>OV702282.1:18633727-21316227 GCA_916181665.1 Avena sativa | reverse complement strand
AAGGCTAGCACGCACCATTCCTCTCTTATGATAATCTAAGGACAAAAAGAAAGAAGGCTCACACCATAATAATACATTTCGGTTTTCAAGGTCGTGGATTTGGATCGATTTCGGTTTTGCGGGCTTCATACATTGTTAAGAAAAGTACTCGGCATTGGAAAGCATCACGTTCTGGCCACACACAAAAGAAGTCGGTGGAAGGTATGGAATTTCTCGGCGGAAGGTCAGAAAGAAGGCAATCGCCAGTGCTCTCGGTTCCAGCAACGAGTCTTCTCTTCAGGAAAACTTCTCTACTTGTTCACCTTGACATGAAAGACTCTTTTCCGCATATGAGTTAGTTCACTTCACTTTTCGAGGGATCCTGGAGTTCACTTGTCTATGAGTGTCCGAACAGCTTCAGATCCTTCCAAGGCGCAGGGGTTCTCTCTCCATTCACTTTGAGTTGGGTTTCTTGTGATCTTTGTAGTAGTTTTTCCGTCCAATTTTATGGGAAATTCTGTCTTACACAGCTTTCCCCAAGGATGTCCATTCCATTCGGCAGGGACTCCATCTCGCATTCGATCTCCCTCCTTTCTCTGAAAGAGTCGAGGTCTTTTTGGACTTATCTTTTGCCTCTCTCCCAGATTCATAAAAAGGGAGCAAGAGGGCCTCTCGACGGGAGTGATTCCCCGAAAAGAGATCGTTCCCAGCATCCTCGAGTTCGTAGTCAAACTCACCTTCATCCACCTTTCATGGACTGGCGCGGGCAAGCGCCGATGTCTGGAGCAGGAGATGGAAGCTTGGGTTGAGGAGGCTGTCAACGAGAATGGAATATTCGGATTCGTTGGATTTTGATTTTCTTTTTTTTGTTGTGAGAGGTCTGAGTCCAAAATAAGGAAGCAGATGACAATTGAAGTAGGGGTCTGCCTCAGGGAATCAAGAGTCTCAGAGGGAAGGAGATCCTGCACAGACCAATCCCAATCAGGAAGAGAGTCTTGTTGTCAATGAAAGCAATGAGACTATGTCACATATCTTCCTATCTCGTGTTGTGAGCTATAAAGTACCCACCAAGGGGGGGGGGTGGAACAAGAAAGAGGCAGGCGATTGGGTCCTTCCCATCCTCTGCAATGTCAGCCTCTTTGTCAGTCTTTCACCCTAAAAAGTAGCGAAGTTTTTTGACTCAAGATCCAATTCATCAATCATTTGAGTTGGTACGGACATAGGAATCCAGACTCCTAAGATTCGATCTTCAGTTTTGACCTTCATCAGTCAGGAAAAAGAAGAAGGACCCACTTATTCCACTCAGAGAGACCGAACCAGGCAACAAAAAGGCTGAAGGAAGTTCTCTTTCCATTCCAACTAAACTAAGTGAAAAAAAGGGGAGAGCAAAACAGAAACACAGGAACAAAGGAAACTATGTCCAAACCAACAATAAAGAATGTATCGGGAGTTGGGAGTTAGCCGTCTCATAGGAGTGATAGCTGGGTTTTTCACAGAGTTTCTTCGTACGATTGAAAAAAAAGAATGCTCTAGGTCGGAGAAAACAAGAAGAAGATTGTTCACTAGTCTGTCTCCCAACCTCTTTAAAGCAGCTACCTACCGTGGTCTGGTCTTGGGACAGCATTGGCACCCCCATTTGCTGGATCTTCTAGGAACTCTAAAGCGCTTCAACGAGAGATAGATGGACTTTGAGTTATAGACGGAGAAGAGTCGGATCAAGAGTGATTCCTCAATAAAACAAATGGGACTTCGAGGGAGGGATGAACGCGATGTACTGAAGGGTTCGCTTTCTAAATCGGCGCCAGTCTTTCCTACTGTGAATTTCCCAGGTCGGGAGGAAAAGGCCCGTCTCACATTATCCTACTCTTTAAGGGGAGAAACTCAGATTCCTCATATATGAGGATCTTGTAGTGGATCTTGTCCGAGAAGAAGAATAATGTTCGAGATCATGGATTAGCGCACCTCGGGATATCATTATCATGATTGTTGGCCCAGGCTCAGGTCTATGACTTGAGCGATCACTCAATTGAGGGATCATAGTAGGGCCCCTTTATATCTTCCTAATTCGAAGATTTGAAAGGAAAATCGAAAACAGAAACTCTACATTATAGAAAAAATAAATAAACAATAAGACAATAAGAAATGGAAATATCTACTCTCAATTCAAATCATGAATCTAAACACATTCGTTTCAGTTCTATTCGACTTCATAGTCACAATCCTATTTTTAAGTAGGGACCCAACAAGTTGTCATGGGTAAAACACTTCACTTACAACACAACACACATAGAAGTGTCAGCCATTCAGGGTACATGACAACAAATATCTATGAAACATAAATCCAAGATATACATCCAAAATCCCAACTAGAAACAAAACTCAAATAAGAAAACAACACACATGAACCTATTGAAAACGAAACTATTACTTTCCTTCTTGCAATCTCACAAGGCGGAAATCAGAAACCAATTTCTCAACTTCAGTTTAGGTGTCAATTCCATAGAAGAAGATCCTTTCGAGTGTTTTTTCGATTCATCGAGCTGTGGTGATAACCAAACTCAAGATAGGAAGGAGCCTTGGCCGCTATTACTTTTAGGCCTCATGGGTCGAGGTGGTGGTGGTAGTTCTTCTAACCCGGTAGAAATCAATATCCAATCTCTGGGTCTCTTTCTAAACAAACTGGATAGAATGCTGAATAATCTCTTAATTGGAAGTGAACGTGGTCTCACGTATTTCATATTTCAGAAATTCTATCAAAGCTCTCAATTCGTTGTTGATTATTTCTGGTTTCTCATACCTATCCCGTTTTTGTATTTGATGCATAAATACATCGTTTTCATCTACAATAGATATCGATTCACATTGCAATATAGAGCACCTTCACACAGATTTTGTTATGTAGAGAATTTTGACTATCAAACTGAAAATCAAGGTACCATCATTTTGAGGGATTTCCTTGAGACACAAACGGAATTTGTTGGCAGTAGTCAACCTAAAGTGCAATCCTCCAACTATATGAAGTATGCTATTCCAGCTTATTACAGATTACTCAAATTATGTGAGAGTTTCCGTTTAGGTCTTGTCTGTGTTAACAGGCTCAATCTAGTGTTTGACACTGTGCATCGTACATATGCTGGAGCAGGTTTGAAATGTATTATTGAAGGAATATACTCTTCAATTCTTGTGCAAATTAGAACAGCTGTGTATTCGCCTCAAGATAAGCGAAAAGTCTATATACTATTCAATATTCTAGTTATCGGAGGGATAGGAGTAGTAGTCTGGTATAAGTTTGTCAATCATTTCCCGGAACCTTTTCTCATCCCTGAACCACATGGAAGGTTCTTGAACCCTACTACTGTGGTTGAAGGTTACAAGAAAGTCACCTTCTGGATTACAGATGATCTCAATGCTATTGAAGGTTGCCGATATAGTGGAAGGTGAATCGACCCCGTTGGGGTGAGATTCATTGGAGAACAAGGGAGGCCTCTCATGGCGTTGGTGGTTTGAAACCACCCCCTCTCTAAACGTAGACGTACTTCCCCTCAAAAGGAAGGAACTACGGGAAACAAATCCTTGTGTATCCGCGTCCACCACTTTGGTTACTTCTATCGTTTACCGCACTTTACTTACTTGTTCTTGATTAGTGTTGTGTTAGCTAGTGCTTGTTTGACATATAGGTAAATTCACCTTAGTTGCATAATCTAGAGAATTTACCTTTCTTGTTAAACCGTAATTTGAAAAAGAAGAAAATTGAAGTAGCAACTATTCACCCCTCCCCCCTCTAGGTGCTCATACTATCCTTTCAATTGGTATCAGAGCCTCGGCTCTTTATTCGGGCTTTACCTCCTAAGAATATATGGGTAGCAACGATGGGGAAGGTGGTGGTGAGCCTACCACGGTAACCATGGATGATCTCAATAACTTGGAAACAAGATTGAGCTCCATCATGGCCAACGATATCAAACAATTGCACAAGTTACTTGAGCAACTTGTTAAAGATAAAATTAGCTCATCATCCCCTTATCCTCAAGAGGAACTTCCACCTTTACCCAAAGGGAATGCCCTGGCATCTCCCATGGATAAGGTGGTGGGGGATAATCAAGACAACATTAACTCCTCCACAAAAAGGGTTGGTGAGAAGGGAGAGCACCATGACTCTCATGGATGGTACACTCCCGACCCTCCAATTCCTCACCCTCATATAAACAATAGAGGAGACCCACCAAAGCTAGAAGCATCTACTTTTTCTCAATGGCAATCTCTAATGAAAAATCATGTGCGCAGCTCTTGCATTGAACTCTGGAACATCATTGAACAAGGACTCTATATTGGGGATCCAAACAACTTGAAAAGAAGAGAAGTTGTCAATAGTCAACTCAATGCCACCGCCTTGCACATGATTCCACAAGGATTGGGTACAAAGGATTACCCACACATTGAGCACCTCAACACCGCCAAGGAAGCTTGGGATGCTCTCACAGTGTTGTTTGTTGGGAATGAGAGCATGAGAAGGAACCAATATGATGCACTAAGCAATGAAGCCGAAGGCTTCTACATGAAGGAAGGTGAAGATCATGAAGACATGTACCATAGGATCAAGACCACCGCCACCGCTTGTAGGAATGTGGGTGCCTCATATGTGGATGATGCTTGGATAAAAAGGAAATATGTGAGTGCACTCATGCCCTTTGATCCCACCGACTTGAAGATCCTACAAGGAAGACACAACTACCACCTCATGACCTCCAATGAAGTTATGCAAGAGATGGCCTCTTTCAAGGTTGCCGCCAAGAATGCCAAAGATGGCCGTGCTCGAGCCCTTGGAATGAGAAATGTTGTCAACCTTGCATTGAAGGCCAAAGTTGTGGAACATGGGGATGAAGATGATAGTGATGAAGGCCTCTCCATGAGCCACCCAAATGATGTCAAGATTGCTCATGGTCAATATATGGCTTTCTATGCAAATAACTTTTGGAAGAACGCCGCCAAGGCCAAGATAGAAATGCAACGAAGAAGCAACCCAAATGGAAGAAGAGAAAACGTCACGAAATTGAGAACTTGCTTCAATTGTGGTGACCGCTATCACTTTGTGGCGGGTTGTCCCTATGAGAAGAGAGAAGATCATGGGGGTATGCTTGTGCCAAATATAACTTCCAAAGCTCCCTACAAGAAACCCTTCATCAAGAAGAATTCAATCAATAAGAAGGGCAAAATTGTATTGATCACTCATGAAGAATTCTCCTCCGACAATGAAGATGATGAAGATGAGGAAGAGGAAACATCAAGTGGTGTGGCTGCTCTAGCCACTACATCTAGTCGACATTCTCACTCTTAGATTCTCCAAATGAGAATACTCCCAACAAGAACGTCACTTGCCTTATGGCAAGAGGAACGGAGGTATCCCCATCATCTCACTCCACTCCCTTAGCCAATGATGAATTTGATGATGAGATGTCTATTGAAGTAAAAAGAGAATTAATTTCTTTTGATGAGTTTGTGACTAACTTACAAGGGGAGGCCAAGATACATTTTGCGAACATATTAGATCAACTTTCTCACACACAAGAGCTTCTTGATGTAAGATGTAAACTTGGGAGTGAACACATGATTGAGATAGAAGCCCTAAATAATGCTCTAGAAGAAGAACAAGAGAGTAGGATGTCTCTTGAACTAAAACTTGAAGGTCTTGATGAGGCCAATGACATAATTGTTAATAGACTCATCAAAGAACATGATCATGATATTGCTAAATACAAAAGGGCTAAAAAGGACAAGATTGAGTTTGGTGTGGTTCATGAAAAACTTGCCAAAGACTTTAGTTTGCTTAACAAGGCTCACAAGGCTTTGGAAAGTGAACTCTTGTCACTCACAAAGTCCCATGAAACGCTTCAAACTCAATTGATCAATATTCCTTCACCTAGTAATTTCATTCCTTCTAGTAGTACAACTATTCTTGAAGAAATTACTAGGTTGAAGGGAGAGCTAGCCAAGGCCACATTTCCACAAGGTAACAAGTCCATTGATGATCTTTTGAGTAAGAAAAGGCCTAATGGTGAGAAAGGGGGAATTGGTTTTGTCTCCAAAGCCAAGAAGAAGAACAACAACAAGAAGAAGGCCAAGCCCGCACAAGAGAAAAACAATACCATTGTGGATAGTAAGACCACAAGTGGTAAAACTATGTCTCATGATGATTTTGCGGGATGTGCTAACCCTCACTATGTTCTAATGCATGATTATTATGGTGATGTGTATGCACAATATGTTGACCCATAGGATGGTTATATTGCTTGGTCTATTTGGGTCCCCAAGACCCTTGTTGCTAACAAAAGAGGACCCATTGAAAAATGGGTACCTAAAAATTAGCTTGATCTTTTGTAGACATATGCTTCCTGAAGGTCAAAATGGGTACCTGATAGTGGTTGCGCAAGTCATATGACCGGAAGCTCGTCTATTGTCAAAGAATTAAGGCCAAATGATGATCAAATAACCATGACATATGCCGACAAGTGAAAGTCTAAGGTAATGGGTTTGAGCAAGATAGTGGTTGCCCACGATATTACACTCATGGACGTCATGCTTGTTGAAACCCTTGGTTACAATTTACTTTCAGTCCATGCTCTTGGAATGATGGGCTTTGCCGTCTTTATTGATGATGATATTGTGGTCCTCATGTGGAGCAAGTCTCTCAAGGTCGCTTTCGTTGGGTACGTCGAACATGACTTATATGTGGTAGACTTTTCAGGGCAAACCACTACAAGTGCGATGTGCTTATTCGAAATGGCCGATGTGGGTTGGTTATGGCATTGCCGACTAGCCCATGTCAATATGAGAACTTTGCAAAGCCTCCACAAGGAGGGCCATATTGTTGGAATAAAAGAAAAATGTTTCCTTTGCCAAATATCGTGTTTGCAGGGCTTGTGTTCTAGGAAAGATGCATGATGCTCCCCACAAGCCAAACAACCGCATCAAGTCAACGAGGATCTTGGAGCTCCTTCATGTGGATCTCTTTGGTCCTCCATCTCATGCAAGTCTTGGTGGGAATAAATATTGTTTGGTGATAGCTAATGACTTTTCAAGATACTCATGGGTATATTTATTCAAGTTGAAAAGTGAGACCCAAAAGACCTTAATCGACTTCATCAACTTGTTTCAACGTCAGTACAATGTCCCCGTGTTGATAATAAGAAGAGAAAATGGCACCGAGTTCAAGAACTACACCTTGAATGATTTTCTTGGTGATGAGGGGATAAAACATCAATATTCCGCTGCATATACCCCTCAACAAAATGGTGTTGCTGAGAGGAAGAACCAGACTCTTATTGAGATGGCTACTACCATGTTGGCGGAGTTTAAATCTCCATAAAAAATTTGGTCCGAAGCCATCTCCACCGCTTTCTATGCATCAAACTGGCTCTACCTCCGCAAAGAAATCAACAAGACTCCATATGAAATACTTACCGGTAACAAGCCCAACATATCTTACTTCCAAGTGTTTGGTTGTAAGTGTTTCTATCTCATAAAAGGTGTTCATTTGTCCAAATTCGAGTCTAAATCATTAGAGGGTATTTTTGTTGGCTATGGTCTCGAATCTCACACTTATAGAATCTATGATAAGCTCTCCGGAGCCATCATAGAATCTTGTAGTGTGACCTTTGAAGAATATGATGGTCCCCAAGGGGGGCGTGTTGATGCTTGTGATGCAGATGATGAAATGCCTCAAGATTCCACGAGAAGAATGGGTGTGGGATATATCCGCCCTGTTGAGGAACCCCTTATGGAGGATCGAGAAGAACTATGCTCTACTCAAGTGGAGCCCTCATCTTCACAACATCAACAAGCTCCATCCACCGAGGAGGACAATGACACAAGACAAAGACCAGCTGTGGACCCTCAACATGTTGATCATGGTGACAAGTCTAGTCAGGAAGAGCTTGAGTCTCCAATCTCCAGAATTTCAAGCGGTGCCAAGTCAATTACACAAGGGATATCCATAAAAAGTGCCTTAAGACAAGCTCAACTCAATGCTACAAATGTGCCCAAATCATGACCAAGGTCAATCTTTGCCACTTAATGGAGATAATGATTCCCATGTTGATCAAGGTCAAGATGATGGTCAAGACGAGGACCAAAATGATGAATAGGGTCCTCCAAGAAACAACAAGGAGATCCACACTCGTCGTGAATCTAGAACAGATAGGATGTTGGAATTAAGAGACCACTCTCTACAAAATGTAGTTGGTGACCTAAGGAGAGGCATTTCCACAAGAGCACAATTGAAGAGGTTTAGTGAACACCAAGCACACATCTCGATGATTGAACCGAAGAAAGTATGGGAAGCTCTTGAAAATTTGGATTGGTTGGAATCCATGCACAAAGATCTTAACAACTTTGAGAGAAACAAAGTATGGAAGTTAGTTGAGAAGACAAAGGATTGCCGCAATGTTATAGGAACCAAGTGGATATTCAAGAACAAGCAAGATGAGCATAAATTATAGTAAGGAACAAGGCAAGATTGGTTACACAAGGGTTCTCTCAAATTGAAGGCATTGATTATGGAGATACATATGCACCCGTGGCTCGCCTTGAGTCCATCTGTATCCTTATTGCTGATGCGGCACATCATAACTTCAAGTTGCAACAGATGTATGTAGAAAGTGCATTTCTTAATGGTCCATTAAATGAGTTGGTATATGTAAAGCAACCCCCGGGATTTGAGGATCCCAACTTTCCAAACCATGTCTACAAACTGGATAAGGCGCTATATGGGCTCAGACAAGCCCCACACACGTGGTATGAGCACCTTAGAGAGTTGTTGTTTGACCGTGGGTTTGAGGTTGGGACAATCGATCCCACTCTTTTTACTAAGAAGGTCAATGGGGAGCTTTTTTTATGCCAAATATATGTTGATGATATTATCTTTGGCTCATCTAACGAAGCTTTTAATGATGAATTCTCAAAGCTTATCACTAGTAGGTTCCGGATGTCTATTATGGGGGAGTTAAGGGTTTTTCTTGGTTTTGAGATCAAGCAAGTTAGAGGAGGGTCATTCTTCAACCAAGCCAAGTATACTCAAGATATTCTCAAGAGATTCAATATGCAAGATTTAAATGGAGCTCCTACTCCCATGGCTACAAAGACTCATCTAGAAAAAAATCCAAATGGTAAAGATGTGGATCAAAAGGTATACCGTTCTATGATTGGTTCTTTGCTTCACCTTTGTGCATCTAGACCCAATATTGTGTTGAGTGTAGGCGTGTGTGCAAGATATCAGGCGGCTCCTAAAGAAAGACATTTAATGGTGGTCAAGAGAATCTTTCGATATTTGGTTCATACCCCATATTATGGTCTTTGGTATCCTCGAGGGTCAACATTTGCTCTTTATGGATACACGGATTCGGAATGGGCTGGTGATAAGGATGATAGAAAATCAACATCCGGGGCTTGCCAATTCCTTGGTAGGTCCTTGGTATGTTGGTCTTCTAAGAAGCAAAATTGTATATCCCTCTCCACCGCCGAAGCCGAGTATGTGGCAGCTGCTAGTGCGTGCAGCCAATTGCTATGGATGAGGCAAACTTTAAAGGAATACGGTGTCCTTTGTGATGAGGTGCCTCTTCTATGTCACAATGAAAGTGCCATCAATATTTCCTACAACCCGGTGGATCACACAAGGACAAAGCATATTAAGGTTCGTCATCACTTTATTAGGGATCATGTTGCTCGAGGTGATATTGATCTATTATATGTGTCAACCAAAGACCAACTTGCCGACATCTTCACGAAGCCACTTGATGAAGCAAGGTTTTGTTATTTGAGGAATGAACTAAATATCATAGATTCAAGTAGCTTTACTTGATCACCTTGCATACTCACCTATGTCTTGACTCTTATTTGGTTTAGGTGCAGGCATGGATATAGGGGGAGTGCGGTCCTAATTGATTGGACTATCCCTCTCCCCATTATGCCCAAAGCGATAAAAATAATTCCTCTTAATACCATTTTGTGATATATGAGTTAAATGATGAGTTTTGGTAATGGACCCAAGATATATCTTCATGGTGCCAAGCCGAGTATACTCAAACATGGTGGCCTAGGCCACCGCCCTCTCTCATTCGAGAGGTTGGCGTTTACTCGTGTTTGTCATTTGTTGAATCTTTGTTGATCTTAGTTTCATGCACTCTCCTTTGGTTTTTGATATCTTTATCCTTATTTCAGAGTGCATGTTCTTCACACAGTGTGATTATCTCAACCCAAGCCATTCTACTTCCTCGAAAAATCCTCATCTAATCCGCAAAGAACCCCTCTATTGTCCTTGGCTAAGAATCAGGCGGAACCGGTACTACCGGACTAGTAGCGGTACTAGCGGACCTGGGTGGTTCCCAGGTCGAATCCTGGAAACTTCTCAAGGAGCGGTACTACCGGTCATATGTTCGGTACTACCGGTCACCGGTACTACCGGTTCCTAAACCGGTACTACCGCTCGCAAGCGGTACTACCGCTTTCCAGCACCGGTACTACCGGTCGGCGTTTCTGGTATAGGTTGGGTCGCGCAGGGGGGACCCTTCAGTACCTCATTATCCCCCGCTCCCCAAACATTCCGTCGCCGCCGTCGAAGCTCTTGACGCCACCCGAACCCCGCTGCACCCTCCTCTCATAGGATCCTTCGTGGTTTCAGCCTCCTTGCGGGCTCCCGATCCTTCTCCACTGCCATTGATTCCGATACAACCGCCCATCTCCCTCTCACACTTGTTTTCTTCATTGGGTCTAGGTCTTGCTTAGATTATTGAAGAAAGTGACTTGTTTTGAGGTTGTACCGCCATACACTCCTTGTTACCTAGAAGAATCATTGATTTAGGATGTGTTGAGGGCAATTTGGGACCGTGCCCTACCATGGTTGGGCGTGTATCCGCCCGACCGGTAGTACCAGAAAATTTTCCATTAGTACCGCTCATGAGCGGTACTACTGCTTCCCAGCTCCGGTAGTACCGGTCCCAGCTGACCACAAGTCTTCACTAAATCATGGGTTTTTCTTTGGTTTGTTTTTGGGTTCTTGTGACCTTACCCCCCTGCTGTTCTCCCTCTTTCTATCACAGGTGCAGTTGGTTCTAGGGGCCCTTGTAAATTTTCCAAGGAAAGTCATGAGATTGTAGAGGAAGAGACGGAGTCTGAAGAAGAAGAAGTCATGCCTCAGCCTAGTCGTCGCATGAAGATTCCAGCCTCTCGAGGTGGTCGTGGGGGGTCGTGAGGGGGTCACCAAGCGGTCTGCTGGTCGTGGCAGTGCTCCCCCTCATCGTCCCCCTTCCTCGGGGCGCTCCAAGAGTTTCAGATCAGGGCCATCAGGGCCAAAGTTACTGTCTGATATAACTGATTCTGAGTTCCACTCCTTGAGGGTTGATAATCCCTATGGTCGCGCCCATGATGAGGGTAGGGAAGACAGTTTGTTCTACAACAACTTCCAAGAGAGCGTATACAATGAAGTCCTTATGAAGAATGTTCAAATGGTTGTGTCGCAGCTGTGGATTGATATGGAACACATCAACAAGCATCTTGAGTACTTTGCTGAGGCTAAAGAAATCTGCTCTCACCTTGGATTGCTCCCCATTATGGAATTTCAGCATGATTATGAGCCTCTTCTCATTGCTCAGTTTTATGCCACTGCTCACTTCTCAACAAACAAAACTCGGAAAATCACTTTTATGACTCAAGGTGCACTTAAGGAGGCCACTCTTGCTGAATTTGCAACCATTATGGGATATGATGATCATGGCCGTGACACTCCTTCTGGCTTCCATTGCCACATGCGTGAGCACCCCTCCAAGAATGAGGTTCTTGCCCCTCTCTATATCCGGAGCCGCAGTGTTGTTGGCATGATCAAGGATCTTCTACCCACTTATTAAATTCTCCACCGCATCTTCTGTGAGACCGTTGCTCCTCGTGCGGGCAACAAATATGAGATTCATGGATATTCAGTTGATTTGTATCTCAACACCTTTCTCAACTGCGACTCCAACACCCCTCTTCATGTGATGGACTTTATATGGAATGAGATGGTCATTGCGGATAGCTCCCGGAGGGTTCCCCCATTCGCTCCCTACATCATGGCTCTCATTGTAGCCAAGTGTCCTCCCATTGCCAAGACCTTTTCCTCTCGTCCTCTGGTTGTGCACAGGTCCAAGGCCCTCAAGATCAAAAAGCATGCTAAGCCTCACAATGTGGAGGGTGATGAGGTGGATGAAGATGGCAATGTGATTGAGGCTGATTTTGATGATGCTGACAGTGGCCGTGATGCTGATTATGTTGTCTGCCGTCGCAAGCATACCCAGCCATAATGGGCAAAGAGGATTGAGGCCAGGCTCAAGAAGGTGTTTTACTTCCAAGTTGACAATAAAAAGCGCATGTATGAGGCTCATGTTTATGCCAAGAAAGCTTGTGCTCGTCAGAAAGAAATGATGGAAGCTCAAGGATTGACCACCTCCACGGGTTCCGAGAACAACATCACTCTAGAAGACCAATGGATCTCCAAGCATAGCCACTGGGATGATGATGTCTCTTCCTCGTACCGTGCTCCACCAACCTATGAGGAGGACAATGATGATGTTGAGGATTGACTTTCAGGGCGTTAGTCTTGCTATTGTCCCTTTTTGGCGTCTTGATGCCAAAGGGGGAGAAGGTGCACCTTAGGCATGCGGGTGTTGCATGTGAAAGTCACAAGCTCGTTCTTACTTTGATCTTTTAATTTCTTGTGAACTTTATTTGCCTCATATTATGTGTGAACTCTGTGTACTAAATATTTGGGAACTACTCGTTCTATGTATGTTGAAACTATGTGGGTATTTAACGGATCCATCTTGTGATGATATGCGTTATCCATTGCCAATATTTTTCTCATCATAAGTTATTGTGCAAAGGTATGGGTTCAAATGCTATTATCTCTATTTGTGCACTCTTAATGGGATGGTAAAATAGAGGGGGAGGATTGACTCTACTCATCCAGGGGGATCCCCGTCTCTATTTTCCAAAAACCATGATTATCTTCATAATATTATCGTGCAAAGGTGTGTTGTCATCAAACACCAAAAAGGGGGAGATTGAAAGTGCACTTCCTATTTGTTGGGCCACGCAGAGATAAAACAAAACTTTTTCCTCTAACGTGGTGATCCCAAGACCTAGCTGAGGTAGAAAGCCACGAGGTTTACCACTAGACGCGCGGTTGCGGATTACTGATGAAGCGCGTCGGCTGATGCAGTGCAGTCCTCACGATCCGATCGTCCCGGTGCTGATCGCACAACACCTCTGCTGGTATCCACACGTACAAGGAGGAGCGCCGGCGGCGAACTGCTAGGTTTGTTACGGCGGCTGGACTGCTGTGGAGCTAGGGTTTCCAACACATGGAATAACCTAACCGAACAACGATTAACCTTTCTGGGTTACTGTGCTCCACTATATATAGGGAGTGAACGTGGGCTCTGCTCATGCGACCCATTCACTAAAGCCCATATAACACTAGTCACCGTGAGTCCAACTCACTAACTCAGTCCTAATGTGGTTTAGGTCCAACCCAACCAGATTACATATTCGGATCCAATCCGAACTTGCTCCCGCTCTTAAGTGTGTGACCCCGCAGGCTCATGGTTACTTGGACACGATTAGAGTCCGACTCACAATCGATCAATCGGCATCGGCTCCTAGCAGAACATGCCGATTCCCAAGTACCAAAGAGTCATGACGACTTGCCTTTCCAATGCGACTTACGTCTGAGTCCCTTTTGCCTCACGATATACCTTGTCAGACTATAGGCGAATATATGTCATCCCTTAAATAGTCCGACTCTCTTCTCGATCCGAGATAAGTGATTCACCCGACTAACTCTTAGCCGATCGCCTCGGTTAACACTTAACCGAGTCGTGCATGGCCATGCTTTCCGAATCATATCTCACGAGAGGGCCCAGAGAATATCTCTCCGAGTGGAGGGGCAAAATCCCATCTTGGTTATTCACATCACGCAGCTTGATTCTCAGTCGACCCGAACCCTGCCTTTATAACTGCCCAGTTACGGATCAGCGTTTGACAGAACCTAAGTCGGTGATCCTCAACTCGGACTATGCAACAACCTCAGGTCTAAGGATTACATTGATTGAGATATACAAATGACAACTAGTTCGTTGTACCTCAATATGGGTCAATCCGACTCGCTAAACTCTTTAGCCGAATCTGTGTAAGTTGGAATAGCATCTCCATGCCCATGACAAGTGGAACCGAGTCATCAAGCCAACTTTCACATTGGTCTAAATTGTGTGTCCAGCACAATCTCAATGACCAAGGATATTTAGTATAAACAACATGAATGCATAGTTCCACAACTGAATCACATATTCAATGATACACATCAGATGTTCATACAAGGACTACTTAATAACTTTATGAATACAATGGGAAATATCATCATACATGATTGCCTCTTGGGCATATTCCCAACAGTCTCCCACTTGCACTAGAGTCAATCTTCCGACATCACATGTCTAGGCATCTAATGCCCATGGCTCTCAGGTGCGCCTCATGCTTTGGCTGTGGTAACGGCTTTGTCAACGGATCCGCAATATTTGCATCCGTGTGTACCTTGCATAACTTGATATCACCCTGATTCACGAACTGGCGAATTAGGTGGTACCGCATGAGTATGTGCTTGTTCTTCTGGTGTTGTCTAGGTTCCTTGGCTTGTGCAATAGCACCATTGTTGTCACAATACACGTCCAACGGATTGGACGAGCCCTGAACCACACCAAGATCCATGAGGAAATTCCTCATCCAAACAGCTTCCTTTGCTGCCTCCGAGGCGGCAATATACTCAGCCTCTGTTGTAGACGCAGACACAATCTCTTGCTTGGAATTTTTCCAGCTCACAGCACCTCCGTTTATAATAAACACGTATCCGGATTGCGAGCGAGAATCATCAGAGTCGGTGAGATAACTCGCATCCGTGTAACCCTTTACACTGAGTTCATCTTCACCACCATAAACCAAGAACATATCCTTAGTCCTTCTTAAGTACTTTAGATATTTTTAGCCGCTGTCCAGTGGATCTCTCCAGGATCAGCCTGGTATCTGCTCACAACACTTAGATCATAGGAAACATCCGGCCTAGTACAAATCATGGCGTACATGATGGATCCAACTGCAGAAGCATATGGAATCGCACTCATCCGACTTCGCTCATCAGTTGTCGAAGGACATTGAGTCTTGCTAAGTTTTACACCATGGGACATCGGTAAGAACCCCTTCTTAGACGATTCCATGTTGAACTTCTTCAACACTTTGTCCAAATAAGTACTCTGACTCAATCCAATGAGCCTCCTTGATCTATCTCTATAGATCCGGATTCCGAGGATGTATGTTGCCTCACCCAAGTCTTTCATTGAGAAACTCCTTTCCAATGATTCCTTGGTTTCTTGCAACATCTGGACATCATTTCCAATCAGTAATATGTCATCCACATATAAGATTAGAAAATTTACTTTGTTCCCACTAAACTTCTTGTACAAACAAGAATCATGATCACTCTTGATGAAGCCAAACGATTTGACTACCTCATCAAAGCGAATATTCCAACTCCGAGATGCTTGCTTCAACCCATAAATGGATTTCTGAAGTTTGCAAACCTTGTTAGCATTAGCCGGATCGACAAAACCCTCGGGCTGTATCATATACACGTCCTCGGTTAAATTTCCGTTAAGGAAAGCCGTTTTGACATCCATCTGCCATATCTCATAGTCGAAATAGGCTGCTATAGCTAACATGATCCGAACTGATTTAAGCATCGCTACGGGCGAGAAAGTCTCGTCGTAATCAACTCCTTGAACTTGTCGGAACTCCTTCGCGACAAGGCGTGCTTTATAGATTGAAACATTTCCATCCATATCAGTTTTCTTCTTAAAGACCCATTTGCACTCGACGGGTCTTGCACCGTCTGGCAGATCAACCAAGTTCCAAACTTGATTTTCATCCATGGATTTTATCTCGGATCTCATGGCTCCAAGCCATGACTCGGAATCAGATCCCACCATCGCTTCCGAATAATTTGCCGGCTCATCACTGTCTAACAGTAACACATCACGAACACTTCGTAATCTTGCCGATCTTCGTAGTACAGGTGCGGCTGTCGGCTCAGCTGCCACGATCGGCTCATCCTCCAAGGTTTTTGCCGACTCGCTACTTGCCGATTCCTCTCGAATTTCTTCGAGTTACACCGTGCTCCCACTTACTCTCCGACTGAGAAACTATTTCTCAAGGAAGACACCGTTCCGAGCGACAAACACTTTGCCCTCTTCTCGGTTGTAGAAGTAGTAACCCAAGGTTTCCCTCGGATACCCCACGAAAATACACTTATCCGACTTGGCTGTAAGCTTGTCCGACTGAAGTCGCTTGACAAATGCTTCACAACCCCAAATCTTAAGAAAAGACAAACTTGGCTTTTTGCCTGTCCACATCTCATGCGGTGTCTTCTCTACCGACTTTGATGGTACTTTGTTTAGTGTGAACGCCGTTGTTTCTAGACAATAACCCCAAAATGATGAAGGCAGATCTGTCCGACTCATCATTGATCGTACCATGTCCAACAAGGTCCGATTCCGCCTTTCCGAAACACCATTCCTTTGTGGCGTTCCTGGCGGAGTAAGTTGAGGAACTATTCCACAACTTTTCAGATGGTCATCAAACTCATGGCTCATGTACTCGCCTCCTCGGTCCGATCGAAGAAACTTTATTTTCTTGCCGAGTTGATTCTGTGCTTCATTCTGGAATTCTTTGAACTTTTCAAAGGCTTCCGACTTATGTTTCATCAAGTAGATATATCCATACCTACTGAAATCATCAGTGAAGGTAATGAAGTACTCATAACCACCCCTGGCTGTCGTGCTCATTGGTCCACATACATCACTATGTACTAGTCCCAACAAGTCGGACGCCCTTTCGCAACTCTTTGCAAAAGGTGTCTTGGTCATTTTGCCGAGTAGGCAAGATTCGCATGTCTCGAACGACTCCAAGTCGAATGAAGTTAGGAGTCCATCATCATGGAGCTTCTTCATGCGTTTCCAACTTATATGACCAAGCCGACAGTGCCAAAAGTAAGTCATATTCAGATCATTTGGTTTCAACCTTTTAACATTTATGTTATAAACCGAATCACCATCAGGATTCAAAATAAATAACCCGTCCTGGACGGGTGCAAAGCCGTGAAACATATCATTCAAATACAAAGAACAACCATTATTCTTGATATTCGACTCATAGCCTTGCCTCATCAAACATGAAGCAGAAATAATGTTTCGACTGAGCACTGGAACATAATAACAATTATTTAGTTCCATAATGAATCCGGAAGGTAAATGAAGTTGCATCGTGCCGACTTCCAACGCAGCAACTCATGCTTTGTTGCCGACTCGAATATCAACCTCGCCTCTTGCTACGCTCCTAGTTCTTACCAGTCCCTGCAACGAGTTGCAGATGTGAATAACTGATTCGGTATCATATACCCAAGAACTATTAGGTGCATCAGCAAGATATATGTCTATAACATTGCAAACAAGTGTACCTGAGTCGAAAGTCATACCTCCACTCTTGGCTTTGTCGGCCAAGTACTTGCTGCAGTTCCTCTTCCAGTGGCCATCCGCCTTGCAGTAGAAGCAAGTGGATCCGGCTGAAGGAGATGGTTTAGTCCCTGAGGAAGCGCTTGGGACCGGGTCCTGAGCCTGCTTTCCTCCTGACTTAGCCTTCTTCTTAGTCCAAGAACTCTTCTTGAACTTAGCCTTATTCTGCACCATCAACACTTGACTGGTGCCTTTCTTGAGATCCGCCTCTGCCTGCTTGAGCATCCCATGCAATTCAGTGAGCTTCTTATCCATACCATGCATGTGGTAGTTCGAAATGAACTGCCCATATGCACTAGGAAGAGAGTTCAGAATTATATCCGTAGCGAACTCTTCGCTTATGGGGTAGCCAAGCCTCTCCAGAGACTGCACGTAACCAACCATTTTGATCACATGCGGACTCAGTGGATCACCATCCTTAAGCTTGCAACTCAGCAAAGCCTGAGAGACTTGATACCTCTTAGTCTTCGCCTGAGCCTGGAACATACTTTTGAGGCTTTCGATCATATCGTAGGCCTCAACATGCTCGAACTGCTTTTGCAAGTCCGGTTCCATGTGAGCAAGCATAAGACAGCTAATATCTGTGGACTCATCCTTAGCCCGACGGTAGGCATTGGTGGTTGCGACAGTCGCATTCTCATTCGGCTCATCTGGAAGTGGGTTGTCTAGGACATGGTCCTTCTTTTCTTGTTTGAGAACAATTCTCAGATTTCGATACCAGTTGGTAAAATTAGTGTCGTTCAGTTTATCTTTCTCAAGAATGGTTCTCAATGCAAAACCGGATATCTGAGAGTGACTGCTACTTGGTGCCATGATCTATAACAGAAAATATGCAAAACACTTTAAGACATGTATTCATAAAAGAGCAAGCATATTAAACATTTTAATATTTTATGCTCCCACTAGAACCAACACCCCTCCGATGGTTACTTAGTGATTCAGGATCCTAAATAAGCAAGTCGGCTAGTGAGCTTTAGCATCACCGCTAGCCGCCAAGTGATCTAGGTAGACAACTCCTTGTCAATCGCATCTGATGCGACTCCTGTTGGACGGGTGGCATCACATGCCCCGGCTCCCATCCGACTTTTCCCCGAGTCCCACAACCGTTGTGATAGACCCGTCTAGCTTACCGAGTGTTTCTGCAGTAAGAGTCCGACTCGAACCCACCTAGTCGGAAAGAATTGGCAGCACCTCAATTTTATGAGCCCACTACCAAAAATGTCCAACTTGTGATGGTGCAAACACTGGCGGGAAAACCGACTAGACCTTCTTTGAGGGATTAAATTTTATCGACTATCTAATAGAGGTAAAACAGAGACATAACAATAACAAAAATAAAGCAATTATAATGTGAAATGGTATGGCTCTCTTCATGGCGATCTCCATCTCCACAAAGCCTGTAATTCGACTCGTGCCAACTCTTGTCACCTGTCGTCTTACACCATGTCGCCGACATGTACAACGCCTTGCATGCCTTCCGGGTTCTCCAAACAGCTACATTAGCTTAGTAAAGTAAATTACATAGAGAATCCGACACGCAGGTCGTTATACAATAAAATGACAGCACCTAGGCTCCAGCCGGCTGACAAAAACCGTGATTCGCAGATCACGTATGGATTACACACATACATCACATGCACATGAACCATACCATTCACAACTTCCTGCAAAAACAAGTTATGCATAGATACAATATCTACCGGCGTTGTGAAACTCGCAATGACATCTAAGGCGCTACGACAGGGCGATTTTTCCGAAAACATAGATCTCATCTACGATCCGGACATGGATTCCGACCATCGTTCCGATTCGATCAAACTCTTTGATCTTCAATCACCGCTTCTGGATTTACGTGTCACAGTCTACCCCGATGGCGGAAGCCGACCGGTAGGGGTATGTCGTTCCACGACCTCAGCAGTATGATCACGGAAATCAGATCTACCACTCCCCGAGTATAGTTGATCCAATCAACCTCGTACGAAACCGATCTATCTCATAGATCGACCACCAAAACAGCACATAGATCTCATCTATAGCCTACCGCATATCACATATGCGTGATCTCGAGCCTAAAACCAGAAGCTATCGCTCTGATACCACTGTTGGGCCACGCAGAGATAAAACAAAACTTTTTCCTCTAACGTGGTGATCCCAAGACCTAGCTGAGGTAGAAAGCCACGAGGTTTACCACTAGACGCGCGGTTGCGGATTACTGATGAAGCGCGTCGGCTGATGCAGTGCAGTCCTCACGATCCGATCGTCCCGGTGCTTATCGCACAGCACCTCTGCTGGTATCCACACGTACAAGGAGGAGCGCCGGCGGCGAACTGCTAGGTTCGTTACGGCGGCTGGACTGCTGTGGAGCTAGGGTTTCCAACACATGGAATAACCTAACCGAACAACGATTAACCTTTCTGGGTTATTGTGCTCCACTATATATAGGGAGTGAACGTGGGCTCTGCTCATGCGACCCATTCACTAAAGCCCATATAACACTAGTCACCGTGAGTCCAACTCACTAACTCAGTCCTAATCTGGTTTAGGTCCAACCCAACCAGATTACATATTCGGATCCAATCCGAACTTGCTCCCGCTCTTTAAGTGTGTGACCCCGCAGGCTCATGGTTACTTGGACACGATTAGAGTCCGACTCACAATCGATCAATCGGCATCGGCTCCTAGCAGAACATGCCGATTCCCAAGTACCAAAGAGTCATGACGACTTGCCTTTCCAATGCGACTTACGTCTGAGTCCCTTTTGCCTCACGATATACCTTGTCAGACTATAGGCGAATATATGTCATCCCTTAAATAGTCCGACTCTCTTCTCGATCCGAGATAAGTGATTCACCCGACTAACTCTTAGCCGATCGCCTCGGTTAACACTTAACCGAGTCGTGCATGGCCATGCTTTCCGAATCATATCTCACGAGAGGGCCCAGAGAATATCTCTCCGAGTGGAGGGGCAAAATCCCATCTTGGTTATTCACATCACGCAGCTTGATTCTCAGTCGACCCGAACCCTGCCTTTATAACTGCCCAGTTACGGATCAGCGTTTGACAGAACCTAAGTCGGTGATCCTCAACTCGGACTATGCAACAACCTCAGGTCTAAGGATTACATTGATTGAGATATACAAATGACAACTAGTTCGTTGTACCTCAATATGGGTCAATCCGACTCGCTAAACTCTTTAGCCGAATCTGTGTAAGTTGGAATAGCATCTCCATGCCCATGACAAGTGGAACCGAGTCATCAAGCCAACTTTCACATTGGTCTAAATTGTGTGTCCAGCACAATCTCAATGACCAAGGATATTTAGTATAAACAACATGAATGCATAGTTCCACAACTGAATCACATATTCAATGATACACATCAGATGTTCATACAAGGACTACTTAATAACTTTATGAATACAATGGGAAATATCATCATACATGATTGCCTCTAGGGCATATTCCCAACACTATTCTTATGATTTTGATGTTTTATGATAACACACCTATCGGTCTAATCATGCGCTAAGTGTATTTTCGGTCTTTAAGGTTGTGGCACGAAAAATGCATTGCCCACAGTTGGCACTTGACAAAGTCACCAGTGCTGACCGGTAGTACCAGAAGTTACATCCGGTACTACCGCTTGGCACCGGCACTACCGCTTCCTTGTATCGGTCGCATCTGATTGCGAAGGAAAGGTATCGTCAATCCTCAGTACCACCCGGTACCGCGGGGCGGCACTATCGCTCCAACCGGTAGTATCGCTTGCACCAAGCGGTACTACCGCTTGACAACGGTAGTTCCGCTCGGCTGTACCGGGCGACACTGAGGATAGACAAGACGTCTTCATCTCTCTTAGTACCAACCGGTACCTGGAGCCGGTACTACCACTTGGACCGGTAGTACCGCTCCTGACGACCGGTACTACCGCTTAGCGGTGGTACCGCTAGGTGGTTCCGGAGGTGACTGAGACTGGCTCATCCATGTGGTGCATACCCGGTACTTGGTCCGTTACCTGACCGGTAGTACTTTGAATGTACTCGCAAAACACCTTAAATGAATAATAATAAAGTTTATGCAATAAAGTTTATGCAAACTGGAAGGAAACCTTTTTTTAAATTTTTTAGGAAACACTAGGATTGGGTCACCCATTTGTTTTTCCTTCCAGTCATCCAATGACCAAAATCCTTCCTCCTTTTTCCGACCGTCCCATGGTCAAAACATTTTCAAGCCATTGCTTTTCTTAAGTCCTTTTTGAAATCAAAACTAGCACCGCTCTACAACAACCTTCCCAACCGACCATGACCGAGGACTCGGCTATTCGAATAGATTTACACTCTGTAGAGGTTGTACACTTTAACCACATCGTCTGATTACACTGCCGTGATCTACACCGACCGTGGGTTGAGTAACCGGTAAGGACCTTCTAGATGCCCACTCCAATATAAGTGCCTACCCTATGAGTATTTTCCCCTCAACACCGGTACGCCCTATATATAGTTCACAAGCCAACCGAAACGCCTTTTCCACTACACAAAATGTGCGCTTTCAATGAGGGGCTCATGGTGTAGCACCCCGGTTAATCCAATACTAGAAAATCGTGTGCTAAATGATACTTTGTGCATAATCATGACATCTGCATGCACTGTTTGCCAAAACTATTTTATAAAAGACTATTTTTTTCTAGATATTCTCCTCTTTGTTCAAATTAAAACCCTGGTCATCCGGATATTTTGTTTTGTCTAAAAATTATTTGCAAAAAGTTTTATAAAATAAAATAAATAAAAATGTTTTACTGGGGGAGGCCGTCAGCCTATCGGTCCAAAAGCCCAGCAAACCAAAAGCCTACCACCCCGGTTAAATCCTACCCTTAATCTGAACCCTCCCAGGAAACCCTAACCCTAGAACCACCCCTACCCCCATCCCTCCAATCTGTCGCCGCCACTTCCTTCTCACCTGCCCGCTCTCGCTTGGTCAATAGCCAGGCCCAAAAAAACCGATCCCCTGGCCCCACCACTCCCCGATTGATCCCCTCGCATCGACCTCATCCTTCCGCGACCCACACCCTGCGCCTCGTCCTCCTCCCAGAGAACCGCCACCAGCCTCTCCTCCCTCCGCTCGATCCGTGAGCTCCATTTCCCCGTCGCAAACTTCCTTCGGTCCCCGTGCTCGCAGCCCCAGGACGCCGCCATCCGACTTCCTCCGCCGCCATTTGCTTACCACCTCCCCGAGCCCGTCGCCCTCCATCTCCTTAGTCGAGCTGCCGTCTCTGGCCTCGTATCTCGGCCGCAGGAGCTCGCTCAGCCCACATGACGCCTCCCTAGCAAGCACGCACCGCCGCCTGCAAGCTTCGCGCCCGGCATCCACAAGCCCCTCCCTCTTCGCCGTCCTCTGCCTCGCCTTGGTAGTTGTTCCCGAGCCGCCGCAGTGCAACGCCTTCTCAAGATCCTCCTCGCTGACCCCGCAGCACCCAGCCGCCGCGACGATCCCGCAGCCTCGGAAGGGCCTGCTCCGCCTTCTCACTGGCCTCCTCGCCTTTCTCTCCCGGCGCCGGCCGCCACCTTTTCTTCACTACAACCGCGGTCTTCACCAGGCATCTCTCTAACTCAGCCTCTGTGATGTGGTGCCCTTTGTCCTAGTTTCTGCAAGGGCTCTACTGCCCGTCCTGTTTTGGGTTGGTGATATGTCGGTGGACGTGAAGAGGTGTCTTCACTATGTCTGTATTGGTGCTGTGGCCGTGAAGAGTCGCCAAGAACGATCCGACGCCGAGACCCCGGACGCCAAGATCGACCACATGGAACCACAAGCACTCCATCACGGATCCGGTGGCCAAGACCTGAGCACCCCAAAGCCCGGATTCGAAGATCCGAAGCCCCGACACCCCGATTTGAAGACCAAACCCTCGGACCCTGAACACTAATCCCCCGTCGAACCCCTAACCAAGATCGTCGATCCCCAATGTGTGACCCCTTTTCCCGAGACCCTTATATTTTTGTAATATATATAATATACTTGTTGTATATTAAATTGTCATGCTTGCATACATACTGTGGTTTTGGGGTATTATGCCGATTCACCTCATAATTAAATATGGAGTCCATATGCGGGTGAAACTAGTCTAATATTGGCTCCATTTAAATTTGTGCAGCGAATTGATGCCATGTTTTGACTTATTAAGACAATATTTAAATTGTGGGGTATCTGAACAACTTGATCCACTCAACAAATTGTCGGGACTCCTATTCCGCTTAATATTTCCTAACTGCATCGCATCCTTGCCATGCCATACATCATACATGCATCATGCCCGATCTTTTGGCGTAGTATTAAATAGTGCATCTGGTGTTTCTTCTAGTGCTTTGCTTCTTCATGGATTAGGCCGATGAGTTGATGCGAGAGTCAACCCGATCTTCGGATGAACCTTCGGCAATGTTTTTAGGCGAGCATTCTCCCTCTTTGTACCTATTTTATATTTCTAGTCTTTATTTCCTCCTGTTGATCTATTTCTATCTGTATTGCGATGCTCTAGTTTTCGTACCAGTGATATCCCTTACAGCCATTATATTGCCTTGGACACATCCTATCACCTGTTGTTTGGTAGATAGTCGGCCTTGCGAGTCGTAGTTGCTTGCGCAAGTGTTGCTTCGCGCAGTCAATGTTCCACAGTTGTTGGAAAATGCCTCATGCTTAATGTTGGAGATGATCATGGTTTTAATTACAGTTTAATAATTAAAATTGAAAGTAGGTAAATAATGCAGAGGCACAGGTGGGCAATAGATGTTATTTGGTTTTAACCTTCCACTTGTGTCCCATAGGACCCCGAGTACTTGATACCTATTCCTTGAATATTCGCACTATCCGCATGTGGGCCCATGAATCCCCTTAGCATGAGCTTGAGTCATATCTTATTTCTTGGGGCCACAAAGAAGTTTGGGGCTTATTACTATCATGTACTTATGCTATGATTATTCCATGCTTTACCGCTTTATTTACTATTGCGCGTGGAGCGCCTGTACTATTTTGGAACCCCGTGCCACGTTTTCACGGTATCGACAAGCCCGGTCACACTTTCGGGTTCTTAGTCGTTTAGAGCCGTCGTCACAAACCTCTGGGTCCGTATCGGAGCCGGCCAACTTCGTAGTGGGTAGCTTGGTGGGGTGGTCCCCTAAAATATTATATGAATCTTGCGATTTCTTTGTCGTGATGCCTCGTTGGGTTTTCATTTGGTTTTTCCAAGGTTGATCGTGCGTGTGTTGCTATTTGTGCCCCCTACAGGGTAAAACTTTCTGAAAGCCATGTCCGCGGTTATGGACGACTTGGAGCATATTATCTCGATCATAAACAACTATAACTAAAGTAGTGCTATAAATTTGACTTTGAAATGACTAGTAATCAGCTTCAGTACAATGGAATGGATAAATAAAAGTACCAATAACTGTCGGGGTTTTGAATGTCTCATGGTATATGTATCTGACTAGTAAGTATTGCAACTACAACGGAATAGTTAACTAAAACTATCCACTTCTTATGTTATCAGGATGACTCAGGCTATCTATATCTGACTAGTAACTGCCGCAACTATAGCGGAATGAATAAAACTGCCAACTGTGTGAGTTCCTCGGTTGACTTCCTCATTTGGTCTCGAGGGGGAAATACCAGGATGGGTATGCTTGGTGATAGTTTCAGGTTGGATCCGAATAGGTCTTTCTTATCCCTATCTTATAGTAGCCAGTTGTATTGAGTCTCTATAGGTTGTTTAGTGCATGCTACGCTGCCGCCTCAGTCCACCATACCTATGTAGGCGAGGACTGCCGAATTCTAGTTTCTCCATGTACTGGCCTCAGTACTGACCTCTCTCTTTTTCCTTTGCCCTTTGCTGGCACCCCTTTTTGTTTAAGAAGGTTTTGAGATCGATATCGTTAGCAGGGTTACCCTTCCGGCTTGGCCTGGGCAGGGTTATGGACGCCATTGGTTATTCTTCAGGGCTCTTAGCTCAATTTGCATCTTGTCCGTACTCGGACGCTGTATCGTTTTCAAGGTGATTTGGATCTTTGTACTGTATATCTGTATTCTTGACTCATGGAGTCGTTGCTGTATATATATGTTCTGTGGGTTCCATCGTGGACTATTGTGCAATGATATTACTTCGTTTTCCACCCACATGAAAGTGCCTGGTGGGCGCCTTTGAATCGTTTCTATGCGGGTTTTGGCGGGAATCGCTAAAACTTGCATAGGGCCGATCCGAGGGTGTTACACATAGTAACACGTGGAGGCCCATAGACCGTTCGTTCCTTCTCCAGGTCAATGTTTTACATGGACTGTATTTTCAGAGAAGGCCCACCCTCCAGGATATTGACATCCCCTGTAATGGTTATGAGGCACCTATACCAGAATAGACAAACTTCCACCTAGCCCTGTCCCATTCGAGAGTAATGTGGTTGCACGGGTTAATTGTTCTAGCAAAACTACACAGCCCGATGGATTTTCGTAAACCTTTTTCCTCCATCTTTCATCCAACATTTTTGCAAAACCAAAACCTTTTTCCTTTTCAAACTCACTTGGCAGGCCAAACCTCGCCAAGGATTTCTCATAAAATATCTTGTAAGCTTTTTCTGGGGTCTTCCCATCCCATAGTTTTGCGTCAGCTAAAACGGGGTTTCCAACGGTGTATGGTGTTATTTACCATATACCATAGTAGGGACAAGTAGTTGTCATCAAGGTCTTGTACTAGTAGTAAGAACGTGTAATGACTTGGAAGATCCAAGCAACTACCATCTATAGCTCATCGTAAAATAAAACAATGCATTTTTGATAAACAGTAGGTAAAACATTCATAAGTAAAACAGTAGGACAAGGCCTATGAGCAAGAAGGTGGCTTGCCTATGACCAGCGAGATGTCCCTGGACGTGTTCTTTGGATAACGAAGAATACCAATAAATAGTAATAAGATTAACCCGATGCTTCCTTCTTCTCAGCGCCCTTCACAACTATCATCGTTATAGAGCAAACATGCAAGCAAACAACATCACAATCAGTACAAGGCTTACAAGCATCCTAGCATACAATAAACAAACAGGGTATACATGATCCGATTCAGTAGGGTTTGGGACTAATGGATTTAGAAAGATTGAAAAGTTTCTTGGAACATTTAAAGGAAATCTATATGGGTTTTATAGTCTAGAAACAAGATAGAAGAGGGGTTTTGGACCAAGGACATATTCAGTAGGATATAATTGTATAAAATGATATCATCAGATAGGTATTGATAAATTGAAACCAACAAAAGTGATTTCACTATTTTATCAAATACCATTGATTTAGAATGATTTTTATAGTGAAACTCTAGTTTTAGGAAATAATTCACCAGAATAGTTTTGGTGCTCCAAAAATTATTTCCTTGGGGGTAGGTTGATGGAATTATTCAAGAGGAGTTGGAATCATTTCAAAATATTTAACAGAATGCCCTCAGAAAAATTCCAAAGGTAGTACTGGAAGAATTTTGTCTTTTTCACCATATTTATTCTACAGGAGCTTTGGATGTGATCCCAAGTACACAAGTTAGGTATTTAGATTGCCTTTCTGTAGAAATTGGTGTCACTCTGTTTGGGTTCACAAAATTATCTTGGTGAATTTATTGGTGAAAAAACCATGCACAGAATAGTTTAATTAACCATAATTCAATAGGGGCTTATAAAATTATGAACTACTGGGTTTGAAAGATGTTGCTATTTATGTGTACAGGGAGTTGGAATTAGGTCAAAACCATATTTGGTCTTACCTAGGAAATTTTCTAAAGGCAGAAATGCCATGATTTTGTTATTTCCAATAGGGGTAAAATAAGAAGCTAAAATAGGTGGGGCCAGTGGGAAATGCAAGGTATAACTAATACCTTTCAGTAGCAAAAGGATTTATCTCAGATGGTGTAATTAAACTCACAAAAATAATTATCTTGTGAAAAGGGCACAAGTTGGTGCTGGATTTATTACAATTAATGTAGACATTATTTGGGTCCAACTTTTGTACTGCATGTTAGAGGACACATCATACATCATGTACAAAAA
Source organism: Avena sativa (assembly GCA_916181665.1). Classification (NCBI taxonomy): domain Eukaryota; kingdom Viridiplantae; phylum Streptophyta; class Magnoliopsida; order Poales; family Poaceae; genus Avena; species Avena sativa. Next base: position 21,288,548 of record OV702282.1, on the reverse strand, counting down.
TAGATCTGGGTCAGGATACCTAGTTTCCATTTTTATTTTGGATTAAAGCAAAATGCTATTGGATAGATCTAAAAATATCCTAAAAATAAAAAGTAGAGGATTAATGGGGGGCACTGGGCTGAGTCTGCGGGGAAAATGGGTCACGCCAGAGGATTTAGCCCATGCGAGGGAGTGTTGTGCACGGACAGGAGCTTTCAAATCCCGCGCGGAGGGCCCGCCGGTCAGTGGCAGGGAGGCCATGAAGGGGTACGGGGAGACGACTACCGTCGGATTAGAAACCGATCGACGGTTCCCACTCATCTCTCACCTCGCGATGGCTCTTAGGAGAGGTAACCCTAGGTGGGGATCTGACGGGGCCCGGTGATCTTACCAGGGGTTCGCCGGTGGCGAGGAACAGGTGGAGAGGGTGCGGCACGCGGTGGCGATTCCGAGGATGGGTGGCACGGCCTGGTACCACGGCTGGTACTTGCTTGCACGAGGGAGCCCGAGAGGGGTCGCAACCTAGCTCATGGCATAATGCCGGTGTGCACTTTTATTTTCGAAAACTGTGGTTGATAAACATTCCTCTCTAAAGAAGAGGTGGGCCATCAAATTGAGACATATTATGAAAGTATACAATAGGAGTTTTCTGTACGAAAAAACATCACTAAGGATTCCTTTAATGAATGATCATAACACTTGTTCACTTTGATCATAAAAACACGGGTGGGTGTACATGAATTTATGGCGGTGATGGCAGGAGTGGTCCTTGAAAAAAATAGCAGTAGGGGAGAGTTAGAGAGGGTAAGGGAGTGTAGGGGCAAAACATGTAGAGAGAGGGAAGCTCGGGAGAGAGGGCCTTGCTCGTTTTCATGGAGGAGGCCAAAGTTCTTCTTTCTCCTTCTTTTGGGCTGGCAGAGCAGGGGAAAGGAAGAGGGATCTCTAGGGTGTGAGTGGAGGTAGTTGGGGGCAAATGAGGGCAGAGGGAGGGGCTGCAATAGCCTCTGGACTAATAAACCAAGAGGGGGAAGTGTATGATGGACATAGTCTATAGAGGTATTTGGGGAGGGAGGTAGCCATCCATTGGGCAGCAGGGGTGGTGGAGTGGTGTTGTGGGGTACTAGGTGATACGTTGGAAACGTATCTATAATTTTTTATGCTCCATGCTTGTTTTGTATCTACTTTGCTTTACTTGTATACACTTTGAGGTGCTTTTTACATGTTTTCTAGTACTAACCTATTAACAGTGCCAGATGCATGTTTTCTGCTGTTTTTGGTTTTAGAAAAGTTCGTAAAGAAATATTCTCGGAATTGGACGGGACGAAGGACAATTTCAGTAACTTTCCGTGGGGAACAAGAAGTCCAGAGGGAGCCCGAGGGGCCGTCCAGGGGGGCCAGACCCACCCTAGGCACGGGTGGGCCCTACCCCGTGCCTGGGTAGGGTTTGCCTGCCCTGGTGGCTGCCTCGGTCTCCCCCTTCGCCTACAAGAACCCCCGATACAGAAACTCTTAGTACCCAATCAGAAATCCACGAAACCGTCTGTAGCCGCCACCACCATCGTCCCTAGATCGGGGGGATCTGAAGCTCTTCCCGGCACCCTTCCGGAGGGGAGATCATCTCGGAGGCCTTCTCTCCGGTATGATTTGTGAGTAGTTACACCTTGGACTATGGGTCCATGTAGTAGCTAGATGGTTGTATCTCCTCCTTTGTGCTTTCATGTATAGATCTTGTGAGCTCCATTCATGATCAATATCTAATCTATTTGTAATCATGCATGTTGTGTTTGCGGGGATCCGATGGACATTGAGATTATTATGTTAGTTTTAGTAATGGTTCTATCTTTATGATTCTATCAAGTTTGTGTTGTTTGTGATCTTGCATGCTCTCCGTTGCTAGTGGATATCTTGGCCAAGTAGTTGCTAGTGACTCCAAGAGGGAGTATTTATGCTCGATAGTGGGTTCATGTCTCTAGTTTCCAAGGGAAGTGATAGAAATCTCTTTGTTTGTAGATGTGTTGTTCCTACTAGGGAGAAAACAACGGTCTCTTTTTCATGGAACATGTGGACTGTTGCTTGCAACTTAATACTGGAGGGGGTTCGGATGATAACCTGAAGGTGGACTTCTAGTCATAGATGCAGTTGGATTACAGTCTATGTATATTTTTGTATTGCCCAATCAACCTCATAGGATCTTTCTGGCTAGTAATTGCATTGTTATGCCTTGCTCAGTTCCTGTCAATTGCCCCGCTATAATTTGTTTACCCTTCATGCCATGTTGTTTATCTAAGGAGAGTACCTCTAGTGAACTATGGACCCCGGTCCAATCTTTACCATTGATACATCTTCCAATATTACTTGTTTACTTGCTGAAAACCATTACCTTCCACACCATACGTTTAATCCTTTGTTACAGCAAACTGGTGAGCTTGACAACCTCACTGATTCGTTGGGACAGAGTCTTGAGTTTGTGTTGTGCAGGTCTCCACGTTGCTTCCAACACCTGTGTGATGTTTCCTTCCTCCTTCTGGTTCGATAACCTCGGTTTCTACTGAGGGAAATCTTGCTGCTGTACTCTTCATACCTTGCTCTTGGGGTTTCCAACGAAGCACTCTTCCTCCCTGTTGATTGTAGCATCAAGTAATTTCTGGCGCCGTTGCCGGGGAGGCTAAGGACATCTTCACAAGGGGAGTCCTTCACTTCCTTTCTCTTTACTTTGTTTTTAGTTTGGTTTTTTTTATTTTTCTTGGTTTTGTTTGCCTCTTTTAAATAAAAACCCCAAAAAAATTTAGTCTAGCTTGGTTTGCTTGCCTTATTCAAAAACACAAAAAATTAGTTCCTGCTCTAGCTGCTGCTGTTTTTGGCTTGCCCACCTTTGCCAAAATGAACTCTGCTGAGAACACTAAGTTGTGTGACTTCACTAGCACCAACAAAAATGATTTCCTAAGCACACCTATTGCTCCACCTGCTCCTGATGCTATATTTTATGAAATTAAGCCTGCTTTGTTGAATCTTGTGATGAGAGAGATATTTTCTGGTGCTGATTCTGATGATCCTGCTGCCCATCTTAATAGCTTTGTTGTACTTTGTGAGATGCAAAAGTATAAGGATGTAGATGGAGATATTATTAATCTCAGGCTTTTTCCTTTCTCCTTGAGGGGAAAAGCTAAAGAATGGTTGCTATCTTTGCCTAAAAATAGTATTGATTCTTGGACTAAGTGCAAAGATGCTTTTATTGGAAAGTACTACCCTCCTGCTAAGATTACTGCTATGAGAAGTGATATTATGAAATTTAAACAGCTTGATAGTGAACATGTTGCTCCTGCTTGGGAAAGAATGAAATCTTTTGTTAAAAATTGTCCTACTCATGGACTCACTGCTTGGATGATTATCCAAACTTTTTATGCAGGTTTGAACTTCTCCTCAAGAAACCTGTTGGATTCTACTGCTAGAGGTACTTTTATGGGACTCACCTTGGGTGCTGCAACAAGGCTCCTTGATAATATGATGGTTAACTACTCCGAATGGCATGTTGAGAGAGCTCCACATGGTAAGAAGGTAACTTCTGTTGAGGAAACTTCCTCTTTGAGTGAAAAGATTGATGTTATTATGGCTATACTTGTTAATGGGAAAGCTCCACTAGATCCTAATAGTGTTCCCTTAGCTTCTTTGGTTGCTCAAGAAGAGCAAGTTGATGTGAACTTCATTAGAAACAACAATTTCAACAACAATGCCTCTAGGAATAATTTTGGTAGCAACAATAATTATAGGCCTTATCCTCCTAATAATGGCAATTCCTATGGAAGCTCTTACAATAATGCTAGAAGTTCCCCCTTTGAACATGAAGTCATGCTCAAGGACTTTATTAGTAAACAAACCACTTTCAATAAGACTATAGAGGAAAAGTTTTAACTATTGAGAAAAATATATCCTGTTTGTCTGAAGCTCAAACTTCCTTGGTTAATAAAATGGCTGCTAAACCTGAAACTATGGAAAACACTTTTGCTACTGCTCATGCCATACAAGTTACTATTGATGAAAATGTTAGGCTGTTAGCTCAACTTCATGCTAGGTGGGAAAGGTAAGCTGAAATTGATAGAAACAATAGTGTGTGCACTATCACCACTAAACCACAAGTAGCCCCTATTCCTCCTCCTACTATGCCTAAGCCTATTGATCCTACTACTAGTGATGCTAAGTTTGATTTTGATATTGATGGTTGCAATATTTCTAAAGTGATTATGTTTCTACAAAATCTTTCTAGAAGTCCTGATGCTAGTGATATGCATGTTGCCTTTACCAAACACATCACAGATGCTCTTGTTAAGATTAAGGAAGAGAATCTAAAACACAAAGCTTCTATTCCTAGGAAAGTAGAAGATAGTTGGGAACCCATTATTAATATGCAAGTGAATGACTTTGATCTCAAAGCTTCATGTGATCTCGGTTCTAGTATCTCTATTATGCCTAGGAAGATTTATGAAATGCTTGATTTACCACCATTAGAAGATTTTTATTTGAATGTCCCACTCAATGATAATGCTAAGAAGAAACTCATGGGGAGTATTAATGATGTTCTCATTATGGTTAACAATGCTTATGTACCTGTGGATTTCTATGTTTTGGATGTTGAATACAATGCTTCTTGTCCTATTACTTTGGGAAGACCTTTTCTTAGAATAGTTGGTGCCATCATTGATATGAAATAAGGCACCATCAAATATTAATTTCCATTCAAGAAAGGTATTGAACACTTCCCTATGAGGAGAGATAAGTTGCTTTTTGCTCCTCCTTTGAAAGCAAGATTTGATGTTAATTCTTGTTCATTTGAAAATACTTGATTCTTCTTGCTCCTTGTGCCTAACTTAAAGGCGTTAAAGAAAAGTACTTGTTGGGAGATAACCCAAGAGTTTCCTTGACTCTTGGAAGTTATTACTACTGTAATGACCTCTTCTGATCCTTTTTGTTTGCTTTTTGTGCCAAGAATGACCTCTAATGAGAGGGAAGTAAGATTTGGGGAGTTGCTGTCCCGAAACAGATTTTCTGTCCTCCACCAAAAAAATTCATGAGGAGGCTCGGTAACTCGGATTGAGATAAAAATTTACGAATAAATCCCCCAGTATGTTGGATAACTTTAGTTAGTTCAACACTTTTTGATTTGAGCAACAGAAGATGTTCGAAAAAAATTTGTTTTTACCTGCTGGTCTGTTTTGACAGATTTCTACCATTATTTGCATTTGCTTCTTATTGGTTCCTTTTTGAGCTCTCTTCAGGTAAATTGATTTTCTTTGAAGGAGTTACTTCATTAGATTATGTTTTTAGTGAAAAGCCTTGCTGTTCCAAAGCTTTTCCAGTGGTCTAATATCTTTTGAATAAGCTAATGTTGCTAATGAAGATTGTGTGAAGTTTTGTATGAAGGAAAATTTTCAGGTGTAGAGAGAGAATGATGCAATGAGATGAAGAATGGGCAAAAGCTCAAGCTTGGGGATGCCACCATGGTGTTACCCCAATAAATATCCAAGAGGTACAAGCGTCAAAGCTTGGGGATGCCCAAGTCATCCCCTTCTTCATCAATTAAAAGCTCAGGTATGTCTAGACACTTCACTTTTATTGTTTCATGCACAATCGTGTTGTTCTTGGAGCGTCTTAGTTTTCGTTTGATTTGCTTAGTTAGTTTAGGTTGCTTTAGTAGTTTGGACCCCCATTCTTGCTGTGTTGCTTAGCAAATAAGTTTGCTTGGTGTTTGGAAAGGAGTAGTAAGTTCTTGCTTGAAGTGCAAGAGGAGCTTACATTGACTATGACTAATGTTGGGGATATGCTATATGGGTATCCTCATAGCATGTCTCTTATCCGGATAACCCGGGTGGCCCATAGTTGGTAGCATGGCCCATGGCCTGCTGGGCGGCCTAGTTAGATGGATCCAGCAGGGAGGCCCATGCCGGATAAAGGAAGGCTATGGTGGAGTCACCAGCGTACCCGGAGCCTTGGAGTACAAGACATGCTAGACTAGTAATAGACGGTGTAGGACTCTATAACCTGTCCGTCTAGGACTTTTCCCTGTAACCCTAGGACCTGGTGACTATATAAGTCGGGCCTATGGGAGCCTTTAGGGAACCAATTAACTCATACCTCGCACAGCGAACCTATCTCTGTAACTCGGCGTATTGCCATTATAGTGATTTATAGAAGGAGTAGGATTCCGACACCGTCGTGGGTTCTGAACCTGGGTAAGTTGTGTTACCTCATACCCGTCAACCGTCCGCCTTCCCCCATGTCTCTAAACCACGCACCGTGCGAACCCCTCCATGGCGTACTCGTCGGCAATACCACGACAGTTGGTGCCCACCGTGGGGCAAGAGGCACTTCAGGCTCTTCAGCGGGCTACGACCAAGATCTTTGCGGGAATCGGCAAAACCTTAGCCATCGGTCGTGTTCTCTTCTCTGGCAACGTTCCGATTGTCCCTCCCAACGAGTTCTGGATCCCGGCAAAGATGAACCCTATGCGGTGTTCGATCGTTCCTATCAGAAACATCCACCTCTTCATTGGCGAAACCGACTCAAGCACTAGTTCCCTGGGAGTCGGAGGAGCATCAAGACCCGCACGGACCGCCTACGGGCATGATACGTTCGCAGAAGGATCGATGTCGGATCTCTCCTTGGAGTTTGCCGGCAAAGATCGGAAAAATTCAAGGCCCACCCAAACCGCCCCTGTGCAGGAGATAACGGTGGAAGATCACTGCAAGTCCACCGGCTTCGTTTGTGCGTCTGGATAGCAGAGATCCAAGTTCATCGGCGTGGTTACCATCTTCGATCTGGCGCATTGCATTTAGAGAGAGGGCGAAAACCCCCGCGATTACCTTGCCAGGTTGCTCCGTATACAAGCCGATCTGGGCCACTACCCCAATGATGATGCCATGTATCACTTTGTGGAAGGACTGGACCACGGCACGCTTCTCCGACATTCTCTAAGGCGGCAGCAGGCTTCGGGACGCCTTACCTTCGAAGGCATGGTGAACACCGTCAACAACTACGCGGAGGCCAAAGCGACAGCTCAGACAGCGCTTGCACTCATTGACGGAGCCCCTCTGATTCAGCCACCGCCACCACCGCCTCCGGCCACCATCGTCGCAGTTGCACCACCACCTCCAGTCATCATCGCTGCTATTGCACCTCCACCCCCCGTCATCGAGGAAGACCTGGCACCCTTCGACCCTATGATTGACGCGCTATACGCCGACTTCAGTGCAGATTCAGAGGAGATAGATTTCAGTCCAGATGAACTAGACTCCGCCATGCAGGAGATGGAGGAGGAGTATATGCGCGACGAGCAAGCCAACAACGCCGTCACGTATCGAGAGGTGTTCGTCATCATTGGGACGGCGATGGATGAAGATCAACCCGGACGAGCTCCGCCTATAGCTCTGGTCAAAGGGAAGGGACCACCTGTTGCTTCCAACATTGATCGCGCAAAGGTCATGCCCCCTCCGCCTAACCCAGTGCAACAGCCACAGGAACTCGGCACCGGCCCGAGCAACAACAACACCGCAAACTTGCCGCCTCCGTCATCTACGTCTTCTACTGCCCAAGTTACTCCAGCGGATAGAGTGATGTACGACAATATCCTCGTCGAGCCACTGACCGTAGCTCATATACGGAACGTGACCCAGCTTGATGAGAAGCGGCAACAACTGCTGGAGGAAGCGCGGGCCATCGCGGAGCAAGACGCTAAGCTAGATCGAGATCTGGTCAACGCGCAGAAATCCATAGAGAAAGCTAGAGCAATGGAGGCCGAGTACAAGACTCTGCTGCAGCAGGAGAAGGCCAAGAAAGCTCCGGCTTGCGTCATCAATGATCCTGGTGTACGGCGAAACCTAGGATGGGCTCCCCCGAAGCCGGCACAAGCCAAGCCATACATTTACAGTGGAGGCAGACAGGTGATGCCCACTCCTCTCCTCAACCTCGCCGTTTCCAAGACCCTTCTAGAGAAGGATAGATCGCCCGAGGCGGTGGACCAGGTCTATGACCTAGTGGCCAAGGCAGTGAAGCAGCAGGAAAAGGCCACCTCTTAGAGGCTTAAGTCTGACCCTGCGTTTTGCCAGTCTAGCCAACATAAGCCGCCAAGGGACAGATCTCCTCTTGTTGTCGGGTCCCAGACGGGTTCATCAGAACGAAGACAGAGGGATGCACGCAACTGGAAGGATTCTATCCCCATATCCTCTGACCACGGAGAAAAGTCCCAACCTCGTCGCCCATCGCCACCGCCCCGCTCCCCCCGACATCGCGAAGACCCCAAGGCTCACCATTGTGCGGATATGCCCCCGCCAAGGCAGGGCGGCATCGTCATCCGCGACAACACGGAGCAGACCCGTCATGACGGAGAGCGCAACCAGGGACACAAGAGCATGTCACGCCATGACCCTCCGCGTCCGGCAAGCAATCGCGACAGGCGTGAGGCATCGCAGGAGAGAAATAGCAAGAAGTCTAACCCACCGCCACCTAGCAGTCACCATGGCGGAGGAGGCCCGCGTCATTCACGCTGCCCATCCCCTGTTGACAAAAAGAAAAGAAACCCGCAGCCATACGATGCATGTTCGCGGATCGATAAGATCCACGAGGCCCAGGAAGGACCATACCTGGGACCACCTTGCTCTGGACTTGCGATACGGTCCGCAACTTACCCCAAAGGTTTCTGGATTGACAAGACCATCAAGCCCTATGACGGCACCGCTAAGCCAGCTACATGGTTGCAGGATTACGGCAACGCGGTAGAGATTGCCGGGGGTAACCCCAACGTTGTCGTCAAGTACCTCCCATTGATGTTGGCGGGCACAGCCCGTCAATGGATTGATGACTTGCCAGAGAAATCCATCTGCAATTGGTTGGACATGCAAGAGGCGTTCACTAAGAACTTCGAGGGTACGTTCAAACGTCCCTGCACTGTTGGCGATCTACAACGGTGCGTGCATGAGAAAGACGAGACATCTCGCGCCTACCTCTCCTGTTGGCTGGATATGAAAAATTCCTGCGCAGGAGTGCACGCCTAGACCGCCATGGCCGCCTTCATTGACGGGTTGGAAAGGGGCACGTTGCACGGACATAAGCTGAAGCGCTTGCAGGACAATTACCAGCTTGACTTGAACCAGATGATTCAGTTGGCTAGTGAGTTCGCAGCTGCCGACGACGACGCTCGTGGCTCTCTGCCGGCAACGGCCGTTCCAACTCAAGCTCGGAGGAACATCAACACAAATCGGAAAACCTCTCTAGAAGAAAATCAAACTCCCGACATGGTCGCTATGACCTTCGCAGGACGAGGCGATGGCGGACAACATGGCCGAGGACATGGAGCTGGTCGTGGGCAGCAGCGAGGAGGTGAAACTACCTCGGCAGCGCTCCGCGTTCCCCAAACCTACAAAGAGTACCGCGATATGCCGTGCCTCGTACACCTCAATGTCAACTTCAAGGCCACCCATACCAATCCACAGTGCAAGTTCGTCAACGACCTCAAGGAGGACCCGGAGTCCGGCTACAAGCAAATTCGGAAGAACAGACTGCGAGGCAAGGGCAAGGGGAAGAAGGAGGAGGAGTCCAAGGATTCAAGTGACATGGACGAGGATGTTGACCCCAAGCACGCCGCCAAGAGCGACGGCAAAGGCAAGAACCCCTTCGAGAAGAAGGCGGAAGTTTACCACACTTTGCTTGGCACCCCCACCGTCTGACAACAGAAGACCTCTATGAGGATACTGATGGCTACTCTACCCCCAGTTCCCCACTACATGCGCTGGTCGGAGGTTCCAATTACTTGGGACAGGAAGGATCACCCAGACCTTATCACTACGGAGAACCAATACACCATGGTCATCAACCCCTTGATTGACGGAATTTAGTTCACAAAATGTATGGTGGATAGTGGAAGCAGCATCAACATCATGTACCTCGATACACTGTAGAAGATGAACTTGGCGGAGGCAAAACTAAGGAGGACCAACACCATCTTCCACGGCATAGTTCCTGGTCGGGAGGCTCGGTCCCTTGGGTGCATCACACTTCAGGTTGCCTTTGGCGATGTTAATAATTACCGTCAAGAGCACATGACCTTTGAGGTGGTCCCCTTCAAGAGCGTGTACCACGTCATATTCGGCCGCGACATATTCCACACCTTCATGGCCAAGCCATGCTTCGTCTACAACAAACTCAAGATACCCGGACCAAACGGTGTCATCACCGTATCCGGAAGCTTTACCAAAGCAAGGGACTGCAAGATTAATGAAGCAGCCTACGCGGAAGATGTCCTCTACAGCGAAGAATTCAAAGAGATCCAGAGCAAGGTCGATGACTCAGAGATGCCCGTGTCGAAGAAACAGATCTCCGATTCCGCTCCAGCATTCAAGGCCGCCATCGAGACCAAGCCGGTGGAACTTGTGGTAGGCGATGCCTCCAAGACCACCGCCATTGGGACGAACCTAGACCCTAAATAGGAAAGAGCGCTCTTCGAGTTCCTCCGTGAGAACAGGGACATATTTGCCTGGCAACCTGCCGACATGAAAGGTGTACCTAGGGAACTTGCCGAGCATAGCTTAAACATCGATCGAAAATGCAAACCAGTGAAGCAACCTCTATGCCTCTTTGAAGATGAGAAGAGACGCGCCATAGGCAAAGAGATAGCTAGATTACTTAAGGCTAGTTTTATCTAAGAAGTCCTTCAAACCCAATGGGTGGCCAATCCTGTACTTGTCCCCAAAAAGGGAACCAAAGAATTAATAATGTGCGTTGATTACACCGGGTTGAACAAAGCATGCCCCAAAGATCTGTTTGCTTTGCCTCGCATTGACCAAGTCATTGACTCGACGGCTGGCTCGGAACATTTGTGTTTTCTCGATGCATACTCAGGATACTACTAGATCAATATGAGGAAGTCAGACCAATTGGCCACTTCGTTAAGTACTCCATACGGCACGTTTTGCTATGTTACAATGCCCTTTGGGCTGAAAAATGCAGGTGCTACGTACCAGCGGACAATGCAACATTGCCTGCATGATCAAATTGGTCGGAACACTCACGCCTGTGTGGACGATATAGCGGTGATGTCTAAAAAGTCAAATTACTTAATCTCCGACTTAAAAGAAACCTTTGATAATCTCCGGAAATACAACATGATGCTTAACCCTAACAAGTGCGTCTTCGGGGTTCCAGCCGGCAAATTGTGGGGCTTCATCATTTCCTAGCGTGGAATCGAGGTCAACCCGGAGAAAATTAAGGCCATCTTAAACATAAACCGTCCAACATGGCTAAAGGACATTCAACTACTAACAGGTTGTGTTGCAGCAGTTAGTCGGTTCGTCAGCCGACTTGGAGAGAAGGCCCTGCCGCTGTACAAGTTGCTGAAAAAGGCGGACAAATTCACGTGGATGGACGAAGCAGATGCAGCATTGCATCAGCTCAAGGAGATTCTTTCCTCAGAGCCCATCCTTGCAGCACCCGATCCTGGAGAGCCCATGTTAATTTACATGGAGGCAACCAACCGGGTAATCAACATCATCGTCGTGGTAGAGCGGAAGGAACCAGGCTATGAGCACGGAGTTCAACGACCAGTTTAGTATGTAAGCGAGGTCTTGACGGAGTCCAATCAGCGTTACCCGCACAACCAGAAGATAGCTTATGGAGTATTCCTTGCTTCTCGGAAGCTGAGGCATTACTTTCAGGAGCACCCAGTCACAGCGGTGAGCAAGACTCCACTGTACGACATTATCAAGAACAGCGACACTACGGGAAGAGTCGCGAAGTGGGGCATTGAACTAGCCGTCTTCGAGATCACCTACAATAGACGCGACGCTATCAAGTCACAAGCCTTGGCGGATTTTATTGCAGATTGGACGGAGATGCCAGATGTGACTCCGTTGCCGGAACCAAAGTACTGAGTGATGCACTTTGACGGATCAAAGCTGCTCAACGGCTCAGGGGATGGTGTACTGCTACAGTCACCAACTAGCGACAAGCTACACTATGTTATGCAGATTCACTTCGAGGCTACGAACAACATGACGGAGTATGAAGCACTCATTCACGGATTACGCGTATCCAAGGATATTGGCATCAAGAACATAGTTTGTTGTGGAGATTCTAACATGGTTGCCCAGCAGGTGGCTGGCACCTGGAATGCACGGAACGCTATGATGGCGGCATATAGAGATGAAGTGGACAAGATAGCCAAGAGCTTTTTGGGCTACGAGGTCAAGTATGTACCTACGGAGCAAAACGAGGCGGCTGATCTGCTGTCTAAGCTTGGATCAGGGCGCAAACGAATTCCGCCAGGAGTTTTCCTAGATCATCTACGGACACCATCCGTGAAGGGAGCAGACATCGACAACCCGGATAGAGTTGACTCTTTCGTCCACATGGTGGCAAAGGTCCCTCCGGCTTGGAGAAAACCTTTCATGGAGTATCTCGAACACGGAACTTTGCCCGACGACAAGGTCGAAAGACGGCAAATAGTATGTCGAGCGAAGGGCTATACCATAATCAATGGACAGCTCTACAAAAGGAGCACTACTGGTGTATGACTTAAGTGTGTTTCCCAGTTAGAAGGTATTGAAATCCTACGCGAAATCCATCTTGGAGATTGCGGGCATCATGCCGCTCCTCGATCATTGGTCTCGAAAGCCTTCTGGCAAGGATTCTACTGGCTGACTGCAAAGGCAGACGCCGACAAGCTGGTTGAGACATGCATGGGATGCCAGTATTATGCCCGACAACCACATGTTCCTGCTGAAGAATTGCGAACAATACCAATAACTTGGCCGTTTGCAGTCTGGGGGCTAGACATGGTGGGACCGTTACAGACGACACCATGTGGGTTTACGCATCTTCTAGTAGCAGTTGATAAATTCACTAAATGGATAGAAGCTAAACCCATTAGAAAGCTTGATGGGGCGACTGCCCTTAGGTTTGTCCGGGATCTGGTGGTGAGATTTGGTCTCCCACATAGCATCATCACCGACAACGGTAGCAACTTGTCACTCAGAGAAGTGGAGGCATATTGTTGGGAGAAAGGCATCTGACTTGACCTTGCATCTGTGGCACATCCACAATCCAATGGTCAGGTTGAGCGAGCAAATGGATTAATTCTGTAGGGAATAAAGCCACGTCTTGAGGCACCGCTACATAGAGCAGTTGGAGCCTGGGCGGAAGAATTGCCATCTGTGTTGTGGAGTTTACGAACTACACCCAACAGATCCACCGGCTACACCCCTTACTTCATGGTAGATGGAGAAGAAGCCATCCTACCTTCCGACATACTTCACGATGCACCAAGGGTTGCCGCCTACGACGAAGATGACGCTGAAGAATCCAGACGCCTAGATGTGGACCTTCTCGAGGAGGAGCACGTTTTGGCATGCCAAAGATCCGCCATCTACCAGCGGAATCTATGCAGCTACCATAGTCGCCGCGTTCGGCATCGCTCGTTTAAAGAGGGGGATTTGGTGCTCTGACTTAAGCAGAAGAAGTCACACGAATTATCCCCTCCATGGGAAGGACCGTTCATCATAAGCAAGAAGCTGCTCAATGGGTCTTACTACCTTGTTGACAATCGTGAATTGAAGGATAGACCCAATGAGGATCATAAGCGTAAGCGACGTGACCCGGATGATGACTATCCGGAGCTTGATCAGCCATGGAACATAGCACAACTACGTCCTTTCTACTCTTAGCATTTTTATCTATTTGTGTATCTCTTATATGATCAATGAAATAAAGCTCTTTGGTTCACTCATATTTCTGAGTCTTTTACCTTCTTTAGTGTTCATTTTTGGATCATATAAAACCCTTATGCACAAGCTTTGCAATTGCACTTGTGGAAATTCCGCCTACGGGCGTTAGCTTAAGTTTTCTGGTCTACACGTTCTTTGTCGTTTTAATGTGGATTCTAGAGTAGTGACTTTTGGCACTTATTGTTGGCGATTTTGTACTTAGGTTATTGACGGTGCCATTGGGTATCATCACCTAACCGCATGGTTCCGACAACGAGTCTTCTGACTCATGAAAAATCAAGCATAAAAACCAAAGTAATGGATAAGCCAACACTTTCTTAAAAAAATATATATACATGCTGGAAATAGTTCTTAAGTAGTAGGACATACACCATTGTTTTCCGCCTTAAGTTAACACATAGTTTTTCCACATAACAAGTTACAGAGGAAACAAATATTACAAGTTGTTTTTTATTCCTCTAGCACATGCGACTTGGAAGCAACATCACCGGCAGCAGGAGAGTCACCCTCGAAGTCGGCAGTGTTGAGAGAATTGGAGGAGCCTTGGTTGCCGCCATCGATGGTTTTCATTGGCACGAAGACGTTAACATCAACCAACTCGGCAACTCTGGTGTCATAACCCGCGAGTGACGCCAAGATAGATTCGTGGTTTATCTTTTGGCCTTCGTCATCTACGTCGGGGATACCAGAGGTTACCGTGTCGATGTCGGCATTCTCGTAATGTGCCTTGACCATGTACAGCGCCATCCTTGCACCGGCCCGTGCACATGAAGCTTTCCAGCTTGCGATACGCTCAGGGGCTCGGCGTAGGATCTCCGAGAACTTCGCCACAGAGTCCGATGCCTTGATATTGATCTGGAGGGGTTTGGCAATCTCTTTGTCCTGCGTGATGGCGGTGTTGATGAAGTTGTCGGCAGGGACCATGCATTCCTTTGGCAGAGGAGGCGACCGGGTTAAACCCATAGGAGCTGCGAATTCCCGACAAAGGAGCGCATGAGTTCAAAAATTTAGAGTATCTAGACTACACAAATCCAAGATGGAGAATCGCTTACTGAAGATGCTGGCCTCAGCCTGCCAGAGAGTCTCCTCCATGGAGTCCCGTTCTTTTTGGAGGAGCTTGTACGCTTCATGATGGCGTTGATTTTTCTCATCAGCAGCTTTCTTTTACTCTTTCAAGTTAGCGATTTCCTCCTTCAAGAGGTTTATCTCCTCGGTGGCAGAGTCCTGCAGGACTTTCATTGATTCTTCATGCATCTTCAGCATATCCTTCCTCTCCTGCTTGAGGATCATGTTCTCGCTATCCAGCTGTTGAATATGCTTGGATTGCTCGACAATGTCCTTATCCTTGGCAATGGTTTCTGCAAAGTCAGAGAAAGCAAAGTACACAGTGAGTACTCGGAGAATACACAAGGTCAAGTCGGAATACGAAAAAGAAAGGAAAAACAGACGCTTGCTCTTGATGATTTGTTCCTTCAAGAAGCCAGTTTTACCCTTTTCAGCTTCCAAGTCCGCGCGCCTCTTCTGTACTTGTCGTTGTCCATGCCCCTCCGAGAATTCTCATTCTATGGAAAAAATAAAAATTAAATGTTGTTTGGTCTACTTGGAGCATCTAGCCAGAAAATTTCCACCTAGACGTTCGGGGGCTACAGCGAGAGGTTTTAACTTAGCATTATGCTTAATCTTTCTTTAAGCACCTAGTCGGAACTAATTCAGTTTTCGATTAGAAGCTTGGGGGCTACAGTATAAAGTTTTTAACTCGGATGTATGCTTAGCTTCCCTTTAAGCATCTAGTCGGAACTAATTCAGTTACAACTAGAAGCTTGGGGGCTACAGTATTGAAATTTATAAACACTGCGTATGCTACTCTTAAAGCATCTAGTCGGAATAATTCATTCCACCTATATGCTTGGGGGCTATAGTGAGAAGTTTTCTAGCTTAGTCACCCTTAGAGCATTTAGACGTAAACACCTATGGTTTTCTGTCTAAATCCTCGGGGGCTATAGTGGGATATTCATATGAAATGCAAAAAGGCAAATATAACTTACAAGTGCAATGATCTTGAGGTTGGTAGCACTCTCATCCAGCAGCTTGCCGAAGGATACACTATTTCCTTGCAGGATTTCTTCTTGCCGGAGAAGCTCCTCGAGACCACACGTTGGAGATGTCGGCGCCGCACCGGGAACCAGAGAGGTGCTACTTGGCGTAAGTGTCGGGTAGACTATCTTCGGGAACTCTATGGTCTTCCTGGGGGCGAGGGCGCCGCCTTCGGCAGAAGTACCACCTTCCAACACTGCCTTACCGCTACCGATGGCATCCTTAGCCAGAGCAATAGCCATTTGGTGTGCGGCACTCTCATGCGCCGCCTGTTCGCCGACAACAGCAAGCTCTGTGGAAGCGCGTGAGTCCACTTCCATGGCGGAAGGGCCAGATGCTTCTCTAGCTTGTGAGATTGTCGGGGCGGACGAAGGCTGGACGATGGGAGTGGCAGGGCGATGGCGGGTGATACGTCGCGATGCAGCATATCCTTGATGGTTCTAGAATCCCTCGAAGTTTTGGAGGTCTTCTTCAAGCTGGTCGTGGCTTTCTTCCTGAAACGTGCAAAATGCATAATTACGGGAATAAGATAGACAAATGGACAATGTCAGAGAGAAATAAGCTTACATAAGAGGGGTGCTTTGGCAAAGGGGATCCCAGTAACCTTTATTTTCTCCACCTCCAGGGTGGCGGTAGTCTTTTTGGAGGCCCCACCCTCCGTCTTCTTCTTTTTGCCTCCGTCGGCAGCGTCAGAGGTGGAGCTCTTCTGCTTTCGCACCAACGGAGCATCATCATTGGACACGACGATGACTTCCTTCATCTTTGGATCATAGATTTGAGGAGCCATGCTGTTCTCATCTATGTCGCTAAGCTGTTAAGGTGAAGAACCACCGTGTTAGATGAGATGGTAAAGGCTAGACGGAAGAACTGGAGTATATGTCATACACGGAAAATAAGTAGTTACCTTTGGGCACTTGCTCTCTACGAACATGTCATAGGTGATGGCGAAGCCACGCTTCTTGTCCTTCAGCTTGACGATGTCCTTGAGGCGAAGCTTGACGGAGTCGCTCGAGAAGTTGTCCATGGAGATGCGGAGGATATCCCTTCTATCGTTGGAATACTCGTGCATCAGCTTCGAGCGGTGCTGCAAAGGCTAGATCCGCCTGATGAACCAGCACATGGCTAGGTCCAATCCGGTCAAACCCGTCTCTATGAACCACTCTATACTGCTTATAGCGCGGGAAGCGTCGATGTCAGAGGGAAGGGAGGCCTGGGATCTCCATGTCGAAGTTTCGGTGGCTGCTCCATCGACAAAGTCTGGGTACGTTACTTCTCGGCCGTCCAGGGGGATATCTGGGCCGTAGAAGTAAGTACGCTGCTAGTTCTTGCAGGAATCATGGCCAACATTGTCAGGGAAGCGCCGGCCAGGCCGGATCTTGAAGCTAATAGTGCTACAATTTCTAAGTTTGTCCTTGCTTGATGGTGAAGAAATATATGAATAGATCTAGCCCAGGCTTAATCCCTAAGTAACCCTCGCAAAGCGCCGCATAATTGCTAAGCGCTAGGATACTATTGGGAGAAAGGTTCTATGGCTGTACTCGGTAATGATTCAAGGCGACGAGGAAGAAATTAGAGATGGGCAGGGAGACGCTGTGTACAAACTGTGCTTTGAGGTACACCTTTTCTCCGGCTTAGGGAGAAGGTGTGACCTCGTCGGCCGGCGCCGCCCGCCAGGCGAGCCCCTCCATCACGGGGAGGTAACCTTCGATGATCAGCTCTTTGATGTCGGTCCAAACCGCGCGAGTCCCCTTTGTGGGAGTCGTACTCCTCCTCCATCAGCTCCAGCGCCGCTGGATTATGGTTGCCGCCGGTGGCCTCTGTAACATCCCTAAATTCATGATTTCAAAGATTGCATATCATTCATGCATGCATATAGTTTTGAGATCAATTTCAAAACTCATTTCAGAAAACAGAAGCACATAGTGCTATCATTTTATGTGAACAAACTTATATCAAATGGCCATCCCCATTTGAGAGTTTGAATGTTTTAAACCTAGATTGTTTATCTCCCTTGTTGAATGGATTGAGTGTGGAATTTGAACCAAACTTTACAAAATGGAAATGGTTTCAAAAACCCTTTTTCAAACATTTGCAAATCAAGTGCAAAGTCCCTGTTATTTTGTTTCTCCAAAAATGACCAAGCCTTTTCAAAGTGACCCCATGGTTTTATACCTAGAATTAAGACTGTTGCACACTGCAAAAATCCCAAATAGATTTTAATTCAAATGGAGTTTGAATTCATTTGAAAACCATTCCTGAAATTCATTCTGGAAAAAGAAAAAGAGTAAAGAAAAGAAAAGGGCCAGACGCTCCTAATCTAGCCCAACAGCACAACCGGCCCAGTTAGCCCACCCGGCCTTCCTCTCTCTCTCTCGCACGCGCAAACGCACCCACGCGGTCGCTGACACCCGGACCCCACTTTCTCTCTGCGCGTTTCACTGACGAGCGGGCCCTCTCCACGTCAGCGTCGTCTTCCCCAAATTCCACGCACGAACTCCGCCGTTGCCTGTTGCTGCCTTGATTCCGCGAGGTAAATTGCATTGATTCAGTAAGCGTTTCTTGTCGAGCCTCTGGCTATATAATCCCCACTCTCTCGCGACCATTTCCCCTCAAACAAATCCTCCTTCACGCCACCAGGCTGCCCACAACTCGCTCGATGTCGCCGCTGTTCCGACGACCGCGCCGACGAATTCCGGTGAGCTCCGTGTTCCCCTCTGTCCCTGACTCATACTATCAAGCTCAGCAAGTCCTTGCGCACCTACTAACACTCCCCATTTGTCCTCGCATGATCCCTAGCTTCGGCAACGACTTCGATAGAGCGCCACCGTTCTCTGCACGAACTCCGGCGACCTCTCCCCGTAAGTACCAGCCGCCCCTTGCCCTCTGCCTGATACGCCTAGAACCCCCGTCGTCTTGCGCATCTAAAGGTGCCTTTCTTTTGACTTAGCGCGACGCGGAACCTCGCCAACGTCGACAACTGACCGTACCTGACGCGTTCGCGAACTCCGGCGAGGAATCTCCGACGACTCCGTGCGCCCCTTCCCAAGCCATTGCCACCTTGAGCATCAGCAGCTTCCTGCGGTTCTGGTAAGCCTCTTCCCCCACTCCCGCGCGACCTAGAACGCCAGCGCCGCCGCTGACAGACGCGCCGCCGCCAGTAGCCGCCGCCAGCGCCGCTCAGTTTTGGTCAAACGAATTGTAGCTGTCAGATCCAGATCCAGCGCGTAGGATTAGTCCACTTATCGAATCGTTATGTTTAGATCTGAGCCGTGCGTGTTAGTTAGATCCTACGGCTCGCGAGCATGATCCTGAGCGAAACGGTATCAACCAATAGAATTAAGACGCGTGGCTAGGGTTTGTGTTTAAAACATAATTTAAAATAGATTTAGATTCAAATTTGATTAGGCTATAACTTTTGATTCCCACGTTAGATTTTTGCAAATTTTATACCGTTGGAATCAGGGAGACAAGCCCTTTCTGTTTATGCAATGTGTTTAGTGAAAAGTTTCTGTTAAAATGACTTTATTTGCAGAAACTTGTTTAAGGCTATTTTGAGTATAGAAATTGTTTAGGATTTTGTTTGGGTGTAAAATAAACTTGATTTAGCAAGTTTTTAACTTAGTATTGATTCAGTAGTATGCACTTACTTGGTAGAGTTTTAAAAGTAATCACTTAGCATTTTTGCATGCATGCATATATTTATGTTTGTATATGAATTGTGTGTAATTTTGTGCTACCAATTTTGTGTAGATTTTGGTGCTAGTGATTGTGATTGTGAAGAGTGCTACTCTCCCCATTACCAAGGCAAGTGGTACTTCATGAATATTTCCATCCCTATATTTTGTGCAAGCATTAGAAATATTTTGCTAAGTCTTGCATGTTATTATTTTGCCAAATGCTATGTTGGGAAATCCTAAGTAGTTGTAGAATTGCTAGGAAATTTCCTAAGTTAAGTTACTATGCCATGCTTAGCCTAGCTAGTAGCAAACAAGGGTTGGTAAAGTATATACATGCTATGATGAAAATATTTCTAAGTCTTTTGACTTATGTTTTTCTTAATAAAACAACTAAGTCAATGAATCACCTGGGTGGAATGGGACTTGAATGGTGGTTTTTGGTTGAGTGGTTACACAAGGCCCATGGACATGGTTTACCTTGTGTATCTCACTTGTGGTATGCCACCCAGGCACAAAGGGATTTTGGAGGCCAAGTGTTGAGAAGCTTATAGTGCAGCCACTTGGCAATATGGGCTCTGCCTTGATCACATAGGTTGCTACAACTTAGTCATTTGGACAGTTGGTGGTAGTGGGAATGATAGGTTGGAACGCGTCCATTTGACTAAGGGAAGGCTTCTGAAAGGTCCTATCTTGGGAAACCAAGTCTGGTGGGGAAAGTGCACAACCTCTGCAGATGGAAAAATATAAGTACTTAGCCAAGTCCATGGCAATGGACAACTTGAGCATCAAGACATGGAAGCTATCAAGAATCTCATCACTCCAACTTCTAAGTAAAACTTGTGGGTGAACAAGGGTGAAGGACCTCAATGTCTATTGATGGTTTCTTGGGAAAAGTTTTTGACAAAGAAAAACTTAGTGATTTCAACTAATAGGAAAAACCTATTTTGAGCAAAGCAAGCCAAGCTACACTTAGCCAAATTTCATATAGTAATATAGGCCACTTAAAATTTACTAAGGTATCACTTGCCAATACTATTCCAAAGTATTGACCCACTATGGCTGTAACTTGTGATGTTGCAGGTTACTCCGATGATGATTAGGTGTCATGAGTCTACACTCAACATGCGTGCCTGTGGCACATGAAGATGAAGACTTATGTTTATTTATTTATTCCAAACTCTTGTATTAGGCCTGTGGCCTTGAGTTGTAAAAGACTATGTTTTATCTCTGGAATGGATGTAATAAATGACCTTTGTATCTGTGTACTTCATCTAAAACTGTGGATGCTAGCGATGATCCAGGGACTAGCATTGCAATCATAGGGATCCTTTTCCTTTACAAAGGAGGGATCTTACAGATGGTATCAAAGCACTGTGTTGCCTGTAGGATTATGACCCTAGGATTGGAAACCACTAAGGAAAATTTTCAACTACTTCTACACTTGTCTATTCTTCTCGTAAACTTTTCTAATCTTCTCTTTCTCATCTCTATTTGTAGATGAACTCCATCAACGAAGCCGTAAAGAAAGGACCACTCATGACCATGACCTTGGAGTGTGAGACTGAGTTTCCCAAAATTCTCAAGGACCTCATGGTGGCAATGGAAATACATGGTGCGGCTGTGTACAAAGGATTTCCAGTGATGGATGAAGGAGTTGAGTACTGGTGGGTGCAACTTCACTTGTACAGAAACAAGGAAGACAACCACAAAGAAACAGGATTCTGCATGTACACCAACACTGTGGTGCACACCACATTCTTTGAGTCAGCAAGAGAAGCAGCTTGGAGGACTATCAAAGACTTAGTGCTAGAGTCAAGTGCAGAATGCTCAACCTCCAAAAAGACTTGATAAAAGAGAAGGAACTTACCCAAGAGTTGGAAGCCACCAACCAAACCTTAAGAGGAGATATTATAGACTTAGTGATGGAATCATGTGAGCAAGA
The DNA here is from genome assembly GCA_916181665.1 of Avena sativa. Classification (NCBI taxonomy): domain Eukaryota; kingdom Viridiplantae; phylum Streptophyta; class Magnoliopsida; order Poales; family Poaceae; genus Avena; species Avena sativa. Next base: position 21,267,093 of record OV702282.1, on the reverse strand, counting down.
TAGGATAATTTCTTCTAGGAACATTGTGTTAGCCAACAGATCCAGTGAGATAGGATTGTAAACGTACTTCGTTAGTTGGACCACCACCTATCACCTTATTTTCCAAAATGTTACCTTAAATAAGATTGGACCTTGGTTGATGTAATGATTTCATGTATGCATGACTTGTGTGATTTTGCTTTCCAAGGATATGTTTGTGATGTTTTGACCTTTGTTTTATCTTGATTTGTGTGTTCTAACTTTTCTATCTTATAAATAGATGCCTATTACCATCAGCACTGTTGAGGAGTTCCAGGTTACCCGCTTTGGTCCTCGTATCGTTGAGCTTACCACCTTACTCAATCTCCCTGATCCCACCATCATGGTGCATCCACTCACCAAGTTCGAGAGGAAGGACCTCTGGGGCTTCAAGGTGAACCAGCCCGGACGCCAGACAGAGCCTACTACGGAGGCCATCGTCTTCAAGTTTATGCACGATGACAGGGAGAGAGGCATGGAGGTAGTTATGCAGGACCTGATAGGACGTCTGCTAGGACGACACTCCCGACAGGTTAGAGGCACCCACTTCCACGTCTTCGGAAGACGTGATGAGGATGGAGAGTCCATCGACTTCGAGGACGACTCGAGGGACGCAGCAGAGCCGATACGTCTGTACCTCCAGGACTTAGAGTCTCTCATTAGACACGTGGACACGGACAGGACCAATGTCATGCTCAGTAATGACGAGCTCCAGGTGCAGCTTCGCGAGAAGGACAAGCTCTTCGCGCAGCAGGACGAGATAGTCAAGGAAATGGAGGCAAAGTTCGAGACCCAGGACAAGAAGTTCAAGAGTCGGGAGAAGCGTGTCCAGGATAGGAACAAGAAGATCCGGGACATGACTGAAGAACTGCAGTCCAAGGACTTCGAGCTAGAGCAGCAGTAGACGGTGATAGAGAGGCTTCGTTCCCAGAAGAGGGCTCTCAAGGCCAAGATAGAGTCCTTGACCACTACTATTGAGGAGAACAAGGCCGCGATGGAGAACGCAGGTCTTACCTTTGTCGAGGAGGAGATTGATGCCGATGAGTAGACTTGACTACTCGTTTATCTTTATTATCAGACTTGTTATCTGAGAACTTGTTATTGGACCATCCGACATGTGGATGGCTTGCTACTTGTGTGTTTTACTTTGTGAACTTGTTATCTTGTTGTTGAACTTTTATCTTTGTGTTGCATGCTATGTGTTTGCTTATGTGATGTAATGTGCATGAAAACATCTATGGGTATCTCATTCTTATCTTTATTTGAACAAAGCACAGATGCCTCCCCGTCGCGCAAACCCCAACAACAACAACAACATCACACCAGAAATGCAACAAATGATGACTGCTCAAACACAGCTGATGCAGATGATGACAACATTCATTCAGAACCAAAACAACAACAACAACAACAACCCCAATAACAACAACAATAACAACAACAACCCTCCAGGCTTGGATATGCTCACCAGATTTTTGCGATTGAGGCCAGCTAAGTTCTCGGGGACGACTGATCCCATGGTGGCCAATGATTGGCTATGATCTGTAAACAAGGACTTAGTAACCGTGGGCTGCACGGATGCTGAAAAGGTCAGATTTGCAGCACATCTGATGGAAGGGCCAGCCGCCACTTGGCGGGACAACTTTCAGATCACCACTCCTATAGATGAGGTGACTTGGGCTATCTTTGAGGATGGCTTTCGCACTTCTCATATCTCATCAGGAATAATGAGCCTGAAAAAGAAAGAGTTCCACAATCTGAAGCAGCGCCACCGCAGCGTGGCTGAGTACATTGAAGAGTTCAGCAATCTGGCGCGTTATGCACCGGATGAAGTTGACACGGATGCCAAGAGAAAGGAAAAATTTCTGGAAGGCTTGAATGATGAGCTGAATCTGCAACTGGCTGTGGCATATGTTCCCACTTATCAGTCGCTCTGTGACAAAGCTGCAATATTGGAGAACAAAATGAAGCAAGTCGAGAGTAGAAAGAGAAAGCACTCCGACAAGCACGGCTCGGGATCGTCTCACCAACGATCTCACTATGATGACAGTGGAAGCTCAGGATCCCACAAGCATGGGAAATTCAACAAGCACCACAACCACAACCGTCATGACAACAAGCATCACCGCAATCATGACAATGACAAGTACAAGAACCACAAGAGTGGACATAAGAGCCACCATAGTGGAAATGGTAGTGGAAGTGGAAGTCAGCCTGCTAAGAGAGACATGAGTCAGGTTGAATGCTTCAAATGCAAGAAGATGGGACACTATGCAAATGAGTGCCCCGAAAAGAAAGTTGAAGGACCTGTCAAGCCCAATCCTTTCTAGAAAGGACAGGTGAACCACATCAATGTGGAGGAGGTCTATGAGGAGCCTGATGCTGTTGCTGGTAAGTTCAGACTCAATTCCATTCCAGCATTTGTACTCTTTGATACTGGTTCATCTCATTCATTCATATCAAGAGCATTTGTTGAAAGAAATGAACTAACAGTAGAAACTATTGGGTGTCCTATAAAATTAAGTTCTCCTGGTGGAGAAATGATAGTGAATTCGGGATGCCATGATCTAGTCATAGAATTTGGGAAGTATAAGTTTCCCGTTAACTTGATAATTCTAAACTCCCAAGGATTGGATGTCATTCTGGGAATGGACTGGATGACTAAGTACAAAGGAGGGATAGATTGTGCCAACCATACTGTCTCACTCACAACTCCGGAAAATAAAAGGATCAGATTCAAGACCAGCTTTGAAGCAAAAAGGAGTATGCTTAATTCTCTTAAGGGGGTTAGCATGGACAGTGTACCAATTGTAAGTGAGTATCCGGATGTGTTTCTGGAAGAATTGCCAGGAATGCCACCAGATAGAGATGTGGAATTTCTGATAGATTTGGTACCAGGGTCTGGACCAATAGCAAAGAGACCGTATAAAATGTCAGTTGATGAACTGAAAGATCTCAAGAAGCAACTTGGAGAACAGTTGCAGAAAGGATTCATTCAACCAAGTTCTTCATCTTGGGGAGCCCCAGTTTTGTTCATAGAGAAGAAAGATAGAAGTCAAAGGTTATGCATAGATTACCGTTCACTCAACGAGGTAACTATCAAGAACAAATACCCTTTGCCTAGAATCAATGACTTGTTTGATCAGCTAGAAGGAGCATGTGTGTTCTCAAAGATTGATCTCCGGTCAGGCTATTTTCAACTCAAGATAAGAGAACAGGACATACCTAAAACAGCATTCACCACATGGTATGGATTGTATGAGTATACCGTAATGCCTTTTGGCTTGACAAATGCTCCAGCATACTTCATGAATATGATGAACAAAGTGTTCATGGAATTCCTTGACAAGTTTGTTGTCGTTTTCATCGATGACATCTTAGTCTACTCCAAGAGCAAGGAAGAACATGAAGGACACTTGCGTTTGATACTTTAGAAATTAAGAGAGCATAAACTGTATGCCAAATTCAGCAAGTGTGAGTTCTGGTTAGAGGAAGTTGGTTTTCTTGGTCATGTTATGACAAAGGATGGTGTAGCAGTTGATCCTGCTAAGGTTTCAGCTGTGACTGAATGGGAATCTCCCAAGTCCGTGAAAGAAGTTCATAGTTTCCTTGGCTTAGCAGGTTACTACAGAAGGTTCATTGAGAATTTCTCTAAGGTAGCTAAGCCCATGACTGAATTGTTAAAGAAAGACAAGAAGTTTGCTTGGTCTGAAGGTTGTGAAGTCAGCTTTCAGGAGTTGAAGAAGAGACTTGTGACAGCACCAGTCTTGTGTCTGCCAGACTTGGAAAAGGATTTCCAAGTATATTGTGATGCATCTCATCAAGGTTTGGGTGCCGTACTTATGCAAGACGGTAAAGTTGTGGCCTATGCCTCGAGACAACTCAAAACTCATGAGGTGAACTATCCCACTCATGATTTAGAGTTAGCCTCTGTCGTCCATGCACTCAAAACATGGAGACACTACCTTTTGGGAAAGCGTTGTGAAGTGTTCACTGATCACAAGAGTTTGAAGTATATCTTCACCCAGAAGGAAATTAATATGAGACAAAGAAGATGGTTAGAACTTATCAAGGACTATGACTTAAGTTTGCAATACCACCCCGGTAAAGCAAATGTTGTAGCAGATGCTCTAAGTCGTAAGGTATTTGTGAATGGCCTTACCAAAGGAGAATTGCCGGATGATTTGTGTACCCAATTCAGAAAACTCAGGTTGGAGATTGTACCTGAAGGACAGCTCATGTCATTAGATGTTCAACCCACATTGTTGGACAAGATCCGAGAAGCTCAGAAGACTGATAAGGAAATTGAAGAGATTAAGGAAAAGATTGGCCAGGGGAAAGCTAAAAATTTCCATGAAGATGAATAGGGTACTTTATGGCATGGGAAACGTATCTGTGTTCCACAAGATCCGGAGTTGCGGAAACTGATTTTGCAGGAAGCACACAACTCTCCGTATTCTATTCACCCAGGTAACACCAAAATGTACATGGACATGAAAGAAAGATTTTGGTGGAATAATCTCAAGAGGGACATCGCCGAACATATTGCTTTGTGTGATGTGTGTAGTAGAGTGAAAGCGGAGCATCAGAAACCAGCAGTTTTGCTTCAACCACTACCTATTCCTGATTGGAAGTGGGACAAAATTGGTATGGATTTCATTACCGGATTACCAAGGACCAGGTCAGGATATGATTCAATATGGGTAGTAGTGGATCGCCTAACTAAAGTGGCTCATTTCATACCCGTGAAGACAACTTATACAAGTGCCAAGTTAGCCAAAATCTACATGAGTGTGCCCAAAAGTATTGTGTCTGATAGGGGAACTCAATTCACTTCCCATTTTTGGAGACAGCTACATGAGTCATTGGGAACGAGGTTGGAATTCAGCACTGCTTTCCACCTCAAACAGATGGACAAACGGAAAGAACAAATCAAATCCTTGAAGACATGTTGAGAGCATGTGCCTTGGACTATGGAACTAGTTGGGATGAAAGTCTGCCTTACGCAGAATTTTCTTATAACAATAGCTATCAAGCCAACATTGAGATGGCACCATTTGAGTTTCTCTACGGAAGAAAGTGTACCACCCCATTGTTATGGAATGGTGTGGGAGAAAGAAGTTTATTCAGGCCAGATCTTATCAAAGAAGCCGAAGAGAAGGTCAAATTGGTTAAGGACAGGTTGAAGATAGCACAGTCCCGATAGAAAAGCTATGCAGATCCTAAGCATAGAGAATTCACCTACGAAGTTGGTGATAGAGCCTATCTCAGAGTGTCACCACTTCGCGGAGTGAAAAGATTCGGAGTCAAAGGAAAATTGGCACCAAGATATGTTGGGCCATTCAAGATTTTAAGTCGCAAAGGAGAAGTTGCCTATGAAATTGAATTGCCAGAATCTCTATCAGCTGTCCATAATGTGTTTCATGTGAGTCAGCTTAAGAAATGTCACCCAGAAATGGAGGAAACTTCTTTGAAAGATACTATACCTTTGGAGGAGGTTCAATTAGAAAGTGATCTCACTTATGGAGAAAAACCTATCAAGATTCTTGAGACCGCAGAAAGAGTCACAAGGACAAAGACTATCAAGTTTTGCAAAGTGCAGTGGAATCATCATTCCGAAGAGGAAGCAACTTGGGAAAGAGAAGATGATCTTCGGAAAGACCACCCTCACCTATTTGCTAGCCAATCCGAATCTCGAGGGCGAGATTCATCTTAAGGGGGTTAGATTTGTAACATCCCTAAATTCATGATTTCAAAGATTGCATATCATTCATGCATGCATATAGTTTTGAGATCAATTTCAAAACTAATTTCAGAAAACAGAAGCACATAGTGCTATCATTTTATGTGAAAAAACTTATATCAAATGGCCATCCCCATTTGAGAGTTTGAATGTTTTAAACCTAGATTGTTTATCTCCCTTGTTGAATGGATTGAGTGTGGAATTTGAACCAAACTTTACAAAATGGAAATGGTTTCAAAAACCCTTTTTCAAACATTTGCAAATCAAGTGCAAAGTCCCTGTTATTTTGTTTCTCCAAAAATGACCAAGCCTTTTCAAAGTGACCCCATGGTTTTATACCTAGCATTGAGACTGTTGCACACTACAAAAATCCCAAATAGATTTTAATTCAAATGGAGTTTGAATTCATTTGAAAACCATTCCTGAAATTCATTCTGGAAAAAGAAAAAGAGTAAAGAAAAGAAAAGGGCCAGACGCTCCTAATCTAGCCCAACAGCACAACCGGCCCAGTTAGCCCACCCGGCCTTCCTCTCTCTCTCTCGCACGCGCAAACACACCCACGCGGTCGCTGACACCCAGACCCCACTTTCTCTCTACGCGTTTCACTGACGAGCGGGCCCTATCCACGTCAGCGTCGTCTTCCCCAAATTCCGCGCACGAACTCCGCCGCTGCCCGTTGCTGCCTTGATTCCGCGAGGTAAATTGCATTGATTCAGTAAGCGTTTCTTGTCGAGCCTCTGGCTATATAATCCCCACTCTCTCGCGACCATTTCCCCTCAAACAATTCCTCCTTCACGCCACCAGGCTGCCCACAACTCGCTCGATGCTGCCGCTGTTCCGACGACCGCGCCGACGAATTCCGGTGAGCTCCGTGTTCCCCTCTGTCCCTGACTCATACTATCAAGCTCAGCAAGTCCTTGCGCACCTACTGACACTCCCCATTTGTCCTCGCATGATCCCTAGCTTCGGCAACGACTTCGACAGAGCGCCACCATTCTCTGCACGAACTCCGGCGACCTCTCCCCGTAAGTACCAGCCGCCCCTTGCCCGCTGCCTGATACGCCTAGAACCCCCGTCGTCTTGCGCATCTAAAGGTGCCTTTCTTTTGACTTAGCGTGACGCGGAACCTCTCCAACATCGACAACTGACCGTACCTGACGCGTTCGCGAACTCCGGCGAGGAATCTCCGACGACTCCGTGCGCCCCTTCCCAAACCATCGCCACCTTGAGCATCAGCAGCTTCCTGCGGTTCTGGTAAGCCTCTTCCCCCACTCCCGCGCGACCTAGAACGCCAGCGCCGCCGCTGACAGACGCGCCGCCGCCAGTAGCCGCCGCCAGCGCCGCTCAGTTTTGGTCAAATGAATTGTAGCCGTCAGATCCAGATCCAGCACGTAGGATTAGTCCACTTATCGAATCGTTATGTTTAGATCTGAGCCGTGCGCGTTAGTTAGATCCTACGGCTCGCGAGCGTGATCCTGAGCGAAACGGTATCAACCAATAGAATTAAGACGCGTGGCTAGGGTTTGTGTTTAAAACAGAATTTAAAATAGATTTAGATTCAAATTTGATTAGGCTATAACTTTTGATTCCCACGTTAGATTTTTGCAAATTTTATACCGTTGGAATCAGGGAGAAAAGCCCTTTCTGTTTATGCAATGTGTTTAGTGAAAAGTTTCTGTTAAAATGACTTTATTTGCAGAAACTTGTTTAAGGATATTTTGAGTATAGAAATTGTTTAGGATTTTGTTTGGGTGTAAAATAAACTTGATTTAGCAAGTTTTTAACTTAGTATTGATTCAGTAGTATGCACTTACTTGGTAGAGTTTTAAAAGTCATCACTTAGCATTTTTGCATGCATGCATATATTTATGTTTGTATATGAATTGTGTGTAATTTTGTGCTACCAATTTTGTGTAGATTTTGGTGCTAGTGATTGTGATTGTGAAGAGTGCTACTCTCCCCATTACCAAGGCAAGTGGTACTTCATGAATATTTCCATCCCTATATTTTGTACAAGCATTAGAAATATTTTGCTAAGTCTTGCATGTTATTATTTTGCCAAATGCTATGTTGGGAAATCCTAAGTAGTTGTAGAATTGCTAGGAAATTTCCTAAGTTAAGTTACTATGCCATGCTTAGCCTAGCTAGTAGCAAACAAGGGTTGGTAAAGTATATACATGCTATGATGAAAATATTTCTAAGTCTTTTGACTTATGTTTTTCTTAATAAAACAACTAAGTCAATGAATCACCTGGGTGGAATGGGACTTGAATGGTGGTTTTTGGTTGAGTGGTTACACAAGACCCATGGACATGGTTTCCCTTATGTATCTCACTTGTGGTATGCCACCCAGGCACAAAGGGATTTTGGAGGCCAAGTGTTGAGAAGCTTATAGTGCAGCCACTTGGCAATATGGGCTCTGCCTTGATCACATAGGTTGCTAGAACTTAGTCATTTGGACAGTTGGTGGTAGTGGGAATGATAGGTTGGAACGCGTCCATTTGACTAAGGGAAGGCTTCTGAAAGGTCCTGTCTTGGGAAACCAAGTCTGGTGGGGAAAGTGCACAACCTCTGCAGATGGAAAAATCTAAGTACTTAGCCAAGTCCATGGCAATGGACAACTTGAGCATCAAGACATGGAAGCTATCAAGAATCTCATCACTCCAACTTCTAAGTAAAACTTGTGGGTGAACAAGGGTGAAGGACCTCAATGTCTATTGATGGTTTCTTGGGAAAAGTTTTTGACAAAGAAAAACTTAGTGATTTCAACTAATAGGAAAAACCTATTTTGAGCAAAGCAAGCCAAGCTACACTTAGCCAAATTGCATATAGTAATATAGGGCACTTAAAATTTACTAAGGTATCACTTGCCAATACTATTCCAAAGTATTGACCCACTGTGGCTGTAACTTGTGATGTTGCAGGTTACTCCGATGATGATTAGGTGTCATGAGTCTACACTCAACATGCTTGCCTGTGGCACATGAAGATGAAGACTTATGTTTATTTATTTATTCCAAACTCTTGTATTAGGCCTGTGGCCTTGAGTTGTAAAAGACTATGTTTTATCTCTGGAATAGATGTAATAAATGACCTTTGTATCTGTGTACTTCATCTAAAACTGTGGATGCTAGCGATGATCCAGGGACTAGAATTGCAATCACAAGGATCCTTTTCCTTTACAAAGGAGGGATCTTACAGCCTCGACCACCGCAGACCTGGGGATGACCAAGACCTCTTGGGGCACGACAATGGAGCTTATCGGCTTCGCCGCGGCTTCGCTCGATGCTGCCATCGAAGGGGAGGAGCTGCTGCTAGCCATTGGATGCGTTCGGAGGTGACTAGTGAGATTGGGAGTTAGGGTTTTTCGTGTGAGGCGCGGAGAGCTCGAGGAGACGCTTGCCTAAGGAAGAAGACGATGCAGGGGAGAATGAGGTGAAAAAGTAAATTTTCCACCGCAGTTACTATTTATGATCTCCAGCATCAAAATTCATGCAGCTTGATCGAATGGTTGACGCGTAGACGACGTGTGCAGAGGCGTGTGCGGAAATTTTGCCATGTACCAATCATCGCCGCCAACGGTTCGTATCGCTCGCGCGTGAAAAGTGGACATGGTTGCGTTCTCTGCATGTGTGAGTTACGAGGCGTTGCTGACCTATGTCTACGTCGCCCTAGATGACATAGGCAGATGAACCATCACATCAGAAGATTCCGGCATGGACGGATCTAGTCCGGCTACGGAAGAGTATGATGGAAGATTCAACAATTCTCCGACTTACAAATTGAAGACGGAGAAAACCTTGCAGGGTTCTTTGGGAGGACTACAAGATGTTGCTTGACGATTTTCTGATATCCATCTAGACGGAGCATTCAACGTGAAGAGGCAAGACGACGCAACATCTCAAAGTTCTCCGGGGGCTACTGTTGGGGATATGCTATATGGGTATCCTCATAGCATGTCTCTTATCCGGATAACCCGGGTGGCCCAAAGTTGGTAGCATGGCCCATGGCCTGCTGGGCGGCCCAGTTAGATGGATACAAAAGGGAGGCCCATGCCGGATAAAGGAAGGCTACGGTGGAGTCACCAGCGTACCCGAATCCTTGGAGTACAAGACATGCTAGACTAGTAATAGACGGTGTAGGACTCTGTAACCTGTCCGCCTAGGACTTTTCCGTGTAACCCTAGGACCTGGCGACTATATAAGTCGGGCCTATGGGAACCTTTAGGGCACCAATTAACTCATACCTCGCACAGCGAACCTATCTCTGTAACTCGGCGTACTGCCATTATAGTGATTTATAGCAGGAGTAGGATTCCGCCACCGTCGTGGGATCTGAACTTGGGTAAGCTGTGTTACCTCGTACCCGTCAACCGTCCGCCTTCTCCCACGTCTCTAAACACGCACTGTGAGGACCCCTCCATGGCTTACTCGTTGGCAATACCACGACAACTTAGACTTTAGCATGACATGCTAGGTGTTGTTTTAGCATTATGCTTAGTGATTATTGCTATAGCATGTATTGTTCCAAAAAATTGGGATTGCTTAGTGTGCCTTTAAGAAATTATGCGTTATTTTAGCATGTAAATGCATAGTGTTGTGGTATTCTCTTTTGATGTTTTGCTTGGGTTGACTTGGCACATGCTTGCACCATGTTATGACTATGAAAAGTCACCATTAGCCTCTATGATCATTTAGTACTTGACTTGTAGTAACACTCTTTGCTTTGATTAGTTTGCTTTGTTGCATTGCATAATTATGGCCATTATTGCTCTCTTAGTTGGTTGCTCCTAGTATTTTGCTAGCCTCCACTTGTATGAGTAAGTTCTACTCAAGATTCCAACTCCCAAGAAACCAAGTTATTCCAAAGTGACCACTATAAACTCCTATGCATTGTGTGACACCATTCCAAGTATATTCTTGTTTTCAACTATCTTCCAATTAAAAACTATTTTGTTATGTGAAAACTTAGTGATTAAAGCCCTCACGAACTTGATGTTACATTTTATTCTTTGCCCCTAATAAACGTGAACCATTGAGGCAACTTTGTTGTATATGCTTGCACTTATAAGTTGGAATTAGCAGAACTGTGATGTCACGGGGAACGTTTTCAACATTGCACTTGTACTTTTTGTACTCCGTTGATATCATGCTCTTTTGTCTATGGATGTTACCGGTGTGAAATGAAGTGGGAACTTGTAAGTCCATGGAGTTTATATTCTTTGTTAGATAAACGCCTGGGCTGCTAGCCTAAACCATGCCTAATCATGGTGGAAACCTGCAGAATCACCATAGTGACATCTATGAAGCATTCTTCTTATAAAAAAAGAGACACATTGAGAAAAGAGGAAAGAGAGAAAAAAAGCACCATATTCCCATGGTACATAAGAAGAATTACTGAGATGCTCATTGTCTGCTTGCCTTGTCATTTTAGTTATGGGAAAGCTCATGTACCATGTGCAAGGGGTACCCCGTTGGCAGTTCTCAATGATATGCAAATACTTACAGTGACAAGAACTTGCTTGGGCCCTAAGTTGAGTATCCATGAGGTGTAGCCCTCATAGTCAAGGGACTTGAGATTGCTAACTTATACTTTGTCAAGCTTATACTCCAGCTTTGCCACTTTAACCTTAACCACTTCAAGATGCTTATCATAGGGGCAATGAGGGCTGAAAGGTAATAATTACAATAATTTTTAGAAGATCTTTTTGAAACTTGTAATCCCTGATTCCTTTACAAAAAGGCCTTTCTTCCACCACTATTGAGTCTCCACCTTCTAACTTTAGGCACCATTAAGAGAGCATAGTTGTCATTCTGTGTTCAATGTTCCAAAGCTTATTAATTGATGCATACTGTGTTATTACTTGTTCTTGTTCTACTTGTTTCTAGTCACCCTTGTGAACCTTGAAGGTGTCCTATGCATCTATATTGCTACTATATGAGGGACAAGCTGATTGCCACTATGCTATGTTTTCTGTATGTGAAACAAACAAATGTTTTTCATGATCTTTGTTTGTAGCTTGCCATGTTGCATGCATAATTACTATGTCCTATTGTTAGAACTCCATCTTTCATGCACATGTTTAGAGTTCTTTGATCCCATCTTTCAATGCTTGCAAATGGTTGGATCTTTATTGTGAGGGTGCATGTCACCTCAAAAATTATTCTTTTTATCACTTACCTACTCGAGGACGAGCAGGAGTTAAGCTTGGGGATGCTGATACGTTGGAAATGTATCTATAATTTTTGATGCTCCATGCTTGTTTTGTATCTACTTTGCTTTACTTGTCTACACTTTGAGGTGATTTTTACATATTTTCTGGTACTGACCTATTAACAAGTTGCAACAGTGCCAGATGCCTGTTTTCTGCTGTTTTTGGTTTCAGAAAAGTTAGCAAAGAAATATTCTCGGAATTGGATCGGACGAAGGACAAAGTCAATAACTTTCCATGGGGAACAACAAGTCCAGAAGAGACCCCGAGGGGCCGGCCAGGGGGGCAGACCCACCCTAGGCGCGTGTGGGCCCTACCCCGTGCTTGGGTAGGGTTTCCCTGCCCTGGCGGCCGCCTCGGTCTCCCCCTTCGCCTATAAGAAGCCCCCGATGTAGAAACTCTCAGTACCCGATCAGAGATCCATGAAACCGTCTGTATCCACCGCCACCATCGTCCCTAGATTGGGGGGGGGGGGTCTGAAGCTCTTCCCGGCACCCTGCCGGAGGGGAGATCATCCCGGAGGACTTCTCTCCGGTATGATTTGTGAGTAGTTCCACCTTGGACTATGCGTCCATGTAGTAGCTAGATGGTTGTATCTCCTCCTTTGTGCTTTCATGTATAGATCTTGTGAGATCTGTTCATGATCAAGATCTAATCTATTTGTAATCATGCATGTTGTGTTTGCGGGGATCCGATGGATATTGAGATTATTATGTTAGTTTGATTAATGGTTCTATCTTTATGATTCTATCATGTCTGTGTTGTTTGTGATCTTGCAAGCTCTCCGTTGCTAGTGGTTATCTTCGCCAAGTAGTTGCTAGTGACTCCAAGAGGGAGTCTTTATGCTCGTTAGTGGGTTCATGCCTCTAGTTTCCAAGGGAAGTGACATAAATCTCTTTGGTTGTAGATGTGTTGTTGCTACTAGGGAGAAAACAACGGTCTCTTGTTCATGGAACATGTGGACTGTTTACCTTACACACTTTGCTTAAAGTAGTTTTCTATTGCTTGCAACTTAATACTGGAGGGGGTTCGGATGATAACCTGAAGGTGGACTTCTAGTCATAGATGCAGTTGGGTTACGGTCTATGTATATTGTTGTATTGCCCAATCAACCTCATAGGATCTTTCTGGCTAGTAATTGCATTGTTATGCCTTGCTCAGTTCCTGTCAATTGCCCCGCTGTAATTTGTTTACCCTTCATGCCATGTTGTTTATCTAAGCAGAGCACCTCTAGTGAACTATGGACCCCGGTCCAATCTTTACCATTGATACATCTTCCACTGTTACTTGTTTACTTGCTGCAAACCATTACCTTCCACACCATACGTTTAATCCTTTGTTACAGCAAACCGGTGAGCTTGGGAACCTCACTTATTTGTTGGGACAGAGTCTTGAGTTTGTGTTGTGCAGGTCTCCACGTTGCTTCCAACACCTGTGTGAAGTTTCCTTCCTCCTTCTGGTTCGATAACCTCAGTTTCTATTGAGGGAAATCTTGCTGCTGTACTCTTCATACCTTGCTCTTAGGGTTTCAAACGAAGCACTCTTCCTCCCTGTTGAGTGTTGCATCACTAGTGCCAAGCAAGGAGTGGTGGGAGGGGAGGTGCTGGCCGCTGCACTAAATAGCCAAAATACTTTCCATCAAGAGGCATCTCTCTCTCTCTGTATCTCTCTCTCTCTTCCAAGCACTAATAGACCAGGCTAGGGTTTTCTACTGTGCTGGTCGACCAGGGGTGTGTTGGGTGCTGTGGTGGAGTATTTTCCTAGATTGGATGGGGTTTGGAGTTGGTTTGACTCAAAGTTTGATTGGATTGCAAAAATCTTCTCAAATGGGTGCTTGTGAGGAAGGTTGAAACATTTGTATTGGCCAAGGTGGAGAGGGAGTAATGGTATGTAGATATGGTCAAGACACTCCCATATGATTTATTTGGGATTTTTAGATGATTTTTGGTGCACTTAAATCATTTATTCAAAAAGTGCAGAAGTAGTTTCTAGAGGATCCTTTAATATTTTTATATTGTACAAGATGGGTTTTTGTCCTAAATTCCATATCACACATTGGAGAATTTTCTTGGATTTTATTTGGAAAAGGAAAGTTATTTCAAGCTATTATTTCTTGTTTTTGCCATTTAAGAAAAAGGGAAAAAAGGAATAATAAGGAATAATAAGGAATCTCAAAAATATTTCATTTTGAGATAGGAAGGTGGGGTATGATTTATAGAATTCAAATGTGCATTGATTTGGCAAAGTAATTTGGAGAGAAACAAACTAGCCTTTATAGACAAGGTTTCTAGGATTTTGCCAAGTATAGAATTTAAATAGTTTGAGGATCCAAATAATTATGGGAATTATTTTGGGGATTATAATAACCAAGGTAAATGATGTAAACTTGATTTATACATCATTGTAAACTTGAGTTTTGAAAAAATATGGTGAAATTGGAGGAGACTAGTTTTTTGGGGAATCTAGGGTTTTGACATTTTTATGCCACCTAAACATGGTTGGATTAGGGAGCTCAGACCTCACCTTTATACAAGGGATAGATGGGTGATTAGACCAAGTTATATAGATGATCATGGTAGCAAGAGTTGGGCTTGGATGTATTTGAGGTGGTCTTGGAGAGATGGCAAACTTTGTTGAAATTAAGGCTGATGCCTCATAAACCATGTGGGTTTAAGAAGGACAAAGTTACAATGGAATCAAGGGAAGAGTAGATTGATAGAACATGATGAGTAGATCATACTAATGCAAATATTTTGTCAATGGGTGGTAGCATATGGATGTGAGCTTCTGTCAAAGTAGGCAAGATGATAAGATTTGCAGAAAAGATTATTATCTGGACTACAAAACCATCATGGATGAGTGGGAACCATAAGGGTTTATCCAAAGGAAAGAGTGGTATTTGGTAGTACTAGGGATGTACTACATGATGGATCAAGTACTTTATCAAGAATGAACAAGGGTTAGAATAGGTGGAGTACCAAAGATTGAATCTAGATAAGGATTCCAGACTTAGTCAAATTTGGCAGATTTGGACTAGTATGCAAGAGGGAAACATTTGAAGACGGTGCAGGGGTTTATGATTATCATCAAGTGGATGATATTGAGGTATGGATTGAATACAGGGGATCCATGCTTAGATTGGCTCCTTGCTGGGTTGGATGCTAATACAAATATTAGCTCAGGATTGATCTGTTTAAGTAGATTAGGAGGTCACTTGGTGACTAGGATAGATTGAGTTTGGGTTGCTTAGTTTGAGATTTATGATCTCAACTATTGGTTTGATCCCTAAGGATGAGCTACTAGATTAGCTCACTCTAGCTCCTAAGCAATCAAGGCAATCAGCAGATCAAGGCAATTCATTAGACAACAGATCAAAGCAACAGATTTTATCAAACTTGTCAAACTACTACTAAAGTAATAACCAAGCCTAGCTTGAAGTAATTATGGGTGTTTTGAAGAGGTTGTCCTTTGAGTTAAGGTAAGTACCTCTTGGTATTTCTACCAACATTGGAGTGAAGAGGTTTTAGGAAAAGCTTTTGGAAAAAAACTGGAGGTAAGTGTTGTTGAAGTTCTGTCTTGAAAACATAAGGAGATTATATGTAGGTCTCCATAGTTTTGTTAATAGAACTAGAAAAATAATTTGTTGTATCAAAATAATCTTGGATCAAGTTTGAAATGCCAGAACATTTGATAATATTAAAGATGAGCCAGGACATCTCTTTTGTAAAAATAGTTTTTGTCAACTGGGTGGAGGTAAGGATTATATCATCTAATATACAATCAGTTGCATGAACACAAACAAACAAGTAAGCAAACATTGCAATACTTAATAAGAAAGTGTTGTTGTTCCCCCTAATTTTTGCCTTTTTGACAAAATATGATGGTTGCTGAAATTGGGATGTTACAGACCTTTCCCCCTTAAAGTAATCTCGTCCCGAGATTAGGGAGGAGTAGGGTTGGGTGAGAACATCCGCTAAACAATTTCAGCGGTCGAATTATAAGATGCTAACATGTTTTACAACAAACAAGCATGGTCAGTTATGGGTCAGAGCTGAGTGGCTTCAGATTGAGCTGTTTGGATTCAAACAAATGGAAAAGACATAGTATTTTCCCCTTAGGACGATTCTAGGTAGGTTTAGCGGGGAATCGACTCTTCTTTGGGAAGCAAAACTCCGTGTTGAGCCTTCTTAAATCCTTTATCACTGAAGTCAGCTTCTTTGCCTTGTGGTTTTGAAACACCGGGGGTATTGGCTGGTCGGTCGACTCTGCGAGGGGGATCTTTCCGAAAGTATCATCTGAGTCTGGGGAAGTGCCGATTGTTGTCCTTCTGTGGGGTCCATGCATCTTGATTTTGGGGAGGGTCCTCTCTTGACGATGACTATAGGTCGACTCTCTCAGGGTCCTTATGGTTTTGCTGGAAAGACACAGTCTTTCCCCTTAGAGCAACACTAGGGGTGCTTGATAGAATCGTAGACTTTCTTTGTTGAAGTCGTGTGGTGATGCTAGGTCATGGCATTGCACCTTTCGTCCGGAGGTGGTTATCTTCTATCGACTTTGCATAATCTGCTTCATGAGGGACGTCGATACCACTTCTTGGGGTAGTATTCGTAGCGGGAAGGGTGTTAAACTAGCTCCCTGGTAGTTAGTTTTGGGGTAGTTAGGGGTCCGTTAGGTTGAATGATGCCGTTAGAGGGTGGCGGTCTAGGGACATGATTTTTCTGGGGTATGCTTGTTCCTGGTGGGTTCTGATGCAACGTCATGGGTAAAACACGTAGAGAAGGACATCATACTTGCATATCATCAAACAGGGTTCATACATAACTTATAAGATCGGTGCTAGCTAACGGCGAGGGTACTTAGGTTATTACAAAACAGGTCGGTTTTGCAGAGCGCCGGAGCACTTAGAATTCTACAAAGCGGGTTCAGGGATGATACATAGCTCTCCTCTAGACATGTAGGGAAATATATTCTGAGTCACTTGCTGATTACTCGAAGGGACCTTATTTGTCTTCATCCTCGCCTTCGGGGGGACGGTTGGAGGATTCTTGGGCCTCCTGTGGTGGCTTGAAACTCTTGAGGTATTATGGGGGCGGTGACGTACTTCTTTCTTCCTCGGGGGCGGCTGCTACCTGCTGCTTCTTCCGGTTTCTTGAGGACTGCCTGATTCCTTTGATGTACTTCCAGAGCTTCCTTGCGAGTCAAGATGGTTTGGACGCGGTGAAGTTCCATCTTGGATTGGCGGTACTCATCATCGACAATGTCGAGCAATTCATTTCCGGCATAGCTATACCGGGCTTGGAGCTGCAGGGTAGGGAAAGTCCTGCGAGGGTCTTGGGATTGTCCTGATGAGTAAACGATTCCTTTGAGGGGTAGGTAGAAGGTTGTAGGCTGCCTCATTTCTGGAAGAATACACCGGATGCGATAGAGTGCCTCTCTTGTGGTCATCTCGATAGCTAGCACTAGAGTCGCCATTCGGGGTCCGGTGGCATAGATGGGCTCTCCAGGTCCTTCATGCCTTGGAGGGATGGTGACTTGTCCCAGATATTGCCCAGTCTCCGGTCCTTTGTGGAAGGTGTAGGTTGGAGGTTGCGTGTATCCACAGAGCTGCAATGAGTCCCAAAGGAGCGAGGGAAAACCTCCACGTAACTAGGCTTTGTCAATGGGTTCCATCTGCACAAAACAGGATTTATGGTGAAGTTTAGAAATAGCAGTATCGATTTGGTAGGGTTGGAGGTTAGTGGTAGGAATGAGCAAGGTTTCGATAGGTAGCCATCCTGCTGAGGAGAGGCCTTGGTTTATGAGGATACGGTGGGTGGTGTCGGGATATACGGACAAGGTGGTTGCAGCAGTAGACTCGAATGACCCAAGATAGACACACAACACATACCAGCATCAGATAAGCACATGACAAGCAAACAAGGAATACCATAGGTACTACGGGGTGACTACATGCCATAAGGGAAATCCTATATTAAGGAGAATAACCCTTAGTACGGACATTACGGGGGTCTTGACTTCTGTCTTGCTACCTGTGGTCATCGGTACCGTACTTGATCTATTTGGGGGCGATGAAGGACTCCGTTGGTAGGGAAATCTTGTAGTGTCTTTCGTCGTTGGTAGCTCCTTTGGTTTGCTTGCCTCGGTGTCTCTTCATTTCGGGATATCCATCTTCATAGTCTCCAAGTCAGACCTTGTTTTTGAAAACGGAACATATGAGGTATACGAGATATAGAGTAATCCATTTTCAAATAGTTTAAGTCAGAGAAGAAAAGGTAAGAAATATTTCGAAGAGGTTTTGAGAAAAAAGTTTCGAAAGCCGGTGTTTTTATAGAATATGGGTTGTCATGTCTAACGTCCATGCTAACTAAGGTCTCCTACAGTCAGGATGGCTCTGATACCAAGTCTGTAGCACCCCGGAATTTTGGTCCGAGAGTACCTCTTATGCATGCAAGGCACGTTCCCATGACCAGTGCGACATGACCATAACCGACCAGTATCATTACAACATCCATAAATTATCGATTACAAAGCTTACAGTATTGCCAATATGGGTTGTCATGCCTTAACCTATAGGCGACTGAATGGGAGACGACCTAGCTCGCATAGACATTAGCTTCTTAATCGTTTATCGATCCTCTAAAAATCTGGCCAAGTAAATAGCCAGGGACAATGCTGGTGAGTACTTTGAATGTAATCGCAAACCACCTTAAATGAATAATAATAAAGGATATGAAATATGGCTGTAGTAGGATGGCTCCACAAGAGGTTCTTTAATAAGTTAGTTTCTCTTATATATATAGCATATATCTATACCTTTGTTAAAAAAATATTTGTAAACATTTTGGTAACCTTTTTGTAAAGTTTTTAGGAAACACTAGGATTGGGTCACCCATTTGTTTTTCCTTCCGGTCATCCCGAGACCAAAATCCTTCCTCCTTTTTCTGACCATGCCATGGTCAAGACATTTTTAAGCCATTGCTTTTCCGAAGTTTATTTTGAAATAAAAACCAATACCGCTCTACACCAAACTTCCCAACTGTCCATGCCCGAGGACTCGGCTATTTGAATAGATTTACACTCTAAAGAGGTTGTACACTTTACCCACATCATCCGATTACACTGCCCTGATCTACACATATCGTGGGTTGAGTAACTGGTCAAGAACTTATTGATGCCCACTCCAATATAAGTGCCTACCCTATGAGTGTTTTCCCCTCAACATCGGGACACCCTATATATAGTTCACAAGCCAACTGGAACGCCTTTTCCACTACACAAAGTGTGCGCTTTCAATGAGGGGCTCATAGTAACACGTGAACGCCTTTTCCTTCTCTAGGTCAATGTTTTACATGGACCATCTTTTCAGAGAAGGCCCACCCTCCAGGATATTGACATCCCGTGTATTAGTTGTGAGGCACCTATACCAGAATAGACAAACTTCCAGCCCAGCCATGTCCCATTCCAGAGTAATGTGGTTGCACGGGTTAATTATTCTGGCAAAACTGCACATCCCGATGTGTTTTCGTAAACCTTTTTCCTCCATATTTCATCCAACCTTTTTGTAAAACCAAAACCTTTCTCCTTTTAAAACTCACTTGGCAGGCAAAACCTCGCCAAGCTTTTCTCATAACACATCGTGTAAGCTTTTTCCGGGGTCTTCCCATCCCATAGTTTTGCTTCGGCTAAAAAGTGGTTTCCAAAGGTGTATGGTGTTATTTAACATCTACCATAATAGGGACAAGTAGGTATCATCAAGGACTTGTACTAGTAGTATGAACATGTAATGACTTGGAGGATCCAAGCCACTACCATCTATAGCTCATCGTAAAATAAAACAATGCAGTTTCGATAAACAATAGGTAAAACATGCATAAGTAAAACAGTAGGACAAGGCGTATGAGCAATAAGGTGGCTTTCCTGTGACCGGTGAGATGTCCCTAGACTTATTCTTTGGATAACCAAGAATACCAATAAATAATAATAAGATTAACCCGATGCTTCCTTTTTCTCGGTGTCACACAATTGCAACTATCGCCGTTATCGAGCAAGCATGCAAGCAAACAAAATCATAATCAATACAAGGCTTACAAGCATCATAGCATACAGTATACAAACAGGGTATACAAGTTAGCATTCAGTAGGGTTTGGGATTAATGGATTTAGAAAGATTGAAAAGTGTCTTGGAACATTTGAAGGAAATTTATATGGGTTTTATAGTCTAGAAACTAGATATAAGAGGGGTTTTGGACCAAGGACATATTTAGTAGGATATCATTCTATAAAATGATATCAGCATATAGGTATTGATAAATTGAAACCAACAAAAGTGATTTCACTATTTTATCAAATACCATTGATTTATAATGATTTTTATAGTGAATAAAACTCTAGTTTTAGGAAATAATTCACCAGAATAGTTCCGGTGCTCCAAAAATTATTTCCTTGGGTGATTAGGAAGGATTAGATGGACTGATTCAAGAGGAGTTGGAATCATTTCAATATTTACTAGAATGCCCTCAGGAAAATTCCAAAGGTAGTACTGTGGGCATTTTGTCTTTTTCACCATATTTAGTCTACAGGAGATTTGGATGTGATTCCAAGGACACATGTATGTATTTGTATTACCTTTCTGTAGAAACTGGAATCACTCTGTTTGGATTCACAGAATTATCTTGGTGAATTTATTGGTGAATAAACCATGCACATAATAGTTTAATTAACCATAATTCAACAGGGGCTTATAAAATTCTGAACTACTAGGGTTTTACCTAGGAAATTTTCTAAAGGCAGAAATGGCCTGATTTTGTTATTTCCACCAGGGGTAAAATTAGAAGCAAAAATAGGTGGGTCCGGTGGGAAATGCAAGGTATAACTAATACCTTTCAGTAACAAAAGGATTTATCTCAGATGGAATAATGAAACTCACAGAAATATTTATCTTGTGAAAAGGGCGCAAGTTGGTGCTGAATTTATTACAATTAATGTAGACATTATTTGGGTCCAACTTTTGTAATGCATGTTAGAGGACACATCATACATCATGTACAAAAATAGATCTGGGCTAGGATACCTAGTTTCCATTTTTATTTTGGATTAAAGCAAAATGCTATTGGAAAGATCTAAAAATATCCTAAAAACAAAAAGAAGAGGATCAACGGGGGAACTGGGCTGGGTCTGCGTGGAAAATGGGCCGCACCAGAGGATTCAGCCCACGCGGAGGAGTGTTGTGCACGGGCGGGAGCTTTCAAATCCCGCATGGCGGGGCCTGCCGGTCAGTGGAAGCGAGGCCATGAAGGGGTACAAGGAGATGACCACCGTCAGATTAGAAACCGATCGACGGCTCCCGCTCGTCTCTCACCTTGTGACGGTGCTCAGGAGAGGGAACCCTAGGTGGGGATCTGACAAGGCTTGGGGATCTTACCAAGGGTTCGCCGGCATCGAGGAACAGGTGGAGAGGGTGCCGCAAGCGGCGGCGACTCCGGGGATGGGTGACACGGCCCTGTTCCGTGACTGGTAATTGCTCGCGTGAGGGCACTCGAGAGGGGTGGCGACCTAGCTCGATCGTGGCGACGTCAGTAGCGGTCCTAGAAAAAAATAGCAGCAGGGGGAGAGTTAGAGAGGGTAAGTGAGTGTGGGGGTGAAACATGCAGAGAGAGGGAAGCTCGGGAGAGAGGGCCTTGCTCGTTTTCATGGAGGAGCCCAAAGCTCTCCTGTCACATCCCAAGATTTTCCAAATCTTGTAATGTGAAAAATAAATGAATAAAATAAAACTTTGTTGATTTTCAGGGTGGGAAGAAACTTTTGAATCCAATTGGAAACTTTCAAAACCAAATTGGATCAAATGAATCCTAAGGGGACTTTAAAAGATAAACATTTAGTAAAGGAAAATAAAATATTTTGGTATTACTATTTTGAATCTTTTAATAAAAAGATTTTGTTTTCAAAAGAAAAGGATAGATTTATAAATAGGGATTATTTTATAAGCCCAATTAAAACTTGGCCAAGCCTTTGAAAATAAAATATTTCTATTTGATAAAAAAATAGTAAAGGTTTATTTAAAATAAAATAATAAGGATTTAATATCCAAGTTTTATAAATAAAGGTTTTGCTATTTTAATTAACTATCAAAACTTATTTATTTAATTCAAATAAGTTTTACAAGTATTTTATATTCTCAAATAAAACCTACTGATTTGGTTTTGAAAATATTTAGATGTCAAATGGAGTTTTAAATAAATTAAAACCTATTTGATTTATTAACTAATGTCCATTTTATTTGATTATAAATGGACTCTAATATAAAAATATTATTTTAGTTTGGGAATTGGTTTATGTTGCTGATCAGAACCAAATTCAAAGTTGTAAAGTGTGTTGATTATTTGAATTGATTTGATTGTTGTTTTGTTTGTTTGAATTTCAAAACAGAAAAATAGAATCAGAAAAGGAAAAACAATTTGAAAGAAAAAAATAAGAATTGGACTCAGCCCAGTCGGCCAGCCCATTAAGCCCAGCAGCCCATTTCCCTCTCCCCTCCCGAAGCGTTTTCTTTCACTTAAAGTCTCATCCGCGGAACCAATGACAAGTGGACCCTCCCCCTCACTTCCTTTCTCACTGACCAGCCGACCCCACCTTCCTGTCATCGTTTCCACCCGTCGTGACTTCTTCTCCCCAAACCACGTCGCCGTTTCTGTGGTTGAATGCGCGCTTGATTCCTCCTTAACCACGCATTGATTCAGCCCGTGACTGCGTGCACTTAAGCGCCTCTCCTCCCTCTATCATTCCCCTCAAACGCCAAACTCCACATCGCCACCAGGCTGCTCGGAATCATCTCCAAACCGTCACTGTCTCCGACGCTCTCCGGCGAAAATTCCGGCCACCACCGCTAGCCCCACTGCCACCAGAGCACACTATCTTGCTCTCCATCATCTCCTGCATCTGCCAGTACCTTTCCCTCACTCGCGAGTTCTCTGCAACGACGATTTCGTCTTCGACTGAACGACTCCGCCGTCCGCTGCAACTCCGACGAGATCCCCAGGTAGTATCCGACCGCCCCTTTCCCTCGCGTTGATGCTCCCGCACGCTCCTCACTCTCCTGCACCTAACTACGCCCTCTATTTGCCTCCGCGTGATCTACAGCGTCGCCTCCAACCACGAACAGGACTGCCCGACGCCGGTCTCCACTCCGGCGAGGAATTGCTGCAGTCCCTGAGTGCCCCTCGACTAACCGACCACGCCACGAGCACCACCTCGACCTCGCGAACACGGTGAGCACCTCCCCTACTCCTCTCGCTTCCTGTTCTCGCCGTTACGCCGTAGCCAGAGCGCCGCCGCCGCGTGCCACCGTCGTCGCGCCGCCAGTTCTTGGCAAGGCAGTAGGAGCCGTAGGATCTGGATCCGACGCTCACGATAGATCCTTAGACGAAGGGGTAAGTGTCCACCTGTGCCGCACGATCTGACTTGATCCAATGGCCTACAGCACGTGATCCACCCGAACCGGTACCAGCGAATAGGAAAGCGACGCGTGGCCAGACTTTGTTTAGAACTGAATTTGAAATCTGATTAGAATGTGAATTTGAAAACCCTATAACTTTTGATCCACACGTCCAAAAATTACAAACTTTATATCGTTGGAATCAGTGGAACAAACCCTAGCCAACCATGCAATTGGTTTAGTAAATAGTATCTGTTAGATTGTTTGTTTTTACAGAAACATTTGTATGCTTGATTAGATTAGAAAAATTGTTCAAAAATGTTTTAAAGGTTGAAACCTTTGCAAATTGGTTTGTTGTGAACTTACTGACCCTAGGAACCAACCCATGGTTTTAAAAATTAATTTGGTGAAGTTTAGGATTGATTAATTGGTTTAGCCCATTTCTAGCCAAATAAAAATAGTGGTTTTGTTATGAAAATGTTTTTGGAGTAAAAACTTTGAGAAAATGATTTGGATCAAACCTACTGACCCTAAACACCAAGTTTTGAGAAACAACAATTTATTTGGTGAACAACTTAAAGTTGTTGCTTTGATAAAAAAATATATTCCACCACATAAAGTAATGATTGGATTTAAAAATGGTTTATGAATAAAACCCTTTTTCAAATGACTTTGCCACTTTGGAAAATGACCACTTTGAACCTTGTAAAGTTTAGAAGCCTAGTGGAGACCACCTTTGCAAGCAAAACTATCCCTTGCATGCTTACATGCATGACTTAGATCCCATTGTTTTATGTGTGTGAATTGTTTGATTGATTATTGGTTTGGAATGCTAGTTGATATTGTGTTTGCTTGATTGATTGTAGTGAAGTTAGAAAAGTGTGAGACTAGAAAGATCAAGAAGTGAACCAACATTCCCTACCAAAAAGGCAAGTGACACTATCATCTAAAGTCCTACTATTTTCATTATACTTAGTGGATTTTGAAAACATGCATGAAAAGAATTTCTATACTTATGCTATGCTAAATCCTAATAGGATACCCTATACATTCCTTAGTGAAAACAATGTAGTTGTTACATGCTTAGCCATGCTATATTTTGGAAACAGATACATGTTGAGATTTTATGAAGTTGATAAAAGGACTTGTGTTTTTACATAATAAAACAAGGACTCAATGAACCACCTGGGTGGCCAATGATACTTTGAGTTTGGAGAAGGTGGCAACAAAAGGAACCATGTCTATGGCAATCTCTTTGTGTTGTGCTCCAAAAGAAAACCACCCAGGAAACTTAGAGATTGAACATGATTGTCCAATTGTGGCTTTCGTGTGCAACCACATGCTATTTATGGCTCTGGCTTAGTCAACTACATTGGGAAGACCCATGCATTGTCTTCAACTTACTGGACATGAGGACCTGGAATCCTACATGGGTACTGAAGACAAGCTAGCAATGGTGTATGGGAGGACCCTCTAGAAAGACTTCGTCACATTCTCAATCTGC
The DNA here is from genome assembly GCA_916181665.1 of Avena sativa. NCBI lineage: Eukaryota > Viridiplantae > Streptophyta > Magnoliopsida > Poales > Poaceae > Avena > Avena sativa. The sequence goes on along the minus strand of OV702282.1, from coordinate 21,242,186 downwards.
CGGTACTCCATCTAGGTGAGCACTAATCCAGTGGCCACTGGTGGCAACAAGATGGGATTGTGACATGTGGGTAAAGTGTACAACTTCTGCAGAAGATAATAAAATCTAAGTACTTAGCCATGTCCCCGGTTATGGACAATACTGAGCAACTAAAGTTTGAAGCTATGGGAAAATCTCGACATTCCAATTTCTAAAAGAAAACTTTCTAAGTAATAATGAAAACTTGATGCACTTGGGGGTACCAAGGAGCTCAAGAGATTTTGATGAAAATTTGATGCACTTGGGGGTACCAAGGAGCTCAAGAGATTTTGATGAAAACTTGATGCACTTGGGGTTACCAAGGAGCTCAAGAGAATTTGTACAAGGACTTGAATACTTGGGGATACCAAGGAGTTCAAGAGATTTTGATAAAGAGATTTGACAAAGGAAACAAAACCATTTGAAAAGATAGGATAAATTATTGCTTTCTGCAAAGGAGCCTAAAACCCTACTTAGCCAAATATGCATATAATGATAGGATCCACTTATAATCATCATAGTAGTGAAACTTGCTAATACAATTCAAATGTATTGACCCTTGTGGCTGTAACTTGTAATGTTGCAGGTTTGATTGATTTTAGTGAAGATTGATTGATTAGGATTACAAAGTCTACAACCAACATGTCTGCCTGTGGCACTTTGAAGATGAAGGACCCCATGTTATAGTTATTCCGCTGCAATGTAATGTAATAGCCAAATGAGCTATTAAAGATGTAATAAAATTTTGTTATTCCTGGTTATAAAGTTATATATGACCTTTGTTTCTTGATATTACATCTTAACTGTGGATGCTAGCTATTGATCCAGGGACTAGCATTGTAAACACAGGGGACTCTACCTTATTTAAAGGTTGGGACCCTTTACAGATGGTATCAGAGCATTGTGTTGCCTGTAGGATTTGTAAACCTAGGATTGGACAAAAACCCTTAGAGAAATAGGAGTTGTTTTGTTCCAAAACTTATTTAATAAACACTTGTAAACTCTTTCCTCAACCATTTTGGTTTCCACTCTACATCTCTTCTATTTCAACTTGATGGAAAAACCTACCCATGGCAAAATACTACACCATGTGCAAAGGACTTCTTCAACATTTTCAACTCTAATGACTTCAACATCTTCAGCATATTCACCAAGGACTTCCAACATGGATATCACTAAGGACTACAAGTAAGACAAGGAATCTTGCTCAAGATTTAGAGACTAAGGGAATGCAAAAGTTAGAAGAAGCCACACCACTTGAAGCTTTGTGACCAAGAGTTTTTCTCAAGGAAACCATGATATCATACAAGAAGAATCATGAAGGAAGGAAAGATCACAAGTGAACCATATAGATGGACCACCATATTTTAGTTAAGTCAGATTCACCAACTTATGTGGTGTAACAAAAATATTTTGTTGCCTAAGTAAGTGCTTGAACTTTGTTGTTTGAGTGAAAAGCTTTTTGTGAATGCTTGCACATTGTTTGGGTGAATTGTGATGTGTGTGATTAGAATTGATTCCTTAGAAATATCTTGCCTATTCTAATCCTCATCCAACCCAAACAGATGACTACTCCAAGAGACTCCAACATCAAGATTGATGATACCAACACCAACCAAGAGTACAACATGAAAGAGCTCATAGCAACCCAACACTAGCTGAACCAAGTGACAGCTCAATTCATAGCCAACACTAGTGGAGAAGATCCAACCCTGCAAGGATTTTTGGAAACTCAAGGCCAACTGATGCTTAAGGTGACTGATCAAATGATCAATATGGAAGAAAGCTATTCCAAAAGAGTTAGTGACAACAAAGATGACAGAAATATTATTCTAGATAGAGCCCTAGCTTGCATTATTTGTGGAGAGAAGGATCATACTTCCAAGGAGCATAGAGATCAATGCCCCAACTGTGAAGAGAAACATCCTGTTGGACAATGTCCCACCTCTCAAGCTACTTGCTACCTATGTGAAGGAAATAACCATGTTCCAATCCAATGCCCCATCTATTCCATTGTTGAACAAAGGAAACAAGGTGGAGTGCAACAAATGATTGCAAACCATCAAGAAGGATCCAAGTCAGCCAAGAAGGTTGATGACAAAGGAAAAGGACCACTTATACCTCCAAGCAAAACAACCCAATTCAAGGGATCAAATAAGAGGAATGTGAAATTCCTAATGAGCAATAAAAGGTCCAAGAAGCATGTAGACATTCCTACCTACCAGATAATATATGAACAACATGAACTAGATGCACTCTTAGCTTTGGAGAAACCCAAAAAGCAAAAGAAGGACAAAAGCCATGTGCAATGTCACAAGTGTAAATAAATGGGACACTATTCCAGTGAATGCCCAGAGAACCAGAAGAATAAAGAGATTAGCCAAGTAGTGTGCAACAACTGCAAAGAGCTAGGCCATTATGTGGCAACTTGTCCACAAGAGACACGTAAAGAACTCAAAGATATCAACTGTTTCAATTGCAAGAACCCAGGACACTATGCCAGCAACTTTCCAGAAAAGATGAAGAACAAGTTGAACAAGCCTATGGAGAAACTCAACCTTGGACCATGAGTCAAGTATGGAAACAATGGACTCTAAGCAGAAGTTTTCCCAGAGAAGTTTCCCCAAGATCTCAAGCAAGCCAACTTGTAATTTTGTTTGAAATTTTATTTTAAGGGTGGTAGTACCCTAGTTGTTTTGAGCCTACTTGTAACCCTATCCTTCCCAAATCTCGGGACGAGATTTATTTTAAGGGTGGTAGCCTGTCACATCCCAAGATTTTCCAAATCTTGTAATGTGAAAAATAAATGAATAAAATAAAACTTTGTTGATTTTCAGGGTGGGAAGAAACTTTTGAATCCAATTGGAAACTTTCAAAACCAATTTGGATCAAATGAATCCTAAGGGGACTTGAAAAGATAAACATTTAGTAAAGGAAAATAAAATATTTTGGTATTACTATTTTGAATCTTTTAATAAAAAGATTTTGTTTTCAAAAGAAAAGGATAGATTTATAAATAGGGATTATTTTATAAGCCCAATTAAAACTTGGCCTTTGAAAATAAAATATTTCTATTTGATAAAAAAATAGTAAAGGTTTATTTAAAATAAAATAATAAGGATTTAATATCCAAGTTTTATAAATAAAGGTTTTGCTATTTTAATTAACCATCAAAACTTATTTATTTAATTCAAATAAGTTTTCCAAGTATTTTATATTCTCAAATAAAACCTACTGATTTGGTTTTGAAAATATTTAGATGTCAAATGGAGTTTTAAATAAATTAAAACCTATTTGATTTATTAACTAATGTCCATTTTATTTAATTATAAATGGACTCTAAAATAAAAATATTATTTTAGTTTGGGAATTGGTTTATGTTGCTGAACAGAACCAAATTCAAAGTTGTAAAGTGTGTTGATTATTTGAATTGATTTGATTGTTGTTTTTTTTTGTTTGAATTTCAAAACAGAAAAATAGAATCAGAAAAGGAAAAACAATTTGAAAGAAAAAAATAAGAATTGGACTCAGCCCAGTCGGCCAGCCCATTAAGCCCAGCAGCCCATTTCCCTCTCCCCTCCCGAAGCGTTTTCTTTCACTTAAAGTCTCACCCGCGGAACCAATGACAAGTGGACCCTCCCCCTCACTTCCTTTCTCACTGACCAGCCGACCCCACTTTCCTGTCATCGTTTCCACCCGCCGCGACTTCTTCTCCCCAAACCACGTCGCCGTTTCTGCTGTTGAATGCGTGCTTGATTCCTCCTTAACCACGCATTGATTCAGCCCGTGACTGCGTGCACTTAAGCGCCTATCCTCCCTCTATCATTCCCCTCAAACGCCAAACTCCACATCGCCACCAGGCTGCTCAGAATCATCTCCAAACCGTCACTGTCTCCGACGCTCTCCGGCGAAAATTCCGGCCACCACCGCTAGCCCCACTGCCACCAGAGCACACTATCTTTCTCGCCATCATCTCTTGCATCTGCCAGTACCTTTCCCTCACTCGCGAGTGCTCTGCAACGACGATTTCGTCTTCGATTGAACGACTCCGCCGTCCGCTGCAACTCCGACGAGATCCCCAGGTAGTATCCGGCCGCCCCTTTCCCTCGCGTTGATGCTCCCGCACGCTCCTCACTCTCCTGCACCTAACTACGCCCTCTCTTTGCCTCCGCGTGATCTACAGCGTCGCCTCCAACCACGAACAGGACTTCCCGACGCCGTTCTCCACTCCGGCGAGGAATTGCTGCAGTCCCTGAGCGCCCCTCGACTAACCGACCACGCCACGAGCACCACCTCGACCTCGCGAACACGGTGAGAACCTCCCCTACTCCTCTCGCTTCCTCTTCTCGCCGTTACGCCGTAGCCAGAGCGCCTCCGCCGCGCGCCACCGTCGTCGCGCCGCCAGTTCTTGGCAAGGCATTAGGAGCCGTAGGATCTTGATCCGACGCTCACGATAGATCCTTAGCCGAAGGGGTAAGTGTCCACCTGTGCCGCACGATCTGACTTGATCCAACGGCCTACAGCACGTGATCCACCCGAACCGGTACCAGCAAATTGGAAAGCGAAGCGTGACCAGACTTTGTTTAGAACTGAATTTGAAATCCGATTAGAATGTGAATTTGAAAACCCTATAACTTTTGATCCACACGTCCAAAAATTACAAACTTTATATAGTTGGAATCAGTGGAACAAACCCTAGCCAACCATGCAATTGGTTTAGTAAATAGTATCTGTTAGATTGTTTGTTTTTGCAGAAACATTTTTATGCTTGATTAGATTAGAAAAATTGTTCAAAAATGTTTTAAAGGTTGAAACCTTTGAAAATTGGTTTGTTGTGAACTTACTGACCCTAGGAACCAACCCATGGTTTTAAAAATGAATTTGGTGAAGTTTAGGATTGATTAATTAGTTTAGCCCATTTCTAGCCAAATAAAAATAGTGGTTTTGTTATGAAAATGTTTTTGGAGTAAAAACTTTGATAAAATGATTTGGATCAAACCTACTGACCCTAAACACCAAGTTTTGAGAAACAAAAATTTATTTGGTGAACAACTTAAAGTTGTTGCTTTGATAAAAAATATATATTCCACCACATAAAGTAATGATTGGATTTAAAAATGGTTTATGAATAAAACCCTTTTTCAAATGACTTTGCCACTTTGGAAAATGACCACTTTGAACCTTGTAAAGTTTAGAAGCCTAGTGGAGACCATCTTTGCAAGCAAAACTATCCCTTGCATGCGTACATGCATGACTTAGATCCCATTGTTTTATGTGTGTGAATTGTTTGATTGATTATTGGTTTGGAATGCTAGTTGATATTGGTTTTGCTTGATTGATTGTAGTGAAGTTAGAAAAGTGTGAGACTAGCAAGATCAAGAAGTGAACCAACATTCCCTACCAAAAAGGCAAGTGACACTATCATCTAAAGTCCTACTATTTTCATTATACTTAGTGGATTTTGAAAACATGCATGAAAAGAATTTCTATACTTATGCTATGCTAAATCCTAATAGGATACCCTATACATTCCTTAGTGAAACAATGTAGTTGTTACATGCTTAGCCATGCTATATTTTGGAAAGAGATACATGTTGAGATTTTATGAAGTTGAGAAAAGGACTTGTGTTTTTACATAATAAAACAAGGACTCAATGAACCACCTGGGTGGCCAAGGATACTTTGAGTTTGCAGAAGGTGGCAACAAAAGGAACCATGTCTATGGCAATCTCTTTGTGTTGTGCTCCAAAAGAAAACCACCCAGGAAACTTAGAGATTGAACATGATTCTTCAATTGTGGCTTTCGTGTGCAACCACATGCTATTTATGGCTCTGGCTTAGTCAACTACATTGGGAAGACCCATGCATTGTCTTCAGCTTACTGGACATGAGGACCTGGAATCCTACATGGGTACTGAAGACAAGATAGCAATGGTGTATGGGAGGACCCTCTGGAAAGACTTCGTCACATTCTCAATCCGCCGGTACTCCATCTTGGTGAGCACTAATTCAGTGGCCACTGGTGGCAACATGATGGGATTGTGACATGTGGGTAAAGTGTACAACTTCTGCAGAAGATAATAAAATCTAAGTACTTAGCCGTGTCCCCGGTTATGGACAATACTGAGCAACTAAATTTTGAAGCTATGGGAAAATCTCGACATTCCAATTTCTAAAGGAAAACTTTCTAAGTAATAATGAAAACTTGATGCACTTGGGGGTACCAAGGAGCTCAAGAGATTTTGATGAAAACTTGATGCACTTGGGGGTACCAAGGAGCTCAAGAGATTTTGATGAAAACTTGATGCACTTGGGGTGACCAAGGAGCTCAAGAGAATTTGTACAAGGACTTGAATACTTGGGGATACCAAGGAGTTCAAGGGATTTTGATAAAGAGATTTGACAAAGGAAACAAAACCATTTGAAAAGATAGGATAAATTATTGATTTCTGCAAAGGAGCCTAAAACCCTACTTAGCAAAATATGCATATAATGATAGGATCCACTTATAATCATCATAGTAGTGAAACTTGCCAATACAATTCAAATGTATTGACCCTTGTGGCTGTAACTTGTAATGTTGCAGGTTTGATTGATTTTAGTGAAGATTGATTGATTAGGATTACAAAGTCTACAACCAACATGTCTGCCTGTGGCACTTTGAAGATGAAGGACCCCATGTTATAGTTATTCCGCTGCAATGTAATGTAATAGCCAAATGAGCTATGAAAGATGTAATAAAATTTTGTTATTCCTGGTTATAAAGTTATATATGACCTTTGTTTCTTGATATTACATCTTAACTGTGGATGCTAGCTATTGATCCAGGGACTAGCATTATAAACACAGGGGACTCTACCTTATTTAAAGGTTGGGACCCTTTACATCTCCTTTCTCCTTATTTTGGGCTGGGCAGAGCAGGGGAAAGTAAGAGGGAGCTCTGGGGTGTGAGTGGAGGTAGTTGGGGGCAAATGAGGGCTGAGGGAGGTGCTGCAATAGCCTCTAGCCTAATAAACTAAGAGGGGGAGGTGTATGATGGACATATTCCATAGAGGGATTTGGGGGGGAGGTGGCCATCCATTGGGCCGCAGGGGTGGTGGAGAGGTGTTGTGGGGTACGGGGGTCGAGCAAGGAGTGGTGGGAGGAGAGGTGCTGGCTGCTGCACTAAGTAGCCAAGATACTTTCCCTCAAGAGGCATCTCTCTCTCTTCCAAGGACTAATGGACCAGGCTAGTTTTTGCTACAATGCTGGTCGACCAGGGGTGTGTTGGGTGCTGTGGTGGAGTATTTTCCCAGATTGGATGGGGTTTGGAGTTGGTTTGACTCAAAGTTTGATTGGATTGCAAAAATCTACTCAAATGGGTGCTTGTGAGGAAAGTTGAAACATTTGTATTGTGCAAGGTGGATAGAGAGTACTAGTATATGGATATGGCCAAGACACTCCCATATGATTTATTTGGGATTTTTCAGATGATTTTTGGTGCACTTAAATCCATTTATTCAAAAAGTGCAGAAGTAGTTTACAGAGGCTCCTTTGATATTTTTATATTTTACAAGATGGATTTTTGTCCTAACTACCATATCACCCATTCGATAATTTTCTTGGATTTTATTTGGAAATGAAAGTAATTTTAAGCTATTATTTCTTGTTTCTGCCATTTAAGAAAAAGGGCAAAAAGGAATAATAAGGAATCTCAAAAAAAAATATTTTTGATATGGGAAGGTGGGGTATGATTTATAGAATTCAAATGTGAATTGATTTGGCTAAGTAATTTGGAGAAAAACAAACTTGCCTTTATAGACAAGGTTACTAGAATTTTGCCAAGTATAGAATTTAAATAGTTTGAGGATCCAACTAATTATGGGAATTATTTGGGGGATTATCATCACCAAGGTAGATGATATAAACTTGATTTATACATCATTTTGAACTTGGGTTTTGAAGAAATATGGTAAAATTGGAGGAGACTAGATTTTTGGGGAATCTAGGGTTTTGACATTTTTATGCCACCTAAACATGGTTGGATTAGGGAGCTCATATCTCACCTTGATACAAGGTATATATGGGTAATTAGACCAAGTTATATAGATGATCATGGCGACAAGATTTTGGCTTCGATGTATTTGAGATGGTCTTGGTGAGATGGCAAACTTTGTTGAAATTAAGGCTTCCATAATAGATATATCATAATGCCTCATAAACCATGTGGGTTTAAGAAGCACGAAACTCCAATGGAATAAAGGGAAGAGTAGATTGATAGACCATGATTAATATATCATACTCATGCAAAGAGTTTGTCAAGGGATGGTAGCATATGGATGTGAGCTTCTGTCAAAGTAGGCAAGATGATAAGATTTGCATAAAAGATTATTATCTTGGCTACAAAACAATCATGGATGAGTGGGAACCAGAAGGGTTTTTTTCAAAGGAAAGAGTGGGCATTGTTAGTGTAGGGTTTCGTAGCATGGAAAACAAAAATTTTCTACCACATACAAACAAACAAGCCAAGATCTATCTACTAGATTGTAGCAACGAGTCGATGGAATAACTCACCCTCGAAGATTCCAAAGTGTTTAACGAGAGCGGATTCTCGTGGGTGATGTAGTCGTACTCTTTCCGATCTCAAGATCGCGTAGACGATCCTACCGGCGCTGCGTTCCGGCAGCGCTCCCGCAGTCGGTCACACGTTCGGTACTCGACGAAGACCTTCCTCTCCCTTGTTCCAGCAGGCAGCGGAGGTTGTAGCACTCTCCTCGCGATTCCGGCAGCACAACGGCGTGGTACCGGAAGTAGAGGGGAGATCTCGCAGGGCTTCGCCTTAAGCCGGAGCGAGTATGGTGGAGTATGAGAGAGTCCCTCGACGATCTAGGGTTTAGACACGCCGAGGAGGAAGCTTGGCCGGCGGCTAGGGTTGCTATGCGGCGGCGGCGTCTTGACCTAGGTCGGCGGCGGCGGCGGCAGTGGAGGTGGCGGCGCCGGCGGCTAGGGTTTGGAGGAGAGGATCTTGTGTCTCTAGGAGGGAGCCCTGCCCCTCCTTATATAGGTGGAGGGGCCGGCCGGCCAAGGGGAGGGAGAGGAGTCCCTCCGCAACTTGGCTTGGAGGTGGGCCGGCGGTTGGAGGAGGGAACTCCTCCCCAACTCGGTTTCCCACTCCTCCTCCTCCTCTTTCCAAAAACTGCCGTTTGATTTTCAAACTAGCCGTTTGACTTTTCAAACTAGGATTTGAACAAACCCTCTATTTTTGTTCAGCGATGACACCGAGTACATGATGCAATCATACCAACTTGATATAACACATTCATGTACCCTTCCCCCACCCCCCGGAGTGCCGGACATTCCGGAACCTTCTAGAACACTCCCGATGAAAACACCGGAACCATTCTCCAACTCCGAAACGGGACTTTCCTTATATGAATCTTATTCTCCGGACCATTTCGGATCTCCTCGTGATATCCCGAATCCCATTCGAGACTCCGAACACCATTCGGACTCTTTCTCATCATTCCATAACTACTCAAACAACGTCGAATCCTTAAGTGTGTCTCCCTACGGTTCGTGAATTATGCGGACATGATCGAGACACTTCTCCGAGCAATAACCAATAGAGGAATCTGGAAATTCATATGGCTCCCACATATTTCTACGATTACTTTGCGATCGAATGAACCACTTACATACGATATCAATTTCCCTTTGTCTCACGATAGTTTACTTATCCGAGGTTATGATCGTCGGTATCTCTGCATACCTAGTTCAACCTCGTTACCGATAAGTACTCTTTTCTCGTTCCCGTGATATGTGATCCCTTGTGAGCCAGTCACATGCTTGCAAGCTAATTGGATGACATTTCACCGAGAGGGCCCAGAGTATATCTATCCGTCATATGGATGGACAAATCCCACTCTTGATCCATGTGTTTCAACCAATACTTTCCGAACACTCAATGCCACCTTTATAGCCACCCAGTTACGGTGTGGTGTTTGATGTCATCAAAGCATCCATCCGGTAAAGGTGATATGCATGATCTCATGGTCGAAGGAATTAGATTACTATGTATCAGAAAGCATATAGCAATTGAACTATTAAAATGACTTGATCTTTATGCTATGCTTATCTATAGGAGTATGTCCACCATATCATTCTCCTAACGATATGATCTTGTTGTTAATAACATCTCATTGTTCATGATAGGGAAACCATAATCATCTATTAACCAACAAGCTAGTATTATATAGAGGCTTTACTAGGGACTTCAAATTAAGTTTACAAATCACACAAGTATTAATGTTTCCTTGTTAATACTATTATAGCATGAATGTAAACATTTATCATAAACACAAAGATATAATAATAACTACATTTATTATTGCCTCTAGGGCATATCTCCAACAGTTTCCCACTTGCACTAGAGTCATCTAATCTAGATTACATGGTAATATACCGAACACCCATGGCAGTTTGGTGCTGGTCATGTTTTGCCCTCGGGAGAGGTTTAGTCAACGAATCCGCCACATTCAGATCTGTGTGTACTTTGCAAATCTTTATATCCTGTCACATCCCAAGATTTTCCAAATCTTGTAATGTGAAAAATAAATGAATAAAATAAAACTTTGTTTGATTTTCAGGGCCAGAAGAAACTTTTTGAATTTAAATGGAACCTCAAACCCATTTGAATCAAATGAATCCTAAAGAGAATTAAAAAGATAAACTTTTATTAAAGGAAAATAAAAATATTTAAAATACTATTTTGGATCTCTTAATAAAAGATTTGGTATTCAAAAGAAAAGATGGATTTATAAATAAAGATTATTTTACAGAACCAAATTAAAACCTTGGCCAAACCTTTGAATTAAACATTTTGTTTTGAATGAAAATAACAAGGGTTTTATTTAAATAAATTAATAAGGATTTGATATCCAACTTTGTTTAAATAAAAGGTTTTATCATTTTAATTAAAATATCAAACTTATTAAACTATTTTAAATAAGTTTTCCAAGTATTTTATTTTCTTAAATAAAACCTACTAAAGTGTTTTAGCTTTATTTTAGATTTCAAAATATATATCTCAATAGAACAAATCCTATTGGAATTAATCACTAAAGCCATTTTTATTTAATTACTAATGGTCCCTTTAGCAAAAAAAGGTTATTTTGTTTTAAAACAAATTTCCCAATATTATATATTTCCCAAATTAAACCTACTAATTTGATTTTGAAAATATTTAGGTTCAAATAAAGATTTTATTAATAAAATCAAACCCTATTTTGATTTAATAACTAAGTTCCATTTTATTTAATTATTAATGGACCCTAAAATAAAAGGTTATTTTTGTTTTAAACAGATTTCCAAATATCTAATGTTTCCAAATAGAACCTACTGATTTGGATTTGAAAGTATTTGAATTTCAAATGGAAATTTTATTAATTAAATCAAAACCTATTTTATTAAAAAACTAAAGATCCATTTTTAAATGGATCCAAAAATAAATAAAAACATTAAATTATTTTGGATTTGGATTATGTTGACAAACAGAACCAAAATTCAAAGTGTAAAGTTGAGTGTTTGTTTGAATTGTTGATTTGTTTGAATGTTTGAATAATTGATTTGAATTTCAAAACAGAAATAGTTTTGGGAAATAGAAAAGTGTTTAGACAGAAAAAAATAGTGCAACAGACCCAGCCCACTAAGGCCCAGCAAAACCAGCCCAGTCTTCTCCTCGAATAAAACAAGTGGCACCAACTTTCTTACCCACTCAGTCACAGACAAACGGGACCCACTTCTCCCTCTCACTCACTCGCTGACAACAGACCCCACCTCCTCTTAATTTTCCCCGAACCGTTTTCTTCACCGCAGAGAGAACCCGCTGAGCAGCTGACAAGTGGACCTCCCCCTCTTCCCTTTTCCCACTGACGCAACGGCCCCACTCCTCCTGTTCTTCCTCTCCACCCCGCTCGACCGTTCCTCCCGTTTCTGTGATGAATTCACGAGCATCAATTCGCGTTAACGCCGCACTTAATCGCTCCTGCAACCACACTGTCTTAATCGCCCACGCTCTCTCCTCCATTTCCCTCTGCCTCCTTCCCCGAGCACGCCCCCAGGCTGCAGTATTTCGCCAACCACTCTCCCTGTCTCCGACGAGGTCCGTTGACGATTCCATCCAAACCAGACCACCCCATGCCACACTGAGCACACGAACAAGTTCCCCACTCCCTGATGCTCCTCTCTGTACCCTCCGTTCAACCGCGGGCGCCCCTGAGCATCAGCAACGACGACACCAAGCGTGCGTCGCCGTCTGCCATTGCTCCGTCGAGCATTTCAGGTGAACTCAGACTACCCCGACCCCTCTCATTCACGCACACGCCTTCTTCGTGTCCTTGCGCTCCTGACCGTGTGCCTCGTTTGTCTCCGGGTGATTCCTAGCGTCGTCCTCGACCTCGACCGCGCGCGTCCGTCGCCAGTACCAACTCCGGCGAGCAATCGCAGATGCCCCCTAGCGCCCCTCGACGGACAAGTACCACGTTGAGCATCAGCGAGCGTCAGCGAATCCGGTGAGCATCTGCACACCCTCCTTTGCTTCCTGTACCGCAGGCGCCGCCATCGTCTGGTCGCTCTGCCGCCAGCAGCCGCCGCAGCGCCGCCCGTCTAAGGTCAATCACCCACAGCCATCCGATCCCGATCCGACGGATACGATAGAATGTTAGCGAAGGGGTAAGTGATGATTATGAGCCGCACGATTCACGTTTGATCCAACGCGCCACAGCCGCGATCCACACCGAACCGGTACCATCCAATCAGAGTGTGCCGCGTGTCACTTATTCAGTTTAAAAACAGATTTTAAAACAGAATTATTTGCAAACTTCAAACCTTTGTAACTTTCAAACCACACGTCCAAATTTTGCAAATTTTATATCAATGGATTCAGGAGAACAAGACCTAGCCAACCATACCCTTAGTTTGGCAAATAGTAGCTGTTAGCTTGTTTGAATTTGCAGAAACATTTGTGTACTTGTTTAGAGTATAAAAATTGTTTACAATTGAATTTAGGGATAAAACTTTTGCAAAATGGTTTGTTGTGACCTTACTAACCCTAGGAACCAACCCATGGTTTGGAAAATGAATTTGGAAAAGTTTGGAATGGATTGATTAGTTTAGTCCATTTCTAGCCAAATAAAATTGTTGATTTTATTATAAAAATGTTTATGGAAAGGAAACTTTGAGAAAATAGTTTGGACCAAACCTACTGACCAAAACACCAAGTTTTGCAATAGCAACTCAATTGGTGAACCCTATAGGCTAATGCCTTAGTAAAAAAATATTTCTACACCACATAAAATAACACTTTGTTTTGAAAATGGTTTTAAAGTGAAACCTTTTTGCAAATGACTTGGACACTTTAGAAAATGACCATTAGATGTACCCAAATGTCTATGACCCACTAGGAACCACTTTTTCAAACAAAACAAAGCTTGGCATGCTTGCATGCATTTCTTTGACTTTGTTATTTATGTCTGTTGTTTTGCTTGATTGGTAGATTGAGTTTGTGCCTTGCTTGATTGATTTGTAGTGACTTGAAGAGTGTGATTGTTGCAAAGATCAAGAAGTGAACCTATACTCTACCAAAAAGGCAAGTGATGCTTCATACTTTCTATCCCATTACTTTCACTATGCATTAGTGATTTTGCTAAGTAAAACTTGCATAATTTTGCTAAGTATAGATCTTGCTATAAGAAAACCTAGTAGATGAATCCTTAGTAGGATTTCCTAAGTTAGAGATTCCTACTACTACCAAGCTTAGCCTAGCTAATAGAAAACATGGGTGGAATATATATTCACACTATGGAAAAATATTCTAAGTCTGAGGACTTAAGTTTTGTTTAATAAAACAACTAACATAATGAATCACCTGGGTGGAATGGGCTTGCTTGGTGGAGAATGGTTGAGTGGTTCACAAGGCCCATGTTTATGGTTGACCTTGTGTATCTCACTTGTGGATGGCCACCCAGGAACAAAGAGATTTGAGATGTCAAATGTTGAGAAGCTTCAAGTGCAACCACTTGGCAATATGGGCTCTGCCATGATCATATAGGTTGCAAGAACTTAGCCATATGGACAGTGGGTGGTAGTGTTTGATAGGTTGGAGCGCGTCCATTTTGGTCTAAGGGAAGGCTTCTGAAAGATCTTGTCTTGGGAAACCAAGTCTTGTGGGGAAAGTGCACCACCTCTGCAGAGTGTAAAACCTAAGTACTTAGCCATGTCCCTGGTAAAGGACAATTTGAGCATCAAGACATGGAAACAATCAAGAATCTCATCATTCCAATTTCTAAATTAAAATCTTGTGGATTGAACAAGGGTTGTTTGAATTCTTCAATCATTGATGGAGAGATGGCTTGGTACAAGGATCTTGAAATCTTTGACTGAGGAAAAATGATTTTGTCAAGCAAAAACTTAGTATTTTTCAAAATGATAAGAAAAATCTATTTTGAGCAATGCAAGCCTCAACTCCACTTAGCCAAATGCATATAGTTGATAGACTCCACTATACAAATATAGTATCACTTGCCAATACAATTCAAATGTATTGACCCTTTGTGGCTGTAACTTGTATGTTGCAGGTTTGATTGATTTTAGTGATTGATTGTTTAGGATTACAAAGTCTACAACCAACATCTGCCTGTGGCACTTTGAAGATGAAGGACCCATGATTATAGTTATTCCGCTGCAATGTAATGTAATAGCCATATGAGCTATGTAAGATGTAATAAATCTATGTTATTTCTGGTTATAAAGTTATATTATAACCTTTGTTTCTTGATATTACATCTTAACTGTGGATGCTATCTATTGATCCAGGGACTAGCATTGTAAAACACAGGAGGGATCAATCTTATCTAAGGTTGGGACCCCTACAGATGGTATCAGAGCATTGTGTTGCCTGTAGGATTTGTAAAACCTAGGATTGGACAAAAACCCTTAGAAAAATAGGAGTTGTATTTTGTTCCAAAACTTATTTACAAAAACACTTGTAAACACTTTCCTCAATCATTTTTGGTTTTAACTCTACACCTCTTCTACTTCAACTTGATGGAAAACCTACCCCAAGACCAAAGACTTCATCATATGCAAAGGACTTCTTCAACATCTTCAACTCTAATGACTTCAACATCTTCAGCTCTAATGACTTCAACATCTTCAGCATGTTCACCAAGGACTTCCAACTTAGAAATTACTAAGGACCACAAGTGAGACAAGGAAATCCTACTCAAGATTTAGAGACTGAGGGAATGCAAAATAAGAAGGAACCATCAACAACTTTGAAGTATTGTGACCAAGAGTTTTCTCAAGGAAACCAAGATCTCATAAAAGAAGAATCATGAAGGAAGGAAAGATCACAAGTGAACCATGTAGATGGACCACCATTTATAGTTAAGTCAAACACACCAACTTATGTGGTGTAACAAAAATATTTTGTTGCCTAAAATGTGCTTGAACTTTGTTGTTTGAGTGAAATGATTGTTTGAGATTGCATGCACATTGTTTGTGTGAATTGTGATGTGTGTGATTAGAAATAATTCCCTAGAAATATCTTGCCTATTCTAAACTCCCTTCAAACCCAAACAGATGACTACTCCAAAGGACTCCAAGGTTGATGACACCAACACCAACCAAGCTGATAGCATGAAAGAGCTCATAGCAACCCAACACCAGTTGAACCAACTGACAGCTCAGTTCATAGTCAACAATAGTGATAAAGATCCAGCTCTACAAAGGTTTTTGGAGGAACAATCCCAACTGATGCTTAAGGTGACTAATCAAATGATCAGCATGGAAGAAAACTATCCCAAAAGAGTTTATGATAACAAGGATGACAAGAATGTGGTCCTAGATGGAGCCCCAGCTTGCATTATTTGTGGAGACAAGGATCATACTTCCAAGGAGCATGAAGGACAATGCCCCAATTGTGAAGAAGATCATCCTGTTGGACAATGTCCTACCTCTCAAGCTACTTGCTACCTGTGTGAAGGAAGTGATCACACTCCAGGTCTATGTCCTATCTATGCCATGGTGGAACAAAGGAAACAAGAAGGATCCAAGTCTACCAAAGGAAAAGGACCACTCATACCTCCAAACAAGACAACCCAGTTCAAAGGATCAAAGAAAATCAAGAAGCCCAAGCAAGACATGAGCCTTGTGCAATGTCGTAAATGTAAGGAAATGGGACACTACTCCAGTGGATGCCCAGAGAACAAGAAGAATAAAGAGATTGACCAAGTGTGGTGCAACAACTGCAAAGAACCAGGCCACTATGTAGCAACTTGCCCACAAGAACAACGCAAAGAACTCAGGGACATTCATTGTTTCAACTGCAAGAATCCAGGACATTATGCAAGCAACTGTCCAGAAAGGATGAAAAACAAGTTGAACAAGCCTATGGAGAAAATCAACCTTGGCCCATGAATCAAGTGTAGAAATAAAGCAAAAGTTTGCTTAGAGAAGTTTTCCAGGACCCAAGAAGGCCAATATGTAATTTTTGTTTGAAATTTTTAAAGGGTGGTAGTACCCTAGTTGTTTTGAACTTGCTTGTAACCCTAGCCTCCCCAAATCTCGGGACGAGATTTATTTTAAGGGTGGTAGCCTGTCACATCCCAAGATTTTCCAAATCTTGTAATGTGAAAAATAAATGAATAAAATAAAACTTTTTTTGATTTTCAGGGCCAGAAGAAACTTTTTGAATTTAAATGGAACCTCAAACCCATTTGAATCAAATGAATCCTAAAGAGAATTAAAAAGATAAACTTTTATTAAAGGAAAATAAAAATATTTAAAATACTATTTTGGATCTCTTAATAAAAGATTTGGTATTCAAAAGAAAAGATGGATTTATAAATAAAGATTATTTTACAGAACCAAATTAAAACCTTGGCCAAACCTTTGAATTAAACATTTTGTTTTGAATGAAAATAACAAGGGTTTTATTTAAATAAATTAATAAGGATTTGATATCCAACTTTGTTTAAATAAAAGGTTTTATCATTTTAATTAAAATATCAAACTTATTAAACTATTTTAAATAAGTTTTCCAAGTATTTTATTTTCTTAAATAAAACCTACTAAAGTGTTTTAGCTTTATTTTAGATTTCAAAATATATATCTCAATAGAACAAATCCTATTGGAATTAATCACTAAAGCCATTTTTATTTAATTACTAATGGTCCCTTTAGCAAAAAAAGGTTATTTTGTTTTAAAACAAATTTCCCAATATTATATATTTCCCAAATTAAACCTACTAATTTGATTTTGAAAATATTTAGGTTCAAATAAAGATTTTATTAATAAAATCAAACCCTATTTTGATTTAATAACTAAGTTCCATTTTATTTAATTATTAATGGACCCTAAAATAAAAGGTTATTTTTGTTTTAAACAGATTTCCAAATATCTAATGTTTCCAAATAGAACCTACTGATTTGGATTTGAAAGTATTTGAATTTCAAATGGAAATTTTATTAATTAAATCAAAACCTATTTTATTAAATAACTAAAGATCCATTTTTAAATGGATCCAAAAATAAATAAAAACATTAAATTATTTTGGATTTGGATTATGTTGACAAACAGAACCAAAATTCAAAGTGTAAAGTTGAGTGTTTGTTTGAATTGTTGATTTGTTTGAATGTTTGAATAATTGATTTGAATTTCAAAACAGAAATAGTTTTGGGAAATAGAAAAGTGTTTAGACAGAAAAAAATAGTGCAACAGACCCAGCCCACTAAGGCCCAGCAAAACCAGCCCAGTCTTCTCCTCGAATAAAACAAGTGGCACCAACTTTCTTACCCACTCAGTCACAGACAAACGGGACCCACTTCTCCCTCTCACTCACTTGTTGACAACAGACCCCACCTCCTCTTAATTTTCCCCGAACCGTTTTCTTCACCGCAGAGAGAACCCGCTGAGCAGCTGACAAGTGGACCTCCCCCTCTTCCCTTTTCCCACTGACGCAACGGCCCCACTCCTCCTGTTCTTCCTCTCCACCCCGCTCGACCGTTCCTCCCGTTTCTGTGATGAACTCGCGAGCATCAATTCGCGTTAACGCCGCACTTAATCGCTCCTGCAACCACACTGTCTTAATCGCCCACGCTCTCTCCTCCATTTCCCTCTGCCTCCTTCCCCGAGCACGCCCCCAGGCTGCAGTATTTCGCCAACCACTCTCCCTGTCTCCGACGAGGTCCGTTGACGATTCCATCCAAACCGGACCACCCCATGCCACACTGAGCACACGAACAAGTTCCCCACTCCCTGACGCTCCTCTCTGTACCCTCCGTTCAACCGCGGGCGCCCCTGAGCATCAGCAACGACGACACCGAGTGTGCGCCGCCGTCTACCATTGCTCCGTCGAGCATTTCAGGTGAACTCAGACGACCCCGACCCCTCTCATTCATGCACACGCCTTCTTCGTGTCCTTGCGCTCCTGACCGTGTGCCTCGTTTGTCTCCGGGTGATTCCTAGCGTCGTCCTCGACCTCGACCGCGCGTGTCCGTCGCCAGTACCAACTCCGGCGAGCAATCGCAGCTGCCCCCTAGCACCCCTCGACGGACAAGTACCACGTTGAGCATCAGCGAGCGTCAGCGAATCTGGTGAGCATCTCCACACCCTCCTTTGCTTCCTGTACCGCCGGCGCCGCCATCGTCTGGTCGCTCCGCCGCCAGCAGCCGCCGCAGCGCCGCCCGTCTAAGGTCAATCACCCACAGCCATCCGATCCCGATCCGACGGATACGATAGAATGTTAGCGAAGGGGTAAGTGATGATTATGAGCCGCACGATTCACGTTTGATCCAACGCGCCACAGCCGCGATCCACACCGAACCGGTACCATCCAATCAGAGTGTGCCGTGTGTCACTTATTCAGTTTAAAAACAGATTTTAAAACAGAATTATTTGCAAACTTCAAACCTTTGTAACTTTCAAACCACACGTCCAAATTTTGCAAATTTTATATCAATGGATTCAGGAGAACAAGACCTAGCCAACCATACCCTTAGTTTGGCAAATAGTAGCTGTTAGCTTGTTTGAATTTGCAGAAACATTTGTGTACTTGTTTAGAGTATAAAAATTGTTTACAATTGAATTTAGGGATAAAACTTTTGCAAAATGGTTTGTTGTGACCTTACTAACCCTAGGAACCAACCCATGGTTTGGAAAATGAATTTGGAAAAGTTTGGAATGGATTGATTAGTTTAGTCCATTTCTAGCCAAATAAAATTGTTGATTTTATTATAAAAATGTTTATGGAAAGGAAACTTTGAGAAAATAGTTTGGACCAAACCTACTGACCAAAACACCAAGTTTTGCAATAGCAACTCAATTGGTGAACCCTATAGGCTAATGCCTTAGTAAAAAAATATTTCTACACCACATAAAATAACACTTTGTTTTGAAAATGGTTTTAAAGTGAAACCTTTTTGCAAATGACTTGGCCACTTTAGAAAATGACCATTAGATGTACCCAAATGTCTATGACCCACTAGGAACCACTTTTTCAAACAAAACAAAGCTTGGCATGCTTGCATGCATTTCTTTGACTTTGTTATTTATGTGTGTTGTTTTGCTTGATTTGTAGATTGAGTTTGTGCCTTGCTTGATTGATTTGTAGTGACTTGAAGAGTGTGATTGTTGCAAAGATCAAGAAGTGAACCTATACTCTACCAAAAAGGCAAGTGATGCTTCATACTTTCTATCCCATTACTTTCACTATGCATTAGTGATTTTGCTAAGTAAAACTTGCATAATTTTGCTAAGTATAGATCTTGCTATAAGAAAACCTAGTAGATGAATCCTTAGTAGGATTTCCTAAGTTAGAGATTCCTACTACTACCAAGCTTAGCCTAGCTAATAGAAAACATGGGTGGAATATATATTCACACTATGGAAAAATATTCTAAGTCTGAGGACTTAAGTTTTGTTTAATAAAACAACTAAGATAATGAATCACCTGGGTGGAATGGGCTTGCTTGGTGGAGAATGGTTGAGTGGTTCACAAGGCCCATGTTTATGGTTGACCTTGTGTATCTCACTTGTGGATGGCCACCCAGGAACAAAGAGATTTGAGATGTCAAATGTTGAGAAGCTTCAAGTGCAACCACTTGGCA
This sequence comes from Avena sativa, assembly GCA_916181665.1. NCBI lineage: Eukaryota > Viridiplantae > Streptophyta > Magnoliopsida > Poales > Poaceae > Avena > Avena sativa. The sequence goes on along the minus strand of OV702282.1, from coordinate 21,222,023 downwards.
ATATGGGCTCTGCCATGATCATATAGGTTGCAAGAACTTAGCCATATGGACTGTGGGTGGTAGTGTTTGATAGGTTGGAGCGCGTCCATTTTGGTCTAAGGGAAGGCTTCTGAAAGATCTTGTCTTGGGAAACCAAGTCTTGTGGGGAAAGTGCACCACCTCTGCAGAGTGTAAAACCTAAGTACTTAGCCATGTCCCTGGTAAAGGACAATTTGAGCATCAAGACATGGAAACAATCAAGAATCTCATCATTCCAATTTCTAAATTAAAATCTTGTGGATTGAACAAGGGTTGTTTGAATTCTTCAATCATTGATGGAGAGATGGCTTGGTACAAGGATCTTGAAATCTTTGATTGAGGAAAAATGATTTTGTCAAGCAAAAACTTAGTATTTTTCAAAATGATAAGAAAAATCTATTTTGAGCAATGCAAGCCTCAACTCCACTTAGCCAAATGCATATAGTTGATAGACTCCACTATACAAATATAGTATCACTTGCCAATACAATTCAAATGTATTGACCCTTTGTGGCTATAACTTGTATGTTGCAGGTTTGATTGATTTTAGTGAAGATTGATTGTTTAGGATTACAAAGTCTACAACCAACATCTGCCTGTGGCACTTTGAAGATGAAGGACCCATGATTATAGTTATTCCGCTGCAATGTAATGTAATAGCCATATGAGCTATGTAAGATGTAATAAATCTATGTTATTCCTGGTTATAAAGTTATATTATGACCTTTGTTTCTTGATATTACATCTTAACCGTGGATGCTAGCTATTGATCCAGGGACTAGCATTGTAAAACATAGGAGGGATCAATCTTATCTAAGGTTGGGACCCCTACATATCCCCATCTTGGATATGTTCTCGAATAGCGTGAAAACGTAGCTTGATGTGCTTCAGCTTCTTGTGTGACCTTGGTTCTTGTGCATTGGCTATGGCGCCCATGTTATCACAGTAGATAGACATTGGGTCCAGCGCACTAGGAACCACACCCAGCTCTGTAATGAACTCTTTCATCCATATCGCTTCTTGTGAAGCCTCCGAAGCAGCCATGTATTCCGATTCAGTTGAAGATCTCGCCACAACGCTTTGCTTTGCACTCCTCTAGCTAACTGCCGCACCATTCAAAATAAATACGTATCCAGATTGTGATTTAGAATCATCCGGATCAGTGTTCCAAGTAGCATCGGTGTAACCATTAACAACGAGCTGTTCATCACCTCCATAAGAAAGAACCATATCCTTAGTTCTTCTCAAGTACTTAAGGATTTTTTTGACCGCTGTCCAATGATCCACTCCTGGATCACTTTGATATCTGCTAGTTAAACTAACAGCATATGCAATGTCGGGTCTAGTACATAGCATGGCATACATTAGAGATCCTATGGCTGAGGCATAGGGAGTCTTACTCATCCTTTCTCTATCTTCTGCCGATGTCGGACTTTGAGTTTTACTCAAGGTCGTATTGGGCAACATGGGCAAGAACCCTTTCTTGCTATCTTCCATTCCAAACCTCTTTAGAACTTTGTCCAAATATGTACTTTGAGACAATGATATTTGGCGTTTCGATCTATCTCTATAAATCTTTATGCCTAATATGTAAGCTGCTTCGCCAAGATCCTTCATTGAAAAACTATTATTCAAATATTCTTTGACACTATTAAGAAGGTCTACATCATTCCCAATCAACAATATGTCATCTACATATAGTATTAAGAATGCTACAGAGCTCCCACTCACTTTCTTCTAAATACAAGCTTCTCCATAAGTTTGTATAAAACCAAAACTTTTGATTACCTTATCAAAACGTTGATTCCAACTTCGGGATGCTTGCTTCAATCCATAGATGGACCGTTGAAGTTTGCATACCTTGTTAGCATCTTTAGGATCGACAAAACCTTTGGGTTGCATCATATACAACTCTTCATCAATGTCTCCATTGAGGAATGCTGTTTTGACATCCATCTGCCATATCTCATAATCATAATATGCAACGATTGCTAACATAATCCTCACAGACTTTAGCTTCGCTACTGGTGAGAAAGTCTCATCGTAGTCAACTCCTTGAATTTGTCGAAACCCTTTTGCGACAAGTCGAGCTTTATAGACAGTAACATTACCATCAGCATCTGTTTTCTTATTGAAGATCCATTTATTCTCGACAGCCTTCCGGCCATCCGGTAAGTCCACCAAAGTCCATACTTGGTTTTCGTACATGGATCCAATCTCGGATTTCATGGCTTCTTGCCATTTATTGGAATCTGGGCTCATCATTGCTTCCTCATATGTCTTAGGGTCATCGGTGTTGTCCACCAACATGACACTCATTACGGGATCATACCAATCTGGGGTGGTACGAGTTCTCGTTGACCTGCGAGGCTCAGTAGCAACTTCAACCGAAGTTTCATGATCATCATCATTAGCTTCCTCTCTAATTGGTGCAGGCACCACAGGAACTTCTTCCGGTGCTGCGCTACTCGCAATTTCGAGAGAAGGTTCGACAACCTCGTCAAGTTCTACTTTCCTTCCAGACACTTCTTTCGAGAGAAATTCCTTCTCTAGAAAGGATCCATTCTTGGCAACGAATATTTTGCCTTCGGATCTATGATAGAAGGTATACCCAATAGTTTCCTTCGGGTATCCAATGAAGACGCATTTTTCCGCTTTGGGTTCAAGCTTGTCCGGCTGTAACTTCTTTACATAGGCTTCGCATCCCCAAACTTTAAGGAACGACAATCTAGGTTTCTTCCCAAACCATAATTCATACGGTGTCGTTTCAACGGATTTAGATGGTGCCCTATTTAAAGTGAATGCGGCTGTTTCTAATGCATAACCCCAAAATGATAGCGGTAAATCTGTAAGTGACATCATAGAACGAACCATATCTAAGAGAGTTCGATTACGACGTTCGGACACACCATTACGCTGTGGTGTTCCAGGCGGTGTCAATTGTGAAAGTATTCCGCATTTCTTCAAATGCTCGCCAAACTCGTAACTTAGATATTCACCTCCACGATCAGAACGTAGAAATTTAATCTTCTTGTTACGTTGATTCTCTAACTCACTTTGAAATTCCTTAAACTTCTCGAAAGTTTCGGACTTATGTTTCATGAAATAGATATACCCATATCTACTCAAGTCATCCGTGAAGGTAAGAACATAACGATAACCACCGCACGATGCTACACTCATTGGACCACACACATCGGTATGTATGATTTCCAACAAGTCCGTAGCTCGCTCCATCATACCAGAGAATGGAGTCTTAGTCATTTTACCCATCAGACATGCTTCGCATCTTTCAAGTGATTCAAGAAGTCCATCGGAATGGAGTTTCTTCATACGCTTCACTCCAATGTGACCAAGACGACAGTGCCACATATAGGTCGAGTTATCGCTCGATTTCAAACGTTTAGCCTCAATGTTATTTATATGTGTATTTCCACTATGGAGATTCAACAAGAATAGACCATCTATCAAAGGTTCATGTGCATAAAACATATTACTCACATAAATCGAACAACCATTATTCTCGGACTTAAACAAGTAACCGTCTCGCAATAAACAAGATCCCGATATAATGTTCATGCTTAACGCAGGCACCAAATAACAATTATTTAAGTATAAAACTAATCCCGATGGTAGATGAAGGGGTAGCATGCCGACCGCGATCACATCAACCTTTGATCCGTTTCCCACGCGCATCGTCACCTCATTCTTCGCTAGCTTCCGTTTATTCTGCAGCACCTGTTTCGAGTTACAAATATGAGCAACCGAACCAGTATCAAATACCCAGGCACTACTACGAGTACTAGTGAGATACACATCAATAACATGTATATCAGATATACCTTTCTTCTTGATGTTGCCGTTCTTCAAATCCGCCAAGTACTTTGGGCAATTCCGCTTCCAGTGACCTTCTCCCTTGCAGTAAAAGCACTCAGTATCAGGCTTAGGTCCAGCCTTGGTCTTCTTCGTCGGCGTGGTAACTTTCTTACCACCCTTCTTGAAGTGTCCCTTCTGCTTAGACTTGCCTTTCTTGAATTTGGTGGTCTTATTGACCAACAACACTTGGTGCTCTTTCTTGATCTCCACTTCTGCAGATTTCAACATGGCAAAGAGTTCTGGCAACGTCTTGTTCATGTTTTGCATGTTGTAGTTCAGCACAAAGTTCTTGTAACTTGGTGGTAGTGATTGGAGGAGACGGTAAATCCCCAAAGCATTAGGAATCACAATACCCGAGCTTTGAAGTTTGTTTGCGTGCCCAGACATCTTAAGCACATGCTCACGGACGGAGCTGCCCTCTTCCATCTTGTAGTTAAAGAACTTTTCAGAAGCCTCATAGCTTTCAATTGCCGCATGAGTCTCAAAGATCAATTTGAGATCCTCGACAATATCATATGGGTCTGAATTCTCAAACCTTTTCTGAAGCTCCGATTCTAAACCATACAAGATAGCACACTAAACTGTGGAGTACTGAGTCTTCCGAGTGAGGTAAGCATTCTTTACTTCATCGGCAACATCAGCTGCAGGTGGGTCACCCAGCGGTGCATCCAGCACATTGGTCAAATTACCAGCTGTGAGGACAATCCTCAAATTGCGGAACCAATCCGCGAAGTTGCTTCCATTGTTTTTCAACTTTTCTTTCTCTAGGAACGCATTAAAATTGATGGTAGGGGCTGCCATTGATCTACAACATATTTGCAATAGTTTAGACTAAGTTTATGACAAATTGAGTTCAAATTAATAATAAAATTAATCTAGGTGAATTCCCACTCAAAACAATATCCCTCACATTGTTTTAGTGATCACACGAACCAAATCCACCACATCAACACCGATCATCACGAGAGTTGATATAGTTTCAATGGAGAACAGTCGACATGTTCATCATATCTACTATATGATTCATGCTTTACCTTTCGGTGATCCGTGCTCCGAGACCATGTCTGTACATGCTAGGCTCGTCAAGATCAAACCTTAGTTTCCGCATGAGCAAATCTAGCTTGCTCATGTTGTATACACTTGCGGAATCTAACACACCCGATCATCACGTGGTGCTTCGAAATAACAAGCTTTAGCAACGGTGCTAACTAAGGGTGAACACTTTATGACTTGAAATTCATGTGCATGAGGGATCATCTTATAATGCTACCGTCGTCTACTAAGCAATACAAGATGCATAAAGGATTAACATCACATGCAATTCATAATATGTGATATGATATGGCCTTTCTTATTTGTGCTTCCGATCTCCATCTTCTAGCACGAACATGATCTCCATCATCACCGGCATTGCATCAAGGTCAATGACGCTTCTCCATGGTTTTCGTCCACCGGCTTCAACTATTACAACTACTTTGAATAGACACACGGGTCTTAACATAAATTAAAGACAACCATATGGCTCCTGCCGATTGCCAACTTACAATAAGGAACATTGCATACATCAAATATAATCACAATCATGGCCATATCACATCACAGCACACCCCTGCAAAACAAAGTTAGACGCCTCTACTTTCTTTGCATGTTTTACGTGGTTTGGGGCTTTCAATAAGTGTCGTTCTAACTTACGAACATGAACCACAACATTGATACTAGTATTGTTAATCACCCGTTGTAAATTGGATCTTAACTATTCTAGGAGAAACAGGCACCCGCAAAGCCACTTATGCAATACAAGTTGCATGTCAAGCGTGGAGCAAGTCTCATGAACGATGTCATGTAAGGTTAGCCCGGGCCGCTTCATCCCAACATCCCGCAAGATGCAAAGTACACAAGAAGCAATCGACAATAAAAGCATCAACGCCCACAATGACCATTGTGTTCTACTCGTGCAACATATCTACATATAGACACGGCTCTGATACCACTGTAGGGTTTCGTAGCATGGAAAACAAAAAATTTCTACCGCATACAAACAAACAAGCCAAGATCTATCTACTAGATTGTAGCAACGAGTCGATGGAATAACTCACCCTCAAAGATTCCAAAGTGTTTAACGAGAGCGGATTCTCGTGGGTGATGTAGTCGTACTCTTTCCGATCTCAATATCGCGTAGACGATCCTTCCGGCGCTGCGTTCCGGCAGCGCTCCCGCAGTCGTTCACACGTTCGGTACTCGACGAAGACCTTCCTCTCCCTTGTTCCAGCAGGCAGTGGAGGTTGTAGAACTCTCCTCGCGATTCCGGCAGCACAACGGCGTGGTACCGGAAGTAGAGGGGAGATCTCGCAGGGCTTCGCCTTAAGCCGGAGCGAGTATGGTGGAGTATGAGAGAGTCCCTCGACGATCTAGGGTTTAGACACGCCGAGGAGGAAGCTTGGACAGCGGCTAGGGTTGCTAGGCGGCGGCGGCTTGACCTAGGTCGGCGGCGGCGGCAGTGGAGGTGGCGGTGCCGGCGGCTAGGGTATGGAGGAGAGGATCTTGTGTCTCTAGGAGGGAGCCCTGCCCCTCCTTATATAGGTGGAGGGGCCGGCCGGCCAAGGGGAGGGAGAGGAGTCCCTCCCCAACTCGGCTTGGAGGTGGGCCGGCGGTTGGAGGAGGGAACTCCTCCCCAACTCGGTTTCCCACTCCTCCTCCTCTTTCCAAAAACTGTCGTTTGACTTTCAAACTAGCCGTTTGACTTTTCAAACTAGGATTTGAACAAACCCTCTATTTTTGTTCAGCGATGACACCGAGTACATGATGCAATCATACCAACTTGATATAACACATTCATGTACCCTTCCCCCCCGGAGTGCCGGACATTCCAGAACCTTCTAGAACATTCCCGATGAAAACATCGGAACCATTCTCCAACTCCGAAACGGGACTTTCCTTATATGAATCTTATTCTCCGGACCATTCTGGATCTCCTCGTGATATCCCGATCGAGACTCCGAACACCATTCGGACTCTTTCTCATCATTCCATAACTACTCAAACAACGTCGAATCCTTAAGTGTGTCTCCCTACGGTTCGTGAATTATGCGGACATGATCGAGACACTTCTCCGAGCAATAACCAATAGAGGAATCTAGAAATTCATATGGCTCCCACATATTTCTACGATTACTTTGCGATCGAATGAACCACTTACATACGATATCAATTTCCCTTTGTCTCACGATAGTTTACTTATCCGAGGTTATGATCGTCGGTATCTCTGCATACCTAGTTCAACCTCGTTACCGATAAGTACTCTTTTCTCGTTCCCGTGATATGTGATCCCTTGTGAGCCAGTCACATGCTTGCAAGCTAATTGGATGACATTTCACCGAGAGGGCCCAGAGTATATCTATCCGTCATATGGATGGACAAATCCCACTCTTGATCCATGTGTTTCAACCAATACTTTCCGAACACTCAATGCCACCTTTATAGCCACCCAGTTACGGTGTGGTGTTTGATGTCATCAAAGCATCCATCCGGTAAAGGTGATATGCATGATCTCATGGTCGAAGGAATTAGATTACTATGTATCAGAAAGCATATAGCAATTGAACTATTAAAATGACTTGATCTTTATGATATGCTTATCTATAGGAGTATGTCCACCATATCATTCTCCTAACGATATGATCTTGTTGTTAATAACATCTCAATGTTCATGATAGGGAAACCACAATCATCTATTAACCAACAAGCTAGTATTATATAGAGGCTTTACTAGGGACTTCAAATTAAGTTTACAAATCACACAAGTATTAATGTTTCCTTGTTAATACTATTATAGCATGAATGTAAACATTTATCATAAACACAAAGATATAATAATAACTACATTTATTATTGCCTCTAGGGCATATCTCCAACAGTTAGTACTAGGGATGTACTACAGGATGGTTCAAGTACTTTCTCAAGAATGCACAAGGGTTAGAATAGGTGGAGTACTAAAGATTGAACCTAGATAAGGATTCTAGACTTCGAATTTGGTAGATTTCCGGATTGATCTGTTTAAGTAGATTAGGAGGTCACTTGGTGACTAGGATAGATTGAGTTTGGGTTGCTTAGTTTGAGATTGATTATCTCAACTATTGGTTTGATCCCTAAGGATGAGCTACTATATTAGCTCACTCTAGCTCCTAAGCAATTGAGGAAATCAACAGATCAGGAAATTCATTAGACAGCAGATCAAGGCAACTGATTTATCAAACTTGTCAAACTACTACTAAAGTCATACCCCAGCCTAGCTTGAGGTGAGTATGGGTGTTTTGAATGGGTTGTGCTTTGAGGTAAGGTAAGTATATATTCTCTTTCAGCATTTCCTTTTCCTTTTAAAATAATCTATCAACATCAACAGTGGAGCCATACATATGACACATAGTTCAAAGCGTGTATAGTCAAATACTAATATCTTTGGACTTGCACTTTGAAGTAGATAACCATCATCAAATATTTGGCGTTCTTACAAAATACATTCTTTAGTAATCTTTTAGTGTAGTAGACATTTTACCTACATCTTATATTCATCCTTTTCATGATAACTTTCATGATCAAGCCAATATAGCTTACAAAGGCGAATCGCGAGTATAATGACAGCTCTCAAAACCTTTTTCAGAGATTAGGATGTCTAGTGTCTCCAACCTTTGCAAATTCTCATACAATATGAGAAAATGTATTTTTCCAAATTATACTCTATCATATTGTAACTTAAACATTGTTTCATATATCGCAATGTCTTTCACACATGATGGTTTCTCAAACAATTCTTTCATCTCCTATATAACCTCGATATTAAAACAACTTTTGAATATCCAGAATCATGGAGGAAAACATGATACTTTAGATACTAACACTGGAATTGTTACTCTTGATTTAAAACTACTTATTAAACTTCATGGAGTAGATGGAATTTGCTGAAAGTTTGCAATAGGACTTTAAAACTTTAAATTGACACTTAAAACAATACGATACCAGTTCATAAAGTAAATATCCAGAATTCTATAGTTCTATTATCTCAATTACAACTAAGCATAAGGTGATGAACGAATGCCAATGACTACAAAAAATTATGCTGATTCACTCTGATTTAATTTATGATAAATTGATTTTGGTTAATCCAAATTAGAAATGAACTCCCACTCAAAAACAACATCCCTCGTGTCTTTTTGGTGATTACATGAACCAAATCCACTACACCAAGTCTGATCATCACGTGAGTCGGTGTAGCTTCAAAGACGAGCATCTAAATGGGCATCATATCAACTATTTGACTCATGCTTAACCTTTCGGTCCGTGTTCTGAGGCCATGTATGTACATGTTAGGATCGCCAAGTAAGAACCTTAGTACTAGCATGTGTAAAACTATCTTACACCCGAAATATGATCGTGGATTCAAGTACACCCGATCATCACGTGATGTCTTGAAGCGGTGAAACATAAACGGTGCATATTTAAGGGAGAAAACATTTTTATCTTGATATCTAAATGAGGGATCATCTTATAATGCTACTAAAACGCCAAACAAGCAATATAAGATGCAAACAAACATCATATCCTAAGTGATATGATATGGTTCTTGCACTTGATCACTATCTTGTGCATCGTGGAATGATCTTTATCATTCCTATATGTGTAAGGCCAAGGTCTATGTAACTTACACTTTGCCATATTATAATTTTCAATAGTATCAATCCATACTACAAATTATAAAACTACCATATCATAGTACATGCCCAGCAAAACCAAAAGTAGACGCCTCTAATTTATCTTTTGCATGTTTTACGTGGCTAAGGGATTTAGGAGGTAGAACCATTCTTACCTACGAACATGGAACCACAACGATGATAATCAAATTATTGGCAACTCGTTGTAAATCAGATATTGACTATAGTAGGAGAGACAGACACCTGCAAGCCACTTATGCAAAACTAGTTGCATGTCAAGCGTGGAACATGTCTCAGGTGCGAGGACATGTAAAGTTTGTCCGGGCCGCTTCATCCCACTATGACACCAATATTCAAAATACACATAAGAAGCAATAACATGACCACTAGCGCCCACATACTCATATGTGTACTATCCGTGCAAAGTATCTATGCATAGATCCGGCTTTGATACCACTATTGGGTTCGCAGCATAGAAAACAAAATTTTCCTACGATGCGAACTATATGCACCAAGATCGATCTAGACGGATAGATACACTTTGGGCCCTCTCGGTGATATTACATTAGTTAGCTTGCAAGCAAGTGATGTGATCACTAGAATGTTATATCACAGGAACAAGAAAAGCGTACATGTCGGTAATGAGATCAAACTAGGTATGGAGATACCGATGATCGAATCTCGGACAAATAATATATCGCGACACAAAGGGATTGAGTTACGTGCATGAAAGGTTCTCATGATCACAGAAGTCATCGTTGAATGTGTGGGAGTCAGTACAAATCTCTAGGTCCCGCTGCTGATTATTGATCGGAGAGGGGTCTCGATCATGTCTGCATTATTCGTGAATCGTATGGTGACACACTTAAGGGATGCCGACACTTTTTGGAGAAAATAAGATCCTAGGAAAAGATTATGAAAGCACTGGAATTATTTCAATGGAAACTGGAATTGTTTCGGGTGAAATTGCTAAAACTGGTTCTGCATGTGATATTGAAATTTTTCAAGGGGTTTTATGTGAATGTTTGTTAATTAATGTAATTAAAAAATTCTGAATAAAATAAATGAAAGGGTTTTATTAAATGAGAGCTTGCATTAAATTTGGTGGAAATTTAATGGAGGTGAGTGGAATTTTGAGTAGAGGCATGTTTATGTTAGTGGAGCCTATTTATTTTGAATGGGACCTCCACCCACATGAATGTGGAAGAGTTGGGGGCAGCCACCATGGCTGCCACGCCATGCCCTTTGGGCTGCCCCATGTCCCTATAAAAGGCCCCCCTCTCCTCCTCTCATCTCACACCTCCTTGCGAAGGATCACTCTCCCCCTCTAGAATTTCCCCATGGTATCGGATCAGCTAGATACATGTTCTCGGTAGATTTTCTAGAAGGATTAGTTGCTTCACCTGCTTCGCTGGAGCAAGGGCGTGGAGCTTGTTGGGATACCCGAACGTGTGTGCGATCACGGATGCACCACTACTTTGCGGTGCTATACTTGATGGTGCTGGACCTGCTGGACTTCATCACGATCTTGAGATCAGCAAGAGGTCAACTACATCACCAACGAGTTCATACTCGTAAAGCTTTTTGATCTTTGAGGGTATGTATCCTATAGATGTATATCCACCCGTTGCTTGTATCTAGATAGATGGAATAATTCCACTCTTGATCTATGAGCCTCTACATAACACATTCGTAGCATTGAACCCACCTTTATAGTCACCATGTCACGGTGTGACATTTGATGTTATCAAGATACTCTTCCAGTGTTAGTGGTTGACATGATATTATGATCTAAGGACTAGGATTACTTCTATGATGTTAGATCAATATAAACACAATGACTTTGATCATAATGCTATATTTCAGATTAATGTTCATCACATCATTCTAACAATGTTGTGACCTCGTTATTAACAACATCCAATGTCCATGATCAGGGAACCTTTCATCATCTTGTTAATGAACGAGCCATTTTATAAGAGAGTCATAACTAGGAACCTTATATTTGTTTATTAAACATACATGTATTAATGTTTCCAACTTAATACAATTATAGCATGCAAAATAAACATTTATCATAAATAAGGAATAATATAATTACCACTTTATTATTGCCTCTCGGGCATATTCCCTTCAACAAGGTCCAGCGCAGCCTTGGCACTCGCAACAAGCTGCTGCGAATGCACTCCCGTACATCACCTACATCTCGAAACTTTTGCAGGAACGCAAGTACGCTGGTGGGAGCCTCGTCTAGCGGAAACATGGTGAAGGATATATTCCCTAGAGGCCAATAATAAAGATGTTTTTATTAACATATCTCATTAGTTCATAATAGTTTTGTATCATTCTATAACTGTATTAATTAGAAACATTAATATATGTGTGATATATAAACAAACCAGGTCCCTAGTATCCTCTAGAGTAGTTCATTGGGTAGCTGATGATCGAGATTTCCCGATCATGGGCTTTACCATGTCAACTGAAAATGGGGTCACTTATGAAGTGATGGAAAACACCCAACCCTAGTATTGCAATGTGATCCAGTCACATAGATCAACATTGCAAAATCTAGCAAAGCATAGTGATTTAGTCCTTCGACTATGAGATTATATTAATCACTATATACCGAGGTTGATTTGATCACATCAACTGTCATTTCCGTAATTGGGTGACCATAAAGGTGTGCTTCAGGTATTACAGATGAACTTTTGAGGCCTATGTATCAAGACCACGATTTCCCATCTGAGTGACGGATAGATACCATAGGCCCACTCGGTGAGATTACATCTACAAGTTTGCAAACATGTCACTAGGTCACGTGGATGTAATATCACGGGTATGAGTAAATGTGTTTGTCGATAACAATATCGAACTAGGTATGTAGATACCAAAGTTCAAATCTTGGACAAGCCAGGTATCATAGAGCAAAGGGAATGAGGCTCGACGTTCAAGGTTCAAGCGACCAAATTATTCGTGGAATTCATGGGGCCATCATGTGTTTCAAGATACCGCTATTGGTCATTGATTGGAGAGGTCTCTAAATCATGTCTATGTATTCCCAAGCCATAGGGTGTCAAACTTAAGGGTAGAGACGCTTAGGGATTGATTCGAGATCGTAGGAGAAAAGAGAGAAGACTTTGAAATTGTTTCGGGGATATCTGATGATGATCGAATGGGTCTGAAAGGTGTTTGAGAGTGATAGGTATTAAATAATATGTATTTAATATTAATTATATGAATTAATATTAAAAATATTATTTAAACTGGATTTTGGGGTCACCCACCTAATTGGGCCACGCTAGAGGAGGCCCAATAGGGGCCGCACCCTAGGGAAGGCCAAGGGAGGGCCGCCAGCCCTAGTGGGCCATCCACCATGTGGGCCCATGTGGGGGGGAGGGGGCTGGCCGGCATGCCTCCTCCCCTCCTTCCTCTTGTTTAGTTCCACCTCGGGACTTTGAGGGAGGTGGTGCCTCCCCTCCACCTATATAAAGAGGGGCACCCCTCTCCCAAAATCCATCCCATGAGTTGGCCTTTTCCTATCTCTCTCCTTCTCTCTCCCTTATGTGTGCTTCCCAAAGTTTGGAACTTCATATGAAGATTGGGATTTCTCCACTATACGCACACTATCGTGCTGCTGGAGTCAGTCTAGATCAATCTTCTTCCACTACTTTGCTAGACCAGAGCCCGGGAGACGTGTCTACACCATATGTATGTAAGGACACGAGGCACCACAACTTGTGGTGCTTTTTCTTGGATCTTGGATCTTGGAGCTTGGAGCTTGGATGTTGTCATGACCATGAGGTCAGCTATGTCGTACAAGGACTAGGGGTGAATTGCGAGGAGCTTCACGACCTTGAGGTCGGGTGAGTACAACTACATCATCCATGTTCCCTAAGGAACGTTAACTGCTTCCGTTCTTCGAACACCGAATCCCCTCTCGTTACCTTACATCTGCATAGATAGATATTGGCTAGGTGTATTCACTATAGGATTTTTTTTGTTTTCTGCCATGGAACCCCTTCACATGGTGCTGTATATAGCCACGAGTGCCGACCGCACGCTCTTCAAGAAATCAAGAACCTGGGAGATGCGATCCCGCAATGTTGCCAGCATGTTCGCTCGGTTCCTATCGGTCCAGAAGAATCCGCTAGCCTCCAGCTCAACTTGAGTACAACAATTCAACAGGATGCTGACGCGTTCCTTATCTTCATGCGGAATGAGATTCAAAACTGTACACACAAGTCAGAAGGATCCAGTCGACAACAACCAAGACCCTAAGAGCAAAAATCAACAAGAGACACTCACACTGAAGTTTCTTGCCAATCTAGGCCACCTCACCAAGAATATACTTCTCTCGTTTGAATGTCCTCTCTGCCTTCGACTTCCACACCTGCCTCAGATGATCGCAATAGTTTTCTCCATATCCTTAATGCGAGCGCGCAGCAAGATGATTTGCGACAACTCTCAGTCGTGGGGGAACTGAAGGAGAAGAAGATGATGGGGCATCCGGCGTGCCGCTCGTAGTGCCCTATATAAGCAAATAGTTGGAGGATGAGAATGAAGGAAATATTCCCTAGAGGCAATCATAGAGATGATTATAGTTCATGTGTATCCATGAGCTATTGTAATGTTTTTTGAATATCCATATATCAGGCAACTTGTATTGATTAGTAATTATATGATTTGTTTGAGAAACTCTTTACTTGTATGGTTATCTAATAGTTGTCCCTAGTCAGAGTTCATGTGAGACACATGTGAATATTAGACTAGCACATCGATTGGTTGATGAATATGTTTCGCAAGTCATAGATATGGAGATGTCAAACCAGTGATGTGGACACATGTTATGAACATGGGTTGGACTGACCCAACATGAGACTGGCAATTATACTTACAGCTCTCTCTCTCTACACATCGTGTACGTTTTGTCCTTAGACCTGAGATTGTCGCATGTACTTGAGATGTGGATCGACCTACTTTGGGGATATCAACCACTTCTCAGTTACTGGGTAGTTATAAAGGTAGATTTCAGGTTTGTCCTGATACATGCTACAAGGCATTGGTCAATCATGATGGGATTTCCCCCTCTCTACTTGAGAGAGATATCTCTAGGCCTCTCAAGTATTCGGATCCAGAAATGCATGGTTGTGCTACATACGGTTAAGAGTTACCCTAGTAAAGGGATTCTAAATCACAGTATCAAGTAAGAGAGGTCAGCTTGGAGCTAGACCAAATATCGTGAGGCAAAGGGAAAGACATGTACTCAACCTTTTGATGGTTCGTCCAGATGATCTTTATATGCATTGAGGATTTGGCACGTCTTGCTAGAGGACGCTACCAACTATTGACGGAGTAAGTGTACTCGTGTCATGTCTAGACATGTATGAATCTATAGGGTCACACACTTAAGCAGATGGAAGCCTAATGAGGATTGGATCCGAATTAGACCAGGCTTAGGCTACTAATGGGCTGCTAATGTAGAAGCCCACCACGGACACCTATATAAGATAGGGTGAGGTGAGCTGAATAGGGTTGAGCATTCCACCTAGCCGCCAATCCTCTCTTGCATGTATTGCACATGCAGACCTAGTAGTCTAGTGTGTGACGCTTCCACTCCGTACGTGTGGATACCTCAAAGGTGCTACAGCTGCTGTTGCACTTGGACGAGTCGCGCAAAGAGGAGATTCTCGTAGGACGAGGACAAGTAGGAGACATAGAACATCTACACTTCCCTTGGGTGCTTCATCGAGTTCTACAACTACGCGTCTAGTGGTAATCCCGTGATTTATGACAACAGTATTCCTGGTTGACGCGCTAGAAATTTTTGATTTTGGCTACTGTAGCCTACCCGTTACCCTTGAGTGGTATCAGAGCCGATGCGGTTAAGTTATAGGTTCAGGAAGTTTGAATATGGTGATATGCAGATTGATATGAATGATGTGATCTTTTGTATGGAGGTGGTTCAGGATTGATCTATGATCTTGCTTTCCGTGATTGTGATTCTAAGGTCGTCGAACGACTTACCCCTATTGGTCGGTTTCTATCATCGGGGTAGACAGTGACACATAAATCTAGTTGAATCACACGAAGATCAATATGATTGATCGAATCGAGACCTAGATCTGAAATCAATGTTCCGTGATCAAAGGAAAATGGTCAAATCGGAACAATAGTCGGTTTATGGTAAATTTGATTTTTCGATCAAAATCCTTAAAGAAAATTGTATAGATGTGATCTGCGGATCGGAACAATACCATGAGGGGCGCTGCCCCTTCGAACCCCGTAGGGGGAGAACCCCTAGACTCCCCTTAATCGTACGCCCTTTTGTATCTCGTTAAGGTTCCTAGGTGCTGCGACTTCACATGATCCGGTAGAATGTGATTCTATGCATAACTTGTTTTTGCAGGATGTATGTGATTAGTATGGCCCAAATATGTATGGGATGCATGTATGTATTTTTCATGACCTACGTGTCATGAGTAGGGCAACACGGCAGGAGCCAAATGTGTTGTCAATTAATGTAATGGCCTGCGTACCAACTTATGATGATCCCAATACTATGTAATTTCGATTACTAGCTATTAGGAGTAATGGCTTGTATTAGTTCTTGGAGAACTCATCACTTGGAGGATGGCTTGCATGGACCATGAAGATGGAGATCATCATGGTGGACAGGTTCTATGGCGATGGAGATCACCATGAGAAAATGGGACATACTATGTCACATCTATGTGAATGTTATTCTTATATGTTTTACTACTATGCATTCTTAGATGATAGAAGTAGAACGATCCCTCACAAAATTTAAGTTAAACCATGCCCTTCCAACCAAACCTTGCACCATCCTATGCCATGTACAATTGTTGGTGGGTCTATGAAATTAGGGTGCCGCGGTTTTCCTTGGATGGATGGGTTTGTATCGGATACCTACACGCATAAGGGTTGGAGAGCTTGACAAGGTCATCTTAACAGTTAAGGACCTTGGGGCATAAAGGTTGGGCACCTAGTTTTGACATAGAGATGTCACCCAACAACAAGAGTCATATATGATTTGATTAACAAGACTTACTTACCGATTTACCTTGTATTCTAGCAGTGATGCTAAAGCTCACTAGTCGACTTGTTAATTTTGGATATTGAATCACTTAGTATCAATAGAGGTGTTGATTTAAGTGGTAGTATATAATAGTAAATTGTTTAATATGTTTTACTCTTTCATGGTTACATGGCTTAGTATTTTGCATGTTTTTCTGTTGTAGATCAATGGCACCGAACACTTCATAACCTTTTTCTTTGCATTCGATTCTTGATAAAGATAAACTAAATGGAACAAACTATTGGAATTGGGTCCATAACCTGAGAATTGTTCTCAGGGATGATAAAAAGGAAACCATTCTAGATATCCCTATCCCAGATGAACCTGCTGATAATGCAACTGCTACCCTAGTAGAGGGAGAAGTTGTAGGGCCCCATGCTGATAATGCAACTGCTACCCTAGGAAACCATTCTAGATATCCCTATCCCAGATCAAAAGAAACATGTGATTATTCTCTTGAGGTTAGCTATCTTATGCTTGCATGCATGGAACCTGATCTTCAAAAGAAGTTTGAGGATCAGGAAGCGTACGATATGATCGTCGCGCTTAGGGAGATGTTCTAGACTCAGGCTAGGACTGAGAGGTACAATGTCGCTAAGTCCTTTGTGGAATACAACCTAGTAGAGGGAGAAGCTTTAGGGACCCAAGTGATCAAAATGGTTGGTTACAGTCAGACTTTGGAAAATCTTGGTTTTCCATTAGGCCAAGAGTTGGCTACTGATTTCATTTTGGCGTATCTTCCATATAGCTATGGGCATTTAATTTCGAACTAACATATGCATGGGGTGGAGAAGGTCCTTAATGAGTTATGTGGGATGCTGGAAACAACAGAATGTGACATTAAGAAGTGTGTTAGGCATAGCCATGTGATGGCTGTGCAGAACAAGCCTAGCTTCAAGAAAAAGGTACTTTTTCGCAGAAGAAGAAGGGCAAGGCTAAGGATACGATCCCTAAGCCAAATCCTGCACCCAAGCAAAAGGTTGGACCTATAGACATTGAGTGCTTCTTTTGTCATGAACATGGCCACTGGAAGAGAAACTGAAGAAAGTACCAGGCTTCTTTGAAGAATAGTAGAAGTAAGAGTACTTCCCACTCATGTACGCTTGATGTAAATGTTGTGGACATTTTTATCGCATATTCTTATGTTCACTATTGGGTATTTGATACTGTATCGGTTGCTCATATTTGCAATTCGATGGAGGGGCTAATAAGGACTAGAGAAGTGCAGAAAGGCGAAGTGGATTTTCTCGTCGGAAATAAAGCAAGGGTTACTGCATTGTGTTGGAGATATGCCCAAGAGGCAATAATAAAGTGTTTATCATCATATCTATATGTTTATGATAAATGTTTACATCCCATGCTATAATTGTATTAATCAGAAATTTTAATACTTGTGTGATTTGTAAACATAAAAGAGTTCCTAGTAAAGCCTCTTTTTAAACTAGCTTGTTGATTAATTGATGATCATGGTTTCCTGATCATGAACATTTGATGTTATTAATAACAAGGTCATATCAATAGAAGAATGGTGTGATGGACACACTCCTATAGTTAAGCATAGCATAAGATCAAGTCATTTAAATAGTTCACTTGTTGTAAGCTTTAAAATACATAGTAACCTAAATCCTTCAACCATGAGATCATGTTAATCACCATCACTGGATGGATGCTTTGATGACATCAAACACCACTTCGTAACTGGGTGGTTATAAAGGTGGCATTGGGTATTCTGAAAGTATGTGTTAAGGCACATGGATCAAGAGTGGGATTTGTCCATCCATATGACAGATAGATATACTCTGGGCCCTCTCGATGGAATGCCATCCAATTGGCTTGCAAGCATGTGACTGGCTCACAAGGGATCACATATCACAGGAATGAGTAAAGAGTACTTATTGGTAACGAGGTTGAACTAGGTATGCAGAGATATCGACGGTCAAACCTCGGATAAGTAAAGTATCGTGAGCCAAAGGGAAATTGGTAACGTATGTAAATGTTTCATTCGATCATGAAGTCATCGTAGAAATATGTGGGAGCCATATGAATTTCCAGATTCCTCTATTAGTTATTGATCGAAGAAGAGTCTCTATCATGTCTGCATAATTCGCGAACCGTAGGGAGACACACTTAAGGATTCAATGTTGTTTAGTAGATATGGAATGAGAGTAAGAGAGCAAATGTTGTTCGGAGTCTCGGATAGGATCATGGACATCACGAGGAGATCCGGAATTGTCCAGAGAATAAGATTCATATAAGGAAAGTCCAAATCCGGGGTTCGGAAATGTAATCGGTGTTTTCACCGGAAGCTTCTAGAAGGTTCTAGAAGATCCACCGCCACCGGGGAATGGGTACTCCGAATGTGCCATGACATTGTATTATGATTGCATCATACCCTAGGTCACTTGGCTGGGGAATGGGAGATAGAAATCAAACTCTAGTTTGAATAGTCAAACGCTAGTTTCAAAAAGTCAAATCCCAACATGATTGCCTAGTGGAGGGAGGAGAGGAAACCTAGTTTGGGAAGGTTTCCCTCCCTCCCAAGCTGCCGGCCACCAAGGGGAGTTTGGGGAGGACTCCCCTCCCCTATTCGCCCTCCCACCTATAAAAGGAGGGTTAGGGATCCCCCTTGTAGTCTCACCCAAAACCCTAGGTCGGTCGCCGCCTCGCTCTAGTTGTTGCCGCCATAAAGCTCCTCTAAAACACTGTCATCTAGATAAACCCTAGCCGCCATCTACCTCCATCCCTCGGCCTCTAAACCCTAGTTGCTGAGGCTCTCTCTCTACTCAACCATACCCGCTCCGGTTTAGGCGAAGCCCTGTGGGATTTCCCCTCTACTTCCACCACCACACCGCCGCGCTGTTGGAATCGCGAGGAGAGATCTACAACCTCCGCTGCCTGCTGGAACAAGGGATAGGAAGGTCTTCATCGAGAACCGAACGTGTGACCAACTGCGGGAGCGCTTCCAGAACGCGGCGCCGGAAGGATCGTCTATGCGATCTTGAGAGCGGCAAGTGAAAGACTACATCAACCACGAGAATCCGATCCCGTTAAATGCTTTGGATCTTCGAGGGTTAGTAATCTATCAACTCGTTGCACCGGTCTAGAGTATTAGATCTTGGCTTGTGTGTGTTCATGCGATAGAAATTTTTGTTTTCCATGCTAAGAACCCCTATAGTGGTATCAGAGTCGTGTCTATGCGTAGATCTGTTGCAGGATAGAACACAATGGTTATTGTGGGTGTTGATGTTTCTGTTGTCGATTGCTTTTGTGTACTTTGCATCATGTGGGATTGTGGGATCAAGCGGCCTGGCCTAACCTTACATGACATCGTTCATGAGAATTGCTCCACGCTCAACATGCAACTTGTATTGCATAAGTGGCTTTGCGGGTGTCTGTCTCTCCCACAATAGTGAAGATTCAATTTACAACAGGTGATTGACAATACTAGTATAAATGTTGTGGTTCATGTTCGTAAGTTAGAATGGTTATTATGCAAAATCCCCAGCCACGTAAAACATGCAAAGAAAGATTAGAGGCATCTAACTTGTTTTTGTTGAGCTTCTGTTGTGATGTGATATGGACATGATTGTGATTATATATGATGTATGCAATGATCCTTATTGTAAGTTGGCAACCTACAGGAGCCTTATGGTTGTCTTTAAATTTCGTTAAGACCTGCGTGTCTATTATTCAAAGTAGTTGTAATAGTTGATGCTAGTGCATGACAACCATGGAGCGGCGCCATTAACCTTGACGCCACGCCGGTGATGATGGAGATCATGTTCGTGCTTGGAGATGGAGATCGAAGGCAGAAGAAGAAAAGGCCATATCATATCACATATTATGAATTGCATGTGATGTTAACCCTTTTATGCATCTTGTATTGCTTAGATCGTGACGGCAGCATTATATGATCCCTCTCACTAAATATCAAGTAGTAAAGTGTTCGTCCTTAGTAGGCACCATTGCTAAGACTCGTCATTTCAAAGAATCACGTGATGATCGGGTGTGATAGATTCTACGTGTAGATACAACGGGTGCGAGCCAGATTTGCACATGCAGGTACTAAGGTTAACCCTGATGATCCTAGCATGTAAAGACATAGTCTCGGAACACGGAATACCGAAAGGTAAAGCATGAATCATATAGATGATGATGAACATGTTGATTGTTCGCCTTTGAAGCTACATCATCTCTCGTGATGATCGAACTTGGTGTAGTGGATTTGGTTCGTGTGTTCACTAAAACAATGTGAGGGATATTGCTTTGAGTGGGAGTTCAATAGTAATATGATTAAAAGTTGAACACCATTTATCATAAATTAAATCAAAGAGAAATTGCATAGTTGTTGTAGTCATTAGCATCCGTTCAGCACCTTACGCTTAGTTATAATTGACATAATAGAACTATAGAATTCTGGATAGTTACTTTACGAACTGGTATCATATTGTTTTGAGCATTAATCTAAAGGTTAAAAAGTCCTATTGCAAACTTTCAGCAAACTCCGTATTACTCCGTGAAGTTTAATAATTGGTATTAAATCAAGAGCAAGAACTCTAGTGTTAGTATCTAAGCATCATGTTTGTCTCCATGATTCTTGATATTCAAAATATTGTTTTAATATCAAGATTATCTAGGAGCTGAAAGAATTGTTTCAGAAACCATCATGTGTGGAAGATATTGCGATATCTGAAACGGTGTTTTGGTAGCAACATGATAGAGTATAATATGGCAAAATTTATGTTCTCATATTTGATGGGAATTTGCATAAGGTTGGAGATGCTAGTCGTCCTAATCATCCAAAAGGTTTTGGAGAGCAACATTATACTCACGATTCACCGTTATAAACTAAAGTAGTTTGATCATGAAAATTGTCATGATAAGGATGAATATAAGATGTAGGTAAAATGTTTACTACGCTAAAAGATTACTAAAGAATGGAATTCGAAAGAACACGAAGCATTTGATGATGGTGATCTACTTCAAAGTGAAAGTCCAAATACATTGGTATTTAACTATACACGCTTTGGACTATGTGTCATGTGTATGGCTCCACTGTTGATGTTGATAGATTCTTTTAAAAGGAAAAGGAAATGCTGAAAGAGAAATCTAAGAAATATTTGGCAGAAAAGAAAAGACTAGAATTGTTCAACTTAGGTATATAGATGATATACATGTTATGGTTGTATTCCTTGCTTGTTAAACAATGTGGTTCTTAAGTGTTGGATACTGAATTTGTTGGTGTGAATTATTGTACAAAACAACATAATTCATGAACTGCAATGGCCTAAGTAACTAGCGAGAAAATATGTGATGATGTTCATTGAGAAGAAATAAAGATGTGTTTCTCGTTGACATCAAAGATTTCCTTCAAGTTTTTTTAATTAGGTATTATGAGAACAAAAGGTTGTTCAAATAATTTACGTATTCCATAATACATGGATGATATACAAGTCTATTTGGAGAAATCACATAAATAAAACTAATGTTAAAAATGTCGAAAGACAAATGATTGAAAGATCACTTAGGAAGTGACATCGCCGTTTAAATTATATTGGAAAGAAAAATGAAGAAACTCCATGTTAATGGAATTTTGGAGTCTTTTGATTTTTGATCAAATGACGCTTGTGAAGATTTCTTAGAGATAATTAAAACTCCGTTCATAGGCCACAAGGGAACGAATGACTAGCTTATTGGAACTTGTACATATTGATGTATGAAGCCCATTATGTGTAGTCGAGAGCGATGGATTTCAACTTTATATTCTTTCTCTAAAAATTTGAGTGAAATATTTTCATATTTACTTAATAAGGATTAAGTATGAAACATTTAAAGATGTTCAAAGACTTTCAAGATGAAGTGGAAAATCATTGTCACAAGAAAATAAAGAATTTATGATAGGATCATAAAGGAAGATATTTGAGTTACAAGTTTAGGAAAACACCTAAAGATTTGAGAAATCGTTCTATATATTTTTGTTTCCCCAAAACACCATAGTAGTAAGGAGTGTTTGAGATATATAATGAAACCTTGTTTAAACATGGTAAGATCAAAGGTGTAATTTATAAAACTGCCATATTATTTTAAAGATGAAAGCTTTAGGTACTACCGTTTTTACACTGAAAAGAGCCCCGTAGTAATCCGTTGAAATGACACCATATAAAGTTAGGTAAAACCCAAGTTGTCCTTTCTTAAACATTGGTATGTTTTGCATATGTAAATGTTTACAATCAAAGTCGGATGAGCATGTCTTTGTAGGTTATTTGGGATAATTGTTGGGTACTCCTCCATAACATGAAATACAAAAGTTTTTGTTGCTTAAAAGTTTCTTTTAGAAGAAATTTTTTCGTGAAAAGTTAAGTGGGAGGAAAATAGAACTTTGATAAGGTTAAAAGAACCTTAGCTATATGTGCTGAGTTGCACAGCACCGGGAAGTGTTCCATAAGCAGCATCAATGCTCATGGATCACGTGCCTCAAAGTTGTGGTCACGGAGGTCTAAGTTCCTATTGAACCAAGTAGGTCGGGTAGACAATCAAATACCAAGATTTGAGATTTAAATCAATATTTGACAATGATGAACCGACTACATGCAAAGAAGCGATGATGGTACCTGACTCCATCAAAATGGCTTGAAGCCATAAAATCCGTAATAGTTCCATACACGAGAAATCAAGCTTTGAACTTGGAAGACCTTTGGAAAGGTCGTATATGGATTTATAAATAGACATGGATGTTTCACATCTATGAAATAGTCGACATGTCGGGAAAAGAGTTTACGACAATGTTCAAAATGATGAATATGACAAGATTTGATCTTTCATAGCGATATTTAGTCTAGATGGATTAATGTAGCAACCACTACATATAATTTTGTTATATGGTAGTTGAACAAGCAAAACAAAGTACTTATAATAGAATTGTTACCTAGGATGTGTACATGACATGATCTAAAGGGTTTTGTTGATTCAAAGGATTCTAAAAGAGCATGCATACTTCAATGGTTGAAGTAAGCATCACGGAGTTGGAATCTTCACCATGATGAAACTGTTAAAAGGTTTAATTTCATCAGAGATGATGAAGATGCTTGCATTTGCAAGAAATTAAGTGGGAGTTCTAAGACATATTTCTAATACATTATGTGAAATACATATTGTTGATTGGAAATGATGTATCTTTTATTAACACAAGTTAAGAATTTCATCTCGATGAAAGACTTAGGCAAAACCCAAATGTTTGGCATCAATATCTATATGGACAGATTGAGACGCTAATATGGTTATGCCAAATGTACATATATGAGATATTGAATGAGTTCAATATGGAAATGACAAGAAAGGTTCTTACCACACATAAAGGATTAAATCAAAATTCAAGTGTATCGACACTTGGTAAGTGAAACAAAGATTTAAGTATTTTTGATGCTTGATGAATGAAATCACAAAGAGTAATTTCAATCATACTGTGATATGCACACATCCAGATATGTCCTATACTCTAAATGTTATGAGCATATACCAGAATGATTCATAAATATGATCATTGGACAATAGTAAGGATATTCTTATGATATTTTGGAAGAACTAAGAGTATGTTATTTTTGTAGAGGTGACAAATAGATAGATAGTTCATTGTAAAGTATTACATTGATACTAGTTTTGTCACAAAGTACAAATTAAGTTTATCTCAAAATAAACTATAGGCGGCACAATGTAATGGAAAGGAATTTGATTCCATAATGGATTTGGATGAGTTCCAAAGTTAAGACATTGTGACAGATACTACAACAAAAGGCTAAGTATATGTATGCTATTGTAGCAGCTAAAGAGGGCATTTGTGTCAAGAAGTTTGTTATCAAACTAGGTGTGGTTCACAGTGGATAGTACTATTAAGATATATTGTACAACAATTATCGACATAGTTTAATCCCAAAGGAACTAAAGGTTTCACCAAAGGACCATATTTATAAAGAAGCTATCTCATTAGAGAATGAGTGATGCGTAGAGACGCAAAGACATGCAATTACACACGGACCTGAAAGTGTCGGATCCAAAGATAAGTTAACCACTAGCAATCGTGTATATACAACATAGGAAAGCCATATGTGTTGAATGCACAAAGGATTGAAACTAGATTATTGACTCTAGTGCAAGTGGGAGACTGTTGGAGATATGCCCAAGAGGCAATAGTAAAGTGGTTATTATCATATCTTTATGTTTATGATAAATGTTTACATCCCATGCTATAATTGTATTAATTGTAAACTTTAATACTTCTGTGATTTGTAAACATAAAAGAGTCCCTAGTAAATCCTCTTATTAAACTAGCTTTTTGATTATTTGATGATCATGGTTTCCTGATCATGAACATTTGATGTTATTAATAACAAGGTCATATCATTAGAAGAATGATGTGATGGACACACACCTATAGTTGCATAGCATAATATCAAGTCATTTAAATAGATCACTTGCTATAAGCTTTCAAATACATAGTAACCTAAATCCTTCAACCATGAGATCATGTTAATCACCATCACCGAATGTATGCTTTGATAACATCAAACACCACTTCATAACTGGGTGGTTCTAAAGGTGGCATTGAGTATTCTAAAAGTATTTGTTGAGGCACATGGATCAAGAGTGGTATTTGTCCATCCATATGACGGATAGATATACTCTGGGCCCTCTCGGTGGACTGTCATCCAATTGTCTTGCAAGCATGTGACTGGCTCACAAGAGATCACATATCACAGGAACGAATAAAGAGTACTTATCGGTAACGAGGTTGAAGTAGGTATGCAGAGATATCGACGATCAAACCTCGGATAAGTAAAGTATCGCGAGATAAAGGGAAATTGGTATCGTATGTAAATGGTTCATTCGATCACGAAGTCATCGTAGAAATTTGTGGGAGCCATATGAATTTCCAAATTCCTCTATTGGTTATTGATCGGAGAAGAGTCTCGATCATGTCTGCATCATTCACGAACCATAGGGAGACACACTTAAGGATTGGATGTTGTTTAGTAGATATGGAATGTGAGTAAGAGATCGAATGTTGTTCGAAGTCTCGGATAGGATCCGGGACATCACGAGGATATCCGAAATGGTCCGGAGAATAAGATTCATATAATGAAAGTCCAAATACTGGGTTTGGAAATGTAATAGGTGTTTTCACCAAAAGCTTCTAGAAGTTTCTAGAACATCCACCACCCCGGGGGAATGGGTACTTCGAATGTGCCATGAAATTGTATTATGGTTGCATCATACCCTAGGTCACTTGGCTGGGAAATGGGAGAGCAAAATCAAACTATAGTTTATATAGTCAAACGCCAGTTTGAAAAAGTCAAATCCCAACATGATTGCCTAGTGGAGGGAGGATAGGAAACCTAGTTTGGGAAGGTTTCCCTCCATCCCAAGCCGCCGGCCTGCAAGGGGAGTTTGGGAGGACTCCCGTCCCCTAGGAGCTCCTCCCACCTATAAAAGGAGGGGTAGGGATCACCATTGGAGGCTCACCCAAAACCCTAGGTCGTTCGCCCCCCTCTAGTTGGCGCCGCCATAGAGCTCCTCTAAACCGCCGCTGTCTAGATAAACCCTAGCCGTCGGCTACCTCCACCCCTCGGCCTCTAAACCCTAGTTGTCGAGGCTCTCTCTCTACTCCACCATACCCTCTCCGGTTTAGGCAAAGCCCTGCGGGATTTCCCCTCTACTTCCACCACCACACCGTCGTTCTGTTGGAATCGCGAGGAGAGATCTACAACCTCCACTGCCTTTTGTAACAAGGTAAAGGAAGGTCTTCATCGAGTACAGAACATGTGACCGACTGCGGGAGCACTGCCGGAACACGGCATCGGAAGGATCGTCTACGCCATATTGAGGTCGGCAAGTGAACGACTACATCAACCACGAGAATACAATCTTGTTAAATGCTTTGTATGTTTGAGGGTTAGTACTCTAGCAACTCATTGCACCGGTCTAGTAGATTAGATCTTTGCTTGTGTGTGTTCATGTGATAGAACTTTTTTGTTTTCCATGCTATGAACCCCTACACATTGTTCATCGGTGTCATGCAGCGTCACCTTCCATCAGGATTTATTATGGAGTTATATAATTGGTATTCCTAGTATGGGTCGACACATTATATCACCTTCATGTTTGATGAGGGATGGTTATTCATTCACGAGTGCAAACAATGGTTGTGTAATCTCTAAAAATGCTATGTTTATGGCTGATGCTCCCATTGTGAATGGGTTATTTATTTTAAATCCTGATGATGTATCTATTTACAATGTTAGTGCTGAAAGGCTTCGGCCTAATGATTTGAGTCCTACCTATTTATGGCATTGTTGTTTGGGGCATATAAGTGAAAAGCGCATGAAGAAGCTCTGTGGTGATGGTCTTCTAACTTTGTTTGATTTTGAATCATACGATACATGTCAAGCTTGTTTACTTAGAAATATGACCAAGACTCCTTTTACGGGTTTACCCGAGAGAGCGACAGACTTGTTGGAACTCATACATACTGATGTATGTGGACCAATGAGCATGACAGCCAGAGGAGGATATCACTACTTCATTACTTTCACTAATGATTTCAGTAAATATGGTTATGTCTACTTGATGAAGCATAAGTCTGAAACTTTTGAAAAGTTCAAGGAGTTTCAGAGTGAGGTAGAGAATCAACGTGGCAAGAAAATAAAGGCCTTGCGATCTGATCGTGGAGGTGAATATTTGAGTCACGAATTTAGCAGTAATCTTAGGAGTTGCGGAATTGTCCCACAGCTCACGCCGCCTGGAATGCCTTAGATAAACGGGGTATCCGAATGGCACAATTGAACTTTGTTGGACATGGTTCATTCGATGATGAGCCAGTCGGATTTACCATTATCATTTTTGGGTTACGCTCTAAAAATAGCAGCTTTCACACTAAACAAGGTACCATCTAAATCCGTAGTTAAGACACCATATGATATGTGGACTGGAAAGAATCCCAGTTTGTCTTTTCTGAAGATTTGGGGTTGTGATGCATTTGTCAAGCGACTTCAATTGGACAAGCTAATACCCAAATCGGATAAGTGTATTTTCGTGGGATATCCAAGGGAAACCTTAGGGTATTACTTCTATAACAAAGAAGAGGGCAAAGTGTTTGTCGCTCATAGCGATGTTTTCCTAGATAAAGAATTTCTCACAAAGGTAACGAGTGGAAGGTCAGTGCGACTTGAAGAAGTTCAATATGAGCCAGTCGGGGATGCTTCTACGATTGATGCTATTATATCAGAACAAGTTGAGAAACCCGTGGCAATAGAAGCACCAAAACCACGAAGGTCGGCGAGGCTCCACGAAGCGCGAGAATTATTATTGTTATACAATGATGATCTTTTGACCTATGCGGAAGCGTTGGTGGACCCAGACTCTGAGAAATGGCTAATTTCCATGAGATCCGAGATAGAGTCCATGGGAGACAATCAATTTTGGAACTTGGTTGACCCGCCTGATGTTTTTAAAGTCATCGAGTGCAAATGGATCTATAAGAAGAAGATTGATATGGATGGAAATGTTCACATCCATAAAGCTCGACTTGTTGCAAAATGTTTTCGACAAGTTCAAGGAGTTGACTATGACGAGAATTTCTCGACCATAGCGATGCTTAAATCTATACAGATCATTCTAGCCATTGCTGCACATTTTGACTATGAGATATGGCCAATGGACGTCAAGACGGCTTTCTTAAATGGAAGCCTTACTGAGGACGTGTATATGATGCAGCCCGAAGGTTTTGTCAATCCAAACAATGCTGGAAAGGTGTGAAAACTTCAAAAGTCTATCTATGGGCTAAAGCAAGGATTTCAGAGTTGGAACATTCAATTTGATGAAGTTGTAAATGAGTTTGGCTTCATCAAAAACGAACAAGAACCTTGTGTTTACAAGAAGGAAAGTGGGAGAGCTCTTGTATTTTTAATCTTATATGTAGATGACATATTGCTGATTGGAAATGACATTCCGATGCTCGAGTCTATTGAGGCCTCAATGAAAAATAGTTTTTCAATGAAGGACTTAGGAGAAGCGACATATATTCTAGGTATCAACATATAGAGAGATAGATCAAGGAGGCTAATTGGATTGAGGCAGAGTAAATACATTGACAAAGTGTTGAAATGGTTTAGCATGGAAGAGGCTAAGAAGGGTTTCTTTCCCATGTCTCACGGCATTAAACTCAGCAAGACTCAGTGTCCTTCGACTAGTGATGAGCGAGAGCACATGAGTAGGGTTCCATATGCTTCGGGTATTGGATTCATCATGTATGCATTGACATGTACTGTCCTAGATGTTTCTAGGAAGATCCAGGTGAAAGCCACTTGATAGCGTGTAACACCCTCAGAATCGACCCTATGCAAGTTTCAGCGATTCCCGCCAAACCCGCATAGAAACGATTCAAAGGTGCCCACCAGGCACTTTCGTGCGGGTGGAAAACGAAGTAATAGCATTACACAACAGTCCTCGATGGGACCCACAGAACAGATATATACAACAGCGACTCAAAGAGTCAAGAATACAGATATAACATACAAGATCCAAATCACCTTGAAAATGATAGAGCGTCCGACTACGGACAAGATGCAAATGGGGCTAAGAGCCCTGAAGAATAACCAATGGCGTCCATAACCCTGCCCAGGCCAAGCCGGAAGGGAAACCCTGCTAACGACGTCGATCTCAAAACCTGCTTAAACAAAAGGGGTGCCGACAAAGGGCAAAGGAAAAAGAGGAGCGTCAGTACTGAGGCCAGTACACAACGAGACTAGAATTCGGCGGTCCTCGCCTACATAGGTATGGTGGACTGAAGCGGTAGCGGCAGCATGCACTAAACAACCTATAGGGACTCGACTCAACTGACGGCTATCAGAGAGGGGTAAGAAAGACCTATTCGGATCCAACCTGAAGCGAACACCAAACAAACCCATCCTGGTGTTTCCCCCTCGAGACCAAACGAGGAAGTCAACCGAGGAACTCACACAGTTGGCAGTTTTATTTATTCAGTTATCATTGTAGCTATTACTAGTCAGATGTAGATAATCATCCTGATAAAATAAGCAGTGGGCCGTTTTAGTTAGTCATTCCGTTGTAGTGGCATCACTTACTAGTCAGATACAATTAACATGAGATAACCCAAAACCCAGCAGTTGTTGGTACTTTTATTTAGCCATTCCGTTGTAGTTGCAGTACTTACTAGTCAGATACAATTGTCGCAAGCGACAAACCAAACAAGCAATTGTGGGCAGTTTTAGTTAGCCATTCCATTATAGTGAAGCTGATTACTAGTCATTATAAAGTCATATTTATAGCAATAAACTTTAGTTATGCTTGTCTATGATCGAGATACTGTGCTCCAAGTCGTCCATAACCGCGGACACGGCTTTCAGAAAGTTTTAACCCGGCCGGGGTGCACAAATAGCAACACACACTCGATCAACCTCGGAAAAACCAAATCAAAACCCAACGAGGCTTTCACGACAAAGCAATCACAGGATTCGGAAATATTTCAGGGGGCCACCCCTTAATGTAGACCCGCAACAAAGCCAGCCGGCTCCGAGACGGACTTAAGGTTGTGGGGACGGCTGTGAACGACTGGGAACCCGAAAGTGTGGTTGGGCTTGTCGACACCGCGGAATCGTGCCACGATCCTAAACAGTACAGTGTGCTCCTCGCACAATCGTAAATAAAGCAGTAAAGCATGGCATAAGTACAGGATCGTAAATAAAACCTCAAACTAGTTTGTGGCCCCAAGAAATAAGACTGAATCAAGCTCTGGCTCAGGGGGGTCCCATATACCTCCCGGATGTGGATAGCGCGATAAATCAAGGAACAGGTATCAAGTACTCGGGGTCCTACGGGACACAAGTGGGCGTTCGGAAACCAAATATTATCTATCACCCACCGATGCCTCTGCTTACTTCAATTTTAGTTGTTAAACAGGAATTAAAGTGAACGATAAGTAAAACTAGGATCATCTCCAACAACAACATGCGGCAATACATCAACAACTGTGGCACTGGACGACACGCAACAGCACTTGAGCAAGCGACTACGACGCGCAAGTCCAACTATCTAACAAACAACAGGTAATAGGGTGTGTCCAAGGCAATATAAGGCTGCAAGGGATATCACGGGTACGAAAGACTAGAGCATCGCAACACAGATAGCAATAGATCAACAAGAGGGAATAAATACTATAAAAGTAAGATAGGTAGAAAGGGGGAGATGCTCGCCTGAAAACATTGCCGAAGGTTCGACCGAAGATCGGGGCGAAGCTCACATCAACTCAACGGCCTTATCCGCGAAGAAGCAAAACACTAGAATAAACACCGGATGCAATATTTAATGCTACGGTAGAAAATCGAGCATGATGCATGTATGATGCATGGCATGGCAAAGGTGCGATGCAATTAGACAAGATTAGGCGGAATCGGGGTCCCGACAATTAATTAGATGGCCCATGTTATTTATCTACCCCGCAAATTAAATGTTATTTGACCATGGCAAAATAAGTTACCGGTTCGCTACACAAATTTAAATGAGGCCAATATGAGACTAGATTTGACCGCATATGGGCCCCATATTTAATTAGAGGTGAATCGGCATAAGGCCCCCAAACCAATGATATGCATGCGAGGATGACAATTTAATATGCGACAAGTTTATTATATTATAAAATAGGGTTTCGGGAAGGGGTTCACACATTAGGGTTCGACGATCTTGGTTCGGGGTTCGGGGTCGGTCTCAGGGTCCGGATCTGGGGTTCGGGGTTCGACGGAAACGGTCTCGGACAACAGAAGTAGATCTTGTCGCATCCGCGGTGGTCGGGCCATGTTGTCGGTCTTGTCGTCTCACGCGGAGATCTTGGCGTTTCGGGAGGGAGTACTTGGTCTGGCGTCGGGGCATCGAACTCGCCCTGGTTGCTGTCGTTCTTGTCGTCGATGGCGAAATTGAGTGGATCGGGTACTGGGGTACTCGAGTCCGTGACGAAGGCCTTGAGGTATCACCTTATTCGCCGGTGGTGAACTTGGGATCGGCATCAGGTCTCGTGGACGAACTTGGGTAGGGATACCCGGAAGATCTTGGCGACATCCAAACAGGGTTTGCCCCAGGAGATGTTGTAGAGGTCCAAGGGCAACGCTCCCCGCGGAACAACTCGAAGTTCCTGGCTTGACTTGCAAAACTTGACAACAAGAATTCTCTGGCCAAACACGGTAGACAAAAGCTTCACAAACGGCATCACTAGAACACCGAGGAGCCATCGGGCTTGCACTCCCACAACGTCAGGCAGCAACACATAACAAGCCGAACGGGACAGGAGCAAACACACCAGGCTCAAAAGAGGCCTTGAGCACGCGGCGAGCAGATGAAAAGGGGCGTCCACGGGAGGCGCGCAGACGGCGACAGAGAGGGCCGGAGCGGCGAAGGGGCGAGGCTCGCCGGCGGCGCGGGTCAGGCGAGCGTCGGCGGCGGGCGGCGAGAAGGAGAGGGTGCAGGCTAGCGCGGGATCGGGAGAGAGAGGCGCAAGCGGCGGCGGACGCATGGGAACCGGGCGGCGGGGAAAAACAGAGGAAGGCGGCGGGGGTTGGCGGGGTGAAGGACGGCGGCGAGCCGGCGGTGGCATGCGCGGGCCGGCGCCGGAGAGGCGGTTGAGGGCGCCGGGGCAGACGCAGCAGAGGAGGGGTGGTCGCGGGGCAGGTGAGAGAGAGGAGCGGGGCGCGTGAGAGAGACGTGGGGGAGAGAGACGCGGGGAGAGAGAGAGGAGGAGCGGGGTGGGGCGCGTGTGGGGCCCAGGGGCGGGTGAGAGGGGCTGTGGTCGGTTGGTGTGTGTGCATGCGCGTGGAGTGGCCGGGTCGGGTAGGGGCAAGGAGTGGAGAGAGAGTGTGGGGGGCTGGTGGGGTGATTTGGCAGGACCAGGTGGCGGCGTGGGAGTGGTTGGGGGAAGGGGGAGGGTGAGGTGTCAGGTGGGGATTGGGTGGGGTGATGTGGGGGGGTGTGGGTAGACTAGGACAGGGTAGACTAGGATTTTGGTAGACCGTTTTGAACCGGGGTTGGTCGTTCGGGTCGGATCGGCCCGTTCGACTGCCCCCACTAAAATAGTTTAATATTTTATTTGTTTTAAACGGGCCATTTGCAAACCGTAGTTGGTCAAAACAAAATATTCCGGAGTCCCGGTTTTGGTTTTGAATTAAGGACGGGGCGTTTAGAAAACAAAACCAGGCTTTTCCGCAAATAATTTTATGCGAGCGAATGCAAGATGATGACGATGCTCAAATGCAATGTGGCATGATGACATGAGCATGCGGTCATGATGATGCAATGCACAAAAACAACGCGATTTTCTAGTAGTGGTTTTGCGGGATGCCACAATTCGACACTACTAACAATGGATCTCGCCCTCGAGATCCGCCTCATGGTACCGGAAGAAGAGCGGCGACCTGCATCTTCTCGCATCGTGTATATCCTCGCGACACCACTAACAAGGGGTCGTTGTCCGTGATCGTCGAGAGAACACTCCGGGATCAACAGGTCGAAGGTAGGGCATCAACAAATAAAGCCACCCTTAACTTCGATAGAAAGAGGGAACCGATGCATTCTCATCCACTTCAATGTACAAAAGCGAATAGAAGGGGTAGTCGGCATGGGGGCCAATCCATCACGCACCCAAACTATTACTCTGCACAATCAGTGGAAAAGCGTGCAACCATTCTCGGAATCAGACTGAAGATCTCGACAACCGAGGTTCGAAACAAAGGAGTGATGCAGACTCTGCATCGGATCTGGCGTAGAGGATGTCGTCGCGTCGGAAAACACCGGAAGGCACAAATAAGGAACAAAGAATGGTACCACAGCAGACGGATTCCTCAAGCAGCATGAACACCGGATGGTAGAACACCGTTATCAAAGAAGGAAGCGAAACCCTGAAGGTACGACGGAACCCAACCACGAGAATTCCTGGACTCGAAGAAAGGGACGAGAACGGATTCAAAACACGTAGAGGTAAGAGGAGAACAGCAGAGGGGTGAGGAGTAAAATCAGACCTAATCAGAACTATCAACCCGATTTTGCAAAAATAGTTATGACACTCTACTTCGGCCGTTAGCTAGGTTATCCTACAGGCTGGACTTGTGGGGTATCGCAACTGCTGAGCTCTGATACCACTCTGTAACACCCTCAGAATCGACCCTATGCAAGTTTCAGCGATTCCCGCCAAACCCGCATAGAAACGATTCAAAGGTGCCCACTAGGCACTT
Organism: Avena sativa; assembly: GCA_916181665.1. Taxonomy (NCBI): domain Eukaryota; kingdom Viridiplantae; phylum Streptophyta; class Magnoliopsida; order Poales; family Poaceae; genus Avena; species Avena sativa. The sequence continues at coordinate 21,188,043 of OV702282.1, read as the reverse complement.
TCGTGCGGGTGGAAAACGAAGTAATAACATTACACAACAGTCCTCGATGGGACCCATAGAACAGATATATACAACAGCGACTCAAAGAGTCAAGAATACAGATATAACATACAAGATCCAAATCACCTTGAAAATGATAGAGCGTCCGACTACGGACAAGATGCAAATGGGGCTAAGAGCCCTGAAGAATAACCAATGGCGTCCATAACCCTGCCCAGGCCAAGCCGGAAGGGAAACCCTGCTAACGACGTCGATCTCAAAACCTGCTTAAACAAAAGGGGTGCCGACAAAGGGCAAAGGAAAAAGAGGAGCGTCAGTACTGAGGCCAGTACACGGCGAGACTAGAATTCGGCGGTCCTCGCCTACATAGGTATGGTGGACTGAAGCGGTAGCGGCAGCATGCACTAAACAACCTATAGGGACTCGACTCAACTGACGGCTATCAGAGAGGGGTAAGAAAGACCTATTCGGATCCAACCTGAAGCGAACACCAAACAAACCCATCCTGGTGTTTCCCCCTCGAGACCAAACGAGGAACTCACACAGTTGGCAGTTTTATTTATTCAGTTATCATTGTAGCTATTACTAGTCAGATGTAGATAATCATCCTGATAAAATAAGCAGTGGGCCGTTTTAGTTAGTCATTCCGTTGTAGTGGCATCACTTACTAGTCAGATACAATTAACATGAGATAACCCAAAACCCAGCAGTTGTTGGTACTTTTATTTAGCCATTCCGTTGTAGTTGCAGTACTTACTAGTCAGATACAATTGTCGCAAGCGACAAACCAAACAAGCAATTGTGGGCAGTTTTAGTTAGCCATTCCATTATAGTGAAGCTGATTACTAGTCATTATAAAGTCATATTTATAGCAATAAACTTTAGTTATGCTTGTCTATGATCGAGATACTGTGCTCCAAGTCGTCCATAACCGCGGACACGGCTTTCAGAAAGTTTTAACCCGGCCGGGGTGCACAAATAGCAACACACACTCGATCAACCTCGGAAAAACCAAATCAAAACCCAACGAGGCTTTCACGACAAAGCAATCACAGGATTCAGAAATATTTCAGGGGGCCACCCCTTAATGTAGACCCGCAACGAAGCCGGCCGGCTCCGAGACGGACTTAAGGTTGTGGGGACGGCTATGAACGACTGGGAACCCGAAAGTGTGGCTGGGCTTGTCGACACCGCGGAATCGTGCCACGATCCTAAACAGTACAGTGTGCTCCTCGCACAATCGTAAATAAAGCAGTAAAGCATGGCATAAGTACAGGATCGTAAATAAAACCTCAAACTAGTTTGTGGCCCCAAGAAATAAGACTGAATCAAGCTCTGGCTCAGGGGGGTCCCATATACCTCCCGGATGTGGATAGCGCGATAAATCAAGGAACAGGTATCAAGTACTCGGGGTCCTACGGGACACAAGTGGGCGTTCGGAAACCAAATATTATCTATCACCCACCGATGCCTCTGCTTACTTCAATTTTAGTTGTTAAACAGGAATTAAAGTGAACGATAAGTAAAACTAGGATCATCTCCAACAACAACATGCGTCAATACATCAACAACTGTGGCACTGGATGACACGCAACAGCACTTGAGCAAGCGACTACGACGCGCAAGTCCAACTATCTAACAAACAACAGGTAATAGGGTGTGTCCAAGGCAATATAAGGCTGCAAGGGATATCACGGGTACGAAAGACTAGAGCATCGCAACACAGATAGCAATAGATCAACAGGAGGGAATAAATACTATAAAAGTAAGATAGGTAGAAAGGAGGAGATGCTCGCCTGAAAACATTGCCGAAGGTTCGACCGAAGATCGGGGCGAAGCTCACATCAACTCAACGGCCTTATCCGCGAAGAAGCAAAACACTAGAATAAACACCGGATGCAATATTTATTACTACGGTAGAAAATCGAGCATGATGCATGTATGATGCATGGCATGGCAAAGGTGCGATGCAATTAGACAAGATTAAGCGGAACCGGGGTCCCGACAATTAATTAGATGGCCCATGTTATTTATCTACCCCGCAAATTAAATGTTATTTGACCATGGCAAAATAAGTTACCGGTTCGCTACACAAATTTAAATGAGGCCAATATGAGACTAGATTTGACCGCATATGGGCCCCATATTTAATTAGAGGTGAATCGGCATAAGGCCCCCAAACCAATGATATGCATGCGAGGATGACAATTTAATATGCGACAAGTTTATTATATTATAAAATAGGGTTTCGGGAAGGGGTTCACACATTAGGGTTCGACGATCTTGGTTCGGGGTTCGGGGTCGGTCTCAGGGTCCGGATCTGGGGTTCGGGGTTCGACGGAAACGGTCTCGGACAACAGAAGTAGATCTTGTCGCATCCGCGGTGGTCGGGCCATGTTGTCGGTCTTGTCGTCTCATGCGGAGATCTTGGCGTTCCGGGAGGGAGTACTTGGTCTGGCGTCAGGGCATCGAACTCGCCCTGGTTGCTGTCGTTCTTGTCATCGATGGCGAACTTAAGTGGATCGGGTACCAGGGTACTCGAGTCCGTGACGAAGGCCTTGAGGTATCACCTTATTCGCCGGTGGTGAACTTGGGATCGGCATCAGGTCTCGTGGACGAACTTGGGTAGGGATACCCGGAAGATCTTGGCGACATCCAAACAGGGTTTGCCCCAGGAGATGTTGTAGAGGACCAAGGGCAACGCTCCCCGCGGAACAACTCGAAGTTCCTGGCTTGACTTGCAAAACTTGACAACAAGAATTCTCTGGCCAAACACGGTAGACAAAAGCTTCACAAACGGCATCACTAGAACACCCAGGAGCCATCGGGCTTGCACTCCCACAACGTCAGGCAGCAACACATAACAAGCCGAACGGGACAGGAGCAAACACACCAGGCTCAAAAGAGGCCTTGAGCACGCGGCGAGCAGATGAAAAGGGGCGTCCACGGGAGGCGCGCAGACGACGACAGAGAGGGCCGGAGCGGCGAAGGGGCGAGGCTCGCCGGCGGCGCGGGTCGGGCGAGCGTCGGTGGCGGGCGGCGAGGAGGAGAGGGTGCAGGCTAGCGCGGGATCGGGAGAGAGAGGCGCAAGCGGCGGCGGACGCATGGGAACCGGGCGGCGGGGAAAAACAGAGGAAGGCGGCGGGGGTTGGCGGGGTGAAGGACGGCGGCGAGCCGGCGGTGGCGTGCGCGGGCCGGCGCCGGAGAGGCGGTTGAGGGCGCCGGGGCAGACGCAGCAGAGGAGGGGTGGTCGCGGGGCAGGTGAGAGAGAGGAGCGGGGCGCGTGAGAGAGACGTGGGGGAGAGAGACGCGGGGAGAGAGAGAGGAGGAGCGGGATGGGGCGCGTGTGGGGCCCAGGGGAGGGTGAGAGGGGCTGTGGTCGGTTGGTGTGTGTGCGTGCGCGTGGAGTGGCCGGGTCGGGTAGGGGCAGGGAGTGGAGAGAGAGTGTGGGGGGCTGGTGGGGTGATGTGGCAGGACCAGGTGGCGGCGTGGGAGTGGTTGGGGGAAGGGGGAGGGTGAGGTGTCAGGTGGGGATTGGGTGGGGTGATGTGGAGGGGGTGTGGGTAGACTAGGACATGGTAGACTAGGATTTTGGTAGACCGTTTTGAACCGGGAGTGGTCGTTCGGGTCGGATCGGCCCGTTCGACTGCCCCCACTAAAATAGTTTAATATTTTATTTGTTTTAAACGGGCCGTTTGCAAACCGTAGTTGGTCAAAACAAAATATTCCGGAGTCCCGGTTTTGGTTTTGAATTAAGGACGGGGCGTTTAGAAAACAAAACCAGGCTTTTCTGCAAATAATTTTATGCGAGCGAATGCAAGATGATGACGATGCTCAAATGCAATGTGGCATGATGACATGAGCATGCGGTCATGATGATGCAATGCACAAAAACAACGCGATTTTCTAGTAGTGGTTTTGCGGGATGCCACATAGCGGTAAAGAATATCCTTAAGTACTTGAAAAGGACTAAGGATATGTTCCTGGTTTATGGAGGTGAGAATGAACTCAGTGTAAAGGGTTACACATATGTGAGTTAGACTCGGATGAATCCAAATCGCAATCAGCTTATGTGTTTGTCATGAATGGTGGTGCTGCGAGCTGGAGAAGTTCCAAGAAAGATATGGTGGCCTCCTTTCAACTGAAGCTAAATATATTGCCGCCTCGGAGGATGAAAAGGAAGATGTTTGGATTAGGAATTTCCTGGTCGCTCTTGGTGTGGTTCAGGGTGCATCCAATCCCTTAGATATTTATTGTGAAAACAATGGTGCTATTGCACAAGCCATGTAACCTAGACAACACTAGAAGAACAAACATATTCACATGCGTTACCATCAGATTCGTGAGTTCGTTGAGGATTTTAGTGTCATGATATGCAAAATACATACAAACTCAAATGTTTCTGATCCCTTGACAGAGCCACTCCCGCATCCTATGAATAAAGTGCACACAAGAGCAATAGGTATTAGATACAATCTAGATTGACTCTATTGATAGTGGGAGACTGAAGGAAATATGCCCTAGAGGAAATCATAGAGATGATTATATTTCATGTGTATCCACGAGTTATTGTAATGTTATTTGAATATCGATATATCAGGCAACTTGTATTGATTGGCAATTATGTGAATTGTTTGTGAAACTATTTACTTATATGATTATCTAATAGTTTTCCCTAGTTAGAGTTCATGTGAGGACACACGTGGATATTAGACTAGCACATCGATTGGTTGATGACTATGTTTCGCTAGTCATAGACATGGATATGTCAAACCAATGATGTGGACACAGGTTATGAACATGGGTTGGACTGACCCAACATGAGACTGGCAATTATACTTGCAGCTCTCTCTCTACACATCGTGTACGTTTTATCCTTAGACCTAAGATTGTCGCATGTACTTGAGATGTGGATCGACCTACTTTGGGGCTATCAACCACTGCTCCATTACTGGGTAGTTATAAAGGTAGCTTTCGGGTTTTTCCTGATACATGCTGCAAGGCATTGGTCAAGCAAGATGGGATTTTCCCATCTCTACTTGAGAGAGATATCTCTGGGGCCCTCGAGTGATCGGATCTAGAAATGCATGGTCGTGCTACATACGGTCAAGAGTTAACCTAGTAAAGGGTTTCCAAATCACAGTATCGAGAAAGAGAGGTCAGCTTGGAGATAGACCAAATATCATGAGGCAAAGGGAAATAAATATACTCAACCTTGTGATGGTTTGTTCGAATGATCTTTATATGTGTTTAGGAGTTGGCACTTCTTGCTAGACGCCGCTACCAATTATTGACGGAGTAAGTGTACTCGTGTCATGTCTATACATGTATGAACCTATAGGGTCACACACTTAAGGGGCTGGAAGCCTAATGAGGATTGGATTTAAATTAGACCAGGCTTAGGCTACTAATGGGCTACTAATGTAGAAGCCCACCAGGGACGCCTATATAAGAGAGGGTGAGGCGAGCTGAATAGGGTTGAGCATTCCACCCAGCCGCCACTCCTCTCTCGCCTGTGTTGCACCTGTAGACCTAGCAGTCTAGCGTGTGACGCTTCCACTCCGTACGTGTGGATACCTCGAAGGTGATGCAGCTGCTGTAGCACTTGGACGAGCCGCGCAAAGGGGAGCTACTCGCGGGACGAGGACAAGGAGGATACTTAGAACATCTACACTGCCCCGACGTGCTTCATCGAGTTCTGCAACTGCGCGTCTAGTGGTAATCCCTAGATCTATGATAATAGTATTCCTGGTTGACGCGGTAGAATTTTTTGATTTTCGCTAGTATTGCCTAACCGTTACCCTTCATATAACCTCACTCAACAGATGACAAACAGAATATTTTTCACAAAGAAACACAAATATGGATATCTACAGATGATACTTATATAAAAGTTCCAGAAAAAATGACATAAGCACTGGCGGTCATCATTCACAAGGCTAACAGAAGAGCTACAAGTTTCAGGTTTACACAAATAAGATAGCAATAAGCAGCACAACAGTATCTATGTACTAGTAGCCGAGGGTTTCACATCGTCCGTTGCAGCATTTGATGTCGTGGATTTCTCCACGGCCAACCACTTCTACTCTTTGGAGTACTTCGAGAGCAACTCAATCACCCACAATCCATACTTCTTGCAACGCTTGGAGAAAGGGGCAAAAGCAACCTCCTTGACTTCCGCCATCACATGCATCATGGAGGTGACCTTGCTGACATCGAGAACGGCACCACAAGCTTGCGCCATCGCCATCCCCAGAGAAGCACCCACCACCTTCTGCATTTGCTTGTACTCCTTGGTTGCGCCACCGTAAAGGAATCCACAAGGCTGCCAACATCTTTGATGGCCACGGCTTACGAGAACATCTGCCTATGGAAGTTCCCAAGCACGACCATGGCATTGAGGAGGACATACTTGGTGTAGATGATGCGGTCTTTGACTATAGCGACGTTGCCAACCATGGAGTCAGTGCGCTCAAGTACCTGGCAGTCAAAGTGGACACCAGTTGCATCTGTAGACACATGACAGCCAAAGATCCATGAAATACAAATCAAGGAGAGGCAAAGTGCGAGTAATTTGCACCAGAGACTTACTAGTGTAACATCCCAAATTTCATCAAATGGAAAATCATGTTATTGCATTCATTTCATCATGGTATTTCTACCTTGCATAATTTTTTCCAAAGTTTAAACCCTATTTGAACCATATTTATAGCCCTTTTATTATATATATATGGGGCATGCTTTTTATTTTATAACCTCAAAACGATTTTGAGTGTTTGTTTGTGTTTGACACACTTTTGGGCACTAGGACCATAGTACAAAAGTCTGGTGAATATTTGAATTCAAACAGATTTGAAATAGCCATTCAAATTCATTTTAGAAAATCAAAACAAAAGAGGAAAAATGAAAAAGGGAAAAAATAACAGCAGCAACCTATCTGGCCCAACCCCCCCTCGCGGTCCACTAAGCCCACCCGGGTTTCCCCTCTCCCTCTCTCTTTCTCACGCGCGCGAGCCGCACCCACTCACTGACAAGAGGCCCCACTACCACCTCACCCCCTTCGTCCCCAAACTTCACGCAAGACCAGCTCCGCCGCGGCCATTTCCTCCCGTTGAATTTGTGCTTGATTGCGAGTAATTTCGTGCGTGATTCTCGTCCTCGTCTCGGCTACTTAAACCCCTACCTCTCCGCTCCATTTCCGCCCACTCAGCACCACCAAAGCGCCGTCAGGCTACTCGTATTGCTCCATGCACCGCTGCTGTACCGACAAGCTCCGGCGACCGATTGTGGTAAGCATCATGCACGCCTTGCTCTCTGGTTCAGGCGACTTTGTTTGCCATCGCCTTGCGCTTCCCCTAACACTCGCCGTTTGTTTTATTTCGCACAAGAGCGTCGCCTCCGTCGACGACCGTGAGCACCCGACGCCAAGCTTCACTCAGGCGAGCGATTACGTTCGTGTCCGTGCGCCCCAGCCCCGTCCGCGACCACGTTGAGCTTAACCTCGTCTCCGCGAACTCAGTAAGCCTCTAAGACCCCTCCCTTGCCGACTGGCATCGCCGGAACATCGCCGTTAGTAGTGTCGCCGCCGCGGTGGCCATTTGTGCTGCTAGTCTTTGGTCGTTTAGATCTGGGCCTTTAGATCTTCATCTAGCGGTTAGGATTAGAGATAGAAGCGAAGGGGTACGAGTTGATCAGAGCCGCAGGATCCACTTTAGATCTAACGGTGCAGAAACGCGATCCAGTGCGAAATGGTAGGCACAAATCAGAACGCGTCGCGTTTCACTGGATTCGATTTAAAATCTGAATTTAGATCTATTAGTTATTCAAACTTGTAAATTCAATAACATTTGATCTGTTTATCCAAAAATTAAAAATTATATATCAATGGATTCAGAAAATTAAGCAGTTTGAATATATGGACTTGGTTTGGCCATTTGCTTCTGTAAAATTAGGATTTCATACAGAAACATTTGTAGGATTATTTTGGCTATATAAAATGTTCAGAAAAATATTTTAAAGTAAATTTTGGTTTATTTAGATCTTAGAAAGTTTTCTTGGTATTCAGTACTGTTTAGTTTGTATTCAAAAGTGTGACAAATCATTCATTTGCATTCTGCATGCATTCATGCATATTTTTGTTTGTATATTGAATGTGAATTTGGTGGTATGATTTTATGTGTAGATTTTGGTGATTGTGAAGATTGTGATTGTGAGGATTGTTCCTATTCCCCCAACTACCAAGGCAAGTGATGCTTCATATTTTTGTCGTGTTATTTTTATCAATGCACTAGGGATATTTTGGGTAGGATTTGCATGATTATTTTCTAAGTATATGCTATGCTTGGGTAAATCCTATAGATATTGTCTTAGCAGTTTTTTCCTAAGTTAAGAAACTTGTTATAATAGTATTCTTAGCCTAGATAGTAGAAAACAAGGGTGGAATATTCATGCTATGATATTATGCAAAGTCTATGACTATGTTTTTTTGGATTAATAAAACAACATGTGAATGAATCCCCTGGGTGGAATGGAAAGATTGGTTTGTGTTGAGTGGTTACACAAGGCCCATGTCTAAGGTTTACCTTGTGTATCACACTTGTGTATGGCCGCCCAGGAACAAAGAGATTTGAGATGTTTAGTGTTGATAAGATTCTAGTGCAACATGGCATATGGGCTCTGCCTTGACCAACTAGGTTGCAAGAACTTAGCTAGATGGACAGTTGGTGGCAGGGTTGATAGTATGGAATGCGTCCATGGTGGTCTAAGTGAATGCTTCTGAAAAGTCTCGTCTCGATGCATGTCGATTCTTGTGGGTAAAGTGCACCACCTCTCGAGAGGGTAAAACCTAAGTACTTAGACGTGTCCCCGGTAACGGACATTTTGAGCCTCAAAGACATTGAAATGATCAAGGATCTCCTCATTCCAATTTCTCTAAGTTAAAACTTGTGGATGAACAAGGGAAAAGGTTCACCAATATCTATTGGTGGTTCCTTGGGTGCTTTTGTCAAAACAAAAACTTAGTGTTTTCAACTTTTAAGAAAAACCTCATTTTGAGCAAAGCTATCCTAAACTACACTTAGCCAAATTCTTATAGTTATTAGATACTACTATTCTACTATGGTATCACTTGCCAATACAATTCCAAATGTATTGACCCACTGTGGCTATAACTTATGATGTTGCAGGTCACTCTGATGGAGACTAGGGTTATGAGTCTACACTCAACATGTTTACCTATGGCACATGAAGATGAAGACTTTATTTATTTTGTTAAGTATTGTGAACTCTATGTATTAGCCTTGAGCTAATGAATTGTAAGAACTATGTATCTTTGGATATTACAATGTAATAATTTCCTTTGTATCTGTGTACTTCATCTTAAATTGTGGATGCTAGCAATTCGATCCAGGGACTAGCATTGCAATCACAGGGGCCTTTACCTTAAATGGTGGGGTCTTACAGATGGTATCAGAACACTGTGTTGCCTGTAGGATTATGACCCTAAGATGGATTAGACTAAGGAAACCACTAGGAGAAATGCAACTCTTTGCGAATTCCACACTTGTCTCTTTTCTTTTTGTAAAACTCTCCTAATATTCTTTCTCATCTCTATTTGTAGTTGGCCGCCATCAACGAAGCCGTCAAGAAGGGACCACTCATGACCATGACCTTAGAATGTGAGACGGAGTTTGCCAAGGCACTCAGTAACCTCATGGTTAGCTTGGGAATACATGGTGAAGCCTGAAGCCGTGTACAAAGGATTTCCAGTGATGGATGAAGGAGAAGAATATTGGTGGGTATATCTCCACTTGTACAAAAACAAGGACAACCAAAATGAGTCAGGATTCTGCATGATCACCAACTCTGAAATGCACATGTCATTCTTTGACTCTACAAGGAATGCAGCTTGGAATGACATCAAGGAACTTGGTCAAATACTCAAGTGTAGAATTCTCAACACTCAAAATGACCTTAGAGAAGAGAAGAAGTATACCCAAGACATAGAGAACGTCACAAAACATCTAAGGGAAGATATCATATACTTAGCATATAAGTGAGAATTGTGACGTACACCAATAGTTGGACCACCACACTTGTCGTTTTCTCGTGTTAATAATTTGATCATACCAACCTATGTGGTATGGTAAGTTTTTGTCTAAGTTGTGTTGAACCTGGGAGTTCATGATTGAATATTGTATGCCATGACTTTATGTTTCTTGTATGCTTTTGGATTTTGTTTCACTATCTTATGTTTTTCTCCGTCGAGCTCACGGGCCTCTACTTCCACCCATTTGGGAGACGTGACGAGGAGGGAGAGGCTATAGTGTATGACGATGCCACTAGGGAGACTATTGAGCCAGTACGTATCTATCTTCATGACCTAGCGAGCCTCGTTAGGCACCTTGAAACCAATAGTACCAACGTCATGCTTTGCAATGACGAGCTACAAGTCCAATTGAGGGAGAAGGACAAGGCCTTCGTGGAGCAGGATGAGAGCATCAAGGAGATGGAGGCTAGGTTCGAGAATCAAGACAAGAGGTTCAAGAACCAAGAGAAGAGAGTGCAAGATAGGAACAATAAGATCAATGAGATGAAGTCCGAGATAGAGCTCAAGGATCTTGATCTAGAGACACAGCAGGGTGTGATAGAGAGGCTGTGCTTGCAGAAGAGAGCCCTTCGGGCGAAGGTCGATGCTTTGACCACCAGCGTGGAGGAGTACAAGGCAACAATGGAGGCATCATGACTTGCTCTAGTGGACGAGGAGGTCGACATGGTGGAGTAGTGTTGACTACTTGGCTACCTACCTATCTATCATCCTTTTATTTATCGAGTCGCATTGATCATCCAACATGTGGATGACTTTGCTAGTATGTTTACTTTTCCAAAACATGTTGTAAACTCTAAAGTTTTTTGTGCTTTCTTATTGTGAATGTTGCTATGTGTTGTGTTGTGCATGTTAGTATCTATGGGTTATATCTCATTACTTATCCTTATTGAAACCACAGATGCCTCCCCGTCGTGCCAATCCCAACAATGGCAATGAGATGCAGCAGCTGATGACAACCCAGACTCAGTTGATGCAAATGATGACCCAGTTTATGGCGAATGAGAATCATAACCACAACAACAACATTAAAACAACAACAACAACAATCAAAACAACCCACCAGCCTTTGATATGCTTACAAGGTTTCTGAGATTGAGGCCTGCTAAGTTTTTAGGAACCACCGATCCTGTGGTAGCAAATGATTGGCTACGTTCTGTGAACAAGGACTTAGTCACTATGGGCTGCACTGATGAGGAAAAGGTCAGATTTGCATCACATCTGCTTGAAGGACCAGTAGCTACATGGTGGGATAACTTCCAAATCACCACTCCTATTGAAGATGTGCCTTGGGCAATATTTGAGGATGGTTTCCACACTGCTCATATCTCTTCAGGAGTGATGATTTTGACGAAGAAGGAATTCCACAATCTTAAGCAACGCCACCGCAGTGTTGCAGAATATATTAAGGAGTTCAATAATCTGGCACGCTATGCACCGGATGATGTTGACACCGATGCTAATAGGAAGGAAAAATTCCTTGAGTGACTGAATGATGAGATGTGCATGCAACTATCTGTTGCATATGTTCCAACTTATCAATCTCTGTGGAACAAAAGCCACCATCTTCGAAAGTAAGATGAAGCAAGTGGAGAATAGGAAGAGGAAGCACCACTATGATATGCATAGTTATGGATCGTCTCACAAGTGTTCCCATGGTGAAGATAGTGGAGGTTCTGGATCCCACAAACATGGGAAATATAACAGCCACCACAATAGTAACCATCACCACGATAACAATAAACATCGTGGTCATGACAATGGTGGACATAGAAACCACAAGAGTGGGTACAAGATCCACCATGGTGGGAATGGCAATGGAAATCAGCCAGCGAAGAAAGACTTCAGTCAGGTTGAATGCTTCAAGTGCAAGAAAACTGGGCACTATGTAAATGAATGCCCAGAAAAGAAGACTGATGGAGCCAATAAGCCAAACCCTTTTCAGAAGGGTCAAGTGAACCACATCAATGTGGAAGAAATTTATGAGGAGTCTGATACTGTGGCTGGTAAGTTCAAGCTTAATTCCTTTCCAGCACTTGTCCTTTTTGATACCGGAGCATTGGATTCATTCATATCAAGAGCATTTGTAGACAAAAATAGACTACCAAATGAAACTATTGGATGTCCTATTAAACTAAGCTGTCCATGTGGAGAGATGATAGTGAATTTTGGATGTCATGATCTAGTAATAGAATTTGGAAAGTATAAGTTTCTAGTTAGTCTGATAATTCTAGATTCCCAAGGATTTGATGTAATTTTGGGCATGGATTGGATGACTAAGTATGAAGGAGTAACAGATTGTGCCAATCGTACTGTTACACTAACAACCCCGGATAGGAAAAGGATTAAGTTCAAGTCTAACTTTGAATCAAAAGGGAGTAAGCTAAATTCTCTTAAGGGGGTTAGCATAGACAGTGTACCGGTGGTGAAGGAGTACCCGGATGTGTTTCCAGAGGAATTACCAGGAATGCCACCAGATAGATATGTGGAGTTTTTGATTGACTTACTTCCAGGATCTGGACCAATAGCAAAGAGACCCTATAAGATGTCAGTTGATGAGTTGAAAGAACTCAACAAATAGCTTGACGAACAGTTATAGAAAGGATTTATCCAACCAAGTTCTTCATCTTGGGGAGCACCTGTTCTGTTTGTTGAGAAGAAGGACAGAAGTCAAAGGTTATGCATAGATTATCGTTCACTCAATGAAGTGACTATAAAGAAAAAGTACCCTTTACCAAGAATCAATGATCTCTTTGATCAGCTAGAAGGAGCCCGTGTGTTCTCAAAAATTGATCTCCGATCAGGCTACTTTCAGCTAAAGATTAGAGAACAAGACATATATAAGACTGCTTTCACCACCAGGTATGGATTGTATGAGTATACCGTGATGCCATTTGGATTAACAAATGCACCAGATTATTTCATGAACTTGATGAACAAGGTGTTCATGGAGTTTCTTGACAAGTTTGTTGTCGTATTCATCGATGACATTTTGATATATTCCAAGAGCAAAGAAGAGCATGAAGAACATTTGCATTTGATTCTTGAGAAACTCAGGGAGCACAAGTTGTATGCCAAGTTTAGTAAGTGTGAATTTTGGTTGAATGAAGTTGGATTTCTTGGACATATTGTGTCTGGAGATGGTATAGCTATCGATACCTCAAAGGTGTCAGCTGTAACTGAGTGGGAATCTCCCAATTCAGTTAAATAAGTTCGTAGTTTCCTAGGCTTGGCAAGATACTATAGAAGATTCATTGATAATTTCTCAAAAGTAGCTAAGACAATGACGGAGTTACTTAGGAAAGATAAAAAATTTGATTGGACTGAAGGGTGTGAAACCAGTTTCCAAGAGTTGAAGAAAAGACTAGTGTCAGCACCAGTTTTGTTTCTGCCAGATCTAGAGAAAGACTTCCAAGTCTATTGTGATGCACCTCACCATGGATTGGTTGGAGTTTTGATGCAAGAAGGAAAAGTTGTGGCTTATGCCTCGAGACAACTCAAAACTCATGAAGTGAATTATCCTACTCATGACTTAGAGTTAGGCTCTGTTGCCCATGCACTCAAAACATGGAGACATTATCTCTTGGGAAAGCGTTGTGAAGTGTTCAGAGATCACAAGAGTTTGAAATATATTTTCACCTAGAAATATCTTAACATGATACAAAGAAGGTGGCTCGAACTTATCAAGTATTATGACTTGAGTTTGCAATACCATCCTGGTAAAGCAAATGTTGTAGCGTATGCTTTAAGACGTAAAGTTTATGTGAATGGTCTCACCAAAGGAGAATTGCCAGATGATTTGTGTTCTCAATTCAAGAGCTAAGATTGGAGATAGTGCGTGAAGGATATCTCATGTTATTGAAAGTTCAACCAACATTATTGGACAAGATCAAAGAAGCCCAAAAGTTGGACAAAGAAATTGAAGAGATTAAGAGTAAAATTAGTAAAGGAAAGGCGAAAGGATTCAATGAAGATGAACAAGGAACTTTATGGTATGGAAAGTGTATATGCATTCCACAGGATCCGGAGCTTCGGAAATTGATTCTTCAAGAAGCACACAATTCACCATATTCTATTCATCCGGGTAACACCAAGATGTACATGGATGTGAAAGAAAGGTTTTGGTGGAACAATGTCAAGAAGGATATCGCGGAACACATTGCCTTGTGTGATGTGTGTAGTAGAGTGAAGGCAGAACATCAGAAACCGGCAGGGTTATTACAACCACTACCTATTCCTGATTGGAAGTGGGATAAGATTGGTATGGATTTTATCACCGGATTGCCAAGGACCAGATCTGGATATGTTTCTATATGGGTTGTTGTGGATCGCCTAACTCAAGTGGCACATTTCATACCTGTGAAGACTACTTATACAAGTGCTAAACTGGCTAAGATATATATATGAATAGGATTGTATGTCTACATGGAGTACCTAAGAGTATTGTGTCTGATAGAGGAACTCAGTTCAGCTCGCATTTTTGGCGACAACTACATGAATCATTGGGAACAAGACTAGAATTCAGCACAGCTTTTCACCCTCAAACTGATGTACAGACAGAAAGAACCAATCGAATTTTGGGAGATATGTTGAGAGCTTGTGCGCTAGACTATAGATCTAGTTGGGATGAAAGTCTGCCATATGAAGAATTATCTTACAATAATAGCTATCAAGCAAGCATACAGAAGGCTTCGTTTGAATTCTTTTATGGAAGGAAGTGTACTATGCCATACTATGGAATGGGGTGGGAGAAAGAAATTTATTCGAACCAGAACTGATCAAGGAAGCTAAAGATAAAGTCAGAATGGTAAAGGACAGATTGAAGATAGCCCAATCTCGACAAAAGAGCTACGCAAATCCAAAGTGTAGGGAAGTCATCTATGAGGTAGCTGATAGAGCTTATCTTAGAGTATCACCACTTCGTGGTGTGAAGAGGTTTGGAGTCAAAGGAAAATTGGCACCTCGATATGTTGGACCATTCAAAATTTTGAGCCGCAAAGGAGAAGTGGCTTATGAGATAGAATTTCCTGAATCACTGTCTGCAGTCCACATTGTGTTTCATGTGAGTCAATTGAAGAAGTGTCATCCGGAGATGGAAGAAACTTTATTGAAAGACACTATACCATTGTAAGAGGTTTGGTTGGAGAGTGATCTCACTTATGGGAGAAACCTATCAAGATTCTTGAGACAGCAGAAAGAGTCTCTCGTACAAAGACTATCAAATTCTGCAAAGTACAATGGAATCATCATACCGAAGAAGAAGCAACTTGGGAAAGAGAAGATGACCTTCGGAAAGATCACCCTCACCTATTTGCTAGCCAATCCGAATCTTGAGGGCAAGATTCATCTTAAGGGGGTTAGATTTGTAACATCCCAAATTTCATCAAATGCAAAATCATGTTATTGCATTCATTTCATCATGGCATTTCTACCTTGCATAATTTTTTTCAAAGTTAAAACCCCTATTTGAACCATATTTATACCCCTTTTATTATATACATATGGGGCATGGTTTTTATTTTATTTTATAACCTCAAAATGTTTTTGAGTGTTTGTTTGTGTTTGACACACTTTTGGGCACTAGGACCACAGTACAAAATTCTGGTGAATATTTCAATTCAAACAGATTTGAAATATCCATTCAAATTCATTTTAGAAAATAAAAATAGAAAAGGAAAAAGGAAAAACGGGAAAAAATAGCAGCAGCAACCTATCTGGCCACCCCCCCCTCGCGGCACACTAATCCCACCCGGTTTTTCCCTCTCCCTCTCTCTTTATCATGCGCGCGAGCCGCACCCACTCACTAACAAGAGGCCCCACTACCACCTCACCCCTTCGTCCCCAAACTTCGCGTGAGACCAGCTCCGCCGTGGCCGTTTCCTCCCGTTGATTTCGTGCTTGATTGCGAGTAATTCCGTGCGTGATTCTCGTCCTTGCACCGTCTACTAAAACCCATACTACTCCGCTCCATTTCCCCCCACTCGACACCACTAGAGTGCCGCCAGGCTACTTGTATTTCTCCATGCACCTTCGCTGTACCAACAAGCTCTGGCGACCGATTGCGATAATCATCGTGCGTGCCTTGCTCTATGGTTCACGCAACTTTCTTCGCCATCACCATGTGCTACCCCTAACACTCGACGTTTGTTTTATTTCACACCAGAGCGTCGCCTCCGTCGACGACCGTGAGCACCCGACGCCAAGCTTCACTCTGGCGAGCGATTTTGTCCGTGTCCGAGCGCCCTAGCCCCATCCTTGACCACGTTTAGCTTCGCATCGTCTCTGCAACCTCAGTAAGCCTCTAAGCCCCTCCCTTTCCCTCTGGCATCACCGGAACATCACCGTAAGTAGCATCACCGCCGCGGTGTCCATTTGCGCCGCTAGCCTTTGGTCGTTTAGATCTGGGCCTTTAGATCTTCATCTAGCGGATAGGATTAGAGATAGAAGCGAAGGGGTATGAGTTGATTAGAGCCGCAGGATCCACTTTAGATCTAACGGTGCAGAAACACAATCCAGCACGAAGCGGTATGCGCCAATCAGAACGCGCCGCGTGTCACTAGATTCGATTTAAAATCTGAATTTAGATCTATTAGTTATTCAAACTTGTAAATTCAATAACTTTTGATCTGTTTATCCAAAAATTACAAATTATATATCAATGGATTCATAAAATTAAGCTCTTTGCATCTATGGCCTTGGTTTGGCCATTTGATTCTGTAAAATTAGGATTTTATACACAAAAATTTGTAGGCTTGGCTATATAAAATGTTTAGAAAATTATTTTAAAGTAAATTTTGGTTTATTTAGATCTTAGAAAGTTTGCTTTGTATTCAAGTACTGTTTAGTTTGTATTGAAAAGAGTGACAAATCATTAATTTGCATTTTGCATGCATTCATATATATTTTTGTTTGTATATTGAATGTGAATTTGGTGGTATGATTTTATGTGTAGATTTTGGTGATTGTGGAGATTTTGATTGTGTGGATTGTTCATATTCCCCCAACTACCAAGGAAAGTGATGCTTCATATTTTTGTCCTATGATTTTTATCTATGCACTAGGGATATTTTAGGTAGGATTTGCATGATTATTTTCTAAGTATATGCTATGCTTGGGTAATTCCTATAGATATTGTCTTAGTAACTTTTCCATAAGTTAAGAAACTTGTTATAATAGTATGCTTAGCCTAGCTAGTAGAAAACAAGGGTGGAATATTCATGCTGTGATATTATGCAAAGTCTATGACTATGTTTTTTTGGATTAATAAAACAACATGTGAATGAATCACCTAGGTGGAATGGAAAGATTGGTTTGTGTTGAGTGGTTACACAAGGCCCATGTCTATGGTTTACCTTATGTATCACACTTGTGGATGGCCACCCAGGAGCAAAGCTTCTAGTGCAACCACATGACATAAGCATATAGAAGCATACAGAAGCATCAGGTACATCCTGGTCTACAGAGGTGCAAGTCGGATCAGCCATGCCAGCATACAGAAGCATCAGGTACATCCTGGCCTACATAGGTTGCACCCGACACAACAACAAGGTGCATATGATGTCAATGCCGGTGACCTCTTCGTCATGCACCAGCTGATGATCTTGCACCCGTTTGTACAAGGCTTCGACTTATGCAGTCTCACCCGAATGAACCTCATTCCTCCAGGATCGCTTCCTCTTTCTATCAACACTCGCGCCGAATGGATCAAGGCCATACTTCTGTCCCACCAACTTCTGGTCATGGATGCAGTACTACTTGGCAATCCATCCTTGCGCGGAGTCGACAATCCTGAAGTTGTAGTACTTCTAGTTTGGGAAAATGGATATGCCGCATCCACCCACCTCATACACCGCACAACTATAGCCCGACTACCTCTGCACGCCATACAACTTCTTGAAGAGACTGAAGTGAGGAACGATTCCAATCTAGCACTCATAGTGTGTCACCCCGGATTTTTAGTCCGAGAATACCCGTTATGCATGCAATTCACGTTCCCATGATCAGTGAGCCGTGAGCATAACCGACTAGTATCATTACATCATCCATAAAGTAATGAGTACAAACTTACAAAGTGGCCATTATGGCGATTACAACACAGATAGCGGAAGTCTTCAGCACAGAGCCCATGCCTTAACCTACAGGCAACTGACTGGTAAGACGGCCTAGCTCGCATAGACGTCAGCACCTTCGTTCCTTCTTAACATCTGCAATCTGGCCAAGTAAATAGCCAGGGACAATGCCGGTGAGTACTTTGAATGTACTCGCAAACCACGAGACAAGGTAACAAGATAATTCATATCTGGCTGTGGCGAGATAGCTCTACCTATAGTTGTTTTTGAGAGACCTAACATTGGCATCTCTAAATCTTTGTTGAAAAAGAGTTTTTATAAAATATGACTCCTTTTTGATAATCCGTACATCTCCACATCCTTGTTAAAAATATTTAAAATAGTTTTGTAGTAAAACCCTTTTTAAACGTTTTCGACCATCTCTGGTCAAAACCAAACTCGTTCTTTATCTTTCCTTGTGACCTAGTCACATCCTTTAGTTCATCTCAACTTATCCAAAGGGTCCTCCTAGCACTTGCCATTCCAACCGTCCTTGTCCGTGGACACGGCTATTCGAATAGATTAGACTCTACAGAGCTTGTGCACTTTACCCACAAGAATCAATACATTCGTCGGGATTTAACCACGGCCCGTTACACACTGTAGACGGGGGTTCGGATAATCAAACCTAGCTTTTCATTTGTCCATCCCTAGCAAAGGCGTCTTTTCCTTTTGGGTTTGTGTAAGGTTCCCAACCATTAATAAGGTAGAGATCCCTGTGTTTACAATGCTAGTCCCTGGATCAATAGCTAGCATCCACAGTTAAGATGTAATATCAAGAAACAAAGGTCATAATACAACTTTAAAACCAGGAATAAAATAATTCATTACATCTTACATAGCTCATTTGTCTATCACATTACATTGCAGCAGAATATCTATAAGCATGGGGTACTTCATCTTCAAAGTGCCAGAGGCAATCATGTTGGTTGTAGACTTGTAATCCTATTCAACACACTTCACTAACATCAAACAAACCTGCAACATAATAAGTTGAAGCCACAAGGGTCAATACATTTGAATTGTATTGGCAAGTTTCACTACTATGTAGAAATAAGTGGATCCTATCATTACATGCATATTTGGCTAAGTAGGGTTTAGGCTCTTTTGCAGAAAACAATATAGTTTTATCCTATCTTTTCAAAATAGTTTTAATCTTTTTCAAGTCTTTCTGAACTTCTTGGAAAACTCCAAGTGCTTCAAAATCCCTTGATGTCACCATCAAGTTTTACTTTGAGAAATTGGAATGTCGAGATTTTCCATAGCTTCAGGCCTTAGTTGCTCAGAGTTGTCCCTAACCGGGGACACGGCTAAGTACTTAGAATTTTATCTTCTGCAGAAGTTGTACACTTTACCCACATGACACAATCTCATCTTGATGCCACCAGTGGCCGCTGGATAAGTACTCACCAAGATGGAGTACTGGCAGATTGAGAATGTGACAAAGTCTTTCCATAGAAGTCCTCCCAATACACAATGCTAGCTTGTCATCCAGGCACCAATGTAGGGTTTCAAGTTCCCTTACACAACTCTAGTTAACCTGAAGATGCCAATGCATGGGTCTTCCACTATGTAGTTGACTAAGCCAGAGCCCATTTAGCATGTGGCTGTACACGGAAGCCACTGTACGAGAAACATGTTCAATCTCTAAGTCCGTGGGTGGTTTTCTTCTAATGCACAACAAAAAGAGATTGCCATATAAACATGGTTCCTTTTGTTGCCACCTTGTCCAAAACTTGAGTATCCTTGTCCACCCAGGTGGTTCATTGAGTACTTGTTTTATTATATAAAACATATACCTTTTCAACTCTACATATATTCATAACATGTATCCCATCCCAATATATAGCAGGGCTAAGCATACTACAACTACAATGTTTCCACTAAGGAATATATAAGGGTATCCTATTAGGATTTAGCATAGCATAAAATATATATTAAAACTTCCATGCATGTTACAAAATCCACTAAGTGTAATGAAAATAGTAGGACTTGGATGATAGTGTCACTTGACTTTTTAGTAGAGAATGTTGGTTCACTTCTTGATCTTGCAAATATCACACTCTTCTAACTTCACTACAATTCAATCAAGAAAACACATATTCAACACAACATTCAAACAATTTGTCGCACATAAAATAACAAAAACAAGGTCATGCATGCAAGCATGCAAAAGGTAGTTTTATTTGCAAAGGTGGTTTCTATTAGGCTCTAAACATTATAAAGTTCAAAGTGGTCATTTACTAAAGTGGTAAAACCATTTGCAAAAGGTTTTATCTATAAACCATTTCTAAATCAAATCAATATTTTATGTGGTTGAAAATGCTTTTATCAAAGCAATAATTTTATATTGTTCATCAAATAAGTTGTTAATTCAGAAAACTTGGTGTTTAGGGTCAGAAGGTTTGAATTAAAACATTTCCCAAAGGTTTTACTCAAAAATCATTTCCATATCAAAATCAATATTTTTATTTGACTAGAAATGAGCTAATTCAAGTATTTATTCCTAAACTTCACAAACTTCATTTTTAAATCCATGAGTTGGTTCCTAAGGTCAGTAGGTTCACAACAAATCATTTTTCAAAGATTTCATATTAAAATTATATCTAGAACAATTTTTGTATTCATAATAAGACTACACATGTTTCTGCAAATTCTAACAATTTTCCAGAAGCAAATAATTAAACAAATTGCATGGTTGCAAAGTACTTGTTCTACTGATTCTATTGATATAAAATTTGCAATTTTTGGATGTGTAGAATTAAAGTTATGATTTTTACAAGTTTGCATATCAATCAGATTCAAAATTCTGTTTTAAACATAACCAGTGCCACGCGGCGTGATTTTATTGGCCGGTACCGCTTCGTGCGGATCGGCCTCTCTGGATCGTTGGATCTAAGTGAGATCGTGTGGCGCAGAGGCACCCGTACCTCTTCGTTTAATGATTCTATCTAAGCCGCCAGATGGAGATCTAACGGTGCAAAACGACTTGACCTAACTCGAGCGGCGCCGGCGGTGGCTGGCGGCGGCGCACGGTCAGACAGTGTGCTTGCCGATGAACCAAGAAGCAAGGAAGACAGAGGAGGGTCTCACCGTGCTCAGGGGATCATGGCGATGCTCAACGTGGTCGCGAGGAGGCAAGGGGCGCACGGGGGCGGGAGTAATCGCTCGTCGGAGTTGATGCGGGCGGCGGTGCCCTCGGGTTGTCTTCACTGGCGTCGTTTAGGACCGCGCTAAGGCAAAGGAGAGGCACGGTTAGGTGCGCATGAGGGTCGCGAGTAAGGGAGCATCACTGAGAGGTGCTGGGGCGGTCTGACCTTACCAGGGGGAGGTCGCCGGAGAAGGGACAGACGCGGCGGCGCGTTGAGCTTGTCCTTGCCGACGCTCTGGGGCAAGCGCGGGCGAACGGGAGGCACTGGAAGGTGCGCCTGGAGGTGGAGAACCAGCTCGCGTGCAGATGGAGGCGAGGGGCGGCCGTGGTTCGCCGGAATTGACCGGGGAAGTCGTTGGAGACAGAGAAGGTTTGGGCTAAAATTTCGGAAGCTTGTGGCAGAGAGGGGGCGCTGTGTGGGGGGAAAGAGAGAGCAGAAAGGGGCGTTTATGCACGCATGGTCGCCGGAGGAGTTAAGGTCGCCATCAACGTGAGTTCAACGCTGGAGTTACTGCCAGAAACGGCGAGGAGGAAATGTCGTGGGTTGAAGACGATGTGCTCGCGATGTGGGACCTGTCTGTCAGCGAGGGAGAGAGAGTGGGAGATGGGCCACCTGTCTGTGACTCTGCGGGTGCGAGAATGAGTGAAAAACATTTCACCGCGGGGAGTTTTAGTTGGGCTGGAGCTGGGCTTAGTGGGCCAGATGGGTTGGGCTGCTGTTTGTTTCATTTTTTTTATTCAGAATCTTTTTCCTTTTTCTATTTGAATTTCTGTTTTTATTTTATTCAAACAATTCAAACACTCAAATGAATTCAAAACTTTGCCAAACTTTGTGTAGATTTTAATTCTGTTTAACAACATAATCCAAATTCAAAAATAAAAATAATTTTTTATTCTTTTTAGGATCCATTAATAATTAAATAAATAGACCTTAGTCATTAATTCAAATAGGATTTAGTTTACTTAAAAACTCTATTTGAAATCTAAAACAAACCAAAACCTTTTCAGTAGGTTTCATTTGAAAGTATAAAACACGGAAATCTTATTTAAAATAAATTAATAAGTTTTAGTGTTTATTTAAATTGGAAAAGCCCTTACTTTAATAAAATTGGATAATAATAAATCCTCATTATTTTATTTAAATAAACCTTTACTCTTTTTATCAAATAGAAATATTTTATTTCAAAAGCTTGGCCAAGATTTAATTTGGCTCTATAAAATAATCTTTATTTATAAATTCTACTTTGCTTTTGAAATCCAAACCTTTTTATTAAAAGATCCAAAAATAGTGATTCCAATTATTAAAACTTTCTTTAATAATTGTTTATCTTTTTAAATCCCTTTAGAATTTTATTTGATCAAAATAGGTTTTGATATTTTCAATTGGAATCAAAAAGTTTCTTCTCACCCTAAATTTCAACAATTGTTTATTTTGTTTATTAATTTTTCACATTTCAAAATTTGGAAAATTTTGGGATGTGACAGGCTACCACCCTTAAAATAAATCTCGTCCCGGGATTTGGGAAGGCTAGGGTTACAAGTTGGCTTCAAGGCAACTAGGGTACTACCACCCTTAAAATAAAATCTCATAGGATTACATTGATGGTTCACTTGACTATAAGTTCAACACTTGATATTCAGACAAGGAATCCTTATTTGACTCTTCTGAGTTAACTAGTTTCTGACATCCACTTATTATATCTCTTCAAAGTTTCCATCCATGTCAATGTGGTTCACATGTCCTTTTTGGGTCACATTGGAGTCATTTCCATTGGCTCCTCTAGCATCCTTTTTCTTTTTCTTCTCAGGACAGTCTGATGCATAGTGTCCAAGTTCCTTGCAGTTATAGCACTGCAACTGGCTAATGTCTTTCTTTCTGAAAGTGTCATGTTGGTTCCGATCAAGGTCATCTCCATTGTCAGTATCATTTCCATTATTATCACTTCCATTGTTGTTGTGGTGATACTAATGTGGTTCAGAATCTTCATTGCTCTTTTTGAACGAATGCTTCTTCTTTGATGATCCTGAGTGATTCTTGAGTTTATGTTTTCTCTTTCTATTCTCAACTTGATTCATCTTGTTTTCCAAAATGGTGGCTTTGTCAGAGAGTGATTGATAATTTGGGACATAAGCAACAGCTAGCTGCAGGTTCAACCCATCATTAAGTCCTTCAAGAAATTTTTCTTTTCTCTTAGCATCTGTATCAACTTCATCCGGTGCATATCGTGCCAGATTGTTGAATTCTTCAATATACTCAGCCACACTGAGGTGATGTTGTTTCAGATTGTGAAACTCCTTTTTCTTCAAGTACATCACTCCAGGTGAGATGTGAGTTGTTCTGAATCCATCCTCAAAAATAGCCCAAGTCACATCTTCAAGGGGAGTGGTGATCTGAAAGTTGTCCCACCATGTTGCTGCTGGTCCTTCAAGCAGAAATGCTGCAAACCTTACTTTTTCTTCATTAGTGCAGCCAACAGTCACTAAGTCTTTGTTCACTGAACGTAACCAATCATTGGCTTCCATTGGATCAGTTGTTCCAGAGAACCTTGCAGGCCTTAGTTTCAGAAACTTGGTGAGCATGTCAAGTGCTGGAGGGTTATTCTGATTGTTGTTGTTGTTCTGATTCTATATGAATGTGGTCATCTCCTGCATCAACTGTGTCTGAACTGCCATCATCTGCTGCATTTCAGGAGTGATGTTGTTGTTTTGGTTGGGGTTGGCACGACGAGGAGGCATCTGTTGGTTTGATAGGGATAAGTGTTGATGGATAGGTTTTTAAGAAGTTCTATCACACAACTCAAAACCAACCAAGTTCAATCAAACAATCAAGCAATCAACAAGCAACTATTCACTTAACAACTTATGAGATTAACTCATGAGTTGAAGGAAACAACAAGTTTTCTTGAAAATAATAACTTAGTATAGTCATACCTCATAGGTCAATATGATCCATACTCTAACTTGATATCAATGTCTTTGGTAGGCAATCTAATGTCTCTTGGTTTTTCACTTGTAGTTCTTAGTGATGTCTAGGTTGAAGTCCTTGGTGAAACTAAAGTTGAAATCACTTAAAGATGTTGAAGTCATTAGAGTTGATGAAAACTTTTTGCACATGGTGAAGTCTTTGGCCATGGAGTAGGCTTTATCCATCAAGTTGAAAATAAGAGGTGTAGAATCAAAACCAAAATGGTTTGAGGAAAGAGTTTACAAGATTGTTTGTAAATAAGTTTTGGAACAAATACAACTCTTATTTTTCTAAGGGGTTTTGTCCAATCCTAGGGTTACAAATCCTACAGGCAACACAATGCTCTGATACCATCTGTAAAGGGTCCCAACCTTTAAATAAGGTAGAGATCCCTGTGTTTACAATGCTAGTCCCTGGATCAATAGCTAGCATCCACAGTTAAGATGTAATATCAAGAAACAAAGGTCATAATACAACTTTATTACCAGGAATAAAATAATTCATTACATCTTACATAGCTCATTTGGCTATCACATTACATTGCAGCAGAATATCTATAAGCATGGGGTCCTTCATCTTCAAAGTGCAACAGGCAATCATGTTGGTTGTAGACTTGTAATCCTATTCAACTCACTTCACTAACATCAAACAAACCTGCAACATAATAAGTTGCAGCCACAAGGGTCAATACATTTGAATTGTATTGGCAAGTTTCACTACTATATAGAAATAAGTGGATCCTATCATTACATGCATATTTGGCTGAGTAGGGTTTAGGCTCTTTTGTAGAAAACAATATAGTTTTATCCTATCTTTTCAAAATAGTTTTGATCTTTTGTCAAGTCTTTCTGAAATTCTTGGAAAACTCCAAGTGCTTCAAAATCCCTTGTTGTCACCATCAAGTTTTACTTTGAGAAATTAGAATGTCGGGATTTTCCATAGCTTCAGGCCTTAGTTGCTCAGAGTTGTCCGTAACCGGGGACACGGCTAAGTACTTAGAATTTTATCTTCTGTAGAAGTTGTACACTTTACCCACATGACACAATCTCATCTTGATGCCACCAGTGGCCGCTGGATAAGTACTCACCAAGATGGAGTACTGGCAGATTGAGAATGTGACAAAGTCTTTCCATAGAAGTCCTCCCAATACACAATGCTAGCTTGTCATCCAGGCACCAATGTAGGGTTTCAAGTTCCCTTACACAACTCTAGTTAACCTGAAGATGCCAATGCATGGGTCTTCCACTATGTAGTTGACTAAGCCAGAGCCCATTTAGCATGTGGCTGTACACGGAAGCCACTGTATGAGAAACATGTTCAATCTCTAAGTACCTGGGTGGTTTTCTTCTAGTGCACAACAAAAAGAGATTTCCATATAAACATGGTTCCTTTTGTTGCCACCTTGTCCAAAACTTGAGTATCCTTGTCCACCCAGGTGGTTCATTGAGTACTTGTTTTATTATATAAAACATATATCTTTTCAACTCTACATATATTCATAACATGTCTCCCATCCCAATATATAGGAGGGATAAGCATACTACAACTACAATGTTTCCACTAAGGAATATATAAGGGTATCCTATTAGGATTTAGCATAGCATAAAATATATATTAAAACTTCCATGCATGTTACAAAATCCACTAAGTGTAATGAAAGTAGTAGGACTTGGATGATAGTGTCACTTTCCTTTTTAGTAGAGAATGTTGGTTCACTTCTTGATCTTGCAAATATCACACTCTTCTAACTTCACTACAATTCAATCAAGAAAACACATATTCAACACAACATTCAAACAATTTGTCGCACATAAAATAACAAAAACAAGGTCACACATGTAAGCATGCAAAAGGTAGTTTTCTTTGCAAAGGTGGTTTCTACTAGGCTATAAACATTATAAAGTTCAAAGTGGTCATTTACTAAAGTGGTAAAACCATTTGCAAAAGGTTTTATCTACAAACCATTTCTAAATCAAATCAATATTTTATGTGGTTGAAAATGCTTTTATCAAAGAAATAATTTTATATTGTTCATCAAATAAGTTGTTAATTCACAAAACTTGGTGTTTAGGGTCAGAAGGTTTGAATTAAAACATTTCCCAAAGGTTTTACTCAAAAATCATTTCCATATCAAAATCAATATTTTTTTGACTAGAAATGAGCTAATTCAAGTATTTATTCCTAAACTTCACAAAATTCATTTTTAAATCCATGAGTTTGTTCCTAAGGTCAGTAGGTTCACAACAAATCATTTTGCAAAGATTTCATTTTAAAATTATATCTAGAACAATTTTTATATTCATAATAAGCCTACACATGTTTCTGCCAATTCTAACAATTTTCTAGAAGCAAATCATTAAACAAATTGCATGGTTGCAAAGTACTTGTTCTACTGATTCTATTGATATAAAATTTGCAATTTTTGGACATGTATAATTCAAGTTATGATTTTTACAAGTTTGCATATCAATCAGATTCAAAATTCTGTTTTAAACATAACCAGTGCCACGCGGCGTGATTCTATTGGCCGGTACCGCTTCGTGCGGATCGGCCTCTCTGGATCGTTGGATCTAAGTGAGATCGTGTGGCGCAGAGGCACCCGTACCTCTTCGTTTAATGATTCTATCTAAGCCGCCAGATGGAGATCTAACGGTGCAAAACGACTTGACCTAACTCGAGCGGCGCCGGCGGTGGCTGGCGGTGGCGCACGGTCAGACGGTGTGCTTGCCGACGAACCAAGAAGCAAGGAAGACAGATTAGGGTCTCACCGTGCTCAGGGGATCGTGGCGATGCTCAACGTGGTCGCGAGGAGGCAAGGGGCGCACGGGGGCGGGAGTAATCGCTCGTCGGAGTTGCTGCGAGAGGCGGTGCTCTCGGGTTGTCGTCGCTGGTGTCGTTTAGGACCGCGCTAAGGCAAAGGAGAGGCACGGTTAGGTGCGCACGAGGGTCGCGAGTAAGGGAGCATCACTGAGAGGTGCTGGGGCGGTCTGACCTTACCAGGGGGAGGTCGCCAGAGAAGGGACAGACGCGGCGGCGCGTTGAGCTTGTCCTTGCCGACGCTCTGGGGCAAGCGCGGGCGAACGGGAGGCACTAGCAGGTGCGCCTGGAGGTGGAGAACCAGCTCGCATGCAGATGGAGGCGAGGGGCGGCCGTGGTTCGCCGGAATTGACCGGGGAAGTCGTCGGAGACAGAGAAGGTTTGGGCTAAAATTCTGGCAGCTTGTGGCAGAGAGGGGGCGCTGTGTGGGGGGAAAGAGAGAGCGGAGAGGGGCGTTTATGCATGCGTGGTTGCTGGAGGAGTTAAGGCCGCCATCAACGCGAGTTCAACGCGAGTTCAACGCCGGAGTTACTGCCAGAAACGGCGAGGAGGAAATGTCGCGGGTTGAAGACAATGTGCTGGCGCTGTGGGACCTGTCTGTTAGCGAGGGAGAGAGAGTGGGAGATGGGCCACCTGTCTGTGACTCTGCGGGTGCAAGAATGAGTGAAAAAGTTTCACCGCGGGGAGTTTTAGTTGGGCTGGAGCTGGGCTTAGTGGGCCAGATGGGTTGGGCTGCTGTTTGTTTCATTTTTTTATTCAGAATCTTTTTCCTTTTTCTATTTGAATTTCTGTTTTGATTTTATTCAAACAATTCAAACACTCAAATGAATTCAAAACTTTGCCAAACTTTGCGTAGATTTTAATTCTGTTTAACAACATAATCCAAAGTCAAAAATAAAAATATTTTTTTATTCTTTTTAGGATCCATTAATAATTAAATAAATAGACCTTAGTCATTAATTCAAATAGGATTTAGTTGACTTATCTATTTGAAATCTAAAACAAACCAAAACCTTTTCAGTAGGTTTCATTTGAAAGTATAAAACACTTGGAAATCTTATTTAAAATAAATTAACAAGTTTTAGTGTTTATTTAAATTGGAAAAGCCCTTACTTTAATAAAATTGGATAATAATAAATCCTCATTATTTTATTTAAATAAACCTTTACTCTTTTTATCAAATAGAAATATTTTATTTCAAAAGCTTGGCCAAGATTTAATTTGGCTCTATAAAATAATCTGTATTTATAAATTCTACTTTGCTTTTGAAATCCAAACCTTTTTATTAAAAGATCCAAAAATAGTGATTCCAATTATTAAAACTTTCTTTAATAATTGTTTATCTTTTTAAATCCCTTTAGAATTTTATTTGATCAAAATAGGTTTTGATATTTCCAATTGGAATCAAAAAGTTTCTTCTCACCCTAAATTTCAACAATTGTTTATTAATTTTTCACATTTCAAAATTTGGAAAATTTTGGGATGTGACAATTTGTTCTCCCCGACACGAGTATGCAGCACTATGGCCTTAGTCCTCCCTGCAGCACTTCCGTATACCCAAACCCTCGGCTTGGCAATATACAATTGTTGACTCCACTTCCTTCCCTACGCCTAAAACATACCATCCGCGGGAGACCCAATTGTTGCACCGTAGCAGGTGATGGAGGCCCCAGATCTGCAGACCTGGAGTAGAGTCCACTCGGGCTTCCAGGGATTGCTCCCGTTAAGCAAGTACAAGCAGCCCCGGCTAAGGATTACAACTACGATCTAAGCCCCAGCGCCTAGGGTAATGTGGTTGCACGGATAAATTGTTCCGGACATTGGCATATAACATCCCTTCTCTTTCTCTTACTTGGATTTCTCCTTACTAACTTTCTCTTCATCTACCTCATATCTTCTTTTGGTAAAACTTCCACTCGGAAAGGATGCCTCTTTCCAAGGGTTTTATTTTGGAAACTTTGTAGTGGGGTAAAACCCAAAATAGTTTTATCTTTGAAAATCCGTGGGTTCCAAGGGGGAAGATGCTAATCATCATTGCCTCAGTCTAAAGGGGTAAACATAGGTGAAAAAGGGTAGGTGTCCTAAGGGACAGTCATCCATAACTTGGAGGAGCCAAGGTACTCACGCACTTTTATTTGAAATAAACCATGCCTGTGATCATGCAATTTGTAAGCGAGATATAAAACAGTTGATAAACAGGAGTAGGTTAATATAGGAGTTCAGGAATGGTGGCTTGCCTGTGACCAGCGAGATATCCCTTGACGGCGTTAGATAACCAGAATACCAATAATAACAATAATAAGATAACCCGATGCTTCCTTCTTCTCGGCGTCACACAATCGCAACTATCGTCGTTATCGAACATACATGCAAGGAAACAATACACCAATCAATACAAGGCATACAAGCATCAAACCATACAACAAGTAAAGGATAGATTCATGATATGAGGCACTGGGATGTGGGATGATGGTTTGATGAGATTAGCAAGGGATTTGGAGATATTAGGGAAAAAGGATCCCTTTTGATTTATAGCCTAAGAACTACCTAAGGGAGGGTTTTTGATCAAGGACTTGATCTGTATGATACCATTGTGTAAATATGATATCATCAGCTAGGCATTGGTAGAATGAAGCCAACAAAAGTGGTTTCACTATGTTAGCAATTTCCCTTGATTTACAATGGAGTTTATAGTGAATAAAGCTCTAGTTTTAGGAAATAATTCACCAGAACTTCTCTGGAGTTCCAAAAATTATTTCCTTGGGTGATTAGGTAGTATTTGGTGGACTGAAATAAGAGGAGTTGGAATCACCTCAAAACAATTACCAGAATGCCCTTGAGAAATTCCCAAAGACAGTACTGGACAAGATTTGTCTTTTTCACAAGATTTAATCTAAAGGATATTTTTAGTTTGTTCCAAGAACACATGTTAGGTACTGATAATACCTTTCTGTAGAAATTGGAATCATCTTGTTTGGATTTGCAGAGCTACTGTAATGTTTTTATTAGTGAATAAACCATGCATAGAAGGGTTTAATTCACTAAAAATCAACAGATACTCATAAAATTATAAGCTGATCCATTTTGGAAGATATGGTTATGTGTGTCTAGTGAGAGTTGGAATTATGTCCAAACCTCATTTGGTTTGACCTAGGGAATTTCCTAAAGTCAGAAAGGCTCTGTTTTTCATAATTTTTATCGGGGGCAAACTAGGATGCAAACTAGGGTGGGACCAGTGTGACATGAAAGGTATGGGTGATACCTTTCCACGTCAATTGGAATTACTCCATTTGGATAAACCAAACTTTCTAGAGGGTTCATTTAGTGTTCAGGACAGATCTGGGGAGAACATTTATCATATTTATTTTATATACTATTCTGGTGTAAAACTTGGTCTGCATGTGAGGGAACAGGTGTAGGCTTGTGAGGAATTTTAGATCTGGATGTTTTGAAGGCTTTTACATTTTTATTTAGATTTAAAGTAACTCGGTATTTTTTTGGGTCTATACAAACAGAAAAAGAAAAGAGGGGAGGGAGTTTGCGGGCTGGATCTGGGACGGAGGTGGGCTGGTAAGGGAGGGTTCAGCCCACCCGTGGCTTCTTGAGGCGCGGGTCAGGGCCCAGCGGGGCGAAGGGGTATGGGAGCACGAGGGTCGTCCGATTCGAATGGATCCGACGGCTGCCCGTCGTCTTCCCCCGAGAGCTCGACGGCGAGGGCGTAAACCCTAGAGCGGAGCGGAGAGGCACGGGGCAGCTCACCTGAGAGCGGAGGAGAGCCGGGAATGGGTCAGGACGATGCGGTGCTCGACGGAGAGTAGATGGAGGGACGGCACGGGGTGTTTCGACGCGAAGAGGATGCTCGCGCGATGACGCCCGCCGGTACACGCTCTAGAGCTCGCCGGAGGTGTTGTGGTGGTCCCTGCATGTCCACAAGATGAGCAATATTAGCACCAGTGGGAGGAGGGGAGTTCGGGAGTGTGACATGCAGTGAGGGAGAGGGCGAGGGGGGATGGGGTGCTCGACTTTTGTGAGGAGGCCTAAGCTCTCCTTTCTCCTTCTTTTGAGCTGGGAAGGGTAGAGGAAGAGGAGAGGGGGCTCTGGGAGGTGAGGGAGGTGTGCTGGGGGCAAATGAGAGAGTAGTGAGGCTATGGGGTGCCTTGGGGCCTTATAAACCGAGTTAGATGGGTCCATGGTGCACTAGGTACATGGGGGAGCTTGGGAGAGGGGTGCTGGCCATCCATTGGGCAAGGGAGGCGGTGGAGAGGTGAGAGAGAGGGTCCTGGTCATGCTAGGGGACAGAGAGGGGGTGGGGTGTTGTAATAAGAAAATGAGTGGCTAGACAAGACTTTGCCTTTCTCTCCCTCTTAATTAACCATGTGTGACAAGGGGTGTGGGGGCATGCTATAGTGCTGGTCGACCAGGGGAGAGTCATGAGGTTAGGGAGAAGTGCTGGAGAAGATTGGAGCTGGTTTGGGTTTGATTTGAACCAAGTTTGCTTGATTTGCAAAATGTTGATCATTTTGTGGCTTGTGAAGGAAGTTGCAAAAGTTGCATTGGGCAAAGTGTGGAAATGGTACTGGTGGGTGGAATAGGTTAAATAATCTCTTCATTATTTAAATGGGATTTTTCTGATGATTATAATCCCATTTAAATGCACTTCTTCAAAAGTGCTGAAGTATATTTTGGAAACAAGAATGATATTTTTACATTGGACAATCTTGGTTTTTGAGGTGAGATGGTCCTAAATACCATAACACACATTGTAGAATTTTATTGGGATTTATTGAGGTGGAAAATTATTTTTAGGGAATTATTTCTTGTTTCTGCCATTTAAGAAAAAGGGCAAAGAGAAATAATAAAGAATCTCAAAAATATTTAATTTTGAGTTGGGAAGATGGGATATGATATATAGACATCAAATGTGCCTTGAGATGGCAAGGTGATTTCGAGAAAAACACTCTTGCCTTTGAGGACAAGGTTGTTGGGAAATTGGTAAGTAAAGGAAATTAAATAGTTTAATAATCCAAATAATTGTGGGAATTATTTTGGGATGCTTATATACAAGGTAGATGATGTGAACTTTATGTGGGAATCAAGGTCAACCTTGGTTTTGAAGAAAAGTGATGAAAATGGTGGAAACTAGATTCTTGGAGGATATAGGGTTTGGTTATTCTAATGCCACCTAAACAGGGTTGGATTAGGGAGCTCCGAGCTCACCTTGGTACAAGGGTTATATGGATGGACATGTCTTATAGATGATCATGGAATCAAGAGTTGGTCTTGGTTGGATTTGTGGTGATGTAGAGTAGATGGCAAACTTTGTTGGAAATAAGGTTGCCATAACTGATACATCAGGTAGCCTCCTAAACCATGTGGGTTTAAGAAGCACAAGGCTCCAATGGAAATAAGTGGAGTGGGGATTGATAGGACAGGATTAGTAGATCATAACCAAGCAAAGATTTGGTCAGGGGGAAGTGGCATATAGATGTGAGCTTCTGCCAAAGTAGGCAAGATGATAAGATTTGCAGAAAAGATTATTATCTTGACTACAAAACCATCATGGATGAGTGGGAATTAAATTGGCTTAGCCAAGGGCAAGAGTGGGCCTTGGTAGTACTAATGATGTAATACAATATGGTTCAAGTACATTCTCAAGAATGCACATAGGTTGGAAAAGGTAGGGCTCCAAAGATTGAATCTAGATAAGAAATCCAAACTTAAGCCATTTTGGCAGATTTGGTGATTTTGACTAGTATGCAAGAGGTAGACATTTGAGAGGGTGGCAAGGGTTTATACTTTCCATCAAGTGGTTGATGTTGAGGTATATATTGAATATGGGAGATCCAAACTTGGATTGGGTTTCCATTAAGTTGGAAACCAACCGGAGGGATTATCCTTGGATTGATCTGAGCATGAGATGAGATGATCACTTGAGTGGCTTAGGATAGATCCATACTTGGATGCTTGCTTTGTGATTGATGAACACAATCAAGGATTGGGTCCTAAAAGATGAGCTACTATATTATCTCACTCTAGTACCTAAGCAAACAAGGCAAACAGCAGATCAAGGCAAATCATCAGACAGTAAATCAAGGAAATTCATCTTATTACTTATCTAACTACTACTAGGGTTACCATCAAGCCTAGCTTGAGGTAGGGATGGGTATTTTGGAAAGGGGTTTTGCTTTGGAGTAAGATAAGGATCATCTTGGTGTTCCTACCAAGATTGGGATAGATAGGTTTTGATAAAGGTTTTGGAAAACCTAATGATAAGAGTTGTTGAAGGTTCTGTCTTGAAAACATAAGGAGAGTACATATATATGTCTCAATAGTTTTGGCAATAGAAGCTAGTAAAGTATTTGGTTGTGTCAAAGTCATCTTGGCTCAGGTTTTTGAAATTCCAGGACATTTGAGAATATGAAAGATGAGCCAAGACATCTCTTTTGTAAAATAGTTTTTGTAAATTAGGGTTGAGATGAAGAGTACACAACTAATACACAAGCAGTTGCTTGAGCACAAGCAAACAAGCAAGCACACATTGCAAGAAAAAGTTTTTTCCCTGGTTTTTGCCTTTTTGATATTTAATCAGGGTTGCCAAAATTGGGATGTTACAGACCTTTACCCATTAAAATAATCTCGTCCCGAGATTAGGAAGGAGTAGGGTTGGGGTGATAACATCCGCTTAACAATTTCAGCGGAGGAAAATTTTAGGCGCTAAATAAGTTTTACAAATAGCCGACATGGTTAGTTACAGATCGGAGCTGCGGGGCTTCGGATCGTGTGGTTTTAGATGAAACAAGTGGAAAATACGTAGTCTTTTCCACTTAGGACAAGTCTAGGTAAGTTTAACGTCGATGCGGTACTTCCTTCTTGAGGCGGGACGGCGAGTTGAGTCTTCTATATCTTTTCGTCTGGCGGTCGATTTTTCTCTCTTCATGATCTTGATATGACAAAGGGTTGACTAGACGGTCGACCTCGGAGTGTAGGACTTTCTTGAAGTACCTTCTGATTCTGGAGAAGTACCGATTGTCGTCCTTCTTGTAGGGTCGATGATTCGGGCTTGGAGGGGTGGTCATTACTTAGTTCTGACTGGTGTTCGACTCTGGGGTCTATCGGATTTTGGACAGGGAAGACGCAGTCTTTCCCCCTTAGAGCAAAACTAGTTATCTTCTATCAACATCGTCGGAACCACTTCAGGAGTTAGAAGGTGTATTTGAAAGAGAGTTTACCAGCTTCCGGGGAGTTAGTTTTGCGCGGGGTTATGGGTCAGACGGGTTGGAGGATGCCATTGGAGTTTTGGCGGTCTCGGAAACGAGGTCCTTTGGAATGGGGTCGTTTCGGTTTTGGTCTGATGCAACGTCGTGGGTAAAACATGCAAAGAAAGATATCAGTCTTGCATAACATCCATACATTAAGCACGTTCAAACAAGTCGGTGGCGGAGGTACTTAAGGGTTACAAAACGGGTTTGTGCCGCAAGTCAACAAGGCACTTAGGGTTTTACAAAATAGGTCTTGGAGCGATACATAGATACTGCGCTAGGCTAGTTGCCTCTTGCGGACGATCCAGGAGAATCCTCTTTGGCTTCCTCTTCGCCTTTAGGAAGGTGGGTGGAGAATCCTTGGAGGTCTTGGGGTGGCTTCAACCTCTTGAGATACTGCCGAGCGGTGACACGCTTCTTTCTTCCTTGGAGGATGCGGCTTCTGGAGGCTCTTCTGGGTCCTTGATTATGGCTTGATTCCTTTGTTGGACTTCTAGAGATTCTTTACGATCCAGGATAGCTTGGACGCGATGAAGTTCCATCTAGTTGCGGCGGTATTCATCGACAACTGCGGTGAGGAGCTCATTTCCAGCATAGCTATAACGGTCTTGAAGCTGCAGGGAGGGGTAGGTCAAGCGGGGATCTTAGGATTGACCGGACGAATCCAAGCTTCCTTTGATAGGCAGAAAGAAGGTCGTGGGTTGCCTCATCTCGGGAAGGACATCCCGAATGCAGAACAGGGCTTCTCTTGCAGCCATTTGTAGTGCCAGTACTGGGGTTGGCATACGGAATCCTGTGGCGCGAATGGGTTCTCCGGGTACTCCATACTTTCATTGAATGATCACTTGACCCAGATATAGTCCGGTCTCCAGTCCTTTGTGGAGTTGGTAGGTGGGGGTTGGGTGTATCCGCAAAGCTGCAGGGAATCCCATAGGAGCATGGGGAATCCTGCGCTTAGCCATGTCTCATCAACGGGCTCCATCTGCACAGAGGAGGGTTTGTGGTTCAGGGGTGAGATAAAACAGATAGGTGCATATTTATCTTGGTACAGAGTTATTTCTAAACGGAGTCATGGCTTGGTTTTCTTCGGACGACTCTCAAAGTCGAGGGTGGGAGGTTCGTTGGAGTTGAGTGGAGAGACGCGGTCTTTCCACCTTAGGGATTTACTTGAGGGTGGTCGAGGTTTCCATAGGTGGCCATCCTGCTGAGGAGAGGTTTCTGCTTAAGGTGTTTGCGAGAGTTAGTATTGGGATTCTACCAACTAGGTGGTCGAAACTACCGTATCAGATGACTCCCGACAGACAAGCAACACATTCCAAACATCACTCACGCACATGACAAGCAAACAAGGCACACCATAAGTACTAAGGAGGTGACTACACGCCATAGAGGGAATCCTACTTTGGGGATAATAGTCCTAAGTACGGACATCATGGAGGTCTTAACTTCTGTCTTGCCGTCTTTTGTCGTCAGTGCCGTACTTGATTGATTTGGGGGCAGTGAAGGACTCCGTTGGTAGAGCGATCTTGTAGTATCTGGCGTCGTTGGTAGCTCCTTGGTCTTGCTTGTGTTGGGATCTCTTTGTTCTAGGTCTTCGTCTTCATTGTCTCTAGTTTGGACTTTGTTTTGAAAACGGAACACTTGAAGTAGATAAGATATAGAGTAATCCATTTTCAAATTGTTTAAGTCAGAGAAGGTGAGATACAAAATCTTTCAAAAAGCTTTTGAGGAAAATAGTTTGCGAAAACTGGTGTTTTCATAAATAGGGGTTATCCTGTCTAACATCCATGCTAACTAAGGTCTCCTATAGTCAGGATGGCTCTGATACCATGTCTATGGCACCCCGGATTTTTGGTCTGAGAATACCCGTTATGCATGAAGTTCATGTTCCCATGATCAGTGAGCCGTGATCATAACCGACTAGTATCATTACATCATCCATAAAGTAACGAGTACAAACTTACAAAGTGGCCATTATGGCGATTACAACACAGATAGCGGAAGTCTTCAGCATAGACCCCATGCCTTAACCTATAGGCAACTGACTGGGAAGACAGCCTAGTTACGGATCAGCGTTTGACAGAACCTAAGTCGGTGATCCTCAACTCGGATTATGCAACAACCTCAGGTTTAAGGATTACATTGATTGAGATATACAAATGACAACTTGTTCGTTGTACCTCAATATGGGTCAATCCGACTTGCTAAACTCTTTAGCCGAATCTGTGTAAGTCGGAATAGCATCTCCATGCCCATGACAAGTCGAACCGAGTCATCTAGCCGACTTTCACATTGGTCTAAGTTTTGTGTCCAGCACAACCTCAATGACCAAGGAAATTTAGTATAAACAGCATGAATGTATAGTTCCACAACCGAATCACATATTCAATGATATACATCAGATGCTCAGACAAGGACATCTTAATAACTTTATGAATACAATGGTAAATATCATCATACATGATTGCCTCTAGGGAATATTCCCAACAATTTTGACTTTTTGGTTCTTTCCTAGCACCCCTGAATCTTTCCGACTCTCCTACCTCCAAACCTCGCCTCGAGCGTATTAAGCTTGTTAGAGATATCTTGTACGACCTCCGCCAAACTCTTGAAGAGGTTGGCAAGTCCGTCAAGCTTTCCGACTTGCACACAATGTCACTGCACGAGGTGAGGGACAAGGTTAAGGAGATTCCGAAGCTTATCAAAGACTGGAAGATCTCCTACGCTCGGACTGCTTCTCAGACTACTCTTACCATGGTGATGAGCCACCACAGTGAGATGGAAATCTGGCATGTCACCAAGGGTATTGGCGAGGAGGAGGATGAGGGTAACCCACAGGACATCAAGGCCATCCAAGAGTCTTGTGCAGGTTATGCTTGTCGTGTGACAGAGATGACCAACTATATGACGTTGTTCTTCGAATCCGTCGTCGTGCCTTCCTAGCCCCAAGAGCCAGAAGCCAGCATTTCTTCCGAGTCTGAGATCGAGGGCGACAATGATGTCGACTCCAGCGCTCCACCTGCTTCATCACCACCTGAATCTGCAGCATAAGCAGTTTTTATGCATTATTCCGAACTTATGGCAATGTAATGATGGAAGCAATGTTTTATTTTGTGTTGGTCTTATAAAAACTACTGCTTTTACTATCATAGCACTTCATGCTTATATATTTTTTATGCATGTGCTTGAAAATTTCTGAAGCACTTTATGTTTTTATGCCTATACTTGTCGTTTTATCTGGCTCTCTACCTCGTCCCTTTCATGGTCTGGCTGACCTTTAGCATGGAAACTTTGCCGAGCAACGGAGCGCAATTGCTAAACCAGTTTAAACTCGGAAACAAAGTCGGCTTCTAGTACCAACAACTCATTACTCGGAAAATGCCCATGTCTAAGCAATCAGATAAAAAACCTAAGTATAGACAATAAATTAAATTTTGTACCCTAAGGTAAAACTTTTAAATATTCAAAAATCATAACAAGAATGAACAAGATCATAAAGTACTTTCAAGCATTCTGGAATTTTTGAAAAAATGACATGCTCTTTTGAAAATAAGATGGCAAAAACTTCTCAAAGATAACATATGAGGAAACCAACAGTTTATTTCACTTTGAACATGTACATATATGATTACAAGGAAATGTAACTAAGAATAGAAGGGACGTACCCGTGCGATATTCCATGGACGGTCTATTTCATCCGGGTATGTGCTGCCACCAGCTCTCTTTCTCTTCCGAGTATCAGGTATTTCCTTGACTAGTCTCATATTGTTTAAATAATATGACCCATTATGCAGAACTCTGCTAACCATAAAAGGTCCTTCCCAAATCGGGGAAAGTTTGTGCTTTCTATTTTGCACAAGTCGGAGAACCGAATCGCCTTTTCTGAAAGAATGGTTTGGCACTCTCTGACTATGATACTTGCGCAACTTTTGTTGATAGGTTGTAGATCTCTGTTCAGGAACAACACATACTTCTTCGATTATATCGAGATCATCCTGTCGAGATACTTCTGCAACTTATTCGATATACACTTTAACTCGTGGAGACTGATGAATTAGATCACTTGGAAGAACTGCTTCTGCACCATAGACCAAGAAGAAAAGAATATAGTCGATTGATCTGTTAGGAGTTGTATGTAAGCTCCATATCACAGACGGTAATTCTTCCTCCCAAGCCCCCACGGCCTGACAAAGTGGTGCCTCGAGGCGAGGTTGGATTCCTTGTAAAATAAGGCCATTAGTTTTTCGACTTTTCCATTATCTTGTGGATGTGCGACTCATGCAATATCAAGTCGGATCCCTTGTTCTTCGCAGAATTTGGCAAGTTCTCCCAGGGAAAAATTGCTCCCATTGTCAGTAATTATACTGTGCAGATATCCGAATCGTATGATTACGTCCTCGACGAAATTTCTGGCTATGGCTCCATCGCAACTTGTTACGGGTTTAGCCTCAATCCACTTTGTAAATTTATCTACCATCACTAGTAGGTGAGTAAATCCACATTTTGCCGTGCGAAACATCCCTACCATATCAAGACCCCAGACCGCGAACGGCCCTGTAATAGGGATTGTTTGTAGCTGTTCAGCCGGAACATGTGCCTGATGAGCGTACTTTTGGCAGCATCTGCATGTTTTGACCAGTTAATCGGCATCTGCCTTAGCTGTAAGCCAAAAGAATCCGTGTCGAAAAGCTTTTACCACTAAGCATCTGGCTGCAGCATGATGACCACACTCTCCTTCATGGATTTCTCTTAAGATTTCCACTCCTTCCTCTAAATAAATACATCGCTGAAACACGCCAGAAACACTCCGTTTATAGAGCTCACCATTTATTATAGTGTAGGCTTTTGCTCGTCAGACAATCTGCCGCCTCAAGACTTCGTATTCGGGTAACTTTCTGTCTATCAGGAAATCCAGATAGAGTTTTGTCCAGCTGGGAATTATAGCCAGAACTGTTATTAAAGGTGAGTCGGATTTGTCGGATAGTCCTCATCAACTTCAACTATGGAGGGGACCCTTAAATGCTCTAAGAAAGCGCCATCCGGTATTTGTTTCCGCGTAGAGCCTATCCTTGATAGAGCATCAGATTCCTCATTTTCTACTTGAGGGATGTGTTGAACCTCAAAACCCTCGAACGATTTAGATAGTTCATCCACAACAGCTTTGTATGCTGCCATGTGCTTGTTTGCGTTGCAGATTTCGGATACTTCTTGAGCAACTAAATCCGAGTCTCCGTAACACATGAGTCTTGATATGCCAATGTTTTTGGCCATGCGTATTCCATGCAGCAGTGCTTCATACTCGGCAATATTGTTAGTTGTCGTGAAGTGTATTTGCAACACATAGAACAACTTATCTCCTTGGGGTGATTTGAGCACCACGCCATCCCCCGAGCCTCCTCGTGCTTTTGATCCGTCAAAGTGAAGGGTCCAAAATTCCGAGTCTGGAGGACCTGTGTTTTCTGCCGTCTTTGTCCAATCAACAACAAAATCGGCAAGTATTTGGGACTTGATTCCTGTACGTGGTTTGTAGTCAATGTCAATATATGCAAGCTCTATTCCCCACTTTGCGACATGTCATGTGGCGTCGTGGTTATTGATTATATCTCGCTGGGGAGCGGTGCTCACCACTGTGATCTTGTGCTCTTGAAAATAGTGGCGTAGCTTTCTGGATGCAAAGAACACTCCAGAGGCTAGCTTCTGATGGTGTGGATACCATTGTTTTGATTCTGTCAGGACCTCACTCAGATAATAAGTTGTCCGCTGCACCTTATGCTTGTGGCCTTCTTCCTCGCGCCCGACTACTGTTACCACACTTATGACCTTGTTGGTCGTTGCAATGTAGAGTAACATAGGTTCCTGAGGTTCTGGCGCTACGAGAGATGGTGGATTTGAAAGTAGATCTTTCAAACTTTACAGGGAAATTTCGGCTTCCTGGGTCCAGACAATTTTTTTGGTTTTCTTCAAGAGTTTATACAAAGGTGCGGATTTTTCGCCGAGTCGGCTGACGAACCGACTCACCACTGCAATACAACCAGTGAGACGCTATATGTCCTTCAGGCAAGTCGGCATGGTAATGTTTAGGATAGCCTTGATTTTCTCCCGGTTCACCTCTATGCCTCGCTCAGAGACGATGAAACCTAACAATTTTCCGGCTGGAATTCCAAAGAAACACTTCTTCGGATTTAGCATCATATTGAATTTTTGTAGACTAGCAAATGTTTCGTCCAAGTCGAAAATTAAAGTTTCCTAATTTTTGGGCATAAATTCTATGTCGTCTACGTATACATGGATGTTACGTCTGACTTGGTCATTGAGACAACGTTGCATAGTGCGTTGATATGTTGCTCCTCCGTTCTTTAAGACAAAAAGCATAGTTTTGTAGCAGAAGGTTCCAAAAGGAGTGACTAAAGACATCTTAATTTGATCCGACTCTTTCATCGGTATTTGGTGATATCCGTAATATGCATCGAGAAAACAGAGTAGTTCCGACCCTGCCGTTGAGTCGATAACTTGCTCGATTCTTGGCAAACGAAACAGATCTTTTGGGCATGCCTTATTCAAAGCGGTATAATCAACACACATCCTTAAATCAATGGTGTCCATTTTAGGGACGAGTATAGGATTTTCCACCCAATCTGTATGGATGACCTCTGTTATAAAATCCGCTAATTCTAGTCGGGCTAATTCCTTGGCTATTGCTTTACGCTTTTCATCACCAAACCGTCGTAAGGACTGTTTGAAGGGTTTAGCGTCAGGGTACACATTAAGAGAGTGCCCGGCAAGTTCCCTAGATACTCCGGTCATGTCAAAAGGCTGCCATGCGAAGATATCACTATTAGCTTTGAGGAACTCGACGAGCGTGCTTTCCTATGCATGGCCTAAGCCTACCCCTATGTTCGTCGTCTTTGATGGATCATCTTCCTTCAGAGACGTTTTATTTTTTGCTTCCAATGGATTGAACTGCAAACTTGGCTTCAGCACCTCGTTCTTGGTAGCGGGCATCTCGGATGGATCGATGGTTTTCTTGATCTCCTGGTACTCCTGGGCGTGCAACATGGCTTCAGCGAAGGCAGCATATCCTTCGTCGCACTCTCGCACCTTCCTTAGATTTCCCCGTATGGTGATTACGCCCTTTCGACCTGGAAGTTTGATCATGTTGTAGATGTAACAGGGACGGCCATGAACGCCTAGTAAGCCGGACGTCCGAAGATGGCGTGGTAAGCACTTTTGAACGGTACCACCTCAAAAGAGAGTGGCTCGGTCCGATAATTGTCTCGTGTTCCGAATGTCACGTCCAGAGTAATCTCACCGAGAGAATCCGCCTGTCTCCCTGGTACAATGCCATGGAAAGTTACACTGCTGTAACTCAACTAGCTCTTGTGTAGCTTCTTGTGGTGGAGCGTCTCGATGTAGAGGATGTTAATGCTGCTTCCGCCGTCCATGAGTGTTTTAGAGAACTCATAGCCATCAATAAGAGGATTGACGACCATAGGGTACTTTCCCTGACGATGTGTTTTACTCGGGTGATCTAAACGATGAAAGGTGATAGTTACATCCGACCAATCCAGAAACTGTGGAACAGCCGGAACCGTGGCATTGAGCTCACAGAGAACCGCCTTCTTGTCTTTAGCAGGTTGGGATCCAAGGAAGCAGACGTATGCGTCTTTCTTAGTCGTAAAAGTCCTATTTCCATCCGACTTGGGCTCTCCAGCGGCTTTTGCTTCTTCCATGTTGAAATCTTCCTTCGGCTCCTTTCCTTTCTCAGAATTTTTCTTTCCTTTTCGTCGCTTGGCTCTGTAGCCAGTGGATTCGTCTTTCTTGATGTCGTCATTGAAACGACACTCGGCATTTGTGTCGGTAGATCCTCTGTTACTATCCAAGTGGTGGACACAGGGATTATTGGCAATGTCGGCCCAGGTATAGGTTCTTCCGGGTTGTTGGTCTGCTCTACCCTGGATTCGGGAAGTTCCATGGCCTCTACCCCGGCCGCCTCCGTTCCCTCCTCGTCCTCCAGATCTGAAAGTTGCGTTAACAGCTGCGTTGTCCGGAGCCGGCTTTTCGGTCGAGGTGTTCTTGCGCTTCTGATTTTGTTTTGGCTGTTTGGCCGCATTTGGATTGGCCAGAATATTTAGAAGCCCTTATGAATCATCATCGGCATCAACATACTTGCTTGTCGTTTCTATCATTTCTCCCAAATCTATGACGTGGTCATGCTTCAGTCTGTGATGTAAAAGTCTGACTGGAAGTCCTGCAATAAAAGCTTCTATCGCAGTTTGCTCGTTTACTCCCTCGCACTAGTTTTTCGTGTCAATCCAGC
Source organism: Avena sativa (assembly GCA_916181665.1). Classification (NCBI taxonomy): domain Eukaryota; kingdom Viridiplantae; phylum Streptophyta; class Magnoliopsida; order Poales; family Poaceae; genus Avena; species Avena sativa. The sequence goes on along the minus strand of OV702282.1, from coordinate 21,145,321 downwards.
GTCTGCGGTAATCCCTGTAGGTTTCTCCGGGTCTTTGTATGCAATGCTACAAGTCTCCGACTGTGCAGGGCCTCCTATATGTTCCCTCAAAGTTTGAAAAGAACGCACTTTGCATATCATACCAGTTGTGAATTGAATTCTCTGGTAGTTCATTAAGCCATGATCGATCCGTCTTCCTCAGCATGAGCAGGAGATATCAGACTGCAACCAGGATGTTTCCTCCTTTGGCGATGCAGCAGGCCTGGAAGAAATCCTGAAGCCAGGTATCTGGCCGAGCTGCGCCGTCGTAGGGCTAAATGTGTTTGACAATACCAAAGTCAACCGGATTCCTTTCTCAGAATTTTTCTTTCCTTTTCGTCGCTTGGCTCTGTAGCCAGCGGATTCGTCTTTCTTGATGTCGTCATTGAAACGACACTCGGCATTTGTGTCGGTAGATCCTCTGTTACTATCCAAGTGGTGGACACAGGGATTATTGGCAATGTCGGCACAGGTATAGGTTCTTCCGGGTTGTTGGTCTGCTCTACCCTGGATTCGGGAAGTTCCACGGCCTCTACCCCGGCCGCCTCCGTTCCCTCCTCGTCCTCTAGATCTGAAAGTTGCGTTAACAGCTGCGTTGTCCGGAGCCGGCTTTTCGGTCGAGGTGTTCTTGCGCTTCTGATTTTGTTTTGGCTGTTTGGCCGCATTTGGATTGGCCAGAATATTTAGAAGCCCTTATGAATCATCATCGGCATCAACATACTTGCTTGTCGTTTCTATCATTTCTCCCAAATCTATGACGTGGTCATGCTTCAGTCTGTGATGTAAAAGTCTGACTGGAAGTCCTGCAATAAAAGCTTCTATCGCAGTTTGCTCGTTTACTCCCTCGCACTAGTTTTTCGTGTCAATCCAGCGTCTGCGGTAATCCCTGTAGGTTTCTCCGGGTCTTTGTATGCAATGCTACAAGTCTCCGACTGTGCAGGGCCTCCTATATGTTCCCTCAAAGTTTGAAAAGAACGCACTTTGCATATCATACCAGTTGTGAATTGAATTCTCTGGTAGTTCATTAAGCCATGATCGATCCGTCTTCCTCAGCATGAGCAGGAGATATCAGACTGCAACCAGGATGTTTCCTCCTTTGGCGATGCAGCAGGCCTGGAAGAAATCCTGAAGCCAGGTATCTGGCCGAGCTGCGCCGTCGTAGGGCTAAATGTGTTTGACAATACCAAAGTCAAACGGAAACTTGGTCTGACGTATGCGTGGTCCAAAGAACTTGGGTCCCACATACACGTCTTCTTCCTCGTACTACCGCGCTTCTATGTTTGATTCAATGCGATAGCGAGCGTCGTTTGGCAAGAGATATCTGCGCCTTGGAGGCTCACGGCTTCTGCGCGGCGGAGTCGGATTTCTGCTTCTCCTTTCACATTGCCGCCTCCGCCCCTGCGGCTTCCATGGCTACGTCGGGATCCTTCATGGTCACTGCTAGGAGGCGATGGTGGCCCAGGTGGATTATTTCCGGCTGGGTTACGTGGTGGTGGCGGTGGAGCCTCATTATGTTGACTCCGATGCCTATTTCTTAGGGCATCATCCCTACTTGATTCAGGATGATCCAGATCATCTCTTTGTCCCGTAGCTAGCCGGACGGCTCGGTGGTGGCTTCCTTAGCCGATCTTTCTCCTCTCATTGGCGACGTGTTTCTGGGTCTTCTCTATAGCGGTTTTTTGCCGATGATGGTCCTGATAAGGAACCATTGCCCTGATGGCGTCTTGGGACGCAGCCGGAATAACTCTTGCCAGTCACATGTCAGCCGGCGAGAGTGGCCGTTTGAGCCGGTTCTTGAATTCTCTTCTTCTCCACGGGGACGATAGCGTTGAGTCGTATCCCTGTGAAGCCTTACGTCAGCACTTTGGTCAGCGCCAGTGTGGCAAAACTCGGATTTTGAGGCCAGTTTGCCACTAAATGACGCGACTGTTTTATGTTGTTTTAATCCTTTGTCTAGCAACGCGACGCACTACTAGACCTGCAGCGGAGTCGGATTATTGGCGGGGATGGCTCGAGCTGTAGCAGCGTTCTCCAATGGCGTGCTATAGACTTGGATCTTCTCTCCATCTTTTCCATCGAATAAATCTTTGTGGATATTCGGGTTCTTGTTAGCAAGAAATGGACCTCCCCTTGTTTTTTTGGATGTCGCTTGAAATCTTACTGCTATTTGGCAGGATCATTGTCTAACTGCTGCCTCATCTCGACGATGTGTGCGGCCTCTTTGAGTAGAAACAGACGGTGCTTTTCCAAGTCCTCAGCTCTTTTCTCCAGCGCCTCCGGTGTGAGATCCAAAGTCGCTGGGATTGGAATCATGAGAGCATCTCCGTAAATTTCACGTGCGCCCTTGGTGACGACGTGTCCATCCACAGGAGGGTCGATCAGGGTGGTATTGATCGGATCTCCGTCCTGATTCTCCATCTCGATCTCTTCATCAACTTTTTCCTTGTTGGTTTCCTTGACATCCAGCTCTTCCGGTGTCGGATTTTTGTTCTTCTTCTGCTTCTTTGACCACCCGGTAGCCTTAACATGCGTACGAGTGGCAAAGACAGCTTTTGGTCTGGTACCGGGGGATAAACTTCCGTCAGTACTTTTTGTCATGGTTGGCTTGTGGAACTCAAAGGAATCTCCGGTATCCATATCATCCTGCGAGGTGTAGCTTTCATCCATGCTATCATATGGACTAGGAGAATTTTACGGCTCACCTTGCATTTGCTTGGAGATGTGCTCTTGTTCATACTCCTCCATCTCTTTGTCGAAGTCTCGAAGTTCCTGCGGTGTGATTGACTCCTGAGGGGAGCCAGGTGAGTCGGCGTTTTCTTTGATTGCATCTAGGGCCGAATCACTACCAGCTCCAGCATTGACAGAGTCTGATCCAGTGCTTATGTGGTACACGAAACAGTGCTTCTTCTTGTTCATGTTCTTGAAGTAGCGGCACAGCTGGGTTTCCGCCTCCTCCATCGCAAAGCTCTCCTTGATGTTGGTGATTGCTTCGTAATCGATGTAGGGGCGTTTCATCATCTCCTTAATCATGTGCTTCAAGGGTAGTTTTCTGCTATGACGTCCGGTAGGACGGAGCCATAGCGGATATATTCCTCATCCGTGTATCCGATCTCATCAGGAGATCATATCCGGATTTTTCTTCCACCTTTTCTTCCACTACAGCAGTGGGCTGGGTGGGTTTGATTTCTATCGGGATCTTGAACTCTTCCGCATCTGCGGACCAAGTAGATCCAGATTTTTCTTCCATCGTGGTCATCACCTCAAGGGTGGGTTGGGCGGGTTCAGCGAAACCGAGATAGATATTGATCTCGCCGATGGACATGATCGTGTAGGTCGTCACGGGTTTCGAGGCCGGAATCCAGGTCTTGTCGAGAAGGACGAGAGGGACATCACTGGGTAGACCACGCGACCCATGGCGATAGTTTTGCCGATTCCTACATGTGCAGATTCTGCCTGGAACGATGCTCCAAAGGTCACCTGCCCCACGGTGGGCGCCAACTGTCATCGAATTGTCGACAAGTACGCCATAGGGGGTCCTAGTGGCGTTGGAAGGATGGGGTGTGAGACGTCGAATGTTCCAGGAGCAGTGAGCACAAGTTTACCCTGGTTCAGATCCGACTGTGGTTATTGGATCCTACTCCTGCTAGCAACCCGGTAATATATCGGTGTAAGACGGATGTTACAGCGGATTACAAGAGAGATTCGCCTGTGCGAGTTGGTTGTGGTTGTGTGTTATGCCTTAAAGGCTCCCGTAGGGCCGGTTTATATAGTCACTGGGGCCTAGGGTTACAGGAGAGACCTACCCGGCTATGTTACAGATTCGGTAACTAGATACAGCTTGGACTACAATTAATACTACATGCCTAAGTCGGTAACTCTTCTGGGCCTTGTCATAGCCGGAACTGGCTCCTCCTCTTTCTCTGACTGGGCCGCCTGTGAAGCAAAGCTCTAACTTGTTGGTGGGCCACTCTGGTCAGCGAGTCCTATGGGTATACCCGGAAAGTATATCCCCAACATCAGGCACGCGCACATAAATCATCCCTATGAGTTGAATAATGCACGGGCTCGAATTCGAGTAGATGGTGTTGTTTTTTCCCCAAGAGCAATTAACTGGTCCCGATCTATTAGGTGAATCAGGCACGCACGTGAATCATCCCTATGAGTCAAATAATGTAGCCCAATAAAATATTGGGTGAATAAGCACACACTTATGATGATCAAGTATTTCAAAGTCTCAATATGAAACTACGATGGACACTCAGGGTCTACTGACATAGGTATGCCCTATGGGTGCTTACAATTGGCCTACTTGGTTTGGCCCAGCAAAGGCCCACATAACGATCTATATTTGATGACGAAGCCTATGAGATTTAGGTGGCCCCGACCCATGGAGGATGCGACTCCTTGGGGGATACAACAAGCTCTAGATAGAAAGTTTAGGGGACAAAACCTAAACCTGCAACCAACTCGGTTGTATCCTAAACATGGCCTCCCCATCTAAAGGCCAGGAGGGAGCAGCGAGAAGGTCATTGCAAACCCTAAAAAATACACCTGCCAGATCTCATATGCGCACCATTGCTATCAAGGCACCCTTGTAACCTTGGGTTCTTCCATCAATCAAGAGAAGAAAAGAAGGATTAGGTTTTTCCCTCTAGGGGCCTAAACCTGGGTAAACCATCTTGTCCCCGTGTTTCTTGTGTGTTAGCCGATGAAGCCTCCGTCTCTCGTTGCTCATAAACCCAAATCCATAAACTATGGACATTGACATGTTAACCCCATGTCAGTGGCACTCTTCTCGAGGATCCCCCGGGGGTCCCATTTTTATAGAAGTTTTTAGGTCAAACCAAGTCGGTGGGCACTAGACAGTGTGGATGGCGCATGCACTAGGGAAGGTTGTGCCACCACCTCTCTTTTGGGCCTCCCTCATGAGGTCCAAGCACTCCATATCATCGTCTTCCCAAAATATCCGCTTTCCAGAACATTATTGGACTTTGTTTAGGTCCCTGAAAGATCAAAATACACAAAACATGGTTTTCCTGTCCTGCTGAGTTATAACCAAAATAAAGGGGATCATTGGTATATCCCCAAAAATCAATATAAATCATGGTTATTACATTATAAATGTTATATATATGTGGAAATATGTATCAATAAACTAGAAAGTTCATGTATGAACTTTACGTGCATCAACATCCGCAAGCTTAATCTATGCTCGTTGTCGAGTATGAAGGTGATAAAACCAAACATGTACTTTGGAGTTTGTTGCTACTTTCATGTCATACATTGTTACACTAAGTTTACAAGGTTCAATATTTAAAGAATAGTAATAAGAAAGTGAACTATAAAGTGATATCTCTTATATACTACAAACATGTGTAACGATAAGTTTCTTTGTAATGAAAACAATTGAAAGTATACCATGAACAATTAAGCATGCTTAGATGAACCTATGGAAATATGGAAGATTGTTTTGCTCGTTCTGATCTTTTGAGACTTCCGTAACAGAAAGTAATCACATAACATATGTGCTAGTATTTCAATAATAGATAAAGAAAAATGATTTTTTGATAGATCTAGCTCAAGTCAACAGTAGTCATAAGAATGGGGTTCCAAGCATACTTGTTGGCAGAAGTGTGTACGGTTTATGTGTTTGGCCTTTTACAAGTTAAGTGTTTCATGCACCTTGACCACAAGTACTACTTTCTCCAAATCCCGTAATTGTACACTTTCTATGTTCTCAAGCAAGTTTACACTGAGGTACGTCTTGCCCCCTTATACGAGGAGTCCCTTTGTGAGGGCTATCCATACTCGAATGAAAAGACAAATAGACAAATGGCCATTCTTAGCACTTTATTTTATTTACTATTTAATAGATTTTATTGAAGGTGGTTCATAGAATATTCATGTTGTAAAATTCCACCATGATGCATTTGCATGGCTTAGTTGGTGTCCCCAATGCCCCCTCTAATACATAGGCATACTAGAATAACTTGATCGCTTCTGGCTCATCTTTTTTTATAGGTATCCATGGCCCAAAGGTACATGACATCAACAAAATAGGTTAGTGCAATGTTTGAAAGCTTCCCCATTTCAGCATCATTTTGGCTAACAAATAACTTATAAATTTTTAAACACATAACTTTCAATTACACATGGTAAAATTCACATTTTCCCTGCTGTAGGTTTTAAAAGGTTGCATGCATTTGTGGTTTTCACCCCACATCTTACTTTCCCATGAGATTTGAACAAAAACAGATATATTATTTTGAATTACTTGAAAGCATATCACATATACTATACTAGGAGTAGCAAGTGCCACATAGGTAGGTATGGTGTATGATGTTTGAGTTTCAGGTATTTGGATATACAAGTCTTTGCTTGTTTGGGCATATCAAAAAGATGTCTACAAGAATGACAAAGTGTCCATAGTGCTAATCATTTCTTAGAAAACAAAGCACATTAAAATAAACCATTTATGCATGTGAATAAAAGATAGAACTAAATAAGGCACTTGTGAGTTAGCATTCATCAAAGTATTTGGAACAAGTACCAATTAGCATAGCTTGCATTCCATATTTTGTTTTACCTTTTCTTTTAATATCATACAACTCAATTTATTTTAAATTCTAGTAGCTATTTCTTGGGCATGCAAAATATTTTCATGGCAGTCTCATTTATTTCAAAGGTAATATGCAAAACTAAATATAAAAATAGATAAAGACGCTCTAAGTTTTTATGACCATTTTATGTTGCTCAAAAAAAGTTTAGAGGTTTCCAAACCTAGAGTTTAAAAGGTCCAGTGGGGTCCCTTGGGAATACCTAAGATTATGTTTTCCACCATTCTTGGATAGCTCTTAGTGTGGTGTCCCTCATTCCCTATCAAAAAACTTCAGCACAAAACTTTCTCCTATTTCTTTTCTATGGGGTGACATTAGTGGTACAAAGATATATTAATAACTGCCATATAATCTTTACATAAAATTTACTCTGATGTTTCTAGCAAGTATATTATGTTGTATACACTCCTAGCTTATCAAAAGCCTCATAGTAAATCATTTTGAGACTCAAAATAATGTCTTAAACAAAACAAGGCAGAATCTGTCTAGATTTTTAGCAGGAGTAGAACGTATTTATTTTGACTACTTAAACATGTCAGGAAGTTTAGCCAATTTTTGTGCGTATTTTCGGGGGGATGACCCCCAATAGGGTCATAAGGGGTGAAAGTTAGCATTGATCTAGCTTGTCCTTAGCCGAATTTGGTTGATACAGGCCGAGTTATAAAAGCTGAGTCATGATAGGATGTGCTGGGCCAACATAAGAAGTATGTCAGCTTGTGCAGGATAGGGAATGTCTTTATGAAGTTAACGACAGGCCGAGTCTCACAAGGAGAATCCGAGTGAAGGAAGGCAAGAGGCTCCTTTCCAAGTAATACCCAGGAAGGACCATGCTAAAGCGGAGTCAAAAGAGAAGGGCACCGCCGAGTCTCAACTAAAGGCGTCGGGTGACGCTCAAAGTACCAAGTGACGCATAAAGCAAGGGGTGACACCAAAGGAACTGGCGTCTACGTACTAGAAGATCGTTGGCTATGTATCTTTTCTGACTAGGTCAAGGTCCTAGGGCTGGCCCATTGACCCGGCCTGCAGGGTAAGGACAAAGCCCAACTAGTAAATCCTAGGATCCAAACTGTAACCTAGCTATCCTCGCTTCCTATATAAGGAGGGGTAGATCTAGGGTTAGAGGCATGCGCAACCAGAGCCCCAAGGCCGGTACTTCTTCTTCCTACTTGTAGCTACTAGGCAAAATAGCTCAAGGAGCACTTGTAAGTTAGAAGAAGGAATAAGATTGCAAGTTCATCATAGTTCAAGCTTGTTCTTCGTGTGCGGCTACACCGCGCACACCCTCCCCGGATTCCTCTTGCGTCCATTCGGCCCCAACTTAAGCCTACCCATGGCATCTGTCGTGAAACCACCACGACACATATATAGGATGAAAATTTGTAACTTTAGTTTAAATATGTGCTCAATCGGAGTTACAACACTCTGTGGAGATTTTTTTACTAAAAAGTGTCGGTGCAGGAATTTTATACTCCATATGTTCATCAACTTTAAATCATCCAAGTGGGTTCAACTTGGTACTTTATTAAAAACTTCATAAAATAAACTTAAAAATTACTCTTTTTAACTATAGTAAGAGTTCATAAAAATAAATAACCGGTTTGCCTCCCCAAAAGCTCTTTTTATAGTCATATAGCTAGGATTTACTTACTTGTTTATTTGATATGCAGATCATGCGGTATCTTCTACCTTGGTGCTATCTCCTTCTTCCTTGTTTATGTGATTTAGGAAGTGTTCCATACACTTTTTGTGTGGGAACAACAACTTTACATTCCCATCTTTTGAATTAATGATTGCTCCTGTAGTTTTGAAAAATGGTCTCCTGATATTATAGGAGTAGAGGTTTTACTCCCCATGTCCATGATAACAAAGTTAATAGGAACATAAGTCATATGTAACTCAATCATGACATCGATTACTTTTCCTAAATCATGTTTATTTGAATTATCAACAAGTCAAAGGTCTATCGAGAATTTTCCATAGTTTTAAGTTCAAGTAATTCATATAAATCTTTTGACAACACTGAGGCACTAGATCCTATATCTAATCCAACATGATGGGTCTCTTTGCCAATTTTGATTAATATCTTGGGTATCCAAGCAACCCCAAGATTTGGTGGTATAACGTATCATAGCTTCATTATTGTATATTTATATCTTTTATTTTATGACATAGTTTGAAATATATGAGTGAAATCCTATTTGATGACCATCAACAGAAGGATCATTAGAAAAGTTCTGCAATAGATTAACAAGTTCAGGCAGGCTATATTTATCAAGATCATGTAGAGGTTCTTTTGTTTCACTAAGAATTTTAACTTCCCCTACTTTCTTTTCATTTATAGTAATAGGTGGCTCTTTGTTATTATCAGACATATCGGAAGAAACTCGGTGCGCAGGTGGTATGTGCACACCTGCTCCTGGCCAACATGTGTCTAATATCGTTAGATATATTCTCTTTTCGGTACCAAACCACCAAACACGCACACACCACCGAACGAGTCCTTTGCACGTGGTGGGCTCTACCTTCACCTCTCTCTCCCTATTAACTCTTGCATGGCCATGATTTCCTCTCCCCATCGAGAAAAAGGTAGGTATGGGTAGAGGGATTCTAGGATGGTGGAAGACTAGTAGAGGGGGAGTGATGTGGCTTACTTGACTGTAGAACCTCATTGGGAAACCCCAAGAACAAGGTGTGATGAACACAGTAGCCAGTTTTCCCTCAGTTATGAAACCAAGGTTATCAAACCAGTAGGAGTAAGGAAACAACTCCAAGGTGTTGCTAACAACTTGGAACCTGCACAACACAAAATCAAAACTTTGCCCCAACTTAAAGTGAGGTTTTCAATCTCACTGGTTTGCTGAAAACAAAGGATTAAATGTATAGTGTGGAACATAGTAGTTACTTGTAGAAAAGTAAACGGTAACAATAGATGATCTATCAATGGTAAAGGAATGGACCGGGGTCCACAGTTCACTAGAGGTGTTCTCCTTAAGATAGATAGCATGTTGGGTGAAGAAATTACAGCAGGGCAATTGACAGATTGACAAAGCATAACAATGCATATACTAGACATCTTGACTCCTACGAGATTTGATTGGGCATTAAAACATAATACATAGACCGTAATCCAACTACATCTATGACTAATAATACACCTTCAGGTTATCATCCGAACCCCTTCCAGTATTAAATTGCAAGCAACAGATAATTGCATTAAGCAATGTGTGTAAAGTAAACAATACAATTGATCCATGAACATAGGATTGTTGTTTTCTCCCTAGTAGCAACAGCACATATACAACCTTAGAGATTTCTGTCACTTCCCCAGATTACTAGAGTAATGAACCTACTATCGAGCATAAATACTCCCTCTTGGAGTTGCAAGCATCTACTTGTCCAAGATAGCTACTAACAACAGAGACCATGCAAGATTACAAATAACATAGACATGGTAGAATCAATAATCAATCTGACATAGTATCTCAATAACCATCGGATCCCCGCAAACACAACATGTATGATTACAAATAGATGATCTTGATCATGAAAAGAGCTCACAAGATCTAAACATGATAGCAAAAATGAGGAGACACAACCATCTAGCTATTGTATGGACCGATAGTCCAAGGGTGAACTACTCACGCATCACTCCGAAGGCTGGCATGGTGATGGAGAAGGCCTCCGGGATGATCTCTCCCCTCCGAAAGGATGCCGGGAAGAGCTTCAGATTCCCCCCGATCTAGGGACAATGGTGGCGGCGGCTATGGACTATTTTGTGGAGATTTGATCGGGTGCTTAGGGTTTCTACATCGGGGCGAAGGGGCAAGGTCGATGGGCGCTCGAGGGGCCCACACCTAGGGCTGGCGCGCCCCCTGGCTGCACCGCCACCAGGTGTGGCCGCCTTGAGGCCCCACTTCGGCTGCCCTCCGGACTCCATGTTCCTTCTGGTAAAATATTGACTTTGGATTTTGTCCCATCCAATTACGAGAATATTTTCTTACTAGCTTTTTTGAAACCAAAAATAGCAGAAAACAGGCAACTGGCACTGCGGCATCTTGTCAATAGTTTAGTTCCGTAAAATGTATAAAAATACCTCAAAGTGTTGACAAAACATAAGAAAGTCGATACAAAACAAGCATGGAGCATCAAAAATTATAGATATGTTTACGACGTATCAAGCATCCCCAAGCATAACTCCTGCTCGTCCTCGAGTAGGTAAGTGATAAAAAGAATAATTTTTGAGGTGACATGCACCATCACAATCTTGATCAAAATATTTTCAAATCATTGATAGCTGGGATCAAAGTACTCTAAACATGAGCATACAAGATGTAGTTTTAACAATAAGACATAGCAACTATGTTGTAACATGAAAAAGGTACAAACAAAGATCATGAATAACAATGCATTGAAATACGTTTGTTTGTTTCACATATAGAAAACATAGCATGTGTGGTATTTAGCTTGTCCTTCATGGTGTAGAAAAACAAAAATGCATAGGACACCTTCAAACTTCATAAGGGGGACTAGATACAAATAGTATAAGAACAAGCAATATCAACATTATGAATCAATCAATAAGTTTTGGGACAATGCACATAAAACTAAGAATGACAACTATGCTCTCTTAATTGGTGCATAAAGATAGAATATGGAGACTCAACATAAAGGTGAAAGAAAGGCCCTTCACAGAGGGAAGCAGGGATTTCAAGTTTCATAAAGAGCTTCCTAAAATTATGGTACTTATTAGCTTTCAGCTCTCATTGCCCCTATCATAAGCATCTTGAAGTGATTAAGGTTAAAGTGAAACAAATATGAAGTATATCCTTGACAAATCATAAGTTAGCAATCTCATGTCCCTTGAGTATGATGGTCATTCCTCATGCTACTCAACTTTAGTCACAAGAAAATTCTTGTCATTGTAAGTATATATGTATCATAGAGAACCGCCAACGGGGTACCCCTTGCCCCATGACACAGGAGATATCCCATATCAAAATGACAAGGAAACATATAATGAGCATCTCAGTGATCTTTTTATTTGCTATTTGCATAGGTTTTTATTAAGGATGCTTCACATATTACTCACTATGGTTATGCTGCAAGTTTCCACCATGATTAGGCATGGCTTAGGCTAGCCGCCCAGGCATTTCTCTAACACATATACAATACTCCATTGACTTACAAGCTCCCCTTTTATTTCACACCGCCGACATCCATCAACAAAAGATCATGATATCAACTGGGTAATATGTACAGGTGTTGAAAGTGTTCCCCATGACAGCATGGTTCTGCTAATTCCCAACTTATAAGTGCAAGCATATACAACATAGATGACACAATGGTTCAAGCTTATTAGGTGCAAGAAAATAAAGTGTGCCATCAAGTTTGTGAGAGCTTTAATCACTAATTTTCACATAAAAAGATTAATTTGGAAGATAGATAAAACATGAATATACTTGGAATGGTGTAACACACCATGCATAGAAATTTATAGTGGACTCTTTGGAATAACTTGGTTTCTTGGGAGTTGGACGCATGAGTAGAGCTTACTCAGCACAAGTGGAGGCTAGCAAAAGACTGGGAGCGACCAACTAAGAGAGCAATAATGGCCATAATCATGCAAAGCAGCAAAAAATTATCAATTAAAGCATGAAGTGGTATCACAAGACAAAAACTAAATGATCATAGAGGCTAAGGTGATTGGTTCATAGTCTTAACATGGTGTAAGCATGTGCCAAGTCAACCCAAACAAAGCATCAAAGGAGAATACCACAATATTATGCTATTATATGTTAAAACAACGCATGATTCTTTCAAGGCACATTAAGCAATCTCAATGGTTTGGAACAAGTCATGCTACAGCAATAATCAATAAGCATAAGGTCAAAGAAACATCTAGCATGACATGATAAAGTCTAAGCCATTGTCAAAACAAGCTCCCTTTTGTACCACTATAAGCATGAAACTTTCTACTCTTTTCCAACAAAAATCAACTTATTTGAAACAAAATGCGAATGCTGGGGTCCAACTAATTTATTCAGCAAACCAAAAAAATAAAAATAAAAACAAAAACAAAGACGCTCCAAGAACAACACAACAGTGCATGAAACAATAAAAATGAAGTGTCTAGAAAGAGACCTGAAATTTTTATTGATGAAGAAGGGGATGCCTTGGGCATCCCCAAGCTTTGACGCTTGTACCTATTGAATATTTCTTGGGGTGACACGGGTGGCATCCCCAAGATTGAGCTTTTTTCCATTCTTCATCTCATCACATCATTCTTTCCCTACACTTGAAATTTCCTTCATACAAAACTTCACATAATCTTCATTAGCAACATTAGTGTATTCAAGATAATAAACATTTGGGTTTAGTTTCAACACAAGTAAAACTTTCATTAAAACACAAGATATTGTAGCAATTCCTTTTAAAAGCTCAAGTGATCAAAGAGAAATAAAAAAGAAACTAATAGGAGGCAAATGCAAATAATGGCAGAAATCTGTCAAAACAGACCATTAGTTAGAAGCCGATTTTTTCTAAACCTTTTTTTGCTCAAATCGAAAAGTGTTGAACTAATGAAAGTTAGATAACAATATGGATCATAAGCTCAAAAAATTACAGATCGATCCGACTTATAGGGATGTTTCACGAATATTTACAGTGAAGCAGAAAAATCTGTTTTGGGACAGCAACTGTAACATCCCAAAAATCATAGTTTCAAAACTCATTCATATCATCTTTGCATCATTCATCCATTTAGGGATTTCTCAAAAATCATTTAGAAACAGAAGATGGAGCTATGATTTCATGTGGGCATTTGATTCCAAAATGACCATCACACTTTGAAATGTGAAAGTTTAAATACTTGTTCACTTGCCTCCATGGTAGGAAAGTTTAGGTGAAGCTTTTAACCCAAGAATCAAAAACTAGAAATGGTTTCAAAACCCTATTTCAAGTGTTTACAAACTAGAGCAAATCTCTGTTTACTTTGAAAACCAAGCTTGACCAAGCCTTGCAGGGTAAACACTTAGTTAGAATGAATGTTTTTGAACCCACAAAACCTTGCAAAAGTTCCCAAAGCAGTTGAATTCCAAAAGGATTTGAATTCATATCAAATTCATAACAGAAAATGAGTTTAGGAAAAAGAAAAGGCTTAAACAATAGAAAAGGGCCGCGCGGCCAGAATCGAGCCCAGCAACGAACCGAGCCCAACAAGCCCACCCGGGAATTTCTTTTTCTCCCCTCACGCACAAGCACACACACCGAGCCGCTGACAGACGGACCCCACATTCATTTCGCGCACATCGCTGACGAACGGGCCCTGTCCATGTTGTCATCGTCTTCCTCAAACCCCGCCCGCGACCACGTCGCAGCTGCAGTGACTGCCGGTGATGGCGCGGCTTAATTGGGCAATTAAACGCAGGCGTTTCCTGTCGAGGCACCGGCTATAAGATCCCCACCTCCCCACAATCATTTTCCCCCAGTCAATCGCACACTCACGCCCCCAGGCTGCCCCCGACTCGCTCAAAACCACCGCAGACAGAGCAACTCCGGCGACCGATTCAGGTCGACGTGTTCACTTGACGCCGTAGGCACCCGACGACCACCCCAACTCCGGCGAGCAATCTCAGCGACGCAGAACTTCGGCAACGACTCCGACAACACCACCCGACGCCAGACGAAACTCCGACGAGATCTAGAGCCCATCTCCGAGCGCCCCTCCGCAAGCCAGTACCACGACGAGCTTCAGCAGCCTCCGGCGAACCTGGTAATGCTCCTCTCCCTCTCGCGGACGATGTAGAACGCCGGCGCCGCCGTAGTCAGACACGCCGCCGCCTGTCACCGCCGGTAGCGCCGCTCGATTTTGGTTAGGAGATTTTCAGCCGTTAGATCTGAATCCTACGCGTAGAAACACTTCACTTAAACGAAGGGGTATGGACAGATCTGAACCGTGCAGTGTTAGTTAGATAAAACGGCACAGAAGGGTGATCCGGTGCGAACCGGTACGCGCCAGTAATAACGCGACGCGTGGCAAGGTTTAAACTAAAAATAGAATTTAAAACCAGATTTAGATTCAAACTTCAAATGCTTATAACTTTTGAATGCCACGTTGGATTTTTGCAAATTTTATACCGTTGGATTCAGTGGAACAAGGCCTTTCTGAATATCCAATTTGTTTAGCATATAGTAACAGTTAAAATGATTTTATTTGTGGAACAAGTTTTAGGCTATTTTTTTTAGATGTAGATTTAATTTGGTAAATTATGATGGGGCCAAATAAGTTTTGTTGGCAAACTTGTGACATGTTAAGTTTCTGTACTTATGAGCATACTTGGTATAATTTTCAAAAATCATCACCTAGTAGATTCTTGCATGCATGCATTCATATTATTTTTGGTTGTATATATTTGTGTGTAAATTGTATGCTATTATTTCTTGTGTAGATTTTGCAAGTGATTGTGATTGTGAAGAGTGCTACTCTCCCCACTACCAAGGCAAGTGATATTTTCATGAATTTTCTATCCTAAGTTTTGTACTTGCATTAGATATTTTGCTAAAGTATTTGCATGATATTTTGCTTAGTGCTAAGATGGGAAATCCTAAGTAGAGTGAAATAGTAGAATTGCTAGGGAAATTTTCCTAAGATAAGTTACCATACTTTGCTTAGCCTAGCTTATAGTAAACAAGGGTGGTGAACATCTATTTAGTTTATGATAAAAATATTCTAAGTCAAGAGACTTATATTTTCTTAAAAATAAACAACTAAGGCAAATGAACCTCCTGGGTGGAATGGAAAGATTGGGTTATGTTGAGTGGTTACACAAGGCCATGGACTTGGGTTGTGTATCTCACTTGTGGTATGCCACCCAGGCACAAAGGGATTTGGAGGCCAAGTGTTGAGAAAGCTTACAGTGCAACCACTTGGCAATATGGGCTCTGCCATGATCATATAGGTTGCTAGAACTTAGTCACTTGGACAGTTGGTGGTAGATGGGTTGATAGGATGGAGCGCGTCCATTTGACTAAGGAAAAGCTTCTAAAAGGTCTTGTCTTGGGAAACCAAGTCTGGTGGGGAAAGTGCACAACCTCTGCAGATGGAAAACCTAAGTACTTAGCCTTGTCCAAGGAAATGGACACTTTGAGCATCAAGACATGGAAGCTACAAGAATCTCAACACTCCAACTTCTAAGTAAAAATATTGTGGGTGAACAAGGGTGAAGGACCTCAATGTCTATTGGTGGTTCCTTGGGAATGTTTTTGACAAAGGAAAACTTAGTGTTTTCAACTAATAGGTAAAACCTATTTTCAAGCAAAGCAAGCCAAGCTACACTTAGCCAAAATGCATATAGTATTACAGTCCACTTAAAATATAATAAGGTATCACTTGCCAATACTATTCCAAAGTATTGACCCTCTGTGGCTATAACTTGTGATGTTGCAGGTTACTCCGATGATGATTAGGAGTCATGAGTCTACACTCAACATGCTTGCCTGTGGCACATGAAGATGAAGACTTATGTTTATTTACTTATTCCTTAAAACTCTTGTATTAGGCCTATGGCCTTGAGTTGTAAAAGACTATATTTTATCTCTGGAATGAATGTAATAAACGACCTTTGTATCTGTGTACTTCATCTTAAACTGTGGATGCTAGCATTGATCCAGGGACTAGCATTGCAATCACAGGGATCTTTTCCTTTATAAAGGGGGGGTCTAACAGATGGTATCAGAGCACTGTGTTGCCTATAGGATTATGACCCTAGGATTGGAAAACCACTAAGGAAAAAGTTTTTCAACTACTTCTACACTTGTCTATTCTTCTCGTAAAACTTTTCTAATCTCTTTCAACTTCCCTTGTAGATGAACTCCATCAACGAAGCCGTGAAGAAGGGACCACTCATGACCATGACCTTGGAGTGTGAAACTGAGTTTCCCAGTATTCTCAAGGACCTCATGGAGGCAATGGATGCACATGGTGAAGCACAAGAGCTTTCCAGTGATGGATGAAGGAGTGGAATATTGGTGGGTGCAACTTCACTTGTACAAAAACAAGGAAGACAACCACAAAGAAAGAGGGTACTGCATGTACACTAACACTACAATGCACACCACATTCTTTGAGTCAGCCAGGGATGCAGCTTGGAGGACTATCAAGGAACTAAGTGCTAGAGTCAAGTGCAGAATGCTCAACCTCCAAAAGGACTTAGAGAAAGAAAAGGAGATTACTCAAGAGTTGGAAGACACCAACCAAGAGATAAGAGGAGATGTTATAGACTTAGTGATAGAGTCAAGGGAGCAAGATTGGTGGATTGCCTCTAGGAACATTGTGTTTAATAATAGATCCCGTGAGATTGGATTGTAAGGACACTTCGTTAGCTGGACCACCACTTATCACCTTATTTTCCAAAATGATACCTTAAATAAAGTTGGACCATGTTTGATGTAATGGATTGTGTATGCATGACATATGTGGTATTTGTGTTCCATGACTATGTATGAGATGGTTGTTTTTGTGTTCATCTTAAATAGTGTTGTTCTAACTTTTCAAATTTTATAAATAGATGCCTATTGCCGTCAGCACTGTTGAGGAGTTCCAGGTTACTCGTTTCGGACCCCGTATCGTTGAGCTTACCACTCTGCTCGATCTCCCTCTTCCTACCATTACGGTGTACCCACTCACCAAGTTCGAGAGGAAGGACCTCTGGGGCTTCAAGGTGAACCAGCCCGGACGCCAGACTGAGCCTACTACGGAGGCCATCGTCTTCAAGCTGATGCATGACGACAGGGAGAGAGGCATGGAGGTAGTCATGCAGGACCTGATAAGACGACTGTTAGGCCGTCACTCCCGACAGGTTAGGGGCACTCACTTCCACGCCTTCGGAAGGCGTGATGTTGATGGAGATTCCATCGACTTTGAGGACGACTCGAGGAGCACTGCAGAGCCGATACGTCTCTATCTTCAGGACTTAGAGACTCTTCTCAGGCACGTAGATACGGACAGGACGAACGTCATGCTAGGTAATGACGAGCTCCAGGTGCAGCTACGCGAGAAGGACAAGCTTTTCGCACAGCAGGATGAGATGATCAAGGAAATGGAGACGAAGTTCGAGGCTCAGGATCGCAAGTTCAAGAGTCAGGAGAAACGCGTCCAGGATAGGAACAAGAAAATCCGGGACATGACCGAGGAACTGAAGTCCAAGGACTTCGAGCTTGAGCAGCAGCAGATGGTCATTGAGAGGCTTCGCTCCCAGAAGAGGGCTCTCAAGGCCAAGGTCGATTCCTTGACCACTACGATTGAGGAGAACAAGACCGCGATGGAGAACGCAGGTCTTACCTTCGTCGAGGAGGAGATTGACGCTGATGAGTAGACTTGACTACTTGTTTATCTTTCATATTCATACTTGTTATTGTGAACTTATTATTGGACCATCCGACATGTGGATGGCTTGCCACTTGTGTGTTTACCTCATGAGCTTGTTATGTGGTTGTTGAACTTCTATTCTTATGTTGCTTGTTATGTGTTTGCTTATGTTGTATTGTGCATGAAACATCTATGGGTATCTCATTCTTATCTATTTGAACAAACCACAGATGCCTCCCCGTCGCGCAAACCCCAACCCCAACAACATCACCCCGGAAATGCAACAAATGATGAATGCGCAAACACAGCTTATGCAAATGATGACAACATTCATCCAAAACCAGAATAACAACAACAACAACGACCCCAACAACAATAACAACAACAACAACAACAACAATAACAACAACAACAACAACAACAACAACCCTCCGGGTTTTGACATGCTCACCAGATTTTTGCGTCTGAGGCCAGCAAAGTTTTCGGGAACAACTGATCCCATGATAGCCAATGACTGGTTACGTTCTGTGAACAAAGACTTAGTGACCGTGGGCTGCACGGATGCTGAAAAGGTCAGGTTTGCAGCTCATCTGTTGGAAGGACCAGCCGCCACATGGTGGGACAACTTCCAAATCACCACTCCTATTGATGAGGTGACTTGGGCTATCTTTGAAGATGGTTTTCGCACGGCTCATATCTCATCAGGGATAATGAGTCTGAAAAAGAAAGAGTTTCACAACCTGAAACAGCGCCACCGCAGCGTGGCAGAATACATAGAAGAATTCAACAATCTGGCGCGCTATGCACCGGATGAGGTTGATACAGATGCCAAGAGAAAGGAAAAGTTCTTGGAGGGTTTGAACGATGAGCTGAACCTACAGTTGTCTGTGGCATATGTTCCAAGTTATCAGTCATTGTGTGACAAGGCTGCTATTTTGGAAAGTAAAATGAAGCAAGTCGAGAGTAGAAAGAGGAAACACTCCGACAAGCACAGCTCGGGATCATCTCACAAACGATCTCACTATGATGACAGTGGCAGCTCAGGAGCCCATAAACATGGGAAATTCAACAAGCACAACCGTCATGACAATAAGCATCATCGCAGTCATGACAAGGACAAGTACAAGAACCACAAGGGTGGACATAAGAGCCACTATGGTGGAAATGGTAGTGGAAGTGGAGGCCAACCTCCTAAAAAGGACATCAGTCAGGTTGAATGCTTCAAATGCAAGAAGATGGGACACTATGCAAATGAGTGCCCCGAAAAGAAGGTGGAAGGACCTAACAAGCCGAATCCTTTCCAGAAAGGACAGGTTAACCACATCAATATGGAAGAGGTCTATGAGGAACCTGATGCCGTGGCTGGTAAGTTCAGACTTAATTCAATTTCAGCATTTGTACTCTTTGATACCGGTGCATCTCATTCATTCATATCAAAGGCATTTGTGGATAGAAATGGGTTTGCATCAGAAAACATTGGGTGTCCAATAAAGGTTAGTTCTCCGGGGGGAGACATGATAGTAAGCCTTGGATGCCGGGATCTCATCATAGAGTTTGGTAAACATAAGTTTCCAGTAAGCCTGATAATCCTAGATTCCCAAGGACTAGATGTAATATTGGGAATGGATTGGATGGCTAAGTATGAAGGAGTATTAGATTGTGCCAATCGTACAGTTACACTCACAACCCCAGAAGGGAAAAGAATAAAATTCAAGTCAAACTTTGAATCCAAAGGAAGTAAGCTAAATTCTCTTAAGGGGGTTAGCATGGACAGTGTACCAATAGTATGTGAGTATCCGGATGTGTTTCCAGAAGAGCTACCAGGAATGCCACCGGATAGAGATGTGGAGTTTCTGATAGATTTGGTGCCAGGATCAGGACCAATAGCTAAGAGACCGTACAAAATGTCTGTTGATGAATTGAAAGAGCTCAAGAAACAGCTAGGAGAACAGTTACAGAAAGGGTTTATTCAACCAAGTTCTTCATCTTGGGGAGCCCCAGTATTGTTCGTGGAGAAGAAAGATAGAACCCAAAGATTATGTATTGACTACCGTTCTCTCAACGAGGTTACCATCAAGAACAAGTATCCTTTGCCAAGAATCAACGATTTATTTGATCAGCTAGAAGGAGCATGTGTATTCTCGAAGATTGATCTTCGGTCAGGTTATTTTCAACTCAAGATACGAGAGCAAGACATACCAAAAACAGCATTCACCACAAGGTATGGATTGTATGAGTATACTGTGATGCCTTTTGGATTAACCAACGCTCCGGCATACTTCATGAATATGATGAACAAGGTGTTCATGGAATTCCTTGACAAATTCGTTGTCGTTTTCATCGATGACATCTTGGTTTACTCCAAGAGCAAGGAAGAGCATGAGAGACACTTACGCTTGATACTTGAGAAACTAAGGGAACATAAACTATATGCCAAATTCAGCAAGTGTGAGTTCTGGTTAGAAGAAGTTGGTTTTCTTGGTCATGTGATGACAAAAGATGGTGTGGCAGTTGATCCTGCTAAGGTTTCAGCTGTGACAGAATGGGAATCACCCAAGAATGTGAAAGAAGTTCGTAGTTTCCTAGGCTTAGCAGGTTACTACAGAAGGTTCATTGAAAATTTCTCGAAAGTTGCTAAGCCTATGACAGAATTGCTAAAGAAGGACAAGAAATTTGCTTGGTCAGAAGGTTGCGAAGTCAGTTTCCAAGAATTGAAGAAGAGACTCGTAACAGCACCAGTTCTATGTCTGCCAGATTTGGAAAAGGATTTCCAAGTGTATTGTGATGCTTCTCATCAAGGTTTGGGTGCCGTACTTATGCAAGATGGTAAAGTCGTAGCCTATGCTTCGAGACAACTCAAAACTCATGAAGTAAACTATCCTACTCATGATTTGGAGTTAGCCTCTGTCGTCCATGCACTCAAAACATGGAGACATTACCTTTTGGGTAAGCGGTGTGAAGTGTTCACCGATCATAAGAGCTTGAAGTATATTTTCACCCAAAAGGAAATCAACATGAGACAAAGAAGATGGCTAGAACTTATCAAAGATTACGACTTAAGTTTGCAATACCACCCCGGTAAAGCAAATGTAGTAGCGGATGCTCTAAGTCGTAAGACATTTGTAAATGGCCTTACCAAAGGGGAATTGCCAGATGACTTGTGTAAGCAATTCAAAGAACTCAGATTGGAGATTGTGCCAGAAGGACATCTCATGTCCTTAGATGTTCAACCCACTCTGTTAGACAAGATCCGAGAAGTCCAAAAGACTGATGAGGAAATTGAAAAGATTAAGGTAAATATTGGTTTAGGGAAAGCTAAGAGTTTTCATGTTGACGAACAGGGTACTTTATGGCACGGGAAACGTATATGTGTTCCACAAGACCCAGAATTGCGGAGACTGATCTTACAGGAAGGTCACAACTCTCCGTATTCTATTCACCCGGGAAATACCAAGATGTATATGGACATGAAAGAAAGATTTTGGTGGAACAATCTCAAAAGGGACATCGCCGAACATATTGCTTTGTGTGATGTGTGTAGTAGAGTCAAAGCAGAGCACCAGAAACCAGCAGGTTTGCTTCAACCACTGCCTATTCCTGAATGGAAGTGGGAAAATATTGGTATGGATTTCATTACTGGATTACCAAGGACCAGGTCAGGATATGATTCCATATGGGTAGTAGTGGATCGCCTAACTAAAGTGGCTCACTTTATACCAGTGAAGACAACCTATACAAGTGCCAGGTTAGCAAAAATTTATATGAGCAGGATTGTATGCCTTCACGGTGTGCCAAAGAGTATTGTGTCAGATAGAGGAACCCAGTTCACATCTCACTTTTGGAGACAACTTCATGAATCCTTAGGAACGAGATTGGAGTTTAGCACTGCTTTTCATCCTCAAACGGATGGACAAACAGAAAGGACCAACCAAATTCTTGAGGACATGTTGAGAGCCTGTGCTTTAGATTATGGAGCAAGTTGGGATGAAAGTTTGCCTTACGCGGAGTTCTCTTACAATAACAGCCATCAATCTAGTATCGGAATGGCACCGTTTGAGTTACTCTACGGAAGGAAATGTACCACCCCATTGCTATGGAATGGTGTGGGAGAAAGAAGCTTATTTGGACCTGATCTTATCAAGGACGCCGAAGATAAAGTCAAATTGGTTAGGGACAGATTGAAGATAGCACAGTCCCGACAGAAAAGCTACGCGGATTCTAAGCGTAGAGAAGTCACCTACGAAGTTGGGGATAGAGCTTATCTCAGGGTATCACCACTTCGTGGAGTGAAAAGATTTGGAGTCAAAGGAAAGTTGGCACCAAGATATGTTGGGCCATTCAAGATTCTAAGTCGCAAGGGAGAAGTGGCATATGAAGTTGAATTACCGGAATCTCTATCAGCAGTCCATAACATATGTCATGTGAGTCAGCTTAAGAAATGTCACCCAGAAATGGAAGAGTCTTCTTTGAAGGATACCATACCTTTGGAAGAAGTTCAGCTAGAAAGTGATCTCACTTATGAGGAAAAGCCTGTCAAAATTCTAGAGACAGCAGAAAGAGTCACCAGGACCAAGACTATCAAGTTTTGTAAAGTGCAATGGAACCATCACTCCGAAGAGGAAGCAACATGGGAAAGAGAAGATGATCTTCGGAAAGACCACCCTCACCTATTTGCTAGCCAAACCGAATCTCGAGGGCGAGATTCATCTTAAGGGGGTTAGATTTGTAACATCCCAAAAAGCATAGTTTCAAAACTCATTCATATCATCTTTGCATCATTCATCCATTTAGGGATTTCTCAAAAATCATTTAGAAACAGAAGATGGAGCTATGATTTCATGTGGGCATTTGATTCCAAAATGACCATCACACTTTGAAATGTGAAAGTTTAAATACTTGTTCACTTGCCTCCATGGTAGGAAAGTTTAGGTGAAGCTTTTAACCCAAGAATCAAAAATTAGAAATGGTTTCAAAACCCTATTTCAAGTGTTTACAAACTAGAGAAAATCTCTGTTTACTTTGAAAACCAAGCTTGACCAAGCCTTGCAGGGTAAACACTTAGTTAGAATGAATGTTTTTGAACCCACAAAACCTTGCAAAAGTTCCCAAAGCAGTTGAATTCCAAAAGGATTTGAATTCATATCAAATTCATACCAGAAAATGAGTTTAGGAAAAAGAAAAGGCTTAAACAATAGAAAAGGGCCGCGCGGCCAGAATCGAGCCCAGCAACGAACCGAGCCCAACAAGCCCACCCGGGCATTTCTTTTTCTCCCCTCACGCACAAGCACACACACCGAGCCGCTGACAGACGGACCCCACATTCATTTCACGCACATCGCTGACGAACGGGCCCTGTCCACGCTGTCATCGTCTTCCTCAAACCCCGCCCGCGACCACGTCGCAGCTGCAGTGACTGCCGGTGATGGCGCGGCTTAATTGGGCAATTAAACGCAGGCGTTTCCTGTCGAGGCACCGGCTATAAGATCCCCACCTCCCCACGATCATTTTCCCCCAGTCAATCGCACACTCACGCCCCCAGGCTGCCCCCGACTCGCTCAAAACCACCGCAGACAGAGCAACTCCGGCGACCGATTCAGGTCGACGTGTTCACTTGACGCCGTAGGCACCCGACGACCACCCCAACTCCGGTGAGCAATCTCAGCGACGCAGAACTTCGGAAACGACTCCGACAACACCACCCGATGCCAGACGCAACTCCGACGAGATCTAGAGCCCATCTCCGAGCGCCCCTCCGCAAGCCAGTACCATGACGAGTTTCAGCAGCCTCCGGCGAACCTGGTAATGCTCCTCTCCCTCTCGTGGACGATGTAGAACGCCGGCGCCGCCGTAGTCAGACGCGCCGCCGCCTGTCACCGCCGGTAGCGCCGCTCGATTTTGGTTAGGAGATTTTCAGCCGTTAGATCTGAATCCTACGCGTAGAAACACTTCACTTAAACGAAGGGGTATGGACAGATCTGAACCGTGCAGTGTTAGTTAGATCAAACGGCACAGAAGGGTGATCCGGTGCGAACCGGTACGCGCCAGTAATAACGCGACGCGTGGCAAGGTTTAAACTAAAAACAGAATTTAAAACCAGATTTAGATTCAAACTTCAAATGCTTATAACTTTTGAATGCCACGTTGGATTTTTGCAAATTTTATACCGTTGGATTCAGTGAAACAAGGCCTTTCTGAATATCCAATTTGTTTAGCATATAGTAACAGTTAAAATGATTTTATTTGTGGAACAAGTTTTAGGCTATTTTTTTAGATGTAGATTTAATTTGGTAAATTATGATGGGGCCAAATAAGTTTTGTTGGCAAACTTGTGACATGTTAAGTTTCTGTACTTATGAGCATACTTGGTATAATTTTAAAAAATCATCACCTAGTAGATTCTTGCATGCATGCATTCATATTATTTTTGGTTGTATATATTTGTGTGTAAATTGTATGCTATTATTTCTTGTGTAGATTTTGCAAGTGATTGTGATTGTGAAGAGTGCTACTCTCCCCACTACCAAGGCAAGTGATATTTTCATGAATTTTCTATCCTAAGTTTTGTACTTGCATTAGATATTTTGCTAAAGTATTTGCATGATATTTTGCTTAGTGCTAAGATGGAAAATCCTAAGTAGAGTGAAATAGTAGAATTGCTAGGGAAATTTTCCTAAGATAAGTTACCATACTTTGCTTAGCCTAGCTTATAGTAAACAAGGGTGGTGAACATCTATTTAGTTTATGATAAAAATATTCTAATTCAAGAGACTTATATTTTCTTAAAACTAAACAACTAAGGCAAATGAACCTCCTGGGTGGAATGGAAAGATTGGGTTATGTTGAGTGGTTACACAAGGCCATGGACTTGGGTTGTGTATCTCACTTGTGGTATGCCACCCAGGAACAAAGGGATTTGGAGGCCAAGTGTTGAGAAAGCTTACAGTGCAACCACTTGGCAATATGGGCTCTGCCATGATCATATAGGTTGCTAGAACTTAGTCACTTGGACAGTTGGTGGTAGATGGGTTGATAGGATGGAGCGCGTCTATTTGACTAAGGAAAAGCTTCTGAAAGGTCTTCTCTTGGGAAACCAAGTCTGGTGGGGAAAGTGCACAACCTCTGCAGATGGAAAACCTAAGTACTTAGCCTTGTCCAAGGAAATGGACACTTTGAGCATCAAGACATGGAAGCTACAAGAATCTCAACACTCCAACTTCTAAGTAAAAATATTGTGGGTGAACAAGGGTGAAGGACCTCAATGTCTATTGGTGGTTCCTTGGGAATGTTTTTGACAAAGGAAAACTTAGTGTTTTCAACTAATAGGTAAAACCTATTTTCAAGCAAAGCAAGCCAAGCTACACTTAGCCAAAATGCATATAGTATTACAGTCCACTTAAAATATAATAAGGTATCACTTGCCAATACTATTCCAAAGTATTGACCCTCTGTGGCTGTAACTTGTGATGTTGCAGGTTACTCCGATGATGATTAGGAGTCATGAGTCTACACTCAACATGCTTGCCTGTGGCACATGAAGATGAAGACTTATGTTTATTTACTTATTCCTTAAAACTCTTGTATTAGGCCTATGGCCTTGAGTTGTAAAAGACTATATTTTATCTCTGGAATGAATGTAATAAACGACCTTTGTATCTGTGTACTTCATCTTAAACTGTGGATGCTAGCATTGATCCAGGGACTAGCATTGCAATCACATGGATCCTTTCCTTTATAAAGGGGGGGTCTAACAGCAAGTTCTCCAAATCTTACTTCTCTCTTATTAGAGGTTATTCTTGGCACAAAAACCACACAAAAATGATAACGAGAGTTTATTACAGAAGTAATAACTTCTAAGACTCAATAAAAGAAAAACCTAATGAAATTTGGGCTATCTCCCAATTAGTATTTTTCTTTAACGCCTTTAAGTTAGGCATAGGAAGCAAGAATCAAGTATTTTAAAATGAAGAAGCATTAAGATCAATTCTAGAAATTTCTTCAACAAGGCATGGTATCTCATCCAAATAAGTTCTAGGGGATCCTCTCTCAATACTCTTGGGTTCACTACTTTCATCAAACAGGTTTTCAGGAATTCTTTTCTAAGGCTTCATGCATTCCTACAAGTTTAAAAGGTATTGGTATTTTAATTTCTTCTCCATTTTTGGGTTTGGTTGTGTCCAACTTTTCTAGTCTACCCACAACCTCTACACATGAGCCTAGTATATTAAAGTGATCAAAGACTTTTCTAGCTTCTTTAGCAACATCTTTGAATTCCTTAAGCAAAGTTTCTAGAATAAAATCTCCCTTTTCAGTTTCCTCAATATCTTTAAGTTTAAGAAACATTACTTGCATCATGGGGTTAAGATTACAAACCTAGCCTCCAACATGTGAACTAAAGAAGCTGTAGCAATTTCATAATTTGGATCAAGTTCTGCTAAGGATCTATCCTTAATATCCTCATTCTTGATAACATGATTAAAGAATTCTTCAATATTATCTTTCCCAATTATAGATCCACTACCTATTGAAAGATCTTTTAGGGTGAACTTGGGGATCAACACGGAGAGATAAGAACAAGGTGATAACTATAGGAAGAACTATTTTTTTGTGTTTTTTATAAGAAAAAGCAAGCCAAACAAACTATAATTTTTGTAATTTTTGAAAAAGGAGAAACAAGCAAAACAAAGCAAAACAAAAACAAAGTAAAGAGATTGGTTGTGAGATACTCCCCTTGTGAGAATCTTCTTTCCCCCTAAAAGGTGAATGACGAGGAGGAAGAGATTGAAGTTGTCCTTAAATCCTCGGGAATGGCGCTATAAAATCTTGATGCGGCTCAGTTGACTGTAGAACCTCGTTGGGAAACCCCAAGAGCAAGGTGTGATGAACACAGCAGCAAGTTTTCCCTAAGTTACGAAACCAAGGTTATGGAACCAATAGGAGTAAGGAAACAACTCCAAGGTGTTACTAACAACTTGGAACCTGCACAACACAAACTCAAAACTTTGCCCCAACTTATAGTGAGGTTGTCAATCTCACTGGTTTGCTAAAAATAAAGGATTAAACGTATAGTGTGGAAGATAGTAGTTGCTTCTAGAAAGTAAACGTTAACAGTAGATGATGTATCAATGGTAAAGGAATGGACCGGGGTCCACGGTTAACTAGAGGTGTTCTCCTTAAGATAGATAGCATGTTGGGTGAACAAATTACAGCGGGGCAATTGATAGATTGAGAAAGATAACAATGCATATACTAGACATCTTGACTCCTACGAGATTTGATTGGGCATTACAACATAATACATAGACCGTAATCCAACTGCATCTATGACTAATAATCCACCTTCAGGTTATCATCCGAACCCCTTCCAGTATTAAGTTGCAAAAAACAGATAATTGCATTAAGCAATGTGTGTAAAGTAAACAATACAATAGCTCCATGAACAAAGGATTGTTGTTTTCTCCCTAGTAGAAACAACACATCTACAACCTTAGAGATTTCTGTCACTTCTCCAGATTACTAGAGGCATGAACCTACTATCGAGCATAAATACTCCCCCTTGGAGTTGCAAGCATCTACTTGGCCAAGATAGCTACTAACAATGGAGAGCATGCAAGATCACAAATAACATAGACATGATAGAATCAATAATCATTCTGACATAGTATCTCAATAACCATCGGATCCCGGCAAACACAACATGTATGATTACAAATAGATGATCTTAATCATGAACGGAGCTCAGAAGATCTAAACATGATAGCACAAAGGAGGAGAAACAACCGTCTAGCTACTGTATGGACCCATAGTCCAAGGGTGAACTACTCGCGCATCACTCGGGGGGTTGGCATGGTGATGAACAAGGCTTTTAGGATGATCTCTCCTCTCCGACAGGGTGCCGGGAAGAGCTTCAGATTCCCCCTGATCTAGGGACGATGGTGGTGGCGGCTATAGACTGTTTTGTGGAGATTTGATCGGGTGCTTAGGGTTTCTGCATCGGGGTGCTTTTATAGGCGAAGGGGCAAGGTCGATGGGCGCCCGAGGGGCCCACACCTAGGGCTGGCGCGCCCCCCTGGCCGCGCTGCCACCAGGTGTGGTCGCCTTGAGGCCCCACTTCGGTTGCCCTCCGGACTCCATGTTCCTTCTGGTAAAATATTGACTTTGGCTTTTGTCCCATCCAATTCCAAGAATATTTCCTTACTAGCTTTTCAGAAACCAAAAACAGCAGAAAACAGGCAACTAAAACTGCGGCATCTTGTCAATAGGTTAGTTCCGGAAAATGTATAAAAGTACCTCAAAGTGTTGACACAACATAAGAAAGTCGATACAAAACAAGCATGGAGCATCAAAAATTATCGATACGTTTACGACGTATCAGGGAGCTATGGGAAGGGCATATGACAAGGTGATGCGGAAGCATGCCGGACGTGAGCGGGGTTAGCGGTGGGAGAGTAGTGGTGGCGGTGGTGGAGCTTTGGGCAGGGCGGACGGCAAGGCGCCATGGTAGCAGGCGAGGCTTGCGGTTTGTCGATGCTAGCCTAGGAGAGAAGAGGTGGCAGGGCTGGATCCACCTTCTTCGTCGCCCCGTAGGGAACACCTGCTGGCCACACGTTTCGTCAGGATCCGGTGGAGCGGTATAGCAGGATCTGGTGCGGGGGAAGGTGGGCTAGCGCGAGGGCTGATGAATTTGGGGCTGTGTGTCGCTATGGCCTCCTTGCGAGCCTCGAAGATAGCCCTGCGTCTCCAGGGTGGTAGGTCGCCAGGGGCACGATGATGAGTCCAAATTGAAGCATATTTAAGTATACAAATTATTCATATTGTCACTCATTACAGGTTACATCTATGTAGAACTATGCCTATTATGTATGATTACTAGTTCTCATTTATTTTCACATGGACTTTGCACATTAGTAGTTTTATTAGGATTTTATTACCTTTTTGTTGTCTTTGACTTGTGTGTAGGTGCTATGAACAATCATGGATAAAAGGATCCAAGAGGATTCAATATGGAGGAGTTGTAGGCACCAGACTTAGCCATTTGAGGAGAGGATGAAGTGAATTTTTTCATCAAATCCAAATGAATATCCAAGGCCATGGTTCTGTATCCCTCGTCCATATGAATCCAATGAGCCAAAGAACACCTCAATCGGAGTCTGTATGAAGAAACTGCGGCCAAAACACTGCAGAGTCTAGAAGGCATAACGACCAATGGTACTAGCGGGGCCCGCCCGTACCGTACAGTCGTACCACCCACCGACGGCTTTGTTTTGTCAACCGAAACAACATTTTTTAAGGACCAATGGGCATATTTGGCCCCCAGCTCCATCAGTTCGCGAAACCAACCTCTAGATGCCTATTTAAAGAGGGGAAAACCCTAAATGAAGGAAGGGAGTCCACACACGCCATAGGGGCGGAGCCCTACCACTCTGCCACCTCCATAGCCGTCACTGTTGGGGATATGCTAAATGTCTATCACCATTGCATGTCTCTAATCCGGATAACCTAGGTGGTCCATAGTTGGTATCAAGGCCCATGGCCTGCTGGGGGTCCCAGTTAGACGGATCCAGAAGGGAGGTCCATGTCGGATAAAGGAAGGCTATAGTGCAGACATAGTCCAACCCAGAGCCTTGGAGTATACAACACAAATACAAGTTATTACTACCTTTGTCCCAAGGCTTAAGGCATATAAATTTTTTCACAAATCAAACCAAATAAAGTTTGACCAAGTTTTTGGAGAAAAATATTAATATTTACAATACGTAATCCATACCCTTTCATACGTCATGAAACATATTTTCACATGGTATATATATATTATAATAGTTTTTGATAGTTTTATTTAAAGTTTGGTTAAACTTTACATGTCTTGAATTTCCAAAAAAGTTATATGCCTTAAGCCTTGGGATGGAGGGAGTATTAGTGTAGGACTCTATAACCTATTTGGCTAGGACTTCTCCCTGTAACCTAGGTTCTGGTACCTTTATAAGCCGGACCTCTAGCAGCCTTTAGGGCATCGATTCACACAACTTGCACAACAAACAAATCTCTATAACTCGGCGTATTGCCATTATAGTGATTTATAGCATGAGTAGGATTCCTCCACCATTGTGGGATCTAAACTTGGGTAAGATGTCCTCATACCCGCCAACTCTCCGCCTTACCCCATGTCTCTAAACACGCTCTATGAGGACCCCTCTATGGCGTACTCATCAGCAATACCATGATAGTTGGCACCCACCGTGGGGCAAGAGGTGCTTCGAGCTCTACACTAGGATAAGTCCAATATCTTCGCGTGAATATAGGCGATACCTTAGCTATCGGGCATGTCCTCTTCTTCTGCAATGTTCCGATCGTTCCACCTGACGAATTCTGGATCCTAGCAAAGTTGAACCCCACCCGCTTCTCAATTGTTCCAATCGGGGACATACACTTCTTCACCGGAAAAACCGGCTCGGGCACTAGTTCCCAAGAAGTCAGACACATGTCAAGGCCCACACAGACCGCCTTCGGGTAGGACATGTTCGTGGAAGGATCGAACCAGGATCTCTCTTCGTAGTTTTCCAGCTTAGATCGGAAAAGTTCAAGGCCCACCCAAACTTCCCTTGTGTAGAATATAATGGTGGAAGACCGATGCAAATGCACTTTGCTCCGCCAAGCATCAGAAAAGCAAAGGTTGCACTTTGTGAGCTTTGTGACAATCTTCGATCTGTCTTGTTGCGTTCAGAGAGATGGTGAGAACCCACGAGAATACCTCGCCAGATGGCTAAGGCCGAGGGATGACTTGGAGAGATATCCTAGCAATGGCGCGATCTACCACTTCTTCGAGGGCCTCACGCTCGGCACACTTCTCCGACATACGCTCCGGAGGCAACATGCCACCGGGAACCTCCCTCTCGCCCAGATGGTCGAGACTGTTAACAAATTCGCATCTGCCGATGAGCAGGCCTAGGCGTACATCGCCACCACATACGGAAAGTCCAAGCCTACCATTTGTGTTGCCTCTCTGTCGGCCTCCATCATCGAAGAACCAAAACTCCCTCCAGCTCAGTCATGGACGCACTCTACACTGACATCAGCCTGGACTCGGAGGAACTGGAAGTCAACGTGGAAGAACTTGACACTACTATGAAGGAGATCGAGGAGGAGATCGAGTGCGAGGAGCGCGCCGATAAGACCGTCACTTCCCACCAGGTGCTAGTTGCCATGGGGTACGTGATTGATGAAGATCAGCAAATAGGAGTGGCTCCACCGAAAGTAGGCGATGCTAGATAGTCAGTAGCCAAGAATGATGTAGATCCCTCGGATGCCTCCTCCGTCTATTCCCGGGCAACCATCGCAGGAATCTGCCACCGAGACAAGCACTGCCAACCAGTTAAATTCGCCACCACCACCATCTACTTCAGCGGCGAGCAACATACACATTACTCCTGTAGACATAGTGATGTATGGTAACCTTCTCGTCGAGCCCTTGATGGCCCATATCCGGAATGTCATATACCTTGATGTGAAGTGCCAGAAGCTCCTGGAGGAGGCATAGTACATCATGGAACAAAGCGCAAAGCTAGATAGAGATCTTTCCAGAGCGTAAAAATCGAACGATGCGGCTAATGCCATGGAGATGGAGTACAAGAATCTTCTCAAGCGGCAGAATACCAAGAAGGCTCCACCTCACATCGTCCGCGATCCCGGCGTCTGGCGCAACTTTGGGTGGGCTCCGACAAAGTCGGTGCAAGCCATCCCGTATGTTGGGGATATACTTTCCGGGTATACCCACAGGACTCGCTGACCAGGGTGGCCCACCAAAGGGTTAGAGCTTTGCTTCACGGGCGGCCTAGTCAAAGAAAGAGGAGGAGCCAGTTCTGGCTACGACAAGGCCCAGAAGAGTTACAAAATTAGGCTTGTAGTATTACTTGTAGTACAAGATGTATCTAGTTACCGACTCTGTAACATAGCCGGATAGGTCTTTCCTGTAACCCTAGGTCCCGGTGACTATATAAACCGGCCCTATGGGAGCCTTTAGGGCAAAAACAATCGTACTACCACAATCACAACTCGCACAGGCGAACCTCTCTTGTAATCCACTGTAACATCCGGCTTGCGCCGATATATTACTGGGTTGCTAGCAGGAGTAGGATTCGATCACCGCAGTCGGATTTGAACCTGGGTAAACTTGTGCTCTTCGCTCCTGGAACATCCGACGTCTCACACCCCATCTTTCCAACGCCACTAGGACCCCCTATGGCTTACTTGTCGACAATCCGACGACAGTTGGCGCCCACCATGGGGCAGGTGACCTTTGGATCTTCGTTCCAGGCGGAATATGCGCGTGCAGGAATCGGTAAAACTATCGCCATGGGTCGTGTGGTCTACGCCAGTGATGTCCCTCTCGTCCTTCTCGACAAGACCTGGATTCCGACTTCAAAACCCGTGACGACCTACACGATCATGTCTATCGGAAAGATCGATATTTATCTCGGTTTCGCTGAACCCGCCCAACCAACCCTTGAGGTGATGACCATGGCGGAAGAAAAATACGGATCTACTTTGTCTGCAGAGGCTGAAGAGTTTAAGATCCTGGAGAAAATCAAACCCACCCAGCCCACTCCTGTAGTGGAAGAAAAGGTGGAAGAAGAATCTGGATCTGATCTCTCCGACAAGATCGAATACACTGATGAGGAATACATCCGATACGGATCCGGCTCTGCCGATGTTGAGGTGGAAACCAAGTTATACCACTACCTCAAGAACATAAACAAGAAGAAGCACTGTTTTATGTACCACATAAGCTCTGGATCCGACTCTGTCGATCCTGGAGCCGGCAGCGATTCAGCCCTAGATGCAATCGAAGAAAATGCTGATTTACCTGGCTCCCCTAAAGAGTCAATAACGTTGCAGGAACTTCGAGACTTCGACTAGGAGATGGAGGAGTACGAGCAAGAACACGCCTCCAAGCCAACACAAGGTGAGCCGGAAAATTCTCCTAGTCCATATGATAGCATGGATGAAAGCTACACCTCGCAGGATGATATGGACACCGGAGATTCCTCTGAGGTTCACAAGCCAACCACTATGGAAAGTACCGATGGAAGTTTATCCCCCGATACCGGACCAAAAGCCGTCTTTTTTCACCGGTATGCACGCTAAGGTTACTGGGCGGTCAAAGAAAAAGAAGAAGAACAAGAATCCGACACCGGCAGAGCCGGACATCGAGGAAACCAATGAAGAAAAAGTTAATGAAGAGATCGAGATGGAGAATGAGGATGGGGATCCGATTAATACCACTCCGATCGACCCTCCCATAGATCACCAAGAGTGCACATGAAATGTACGGAGATGATCTCACAATTCCAATCCCTACAGCTTCGGATCTTCCACCGGAGGCGCTGGAGAAAAGGGTTGAGGGCCTGGAAAAGCATCGTTTGTTTCTGCTCGAAGAGACCGCGGCATCGTCGAGCTTAGGCAGCAGTTAGACAGTGATCCCGCCAAATATCAGTCAGATTTCAAGCGACACCCAAACAAAACAAGGGGAGGTCCATTTCTTGCCAACAAGAACCTGGATATCCACAAACATCTATTCGACGAAAAGATCGGAGAGAAGATCTGACTCTACAGCATGTCGTTGGAAAACGCTGCTGCAGCTCGAGCCATCCTCGCCAACAATTTGTCTCCACAGCAGGTCCAGCAGTGCGTCGCATTGCTGGACAAAGTATTAAAGCAGCAGAAAATGGCCACGTCATTCAGTGGCAAGCTGGCCTCAAAGTCCGAGTTTTGCCACACTGGCGCTGACCAAAGCGATGATGGAAGGATCCACAGGGATACGAATCAGCGCTATCGTCCCCGTGGAGAAGGGAATTCAAGAACCGGCTCAAAAGGCCACTCCCGCCGGCCGGCGCGTGACTGGGCAAGAGTTATTCCGGCTGCGTCCGAATATGCCATCAGAGCAATGGTCCCTCATCAGGACCATCACCGGCAAAACAACCTCTATAGAGAAGACCTGGAAGCATGCCGCCAGCAAGAAGAGCAAGATCGGCTAAGGATGTCACCACCGAGCCATCCGGCTAGCAACGCCGGACGAAGAGATGATCCGGACCGTCCTGAATCAAGTAGGGATGGAGCCCAAAGAAACCGGCATCGGAGTCAGCATAATGAGGCTCCACCGCCACCACCGCGTAACCCACCCGGAAATAATCCACCAGGGCCACCATCGCCTCCTAGCAGCAACCATGAAGGATCCCGACGTAGCCATGGAAGCCACAGGGCGGAGGCGGCAATGGTGAAAGGAGAAGCAGAAATCTGACTCCGCCGCGCAGAAGCGGTGACCCTCCAAGGCGTAGATCTCTCTCGCCAAACGACGCTCGCCATCGCATTGAATCAAACATACAGGCGCGGCGGTACAAGGAAGAAGATGTGTATGTGGGACCCAAGTGCTTTGGACCACGCATACATCAGACCAAATTTTCGGTCGACTTTGGTATTGCCAAACACATTCAGCCCTACGACGGCACGGCTGGGCCAGATACCTAGATCCAGGATTTTTTCCAGGCTTGCTGCATCGCGACAGGAGGAAACAACCTCGTCGCGGTCTGATACCTCCCACTTATGCTGAGGAAGATGGCTCGATCATGGCTCAATGAACTGCCAAAAAATTCAATTCATAACTGGTATGATATGCAAAGTGCGTTCTTTTCAAACTTCGAGGGAACATATAGGAGGCCCTGCATAGTCGAAGACTTACAGCGTTGCACACAAAGACCCGGAGAAACCTGCCGGGATTACCTCGGACGCTGGATTGACACGAAGAACTCCCGCGAGGGAGTAATCGAACAAAGTGCGATAGAAGCTTTCATCGCAGGACTCCTAGTCGGAATTTTGCACCACGGACTGAAGCGTGACCACGTCACAGATTTAGGAGAGATGATAGAGATGGCAAGCAAATACGCTGATTCCGATGATGATTCAGAAGGGCTGCTAAACATTCTAGACAATCCCAATGCGGCCAAACAGCCAAAACAACAAGCTCAGAAGCGCAAGAACACCTCAGACGAAAAACTGGCTTCGGACAACGCAGCTGTTAACGCAATGTTCGGATCTGGAGGATGAGGAGGGCGCGGAGGTGTCCGGGGTAGAGGCCGTGGAACTTCCCGAATCCAGGGTAGAGGAGACCAGCAACCCGGAAGAACCTATACCTGGGCTGACATTGCCAATAATCCATGTGTCCACCACTTGGATAATAACGGGGGATCTACCCACACAAATGTCGAGTGTCGTTTCAATGACGACATCAAGAAAGACGAATCCGCTGGCTACAGAGCCAAGCAACGAAAAGGAAATAAAAATTCCGAGAAAGGAAAGGAGCCCAAGGAAGATTCCGACATGGAAGAAGCAGAAGCCGCCGCAGAGCCCAAGTCGGATGGAAAGAAGACTTTTCTGACTAAGAAAGACGCATACGTCTGCTTGCTTGGATCCCAACCTGCTAAAGACAAGAAGGCAGTTCTCCGTGAGCTCAATGCCATGGTTCCGGCTATTCCACAGTTTCTAGATTGGTCGGAGGTAACTATCACCTTTGATCATTCAGATCACCCGAGGAAAACACATTGTCGGGGAAAGTACCCTCTGGTCATCAATCATCTTATTGATGGCTATGAGTTTTCTAAAACACTCATGGACAGTGGGAGCAGCATCAATATCCTCTACATCGAGACGCTCCACCGCATGAAGCTGGACGAGAGACAGTTGAGTTACAGCAGTGTAACTTTCCATGGCATTGTACCAGGGAGACAGGCGGATTCTCTGGGTAAGATTACTCTAAATGTGACATTCCGAACCCAAGACAATTACCAGGCCGAGCAACTCTCTTTTGAGGTGGTACCGTTCAAAAGTGATTACCACGCCATCTTCGGACATCCGGCTTACTGGGCGTTCATGGCTCGTCCCTGTTACATTTACAACATGATTAAGCTTCCAGGTCCAAAGGGCGTAATCACCATATGGGGAAACCCGGGGAAGGCGCGAGAGTGCGATGAAGGATCTGTTGCCTTTGCCGAAGCCGTGCTACACACCCAGGAGTACCAGGAGATCAAGAAGACCATCAATCCTTCCGAGATACCCGCTATGAAGAACGAGGTGCTAAAGCCAAGTTTGCAGTTCAAGGCATTGGAAGATACAAAGAAGACGTCGCTGAAGGAAGATGATCCCTCCAAGACGACGAACATAGTGGTAGGCTTAGACCTCGCATAGGAAAGCGCGCTCGTCGAGTTCCTCAAAGCTAATAGTGATATCTTTGCATGGCAGCCTTCTGACATGACCGGAGTACCTAGGGAACTTGTCGAGCACTCTCTTAATGTGTACCCTGACGCTAAACCCGTCAAACAGTCCTTACGACTGTTTGGTGATGAAAATCGCAAAGGTATAGCTAAGGAATTAGCCCGACTAGAGTTAGCGGGATTCATAACAAAGGTCATCCATACAGATTGGGTGGGAAATCTTGTACTCGTCCCTAAAAAGGACACCATTGATTTAAGAATGTGTGTTGATTATACCGCTTTGAACAAGGCATGCCCAAAAGATCCGTTCCCTTTGCCAAGAATCGACCAAGTTATCGACTCAATGGCGGGGTCGGAACTACTCTGTTTTCTCGACGCATATTCTGGATATCACCAAATACCGATGAAAGAGTCGGATCAAATTAAGAAGTCTTTCGTCACTCCTTTCGGAACCTTTTGCTACAAAACTATGCCTTTCGGCTTAAAGAACCGTCACTCCTTTCGGAACCTTCTGCTACAAAACTATGCCTTTCGGCTTAAAGAACGCAGGATCAACATATCAACGTACTATGCAACATTGTCTCAATGACCAAATCGGACGCAACGTCCATGTATACGTAGACGACATAGCAGTTATGTCCAAAAAAAGGGAACTTTAATTTCCGACTTGGAGGAAACATTTGCTACCCTACAGAAATTCAATATGATGCTAAATCTAAAGAAGTGTTTCTTTGGAATTCCAGACGGAAAATTGTTAGGTTTCATCATCTCTGAGCGAGGCATAGAGGTGAACCGGGACAAAATCAAGGCTATACTCCACATTACCAGGCCGACTCACCTGAAGGACGTGCAACGTCTCACTGGTTGCATTGCAGCAGTGAGTCAGTTCGTTAGCCGGCTCGATGAAAGAGTCGTACCTTTATACAAACTCTTGAAGAAAACCGACAAATTTTTTTGGACCTAGGAAACCGAAACTGCCCTGCAAAGTTTGAAAGACCTACTTTCAAACCCACCAGTTCTCGCAGCTCCAGAACCTCGGGAGCCTATGTTACTCTACATTGCAGCGACCAACAAGGTCATAAGTGTGGTAACTGTAGTGGAGCATGAGGAAGAAGGCCACGAGCATAAGGTGCAGCGTCCAACTTATTACCTGAGTGAGGTCCTGACAGAGTCGAAACAACGTTATCCACATCATCAAAAGCTAGCCTATGGAGTGTTCTTTGCATCTAGAAAGCTATGCCACTATTTTCAAGAGCACAAGATCACAGTGGTGAGCACTGCTCCCCTGCGAGATATAATCAATAACCGTGATGCCATAGGACGTGTCGCAAAGTGGGGAATAGAGCTTGCAGCTTTCGACATTGAGTACAAGCAGCGTATAGCAATCAAGTCCCAAATACTTGCCGACTTTGTTGTTGATTGGACAGAGACGGCAGAAAACACAGGTCCTTCAGACTCGGAGTTTTGGACCCATCACTTTGACGGATCAAAGTCACGAGGGGGTTCAGGGGCTGGCGTGGTGCTCAAATCACCCCAAGGAGATAAGTTGTTCTATGTGTTGCAAATACACTTCATGGCAACGAACAATATTTTCGAGTATGAAGCATTGCTACATGGAATACGCATGGACAAAAACATTGGCATAACAAGACTCATGTGTTACGGAGACTCGGACTTAGTTTCTCAACAATTATCCGATATCTGCATACAGAGGTTTTGTGGATGAACTATCTAAATCATTCGAGGGTTTTAAGGTTCAACACATCCCTCGAGCAGAAAATGAGGTCTATCAAGGATAGGCTCTGCGCGGAAACGATTACCGGATGGCGCTTTCTTAGAGCATTTAAGGGTCCCCTACATAGTCAGAGTTGATGAGGACTATCCGACGAAATCTGACTCACCTTTAATAGCAGTTCTCGCTGTAATTCCCAGATGGACAAAACCCTATCTAGATTTCCTGATAGACAGAAAATTACCCGAAGACGAAGTCTTGAGCTGGCAGATCGTCCAACAAGCAAAATCCTATACTATAATAAATGGTGCTTTCTATAAGCGGACTGTTTCTGGCGTTTTTCAGCGATGTATTTCTTAGAAAGGAGGAGTGGAAATCTTGAGAGAGATCCATGAAGGCGAGTGTGGTCACCATGCTGCAGTCAGATCCTTAGTGGCAAAGGCTTTTCAACACGTATTCTTTTGGCTTAAGGCTAAGGCGAATGCCGAAAAACTGGTCAAAACATGCAGAGGCTACCAAAAGTACGCCCATCAGGCACACGTTCCGGTTGAACTGCTGCGAACAATCCCTACTACATGGACATTTGCGGTCTGGGGGCTTGATATGGTAGGGCCGTTTCGTAAATAAAAATATGGATTTACTCACCTACTAGTGATGGTGGCTAAATTTACAAAGTGGATTGAGGCTAAACCCGTAACAAGTTGCGATGGAGCCACAACCAAAAAGTTTGTCAAGGCCGTGATCATCCGATTTGGATATCTGCACAGTATAATTACTATCAACGGGAGCAATTTTTCCATGGGAGAACTCGCCGAATTCTGCAAGGAGCGAGGGGTCCAACTCAATATTGCATGAGTCGTACATCCACAAGCTAATGAACAAGTCGAAAGAACAAACAGTCTTATTTTACAAGGACTCCGACCTCACCTTGAGGCACCGCTTCGTCGGGCCACGGGGGCTTGGGTGGAAGAATTATCGTGTGTGATATGGAGCTTACGTACAACTCCTAACAAATCAACCGGATATACTCCTTTCTTCTTGGTCTATGGTGCAGAAGCAGTTCTTCCAAGCGATCTAATTCAGCAGTCTCCACGAGTCAAAGCATATATCGAAGAAGATACAAAAGTTTCTTGACAAGATGATCTCGATATAATCGAAGAAGTACGCGTCGTTTCTGAGCAGAGATCTACAGTCTACCAGCAGAAGTTACGCAAGTATCATAGTCAGAGAGTTCAAAACCGTTCTTTCAGAAAAGGCGATTTGATTTTATGACTTGTGCAAAAAAGAAAGCACAAACTTTTCCCAATTTGGGAAAGACCTTTTATGATTAGCAGAGTTCTGCATAATGGGTCGTATTATTTAACTGATATGAGAACAGTCAAAGAAAGACCAGATACTCGGAAGAGAAAGAGAGCTGGCGGTAGCACAGACCCGGATGAAATAGACCGACCATGTAATATTGCACAGCTACGTCCCTTCTATTATTAGTTATATTTCCTTGTAATTATATATGTACATGTTCAAAGTGAAATAAAGTACTGATTTTCTCATATGTTATCTTTGAGAAGTTTTTTGTCATCTTATTTACAAAAGAGCATGTCATTTTCAAAAATCCTAGAATTCTTTAAAGTACTTTATGCTCATGTTCGTTCTAGTTACTATTTTTGAATATCTAAAAAATGTTATCTTAGGGTAAAAATTTAAATTTATTGTTTATACTTTGGTTTTTTATCTGATTGCTTAGACGCGGGTATTTTCTGAGTAATGAGTTGTTGGTACTAGAAGCCGACTTTGTTTCCGAGTTTAAACTGGTTTAGCAATTGCGCTCCGTTGCTCGGCAAAGTTTCCGTGCCGAAGGTTGGCCGACCCATGAAAGGGAGGAGGTAGAGAGCCAGATAAAACGACAATTATAGGCATAAACCAAAAAAGTGCTTCAAAAAAATTTCAAGCACACGCATAAAAATATATAAACATAAGTGCTACGATAGTAAAAGCATTAGTTTTTATAGACTAGCACAAATAAAAACAATGTTTCCATCATTACATTTCCCAAAAGTTCAGAATAATGCATAAAAACTGTTTATGCTGCAGAGCCAGGTGGTGGTGATGAAGAAGGTGGAGCGTTGGAGTCGACAATATTGTCGCCCTGAATCTTAGACTCGGAAGCTGCAAGGCTGTCTTCTGGCTCTTGAGGCGAGGAAGGCAGAACGGCGTCGAATAGTTGGTCATGTCTGCCACACAACAAGCATAACCTGCACAGGAATCTTGGATTGCCTTGATGTCCTGTGGGTTGTCCTCATCATCCTCCTCGGCGATACCTTTGGTGACATGCCAGATTTCCATCTCGTTGTGGTGGCTCATCACCATGGTAAGGGCAGTCTGGGCAGCATTCCGAGCGTAGGAGATCTTCCAGTCCTCAATAAGCTTTGGAATCTCTTTGACCTTGTCCCTCACCTCTTGCACTGACATCGTGTGCAAGTTGGAAAGCTTGACCGACCCGCCAGCCTCTTCAAGAGTCTGGCGAAAGTCGAACAAGATATCTCCGACGAGCTTGATGCGCTCGAGGCGAGGTTCGTAGGTAGGAGAGTCGGAAAGATTCAGGGGGGCTGGGAAAGAACCAAAAGTAAAAAATTTGACTAAAAAGAAAATCGGAAAATCAACGTAAAATGTAAGTCAGAAATCTTACCTAGCACAGAATGATTCCACTGAGCATGCTCCTCGCGGAGACTGTTCAGCTCTCTTTCTGAAGCCTAGGCCAGATCCCTATGACTATCAAGGTCCTTCCGAAGATCATCCACTTGTTTTTCTCGGAGGGCCAACAGCTTCTCGAGCCTCACGGTCTCATGGTTGCTTGACTCCAAGACATCGGCTATGGATTTCTCCGATTCAATGGTTAGTTTCTCAAGCTTGTCCCGGAGCTCAGCATTTTCTAGTTCGAAGACCTTATAGTTCTCGGATTGCTCTACCATCTTGCTGGACTCGCACAACAGTTCTGCGAAGGGAAAAATATCAGTCAGACAAAAAAAATTGACCATGACAATAGCTAATTGACAAAAAGGAAGCCAGAAAAAATTACCTTCTGCTTCATTTTTCTCAACTTGCAACTTTGAATTCTCAAGGCGCAAGGCTTTGATCTCCTTGCGTTTATTACAAATATTATTGAGCAATTCTTGGTTGGAAGATGCAATTTTCTGTAAGTTTGGAGGATGGAAATACCGTCAGACGGCTACTAAGACTCGGGCTACAAATTTAACTAAGTAAAGATACAGCACGAGCGTTGGGGGCTACACTACATCGTTCTTGTGCAACCTAAAAGCATTAACTCGTATCCAACGATGTTTATCCGACTTCATGCTTGGGGGCTAGAGGATATGATAATAAAATAAATGCAAATAAGAATCGGAAACTTACAATGTGTTCTAAGTGCAACTTCTCAAATCCGAGTTTGGTGCTGTGAAACATCTTCTCGGCAAGGAGAGGGAGGGAACATCCGTTGCTGGGAGTTCGCCAGACTCTATCTTAGCATCCCGGACCAAAATTAGGTCCAGGAGGCTAACCAGCTTGAGGTCCTCCTGCTCCTGGTTTGCTGCCTCTGCGGTTAAGGTTTGCTTCTCAAGGCTAGACTGAGCCAGCCTGAGGATCTCTTCCTTCTTTTTCCTCTTCAGGCTAGAGAAAGCAGAGCCGGCCACTTTATCCAAGCTTCTTGTAGAAATTACCATGGGATCATTACCCTTAATGGGTTCACCCTTGTTAGTTGCTTGGCCACCAAAGGTGACCAAGGCTTTCGAGATGTTGCCAGCATCAGGACAGGTAGAAGCCTGTGGCGCTGATGGAGTACTGGATGGAGTTGGTGGCGGCATGGCAGGGGAGATGACAAGCTTTTGCTGACGCGGTTTCTTGCCCGGCTTGCTACCCGACTTGGTCTTACTCTTCAAAACTGCTTTAGCTCTAGAACACGAAAATCCAAATATCATGTGTGTTCTGGAGAGAAAAAAGTACAAGGTACTGAAAACAAAAGACAGGGTGCTTACTTTTTAACTACTGGCAGCACTTGGCTACCAGCAGTGACAACAACTTCTTTCGCCTTGCGCTTCTTGGAGGCGGAGGCGGGAACTTCTTGCACCTCATCATCCTTCGTCGCCTCCGTGTCGTCTGAGAGATAGCCCTATAGTGGAGCTAGCTCAGACTCGGAGTGTTTCTCGAGCTGACGCAAGTCATCAATGAAAATAGAATCGGAGAAAGATAGAACAA
Organism: Avena sativa; assembly: GCA_916181665.1. NCBI lineage: Eukaryota > Viridiplantae > Streptophyta > Magnoliopsida > Poales > Poaceae > Avena > Avena sativa. The sequence continues at coordinate 21,103,081 of OV702282.1, read as the reverse complement.
AAAAACTGACAAAATGCGAAAGCAGAGTCAAAATATTTACCGGAGTCAGAGGATGGTTAAACGTAAACATCTTCATGGAGACATCTAGAACTTTCCGTTCCACTCTTTACTTGATCAAATATTGCATAAGGGTCTTGTAGTCCTTCGCCGAAATCTGGCTCGAACTGACCCGCATCTTGTCCTTCTTGTCGCTGCTGATCTGGTGCATGAGGCGGTCTCCATGGTGCTGCAGAGGTTAAATCCGGCGCTCCAACTAGCAGTGGGTCAAGTCGGATCCACGAAGGCCCTCGTGCTTCATTAGAAACTCAATCGTCCTTTTGGTGAGGATCAAGATATTCGACAGCTTCGGCGCCTCTGTGTCCCATGACCTTTGGTGGGGAGCGGCGCCATCGGTGAATGCTGGAAGACCTTCCCCCTTTCCAGGAGCCGGAATATCCTTGTGATAAAAGAAGGTTCTGGCCCAGCGTTTAACGTATTCACTAGCATTAATCCTAGGATAAATACGATTTCTCCTAAGGACTAAGCTAAGGGTTCTGGTGGTGTAAGGCAGACCGGCGCTAATAGAGTTCTTCCGGGTACCATAGTAGTATCGGAAAAGGGTGAGACTTGGCCTAATTCCAAGAAACCCCTTGCACAGAGCAACGTGAGTGCTAAGCTCGAGCATAGAGTTGGGAGGGAGGTTATGGAGATGCACACCGTAATGATTGAGGACCTCGCTAAAGAAGTCCGACGGTGGCAGGCTGAGGCCGCGGTCGACGTGCGCGCCGAACAGCACCCTCTCAAAGTCACGCGGGGTGGGAACAACGTTCCCTGAGGCGCTCCGTCACAGCCAGCTACAATGAATCCTTCGTCCTCCATGACCTGGATTTCGGCGTCATCCATGACGCTGGGAACCTAGAGGCCCCGCATCTTCTTCTCATCCGCCACCGACGAACCCGCCGCCTCTCTTGAGCCCAAGGCTGACACTATTGATCTTGGAGGAGAAGGACTGGTGGGGGAGAGAGGTGTTTCTTGAGATGTGTAGATGGGAATGGCTGCGGAGTGCTCGAGGAGTACGAGGAGGCAATGAATAAATCGATGGAGAGATAAATCTGAGAGAAGGGTTTTCTCTTCTCTTTTATTTACCACTGCGCCAAGATTCGTGTGCTGATTCTCACAATTAGCGCCACACGTATAGGAGACAGGGAGGTAGCTTCCTCGCGACTCTTTCGCCCCCTCGATTTTTTCATCAGCCTTGAAACGGCGTTCTGTTCTGTAAGGAACGGACCCATCAACAGTCGTGTTGATGGGACTCTTGTCAGTGACAAGACCTGGTCTGAAAAGTTGTCAGCCCGCACGCCGCTGTAAAATACGCCCCATGTTTTAAACTGATAAAGGAAAATACTGAAGTCAGATAACAACATATCTGACTCAAGTGACTCGGAATCCTACACTACTGAAAGAAGTTTTCGGGAACCCTTCAAGATTCAGAAAACGAAGAAACCATCAAGCTACACGATTTATTCGACTTTGGATCTTGGAGACTTCTGGGGGCTACTGTTGGGAATATACTTTCCGGGTATACCCACAGGACTAGCTGACCAGGGTGGCCCACCAACGGGTTAGAGATTTGCTTCACAGGCGGCCTAGTGAGGAGGAGCCAGTTCCGTCTACGACAAGGCCTAGAAGAGTTACCCACTTAGGCCTGTAGTATTACTTGTAGTCCAAGCTGTATCTAGTTACCGACTCTGTAACATAGCCGGATAGGTCTCTCCTGTAACCCTAGGTCCTAGTGACTATATAAACCGGCCCTATGGGAGCCTTTAGGGCACAACCAATCGTACTACCACAATCACAACTCGCACAGGGGAACCTCTCTTGTAATCTGCTGTAACATCCAGCTTGCGCCGATATATTACCGGGTTGCTAGCAGGAGTAGGATCTCATCACCGCAGTCGGATCTGAACCTGGGTAAACTTGTGCTCACCGCTCTTGGAACATCCGATGTCTCACACCCCATATTTCCAACGCTATTAGGACCCCATATGGCGTACTTGTCGACAATCCGATGACACCGTACACTGATAAGTTAGGGAATAAAGCCATGCCCATGCCCGCCCTCAACTTGGCCGTCGCCAAAAAATCACTATAGCAGGATAGATCGCCCGCAGTGTTGTATCAAGTCTATGACCCCGTCATGAAGGTTGTCAAACAACAGGAAAAGGCCACCTGTTAGAGACTTGAGTCTGTCCTGCCATATTGCCAGTCTAGCGCCCATAGTAAGCACAAGGAAAGATATCCACACAATGTCGGATCCAGCATAGGTTCCTCGGAGAAAGGACGGAGGGACGCACACAACATGACTCATGCCATCCCCATATCCTTCGGCCATGGAGGCAAGGCTCAAACTCGTCACTCGCCCCCACCTCCCCATCATTATCGACATCACGAAGACCCAAAAGCTCACCATCACACGAGCATGCCTCCGCCTAAACGCCTGCAGGGCGGCATCATCATTCGCAACAACATGGAGCAGCCTCGGCATGATGGAGAGCGCAGTGGCAACAATGGGCATAGGAATAGGTCGGACCATGACCCTCCATGTCCGACAAGAAACTGCAACAGGCGTGAGGATTCGCAGGAGGGAAACAGCAAGAAGGCTAACCCACCGCCGCCACCTGGCAGCCACCATGGCGGAGGAGGACCGCATAGATCGCATAGCCCTTTCCCATGGTGGCGACAAGTAGAAGAAGAACCCGAAGCTGTATGAGTCCCATGAAGAAAATTACGTGGGACTACATTGTTTCAGCCAAGTCGTACGGGCCACAACAAACCCCAAGGGTTTCCGTATTGACAAGACTATCAATCCCTATGACAGAACCGCCAGGCCAGCCACATCGTTGCAGGACTACAACGAAGCGGTGGAAATCACAGGCGGTAACCCCAGCGTCGCCTGAAGTACCTCCCACTGATGCTGACCGCACTTCTCGTGAATGGATTGATGACTTGCCAGAGAAATCCATCTGCAATTGGTTGGACATGCATGAAGTGTTCACCAAGAATTTCATGGGTTCGTACAAGAGTCCCTACACTATTGGTGACTTACAACGGTGTGTGCAGGAAAAGAACGAGTCTTCTCGGGCCTACCTCTCCTGTTGGTTGGATATGAAAAAATCATGTGTGGAAGTGCATTATCAGACCACTATGGCCGCATTTATTGATGAATTGGAGAAAGCAACCTTGATCCGACATACGTTGAAGCGCATTCAGGAAAATGGCAAACTAGATCTCAATCAGATGATTGCCTTGGCTAGTGAGTTTGTAGCTACCGATGACGATGCTTGTGTTTCCCTACTTGTAGTGGCTATCGCAACCCAAGATAAGAAGAACAACAACAATAAGCGGAACAATCCACCCGAAGAAAAGCCAGCAGCCGACATGGTCTCCATGATGTTCGCTGGTAGAGGCGAAGGAGGACAGTGTGGCCGAGGCTAGGGGCTGGTCATGGACAATAGCATAGTAGTGAAACTACCCTGGAAGTGCCCCGCGTTCCCTAGATGTACGAGGAGTATCACGATATGCCGTGTTTCATACATCTTGATGTCATTATTTTGTTTTTTCCTCTTTTAGTAATCTTGAAGGAGCACAACTACAGTAGATAGAATATTAAATACTTTGTGAGACCAATGCTGCACAATGTGTTGTTTACTTGTAAGTAAAACTTGCAGCTACTACCATTGATGGCTTTATGTTGGTTCATTTACTTTTGTTTCACACTAAAAACATATACACGGCCCAGGCTTTCTCTTCTCACTAAAATGTTTGGGAAATTGCTTTCCTAAGTCTAAATGAAGATTTTGTTCTGCTTTTAAATTGCATCCTGATCAGAGTTTTGGTATGTTTTGTGTCTATAGGGAAGGGTTTAGGAAGGACTACAAGGAGAAGCACCCCAACAACAAGCTGGTCCCTGTAGTAAGCTACTCTCTTCCCCTTGCATCTATATTATATTCTTGTTGGTTGACTGATGCATGTGCAAACTTAATCTCTCGGGCAATTAGATACTATTTTGAATAAGTATGAGAAGAAGAAATATCTATTTAGTAGTGTGTTATTGATAGTAATCTGGATAGGTGGAATGCTGAGACAATTGGGACCAAGTGGGAGCTCATCTTTTAAGTTTTTAGTGGTGATTCCATCCTAGTAGTATAAGAACTTATTTCTATCATGATTCATATAGGACACTTTTATATTATATCTTCATCAATAAAACACAACAAATTTGGAAGATTCCTTGCTATTCAAAGCTACTGTGCAACTTTGGTTTCTATTCTTTATTTACTTTGTTCTTTCAATTTGGTGGTGGGTTCTTACAACTGCCCCTGGTACAAATTCCATCTTTTCCTTAGCTTTGTACATGCACATTTTGGTGATTTGTTCCAGTGCTAGTGGTTCTTAGCTGTTTGAAATGCAAGGTTGTTGATTGGTTGACCATATTGTGATTCAACCAATAGCTCCATGTAATCTAGTTTCTTGATGGCACACATTTCTGCTAATTTTCCATACTAGCAGAACATTATGATTTATTGTAATAGATCCCTATAGAATTTATTATCTGAGATGTATATATATGTCCTCAAGTTAGATATATGATTTGGACCTCAAGTTGTTGTTATACAACTAAAGATGTCAGTAGCATTTCCCTTTGTTTTATGTGGCATATCCCTTTTTGCTATTGTATTTCGAACAACCTGATTAATTTTCTCCATTATCTTGCACTGGATTGGTACTATCATTGCCATGTAATATATCTTAATTCCGCTAACACTGGTCCTTGTGTATGGTCTATAGTTTGTTCATTCAACTATTATCTCATAGTTATCCCTTTTGGTTGACTGATACATGTGTACTGAAGCATTATGAATGTTGGCGGGAGCACATGGTGGACTTCTACATGATGAGTTCCTGCAATGGCCTATGTCAACGATGACACTGACCAGATCTTCTTGACCTACAGTTGTCCATTGTGTAAGCCCTTATGTTTCAGGATCAATTCCTAGTTGCTTCAACATCTATTCATTATTTCGTTTCTAGTTGTTGTGTTATTGTCAGAAGGTGTATATGCATGTCCCAATCAGAGAGTTGCTGAGTAGTTAAATTAGATCACTAAATAAATAAGTAAGATGTTGACTAGCAATGAACACGTCTCCATAAATATGGCATCAATGATCCCATGTTATGCAAAGACGGTCATGTTTAGGGCTTAGGCTTCTCTACTACATCCATGTTTATGTAAAAAGTCATGTTGCATGTACGTTATCAGCTCATGGTATTGTTGTAAGAAAGCTTTCTTGATTCATTTATTTTGGTATATACTGTAGAATACTGAAAGTTTTTATTTACAAATTGGTTACAAGATTGATTTGCTATATTTTAGGTATGTCTAATGTGATTGTTCCTTGTTTACAGGAACTCCAGAGCCAAGAAATATGAAGTGAGTGAGTAAGGCCGTGAAGAGGTAGCTAGAAAATAGTAGCTACTTGTAATAGTTGGGCATATATCTGGGCTGTAATAGACTGTAAAGATTGTAATAACCAGTTTTAAATAATTTCATCGGTTGTAAAGATTGCTATAAGTCTCGAATATTGATTGTGTATGTAATATCAAACTTGTGAATAAAACCAATGACTGAAACGAATATGACTTTTGGTTATTTGTTCTCTGCTATCTGTCATGAATATTGACGAATGGAGCCAATTTGTGAGATTTACTTGACAGGTGGGATCTATTTGACAAGTGGGACCAGGTCCTAAAATAAGGCTAAATATAAATTTAAATGGATTATAATTAGGCTATGGCCCATAAAATAAAAAGGCTATAATTTTTGGATTGGCCCATGTAGCATATGAGAATTAGCAAGAAAAAAACGCATGCTAAAATATGGGCTTGGCCCATTTAAATGACTGACGTGGAGCAGGCTGATTCTTGGCTATGTCGGATTGGTCACGCAAGATCCAACGTGGCATGGACAGTTTAGCCATGACGATATCGAATCATCATAACGCCCATGATGATCCAATATTGTCATAGAATACGATAACGATTTTACCAAAAATATTGTTATAGTTCATTTACGATGCCCAGCTTTCACGATCTCACAATCGTTATAGATTTGTCATAAACGGATTACTATGAAGATTATGTGATGAAAATAGAGGGTCATATATAGCCAGATTTCTTGTAGTGGAAGCGGAATTTCAATAGTTTTAGGGTAAGTATCTTCATCCTTTTTACACTTAGGAAAAGTGAATGTATCTACTCTCATATGTCGGATTATATGTTGGCAATAAGTTAATCAATGAAACCTCGGCACCTCGAGTTGTAACTTGGGGACTGCCTTAATGAACTTGTTATTTTCATATGCATTTTTCTATGTCGATTGGCTTATATTTCTTATTCTTACACCGAGTTAGTAATGTGTTGGCAGCAAAGGCAAACTCTTCGACTTACTGTTGTCCAAAAAATAGGCTTCATGATAAGCAAGAGAAAAGCCTACGAATGTCAATCACATGAAAAAGGCCAAGGAAAGAATATTATGTGAGCTGACTTATGTTTTGTTTATTAATAACCCTAATATTATTCTGCAAACTTATTTTAAGCTATTCTTTCTAATTTCTAAGTATTATTAGTTTGATCTATTTATCTCGGACCCGCAAGTCGAACGCCGAAAGATGGTAGATGCAGACCGAATAATTGAATCGGAATAGCAAGGAACATTAAATTAAGGATGATGCCCAAAAGGATGCAATTGATACAAACCACATGGTAGCAAAAGGACTTAACTATTTCTTACACCATACACCCGGCATACCGGGGACTTAATAAATTTAAAGATTTTCAGTTCAGACGCCAGTTGGTGTTGAATCGTCAGTAGACGGAGGAGCAACAACCTCAGGAGAAGGGACCTCTGAGGTAGGTACATCTGCCTCCGCTGAAGTCACCTAGGCCTCAACAGGAGAAGCCTCGGCATTTTGAACACTAGTCTCCTTGCAAGAAACCTCGTCTTGATCTTGAGAAGCCTCGGTCCCATTGCAGGAACACCAAGCCTCGGCCTCGTGATCCGAATCTTCTCCCTGCTTGTCCGAGCTGCCAGATTCTTCATCAGTATTCTCTTCATCCTCGGTGTCGTCCTCGGACTGATCATCATCTTCGGCATCGGCATCTTCATCGACATTGTCCAGAAGGAAGCTCGTCCCTTCATTCCATCCATGCACATTGGCAAATTGGATGAGTTGATAGGCTCATGCTTGACGGCGTGCGATATACTCTAGATCGCTAATCCAAGGAGATCCAGTGCGCAGATTCATCAAGGTATCGAGGCAAATGTTCTCGTACCATGACAATACAACAGTAAGTGCCCGGTCAGCCCCGGATCACGCCGCGGATTCCCTCCATAGATTGAGTTGCTTCTCGTAGTCCAAGATCTTTTCCACAAGCGCGGCGACCCGAGTTATCTTAGGCTCATTAGGCTAGAGCACATGAAGAACTTGGATGGCCGCATCTAATAGATCCTTCCCGAAGGTCTTCATGGGCTTGGTAGCAGCACCAATGTTGATCAGGTAGTCTTCCATGGAGTACTCACCGTCCGGATCATGTGATGAGGATCGATCTCGTCAATGCCCATTGTTATGAGCTTGGGTTTTGGAGAAGATGGGGATGCTGGAGATCGCGGAACGGTTAACAGACAACCAGGGGACACGAGATTTACCCAGGTTCAGGCCCCCGGAGGGAAAATCCTACTCCTTCTTGACTGCTCTTGATTACGGCGGAACCAAAAGTTATAGGGGTGCACAGATGCAATCTGGCGTGAAGGTGTGTATGCGGTGGTATGAGAAGTGCCTCCTCGTTGTTCCCTCCTATCCTTTATATAGAAGTAGGCAGGTCCTGGGCACAGATCGAGTTGGTTACAGGTTTTAGGGTTTTCCCCTTTGAATATTCTATCTAATCTAGTCTTGCTCTCCAAGCATCCGAAGATGTCGTGGGCTTGGGCCACCCGAATATCTTCATGGGCCACGCACATTCTTGTGGGCCTTCCTTGGGCTGGACCAGGTATGCTGAAGTCGTGTTCCCGTATGGTATAACCATGTCAGTAGCCCCCGAGTGTTCAGTCGAATCATAGATTCGGCTGAGGACTCTTCAATCTTTCGGGTGCATTTGTCTCTGTTATTTTAGAGAAATGATTCTAGTGTGTAGGGATTGTTGATGTGTGTGCCTGACTCTCCTGACGGATCAGGTCCAATTAACTGTCTTAGGACAAAACAACACGATCTTCTTCAGATTCGAGTCCCTCGACTCGAACCCGGAACAAATGCTGGCGTAATTCAAATCAGGCTGTTATGGACTTATAGGAGTAGAATTCCAATAATTGTTCAAATGATGTACCCAACGCATCCGTCGGGATTTTCATCGCGCCTGTTGGCACGGATTTTTACTAGCAGAGCACAGTCGTGTGCATTACCAGGCCATCAGATGGTATCTGTAGGTCTTATCTTTGCATCGTATACACAACATCCGAAATTTTATCACCGCGGAGGTGTTTCGGGTGGCCAAGGAGGATGCTTCTCAATTAGCGTTAATCGGGGCAAAGTTGCCGAAAAGTTTTTGCATTATGATCCGAAGGATCGCAGTCGAGGAATTCATAGGGTGCGCGACCAGCGCTCCCTATGGGAGTAGCCCCAGTGTCTGTTCGAGTCGTAGACTCGAGCGAGACTTTGATTCAGCCATTGTTTGCTTCAGGTCCGTAGGACACAATTGTTTCGGATGCTTGAATTGATCCTCCCTATGGGAGTAGCCCCCGAGTCCGTAGTGGAGTCGCAGACTCGACGTAGGACTCGAAGTATAGTTCATTGGCATAGTACACTATTCATGCTTCGGGTGCGCGGCCAGCGCTCCTGATAGGAGTAGCCCCCGAGTAGTTGCTTGAATCATAGATTCGAGTGAGTACTTTAGCTGTTGAGCCGAAAATTTGTAACCGTTGCTAGTCTAGCTTTGATGACGTCAGTCCTGACGATCGATGACCTCAAGCGTCTGCGGCGCCAGAGGTGACGCGACTGGATAAACGTGGGTCCCACTTTCTGACTTGGAGTTGACTGGTCACGCGTGACGTGGCTATAATAACGGCATCTCCTCGGTTTCCGTGCATAGTGTACGGCGTGCGAGTGACGGTTCACTGCTGTGCTGACACGTGGACGTCTGGATTTGATGCTGGCTCTAGGGCTTCCCGATGAACGGTCCATGTTCATCGTCTTCGTCCTTATAGCTATGGGGAAATTTTTGTTTGTTTTCACCGCAGCCATTCACTTTTCACTGCTTCCACTTTCTTGAGCTTTTCTTGCTGCAAGCTGGAAGTTCTTCGATCCTTCCCATCCTCTTTTCTGCGCTTACACCGCCTCCGTTGCCGTACTGCAATGGGGAAGCCGAAGAAGGGCTCCACCACGGTGGGCACCAGCGCTGCTGCCGGCGGCAAAAAGGGCACGGCCGCCACTCGTGTCACCGATGGTGGGTGGCGACGGACGGAGACAAGCGAGGGCGACCTGCGCAAGCTTCATGAGAAGGGTCTGATCCCGCAAGACAAGGAGGCCATCAAGATTCCTGTCGACGAGGTAATTCCCCGTCCACCCGTAGGGTTTCGGGTCATGTTTGTTGCTTTTGTCCTTCGGGGCCTCTCTCTTCCAGTCAACGATTTTCTCCTTGGACTGCTTTTTTTCTATGGCATCCAACTTCATCATCTCTCACCAAATCCTCTTCTCCACATCGCCTGTTTCATCACCTTCTGCGAGTGCTGGCTTGGTATCAAGACACACTTTGGCCTCTTCCGGAAGCTCTATTCTGTGAAGAGGCAATCCGGCTCCGACGGAGTTTATCCGATTAGCAGCTACATTATTTCCCTTCGATCCAATTTTCTCTTCTTTTCCTTTTTGATGTCTGAGTCTATCCAATATTGGCGGAGGAGGTGGTTTTATATCCGCGACTCCATAGTGTACGGGCAAAACTTTGGCCTTGCCCCTTTCGACTCGACCCAGACAATCCAGCCGAAGAGGTCCTAGAAGAACCATATCCTCGAGGGTGAGGTGGAGGAGATAGAGGAGCTCTACCGTCGGGTGGAGGACCTCCAGGTGGTTCCGGAGAAGGAGGTGAACGGTGTGGATATTATCCGCACCTTCCTCAAATGTCGGGTGCAGCCGCTCCAGGCTAGGGCACACCCGATGTTCCTTTATACCGGCCGCCACAACCCGATGAGAGTTGCGGCTGAGGAGCTCTCCAAGGGGGACCTCGACAGAGTCCTTCGGCCGCTGCTGAAGTTCAAAGCTGACGAGGACCTTCTAGGGAGATCGCTGACCCCTCCGTTTAGCGCCTCTCGACCGGTGCTGTAGGTGTAGATCTGGGACGTGAGCGTAGCTCTTTTTCCGACTGCGCTTTCTTGTACTTCATTGGTCTGAAAGTTTGTTTTCTTTGTGCAGGAGTTCAAGGTACCTGGCATGGTGCCTCCACTACCCGAACATTTTCTGGATGCACTGGACAACGAGGTAGTGGACTCCATGTCTGAGCTTCCCTCGGCGCGGTCACCGGCTGAAGAGACCGCTGAGTCGAGCGAGGAGCAGACCCGAAAGCGGGCGCAGAGCTTGAGCGAATCGTCGGATGCTTCGACTCCGCCAACGCCTAGGGATCCGCCATGCCTTGTGTGTCATAGTGGAGGTGATGGTGGCTCTTCCTCCCCTATTCCGGTTGTGCCTGTGTGGTTTGTAGCGCCGCAGCCGCCGGCGAAGCGAAAGAAGGAAGAGAAGAAGGGCAAGAGGACCTTGCTTGTCTTCAACCTGAGCGATATGGACTCGTAAGTTTCTTCGGATGCCTTTTGCCGTCTTTCCTTGTTGCTTCGCTTGTCTTTGACTGGTGTTGTCATTTGCAGCCACTCCTCTGAGGGCTCATTTAGCAATGGAACTCAGGAGTTAGTAGGGGAGTCGAAAATGATGCCTCCCCCATCTCAGACAGTGGCCACCTCTGGAGGCGCTGCCCCGAACCCTTCTCCGCAGGAGGTTCGTGTGGTCGTCTCCCAGAAGACTACAGCTGGACCTTCGGAGTCTCCGTCTGATCATGTAAGTTTTTCCGTTCTTGCCGTGGGGGGAGACCCCGAGCGCTTTTCGTATGATCTGCTGATCATTGCTTTTTTTGTGCGAGTCTCGGGGGAGCCCCCGAGTGCTTTTTCGTATGTTTGATTTTTCTTTGCTCGTGGCTTGGGCGCAACCCCCGAGCCCTTTTCTTGATAAGTTGTTTTTTGCTCGCAGCCTTTTGTGCAAGGCACCAACCAATTGATGAAGTAGCATCTGGCTAAGTAGCGCCTGCAGCAGGAGGCTACGGACTGCGAGGAGCAGCTCGCCACCGCCACGGCTTCGCGCGAGAAGGAGGTAGCCGAGAAGCTGATGGCTGCTGCCAAGGATATTTCGGGTGAGTAATTTCGTCTGTACTTGTTCCATTTCGGCTGCCTTGCCTCTTTGGGTGTTTTTGGTTCTCACTTTGCTTTTTCCGTTTTTCTAGATGCCGCAGGCATTGAGTTTGACCGCAGTGCTCTGGATCACAATAGTGCTCTGTATGATGCTAATGCGGCGGTCGAAGACCGCTGCAGCACTGCGGTTGGCTCTCTTGCTAAAGCCAAGGAGGTTCTCGGGCGCTTCTACAAGGAGCTCGTCCCCAAGGGAGTTTCCCTTGAGGATGTCGACTTGTTGGCGGATGGGCTGTCAGCCGAGGCGCCCGCAGCGCACAAGCGCAAGCAGAAGGGCATCGGCGCGTCCATGGGGCTGGCGATGTCCATGGCGTCTTCATCAGGTCACCTCCTAGATGCCGACGGACCCCGACGGATCCGAGGTAGACTTTGCCCTCTATGCTGCCCGCTGTAAACGCTATGGGCCGAAGTTGATTGACCTGCTGGCGGAGTACGCGATGAGGCAGTAGGAAGAGGTCAAGAGCAGGCAATCTGGCTCCGAGGCCACTTAGAACGCAGCTGCTTAGACCTTGTAGTTGTAGGATAGTTGTCGTCTTCTTTTGTTGTAATGTCTATATGAACACTTCTTGTGCCATGCAGTGGCTTTTGTTGTATATAATTAATCTTCGAGTTGTTGCCCATTCGTGTGTTGTTCATATTCTTGTTTGTTTTCCTTTAGGGACCTTCGGGTGATGACCCCATCGATACCTCGTATGCTCCGCAACCGCGACCATCCTTGGATGATGCATCGCAGCTTCTATTTCTTCGTGACCGCGTCCGTAGTCTTGAGAAGGAGTTTCTTGGCATCCGGGACCACGCGGATGTTTGGAAGTCGAAGGCGGAGCGGGGCACCGCCAGGGAGGAATATCTCATGGGTGAGCTGTGGCGTTTGGCCGAACAGCTATAATATAAGTTTCTTCGATTTGCTGCTCATTTTCGGATGCGCCTGTTGGCTGGTCATCTTACTTTGTAGGTGTTGCAGGTGTTAACCTTGTTCCGAAGGAGGAGAAGGAGCGTGTTGCGGTTCGGATCAACTACCTGACCCAGCGGGATATGGAGGCTGGTGGCTTTTTCTAGATGGATCGCGTGCCATGGTCCTTGCGACTGTGCAGGATCGTGCCCACCAAGTGTCGCGGGTACTGCGGCAAGTGAAGACTTCCTTGGCATTAATTCTTCACATCATGTTTCCTTTGGATGAAGCACCATCGACTCTCTGGGGCTTGCTGGCGAAGTTTTGAGATGTGCATCATGTCAGGGAGCTGGTGTAGCACCAATTAGTTGCGGGTGTGAAGGCCCCTCTTTCACTTGTGCGGCTGCATCGCCCTGATGTAAATCTTGCGGCTGTGGCGTCTGGGCCGCCCCCTCGACCAGATGGTGGCCTATGGGACATGCGCCCGCACTATGCAGCTGTGAGGCAGTATGCCGAAGAAGTTATAGATCTATTTGAGCACCGTGCGCGGGTGATCCTTCAAAATAGGTAGGACCTGTAAAAACATAGATGTAAAATTTGTATATATTTGACTGGGCGTGTTATGCCCTTTGATGTAAAGGTTGATTGTTTTTAGCACGTTGTGCTTTGTTGTATGCATGCCCTTTTCGTTAGCCTGGCGTGATCAGCTACTCAGGTGTACATGTGTTACCCTCAGTCGACGAAGTCGCGAGGTGAGGGGGATCCCCCGAGTGTGTTGTAGCATAAAGAAATGCGAGTGAAAGATAAATTTTGGGGCGAGACACTTAGCTTTATTCATATCGTAATGAGGAGGTACATTGTTCGGCTAAGTAGCCTTGGCTGAATAGCCTTATTGAAATTAAAGGGGGATAGCTAGGGGTAGAAGCGTCGCAGTTGTGCGACGTTCCATGGGTTGGAGTATGCGACTCCAGACTCCATGTGCTTGAGGCGATAGGCGCCACCTGGGATGACTTCGGTGATGACGTAGGTCCTTCCCAGGGTGACTCGAGCTTCTTCGGCCGCTCTTGCTTGAGTCGTAAGACTAGGTCTCCTTCGACGAAGGACCTTGGTCGCAGCCGACAGCTGTGATAGTTGCGTAGGCTCTTCTGGTAGACCATCGATCGAGTTGCGGCGATGTCACGTGCCTCGTCTAGTGTGTCAACGGCGTCTTCGAGTGCAGCCGTCGATTCGGCTTCGCTGTAGGCAACGACCCGTGGGGCCTTATGGCGTACTTCTGCAGGTAACACGGCTTCGGCTCTGTGCACCATGAAGAAGGGCGTGTATCTAGTTGAGTTGTTTGGCGTTGTGCGTAGGCTCCAGAGGACGGAGGGTAGCTCTTCTGTCCAAGCTCCCGCAAGCCGTTCGAGTGGGCTTGTTAGGCGCTTCTTGATGCCACCACCGACGAGGCTGTTGGCCTTTTCGACCTGCTCGTTTGTTTGCGGGTGCACCATGGAGGCGTATGATATGCTGATCCCGAGGCCTTCGCAGAAGTCCTAGAATTCTTTGGAGATGAAGTTTGACCCGTTGTGATGATGCTATGTGGCACGCCGAACCTGTAGATGATGGATTGGAAGAACTTCACGTCTGTTTTACCCTTTTGGTTGGTAACGGGCATGGCTTCGATCCACTTGGTGAATTTGTCGACTGCAACTAGGAGGCAGACGTGGCCTCCTTTCGAGGACTTGGGCAGTTTGCCGATCATGTCGAGGCCCCATTGGGCGATGGGCCAGACCAGGGGTATGGGCCTGAGCTCCGATCCAGGTGCGTGCGGTTTGTCTGCGAACCTCTGGCACCCGTTACATTTTTGGACGATGTCCTTGGCGTCGTTCATGGCCGTTGGCCAGTAGAACCTAGCTCGTAGAGCTTTGGCGATGAGGGCGCGGCTGCCTGTGTGATGGCCGCAGATGCCCTCATGGATGTCTTGGAGGATAGTTTTGCCGTTACTGACGGTGACGCACCTTTGGAGCACACCCGAAATGCTGCGCTTGTATAGATCGCCATTGATGATGGTGAAGGCTTTGGACCGACGAGATATGCGCCGGGCATCTGTCGGGTCATCAGGCAGTTCCCTGTTTATCAGGTACTGTAGGTATGGGTGTGTCCATGTTTCCTCAACCGCCATGACCTGCATCAGGTTGACCACTGTGACCTCTGTGTCGAGATTTTCGGTTCCTTCCTGTCCTTCAGGTAGCACAGTCCCCGAGTGCTCTGCTTCTTCGGGTGATCCCTTGGGGAATTTCCTTTTGATGGATGGCACGCAGATCTGTTCGAGGAACACACCTGGTGGCACCTGTGGGTAGGTGGAGCCGATGTTGGCGAGTCTGTCGGCCTCTTCGTTGCTTTCTCTTCCAACGTGCCGAAGCTCGCAGCCGTCAAAGTCTCCTTCGAGTGAACTGTAGAGCGTGCGGTACACGATCATGTTGGTGGCGTGCGCGTCGCACTCGTTCATCGTCTGCTGGACGATGAGGTTCGAGTCACCGTAGATGACCAGGCACGTTGCACCATAGATCTTGGCCATCCTCATGCTTTGGATGAGGGCCTCGTATTCGGCTTCGTTGTTGGAAGCTTGAAATTTCATCCAGAGGACGTCCTTCATCTTGTCGCCCTGCGGGGATGTTAGTATGACCCCGGCTCCTGCCTCGCGCTTGGAGCCATCGAAGCACATCATGCATGATTGTGTCCTGTCCGGGGTGTCCGGCAGCTGCAGCTCCATCTAGTGGACGAGGAAGTCCGGTAGGACCTGCGATTTGATCGCATGGCGCTTCTCGTAGACTATGTCTAGAGGGGACAGCTCGATGCCCCCACAGGGCCACGCGTCATGTGTCCTCCGGGTTGTTCGGGATTCTATTCAGGGGTGCCTCATTGACGACCATCACCTGGTGCTCCTGGAAGTAGTGGCTCAGCCGACGAGCCATCATGAACACGGCGTAGGCGAGTTTCTGATAGTGAGGGTACCTCTGTTTTGTCGACGTCAATACCTCGCTGAGGTAGTATATTGGGCGCTGGACCCCATGGGTCTTGCCATCTTCGGGTCGTTCGACCACGAGCACGGTGCTTACCACCTGGTGTGTGGCTTCTATGTATAACATTAGAGGCTCGCATTCCTTTGGCGTGAACAGGACTTGCGAGGTGGAGAGTAACCACTTCAGATCTTCCAATGCGTCGTCCGCTTCGGGTGTCCACTCGAATTTGTCTGCTTAGCGCAGCAGCTGATAGAAAGGCGGGGCCTTTTCGCCCATGCGGCTGATGAATCTGCTCAGCGCCGCGATGCGTCCAGCTAGCTGTTGGACGCCCTTGAGGTTCTTCGGTTTCTCCATGGCCATTATGGCCCGGATTTTATTCGGGTTCGCCTCAATCCCTCGCTGGGAGATGAAGTAGCCAAGCAATTGTCCATATGGGACGTCAAAGGCACACTTTTCTAGATTCAGCTTGATCTTGTATCGATCAAGGTTGTCGAACGTCTCACGGAGATCGTCGATCAGAGTTTTGGCCTCCCTTGTTTTGATTACAATGTCGTCGACATAGACTTGTATGTTGCGGCCGATCTGGCTCTTTAGGCACGCTTGCATGCACCGCTGGTATGTAGCACCTGCGTTCTTCAGCCCGAAGGGCATTGTGCTGTAGCAGAACACTCTGAACGGCGTGATGAACGTTGTTTTCTCCTGATCTTCGACCTTCATTCGAATCTGGCTGTACCCTGAATAGGCGTCGAGGAAGGAGAGTTTCTTGCACCCTGCAGTTGAATCGATGATCTGATTGATCTGAGGGAGAGGGAAGTGATCCTTTAGGCAGTGCTTGTTCAGTGAGGTGAAGTCCAGGCACATCCGCAGGATGTCCGTGTCCTTTTTAGGGACCATCATGGTGTTGGCCAGCCACTCGCTTTCTTTGATCTCCCTGATGAAATCGGCATCAAGTAGTATGTTGACTTCGACTCCGATGGCTTCGGCCCGCGGCTCGGACAGTCGTCGGATGGACTGTTTCATGGGCTTGGCATCTGGAAACACGTTGAGTGCGTGCTTGGCGAATTCCCTAGGAACTCCTGGCATGTCCGCAGGACACCAGGCAAAGATTTCCCAGCGCTCACGGAGAAATTCGACGAGCGCGCTTTCCTATGCGGGGCTAAGGTCGTTGGCGATCAGCGCCGTCTTGGAGGCGTCCGTCGGGTGAACCTACACCTTCTTCGTGTTGACTGTTGAGTCAAACGACATGTCAGGTGCGTTTTGCCTTGAGACTGGGGGTGCCCCGTTGTCTGTCACCTCTCGGAGCCTTATGATCTCCTCATGCATGCCGAATGACTGGGAGATTCTATTGAAGTCCCTGTCGCAGTGATCCGATCGGGTGAAACTCCCGTGGACCATGATGACGCCCCTAGGTCCTGGCATCTTGAGTAGCAGGTACGCGTAGTGCGGTACTGCCAGGAACCGTGCGAATGCCGCGCGCCCGAGGATAGCGTGGTATTGTGATGGCCAATCCACCACTTCGAACTCGAGTCACTCGCACCGAAAGTTATCAGGCTTGCCGAAGATGATGTCGAGCCATATCTTTCCCAGGAGGAATATGCCCTTCCCTGGGACGATGTCGTGGAACGTTGTGTCGGATTGTTCCAGGCTGCACAGCAGGATCCGCATTGCTGCCAAGGTGCTAGCGAACATCAGATTGATTCCACTGCCGCCGTCCATGAAGACGCTGTGGCATGGTTATACCCTGCGGGTACACGACCTTAGCATACCTGGTCCAATCCAAGGAAGGCCCACGACAAATATGCGCCAACCCATGAAGACTTTCGGGTGGCCAGGGCCTATGACGCCTTCGGATCCTTGGAAAGCAAGACTATAGTAGATAGAAAATTCAAAGGGGTAAACCCTAAAACCTGTAACCGACTCGATCTGTTCCTGGGACCTGCCTATCTCTATATAAAGGTCAGGAGGGCACAACGAGGAGGCTCTCTTACAATCTCTCGCATACCACCGCATACACACCTCCACGCCAGATTACATCTGCACACCCCTGTAATCTTCAGTTCTGCCGTAATCAAGAGCAGACAAGCAGGAGTAGGGTTTTCCCTCCGGGGGCCTGAACCTGGATAAACCTCGTGTCCCCGTGTTCCTTGTTTGCTAACCGTTCTGCGATCACCAGCATCCCCATCTTCTCCAAAACTCAAGTCCATAACAATGGGCATTGACGAGATTAAACCTCATCAATTGGCGTCGTCTGTGGGAACTGGGGGCGCTGATTGTGCGATTGTGACGGTGCCAACCAGAGCGATCTACAATTCCGCGGAGACGGAGAGTCATCTCCTCTTCGACGCCTTCGACTTCACCGCCCACTCACCGGACACCATGAAAGACTTCGAGCCCGTTGGCGATGGACTCGAAATCCTGTTCGGGAGCTTCTGCTTCCAGGTGGGGCAAACTAGCACCCTACGCCTCCCAGAGAGGGTGCCCCTGCCATCGATCAGGCCCGCTTCATGGGCCCCACACCCCGTGCTACGCACATCGCCATCGACAGATGAGTCCTATGACAGTAGCAGATGCAACTTAGATCTATGCGAGCCACCATCAGAGGAAGGGACCTACGGTTCCAGATCCGAAAGCTGCGGTAGCAGCGTCCAACCTACGAGCGTTACCAATGCGCCGTATTCATCCAGAGTGACACGGAACATCACACGCCCAATCCGCCACCTAACCCGCAGGGTAGGAACGGCGAAAACAGAAGAAGATTGTCCCCCCCCCCCAACAGGGACGACACCGATCGGGTCATCCACCTCAGCGAGGAGGGATGGGCTCAAGCACGCGAAGCCGTAGCAGGCAACAAGATCCTGCCCGTGGGTGCCTAACGGGACCTGCTAATGGCATACCACATGCTCCTAATCGAGGAGCACAAGAAGCAGGTGAAGATGCAGGAGGTGCTTGACAAGCGTAAGCAAGCAGCCTCGGAGTCCAGTGCGCGGCGAGCTGCGCTCTCCGCCATGGGCATTGGCTCCAGCTCGCACGGCAACCATGGCAAAAAGCATCGTTCTCGGACGGAGAACATGGACCCCAAGGAGCGTCGCGAGGTGACCCGGGCCCTCAACGCGTCCTTCATGGAGATGGATGCCGATGGCAACATCATCCCGAAAACGCCGCAAGCTGCGATCATGGCAGCCACCGCGTACCTCGCGTCCCACCCACCTATGGAGGGGGCCTGAAAAGGGCCATGCACAAGTCTGCGCTTACCGTACTCGGACTCGTTGGAGCTGTGCTCCACGGAGAAGCTCCTGCGGAGCCAAATAAGAAGGCTACGGTCAAGTTCAACCGTAGCCCCACACCTTCATCTGAAGATGAAGAGCACGACCTTCCTCGAAGGCACAAGATCTCGGGCCATCGCAGCCGTGATTACGACGCTCGAAGCGATCTCACCCAGCGCAAAATCGACAAAGCGCGCGCCAAACGCGCATGCTCGTCTAAATCCGAGATGGACAAAGACGAAGGAGAACTCTGCGGAGCCCGATGCTTCAGCAGATCTGTTCGGCGGACACGGATGCCATGGAATTTCAAGCTTCCTTCGGACACTCCGAAGTTCGACGGCACACAAGACCCCAAGGCGTGGCTCAGCGACCACCTGTCGTCCGTGAAGCTACATGGCGGGAACAAGGACATCGTCCTGCAATGCCTTCAGCTGCAGCTAGCAGGCGCAGCCCGAATCTGGTTCAGTAGCCTATCGTCGGGATCCATCCGAATCTGGGAGGAACTGGCATACAGTTTCATCCGAAACTTCAAGGGCACCAGCAAGAGGCCAGCCTCGATCGAGGAGTTGCGGGCCTGCACCCAACGAACGGGCGAATCCATTCGCTCGTACATGCTGCGCTGGTCCAACACCAAGAATTATGCGGCACACATCTTTGAGGAGAGAGCGTCAAACGCCAGGACTTCAAGGAAGAACTTGGGCATGTCAAGCCCAAGACACTTGACCACCTCATGGACATCGCCAACAGGTGGGCCGATGGCGAGGACTCCGTCCACCGAGCACACTCGGAGGAGGAAGATGACTACGGCTGGCGACGTGAACGCCATAGCAAGAGAAGACCGCGCATCTACGACGATCGCGATGGACCCGACATGGTCTCGGCTGGCTACGCCAACCGTCGCAGCAACGGCAACAGCAGCGGCGGCGGATACCGTGGAAGAAACTTCCGTGACGGAGGACGCCCAACGCAGTCATGGCAACGTCGCGGCCGTGACGACGGACCTTCAGCATACGACAAACTGTCAGGACCATGCACCATCCACTTCTACATCTACAAGCAGGATGGTAAGAAGAAAGCAAGTCACATGCTCAAGGACTGCCGCGAGTTCCAAAAACTCAGCGAGAGCATGGCCCAGATGAGGCAGTAAGCCCCGAACCCTGGATACGGGAACGCACCCGCACCAAGTGAGATCGCACATGGAGCTCCTCCACCACCACCTGCGGGACCTTCAAACCACCCAATCACACTCGCACAGAATAACGGTGGGCACGGGTACCCCGCACCGAAACGATCACTGATGATCCAAAAAGGGCGCCCAACGAACAGGGTGCAGAAGAAAATCACCTGTCAGATCAATCTGGCTGTGACCGCCCCACCCGCCATCCCTAAGTACCTCAGCGGATCGGAGTCCTGCATCACGTTCAGCCGTTCGGATCACCCTTGCCAGGTACCTCGCCCAGGCCATGTTGCCCTGGTGCTCGAGGTGCAGATCGGAGGGTTCGACATGAGCCCCGTCTTCATGGACGGCGGCAGCGGCATCAACCTGATGTTCGCTAGCACTCTAGCAGCAATGTGGATCCCGCTGTGCAGCCTGGAACAGTCCGACACAATGTTCCACGGCATCGTCCCAGGGAAGGGCATATTCCCCCTGGGAAAGATATGGCTCGACCTCATCTTCGGCAAGCCAGATAACTTCCGATGCGAGCGACTCGAGTTCGAAGTGGTGGACTGGACATCACAATACCATGCCGTCATCAGGCGCGTGGCATTCGCACGATTCCTGGCAGTACCGCACTACGCGTACCTGCTACTCAAGATGCCAGGACCCAGGGGCGTCATCACGGTCCACAGGAGCTTCACCCGATCGGACCACTGCGACAGGGACTTCAACAGAATCTCCCAGTCATTCGGCATGCAGGAGGAGCTCGTTAGGCTCCACAAGGTGACGGACAACGGGGCACCCCCAGTCGCAAGACAGAACGCACCAGACATGTCCTTCCACTCCACCGTCAACACAAAGAAGGTGCAAGTCCACCCGACGGACGCCTCCAAGATGGCACTGATCGCCAACGATCTCAGCCCCGCATAGGAAAGTGCGCTCGTCTACTTCCTCCGTGAGCGCTGGGAAATCTTCGCCTGGTGTCCTACGGACATGCCAGGAGTTCCCAGGGAATTCGTCGAGCACGCACTCAACGTCTTTCCAGACGCCAAGCCCATCAAACAGTCCATCCGATGACTGTCCGAACCTCGGGCTGGAGCCATAGGAGTCGAAGTCAACAGACTACTCGATGCAAACTTCATCAGGGAGATCAAGGAGAGCGAGTGGCTCGCCAACACCGTGATGGTCCGCAAAAAGAACACGGACATCCTGCGGATGTGCGTGGACTTCACATCGCTGAACAAGCACTGCCCGAAGGATCATTTCCCTCTCCCTCGGATCGATCAGATCATCGATTCGACTGCAGGGTGCGAGAAGCTCTCCTTCCTCGACGCCTACTCAAGCTACAACCATATTCGACTGAAGGTCAAAGATCAGAAAAAAACGGTGTTCATTACGCCGTTCGGAGTGTTCTGCTACAACACAATGCCTTTCGGGCTGAAGAACGCATGTGCCACGTACCAGCGATGCATGCAGGCATGCCTGAAGGACCATATCGTCCGCAATATCCAAGTCTATGTCGATGACATAGTCATCAAAACAAGGTAGGCAAAGACGCTCATCGACGATCTCTGCGAGATGTTAGATAATCGTGATCGCTACAAGATCAAGCTAAACCCAGAAAAGTGCGCCTTCGGCATCCCATCTGGCCAGCTGCTTGGCTACTTCATCTCCCAGCGAGGGATCGAGGCAAACCCTAAGAAAATTTGGGCCATAATGGCAATGGAAAAGCCGAAGAATCGCGGCATTGAGCAGATTCATCAGCCGCATGGGCAAAAAAGCTCTGCCGTTCTATCAGATGCTAAGCAAGGCAGACAAATTCGAGTGGACGCCCGAAGCGGACGACGCATTCGAAGATCTAAAGCGGCTGCTCTCTACCTCGCCCGTTTTGGTCACGCCAAAGGAGCGCGAGCCTTTGCTGTTGTACATAGAAGCCACACACTAGGTGGTAAGAACCGTACTGGTGGTCGAGCGACCCGAAGAAGGCAAGACCCATGGGGTCCAACGCCCAATCTACTACCTCAGCGAGGTATTGACGTCGACAAAGCAGAGATACCCTCACTACCAGAAACTCGCCTACGGCGTGTTCATGACGGATCGTCGGCTGACCCACTACTTCCAGGAGCACCAGGTGATGGTCGTTAATGAAGCACCCCTGAATAGCATCCTAAACAATCCGGAAGCCACAGGACGTGTGGACCTGTGGGGGCATCGAGCTATCACCTCTAGACATCGTCTATGAGAAGCGCCACACGATCAAGTCTCAGGTCCTCCCGGACTTCCTTGTACACTGGATGGAACTGCAGCTGCCAGATACCCCGGACATGACACAGTCATGGACAATGCACTTCGACGGCTCCAAGCGCGAGGTCGGAGCAGGAGCCGGGGTCATACTGACCTCCCCGCAGGGCGATAAGATGAAGTATGTCCTCCGGATGAAATTTCGAGCTTCCAACAACGAAGACGAATACGAGGCCCTCATCCACGGCATGAGGATGGACAAGATCTGCGGTGCAACGTGTCTGGTCATCTACGGTAACTCCAACCTCGTCATTTAGCAGACGATGAACGAGTGCGACGCACACGCCGCCAACATGATTGTGTACCGTGCATTGTACAACGCACACGAAGGAGACTTCGACGGCTGCGAGCTTCGGCACGTTGGAAGAGGAAGCAAAGAAGAGGCCGACAGACTCGCCAACATCGGCTCCACCTGCGCACGGGTGCCACCAGGTGTGTTCCTCGAATAGATCTGCATGCCGTCCATCAAAAAGAAATTCCCCAAGGGATCACCCGAAGAAGCAGGAAGGACCTGAAAACCTCGACACAGAGGTCGCAGTGGTCAACCTAATGCAGGTCATGGCAGTCGAAGAAACTTGGACACGGCCATATCTCGGGTACCTGATAGACGTAGAACTGCCTCATAGCCCGACAGATGCCCGGCGCATATCTCGCTGGTCCAAGGCCTTCACCATCATTAATGGCGAACTGTACAAGCGCAGCATTTCGAGTGTACTGCAAAGGTGTGTCACCATCGGTGATGGCAAGACTATCCTCCAAGACATCCACGGGGGCATCTGCGGCCATCATGCGGGCAGCCTCTCCCTCGTCGCCAAAGCTCTACAAGCTGTATTCTACTGGCCAACGGCCATGAACGACGCCAAGGACATCGTCCGAAGATGCAACGGGTGCCAAAGGTTCGCAGATAAACCACACGCACCCGGATCAGAGATCAGGCCCATACCTTTAGCCTGGCCCTTCGCCCAATGGGGCCTCGACATGATCGGCAAACTGCCAAGGTCCTCGAAAGGAGGTCACGTCTACCTCCTAGTCGCAGTTGACAAATTCACCAAGTGGATTAAGGTCATGCCCGTCACTAATCAAAAAGGCAAAACGGCCATCAAGTTCTTCGAATCCATTGTCTACAGGTTCGGCGTGCCGCATAGCATCATCACCGACAATGGGTCGAACTTCATCTCCAAAGAATTCCAGGACTTCTGCGAAGACCTCGGAATCAACATCACATATGCCTCTGTGGCGCACCCGCAAACAAACGGGCAGGTCGAAAAGGCCAACGGCCTCGTCGGTGCTGGCATCAAGAAGCGCCTAATGAGCCCACTCGAGCGACTCACAGGAGCCTGGACACAAGAGCTACCCTCGGTCCTGTGGAGCCTGCGCACAACGCCAAACAGCTCAACTGGCTACACACCTTTCTTCATGGTGCACGAAGCCGAAGTCGTGCTACCAGCAGAGGTACGCCACAAGGCCCCACGGGTCGTCGCTTACAGCAAAGCCGAATCGATGGCCGCACTCGAAGACACCGTCGACACACTCGATGAGGCGCGTGATATAGCAGCAGCTCGATCAGCGGTGTACCAACAGAGCCTCTGCAACTACCACAGCTGACGGCTGCGCCCAAGGTCCTTCGTCGAAGGAGACCTAGTCTTGCGACTCAAGCAAGAGCGACCAAAGAAATTCGAGTCACCATGGGAAGGACCCTACATCGTCACTGAAGTCATCCTAGGTGGCGCCTATCGCCTCAAGCACGTGGAGTCTGGAGTCGCATACTCCAAACCATGGAACGTCACACAACTGCGACGCTTCTACCCCTAGCTACCCTCCTCCTTTTACTTTCAATAAGGCTATTCAGCCAAGGCTACTCAGCCGAACAATGTACCTCCTCCTTACGATATTAATAAAGCTAAGTGTCTTGCCCCAAAATTTTCACCTATTGTCTGCATTTTACTACATGTTACAACACACTCGGGGGCTCCCCCTACCTCACAACTTCGTCGACTGAGGATAACGCGTGTACACCTGAGTAGCTGACCACGTCAGGCTAACGAAAAGGGCACGTATACAAACAAAGCACCACATGCTAAACAACAATAAACCTTTACAATAAAGGGCACAACACGCCTAGTCGAATATATACAAATTTTACATCTATCTTTTTTACAGGTCCTACCTATTCTAAAGAATAACCTGTGCACGCTACTCAAACAGATCTACAATTTGTTCGGCACGCTGCCTTATAGCCGCATAATGTGGACGCATATCCCACTCGCCACCATCCGGCCGAAGAGGCGGCCCAGCCGCTACAGCAGGCAGATCTACATCAGGACGATGTAATCGCACAAGGGAAAGCGCGGCCTTCACCCCTGCGACAAGATGATGCCGCACCAGTTCCCTGACACGATCCACATTTTGAAACTTCGCCAGCAGGCCCCAGAGAGTCGGTGGCGCCTCATCCAGCGGAAACATCACATGCAGAACCGACGCCAACGAAGCCTTCGCCTGACTAAGCACCCACGATACCTGGTGGACACGATCCTGCACAGTCTCAAGGACCAGGGCACGATCGCGGTCCATACAGAAAAAACCACCGGCCTCCATGTCCTGCTAGTTCATGTGGTTGATCCGAACAGCAACACGCTCCTTTTCCTCCTTCGGAGCAAGGTTAGCACCTACAATACTTGCAAAAGTAAGATGAAAGGCCAACAGGCGCATAAGAAACGATGAGCAGCAGCTCAAAAAACTCACACTAAAGATGTTCGGACAGACAACGCAACTCCCCCATCAAATACTCCTCTCTGGCAGCGCCTTGCTCTGCCTTCGATTTCCAAACATCGGCGTGGCCACGCACTCCAAGCAATTATTTCTCAAGACTACGAATGCGGTCTCGAAGAAACACAAGATGCGACGCACCATCCAAAGATGGCCGTAGCTGTGGTGCAGACGAAGTGTCAACGGGATCATCACCCGAAGGCCCCTAGAGTAAAAGAAGACAAGGATATGAACAAGCAGACGAATGAACACAGAACTCGGAAATTCATTATGTACAGCAAAAAGACACTGCGTGGCGCAAGGACTATTCATAGATATAATTACAACAAAGGAAACAAAATCTATCCTACAACTACAAGACCTAAGAAGCTGCATCCTGAGTAGCCTCGGAGCTGGATTGCCTGCCCTTGGCCTCTCCCTGCTGCCTCAACGCGTACTCAGCCAGCAAGTCAATCAACTTCGGCCCATAACGTTTACAGCGGGCAGCATAGAGGGCGAAGGCTACCTCGGATCCATCAGCAGCCGTCGGCATCCGGGAGGTGACCTGATGAAGATCCAGCTCCGCTCCAAACGCTAGGGCCATTGCCAGCCCAACGGACGCACCAATGCCTTTCTGCTTGCGCTTGTACGCCGTAGGCTCTTCGGTTGACAGCGCATCCACCAAGGCATCGACATCGTCGAGGGCGACGCCCTTGGGGACGAGCTCCTTGTAGAAGCGCCCAAGAGCCTCCTTGGCCTTGGCAAGCGAGCCGACCACGGTACTGCAGTGGTCTTCGACAGCCGTAGTGGCATCATCCAGAGCACTTCCATGCTCCAGGGCACCGCGGTCAAACTCGATGCTTGCGGCATCTAAAGAAACAAAAGAAGCAACGTGAATAAAAGCACGGCAAGAAAGGACAAGGAAGCCAAAAAAGGGAAAGACAAAACCACTCACCCGAAATAGCCTTGGCAGCCGCCATCAGCTTGCCGGCTACCTCCTTCTCGCGCGAGGACGTAGTGGTGGCGAGTTGCTCCTCACGGTCCGTCGCCTCCTGCTACAGGCGCTCATTGGCCGCAGCTGCGTTGGCCAGCTCCTGCTCGAGGCGCCCTTTCGCACAACGGCGTCCTCGGCCTTCTTCTCCGCTCGCCCAAGGCTCTTTTTGAGAGCATCAAGCTCGCGGAGGGTGGTATTATTATCCTCTGAAATCAGCAGAACACTTATCAGATCGCGGAAAAAGGAATAGAAAGAGAAGCAAAAAGATCAACTCGTGAACGTACCTTTAAGCTGCTTGCAGCTGGCCTCTAGCACCAGGTGCTGCTGCACCAGCTGGTTGGCGCCGTGCACAAAAGGCTGCAAAAGGCACTACTTGTCAACAGAAAGGCTCGGGGGCTACGCCCAAAGAACGAGCAAAACAAGTTACACATACGAAAAACGCTCGGGGGCTCCCCCCGAGACTTAAAGAAAAACAATCAGCAGATCATCCTATAGATGCTCGGGGGCTCCCCCGAGACAAGAAGAAAAAACAAAAGTGATCAGCAGATCACCCGAAAATGCCCGGGGGCTCCCCCCGCGGCAAGAGCAAAGAAACTTACGTGATTAGACGGCGACTCCGAAGGTCCAGCCGAAGTCTTCTGGGGGACAACCACCCGAGCCTCCTGCAGAGAAGGGTTCGGAGCAGCGCCCTCAGAGGTGGCCACCGTTTGAGGAGGAGGAGGAACAACCTTCGACTCCCCCACCATCTCCCGAGCGCCATCGCTGAAGGAGCCGTCGGTGGAGTGGCTACAAAACAAAAAGTCAGCCAAGTACAAAGCAAACAGACAAGAGAAAGAAAAAAGCAACCGAAGAAAACTTATGAGTCGAGATCGCTCAAGTCGAAGATAGGCGGGGTTCTCCTGCCCTTCTTCTCCTCTTTCTTCTCTTCCTTTTTCTCTTCCTTCTTCCGCTTCGCCGGCGGGTGCGGTGCCATAGCCCGCACAGGCACGGCCGGAATAGGAGAGGAAGAGCCCCCATGACCCCCACTGTGACGCTCAAGGCACAGCGGGTTCCTAGGCGTCGGCGGAGTCGAAGCATCCGACGATTCGCTCGAACTCCACGCCCGCTTTCAAGTGCGCTCCTCGCTCGACTCGATGGCTTCTTCGGTTGGCTACTGCGCCGACGGAAGTTCAGACATGGAGTCCACTACCTCATTGTCTGGTGCATCCGGGAACAATTCGGACAGGGGATGCGACATGCCTGGCACCTTGAATTCCTGCGCAAGAAGGAAACAAATTTTCACCACAAAAAAGTACAAGGAAAACGCAGTCGAAAAAAGAGCTACTCGCACGTCCCAGATCTACACCTGCGAAACCGGACGAGAAGCAGAGAACGGAGAAGTTAGCGACTTCCCCGGGATATCCTCTACAGCCTTGTATTTCAGCAGCGAATGAAGCATCCCGTCGAGATCCCCCTTGGATAACTCCTCAGCCGAAACCCTATTCGGATCGCGGCGACCAGAATAAAGGAACATCAGGAGCGCCCTAGCCTGGAGCGGCTGCACCCGACGTTTGAGAAAGGTACGGATGATATCCACACCGTTCACCTCCTTATCCGGAATCAGCTGAAGATCCTCCACTCGATGATAGAGCGGCTCTATCTCCGCCACCTCGCCATCCAAGATCTGGTTCTTCCAGGACCTCTTCGGCTCAATTTTCTCTTTTCCGATCCTTATTCTTCTTGTCTTATTTTATAGAACCCCCAAGATTGGGGGTGGGGTCGAAAGGAGCAAGACCAAATTCCTGTCCAGCCACCGTGGAGTCGTGGATGTAAAACCATCGCCTCCGCCAGTACTGGACAGATTCGGACATAGAAAAGGAGAAGAAAAGAAGATTGGATTTGAGGGAAATGATGCAGCCCCCAATGGGATAAACACCATCGGATCCAGATTGCCTCTTCACGGAATAGAGTTTCCGGAAGAGGCCAAAGTGCGGCTCGATACCGAGCCAGCACTCACAGAATGTGATGAAACAGGCTACATGAAGAAGAGATTTTGGCGAAAGATGATGAAGCTGGATGCCATAAACAAAAAGCAATCCACGAAGAAAATCGTGGATTGGGAAGGAAAGGCCCCGAAGGACAAAGGCGATGAACATAACCCGAAACCCAGCGGGAGGACGGGGAATTACCTCGTCGCCGGGAAGTTTGACGGCCTGCCTATCCTGCGGGATCAGGCCCCGCTCACGGAGCTTGCGGAGGTCAC
This sequence comes from Avena sativa, assembly GCA_916181665.1. NCBI lineage: Eukaryota > Viridiplantae > Streptophyta > Magnoliopsida > Poales > Poaceae > Avena > Avena sativa. Next base: position 21,074,953 of record OV702282.1, on the reverse strand, counting down.
CCTCACACGTCTCCGATCGCCGCCAGCTAGCGTCGGTGACGCGGGTGGCGACGGAACCCTTCTTGCCACCAGCGGCAGCACTAGTACCACCTGCGGTAGAGGCCTTCTTGGGCTTCCCCATTGTAGTGCGGCGGCGACAACGACGAGCACGCAGAAACAAGGCAGGAAAGGCTCGGGGAAATTCCAGCGCGCAGTGAGAAAAGCTCAAATAAGATGGGAGCAGTGAAACAGGAATGGCTGCGGTGAAAACAAACTAAATTTTCCCCAATGATTATAAGGACGAGGACGATGCACAACGACCGTCCATCGGGAAGACCTAGAGCCAACATCAAGATCTGGCCGTCCACGTGTCAGCACAGCAGCGAACCGTCGCTCACACGCCGTCCACTATGCACGGAAATTGAGGTGACACCGTAATTATCTCCACGCCATGCATGACCGGTCAACTCAAGGTCAGAAGGTGGGACCCATGTTCGTCCAGTCGCGTCATCTCTGGCGCCGCAGACGCTTGAGGTCACCGATCATCAGCACTGACGTCATCAAAAGCTATACTAGCAACAGTTACAATTCTTCGGCTACACAGCTAAGAGTACTCACTCGAATCTACGATTCGACTAACTACTCGGGGGCTACTCCTATCAGGAGCATTGGCCGCGCACCTGAAAAGTAATCAAAATACTATACCATGAAAATATTCTTCGAGTCCTACGTCGAGTCTGCGACTCCACTACGGAGGATGGATTCAAGCATAGGGAGGATGGATTCAAGCATCCGAAAAATTTGTGTCCTACGGATCTGAAGCCAAACAACGGCTTAATTAAAGTCTCTGCTCGAGTCTACGACTCAAACAGACACTCAGGGGCTACTCCCATAGGGAGCGCTGGTCGCGCACCCTATGAATTCTTTGACTGCGATCCTTCAGATCAGCTTGCAAAAACTTTTCGGCAACTCTGCCCCAGTTACCGCTAAGTGAGTAACATCTTCCTTGGCCACCCGAAACACTTCCGTGGTGATAAACATTCGGATGCTGCGTCTACGACGCAAAGATAAGACCTACAGATACCATCTGATGGCCTGGTAACGCACACGACTGCGCTCTACTAGTAAAAATTTGTGCCAGCAGGCGTGATGAAAAATCCTGACGGACGCGTTGGGTACATCATTTCAAATTCACTAGAATTCCACTCCTATAAGTCCTCCGCGGCCTGAGTCGAATTACGCCGGCATATGTTCCGGGTTCGAGTCGAGGGACTCGAATCTGAAGAAGATCGTGTTGTTTTGTCCTAAGACAGTTAACTGACCCTGATCCGTCGGGAGAGTCAAGCACACGCATCAACAATCCCTACACACTCAAATTATTCTCTAAACGAGCAGAGATAGCTGCACCCGAAAGCTTGAAGAGTCCTCAGCCGAATCTACGATTCGACTGAACACTCGGGGGCTACTGACATGGTTATACCCTACGGGTACACGACCTTAGCATACCTGGTCCAATCCAAGGAAGGCCCACGACAAATATGCGCCAGCCAATGAAGACTTTCGGATGGCCAGGGCCTATGACGCCTTCGGATCCTTGGAAAGCAAGACTAGAGTAGATAGAAAATTCAAAGGGGTAAAACCCTAAAACCTGTAACCGACTCGATCTATGCCTGGGACCTGCCTATCTCTATATAAAGTCCAAGAGGGCACAACGAGGAGGCTCTCTTACAATCTCTCGCATACCACCGCATACACACCTCCACGCCAGATTGCATCTGCGCACCCCTGTAATCTTCGGTTCCGCCGTAATCAAGAGCAGACAAGCAGGAGTAGTGTTTTCCCTCCGGGGACCTGAACCTGGGTAAACCTCGTGTCCCCGTGTTGCTTGTTTGCTAACCGTTCCGCGATCTCCAGCATCCCCATATTCTCCAAAACTCAAGTCCATAACAATGGGCATTGACGAGATTAAACCTCGTCACGCGGCTCATCTCGAACCCTCCGATCTGCGCCTCGAGCACCAGGGCAGCATGACCTGGGCGAGGGATCTGGCGGGGTGATCCGAACGGCTGAACGTGATGCATGACTCCGAACCGCTGACGTACTTAGGGATGGCGGGTGGAGCGGTCACAGCCAGACTGACCTGGCGGGTGATTTTCTTTTGCACCCTGTTTGTTGGGCGCCCCTTTTGGATCATCAATGACCCTTTCGATGCGAGGTACCCGTTTCCGCCGTTGTTCTGGGCGGGTGCGATTGGGTGATTCGAAGGTCCCACGGGTGGTGGTGGAGGAGCTCCGTGGGCGATGTCACCTGGTGCGGGTGCGTGCCCGTACCCAGGGTTAGGGGTTTGCTGCCTCATCTGGGACATGCTCTCGCTGAGTTTCTGGAACTCGCGATAGTCTTTGAGCATGTGACTTGCCTTCTTTTTACCATCCTGCTTGTCAATGTAGAAGTGGATGGTGCATGGGCCCGACAACTTGTCGTATGCCGAGGGCCCGTCATTGCGGCCGCGACGTTGCCACGATTGTGCTGGGCGTCCTCCATCACGGAAGTTGTTTCCACGGTATCCGCCACTGCTGCGGTTGCCTTCGCTGCGGCGGTCAGCGTAGCCAGCCGTGCCCATGTCGCGGTCGTCGTAGACGCGTGATCATCGCTTGCTACGGCGTTCGCGCCGGCGGCCATAGTCATCTTCCTCCTCCAAATGTGCTCGGTGGACGGAGTCCTCACCGTCTGCCCACCTGTTGGCGATGTCCATGAGGTGGTCGAGTGTTTTGGGCTTAACGCGCCCAAGTTCTTCCTTGAAGTCTTGCATTTGACACCATCCTTGAAGGCGTCAATGGTTCTCTCCTCAGAGATGTGCGCCGCGAAGTTCTTGATGTTGGACCAGCGTAGTATATACGAGCGAATGGATTCGCCCGTTTGTTGGGTGCAGGCCCTCAGCTCTTCGATCGAGGCTGGCCTCTTGCTGGTGCCCTTGAAGTTTCGGATGAAACTGTACACCAGTTCCTCCCAGCTTCGGATGGATCCCGAGGACAGGCCGCTGAGCCAGATCCGGGTTGCGCCTGTCAGCTGCAGCTGAAGGCATTGCAGGGCGGTGTTTTTGTTGCCGCCATGCAGTTTGACGGACGACAGGTGGTCGCTGAACCACGCCTTAGGGTCCTACGTGCCGTCAAACTTCGGAGTGTCTAAAGGGAGCTTGAAGTTCCTTGGCATCCGCATATGCCGAACAGATCTGCTGAAGCATCGAGCCCCGCAGAGTTCTCCTTCATCGTCATCCTCTTCGGATTAGGATGAGCATAGGCGTTTGGTGCGTGCCTTGTCGATCTTGAGTTGGGTGAGTTTGCTTCGAGCGTCGTAGTCGCGGCTGCGATGTCGCGAGCTCTTGTGCCGTCAAGGTAGATCGTGTTCTTCCTCGTCGGATGAGGGTGTGGGACTGTGGTTGAACCTAACCGCAGCCTTCTTCTTCGGCTCCTCAGGAGCTTCCCGTGGAGCGCAGCTCTAACGAGTCCGAGTCTAGCTAGTGCGGAGTTGTGCATGGCCCTCTTCGGGTCCCCCACCGGAGGTGGATGGGACGCGAGGTATGTGGTGGCTGCCATTATCGCAGCTTGCGGCGTCTTCCGGATGACGTTGTCGTTGGCGTCCATCTCCATGAAGGATGTGTTGAGGGTTCGGGTCACCTCACGACGTGCGGCGGGGTCCATGTTCTCTACGTGAGAATGATGCTTGTTGACGTGGTTGCCGTGCGAGCTGGAGCTGCCAACGGCAAAGAGCGCAGCTCGCCGCGCGCTGGACTCTAAGGCCGCTTGCTTGCGTTTGTCAAGCACTTCTTGCATCTTCACCTGCTTTTTATGCTCTTCGATGAGGAGCAGGTGGTATGCCATCAGTAGGTCCCGTGAGGCACCCACAGCCAGGATATTGCTGCCCGCCACGGCTTCGCGTGCTTGGTTCCATCCCTCCTCGCTGAGGTGGATTACCCGATTTGCATCGGTGTCATCCTCATTGGGCGGGGGGATTGGTTCCTCCTGTTTTTGCCATTTCTACCATGCGGGTTGGGTGGAGGGTTGGGTTATTTCTGATCCACGTCGCTCTGGATGACCATGGCGCATTGGTAGCGTTCGTAGGTCGGATCGCTGCTGCCATAGCTTTCGGATCGGGAACCATAGGTCCCTTCATCCGATGGCGGATCGCACAGATCTGAGTTGCAGTTGCTGCTATCATAGGACTCATCTGTCGATGGTGATGTGCATAGCACGGGATGTGGATCCCATGAGGCAGGCCAGATTGATGGCAGTGGCACCCGCTCTGGGAGGCGGAGAGTGCCGATCTGTCCCACCTAGAAGCAGAAGCTCTCGAACAGGATCTCGAGTCCACCGCCTACGGGCTCGAAGTCCTTCATGCTGGCTGGCAAGTGGGCGGTGAAGTCGAAAGCTCCGAAGAGGAGATGGCTCTCCGTCGCCGAAGAATTGTAGATCACTTTGGTTGGGACCGTCACGATTGCACAATCAGCGCCCCCAGTTCCCACAGACTGCGCCAATTGACGAGGATCGATCTCGTCAATGCCCATTGTTATGAGCTTGGGTTTTGGAGAAGATGGGGATGCTGGAGATCGCGAAACGGTTAACAGACAAGCAACCAGGGGACACGATATCTACCTAGGTTCAGGCCCCCGGAGGGAAAACCCTACTCCTGCTTGTCTGCTCTTGATTACGGCGGAACCAAAAGTTACAGTGGTGCGCAGATGCAATCTGGCGTGGAGGTGTGTATGAGGTGGTATGAGAGGTGCCTCCTCGTCGTGCCCTCCTAGCCTTTATATAGAAGTAGGTAGGTCCTGGGCACAGATCAAGTCGGTTACAGGTTTTAGGGTTTGCCCCTTTGAATATTCTATCTAATCTAGTCTTGCTCTCCAAGGATCCGAAGACGTCGTGGGCTTGGGCCACCTGAATATCTTCATGGGCCATGCACATTTTTGTGGGCCTTCCTTGGGCTGTACCAGGTATGATGGAGTCGTGTACCCGTAGGGTATAACCATGTCATCATGGGGTTCACCTCGGTGAGCCCGAGCACTCTCCACATACTCGGCGCTCTAAACTTTACACTCCGAAAAGTTGTCTGAAGAAGGAGCAAAACACAAGTCAGCAAAAAATGACAGATAACAACTATGCATGAACTGAATGACGATAGAAAACTTAAAGTGGATGAATTGAATGATCTTGGCAAGGTCGGACTTCCAGCCAACTTGTTTAATTTCAAACCGAGCAAGATCGTCCTTGGCAACGCTGATAATCTCCTTGTCTTTCTCGAGCTGAAGAGTTAACCGAGTTTTCTATTCAGATAATTCTTGGTACATTTTATCCAACTCGGATTTTTGGGTTTGCTTCAGAGATTCAACCTCGGCACGAAGCCGAACTATTTCGTCTTCCTTCTCCTTCAGCTGCGTCGAGTGATCTCCTGCTTGTTCAAGAAAGTGCAGCATCATATTAGGCACATAAATGCACTCTTGATGCGATGCTCCAAGGCCTTTTAATTTGGCTAAGCTGAAGCAAAAGTCATGAGATACTGCAGGACAGCAAAGATGTAGGAAGAAACCGACGGAGTAAAAGCATCCAAATTACCTTTAATCTTGGCAACTTATTTGGTAAGCTCCGTGTTCCACTTATCAAGTTTGACTGAGCAAAATGCAGGAAAACAGTTAACTCTAATGCACAAATCAGAAGAGAAAATCCAAATAATTAGCGAACTCACCAACTTTCTGAAAAATGAGCACCATCTTACTTTGTTTGCAACTTCCTGTGAGTGAAGAGCAGCTTCTGGAACTCGGTTGTGTGTCGGTTATGGGCAACCTACAAATACAAAGCGTCATATTCAGAAGGATATTCGAAGATAAACCGTAAGATCCAAACCAAGTAAACTTGATCTGAATCTAGGTGGCTGGATATTCGAAGTTAAACTAAAGATCTAAACCAAGTAAGACTTGATCCGGATCTAGGTGGCTGGATATTTGAAGCTAAACCGTAAGATCTGAACCAAGGAAAACTTGATTCGGATCTAGGTCGCTGGATATTCGAAGCTAAACCGTAAGATCTGAACCAAGTAAAACTTGATTCGGATCTAGGTGGCTAGATATTCGAAGCTAAACCGTAAGATCCGAACCAAGTAAAACTTGATTCGGACCTAGGTGGTTGGATATTCGAAGTTAAACTAAAGATCCAAACCAAGTAATACTTGATCCGGATCTAGGTGATTGGATATTCGAAGCTAAACTGTAAGATCCAAACCAAGTAAAACTTGATTCGGATCTAGGTGGCTAGATATTCGAAGCTAAACTGTAAGATCCAAACCAAGTAAAACTTAAATCGGATCTAGGTGGCTAGATATTCAAAGTTAAACTATAAGGATCTGAACCAAGTAAACTTGATCTGGATCTAGATGGATGGATAATCGAAGCTAAACTAAAAGATCTGAACCAAGTAAAACCTGACTCGGATCTAGGTGGCTGGATAATCGAAGCTAAACTAAAAAGATCCGAACCAAGTCAAACTTGACTCGGATCTAGGTGGCTGGATAATCGAAGCTAAACTAAAAATTCCGAACCAAGTAAGACTTTATCTGGATCTAGGTGGCTAGATAATTGAAGTTAAACCACAAGATCTGAACCAAGTAAAACTTGACTCGGATCTAGGTGGTTGGATATTCGAAGCTAAGACAAATTTGGACTAAGTTAATATGATTCATTGTATACACCCCGGTTACACTAAATAAAGAGAGCATCCAACCGAATGATAAATCATTTGGTCGGAAGCTCGGGGACTAATGGTCATACACTACATTATGCGGAAAGGTACAAGTGTAGACCTAAGTGTTTACCTCATTCATGGTATCAGTTTCAAGAATAACTTTGGCGGCAAGGTGCAAGCGTTTGCTAATCTCGGGTAGACGAAAGGACTTGGTCCTGGATTGCCCGCCGAGCTAGCTTCGACCTGATCAGCAGCATTCCAGTTGGTAGCATACTCCTCCAAGGAGCCGAGACCCCCACCGCTCAGAGTGCGCGTTAACACCTTGCCTTGGGCTCTCGAGCCTGCTGGGAAGCTGCCTCGGCTATTGGGCCCTTGTGAAGCACCATTTGAGTGCCGACAGGGGAAGTAGAAGTAGGGGCACGCTTCTGGAGTATCTCAGCAATACTGGGCTGAGAAGAGGACGGCCCATATTTTTTTTGAACAGGCTTGGCAGTTCCACTTTTCTTGGCCTTAGCAGATGCCTCGATAGTTGGTTGAGATTTAGTAGGCCGGGCTACGGTCGGGGCGTCCATTGGAGCTGCAGAAGGAGAGGTAGGTTGAGATCATGCATTCTGTCGAACTTGGCCTTCTTGTCGAGTCTTAGAAGGTTTAGTGGGCGCTGGCATAGATGCTTGGGCCAAAGGAGCTGGATCTTGAACAGGAGCCGAGATAACAGGCGCTCAAGTTGGCGTTGACTTGGTGTACAGATCCTTGGCAATCTCAATAGGCGCGGCTGGATCAATGGGTAGATCCGGCATAGCAGTGTTGGTGTTGCCACCAGCCTCAGCCTGAACCTCCTCCTTCCGAGGTGGACTGTTAGTCGGTGCAGGATGAGGATCATCTCGAGTCAGGCTAGGAACCTAGACATCGTCCTGAGGTGGTGGTGATGATGGCCGAATAATGGGCGAGGTCATACTCGGACCACTCTGGTTGGCAACAAGCGGAGCACTGCCGAGATAAAGAGAAAATGAAAATAAAGTTAGAAAAATAAAGAGAGAAATAAGAAATACAAATTTAGTTCGGGTGAGGCAACTTACGCAGAAAGTTCGGGCATAGCCTTGGGCTTAGGTGCCTTTTGATCGGATCTCTTGATTCACTTCTTGGGAGCTCTGGCCGAAGGATCTTTCGAGGCGTCCCGCTTCCTCACTGGCACTTTGTCTCCCATAGCAAGGGGCCCACCTCATGCACCTGACCAGCCGGGTTAGATGGGGAAAATGACACGGATATGCATAAGAGATGGGCAACGCATAGACTACCTCAAGAACCTCAACTTCGTCCGAGTCATCATCCTCGGTTTGTTTGGGAGCCTTACCCCGAGTTCGGATGGGGGCCGAGTCAGGTTTCAGAATGAATTCTTCCGAATCTGGCTCGGCACTGTTCGTAGTATTGCGATCCTCGCTCCAAGTAAGAGCAAGGAAATCACCTTCTTCTACGGCCTACTCATCAAGTTTTGAGAAGGAAATTGCAAAGGGAAATTGATTATCCAATAAATTCAAAGTAGTATGTGATTTGGATGAAGTGATCCGGAGCCAAATTACCTTGGGAGGGGGTTCTCACGAGTGAAGGGCTTCATGCCCCACTTCGAATCCTCGGCCATGTTTGTTTGAAAAATGGCCCGGACACGCTTCCGAATCTTCTCATCGTCGAGCTCGATGATGGAAACCCTATTTGAATCCAAAGGGCCGCTCATGTAGCATAACTTGTGCGAGCGCTTTTGGAGCGGGCAGATCCGGTTGCTGATGAAGGCGGCCATAAGATCGTCGCCACATAGCCCGGCCTGGGTTAGCTCCTTAAGCCAGAGCTCGAATGCCTCGATGAGAGCATTACTTTTCTTCGGATCGAAATCCCAGTTCTTCCTTGTGGGCACGCCGAATGAGAAAGATGGCATCCGAATCTTATCCTCCTTATCATTATTCTTCACATAGAAGAACGACATGTGCCACTTCTTACATGACTTGAGTCCCTTGACTCGAGGGAAGATAGATTTCTTCCTGGGTGATATGGAGCCTACGACGCACTATGTCATAGATTTCTCGGCAGGGCGCAGATCTTTATTCGGCACTATGTTAACTGGGAGCTAAAAGAATTTAGCCCAGAGTTCTACAGAAGGCCAAAGTCTAAAGTATCCTTCGGTGGCCGAGGCAAAGGCAGAGAGGGAAGCGATGGCATTAGTCGGAAGATGATGCGACTGGAGGCCAAAGGTTTCTAGGAATTTCACGGCGAAATCGCTGAGCGAGAAGAGAAAAACCTTAGGCAAAATGGGATAGGAAGACTACATACTCACCTGGCTTGGTAGTATGAGCAATCTATGGGCCGAGTAACCGATAGCTTACCCCGGGCGGGATTCGGCAGGACTTGAAGAGACGTTCAATCTCCCGCCGGGTCACCGTAGACCCTTGCCAGGAACCACGCTCCGAGACGGCAGCGGTGTCTTCTTCTCTGGCAGCGGCAATGCTATGAAAGCTAGACATTGGCTCGTCGGAGGAATCAATAGAGGAAGAATTGCTAGCGGTGGGGAAAGGCCTAGATTGCCAAGGCCCCGTTGCGGCAATGAAGAGCGCGGTTGCGGCAGAAGAGAGGGATCGGAGAAAAGGCTCAATGCGAGCGCACAATGCGGTGGAGCAGAACCAAAAACTAGCGGCACGATCGCAAGGAGGAGAGCTCTATGGCAGCGGAGCGAGGAAGACGAGGAATTGGGGAGCAGGGTAAAGTGAGTAAGGGTTTCACCCTGCTTCTCCATTTATAATCCCAAACCGCTAGCAGTAGTGGGATTATGGGGGTGTGGTGGTTGCCGCCTACATGCGTGTATCATGTGCTGGCAACCGCAGAGTGGAGCCACACCATGGGTTACACGGTGCAGGAGATGATCCGGCCACGGTAACCGTTGCAGTAATCGAAGAGGCACTACGCCGACTTGACCGCTCATAGTGATGATTGTTCCTATGTTAGCAATCGCTGTAGCGGCCCAAAAATGAGGCAAAGTGCAATTATTATGGCATGTAGTATGAAACTTACGAGAGAAGCTAAGGGCATGACCCGGATGAATAGAATTGGCTCGGCAAGTTGAGTTTTATCCTGGAAAGTATCAAAGTGAGTCGGAAGAGTGATAACATGAGAATCAAGATGTACTTTCCGAATATCTCGAACCTGTTGTAGTCTTGCCGACTAAAGTCGCCAAGACCGCACCAGCTTCAGAGACTAATGTTGGGGGGATGACCCCAGGTAGGGTCAAGATAAGGTAAAAGGGCAAAGCCCTCAAAGATGTTGACCGGGTCAAAGATTGACCCGGCCAAGTTATATAAATGACGGCTGAATAAGGACTAGGTTAACCGAGTCAGGTAACTAAGACCTGACTCGTCCGACATACGGGATATGTCGGTGTATCATCTACTATGTTTGTACCTGCAGGTTAGGGCTTGGCCGAGTCATGTGAAGCGAGGACGAGTCATGGGGAAGCTTACTAAAGAAGGACAGGGCGAACCCCGAAGTCAACACTTCACACTATCTCTCTCAGGAATCTGTATAGTGCCAAGCGCTACGGACAAGGGACAGAGGGGCAGAAGAGGCGTCACGGAGGTGATTGTAACACCCTCGGATCGGCCCTATGCAAGTTTAGTGATTCCCGCCAAACCCACATAGAAACGATTCAAGGTGCCCACCAGGCACTTGCGTGCGGGTAGAAAACGAAGTAATATCATTACTCAATAGTCCATGATGGAACTCACATAAACATATATATACAACAGCGACTCAATGAGTCAAGAATACAGGTATACAATACAAAATTCCAAATCACCTTGAAAATGATACAACATCTGACTATGGATAAGAAGCAAATGTGGCTAAGAGCCATGAAGAATAACCAATGGCATGCATAACCCTGCCCAGGCCAAGCCGGAAGGGTAACTCTGCTAACGACGTCGTTCTCAAACCTGTTCAATAAAAGGGGTGCTAACAAAGGTCAAAGGAAAAAGGGAGCAGTCAGTACTGAGGCCAGTACACAGCGAGACTTAGAATTTGGCGGTCCTCGCCTACATAGGTATGGTGGACTGAAGCGGCAGCGCAACATGCACTGAACAACTTATAGAGACTCGATACAAATGTCGGCTATCAGAGAGGGATAAGAAAGACCGGATCCAACCTGATACTAACACCAAACATACCCATCCTAGTATTTCCCCCTCGAGACCAAAAGAGGAAGTCGTACCAAGGAAACTCACACAGTTGGCAATTTTATTCATTCCTTTATAGTTGCATCAATTATTAGTCAGATGTAGATAGCATGAGTCATCCTGATATCATAAGCGGTGGGCAGTTTTAGTTAACCATTCTGTTGTAGTTGCAATACTTACTAGTTAGATACAAATAACATGAGACATCCCAATACCAACAGTTGTTGGTACTTTTATTTAGCCATTCTGTTGTAGTGAAGTTGATTACTAGTTATTCCAAAGTCAAATTTATAGCACTACTTTAGTTATAGTTGTCTATGATCGATATACTGTGCTTCAAGTCGTCCATAACCGTGGACACGGCTTTCAAAAAGATTTACCCTGCAGGGGGAACAAATAGCAACACACGCATGATCAACCTCGGAAAAACCAAATGAAAACCCAACAAGGCATCATGACAAAGAAATCACAAGATTCATAAAATATTTAAAGGGGCTGCCCCACCAAGCTACCCGCGATGAAGGTGGCCGGCTCCAAGACGGACCCAGAGGTTTGTGCCAATGGTTGTAAATGACTGGGAACCCGAAAGTGTGATTGGGCTTGTTGATACCGCGAAAACATTCCCCTTACCTAAACAATATAGTAGTAAATGCTCTCCACGAGCAACAGTATTAAATAAAACAGTAAACATGGCATAAGTACAGGATCATAATAAAATCCCAAACTAGTTTGTGGCCCCAAGAAATAAGATATGATTCAAGCTCTCGCTAAGGGGATTCATGGTCCCACATGCGGATAGTGCGAATAGTCAAGGAACAGGTTTCAAGTACTCGAGGTCCTATGGGACACCAGTGAGCGGTTAAAAAACAAATAACATCTATTGTCCACCGGTGCCTCTGCATTAGTTATATCTATTCCCAGCAATTTAATATCAAATTGTAATTTGAGTCATGATCATCTCTAACATAAAGCATATGGAAACCTTCCAACAACTCTGGAACACCAACAACGCGAAGCAACACCTATGCAAGCATCTACAACTCGTAAGGCCGACTATCTACCACACAACAGGGAATAGGAGGTGTCCATGGCAATATAGGGCTGCAAGAAATATAACGGGTACGGAATCTAAAGAATCGCAACACGGATAGCAATAGATCTACGGGAGGAAATAAAGACTATAAAAGTAAGATAGGTAGAAAGAGGGAGAATGTTCGCCTGGGAAACATTGCCAAAGGTTCACCCGAAGATTGGGTCGACACTCGCATCAACTCATCGACCTAATCCATGAAGAACCAAAACACTAAAAGAAACACCGGATGAACTATTTAATACTACGGCAGAAGATCGGGCATGATGCAGGTATGATGTATGACAAAGATGCAATGCAATTAGGGCATATTAAGGAATCAGGGTCCCGAAAATTTAGTATATGGTTATAGTTGTTTTAGATACCTTGCAATTTAAATATTGTCTTAACAATTCAAAATATGGCATCGGTTTACTACACAAATTTAAATGGGGCCAATAAGACTAGAAAAGCTCATATATGGTCTCCATATTTAATTATGAGATGAATCTGCATAAGGCCCCCAAACCACACAATATGCATGCGAGTATGAATGATTCATATGCAACAATTGGATGTCATATATTAAAAAAATATAGGGGGTCTCGGGAAAAGGGGTCACACGTATTAGGGGTCGAAGATTGGTTCCAAGGGTTCGGGTTCGATCTTCGGGGCAACGTGTTAGCAATAAGCCACGCCATACGGTGTCGACGACCAGCGTGTATGTACGTGCCTCTAACGTTGTACGTGACCATGGCGGGTGTGCCCAGTAGGTGTGCGTTGGCAGAGTAGCGGGAGTTATAGTCTTGGCCGTTGGATGCCGGCCGCGTCGTGCGCGTGAGCGCGTCGTGCGTGCGGACCGGACGGAGCGGATCACAAGCTGGGCAGGCGTGCGTACGTGTGCATGTGGAGGCCAGTATAAATTCCATGTACTACTGTTCATTGATCAACTTGGTATGAGCCAGCTAAATAGAGAAGAAAAAGGGGCGTTCGTGCGCTGCAAAACTTTTGCTGTCTTCTTCTACCTCTGTCCACCCGAGAGAGTGAGAGGGTGCAGCCTCGGGCTGCACCAACATTTGGTATCAGAGCCTCGCGGCTCAGGGCTGTGGTGGCGAGTCCGCAGTGAGCACGGCGGCGGCGGCCGCGGCCGTGGCGCGTTGTGACGCCGTTCGTGCGGTGGATGCAGAGGCGCGGCGACGACATGCAGCGGCGGCTAGGAAGGTCGTGCCCGAGTGCGTCCGGAACGTCTGGCGTGGTCGCTGGCTGAGGAGCTCGGCGTTTGTCGCCCGAGGTGAAGGAGGACCGGCGTGTGTGCGCCAGATCGAGTCCATGACGGTGGTGACCGGCGTATGTGCGTCAGGTCGAGTCCGTGGCAGCGTCGTACGTGCGACGAGCATGAAGGCCATGCATGCGATGCGCGGCGGCGAGGCAAGGAGGCCGTGGAGGACCTGCGTGGAGGCCGCAGCTGCGTGGAGGCCGCAGCTGCGTGGCGGCGCGCTGTGCTATCGTGCGTGCAATGAGCGCGGAGGCCATGGAAGAGCAGCATGGTGCAGCGGCTGGGAAACGGCGTTCGTCGCCGAGAAGCTCGACGTGTGTCGCCGGGGAAGAAGAAGTGGTGTTCCCCGCATCGACGAGGAGCCGGTGTCCTGTACGTCAGGATGGGCGGCGAGGTCGTGGCTTAAGGGGAGATTGTTAGCAATAAGCCACGCCATACGGTGTCGACGACCAGCGTGTATGTACGTGCCTCTAACGTTGTACGTGACCGTGGCGGGTGTGCCCAGTAGGTGTGCGTTGGCAGAGTAGCGGGAGTTATAGTCTTGGCCGTTGGATGCCGGCCGCGTCGTGCGCGTGAACGCGTCGTGCGTGCGGACCGGACGGAGCGGATCGCAAGCTGGGCAGGCGTGCGTACGTGTGCATGTGGAGGCCAATATAAATTCCATGTACTACTGTTCATTGATCAACTTGGTATGAGCCAGCTGAATAGAGAAGAAAAAGGGGCGTTCGTGCGCTGCAAAACTTTTGCTGTCTTCTTCTACCTCTGTCCACCCGAGAGAGTGAGAGGGTGCAGCCTCGGGCTGCACCAACACAACGGCCGAATTCCGTGAAGGGGAACTCGAGGCGTTCGGATCCGTGAGGAAGAACTTGGCGCGCTGGGGTTTGGTCTTCGAATCCGTTCGTGGTCGAGGGTCTTGATGTCGGTGGCGAACTTGGATGGACCGAGCGCTAGCGGTTCTTCCGGTTCATATATTCATCGACACGGTGAAGATCTTGGCGGTGAACCGAGTCGGGGTTGATCTTGACAAGGTCCTTGTACATCTTCTAGCACTTTCATATCGGGGGCCTTGATTCATAGCATCACATCACAAGGCACCATACGAATGATATAGAACTATGGCGTTAGCCGAAGAACAAAGCAACCACACTAGAACAGAACGACAGAGGTGTAGCTTGACGTTTTTGTGCGCTTGAGTTGTTATAGAGCCTGGAGAGGTGGAGGAAAGGAAAGCCGAAGTCGGCAGACGGCGTCACGAAAAGGCGGGAGGCACGCGATGCATGTCGGCGTCCTGGGCAGAGGAGGGGTGGGCCCTGGCTTCTGTGCAGGCAGCGGCAGCGGCAAACTCGGAGGGGGAGGGAGGAGGCAAAGGAAGTTCGGGCGGTGTCGAGGCCCAGGGGGAGAAGAAGCTCGGGGAGGCGTCCTACAGCGGGTGTCCTCGGGCACGGGAGGGAGGAGGCTGAGGTCGGCGTCCGGCGTCAAGGAGGAAGGAGGCCGGGGGGTCGTGCCTACGCGGCTTGACATGGTGGCGGTGGTGCTACGTGAGGCCAGCGGGCAGCGGCGGCGCCAGGGCTCCAGGCAGCGGCCGTGGTTGTTGGGGAAGGCGCGCGCATACAGGAGGAAGAGAGCGCGTCGGTGGGGGTGGGGCCGATCACGGGCATAAATCCCGAGGAGGAGGGCGCGGTTGACCGCGCGGGATCAACGCGGGGTGGGGAGCTGCGATTGTCGGGGTGGGGCCTACGCAGGAGCGTGCGCTGCTGGGGTGGCGGCGCACTGGTGGAGGGAGCGGGGGTTGTGTGGGTTAGGGTTAGGTTTAGGCAGGACCAAGTCCAGCCGGCTGGGCCTTTGGGCCTGGCCGGTTTAGGTTTAGGATTTAGTTATTTATTTTTATAAGAAATTCACTTTCTTTTGTTTTGTTTGAAACTTTTTAGCAAATAGTTTAGCAGAAAACTACAAGTTTTTGCTTTGAATAAGAGAAGAGATACTGTAGCAAACAAAATAGCTTTTAGTTAAATGTTTTGAGAGGCAAGCATGCATAATGCCATGATGATGCACCAAAAGAAAACAACAAACAATAATATAATTAGGTTTTATCCGGGGTGCTACAGTGATAGTCTCAGAGCCCGAGGCTCACATGTCATGGGCTCTGGGTTATTGTCGCCGATAGAAGGGAGACACGGAAAGGCTCCCGCCGAGTTACTATTTTGGGACAAGCATATTTGTAGAATATGATGTCCACGTCAGCCCAAGATGTAACCTGGCCACCCCTTTATAAGGTGAGCCAGGTCCTCCAAGTAGGGGGGGATCGATTCATTTTTACTTAGAGCTTACAGAGATCTTCTTCTTCCTCTCGCTCATACAGCTCAAGGAGCAAGTGTAGCCATTATTGAGCCTAGTAAAGATCAAGTTCGTATTTTCTGAGTGTAGAAACCACTACATCATCCCTTCCTGGATCCCACTAGGGCACATTGGCCCCAACTTAAGCCTACCCATGGCATCTGTCGTGCCACCACCATGACAGGTTCTCGGCCTAGCGCACCAAGGCAGCAAGGCGAGCGGCAGACCCCAGCGAACAATCGAGAGAAGAAGTCAACGCGGGAAAGGAACGAAACAAAAAAGGGATCGGGGCGATGCGGAAGCAAGCGAGGCCAGCGGGATCTTGCGCGCGACCGAGGCGAGGCGCGTGAGCGGGAGAAAGCTAGGATGCCAACGTGCGCAGGGTCCAAGCGGCGGCGAACATGGAGGAAGTTGAGCAGGGCGAACGGCTAGGAGAATGGGTCGGCAGGTCCGGTAGTACCGGCCTGCCCGGGCGGTAGTACCGGGCTGGGCCGGTACAACCGGAAACCACTGCCGGGTGACACAGAAGGTGGACAGCGCACAGCAGACTGGGCCGATACCGGGCCCGGTAGTACCAGACGGCCCAGAAAAAAAGGCTTTTCCTTTTTCTTTTTAAAATTAAAATAAGGCAATATACAAATGGAAATAACTTTAGATTGGTAACTCCGATTGACCCAATTACAATTGCGTTGGAAAGAGTACGACAAGAGCTACCTCCCTTGGTGAGAAACCGGAAAAACTCAAAGATCAAAATCGCAACAAGATATAAAAGGGAGATCCGATTTTGATGAACAAGAGCTTGTTATGAAAATTACCACAAGCTCTATATCCTCACATGGATAAGACCAAATAACAACCAAATACAATGATGTAAGTATGCAAAGGTTTGAGCTCTCTCTGAATGATATGATCGAGATACTCACTCGAGAGCCCCTCTTGATAGTACGGCTATCTATCCTAAACCCGGTCTCTCAACTAACAACATGAGACCGGCAAAAGGGAAAAAATATCAAGATTATACCTTTTCCTTGAGCACTCCACTTGAGATCGATGTAGACGATCTTGTCCTTCTCAAGATGGAACTCCTTATCAAGATCGAACTACCAAGAACATAAAACACGATATGGATCGAACAAATAAGCATAAAAGGATTGTTATAGATAATATAGGAGAGCTCACCCATAAGTAGTACATTATATAGAATTTTGCTTTTGAATGCAAAATGCACACAAATGAGATCATCACTACTACCTACAGGATACCAATAAAATAAGAAGATCCAAAAGAAGCAAGGAATACATGGGAGCATCACAAAACATTTTCTTGGATAAAGATAGAATAAAATAAGAAAAGGCCAAAGTGAATATGATCAATAAATCTACCATATATAGAGTACCAATTGTCCAAGGACAAGAAGTATTAGGGATAATTTTCCCAAGATAGCTTACACGGATATCCAAGATCATATTCACACAATGAAGTATATAGCAAGGTATAAGAATTAAGCATGATTCTTCGAAAGAGTTTCTTGGTAGTTTCCAATAGTCACCCAATCACTAGTGATTAGAGTAACTTGAAGCTAATGGTTCCCATGAGGATATGGAGATCCAAATATGAGGAAACACATACAAAGAAACACTCTCGCAAACAAGATCCAAAAGATGAGCAATAAAGGCATTCAAGCAAATTGGAACTTGTATGAGATAATGTGTCACATAGGAGAATTCTAAGTGACACAACCTCGAATTTTCATATTTTCTAGGATTCTAATATGCACTGAGCATATTACTCCCCCATAATGTAATACAATCATAAAACTCAACACGAGGCAAAAGGATCCACATAGATATAATTAATGGACATTATAAAACTTAAATTTCTCATGAGAATTATACCACATAGAGACTATATAATATTGCAATATCAACACTAGATGGTATTACTCATGTACACACATTTTTAGGATTGTGGGATGCCCAAGCATAACACTCCCCCAAAATGGGATAGACCATTAATCTCTCACAAGAGCCAAATAAGATACCAAATATAATCAAGAAGGGCTCAAACACAAGAACACAAATGTACATGTTGTGCCACCTAATCATACACAAATATACTTGATTACTCAAGATAATTAAGTGGAAAGCACAACATATACAAGAACATGGAAGATACAAAACCAACACATGCACAAGGGGTGAGTAACTTTCAATGTAAAGAGTTAAGCACATGTTACCGCAAGGAGGAACATTCGAAATATGATAGAGGCAATATAATCCACATTACTTGGCTTGATAAAAATAATAGATGAAGATCCCTCAATTATTCATGATGTATCCAAGTCTCCAATGTCCTCCAACAACACCTATTGATCAAGTTTTGGCTTGTTGGTCCCCAACCAAGTTGGGTCCTAAGAGGTTAGTCACAATAGGCTTGGCAACCCAAATGGTTCTTTTCTTGACACCACATTGGGCACCAAAAAATTTGGAAAACACATTGCCAACCTCATCCTTACAAAGAGAATAAGCATCATCAATAATTATAGGGTTGGATGAGGAGATACCAATAGTGCATGAGGAAGAAATGTGCCCCTTCTCATGGAAAATGTATCAAGTTCTTCTCTTGCCATCTTTATTCTTAGGTGAAGCCACAACTCGAGGAAGAGCTCGAGTAGTCCTCTTAGGAAGAGGCCCATCTCTAACTTGAGGTAGAGCTTGAGGCCACTTCCCTTGTTGCTTCACACTAAGAGGCTTCTTCTTCAATGGGCAATATCTAACATGATTCCCTTCCTCCTTGCACGTGAAGCAAACAATGTTATCCAGATTCTTGACTTGATCTTGGCCATTCTTCTTATTGTCCTTGTGCTTCAACTTGATAGTGGACTTGTTCTTGACATTGGAGTTAAATCCAAGCCTACTCTTATCATTGGGGGATTTTTGCACGCTCAAGATGTGGTTGAGTGTGGCCTTCCCTTTATGACCCTTTTTCAAGTCATTCTTCAAAGAAGTGACTTGAGCCTTGAGCTCTTTAATTTCCTCTACATGGTTAGTGTGAAACACAATACTAGAGGAAGTAGATGTTACATTGTTAGAGCAACAAGGCATGGAAAGTAATTCATCACAAGATATAACATGGTTGTGAGAGGATGAATTACTAGGACACATGGAAATATAACATTTGGAGTAGATATAGTGCTAATGTCCACATGAGGCCCACTAGATGTTACCTTTGACACAATGGCCTCATGAGCTAACTTTAGCCTATCATGGGACACAAGAAGATCATCATCCGAGCTTGAAAGCTTAACATTATTTTCTTCCAACTTCCCATAGTCGTTAGTTAGCAAAGCAAGTTGATCCTTTAGCTCAACATTCTGCTTCAAAATATATGCTTCACAAGAAGTAGAGTTAGTAGCACAAGCATCATCATTATTAGCAAGAGGTGAGGACAACTTGGAAAGATCTTTAGAGTATGAAGCTTTAAGTTGCTCATGTGACTCGGTGAGTTTGATGAGCTCAACCTTGATGACCCTAGAGCCATTGTTGAGGTGCTCAAAATACTTAAGGAGTTTAGCATAAGCAACTTCAAGTTCATCATTTTTAATTTTGAAGGAGTTTGACACCGAGTTCTCTATCATGGTTTTCCTTTACTCTAGATAATTCTAGAGAAAAATTCTCCTCAAGAGATTCTGTGGTGCTTTGTTCTTCTTCAAGAGATCCTTTTAGATAAGCAATCTCGTTAGCATACTCATGCTCATGTTCATACTTTTGAGAAATAATATTTTCTTTCTCCTCAATAAGTTTCTTGCCTTCAATAGTACAAGTCAAGATTTCAACAAATTTAGAGGAAGCAGTTTTATTTCTATGAATACCGGGAAAGAAAATCTCTCCCATCTCTTGAATAGAGGCAATATCATAATCAACTAGATGATCATCATAATTATCATTCTCGACCTCATCGTCATCATAAACATCATCATGGGAAATAATGGGATCCAAAGAGGTTACCTTTGTTCCCTTAGCCATAAGGCATATGTGAGAACCGGAAGAAGGTGATGATGAGATTGCACTTGTAGCTCTATTCAAGACCTTGTCTTGGACCATAGAATCTTCATTTTCCTCTACATGGTTAGCAACACAAGCACTATAGGAAATAGAAGCATTTTATCATGGCAACAAGACAACACAAGCATATCATCATAAGATTTATTCAAGCCATTTCTACATGATATGCAAGGACTATGAACACTATCATGTAAGGAGTTTTGAGTGATAGAAGTGTTAAAGTCTAAAGATATATCATTGCAACCAGATAGGGATGAAGGATTACAAATAGTAAACACACTATCCACATTGCAATTTCTATCACCACTCACCATATCATTACCTTGTGAAAAATCACATGTTGGTGAAGTGGTAGAAGATGAGAACTCATCACGATCAGAGGTGGAGGGAACACAATCATCCTCAATAATGTTGGACTCGCTTATTTATCTTGAAGCTTGGTCCATATCTCATGAGCACTCCAATAAGGCATGATAGAGGAAATAACTATATTGCTCACGACAAGTAAAAGAATTTTAGTAGCTTGAGCATATATATAAAAGTTCACCTTCTCCTCTAAAGATTCGTTTTGGGGATCCGTAGGAGAAGATAAACCCATATATAGAATTCCCTCGATACACAGGTGAATGTCCCGAAAAAATCAAGCATGCAAGATTTCCAATCATCATAATTTTTGACATCGAATATATAAAAGGAATCATGCTCTAATCCCCTAGTCGAGATTTGTACTCTCAAGGAGGTGAAGCCTAAAAGCAAGAGACCTCGCTCTGATACTGTGAGATCCAAGCACATGGCTTAATAGGATTGATAGGATACTCATACCAACAAGTTTCAACTTCTTTTTCGGAAGCTCATTCGAAAAGAACTCTAAGGTTAAGCGTGCTTGGCCTAAAGCAATTCTAGGATGGGTGACCGACCGGGAAGTGGGTATCGGGTGCGCATGAGTGAGGACAAAGTTCACAGAAAAGACTAGTATTGGTCGGTGGGGCTAGTCTAGATATCCTATTAAGCTACCAGGAGTGACACCCCCCGGGCCCAGTGGACGGGGTGTTACAAGTGGTACCAGAGCCAGGTTCTCATGGTTAAACGGGTGTGTGCGGGTTAGTGGCGGGACATGTGGAGCATGGCGCCTGTGGCCCGGAGTGGACACGGCATGGCACATGTGCCGGCACTGGACGCACAAACGCCTGCCAAGAGGGAACGTTCGTGGGGTGTGCTTGATCGATGAGGGCATAGATCTTCTCAAGGGTGGGTGTATGTGAGATCCAATCACATGGCTTAATAGGATTAATAGGATACTCATACCAACAAGTTGCAACTTCTTTTCCGGAAGCTCATTCGAAAAGAACTCTAAGGTTAAGCGTGATTGGTCTAAAGCAATTCTAGGATGGGTGACCGACCAGGAAGTGGGTACCAGGTGCGCATGAGTGAGGACAAAGTGCGTAGAAAAGACTAGTGTTGGTCTGTGGGGCCATTCTAGATATCATAAGCTACCAGGAGTGCACCCCCTGGGTCTAGTGGACGGGGTGTTACAGATACCAATTGAAAGATCACGGATGCCGCCTAGAGGGGGGTGAATAGGCGGTATAAAACTTTTACGAGATGGGCTTAACAATGGCGGAATAAAACTATCATTTTCTTTTGTTAAGCACAAATCCTATATACTAAGGTTCACCTATGGGCACCAACAACTTATGCTAAGAAAGACAAGCAACAATGTGATAACAAGATATAGATTACTTCAAGCACGAAGGCTATCACAATGTAAAGTGCATAAGTAAAGAGCTCGGATATAGAGATAACCAAGGCACGCGGGGACGACGATATTTTACCGAGCTCCTTCCACAATGGAAGTACGTCTCTTTGGAGGGGTGGCGGTACTAAGACCACCAATGCCACAAAAGGCCTCACCCTATTCTCCTGAGAACTCGCCTCACAACAAACACCCTATCCAATATGGGACACTTGAGGGTGGTCACCAAACCCGTACAAAGATTGAGGCAATCTCCACAACTTAATTGGAGGCTCCCAACAAATGCCACCAAGGCCACAAACTTGAGGATAGCTCCACAACTTAATTGGGGTTCCCAAGAACATACCACCAAGGCCACACAACCGTCTAGGGTTCCAAGAACCCAAGAGGGACAAGCTTCTATGATTATCACGAACCAAATCCTCCGAGAAGAACTCAAACTGATGCACCGAATGCAAAAGGCGAGAACACCACAAAGATGCTCCAATCCCTCACTCTCAAGTTCCAACAAAGCTACTAAAGCTATTGGGGGAACAAGAGAGGAGGAATCAAAGAGGAACACAAAATCCCCCAAGATCTAGATCCCAAAGATTCACTCACAAAGAGATGATTTGGTTAGGTCAAATTGTTGATCTAGATCTCCTCTATATTCCTCTCAAATATAGGCAAGAATCATTGGAGGGGAATAGTAGAATCAAGTTCAAGAGGGATTAGAAATATAGGGCAAAGCTTGAGCAAATGGAGAAGAAGAAGTTGATTAATAAAAGAGAGAGAGGCAATATATAGGGGGCCATAGAAACTGCCCGTTGGGGCACAATTTCGGCCTGGGTCGATAGTACCATCGATGGTCCGGTACTACCGGTTCCCGACCCAGCGCACCAAGGCAGCAAGGAGAGCGGCAGTACCTAGCGAACGATCGAGAGAAGAAGTCAACGCGGGAAAGGAACGAAGCAAAAATGGATCGCGGCAATGCATAAGCGAGCGGGGCCAGCGGAATCTTGCGCGTGACCGAGGCGAGGCGCGTGCGGGCAATGCATGCACATGAGCGAGAGCATGCTGGGCTTCCAGCGCGTGCAGGGCCCAAGCGGCAGCGAACAGTGATGTCTACGCACTTCTATTCTTGTAGACAGTTGTTGGGCCTCCAAGTGTAGAGGTTTGTAGAATAGCAGCAAGTTTCCCTTAAGTGGATTACCCAAGGTTTATCGAACTCAGGGAGGAAGTGGTCAAAGGTATTCCCTCTCAAGCAACCCTGCAATCAAGATACAAGAAGTATCTTGTGTCCCCAACACACCCAATACACTTGTCAGGTGTATAGGTGCACTAGTTCGGTGAAGAGATAGTGAAATACAAGTGTAACGGTGCCAGAAAATAGCTTGACGGTGAGGTAAAGACTAAAGGCAAAAGGATGGAAGCAAGCAAACATGCAACGGATCTAGTAGAAAACGGTGTTTCAATGTTTAGAAACAAAGCCTAGGGATCATACTTTCACTAGTGAACACTCTCTCATATAAATATCCTCTCTTCATAATACTACTCTTAACTACTCTCCGGTTGGACACTCTAATACACGGTAGGGCCTTCCCCAATCTAGATAACCCCACACTGTCACCTTGAGCGCTAGATGGTTCCAACAAACACCACAATTTCATTAAGACATCCAAATCCAAATATAACTCATAACAAATATATATATGTAACCTAGCTTAAGTGCCACACACGGTGTGCACGCTGTCACTTTCACACACATGGGGAAAGCATAGATCTATTAAAACATGATGAGTATTTATGTAACCTCTAGCCTAAGTGCCACCACGGTATGCACACTGTCACTTACACACACGTGGGGAGAGCAGAGATCTATTGAAGCACTTGATTAGCAAGGTATATCTACTTGATTACAAAGCTCATGACCACAACAAGATCATGCATAGAGAGAGAGAGAGATGAACACATAGCTACCGGTAGAGCCCTTAGCCTCGAGGAAGAACTACTCCCTCCTCATCATGGGAATTAGAAACGACGATGGAGATGGTGATGGAGATTGATGGAGATGGATCCGGGGCACTTCCCCGTCCCGGCAGGGTGCCGGAACAGAGACTTTCTGTCCCCCGAATCTCCCCTTTGGTGGCGGCGGCGCTGTGGAACTTTTTCTGGAAGTATGATGGATTATTTAGGGTTTTCTCCCCGAGGGCTTCTTATAGGCGAAGGAGGCAAGGTCGATGGAGGGCCAGGGGCCCACACCCCCTATAGGCGCCACTAGGGCTTGTCCGCTCCTGGGGGGTGCGGCTACCCTGGTGCCTACTCTGTCTCTGCTTCGTGGTTTCGTGTTGGTCCGGGGAAAATAATGACTTTGGCTTTTGTCCCGTCCAATTCCGAGAATATTGATTTTCTGCCTTTCTGGAACCAAAACAGAAGAAAACAGGCAACTGGCACTATGGCATCTTTTTAATAGGTTAGTACTAGAAAACATATAAAAACACCTCAAAGTGAAGACAAAACAAAGCAAAGTAGATACTAAACAAGCATGGAGCATCAAAAATTATAGATACGTTTCCGACGTATCAAACAGGGAGGAAGCTAGGCAGGGCAAACGGCTGGGAGAATGGGTCGGCCGGCCCGGTAGTACCGTCCTGCCCGGCGGTAGTACCGGGCTAGGCCAGTACAATCGGACGCCGCTGCCGGGCGGCACAGAAGGTGGACATCGCATATCATACTGGGCCGGTACCGGGCCCGGTAGTATCGGACGGCCTAGAAAAAAGGATTTTCCTTTTTCTTTTTAAAATTCAAATAAGGCAAGATAAAATGGCAATAACTTTAGATTGGTAACTCCGATTGACCACATTCCAATTGTGTTGGAAAGAGGAAGACAAGAGCTACCTCCCTTGGTGAGAAACCGGAAAACCTCAAAGATCAAAATCTCAACAAGATATAAAAGGGAGATCTGATTTCGATGAACAAGAGATTGTTATGAAGATTACCACAAGCTCTATATCCTCACATGGATAAGACCAAATAACAACCAAGTACGATGATGCAAGTATGCAAAGGTTTGAGCTCTCTCCGAACGATATGATCAAGATACTCACTCGAGATCCCCTCTTGATAGTACGACTATCTATCCTAAACCCGGTCTCTCAACTAACAACATGAGATCGGCAAAAAGGAAAACCTATCAAGATTATACCTTTTCCTTGAGCACTCCACTTGAGCTCGATGTATACGATCTTGTCCTTATCAAGATGGAACGCCTTTCTTGATTGCTCTTCATCAATCCATGACCACCGAGGATGGAAAGCATCAAACATGAGATCTTCTAGAGATAGCGCATTTTGAGCTTGCAAAACACTTCTTCTTATTCATATCATCTACCTTGAAGCTAACACGTGCTTCAAGCGATGCCAATGGACAAATCCTACGGTTGCAAATTAATACACACATTAGTCCATAAATATTGTCATTAATTACCAAAACCACACATGGGGTCCCACATGCTCTTTCAATAGATCTGTTACCAAAAAACTCAGGGTCGTTAAGAAAAGGTCACTAGTAAACACATTTCTTGTAGTGCGAATCTGCTATTCTACTAGACACTCGGGGGCTACTAACATAGTTATGCCCTACGAGTACCCAAGATTGGCCTATCCGATTTGGCCCAGCAGGAGCCCACGTGATGATCCATACCTAATGAAGAAGCCCAGGAGGATTCTGGTGGCCTAGGCCCATGAAGCACGCGGCTGCCTTAGAGGATACGATAAATTCTAGATAGAAACTTAAAAGGAAAACCTAACTTGTAACCAAATTGGCCTCTATCCTGAGACCTGGCTTCTCTATATAAAGGCCAGGAGGCAGCGGCGAGGAGGATCATTGAAAACCCTGGCATACTCACCAGCCAAATTGTATGTGCACTCCATCGCCATCAAGGCAACCCGTGTAACTTTCGACTCCTTGATAATCAAAGAGCAAACAAGTAGGAGTAGGGTTTTCCCTCTAGGGGTCTGAACCTGGGTAAAGTTCGTGTCCCCTAGTTGCTTATTGTAGGGTTTCGTAGCATGGAAAACAAAAAATTTCTATCGCATACAAACAAACAAGCCAAGATCTATCTACTAGATTGTAGCAACGAGTCGATGGAATAACTTACCCTCGAAGATTCCAAAGTGTTTAACGAGAGCAGATTCTCGTGGGTGATGTAGTCGTACTCTTCCCGATCTCAAGATCGCGTAGACGATCCTTCCGGCGCTGCGTTCCGGCAGCGCTCCCGCAGTCGGTCACACGTTCGGTACTCGACGAAGACCTTCCTCTCCCTTGTTCCAGCAGGCAGCGGAGGTTGTAGCACTCTCCTCGCGATTCCGGCAGCACAACGGCGTGGTACCGGAAGTAGAGGGGAGATCTCGCAGGGCTTCTCCTTAAGCCGGAGCGAGTATGGTGGAGTATGAGAGAGCTCCTCGGCAATCTAGGGTTTAGATACACCAAGGAGGAGGGGCTAGAGCCGGCGGCTAGGGTTCCGGGGACCCCCAAGTCGGCGGCTAGGGCAAAACCCTAGGGGGGTGGCGGAGGCTATGGAGGGCTGCAGCTTCTAGGGTTTGAGGTGAGGGACTTGTGTGTCTAGAGGAGGGAGCCCTGCCCCTCCTTATATAGGTGGAGGGGCCGGCCGCGCCAAGGGGAGGGAGGGGAGTCCCTCCCCAACTCGGCTTGGAGGTGGGCCGCCGGTTGGAGGAGGGAACTCCTCCCCAACTCGGTTTCCCCTTCCTCCTCTTTTCCTCTTTCCAATTTTAGCCGTTTGACTTTTCAAACTAGCTATTTGACTTTTCAAACTAGGATTTGAATTAATCCTTTATTTGGAACAGCGATGACACTTAGTACATGATGCAATCATTCCAACATACAATGACACATTCATGTACCCCTTCCCCTCCGGAGTGCCGGACATTCCGGAACCTTCTAGAACATTCCCGATGAAAACACCAGAATCATTCCCGAACTCCGAAACGGGACTTTCCTTGTATGAATCTTATTCTCCGGACCATTCCGGATCACCTCGTGATATCCCGGATCCCATCCGAGACTCCGAACAACATTCGGTCTCTTTATCATACTACCATAACTACTCAAACAACGTCGAATCCTTAAGTGTGTCTCCCTACGGTTCGTGAATTATGCGGACATGATCGAGACACTTCTCCGAACAATAACCAATAGAGGAATCTGGAAATTCATATGGCTCCCACATATTTCTACGATTACTTTGCGATCGAATGAACCACTTACAAACAATACCAATTTCCCTTTGTCTCACGATAGTTTACTTATCCGAGGTTATGATCGTCGGTATCTCTGCATACCTAGTTCAACCTCGTTACCGATAAGTACTCTTTTCTTGTTCCCGTGATATGTGATCCCTTGTGAGCCAGTCACATGCTTGCAAGATAATTGGATGACATTCCACCGAGAGGGCCCAGAGTATATCTATCCGTCATATGGATGGACAAATCCCACTCTTAATCCATGTGTCTCAACCAATACTTTCTGAACACTCAATGCCACCTTTATAGCCACCCAGTTACGGTGTGGTGTTTGATGTCATCAAAGCATCCATCTGGTAAAGGTGATATGCATGATCTCATGGTCGAAGGAATTAGGTTACTATGTATCAGAAAGCATATAGCAATTGAACTATTAAAATGACTTGATCTTTATGCTACGCTTATCTATAGGAGTATGTCCACCATATCATTCGCCTAACGATATGATCTTGTTCTTGATAACATCTCAATGTTCATGATATGGAAACCACAATCATATATCAACCAACAAGCTAGTGATGTATAGAGGCTATACTAGGGACTACAAATTAAGTTTACAAATCACACAAGTATCAATGTTTCCTTGTTAATACTATTATAGCATGAATGTAAACATTTATCATAAACACAAAGATATAATAATAACCACATTTATTATTGCCTCTAGGGCATATCTCCAACAGTCTCCCACTTGCACTAGAGTCATCTAATCTAGATTACATGGTAATATACCGAACACCCATGGCAGTTTGGTGCTGGTCATGTTTTGCCCTCGGGAGAGGTTTAGTCAACGGATCCGCCACATTCAGATCTGTGTGTACTTTGCAAATCTTTATATCCCCATCTTGAATATGTTCTTGAATAGCGTGAAAACGTAGCTTGATATGCTTCAGCTTCTTGTGTGACCTTGGTTCTTGCGCATTGGCTATGGCGCCCATGTTATCACAATAGATAGAC
This sequence comes from Avena sativa, assembly GCA_916181665.1. Taxonomy (NCBI): domain Eukaryota; kingdom Viridiplantae; phylum Streptophyta; class Magnoliopsida; order Poales; family Poaceae; genus Avena; species Avena sativa. Next base: position 21,047,279 of record OV702282.1, on the reverse strand, counting down.
ATTGGGTCCAGCGCACTAGGAACCACACCCAGCTCTGTAATGAACTCTTTCATCCATATCGCTTCTTGTGAAGCCTCTGAAGCAGCCATGTATTCCGATTCAGTTGAAGATCTCGCCACAACGCTTTGCTTTGCACTCCTCCAGCTAACTGCTGCACCATTCAAAATAAATACGTATCCAGATTGTGATTTAGAATCATCCGGATCGGTGTTCCAACTAGCATCGGTGTAACCATTAACAACGAGCTGTTCATCACCTCCATAAGAAAGAACCATATCCTTAGTTCTTCTCAAGTACTTAAGGATGTTTTTGACCGTTGTCCAATGATCCACTCCTGGATCACTTTGATATCTGCTAGTTAAACTAACAGCATATGCAATGTCGGGTCTAGTACATAGCATGGCATACATTAGAGATCCTATGGTTGAGGCATAGGGAGTCTTACTCATCCTTTCTCTATCTTCTGCCGATGTCGGACTTTGAGTTTTACTCAAGGTCGTATTGGGCAACATGGGCAAGAACCCTTTCTTGCTATCTTCCATTCCAAACCTCTTTAGAATTTTGTCCAAATATGTACTTTGTGACAATGATATTTGGCGTTTCGATCTATCTCTATAAATCTTTATGCCTAATATGTAAGCTGCTTCGCCAAGATCCTTCATTGAAAAACTATTATTCAAATATTCCTTGACACTATTAAGAAGGTCTACATCATTCCCAATCAACAATATGTCATCCACATATAGTATTAAGAATGCTACAGAGCTCCCACTCACTTTCTTGTAAATACAAGCTTCTCCATAAGTTTGTATAAAACCAAAACTTTTGATCACCTTATAAAAACGTTGATTCCAACTTCGGGATGCTTGCTTCAATCCATAGATGGACCGTTGAAGTTTGCATACCTTGTTAGCATCTTTAGGATCGACAAAACCTTTGGGTTGCATCATATACAACTCTTCATCAATGTCTCCATTGAGGAATGCTGTTTTGACATCCATCTGCCATATCTCATAATCATAATATGCAGCGATTGCTAACATAATCCTCACAGACTTTAGCTTCGCTACTGGTGAGAAAGTCTCATCGTAGTCAACTCCTTGAATTTGTCGAAACCCTTTTGCGACAAGTCGAGCTTTATAGACAGTAACATTACCATCAGCATCTGTTTTCTTCTTGAAAATCCATTTGTTCTCGACAGCCTTCCGGCCATCCGGTAAGTCCACCAAAGTCCATACTTGGTTTTCTTACATGGATCCAATCTCGGATTTCATGGCTTCTTGCCATTTATTGGAATCTGGGCTCATCATCGCTTCCTCATATGTCTCAGGGTCATCGGTGTTGTCCACCAACATGACACTCATAACGGGATCATACCAATCTGGAGTGGTACGAGTTCTCGTTGACCTCCGAGGCTCTGTAGCAACTTCAACCGAAGTTTCATGATCACCATCATTAGCTTCCTCTCTTATTGGTGCAGGCACCACAGGAACTTCTTCTGGTGCTGCGCTACTCGCAATTTCGAGAGAAGGTTCGACAACCTCGTCAAGTTCTACTTTCCTTCCAGTCACTTCTTTCGAGAGAAATTCCTTCTCTAGAAAGGATCCATTCTTGGCAACGAAGATTTTGCCTTCGGATCTATGATAGAAGGTATACCCAATAGTTTCCTTCGGGTATCCTATGAAGACGCATTTTTCCGCTTTGGGTTCTAGCTTGTCCGGCTGTAACTTCTTTACATAGGCTTCGCATCCCCAAACTTTAAGGAACGACAATCTAGGTTTCTTCCCAAACCATAATTCATACGGTGTCGTTTCAACGGATTTAGACGGTGCCCTATTTAAAGTGAATGCGGCTGTTTCTAATGCATAACCCCAAAATGATAGCGGTAAATCTGTAAGTGACATCATAGAACGAACCATGTCTAAGAGAGTTCGATTACGACGTTCGGACACACCATTACGCTGTGGTGTTCCCGGCGGTGTCAATTGTGAAAGTATTCCGCATTTCTTCAAATGCTCGCAAAACTCGTAACTTAGATATTCACCTCCACGATCAGAACGCAGAAATTTAATCTTCTTGTTACGTTGATTCTCTACCTCACTTTGAAACTCCTTAAACTTCTCGAAAGTTTCGGACTTATGTTTCATGAAATAGATATACCCATATCTACTCAAGTCATCCGTGAAGGTAAGAACATAACGATAACCACCGCGCGATGCTACACTCATTGGACCACATACATCGGTATGTATGATTTCCAATAAGTCTATAGCTCGCTCCATCATACCAGAAAATGGAGTCTTAGTCATTTTTCCCATCAGACATGCTTCGCATCTTTCAAGTGATTCGAAATCAAGTGATTCAAGAAGTCCATCGGAATGGAGTTTCTTCATACGTTTCACTCCAATGTGACCAAGACGACAGTGCCACATATAGGTCAAATTATCGCTTGATTTCAAACGTTAAGCCTCAATGTTGTTGATATGTGTATTCCCACTATCGAGATTCAATAAGAATAGACCATCTATCAAAGGTGCATGTGCATAGAACATATTACTCATATAAATTGAACAACCATTATTCTCGGACTTAAACAAGTAACCGTCTCGCAATAAACAAGATCCCGATATAATGTTCATGCTCAACGCAGGCACCAGATAACAATTATTTAAGTATAAAACTAATCCCGATGGTAGATGAAGGGGTAGCGTGCCGACCGCGATTACATCAACCTTTGATCCGTTTCCCACGCGCATCGTCACCTCGTTCTTCGCTAGCTTCCGTTTATTCTGCAGCACCTGTTTCGAGTTACAAATATGAGCAACCGAACCAGTATCAAATACCCAGGCACTACTACGAGTACTAGTGAGATACACATCAATAACATGTATATCAGATATACCTTTCTTCTTGATGTTGCCGTTCTTCAGATCCGCCAAGTACTTTGGGCAATTCCGCTTCCAGTGACCTTCTCCCTTGCAGTAAAAGCACTCAGTTTCAGGCTTAGGTCCAGCCTTGGTCTTCTTCGCCGGCGTGGTAACTTTCTTACCACCCTTCTTGAAGTGTCCCTTCTGCTTAGACTTGCTTTTCTTGAATTTGGTGGTCTTATTGACCAACAACACTTGGTGCTCTTTCTTGATCTCCACTTCTGCAGACTTTAACATAGCAAACAGTTCTGGCAACTGCTTGTTCATGTTTTGCATGTTGTAGTTCATCACAAAGTTCTTGTAACTTGGTGGTAGTGATTGGAGGACACGGTAAATCCCCAAAGCATTAGGAATCACTATACCCAAGCTTTGAAGTTTGTTTGTGTGCCCAGACATCTTAAGCACATGCTCACTGACGGAGCTGCCCTCTTCCATCTTGCAGTTAAAGAACTTTTCAGAAGCCTCATAACTTTCAATTGCCGCATGAGTCTCGAAGATCAATTTGAGATCCTCGACAATATCATATGGGTCTGAATTCTCAAACCTTTTCTGAAGCTCCGATTCCAAACCATACAAGATAGCACACTGAACTATGGAGTACTGATTCTTCCGAGCGAGGTAAACATTCTTTACTTCATCGGAAGCATCAGCTGCAGGTGGGTCACCCAGCGGTGCATCCAGCACATAGGTCAAATTACCAGCTGTGAGGACAATCCTCAAATTGCGGAACCAATCCGCGAAGTTGCTTCCATTGTTTTTCAACTTTTCTTTCTCTAGGAACGCATTAAAATTGATGGTAGGGGCTGCCATTGATCTACAACATATTTGCAATAGTTTAGACTAAGTTTATGACAAATTGAGTTCAAATTAATAATAAAGTTAATCTAGGTGAACTCCCACTCAAAACAACATCCCTCACATTGTTTTAGTGATCACACGAACCAAATCCACTACATTAACACTGATCATCACGAGAGTTGATATAGTTTCAATGGCGAACAATCGTCATGTTCATCATATCTACTATATGATTCATGCTTTACCTTTCGGTGATCCGTGTTCCGAGACCATGTCTGTACATGCTAGGCTCGTCAAGATCAAACCTTAGTTTCCGCATGAGCAAATCTGGCTTGCTCACGTTGTATACACTTGCAGAATCTAACACACCCGATCATCACGTGGTGCTTCGAAACAACAAGCTTTAGCAACGGTGCTAACTAAGGGTGAACACTTTATGACTTGAAATTCATGTGCATGAGGGATCATCTTATAATGCTACCGTCGTCTACTAAGCAATACAAGATGCATAAAGGATTAACATCACATGCAATTCATAATATGTGATATGATATGGCCTTTCTTCTTTGTGCTTCCGATCTCCATCTTCAAGCACGAACATGATCTCCATCATCACCGGCATTGCATCAAGGTCAATGACGCTACTCCATGGTTGTCGTCCACCGGCTTCAACTATTACAACTACTTTGAATAGACACGCGGGTCTTAACATAAATTAAAGACAACCATATGGCTCCTGCCGGTTGCCAACTTACAATAAGGAACATTGCATACATCAAATATAATCACAATCATGGCCATATCACATCACTGCACACCCCTGCAAAACAAAGTTAGACGCCTCTACTTTCTTTGCATATTTTACGTGGTTTTGGGGCTTTCGATAAGTGTCGTTCTAACTTACGAACATGAACCACAACATTGATACTAGTATTGTTAATCACCCGTTGTAAATTGGATCTTAACTATGCTAGGAGAAACAGGCACCCGCAAAGCCACTTATGCAATACAAGTTGCATGTCAAGCGTGGAGCAAGTCTCATGAACGATGTCATGTAAGGTTAGCCCGGGCCGCTTCATCCCAACATACCGCAAGATGCAAAGTACACAGGAAGCAATCGACAATAAAAGCATCAACGCCCACAATGACCATTGTGTTCTACTCGTGCAACAGATCTACATATAAACCTGGCTCTGATACCACTGTAGGGTTTCGTAGCATGGAAAACAAAAATTTTCTATCGCATACAAACAAACAAGCCAAGATCTATCTACTAGATTGTAGCAACGAGTCGATGGAATAACTTACCCTCGAAGATTCCAAAGTGTTTAACGAGAGCAGATTCTCGTGGGTGATGTAGTCGTACTCTTCCCGATCTCAAGATCGCGTAGACGATCCTTCCGGCGCTGCGTTCCGGCAGCGCTCCCGCAGTCAGTCACACGTTCGGTACTCGACGAAGACCTTCCTCTCCCTTGTTCCAGCAGGCAACGGAGGTTGTAGTACTCTCCTCGCGATTCCGGCAGCACAACGGCGTGGTACCGGAAGTAGAGGGGAGATCTCGCAGGGCTTCGCCTTAAGCCGGAGCGAGTATGGTGGAGTATGAGAGAGCTCCTCGGCAATCTAGGGTTTAGATACACCAAGGAGGAGGGGCTAGAGCCGGCGGCTAGGGTTCCGGGGACCCCCAAGTCGGCGGCTAGGGCAAAACCCTAGGGGGGTGGCGGCGGCTATGGAGGGCTGCAGCTTCTAGGGTTTGAGGTGAGGGACTTGTGTGTCTAGAGGAGGGAGCCCTGCCCCTCCTTATATAGGTGGAGGGGCCGGCCGTGCCAAGGGGAGGGAGGGGAGTCCCTCCCCAACTCGGCTTGGAGGTGGGCCGCCGGTTGGAGGAGGGAACTCCTCCCCAACTCGGTTTCCCCTTCCTCCTCTTTTCCTCTTTCCAATTTTAGCCGTTTGACTTTTCAAACTAGCTATTTGACTTTTCAAACTAGGATTTGAATTAATCCTTTATTTGGAACAGCGATGACACTTAGTACATGATGCAATCATTCCAACATACAATGACACATTCATGTACCCCTTCCCCTCCGGAGTGCCGGACATTCCGGAACCTTCTAGAACATTCCCGATGAAAACACCGGAGTCATTCCCGAACTCCAAAACGGGACTTTCCTTATATGAATCTTATTATCCGGACCATTCCGGATCACCTCGTGATATCCCGGATCCCATCCGAGACTCCGAACAACATTCGGTCTCTTTCTCATACTACCATAACTACTCAAACAACGTCGAATCCTTAAGTGTGTCTCCCTACGGTTCGTGAATTATGCGGACATGATCGAGACACTTCTCCGAACAATAACCAATAGAGGAATCTGGAAATTCATATGGCTCCCACATATTTCTACGATTACTTTGTGATCGATTGAACCACTTACATACGATACCAATTTCCCTTTGTCTCATGATAGTTTACTTATCCGAGGTTATGATCGTCGGTATCTCTGCATACCTAGTTCAACCTCATTACCGATAAGTACTCTTTTCTCGTTCCCGTGATATGTGATCCCTTGTGAGCCAGTCACATGCTTGCAAGCTAATTGGATGACATTCCACCGAGAGGGCCCAGAGTATATCTATCCGTCATATGGATGGACAAATCCCACTCTTGATCCATGTGTCTCAACCAATACTTTCTGAACACTCAATGCCACCTTTATAGCCACCCAGTTACGGTGTGGTGTTTGATGTCATCAAAGCATCCATCCGGTAAAGGTGATATGCATGATCTCATGGTCGAAGGAATTAGGTTACTATGTATCAGAAAGCATATAGCAATTGAACTATTAAAATGTCTTGATCTTTATGCTACGCTTATCTATAGGAGTATGTCCACCATATCATTCTCCTAACGATATGATCGTGTTCTTGATAACATCTCAATGTTCATGATATGGAAACCACAATCATATATCAACCAACAAGCTAGTGATGTATAGAGGCTATACTAGGGACTACAAATTAAGTTTACAAATCACACAAGTATCAATGTTTCCTTGTTAATACTATTATAGCATGAATGTAAACATTTATCATAAACACAAAGATATAATAATAACCACATTTATTATTGCCTCTAGGGCATATCTCCAACACTTATCTGTTAGCCAAACGTGATCTCCAGTGCACTCCTCTTCCTCAAAATCCAAGTCCAACAACGATGGGAGTTGATGATTTAACCCCTAGTCACTACCCACGCATCTCCTCCCGTGTCATCGGTAAGGATCCATGTACGCAAGATAACACGGTGAAGAAGCAGCCACAACCCCTCCCGCTGCACGCCGCCTTTGGCGAGGAAGACACACCGAGAGGGTTGTTGTTATTTCTTCCATGCGGTAGAGAGCCAGAAAGGAGGCAACCTATCGTCTAGCAGAGAAAAGAAGGCAACTATTTTTTGAAAGAGACAAGATATCGACAAACGAGAGGGGTTATTTATATGTTAGCCGCGCTTGATGTGGCTCAGATCACTGTAGAGATTCAATGGGAAACCCTAAGAGGAAGGTATGATGAGTACAGCAGCAAGTTTTTCCATTAGTAAGAAACCAAGGTTATCGAACCATTAGGAGGAAGGAAACGACTCAAAGGTCTTGCTAGCAACTAGAAACCTGCACAACACAAACTCAAGACTTTGCCCTAACGAACAGTGAGGTTTTCAATCTCACCGGTTTGCTGAAACAAAGGATTAACTGTATGGTGTGGAAGGTAATGGTGGTTTGTAGAAAGTAAACAGTAGCATTGGAAGATGTATCAATGGTAAAGATTGGACCGGGGTCCATAGTTCACTAGAGGTGTTCTCCTTGAGATAAACAACATGGCATGCTGGGTAAACAAATTACAGCAGGGCAATTGACAGGACAGAGCAAGGCATAACAATGCAATACTAGACATTCATGATCCTATGAGATTTGATTGGGAAATACAATAAGATACATAGACCGCCATCCAACTTTATCTATGACTAGTAATCCACCTTCAGGTTATCATCCGAACCCCCTCTAGTATTAAGTTGCAAGCAACGGATAACTGCTTTAAGCAAAGTGTGTAAGGTAAACAATCCACTTGTTCCATGAACAAGATACCATTGTTTTCTCCCTAGTAGCAACAACACATCTACAACCTTAGAGATTTCTGTCACTTCCCAGATTAAATAGAGGCATGAACCCGCTATCGAGCATAAATACTCCCTCTTGGAGTCACTAGCATCTACTTGGCCAAGATAGCTACTAGAAACAGAGAGCATGCAATATCAAAAACAACATAGACATGATAGAATCAATAAGATAGAATCATTAACCAATCTGACATGGTAATCTCAATATCCATCGGATCCCCGCAAACACAACATGCATGATTACAAATAGATGATCTTGATCATGAACGGAGCTCACAAGATCTAAAACATGACAGCACAAAGGAGGAGAAACAACCATCTAGCTACTACATGGACCCGTAGTCCAAGGTGGAACTACTCACGCTTCATACCGGAGGCTGGCATGGTGATGAAGGAGGATTCCGGTATGATCTCTCCCCTCTGGCGGGTGCCGGGAAGAGCTTCAGATCCCCCCGATCTAGGGACGATGGTGGCGGCAGCTACAGACTGTTTCATGGAAGATTGATCGGGTACTTAGGGTTTTGCTATCGGGGGCTTATTATAGGCGAAGAGGCGAGGCAGGGGGCACCCGGGGTGGCCGCACCCCCCAGGTGTGGGCCAGGCTGGGCCGCACGACTAGGGGTGTGCCCCCTAGTGGCTCCCCTCCGTCTCGCACTCTCGCTCCGTGTTCCCTACGGTAAAATATTGACTTTGGCTTTTGTCCCATCCAATTCCGAGAATATTGATTTTCTGTCTTTTCTGGAACCAAAAAACAGAAGAAAACAGACAACTGGCACTGTGACATCTTGTTAATAGGTTAGTCCCAGAAAACATATAAAAATACCTCAAAGAGAATACAAAGCAAAGCAAAGTAGATACTAAAAAAGCATGGAACATAAAAAATTATAGATACGTTTACGACGTATTAGCGCTCGTCGTGTCTGGGAGCACGGGCACACGAGGCACGAGGAAAAGCCGCGCGCCGCGCAATCCCGCACTAATAGGACCCAACGCATGATTTCGCAGCGAGGGCCCAGGATGGCGAGGGTTTCCACACCTAGATCGTCTTTCGACATCGAGAACCCACAGACAGCGATGAGTTTCCGCTGCCACGTCGGCTCCGTCCGTGAGAACCCACGGAGAGCGAGGGTTGTGGTGCCCCGCAAAACCACTACTAGAAAATCGCGTTGTTTTTGTGCATTGCATCATCATGACCTCATGCTCATGTCATCATGCCACATTGCATTTGAGCATCGTCATCATCATGCATGGTTTTTGTCCAAACTATTTTCGAAACGCCTAGTTTTGTTTTCTAAATATACCCCGTCTTTAATTCAAATCAAAAACACCGGGCTTGTGGAGTATTTTATTTTGTTTATCAACGGTTTGCAAAAGCCCCGTTTAAATAAATAAAATGTTTAATTATTTTAGGGGGCAGCCGTACCGGGCCGATCCGACCCAGTCGGCCACCCCAGTACAAAACCAGGCTACCTAAACCCTTTTCTACCTAAACCTAGTCTACCCAGCCCCCTCCACCTCACCCCACCCTATCACGGCTCGCCACATCCCCCTGGCCCAATCCCCCATCCAATCAAACCCTGCCACCTCACCCAGCTGACCCACTCCCCTTCCCCTCTCTCTCTCTTCCCCAGCCCCACCACCTGCCTCTCCTCGCGTGGGCCACTCCCTAGTCCCCACCTGGCCGCGTCCCCGCACAAGCACACAACGCACGCTCCCGCAGCCGGCCCCACCCGCTCACGCTCTCCCCACGATCCCCACCAACTCTGCCTCCTTCCTCGCACCCGCTCTCTTCACCCCCGCAATCACCGCCGCCGCGGGCTTCCTCTCTCCACCGTCGGGTCCCCGTCGCCGCCACAGGAGCCCCACCTCGCTCGCCTCTTCTGCCTCCTCCCTGGAGCTCCATCCGCCGCCTCTGGCCAGCGCCCGGCGCCCGCGTCGCTCGCCACGACCCTTTCCGCGAGCGCCGCAGGTCCCGTCGCTGGTCCATGCCCCGTCTCCACCGGCGCCACCTCGCCCAACCGCAACATCTCCTGGCACCGTCCCCTTCCTCCATCGTCGGGCCCCGCCTCGTCGCACGACTCCGCTGCCTTGCGTCCCCTCTTCGATCTGCCGGCCACGAAGCTGCCGCTAAAGCCCTCTCTTTCCGCCCGCGTCTGGCCGCATACCCGCACCGGCCAGTCACTGCGTCGCGTCGCCGCGCCGCCCAAGCTCCTCCGCCGACCCTCCCTGCAACCCCGCGTCCGCTCCGAGGTCCCCTTTCTCCGCCCGAGCTTCTCCTTGTCGGCCCCTCCTCTGCCTGCTCGCCCTGCTGCGTGCGTGAGCTTCAGAAGCCGCGAGGGCGCCTCCTAACCGCTGCTTCCCCACCCGGCGCTTGTCCTGTACCACGCGTCCGCGGCCATGGAGTCTATGATCCACCGTGTATTGTACCCGATGGTTCCAGGTGCAGATGACATGGTGAAGAAGTGAAGTGGTGATGTTGCTGGCATGATAGGGAAGTGGAGGATGGGGATAGTATGATGCCCTTGTGGTGATGATACCAGCTTCCTCGACAACATCTTAACGAGACCGAAGCCCCGATGCCCTGATCCAAAGACCGATCCCGGCGTCCGAAGACCGAACCCTGGCGCGTCAAGTTCTCCTTCCCGGATTCAAGGACGCCGAGATCCCGGTACGACAAGAACTCCTTTCCGCTCCGACGCCCGAGGACCGGACGCCAAGGTCGCTTACACGGAACGCCAAGTTCTCCACCTTGAACGCCATGACCGTCTACACGGACCCGAAGACCACGAATGCAAAAAGATCGACACCGACTAGGGCGAGTCCGATGCGCCCCCGATGCCAACCAAGTCCTTCATCTCGGATGCGACAAGATCGACTTCCGTTGTCCGAGACCGATCTCGTCGAGCCATTCTCCCGCCGAACCCTGAGACCCGACCCCGAACCCCCGGAACCAAGATCTTCCGAACCCAGATGTGTGACCCTGATCCGAGCCCCTATTTTATAAATGCCATCTATATAAATTGTTGCATATTAAATTGTCATACCCGCATACATAATGTGGTTGTTGGGGGTATTTAGGCGATTCACCTAAATTAAATATGGAGTGTTTATGCGGGATATCTTTGTCTTATTCCGGACTCCATTTAAATTGGCATAGCGAACCGAAGCCATGTTTTGTCTTGCTAATCCAACATTTAATTTGCGGGGTAGAAAAATAACTTGAACCGTTTAATTAAATGCCGGGACCCCGGTTCCGCTTAATATGATCTAATTGCATTGCACCTTTGCCATGTCATACATCATACATGCATCATGCCCGATCTTTTCCCGTACTATTAAATAGTGCATCCGGTGTTTCTTCTAGTGTTTTGCTTCTTCGCGGATAAGGCCGTTGAGTTGATGCGAGTGTCGACCCGATCTTCGGATGAACCTTCGGCAATGTTTTCAGGCGAGCACCCCCCCTTTCTACCTATCTTACTTTTATAGTATTTAATCCCTCCTGTTGATCTATTGCTATCTGTGTTGCGATGCTCTAGTTTCGTACCCGTGATATCCCTTGCAGCCTTATATTGCCTTGGACACATCCTATTACCTGTTGTTTGGTGGATAGTTGGACTTGCGCGTCGTAGTCGCTAGCTCAAGTGCTGTTGCGTGTCGTCAAGTACCACAGTTGTTGGAGTATTGCCGCATGTTTAATGTTGGAGATGATCATGGCTTTACTTATTGTTTAATAACTAAAATTGAAGTAGGTAAATGCAGAGGCATAGGTGGGCAATAGATGTTATTTGGTTGTTAACCGTCCACTTGTGTCCCGTAGGACCCCGAGTTCTTGACACCTGTTCCGAGATCGAGCGCGCTAACCACAGGTGGGGTGTATGGGCACCCCCATCGATTTAGTACCTGATTCCAAGTACTGTACTGGGGGCCACAATTAGTTTGGGGCTTTATTACTATTCTGTACTTATGCCATGCTTTACTGCTTTATTTAAATTGTGCGAAGTACTGCACCTGTACTGTTTAGGTAAGCGGAGTGTTTTCGCGGTATCGACAAGCCCGAGAGTTTCGGGTTCCCAGTCGTTTACAGCCATTGACGCAAACCCTGAGTCCGTCTCGGAGACCGGCCGACTTCGTTGCGGGTAGCTTAGTGGGGTGGCCCCCCGTGCTTGCTTTGGGTCTGGGAAACGTCGTGTCCGAAACCCCGTCGACATACCGTTGGGTGTATGTTTTGTGATCTTGTACCTACCTGATCCGACAACAAGGGTGTAGGTGCGTGTGGAAACTTTGGTGCACCCCTGCAGGGTTAAATCTTTTCGAGAAGCCGTGTCCGCGGTTATGGACGACTTGGAGCACAGGTCTCGATCATAGACAACTATAACTAAAGTTTACTGCTATAATTTGACTTGTATCCGATATGACTAGTAATCAGCTTCACTGCAACGGAATGGCTAAATAAAAGTACCAACAACTGCTGGGTTTGGGATATCTCATGCTAATTGTATCTGACTAGTAAGTGTTGCAACTACAACGGAATGGTTAACTAAAAGTGCCCACTGCTTATTATATGAGGATGACCATCTATACCTGACTAGTAATTGCTGCCACGATAACTGAATGAATAAAACTGCCAACGGTGTGAGTTCCTCGGTTGACTTCCTCGTTTGGTCTCGAGGGGGAAATATGTTTCCAGGATGGGTATGTTTGGTGATAGTATTAGGTTGGTTCCGGATAGGTCTTTCTTATCCCTCTCTGGTAGCCGACAGTTATATCGAGTCTCTATAGGTTGATTAGTGCATGCTGCGCTGCCGCTTCAGTCCACCATACCTATGTAGGCGAGGACCGCCGAATTCTAGCCTCGCCGTGTACTGGCCTCAGTACTGACCGCTCTCTCTTTTTCCTTTGCCCTTTGTCGGCACCCCTTTTGTTTGAGCAGGTTTTGAGATCGACGTCGTTAGCAGGGTTACCCTTCCGGCTTGGCCTGGGCAGGGTTATGGACGCCTTTGGTTATTCTTCAGGGCTCTTAGCTCAATTTGCATCTTGTCCGTACTCGGACGCTGTATCGTTTTCAAGGTGATTTGGATCTTTGTACTGTATATCTGTATTCTTGACTCATTGAGTCGTCGTTGTATATATCTGTTCTGTGGGTTCCATCGTGGACTATTGTGTAATGGTATTACTTCGTTTTCCACCCGCACGAAAGTGCCTGGTGGGCACCTTCGAATCGTTTCTATGCGGGTTTGGCGGGAATCACTGAAACTTGCATAGGGCTGATTCTGAGGGTGTTACAGAGTGGTATCAGAGCTCAGCAGTTGCGATACCCCACAAGTCCAGCCTGTAGGATAACCTAGCTAGCGGCCGAAGTAGAGTGTCAAAACTATTTTTGAAAAATCGGTTGGATAGTTCTGATTAGGTCTGATTTTACTCCTTACCCCTCTGCTGCTCTCCTCTCACCTCTGCGTGTTTCGAATCCGCTCTCTTCTCTCTCTTCGAGTCCAGGATTTCTCGTGGTTGGGATCCATCGTACCTTCAGGGTTTCGCTTCCTCCTTTGGTAACGGTGTTGCTACACCTGGTCTTCATGCTATCCGAGGAATCCTTCGTCTGGTGGACTTCTCTTTGTTCCTTCTCGTGCCTTCCGGTGTCTTCCGACGTGACGACATCATCTACGCCAGATCCGATGCAGAGTCTGCATCATTCTTTTGTTCCCGCACCTTGCTTGCCGAGATCTACGATCTGAATTCTGAGAGTTGGTTGCATAATTCTCCTATTCATGTACAGAGTAATGCTTTGAGTGCGGGATGGAGTCGCGACCATACCACTACTCTTATCATTCGCTTTCGTATATTGAATGGTGGATCGATGCAATTCTTACTCCTTCCATGGAAGTTAGAGGTGGCCTTACCTTTAACTTCGTCTGTTGTTAACCGGAGTGTTCTCTTGACGAACAAGATCAACGACCTCTTGTTAGTGGTGTCGCAAGGATCCACACGAGGCGAGAAGACGCAGATCGCCGACCTTCCTTCCGGTACCATGAGGCGGATCTCGAGGGCGAGATCCATTGTTAGTGGTGTCGAATTGTGGCGCCCCGCAAAACCACTACTAGAAAATCGCGTTGTTTTTGTGCATTGCATCATCATGACCTCATGCTCATGTCATCATGCCACATTGCATTTGAGCATCGTCATCATCATGCATGGTTTTTGTCCAAACTATTTTCGAAACGCCTAGTTTTGTTTTCTAAATATACCCCGTCTTTAATTCAAATCAAAAACACCGGGCTTGTGGAGTATTTTATTTTGTTTATCAACGGTTTGCAAAAGCCCCGTTTAAATAAATAAAATGTTTAATTATTTTAGGGGGCAGCCGTACCGGGCCGATCCGACCCAGTCGGCCACCCCAGTACAAAACCAGGCTACCTAAACCCTTTTCTACCTAAACCTAGTCTACCCAGCCCCCTCCACCTCACCCCACCCTATCACGGCTCGCCACATCCCCCTGGCCCAATCCCCCATCCAATCAAACCCTGCCACCTCACCCAGCTGACCCACTCCCCTTCCCCTCTCTCTCTCTTCCCCGGCCCCAACACCTGCCTCTCCTCGCGTGGGCCACTCCCTAGTCCCCACCTGGCCGCGTCCCCGCACAAGCACACAACGCACGCTCCCGCAGCCGGCCCCACCCGCTCACGCTCTCCCCACGATCCCCACCAACTCCGCCTCCTTCCTCGCACCCGCTCTCTTCGCCCCCGCAATCACCGCCGCCGCGGGCTTCCTCTCTCCACCGCCGGGTCCCCGTCGCCGCCACAGGAGCCCCACCTCGCTCGCCTCTTCCGCCTCCTCCCTGGAGCTCCATCCGCCGCCTCTGGCCAGCGCCCGGCGCCCGCGTCGCTCGCCACGACCCTTCCCGCGAGCTCCGCAGGTCCTGTCGCTGGTCCATGCCCCGTCTCCACCGGCGCTACCTCGCCCAGGCGCAACATCTCCTGGCACCGTCCCCTTCCTCCATCGTCGGGCCCCGCCTCGTCGCACGACTCTGCTGCCTTGCGCCCCCTCTTCGATCCGCCGGCCACGAAGCTGCCGCTAAAGCCCTCTCTTTCCGCCCGCGTCTGGCCGCATACCCGCACCGGCTAGTCACTGCGTCGCGTCGCCGCGCCGCCCAAGCTCCTCCGCCGACCCTCCCTGCAACCCCGCGTCCGCTCCGAGGTCCCCTTTCTCCGCCCCGAGCTTCTCCTTGTCGGCCCCTCCTCTGCCTGCTCGCCCTGCTGCGTGCGTGAGCTTCAGAAGCCGCGAGGGCGCCTCCTAACCGCTGCTTCCCCGCCCGGCGCTTGTCCTGTACCACGCGTCCGCGGCCATGGAGTCTATGATCCACCGTGTATTGT
Organism: Avena sativa; assembly: GCA_916181665.1. Lineage (NCBI taxonomy): Eukaryota > Viridiplantae > Streptophyta > Magnoliopsida > Poales > Poaceae > Avena > Avena sativa. Next base: position 21,032,019 of record OV702282.1, on the reverse strand, counting down.
ACCCGATGGTTCTAGGTGCAGATGACATGGTGAAGAAGTGAAGTGGTGATGTTGCTGGCATGATAGGGAAGTGGAGGATGGGGATAGTATGATGCCCTTGTGGTGATGATACCAGCTTCCTCGACAACATCTTAACGAGACCGAAGCCCCGATGCCCTGATCCAAAGACCGATCCCGGTGTCCGAAGACCGAACCCTGGCGCGTCAAGTTCTCCTTCCCGGATTCAAGGACGCCGAGATCCCAGTACGACAAGAACTCCTTTCCGCTCCGACGCCCGAGGACCGGACACCAAGGTCGCTTACACGGAACGCCAAGTTCTCCACCTTGAACGCCATGACCGTCTACACGGACCCGAAGACCACGAATGCGACAAGATCGACACCGACCAGGGCGAGTCCGATGTGCCCCCGACGCCAACCAAGTCCTTCATCTCGGATGCGACAAGATCGACTTCCGTTGTCCGAGACCGATCTCGTCGAGCCATTCTCCCGCCGAACCCTGAGACCCGACCCCGAACCCCCGGAACCAAGATCTTCCGAACCCAGATGTGTGACCCTGATCCGAGCCCCTATTTTATAAATGCCATCTATATAAATTGTTGCATATTAAATTGTCATACCCGCATACATAATGTGGTTGTTGGGGGTATTTAGGCGATTCACCTAAATTAAATATGGAGTGTTTATGCGGGATATCTTTGTCTTATTCCGTACTCCATTTAAATTGGCATAGCGAACCGAAGCCATGTTTTGTCTTGCTAATCCAACATTTAATTTGCGGGGTAGAAAAATAACTTGAACCGTTTAATTAAATGCCGGGACCCCGGTTCCGCTTAATATGATCTAATTGCATTGCACCTTTGCCATGTCATACATCATACATGCATCATGCCCGATCTTTTGCCGTAGTATTAAATAGTGCATCCGATGTTTCTTCTAGTGTTTTGCTTCTTCGCGGATAAGGCCGTTGAGTTGATGCGAGTGTCGACCCGATCTTCGGATGAACCTTCGGCAATGTTTTCAGGCGAGCACCCCCCTTTCTACCTATCTTACTTTTATAGTATTTATTCCCTCCTGTTGATCTATTGCTATCTGTGTTGCGATGCTCTAGTTTCGTACCCGTGATATCCCTTGCAGCCTTACATTGCCTTGGACACATCCTATTACCTGTTGTTTGGTGGATAGTTGGACTTGCGCGTCGTAGTCGCTAGCTCAAGTGCTGTTGCGTGTCGTCAAGTACCACAGTTGTTGGAGTATTGCCGCATGTTTAATGTTGGAGATGATCATGGCTTTACTTATTGTTTAATAACTAAAATTGAAGTAGGTAAATGCAGAGGCACAAGTGGGCAATAGATGTTATTTGGTTGTTAACCGTCCACTTGTGTCCCGTAGGACCCCGAGTTCTTGACACCTGTTCCGAGATCGAGCGCGCTAACCACAGGTGGGGTGTATGGGCACCCCCATCGATTTAGTACCTGATTCCAAGTACTGTACTGGGGGCCACAATTAGTTTGGGGCTTTATTACTATTCTGTACTTATGCCATGCTTTACTGCTTTATTTAAATTGTGCGAAGTACTGCACCTGTACTGTTTAGGTAAGCGGAGTGTTTTCGCGGTATCGACAAGCCCGAGAGTTTCGGGTTCCCAGTCGTTTACAGCCATTGACGCAAACCATGAGTCCGTCTCGGAGACCGGCCGACTTCGTTGCGGGTAGCTTAGTGGGGTGGCCCCCCGTGCTTGCTTTGGGTCTGGGAAACGTCGTGTCCGAAACCCCGTCGACATACCGTTGGGTGTATGTTTTGTGATCTTGTACCTACCTGATCCGACAACAAGGGTGTAGGTGCGTGTGGAAACTTTGGTGCACCCCTGCAGGGTTAAATCTTTTCGAGAAGCCGTGTCCGCGGTTATGGACGACTTGGAGCACAGGTCTCGATCATAGACAACTATAACTAAAGTTTACTGCTATAATTTGACTTGTATCCGATATGACTAGTAATCAGCTTCACTGCAACGGAATGGCTAAATAAAAGTACCAACAACTGCTAGGTTTGGGATATCTCATGCTAATTATCTGACTAGTAAGTGTTGCAACTACAACGGAATGGTTAACTAAAAGTGCCCACTGCTTATTATATGAGGATGACCATCTATACCTGACTAGTAATTGCTGCCACGATAACTGAATGAATAAAACTGCCAACGGTGTGAGTTCCTCGGTTGACTTCCTCGTTTGGTCTCGAGGGGGAAACATGTTTCCAGGATGGGTATGTTTGGTGATAGTATTAGGTTGGTTCCGGATAGGTCTTTCTTATCCCTCTCTGGTAGCCGACAGTTATATCGAGTCTCTATAGGTTGATTAGTGCATGCTGCGCTGCCGCTTCAGTCCACCATACCTATGTAGGCGAGGACCGCCGAATTCTAGCCTCGCCGTGTACTGGCCTCAGTACTGACCGCTCTCTCTTTTTCCTTTGCCCTTTGTCGGCACCCCTTTTGTTTGAGCAGGTTTTGAGATCGACGTCGTTAGCAGGGTTACCCTTCCGGCTTGGCCTGGGCAGGGTTATGGACGCCTTTGGTTATTCTTCAGGGCTCTTAGCTCAATTTGCATCTTGTCCGTACTCGGACGCTGTATCGTTTTCAAGGTGATTTGGATCTTTGTACTGTATATCTGTATTCTTGACTCATTGAGTCGCCGTTGTATATATCTGTTCTGTGGGTTCCATCGTGGACTATTGTGTAATGGTATTACTTCGTTTTCCACCCGCACGAAAGTGCCTGGTGGGCACCTTCGAATCGTTTCTATGCGGGTTTGGCGGGAATCGCTGAAACTTGCATAGGGCCGATTCTGAGGGTGTTACAAGGGTGTCCGCTACCACGTTGGTTCTTGGTCACGGGAACCCGCGACGAGGGAGGGTTTTCGCTATCACGTCGTCCTTCATTGGACGATAGGACCCGACGGGTGCGGAGTGCATGTCTTCCTCCATACGGCTATCGCCGAGAGCGCCGTCATCCTCAGCCAATTATGCGTGGCCTGGTGGGTAGTGTGCGGCCCACCGTCCAGCGATGCGGGGTAGGAAAGGGCACGCGAGCTCTCGGCGGTAGGGAATACCTAGAGGCAGGGCCCGCCTCTCCGAGAGAGCGAGGCCATTGTGATGTCGCCACATCGTCCTCCTATCATCCATCCAACTGTCTAAAAGAATCGAAGAAACGTGGAATGCGAAAACTTTGGAAGAAGTCTACATAACCCCCACAAGTTTCAGAGTTTGGACACAGCACCGCCTCAAGTCTAGACTAGCACACTTAACCTCCACATGTTTAGAAAACCGGACAATTAACCCCACTAAACTCTATTAAGTTGTTTTTAAGCTGGTTTTGGTGACACGACACTGTTATTTATCCAACATGGCAGTGAATTGCTAAATAATAGTCATCATGCCGTTGGTCCCTTCGGGTACATCTGATAGTCATCATGCCGCTCGCGTTCCTCGGCGGCGAGCTCGACCATCACATAGCGAATGGGCAACACTCTGACGAGTCATGCGGATGATGACTCCCAAGGTCACGTCGTCTCGCTGCACAAAGCATATCCATATATAGGCACAACTGCATGCTCTGGCAGCATCCAGGATGCGATCCCCATCCTCACCATCGGTGTCGGCGCTGCCACGTTGTGTTGCGGCGAGTTGTGTTGACACATTCATGGTTTTAACTAGCTAGCTTGGATCCATCAACCCGTGTGATTGCTTAGCTTACATACAGGCCCGGTAAGGGCATCACCTATGTATATAGAAGAACTTGTCCATAAGCTGGGACCCACATATCACACCACAAGCTTATGGATAGCCTCACAATGTATCTAGTTGAACTTGTCTATAAGCTGGTCCCACATGTCAATTAAAGTTCTATACATGCAAGAGAGAGGGGAGAAGCTAAAATAATATTTTATTGCTTATGGACAACCCACAAGCTTGTAGGTCACCTTTAAGATTTTGAGCTTATGGATAGCTTATTGATAGCCTCTACTATGTATGTGGAACTCCTTGTAGTCTACTTTTTGCTTATGGATAGCCTTATTGCCAACATAGTGGATGCCCTTAGATTGAAGTCGCCAAAATTTTGTAAGCGTGTGTGTTGCTCTAGGCCAAAAGCAATGGACGGATCGACCTCAGCGAGCCATCGTCAACAGGAGCCAGAGTCAGACGTGAGCGACATAGAATAGTAGACCGGCAGCACGACTGACAACCACGCGTACGTCTCGTATAGTCAGCATATGCATATGTAGCCGTTTTATCCGCTGTTGCACTGGTTTACCACCCATCGGCCCGGCGCCCAGGCGAACGGGCTGCCAGCTGAAGAGAAGAAGAACCACTAGTTTGGAACAAAATCACGGTTCACTTCACCAAAACCAGCCTCCAAAACAGCTTATTAGAGACAGGGGTCAATTGCCCAGTTTTATAAACATGTGGTTTTTTTTTTCAAACTTTGCTATTATTTAGTCCGATTCCTTTTGCTTCTACGTAAAAATGCGTTGACCATAAGTATCATGTGTTCTACACACGCCTCACAAATGACAGGGATATCGGCCCATGCGTTGACCATAACTATCAGCGTTCATCCACATCAATACATCATCATAACGAGTTGAGGGATATCGGCCACTGCTAGGAAGAAGGGATCTTTTCTTTTGAGCTGAAGGGATATCCTTTTTCTTTTTCCTTTGATTTGGGAGTAGGAGGAGAAGGTCGGGGATGTGGTGCGCGTCGTGCCTGGCGTCCGCCTGCGCGGGCTGCGCCTGCAACCTCTGCACGTCGGCGGCGTCGTCCGTCACCCGGCGCTCAGCCCGCCTCGCGTACTGCTGCCTTTTCGCTGCTTCCCTCATCCTCTCCTTCCTCCTCCGCCAGTTTGCAGCGCCTCTCCTCCAGCACATCCCCTGTATGTAATTCCTGCCCCTTTTAGTAAGAGGTTGGCTGTGGCTTTCTTTCTTGCTCTTGTTTTTTCCCCATTTCTTTGAGTAGCTGAGACCGATCTTGTTGTGATCAGTATCTGGTATCTCTGTGATACTCAAGATGCAGCATAGCGTGGAAGATCGTGCTGAATTTTTTGAAATGATTGGTTTTTGGTCGATGCTGGTTTGGGGAATTTTGGGATGCCTACAGATATTACTGCTCTGGTTTATCCATTTCGCTTTCTTCCGCTGGCACAGATGTGAATAGCATAGCAAACTGGAGGAAATTGGGGATGGCGATGCCCATAATCTATAGAGTTAATAGTGATAATGTTCCTGCTTGCAGAATCGTACAAACTTAGAAAGCGGGGTTACTTATTGAATTATAGATAATTTCTCCATCTGTAAGGTAGCATTTTTGTTACTGGATTTTGAAATTAAAAGTCAGATGTGTGTACGTTTTATGTGTACATTTTTTGGGCACGTGTAAGTAAAGTTCTTTCTTTAGGATATCAAATGATACCCTGGAACATCTGGTTGTACGCACTGTGGTAGAGTATGGAGATGATATGCTTGAAGTATTATTTGAATGAAGGACGTAGTTTGGCATCTGAAACTTACGTTTGTTAGTTTTTGGTACACCATTCACTTCCCTATAATAATTTAATAACTGTTAAGCAGTGAACGATTTCCTTCATTTCCACTGGTTGCCTTTGTTTCCAAACAAAAAAAGAGGTCCACTCCTAGATGCTTTTGTCATTAAGTTTTATGGATTTTTCGCTGTGTACAGTCCCAAGCATTTGTGGAAATAGTAATACATGTTTCTAGTTCATTATTCAAACTCCGTTTTTCTCTAGTTCATTATTCAGACCCTTGTAGTGTGCTTATGTGTGTGCAGTGGAGGCTTGGACTTATTTTGAATAAGATTTAGTATGATTATTGGTAAGAATCATAATGCTTGAGAAAGTTATGATGCTTTTATTTTGTTTCCAGACTACTAAAATATGTGCACTTGTAGACGCTTTTGTACTTAAAATTGGAGGATTTTATCCATCACAGGACACTTGGAAGTATATAAAAATTAATTTTCCTTTGATTTTTATTTCTCCTGTGACATGAATTTCACTTGAATGATGTTTAAAGTCTGAAATGTACTGAACTGCAGGGATAAATACGTTTGATGTAACACCACCAGAAGAATGGTTTCAAATGAATGCTGTTCTTCGTGTCAGCTTGGGCAATTTCTTGTTTTTTGCAATATTTGCTCTTGCGATGATTGGTGTAAAAGACCAGAATGATCGGCGAGATGCATGGCACCATGGTGGGTGGATTGGAAAGTTTGCTGTTTGGGCTGTTCTCATTGTTCTTATGTTCTTTGTTCCGAATGTTGTCATTACTGTTTATGGTAAGCTTTTTTTTTGTTCATTCCATATATTATTAAGTTTATTTGCATAGCAATGTTAATCACGTTTATGCTTTCGCCCCTTTTCTGTTTTTTTTTTGCGGGTACCCATTTTCTGTTAATGTGGGTGCATTTTCCCTTAGTGGGTTGTTTGGTTGGTTGGGGTTATTCTTTAAATATCAAGAACTAGTTTCAGTTTGGCAAAAATAAACTTGAATTGTGTGATGCAAATTCTAGTTTGGGTGATGATTCAGTAATGCTTATATTTCAAGAGCTGCAAGTTGCCATAGAAATTTCCAGATATATATGAGCGTAAATATATTGATGCCTTTTGTTTATTGTACAGTTCCGTAGTCTGGGGATCTTCTTAGGCTATGGTCCAGTAAATTCTATTACCCTTGACCTTGAATGCCTCTTACTGGACTTAGAGGTTGGCCTGTGTTAAACGGGGTTATATTTACTTCCAGAACCCGGGTCACACGTGCTATTGGGATATCTTTACCTCAGATAGTATGACTGGCGGGTCCGGTAAAATAGAGTTAAAATTCTTTCCAGAAACCAGCTAACATGTGCTATTGGTATGTCTTTACCTTAGATAATATGGCTGACTAAAGTGGTGTTCAGTTCTTCGGTGCTCTAACTACGTGACAACCATATCTAATCAAAGAGTTCTCCTAAAAATCCATGGATGTAGGAAAACTAATGTGCATATGTTAACATGCCCTGCATCCACTAATATTTACGGATCATCCTTAGTACACAGGTTCGGATGAACTAGGTGCATGCAATATTGTTTGTAGATACCTAAAATTTCTCTCTTTCATTTGATAATCTTACCACTGACTGAACTTACATTAATAACTTTATATAGCAACATACCACTTTGAGGCCTACCAGATTTTATGTCAAAATTAAAGAGGTTTTGATCGTCACGTTTAATTAATAGTTTGCACTAGGCTCACCTTATATTTGCAGATCACTTATGCCAGTTACACATAGCATGTTTCTTTAGTTCCTCTAACTCTGAGATTCATCATTGCAGAGATACTGTCAAAATTTGGATCTGGCTTGTTCCTTCTGGTTCAAGTTGTGATGCTTTTGGACTTCACAAATAATTGGAATGACTCGTGGGTTGAGAAGGATGACAAAAAGTGGTGAGTGTGCTACATATCAGATACTATTGCTTGAACCCAAGCTTGTGTTGTTCCTATCAGTGATTCTGTCATCTCATATAATGTTCAGGGAAATAGCTTTGCTGGTAGTGACTGTGGTTTGCTATCTTGCTACATTTGCTTTCTCTGGAGTGCTGTTCATGTGGTTCAATCCCTCCAGTCACGATTGTGGCCTCAACGTGTTCTTTATTGTGATGACAATTATCCTTGCTTTTGCATTTGCAATAACTGCTCTTCACCCCCAGGTGACATACTACTTTCACCCATTTCAATATATGTACTTTTCCCTCTGAACATATTCGCTGGTGGAGTTTGGGTGCGGGAGTGATGCATAAATTAGTCGATTTAGATGTGACCATTTTGAAGCTTAATAACTGAAATACAAATACTTATCAATGAAATTGCACAAGTGGTTTGGAAATTTTCATCGCGTAATATTAACATATGGTTCTAAAAATCTTCATTGTGTAGTACGAGCACACAAAACTTAATTCTGTTCGTTAATTATTTTACTATTTGAGTTAGATTTATCATTCTTTTGTGTATTTTAGCAAGGCAGGCTAAAATGGAGAGGTAACACCTCTGAAAATTGCTAATTTCTCCATTGAACACACGATGTGCTTCCAACTCTAAGTTCTCCATATTGAATCAAATCTTTTGTTTGGGACATTGCATACCAAGTCCCCCTTGCAAAAATGGAAAATGCTTATTATGTCTATAGTCTGTTAGCCTTAATCTTGACTCAAGGCGGTTGATCCAGTGCTTGCAGTGTGGGCTGTTAGTGCATGGCGTGCATGCACTGATCAGCGGGTCGTGCGGCGGGCGTGGTGCGCATTGTGCGGCCGTGGCGAGTGGAGCGGCCGAGTCCGGGCATCGTGCGAGTTGTGCTCGTAGTGCGGCAGTGTTAGTTGTTGTGCGTGTGCTATGAGAAGCTGTGTGGTGCTTGTGTAGAATAGAGAAGCTAGGAGAAACAATGTAGTGTCCGGTGGTCTCTCGTGGGGGTGTGCCCGTGGTGGTTGCCGTCGCTGTTGTGGGTCGTAGCATCGAGTCCTTGTACGTATGTGTGCATGAGTGCTCGGGTGTTTGTCACCATGTTTGTGTTTTTAGTAATAAAGCCAAGATACAAGTGCATGTGCGTCATGGCGTTCGTCGCCGGAAAACTCCTGTGCTTCTTCCTCCTCCATCATTTCATTTGCGTGTGTGAGAGAGCTAGTCTAGGGAAGAAGAGGGACATTTTGACCTTTTGACTTTGCATTACCACATACTAGGATATCACTGTTCTTCCTCATGCATGGTGATTAGTTTGTCAATTGCTCTTGAGTGTTATCAGATACAGGTTTTTTGCATTATCTTGCACATTTGTCTAACAGAGGTCGGGCCGAATGCACCTGAACTAATTCAGTTTTGTATTTGCCCCTTTAGAAATACTGTGCAATTTTTATTCATGTGTAATACCGTTTCCTTGTCCAGGTCAACGGAAGTGTTATGCCAGCTTCTGTCGTATCTGTTTACAGTGCATACTTGTGTTACACTAGTCTGTCGAGTGAACCAGATGACTATGTGTGCAACGGGCTTCACATGCACTCTAAGCAAGTTTCGATGAGCGCCCTTGTACTTGGGATGCTAACTACTGTGCTCTCTGTAGTGTACTCTGCCGTTCGCGCTGGATCTTCCACTACTTTCCTTTCGCCACCATCGTCTCCTAGATCTGGTAAGAATGCACCGCTTACAAAATACTTTCTCCATTCCACAATGTAAGCCTTTTTTAGCAAGATGAAACAGCTTGCTAAAAAAGCTTATATATTGTAAAACGATGGTAGTACAAAACACCTACTTCCCCTCGTGCTTGTTTGACATTGGCAATCATGTTGGTCGACAATGCCACAGGTGCCAAAAATCCTTTACTTGGTGATGCTAATGTGGAGGAGGGCAAGGCGGGAAGCGAAGCGCCCCCCGTGAGCTATTCTTACACCTTCTTCCACCTTATCTTTGCCCTCGCGAGCATGTACTCGGGCATGCTTCTGACAGGCTGGATGAGCGCGGCTTCAGAGAGGTCGGAGCTGATGGATGTAGGATGGACGTCCGTGTGGGTGCGCATCTGCACGGAGTGGTCTACCGCAGCACTGTACATCTGGACACTTGTAGCTCCGCTGCTCTTTCCGGACCGGGATTTCTCATGAGGAAGCTGGTGTACCATCACGAGCATGTCCGTTGCAGTCTCTACACAGGTTATTCATGAATGTTAAGTGTTTACGCTTGGAAAGAGTGGGCATCCCCTGTATGTATATGGCCACCGTGTTTTGTTTGTCTTTAAAAATATATATATACTAGTTGAATGTACGATTTGTTGCCACAGCCTTTTTAAAAGATTCGACGCATATATGAACATAATATTTCACATTTATATATAAATAGACGCCTCATTGCGTGGCTAAGAAATTTTCATATCCCAACGCCTGACTTGTTTCGATCAGTGTAGGTTGAATAAATCTCTAATTTTATCAGCTACAAATTGGTGCAAACATGAATTTTAAATGGAACTGTATGTGTCAAATAAGTCTCTTGTATTTGATCTGCTACAAATTAGTGTAAAAATGAATTCTTAGTGGAACCGTCTGTGTGCTGTTCGCATACATCATTTGCACACTATGTTGGAACGCACAAGTTTTATCCTCCTCGCCATCTCACACGCGCCATGACGCTTGCGGCGCTCGCCACAGATCCATCCCGGTCCACTCCCCCGCCGAACCCTATCCATGTAGGAACAAAAGCCTGTTCCTCTTCCTCGACACTCCACAGATGTGTTGGGAGGAGGTGGAGGTGGGCCGTGACCATTGACCAGAATGCTACCCTCGTCCGCATCAGTGTGGCACAGTCGCTGTATTGCGGGAGCCCCTCGAGCAGGTCCTTGATCATCTCCATCTTGTCACCGGTGATGGCCACCCACCGCTAGCACTCGCACTTCTAGACCATCTGCTGCAGCCGGGACGATGGCTGTCTCCTCCGCATCCACCATTCAATGTCCTGGAACCACAACTGCATCTTGTGCTTTTTCACCAGGACGGCGTGCAAGAACACCTGCAACAGAATGTAGAATTTAGATAGTTTAGGTGCAGAGTGCAGTAGAAACAATGGAAGAAAGAAAGGATAGCTAGCACTTCATATTCAGATATTCTGGTTTCTTAGATCTTCGAGAAATATGCATATTCAGGAACATGACATGAATTTTAGAGAAATATGCATGTTCAGACAGAATGATAGCCTGAGTTGCAACTACGTATTCAGATAGAATGATAGCCATCAGCTAAATTTCGACTATATCTTGATTTATACACTGTGTTCTGTTCCTCTGTTAATGAAGAGCACTCTTGAACTTGACTTACGCACATCCATAGAGCCAACCATGATTTGTACACTATCTTAATTTATCCGCTATGTTCTGTTTAACTTTAATCATTGCCAAGTTACACCATCCTAGCATTTGCTGTACTGAACTGAAAGTGCAAACTAGAGCATGGTCCCAAATCAACATGATGTTTGACTCTTATAGGAGTGTCACATGTTAAGATTGACCTCTTTTCCTTATTTACTAGGACTATCACCCAAATGTTTCAAGGAACTCAACATCTTCAGAAGATGTTCCTTCTCAGGCCATCGTTTGCTGAAAGTTTATCTGTTAAACTCTGAACTCATTAGAAATAGCAGTGGTATATGATGAATAACAAACATAACATTTTTTTAGTGTAGAAAGAATTGCTTACTGTCCAAGAAGTGTAGTTGACACAAAGTTTAAGCTCAGCTGTTTTTCCTTCGAGTACCATACCAATGTAGTGTAGTCTCATCCTACAAAGAAAAGAAAAGAAAAGAAAAGAAAAGAAAAGAAAATGTTCTGTCATGAATGAAAGATGGATCAGTAAATCTATTAGGCGCGGTCTAGTATATATCAACGATGAATTGGTTAATTGCCTATGGAACTCATAAAACATATTTTCTCATATTGGTAAGCCATAAATCTATTAGGCGCAGTCTAGGAGTTAGAGCGAATAACATGAACATAAACCATATTTCCTCATATTTTGTTTTGAGTGGTATTTTCTCATATTGGGAAGCCATCCTGAAGCCTAATAGATTTATGGCTTCCCAATATGAGAAAGTATATTTTATGAGTTCCTTATACAATGAGATAGTGAAATACGCTATCCTTGTACAATGTCCTACATAAACCACATCACATCATTATTAAAATAAGACCACAAAGAGATAGTGAAATATGCTATCCTTGTACAATGTCCTACAGAAATGGTAAGCCAGCATTACAAAGAGGTGTTTACTCACAGGTACAGAAAATGTTCTATACATTACAAAAGCACATTAAGAAAATAGCCATCTATGATCAAGATTGGTTGATTCGATAAGTAGATGGACCTCAAATCATGACACCAAAATTTCGAATCACTAACCATGATTTTTAGCAGGAATTTTGAGAACCACGTTGCTGCCATGTTCGGATGCTTGCTCTTAAAACATAATAGGTTGTTGCAGTCTTCTACACCAGATCACTTGTACACAATATGTTATAGCTCAGACCTATAAGAAATCATTACAAAGTGACAAAGATGGCATGAAAAGGATCCACTCTCACCCAAACCATCTGCAAAAACCCTATACTGAGATGGGGGAGATGAGGCACATGATGTGTTATGCGGCAGCCGCTGCTAGAGGGTGCAGGGCTATGTCAGTTGCTACTCGCCATTGCAACCGTCGCGATCCTAGGAGGTAGATGGTACATCGACATCGTCCTCAACGATTGCAAGGATGCATCCACCTCCCTATCATGTGTTTGAACATATGGAAACTTGATGTAAATTTGTTTGGGTTGAGATATTTAGAGTGTACATACAGTAATAAACTTATTGTGTTCTACCTATATGTTAGCCGTGCCAATACAAACCAATTAACGTGCAATGTAACATAAATATGATTAACAAATAAGAACCCCCTGATCGCCAAGTTATTTTAACAAAGATTGGCAGGCATTATAACTTAGTTGCTCATGATCTTTGTCAAGTAGGCCACAGAGAGTTGATTGGTGGTGTTTTCAAGCTATTTTTTTTTAAATAATACAATTTTTTTATTCATTTTCATAAATAATACGCAAATTTGGCAATTTTCATTTCTGTTCGTCCGTCGTCCGTTCAACGGACGACAGGGCTGCTTCGTTGGTTGCGTGGACGACTCATGGGTTCGTCCTTTGAGCAGACGACGCAGGTCTGTCGTCCCTTGAAGAGACGACACGATCTGTCGTCCTTTGAGCAGCCGACGCCCCAGTGCTCCAATATTCGCTAAATAATCGTCCGCTCCTCGGCAATCCTTCGCGCCGATTTTTCCCGCCGGTACTCCCCGCCGTTTTTTCCCGCCGTTACTTCCCGCAAATTTTTCACGCCAGTAATCCCCGCCCTTTGTTCCCGCCACGACTTCCCGCCCTCTTTTTCCCGCCACGACTTCCCGCCCTTTTTTCCCGCCTATTTGGTTCGGTGCCTCTATAAATCCGGGCAACGGGATGTATCCTTTAACCCAGTTCATCTCTTCCTCCTCTTACTCTCTCATATCCCTCTCTCCTTTTGCTCTCGCATTTTCCTCCACTCCTCTCCACTATGACCGACGCGTCTCCCTGGCCTGTAGATATGTCCATTGGGCTTTTCTTCATAGCCAGAACTGTTGAGATAGCCGATAAACCAGCCGACTGGGATACGTTGCTATCGAACCATGATGCTCTCGTTATACTTGGTAAGTCACTTCATCGAAGAGGGTGGAAACTGAAGACCCCAAATCAGGTACGAGCAGAGCTTCTCAGGATCAAGGCAAGGTGGGACAAGCTCACCTTCAAGAGTGAAGCTCGCATGATGGAGGTGGCTAATACACCTTGGTCCTGGATAGAAGATAGCGAAGATGAGGATGATATCTTCATGCCGCCACCGGTTGGAAGCAAGGCAAGAGCTGAGTGGGACAAGAGACAGGAGAAGAAGAAAGAGCAGGCCAAGAAGAGTCAAGCTGACATGACGGAGCAGGTTGTGGCACGTAGGGCCTGGATAGAAGAGAGCGAAGATGAGGATGATATCTTCATGCCGCCACCCGTTGGAAGCAAGGCAAGAGCTGAGTGGGACAAGAGGCAGGAGGAGAAGAAATCGCAGGCCAAGAAGAGCAAGTGCGAGGGATCGTCCAAGGAAAAGAGCGAGGCATCATCGAAGGGAAAGGGAAAGGCATCATGCTAGGGATAGATAGGACTCTTATTTATGTACCGCAAGTTATGTTGAACTATGTTGCAAGTTATGTTGAGTAGTTTGTCGAATAAAATCATGAAATAATAGAATGATATCTCATACATAGATAGGTAAAAGACTGATACATAAGTAGATATCACTGGTGTCGACGACGAGGTGGCGGAGGCCTCGGTGTACTCCATCCATATCTGTGGGGTGGCATCACATCACGGCGAGGTGCAGTTGACCCTTCACCTTGATCCTGTGTATTCTGTGTGGGGATAGGTGGTGGAGTACCTGGCTGATACTGACTAAACCAGTCTACCTGCTCGTGCTATGTCTGCTGATGACGGTCGTCAGTACTGTCCCATGTAACGGAGTCTCCTCCTAGTGTACAAGAAATTAAGTACTGAACAATGGCATACTGCATCTAATAATAGTAGGAAGGGACACGCTTACCATGAGGATGAGATTGTGGTCGATAAGCAAAGTCCATGTAGAGGATCGGCTGCTGATGCTGCCATTGTTCGAAAGTAATCTGGTTCTGGTGCAACTGGTCGATATTGAACTGCGATTGCTGCCACGGGTCAGAAGTAAACTGTGATTGCTGCCACCCCGAGCCTCCAGCCTGGTCTGGAGGTGGTGCTCTCGGCGGCTCCTGCTGTGAGAGTCGTGGACGAGGCCCGTGGCCTGATGGTGGCTGCTCCATGGATTGACGTGGGGCGCGCTCCTCCACCGAGTGACGCGGTGGGCGCTGCTGCGTGGATCGACGTGGGGCGCGCTCCTCCACCGAGTGACGCGGTGGGCGTTGTGCTTCTCGGTGTTGAACGATGTCTGAGACGCTGGTGCACGTGATGGACGCGTAGATACGCCGCAGCTTCTCCTCGACCCGCCGGGCAAAGGACTGAGCCTGCTGACGGGGCACAAGAGGAACGTTCGAAAGCGAGCGTCCGTACTGAGCCACCTCAGTCTGTAGCTCCCACGTCATATTGGCCTGCATTTGTCTCATAGTTAGGTATGCACTACATAGGCACTCATGTTGATTATGCTCTAAATAAAGTACTTGCCGCTGACTGTCTAGACTCCAGTGTTGACTGGCTAGGGTATATCTCATCGTCATGTGCGTGTGGAATGGGACGTAGCCATGTCATCGACATGTACCTCTGTAGGTATCCATGGAATAGCTCCATATCAAACGGGCCAGCGTGCCACACTTGTGTTGGTGCATTCTGCCACTCGTTGACGTAAATCCCCACCCATTGGAGCCATTGAGTGGCGGTCTTGCTACTTTTCCGAGAGTACCTGTCATTAGAATTTGTTAGACCATCATTAAAAAACATAGATGAAGTATAAGATGCATTCCTTATGTACATATATTTACTTACGCGTGCACGACATCTGGAAGGGGAACATCCGGACGCGGGGGATTTACCATCTGGCAAAGACCAAACTGTCGCATGACCCTCTGTTGAGACATCTCCTCAACTTGGCAATCAAAGATGATCTTGGATGTAGTCAGTCAGTACTCTCGATCTCTAGTGCACATAATAGATATGCCTCCAGGATATCGTGCGTGTCGTGTCTGCAGGGTGTACGGCTCCCAAATCACGACATCCTCTTTCAGTGTGTCGAACTGCTCGCTGAACGATGGATAGCATCTAACGACTTGCTCTCCCGCGAAACGACACTGCATGACAAAATAGTTGTTAGTAACTTTCATATTGTAGTACCAGAAGTGCAATTTATTAAGACATTACACTGACCTTGCGACGGGTCCAGTGAGTGCCAAATGTAGGCAAATCAATTTGCTCTTCGTCGAACAGCAGGTCAGATTGGTAGACAATTGTTTCATGTTCCTGGTTGCCGACTATTTGGTTGACACTTGCATCTGGACGGCCGATAGGGAACCTCTCCCACGACCACAGTTGCAGCAACAATGGGCATCCTAGCAAGGCAGAACTGTCCTTGGTTAACTGGCAAGCATTGCACATACCTCGGTACATAGCTGCTAAGACAGCTGAACCCCAACTCCACTGTGTGCATTCTTCCTGGCACGTCGCCTCCGCGATCCCTCTAGCAAAATGGATGTATCGCGCACTAATGGTCGACACGTGGTTCTCAGTGAACATCACCTTCCCGAGCAGCCACATAAGCTTCCTCGCAAACCAATGTCAAATATTGTTGTGATGACACCTTCGTTTTCATGACCCGTTGCATGGACATTGACCACTCAACAATTGCTTCCTGCAGATGTCTCTTGCTAGGATATAATGCACCCAGAGAGATGCTGTTCGCGTGATAATGCCACGCCGAATCATGCCCATCGTTCACAGTCATTGCTGCTGTGTTGTCATTATTCCATGATGCCGGAATAGGTTGGCCGATCTCTTCTTGATCAGACTCGCCAGAATCATCAGCCATATTGCTGTTGCCTTCTGAGTCTCCGGCTTCCATTTGATGTTGCAACAAACCATTATATATCTCGTCCTCATCAGCTTCACCACTGAATATGTCTTCCCCTAATCCTTCACCACCGTCCTCTGATACATAACCATCACCCCCGGTGTGTGCATAGCTACTGTGACCTGATTCATATCCGCCGCCACCCTCTTGGCCCTGACTACTCTGGCTATGATCATAACTACCTCCAGCATGACCGGTCTGACTACTCTGGCCATGATCATAACTATCTCCAGCATGACCGGTCTGACTACTCTGGCCATGATCATAACTACCTCCAGCATGACCGGTCTGACTACTATGGTCATGATCATACCCAGCCTCTTTCACCACAGGTAACACTAAGAGACTGGGGTTAACTTCTCTTTTCTGGCAAGCTTGCACAAATTTGACCCATTTCTGTTGCGTTTCTATTGGCCTTAAATAAAAATTAGGGGTTTGCCTTGACTTAGTCCATAAAGCATGCACACCGACAGTATGGGTAGGAGGGAGCCCTAAACGAACACATAACCAATCCTTCAACTGAGTAACGGGCACTGTTTCAGGATTCTGAAGCACTTCATCCATAAATCTAAACTCGCTCAAATCAACTCCGTGCTGGTTTATTCTGACGGAACCAGGACCATACAAGAACCTAAACACTATATTATTTGACATGATTTTCGACCTAAAAAATACAAAAAATAGTCAAAAACAGGTACATGGATACAGACCCCATCAAACGCTACCTATGAACATACACACATGACTGCAATAAGCAAGAAATTAGGGTTTACCCTTGAAGCGTGCGAAGTCCTGCCGTGCAGCTGCCTCAGGTCAACGGATCAGCACCTCCACCATGCACCTTCCTCAAGTCCCAGCACCAGCCTCTACCATGGCCATTGCTCAACAAGAAGCTAAGAACACCACCAGATCCCTCCACCAAAATGCCTCAAATCACTACACCAGGCTATCCCATTAGTAGATCGGGACTCTACTAGCTTGCTAATGTGTTAGAGCAGCGAGTTTAGATAGAAATCTAGGCTACAAATCGGTGCAACGGCTGAGAAAATGAGAGCAAGCGAGAGAGGAAAAAGAGCTAGCAGACGGGCGAGCTGGAAATGAGAGCAAGGAGACGATGGGCACGAGCGGGCAAGCTAATATAGCCGGGGCTCGTCGTCCGTTCAAGGGACGAAACGGCCGTCGTCCGTTCAACAGCCAACGCGGCTCACCCCTGGCGCCCCGACAGCGCGGTCGTCTTTTGAAGAAAAGACGACAAGTCCGTCGTCCGTTGAACCGCCGACGGTCAGACCCCTGGCGCCCGACACGCTTGGTCGTCTTTTGAACAAAAGACGACATGTTTGTCATCCGCGCAACCAATGAAGCAGCCCTGTCGTCCGTTGAACGGACGACGGACGAACATAAATGAAAATTGCCAAATTTGCGTATTATTTGTGAAAATGAATAAAAAAATTGTATTATTTTAAAAAAATTAGCGTTTTACAAGGTATGACCGACATGCGTGTCCAGAACGGCTTTGAACGATTGTAATCAAAACAATGTTATTAAATTAATACATTACCTTTTAAAAAAACATCACCCTTATTATCATGTACGGAGGGAAAATATTAGGATCCAAAGGAATGTCTCATTTCAAAAAATGTGAGATTTCGAAAAATCTTTAGATGTGAAACCAATGCAGCTATACCTATTTATTTTAGCAAAGAAATGTCAACTTTTACCCAGGACTTGAGCCAACAGAGATGAATGCAAGTACAAGAATTTCAAATATAATAGCTAGACCACAATTCAGTTTAGTTGCCCGAGGATTGAACCAACACATACAAATGCAAGGATTCAAGCATTGCAAATGTACTACCTGCACCAAAATTCAGTTTAGTTGCCTTAGGACTTCGATATCATCCTGTAGAGTATAAATACTTTAAATATATTGAAGCAAGCAGGACTTCGATATTGTAAATCATAGTCATACAAGATACAAGATGTATCTCCAAGATCTGGTAACTTCAAAAAAACAACAGGAGGGAATAATGATATGGAATCTATGTTCAAAAGCTCTAAAAATATACACTATAAAATGGTTTATAGTCCACTCTCTCAAAATACTGATAAATGAAGAAGTTATAATATTCCTTGAAGATCTCCTTATTTACCTTCTTAAGCCTGCAATGGCTGCTCACTAGCTCAGAGGGAGAGGTATTTTAAGTTCTTCAAATGCTTCCAGAGATCATTTATCTTATTCTCAAAATCTGTTCTCAACAGAGCTGCCCCTATAATCTGTAGCTCTTCTATCTTAATAAAGCCTTCTTCATCTTAAACTAATAAGAACAAAGATCCTATACTCATGAAAACAACAATTGTGTAATTGTTGCTGTCTTTTTCCTTAGTACATGCTTTTCTTTTGTAGCACTTCTAGATGTCACTTTAGGTCATATTGTGTACAACTAAACCGTCTTGAAGAAATTGTCAATGAAAACAACAACCTTGAGTATTTTTCCAAATAAGTAATTCACGTTGTGTACAACTAAACATGTTTTAGGAAACACTAAATAATATTCACCTACAACTTGCTTCCTCTTCGTCTGACAAGAAATTTGCTATCTGCTTAAGGTGAATCAACAAACCTATGTGCACATAGGTGAGGTGTGCTCACTTTCATTATTGCAAGAGAGAATCACATGTGATTGTTCCCAAAATAATCAGCACCGAAGCCTTAGTTCTAAATCGTAAAAGACTCTGAAAATAGGGCGCAAAGTATAGTGAGGTGCAGTTGTTCACCTCGTTCAAAGCTTGAGCAGAAAGAGAAAACCAGAGGGGAGCTAACCAGAGGAATCGGGTCCGCCAAGCGAGTTTGTTGGGCGTGGCGAGCAGCTTCGTGTGGGTGACCTACGGATGGAGGCACGTATGCACCGTCTTCCCCGAAGTCGTCGCATTCCTCGCCGCAAACCTGGCTCGCTGAATGACCACCCGCCGATCCACATCGTGTACCATCAATTCCGCACCGATGGCTGTGTCCTTGCAAGCGCCCATGCCAGCAGATCCCTCCTGAACGAACATCTACCAACATCATCGCCCCGCCGCCCCCGCCGCGGAACGAGTTGCCAGCCGTGTGGGGAAGGGATATCGCCAGCAGGGCTAGCGCGAGGGTGGATTCTCCGAGCAGCGTGTAGAGAGGAACCGGAAAAGGGATCGGGGAGAGGGAAGGGCACGAGGGGTCGCTAGGGCTTGGATCCTGCGCCAACGACGGCGATAGGCCTGGCCGAGGGCCGAGGGGAATGCGGGAGAGGGGCAGTTTCGGTACGGGACTGGGCGGGGACATGGACATAAACGTGGATGGCCTCTATGCGGTGGCATAACCCTGTAAATAGTTTGAAGATGAGAGGTAGTATCACAGCGATGTACCAATGATCATGTCCAGTTCTGCTTTAATAAATTGCCTCCTGCGCCAACTTTCTGCTTTAATTAATATATAGTTCGGGTCGATAGCCCCCTATGTATAAAATGGGACACTTAACCCCCCCGCCTCCAACTATGAGAAACCGGACAAAATACCCCCTCAAGGAGCTGAGAGCGGTTTTAAGAACTGTTTTATCCACGCTGGACAACATGTTTGGACACGGTGGACACATCTAGTCTAAATTACCCTCTCAACTATTGGTGGAGACACATCTGGTCGAGCCGGACCAGTTCGGCGCCTGGTGGAGACATGATCACCACCTAGTCAAGATGCACCCGAGAAGCGCCGACATCCTATTATCTTGCGACGGTGGAGACGAGGTTGCTCTCGTCCTCCTCTGCTCTCCTCCACCCTCTCAGCTGTCCCCCTCCTTCCCGTGGTCTCACCTTTTGTACTCTCTCCTGTAGCCGCGACGACATGTCTGGTGGAGGCGGCAACGGTTACTCCTCGACGGCGTCGATGGCGGAGCTCCCAGGAAGATGCAGCCAAATCCATCAGCGTCACTGCCGCAAAATCCATCAGCGTCGCCGTCGCTTCTTCCATCTCCTGTCCTACTTTTGATGGTGGCTGGAGGTACCACGTCCACTCAATCTCCATCAGATCGACCGCGGGGTGGTGAGGGACAAGAAGGCCACCGGATTTAGGTGATGTGGGAGGACGAGGCAGCTAAATTTGGTAGGGACGAAGGACACATCCGTATTTGGGGTTAGGAGGGGACGGGAGATAGGTCGGGGAAGAAGGGGAACGAGGAAGTCAATGCAAAGATAGGGGGTTATTTATACCGTGTCCAAAACCGCTGTCCAGCGTGGCAAAAAACAGCTCTCAAAGCCGCTCTCGGGGGTATTTTGTCCGGTTTCTGATAATTAGGGGGGTTAAGTGCCTCGATTCATACATAGGGGGGGGGGCTATTAACCCAAACTCAATACTTGTGGGGGTGTTTTGGACTTCTTTCATAATAAAATGAGGACGCGCCTACCCGACGGACGCCCTGAGAATACGCGTTTCTGGCGGGCGTTCCGACCACGATCACGCGACCCCGCGTCGTCCCGCGCCCGCCCCCTCCCACCCCGGTCACGTGACCAGGTCCAAAAAGAGAAGGACAGCTGGCTGCGGTCTGGACCATCTTCCTCTCCAAGCAAAACGCCAAACCAGAACAGAAACGAAATCCCCCCAAATCTAGCGCTATCCCCCTCTCCCGATTACTCACTTGTCCATATCACCTTCATCCTCTAGCCAAAAACTCTATTGTAGCTCCACCTTAGATGCCCAGCGCCCTGCTACTGAAAAGCAAAAAAAGGAACACACAGGGGAAAACATCAGGTACTTCTCAAAATCAAACCTTCAATTCACCATGATTTTGGTAGCAATGTCTCTATATGGTTCTCAATATGACAATATACTGCTGTACAACATGATCTAAACGAAAAACAGGTCATCTATAACTACTCCTTAGTTTTGCATCTAAGATATGTCCAATCTTGTTCAAACTATAAGAAATCAATCATCCTAAGCTTCATTGACAGTATATGTTGATCCCTGTATTAAAAACATCTAATTTAGGACAACTAATAACTAAATAGACATGATATCCTATTAATTTCTTCATCCTAACAACTAAATCTTCTAACATCATGAATATTTTGGTTGAACATCTCCGAAACCATGGATATCGACCTAAATGCAGAACCAGATCAAGAAATAGAAGAAGCCCATGCTGATGGTTTATACACAAATGCTATCGTGCAAGTTATAAAACAAGGTATGATGATTATATGCAATCAACTTATCCTGTGGTATTTAAACATAAGTTATCCATGCTTGCATGCAGAGGTTATCAACTAGCTAGAACATAAGTTATCCGTATGCTTGCATGTAGAGGTTATCAACTATCTAGAACATAAGTTATCCATGCTTGCATGCAGAAGTTATACATGCTTACAAAGCAGAAGTTATCAACTAGCTAGAATAGAAGTTATCCATGCTTACATGCATAAGTTATCAACTAGCTAAAACAGAAGTTATCCATGCTTACAAAGAAGAGGTTATCCACTAGCTAAAACATAAGTTATCCATGCTTATATGCAGAAGTTATCCACTATATAGAACATAAGTTATCCACTAGCTAAAACTACAATTATATGCAGAAGTTATCAACTAGCTAAAACAGAACTTATCCATCCTTAAATGCAGAAGTTATCCACTCTCTAAAACTACAGTTACATGCTTACATGCTAGAAAAGATATCTAGAAACATGAGTATAAGTTATCATTAGCTAAAAATATAGTTATCGATGAACATAAGTACAAAAGTTATCCACTAGCTAAAGCTACAGTTATCCATACCTGTATGCAGAAGTTATCCATAAATATGAGTAGAAGTTATCCATGCTTATATGTAGAAAATTAGGACAATTATCCACTAGCTAAAACTACAATTATACATGCTTACATGCTATAAAAGTTATCCAGAAACATGGGTAGAAGTTATCACTAGCTAAAAAATGCAGTTATCCAGGAACATAAGTACAAGTTATCCACTAGTTAAAGCTACAATTATCCATGCCTATATGCAGAAGTTATCCATGTAGATCATTGCAAAATACACATGACATTTTTACAAAAATACTTGCTAGTATAAAAAGTTACCCACCTATTATAACTTCTGTTATCCATGACTTCTCATTATATATACCCATTCCTGCAAAACAACAAAAAAGATAACTTTTGTTTATTTGCATAACAGGTGATCTCCAAATTGAAGAACATATTGACAATGACTGCATGTATACTATAGTTGAACAAGCTGCACAAGAAACAACAACGGGTGGCACAATCGAAGAAACAGCAGTACACACAGCAGATTCAAATGAGGATGGGGAGAATAATGCACACAATAATGATGCAAGAGATGAAGTACATTCCACACCGCAACCACCAACAAATGGAATGCGCTTTGACAGTTTTGAATCAGCTAGAGAACACTACAGGGTGTATTCACAGCGGAAGGGTTTTGGAATAAGGATAGATTGGTCAAGGAAAGACGTAAGAAATGAGATAAACAAGGCGTATCTTGTGTGCACAAAAGCTGGTAAACCTCACGAAGAAAAGGAAGACACCCAGAACCCAAAATCATGTGTCAATAAGAGGAAAAATAATACAAATCCAAGGACTAGGTGCATAACACACTTGCATGTAAAGATAAAGGATGCATGGTGGTATGTTCAGCATTCATCGGATGATCATAACCATCCTCTGATAATAAAACCTTCATTAACAAGGTTCTTGCGTTCGCACCGGAACATACCAGCAGAAGAAAAGGTGTTCTTGCGGATGCTGCATGCATGCAACATCGAAACATGCCGACAGATGCAACTGATGGAAAGTTTATACGATAGTCTGAATGATGTGCCATACATAGAAAAAGATGTGGCAAACCTAAAGGCTTCTTTTCGCAGTGAAAACAATCACCACGACGTGCAAGACACCTTGGCATACATCGAAAAGATGAAGGCAGAAGATCCAGATTTCTTCTACAAATTTACACTTGATGAAGAGAACGGGGTTGAGAACCTATTTTGGGTTGACGGGGCATCACGAAGAGCATAAAAGTCTGGATACAATGATTGCATATCGTTCTACACTACCTACCTAACGAACCGGTATAAACTACCATGCGCTCCATTTATTGGGATAAACAACCATGGACTATCGGTTCAGTTTGGATGCAGGTTCATGCGTCGAGATCTTAAGGACAACTTTGTGTGGCTGTTTCAAATGTTCAAACTGGAAACGGATGGCTTAGCACCAAAAAATATAATAACAGATCAAGACGCTGCCATGGGTGATGCTATAAGTTCATGGAGTTTATTGACAAGTTTGTTGTTGTGGCATCCCGCAAAAACCACTACTAGAAAATCACGATGTTTTTGTGCATTGCATCATCATGACCGCATGCTCATGTCATCATGCCTGCATCGTCAAGTCATCATGCATATGTTTGTCTAAAACTATTTCCAAAAAAGTCCTATTTGGTTTTCTACAAATAGCCTCCTCTCTATTTCAAATATCAAACCCCGGTCATTCCGAATTTTTTTAATGTAAAAACTAATTGCAAAATATTTTGTTTTAAATATAAATAATAAAATATTTTATTTAAAACCCTGGGAGACATACAACCGGCCAGGCCCAATAGGCCCAACCGGAGCCCACCTACAGCCTAGATTTCTAAACCCTAATCCCCTACCCAACCCCAAACCCTAGACCTCACCACATTTTTCCCTCTCCCCGCCGCCACCTCTCTCTGGACCCAGACAACACACCCCGCACGCATGCTCCCTTGGTGCTGCCAGCGCTCGCTCCGCATCATGCGGTTAAACCCACGACACCCCTGGCCCACTGCCCGCGGGTCCCTCTCTCTCTCCCCCGTGTCCCCGTCTTCCTCTGCCGACGGCTCCTTCTTTCCCCAACCACCACCGCTGCCACGAGCCCCTCTCCCTCCGACCTCCTCTCCCCTCGCCAGGCCCGCCGCTTGCCACCACCCTATGCCTCGCCGCGCCTTCGCCCTCGCCGGCCGCCGGCGGGCCTCCCTTCTCGTCCTCGTCGCCCCGCCGGAGCCACCCCCGCCGCCGCGTGGCCTCGGCTCGTACGGCGCCGGCCGCCCGTC
Source organism: Avena sativa (assembly GCA_916181665.1). Lineage (NCBI taxonomy): Eukaryota > Viridiplantae > Streptophyta > Magnoliopsida > Poales > Poaceae > Avena > Avena sativa. Next base: position 21,007,663 of record OV702282.1, on the reverse strand, counting down.
CTCGCGACGTTCCCCTCCTCCCACGTCCTCCCTGCAAGCTCCCCCCCCCCCGACGGCAACCGCCGCCTGCGCTGCCGCCTCTCTGTCCCTCCTTCCTCCGCTGCCTCTCACCGCCGGCCTCGACCTCGCGCCCTGCCGCCCGAGCGCCGCGGTTGTCCCCGGCCGCCCGCCGCTCGTCCCCTTCCTCCAGGCCACGACCGGCCACCACGGCCACAGCTTCCTCCTTCCTCCCCCCCCAGCGCCAAGTGCGGCCATCGCCCCATCTCCATCGTGCGCGCCCTCCTGTGCCGCCCCCTCATGGTTTCGTCCACCTCGTTTCCTGCCGTGATTCGTTTTGGTACCCCTTCTCCCTTTCTCCCTCTCTGTCGCTCGCTCGCTGTACGTGCGTGCGTCTAGGTGTGCACGTGTATGTGTGCCAGCTCCAGGGATTTGCTGTCCTCCGGTTCCAGATCCCACCTCCTAGGGAGTCGTCTCCGACGAGAAAGTTGGGCGCTGGGAACCCTAGGGAGTAGGGATGGCGCGAGTGATGTATCAGTGGGAATTCTGGATACTTGGTGATGATGGCGTGGAGATGTTGGTGTTGTTGATCAAGACCTTGGGGTGAACAAGTACCAAGTTTGGGCAAGGATAACGATGCTGCTCGGGACCCCATGCCAAGATCTTCCGAAGAACATGCCATCCGACAAGTTCGTCATCGACCACCATGACGCCAAGGTCGTCTACCGGGATCTGATGGCCGAGCCTGAAGATTCCCCGACGCCAAGATGGGAACCGGCGCCGGACCCGAAAACCGCACCTCGACACGCCAAGTTCGCCGAGACCCCGTACCCGTGAGCCACTGACGCGGAACCCCAAGATCTTCTCCTGGGGCGACGAGTTCTTCTTCTCGGACACCCCAAGTACTTCCTCGAGAACACCAAGTTCGTCACCCTGAACGCCAAGACCAAACCGATACGAGGACCCGACGAGATCTTCGTGACGACAAGAACGACATCGACAAGGGCGAATCCGATGCGCCCCGACGCCACACCAAGTCCTTCTTCCCGGAACGCCAATATCTTCATCTTGTATCCGAACCTCGCCGATCCCGTCGAACCCTGAGCCCCTGTCGGACCCCGGACCCTCGGAGCCACCTAGATCGTCGAGCCCCCTAATGTGTGACCTTTCTCCCGAGCCCTATTTTTTATAAATTAATACTTATATAAATTGTTGCATATTAAATGTTCATGCATGCATACTTGTCTGTGGTTTGGGGGCCTTACGCCGATTCACCTTATAATTAAATGTGGGGCCCATATGCGGGCAAATCTAGCCTTATATTGGCCTCATTTAAATTGGTGTAGCGAACCGATGCCATGTTCCGCCCTGTTAACCCAACATTTAATTTGTGGGGTAGTTAAACAACTTGAACCATTTAATTATTGTCGGGACCCCGGTACCGCTTAATATTGCCTAATTGCATCGCAGCTTTGCAATGTCATACATCATACATGCATCATGCCCGATCTTTTGCCGTAGTATTAAATATTGCATCCGGTGTTTCTTCTAGTGTTTTGCTTCTTCGCGGATAAGGCCGTTGAGTTGATGTGAGCTTCGCCCCGATCTTCGGTTGAATCTTCGGCAATGTTTTCAGGCGAGCATCTCCCCCTTTCTAGATATCTTACTTTTATAGTATTTATTCCCTCCCGTTGATCTATTGCTATCTGTGTTGCGATGCTCTAGTTTTCGTACCCGAGATATCCCTTGCCGCCTTATATTGCCTTGGACACATCCTATTACCTGTTGTTCGGTAGATAGTTGGACTTGCGCGTCGTAGTCGCTTGCTCAAGTGCTGTTGCGTGTCGTCAAGTGCCACAGTTGTTGGTGTATTGCCGCATGTTTGATGTTGGAGATGATCATGGTTTTACTTATCGTTCACTTTAATTACTGTTTAACAACTAAAATTGAAGTAAGTAAGCAGAGGCATAGGTGGGCAATAGATGTTATTTGGTTGTTAACCGTCCACTTGTGTCCCGTAGGACCCCGAGTACTTGATACCTGTTCCTTGAATATTCACGCTATCCACATCCGGGAGGCTTATGGGACCCCCCTGAGCCATAGCTTGATTCCGTCTTATTTCTTGGGGCCACAAACTAGTTTGAGGATTTATTTACTATCCTGTACTTATGCCATGCTTTACTGCTTTATTTAATTGTGCGATGGATAGCACACTGTACTGTTTAGGATCGGGACACGTTTTCGCGGTGTCGACAAGCCCAGTTTTGGGTTCCCAGTCGTTCACAGCCGTCCACCCAAACCTCGGGTCCGTCTCGGAGTCAGCTAGCTTCGTTGCGGGTGTACTCCAAGGGGTGGCCCCCTGAAATATTTCTGAATCTTGTGATTGCTTTGTCGTGAAGGCCTCGTTGGGTTTTGATTTGGTTTTTCCGAGGTTGATCGAGTGTGTGTTGCTATTTGTGCACCTCGGCCGGGTAAAAATTTCTGAAAGCCGTGTCCGCGGTTATGGACGACTTGGAGCACAGTATCTCGATCATAGACAACTGTAACTAAAGTAGTGCTATAAATTTGACTCTGCAATGCCTAGTAATCAGCTTCACTATAATGGAATGGCTAAATAAAACTGCCAACAATTGCTTGTTGAGTTGTCGCTCGCGACCATTGTACCTGACTAGTAAGTATTGCAACTACAACGGAATGGCTAAATAAAAGTACCAACAACTGCTGGGTTTTGGGTTATCTCATGCTAATTGTATCTGACTAGTAAGTGTTGCAACTACAACGGAATGATTAACTAAAACGGCCCACTGCTTATTTTATCAGGATGATTATCTATACTTGACTAGTAATTGCTGCAACGATAACCGAATAAATAAAACTGCCAACTGTGTGAGTTCCTCGGTTGACTTCCTCGTTTGGTCTCGAGGGGGAAACACCAGGATGGGTTTGTTTGGTGGAAGTATCAGGTTGGTTTCGGATAGGTCTTTCTTACCCCTCTCTTATAGCCGTCAGTCGTATCGAGTCTCTATAGGTTGTTTAGTGCATGCTGCTGCTGTCGCTTCAGTCCACCATACCTATGTAGGCGAGGACCGCCGAATTCTAGTCTCGCCGTGTACTGGCCTCAGTACTGACGCTCCTCTTTTTCCTTTGCCCTTTGTCGGCACCCCTTTTGTTTAAGCAGGTTTTGAGATCGACGTCGTTAGCAGGGTTACCCTTCCGGCTTGGCCTGGGCAGGGTTATGGACGCCATTGGTTATTCTTCAGGGCTCTTAGCCCCATTTGCATCTTGTCCGTAGTCGGACGCTCTATCATTTCAAGGTGATTTGGATCTTTGTATATTATATCTGTATTCTTGACTCTTTGAGTCGCTGTTATATATATATATATCTGTTCTGTGGGTCCCATCGAGGACTGTTGTGTAATGTTATTACTTCGTTTTCCACCCGCACGAAAGTGCCTGGTGGGCACCTTTGAATCGTTCCTATGCGGGTTTTGGCGGGAAGCGCTGAAACTTGCATAGGGTCGATTCTGAGGGTGTTACAGAGTGGTATCAGAGCTCAGCAGTTGCGATACCCCACAAGTCCAGCCTGTAGGATAACCTAGCTAACGGCCGAAGTAGAGTGTCAAAACTATTTTTGAAACTCGGTTGGATAGTTCTGATTAGGTCTGATTTTACTCTTTACCCCTTTGCTATTCTCCTCTTACCTCTGCGTGTTTTGAATCCGCTCTCTTCTCTCTCTCTTCGAGTCCAGGATTTCTCGCGGTTGGGTTTCCATCGTACCTTCAGGGTTTCACTTCCTCCTTTGATAACGGTGTTCTACCATCCGGTGTTCATGCTATCCGAGGAATCCTTCGTCTGGTGGGCTTCTCTTTGTTCCTTCTCGTGCCTTCCGGTGTTTTCTGACGCGACGACATCACCTACGCCAGATCCGATGCAGAGTCTGCATCACTCCTTTGTTTCCGAACCTCGCTTGTCGAGATCTACAATCTGAATTCCGAGAGTTGGTTGCATAATTCGCCTATTCGTGTGCAGAGTAATGGTTTGGGTGCGCGATGGACTGATCACCATCCGACTACTCTTATCATTCGCTCTTGTACATCGAATCAGTGGATCCGGCAAATTTTACTCCGTCCATGGAAGCTAGAGGTGGCTTTGTTTGTTGATACCTCTACCTTCGACCTTTTTGTTTCCGGAGTGTTTCCCTCGACGGTCACGGACAACAACCTCTTGTTAGTGGTGTCGCGAGGATCTACACGAAGCGAGAAGATGCAGACCGCCGGCCTCCTTCCCGGTACCATGAGGCGGATCTCGAGGGCGAGATCCATCGTTAGTGGTGTCGAATTGTGGCATCCCGCAAAAACCACTACTAGAAAATCGCGGTGTTTTTGTGCATTGCATCATCATGACCGCATGCTCATGTCATCATGCCTACATCGTCAAGTCATCATGCATATGTTTGTCTAAAACTATTTCCAAAAAAGTCCTATTTGGTTTTCTACAAATAGCCTCCTCTCTATTTCAAATATCAAACCCCGGTCATTCCGAATTTTTTTATTGTAAAAACTAATTGCAAAATATTTTGTTTTAAATATAAATAATAAAATATTTTATTTAAAACCCTGGGAGACATACAACCGGCCAGGCCCAATAGGCCCAACCGGAGCCCACCTACAGCCTAGATTTCTAAACCCTAATCCCCTACCCAACCCCAAACCCTAGACCTCACCACATTTTTCCTCTCTTCGCCGCCACCTCTCTCTGGACCCAGACAACACACCCCGCACGCATGCTCCCTTGGTGCTGCCAGCGCTCGCTCCGCATCATGCGGTCAAACCCCCGACACCCCTGGCCCACTGCCCGCGGGTCCCTCTCTCTCTCCCCCGTGTCCCCGTCTTCCTCTGCCGACGGCTCCTTCTTTCCCCAACCACCACCGCTGCCACGAGCCCCTCTCCCTCCGACCTCCTCTCCCCTCACCAGGCCCGCCGCTCGCCACCACCCTCTGCCTCGCCGCGCCTTCGCCCCCGCCGGCCGCCGCCGGGCCTCCCTTCTCGTCCTCGTCGCCCCGCCGGAGCCACCCCCGCCGCCGCGTGGCCTCGGCTCGTACGGCGCCGGCCGCCCGTCCTCGCGACGTTCCCCTTCTCCCGCGTCCTCCATGCAAGCTCCTCCCCGACGGCAACCGCCGCCTGCGCTGCCGCCTCTCTGTCCCTCCTTCCTCCGCTGCCTCTCACCGCCGGCCTCGACCTCGCGCCCTGCCGCCCGAGCGCCGCGGTTGTCCCCGGCCGCCCGCCGCTCGTCCCCTTCCTCCAGGCCGCGACCGGCCACCGCGGCCCCAACTTCCTCCTTCCTTACCCCCCAGCGCCAAGTCCGGCCATCGCCCCATCTCCATCGTGCGCGCCCTCCTGTGCCGCCCCCTCATGGTTTCGTCCACCTCGTTTCCTGCCGTGATTCGTTTTGGTACCCCTTCTCCCTTTCTCCCTCTCTGTCGCTCGCTCGCTGTACGTGCGTGCGTCTAGGTGTGCACGTGTATGTGTGCCAGCTCCAGGGATTTGCTGTCCTCCGGTTCCAGATCCCACCTCCTAGGGAGTCGTCTCCGACGAGCAAGTTGGGCGCTGGGAACCCTAGGGAGTAGGGATGGCGCGAGTGATGTATCAGTGGGAATTCTGGATACTTGGTGATGATGGCGTGGAGATGTTGGTGTTGTTGATCAAGACCTCGGGGTGAACAAGTACCAAGTTTGGGCAAGGATAACGATGCTGCTCGGGACCCCATGCCAAGATCTTCCGAAGAACATGCCATCCGACAAGTTCGTCATCGACCACCATGACGCCAAGGTCGTCTACCGGGATCTGATGGCCGAGCCTGAAGATTCCCCGACGCCAAGATGGGAACCGGCGCCGGACCCGAAAACCGCACCTCGACACGCCAAGTTCGCCGAGACCCCGTACCCGTGAGCCACTGACGCGGAACCCCAAGATCTTCTCCTGGGGCGACGAGTTCTTCTTCTCGGACACCCCAAGTACTTCCTCGAGAACACCAAGTTCGTCACCCTGAACGCCAAGACCGAACCGATACGAGGACCCGACGAGATCTTTGTGACGACAAGAACGACATCGACAAGGGCGAATCCGATGCGCCCCGACGCCACACCAAGTCCTTCTTCCCGGAACGCCAAGATCTTCATCTTGTATCCGAACCTCGCCGATCCCGTCGAACCCTGAGCCCCTGTTGGACCCCGGACCCTTGGAGCCACCTAGATCGTCGAGCCCCCTAATGTGTGACCTTTCTCCCGAGCCCTATTTTTTATAAATTAATACTTATATAAATTGTTGCATATTAAATGTTCATGCATGCATACTTGTCTGTGGTTTGGGGGCCTTACGCCGATTCACCTTATAATTAAATGTGGGGCCCATATGCGGGCAAATCTAGCCTTATATTGGCCTCATTTAAATTGGTGTAGCGAACCGATGCCATGTTCCGCCCTGTTAACCCAACATTTAATTTGCGGGGTAGTTAAACAACTTGAACCATTTAATTATTGTCGGGACCCCGGTACCGCTTAATATTGCCTAATTGCATCGCAGCTTTGCAATGTCATACATCATACATGCATCATGCCCGATCTTTTGCCGTAGTATTAAATATTGCATCCGGTGTTTCTTCTAGTGTTTTGCTTCTTTGCGGATAAGGCCGTTGAGTTGATGTGAGCTTCGCCCCGATCTTCGGTTGAATCTTCGGCAATGTTTTCAGGCGAGCATCTCCCCCTATCTACCTATCTTACTTTTATAGTATTTATTCCCTCCCGTTGATCTATTGCTATCTGTGTTGCGATGCTCTAGTTTTCGTACCCGAGATATCCCTTGCCGCCTTATATTGCCTTGGACACATCCTATTACCTGTTGTTCGGTAGATAGTTGGACTTGCGCGTCGTAGTCGCTTGCTCAAGTGCTGTTGCGTGTCGTCAAGTGCCACAGTTGTTGGTGTATTGCCGCATGTTTGATGTTGGAGATGATCATGGTTTTACTTATCGTTCACTTTAATTACTGTTTAACAACTAAAATTGAAGTAAGTAAGCAGAGGCACAGGTGGGCAATAGATGTTATTTGGTTGTTAACCGTCCACTTGTGTCCCGTAGGACCCCGAGTACTTGATACCTGTTCCTTGAATATTTGCGCTATCCACATCCGGGAGGCTTATGGGACCCCCCTGAGCCAGAGCTTGATTCCGTCTTATTTCTTGGGGCCACAAACTAGTTTGAGGATTTATTTACTATCCTGTACTTATGCCATGCTTTACTGCTTTATTTAATTGTGCGATGGATAGCACACTGTACTGTTTAGGATCGGGACACGTTTTCGCGGTGTCGACAAGCCCAGTTTTGGGTTCCCAGTCGTTCACAGCCGTCCACCCAAACCTCGGGTCCGTCTCGGAGTCAGCTAGCTTCGTTGCGGGTGTACTCCAAGGGGTGGCCCCCTGAAATATTTCTGAATCTTGTGATTGCTTTGTCATGAAGGCCTCGTTGGGTTTTGATTTGGTTTTTCCGAGGTTGATCGAGTGTGTGTTGCTATTTGTGCACCCCGGCCGGGTAAAACTTTCTGAAGGCCGTGTCCGCGGTTATGGACGACTTGGAGCACAGTATCTCGATCATAGACAACTATAACTAAAGTAGTGCTATAAATTTGACTCTGCAATGACTAGTAATCAACTTCACTATAATGGAATGGCTAAATAAAACTGCCAACAATTGCTTGTTGAGTTGTCGCTCGCGACCATTGTACCTGACTAGTAAGTATTGCAACTACAATGGAATGGCTAAATAAAAGTACCAACAACTGCTGGGTTTTGGGTTATCTCATGCTAATTGTATCTGACTAGTAAGTGTTGCAACTACAACGGAATGATTAAGTAAAACGGCCCACTGCTTATTTTATCAGGATGATTATCTATACTTGACTAATAATTGCTGCAACGATAACCGAATAAATAAAACTGCCAACTGTGTGAGTTCCTCGGTTGACTTCCTCGTTTGGTCTCGAGGGGGAAACACCAGGATGGGTTTGTTTGGTGGAAGTATCAGGTTGGTTCCGGATAGGTCTTTCTTACCCCTCTCTTATAGCCGTCAGTCGTATCGAGTCTCTATAGGTTGTTTAGTGCATGCTGCCGCTGCCGCTTCAGTCCACCATACCTATGTAGGCGAGGACCGCCGAATTCTAGTCTCGCCGTGTACTGGCCTCAGTACTGACGCTCCTCTTTTTCCTTTGCCCTTTGTCGGCACCCCTTTTGTTTAAGCAGGTTTTGAGATCGACGCTGTTAGCAGGGTTACCCTTCCGGCTTGGCCTGGGCAGGGTTATGGACGCCATTGGTTATTCTTCAGGGCTCTTAGCCCCATTTGCATCTTGTCCATAGTCCGACGCTCTATCATTTCAAGGTGATTTGGATCTTTGTATATTATATCTGTATTCCTGACTCTTTGAGTCGCTGTTATATATATATCTGTTCTGTGGGTCCCATCGAGGACTATTGTGTAATGTTATTACTTCGTTTTCCACCCGCACGAAAGTGCCTGGTGGGCACCTTTGAATCGTTCCTATGCGGGTTTTGGCGGGAAGCGCTAAAACTTGCATAGGGTCGATTCTGAGGGTGTTACAGTTGTCATTTTCATCGATGACATTTTGATGTACTCCGAGAGCAACGAAGAGCATGAAGGACATTTGCGTTTGATACTTGAGAAGCTTAGAGAGCATAAGCTGTATGCCAAATTTAGCAAGTGTGAATTCTGGTTGAATGAAGTTGGATTTCTTGGACACATTGTGTCAGGAGATGGTGTAGCCGTTGATCCCGCAAAAGTATCAGCTGTAACTGAGTGGGAATCTCCTAAGTCAGTGAATGAAGTTCGTAGTTTCCTTGGCTTAGCAGGATACTATAGAAGGTTTATTGAGAATTTCTCAAAGGCAGCTAAACCAATGACGGAGTTACTCAAGAAAGACAAGAAATTTGATTGGACTGAAGGATGTGAACTTAGTTTCCAAGAATTAAAGAAGAGACTAGTGACAACAACAGTCTTATGTCTGCCAGATTTGGAGAAGGATTTCCAAGTGTATTGTGATGCATCTCACCAAGGATTAGGTGCAGTTTTGATGCAAGAAGGGAAAGTTGTGGCTTATGCCTCGAGACAACTCAAAACTCATGAGGAAAATTATCCTACTCATGATTTGGAGTTATCCTCTGTTGTCCATGCACTCAAAACATGGAGACATTATCTTTTGGGGAAGCGATGTGAAGTGTTCACATATCACAAAAGTTTGAAGTATATCTTCACTCAGAAAGAAATCAACATGAGACAAAGAAGATGGCTAGAACTCATCAAGGATATGACTTGAGTTTGCAATACCATCCCGGTAAAGCAAACGTTATAGCGGATGCATTAAGACGTAATGTTTATGTGAATGGCCTTCCTAAGGGAGAGTTGCCAGATGATCTGTGTGCCCAATTCAAAGATCTCAGATTGGAGATTGTGCCTGAAGGACATCTCATGTCATTGGATGTTCAACCCACCTTGTTGGACAAAATCAAGGAAGCCCAAAAGACGGACAAGGAAATTGAAGTGATTAAGGAAAATATTGGTAAGGGAAAAACCAAAGGATTCCATGAAGACGAACATGGTACTTTATGTTATGGAAAACGTATCTGCGTTCCGCAGGATCCGGAGCTTCGGAAACTGATTTTACAAGAAGCACACAACTCACCATATTCCATTCATCCAGGTAACACCAAAATGTACATGGATGTGAAGGAAAGATTTTGGTGGAATAATCTCAAGAAGGACATCGCCGAACATATTGCTTTGTGTGATGTATGTAGTAGAGTGAAAGCAGAACATCAGAAACCAGCAGGATTACTACAACCATTACTATTCCTAATTGGAAGTGGGACAAGATTGGCATGGATTTCATCACCGGATTGCCAAGGACCAGATCAGGATATGATTCTATTTGGGTAGTAGTGGATCGTCTAACTAAAGTGGCTCATTTCATACCCGTGAAGACAACCTATACAAGTGCTAAGTTAGCCAAGATCTATATGAATAGGATTGTGTGTCTGCATGGAGTACCCAAGAGTATTGTGTCTGATAGGGGAACTCAATTCACTTCCCATATTTAGAGGCAACTACATGAGTCATTGGGAACGAGATTGGAATTCAGTACTGCTTTTCATCCCCAAACTGATGGACAGACAGAAAAGACCAACCAGATACTAGAGGATATGTTGAGGGCATGTGCCCTAGATTATGGTGCTAGTTGGGATGAAAGTCTACCCTACGCAGAATTCTCTTACAACAACAGCTATCAAGCCAGTATTGAGATGGCACCGTTTGAATTTCTCTATGGGAGAAAGTGTACTACACCATTGTTATGGAATGGTGTTGGGGAAAGAAACTTGTTTGGGCCAGAACTGATCAAGGAAGCTGAAGAGAAAGTCAAGTTAGTGAAGGACAGCTTGAAGATAGCACAGTCCCGACAAAAGAGCAACGCAGATCCAAAGCGTAGAGAAGTCACCTATGAGGTGGGTGATAGAGCATATCTTAGAGTATCACCACTTCGTGGAGTGAAGAGGTTTGGAGTCAAAGGAAAATTGGCCCCAAGATATGTTGGACCATTCAAGATTCTAAGTCGTAAAGGAGAAGTAGCTTTGAGATTGAATTGCCTGAATCATTGTCTGCCGTTCACAATGTGTTTCATGTGAGTCAGCTAAAGAAATGCCATCCGGAGATGGAAGAGACTTCTTTGAAGGATACTATACCTTTGGAGGAGGTCCAGTTGGAAAGTGATCTCACTTATGAGGAAAAACCTATCAAGATTCTTGAGACTGCAGAAAGAGTTACTCGAACAAAGACTATCAAATTCTGCAAAGTTCAGTGGAACCATCATTCTGAGGAAGAAGCAACATGGGAAAGAGAAGATGATCTTCGGAAAGACCACCCTCACCTATTTGCTAGCCAATCCGAATCTTGAGGGCAAGATTCACCTTAAGGGGGTTAGATTTGTAACATCCCAAAAATCACGATTTCAAAGTTTGCATATCATTCATGCATTCATAATCATTTTAGGATCATTTTCAAATAAGATTTCAAGAACATAATCATTTGCTGTCTATTATTTTATGTAAGCAAGGCAATGGCCTTATTGCTACTCTCTAATAAGAAAATACTTGTTTTAATCAGTAAAGAATTGAACATAGGTTTGTTTGATATTTCCAAAGCTTGGTCAAAATTTTCAAAACAAAAATATGAATTCAAACCATTCTTATGCCTATTACAAAATAAATAATTAAAGCTTGGTTTACTTCTATAAATCAATGGGGCAATGTATTTCTAAGTGAACAACATTGTTCTATAGTCAAATAGGTGTATGGTCCACTTTACAAAAATTCAGAACAAGTTCGAATTCAAACCCATATGAAAAGCTTTTGAAAATGAATTTAGAAAATCAAATTAGAAATGGAAAAGAATAAAAGAAAACAGAAAGGGCCGACGCCAGTTATTCGGCCTAGCAGCAGACCTAGCCCAGTAACCAGCCCACCCGGGTTTTCCCCTCTCCCTCTGTTTCTCACCTAGCCCGCACACACCCACTCGCTGACGCCTTGGACCCACCTGCCCCATCAACATCGTCCTCAATCACCGCGCGACGACTCGCTCCGCCGTTACCTCCTCGCAGTGACGCCGCGATTAATCTCTGCTTAAATCCCATTGATATAGCGCGTGATTATCGTCCCCGCTCTGGCTATTTAACCACCTCCCCACGCCTCTCATTTCCTCTCACTCAACTCGCTCGGTCCGCCACCAGGCTGCCCACAATTGCTCTTACACCGCCGCAGTACCGACGAACTCCGACGACGAAATTCTGGTGAGCCTGACCTCCCCTGTCCTTCTAGTTCATACGAGCGTGTTCCTTGTGACCTTGTGCATCTTCTGACATCATTCGTTTGACCGCGCATGACCCAGGCCGCCGTTTCCGTTCACCCCTACAAGCGACAGAGCCGCCGCTTAACTCCGGCGATCGATTACGGTAACTACTGAGCGCCCCTTGACCTCGCATGCATACGATCAGATTTGCCTTGTCCTTGCGCAGCTACTAAAACCACTGGGTCGTGCTAGGACGATCCAGAGCCTCGGCAACAACCTCGTCTGCAAGGACCCGACGCCGCCAGCAACTCCGACGAGCCCTAGGCCCCACTACAGCACGCCCCCTGCCCAACCGCGACCACGTTGAGCTTCCTCGTGCGCGTGCGAGTCTGGTAAGCATCTTCACCACCCATAGGCCTCGCTGGAATCGCCGTTCCGCCGTCGCCAGTAGCGCCTCCGCCGCATCACCGTCGCAGCGCCGCTCGATTTTGGTCTGTTAGATTTAGGCCGTTAGATCTAGATCCAACGCGCACGATAGATAACTTAAGTGAAGCGGTACGATTAGATCTAAGCCGTGCGATACACTTTTATTCTGATGATCCAGAGAGCCCAATCCGCGCGAAACGTTACCGTCCAATCAGGAAGCGCCGCGCGGCCTGTAGTTTGATTTAAAAACAGAAATCATTTCTATTAGATGTTCAAACTTGCAAAATTCATAACTTTTGATCTACACGTCAAAATTTTGCAAATTTTATATAAATGGAATCAGGAAAAAGAATTATATCCAACCATGTACTTTGTTTAATGAATTGCTTCTGTAAAGTTAGCTGTTTTTGCAGAGACATTTGTAGACTTATTTTGTGTGTAAAATTAATTGGAAAATGTTTTAAAGGCTAAATAAAATTTATTTGATGTATAAATGTTTAGTTGTGGATCAGTACTGTTTTACTTCTTGTTGGGTTTAGAAAAATCATCACATGTCATTTGCATGCATTCATATATTTTTGCTTGTTTATTTTGATATGTGAATTTGGTGCTATCATTTTATGTGTAGATTTTGGTGCTAGTGGTGATTGTGACTGTGAGTATTGTTGTTACTCCCCCAACTACCAACGCAAGTGGTGCTTCATACTTTTGTCCCAATATTTTGACTATGCATTAGAAATATTTTGTATAGGGCTTGCATGATAATTTTTGCTAAGTATCTATATGCTATGCTTGGGAAATCCTAGTAGTTGTAGAATTGTTAGAATTTTCTCTAAGATACTTGCTATTGCCATGCTTAGCCTAGCTAGTAGAAACCAAGGGTGGATTACATATACATGCTATGGAAAATATTTCTAAGTCTTTGACTTATGTTTTGCTTAATAAAACAAATAAGTGAATGAAACACCTGGGTGGAATTGTGGATTGGTTTGTGTTGAGTGGTTACACAAGGCCCATTTCTATGGTTTACCTTGTGTATCACACTTGTGTAATGCCACCCAGGAACAAAGGGATTTGAGATGCCATATGTTAAGAAGCTTCTAGTGTAGCCACATGGCATTATGGGCTCTGCCTGGATCATATAGGTTGCAATAACTTAGCCATTTGGACAGTTGGTGGTAGTGGGTGATAGGTTGGAATGCGTCCATTTGGTCTAAGGGAAGGCTTCTGAAAGGTCCTGTCTTGGTGAAAATCAAGTCTTGTGGGGAAAGTGCACCACCTCTGCAGAAGGAAGAAACTAAGGGTGTGTTTGGTAGCCCGGGTAGCCTATCACAGCACATACAAGCTGAGTTCAGCTATGCCAACCTTATACAAGTACGTTTTATTGTTTTGTTTGGTAGGTTGCATAAGCTGAGATGAGATCAGTTGAGATCATGTTTGGTATCCTGTATAACTTGAGCTATACCATACAAAAATAAAAAGCAATCAAGTCCCTAGCTACAAATCAGAAAAAGCAATCAGGTCCTTGGGAACATTGGGCTCCGGCTCTGGCACCAACGCCGGCGAGTGGAACCGCTACCACGCACCCACCATTGCCGCCACGCGCCCACTGTGGCCTCCATGCGCCGCCACCATGCGCCAACGCCGTGGGCTGCTACGCGCCACACACCGAGCCCCTCCTGTTCCTCGCGCGGGTGAGGCCGTGGTCCTCCGCCCGCGGGTGACTGCTTCTCCATGCACAAGCGAGGCCGTGAGAGGTGGCATGGCCCGCCGCTGCTCCATGGCCGGTGAGGAGCTGTCTTGCTGCTCGGATGAGGCAGCCAGTGGAGAGTAGGTCGGGGGCCGGCGCTGGCCGGCGCTGACAATGGAGAGGAGGTCGGGGTCGTCGCTAGCAGTGGAGAGGAGGACAGGGGGCGGGCGACTTGAGAGGAGGTCGGGGGCCGACGACCTGAGAGGAGAACGGGGGAGGGCAGCGTGAGAGGAGGTCGGGGCGGCGTACAGAGGAGGCGGCGGAGGGACGTTTGGGTGTGAGAGAGGGGATTGGGGGGAAATGAGGGTGGGGGGCTGGTGACCCCTGTTGGCTCGTGCGAGGTGCGGGGCGCGGAGGACAATTTTCCGGGCGAGCTCAGCCCTGCCCAGCAGCGAAGCTCGTTTTCGGCTTCGTAATCGGGCAGTGCCCAGAGGCCGTTTTCGTATGAGGTGGGCAGTGCCTAGACCACAGACCCGACCTAAGAAACACCTAAATTTGGGCTGAGGTGGGAAATTCTGTGTGGAGCATGGATACCAAACACGCCCTAAGTACTTAGCCGTGTCCCCGGTAATGGACAATTCGAGCATCAAGACATGGAAGCTATCAAGAATCTCCTCATCCCAATTTTCTAAGTTAAAACTTGTGGTTGAACAAGGGTGAAGGTTCACCAATTTATATTGGTGGTTCCTTGGGAGTTTTTGCCAAACAAAAACTTAGTGTTTCAACTGATAGGTAAAACCTATTTTGAGCAAAGCAAGCCCAAGCTACACTTAGCCAAATTCATGTAGAAGTTAGATACTATTATTCTACTAAGGTATCACTTGCCAGTACTATTCCATTGTATTGACCCACTGTGGTTGTAACTTGTTATGTTGCAGGTTACTCTGATGAGGATTAGGGTTATGAGCCTACACTCAACATGCTTGCTTGTGGCACATGAAGATGAAGACTTTTATTTATATTGTTATGTTAAACTCTTGTACTAGCCTATGGCTATGGAGTTGTAAAAGACTATGTTATCTCTGGAATGACGATGTAATAATGACCTTTGTTTCTATGTACTTCATCTTAAACTGTGGATGCTAGCAATTGATCCAGGGACTAGCATTGCAATCACAGGGACCTTTACCTTTATAAAGGTGGGGTCTTACAATACCAAGTGAGTTTGTCATATTCGTGCTGCATTAATGTTCTATGTTCATTCTTTCCTACTAGGCAAACACCATGGTTAAAAATAGATTTTTCAACTGCTTCAATTCTGCCACCCAGATTGGATCTCGTTTTACGATCAAGAATGTATCTTGAGAAAAATGCAAATTCGTCAGCAGCAATATATGCCTCTGCAATGCAAGCCTCTGCTCTAGCCTTGTTCCTAACAGTACCCTTGAAAGTGCAAAGTCGACGTTCTATAGGATACATCCATCTGTACTGTACGGGACCTCTATAATCTGCATCTTCAGGCAGATGAATAGCCAAATGCACCATCACACCAAATAAGGATGGTGGATATATCAGCTCAAGCTTGCACATGATTTCTGCTATGTCTGTCTGAAGACGCGCTACAACACTTCTGTCCAGAGTTTTTCTACAAAGTTCCCTAAAGAACTTTCCCAATTCTGCAAGCACATTGTAGAAATCCTTGTTCACTAAACCTTTAACGCCAAGAGCTAAAAACCTTTGTAGTAGGATGTGTCAATCATGAGTTTTCAACCCTTGGAGCTTGTTCCCCTCTACATTTATACAATTTGCAATGTTGGAGGCAAATCCAGATGGGAACTTCACACCACGTAGTAAGTGATGTCTACGCACTTCTATTCTTGTAGACAGTTGTTGGGCCTCCAAGTGCATAGGTTTGTAGAACAGCAACACGTTTCCCTTAAGTGGATCACCCAAGGTTTATCGAACTCAGGGAGGAAGTGGTTGTAACTACCTCGGTGAATTACGCTCCTAGTTACAAGCCTGGATGAGCGGAAATGGTTAAAATAGTACGGTGGGGCCCAAATGCCACTCACAGGTAGACCTTTCGGCCGTCCTAACCATTTCCAAACATCGGGACAAGAACAGGCGGCGTAATCGGCAGGCGAAGGGATCAACTACATACACAAATGAGTATGTATGCAAGCCACCATACAACAGTCCTCAGAGCCATTCCATCTAAAAGAAATAGAAATATTGCAACGCCATACGGCAAGATCCAAATGTCCTAGATAGATATAATAGTTTAGGATATCTCCTCATACATCAAACATCAGAGTATCAGGCGGAAGCGGCAAACAAGATCCGAGTACGGATAAGAAGCAAATCGGCATAAGATGCCCCATAATAAACACATCCCGCCCACAGATCTCACGGATCCCCGTTCCCAGAATCTCTACACCGAATGATCGTTGCCCACATCGTCCGCCTCCTCCACCCAGTATCCATCTTGTGAGTGTACCTGTTCATCTGAATCAAATAATTTATCGTGTGAGACCCTAGGGGTACTCAGCAAGTCTTTATGCCTCTAAAGGGGACACAACCTGGGTGACGCAATTTCAGCAAAAGATAATACCTAACAATTCTATAGATACTCGCTAACCATCCGCCTAACCAAAGATAGACGGATGTCCGTGAATTAATAACAACAGTTATAACAGTAATATTAACAGATCCATCCTCCTCCTCGCTTACCAACGAGGAAGCGGACGAACACCCCCCATCCGTTGGTAGTTTTATTATCCATTCCATGAGTGTTGCACTATTTACTAGTCAGTTACTTAGTCAAATTAAAAGCGGTACTTTAGTTATACTTGTCTATGATCGAGAAACCGTGCTCCAAGTCGTCCATAACCGCGGACACGGCTTTCAGAAAGTTTTACCCTGCAGGGGTGCACAAATAGCAATACACACTCGATCAACCTCGGAAAAACCAAATCAAAACCCAACGAGGCATTCACGACAAAGCGATCACAGGATTCAGAAATATTTCAGGGGGCCACCCCATTAAGCTACCCGCAACGAAGTTGGCCGGCTCCGAGACGGACTCAAGGTTTGTGTGGATGGCTATAAACGACTGGGAACCCGAAAGTGTGACTAGGCTTGTCGATACAGCGAAAACGTGTCACGATCCTAAACAGTACAGGTGCTCCTCGCACAATCGTAAATAAAGCAGTAAAGCATGGCATAAGTACAGGATAGTAATAAAGCCCCAAACTACTTGTGGCCCCAAGAAATAAGAATGAATCAAGCTCTGGCTCAGGGGGGTCCATAAGCCTCCCGGATGTGGATAGCGCGAATATTCAAGGAACAGGAATGAAGTACTCGGGGTCCTACGGGACACAAGTGAGCATGAAAAACCAAATAGCAGATATTGCTCACCGGTGCCACTTTCATTAGTTATCCCATTACTACTCAGGTTAAGTTGTATAAGTACCTCGTTATCCATCAGACACTCACATACCCTACACATGCTGTTCTACGACCCGCATGGCTCAAACAACTCCTGTAGTAATGGCTCATGGGATGGAGGAACAAGCTTCGGTGGGGTTTAAAAGTAAAGGCTATGCAGTACTTGAGATTCAGTTTAATGAGATCGCGACTCAATGATGCAAGAATAAGATAGAGGCAATAGGTACTATATGTATGCAAGCATGTGGTAGTGCTTGCCTGGCAGCTCAGTTGAAGCGAGAGAAGGATCTGGGTAGTGCTCCTGGGTTTCTTGATATATCCCCTGCTCAGCGTCTATTCGAAGAAGAACCAAACAAACAAGGGCCAACATAATTAAAGTGCACAAGCATAAGAATAAAATGCGATAAGCAAATAATCATGCCATGATGAATGATGCACAATTTGCATGGCAATAAAGTAGCATGGCATGGGTGAGGTGTAGAATACAAGAAATAAACATTTTATTGAGTTTTGGTCACATTTTATTCTCGAATAAGTTGCTGTATACTTTATATTTATATTATGCATGCTGCAAAACAGAACATGGAATGCATAAACAGAAAGGTCTCGTCGAGCTGATCATTTTAGACATATTATTTGTTAAATTTGGAGTTATAAAACAAAAGTTGTTAATTAATTAAGGAAAAAGGGCATTTTATTGTAATTTAATCAACTTGAAAATTAAAGTGTTCAAAATATATTTTGAAGGGCATATTTGAATTCCTCACATTTTTCTGATTTCAAAACATATATTACATGTATTATTTGGATTTGAGAATTAAAAGTTATTTGAAAATAGATTTGAATTTGAATTTAAAATAAATTTGAAAAGTTTAAATTTAAAACAGAAAAGAACAAAAACTTTTGTTACTCAGACAAACCTAGCCAAAGACACAGACAAGTGGGGCCGATGCTGACTGGGCGAACTGACGCGGCGAAAACTTTTCTCACCGCGGGGCTTCCTAGCCACAGAGTGTGACAGATGGGGCCAGCAGCGGGGGGCCACGCGCGCGCGTTACCCAGCGGGGATGCGACACGTGGGCGGTCCGAGGGCTGCGCGGTGGGGATGCCTAAAGTCGAGGTGCCTTTCTGCAAAACTTCCGCAGGAGCTGGCAGGTGGGCCAGAAGGGCTGCGGGTTGAGGCGGGAAAAAGGCCAGGGGTCTTACTGCGAAAACGACGGCATCGCCGGACTGCTGCTGCGCGCCGATCTGCAGAGTACAGAGGATCGGCCGGAGTTTGGACGACGATGGCGACCAAACGGCGGCGGATCTCTCCAAGCCGCAAAAACGAAAAACGACGAGGGGACTTCAGGCTACCACTTTCGTTCATAGAGCTTGCACTGAGATGGTCTACAGCGCGCGGAAAAACTAGGGGAATCCGAGGGCAGCAGGCCGGCTACAGACGCGTCTGTCGGTGACTACGGCGCCGCGCGTGCACGCGGGGTGCTCGACGCAGGGCGGCGGTGCTACGGTGCAAGATAGGGTAGGGGGCATGTCTAGGGGGTTAAGAGGCTCACCAGGAGCTCGTCGGTGTGGTTGCTGGAGCGAGAGGTGGATCAGGTCAGAGCAGAGGCAGGGGTCCCGCGAGCGTCTGATCCGGTGGCCGCGGCGTGCCCAGGGAGCTCCAGAGGACTCCGGCGAGGCTTGGCCGGTGCAGGGTGAGGTAGATGAAGCAGACGAAGCTCCTCGTGTTCCTTGTACAACTTGGCGCGCTCGGGATCGTCGGCTAGCAAGGCAGGCCGGAGCTAGGGTTTAGAGAACCCATGGCCATGGCCAGGATGTGGTGGGGAGGAAGGAGAGGGGTCTGGCTTCGCCCAGATGGGATCTGAGAGGAGTTCTGGGTGGTTGGGGTTGGAGATATGAGAGAGGAAGGATCACATGGGGGGGTCACCTTTATGCAAAAAGAGAAGGAGGAAGGCTTCGGTAGTCTAGGGCTAGGTCTTCCCTTCTCTCTCTTTGTTTCTTTGCTTAAAGAGGAAGGAGATGGGGAGCAGGAGGGGAGGGGAAGACGTGGGGTGCTGGCCATCTTCTTGGTTTGCAAGAAAAGAAGAGGTACGGAATGTGGGTGATGTGGGATCATGCCATCCATGTGTGCCATGGCAAGCACATGGGTGGTGGCCACGGTTTGGGAGGGGCTAGTGTGGTGTGGTTAGGTTGGGTAGATTAGGCTAGTTAGGTTTGATTTTAGTTGACCAAAAACAATTAATCTCAACTCTTTAGGTAAAACCCAAAACAACACCAAAACAAAATAGAAGGAAAAGAGGTGTAGATGGTGCCCATATTGCATGTGCCATGCAATGCATCCATAATGCATGTAGGCAAGCAATTGAGCATGCATGTATATGAGCATATTTAGTGAAAACTAAATATGTGACAGGTATGTGAGCTACAGAAGTGAGAGAAAGCAAATAAAACCAGATTAGGATAGATTTGAATTAAACCACATGTATGCATGTGTAAGAATAGAATAATGGGTCCATACATGTATCAGTGACAAGAATAAAATGCCAAGGCAAGGTAAAATGGTCACATACATATATATGGTGGAATTAAGATGATACCAAAAGGAAGGTGGCCATTGTTAGTAGATGAAAGGATTAAAGAGAGATGTCCTCAGCTCATATTGGGCATGTAACAATATATCAAGATACAAATACAATATATCAAGAAGCAACTATATTTAATAAGACAAATGCATTATGAGAGGAAGACCCAAAAGGAAAAAAGGGGTTTTATATGATGCTCAAATTCAAGGTGGCATGATGACATGAGCATGATATAATTATGATGCAATTATATATATGAAGTAGCCATTATATTACTAGACCAAGTAGCATTACAATTGTTAGACAATTGGGATGCTACAGTGGTCAAAGGTATTCCCTCTCAAGCAACCCTGCAATCAAGATACAAGAAGTCTCTTGTGTACCAACACACCCAATATAGGTGCACTAGTTCGGCGAAGAGATAGTGAAATACAAGTAGTAACGGTGCTAGAAAAGAGCTTGACGGTGAGGTAAAGACTAAAGGCAACAAGAAGGAAGCAAGCAAACATGCAACAGATCTAGTAGCAAATGGTGTTTCAATGCTTAGAAACAAGGCCTAGGGATCATACTTTCACTAGTGAACACTCTCTCATATAAATATCCTCTCTTCATGATACTACTCTTAACTACTCTCCGGTTGGACACTCTAATCCATGGTAGGGCTATAACAGCACACCTCAAAGTCCGCCTTCCCCAATCTAGATAACCCCACACTGTAACCTTGAGCGCTAGATGGTTCCAACAAACACCACAATTTCATAGAGACATCCAACTCCAAATATAACTCATAACAAATATTCAATCTAGCCAAAGTGCCACACACGGTATGCCCGCTGTCACTTTCACACACGTGGGGAAAAGCATAGATCTATTAAAGAACAAAGAGTATTTATGTAGACTCAAGCCTAAGTGCCACCATGGCGTGCACGCTGTCACTTTCACACACATGGGGAGAGCAGAGATCTAATGAAGCACTTGAGTAGCAAGGTAGATCTACTTGATTACAAAGCTCATGGACACAACAAGATCATGCAGAAAGAGAGATGAACACATAGCTACCGGTAGAGCCCTTAGCCTAGAGGAAGAACTACTCCCTCCTCATCATGGGAATCAGCAACAGTGATGAAGATGGCGATGGAGATTGATGGAGATGGCTCTGGGGGAACTTCCCCGTCCCGACAGGGTGCCGGAACAGAGACTTTATGTCCCCCAAATCTCCCCTTCGGTGGCGGCGGCTCTATAGAGGTTTTCGTGGATTTCTTCTGGATGCCCTGGGGTTTTTGGGTCAGAGGCTTCTTATAGGCGAAGGAGTCAAGGTCAGTGGGGGTCCAGGGGGCCCACACCCCCTGTGAGCGCCTCCAGGGCTTGCCCGCACCTAGGAGGATGCGGCCACTCTGTGGACCCCTCCGGCTCTTCTTCATGGTTCCGTGTTTCTCCTGAAAAAATAATGACTTTGGCTTTTGTCCCGTCCAATTTCGATAATATTGATTTTCTGCCTTTCTGGAACCAAAAACAGAAGAAAACAGGCAACCGCCACTGTGGCAACTTGTTAATAGGTTAGTTCCATAAAATATATAAAAACACCTTAAAGTGTAGACAAAACATAAGACAAATGATATAAAACAATCATGGAGCATCAAAAATTATAGATACGTTTCCGACGTATCAGTAAGTCACAAAATAGTACCCTTTTATTCATTGGCAAGGTAAATTTTGCACCTCAAAATTTGTAATGTTTTCACCGCCCTTATCTACCGTATCTTCAGGATGCAGCTTCAAGTTGTTGTTAACAATGAGTTTTTCATAGTCAAGCCTAGAATTATAGCTATCTTTTGTCTTGGTTGGAATGTTAAGTAATGTGCCTATAATGCTGTCACATATATTTTTGTCCATGTGCATGACATCAATATTATGTCGAAGTGTCTTACCAGCACAATACGTACGGCAAGTCCCATGGAATGGATCTGCGCTTATAAAATATTCTCGGTTCCTTTTCCTTCCCCTGGGCAGCTGATGCTATTTCTTTCGCTCTCTTCCTTTTGGATGCTGCTCCTACTGCAGTGCATCTTCTATATTCTTTATTTTACCTCGTTTGGCAGCTAGTTGTTTTCCTGGTTTGACATTTCTGACCTTTTCTAGATACGCCTGCAACTCAACTATAGTGAACTTTCGTGGTGGAGTACCATACCAAGTCCTCTTTCCATAGAACTACAATTTTTTAAGTTCTTTCAGAATTTGTGTCCTGCAGGAAGAAAAACCCGGTGGCCAGTAGCCTCACTATGACCTGTTTTTACTCATAGCGAACACGTGCGTTGTAACCTCCTGTCACTCTGCCTGACATAGTGCCAAGAGCTGGAAAATGATGGGTGCAGAACAACACATTAGCATGCAGAGGAAACTTGGCATCTTCAGGTTTGCTTGCAAGGATATTGTAACATCCCAAAAATCATGACTTACAGAAGTTATCATATCATTCATGCATTCATAGCATTTGGTCTTCACAAAATTTTCCAAACAAAATTTCAAATAAGAAACCATGTTATGCCTATTATTTTATGCAAATAAGGCAATGGTTTTATTTTATTTTTCAAAGTATGAAAGTGCATGTGATTGATCAGTGATGTTTTATACACAAAAGGATGCAAGGATTGCACTACAAAAATCTAGAGTTGATTTAAATTCAAAACCATTTGATTTGGATTTGATTTGGATTCCTGAAAATCAAATTAGAAATAGAAAAATAGAGAAGAAAAGGAAAAGGGTCGGCGCCACTTATTCATCCCAGCAGCAGAAGCAGCCCATTAATCCCACCCGTCCATCTCCCCCTCTCCACTCTTTCTCACGCGCGAACCAATCCTCAACCCGCTGACACCCAGGCCCCACCAGCGCCACCTCATCATGGTCCCCGCGTGACCCGTTCCCCTCTCCCTCGCTGCAGTTTCCTGGGATGAATTCGCGACGTCAATTCGCGTTGATTGCACCAGTAATTCACTCCGCGACCATGCCCTACTTAATCGCCCACCTCTCCTTCCTATTTCCCCTCAGACCCCATAACCTGAACGCCTCCAGGCTGCAAGAATTCCTCGCCCAAACCCCCTCTGCTCCGACAAGCTACAACGCCGATTCCGGCCAACTCCGGCCACCCCTCTTCCCCTAGCTTCCACAAGATTGACCAGCAACTCTGTACGTACCTTCTAGTAGCCCTATATTTGCCGCGCGTGCCCCACATCCTCGGCAACGACCAAGTCCGAACACCGCCGTCGTCTGCATCCACTCGGGCGACCTCTATGGGTAACTACTGACCACCCCTCCTCTCTGGTTGATACCCCTACAATCTCCTCTCTCTCACGCATCTAACGCACCCTTTGTATTGCCTTGGCGTGCCCCGTAGCCTTGCCAACATCGACGACCGAGCGTGCCCGACGCCAGGAGTTTCTCCGACGAGCAATTGCCGACACGATCGTGTGCCCCTGGCCATCCCATGACAACCCTGAACTTTGCCACATCCCTGCAAACTCAGTGAGCATATCCCCTTCCTCCCTTGCTTTGTGTTTTCGCTGGAACGCTGCTGACAGAGCGCCGCCGCTGCTCACCGTCAAGCCAGTGCCGCCAGTTCTTGGCAGTGCGCTGTGAGCCGTCCAATCTAGATCCAAGTGATAGGATAGATTGACTTAGCGAAAGGGTATGATTTGATCTGAGCCATGCGATTCACTTTTAATCCTGCGGTCCACAGAGCATGAATCGTGCGAAGCGGTATCAGCCAATGGAATCATTCCACATGGCCTGTCATGTCTGTTTAAAAATCCTAAAAATGAATTTAAATGATTAAACTTCTAAAATCTATAACTTTTGTTCTGTTTATCCAAAAAATGCAAATAAGATACCATTGGATTCATAAAAATAAATACTACATTACTGTGGGCTTAGTTTTGTATTTTGTTTCTGTAAAAATGGAATTTTATGCAGAGACAAATATAGGCTTATTTTGACTATATAAATTATTTTGAAAATGTTTATAAGGCCAAATTAAGTTTATTTAGACTATATTTAGTTGGTTTTGTGTTCAGTACTGTTTGACTTGTCTTGTTTAGTTTAGAAAAATCATCACATGTCATTTGCATGCATTCATAATACTTTTGCTTGAGTATTGGAATGTGAATTTGGTGCTATTATTTTATGTGTAGATTTTGGTGCTAGTGATGATTGTGATTGTGAAGATTGTTGATACTCCCCCAACTACCAAGTCAAGTGGTACTCCATGTATTTGTCCTATTATTTTCACTATGCACTAGTAATATTTTGTATAGGGCTTGCATGAAATTTTTGCTAAGTATATATATGCTATGCTATGGGAAATCCTAGTAGATGTAGTCTTGGTAGAATTATTCTCTAAGTTAAGATACTTGTTGATATCATTCTTAGCCTAGATATTAGTAAACAAGGGTGGATTTTATACACATGCTACGGAAATTTTACTAAGTCTTTTGACTTATGTTTTTGCTTAATAAAACTACTAAGTGAATGAGTCACCTGGGTGGAATGGTATGAATGGGATATGTTGAGTGGTTACACAAGGCCTAGTGACTGGCAACCTTGTGTATCACACTTGTGGAAAGCCACCCAGGAACAAAGGGATTTGAGATACTTAGTGTTTAGAAGCTTCTAGTGCAACCACATGGCATATGGGCTCTGCCTGGATCATATAGGTTGCAATAAATTAGCCAGATGGACAGAAGGTGGTAGGGGGTGATAGGTTGGAACGCGTCCATTTGGTCTAAGGGAAGGCTTCTGAAATATCTTGTCTCGATGTATGTTGATTCTTGTGGGGAAAGTGCACCACCTCTCGAGAAGGAAAAATCTAAGTACTTATCCGTGTCCCGGGCAATGGACAATTTGAGAATCAAGACATTGAAGCTATCAAGGATCTCCTCATCCCAATTTCTAAGTTAAAAACCTGTGGTTGAACAAGGGCAAAGGACCAGTGGTTACACAAGTCCTAGTGACTGGACTACCTTGGGTATCACACTTGTGTTCCTTGGGAGTTTTTGATAAACAAAAACTTAGTGTTTTCAACTGATATGAAAAAAACCATTTTGAGAAAGGCAAGCCTAAGCTACACTTAGCCAAATTCTTATAGAAGTTAGAAACTACTATTCTACTATGGTATCACTTGCCAATACTATTCCAATGTTTTGACCCACTATGGCTGTAACTTATGATGTTGCAGGATACTCTGATGAGGATTAGGGTTGTGAGTATACACTCAACATGCTTGCCCATGCCACATAAAGATGAAAACTTTACTTCATTTTACTTATGTTATGAACTCTTGTACTAGCCTATGGCTATGGAGTTGTAAAATACTATGTTATCTCTGGAATGACGATGTAATAAAGACCTTTGTATCTGTGTACTTCATCTTAAATTGTGGATGCTAGCAATTGATCTGGGGACTATCATTGCAATCACAGGGATCCTTTACCTTATAAAGGTGGGATCTTACAGATGGTATCAGAGCACTGTTTTTCTTGTAGGATTTATGACCCTAGGTTGGATTAGACTAAGAAAACCACTAAGAAAAAATGCAACTCTTTGCAAATTCCACACTTGTCTTTTTCTTCTCATAAACCTTTACTAATCTTCTTTCTCATCTCTATTTGTAGATGGCTGCCATCAACGAAGCCGTCAAGAAGGGACCACTCATGACCATGACTTTAGAATGTGAGACGGAGTTTCCCAAAGCACTCAAAACCCTTATGGTTAGCTTGGGGATACATGGTGAGGCCGTGTACAAAGGATTTCCAGTAATGGATGAAGGAGAAGAATATTGGTGGGTGCAACTTCACTTGTACAAAAACAAGGGAGACAACCAGAGTCGGGACTCTACATGGGCACCAACTCAGAAATGTATACAACATTCTTTGACTCTGGCAAGAAATGCAGCTTGGAATGCTATCAAGGAGCTTGGTGAAAGACTCAAGTGTAGAAAGCTCAACACTAAAAATGATTTCGAGGAGGAGAAGAAGTATACCCAAGACTTAGAGACCGCAAAAAATTGGCATATGAGTGAGAATGGTAACATACTCCACTAGTTGGACCACCACACTTGTCGTTTTTCTCGCAAATTTGTCTAAGTTACGTTGAACCTTAGTGTTTGTATTGGATTTGTGTATGCCATGACTTGTATGTTTTATTGTCGAAAATGTGCTTGTGTTTTTATTGTCTTGTGATTTTTCTCTATTTGTATTGATTCTAACCTTTCTCTATCTTATACAATAGATGCCTAACATTGTTATCAGCACTGCCGAGGAGTTCAAGGGAACTTGCTTCGGTTCTCTTCTTGTGGAGCTCACTAGTGTGCTCAACCTTCCACTTCCTAGTATCACGACACTCCAGCTCACCAAGTTTGAGAGGAAGGACCTTTGGGGCTTCAGATTCACATAGCCTGGATGCCAGACGGAGCCACCCACGGAGGAGATCACCTTCAAGATGATGCATGATGACAAGGAGAAGGGCTTAGATGTAGTCATGTAGGAGATACTTGGACGCCTGGTTGGGAGGCACTCCACCGAGCTTAGAGGCCTCTACTTTCACCCGTTCGGGAGACGTGACGAGCAGGGTGAGGCTGTAGAGTACGATGACGCTACTAGAGAGACGATTGAGCCAGTTCGTCTGTACCTTTAGGACCTAGAGGGCCTTATTAGACACCTCGACACATAGAGGACCAACGTCATGTTTAGCAATGACGAGCTCCAGGTTCAGTTGAGGGAGAAGGACAAGCTCTTCGCGGAGCAAGGTGAGATTGTCAAGGAGATGGAGGCCAGATTCGAGAGCGAGGACAAGAAATTCAAGAATCAGGAGAAAAGAGTCCTAGACAGAAACAAGAAGATCCGGGAGATGAAGGATGAGATAGAGGCCAAGGAATTCGAGCTCGAGCACCAGCAGGGAGTGATCAAGAGACTGCGCTCACAGAACAGAGCTCTCCGTGCGAAGTTCGAGGCCTTGACCACCAATGTCGATGAGTACAAGACAACCATGGAGTCAACCGGACTTACACTTGTTGACGTGGAGGTCGACATGGAGGAGTAGTATAGACTACTCGACTATCATTTATCTATCATACTTTGATTACTGAGTCGCAATAACCATCCAACATGTGGATGGATTGCTATTGTGTGTTTGCATTTTCAAAACCTGTTGTTTATGTCATTCAAACTCTATGTTATTTTGAGCTTGGTTATTGTGATTGTTTCTATGTGATGTATTGTGCATGTTAAGAATCTATGGGTATCTCATTCTTATCCTTATTGAAACCACAGATGCCTCCCCGTCGTGCCAATCCCAACCAAAACAACAACTATAACGTCACTCCCGAGATGCAGCAGTTGATGACAGCTCAAGCTCAACTGGTGCAGATGATGACGCAGTTCATGCAAAATCAGAATCAGAACAACAATAACAACAACAACAATCAGAACAATCCTCCAGCATTTGACATGCTCACCAGATTTCTGAGACTAAGGCCTACAAAGTTCTCGGGAACCACTGATCTAATGGTAGCCAATGACTGGTTACGTTCGGTGAACAAGGACTTAGTCACTGTTGGCTGCACCGATGAGGAAAAAGTCGGGTTTGCAGCACATCAGCTCGAAGGACCAGCAACAACCTGGTGGGACAGCTTACAGATCACCACTCCCCTTGAGGATGTGGCTTGGGCTATTTTTGAGGATGGTTTCCGTACAGCTCACATCTCATCCGGAGTGATGAACTTGAAGAAGGAGTTCCACAATCTGAAGCAGCGTCACCACAGTGTGGCTGAGTACATTGAGGAGTTCAACAATCTGGCGCGCTATGCACCAGATGAAGTTGATACTGATTCTAAGAGGAAGGAGAAGTTCCTCGAAGGATTGAATGATGAATTGAACCCGCAGATATCTGTTGCCTATGTCCCAACATATCAATCACTCTGTGACAAGGCCACCATCTTGGAAAACAAGATGAAACAGGTTGAGGGAAGGAAGAGGAAACATAACTTTGATAAGCACAGCTTGGGTTCGTCTCACAAGCGTTCCCATAATGATGATAGTGGAAGTTCTGGATTCCACAAGCATGGGAAATACAACATCCACCACAACCACAACTCTCATCATGAGAACAAGCACCATCGCAGTCATGATAATGACAAGTATAGGAACCACAAGAGTGGACACAAGAGCCACCAAAGTGGAAGTGGTAATGGAAGTCAGCCTGTAAAGAAAGATCTCAGTCAGGCTAAGAGTTACAAGTGTAAGAAGATGGGGCATTATGCTAATAAGTGCCCAGAAAAGAAAGTTGAAGGAGCCAACAAACCCAACCCTTTCCAGAAGGGACAAGTGAACAACATTAGTGTGGAAGATATCTATCAAGAGTCTGATGCTGTGGCTGGTAAGTTCAAGCTTAATTCTTTTCCAGCACTTGTTCTTTTTGATACTGGTGCATCGGATTTATTCATATCAAGAGCATTTGTTGATAAAAATGGACTTCCAACTGAAACTATTGGGTGTCCTATAAAAGTAAGCTCTCCCGGTGGAGAGATGATAGTGAACTTTGGATGTCATGATCTAGTAATAGAGTTTGGGAAGTATAAGTTTCCGGTTAGTTTGATAATCCTAGATTCCCAAGGATTGGATGTAATTTTGGGAATGGATTAGATGACTAAGTATGAAGCAGTACTAGATTGTGCCAATCGTACTATCACACTCACTACCCCGGATAAGAATCGGATTAGGTTCAAGTCTAATTTCGAATCTAAAGGGAGTAAGTTAAATTCTCTTAAGGGGGTTAGTTTAGGCAGTGTGCTAATTGTGAGAGAGTATCCGGATGTGTTCCCGAAGGAATTGCCTAGAATGCCACCAGATAGAGATGTAGAGTTTCTGATTGACTTGCTACCAGGATCTGGACCAATAGCAAAGAGACCCTACAAGATGTCAGTGATGAGTTGAAAGAACTCAAGAAACAACATGGAAAGCAATTGCTAAAAGGATTTATTCAACCAAGTTCTTCGTCTTGGGGTGCAGCAGTTATGTTTGTTGAGAAGAAAGATAGAAGTCAAAGGTTATGCATAGATTATCGTTCACTCAATGAGGTGACTATCAAGAAAAAATATCCTTTGCCTAGAATCAACGACCTGTTTGATCAGCTAGAAGGAGCCCGTGTGTTCTCAAAGATTGATCTTCGATCAGGCTACTTTCAGCTTAAAATTAGAGAGCAAGACATACCTAAGACTTCTTTCACCGCTAGGTATGGTTTGTATGAGTACACATTGATGCCATTTGGTTTGACAAATGCACCAGCCTATTTCATGAACATGATGAACAAAGTGTTCATGGAGTTTCTTGACAAGTTTGTTGTTGTATTCATCAAAGAAATTTTGATCTACTCCAAGAGCAAGGAAGAGCATGAAGAGAATTTGTGTTTGATAATTGAGAAGCTCAGGGAGCACAAGCTGTATGCCAAATTCAGCAAGTGTGAATTCTGGTTGAATGAAGTGGGATTCCTCAGACATATTGTGTCGGCAGATGGTGTAGCTGTCGATCCCACAAAAGTGTCAGTTGTAACTGAGTGGGAATCTCCTAAGTCAGTGAAAGAAGTTCGTAGTTTCCTGGCTTGGTAGGATACTATAGAAGATTCATTGAGAATTTCTCAAAGGTAGCTAAGCTGATGATAGAGTTACTAAAGAAAGACAAGAAGTTTGACTGGACTGAAAGATGTGAACTCAGTTTCCAAGAATTGAAGAAGAGACTAGTGACAGCACCAGTCTTATGTCTGCCAGATTTGGAAAAGGATTTCCAAGTATATTGTGATGCATCTCACCAAGGATTGGGAGGAGTTTTGATGCAAGAAGGGAAAGTAGTAGCTTATGCCTCGAGACAACTCAAAACTCATGAAGTGAATTATCTTACTCATGATTTAGAGTTAGCCTCTATTGTCCATGCACTCAAAACATGGAGGCATTATCTTTTGGGAAAACGTTGTGAAGTGTTCACAGATCACAAAAGTTTGAAGTATATCTTCACTCAGAAGGAAATCAATATGAGACAAACAAGATGGTTTGAACTCATCAAGGACTATGAATTGAGTTTGTAATACCATCCCGGTAAAGCAAATCTTGTAGTGGATGCTTTAAGCCGTAAGGTTTATGTGAATGGCCTTACTAAGGGAGAATTGCGAGATGATCTGTGTACCCAATTCAAAGATCTCAGATTGGAGATAGTGCCGGAAGGACATCTCATGTCATTGGATGTTCAACCCACATTGTTGGACAGGATCAAGGAAGCCCAAAAGATGGACAAGGAAATTAATGAGATCAAAGGATTAATGAAAAAGGGGAAATCTAAAGGTTTCCATGAAGACAAACTTGGTACCTTATGGTATGGAAAACGTATCTGTATTCCGCAAGATTCAGAACTTTAGAAACTGATTATGCAAGAAGCACACAACTCACCATATTCCATTCACCCGGGTAACACCAAAATGTACATGGACGTGAAGGAAAGATTCTGGTGGAATAATATCAAGAGGGACATCGCAGAACATATTGCATTGTGTGATGTGTGTAGTCGAGTGAAAGCAGAACATCAGAAACCAACAGGATTACTGTAACCACTACCTATTCCTGATTGGAAGTGGGACAAGATTGGAATGGATTTCATCACCGGACTACCAAGGACTAGATCAGGATATGATTCTATCTGGGTTGTTGTAGATCGCCTAACTAAGGTGGCTCATTTCATACCCGTAAAGACCACATATACAAGTGCTAAGTTAGCCAAAATCTATATGAACAGGATTATATGTCTGCATGGAGTACCCAAGAGTATTGTGTCTAATAGAGGAACTCAATTCACTTCGCATTTTTGGCGACAATTGCATGAGTCATTGGGAACAAGATTGGAGTTCAGCACATCTTTTCACCCCCAAACTGATGGACAGACAGAAAGAATCAATCATATTCTAGAGGACATGTTGAGGGCATGTGCCCTAGACTACGATGCTAGTTGGGATGAAAGTCTGCCCTACGCAGAATTATCTTACAATAGCAGCTATCAAGCCAACATTGAGATGGCACCATTTGAATTTCTCAATGGAAGGAAGTGTACTACACCATTGCTATGGAGTGGTGTAGGAGAAAGAAATTAGTTCGGACCAGAACTGATTAAGGAAGCTGATGAGAAAGTCAGATTAGTAAGGGAAAAATTGAAGATATCACAGTCCCGACAGAAAAGCTACGCGGATTCAAAGCGTAGAGAGGTCACCTATCAAGTAGGTGTTAGAGCCTATCTTAGAGTCTCACCACTCCGTGGAGTGAAGATATTTGGGATCAAAGGAAAGTTGGCTCCAAGGTATATTGGACCATTCAAGATTTTGATCCGCAAAGGAGAAGTGGCTTATGAGATTGAATTCCCTAAACCACCGTCTGCCGTTCACAATGTGTTTCATGTGAGTCAGTTGAAGAAATGCCATCCGGAGATGGAAGAAACTTCTTTGAAGGATACTATACCTATGGAAGAGGTTCAGTTGGAGAGTGATCTCACCTATGAGGAGAAACCTATCAAGATTCTTGACACTGCAGAAAGAATTACTCAAACCAAGACTATCAAATTCTGCAAAGTTCAGTGGAACCATCATTTCGAAGAAGCAACTTGGGAAAGAGAAGATGACCTTTGGAAAGATCACCCTCACCTATTTGCTAGCCAATCCGAATCTCGAGGATGAGATTCATCTTAAGGGGGTTAGATTTGTAACATCTCGAAAATCTTGACTTACAAAAGTTATCATATCATTCATGCATTCATAGCATTTAGTCTACAAAAAATTTTCCAAACAAAATTTCAAGTAAGAAACCATGTTATGCCTATTATTTTATGCAAATAAGGCAATGGATTTATTTTATTTTTCAAAGTATGAAAGTGCATGTGATTGATCAGTGATGTTTTATTCACAAAAGGATGCAAGACTTGCACTACAAAAATCTAGAGTTGATTTAAATTCAAAACCATTTGATTTGGATTTGATTTGGATTCCTGAAAATCAAATTAGAAACAGAAAAAGAGAGAAGAAAAGGAAAAGGGATGGCGGCACCTTTTCAGCCCAGCATCCCACTAAGCCCACCCGTCCATCTCGCCCTCTCCACTTTTTCTCACGCGTGAACCAACCCTCACCCTGCTGACACCAAGGCCCCACCAGCGCCACCTCGTCATCGTCCCCGCGTGACCCGTTCCCCTCTCCCTCGCTGCAGTTTCCTGTGATGAATTCGTGGCGTCAATTCGCGTTGATTGCGCCAGTAATTCTCCCCGCGACCACGCCCTACTTAATTGCCCACCTATCCTCCCCATTTCCCCTCAGACCCCATACCCTGAACGCCTCCAGGCTGCAAGAATTCCTCGCCCAAACCCCCTCTGCTCCGACGAGCTGCAACGCTGATTCCGGCCAACTCCGGCCACCCCTCTACCCCTAGCTTCCACAAGCTTGACCAGCAAATCCGTACGCACCTGCTAGTAGCCCTAGCTTGGCCGTGCGTGCCCCACAACCTCGGCAACGACCAAGTCCGAACGCCGCCTTCATCTGCATCCACTCCGGAGACCTCTACCGATAACTACTGACCGCCCCCTCCTCTCTGGTTGATACCCCTACAATATCCTCTCTCTCACGCATCTGACACACTCTTTGTATTGCCTTGGCGTGCCCGTAGCCTCGCCAACATCGACGACCGAGCGTGCTCGAATCCAGGAGCTTCTCTAATGAGCAATTGCTGACACGACCGTGCGCCCCTGGCCATCCCACGAGAACCCTGAGCTTCGCCACATCCCTGCGAACTTGGTGAGCATCTCCCCTTCCTTCCTTGCTTACTGTTTTTGCCAGAACACTGCTGACAGAGTGCCACCGCCGCTCACCGTTGAGCCAGCGCTGCTAGTTCTTGGCAGTGCGCTGTGAGCCGTTCGATCTAGATCCAAGTGATAGGATAGATTGACTTAGTGAAAGGGTATGATTTGATCTGAGCCGTGTAATTCAATTTTAATCATGCAGTCCACAGGGAACGATCCGTGTGAACCGGTATCAGCCAATGGAATCATTCCACGTGGCCTGTCATGTCTGTTTAAAAATCCAGAAAATGAATTTAAATGATTAAACTTGTAAAATTGATAACTTTTGTTCTGTTTATCCAAAAAATGCAAATAAGATACCATTGGATTCAGAAAAATAAATCCTACACTAATGTGGGCTTAGTTTTGTATTTTGTTTATGTAAAAAATGTAATTTTATGCAGAGACAAATATAGGCTTATTTTGACTATATAAATTATTTTGAAAATGTTTATAAGGCCAAATTAAGTTTTTTTAGACTATATTTAGTTGGTTTTGTGTTCAATACTGTTTGACTTGTCTTGTTTAGTTTAGAAAAATCATCACATGTCATTTGCATGCATTCATAATACTTTTGCTTGAGTATTGGAATGTGAATTTGGTGCTATTATTTTATGTGTAGATTTTGGTGCTAGTGATGATTGTGATTGTGAATATTGTTGCTACTCCCCCAACTACCAAGGCAAGTGGTACTCCATGTATTTGTCCTATTATTTTCACTATGCACTAGTAATATTTTGTATAGGGCTTGCATGAAATTTTTGCTAAGTATATATATGCTATGCTACGGGAAATCCTAGTAGATGTAGTCTTGGTAGAATTATTCTCTAAGTTAAGATACTTTTTGATATCATTCTTAGCCTAGATATTAGTAAACAAGGGTGGATTGTATACACATGCTACGGAAATTTTACCAAGTCTTTTGACTTATGTTTTTTCTTAATAAAACTACTAAGTGAATGAATCACCTAGGTGGAATGGTATGAATGGGATATGTTGAGTGGTTACACAAGGCCCAGTGACTGACAACCTTGTGTATCACACTTGTGGAAAGCCACCCAAGAACAAAGGGATTTGAGATAATTAGTGTTTAGAAGCTTCTAGTGCAGCCACATGGCATATGGGCTCTGCCTGGATCATATAGGTTGCAATAAATTAGCCAGATGGACAGAAGGTGGTAGGGGTGATAGGTTGGAACGCGTCCATTTGGTGTAAGGGAAGGCTTCTGATAGCTCTTGTCTCGATGTATGTCGAGTCTTGTGGGAAAAGTGCACCACCTCTCGAGTAGGAAAAATCTAAGTACTTAGCCGTGTCCCTAGCAATGGACAATTTGAGCATCAAGACATTGAAGCTATCAAGGATCTCCTCATCCCAATTTCTAAGTTAAAAACCTGTGGTTGAACAAGGGCAAAGGACCAGTGGTTACACAAGGCCCAGTGACTTGACTACCTTAGGTATCACACTTGTGTTCCTTGGGAGTTTTTGATAAACAAAAACTTAGTGTTTTCAACTGATAGGAAAAAAACCATTTTGAGCAAGGCAAGCCTAAGCTACACTTAGCCAAATTCATATAGAAGTTAGAAACTACTATTCTACTATGGTATCACTTGCCAATACTATTCCAATGTATTGATCCACTGTGGCTGTAACTTATGATGTTGCAGGATACTCTGATGCGGATTAGGGTTATGAGTCTACACTCAACATGCTTGCCTATGGCACATGAAGATGAAGATTTTACTTTATTTTACTTATGTTATGAACTCTTGTACTAGCCTATGGCTATGGAGTTGTAAAAGACTATGTTATCTCTGGAATGACGATGTAATAAAGACCTTTGTATCTA
Source organism: Avena sativa (assembly GCA_916181665.1). Classification (NCBI taxonomy): domain Eukaryota; kingdom Viridiplantae; phylum Streptophyta; class Magnoliopsida; order Poales; family Poaceae; genus Avena; species Avena sativa. The sequence continues at coordinate 20,972,871 of OV702282.1, read as the reverse complement.
TGTACTTCATCTTAAACTGTGGATGCTAGCAATTGATCCAGGGACTAGCATTGTATTCACAGGGATCCTTTACCTTATAAAGGTGGGGTCTTACAGATATCAAGAGTCATGACACCCTTCCATAGTTTCTACAAGTCTCGTATAAGAGGCTGCATGAACAGATCAAAATCCTTACCAGGTGATTTGGGACCTATGATGAGTAAAGTTAGGAAGCAATTCGGGTGATTAGTGCATGCCTAGGGAGGCAGGTTGTAAATTGTAACAAGTACTAGCCACATGCTGTACGAGTTACTCATGTTGCCAAATGGGTTAAATCCATCTGTAGCTAGGCCAAGTCTCAAGTTCCTTGGATCTGCAACAAATCCTGGATGAGCCTTGTCAAAATTCTTCCATTCATCGCCACCAGCTAGATGTCTCAGTAAGTAATCGTATGGCTTGAGAATCTCTTGATGCCATCTTGTTTCCTTAGATGTTTGTTCTGACGGAAACAACCTCTACAATATATCTATAATTGGAAAATATCTCAGAACCTTACAAGGATCTTTCTTCTTTTTATCACCATTTTTCCATCATGAGTTGTCACATACTAGGCATTCATCAAGGTTTTCATAATCCTCCCAGAACAATAGATAGTTATTTGGACAAAAAATGGATCTTCTTATATGATAGTCCAAGTACCTTGATGTAATATTTCATCTCATAAAAGGATTTTGGCAGTCCTTCCCTAGGGATTGACTCGCTGTATACCTTAATCACTGCATCGAAAGATTTGTTGGTAACCTTGTTGGACGACTTATCCTTTAGTAATTTCATTACCAATTCGTATCTTGAGATACCAGAATCAGGGTCCACTGAACACTTGGCATCTTCTATCAGGTCAGATAAAGGTGATCTTTTAAGAGAAGTGTCGCCCTTTTTTGTTGCAGTGGGGTACATGTCCCTTAACAAACCAGAAAGGTCCTCATCCTTGATCTGATGAGCTTCAGGTGGACCAGCATTATCTAGAGGATCAAGAACAGGCTGATCATATGGTTCACCATGTTTAGTCCACCTAATGTATGTGCGTTGCATCCCAGTAATAAATATATGGTCTACAACTATGCTCTGACTCGGATTTTTATAATTAAGGTATTGTTAGCATGGGAAAACACATCCGAGTCACCGCTATGCTATTTAACAAACTTTATGAAGTCATTAACACCTTCCCAATAAGAAGGTGTTGCTTTTTGTCCGTTCAATATCCAATATCCGTCCATCTGTTGAGGATAGAGATGGTCAAAATCTTTCATGATATTTCAGCGAACAGGTTGATTACAGATCTAACTAAGCCAAGATATCTGAGCAAACTAATGGAATATAGAACTATAAATGCCACGTAATTTTATCCTATTTCAAAAGTTGAGTGCAGAACTATGTTACATATTTGAGAGAACAGATGGACCGAGCGCAATAAAATGCTAACCAATTCGAACAAACACTATGATCAAGTGCAGAACAATGTAAAACGAACAGATCGAATACGAAATGACTTCTAGGGAATGATTCGAGGAAATTATAAGCGTACCATTGGGATCGACCAGCTGAATTCCGGTCTGTGTGCGTCTCGAGAAGAAAGCCGCCGCCAGCGATGGTGTTAGCCGCCTCGGCTGGTAGACGGAGGGTGAATGTTTTGCAGTGCGGCCTATGGTTTTCATGGTCGGTGCGTCTCCAGAAAAATGGCAAAGAGATAGTAGCTGGTTGCTGGAGTGAATGCTCGAGCAGGAAAGTTTTGGCGCACGCGGGCTATGTGTCCCGGTTGTCAACAATTTTCACACGAAATATCTGCCATTTTTTTCCTACCTTGTGTTTTCTTCCTTGTTGACGTTTGGAATTTTTATTACCGGGCCCATGAAATTAGCCTATGAGGGCCAAGCATAGGCAAAAACTTTCTAATTCGGCCTTTTCATGGTCTTGTGGCCGTCGATCACAGCCCATTTAGTTTAGGAGTGAGCCCATTGAATATTGCCCATGACGATAAAAAAAAGCTCAGTCTACCTATTTTTTGTGTAAAAACTACTTCATTATATAGCAATGTTTAGTGTAGCTGCCAGGAGCGCCACCATATATTATTTCAAATGAGATAAACTTGGTCAAAGAAAGTCTTTTAAAATTATAGAAGGAACCATTTAACGTTTCTGTTGTATTAACTATTTCTTTTGTAGTGGCAATGCATGCCGTTTACATGTTCTGAGATCTCGAGTTTGAATGGTAGGCAATTTTTGTTTTTCTTGTAGTCAGCTTTTTGTACTCTGAGGCTGACATCTGAGACACATGTAAAATGCTGCTGCGTCTATGAATGTTCCTAAGGTCAGAACGGAGGACTCGATCCAAAAAAATAGTCCAACACATACACATTTCTTTCAAATAGAGGCTGACATCTGGGACCAGTCATAGACACGTTTCCTGCACAGGGGAGGCTAACATCTAGGACCCAGCAACGGACCAAGGTCAAAATAATGGTCGTGGAAATTTCTGTTATATATACTAACACTGATATGTGGGACCCAACAACGGATTATAGATTAAGTTTGAAAAAAATACATATACCTGGGTCACAATAAACTGCTGCTGCATCTAGCAATGTTGCCAAGGTCAGAACGGCAGACTCGACCTAAAAAATAGTCCAACATACACACATTTCTTTCAAATGGAGGCTGGCATCTGGGAATAACCTACACACATATCCTCGTAGAGGAGGCTTACATCTGGGACCGAGCAACTGACCAAAGTCAAACAACGGAGGTGGTCAAAAAAAGTCCATCATAGAATATTTCATTTACTGAGAGGCTAACATGTGCGACCCACCAGAAAGACCTTATATAGGTGCTACATTAAGAAACATTGCCAAGTTTGAATAAGGTAGGCGCGAGCGAGAAAAAATTTCAACATGCACACGTTCTTCTAATGAGATGCTGACATGTGGGGCCCTACACACGCTCTTCTAATGAGATGCTGAAATTTGAGAAAGGACCCCATGGAGAATATCCTATGTAGTATAGCTCATGTAGAGCTGCCTATGTAGAATAGCCAAACTCTTTTTAATTTTTCCTTTTGGGCATTGCCCCTCACCTCTCAATATTTTTTAAAAAACTCTACCTGCAGATTTTATTTTATAGCGCCTGTAGTTCTTAGTTCAGCTGCCAGGAGTGCTGACTTATTACTTGATGGGAGATAAAATGTTTAAAAACAGTCTTTTTAAGGAGACAAGTCAATATGTTATAATAGAAAATCTTAACATTCTTAATCGATTAGTTGTTTCTATCGTAGTGGCAAGGCACGCAGTCTATCGGTGGTGAGGTCTCGAGTTCAAATTCTAGGAAATTTGTGTTATTTATAGAGTTACATTTTTGTACTCTCAGGCTGATATCCGGGACCCAGATAAACTGCTGCTGTATCTAGCAATGTTGCCAAGGTCAGGATGGCAGACTCGACCCAAAAAAATAGTATGTGGGACCCAGATAAATTGCTACTGCATCTAGCAATGTTGCCAAGGTCAGGACGGCGGACTCGACCCTAAAAAACAGGCCAACATATATACACACATTTAATTCAAATAGAGGTTGACATGTGGGACCCAGCATGAACATGTTTAATTCACATAGTGGCTGACATGTGGGACTCGGCATAGACACGTTTCCTGCACAGAGAAGGCTGCAATGTGGGACCCAACATAGACACGTTTGCTGTACATAGAAGGCTGACATGTGGGACCCAGCATCGGAGTGTAGATTAATATTTTTTGTACTCTATAAGGCTTACATCTGGGGACCAGGTAAACTGTTGCTGCATCATAGACACGTTTACCCCAAAAAAAACCACCAATGTTGCCTAGGTCATCACGCCGGACTGAATCCGAAAAACAGTCCAACATACACACGTTTCTTTCAAATAGAGGCTGACATCTAGGACCCAACATAGACACGTTTACTGTATAGAGGTTGCTGACATCTGGGACCCAGCTACGGACTAAGGTCAGAACAACGGAGGTGGCCGAAAAAAGTCCATCTTAGCACATTTCATTTACTGACATGTGGGACCCACCAAAGATACCTTATATAGGTGTTGCATCGTGCAACATTTCCAAGTTCGAATAAGGTTGGCGCGAGCGAGAAAAAATTCCAACATATACATCTTCTATTGAGATGCTGACATGTGGTACCCAGCAGCGTGACCAAACGACACATTCGTCGAGCAACACTATCTAGTTCGGAATAGGGTAGCGCTAGAGAAGAAAAAAATTCCATCATATACACACTATTCTTCTAATGCGAGGCTGACATATGGGACCCACCAGCCTATATAAACGACTGATGCATCGAGCAACATTGACAAGTTCGAAACACGGAGGCGCGAGCGAGAAAAAAGTCCTATATGCACACATTTCTTCTAATGAGATGCTGGCATGTGGGACCCAGAAGTTTGGCCAAATGGAAGATTCATCGAGCAACTCTATCTAGTTAGGAAAATGGTAGCGCTAGAGAAGGAAAAATTCAATTATATACACACGGTTCTTATAATGAGATGCTGACATATGGGACCCACCAGCCCTGAATAAACGGCTGATCTAGCGAGCAACGCTGTCAACTTAACATGGAGGCGCGACCGAGGGCAAAAAATCTAATCATACACACGTTTATTCTAATAAGAGTATGACACGTGGGGCCTAGCTGCGTGATTATATATCTGGCAGCGCTATCAAGTTCGAAACAGGATAGCACGACCGAGGCAAAAAATCCATCATACACACGTTTCTTCTAATTAGAGGGTGACAGGTGGGCCCAGATGCGTGATTAAATGGCAGCGCAATCAAGTTCGAAAGAGGGTAGCGGGAGCGAAGGAAAAATTTCATCATACATAGGATTCTTGTAATGATAGGATGGAATGTGGGAGCTAGCATCATGATTAACGGCATATAGATCGAGCAACGTTATCAAGTTCATATCAGGAAGGCATGAGCCAAGGGAAAAATCTATCACGCACATGTTTATTCTAGTGTGAGGATGACACGTGGGACCCAGCAGCCTGATTAAACGACAAATGCATTGAGCGATGCTATCAAGTTCGGAACAGGGAAGGAAAACAATTCCATCATACACAAGATTCCTCTAATGTGAGGCAGACATGCGGGACCTAGCAGCCTGACTAAACGGAAGAGGCATCAAACTACGTTATCGAGTACAAATCAGGGAGGCGTGACCGAAAAGTTTGGTTTGCTAGAGTCACAGACGTTTGGGACCCACACACAAAAAAAATACTTCGGCGAGTCTACATCTCGCGAGGAAGCGGAAATCTAGTGACATTAATTCATGAAATAACTCTTTGCTTTGTTTTGTACTGCATTTTCCTTTGTTTCGTACATAGATCCATATTGCAATAGTGTATACTGTTAAAATAGATAAACCTAATGTATATCATTACTGAATGTCCAAAATATCACTACTAGAATTTGTAGTTCTATTTTCTGACTACCACACCTTCCGTGTCCTCTTTGCTGCTGCTATTAATATGGATCCATTGCCTCTACTGTAAGATATGAATAAAGATAAGCACTCTTTCAGTTTCTTCTGTAGTTTGCATTGTCGTATGAGCTTCATATCTCTATGGTGTGGGTCTTGACAAGCAATCACACCAATATTGCGATTTGGTGGATTTGGTGCATGCAGTCTAGTGAATTCTGATACATCACCTAATAGGGCTAAGGTGTCCGATCTTTCGATGAGACGGTGATAGTCGATTTGGTGGAGTTTGGGCTTGACGATCCGACTACATGTGCGAGCACGAGCGCCAATGCAATCGCTAGGCCAATCTCATGGAGGTTACCGGTCCTGCGGAAACACGATCATCCTGACCAGCGAGGGTTTTAATTCCTACCTAAAATCGAGAACAAGTAAGAACTAATATTGAAAAGGTGGGATCCTGTATAGGTGCGAAGTACAAAAGGCCTCTGCGATGCTCGAGCCTTGGCGAAGTTGCTATGATGGATAACTTTATGTCTAAACAAAATCCAAGTCTAAAGTGACAGCTATGGGGAGTATTTAAGGAGGAAAATGTGGGATTTCGGCTAACCATAGAGGTGGTGGCCGAAACCAACCCTAGAAGTCCTTTTCTTCTCAAATACGGACTCTAAAAACTGGCTATTTTAATTCCTGCAAAAATTACATGGGCCTGGCCCAAAATAAAAGGTGTCGCAGCACCCAACTAAGCTATGGACGAAATTAGTATATAATATTCTTGAATAATTCTTCCAAGCCTTCTTTCTTTATTATGGTGGCTTCAAAGTTCTAAAATCTTCATTCGTGGCCTTCTCTTGAATCATCACATGCTTGCTGCCATCTCCATGCATGACCATGCTCCAGTGCATGTCCCTCTCATCCATGCTTGGTACATCATTCCTAAGAGTAATAAATACATCTGATTTAGGCAACATCATATTCTCATGTATGTGAGTAATATTTCAAAGAAATGAAAGTACCCGATAGTTAAGTTGCTTGGAAAGAGCTCGAGTGATAGTTCCTTGTATGTGTGTAGATGTAGGTACAATGTTTGATTCAATATATGGGATGTCCACATCATGCTCCCCTTCTTGAATTGAAGTCGTCCTCAACGCAATCTCATCTTCCTCACCAAAGTAAGGCTTCAAATCTGCAATGTTAAACGTAGGACTAACCGTACCAAAGTCTGCAGGCAACTCAAGTTTATATGCATTATCATTTATTTTCTCTACCACCTTAAATGGACTGTCCACACCCGGATTTTTAATCCCAGATGCCTGTCATGCCATACATCGCAATCCCAGGATTACCATTTTTTTGAGACATAACAGATTGGATATCATAGTACATCATCCATTACAAACCATACATAAGGTCTTACAACAAATAAAGGATCTCATGATCCAGTCTTAGTACAATTAAAGCAGTGGAAACGATAGCGTGGGCGAGACTCCATCTTCATGGTCACAGGCAATGCTGATGATGGGAGATGATCCTAGTTGTCATAACCTTCCTGTGGTCCATCCTCCTGATAGTCCTCTTCATATTCTGGCCACGGGAATAGCAGGGACAAATCCATGAGTACTCCTTAAGTACTCGCAAACTAACACTAACAGGTAAATGGTTTGAGTAGGAATGCTAAGCTCTAGGTTGTTTTGCAAAAAGCCAAATTTATCTCTAACTGAGTTTAGAAGCAAAGAAAACTAGTTTAAGGTTTTAAAACCCCAAAGTGGGAACTTGAGTTTTCATATCACAATCGTGTTGTGGTCAAGTCAAAGTCATGAATCATTTCACAAGTCATTTTGAAAACATCTGACGACAGAACATTATGGCCACTCCAACTGTCCATAACCGTGGACGCGGCTATTCGAATAGTTTGACACTCTGCAGAGGTGGTACACTTTCACCACAATATTCTATACATCCGTCAGGAACAATCCTGAATTCACCATACTCAGTATGCAGATAATCAATCCTAACCTTTCAATTACACACAATAGTATAGGCACCTCTCCTATGAGTTTGGCCTCCCAACCATGACCATCTGTCATCTTGGGAACTGCACAGGTGGTCCATCTTCACGAGGTAGACTCAGCTCAAACCTCAGCCGCAAGGGAACCCATACTAAGGTATAAAAACTTCCAGTCAAGCCCTACCCAAATTCGGGTATTGTGGTTTTATGGTAAAATTGGAATGGTATCGCATCTAGAGAACCATCATTTTATAAAAGGGCTAAGGCTCATGCCTCAATATTTTCATCATCAAAATCATCTGGTGTTCAAGAACACATGTCAAAACATTTCATTAGAATGACTCATCATTCTAAGGTTTTCATAATCATTTCCAACAAGTAATCCCATCTAGAGTGATCAAGTTTTATTCTTAGCACCAGCCACTAAAGTTGGGGGTAAACAGTAAATGAGGGGTGGTAAACAAGTGTGACTTATCTAAGTTCAATCTCATGCCTCAGGATGACATCAAGATCTATCTAACTTCGGCCAAGTTTTATGCTCTTTATGATACCTTTAATATCTTTACAAAACTTACAAGGCACTAAGTAAAAGTAATAAAGAGCTTTGATAAAGAAATAAAAATAAACAAGCTTGCAAGTAAAACTGGGATTTGGTGTAATCAAAGGGGGTATAATCACATATGCCTAAGGCATCTAGTTTGCATAATCCACTTGTAGTGTTAGGCTTGCAAGGTTGCAAGTGTAAGCTTGCATAGGTAACATGGAAGTGGTAGCTTGCCTTGTGCAGAGCAGTGGTTGAAGTTCTCCTCGGCTTCTTCCTCGTAGTAATCTCCTTCCTCTTCGTATCCTTGGTCGGTACTAGTGTCTATAAATTAATACGAGGTACACAATCACCAAACAATGCTTAACTAATTCTATTTATGACACCAGGGTTTTCACTAGATGATTTAGCATCATCACAATCATCAAAAGATTAAGGCACTAGTTTCATTTATTTTATTTTAGAATCATAATTTCTACTCATTGAAAAACTACTTAAGATTTAATATTCTCCAACTAAAACATGGGATCATGTTGACACATGTCATCACCACATATTTCAGTACTTGGGAATGTGATTGAAAATGGTGTCACAATTTAATAAGGTTTAACATTTTTATTTTAATTAATTAAAGTGACTAGAAATGCCTATGAGGCATTCTGTTATTACTTATCCATTATTTCTGTAAGTAAACCTAGATATTTTATATATTTAGGAAGGTCTTATAAAATGTGATTTTTGAAAGTTGGAATCAACTCAAAAGATTTTATGGTTGAATTTTCAAAAATGTTTGAATGCAGAAAATTCTTGCCTTGTTATTTTTACTATAGACGATCTATAATTCCAAATAATTTGAATCCAACAGGCTTGGATTAAGAATTTCAATACCATTCTAACAAAATTGGTTTCATGAAATTTGGTCCAGTGAAACTCTCTAGATTGAATTTTGAATCAACAGATAGAACTAGGTTTAAAAATAAAATGAAAAATCAAAATTTAAACTAATGGGTTGCGCGGGAGTGCTAACTGGGCCGGCCCACTGCGCACAGCGCGCGCGGGGGCGGGTTAAGTGGTTTTCCCCACCAGTCAGTGAGACAGGGGGTGCGAAGGGGTACGGGGCTATTACAACCGTAGGATTAGATGTAAGATCTATGGCTGAGGGTCGTCGTCAACGTCTGAACAAAACGCGACGATCACAAACCCTAGCGCGGCCAGGGGGGTCTGTGGCGGCTCACCGGGGCTCAGGCGATGGTCGGCGATGGGGACGAACGATGAAGTCTACGACAACGGTTCTCCTGGTACTGGCGGATCCTCCTGGGGTGGCTCCAATCGACGTCTCCCTTCTCCTCCAGCAGCGGCAAGCTCCGGCGATGCTATGCTCTCCTTGCTCCGGGAAGAAGTGGGAACGATCAGTGAGAGGTGGGGAGTGTAATGGTGTGGAGAAATCGAACGGGGAAGGCCTCTATTTATAGTGTGACAAGGGAACCAAAGGGTGCGGGCTGAGCTCGTCGGGGTCGGCTTCATAGTGAGCTATGGGCATGGCCGAAGGTAGGGGACGATGCGCTATCTCCTAGTGCGCTGTCTCCTAGCGCGGCAAGGGGCGGTGTGATTCGGTCAGAACGCGTCGACACTCTAGGTGGCACCGACGGTAGTTTTAATGGCGCACAATGGCTACGGGTCGCACGGCGGCGAACGGGGTTGTCTGGGAGGTTCCTGGGGCGGTGGTGATCGCGTACGCGGGCGGCGAAGGCGGTGCGCGGTTTGTGCGAGCATGTCAAGCGCGGCGCTCTGGCGCGCTCTAGACATGGTCGCAGAGAAATGGGCGCGTGCATTCTGGGTGGTCTAGTGGCTGGCAGGGCTCGAGGGCTGGACAGGGGGTGGCGGTGGACGGTGGCGTGCTTTCTAGACACGGCGGCTAGGCTCGACGCTTGCTCTGGCTAGCTAGCCATTGCCGGCTGGCAAGGGTTCTCTCGGGTTGGCATGGCATGGTGCACTGGGTAGGGGCTAGGGGTGTTCAAGGCATTGGTTGGCACTGAGGGAGACAAGTGTGATCAATGGTGAAGTTTGCTTAGCCAAATTACTGCTCAAAACAGTGAAGTTTGGCCAAATTGATTTTTTGTCTCCAAGTGTTTGATGAAATGGCCAAAAGAAATTCAAATTCAAATTTTGGGTTGAAACTTGGTGGATGCAAAGGTCACATACTAGGTAGTCTCTGGTTGCTTGGATTGTTCAAGGTGCACTGGTTTGGTTGGGTTTTGAGAAATGGTGATTTTCCCATATGAACTAGATTCAAATTTCAAATGTCATTTGAATAAGGTTGCCAACTGTTTTTGTGGGTTTGCAAGGTGGGCTTGGGTTCACTTTCACTTGGTATAGCAAGGGGTTAAACGAAATGGAATTGTTTCTGTTTGAAATCTTGGTCTAGAAACACTCAAGGTGGGCTAGTGAGGAAGATTGGCAAAATGACCATTTGCTTACTTTGTTTGTTTTTGAATTTCTATTGATTTGATTCTACTTGGAATTGATTTATATGATGTTGTTTTCATCTTTAAACGAATCCTTGCCATTCAAAAAATCAAGCAAGTCCATTCAAGCATTCATGCAATCATCACATATACACATGCATTCATAATGATTTTAATTAACAAAAGTTTTTGTTAACCCTAAATTTGGGTGATTGGAATTGATAACCTTGATTAATATTTTTGGTTTGTTCCAAACCTTCCCTCCTTAAACAAAATCTCGTCCCGAGATTTGATAAAAAGAAAACTAGGATTTAAAGAGATCTGTAAACTCCATCATAATGTAATCTTCTCGTTCCCAGGTAGCTTCTTCTTTAGTGTGGTTACTCCACTGGATCTTGAGAAACTTGATACTCCGGGTCCTGGTGGTTCTGAAAGCTTCCTCCAAAATACGGATGGGTACTTCGGGATATGTTAGGTCAACGTTGATCTCTATGGTTTAGTGATCAATATTCTTGAATACTTCGGTCTTCTCCGAGACTTCTAGGCATTTGCGAAGTAACAATATATGGAACACATTATGCACGGCTGACATCTCCTCTGGCAGTTCCAGTTGATACAATACTTCTCCTCAATGATTCAAAACCTTGAAGGGTCCGATGTATCTGGGGGCTGATTGCTCAGTTGATGTGGATCCTATTGGGAACCCCAAGAGCAAGGGGTGAAGCAGCACAGCAGCAAGTCTTCCCTTAGTAAGAAACCGAGGTTATCGAACCAATATGAGGAAGGAAATGTCACACAGGTGTTGCAGGCAACACGGAAACCTGCACAACACATTCAAGACTTTGCCCCAACTAACAGTGAGGTTGTCAATCTCACTGGTTGCTGTAACAAAGGATTAACTGTATGGTGTGGAAGGTAATGGTTTGCAGCAAGTAAACAAGTAAAAATGGAAGATGTATCAATGGTAAAGATTGGACCAGGGTCCATAGTTCACTAGAGGTGCTCTCCTTAGATAAACAACATGACATGAAGGGTAAACAAATTACAATAGGGCAATTGACAGGAACTGAGTAAGCCATACAAATTCAATACCAGACAAAAAGATCCTATGAGATTCTATTGGGCAATACAACAATATACATAGACAGCCATCCAGCTACATCTATGACTAGAAGTCCACCTTCAGCTTATTATCCGAACACCCTCCAGTATTAAGTTGCAAGCAACAGACAACTACTTTAAGCAAAGTTTCTAAGGTAAACAATCCACTTGTTCTATGAATAAGATACCGTTATTTTCTCCCTAGTGGCAACAACGCATCTACAACTGAAGATATTTCTGTCACTTCCCTTGGAAACTAGAGGCATGAACCCACTATCGAGCATAAATACCCCCTCTTGGAGTCACTAGCAACTACTTGGCCAAGATAGCTACTAACAACGGAGAGCATGCAAGATCACAAACAACACATGCATGATAGAATAAAATAGACAAAACCATTAATCAATCTGACATAGTAATCTCAATATCCATCGGATCCCCGCAAACACAACATGCATGATTACAAATAGATTAGATCTTGATCATGAACGGATCTCTCAAGATCTATACATGAAAGCACAAGGAGGAGATATAACCATCTAGCTACTACATGGACCCGTAGTCCAAGGTGGAACTACTCACTCTTCATACCGGAGGCTGGCATGATGAAGAAGAAGGCCTCTGGGATGATCTCCCCTCCGGTAGGGTGCCGGGAAGAACTTCAGATCCCCTCGATCTAGGGACGACGGTGGCGGCGGCTACAGAAGGTTTCGTGGAGTTTTGATCGGGTGCCTAGGGTTTCTGCATCAGGGGCTTCTTATAGGAGAAGAGGTGAGGTTGGGAGGTTGCCAGGGGCCCCACTCCCTGCCCAGGCTCCGGGGTGGGCCCACCCGTTCCTAGGGGGTGCGACGGCCCTGGTTCGCCTCTCCATCTCCCCTCTGGAGTTTGTGACGCCCACGGTAAAATATTGGCTTTGGACTTTTTCCCGTCTAATTTTGAGAATATTGATTGTCTGCCTTTCTAGAACCAAAAACAGAAGAAAAAAGGCAATTGGCACTGTTGCAACTTGTTAATAGGTTAGTTCCAAAAAATATATAAAAACACCTCAGAGTGTAGACAAAGCAAAGCAAAGTAGATACTAAACAAGCATGAAGCATCAAAAATTATAGATGTCGTGGGAATGACCACGGCAGATGCTGCAATCGGCAGCGAGTAGTAAAACATGGGGCAAGGGCGGCCAGCCATATGCCGTGCGAGATGAGGGCGGAGACACAGGGTTTTACCCAGGTTCGGCCCCCCGGAGGGTAAAGACCTACTCCTGCTAGAATGTATTATGATGGAAGTACAATGGGGCGAGCTCGGCGGCTAGGCGGCGAGTCGCTTGGGTGGATGATGGAACGTATCGTCTACACGCCCTCTAGGGAGGTTTATATAGACTCACCCCCTAGGGTTTACATATCTCAACCGAATCAGTTAAGGTTTCGGCAATCGTTTAACCTAATCTGACTGGGCCTATCTACTCTCCTGGGACTTCAGCTTCCAGTCGCCTGAATCCACGCCAGGTCTCGATCCAGTCGCCGTCCTACAGGCCCACTCGCCAGTTCCTGGGCCGGTCGGAAATGTCCTGCTGGGTATACCCCGGTAGGCATATCCCCATCAGTAGTCCCCGAGGCCGTCGTTGATTGGTCGCAGGTGTTCATTGGCAGTCGGAGTATTCGGATCCAATGCGGACGCCCAGTCGAATCGGCGGCGGACTCCTGAATAAAGGAAAAAACCAGTTATTCTAGTCGCAATGACAACAGTCAATCGGGTCGCAGCTCGGCGAACGGGTCGGCGAGATGTTTAGTCACTGTTGTAGTGATTGGGTCGGCGAGTCAAATGGATGAAGTTGGACCGTCAGATGCAGTCAAACTAGCCGTTGGGGTAATCCAACGGTAACTTCGGCGTATTCACCGCGTATTAACGGCTCCCAGAATTGGCGGGTAACAACCGCTATGTAAAGGAAATGGCAGGCGATCGGGGAACCATTTCGTCATTTCCTCCGATTTCGCCCATCTCCGTTTTCCTCCGTATCACGATACAATCGATCCAAAATCTTCCGACCTCCACGAACCTTTCCGCTAATGGCCCCCTCCACCGAACCATGGGGCAGGTCCAAGTGCTCCAGAGCGCTACTGGCATCCTTCGAGGAGGCCGGGATCCTGCGCGCCGGTAGGTGGCGCATCCCCGCGGCCGGAGAGGTGACTCCGGACCCGCGCGAGGGAGAATTTATTTGCTTCACTAGCCACCTGGAGCGGGGGCTGGGGTTTCCCACATCTCTCTTCTTCCGGCGCTTCTGCGCCTTCTACGGGATCCAGCCGTCGGACCTGGGCCCGCATAGCATCGAGCAGCTCGCCATTTTCGTGGCGTTCTGCGAGTGCTACCTGGGCTGCAGGCCCTACTTCCCCCTATGGCAAGATCTGTTCCACGGGAGGATCAGTCGCGAAGAATCAGGCGGCCCAATGCTTGCTGCGGGTGGCCTGACGTTTCAGTTGAAGTCGAAGGCCTCCTTCTTCGACCTGATGCTGCCTGCCAAGGCGGCGAGCGAGTGGAAGAAGTCCTGGTTTTACGTCACCGAGGAGACTCCGGACGGCGAGGTGGCGATCCCAAGGTACTCCGCCGAATGGCCCGAACCGCGCCGACTCCAGGTCGGCAAGCTCCCAGTAGACCAGCGGATGGTCGTGGACGAAATGCTTCAAACCATCCGCGGTCTAAAGAAGAAGGGTCTTCAAACCATCAACTTGTACAACTGTTGGCTCGGGCGGCGACTCGTTCCCCTGGCCCGCCGCGACCATTACATGAACGAGTACACGGGCATGGAGGACTCGACGAAATCCTGCCTCGCCGAGTGGAAACTCGAAGACTACGTCCTGGCGCTGAAGAAGATCACCCAGGCAGCATACCTAGACGCGAAGGCTGGGGTCGCCCCTACACCGCGAAGCATCCAGCTCCGACGGTAAGTCACTGTTTTCGCTACCATTCGCAGTCGCAGTTGATGCTGTCGCGGTTATACTGATATTGTCTCGTGTTTGCTGCAGTTATTCCAAGTAGTGGAAGGGTGGCTCCCACCCGCGGACGACGAGAACTCGAGCTCGTCCGTCCAGGACGGGGACGAGTCGCCTCCTGCCAAGGGCGGCGTCGGGAGCGACACGAGTGATGACGATCCCAAGGAAGACGCCGCCTCGATGGTCCGCAAAACTCGCGGGCAACATCAGCGCGAGCTCGAGGCGAGTAGAAGCCTCGAACGTCATGACGACGACGACGACGATGAGCTTCCCGAGCACACCTCGCGTCGTGAGGCTACACCGTCGAAAAAGAAGAAGAAGAAGGAAGTGAAGGCTCCACCAAAGAGGAAGACGAAGCCGGCAAAACAGGCATCTCCGCCTCGCTCGGCGAGTAGTTTCGATGCCACCAGCTTGGCCAAGGATGCAGCGCCGCAGACGACAGAAGCACTGGATGCCACTGCCGCCCTGAGTGAGGTACCTCCGGCCTCGCTTCCCCCCTATTCGCCCCAGTCTTTGGGTTGGGGGTTGTTCCAGCCGCAGCAGCTTCTCCTCCCAGGAGAGCTCCTGCTGAAGTCATTTCGGAGGCTCCTGTCGCGGCCTCATCGTCGAAGGGGCCTTCCGTGTCTTGGGCACTCGACGTTTTGGAGATGGGCCTCAGTCAGAAACTGGGCCCCGAACTGGAGAAGCCGGCCAGCATCCGCACGGGGCTGCGGTTCATACCAGTCGCCAAGTAAGTTTTGTTCATCTACTTTGCCTTTCGTTGTAATCAGACCATTTTGCTCATATAATCAATTCGCAGGACTGGAGTTAAAAAGATAGGCCACCCGTCCGTGGCCAAGGTGCCGCCAGTCGTTGCCAAGGAGGACCCCTCACGGAAGAGTAAAGCTGATGAGGTCGCTGCCCCCGCAGACAGTGCCAAGGAGGCCAAGGGCGATGATGTCGTCATGGTGTCTGACGACACGACGGTTGCTCCGAGTGGTCCTCCGACTGCGACGGAGGCGGCCTTAAAGACCAAGGAGGATGTTTCCTCGCCTGGGATGGCCGAGCCGGCTTCTCTTGGTGCTGGAGCGTCCACCGCGACCTTCCTCCGCTTCATGGCCAAAGCGGCTAAAACGAGGGGTACAACGCCATCGAGCCACGCACCTGGGGTCGCCGAAATGGAGGTCGAGCAGCGTCGCGGGCACACTCCAGCTCTTCTCGCATCTGTGGACGCGCTACAGCTCCATGGCATGCTGGGCGCAGCCATCCAGGTATGTCCAGTCCCCGAGGATCGGGCCACTGAATTTTAGTGGTCAGATTCTTTTGGTGTTTGATTTTATTTGTAGCGCCCAGTCCCCAAGTGCCCAGTCACTGAATTTCAGCGGGTGGGCACTTAGTATTTTTGATCTCCAGTCCCCGAGTGTCCAGTCGCTGAATTTCAGCGGGTGGGCACTTAGGATTTTTGATCTCCAGTCCCCGAGTGTCCAGTCGCTGAATTTCAGCGGGTGGGCGCTTAGAATTCCGTTGTTGTTAACTGTTTGACTTGTGCACAGGGCTTGCAGCGTGAATCACCGGCTTGCTGCGAAGTGTCGCGCGGAGAAAGAACTTGTTGCCGTCCAAGAGACGAACAAGGGACTCCAGGCGATCGCTGCCAAGGCAGAGGAGGTCCTCCAGGGCCTTGTCCCGGTGAGTGAACTGTCGGCGGCTCAGTCTGCCTTGAGTACGGCTGAGCAGCGGATCGCTGATCTTGAGCGCGAGCTTAAGGATGCGAAGGCGGAGGCGAGTTCAGCTGATGGGCGAGCCAGAGCTGCTGTTACGGCTGCCGCTGAAGAGCGGAAGGTCTCTGACGCCCTCGTTGCTGGGCTACAAGACGACTTCTCCTCTCTTCAAAGCTTCATCACGGGTCTCTGCCGTCTTTTGATTGGTAAATTTTCCTGCCTCTGCCTGTAGTAGCTACGTTATGGAATCGTCGTTGTACTTACTGCCGTCCCCTGTCCGCAGGTCGGATTATCGACAGCTCGGAGGAGGCGCAATCGTATGACGTGCGGCAGTGCGTGGCCACTCTGGTCGACTCGGCCACGTTGTCTGCGGCTTGCATTCGAGCGTATCTTCAAGAGATGTCGCCCACGGAAGTGATTCCCAGGGATCTCGTCGACGTATGGCGGTATCTGGAGAAGGCGCCGTTAGTCGTCGAGTTCATGACGCGGTCGACGTTCCGGCGCGGGGCGGCAACGTCGCTTAGACTTGGGCTTGCCCACTTCCCGGAGGACTTCGACCTTGACGACGTGACGCGTGTCTACCCCTCGTCGACGGGCTCGGTGGAGATTGCCGAGGTGCTGAAGCTGACGGACCGGGCCGCGGTATACTCCGATCGCGTCTGGGCGATGGGCGACCTCCTCCCTTATCAGGAGACGACTGTCGCGCCCAACGATCCCGAGCCGCCGCACCGGGACTTCAAGGTCGAGCAGCCCTTCCGTGCGGCGATGGCAGGTGAGTTGACGACGTACCCGTCAAACCCGTACACTCCCTTCATTCGCAACCGCAAGGGTGGTGGCGAGTCGACGTCGAAGCCTGCGAAATAGAAACATTGTGCCCTGGAGCGTTAGTAGTAATTTGGCCATTAGGCTCAACTTGTATTTTGTAATGAATTTGTTCTGTTGTGATGGAATTTCGTGTTATTTTGTGAATTGTCTTGCGATTTTGATTACTGATTAGACGAGTCCCCGAGCGCGTCCGCCCTTTTTATGGGGTTTACCTCGTTTGTTATGTGTTTGTGGTTTTGAACGTTTTATCGGTTGTTTTGTTATTGAGGTCGACTTGCCCGAGCTTAGAAAGCCAGTCGCAGGGCGACTCCCATGAGTGCTCTTTACTTGACTGTTTTCCCTTGCGCGAACGAGGTCGGGTAGCCGAGTCCCCGAGCGTGGTACTTGGTGGTTCTAGTCGCGACTCTAGGGTGGGTGAGGACTGGGCGCGTTAGAGTGAGCGCATCACTCCTGCCTGACCCGTCGGGTCAGTCACATGGCGAGTCCTGGGCACGCTCTCGTACTTGGCGTTTTCCCTAGTCGCTCGTGCTTAACTGGTCGTCACTCCCTGAGCGTGGTACTTGGCCGTTCGAGTCGCTGTGTCGAGGATGCGGAGGATCATGGTCGCTGTGAGGAGCGAAGGCAGTTGTCTTGGCTCGTTAACCCGGTCGAGCTAGGCGACTGCAATGGGGCTCCGGGTAGGCGTTTTTCGTGGACGTTACGAGTCCTGGGGTAACCCAGTGCCCTCGTAATGCACTACTTAGCCGTGCCGGTCGCTGTACCAGAGGTTGACTTCTGCAGTTAGCTTGACGTTGTTATTACGAGTGTGAGTGGCACAAGACACGGAGAGTAGACGCAATTTGCGGTAACCAATATGTTTTATTTCATAGCTAGTGGAGGGTACATGTATGGAGTTCTAGGAGTAGAACTTCCGTAGGAGGTTTACATTCCACGGTCGCTTGACGTCGAGTTTTCCGTCTCCGCAGACATCGGTGAGGTAGTAGGCGTCGTTGCCGAGTACTCTCCCGATGGCGAATGGTCCCTCCCACGAGGGGGAGAGCTTGTGCATGCCCTTCTTGTCCTGGATGAGGCGTAGCACCAGGTCTCCTTCCTGGAAAGTGCGAGTCCTCACCCGCCGGCTATGGTAGCGGCGGATTCCTTGCTGGTAGATGGCAGTGCGAGAGCGATCTAGATCGCGTGCCTCATCGAGTTGATCGACTCCATCCTGGCGTGCGAGTTTGTTCGCAGCCTCCGTGTAGTGGACGACCCTTGGCGAGTCGTGCTCTAGGTCGGTGGGCATAACTGCCTCGGCGCCATACACCATGAAGAAGGGGGTGAACCATGTCGACCTGTTGACCGAGGTGCGGATGCCCCAGATGACGGAGGGTAGCTCCTCGACCCAGCACCCGGCGATGCGCTCGAGTGGTACTTGGAGCCGTGGCTTCAGGCCCTGGAGGATCCTCTGGTTGGCCCGTTCCGCCTGGCCGTTGGACTCCGGGTGGGCGACTGAGGCAAGGTCGAGTCGGATGTGATGTTCCTCACAGAACTCGGCCATGGCTCCTTTGGCGAAGTTGGTGCCGTTGTCCGTGATGATGCTGTTTGGGAACCCGTAGCGATATATGAGCTCGCGTAGGAACTTGGTGGCGGTCTTCCCGTCGCATTTCTGGACTGGCTTGGCCTCCACCCACTTTGTGAATTTGTCGACCGCGACCAGGAGGTGGGTGAAGCCGGAGGGGGCCTTTTTGAAAGGGCCTACCATGTCCATACCCCACACGGCGAACGGCCATGTGATGGGGATTGTCTTGAGCGCCGAGCTCGGCACGTGGGTCTGGTTGGCGTACTTCTGGAACCCGGCGCACCGCTGGACAATGTCGACGGCGTCTGCATGTGCGGTGGGCCAGTAGAAGCCGTGTCGCATAGCCTTTGCGACCAGAGAGCGGGTGCCGACATGGTGGCCGCAGTCGCCGGAGTGAATGTCGTGGAGGATTTTGCGTCCTTCAGCGGGTTGGACGCAGCGTTGGAACACGCCGGTCACGCTGCGCTTGTGGAGCTCGCCGTCGATGATGACGAAGGATTTGCAGCGGCGCGCTATCATCCGGGCGTCTGTTTCGTCTGCTGGCAAGGTGCCTCCCTCCAGGTAGGCGATGTACGACGTAGTCCAGTCGTCTGGCTTGGCGATGAGTGCGACCAGGGCTGCCTCTCGTTGCAGCGGGACTCCGATGTTGATCTCCCTTGGGGGAGAGACGGAAGGCTTGGTGATGGTGTCGAGGAAGACGCCGGCGGGTGGTGCGAGTCGAGCCGAACCGATACGAGAGAGTGCGTCGGCCTCCTCGTTTTTCCGCCTGTCGATCCATTCGACAGAGTAGCCTGCGAAGTGTCCGCCCAGCTTATCCACTGATTGGCGGTATGCCGCCATGGTGGGGGAGACGGCGTCGCAGGTGCCGGCGACTTGCCCAGCGACGAGGTCGGAGTCTCCGTAGCAGCGTAGGCGGTTGACATTCAGCTCCTTGGCGGCTCGCATGCCGTGGAGTAGTGCCTCGTACTCGGCCATGTTGTTGGTGCAGGGGGTGAAGTCCCGGCAGAGGACGTAGCGGAGCTTGTCGCCCTTCGGGGAAGTCAGCACGACCCCTGCTCCTGTGCCGTCTGCATTCTTGGAGCCGTCGAAGTGCAGACTCCAATAGTGGAGGTACGCGACAGCTCCTGCGCCGTCACCTGCTCGAGGCGAAATTTTTTGCGCTCGGCTTGCTCCTTGCGGACTGCTTCCGCCAGCTTCAGGCGGAGTTCCTCGACCTCCGTTACCGTTGCGTTGGGAGGGATCGGGGTGGAGAAGGGATCCTCCGGTGGGTCGGCACCAGTCGCCATGTAGGTCGCGGCGTGGCGACCGGTCCTGTCGCGGAGATCGGCGGAGTTTTCCGACCCGGAGTCGAACTCGAAGATCCCAAGGATGGAGGGATCCTCGAAGTCTCCAATGTTGGAGACCTGGGTGATGGAGCCCGCGGGCGAAGCCGCGGTGATGGATCCGGCGAGTGACGGCGGGGTCACCGAGTCGGCGTCGTCGTTGAGGGCCGCGTCTTCCGTGGCCGCGATGGTTTCAGCCACATCACTGTGGGCTGAGTCGTACTCGGAGGCGAGGTGGTGGATCGTGCGGACCTGACTCTTGGAGAGCCGATCGCGTGGCGGCGACTCGCGGATGCGAGCCGAGTCCTCCGAGACGATGACTTTGGTGAGGCCGACGAAGAGACTGATCGTGCCGACCGGCAAGATCATGATGTGCGTGACGGGTCGCGCCGCCGGACATAGCTGCTCGGAAAGATTTGGAGCATCTCGCCGATCGCTATCATGCGGCCGGTGGCGATCGACTCGTTGATGGGCAGATTGGATCTCGCCGCAGAACACCGGCCAGACCGGCCAGGCCCCACGGTGGGCGCCACTATCGTGGGAATGACCACGGCAGATGCTGCAATCGGCAACGAGTAGTAGAACATGGGGCAAGGGCGGCCAGCCATCTGCGGTGCGAGATGAGGGCGGAGACATAGGGTTTTACCCAGGTTTGGCCCCCGGAGGGTAAAGACCTACTCCTGCTAGATTGTATTATGATGGAGGTAGAATGGGGCAAGCTCGGCGGCTAGGCGGCGAGTCGCTTGGGTGGATGATGGAACGTATCCTCTACACGCCCTCTAGGGAGGTTTATATAGACTCACCCCCCTAGGGTTTACATATCTCAACCGAATCAGTTAAGGTTTCAGCAACCGTTTAACCTAATCCGACTGGGCCTATCTACTCTCCTGGGCCTTCAGCTTCCAGTCGCCTGAATCCACGCCAGGTCTCGATCCAGTCGCCATCCTGCAGGCCCACTCGCCAGTTCCTGGGCCGGTCGGAAACGTCCTGCTGGGTATACCCCGGTAGGCATATCCCCATCAATAGATACGTTTCCGACGTATCAAGCATCCCCAAGCTTAACTCATGCTCGTCCTCGAGTAGGTAAGTGATAAAAAGAATAATTTTTGAGGTGACATGCACCATCAAAACTAATATCAAACCATTTGCAAGCATTGAAAGCTGGGATCAAAGATCTCTAAACATGTGCATGAAATATGGAGTTCTAACAATAGGACATAATAACTATGCATGCAACATGAAAGCCTACAAACAAATATCATGAATAACATGCATTGAAAAACGTTTGTTTGTTTCACATACAAAAAACATGGCATAGTGGCATTCAACTTGTCCCTCATGGAGTAGCAAATAGATGCATAGGACACCTTCAAAGTTCACAAGGGTGACTAGAAACAAGTAGAACAAGAACAAGTAATATCACAATATGCATCAATCAATAAGTTTTAGGACACTGCACATAGAATGGAAACTATGCTCTCTTAATGGTGCCTAAAGGTAGAAGGTGGAGACTCAAATAATAGTGGAAGAAAGGCCCTTCATATAGGGAAGCAGGGATTTCAAGTTTCAAAAAGAGCTTCCAAAAATTATGGTACTTGTTAGCTTCCAGCCCTCATTGCCCCTATCATAAGCATCTTGAAGTGATTAAGGTTAAAGTGAACAAACTATGGAGTATATGCTTGACAAAGTATAAGTTGGCAATCTCATGTCCCTTGAATACGAGGGCCACACCTCATACTACTCAACTTTAGTCACCTGTAAGTTCTTGTCATTGTAAGTACATGCGTATCATAGAGAACTCCAACGGGGTACCCCTTGCACATGGTACAAGAGCTATCCCATAACCAAAATGACAAGGCAAGCAGACAATGAGCATCTCAGCGATCTTTTTATTTACTATATTCATAACTTTTTATTGAGGATGCTTCATACATAGCTCACTATGGTGATGCTGCAAGTTTCCAACATGATTAGGCATGGCTTAGGCTAGCGGCCCAGGCGTTTCTCTAACACAAAATACATACTACATGGACTTACAAGTTCCCTCTTTATTTCACATCGGTGACATCCATAGACAAAAGAGCATGATATCAACTGAGTACAAAGTACATGTGCAATGTTGAAACGTTCCCCGTGATAGCACGGTTCTGCTAATTCCAACGTATAAGTGCAAGCATATACAACATAGATGACACAATGGTTCATGTTTATTAGGGGCAAACAATATAAAGTGTGCCATAAAGTTTGTGAGAGCATTAATCATACAAGTGGAAGATAGCTGAAAGCAAGAATATACTTGGAATGGTGTAACACACCATGCATAGGAATTTATAGTGGACACTTTGGAATAACTTGGTTTCTTGGGAGTTGGAAGCATGAGTAGAGCTTACTCATACAAGTGGAGGCTAGCAAAAGACTGGGAGCAACCAACTAAGAGAGCAATAATGGTCATAATCCTGCGGAGCAACAAAACATTACTAATCAAAGCATAGAGTGGTACTACAAGTCAAGGAATAACTGATCATAGAGGCTATGGTGACTTGTTCATAGTCATAACATGGTGTGAGCATGTGCCAAGTCAACCTAAACAAAGCATCAAAGGAGAATACCACAATACTATGCTTTTGCATGCTAAAACAACGCATAATTCTTTCAAGGCACACTAAGCAATCCCAATTGTTTGGAACAAGACATGCTACAACAATAATCACTAAGCATAAGGTCAAAACAACACCTAGCATGTCATGCTAAAGTCTAAGTCACAGTCAACGCAAGCTCCTCTTGCACTTATCAAGCAAGAACTTCCTACTCCTTTCCAACACCAAGCAACTTATTTGAAACAACACATCGAGAACGGGGGTCCAAACTAATTTATTCAAGCAAACTAAACAACTAAGCAAACCAAACGAAAACTAAAACGCTCCAAGAACAACACAATAGTGCATGAAACAATAAAAACGAAGTGTCTAGAAAGACCTAAGCTTTTTATTGATGAAGAAGGGGATGCCTTGGGCATCCCAAGCTTTGACGCTTGTACCTCTTGGATATTTCTTGGTGTGACACCATGGTAGCATCCCCAAGCTTGAGATTTTGTCCATTGTTCATCTCATTACATCATTCTTTCTCTACACCTGAAAATTTTCCTTCATAGAAAACTTCACACAATCTTCATTAGCAACATTAATGTATTCAAAATATAATAGACATTGAGGCAAAGCTTTGGAACAGAAAGAATTTTCACTAAAAACACAATATACTGTAGCAACTCCTTCAAAAAGCTCAATTCCCTTAAATAGAACTCAAAAAGGAATCAATAAGAAGCAAATGCAAATAATGGCAGAAATATGTCAAAACAGACCAGCAGGTAGAAACCGATTTTTTCAAAAATCTTCTGTTGCTCAAATAAAAAAGTGTTGAACTAACGAAAGTTAGCTAACATACTGGGGGATTTATTCATCAATTGTCAGCTCAATCTGAATTACAGATACTCCTCACGAATTTTTATGGTGGAGGACAGAAATCTGTTTCGGGACAGCAACTCCCAAAATCTTACTTCCCTCTCATTAGAGGTCATTCTTGGCACAAAAAGCAAACAAAAAGGATAATTAGAGGTCATTACTGAAGTAATAACTTCCAAGACTCAAGGAAACTCTTGGGTTATCTCCCAACAAGTACTTTTCTTTAACGCCTTTAAGTTAGGCACAAGAAGCAAGTAGAATCAACTATTTTCAAATGAGGAAGCATTAACATGAAATCTTGCTTTCAAAGGAGGAGCAAAAAGCAACTTCTCTCTCCTCATCAGGAAGTGTAAAATACCTTTCTTGAATGGAAAATGATATTTAATGGTGCCTTCTTTCATATCAATGATGATACCAACAGTTCTAAGAAAAGGTGTTCCCAAAGTAATAGAACAAGAAGCATTGTATTCGACATCCAAAACATAGAAATCCACAGGGACATAAGCACTGTTAACCATAATGAGAACATCATTAATACTCCCCATGAGTTTCTTCTTAGCATTATCATTGAATAGGACGTCCAAATAGCAATCTTCCAAAGGGGGAAAATCAAGCATTTCATAAATCTTCCTAGGCATAATAGAGACACTAGAACCTAGATCACATGAAGCTTTGAGATCAAAGTCATTCACTTGCATATTAATAATGGGTTCCCAACTATCTTCTACTTTCCTAGGAATATAAGCTTTGTGTTTTAGCTTCTCTTCCTTAATCTTAACAAGAGCATCTATAATGTGTTTAGTGAAAGCAACATGCATATCACTAGCATCAGGACTTCAAGCAAGCTTTTGCAGGAACATAATCACTTCAGAAATATTGCAACCATCTATATCAAAATCAAACTTAGCATCACTAGTAGTAGACTCAATAGGCTTAGGCACTATAGGAGGAGGAATATGGACTTCTTGTGGTTTAGTGGTATCCATTCTAGTGATGGTGCACACACTATTGTTTCTATCAATTTCAGCTTCCCTTTCCCACTTAGCATGAAGTTGGGCTAATAGTCTAACATTATCATCAATAGTAACTTGTATGGAATGAGTGGTAGCAACGGTATTTTCCATGGTTTCAGGTTTATCAGCCATTTTATTAATCACGGAGGACTGTGCTTCAGACAAAGAGGATATATTTTTCTCAACATTCAAAAGCTTTTCCTCTATAGTCTTGTTGAAAGTGGTTTGTTTACTAATAAAGTCTTTGAGCATGACTTCAAGTTCAGAGGGGGCACTTCTAGCATTGTTGTAGGAGTTTCCATAGTTATTGCCATTATTAGGAGGATAAGGCCTATAATTGTTGTTACCACCAAAATCATTCCTATAGGCATTGTTGTTGAAATTGTTGTTTCTAACGAAGTTCACATCAACTTGCTCTTCTTGAGCAACCAAAGAGTCTAAGGGAACACTATTAGGATCTAGAGGAGCTTTCCCATTAACAAGCATAGCCATAATAACATCAATCTTATCACTCAATGTCACATCCTAAAATTTTCCAAATTTTGAAATGTGAAAAAAAATAAAAAAAATAAATAATTGTTGAAATTTAGGGTGAGAAGAAACTTTTTGATTCCAAAGGGAAACATCAAAACCTATTTTGATCAAATAGAATCCTAAAGGGATTTAAAAAGATAAACAAATAATAAATAAAATTATAAAAGTTGGAATCACCATTTTTGGATCTTAAAAAAAAAGATATAGTTTTGATAAGCAAAGGTAGAATAATAAATAAGGACTATTTTAAAGAGCCAAATTAAATCTTGGCCAAGCAATGGAAATAAAATAATATTGTTTGATAAAAAGAGTAAAGGATTATTTAAATAAAATCATGAGGATTTATTATATCCAATTTTATTTAAGTAAAGGCTTTTTCCATTTTAAAATACATTAAAACTTATTAAATTATTTTAAATTATATTTCAAAGTGTTGTATTTTTAATAAAACCTACTGAAAAGGTTTTGGTAAAAATTTAGATTTCAAATAGAGTTTTAAAACATATTTAAATCCTATTTGAAATAAAGACTAATGTCTATTTATTTAATTATTAATAGATCCTAAAAGAATAAAAGAATTATTCTATTTTGGACTTTAGAATATGTTAATAAACATAATTAAAATATACCCAAAGTTTGGCAAAGGTTTGAATTTAAATAGAGTTTGAATTATTTGAATAGAAATCAAAACAGAAATTCAAAATAGAAAAAGAAAAACATTCTGTATAAAAAAAAGAAACAAAGCCAGCCCAAAATCGCTCACGGCAACACCACTGGCTCCGATGATCTTCTCCGTCGATTCCGGCGAGAACAGCCACCCCCACTGTCTCCGCTCCACACGAACTTGCTCGCCATCATCCCCTGCACCTCCCAGTGGTTCCAGCTAGCCAGCGCGCGCTTCGGAACGTCGGCAAGGACAACCTCTGAACGCCAACGACGTTTGTGCCCACTCCGGCGAACCTTTTCGGTAAACCTCGACCGCCCTAACCTTCCTAGATGATACGAGTGTACTCGCCACACTCTCCTGCGTCTAACACACCCTTTATTTCTCCTTCTGGTGGCCTACAAGCTCGCCCCCTTCGGCAAACAGAAGCACCCGAGGCCGCCGCTAACTCCGACGAGCAATCATCGCTTCTCCCGTGCGCCCCTCGAGTATCTGACCCCACCTTGAGCTTCACTGCAACCACACGAGCACGGTAAGCGTCTCCTCTCCTCCCCGCGCGATCTAAATTGCCGGCAACTTCTCTGATAGAGCTGCGCCGCCGTCCGCCGCCGCCAGTCCATGGTCGAGCAGCTGTGATCCATTGGATCTTGATCTAGTGGCTCAGATTAGAACTTATCGAAGGGTATGCATCAATCTATGCCGTGCGATTTAAGTGAGATCCTACGGCCAGTATAGCTCAATCCAAACGAAACGGTACCGTCCAATAGGATAGAGCCACGTGGACAAAGTTTGATTTAAAACAGAAAATTTGATCTATTAGTTATGCAAACTTGCAAAATTCATAACTTTTAATCTACATGTCCAAATTTTGAAAATTTTATATCATTGGAATCAGCAAGACAAGTACTTTGAAACCATGCACTTTGTTTAATGATTTGCTTCTGTAAACTTAGTTGTTTTTGCAGAAACTTGTGTAGGCATAATTTGAATATAAAAATTATTCTAGAAATATTTTTAAGGTGAAATTTTTGCTAAGTGGTTTGTTTTGAACCTACTGATCATAGAAACCAACATATGGCTTTAAAATTTTATTTTATGAAGTTAAAGAATAAATCTTTGAATTAGAACATTTCTAGTCAAATTAAAATATTGTTTATGTGATAAAATATATTTTTTGTTGAGTAAAATCTTTGGAAAATGATTTGAGTTAAACTCTCTGACCTAAACAGCAAGTTTTGAGATTTAAAAATATATTTGATGAACCCTATAAAATTATTACTTTGCAAAAAGGCATTTCCAACAACATAAAATATCACTTTGGTATAATATTTGGTTTATGGGATGAAACCTTTTGCAAATGGTTTTAAATTAAACACTTGACCTTAAAAGACTAACATGTTGTGTTTAAAAATGTTATACAAATTCTAGGGATTATTATTTTGATTTAAATCGTTCCTAGCAAAACAAAAATGACTTAAAGTGGACATTTTCACCAACTTGAATTAAATGGTTTTACCACTTTTGTAAATGACCAATATGAGCTTTAAAATGTTTAGAGACTACTAGAAACCACTTTTCCAAATAAAACAATCTTTTGCATGCTTGCATGCATTGCATTGTTGTTATTACTTTATGTGGTTAATTGTTTGAATGCTAGTTGAATATGTGTTTGCTTGATTGAATTGTAGTGAAGTTAGAAGAGTGTGATATTTGCAAGACCAAGAAGTGAACCAATATTCCCTACTAAAAAGGCAAGTGACACTATCATCCATGTCCTATTATTTTCATTACACTTAGTGGATTTTTGTAACATGCATGATAGGGCTATTATATTTCTATGCTATGCTATATCCTATTAGGATATCCTTATATCTTACATAGTGAAAACAACGTAGTTGTAGTATGCTTAGCCCTGCTATATATTTGGGATGGGATACATGATATGATTATATGAAGTGTTGGAAACATTATATGTTTTATATAATAAAACAAGTACTCAATGAACCACCTGGGTGGAAAGAGGATACTCAAGTTTTGGACAAGGTGGCAACAAAGGGAACCATGTTTATATGGCTATCTTTTTGTATGTACACTAGAAGATAACCACCCAGGGACTTAAAGATTGAACATGTTTCTCGTATAGTGGCTTCCGTGTACAGCCACATGCTAAATGGGCTCTGGCTTAGTCAACTACATAGTGGAAGACCCATGCATTGGCATCTTCAGGTTAACTAGATTTGTGTAGGGAAATATATCCCTATATTGGTGCCTGGTAGACAAGCTAGCATTGTGTATTGGGAGGACTTATATGGAAAGACTTTGTCACATTCTTGATCTGCCGGTACTCCATTTGGTGAGTACTTATCCAGCGGCCACTGGTGGCATCAAGATGAGATTGTGTCATGTGGGTAAAGTGTACAACTTCTGCAGAAGATCAAATTCTAAGTACTTAGCCATGTCCCCGGTTATGGACAACTCTGAGCAACTAAGGGCTGAAGCTATGGAAGATCTCAACATTCCAATTTCTCCAAAGTAAAACTTGATGGTGACAACAAGGGATTAGAAGCACTTGGAGTTTTCCAAGGAGTTCAGAAAGATTTGTCAAAAGATCAAAAATATTTTGAAAAGATAGGATAAAAATATATTGCTTTCTGCAAATGAGCCTAAACCCCACTTAGCCAAATATGCATGTAATGATAGGATCCACTTATTTCTACATAGTAGTGAAACTTGCCAATACAATTCAAATGTATTGACCCTTGTGGCTACAACTTATTATGTTGCAGGTTTGTTTGATGTTAGTGAAATGTGTTGAATAGGATTACAAGTCTACAACCAACATGATTGCCTGTGGCACTTTGAAGATGAAGGAACCCATGCTATAGTTATTTCTGCTGCATTGTAATGAGATAGCCAAATGAACTATGTAAGATGTAATGAATTATTTTATTCCTGGTTATAAAATTGTATTATGACCTTTGTTTCTTGATATTACATCTTAACTGTGGATGCTAGCTATTGATTTAGGGACTAGCATTGTAAACACAGGGATCTCTACCTTATTAAAGGTTGGGGCCTCTACACTCAAAGAGGAGGTTTCTTCAACAGAATTTACCTTCTTACCATGTGGAGCTCTCTCAGTATGCCATTTAGAGTAATTAACCATCATATTGTCAAGGAGCTTTGTTTCAGCACCCAAACTGAGACCCATAAAAGTACCTCCAGCAGCTGAATCCAACAGGTTTATTGAAGAGAAGTTGCATAAAAAGTATGGATAATTGATACGTCCAAAACGTATCTACTTTGTCGAACACTTTGCTATTGTTTCTTCTCTAAACTTGTGTGATTTGGATACAACTAACACGGACTAACGCTGTTTTCATCAAAATTACCTTGGTGTCTTTCTTTTGTGCATAAAATGAACTATCAGGAAAAAATCCCGGAAAATATGCCAAAAACTATTTCTCACCAGAAGATCCACGGAGCCAGAAGGGGAGACAGAGGGGAGGCCTGGGGGGCCCAGACCCACCCTAGGCGCAGGCCCACTGACCCGTGCCTGGGGGAGGTCTGGCCACCCTAGGAAGCTCCTCGGCCTCCCTCCGCGCCTATAAGTTTTCTTCTGACCTAAAAACAGAGGGGGGTTCGATAGTTTTCCAGAAAGAATTCCGCTCCGCTGCCTCCACCAGAAACCAAGATTCAGATCCAGAAACTCTGTTTTGGCACCCTGCCGGAACGGGGAATTTGGAGAGGATCATCGCCATCGTCATCACCAACACATCTCCATCAACCACCGATGTTTCCCTCATCCATGAGTGAGTAATCCCCCGCTATAGGCTTGGGGATGGTAGGGATTGGATGAGTTCTATCATGTAATCTAATAAGATCTGTTAGGGCATAGTGCCTAGTATCTCTATTAGTGCTATTTGACTTTGTTGCAACTTGTTGTGCTTACTGTTGTCACTAGGGACCGAGTGCCATGATCTCAGATCTGAACTTATTATTGAATCATTATGATAGTATTGTTTTTGATCTAATCTACAAGTTGTGTACACATACCATTATCGGGATCGAAAGGCCCCAAAGTGAGAATAATTGGGACAACTGGAGGGGATGGCTGTGGTGTGAGGATAACATGTGTTCACGGAGTGTTAATTCTTTGCTCCGATGCTCTATTAAGAGGATCACCTTAATTGCCAGTAGTTCCCTAGAGGCCCTGCTGCCACGGGCTGGCTGGACAGAAGATGTTGTGCGAGTTCTCATTGCGAGCATGTATGACTATATTTGGAGCACATGCCTAGGATTGTTTAGTACTTGGATGCTTGTTATTATTTACCTGAAATGCCATAGGTCTTGAAGTTACATGTTTAGACCCGTCCATGCAACGCCCGTTCATCCATCGCTATGCCTACCGCACTCGAATCCTACTGTTACCATTACTGTTACTATTGGTCCAGTTTCACTGTTGCTATTGCTGTTGCTACTGATAAACTTCTGTGAGCAAGAACTATTTCCAGGTGCAGCTGAACTGACAACTCAGTTGTGAAGGCTTGCAAGTATTCTTTGGCTCCCCTTGTGTCGAATCAATAAATTGGGTAATACTACCCGCAAAGACTATTGTGATCCCCTATACTTGTGGGTCATCAAGACTATTTTCTGGCGCCATTGCCGGGGAGCATAGCTTTATTTGT
Organism: Avena sativa; assembly: GCA_916181665.1. NCBI lineage: Eukaryota > Viridiplantae > Streptophyta > Magnoliopsida > Poales > Poaceae > Avena > Avena sativa. Next base: position 20,942,521 of record OV702282.1, on the reverse strand, counting down.
AAGTTCACTTGGATCTATTATTGTTCACTGCTACTCCTTTCATCATGGGGAAGTCTCGTGATGGAAAGTTCCCTATTTTACCATCCACTACAAGAAGAGGTACAGTCCTAAACACCTCTGTTGCTCTTGATTCGCTGTCTGTTATAAGTAAGCTTGTAACACCACCACCACATGCTCATTCTACACACACTGCTACTACTGCTGAATCTGAAACTGCTTTTGATACTCATGATGTTACTTCTACTATGCTTGACGCGAGTGGTTCATTAGGTCCTTTTCTAGATGCTACTATGGCTAGTCTAGGAAATACCGAAACTCCTAGTGAAGACACTGTTACACTTGTTAGCTCACCTTCTAGTGAGAGTTATGATATTAATGATGGTTACATTGAGTTCACTGATAATTTTTTGAAGAGTGCCGAAACACACATTGTGCTAGTGATATTAAGAGTCTCCTTGCTAGACGTACTATTATGCCCAAGAAGTCTTATGATCCTAAGTTTGTCCCCTCTCCCATAGATATTAAAGATAAAGATTATGATTTCTCTCTTGATTTATCTTATTTAGATATTGTTGAGAAAGAACCTTTTTGTGGTACTGAAAATGAGAGTGCTGTGGATTTCTACTATGAGTGCTTTGTTCTCTAATGATTTTAAAATGCGCAAGTACTTTGTTGCCAAGTTCTTCCATTTTTCACTAAAAGGAGAAGCTAGGGCTTGGTTTATTAGATTACCTCCTGGTTCCAGTGATAGCCCTGATTGCTTGATTGCTTCTTTCTTCCATAAATATTTTCCTCCCAGTGCTAGACATGCTGCTTTGTAGAGACTTTTTGATTTTAAATAGGGAGAAGAAGATAAATTGCCTGAGTCATGGAAAATATTCTGTTCCTTGATTCATACATATCTTGGATGTCCATTACCTCAGAATGAGCTTCTTGATATTTATTATAATGGACTAACTAATGGTTCTAGGACCTACCTAGATAGCTTTGCTGATTGTGTTTTCAGGAAAAGGACTCCTACAGATGCTGAAGAATTAATGAACAAGATAAGCCAGAATTATGATGATTGGACTTCAACTGAGATGAATACACTTGAGCCTATTACTCCTGAACCAGTTGTTCCTGAACCAGTTCCACCACCAACAACAAAGAAGAGGGGAGTTATTGCATTAAATGATGAAGTGATGAAGGAAGCTAAAAAGTGTCTAAAGGAGAAAGGTATTAGAGCTAAAGATGTGAAGAATATACCTCCTATAGAAGAATTATGTAAGCCAATTCCCCACTCATCTACTATTGAGGTACACTCTCTCCAACACTTTGATGAAGGTGATATTCCTTATGGTAAGCCTCCTGATCAATGCTTAGAGGAACTTGACATTTTTATTGTTAAACAAGGTCACTTTAATAAACAAGTTTAGAATCATTTATTGGAAAACTCTAGAGCTATCCATGAGTTGAAATATATTGTGGAAAGAACTTCTAATGATATTAAAATGCTTTGTAAACACTTTCAAATGGTTCAAACCCAACTTGATCAACTTGCTAAGGTACAAAAGGATATGCTAGTTATTGCCTCAGGAAATAAACATGCTTATGGAATTAGAACTAGGAGTGGTGCAGCTACTCAAGATCCTTTATATCCTGAAGGACACCCTAAAAGAATAGAGCAGTATTCCCAACAAGGTGAGGATAGTGGTAGTCCTCGTAAGAGGAAGGAAAAGAAACATAAGGAACTTGAGGAACCATTTGAACCTGCTGTAGATCCTAATAGTATATCTGTCTCTGATGCTGAAACTGAGAGTGGTAATAATAATGAGTCTCCTGATAAGGAGGAAGTTGAGGAAGAACCTGAGAAACACACTAAGAACACTAGGTACACAAAGGAAGATTTTATTGCTAATAAACATGGTAAAGAGAGAGAACCTTGGGTGCAGAAACCTATGCCTTTTCTAGGTAAGAAACACAAGTAAAAGGAGGAAGAACACTACAACAAGTTTTGTGAGTGGATGAAGCCTTTATTTCTGTAAAATCCTTTGACTGATGCTATTAAGTTGCCTCCTTATTCAAATTATATGAAGGATATTGTCTCTAATAAAAGGAAGATTCCTCATGAGGAGATTTCTACTTTACTTGCTAATTACTCCTTCAATGGTAAGGTCCCAAAGAAACTTGGTGATCTAGGTATACCAACTATTCCTTGCTCGATTAAGAATAATTATGTTAGAACTGCTTTATGTGATTTGGGAGCTGGAGTTAGTGTTATGCCTTTTTCTCTCTACAAGAGTCTCTAGATAGAAAAAGTTGATACCAACTGATATATCTTTGCAAATGTCTGATAAGTCAACTACTATTCTAGTTGGTATATGTGAGGACGTTCCTATTCAAGTTTATCATAATTTCATGGTCTTAACTAATTTTGTTGTGCTTGAAATGCCTGAAGATGATAATATGTCTATTATCCTTGGGAGACCTTTTCTTGCGAGTTCTCATTGCGAGCACGTATGACTATATTTGGAGCACATGCCTAAGATTGTTTAGTACTTGGATGCTTGTTATTATTTACCTGCAATGACCTAGGTCTTGAAGTTACATGTTTAGACTCGTCCATGCAATGCCCGTTCATCCATCCCTATGCCTACCGCACTTGAATCCTACTGTTACCATTACTGTTACTATTGCTCCTGTTTCACTGTTGCTATTGCTGTTGCTGTTGCTACTGATAAACTTCTATGAGCAAGAACTATTTCCAGGTGCAGCTGAACTGACAACTCAGTTGTTAAGGCTTGCAAGTATTCTTTGGCTCCCCTTGTGTCGAATCAATAAATTAGGTAATACTACCCGCGAAGACTATTGCGATCCCCTATACTTGTGGGTCATCAATAATCATCCAAGCAGTGAGTCCATGAGTGTGATAATTCTTAACCAAAGACATCATTCTTTCCCAAGCTTGAGCAACATGTTCATTTTCAAGTTGTTTAAATTTCATAATGTTCGTTCTCATAGATATAATCTTAGGAGGAGGATAGTACTTTCCAATAAAAGCATCTTTGCACTTAGTCCAAGAATCAATACTATTTCTAGGCAAGGATAGCAACCATTCTTTAGATTTTCATCTCTAGGAGAAAGGAAACAGCTTAAGCTTAATCATATTTCCATCTACATATTTATACTTTTGCATCTCACAGAGTTCAACAAATTTATTGAGATGGGCAGCAGCATCATCAAAACTAACACCAGAAAATTGCTCTCTCATCACAAGATTCAACAAAGTAGGCTTAATTTCATAAAAGGTAGCATCAGGAGCAGGTGTTCTCAGCGGAGTAGGAAATCAACAAAGTAGGAAATCATTGTTGTTTGTGCTAGTGAAGTCACACAACTTGGTGTTCTCAGCGGAGTTCATTTTGGAAAAGGTGGGCAAGCCAAAAACAGCAGAAGCAGCTAGAGCAGGAACTAATTTTTTTGTGTTTTTGAATAAAGAAATAAAACCAAAGTAAACTATTTTTTGAGTTTTTGAAAAGAGGTAAACAAAACCAAGAAAAAGAAACTAAGCAAACTAAAAACAAAGTAAAGAGAAAGGAAGTGGAGGACTCCCCTTGTGAATACGTCCTTAGCCTCCCCGGCAACGGCGCTAGAAAACTTGTTGATGGCTCAGTTGATGTGGATCCTGTTGGGAAACCCAAGAGCAAGTTGTGAAGCAACACTACAGCAAGTCTTCCCTCAGTAAGAAACTGAGGTTATCGAACCAGTAGGAGGAAGGAAACGTCACACAGGTGTTGCAAGCAACGCGGAAACCTGCACAAAACAAACTCAAGACTTTGCCCCAACTAACAGTGAGGTTGTCAATATCACCGGTTGTTGTAACAAAGGATTAACTGTATGGTGTGGAAGGTAATGGTTTAAAGCAAGTAAACAAGTAACAGTGGAAGATGCGTCAATGGTAAAGATTGGACTAGGGTCCATAGTTCACTAGAGGTGCTCTCCTTAGATAAACAACATGGCATCAAGGGTAAACAAATTACAGGAGGGAAATTGACAAGAACTGAGCAAGGCATAACAATGCAATACCAGACAAAAAGATCCTATGACATTCGATTGGGAAATACAACAATATACATAGACCGCCATCAAACTACATTTATGAATAGAAGTCCACCTTTAGGTTATCATCCGAACCCCCTCTAGTATTAGGTTGCAAGCAACAGAAAACTGCTTTAAGAAAAGTGTCTAAGGTAAACAATCCACTTGTTCGATGAACAAGAGAGCGTTATTTTCTCCCTAGTAGCAACAACACATCTACAACCGAAGATATTTCTGTCACTTCCCTTGGAAACTAGAGGCATGAACCCACTATCGAGCATAAATACCCCCTCTTGGAGTCACTAGCAACTACTTGGCCAAGATAGCTACTAACAACGTAGAGCATGCAAGATCACAAACAACACAGACATGATAGAATCAAATAGACAAAACCATTAATCAATCTGACATAGTAATCTCTATATCCATTGGATCCCCGCAAACACAACATGCATGATTACAAATAGATTAGATCTTGATCATGAACGGAGCTCACAAGATCTATACATGAAAGCACAAGGAGGAGATACAACCATCTAGATACTACATGGACCCGTAGTCCAAGGTGGAACTACTCAAGCTTCATACCGGAGGCTGACATGATGAAGAAGAAGGTCTTCGGGATGATCTCCCCTCCGACAGGGTGCCGGGAAGAACTTCAGATCCTCCCGATCTAGGGATGACGGTCGTAGCGGCTATAGAAGGTTTCATGGAGTTTTGATCAGGTGCCTAGGGTTTATGCATCGGGGAAGAGGCGAGGCTGGGAGGCGGCCAGGGGACCCACACCCTGCCAGGCGCGGGGTGAGCCCACCCGCTCCTAGGGGGGTGCGGCAGCCCTGGTTCGCCTCTTCGTCTCCCCTCTGGACTTCGTGACGCCCACGGTAAAATATTGACTTTGGCTTTTGTCCCGTCCAATTCCGAGAATATTGATTTTCTGCCTTTCTGGAACCAAAAATAGAAGAAAATAGGCAACTGGCACTGTGGTAACTTGTTAATAGGTTAGTTCTAGAAAAGATATTAAAGCACCTCAAACTGTAGACAAAGCAAAGCAAAGTAGATACTAAACAAGCATGGAGCATAAAAAATTATAGATACGTTTTCGACGTAGAAGGGGCTAACTTTCCTTTGAGTTGGAAATGTTGCATTCCCTTCAAAGGTGACACCTTGAGATACACAAAATCTCCGATATTGAAGGCTAGGTCTCGACGTCTCTTGTCGGCATAACTCTTCTGTCTGGATTGGGCGGTCTTGAGGTGCTCATGGATCTTGTAAACTTTCTCTTCGGCTTCTCATAGGATGTCAGGTCCAAAAATCTGACTCTCTCCTACTTCCGACCAATTCAAAGGGGTACGACACTTCCTTCCATACATTAATTCAAATAGGGCCATTTGCAAACTGGCTTGATAATTATTGTTGTATGAAAATTCTGCGAACGGCAAACAATCTTCCCATTTAGATCCATATTCTAACACGCAGGCTCTCAACATATCTTCGAGTATTTGATTTACTCGCTCCGTTTGTCCATCGGTCTGAGGGTGATAAGCTGTGCTAAAATCCAGTCTGGTTCCTAATCCTTCTTGGACTTTCTTCGAAAATCTCGAGGTAAACTGAGTTCCTCGATCCGATACAATGTTCTTGGGGACTCCATGCAAACTAACGATTCTAGCAATGTACAACTCTGCTAGTTTCAAACTTTGATAGGTGGTCTTGACAGGTAAGATATGGGCGACTTTGGACAGTCGATCTACTATGACCCAAATAGAGTCATTTCCCCTACTAGATGTAGGAAAACCAGTGATAAAATCCATTCCAACTGAATCCTATTTCCATTCCGGAATCTGCAATGGTTGCAACAGTACTGTGAGTCTCTGATGTCCCGCCTTGAATCTCTGACAAATATCACACTTGGCTATGTAGCTTCCGGTTTCTCTCTTCATCTTATGCCACCAAAATTGCTCCTTCAGATCCTGATACATCTTCTTTCCTCCGGGGTGGATAGAATAAATAGTATCATGGGTTTATTTCAAAATAACTTGTTTCAATTCTGAATCTGCTGGCACACAGATATGTCCTTTGTACCACAAAAATCCTTCTTCATCTTCGGTCAATCCGGGTACCTGTCCTATACCGATACGACGTTTGATTTTGTCAATACTAGCATTTCCTTTTTGAGCCTCCTTGATCTCACTTATCAAAGTAGGTTGAAGTTCTATGCTAGCCAAAAATCTTTCACTTACTAATTCCATTCTAAAATCTTCCAACTCCTTGTGCAAACTTGGTTGCTCCTTCAGAATCATAGATTTCAAGCGACACGACAATCTGCTAAGGGCATCTGCTACCACATTGGCTTTGCCGGGGTGATAGTGGATGTCCATATCATAGTCCTTGATTAACTCTATCCATCTCCTTTGCCTCATATTCAGCTCCTTCTGAGTGAAAATATACTTCAGGCTCTTGTGATCCGAATAAATCTCACAACAGTTTCCCATGAGGTAATGCCGCCATGTCTTCAAGGCTAAAACTACGACTGCTAGTTCAAGATCATGGGTAGGATAATTCTGCTCATGTTGCTTCAGTTGTCAGGATAGATATGATATGACTTTGCCTTCTTGCATAAGCACACATCCGAGACCGATCTTGGATGCGTTGCAATATACATCAAAATGCTTCGTGATATCTGGCACGATCAAGATTGTAGCTGAGATCAATCTCTTCTTAAGCTCTTGAAAAATTGCTTCACATTTGTCCGTCCATTCAAACTTATTATCTTTCTTCAACAATTGGGTCATGGGTCTTGCGATGCTCGAGAATCCTTCTACAAACTTGCGGTAATATCCTGCTAATCTGAGAAATGCATGAACTTGGGTTTGAGTGGTTGGGGCTTGCCATTCTTCAACATCCTTAACCTTTGCAGGGTCAACGGCAATTCCTCCGGCTGACACAATATGTTCGAGTAATCCTACATCTTGTAACCAGAATTCACATTTGCTAAACTTGGCATACAACTGATGGTCCCTAAGGGTTTCAAGGATGGTCCTCAGGTGTATCTCATGTTCTTATTCTGATTTGGAATAGATCAGAATGTCATCGATGAAAACAATGACAAACTTATCGAGGAAGTCCATACAAATCTTATTCATGAGATTCATGAAATAAGCGGGGGCATTGGTTAATCCAAAATACATGACAGTGTACTCATACAATCCATATCTAGTGGTAAAGGCGGTCTTTGGAATATCCTCTTGGCGAATCTTGAGTTGATGATAGCCAGTTCTAAGATCAATCTTAGAAAACACTTTGGCACCGGTCAACTGGTAAAATAGATCTTCTATCTTCAGCAGTGGGTACTTGTTCTTGATGGTGACATCATTCAGCTTCCAATAATCCGTGCACAAACGGTTACCTCCATCCTTCTTATCCACAAACAAGACATGTGATCTCCATGGCGACGCACTTGGTTGAATCAATCCTATCTCCAGCATAGCACCGAGTTGCTTCTTCAGCTCCACTAATTCATATGGGTTCATACTATACGGTCTCTGGTCTATGGGTCCGGTTCCAGGATTAGTTCAATGATAAAATCAGTATCACGATCTAGGGGCATACCGGGCAAAACATCTGGAAATACATCGGGGTATTCACAGACTATTCTAACTTGGTCAATGGTTGGTTGGGCTAGACTCTTGTTGCACTTGAATTGATGGGGCAAGGTTTCAAATACATGCTCTACTGATACTCCAGTGGTACTGGTCATGGTTATGGATTTCTTCGCACAGTCGATTAATCCTTTATGTTTCGACATCCAATCCATTCCTAGTACTACTTCCAAACCTTTAGTTCCAAGTACTATTAGATTAGCATAAAAATCTATGCCATGGATTCTGATAAGTACGGCCTTGCAAATTGGTCTATCTTTGGTGGTTGAACCGGGTATTTGAACTATCATAACATGCTTCAATTTTGTTGGTTGAATCTTACTAGTGCATGCAAATTCTTCGGTAACAAACGAGTGCGATGCTCCAAAATCAAACAACACTCTTGCAAGTACTGAGTTAAAAGAAAACATACCTAGCACGACATCTGGCGCTTCTTGGGCTTCTTCAGCATTCATGAGAAACAGACGGCCATTGCGGTTGAGCAAATTCCCTGGGGCAAATCTTCTTCCAGGCTGAACACGACGCTGCTGCTGAGTTGGTGCATTCATATTGAGGGATGCTGCACTATTCTTGGGGCACTCATTGGAATAGTGACCCTTGGTTCTGTATTCATAAAAAGTCACCTGAGACTTTTCCTTTCCTGCAACAGGCACAACATTGCTTCCAGTCCTTGGGAAAGTATTGGTGTTGTTGTCTACATTGTTGTTGTTGAACTTGGGGGGTGCACGATTGAAATTGTTGGAGTTGCTGGGGTTGTTGTTGTGGTTTCCTCCTACACGGTTGGGATAGTTCATGAGAAAAGAGGGAAATTTCTAAGGTTCATGGGTTTTGGTTTTGAAAAGCTTTTGAAGTTTGACACAGGTTTTTCTAGAAACTTTCTTTTCATTCATTAATTCATAGAACACAGTACAAGCACACACCACAATAAGGAAACAGATGGTTTTAAGAACCATTCTGAGAAACTACGATACAATGGGACTGAATACAACTTCACTAACTCTAGTGCTCAAGTGCTACTACTCCTCGGAATCGGTGGCTTCATCATCATCATCATCAATGAAGGCGAAGTCATCCTCATCGGTGAAGAAGTCCATGGCTTGATCCTCCAGAAAGTCATCATCGTCACTCAGATAAGAGAAGGGGTCTACACGGATATCCTCCCCTGTATTCTCCCTCTCCTCAAGCTGCATGTCCCTCTCATGGATGGTCTCCTCCAAGTCTGTTATCCTGTGACGAAGGCGGGAAATGATGCGCTCCTTCTTGTCAAGCTGGCGGCGACGAGACTGGCAATCCTTCACAAGCATGGCAATGGTCTGGTCCTTCTTCACTGAGATGGCGTAGTTGTGGTTGGCGTAGGAACGGGCATTGTCCAACTCCTTCTGCCGGTCATACATCATGAAGCTGAGGTGGTCCACTTGATGCTTCAGCTCAGGGTGATATGGTGCCTCCAGTGGCTGTCCCATAACATCACGCCTTGGATAGAACTCAAAGCGGGTGCCCTTGATCTGATTGATACTCTGCCCACACAGACGGGCAAGAGCTTCCTGTATTTCCCTGCCAAGTCCATCGAGCCAGTTGTTCTCCCTTAAGGTGAACTGGACTCCCTCTGAGGTGGGGGCTTCAATCTTCCCTCAGAGACTTGCAACAATCAGCCATTGCAATTCTCCTCCTTCCTGATCGTTGAGCTGAGCTCCGAAGAACTTGGGGTGCGGGCGCTCCAGAAGTTCCGAGAGCTGCTCAAAGATGAGATCTCCTCCATTTCCCAACTGATAGAACTTTCTATACTTCACGTCCATCTATAAGAATGTAGGATGAGTAAGTTAGTAGAGTGATCAAGTGTGTAAAATTTTATGTAAGTTTGCAAGAATATTTTTGCGGAACATGAATTGTCATGAAAGAACCTAAGTGATAAGAATGAGAATAGATTTTCATAAATACTCACTTCTTTTGTTTTGAAACTAAGTTTTTGATTCAAGCGTCCATTCTAAACTAGGGTCTCCTAGGGTCAGGATGGCTCTGATACCAACTTGTCAACACCCGGATTTTTAATCCCAGATGCCTGTCATGCCATACATCGCAATCCCAGGATTACCATTTTTGCGAGACATAACATATTGGATATCACAGTACATCATCCATTACAAACCATACATAAGGTATTACAACAAATAAAGGATCTCATGATCTAGTCTTAGTACAATCAAAGAAGCGGAATAATATAATAACGATAGCGTGGGCGAGACTCCATCTTCATGGTCATAGGCAATGCTAACGATGGGAGATGATCCTAGTTTTCGTAACCTTCCTGCGGTCCATCCTCCTGATAGTCCTCTTCATAGTCTGGCCACGGGAATAGCCAGGGAAAAAGCCATGAGTACTCCTTAAGTACTCGAAAACTAACACTAACAGGTAAATGGTTTGAGTAGGAATGCTAAGCTCTAGGTTGTTTTGCAAAAAGCCAGATTTATCTCTAACTGAGTTTAGAAGTAAAGAAAACTAGCTAAGGTTTTAAAACACCTAAGTGGGAACTTGAGTTTTCATATCACAACCCTGTTGTGGTCAAGTCAAAGTCATGAATCATTTCACAAGTCATTTTGAAAACATCTGACGACGGAACAGTATGGCCACTCCAACTTTCCATAACTGCGGATGCGGCTATTCAAATAGTTTGACACTCTGTAGAGGTGGTACATTTTCACCACAATATTCGATAATCCATCAGGAACAATCCTGAATTCACCATACTCAGTATGCAGATAATCAATCCTAACCTTTCCATTACACACCCTAGTATAGGAACCTCTTCTATGAGTTTGGCCTCCCAACCATGACCATCTGTCATCTTGGGAACTGCACAGGTGGTCAATCTTCACGAGGCAGCCTCAGCTCAAACCTCGGCCGCAAGGGAACCCATACTAAGGTATATAAACTTCCAGTCAAGCCCTACCCAAAATCGGGTATTGTGGTTATACGGTAAAATTGGAATGGTATCGCATCCAGACAACCATCAGTTTTATAAAAGGGCTAAGGCTCATGCCTCAAAATTTTCATCATCAAAATCATCTGGTGTTCAAGAACACATGTCAAAAAATTTCATTAGAATGACTCATCATTCTAAGGTTTTCATATCCAAGTATTCCCATCTAGAGTGATCAGGTTTTATGCTTAGCACTAGCCACTAAAGTTGGGGGTAAACACTAATGAGGGGTGGTAAACAAGTGTGACTTATCTAAGTTCAATCTCATGCCTCAGGATGACATCAAGATCTATCTAACTTAGGCCAAGTTTTATGCTCTTTATGCTACCTTTAATATCTTTCCAAAACTTACAAGTCACTAAGTAAATGTAATAAAGAGCTTTGATAAATAAAAAAAAATAAACAAGCATGCAAGTAAAACAAGGATTTGGTGTAATCAAAGGGAGTATAATCACATATGCCTAAGGCATCTAGTTTGCATAATCCACTTGTAGTGTTAGGCTTGCAAGGTTTCAAGTGTAAGATTGCATAGGTAAGATTCAAGTGGTAGCTTGCCTTGTGCAGAGCAGTGGTTGAAGTTCTCCTTAGCTTCTTCCTCGTAGTAATCTCCTTCATCTTCGTATACTTGGTTGGTACTAGCGTCTATAAATAAATACGAGGTACACAATCACCAAATAATACTTAACTAATTCTATTTATCACACCAGGGTTTTCAGTAGATGATTTAGCATCATCACAATCATCACAAAGATTAAGGCACTAGTTTCATTTATTTTATTTTAGAAAAGTAATTTCTACTCATTGAAAAACTACTTAATATTTAATATTCTCCAACTAAAATATGGGATCATGTTGACACATGTCATCACCACATATTTCAGTACTTGGGAATGTGATTGAAAGTGGTGTCCCAATTTAATAAGGTTTAGCCTTTTATTTTAATTAATTAAAATGACTAGAAATGCTTATGGGGCATTCTTTTATTACTTGTCCATTATTACTGTAAGTAAATCTAGATATTTTTATATATTCAGAAAGGTGTTATCAAATGTGATTTTTGAGAGTTGGAATCAACTCAAAATCTTTTATGGTTGAATTTTGAAAAATGTTTGAATGCAGAAAAGTCTCTTCCTTGTTATTTTTACTATAGGTGATATATAATTCCAAATGATTTGAATCCAACGGTCTTGGATTAATAATTTAAATACCTTTCTAACAAAATTGGTTTCTTGCAACTTTGTTTAGTGGAATTCTCTGGATTGAATTTTGAATCAATAGACATAACTAGGTTTGAAACTAAAATAAAAAATCTAAATTTAAAGTACTGGGTCGCGCGGGAGTTCTAACTGGGCCAGCCCACTATGCATAGCGCGCGCGTGCGGGTTAAGTGGTTGTACCCACCAGTCAGTGAGACAATGGGTGCGAAGGGGTACAGGGCTATTATAACCGTAGGATTAGATGTAAGATCTACGACTAAGGGTCGTCTTCAACATCTGAACAGAATGCGACAAGCACGAACCCTAGCATGGCCAGTGGGGGTCTATGGCAGCTCACCAGGGCTCAGGCGATGGTTGGCGATGGGGGCAAACGAAGAAGTCGATGACGACGGTTCTCCTGGTACTTGCGGCTCCTCCTGGGGTGGCTCCAATCGACGGTGCCCTTCTCCTCCAGTAGCGACAAGCTCCGGCGATGTTGCGCTCGCCTTGCTCCGGGAAGAAGTGGGCACGATCAGTGAGAGGTGGGGAGTGGAATGGTGTGGAGAAATTGAACGGGGAAGGCCTCTATTTATAGTGGGACGAGGGAACCGAAGGGTGTGGGCTGAGCTCGTCGGAGTTGGCTTCACCGTGAGCTATGGGCATGGCCGAAGGTAGGGGACGGTGTGCTGTCTCCTGGCGAAGCTCAACTTCTTGATGATGCGACAAGGTGCGGTTCAATTCGGTTGGAACGAGCCAACGCTCTGGGCGGCATCGACAGCAGTTTTAATGGCGCACAACGGCTACGGGTCGCGCGATGACGAACGGGGTTGTCTGGGAGGTTCCTAGGGCGATGGTGATCACGTACGCGGGCGGCAAAGTCAGGGCGCGGTCTGTGCGAGCGTGTAGGGCACGGCGCTCTGGCACGCTCTAGACATGGTCGCAGAGAAATGAGCGTGTGCGTTCTGGGTGCTCCAGTGGATGGCAGGACTCGAGGGCCGGACATGGGGTGGCGGTGGATGGTGGCGTTCTTTCTAGACACGGTGGCTAGGCTCCGCGCTTGCTCTGGCTAGCTAGCCATGGTCGGATGGCAAGGGTTCTCTCGGGTTGGCATGGCATGGTGCACTGGGTAGGGGCTAGGGGTTTTCAAGGCATTAGTTGGCACTGGGGTGACAAGTGTGATCAATGGTGAATAATGCTTAGCCAAATTACTGCTCAAAATAGTGAAGTTTGGCCAAATTGATTTTCTATCTCCAAGTGTTTGATGAAATGGCCGCAAGAAATTCAAATTTGAATTTTGGGTTGAAACTTGGTGGATGCAAAGGTCACATACTAGGTAGTCTCTGGTTGCTTGGATTGGTCAAGGTGCACTGGTTTGGTTGGGTTTTGAGAAATGGTGATCTTCCCATATGAACTAGATTCAAATTTCAAATATCATTTGAATAAGGTTGCCAAATGTTTCTGTGGGTTTACAAGGTGGGCTTGGGTTCACTTTCACTTGGTCTAGCAAGGGGTGAAAATAAATGGAATTGTTTCTATTTGAAATCTTGGGCTAGAAACACTCAAAGTGGGCTAGTGAGCAAGATTTGCAAAAATTACCATTTGCTTATTTTGTTTGTTTTTGAATTTCTATTGATTTGATTCTGCTTGGAATTGATTTAGATGATGTTGTTTTCATCTTTAAACCAATCCTTGCCATTCACAACAATAAAATAAGTCCATTCAAGCATTCATGCAATCATCACATACACACATGCATTCATAATGATTTTAATTAACAAAAGTTTTTGTTAACCCTAAATTTGGGTGATTGGAATTGATAACCTTGATTAATATTTTTGGGATGTTACATGGACCAGCAGCATGTGGCATTAACTTAGACTTGTGCAAATTAGGAAAATGATATTTATGCAAATGTAACCAAACAAGATCTCCAACATCAAACACAACATGCTTTCTCCCTTTATCCCCAGCAAGTTTTTATTTAGCATTCATGTGTTCTATGTTATCTTTAGTAGTCTTATGTAAGTTTAATATCATTTCAGCGCGTTGAGTAGCATCCAAATTATTTTGCACCGAAGAAGGTAATGACAATAAATCAATAGGTGCACAAGGAATAAAACTATACACAATCTCAAATGGGCACATCTTTGTGGTAGAATGCAGCGAACGATTCTAAGCAAATTCTATATGAGGTAAACACTCTTCCCACAATTTTAAGTTCTTCTTTAAAAAAGCCCGCAACATAGTATATAAAGTTCTATTCACTACTTCAGTTTGTCCATCAGTTTTGGGATGACATATAGTACTAAACAACAATTTAGTCCCCAACTTAGCCCATAAACATCTCCAAAAGTGGCTAAGAAATTTAGTATCATGATAAAAAACAGTAGTATTTGGCACACCATGTAAAAAAACAATTTCACGAAAGAACATATCAGCAATATGTGCAGCATCATCCATTTTATGACAAGGAATAAAGTGTGCCATCTTAGAAAACCGATCCATGATGACCCAAAAGTATAGGGGATCGCAATAGTCTTCGCGGGTAGTATTACCCAATTTATTGGTTCGACACAAGGGGAGCCAAAGAATACTTGCAAGCCTTAACAACTGAGTTGTCAATTCAGCTGCACCTACAAATAGTTCTTTCTCACAGAAGTTTATCAGTAGCAATAGTTTGTAGTAGCAACAGCAGCAGTAGAACAGGAGTAATAGTAACAGTAGCAGCAAACAATAGGATATGAGAACGGTAGGCATAGGGATGGATGGACGGGCGTTGCATGGACGAGTCTAAAGATGTAACTTCAAGATCTAGGGCATTGCAGATAAATAAAATAAGCATCCAAGTACTAAACAATCTTAGGCATGTGCTCCATATATAGTCATGCGTGCTCGCAATGAGAACTTGCACAACATCTTCTGTCCAGCTAGCCCGTGGCAGCGGGGCCTCTAGGGAACTACTGGCAATTAAGGTGCTCCTTTTAATAGAGCACCAGAGCAAAGCATTAACACTCTGTTAACACATGTGTTCCTCACACCACAGCCATCCCCTCCAGTTGTCCCAATTTCTGTCACTTCGGGGCCTTTGGAACCGGACAATGATATGTGTACACAACTTGCAGATAAGATCACAAACAATACTATCATAATGATTCAATAATAAGTTCAGATCTGAGATCATGGAACTCGGGCCCTAGTGACAAGCATTAAGCACAACAAGTTGCAACAAAGTCAAATAGCACTAATAGAGATACTAGGCACTATGCCCTAACAATCTTATTCGATTACAAGGTATAACTCATCCAATCCCTACCATCCCCATAGCCTACAGCGGGAGATTACTCACTCATGGATGAGGGAAACATTGATGGTTCATGGAGAGGTGTTGGTCATGACAATGGAAATGATCCTCCCCAAATTCCCCGTCCCAGCAGGGTGCCAGAATGGAGTTTCTGGATCTGAATCGCGGCTTCTGGTGGTGGCAGCACAGCGCAACTCTTTCTAGAAAAACGTCGAACCCCCCTCGGTTTTTATGTCAAGGGTAACTTATAGGCGCAGAGGGGGCCCGAGGGGGTGTCTGGGGTAGCCGCACCCCCCTAGGCGCAGGCTGGGCCCACCCGCTCTTGGCAGGGGTATGGCCCCCTAGGCCTCCACTCCGTTTCGTCTTATGGCTCCGTGGATCTTCTGGCGAAATATAATTTTTGGCATATTTTCCGGGATTTTTCCTAATAGTTGATTTTCTGCACAAAAACTAGACACCAAGGTAATTCTGCTGAAAATAGCGTCAGTCCGTGTTAGTTGTATCCAAATCACACAAGTTTAGAGGAGAAACAATAGCAAAAGTGTTCGGGAAAGTAGATACATTTTGGACGTATCAATCCACAACAACAAAAATACTATCCCTCCCCTTATGTGTACGTGGCAATACCAAAACAAAGTCCATAGAAATATCCTCCCAAGGATCACTAGGAATAGGAAGAGGCATATATAAACCATGTGGATTAAGGCGAGACTTAGCTTTTTGACAAGTAGTGCAGCGTGCAACGAATCTCTCAACATCTCGACGGATATGTGGACAAAATAAGGGTGCAGCAAGAACATCCTCTGTTTTCTTGACACCAAAGTGTCCCATCAATCCTCCTCCATGCGTCTCCTGTAAAAACAAAAGACGAACGGAACTATCTGGAATGCATAGTTTGTTAGCACGAAACACAAATCCATCATTGAAGATGAACTTGTTCCAGGTTCTACCATCTCTACAATTTTGCAACACATCTGTAATTTAGAATCATGCACATATTGTTCCTTAATAGTTTCCAATCAAAATATTTTGAAGTCAAGTTGAGATAACAAAGTATAATGGCGTGACAAAGCATCAGCAATAACATTATATTTACCCTTTTTGTGTTTGATAACATAAGTAAAATACTCAATAAATTCAACCCACTTTGCATGACGACGATTCAACTTAGCTTGACTACTAATATGCTTCAAAGATTCATGATCAGAATGTATAAAAAATTCTTTAGGCCATAGATAATGTTGCCAAGTTTCTAATGTCCAAACCAATGCATATAATTCTTTATCATAAGTAGAATAGTTCAGACTAGCCCCACTCAATTTCTCACTAAAATATGCAACCTGTTTTCCCTCTTGTAATAACACACCTAACAAACCAATTCCACTAGCATCACATTCAAGCTCAAAAGTCTTATTAAAATCAGGAAGTTGGAGTAATGGAGCATCGGGGCCAAGAAAACTCCTCACTTTTGTGACCGTCTTGGGCTGTGACCAATTCTCAATAGATTCAATCTTGGCCGGATCCACTTCAATACCCTGTGATGTAACAACATAGCACAGAAACGCAACTCAATCGGTGCAAAAGGTGCACTTCTCAAGATTACCAAACAAACGTGCATCGCGTAAAGCATTCAAAACAGCACGTAAATGTTCCAAATGATCCTCTAAAGATTTGCTATAAATCATAATATCATCAAAGTAGACTACCACAAAACATCCAATGAAAGCACGTAAAACTTCATTCATTAATCTCATGAAAGTGCTGGGTGCATTAGTTAAACCAAACGACATCACTAACCACTTATATAAATCGAACTTAGTTTTAAATGTTGTTTTCCATTCATCTCCCAATTTCATACGAATCTGATGGTAACCACTATGCAAATCAACTTTAGAAAACATAGTAGAGCCACTCAATTCATCAAGCATGTCATCTAAACATGGAATAGGATGACGATATAGAATAGTAATATTATTGATAGCTCTACAATCAGTACACATGCGCGAAGAACTATCTTTCTTAGGTACCAAAATAATAGGAACATTACATGGGCTAACGGACTCACGAATATGATCTGTGTCAAGTAGTTCCTAAATTTGGCGTTGTACCTCCTTTGTATCCTCTGGATTGGTTCTATATGGCGCGCGGTTGGGCAACATGGCACCAGGAATTAGATCAATTTGGTTCTCAATTCCTCTAATAGGAGGTAGTCCTTGTGGCATCTCAGCTGGAAAAACATCCTCATATTCCGGCAAAAGGTTAGAAACTGCAGGTGGCAAAGAAGGAGGCATATTCTAAAATGAAAACAAAACCTCTTTGCAGACAATTGCATAACATTGAGTATTGTTTACATCTAGTTCAACAATATTAATTTTATTTGCAAGCATACATGGACTCTTCAAACGAATTTCAGTAGCATGTTTAGAATCAGGTTTAGTGTTCTTTGGTGGTACAAAATCTGCAGCAACAATCTGATTCTCACTTTTATTTTTCTCCTCAGTTTTAGCTCTACTAGCTCTAGCAAGATCATCTTTTAAAATATGTTCGGGAGTCATATGTTCTAGAACAATTTTATTTCCATTATGCATAAGAGAATAGTGATTAGTTTTATGATTATGAAAAGATTCTCTATCAAATTGCCATGGTCTACCAAGTAACAAAGAACAAGCCTGCATAGGTACAACATCACAATCAACAAAATCAGAATATGTACCAATAGTAAAATGCACGCGTACCGTTCTTGTTACCTTGATCTTGCGAGAATCTCAAACCATTGGATGTAATATGAATGTGTGCATTATGTTATTGGAAGTGCAAGCTTCTCTACCATGTCAACACTAGCTAGATTATTACAACTCCCTCCATCAATGATGATCCTTATAGCTCTTTCCTTGACAACGTCGCGTGTTTGGAACAGGTTGTGGCACTGATCATGCTCAGATTTGCTCAATTGCATACTCAACACACGTTGTGCAACTAAGCTCTCGTATTGATCAGCAGTTTCAGCTACCATTACCTCTGTCTCTTCTTTAGAGTCATAATTATCTCCAACTCGAGCAGAAATAAGAGCTAATCTATCTTCATCAAAGTCACTTGATGAATCATATTCACCATCATCACGCACCATCCTAACACGCTGTGTTATGCACTGTCGCTCAATATGACCATAACCCCAGCACTTGCGGCATTGTATATCCTTTGTTTTACCCGTGGAAGCCATAGAAGATGCACTATGAGCAGGAGTATTGGATGACGGTGGAGGAGCAGCTGAAAGGAAGCCTTGTGGTAGCTTTGGATGTGGTAGTAGCTGGTGGAGAATCAAGAGAAGAATGTGCTGATTGTCAGGATGTCCAAGAGGATGTGCAACCTGCAGAATTATTAGTCCTCCTCCATGGTGTTTGGTGATCCTACACTTCACGTTCAGCTTTGCAAGAAAGATGAGGCAAACGAGTGATGGTATTATATTCCTTATAGTCTAATATGTGTTGAATATCCTTGTTTAATCCACCAAAGAAACGTGCACGCATTTGTTCAGTAGTTTCAACAAGACCACACCGAACCATCCCCGTTTGCAATTCCTGAAAATACTCTTCTACAGAATTTTTCCCTTGTTCTAAACATGCCAGGTTCTTTAGTAAATCACATTGATAAGTAGGAGGCACAAAACGAACACGCATAGCATTTTTTAAAGCAGTCCAATTACTAGGAATAGTAGTAGGATTTAAGTGACAATATTCAGACCACCAAAGGGAAGAAAATTTAGTGAATTCACATGTAGCAGCACTAACATGCATATCCTCAGGATATTTTAAACATGCAAAACGTTGTTCTACTTCCATCTCCTATGTAATATATGCATTAGGATTATATTTACCCTTAAAATATGGAATATTTAATTTAAGCCTTGCAACATGATCGTCATCACATACCGGTGGTCGAGTGTTACGGTGGTAATGTAGGGGTCAGCTAGCAGGATGTGGAGGTTGTTCAACCTCCTCGTCAAACAAATCGTTGTTGTCGAAGTCATAGTAGTACCTGTCGTCTTCCCCCAAGGTTGCAGCAGCAGCCACGCTGGAAGCCTGAGGTGCATCAGCTGTAGCGGCGACAACTGAACCGTGATCGGAATGCGCCGTGCTCCATGCCGAGGGGCAACCGGAGAAGGGGTAGGTGCAGGTGCAGGTGCAGGTGAAGGCAATTTGTCCAAAACATCCTTGAACCGAGCGTCTAGCTTGTCGTTGAAGGATTTCTCGAGACCTTCGATCTTGTCCATGGCGGAGGTGAGCTTGTTGTCAAACTCTTCTAATCTTGCATCCACATCTTGAGCGCGTCCTACCAATAGGTCAGAGAAGTGGGCATGTAGCTCTTGGTTCGTCATCTTTGCGGGGTCATGGCAAGTATCTGCCATGGTTAGTCCTTTAAAAAGTATAGGTGTATATGCCTATAACTACAGAAATATGGTGGAAGGCACGCGTAATTCGTCAAGCAATATACAAAGCTCTTACAAGTTCTTACCAAACAGTAGGAAAAGGCGATGTGGAACCGCAAAAATCAGTAGTCCAGAGATTGAACCAGGCGATTACCAGGAGTCGAGACACTACACATGGAGAAATTTGTGGAGCTCTGGGAAGGCTTAGCAAAAGGGTTAGCAATTATCAAAACAACAATGCAAAGTTGAAAATATGCTCAACAATGGTACTATGCTGGTCTTAGGATAGACCGTACTAGAAACGCGAGCCTAGATCACTAGCAATGTCACAATGTGGCACAACTAGCAATGGTATGATGATATGGCGCCCTAAAAACGAACCGAGATGTCAAAAATCACTATGATGGCGAGTGTCTAGAACTAATCTACAGGGTCTAAAAACAAGATAGCCCCGAAATGTTTTTTCGAATTTTTTTATGTGCTCCGGAAAGCGCTTAGGTGCCAAAAAAATGTCGCTATAATGGCCGATGGAGAAAAATGATCCCCAAGGTCGAAAACTAGTATAGCTAGAAAAAAAATTCAGAGGCAGTTCTAGACATTTTTTTTGCTCTCCTTCTGGACTTGCGACCGGACTTTAGCTCAACAGGAAACAACAAGTAACGAAAGTAAAAAGAAATAACTAGGAGACAATGACTCAACTCGGACTCATGCCGTGGCAGGAAAGGTGATCGGATCCATGTCGCGGTAGGAAGGCGGTGCCGGAGTCAGAGTTAGGTATTGGTGGCAGAATATGGTGGCAACGGCTAGGGTTTTATGTGGCAGAGTATACGGAGGTATGTATGGGAGCGGAATATGATGGTGGTGGCTAGGGTTTATGTGGTGGGTGTAGATGGCGGTGATCTACGAGCATGCCGGCGGTGACTAATGTGACCAGAACTCGAAACTCTAAGGGACGAGACACTAAGACCAGCACTTGACACGACGATGCAGACACAAATTAATAATGCAAAATCTAAAAAGATAATGCAAGGCGTAGATTGGTGATGGGATGATCTAAATCTAACCATGTTTTTGGATTTTTCGTGGTTTATAGGTAAAACAAATCTAATCTACAAAAACAATAAATCTCACCGAGCAACCTGAAATATGATACCACTTGATAGGGATAAGGTGGCCGATCTTTCGATGAGATGGTGATAGTCGATTTGGTGGAGTTCGGGCTTGACGATCCGACTACACGTGCGAGAACGTGCGCCAATGCAATCACTAGGCCAATCTCCTGGAGGTTACCGATCCTGCGGAAACACGATCAACCTGACCAACGAGGGTCTTAATTCCTACCTGAAATCGAAAACAAGTAAGAACTAATATTGCAATCAAGATATTGTGGTTTAAGATGAAATCTTTATTGAAAAGGTGGGATCCTGTATAGGTGCAAAGTACTAGAGGCCTCTGCGACGCTCGAGCCTTGGCGAATTTGCTATGATGGCTAACTTTATGTCTAAACAAAATCCGAGTCTAAAGTGACGACTATGGGGAGTATTTAAGGAGGAAAAGGTCGGATTTGAGCCAACCAGATAGGTGGTGGCCGAAACCAACCCTAGAAGTCCTTTTCTCCTAAAATACAGACTCTAAAAAGTGGCTATTTTAATTCCTATGAAAATTACATGGGCCTGGCCCAAAATAAAAGGTGTCGCAGCACCCAACTAAGCTATGGACGAAATTAGGATGTAATATTCTTGAATTATTCATCCAAGCCTTCTTTCTTCATTATGGTGGCTTCAAAGTTCTGAAATCTTCATCTGTGGCCTTCTCTTGAATCATCACATGCTTGCTGCCATATCCATGCATGACTATGCTCCAGTGCTTGTCCCTATCACCCATGCTTGGTCCATCATTCCTAAGAGTAATAAATACATCTGATTTAGGCAGCATCATATTCTCATGTATGTGAGGAATAGTTCCAAGAAACGAAAGTACCTGATAGTTAAGTTGCTTGGCACGATCTCGAGTGATAGGTCCTTGTATGTGTGTGGATATAGGTACAATGGTTGCATCAATATATGGGATGTCCACATCATCACCGACCACACCTACATAAAGCAGGAGGTGTGTGTTCTTCTCTTGCTTTGTTTGTGATTTATTGTGCAATTATGTCGAGATATGGTGCTAATTTGTATTCTTATATGCATGCATAGCTTCTTAATATTGAGAGTGATATACTAAACATTCTCAAGTTAGCATGTCATCTCTGTATTGCATCAAAATGAATGATAAATACCAATTTTGGTTCAGTGAATAGTTGTTGGATACTTCTCATGTTTCTAGGCATGTTTATCTGCTAGAACAAACACATGCATATGTGATAATAACAGTAATGTCTACAAGTTACATTACTTAGCCTACACGCATGGTACAATTGGTTACATAGAACATCAGGGTGATTACATAACAGATTGTGGGTAAAACTGTTTGCTGATTTCATAGAGTTGATTAAACATGCATAATGAAGGAACTAACAGATACACATGTTATAGTACTGAATTGTTGTCCATTTGCAAATTATCTTGTGCTTCTTGTGCAAGTTTCATACTAGTCGTAAGTAATTTTAACAAAGTAGATTTTATTTTATAAGAGTACCTGATGCTAATCTGGAGGAGGAAGAAGAACTGGAGGCAGAGGAGGATGAAGGTGCAGCAGCACTTGATGCATCCATCATGGCATGGTGGCACAGAGAAGGATATGGCCAGATGCACGGAGGAGGAGCGAGTTCATGGAGGTCTTGGGGTGTTGATGGAGGTCCTAGAGGCGCTGCAGGCCAGAGGAGGAGACGTAAGCCCCACTCAACAAAGAGCTAGATATATGTTGTGATGTTATCTGGGTAAAATGAATGAATGTAAAGATTGTGATATTATCCAAATTTGGCCTTTGATTGATAATTTCCATTTTTCTATTTTCAATGCAATATTGTTTATTTGTTGGAAAAATTAAAAAGTTCATTGAAACGTGACATGTGGTTAATGAGATTGTGACACTATTATCTTATATGGGCTTGAATAAGGTTGGCTTTAATGAACATTTGAAAAAAGAGAAGAACAAAAAGGCTAAAAAGTAAGAAGTGGTTCTTTAAAAGGCCAAGGTCCAACTAAAAATATGCTACTAAAAGGCCTAAAAACCCCAAAACAAAATAGGTTGTAAATGGCAAAGCCCAAAATAAATTGTATAGTAAATAGTATCCATCCAAAGGAGTTTAAAGGACAAAATGTTGGGCCCAACCGATTTAGAAGGCTAAACTAGACTAGGTTTAATTTGCTACCAGGTAGGATTCGCTCACAAGCCATGTAGGATTCACTGACGTGGACAAGGCAGATTGCCCATGACCATATTTTTTTCATAGAGTCTATGACCGTCTATATTGGTCATACTACTCCATGACCAATTTAAATATAAGGTTGTTAGCTGTCTATAGTGACGCTCGGTATGCGACCTACTCGTTTTGGTCATAGTTGTAGGGTTTCGTAGCATGGAAAACAAAAAATTTCTACCGCATACAAACAAACAAGCCAAGATCTATCTACTAGATTGTAGCAACGAGTCGATGGAATAACTCACCCTCGAAGATTCCAAAGTGTTTAACGAGAGAGGATTCTCGTGGGTGATGTAGTCGTACTCTTTCTGATCTCAAGATCGCGTAGACGATCCTTCCGGCGCTGCGTTCCGGTAGCGCTCCCGCAGTCGGTCACACGTTCGGTACTCAACGAAGACCTTCCTCTCCCTTGTTCCAGCAGGCAGCGGAGGTTGTAGCACTCTCCACGCGATTCCGGCAGCACAACGGCGTGGTACCGGAAGTAGAGGGGAGATCTCGCAGGGCTTCGCCTTAAGCCGGAGCGAGTATGGTGGAGTATGAGAGAGTCCCTCGACGATCTAGGGTTTAGACATGCCGAGTAGGAAGCTTGGCCGGCGGATAGGGTTGCTAGGTGGCGGCGGCTTGACCTAGGTCGGCGGCGGCGGCAGTGGAGGTGGCGGCGCCGGCGGCTAGGGTTTGGAGGAGAGGATCTTGTGTGTCTCTAGGAGGGAGCCCTGCCCCTCCTTATATAGGTGGAGGGGCCGGCCGGCCAAGGGGAGGGAGAGGAGTCCCTCCCCAACTCGGCTTGGAGGTGGGCCGGCGGTTGGAGGAGGGAACTCCTCCCCAACTCGGTTTCCCACTCCTCCTCCTCTTTCCAAAAACTGCCGTTTGACTTTCAAACTAGCCGTTTGACATTTCAAACTAGGATTTGAATAAACCCTCTATTTTTGTTCAGCGATGACACCGAGTACATGATGCAATCATACCAACTTGATATAACACATTCATGTACCCTGCCCCCCCCCCCAGAGTGCCGGACATTCCGGAACCTTCTAGAACATTCCGATGAAAACACCGGAACCATTCTCCAACTCCGAAACGGTACTTTCCTTATATGAATCTTATTCTCCGGACCATTTCGGATCTCCTCGTGATATCCCGAATCCCATTCGAGACTCCGAACACCATTCGGACTCTTTCTCATCATTCCATAACTACTCAAACAACGTCGAATCCTTAAGTGTGTCTCCCTACGGTTCGTGAATTATGCGGACATGATCGAGACACTTCTCCGAGCAATAACCAATAGAGGAATCTGGAAATTCATATGGCTCCCACATATTTCTACGATTACTTTGCGATCGAATGAACCACTTACATACGATATCAATTTCCCTTTGTCTCACGATAGTTTACTTATCCGAGGTTATGATCGTCGGTATCTCTGCATACCTAGTTCAACCTCGTTACCGATAAGTACTCTTTTCTCGTTCCCGTGATATGTGATCCCTTGTGAGCCAGTCACATTCTTCCAAGCTAATTGGATGACATTTCACCGAGAGGGCCTAGAGTATATCTATCCGTCATATGGATGGACAAATACCACTCTTGATCCATGTGTTTCAACCAATACTTTCTGAACACTCAATGCCACCTTTATAGCCACCCAGTTACGGTGTGGTGTTTGATGTCATCAAAGCATCCATCCGGTAAAGGTGATATGCATGATCTCATGGTCGAAGGAATTAGATTACTATGTATCAGAAAGCATATAGCAATTGAACTATTAAAATGACTTGATCTTTATGCTACGCTTATCTATAGGAGTATGTCCACCATATCATTCTCCTAACGATATGATCTTGTTGTTAATAACATCTCAATGTTCATGATAGGGAAACCACAATCATCTATTAACCAACAAGCTAGTATTATATAGAGGCTTTACTAGGGACTTCAAATTAAGTTTACAAATCACACAAGTATTAATGTTTCCTTGTTAATACTATTATAGCATGAATGTAAACATTTATCATAAACACAAATATATAATAATAACTACATTTATTATTGCCTCTAGGGCATATCTCCAACAGTCTCCCACTTGCACTAGAGTCATCTAATCTAGATTACATGGTAATATACCGAACACCCATGGCAGTTTGGTGTTGGTCATGTTTTGCCCTCGGGAGAGGTTTAGTCAACGGATCCGCCACATTCAGATATGTGTGTACTTTGCAAATCTTTATATCCCCATCTTGGATATGTTCTCGAATAGCGTGAAAACGTATCTTGATGTCCTTCAGCTTCTTGTGTGACCTTGGTTCTTGCGCATTGGCTATGGCGCCCATGTTATCACAGTAGATAGACATTGGGTCCAGCGCACTAGGAACCACACCCAGCTCTGTAATGAACTCTTTCATCCATATCGCTTCTTGTGAAGCCTCCGAAGCAGCCATGTATTCCGATTCAGTTGAATATCTCGCCACAATGCTTTGATTTGCACTCCTCCAGCTAACTGCTGCACCATTCAAAATAAATACGTATCCAGATTGTGATTTAGAATCATCCGGATCGGTGTTCCAACTAGCATCGGTGTAACCATTAACAACGAGCTGTTCATCACCTCCATAAGAAAGAACCATATCCTTAGTTCTTCTCAAGTACTTAAGGATGTTTTTGACCACTGTCCAATGATCCACTCCTGGATCACTTTGATATCTGCTAGTTAAACTAACAACATATGCAATGTCGGGTCTAGTACATAGCATGGCATACATTAGAGATCCTATGGCTGAGGCATAGGGAGTCTTACTCATCCTTTCTCTATCTTCTGCCGATGTCGGACTTTGAGTTTTACTCAAGGTCGTATTGGGCAACATGGGCAAGAACCCTTTCTTGCTATCTTCCATTCCAAACCTCTTTAGAACTTTGTCCAAATATGTACTTTGAGACAATGATATTTGGCGTTTCGATCTATCTCTATAAATCTTTATGCCTAATATGTAAGCTGCTTCGCCAAGATCCTTCATTGAAAAACTATTATTCAAATATTCCTTGACACTATTAAGAAGGTCTACATCATTCCCAATCAACAATATGTCATCTACATATAGTATTAAGAATGCTACAGAGCTCCCACTCACTTTCTTGTAAATACAAGCTTCTCCATAAGTTTGTATAAAACCAAAACTTTTGATTACCTTATCAAAACGTTGATTCCAACTTCGGGATGCTTGCTTCAATCCATAGATGGACCGTTGAAGTTTGCATACCTTGTTAGCATCTTTAGGATCGACAAAACCTTTGGGTTGCATCATATACAACTCTTCATCAATGTCTCCATTGAGGAATGCTGTTTTGACATCCATCTGCCATATCTCATAATCATAATATGCAGCGATTGCTAACATAATCCTCACAGACTTTAGCTTCGCTACTGGTGAGAAAGTCTCATCGTAGTCAACTCCTTGAATTTGTCGAAACCCTTTTGCGACAAGTCGAGATTTATAGACAGTAACATTACCATCAGCATCTGTTTTCTTCTTGAAGATCCATTTATTCTCGACAGCCTTCCGGCCATCCGGTAAGTCCACCAAAGTCCATACTTGGTTTTCGTACATGGATCCAATCTCGGATTTCATGGCTTTTTGCCATTTATTGGAATCTGGGATCATCATCGCTTCCTCATATGTCTCAGGGTCATCGGTGTTGTCCACCAACATGACACTCATAACGGGATCATACCAATCTGGAGTGGTACGAGTTCTCGTTGACCTGCGAGGCTCTGTAGCAACTTCAACCGAAGTTTCATGATCATCATCATTAGCTTCCTCTCTAATTGGTGCAGGCACCACAGGAACTTCTTCCGGTGCTGCGCTACTCGCAATTTCGAGAGAAGGTTCGACAACCTCGTCGAGTTCTACTTTCCTTCCAGTCACTTCTTTCGAGAGAAATTCCTTCTCTAGAAAGGATCCATTCTTGGCAACGAAGATTTTGCCTTCGGATCTATGATAGAAGGTATACCCAATAGTTTCCTTCGGGTATCCAATGAAGACGCATTTTTCCGCTTTGGGTTCAAGCTTGTCCGGCTGTAACTTCTTTACATAGGCTTCGCATCCCCAAACTTTAAGGAACGACAATCTAGGTTTCTTCCCAAACCATAATTCATACGGTGTCGTTTCAACGGATTTAGATGGTGCCCTATTTAAAGTGAATATGGCTGTTTCTAATGCATAACCCCAAAATGATAGCGGTAAATCTGTAAGTGACATCATAGAACGAACCATATCTAAGAGAGTTCGATTACGACGTTCGGACACACCATTACGCTGTGGTGTTCCCGGCGGTGTCAATTGTGAAAGTATTCCGCATTTCTTCAAATGCTCGCCAAACTCGTAACTTAGATATTCACCTCCACGATCAGAACGTAGAAATTTAATCTTCTTGTTACGTTGATTCTCTACCTCACTTTGAAATTCCTTAAACTTCTCGAAAGTTTCGGACTTATGTTTCATGAAATATATATACCCATATCTAATCAAGTCATCCGTGAAGGTAAGAACATAACGATAACCACCGCGCGATGCTACACTCATTGGACCACACACATCGGTATGTATGATTTCCAACAAGTCCGTAGCTCGCTCCATCATACCAGAGAATGGAGTCTTAGTCATTTTACCCATCAGACATGCTTCGCATCTTTAAAGTGATTCAAAATCAAGTGATTCAAGAAGTCCATCGGAATGGAGTTTCTTCATACGCTTCACTCCAATGTGACCAAGACGACAGTGCCACATATAGGTCGAGTTATCGCTCGATTTCAAACGTTTAGCCTCAATGTTATTTATATGTGTATTTCCACTATCGAGATTCAACAAGAATAGACCATCTATCAAAGGTGCATGTGCATAAAACATATTACTCATATAAATCGAACAACCATTATTCTCGGACTTAAACAAGTAACCGTCTCGCAATAAACAAGATCCCGATATAATGTTCATGCTTAACGCAGGCACCAAATAACAATTATTTAAGTATAAAACTAATCCCGATGGTAGATGAAGGGGTAGCGTGCCGACCGCGATCACATCAACCTTTGATCTGTTTCCCACGCGCATCGTCACCTCATTCTTCGCTAGCTTCCGTTTATTCTGCAGCACCTGTTTCGAGTTACAAATATGAGCAACCGAACCAGTATCAAATACCTAGGAACTACTACGAGTACTAGTGAGATACACATCAATAACATGTATATCAGATATACCTTTCTTCTTGATGTTGCCGTTCTTCAAATCCGCCAAGTACTTTGGGCAATTCCGCTTCCAGTGACCTTCTCCCTTGCAGTAAAAGCACTCAGTATCAGGCTTAGGTCCAGCCTTGGTCTTCTTCGTCGGCGTGGTAACTTTCTTACCACCCTTCTTGAAGTGTCCCTTCTGCTTAGACTTGCCTTTCTTGAATTTGGTGGTCATATTGACCAACAACACTTGGTTCCCTTTCTTGATCTCCACTTCTGCAGATTTCAACATGGCAAAGAGTTCTGGCAACGTCTTGTTCATGTTTTGCATGTTGTAGTTCATCACAAAGTTCTTGTAACTTGGTGGTAGTGATTGGAGGACACGGTAAATCCCCAAAGCATTAGGAATCACAATACCCAAGCTTTGAAGTTTGTTTGCATGCCCAGACATCTTAAGCACATGCTCACTGACGGAGCTGCCCTCTTCCATCTTGCAGTTAAAGAACTTTTCAGAAGCCTCATAGCTTTCAATTGCCGCATGAGTCTCAAAGATCAATTTGAGATCCTCGACAATATCATATGGGTCTGAATTCTCAAACCTTTTCTGAAGCTCCGATTCTAAACCATACAAGATAGCACACTGAACTGTGGAGTACTGAGTCTTCCGAGTGAGGTAAACGTTCTTTACTTCATCGGCAGCATCAGCTGCAGGTGGGTCACCCAGTGGTGCATCCAGCACATAGGTCAAATTACCAGTTGTGAGGACAAACCTCAAATTGCGGAACCAATCCGCGAAGTTGCTTCCATTGTTTTTCAACTTTTCTTTCTCTAGGAACGCATTAAAATTGATGGTAGGGGCTGCCATTGATCTACAACATATTTGCAATAGTTTAGACTAAGTTTACGACAAATTGAGTTCAAATTAATAATAAAATTAATCTAGGTGAACTCCCACTCAAAACAATATCCCTCACATTGTTTTAGTGATCACACGAACCAAATCCACCACATCAACACCGATCATCACGAGAGTTGATATAGTTTCAATGGCGAACAATCGACATGTTCATCATATCTACTATATAATTCATGCTTTACCTTTCGGTGATCCGTGTTCCGAGACCATGTCTGTACATTCTAGGCTCGTCAAGATCAAACCTTAGTTTCCGCATGAGCAAATCTGGCTTGCTCACGTTGTATACACTTGCAGAATCTAACACACCCGATCATCACGTGGTGCTTCGAAACAACAAGCTTTAGCAACGGTGCTAACTAAGGGTGAACACTTTATGATTTGAAATTCATGTGCATGAGGGATCATCTTATAATGCTACCGTCGTCTACTAAGCAATACAAGATGCATAAAGGATTAACATCACATGCAATTCATAATATGTGATATGATATGGCCTTTCTTCTTTGTGCTTCCGATCTCCATCTTCTAGCACGAACATGATCTCCATCATCACCGACATTGCATCAAGGTCAATGACGCTTCTCCATGGTTGTCGTCCACCGGCTTCAACTATTACAACTACTTTGAATAGACACGCGGGTCGTAACAGAAATTAAAGACAACCATATGGCTCCTGCCGGTTGCCAACTTACAATAAGGAACATTGCATACATCAAATATAATCACAATCATGGCCATATCACATCACAGCACACCCCTGCAAAACAAAGTTAGACGCCTCTACTTTCTTTGCATATTTTACGTGGTTTGGGGCTTTCAATAAGTGTCGTTCTAACTTACGAACATGGACCACAACATTGATACTACTATTGTTAATCACCCGTTGTAAATTGGATCTTAACTATGCTAGGAGAAACAGGCACCCGCAAAGCCACTTATGCAATACAAGTTGCATGTCAAGCGTGGAGCAAGTCTCATGAACGATGTCATGTAAGGTTAGCCCGGGCCGCTTCATCCCAACATACCGCAAGATGAAAAGTACACAAGAATCAATCGACAATAAAAGCATCAACGCCCACAATGACCATTGTGTTCTACTCGTGCAACAGATCTACATATAGACACGGCTCTGATACCACTGTAGGGTTTCGTAGCATGGAAAACAAAAATTTTCTACCGCATACAAACAAACAAGCCAAGATCTATCTACTAGATTGTAGCAACGAGTCGATGGAATAACTCACCCTCGAAGATTCCAAAGTGTTTAACGAGAGCGGATTCTCGTGGGTGATGTAGTCGTACACTTTTCGATCTCAAGATCGCGTAGACGATCCTTCCGGCGCTGCGTTCCGGCAGCGCTCCCGCAGTCGGTCACACGTTCGGTACTCAACGAAGACCTTCCTCTCCCTTGTTCCAGCAGGCAGCGGAGGTTGTAGCACTCTCCTCGCGATTCCGGCAGCACAACGGCGTGGTACCGGAAGTAGAGGGGAGATCTCGCAGGGCTTCGCCTTAAGCCGGAGCGAGTATGGTGGAGTATGAGAGAGTCCCTCGACGATCTAGGGTTTAGACACGCCGAGGAGGAAGCTTGGCCGGCGGCTAGGGTTGCTAGGCGGCGGCGGCTTGACCTAGGTCGGCGGCGGCGGCAGTGGAGGTGGCGGCGCCGGCGGCTAGGGTTTGGAGGAGAGGATCTTGTGTGTCTCTAGGAGGGAGCCCTGCCCCTCCTTATATAGGTGGAGGGGCCGGCCGGCCAAGGGGAGGGAGAGGAGTCCCTCCCCAACTCGGCATGGAGGTGGGCCGGCGGTTGGAGGAGGGAACTCCTCCCCAACTCGGTTTCCCACTCCTCCTCCTCTTTCCAAAAACTGCCGTTTGACTTTCAAACTAGCCGTTTGACTTTTCAAACTAGGATTTGAATAAACCCTCTATTTTTGTTCAGCGATGACACCGAGTACATGATGCAATCATACCAACTTGATATAACACATTCATGTACCCTTCCCCCCGGAGTGCCGGACATTCCGGAACCTTCTAGAACATTCCCGATGAAAACACCGAAACCATTCTCCAACTCCGAAACGGGACTTTCCTTATATGAATCTTATTCTCCGGACCATTTCGGATCTCCTCGTGATATCCCGAATCCCATTCGAGACTCCGAACACCATTCGGACTCTTTCTCATCATTCCATAACTACTCAAACAACGTCGAATCATTAAGTGTGTCTCCCTACGGTTTGTGAATTATGCGGACATGATCGATACACTTCTCCGAGCAATAACCAATAGAGGAATCTGGAAATTCATATGGCTCCCACATATTTCTACGATTACTTTGAGATCGAATGAACCACTTACATACGATATCAATTTCCCTTTGTCTCACGATAGTTTACTTATCCGAGGTTATGATCGTCGGTATCTCTGCATACCTAGTTCAACCTCGTTACCGATAAGTACTCTTTTCTCGTTCCCGTGATATGTGATCCCTTGTGAGCCAGTCACATGCTTGCAAGATAATTGGATGACATTTCACCGAGAGGGCCCAGAGTATATCTATCCGTCATATGGATGGACAAATCTCACTCTTGATCCATGTGTTTCAACCAATACTTTCCGAACACTCAATGCCACCTTTATAGCCACCCAGTTACGGTGTGGTGTTTGATGTCATCAAAGCATCCATCCGGTAAAGGTGATATGCATGATCTCATGGTCGAAGGAATTAGATTACTATGTATCAGAAAGCATATAGCAATTGAACTATTAAAATGACTTGATCTTTATGCTACGCTTATCTATAGGAGTATGTCCACCATATCATTCTCCTAACGATATGATCTTGTTGTTAATAACATCTCAATGTTCATGATAGGGAAACCACAATCATCTATTAACCAACAAGCTAGTATTATATAGAGGCTTTACTAGGGACTTCAAATTAAGTTTACAAATCACACAAGTATTAATGTTTCCTTGTTAATACTATTATAGCATGAATGTAAACATTTATCATAAACACAAAGATATAATAATAACTACATTTATTATTGTCTCTAGGGCATATCTCCAACAATAGTAAGGTCATAGATGGATTACTATGACCTTTCTATGACCAATATTTGGGGTCACCAGTTAGCACATTTCTTGTAGTGCATGATAGATACTTCAAATTTCGCCAATTGGCAATATCTAATGCGATCTCATATTTCCAACTCTTCTATTGACTTAATGAGGATTGTGGAAGAAGGGTTCTCTCCAGGGCTGAGGTGGTGGAAAATAAACTCAATTCCACTGCTTTGGGTATGATTCAAAAGACATTAACTCCCAAAGACTTTTCTCCCATTTGCCTATTATCCACAGCCAAAGAAGCTTGGTATCATCTCTCATCGAGCTATTTGTGAGAAAGGCAATCATCGAAAGCTCCAAGTTTGATAAGGTAAACAATGAGTCTGATGGCTTTGCTATGCAAGATGATGAGACTCCCGAAGACATGTATAGGTGGATCAAGGTTCTATGTTGCACCATGAGGGATCTTGGAGCTATCTATGTTGATGACAAGTTCATGAAGAGAAAATTTGTCCAAGATCTTCTTACATTTGAATAACAAAAGCTAAAATCCATCAAAGGAAGAATAAAATATCACATGATTACATCCCAAGAAGTGTTGAGTGAAGTGATTGCCATGATGATTGCCAAGAATAATTCGGAATCCACATGTGCTCGTGCCTTTGGATCCCAAAGGGTGAATCTCACCTTGAAGGCCAAGGCTATGGTAGTTGAGGATGAAGAAGACACTAGTGAGTGGTATCAAGAGTACATCAAGTATGCCTTCAACGAGAATCTTGCACTTGCCTCAAGGGCCTTTTGTAAAAAGTCGGGCATGAAGTCAAGGTCAAGGGACAACTCAAGATTACACTCAACAAACAAGGTACCTAAGGTAGGTCTTGCTACAATTGCAATGAAAAGAGTCACTTTTTGGCGGCAAGTCCCTATGCGAATAGAGAAGAACATGTTGGTCCTCTTATCTGCAAGAGCAAGTCAAGGACTCCTCATCCTTTGAACAAGAACTTTGCAAACAAGAACGTCATCAACAAGGAAGTGCAATGGTGGGCCATGAAGAAAACCTTTCAATTATGGATGATGAGATGACGATGATGAACTTCAACGAGGCGATATTGTGGGAGTTGCTTCTATTGACACCACATCTACTAAACGATTTTCACTCTTTGACTCCCCTAACGAGAAAATCTTTTCCTCCAATAAAAAGTATCTCATGGCAAAGGCCACCGAGGTAACACCCAAACCCATCTAGAATGAACCTACCTCTCTGGATCTTGAAGGTATTGAGATAAATAAAGAAATGTTAGACATGTGTGACTTCATTTATAACTTGGATGAAGAGAATAAAACTTGATTTGATGCTCTACTAAGTCAACTTGATCATGCTCGATAAACTCTAGATGAAATGGAAGAACTAATTGAATTTCTAAGTAAAATGAAAGAGAGGCCGCCGATGAAATTGCCTCACTTACTCAAAGTTTTGAGGAAGAACAAAATATGAAAATGACTCTTGAGAAGAGTGTCTCTAAGTTAGTAGATCACCATAATCTCTCCATTTCCTTACTTGCTAAAGATCGTGATCATGCTCTAGCATTGGTTAAAGTCCTTAAGAATGAAAGTGTTGAGTTTGGTGTTGGTCATGATAGGAGTCGAGAGGATTTTGAGGAACTCAAAGAGGAACACAAAGCCTTGGAGGGAAAATTCTTAAGTATTTTTGAAGCCCATGAGCAACTTCAAACTCAACTAACTTGTGTAAATGCTAATTCTTCCTCTATGCACACTACAGAATTGCCTAGTTTGCTAACCTTTGTTGCAAGAATTTTAATCTCATTGAGGAGAACAAGGTGTTTAAAACCAACTTGCCAAAGGGAAAGTAAACAAACAAGGTGTTGGTATGTTCCCAACCCAAGAAGGAGAATAAGAACAATAAGAGGAGAATGAACAAGGGAAATGCTGAAGGACCATCTCATGGTCCTACTCTTTTGCAAAGTGACAACTTTGCTGGGAAGAACAACCCTTCTTATATACTTTTCAGGTCTTATTATGGTCATGTCTATGCTAGATACATTGGGACTTCTTATACTCACGATTATCATTGGACTACTCGGGTGCCAAAGACCCTTGTTACTAACAAAAAGGGATCCATTTAAAAATGGGTACCTAAGAGCAAAGCTTGATTTTCTTGTAGGACTATGCTTATGGTGGAACTAAATGGGTGCTCTATAGTGGATCCACAAGTCACATGACTTGGAGCAAGTCCATCATGTCGGAGATAAGGCCAAACCATGCAAACACTACGGTCTCCTATGGTGATAAAACCAGTTCTTAGGTATTGGGTTTTGGCAAGGTGGTGGTAACCCCAGATGTATCCTTGGGTGACATCATGCTTATCAAACATCTTGGTTACAACCTCCTTTCCATTCATGCTCTAGCCATTATGGTTATTTTTTGTTCTTTAATGAGCACTCTCTGGTACTCATGTGGAGCAAGACTCTCATGGTGTCTTTCGTAGGGTACATAGAGCATGACTTGTACGTAGTGTACATTTTGGGGACCACTACTTCACATGATTTATGTATCTATGCTAAAGCCAACAATAGATGGTTATGGCATCACCGCTTGGCCCATGTAAACATGAGGTCTTTGCAAATACTCCACACGGGGGCCACATTCTTGGACTAAAGGATATTTCCTTTTACCAAAGATTGTGTGTGTAAGGATTGTATTAAAGGTAAGTTGCATGAGACTCCTTTCAAGGCTCTCAATCAAATCACCACAAAAAGGTTCTTGGAACTCCTTCACATGGATCTCTTTGGACCTCTGTCACATGATAGTCTTAGAGGGAAGAAATATTTTTGGTGATTTTGGATGATTTCATAAGACACACATGGGTCTACTTCTTCAAATTTAAGAGTGAGACTCAAAGACCGTCATCGAATTTGCAAATCTTGTCCAATGGAAACATAATGCAACTATCTTATCCGAAGTGACAATGGCACCAAGTTCAAAAATTACACTTTGGATGAGTTCCTTATTGATGAGGGGATTAAGCATCATTGCTCCACTCCATATACGCCCAATAAAATGGCGTGCCCGAAAGGAAGAACTGTACCTTGATGGATGAGGCTCGGACCATGTTAGAAGAATTCAAGTCACCATACAACTTTTGGGCCGAGGCCATAGCAGTCGCTTGTCATGAAACCAACCAGATCTACCTTCGCAAGACCAAGAACAAGACTCCATATGAGCATCTCACTAGCTTCAAGCCCAATGTTAACTTCTTTCGAGTGTTTGGTTGCAAATGCTAGATTCTTACGAAAGGAGTTCGCTTGTCTAAGTTTGAGTCAAAGGTACAAGAAGGAATTTTTGTTGGCTACTCAAATCAATCTCATGCTTATAGAGTCTACAACAAAGCCAATGGAAGATTTGAATAAATGAGCAATGTGAAGTTTGATGAAGATCATGAGTATCTTGTTAGGCAAGATGGTGTTCATGATCCAAGTGATGAAATTCCTCCTCAAGCCGTAAGAAGAATGGGTGTGGGATTCTTCTGTCCCATTGAGGAACCCCTATTGGCCGAAGTAGAAGGACCAAGATCTACTCAAGTGAATCCCTCACTCTCACAACATTATCTTCCCTCTCAAGGACCAATCATTTTGGCTCAAGACCGTTCAACCACTTCTGAAGCTCCTCATGCGCATGACTCTTCAATCCCTGGTCTTCAAGATCCTCGAGATCTACCTTCCCAAGATGGGGATCCAACTCAAGGCAACATCCAAGGTCAAGCTAGTGAAGAACAAGGCCAAGCTATTATTGATCAAGGCCCATCTACTTCCTCTCCAAATTATGATCAAGACTCTCAGTTGGTCGATATTTTCAAATGATGAGTACACATGTTTAGGCGCAACAAAGTGTGGACCTTGGTGAAGAGGCCTAAATATTATCAAAATGTTATAGGGACCAGGTGGATATTCAAGAACAAGTGTGATGCCAATGGGATAGTAATTCGCAACAAGGAAAGGTTAGTAGCCCAAGGATACTCACAATTTGAGGGTATTGATGACTATAGTGACACATATGACCCCGTTGCTCTCCTTGAATCCATTCGCATGCTTCTTGGTTATGACACTCATCATAATTTCAAATTGCAACAAATGGATTTCAAGAGTGCTTTCCTAATTGTCCCTTGAAAGAATTGGTTTACGTTAATAAACCTCTGGGTTTCTAGGATCCTCTCTTCCCGGACCCTGTCTACAAACTCGACAAGGCACTCTATGGCCTTAAACAAGCCCCACCTATGTGGTATGATTTCCTTTGAGAGCTCTTGATAGACCATGGTTTCGAAGTTGGACTAAATGATCCCACTCTTGTTACTAAGAGAATTCGAGGACACTTGTTCATTTTCCAAATCTATTTTGATGACATTAGTTTTTGATCTATTAACAAAGCTTTTAATGAGTATTTTTCCAAGATCATGACCGACCACTTCGGGGTGTCTATGATGGGAGAGATGGAATTCTTTCTTGGCTTTGAAGTCAAACAATTGAGGAAGGGAACCTTCATCAACCAAGCAAAATACATTTAAGACATGCTCAAGAAGTTCAAGCTTGATCAAGTAGGAGGTGCCCGGACTCCCATGCCCACAAAGTTTAATATTGATATCGACTCCAAGTTCAAGGATGTGGATCAAAAGATTTACACTACAAGAAATCTGCTCACTAGTGACCTTTTCTTAACGACCATGTATTGTTTGGTCATAGATCTATGACCATTCTAAACTAGTTGGTCGTAGAGAATTTGGGAGGGTCCAAAACTTGAAAAATAACGACAAATTTAATTAAAAAGGCCATAGTGTCCTAACATTGACGGATAGGGCTAGTTTGGAGTCTTTTATTTGATAGACTACTACCAAATGTAAATGGTTATTAGGTTAAATTCTGATGCAAAAAATTATAGGATTGCCAACTCAGCAGCAATATCACCTCCATGTGTCATTTTTGCTTACTTGCATGTATACATGGCATCTTGGACCACCGTGTGGAAATTATTTCAAAAAAGGACAGTAACAGGGTTCGAACTCATAACCTCGCTACTCCCGCACAATCCTAACAACTACACCACTCGCATCATTCGTGTCAGTACGAGAGCTCGGGCCTAATAATATGTTCCAGGTAACATGTACGAAATACTAATGTAAAAAGTAGGAAGGCGACATGGGAAGTCGAACTAGCGACCTCTACACACCACCACACGGAACTTGTTGTTCTAAATTAGCGCGTCGAACTCTTTATTCAATGCAAGCTGCTGTTGTGCCTGCACCGAGTCTATGTCCTACTAGGCCGTCTAGGCCAATAGCCCATTAGACCATTAGCATCTCTATTTTATTGGAAATTGTAGGCTTCTTACAAACTTTTAGCCTACACAAATTGTTGGACTTTATTTTTTTGGCAATTATACAAATCTAATCTCTCTTTAACTTTTGCATATCATGTCGGATTGAGATGATATAAAAATAAATTTGGTTCATCTTTAGAAGGTGAATCTAAAATGATTTTTACAAAAAATCACGAGCATTATATAATGTACATGTAGTTCAAACCGGACTCACTTCCTCCTGATTAGGCGGACATTTGTCTTTTTCACGAGGGATGCATGGATAGGTTTGAGATACCCTTGTTGGGACATTGAACATGTAATGTGGTATAGTATTTTTTTTAAATATGGTGGTAGTATTTTAAATGAGCACTTTGGTGGTTGCTACACAAAACGCCTTATTTTTCGCATTCGGAAAATGGAAAATACATTTTCCATGTGAAGAAAATGGAAAATTTCTCCTGCAACATTGTTCGCCATCCCATGATGCACATGCATGCATAATATGGGCATATTCTCACAAAATATGCCACGATTCTCACCATAACATTGGTCGTTTGGCCTAAAAGCCATGAAAACTCGAACATGATAGGTCATTTCTGTGAAGTTTTTTTGAGATATTTACAATATACCAAGTTTGGTTTTTTTCCTTGCAACTGTGTCACATAATAAGACATCACGTGAAGGATTTACCTTGTTTGGACGGTTTTTGAATTTCTTATGCTCGTTTCAAACAATGGTCAAAACGACGGACATGAAGGTTCTTAGCTCGGGGATGAGCCTCGCTAAACTTGCATCGGGTCTCTAAAGAAACATCATATTGTGAGTCTAAAAATGATTTTTTTCAAAAAATCATGAGCATTATATCATGTACCTGCAGCTTAAATCGGACCCACTTCCTACCAATTAAGTGAGAATTTGTCTTTTTTGCCAGGAATGGATGGAAAATTTTGAGATACCTTGGTTGGGACATTGTACATGTAATATAGTCTAATATTTTGCGAAAATATGTTGGTAGCATTTTGAATTAGCCCTTTGGTGGTTGCTTCACAAAATGCCTTGTTTTTGCATTTGGAAAATGGAAAATGCATTTTACATGTGACGAAAAGGAAAACTTTCTCATGCAACATTGTTTGCCATCCCATGATACACATGCGTGCATAATATGGGCACATTATCACAAACTATGCCATGATTCTCGCCATAACATTAATCGTTTGACCTAAAAGCCATGAAACCTCGAACATTATAGGTCATTTTTGTGAAGGTTTTTTTGAGATATTTACAATATACCAAGTTTGGTATTTTCCTTGCAACTATGTCACATAATAAGACATCACGCGAAGGATTTACCTTGTTTGGACTGTTTTTGAATTTCTTATGCTTGTTTCAAACAATGGTCAAAATGGCGGACATGAAGGTTCTTATATTCATGTACATATGCTTCGTGATTCAGTCTGTAGCTCCTGAACATACATATATTCTTATATCAACATATAAATATTTGAAGTCTGATTTTTTGTAACTGTAGTCTAGTTCCTTCTATAATGTGATGATTAATGTGAACATAAGATTATTTTGTTGCTGCAATACTTGAAGAACTTTGATGATACCTATCTTTCATGTTTGCCTGTCTTAGATTTTTCAAAACATGGAATTCCTGGAGCAGTACAAGGAAGGGCCAGTGTTGATGCTGTTGCGCCACACTCCCAGGAGAAAAGATTATTAGGAAGAAAGGAAGAACTTGAAGCAAGGAAAGAAGAGTGGAGAATGTGGTGCTATCATGTGGGTTTTGAGGTGGCCTTCATGCAGGTAAAAAATCTTGGAAGTAGTGGCTGGGAGACGATCCTTGGTTCTTGGATCTAGTTTTTAGTCATTGGAATGTGCTGGAACCAGTTCATATGTAATGGGATTGGTCCCAGGAACTAGCATTTTGGTAGGAGATGGCCCTACTTCATATTCGTGTGAACCAGTCATGTATTGCTGGCATATATTATATGTGATGTGAACTTTTGAATTGTGAGATTATGCGTGCTTAATATATGTACTATTGATGTGTTAGGTGATGTTTCCTATGTTTACCTGATGGAAAAGAATATGGACCTCGAGAGCTAGAAAAATACTGCTGTTACTGAATTTGGAATGTATATGTGATTGGGTTGTTAGGCTACCATGGATGGAATGTATATGTAATTGGGCTCCTAGGCTGCCAATGGCCCCAAAGTTTACTGGACCGTAAACGCAAAAATCAAAAACTGGATCAGACTGGAATTGAAAAAGAATGGACCTGGAAAATCCCAAGGCTCAAATCAGAAATACACCTAAAAAATCCAACGACCCAACAAATAGATCCATAAAAAGCCAATGCCCATAAAAGACAAAAGCTGGAATTGTTGGGCTTGGCCCATATAAAAGACGTAACTGGACCGGGCTAAATCTAATCGACAACCTTTTCAATTGGTCACATATTTGCCACGTAGGATCAGCCACATAGGGTCTAACGTGGACAGGGTAGATAGTCCGTGACCAAAACATGTGGTCATAGAATCTATGACCATCTATATTGGTCATAGACGCCTATGACCAATTCAGAAAAAGGTCTGTATTGTCCGTCAGTGACTCTCAGTTTTTGACCATCTGTTTTTGTTCACAAGAAGGTCACAAATGAAGAACAATTACCATCTAGTTGCCAATATGGAGGGTCAAAAATTACCACATTTCTTGTAGTGTTTATCGCTCTATGATTGGTTCTTTGCTTTATCTTTGTGCATCCTGACCAGATATTATTTCGAGTGTGGGTATGTGTGCAAGATTCCAAGAGGCACCAAAAGAAAGCCACATGGTGGTGGTGAAGAGAATCTTTTGATATTTGGTTCATACCCCAAACTTCGGGTTATGGTACCCCAAGGGAGACAAGGTAGCTTTGACCTCATTGGATTCACGGATTTGGATTGCGTAGGAGACAAGGTAGAAAGGAATTCAACCTTTGATGCTTTTCAATTCCTTGGAAGATCTTTGGTGTTGTGATCATCCAAGAAGAAAAATTGTGTGTCTTTGTGTACCGCCGAAGCCGAGTATATCTCCACCGCGAGTTGTTGTGCTCAATTTCTATGGATGAAGCAAACTTTGAAGGATCTCAGTCTCTCTTTTGACAAGGTGCCCCTTATTTGTGAAAATGAGAGTGCCATTGCTCTTGCTCACAACCTGGTGCAACACAATCGGACCAAGCATATTGATATTCATCATCACTTCATCTGGAATCATGCTGCAAGAGGAGACATTTTTTGGAGTATGTTCCCACCAAGGCCAATCTAGCGAATCTTTTCACGAAACCTCTCGATGAAGAAAGGTTCCGAGATTTGAGACATGAACTAAATATCATAGATTTGAGAAATGTGGCTTGAGTGACTTGCACACCAACCCATGTTTCGAATAATATCTTTGTTTAGATGTAGGCATGGACTTGGGGGAGCGTAGTTCCTCATATGAACCTACACTTTCTCTATTATTCGCACATTAACGTATTCATCCTCTATGGTCTCTTAGGGAGACAAAATGAGCTTCCATGATGAGTTTTGTTAATGACCCCAAGATATATCTTTACGGTGTCAAGCCAAGTTTACTCATATATGGTGGCTTCGGCCACCAACCTTTTTTGTCATTTGAGTGTGTCCTCTTGGTTTGTTTTGGTGTTTATCTCCTTTTTAGTGTTTTATTTTGTTTTTGGGTGTTCTCTTGGTTCTTCCCAGTTTGTTCAATCCATCTCAAGCCTTTCCTATTCCCTAAAAACTCATCTATTTCCTACACAAGTTCATTCCTTGCCAAATTCCAAACCTAGGAAAATTTTCTAGTGGCACCGGAAGTTCCGGCCAAAAAACAGTAGTACCAGCCCTGGGAAAAGTTCCCCAGAACGAATCATGCCTAGAATCTCTGCGTCACTGGTAGTTCCGGCCCTTGGACAGTACTACCGGCTGTGTTTTTTCACCTTTAAGTAAGGGAACTAGGAGGAAAACGGGAATCACTTCCTTTTTCCTCCCAGACCCACCTCTTACAGGAAGCAGCCGCCGGTGAAGGTTTCCGCATGGAGGTGTCGTCGAAACCTCCGACTCTGGCCACCCCCTCCATATATACTCCGTCGAAACCTTCCCCACCTCGTTCTCCTGCCATGGACCCTGGTATTTTCCCTCAACTCTCTCCATTAATGGATATCTTGCTCATTCCCTTGATTGGGTTAGGGTACACCATTTCTAAGCTTATTCTGTGGCTCGATCTTCATGAGAAGATCTTGGTAGGCCTAGGAATCCTTGTTGGTGTAGATTGGTATCATACATTGAGTGAACTTTTCTCTCGTTCTCTATAGATCCGATGAACCGCTCTGTTCGTTCCCTCACCGGTTATGCGACTAGTACTTCCGGTTGACTCTTCTTAGCTGGTAGTTCTGGCGGTTCACTGGAACTTCCGGTGAACATGATTTTGGCTCTATCAGTGTATTTTTCCAATCTCCTATTGTTTTCCCCTTCGAACTTGTGCACTTATCCCCTGTTCCCTCCTTTCCTTATGCTTTCTTCTCAGGGAGAGGTGGTTCCAGTGGTGGCTCCAAGCGATCTCGTGCATCCACAGGACCCCCACCGGAGATTGATGAGGAAGACTATGAGGTTGTGCATCCCACTACTCAGACAGCCCGTTAGAGAGCTGCTTTAGAGCGTCGTGCAGCTGAGGATGAAGGGAAGAGACCCGCAAGTTCCTCCAAGAAGAAGACCCCCAAGGGTCCAAAACCACCAAGAGGAAGATCTTCAAGTGGCCTTAGCAAGCTTATGAATAGTTTCGACGTAAGGACCCCTATATTGTTCTTCGTGACAGTCATGTTGGAGATCCTTACTTATACACCGATCAGAAAGAATAGATCTATCTTGAAGTGTATGCAACCAAGAAGAAGCACATGGTTTCCCCTCAGCAATATATCAATGTGGCCCACATGGAGAACAAGAGAGATTATTTTGGTGAGGCGCTTGACATGTACAAGAGGTTTGGGCTACTCGGGATCATGGACCATCATCAGAACTATGATGAGAGGGTCATTCCTCAGTTCTATACCACTATCCACATGGATGCCGACCCCGTGTATTTGATTATGAACTGGATGTATCATGACAGGCTGTTGACTGCCAAGTGATCTGAGTTTGCGGTTCTTCTTGTCTATTCCATTGGACCAGGCAGGAGGGCAAATGGGTGGAAAGCCATAAGGTAAAGGCTTCAGTTTTTGAAGTTTCGGAGCCTCTGTACAATCAGGGTCCGGGAGTGGTCAGGTTGCTCACCTTCTTCCTATGTATGACATCATGCATTGCGTGTACCAAAACACCATTGCTCGCAAGGCTGGTAACTTTGATCAGCTCCATGCTTTCCATATTAATATTATGCTTCAAACATGTCTCCACAAGGATTCTGAAGAGCGGCTTGATGTTATGAACTACTGGTGCGGCTTAGTTGACTGTAGAGCCTCGTTCGGAAACCCCAAGAGCAAGGTGTGATGAACACAGCAACAAGTTTTACCTCAATTATGAAACCAATGTTATCGAACTAGTAGGAGCAAGGAAACAACTCCAAGGTGTTGTTAACAACTTGGAATCCTGCACAACACAAACTCAAGATTTTGCCCCAACTTACAGTGAGGTTGTCAACCTCACTAGTTTGCTGAAAACAAAGGATTAAACGTATAGTGTGGAAGTTAATAGTTGCTCTTAGAAAGTAAACGGTAAAAGTAGATCATGTAAAATGGTAAAGATTGGACCGGGGTCCACGGTTCACTAGAGGTGTTCTCCTTAAGATAGATAACATGTTGGGTGAACAAATTACAGCGGGGCAATTGACATATTGAGCAAGCATAACAATGCAAATACTAGAAATCATGATTCCTATGAGATTTTGTTGTGCATTACAACAATATACATAGACCATAATCCAACTTCATCTATGACTAATAATCCACCTTTAGGTTATCATCCGAACCTCTTCTTGTATTAGTTGCAAGCAACAGATAATTGCATTAAGCAACGTGTGTAAAGTAAAAAATACAATTGTTCCATGAACAAAAGATTGTTGTTTTCTCCCTAGTAGCAACAGCACATCTACAACCTTAGAGATTTCTCTCACTTACCCAGATTACTAGAGGCATGAACCTACTATCGAGCATAAATACTCCCTCTTGGAGTCACAAGAATCTACTTGGCCAAGATAGTTACTAGCAACGGAGAGCATGCAAGATCACAAACAACATAGACATGATAGAATCAATAATCAGTCTGACATAGTATCTCAATATCCATCGGATCCCCGCAAAAATAACATGTATGATTACAAATAGATGATCTTGATCATGAATGGAGCTCACAAGATCTAAACATGATAGCACAAAGGAGGAGAAACAACCATCTAGCTACTGTATGGACCCATAGTCCAAGGGTGAACTACTCACGCATCATACCGGAGGCTTTAATGGTGATGAAGAAGGCCTCTAGGATGATCTCTCCCCTCCGGCAGGGTTCCGGGAAGATCTTCAGATCCCCCCGATCTAGGGACAATGGTGGCGGCGGCTCTGGATTGTTTTGTGGAGATCTGATCAGGTGTTTAGGGTTTCTGCATCGGGGTGACTTTATAGGCGAAGAGGTGAGGCAGGGGGCCTCCCCCCAGGTCGCGCCGCCCTAGGGTGTGGCGGCCTTGTGGACCCACTTCGTCTCCCCTCTGGATTTTGTGTTCTCTTCAGTAAAATATTAACGTAGGCTTTTGTCCCGTCCATATCTGGGAATATTTCCTTACTAGCTTTTCTAAAACCAAAAATTTTAGAAAACAGGCA
Organism: Avena sativa; assembly: GCA_916181665.1. NCBI lineage: Eukaryota > Viridiplantae > Streptophyta > Magnoliopsida > Poales > Poaceae > Avena > Avena sativa. The sequence continues at coordinate 20,898,104 of OV702282.1, read as the reverse complement.
ACTGGCACTGCGGCATCTTGTTAATAGGTTAGTCCAAGAAAATGTATAAAAATACCTCAAAGTGTAGACAAAGCATAGCAAAGTTGATACTAAACAAGCATGGAACATCAAAAATTATAGATACGTTTACGACGTATCAAGCATTCCCAAGCTTAACTCCTTGCGGTGACCCAGCATACCACTGCATGATGTAGTACACTATAGTTGTTGACATAACACCAATAAAACACCGTACACTAGTATTACATCCCTCAGAGTAGTACAACAGAAACACAGCAGGTCCAAGACATGACTATAGGTTACAAATCAACTCTTTACACAAGATCCAGAGAACACTCTAGGTTAACGAGAGAGAAAGAATCTTCTTACAAAGAAGAATCAGAGATAAACAACTCAAAACTTATTATACTATTAAGACTAGTATCTTAACTAATGGTCTGGCCTTGTTGTTACTGCAATACCCTAAAGAAATAGGTTCTATGGCTAGAGATTATATTGTTATCTAATCCACAACTTCGTCTTCACTTGAGTGGATATATATGTTGACTTCCTTGACTTCATTGAAGAGCTTTCGCATTTGATGATGATTCCTGGAGCATGACTTGATGCAGACGTCGTCTAGACTGGCTTTAGAACCTAGAAAGGGTTAAGAAGATACTTTGAGTACGAGCGTACTCAGCAAGTTCACTAGAAAAGGAGTGTTTGATGCACTATATCTACAGCCACAGACCGTAGGTCGTAGGCAATGCAAGTTTTTGTAAACATTTCTTCGAAGGTTGCTTTTATTCTGAAAAGCTATGTCCGTCAGCCTTCACGGGTTTACCAGAACTTTCATGGAGTTCCTTTCCCGCCGCGTTTGCAGCTCCTTCCCGGAATAGGGAGTAACAAGTTACAGTTCTTACACTCTATAGAGGTGCGTTACTTTACCCATGAGAGATCAACTCCTTGTTGCACAACCGGGTGTACTTTCCCGTCCACAATTCCATGATGTGGGGCCTAGTAGTTGGTCCAAGCCAATCACTGCCCCCTTCGCGACCCCGCATGCCTCCTTGGTGTACACCATGCCCACGTAATGAATTACGGTAATGGTTTGTACAAACCGTTAGATGCCAGAACTATTGTGGGACGATGAGGGTTCCACCCGTATGCTGCATATCCTCTACGAATTACCAATTAATATGCACACTATGAGGATAACAGCCACGACCTGTACATCCGGCTTCATGTGAGAGGAAGAAGATACAGCTGACTTCTCTGTCCCATTCCAAATCTCATGGATAACTCGTAATATACGGCGCTAGAATCACTGATGTCAGGGGTTATTAAGTCCCTACTTGATCATCATTGTTGCAAATAGAACCCTAATTTCTATTGCTCCATTATATCACCACTTAGGATGATATCTATGATTTCTTTATTTATGAAAATAATATTTTCTTTCTTTTATAGCATATATGATAACACACAATTTGCAAATACTTTGATAAAGACTCTTCAAAGGACATGAGCAAGTGATGAACTTGCCTTTTGTGATTGTAAGATTATGCACTCACCGTCTTCAGGACAATATAAGATCCAATATCTGAAATCAGCATCATTGGTCCGGTAAGGACTAATGTTTAAAGAAGCAAGATGCTTTTATGCATAAGTAATGTAATGCAATTTCATAAACTCGAATCCCGAGGCAACGTTGTTCTAGGGTTTGGATATTGGAAGGTTTTCCTTGGAATGTGTTGCCTTTATAGATTAAGTTTCACACATGTGCTTATTATTAAGGCTTGTGAATGTGTGTGAAACAACATGTAAACATAATGGCATACAACAATAAGATATACTATTAAGATGTGCTACTCAAGGACTGCTTATATGTGAATTATCGTATCTTCAAGTTTTACCTTGCAAGTGATGATATTTATAAGGAACTGAAGTGTTAACAATCCTAGGTATATAAGTAAAGCTTAATGTAATGTGATTATTATTAATTGTCATATAATGTTTGAAGTGGAAAAAAGAATAATATTTGAAGAAAATCTTACTCAACTAAGTAGAAGCATTTAAGCTTTTAAGTTAATCTTATGAGGTGTTATTTCTAGTTATAGTCTTTAAGTAAGAATGAATTACTCCATTTGAATAATGACAGCATTTGTATTTGAGACTTATCTATCTTGGTTTTTAACTTGGTTGGTTTGGTATTAAGATACTTTATAACTTGATTATAACCGACCAAAGTTAACTATAAAGTATATAGTAAAGTTTTTAGCATTATACTAAAAGTCTGGTAGACTAAAGTTAACTTTAAAACGTAGATGGACTTTAGGTGTAATGCTTTTTATTCTTATATCTTGTTCACCTTATAATGTTTCCTTGAAGTTACTTAAGGACGGCATTATTTTTAGTTGGTAATGGTTTCTTTACATTTGAATAAGTACATAATATTATGTACTACTTATGAACTCACTTATAGTTTTTTGATTTGTTTATAAACTTGTGGTTAAAGTAAACGAATAGGTTTTATTTCATTACAATTATTCTTGGAGATTTCATATTAAATAAGAATCCTTTTATAAAAGAATCTACATTTATGGTTGAAGGATAACTTAATAAAATTATATTTAAAATGTGTTAAACCATTTTGACTTCATAAAATTAGTATTTAAGGCTAATACTATTTATTAGATTCAATTGGCTAATTTTAGAATATTAGAGATTTTTATTTACTTTTATATGAATTATTAACTAAAGAAATAGGTTTAAATTCAAGTTATTAAAGTGTTTAACTTTTTATTTAACTCAAAAGTGGAATATTATATTTTTAACATATAGGTATTATCTTTGTGATCATTTTGGTATATTACACTTATTATTGTGATTTAAAAATAATAAGATATGATTTTTTATAATACTTATTATTTTATAAGGACTTAATAAATAACAAATATTTAATTAAGTGGAATAATAATGCATGATTGTAGTTTTATATTATAATTCTTAATTTTCTAAGATTTTTGGTATTTTATTTATATTTTCAATATTTACTAATATTAAAATATGATTTATCAAAGTTTTATTACTTATAAAACTTTTATTAAATCACATTTATTTAAATAATTATCATAATAATATTTGATAATAGTTTTAAGTTGTAGATTTTATTTTTCTGAAAATTTTCATATATTAATCATATATTTCTGAATTATAAAACAGAAGTTATTAATTAAAAAAGATTTAATTATTTTTTTATATTGGAATATATATGGTTTTATTTAATTTCTAAACAGAAAAGACATTGTGCACCTAAGCTAAATCTACCCACAGTCACTGACTACTGGGCCCAAGGCCACGTCATAGGCCACATCGGCAAAGACCAGTCAAAAGACTGACCAGGTCAAGGGTGACCTCACCCTGACGTCAGCGTGACATCAGCAATGGCAAAGCCCACAGGTGATGCTCGATTCCGGCGAAAGGACGCAAGCGCGCTTGCGGGGTTAGGAGATTCAGACGCGGGAGATTAAGGCGATCCAATTGGTGGTCGCGCCGCCTGTATTTGGTCACCGGAGCACTAGCTCCGACGAACATCTGCGGCGGCGGACAGAGGTGCACGAAGAAGGAGCGATGGAGGAAGAGAGGAAGGCAACGGAGGGGTGATAGAGCACCGCGAGCTCACCAGCATGCCGTCGATGGGCTTTACAAGACTCGGGGTAGCCGGAATCGCGGTGGACGACGGCAGCCGGACTTCGGGAAGACGAGGTCGACGCGTTGACTCGAGGCGTCCTACTTCAATTCCTTCAGCAAGGAGGCTCAGGGGAGCACGGCGAAGCCATGTGCTTGATCAACAGAGCACGGTGGAGCGTAGAACGGTGGGGACTCGAAGCTAGGGTTTCGAGCAGAGAGGAGTTTTGAGAGGGAGAAGGGTAATTGGGCCTAGGGTTTTTCTTGACGGCGGCGCTGAAGATTTTATAGGCGTTGATCAGCGGCGGCGGGAATCTGGACGGAGGCAGACGATCGGGCGGTCGCCGGAGCTCCACCGAGTTGCTTCCCCGGCGATGCCCACTATCACGAGGAAGAAGAAAGGGAAAAAGATCGAAGGGGTATGCGGGCTTGTGGTGGGCTGGTGTTGGGCCGTTTGGACTGTAGAGTGTTGCGTGTGAGCGACAGTTAAGGTAGCGAGGATGTGGGCCATGGGCCAGCTTCTGGTTTGAGTTCCTTTTTTTATTCTTTCCTGTTTTCTGTTTTAATTTTTAGGTTTGTATTTTTATATTTGGTTTTAACTTTTCTTTATGGAATTTTATTTGCTGAATACTTGCATCAACAATAAAGTTATTAAGAATCAATCTGTGAACTTTTATTATATATTGTGATATTTTCTTTATTTCCTTTATATATATCCTTTTTCTATTATTTTTTGTGAGGGCCCTTAATATTAATTTAATTGGGCAAAAATTTATAAACTTATTATAGAATGCATTATTACTAACTAATGAGATTTTATTCTCATGAATATATAATATTAAGGCAACTTTTATATTTAGTGATCCTTCATAAGTATTTAGTACATAAAGTTCTAAGTACTAATGGGGTTAATATTATTCCTATGAATTTAGGAAATAGCAATATAACTATTTTATTATTACTAACTTAAGAGTTAAAGATTTGAGATTATAAATGGGTATCATGAATTATGGGATTTTTAATATTTTTATAACCTTTGATAATTGTGAATAAGGGTGAATGGTTCAGATATATTATCTTTATGTTAAAGATCTTGAATGATATCACCATTTAGAATAAAATGGTGGGATTTTTTTCTAGGCTAACTTATGAGAAATAATTGATTAAGATAGTTCCTAAGAACTTATGATAATGATGATTGAAAATGACAAATATGTGCTCAAGTGATTTGCTATAGGAAAATATTTCTATGAAGCTTTGTGTAAATAAGATGATAGATCAATCAGATGCAATGGATAATATGTTTTGTAAAGATTTAGAGTCTAATGTTTACCAAGAATTCCTATCTTCCATTATTCACAATCCTGGACTTCTAATTAAGGAATTCCTTTCCTAGATATATTACTTCTCTATATCCATCATCATGTGCTAACATGATGAGCTTTATTTCACAAGAATGTTCTTATCCATAATTTCTCCTCCTAAATTCATTTATAAATCCAATGAGCTTGACACTAAAGCTCTATATGATCTTCTCATAACAATAACTCTCATCACTAGAGTACTTCTGATTCTAATTCCACTTGAATAATCACCTTCTTACTTCTCAGATTACTTTGTAATCACTCTTAAAAATCTCAGAAGCTTGTCACTGAAGCCTTTCCTAATCTTCTCATATCCATACTTGGTTATATCAACTACTCAACTATTGATAATCCCCAATCCAAGAAGTGGTTACTTCTAACTCCAATCATACTCTTCCTTAATCATCCAACACTAATATTACTTCAGTAGATGCATATATAAAATTCTACTCTCCTTAAGTGTTTAGTATTTCCCAAGACGAAGATAGTACTTCTCTGATTCAATGTGCTCTAGCATCACCTTAATCATACTATCATACCTCTACTTGATTCCAGTATCTTATACTCCAACCTCACATTATATTAATGTACTTGTCATGGCTAACCTAGGATAACATATCTATACTAGGGTTCAATCATGCTCTATCCACCAATGCCACTTATACATGATATAAGCATTCAATCTTGGTGACTTAAACATGATCATTATAATCCTTTGTTCATTTATGGCTTAGGTTTCTAGTTGGCTAATCAAGGCCTCATCAATACAACATTATAATTGTATTATAGTTATCCTCTTAGTATATCTATCTAACTATGAGACATTACTCATTGACTATACCTACTTGATCCAATAGGATTACTCCTTGGTAACTATCTTCAGAATTCATCCTTATAATCTTCTTTGTTACCCCATATAATTATGTTTTCCAGATAACTCTTCTATCCATTTAGGAGTGAGTTAACTCCATCAATTATCATAATGATTACATTCTCTCCAAACTCTTCCATCCTATAGATGATATTCAATTCTAGCATTACTGTTTACCCCTTCTTACATATTTCTTTATAGGTTTTAAGTGAATGCTATAATAAGGAAAAGAGTTGATAGGTCAAGAATTGATAGATGAAGAATTGGTGAATCAATAGTTGATTACTCAACATTGATTAACAACAGTTATTCAGATAAGATTCATTAGAGATGATAAAGATTGATATGGAAAGAAAGATATATGGTGATTGATCTTGACTTGGTTTCTCTCCTACTCAATCTCACTAAAGAGTTAAGGATAGGTATTACCATGATACTCATGGTATAAATAGATGAGATTAAAATAGATCAAGATTTAATTGTTACATTCCTATTACTTAAGTTATGTTTATAACTTGGTATTCATGAGTGTGTAATGAATACGAGGATATGACTACTTAAGGATCAATTATAAATCATTAAATAATGTATTAGGGTTTAACTTCTATTATATTTGATCTACCATTAGCTCAAATCATGTTTACCAAAATAAGGTTTTAGCAAAGGTCATATTGAAACTTATCGCAGTCAACTTGATGATCTACTTCAATTCCATCAAGTTAAGAGAAGCTTCAATCACTTTGACAAGTTTTTATTTAAAAGCGTGAAAATTATTCAGATTTTCTATGCATGAATGAAATGCACACATCTGTGTTCAGCTTATTTCTAAGCTCTTATGCTGGGATGTTACAGACTCTCCCCCTTAAAATAAACTTCGTCCTCGAAGTTCGTATACTCTCACGTTTCGGAGTAAGGAATTGTCTTGCAATGATTATGATATGTCTCAACACCATTGTAAACTCAATGGGAATAATTGTAATATCCCATATCCAGATCTTTTCCTCGAATCCTCATTATACTTGGCAATTTTTAACTGGGTGTCTCCAATACTCCAAATTTCTCCTACTATTCTACTACAGGGATATGTCTTTATTATAAACTACTCAATTAGTGATCTTTTCTTTAGTTCATTTTCCTAAGTAGGTATTCTATTCCAACTCCTTTACTTGATCGTCGAGCTTCCTTACTATATTATGCAAAGTCTAGGAAGTCTCACTAAAACGGTTTTAAATTTCCGTTAGCCAATAGTTATAGTCAAAAGACTAATCTTTGATTTATCATTGTATGAGTTGTATTGGTTGTCCTTCCAAAGATTGGATTTGAACACATTTAGTCCATACCCATTGGAATTTCTTGTTCTCTAAAAATGCCCAAATGGATGTGCTCTATTACCTCTTAAGGATCACTTAAGAGTTGTTTCTTTTAGAATTAGTCTGTTAAGACTATTCCATTTTATTACTTCAAGCTTTTACCTTATCAGGCATTTAGACAATCTTTTGTTACTATCTTGAGTACTTCTATAATTATGACTTTCTTTTAACCTTATGAAAATAAGGCTTAATGTTGGCATAGGTTAGTATTTCCTCTCCAACCTTTACTTGGAAAGTCAGATAACAATACTTCCACAAATTGTTTACTCTCCCCCTTAGGTTTTACTAATGGTCTCTAAACTGCCTTATAAAGTATTTCTTGATTTTATAAATAGAATATTGGTCCGTATCCAACTTTTACTCTGCCTAGTTAGGGTCTTATGAAATATTGTACGATGTATCCACACAATTGTGGAACTCCGAAGTGAATCTTTCAGCATTATTTGTCTTACTACTATTTGGAAATCTTTTACTTTGATAGGTCAATTTTCGCGAAGGGTCTCGAAAGACGATCGCATAAAATTTTTATACTCCTTTAGGTCTAGCTTAGCTTGGACCTAATTTTATGCTCTTTACGCAACCATTAAGATAATCTGGTTAACTATGTCAACCATCCCTGGCTACGGACAAGATACCAACTATGGATCAAATACCAGCTGCGGATCATCCTAGGTTGTAGGTATTACCCTACGGTTTCCAACATCCTTATGGCATTCTCTCTAAATTGTCAGAGCTTGAATACCATTTTTCTCTGAACTTCGTATTTGCATTTATTCATGATACTTCCATGAACTTGGTACTACTACTCCATTACTTCTTAGCAACATTACCTACTTTGATTGAACCTCAAGTTCATCACTTATTGTTGCTCCATATATTCCCTACATTAATCTTTCTTCTTATTATGGACTGACAATGATATGAACTTGATCCAATCCTTCAAACTGCGCTAATACTCCTTATGTTTGGCTTTACCCTTCAAGTAAGTCTTCATATTGGTATTCGGAACTCGTTAGTCCCTTACACTAATTCCCATTCCTATCTAGGTCTATAACATTAAGTAGTAACTGGATGTTGCAACATGCATTTGCACACCAAGTCAAACTTCATGTACAGATCTAGTCAATCAAGAAGATCCAAGAAAAACCAATAAATCCAAATGTGGTACATATAACACACAATATTCTAAGCCCGGAATATAGTAGTTGAGTATAGTATCTCTAGAATTCAGGCTTAGTTGTGTAGTATATGACACCTCCTCGTATAGGTTTTCATCGTGATACTTAGCACATAGGGTCAAGCTATACTTTGTCTCAATATTTACCCTAATTGCTCAATCACAAAAAAGATAAATTTAAGCAAAGTGGTCTCAAATTTGGTTGTGACTAACCTTTTGTCTCACTTTTGGAATGGCTAATATACCCTACTTTTCTTCATTGGTAAACTAACCTCACATGATTACTCCAAAAGACTAATCAGATTCTATTTGCTACTTAAACCAAAGATTATTGGAAATTTCTAGCACCTACGACTTCTATCATAGTTCTTCCATGTTATTTTCTTACTTTACTTGAAGATAATTTACTAAGTTTTTGTCATATTTATACTTATATCATGGTTTCGGAACTAATCTCACCATGATCTTATTATGTTTTACCTGTACATCATGATTTAAGAGCTAATCTAACTATGATGACTTTATTTCTCATATTACTATCATTGATCTTTAGCATAATTTCACTTCATCACGTAGAATTCTCAAGTGAATCCCACATGATTGCTACTCATTACATCAACATTAAGACTACTTCCTTGTGATGTATTACACTTTATCCTAATCTATTGTGACCAATTAGCTTTCCTAAAGCATTTTGGCGGGTTTATGTCTCCCTTGGTAGACACTAAAAGCACTATACTCGAGAAAAGATAAAATAATTACTCCTAAGAAAGAATGACTTAAACATATGACTTCGGTGTGACAAGATTATCCTCAAGTGGATACTCATCACAAGTCATAAGAATATTTGGTTTAGATAAGATGGCTCCTATAGTCACTATCCAACCTACAGATCTTCCTAAAAGGGTTTCAATCCTAAGGTCAAAGCATATGCTCTGATACCAACTGCGGTGACCCAGCATACCACTGCATGATGTAGTACACTATAGTCGTTGACATAACACCAATAAAACACCGTTCACTAGTATTACATCCCTCAGAGTAGTACAACAGAAACACAGCAGGTCCAAGACATGACTATAGAATACAACTCAACTCTTTACACAAGATCCAGAGAACACTCTAGGTCAACGAGAGATAAAGATTCTTCTTAAGAAGAATCAGAGATAAACAACTCAAAACTTATTATACTATTAAGACTAGTATCTTAACTAATGGTCTGGCATTGCTGTTACTGCAATACCCTAAAGAAATAGGTTCTATGGCTAGAGATTATATCCTTATCTAATCCACAACATCGTCTTCACTTGAGTGGATATATATGTTGACTTCATTGAAGAGCTTTAGCTTTTGATGATGATTCCTGGAGCATGACTTGATGCAGACGCCGTCTAGAATGGCTTTAGAACCTAGCAAGGGTTAAGAAGATACTTTGAGTACGAGCGTACTCAGCAAGTTCACTAGAAAAGGAGTTGGTTGATGCACTATATATACAGCCACAGACCGTAGGTCATAGGCAATGCAAGTTTTTGTAAACATTTCTTCAAAGGATGCTTTTATTCTAAAAAGCTATGTCCGTCAGCCTTAACGGGTTTACCAGAACTTTCATGGAGTTCCTTTCCCTCCGCGTTCGCAGCTCCTTCCCAGAACAGGGAGTAACAAGTTACAGTTCTTACACTCTGCAGAGGTGCGTTACTTTACCCATGAGAGATCAACTCCTTGTTGCACAACCGAGCGTACTTTCCCGTCCACAATTCCCTGATGTGGGGCCCAGTAGTTGGTCCAAGCCAATCACTGCCCCCTTCGCGACCCCTCATGCCTCCTTGGTGTACACCATGCCCACATAATGAATTACGACAATGGTTTGTACAAACCGTTAGATGCCAGAACTATCATGGTACGATGAGGGTTCCCACCCATGTGCTGCATATCCTCTACGAATTACCAATTAATATGTACACTACAAGGATAACAACCATGACCTGCACATCCGGCTTCATGCGAGAGGAAGAAGATATAGCTGAATTCTCTGTCCCATTCCAAATCTCATGGCTAACGCGTAATATACGGCGCTATAATCACTGATGTCAGGGGTTATTAAGTCCCTACTTGATCATCATTGTTGCAAATAGAACCCTAAGTTCTATTGCTCCATTATATCACCACTTAGGATGATATATATGATTTCTTTATTTATGAAAATAATATTTTCTTTCTTTTATAGCATATATGATAACACACAATTTGCAAATACTTTGATAAAGACTCTTCAAAGGACATGAGCAAGTGATGAACTTGCCTTTTCTGATTGTAAGATTATGCACTCACCGTCTTCAGGACAATATAAGATCCAATATCTGAAATCAGCATCATTGGTCCGGTAAGGACTAATGTTTAAAGAAGCAAGATGCTTTTATGCATAAGTAATGTAATGCAATTTCATAAACTCGAATCCCGAGGCAACGTTGTTCTAGGGTTTGGATATTGGAAGGTTTTCCTTGGAATGTGTTGCCTTTTTAGATTAACTTTCACACATGTGCTTCTTATTAAGGCTTGTGTATGTGTGTGAAACAACATGTAAACATAATGGCATACAACAATAAGATATACTAATGAGATGTGCTACTCAAGGACTGCTTATATGTGAATTATCTTATCTTCAAGTTTTACCTTGCAAGTGATGATATTTATAAGGAACTGAAGTGTTAACAATCCTAGGTATATAAGTAAAGCTTAATGTAATGTGATTATTATTAATTTTCATTTAATGTTTGAAGTGGCAAAAAGAATAATATTTGAAGAAAATCTTACTCAAATAAACAGAAGCATTTAAGCTTTTAAGTTAATCTTATGAGGTGTTCTTTCTAGTTATAGTCTTTAAGTAAGAATGAATTACTCCATTTGAATAATGACAACATTTGTATTTGAGACTTATCTATCTTGGTTTTTAACTTGGTTGGTTTGGTTTTAAGATACTTTATAACTTGATTATAACCGACCAAAGTTAACTATAAAGTATATTGTAAAGTTTTTAGCATTATACTTAAAGTCTGGTAGACTAAAGTTAACTTTCAAACATAGATGGACTTTAGGTGTAATGCATGTTATACTTATATCTTGTTCACCTTATAATGTTTCCTTGAAGTTACTTAAGAATGGCATTATTTTTAGTTGGTAATAGTTTCTTTACATTATAAATGTATAAATGGATTGATCTCCCTATAAGGGTGTGGTTAGGGTTTGTGAATAAGTAAATAATATTATGTACTACTTATGAACTCACTTATAGTGCTTTGATTTGTTTATAAACTTGTGGTTAAAGTAAACGAATAGGTTTTATGTCATTACAATTATTCTTGGAGATTTCATATTAAATAAGAATCCTTTTATAAAAGAATCTGCATTTATGGTTGAAGGATAACTTAATAAAATTATATTTAAAATGTGTTAAACCATTTTGACTTCATAAAATTAGTATTTAAGGCTAATACTATTTATTAGATTCACTTGGCTAATTTAAGAATATTAGAGATTTTTATTTACTTTTATATGAATTATTAACAAAAGAAATAGGTTTAAATTCAAGTTATTAAAGTTTTTAACTTTTTATTTAACTCAAAAGTGGAATATTATATTTTTAACATATAGGTATTATCTTTGTGATCATTTTGGTATCTTACACTTATTTTTGTGATTTAAAAATAATAAGATATGATTTTTTATAATACTTATTATTTTATAAGGACTTAATAAATAACAAATATTAATTAAGTGGAATAATAATGCATGATTGTAGTTTTATATTATAATTCTTGATTTTCTAAGATTTTTCATATTTTATTTATATTTTTAATATTTACTAATATTAAAATATGATTTATCAAAGTTTTATTACTTATAAAACTTTTATTAAATCACATTTATTTAAATAATTATCATAATAATATTTGATAGTAGTTTTAAGTTGTAGATTTTATTTTTCTGAAAATTTTCATATATTAATCATATATTTCTGAATTATAAAACAAAAGTTATTAATTAAAAAAGATTTACTTATTTTTTATATTGGAATAAATATGGTTTTATTTAATTCCAAAACAGAAAAGACATTGTGCACCTAAGCTAAATCTACCCACAGTCACTGACTACTGGGACCAAGGCCAGGTCATAGGCCACATCAGCAAAGACCAGTCAAAAGACTGACCAGGTCAAGGGTGACCTCATCCTGACGTCAGCGTGACATCAGCAATGGCAAAGCCCACAGGTGATGCTCGATTCCGGCGACAGGACGCAAGCGCGCTTGTGGGGTTAGGAGATTCGGACGCGGGAGATTAAGGCGATCCGATTGGTGGCCGCGCCACTTGTATTTGGTCACCGGAGCACTAGCTCCGACGAACATCTGCGGCGGCGGACAGAGCTGCACGACGTAGGCGCGATGGAGGAAGAGAGGAAGGCAACGGAGGGGTGACAGAGCACCGCGAGCTCACCAGCATGCCGTCGATGGGATTTACAAGACTCGGGGTAGCCGGAATCACGGTGGACGACGGGGGCCAGACCTCGGGAAGAAGAGGTCGCCGCGTCGACTCGAGGCGTCCTACTTCAATTCCTTCAGCAAGGAGGCTCAGGGGAGCACGGCGAAGCCGTATGCTTTATCAACGGAGCACGGTGGAGCATAGAACGGTGGGGACTCGAAGTTAGGGTTTTGAGAAGAGAGGAGTTTTGAGAGGGAGAAGGGGAATTGGGCCTAGGGTTTTTATTGACGGCGGCGCTGAAGATTTTATAGGCGTTGATCAGCGTCGGCGGGAATCTGGACGGAGGCAGACGATCGGGCGGTCGCTGGAGCTCCACCGAGCTACTTCCCCGGCGATGCCCACTGTCACGAGGAAGAAGAAAGGGAAAAAGATCGAAGGGGTATGCGGGCTTGTGGTGGGCTGGTGTTGGGTTGTTTGGGCTGTAGAGTGTTGCGTGTGAGCGACGGTTAAGGTAGCGAGGATGTGGGCCGTGGGCCAGCTTCTGGTTTGAGTTCCTTTTTTTATTCTTTCCTGTTTTATGTTTTAATTTTCAGGTTTGTATTTTTATATTTGGTTTTAACTTTTCTTTATGGAATTTTATTTTCTGAATACTTGCAGCAACAATTAAGTTATTAAGAATCAATTTGTGAACTTTTATTATATATTGTGATATTTTCTTTATTTCCTTTATATATATCCTTTTCTATTATTTTTTGTGAGGGCCCTTAATATGAATTTAATTGGGCAAAAATTTATAAACTTATTATAGAATGCATTACTACTAACTAATGAGATTTTATTCTCATGAATATATAATATTAAGGCAACTTTTATATTTAGTGATCCTTCATAAGTATTTGGTACATAAAGTTCTAAGTACCAATGGGGTTAATATTATTCCTATGAATTTAGGAAATAGCAATATAACTATTTTATTATTACTAACTTAAGAGTTAAAGATTTGAGATTATAAATGGGTATCATGAATTATGGGAGTTTTAATATTTTTATAACCTTTGATAATTGTGAATAAGGGTGAATGGTTCACATATATTATCTTTATGTTAAAGATCTTGAATGATATCACCATTTAGAATAAAATGGTGGGATTGTTTTCTAGGCTAACTTATGAGAAATAATTGATTAAGATAGTTCCTAAGCACCTATGATAATGATGATTGAAAATGACAAAGATGTGCTCAAGTGATTTGCTATAGGAAAATATTTCTATGAAGCTTTGTGTAAATAAGATGATATATCAATCAGATGCAATGGATAATATGTTTGGTAAAGATTGAGGGTATAATGTTTACCAAGAATTCATATCTTCCATAATTCACAATCCTGGACTTCTAATTAAGGAATTCCTTTCCTAGATATATTACTTCTCTATATCCATCATCATGTGCTAACATGATGAGCTTTATTTCACAAGAATGTTCTTATCCATAATTTCTCCTCATAAATTCATTTATAAATCCAATGAGCTTGACACTAAAGCTCTATATGATCTTCTCATAACAATAACTCTCATCACTAGAGTACTTATTCTGATTCTAATTCCACTTGAATAATCACCTTCGTACTTCTCAGATTACTTTGTAATCACTCTTAAAAATCTCAGAAGCTTGTCACTGAAGCCTTTCCTAATCTTCTCATATCCATACTTGGTTATCAACTACTCTACTATTGTTAATCCCCAATCCAAGAAGTCGTTACTTCTAACTCCATTCATACTCTTCCTTAATCATCCATCACTAATATTACTTCAGTAGATGCATATATAAAATTCTACTCTCCTTAAGTGTTTAGTATTTCCCAAGAGGAAGATAGTACTTCTATGACTCAATGTGCTCTAGCATCATCTTAATCATACTATCATACCTCTACTTGATTCCAGTATCTTATAATCCAACCTCACATTATATTAATGTGACTTGTCATGGCTAACCTAGGATAACATATCTATACTAGGGATCAATCATGCTCTATCCACCAATGCCACTTATACACGATATAAGCATTCAATCTTGGTGACTTTAACATGATCATTATAATCCTTTGATCATTTATGGCTTAGGTTTCTAGTTGGCTAATCAAGGCCTCATCAATACAACATTACAATTGTATTATAGTTATCTTCTTAGTATCTCTATCTAACTATGAGACATTACTCATTGAATATACCTACTTGATCCAATAGGATTACTCCTTGGTAACTATCTTCAGAAGTCATCCTTATAATCTTCTTTGTTACCCCATATAATTATGTTTTCCAGATAACGCTTCTATCCATTTAGGAGTGAGTTAACTCCATCAATTATCATAATGATTTCATTCTCTCCAAACTCTTCCATCCTATAGATGTTATTCAATTCTAGCATTACTGTTTACCCCTTCTTACATATTTCTTTATAGGTTTTAAGTGAATGCTATAATAAGGACAAGAGTTGATAGGTCAAGAATTGATAGATGAAGAATTGGTGAATCAATAGTTGATTACTCAACATTGATTAACAACAGATATTCAGATAAGATTCATTAGAGATGATAAATATTGATATGGAAAGAAAGATATATGGTGAATGATCTTGACTTGGTTTCTTTCCTAATCAATCTCACTAAAGAGTTAAGGATAGGTATTACCATGATACTCATGGTACAAATAGATGAGATTAAAATAGATCAAGATTTAATTGTTACATTCCTATTACTTAAGTTATATTTATAACTTGGTATTCATGAGTGTGTAATGAATACTAGATATGACTACTTAAGGATCAATTATAAATCATTAAATAATGTTTTAGAGTTTAACTTTTATTATATTTGATCTACCATTAGATCAAATCATGTTTACCCAAAATAAGGTTTTAGCAAAGGTCATATTGAAACTTATCGCAGTCAACTTGATGATCAACTTCAATTCCATCAAGTTAAGAGAAGCTTCAATCACTTTGACAAGTTTTTATTTAAAAGCGCGAAAATTATTCAGATTTTCTATGCATGAATGCAATGCACACATCTGTGTTCAGCTTATTTCTAAGCTCTTATGCTAGGATGTTACACTCCTGCTCGTCCTCGAGTAGGTAAGTGATAAAAAGAATAATTTTTGAGGTGACATGCACCATCACAATCTTGACCAAACCATTTGCAAAGCATTGAAAGCTGGGATCAAAGTACTCTAAACATGAGCATGAAAGATGTAGTTCTAACAATAAGACATAGCAACTATGTTGTAACATGAAAAGATACAAACAAAGAACATGAATAACAATACATTGAAAGATGTCTGTTTGTTTCACATATAGAAAACATAGCATAGTGGTATTCAACTTGTCCCTCGTGAAGTAGCAAAACATAAATGCATAGGACACCTTCAAAGTTCATAAGGGTGACTATATACAAATAGTTCAAGAACAAGAAATATCAACATTATGAATCAATCAATAAGTTTTGGGACAATGCACATAAAACTAAGAATGACAACTATTCTCTATTAATTGGTGCATAAAGATAGAAGGTGGAGACTCAATATAAAGGTAGGAAGAAAGGCCCTTCACAGGGAAGCAGGGATTTCAAGTTTCATAAAGAGCTTCCAAAAATTATGGTACTTATTAGCTTTCATCTCTCATTGCCCCTATCATAAGCATCTTGAAGTTATTAAGGTTAAAGTGAAACAAATATGGAGTATATTCTTGAGAAATCATAAGTTGGCAATATATGCTTGAGAAATCATAAGTTGGAAATCTCATGTCCCTTGAGTACGAGGGCCGTTCCTCATGCTACTCAACTTTAGTCACAAGCAATTTCTTATCATTGTAAGTATATGTGTATCATAGAGAACCGCCAATGGGTTACCCCTTGCCCCATGATACAGGATCTATCCCGTATCAAAATGACAAGGCAACAGATAGTGAGCATATCAGCGATCCTTTTATTTACCATGAGCATGGTGCATATATTTTTTTCTTTTTCTCTCTTTTTTTCTATATTTTTCTGAGGATGATTCATGGATTTCTCACTATGGTGATTCTGCAAGTTTCCACCATGATTCGGCATGGCTTAGGCTAGCGGCCCAGGCGTTTCTCTAACACATATATAATACTCCATGAACTTACAGGCTCCCCTTTTATTTTTGTAGAGGCCTGAACCCAATAAGGTACAAGTCCCTGTGTTTAAAGTGCTAGTCCATGGATCGATTAGCTAGCACCCACATTTTAAGATGTAATATCAAGAAACAAAGGTCATATTAGAACTCATAACCAGGAATAAAATAGTTTATTACAACTTACGTAGCTCATATGGCTATCTTATTACAAAGAAGTAGATATAAGTATAAAGCATGGAGTCCTTCATCTTCATATGCCACAGGCAATCATGTTGGTTGTAGACTCATTATCCCTACTCAACACACTTCACTAACATCAAACAAACCTGCAACATAATAAGTTACAGCCACAAGGGTCAATACATTTGAATTGTATTGGCAAGTGATATCATATTGATATGGAGAATCTAACATCTACATGAATATATGGCTAAGTGGAGTTTTGACTGGACTTTGCACAAAATAAGTTTTTCCTATCCTTTGCAAAATAGTTTTTCTCTTTTTCAAAACACTTCCTCAAACAATGGCACACTGGATACACACCAGGTTCTTCCCTTGTTCACCCAACAAGTTTTAACTTAGAGAAATTGGGATGAGGAGATTCTTGATCATTTCAATGTCTTTGATGCTCAAAATGTCCATTACCGAGGACACGGCTAAGTACTTAGGTTTTAACCTCTCAAGAGGTGGTGCACTTTCCCCACAAGACTCGACATGCATCGATACGAGACTTTTCAGAAGCAATCCCTCAGACCACCATGGACGCGTTCCATCCTATCATCACTACCACCTTATGTCCATCTGGCTGAGTTCTTGCAACCTAGTTGGTCAAGGCATAGCCCATATGCCATGTGGGTGCACTGGAAGCTTCTCAACACTAAACATCTCAAATCTCTTTGTTCCTGGGTGGCCATCCACAAGTGATATACACCAGGGTAAACCATAGAAATGGGCCCTGGGTAACGACTCAAAAAAATCCATCCATGCAATTACCAATTCCACCTAGGTGTTTCATTAACAAGTTGTTTTCTTAGTCAAAAACACATAGGCATAACTTTTCCATAATATCATAACATGAATTCCCACCCTTGAATTCTAATACCTAGGCTAAGCATACTAGAATAACATGTCTCTTAACTTGGGAAAATTTCTACCAAGATATATTCTATAGGATCTACCATAGCATAGCATTATGCAAAATAGTCCTATCATGCATACTACAAAAATATCACTAATGCATTTCTGGAAAGATAGGACTTTTGATGACCACAGTATCACTTGCCTTTTTAGTAATAAATCTTGTTATTCTCCTTGATCTTGAAAATGTCACTCTACTCAAGGTTCACTACATCACAATCAAGCCAAGCACACATTCAAAACTACCACACAAGCAAATAACAAAACAAAACAAGAAAAACTAAGAAATGCATGCAAGCATGCAAAGGTCATTTTATTGAAAAAATGGTTTCTAACAAGGGTCCAAACATTTCAAAACACCTACTGGTCTTTTATAGAAGTGGAATTTCATTTGAAATCAAGTTAGTAAAAAATAGTCACTTAAATCATTTTTCTTTGGTTAGAAAAGCTTTTAATCAAAGGAATAATTTCTAGTGTCAACAAAATATATTTTTAATTTAAAATGTTAGTGATTATGTTCAGAGGGTTCAAAAACAAAACCATTTGCATAAGGTTTCACTCAAAAATAATTTCTAAAACAATTTTGATACTCAAAATAGCCCTAAACAAGTCTCTGCATAAAACTCTAGTTTTTCAGAAGAAAATGACCAAAGTAAGGCCATATATGCAAAGGTATCATTTCTCTGAATCCATTGATATAAAATTTGTAATTTTTGGATAAACAGATCAAAAGTTATTGATTTTACAAGTTTAAACAACAAATATCAAAAGCCTGTCCACGTGGCGCTGTCTAACTGGCTGGTACCGTTTAGCACGGATCAGCAACATGAGCCACTGGATCTAAGTTAGATCGTACGGGTCAGTTGATACCCCTTCGATAAGTGATCTATCCTAGGACCTACGATTTAGATCCAGCAGATCTGAGCTCACTGGCCATGAACTAGCGGCGCTAGTGGCGAGTGCAGTGGCGGAGCGTCGGGAGGCGGTGGTCTGGTGGCGCTACGGTGTGAGGGGAGGGATGCAGGGCATTACCTAGCTCGTGGTCGATGTGGTCGCGCTGCTGGTCAAGGTTGATGTAATACCCCATGTATTTTCATTCTGATGAATTGTGTTTATTTATAAAAATATAATACCATGATGGTATTTAAGTGTGATCAGTAATAGTAAACTAGGACACGAGAGACAAAAGAATGAAAAAAAAGAAAGGGAAGTAGTATGAGTGCAACGTCTTGAGCTCTAGACCTATCGTTGGAAATAAAAAGAAAGGGAAAATGATACTGTTCTCCCGGGGGATTGTTTCGTTCGATCCCCCGGGTCGCTCTCGCTCCCGACTCGCGTCCCCCCGCTTGCTGTGACGCGTGTACCTGAAGAGAGCGACGTGTGAAGGTACACCAGCATGATCTTATCTCCACCTCTCTTTTGTCCTCGCTCCCCTCGTTCCCCTTTGACCTTCCATGAGAGCACCTCCATCGATGGCGATACGCGCGGCCTCCCCACCGAGCAGGCCTCCCCACCGAGCAACTTCTCCGGCGATGCCCCCTTCCCCCACGGCCGCCTGCTGCCTGTGCCCCGCGTCTCCTCCCACCTATTTCTCTTTTTCTCTTGCTCGTGCCCACATAGAATCTCCTCGGCACCATTTCCATGGAGCTCGGGCTGCAGCTATGGCCATGGAGACCTCGCGCCACACCCCGCGCGCCACACACCATCGTGCTCCAGGGCGCGTTGCCTGACCACCCACGGCTAGGAATAGCCACTGACATTGCTATCGGTCGTCTACTCTGCTACGAACGGCCGCCGCGGGCTCTGCTATGGATGGCATCCGGCTCTGCTACGAACGGCCAGAGGCGCTGCTACCAACGACGCGTGGTTCTGCTACGCACGACCAGTGGCCTACGGCACGCGGCTCTGCTACGCCCGGCCGGCGGCGCTGCTGCTCACGACGCGCGACTCTGCTACCTATGGCCATTGGACTTGCTACATACGGCATGCGACTCTGCTATCTACAATGGGTGACGCTGCTGCGAGCGGGAGGTGGCGGCGCACAACTCTGCTACATACGGCAGGTGACCTGCTACCTACGGAGCGCAACTCTGCTACTACGGCAGGCGGCGCTGTTGTGAGTGGTCGGCGGTGCTGCTACCCATGGTCGGCGGGTCTGCTACCCACGTCGCGATGCTCTGCTACCTACGGCAACCGACGCTGCTACCCTTATCCCGCTGCTCTGCTACAAATTTTTGCTACATGGTCTCCGGAGGTCTACCAGCGAAAGTCTCCGGTGAGATCTCCGGTGAGGTCGGGTTTGCTACATTAGCATAACTTTTTTGCTACACGGTCGCCGGCGATGTCTCCGGCGAACTCTCCGGCGAGGTCCAGTCTAATTTTCTATTTTCTGGATCGAACCATTTTTTGCTACGTTGTAGCAAAAGCGGGACTATTTGTAGCAAAAGCGGGATTTTGAACCAAAAAAGAGGACACGTGGTTGGCTGGGACCCGGGAATAAAAATAACAAATCCCCCGGGGGACGCGTAGTACTGCCCAAAAGAAAGGACCTGTCATTTGACCTGTGTTGTGTTGTTTGTGTAATAACAGCCTGCTGCTATCTAACCTAGATAATCATGCGAGGAAATAAATTGCCAGGCTGGGCTGGGCTGGGCTTCTCTAGCCAAGCTGAACTCATACAACCCAGTAGTTATGGTTGTTTAGTAGAGTCGAGGGAGGATGCTGCCGCTACCAATCTCTGCCCTAAAAGGTTCCTAGCCCTAGTTCCCAGGCCGCCGCCGCTGCGTCCTCTCCTTCTGCGATGCCACCGTCATCAGGTAGTTGCTGCCGTTGCAAGGTTGTGACGCCGCTCCCGACGACCGCCTTCATCAAGCTGGTTTATCACCATCGTCGCTAGTCAGTCATCTGTTTCTCATCTGGTTAGTCTCTTTTGTTTGCAACGTCTCCCTTCATAGAAATTTCTAGAGTAGTGTGTGTGTCTAGACATGAGAAGGAGCTGGTTTTCCAATCTTTTCGATCTGCAGTTTGGATGTGAGTTTTGACATCACGTCTTTGTGGGGAATTGAGGGTTAGTAGTGTTTAGTTTCAAAAATTATCTGAGCATATATTTTGTAATAGAGAGCCGTTCTGTACCTGCCTAAATTGAGTAGTGTGTAACTAGTACTAGTGTCAATTATATACTTTCCTGTAGATGGGCTTGAAGGAATCCATCGAGTGCTGCCATGTAGTTCCGTTTAGCTTGTTCTCTGACTTTTGAAGAATACATTAAAGAGCTCTGACTTTTGAAGAATACATTAAAGAGTTTAGCGTTACAGGTTATAGGAAATAGCTTAGCTCCACCAGGTTCATTATCTGAAACTGACCGTGAGATATGCACGTGCTGGAGCAAGTTATTAATTATTGCTAGAACCAATCCTGGGACACGGCGATTCTGTTGTATGATGTGAAATCGCCTATATCTGATGCTAGTGCAAGTAAGCTACGATTAGTTATATCCTTGAGCTCTATGCTTGACTATATCACAACTTTCTTTACTGTTAAACATACTAGCAAAGAGCACAACCTTTGGGCCTTTTCTAGAATAAAAGAGAGAGGAAGTAAAGGTTTTGGTTTTCATGTGTAGAGATGATATATTCTGCTTGTATGATTTTGAAGGGATTATGTGTATTGAGTGAAATATGTTTCAATATCAGGTGTTGGAACTTCTGGTCTAAAATCGTACAATTTACAGTTTGTGGCCACGTGGTTGAGGCAAGTTCATGGCGGATAGTAATTCTGCATATATCTCTTTACTTGATTTTACTTAAAGTGCATGTTTTTATGTCTATGATATGCCCATGATAACAATGATAATGATGATGACATGCACATATTATGCATTTTTACATACTCATGATGACAATTATGATAGTGTGACCTACTTCGTGGGCACAATGTGACCTTCATTGATGGGTTGCGACCCACTTTGGAGGCACTCTCCACGAGTTGGAGCGAGTGGATGCCGACGGGTGTCCATTCGAGCGATACCGGTATTCGCGATGAGATGAGATGAGCATATAGACATGTAGGACATAATTTTATGTTCTAATGGATGAATAATAATGTTTAATGAAGTCCTGGTGTTTTGTTTTATGTAAAGTTACTATTCGTGTGTGAACTTGTTGAGTCTTTGTACTCACCCTTGTTGCTTTCGAGATTTTAGGTAACTCTTGACGTCATGCATATGGGGAGTTCTGGGAGAGTAGCACCTTCACAATTATCACCTCACGTTTCACACAATCCTCACCAATATTTTGGAACTTTGCTTTTGATCGGTAGGAGTCATTCTTGACATAAATGGTTTCACAGTGTGTGAGAAGTTTATCACTTAGACTATGTTGGTTTTACCCGCTAGACATTATTACCAGTATTGTGTTTGGATGGTAGTTTTTATAGTGGTTGTATTAAAGATTTAATAATCTTGAATGTGCGTCTACCTTTTATTGAGTTTTATCATTGTACTCATGTGTTTATATTATTGCCTGTCATGGATGCCCCAAAAACAAAGGAGACTATCAATTTTTCCTAAAACGTCTTCCTAAAATGACTATGAGTAATGTATGTGGTAATATCTCAAGTGTTTGGTTGGCTTGGGGTGTTACAGTTGATGAAGGGGCGCCCGGGGTCGACGTGAATCTCTCGCCGAAGCTACGCTGGCGTCGGGTGCTTGCGGGTGTTGACGTTGCCAAGCGTCTGGGCTGCGAGAAGACAAACGGAGAGGGTCAGTGCATGCGCACGAAGATGGCGGACGTGGCAGTGCACACTGGAGGGTCAAGGGGCACATGGTTCCTACCTAATTTTGTTGCCGGAGTTGCGCGCTTTGCCGATTGCTTGCAGGCGATAACGGAGGTGAGCTTCTAGGGAACAAGCAGGCAGGGGAAGGTATTAGTGAGGTGCACAAGAACGTGAGGAGCAAGATGGTTTGAACCAGAGACAAGAGGAGCCTTTTCTCACCGGAGTGGTTGCCGGAGTCCGTCGGTGCTGCGGTGGCGCGAGTTTGAATTAGAACAGCCTAGGGGCTCTCTGTGGTTCCTAGGTGAGGGGAAATGGAGAGGAGGGAGAGGGGGTTAATATGGCGTGGTCGGGGAAGGGGATTACTGCTGCAGTTAAGTAAATTCACGTGGTGCAATCACGGCAAGAAACGGTCAGGGGAGGGGGCGAGTTCCACGCCCGGGGGTTGAAGACGACTGTCGTGGCGTGGGGCCGGTTAGTTAGTGAGGCTGGTGCGGGGGTGTGTACGGTGAGAAAAACCTGTGGGGAGAGAGGGGGAGTTTCCCGGGTGGGCTGCGTTGGGCTGTTGCTGGGCCAGGGGTGTTGGGCTGGACTGGGCAGCTGATTAGGTTTCCCCTTTTTTTTCTGCAAAACTTTTTTCCTTTTCTTTTTTCTGTTTTCTATTTTTATTCAAACTAATTGATTTCAACTTCAATTTGATTTCAAAACTTTTCCAACCTTTTCAGAATATTTTACACATAATATAAGTTGGTTATTTAGTCCATTTTCAAGTATTTTTATCAACTAATATTCAATTAAAATTAAGTGAGGCACAAAGGCATTTATTTAAATAAAATTTGAATATGGTTTATAAACCCATATAATTTTATTTAAATAAACTTTTATCCCTTTATATTATTTAATAAATTTTTATTCCATTTACCTATGGATTTAGCCATGGTTTAAATTGACTTTGCAATATATTTTATTTGTTTTTCTTCTTTGTCTTATAAAATCCAAAAATAGTGATTCCAATTTGTATAATTCTATTTCATAATTGTTTATCTTTATAAATCCTTTTAGGATTACTTTTTTCACAATTAAGTTTTAATTTTAGCTATGAGCTTTATTAGCCTTGTGATATTTTCTTTTATCTTATAAAAATCATAAGTGTTTATCTATGACTCCAAATGGAGTGAAATCAATTCCCATGGTTTTATAATATTTTTTTGTTTACCATTATTGGTCATTTAGAAACGTTGTTGCTAATTTTTTATATGGAACATAGCCATATTCTTGGAGTGATCTAGATGATGATTTCTTTCATTAGGGTTTATGGTTTTTGGTTTAACTTTTCCAAGTGCTTTAATTTCAAGATACATTCCTTGCATGAAATAAACGTTGTTGATCTATTTGAAAATGTGTTTGTTGCTTTCTCATTCAAATTTTGTTCAAGTAAGGTTTTGATGTTTCCATTTAGAAACAAAAAGTTTCTTTTCCCCCTAAATTTCAACATTTATTTCTTTTGTTTGTTTATTTTTCACATTTCAATATTTGGAAAATTTTGGGATGTGACAATTTCACACCGCCGACATCCATAAACAAAAGAGCATGATATCAACTGGGTAATATGTATAGGTGTTGAAAGAGTTCCCCATGACAACATGGTTCTTCTAATTCCTAACTTACAAGTGCAAGCATATACAACATAAATGAAAATGGTTCAAGTTTATTAGGGACAAGAAAAATAAAGTGTGCCATCAAGTTTGTGAGAGATTTAATCACTAATTTTCTCATAACAAGTTTAATTTGGAAGATAGATAAAACAAGAATATACTTGGAATGGTGTAAAACACCATATATAAAAATTTATAGTGGAATCTTTGGAATAACTTGGTTTCTTGGTAGTTGGATGCATGAGTAGAGCTTACTCAATACAAGTGGAGGCTAGCAAAAGACTAGGAGCGACCAACTAAGAAAGCAATAATGGCCATAATCATGCAGAGAAACAAAACATTATCAATCAAAGCATAAAGTGGTATCACAAGTCAAAAACTAAATGATCATAGAGGCTAAGGTGAATGGTTCATAGTCATAACATGGTGTGAGCATGCGCCAAGTCAACCCAAACAAAGCATCAAAGGAGAATACCACAATAATATGATTTTGTATGCTAAAACAACGCATGATTCTTTCAAGGCACATTAAGCAATCTCAATTGTTTGGAACAAGTCATGCTACAACAATAATCACTAAGCATAGGGTCAAAACAACATCTAGCATGACATGATAAAGTCTAAGTCAAAGTCAAAACAAGCTCCCTTTTGTACCACCATAAGCATGAAACTTTCTACTCTATTCCAACACCAATCAACCTATCTGAAACAACATAGCTTAAGCGGGGGTACAACACAAGAAAACTAAGACTATCCAAGAACAACACAACAGTGCATGAAACAATAAAAACGAAGTGTCTAGAAAGAGACCTGAGATTTTTATTGATGAAGAAGGGTATGCCTTGGGCATCCCCAAGCTTTGACGCTTGAACCTCTTGAATATTTCTTGGGGTGACACGGGGTGGCATCCCCAAGCTTGAGATTTTTTTTCATTCTTCATCTCATTACATCATTCTTCCCCTACACTTGAAAATTTCCTTCATACAAAACTTCACACAATCTTCATTAGCAACATTAGTGCATTCAAAAAATAGGCCTTTGGTTTAGTTTCAACACAAGTATTAAAAAATAATCTACTGTAGCAATTCCTTTAAAAAGCTCAAGTGATCAAGAAGAACTCAAAAAGAAACCGATTAAGAGGAAAATGCAAATAATGGCAGAAATCTGTCAAAACAGACCAGCAGGTAAAAACCAATTTTTTTGAAGACCTTCTGTTGCTCAAATAGAGAAGTGTTGAAATAATGAAAGTTAGATAACAACCTGGGGCATTTACTCAGAAAATTACGGCTCAATCCGACCTACAGGGATTTTCACTAATTTTTATAGTGAAGCACAAAAATCTGTTTCAGGATAGCAACTTCCCCAAATCTTACTTATCTCTCATTAGAGGTTATTTTTGGCACAAAAATCACACAAAAAGGATAAGGAGAGGTTATTATAGAAGTAATAACTTCCAAGACTCAATAAAACTATTGGGTTATCTCCCAAGAAGTACTTTACTTTAACGCCTTTAAGTTAGGCACAAGAAGCAAGAATCAAGTATTTTCAAATGAAGAAGCATTAAGATCAGTACTCGAAATTTCTTCAACCAGGCAAGGTATCTCATCCCAATGAGTTCTAGAGGATACTCTTTCAACACTATTGGTTTCACTTCTTTCATCAAACGGGTTTTCAGGAACAATCCAATCAAAATTCTTTTCTAAGGCTTCATGCATTCCTACAAGTTTAAAAAGTATGGGTATTTTAATTTCCTCTCCATTGGGTTGGGTTTTGTCTAACGTTTCTAAGGTGTCCATAACATCTACACATGAGCCTAGCATACTAAAATGATCAAAGACCTTTTTAGCTTATTTAGAAACATCAATGAACTCCTTTAGCAAAGTTTCCAGAATAAAATCTGTTTTTTCATTATCCTCAATATCTTTAAGTTTAAGAAACATTATTTGCATCATGGGGTTATGGTTAAAAAACCTAGCCTCCAACATGTGAACTAAAGAAGCTGAAGCAATTTCATAATTAGGAGAAAGTTCTGCTAAGGATCTATCCTCAATATCCTCATGTTCGCTAATATGATTAAAGAATTCTTCAATATTTTCTTTCCCAATTATAGAGACACTACCTATTGAAAGGTCTTTCAGGGTGAACTTAGGGATCAACATGGTGAGCAAGAGCAAGGTTACAACTATAGGAAGAACTAATTTTTTTGTTTTTGATAAGAAAAGGAAAACCAAACAAAACTATTTTTTTGTATTTTTGGTAAAAAGAAGCAAGCAAAACAAAGCAAAAGAAACTAAGAGAAACAAAAACAAGGTAAAGAAAATGGTTGTGAAAGACTCCACTTGTAAAGTTGTCCTTAACTCCCCGGCAACGGCACTAGAAAATATTGGTGCGGCTAAGTTGACTGAGAGCCTCGTTGGGAAACCCCAAGCGCAAGGTGTGATGAACACAGCGGCAAGTTTTCCCTTAGTTATGAAACCAAGGTTATCGAACCAGTAGGAGCACGGAAACAACTCCAAGGTGTTTCTAACAACTTTGAATCCTGCACAACACAAACTCAAGACTTTGCCCCAACTTACAGTGAGGTTGTCAATCTAATTGGTTTACTGAAAACAAAGGATTAAACGTATAGTGTGGAAGATAATAGTTGCTTATAGAAAGTAAACGGTAACAGTAGATGATGTAACAATGGTAAAGATTGGACCGGGGTCCACAGTTCACTAGAGGTGTTCTTCTTAAGATAGATAACATGCTGGGTGAACAAATTATAGCGGGGCAATTGACATATTGAGCAAGCATAACAATGCAAATACTAGACATCATGATTCCTTTGAGTTTTTATTGGGAATTATAACAATATACATAGACTGTAATCCAACTGCATCTATGACTAATAATTCACCTTCAGGTTATCATCCGAACCCCTTCCAATATTAAGTCGCAAGCAACGGATAATTGCATTACGCAATGTGTGTAAAGTAAACAATCAAGCATAAATACTCCCTCTTGTAGTCACAAGCATCTACTTGGACAAGATAGATACTAGCAACAGAGAGCATGCAAGGTCACAAATAACACAATCATGATAGAATCAATAATCAATCTAACATTATAGAATCAATAATCAATCTGACATAGTATCTCAATATCCATCGGATCCCCACAAACACAACATGTATGATTACAAATAGATAATCTTGATCATGAATGGAGCTCACAAGATCTAAACATCATAGCACAAAGGAGGAGAAACAACCATCTAGCCACTGTATGGACCCATAGTCCAAGGGTGAACTACTCACGCATCATACCAGAGGCTGGCATGGTGATGAAGAAGGCCTCCGAGATGATCTCTCCCCTCCGGCAGGGTGCCAGGAAGAGCTTCAAACCCCCCTGATCTAGGGACGATGGTGGCGGAGGCTACAGACTGTTTCGTGGAGATCTGAGCGGGTGTTTAGGGTTTCTGCATCGGGGTGACTTTATAGGCGAAGAGGCGAGGCAGGGGGCCGCCCGAGGTGCCTCCCAGGCTGCGCTGCCCTAGGGTGTGGCGGCCTCGTGGCCCCACTTTATTTCCCCTCCATACTTTGTGTTCTCTTTGGTAAAATATTGACTTTGGCTTTTGTCCCGTCCAATTTCGAGAATATTTCCTTATAGAGTTTCTGAAACCAAAAATAGCAGAAAACAGGCAACTGACACTGTGGCATCTTGTTAATAAGTTAGTCCCAGAAAATGTATAAAAATACCTCAAAGTGTAGACAAAGCATAGCAAAGTTGATACTAAACAAGCATCCAACATCAAAAATTATACATACGTTGACGACGTATCAACTACCTTTTCCATGAGATTTGGCTTGCCATGATTGAGAAGAGGTCGTTCTTTATGCTCCTTATATTCAAACTCTTATCAATGGAAAGTGGCGGCAAGCCACTAAGTCACGCTTTACTAAGGAGTACTTCACTATCCATTAGGAGAAGATGCAACATGAGAAACCCAAGACTCAAGAGGAGAAGTAAGCTGCCATTTGGAACGCTAATAGGGAAAAAGATAGGGCTTCAGGCCGCTGGGTCTAGTGCTGATGATCAAGTGGAGGATTCTCCTCTTACCAGGCTAGAGAGGTATCCCTCCTGGGAAAAGAAGTTGATGAAGAAGAGCAAGAAGGATTTTTGCTTCATGCAAGACTGTGAGTACCAAGCCTATGTTGACCGGAGGCATAATGTCAAGATAGATAAGTCCATCACGAGGAAGCTCGATATTGTTATATCTCCTGAGTCCACCTTTGTCACAGCCCAAAATTTTCCAAATTTTGTAATGTGAAAAAAAAAATTGTTGAAATTTTAGGGTGAAAAGAAACTTTTTGTTTCTAAATGGGAACTTAAAAATCCCATCTTGAACAAACCTTGGATAAAAATTTGAATCCAACTAAATTAAAATCAAGTGAAATGCATTCTTCATAAAAGCATCTTGAAAGTTAAACACTTGGAAAATAAACCAAAACCCTAAAACCCTAATGGAAGAAAAACATTTCCATGTTATCTCTAAGCCTATGGATTTGACCCACATAAAAATTGGTCAAACAAACATTTCAAAATGATTATGAATGACAAATGGAATTATTAAAACCATAGAAAGTGGTTTCACTTAATTTGGAGCCATAGATAAAATCTTATGAATTTAATAAGATCAGGAAATTGAATTTCCAATTCTAATAAAGCACCTATCTAAAAACTCCATACGAAATGATGAGCAATTAATCCTAAAGAGAATTAAAAGGATAAATAAATATCAAATAATATTTACACATTGGAATCACCAAGTTTGGATCTATAAATAAAAAGATATGGTTTTTAAAAGACAAAGAAGAAATAATTATTATGTACTATTTTAAAAGCCAAATTAAATCTTGGACAAGACCATAAGCAAATGAAATAAACATAATCCAAGTTCAAATGAAATAAATGGATAAATAAAATTCAAATAAAATAATATGGCCTTAACCAAATTCTATTCCATTGGATTAAGACAAATTCCCTAATAAGAATGATTAATTAAATCATGGGAAATAGAATTTGGAATTTACCCAAGTGGAATAAAAGTTATTTAATTAACTTAAATGGGATCAAAGAAATCAACTAAATAAATTTATGGAATTAAACCCATATTTAATTTCATTGGAATAAAGACAAATACCCAATTTAAATGATTAATAAATCATATTAAAAATATTCTAAATAATTCAAAGTGAATTATTTGACACCCTAATAAATAAATAAATAAAACCTACTGAAAAGATTTGGAAAGATTTAGATTTCAAATAGAATTTGAAAACATTATTAAATCTTGATTGAATTAATACAAGGGCCTATTTTAAATAATTAATATACCCTAAAGGGTAAAAGAAATGTTCCAAATTTGAGTTTATATTGTGTTAAATAACAATATTAAAATCTACACAAAATTTGGTTGAAGTTTGAATTCAAATAGTTGTTTGAAATGATTAAACAAAATCAAAACAGAATAAAAGAAATGGAACAAGAAAAATAAACAGGAGAAGGAAAAAATAAACAAAGCCAGCCCACTAACCCAGCCCATCTAAGCCAGTGAGCCCAGTTCCCCCTTCTCCCCGAAACGTTTTCCTACTCAACCGCGAACCCGCAGCCTCGCTGACATCTGGACCCCACCTCACCTCACTCTCTCTCGCAGACAGCCAGGTCCCACCTGCCAGTCTTCGTCCTCACCCACGCGAAGATCACGCCCCCCTTTGGCCGTTTCTCAGACGATGATTCCGGCGTTAAATCTCCATCAATGCCTCCCCTTAATCTCGCCACGACCACACCCCCTTAAACGCCTACTCCCCCTCTCCATTTCCCCCCAGAAGCCGTCCACCCTCTGCCACCAGGCCACTCAGATTTAGCTCGAGAACGCCTACTGCTCCGGCGAGCACGTTCATCAATTCGGCCAGTCACCATCGCTCCTTGCTTCCTCGACCACGCGAACGAGATCCCCATCATCCTGAGAACCTCCTAGTACTCCCACTCGCCCGCGCGCTTTCCCTAATCTCGACAATGACTACACCCGGGCACACCGCCATCTGCCTCGACTCCGGTGAGTCCTCCTGGTAAGCATAGACCACCCGTGACCCTCTAGTTGATGCTCCTGTAACCGTCACACTCGCCCGCATCTAACTGTACCCTCCTCTTACCTTATGGTGGCCTACAAGCTAGCCCCCGACGATGACAGACCGCACCCGACGCCAGGCACCTCTCCGGCGAGCAATTACGATCAACCCCGTGCGCCCCTCGACAAGTGACGACCACGTTGAGCATCAACAAGCTCTTGCGGTTCTGGTAAGCTCATGCCCTTCTTCCTTCGCTTCCTGTAGCCGCCGCGATGCCGTAGACAGCGCGCCTCCGCCGCTCGCCGCCACGCCAGCGCCGCCCATCTAAGGTCGTTGCGTCTGGACCGTTGGATGTTGATCTGTTGGCTTAGATAGAAAGCTAGCGAAATGGTATCTGTCGATCTAGTATGTGCGTTGATAGTTAGATCCAACGGCCGTAGCTGCGTGATCCACACGAACCGGTACCAGCCTATAGAAACGCGCCACGTGGCCAGACTCTGATTTTACAAAACAGAATTTGTTCTATTGGATATGTAAACTTGCAAAATTCATAACTTTCAATCCACACGTCCAAATTTTGCAAATTTTATATCAATGGAATAAGTAGACCAAGTACTATCCAACCATGCACTTTGTTTAATGAATTGCTTCTGGTAAAATGGTTGTTTTTGCAGAAACTTGTGTAGGCATAATTTGAATATAAAATTCATTCTAAAATTATTTTTGTGATAAAATCTTTGGAAAATGGATTTTTTTGAACCTACTGACCATATAAACCAACTTCTGGATTCAAAACATATTTTGATAAGCAAAATAATAAATATTTGATTTAGAACATTGCTAGTCAAATAAAAATGTTGTTTATATGTTAAAAATACTTTTTGGAGAAAAATCTTTGGGAAATGATTTGGATTAAACTCTCTGACCCTAAACACCAAGTTTTAGAATTTAAAAATGTATTTTGGTGAACCCTATAAAGATTATTGCTTTGCTTAAGGCATTTTCAACAACATAAAATATTGATTTAGTGTAAAAATGGTTTATAGGTGAAACCTTTTGCAAATATTTTTAATATTAAACATTTGAACATAAAACACCAACATTTGTGTTTAAAAATGTATTTGGTAAACACTAGAAATATTCTTTGGATTTAAATCCTTTCTAGCAAAACAAAAATGACTTAAAATGGCCATTTTTCACTAATTTGATATCAAATGATTTTGCCACATTTACAAATGACCTTGCCAATTTTATAAATGACCAATAGATATTTTATGATGTCCATAACCTATTATAAACCACTTTTCAAAATAAAACAATCTTTAGCATGCTTGCATGCATTTCTTTGTTTCTATTATTTTATGTGATGTTTGCTTGAATGGTAGATTGAATATTGCTTGCTTGATTGAATTGTAGTGGAAATTGAAGGGTGTGAATATTGCAAGATCAAGGAGTGAACTTATAATTCTCTACCAAAAAGGCAAGTGATGCTTCATACTTTTGTCCCATTATTTTCACTATGTATTAGTGATATTTCTAAGTAGGACTTGCATGGAATCTTTGCTAAGTATAAACTATGCCATGGGAAATCCTAGTAGATGAAACTTTAGAAGAAATTTCCTAAGTTAAGATTCCTACTACTATCATGCTTAGCTTAGCTAGTAGAAAACAAGGGTGGATTATATTCATGCTATGGAATATTTATAAGTCAATGACTTGTGTTTTGTTTAATAAAACGACTAAGTGAATGAAACACCTGGGTGGAATGGAAGGAATGGTTTGTGTTGAGTGGTTATACAAGGCCCATTTCTATGGTTTACCTTGTGTATCTCACTTGTGGAATGCCACCCAGGAACAAAGATATTTGAGATGTCAAATGTTGAGAAGCTTCAAGTGCAACCACATGGCATTATGGGCTCTGCCTGGATCATATAGGTTGCAAGAACTTAGCCAAATGGATAGTTGGTGTTAGGGGATGATAGGTTGGAACGTGTCCATTCTGGTCTAAGGGAAGGCTTCTGAAAGATCTTGTCTTAGTGAAACCAAGTCTTGTGGGGAAAGTGCACCACCTCTGCAGAGTGTAAAATCTAAGTACTTAGCCATGTCCCTGGCAAAGGACAATTTGAGCAACAAGACATGGAAGCTATCAATAATATACTCATACAAATTTCTAAGTTAAAAACTTGTGGTTGAACAAGGGTTTAAGGTTCACCAATTTCTATTGGTGGTTCCTTGGGTGATTTTGACAAACAAAAACTTAGTGTTTTCAAATGATAAGGAAAAAACTATTTTGAGCAAAGCAAGCCTAAGCTCCACCTAGCCAATTGCATATAGATGATAGACTCCACTATAGTACCATAGTATCACTTGCCAATACAATTCAAATGTATTGACCCTTGTGGCTGTAACTTATTATGTTGCAGGTTTGTTTGATGTTAGTGAAGTGTGTTGATTAGGATTACAAGTCTACAACCAACATGATTGCCTGTGGCACTTTGAAGATGAAGGACCCCATGCTATAGTTATTTCTGCTGCATTGTAATGAGATAGCCAAATGAGCTATGTAAGATGTAATGAATTATTTTATTCCTGGTTATAAAGTTGTAATATGACCTTTGTTTCTTGATATTACATCTTAACTGTGGATGCTAGCTATTAATCCAGGGACTAGCATTGTAAACACAGGGATCTCTACCTTATTAAAGGTTGGGACCTCTACAACCTTTGTCACCGCACTCAACTATTAGTGGGTAAATGAGAACTGCAAGTGGTCTGGCAGAGATGAAGAGGATGATGTCATTGGTCCTCCTCTGCCCTCTTGAGAGCACGCCACATGGATCCATAAGCCTTCTCCTTCATATGTTGGTGGTTGGGGTGCATAGTTTGGTCTTGTACCCATTTTGGTGTCTTGATGCCAAAGGGGGAGAAAGATATCTATTAGGTTGCTATGGTATTTGCATGGGACTTTTCATGACTTTGTTCTTTCTTTGTTATTCGTATGCTCGTGAACATTTTCATTTATATGTGTGCTTATGTACCTCGGTTATTTGTTCTACTATTTGTATGATACTATGTGTTATTATATCTTTGTTGATATGTATGTGGTATTCTTGTGATTGGTTGTATATGGTGGAGATATCTTTGTTTTTATCTCATCTATTGTCTCTCACCATGTGGTTGTTGGTGCAAAGGTATGATCTTACTCTTTTATCTTACACTTGTGTTACTTTTGTAATGGTAAGGGGGAGCCTTCCCTCATGTGTTCATGTTTCATTCCATAATCATATATTCATCTCTTGCACACATCTAGGGGAGTCTCTCTTACATTACAAAAATGTGTTCCTAATGTTCTTTATCTATGCAAATCTTATGGGGTTTGTCATCTAACAATAAAAAGGGGGAGATTGAAAGGACGTTGATTTATCTAAGTATTTTGGTGTTGATGAAAACTCAACTTGTTGTTTAATGGTGTTCCAAAGTTGCAGGTTTTATTCATGGGCACTTTGGTATGTGGACTCATCTCTTGAAGACTCGTGAAGACAGTGCTCTTGTTTCGCTTTTATCTTTATTTTTGTTGCTTTAGGAGGATGTACTATCAAGAGGGGGTCCACCTCGGAAGGATGTGGGGAATCACGTTTTCTTGCACAAACCATACTTGTACCCCACAGTCTTCCTATTAATCAGCGAGAGGGATATTTTTTAGGTTTTGAGTTATTTCGGTCCTGGCCGGAAGTACCGGTCATGTACCAGTAGTTCCATTCGCAGTTTCTTGCGTGACTAGTGGTGACTCCTTGATGGCTCCAGAGAACTTGTTGCTTAATGTGGAGTCTTTTTGGGAACCCCAAGAGCAAGGTGTGAAGCAGCACAGCAGCAAGTTTTCCCTCAGTAGAGACTGAGATTATCGAACCAGTAGGAGGAAGGAAACGTCACACGGGTGTTGCAAGCAACGCGGAGACCTTCACAACACAAACTCAAGACTTTGCCCCCAACGAATCAGTGAGGTTGTCAAGCTCACCGGTTTGCTATAACAAAGGATTAAACGTATGGTGTGGAAGCTAATGGTTTGTAGCAAGTAAACAAGTAACAGTGGAATATGTATTAATCGTAAAGATTGGACCGGGGTCCATAGTTCACTAGAGGTGCTCTCGTTAGATAAACAACATGGCATGAAGGGTAAACAAATTACAGCAGGGCAATTGACAGGAACTGAGCAAGGCATAACAATGCAATTACTAGTCAGAAAGATCCTATGAGATTCGATTGGGCAATACAACAAGATACATAGACCGCCATCCAACTGCATCTATGACTAGAAATCCACCTTCAGGTTATCATCCGAACCCCCTCCAGTATTAAGTTGCAAGCAACAGACAATTGCTTTAAGCAAAGTGTGTAAGGTAAACAGTCCACATGTTCTATGAACAAGAGATCATTATTTTCTCCCTAGTAGAAACAACACATCTACAACCGAAGAGATTTCTGTCACTTCCCTTGGAAACTAGAGGCATGAACCCACTAACAAGCATAAATACCCCCTCTTGGAGTCACTAGCAACTACTTGGCCAAGATAGCTACTAACAACGGAGAGCATGCAAGATCACAAACAACACAGACATGATAGAATCATAAAGACAAAACCATTAATCAAACCAACATAATAATCTCAATATCCATCGGATCCCCGCAAACACATGCATGACTACAAATAGATTATATCTTGATCATGAACGGAGCTCACAAGATCTATACATGAAAGCACAAAGGAGGAGATACAACCAACTAGCTACTACATGGACCCATATTCCAAGGTGGAACTACTCACGCATCATACCGGAGAGAAGGCCTCCGGGATGATCTCCCCTCTGGCAGGGTGCCGGAAAGAACTTCAGATCCCACGATCTAGGGACGATGGTGGCGGCGGCTACAGACGATTTCGTGGAGATTTGATCGGGTGCTTAGGGTTTCTGCATCGGGGGCTTCTTATAGGCGAAGGGGGCGGCCGAGGCGGTGGCCAGGGGCCCCACACCCCTCCCAGGCGTGGGGCAGGGCCCACCCGCACCTAGGGGGTCTGGGCGCCCTGGCCCACCTCTCCGGCTCCCCTCTGGACTTCTTGTTCCCAATGGAAAGTAATTGAATTTTAAATTTGTCCCGTCCAATTCCGATAATATTTCTTTACTAGCTTTTCTGAAAACAGGCAAAAACAACAGAAAACAGGCAACTGGCACTATGGCAACTTGTTAATAGGTTAGTACCAGAAAACATGTAAAAAGCACCTCAAAGTGTAGACAAAGAAAAGCATAGTAGATACTAACAAGCATGGAACATCAAAAATTATAGATACGTTTCCGACGTATCAAGCATCCCCAAGCTTAACTCCTGCTCGTCCTTGAGTAGGTAAGTGATAAAAGAATAATTTTTGAGGTGACATGCACCCTCACAATAAAGATCCAACCATTTGCAAGCATTGAAAGCTAGGATCAAAGAACTCTAAACATGTGCATGAAAGATGGAGTTCTAACAATAGGACATAGTAACTATGCATGCAACATGGAAGGCTACAAACAAAGATCATGAATAACATGCATTGAAAAACGTTTGTTTGTTTCACATACAGAAAACATAGCATAGTGGCAATCAGCTTGTCCCTCATAGAGTAGCAAATAGATGCATAGGACACCTTCAAAGTTCACAAGGGTGACTAGAAACAAATAGCACATGAACAAGTAATATCACAATATGCATCAATCAATAAGCTTTGGAACAGTGCACATAGAATGACAACTATGCTCTCTTAATGGTGCCTAAAGGTATAAGGTGGAGACTCAATAATGGTGGAAGATAGGCCTTTTTGTAAAGGAAGCAGGAATTACAAGTTTCAAAAAGATCTTCCAAAAAATATGGTACTTGTTAGCTTTCAGCCCTCATTGCCCCTATCATAAGCATCTTGAAGTGATTAAGGTTAAAGTGACAAAGTTGGAGTATATGCTTGACGAAGTATAAGTTGGAAATATCAAGTCCCTTGAATACGAGGGCCACACCTCATGCATACTCAACTTCGGGCCCAGGTAAGTTCTTGTCATTGTAAGTATTTGCATATCATTGAGAACCTCCAACGGGGTACCCCTTGCACATGGTACAGGAGCTATCCCATAACCAAAATGACAAGGCAAGCAGACAATGAGCATCTCATCAATCTTCTTATGTACCATGGGAATATGGTGCTTTTGTCTCTCTTTCCTCTTTTCTCAATGTGTCTCTTTTTTTTATAAGAAGAATGCTTCATATATGTCACTATGGTGATGCTGCAAGTTTCCACCATGATTAGGCATGGCTTAGGCTAGCGGCCCAAGCGTTTCTCTAACACAGGATACAAACTCCATGGACTTACAAGTTTCCTCTTTATTTCACACCGGTGACATCCATAGACAAAATAGCATGATATCAACTGAGTACAAAGTATAAGTGCAATGTTGAAAACGTTCCCCGTGACAGCACGGTTCTGTTAATTCCAACGTATAAGTGCAAACATATACAACAAAGATGTCACAATGGTTCTTGTTTATTAGGTGAAAAGAATATAAAATGTGCCATCAAGTTCGTGAGGGCTTTAATCACTAAGGTTTCACATAACAAAATAGTTTTTAATTGGAAGATAGCTGAAAAACAAGAATATACTTGGAATGGTGTAACACACCATGCATAGGAGTTTATAGTGGACACTTTGGAATAACTTGGTTTCTTAGGAGTTGGAGGCATGAGTAGAGATTACTCATACAAGTGGAGGCTAGCAAAAGACTGGAAGCAACCAACTAAGAGAGCATAATGGCCATAATCGTGCAGAGAAACAAAGCATTGCTAATCAAAGCATAGAGTGGTACTACAAGCCAAGGACTAAATGATCATATAGGATAATGGTTACTTGTCATAGTTATAACATGGTGTGAGCATGTGCCAAGTCAACCCAAGCAAAGCATCAAAGGAGAATACCACAATACTATGCTTTTGCATGCTAAAACAACGCATAATTTATTCAAGGCACACTAAGAAATCCCAATTGTTTGGAATAATACATGCTACAGCAATAATCACTAAGCATAATGCCAAAACAACACCTAGCATGTCATTCTAAAGTCTAACTCACAGTCAATGCAAGCTCCTCTTGCACTTCAAGCAAGAACTTACTACTCCTTTCCAACACCAAGCAACTTATTTGCAAAAAAACACAGCGAGAACGGGGGTCCAAACTACTTTATTCAAGCAAACTAAACAACCTAAGCAAAGCAAACGAAAACTAAGACGCTCCAAGAGCAACACAACTGTGCATGAAACAATAAAAACGAAGTGTCTAGACAGACCTAAGCTTTTTATTGATGAAGAAGGGGATGCCTTAGGCATCCCCCAAGCTTTGACGCTTGTACCTCTTGGATATTTCTTGGGGTGACACCATGGTGGCATCCCCAAGCTTGAGATTTTTTCCATTTTTCATCTCATTGCATCATTCTCTGTCTACACCTAAAATTTTTCTTTCATACAAAACTTCACACGATCTTCATTAGCAACATTAGTGTATTCAAAAGATATTAGACCCCTGGCAAAGCTTTGGAACAACAAGGCTTTTCACTAAAAACACAAGCTACTGTAGTAACTCCTTCAAAAAGCTCAATTCACCTAAAGAGAACTCAAAAAGGAATCAATAAGAAGCAAATGCAAATAATGGCAGAAATCTGTTAAAACAGACCAGCAGGTAGAAAACGATTTTTTCGAACATATTCTGTTGCTCAAATCAAAAAGTGTTGAACTAACAAAATACATGCTGGGGGATTTATTTGTAAATTTTGAGCTCAATCCAAGTTATAGAGCCTTCTCACGAATTTGTTTGGTGGAGGACAGAAATCTGTTTCGGGACAACCACTCCCCAAATCTGACTTTCCTCTCATTAGAGGTCATTCTTGGCACAAAAAGAAAAAAAAAAGGATAAGGAGATGTCATTACTGAAGTAATAACTTCCAAGACTCAAGGAAACTCTTGGGTTATCTCCCAATAAGTACTTTTCGTTAACGCCTTTAAGCTAGGCTTGATAACTTGAGAAGATGCTCACATAAGAATTATGAATTGAAGTCAAAGAGAGCAGCAAGAAGAAAATCCAAAACACATTTAAGTCTAACCCACTTCCTATGCATAGGAATCTTGTACGCAAATAAATTCACAAAGAACAAAGTGATAATCATAGGAAGATGAAACAAGAGCAACTTCAAAACTTTCAGCACATAGAGAAGTGTTTCAGTACCATGAGAACTTATACAACCATATTTTCCTCTCTCATAATAATTTTCAGTAGCCTCATGAATAAACTCAACAATATAGCTATCACATAAAGCATGCTTTTCATGATCTACAAAGACATAATCTATATCAATCTCAAAAATAGTGGGATTAAAACTTTCACAGGTTTTACCCAAAGTAGATATTTCAAAAGGATCCACAGGAACATAGAATTCATCCTCCTTTGGTAAGCATGGGGGACAATCAAATAATATAAGAGGTAAAGAGTTACTCTCATTAGAAGGTAGACATGGGTAGATCCATTCTTCCTCCTTTTGTTCATCACTCTCCTCCTCTTTTTCATCTAATGAGCTTCCAGTTTCAACAATTTCTTCTTCCATAGGCTCCTGCAAGGCATTAGTCTCTTCCATGTGTGGAAAGAATCTATTAAAATATTCAAGAATGTAGCCAGTTGCTTCCTTGTAATTGCCAAAGCAAAATTTAAGTATCTCATAAACCTCATGTTCATAAGGTGCATCATCAGTATTTTCAAACAAACTACCAAGTTCAAATGCACCCTTAAAAGCAATAAAGTCTTCAATTTGTTCCACATCATAAAAGTGATAATTTCCTTTAACATAAGAGGATATGGTAACATTATCATTATACTCACACTGAAAAGGGAGGTGTTTATACCTCCTACAGCAACAAGCTTCATCAAAGAAATAAGTAACATTATAAGTAGAGCACACGTGTCTAGCAATAGTATTCAACTTATCATTTGTTCCCATAAGTGTTTCCATTTTTGTGACAAACGGTGTTCCTTATAATAATACTTTTGTTCTTCCGTGAACCCACCTTGCCAATAAGCACTAGTTTCAAAGAATCCATCCATTGCTGGAAAGCATGACCAAGCAAGGCAATGACAGACCACCAACTATAGTAGGAACTAATTTTTGTGTGTTTTTTGAATAAAGAAAAAAAACCAAACTAGACTAATTTTTTGGGTTTTTGAAAAGAGGCAAACAAAACCAAGCAAAAGAATCAAAGCAAACTAAAAACAAAGTAAAGAGAAAGGAAGTGAAGGACTCCCCATGTGAAGACGTCCTTAGCCTCCCCGGCAACAGCGCCAGAAAACTTGTTGGTGACTCCTTGATGGCTCCAGAGAACTTGGTGCTTGATGTGGAGTCTTGTTGGGAACCCCAAGAGCAAGGTGTGAAGCAGCACAGTAGCAAGTTTTCCCTCAGTACAGACCTAGGTTATCAAACCAGTAGGAGGAAGGAAACGTCACACGGGTGTTGCAAGAAACGCGGAGACCTGCACAACACAAACTCAAGACTTTGCCCCAACAAATCAGTGAGGTTGTCAAGCTCACCGGCTTGCTGTAACAAAGGATTAAACGTATGGTGTGGAAGGTAATGGTTTGCAGCAAGTAAACAAGTAATAGTGGAAGATGTATCAATGGTAAAGATTGGACCGGGGTCCATAGTTCACTAGAGGTTCTCTCCTTAGATAAACAACATGGCATGAAGGGTAAACAAATTACAACAGGGCAATTGGAAGGAACTGAGCAAGGCATAACAATACAATTAATAGTCAGAAAGATCCTATGAGATTCGATTGGGAAATACAATAAGATACATAGACCACCATCCAACTGCATCTATGACTAGAAGTACACCTTCAGGTTATCATATGAACCCCCTCTAGTATTAAGTTGCAAGCAATAGTCAACTGCTTTAAGAAAAGTGTGTAAAGTAAACAGTCCACATGTTCCATGAACAATAGACCATTGTTTTCTCCCTAGTAGCAACAACACATCTACAACCGAAGAGATTTCTGTCACTTCCCTTGGAAACTAGAGGCATGAACCCACTATCGAGCATAAATACCCCCTCTTGGAGTCACTAGCAACTACTTGGCCAAGATAGCTAGTAGCAATGGAGAGCATGCAAGATCACAAACAACACAGACATGATAGAATCATAAATACAAAACCATTAATCAAACCAACATAATAATCTCAATATCCATCGGATCCTCGCAAACACAACATGCATGATTACAAATAGATTAGATCTTGATCATGAATGGAGCTCACAAGATCTATACATGAAAGCACAAAGGAGGAGATACAACCATATAGCTACTACATGGACC
The DNA here is from genome assembly GCA_916181665.1 of Avena sativa. NCBI lineage: Eukaryota > Viridiplantae > Streptophyta > Magnoliopsida > Poales > Poaceae > Avena > Avena sativa. The sequence continues at coordinate 20,856,934 of OV702282.1, read as the reverse complement.
CATAGTCCAAGGTGGAATTACTCACGCAACCGGAGAGAAGGCCTCCGGGATGATCTGTTGGGCCACGTAGAGATAAAACAAAACTTTTTCCTCTAACATGGTGATCCCAAGATCTAGCTGAGGTAGAAGGCCACGAGGTTTACCACTAGATGTGCAGTTGCGGATTACTGATGTAGAGCGCTAGTTGATGTAGTGCAGTCCTTTGCGATCCGATCGTCCTGGTGCTGATCGTACATCACCTCTGCAGGTATCCACACGTACAAGGAGGAGCACCGGCGGCGAACTTCTAGGTTCGATACGACGGCAGGACTGCTGTGGAGATAGGGTTTCCAACACATGGCATGACCTAACCGATCAACGATTAACCCTTCTGGGTTACTGTGCTCCACTATATATATGGAGTGAACGTGGGCTCCATTTTCGTGGCCCATTCACCAAAGCCCATATAACACCAGTCCCTGTGAATCCGACTCACTGACTCAGTCCAAATCCGGCTCGGGTCCAACCCAACCAGATTTCTGGTTCAGATCCAATCCGAACTTGCTCCCGCTCTTAAGTGTGTGACCCCACAGGCTCATGGCTACTTGGACACGATTGGAGTCCGAATCTCAATTGATCAGTCGGTAGTGGCTCCTAGAAGAACATGCCGACTCCCAAGTACCAAAGAGTCATGATGACTTGCCTTTCCAAAAGCGACTTGCGTCCGAGTCCCTTTTGCCTCACGATATACCTTGTCAGACTATAGGCGAATATTTGTCATCCCTTAAATAGTCCGACTCTCTTCTCGATCCGAGATAAGTGATTCACCCGACTAACTCTTAGTCGATCGCCTCAGTTAACACTTAACCGAGTCGTGCATGGCCATGCTTTCCGAATCATATCATCCGAGAGGGCCCAGAGAATATCTCTCCAAGTGGAGGGGCAAAATCCTGTCTTGGTTATTCACATCACGCAGCTTGATTCTCAGTCAACCCGAACTCTGCCTTTATAACTGCCCAGTTATGGATCAGCGTTTGAAAGAACCTAAGTCGGTGATCCTCAACTCGGACTGTGCAATAACCTCAGGTCTAAGGATTACATTGATTGTGATATACAAATGACAACTTGTTCGTTGTACATCAATATGGGTCAATCCGGCTCGCTAAACTCTTTAGCCGAATCTGTGTAAGTTGGAATAGCATCTCCATGCCCATGACAAGTGGAACTGAGTCATCAAGATGAATTTCACATTGGTCTAAGTTGTGTGTCCAACACAACCTCAATGACCAAGGACATTTAGTACAAACAACATGAATGTATAGTTCCACCACCGAATCACATATTCAATGATATACATCAGATGCTCATACAAGGACAGCTTAATAATTTTATGAATACAATGGAAATATCATCATACATGATTGCCTCTAGGGCATATTCCCAACATTAATCAAACCAACATAATAATCTTAATATCCATCGGATCCCCGCAAACACAACATGCATGATTACAAATAGATTAGATCTTGATCATGAACGGAGCTCACAAGATCTATACATGAAAACACAAAGGAGGAGATACAACCAACTAGCTACTACATGGACCCATAGTCCAAGGTGGAACTACTCACGCATCATACCGGAGAGAAGGCCTCCGGGATGATCTCCCCTCTGGCAGGGTGCCGGGAAGAACTTCAGACCCCCCTCGATCTAGGGACGATGGTGGCGGCAGCTACATATGGTTTCGTGGAGATTTGATCAGATTCTTAGGGTTTCTGCATCAGGGTCTTCTTATAGACGAAAGGGTAGGCCGAGGCGGTGGCCAGGGGCCCCAAACGCCTCCTAGGTGCAGGGCAGGGCCCACCCGCGTCTAGGGGGGTCTGAGCACCCTGGCCCGCCTCTCCGGATCCCCTCTGGACTTCTTGTTCCCCACATAAAATAATTGACTTTGATGTTTGTCCTGTCCAATTCCGAGAATATTTCTTTACTAGCTTTTCTGAAACCAAAAACAGCAGAAAACAGACAACTGGCATTGTGGCAACTTGTTAATATGTTAGTACCAGAAAACATGTAAAAAGCAAAGTAGATACTAACAAGCATGGAACATCAAAAATTATAGAAACGTTTCCGACATATCAACTAGCATTGGCGGTAATACCGGCTCTAGTACCTTCCAAAGTTCTGATGCCCCTGGTTTGGGCTCAGTAACCCTTCTATGCGAAGTGTTCTATTTGACTTGATGATGGCCTATAAGTGCATAGGTTCATCAGATCACATTTTCGTGCAAGTATTCATTCTAGTTTTTATATCGATCCCAATAAGGAGCTTTGGTATGTGTATTATGCGGTGTTTCTTTCGCACCCAAGGTGTCACAAGTCTTGAATGAATTGACTACAAATGTTGGACGTGGAAAGTGGTGAGTGAATAATATAGGAAACTTGAGTAAAGGTAGATGCGGAAAGTAAATAACATAAAAGTAGAAAGACGATGAAATTGTTCAGAGTTCCTGCAGATGATAAGTTAGGTGTGTAGAGAAACGGTTGATGGTGATAGTGAATGTGCCGAATGGATGAAATGGGATAATTGATTGTGATATGTCATATTCATAAGTGAGTAGGAAAGCAACCCATATACCAACTAGGAGTCCTTATGGAAAATTCCTCCTTGTCTCAATGATCCATCTGTCTGTTATCACAGTAATGGTCAACGCATTAATTAAGGTCTTTCCACTAGATCAAGGCTTTAATCTTGATGGTTCCTTATTTATCTTTGAGTAGTACTAGCTCCTCACTGATATCAGTCGTGTCACCTAGGGGTCACCGATTCGTTAGTAAACATGTTCATATCTATGAGATCTCGAGATCATCTTATTCGGTCCATTAAATTAGACAACAAGCATTAAGAAAACATAGATATTCATTCTAAAATTATAATAATCACGACAACAATCACAAATGGATGGAAATTAGAAAGGCACATCACATCTCACCAATCCCTTACATCTCCCACACCTATGGAGATTTACTCGGACATGAGAGGAAGATAGATCAAAGGCATACTGATATTGCAAAGGGAAATCATCTCAACTTTAGTGTAGCAAGCCACAATACCCTTTGGAGATCAAATCAAATACAAATCAAGACAAGATCAAAGTGCCAAACCCTAATCTTATAAGTGCCAATATCTCTCTTTCTATCTACAAGTGGGGATGATGGTGGAGTGGTTGAATTAGAGGCTAGAGATCTTTGAAGATGGAGGCGATGTTCTTCTCCTCCTTTAGACCTGATCTCCCCTCTTCTAGAATGGTTTGCGGCGAATTTGTTATGATTTTCATCTCTCCCCCAATACAGAAGTTGCTTGTATTAATATAACAAAGGCTCTAGAATATCGTACGACCGGATGATACGGGCGGGCTCCGGTCGTACCAGTGGTCGTTACACCACCTGAACGCCACTAATGAAGGGCAATTTAATTGGGGATTTGATTCTTTGGTTGTAAATAGCTCATAAATGCTCCAAGATCTTCCATAAATGTTGATTATCTGAAATTCATCACAAGAAACCAAATATTTCTAATTCGTGATGTTAAGATTAGTTCAAAGATAAAATCCAACAAAACCCGGCAAAAACCAGAGGAAAATTGTCAGTAAAACGTGTCAAAATTTGGAGCTATCAACATACCCAAGCTTAGTTGTTTCTCGCCGTCGAGCGACAAAGCTATAAAGAATAATAGCGAGAAACTGAATCAAGAGGGAAAACTGACAAGGTCAAGGTTGTATCATATTCCATCGTCACAAATCTTGCAACCTTAAACATGAGCATAATATATTTGAACAATTGCACATAAGTTCAGTTCCTAACCGCAAATATCTTGCTAGCTAATAATTCTTAAATTCAAAGGAGAATGCCAAAAAAAACAATTAGGCTTGCGAATTAATTCTTTTCAGCGCCTCTCTTCTTATGACAGTAAAAATGTTTTTAAGTAAGAATGCTTTGGGAAATTAATGGTGCACAAGTAGATGTCAAAAGAAGGATAAACTCAGAGTTTTCATTAAAACCCATTTCGAAAACGTGGCTATCAAACACCCCATCAATTCCTTCAAGAAATATAGTTTCTCTCCTTTTATTTCAGGTGTTGAGGTGTTGCCAATACATTCATAAGGATAGAATATTTCAGCTCATGACTCGGTAGTAATTTTTATCTTTATCTTTTTCTTCTCCTTTTCTTTTTCTCTCTTTTTATTTTTCTCATAGATCAACAAGGAGAGTTTAGAAACTCCTTTTATTTTTCCGTCAAGCAATTCTTTTCAGAAGGTGTCTATCAAGTCAAACCATTTAAGATGTGGGGTTGAGCACTTACTAAGATTAAGCCCTTAAGACAAAAACAAGGCACCAAAGTTGTCATGGAGACACTTTATTTTGTTTTAAAACAATTAGAATTTAATCCAACAATGTTGTTTTTCTAACGGATTGTAATTGTCATAAGTCGAAAATAAATTAGTGACATAAACCATGAGATCAAGTCCTAAAAGATAACAAGCTAAGTGTGGAGTGGAGCTCAAGTGCAACCAAAAGCACAACATGTTCATGAATAAACTTGTAGGAAGATGCAAAATAGGAATGTAGTACCTCCTCTCGCTTGCTTATATTATCACTTGAGTCAACTCCTCGTGTTCTCCTCCATGGCTAAGTCACTAGAAGTGAGGAACCTGCAAAAATCTAGAGACAAAACTGAGATAAATTCACACACAACAAGATAAAATCCAATCTAATTTTTTAGGGTTTTTTATCAATAAAAAACTGAAGTTAAACATGCACTAGAAACTGCAAAAATAAATCAAAATAAGAAAAAAAACATGATGCAAAGGTGGGGAGGAGTTCAACCTTCCTAAGATTAGGCTCTTGGCCTACCCTGGATAAATTGTTGTCATCGTTGGGAGGTGGCTGCTGGTGTCGATAGTACGGGTAATGGCTCGAGAAGTTGGTCATGAAGGTAGTGAAATTATGAGTGAGGTCAAAAATGTTGGCGTTCACATCTTGTAACGTATTTTCTATGTTGTCGATGCGATGCACCACCTGGTCGAAATCACTCCTCGGGACATAGCCAAATCCTGGCCGAGGTTGAGGCATACCTTGTTGCTGCTGGTAGTGGGGGAATGCTGATTGTGATGATGTTGCTTGCCATAATTGTCCCAGCCCCCAGCGTTCCAGTCTTCTTACCCTTGCCCTTGATTCTGCTGTTGTTTGGCTGTGTTCTGCCAGTTGGGATCACCTCCTGGGTTAGGAATCCTACCCGAGGAGATTACGACCTACTGGAATTCTTCCTCATCGAGGACCCAACTCTGCTTACCTGGCAAACCAAAAGCTTGGACAAGCGGAAGAAAGATTTGGTGGAGTTCACTGTTAGGATCAAAATAAAATTGATAAGCACGAAGGGAGCGCTGAGGCTTATAAACTCCCATAAATTTGGTGCTGCCATGGAGATGCCATCAAACTCCTTACTTCCATCCAAGGGTATATCATTGGGCATGACAAAGTCACTTGCCTAGGCGATTGGGGTGGTCAACCCTCCACATCGAATGTCACCGGAAGGAGCCGACCTTTGGCGGCGAAAGTGCTAGATGAGCAAAGTGTCAACACCCGGATTTTTAATCCCAGATGCCGGTTATGCCATACCTCGCAATCCCAGGATTACCATTTTTGCGGGACATAATAGATTGGTACCATAGTTCATCATCCATTACAAACCATAATATAGGTCTTACAAATAAAGGATCTCATGATCCAGTCTTAATACAATCAACGCAACATATAATATAATAACGGTAGCGTAGGCGAAGCTCCATCTTCAGGGTCACAGGCAATGCTGACGATGGGAGATGATCCTAGTTGTCGTAGACTTCCTGCTGTCCATCATCCTGGTAGTCCTCCTCATAGTCTGGCCATAGGAATAGCCAGGGACAAAGCCATGAGTACTCTTTAAGTACTCGCAAACTATCACTAACAAGTAAGTAGTTTGAGTAGGAATCCTAAGCTCTAGGTTGTTTTGCAAAAAGACAGATTTATCTCTAACTGAGTTTAGAAGTAAAGAAAACTAAGTAAGTTTTTGCAACACCTAAGTGAGAACTTAATTTTCATGCTCACAACCCTATTGTGGTCAAGTCAAAGTCATGATTCATTTCACAAGTCATTTTGAAAACATCTGACGACAGAACAGTATGGCCACTCGAACTTCCATAACCATGGACGCGGATATTTGAATAGTTTGACACTCTACAGAGGTGGTACACTTTCACCACAACATTCGATACATCCATCAGGAACAATCATTAATCACCATACTCAGTATGCGGATAATCAATCCTAACCTTTCAATTACACACCCTAGTATAGGCACCTCCCCTATGAGTTTGGCCTCCCAACCATGACAATCTGTCATCTTGGGAACTGCACAGGTGGACAATCATCATGAGGTAGCCTCAGATCAAACCTTGGCCGCAAGGGAACCCATACTAATATATATAAACATTCAGTCAAGCCCTACCCAAATTCGGGTATTGTGGTTGTAAGGTAACATTGGAATGGTATCGCATCCGAACCCAACCATCACTTTTATAAAGGGGCTGAGGCTCATGCCTCAACATTTTCATCCTCAAATCATCTGGTGTTCATAACACATGTCAAAAAATTCATTAGAATGGCTCATCATTCTAAGGTTTTCATAATCCTTTTTCACTAAGTATTCCCATCTAAAGTGATTAAATTTTATGGTTAGCAATAGCCACTAATGTTGGGGGTAGTCACTAATGAGGGGTGCTAATCACGTGTGACTTATCCAAATCTAATCTCATGCCTCAGTATGACATCTAGTTTTATCTAACTTAGGCCAATTTTTATGCTCTTTATGCTACCTCTAATATCTTCCCAAAATTCACAAGTCACTAAGTAAAAGTAATAAAGAGCTTTGATAAAGAAATAAAACAATCAAGCTTGCAAGTAAAACTGGGATTTGGTATAATAAAGGGGTATAACCAAAGCATGCCTAATGCATTGCATAAGTTATCTAGCTTCCAAGTTGCAAGTGTTATCTTGCTAGGATGGCTTGCATTATATAGCTTGCTAAGTTCACTTGTATTATGAGGATTGCCTTGGTTAGTGCAGTGGTTGAAGTTCTCCTCTGCTTCCTCGTCGTAGTAGTCTCCTTCCTCTTCGTATCCTTGGTCGGTACTAGCGTCTATAAATAAATATGAGGTACACAATCACCAAACAATACTTAACTACTTATAGTTGGCACACAAAGGTTCACACTAGATGATATAGCATCATCACATGAAATAAAGACCTAGTTTTATTTATTTTATTTTGGAAAAGTAATTTCTACTCATTGAAAAACTACTTAAGATTTAATATTCTCCAATTAAAATATGGGATCATATTGACCATGTCATCACCACATATTTCAATACTTGGGAATGTGATTTAAAGTGGTGTCACAATTTAATAGGGTTTAACATTATTATTTTAATTAATTAAAGTGACTAGAAATGCCTATGGGGCATTCTTTTAATACTTGTACATTATTACTACAAGTAAACCTAGATATTTTTATATATTTAGAAAGGCCTTGTCAAATGTGATTTTTGAGAGTTGGAATCAACTCAAATGCATTTATGGTTGATTTTTGAAAAATGTTTGAATGCAGAAAAGTCTCTGCCTTGTTATTTTTACTATAGGTGATCTATTATTCCAAATGGTATGAATCCAACGGTCTTGGATTAAGAATTTCAATAACTTTCTAACAAAATTGGTTTCATGCAATTTGGTTTAGTGAATTTTTCTGAATTGATCTTCGAATCAATAGACAGAACTAGGGTTTAAACTAAAATAGAATAATATAAAATTTAACTAACTGGGTCGAGCAGGAACTAACTGGGCCGGCCCAATGCGCATAGCGCAGCGCGCGCGCTGAGTTAAGTGGTGGCCCCATATGTCAGCGACTCTAATTCCGCGTAGCGTTACGGGGCAACCTAGACCGTGCGATTAACATCTAATCTAACAGCTGAGGTGTGTCTTCTCCGTCGAGCAGCGTCGACGAGACTGAACCCTAACGCGGCTGTGGGGGTCGTCTGAGGCTCACTAGGGCTCTAGCTAGGGTCGGCGTTGGGGGCAAACGACGTTGTTGAAGACGGCGGTTCGAACTGTGGCTGCGGCATCTCCTGGGGCGGCTCCAATCAACGACTCCTCTTCTCCTCCTCCACGGCAGACTCCGGTGAAATCCCAGCGACCTGGTGCTCGCCTTTCTCTAGGGGAGGGTCAGTGGTGCTCTATGAGAGGTAGGGAGCGAGATGGTGTGGCAAATTGATGCTGGGGAGGCCTCCTTTTATATCCGAGCGAGAGGGGTAGTGCGGCACGGGCAGAGCTCGTCGGGGTCGGCGGTATAGCGAGCTAACAGCATGGCTCGGTAGCTTGGACGGTGCGCGGTGTCCTGGCGATTCTCAAGGACGTAATGGCATGGCAAGGGGAGGTCGAGAACGGTCGAAACGCGTTGGTGCTTTGAGCGGCATCGACGACGGTTTTGACGATGCACGGGTGCTATGGGTCACGCGGCGGCAAACTGGGATGTCTGGGAGGTTCTTGGGCTCGTGGTGATTGCAGGCACGCGCGGCGAAGGTGAGGCGTGGCGTGTGCGAGCGTGTCAGGCGCGGCACTCTGGCGTGCTTTCTGCATGGCGTACAGACATTGGGCATGGCGCGTTCTCTGTGGTCCAATGCCTAGATGCTTGCTAGGGCTGGACAGGAGGTGGCGATGGACGTTGGGCTGCCACCTGGACATGGTGGCTAGGCTCGATGCTTGCTCCTTCTAGCTAGCCATGGTCGGTTGGCAAGTGGGTGCTCAGGTTGGCTCAACACTGGTGCAAATGGTAGGGTTCTAGGCTGTTCAATGTTGGTGTGCTCACTGGGGGGGCAAGGGTTAAGAATGGGGGACAATGGTTTGAAAGATCACTGCTCAAAATAGTGAAAGTTTGGCCAATTTGATTTGTGTCTGCCAAGTGATTGATGAAATGGACGAAATAAATTTATATTTGAATTTTTTGATGAATTTTGGTGAGTTCACTGGTCACATACTTGGTAGTCTCTGGTTGCTTGGGTTTGTCAAAGTGAACTGGTTTGAGTGGTTTTTGACAAATGGCGATCTTACCATATGAACTAGATTCAATTTTGAATTGTCCTTGGCATAGATTTGTAAAATGTTTCTGTGGGTTTGCAAGGTGGCCTTGGGTTCACTTTTACTTGTTCTAGCAAGGGGTGAAAAGAATGGGATTTGTTTATGTTAGGAATCTTGGACTAGAAACACTCAAAGTGGTCTAGTGAACAAGTTCAGCAAAAATGACCATTTTCTTATATATCTTATTTTTGATTTTATCCTCATTTTATTCTGCTTGGAAATGATTTATATGATGTTGTTTTCATCTTTAAACCAATCCTTGCCATTCATAACAATCAAACAAGTCATGGCAAGCATTCATGCACTTATCACATACACACATGCATTCATATTGATTTTAATTCACAAAAGTTTTTGTTAGCCCTAAACTTGGGTGATTAGAACTTGATAACCTTGATTAATATTTTTGGGATGTTAAAAACTTTCCCTCCTTAAACAAAATCTCGTCCTGAGATTTGAGAAAAAGAAAACTAGGATTTAAAGAGATCTGGAAACTCTGTCCTAATGTAATGTTCTCGCTCCCAGGTAGCTTCTTCTTCAGTGTGGTTACTCCACTGGATCTTGAGAAACTTGATATTCCGGGTTTTGGTGGTTCTGAAGGCTTCCTCCAAAATATGAATAGGTACTTCAGGATATGTCACGACATCGTTGGTCCCTATGTTCTGTGATCAATATTCTTGAAAACTTCGGTCTGCTCCGGGAGTTCTAGACATTTGCGAAGTAACGAGATATGAAACACATTATGCATGACTGACATCTCCTCTAGCAGTTCCAGTTGATACGATACTTCTCCTCGATGATTTCAAAATCTTGAAAGGTCCGATATATCTGGAGGCTAACTTTCCTTAGAGTTGGAAACGTTGCATTCCTTTCAAGGGTGATACTTTGAGATACACAAAATCTCCGATATTGAAGGCTAAGTCTCAACGTCTCTTGTCGGCATAACTCTTCTGTCTGGATTGGGTGGTCTTAAGGTGCTCACGAATCTTGTGAACTTTCTCTTCAGCTTCTTATAGGATGTCGGGTCCGAAAATATGACTCTCCTACTTCCGACCAATTGAAAGGGGTATGACACTTCCTTCCATACATGAATTCAAATGGGACCATTTGCAAACTGGTTTGGTAACTATTGTTATATGAAAATTCTGCGAAAGAAAGACAATCTTCCTATTTTGATCCATATTCCAACACACAAGTTCTCAACATATCTTCGAGTATTTGGTTTACTCGCTTTGTTTGTCCATCGGTCTGAGGGTGATAAGATGTGCTGAAATCTAGTCGGGTTCCTAATCCTTCTTGGACTTTCATCCAAAATATCGAAATAAACTGGGTTCCTCGATCCGAAACAATGTTCTCGGGGACTCCATGCAAGCTGACTATCCTAGCAATGTATAACTCTGCTAGCTTCGAACTCTGGTAAGTGGTCTTGACTGGTAAGAAATGAGCTACTTTGGATAGTCTATCCACTATGACCCAAATAGAGTCATTTCCCCTACTAGATGTAGGCAAACTGGTGATAAAATCCAATCCAACTGAATCCCATTTCCATTCCGGAATATGCAATGGTTGCAAAAGTCCTGCTGGTCTCTGATGTCCCGCCTTGACTCTCTGACATATATCACACTTGGCTATATATCTTCCGATTTCTCTCTTCATCTTATGCCACCAAAATTGCTCCTTCAAATCCTGATACATCTTGGTTCCTCCAGGGTGGATTGAATAAAGAGTATCATGGGCTTCTTTCAAAATATCTTGCTTCAATTATGAATCTGCTGGCACACATATACGTCCTTTGTACCACAAAACTCCTTCTTCATCTTCGGTGAATCCGGGTACCTTTCATGTACTGATACAACGTTTGATTCGGTCAATACTAGCATTTCCTTTTTGTGCCTCTTTGATCTGACTGATCAAAGTGGGTTGGAGTTCTATGCTAGCCAAAAATCCTTCACTTACTAGCTCCATTCTAAAATCTTCCAACTCCTTGTGCAAACTTGGTTGCTCCTTCAGAATCATAGTGTTCAAGCAACACGGCAATCTGCTAAGAGCATCTGCTACCACATTGGCTTTGCCAGGGTGATAGTGAATGACAAGGTCATAGTCCTTTATTAGCTCTATCCATCTCCTTTGCCTCATATTCAGCTCCTTCTGGGTGAAAATAATTCAGGCTCTTGTGATCCGAATAAATCTCACAGCGGTTACCCATGAGGTAATGCCTCCATGTCTTCAAGGCTAAAACTACGGCTGCTAGTTCAAGGTCATGGGTAGGGTAATTCTGCTCATGTTGCTTCAGTTGTCGGGATAGGTAGGATATGACTTTGCCTTCTTACATCATAACACATCCAAGACAAACCTTGGATGCGTCACAATACACATCAAAAGGCTTCATGATATCCGGAATAATCAAGATTGGGGCTGAGATCAATCTCTTCTTGAGCTCTTGAACACTTGATTCACATTTGTTCGTCCATTCAAACTTCTTATATTTCTTCAACAATTGGGTCATGGGCCTTGAGACGCTTGAAAATCCTTCTTCGAACTTGCGCTAATATCCCGCTAATCCGAGAAATGCATGAACTTGGGTTTGAGTGGTTGGGGCTTGACATTCTTCAACATCCTTAACCTTTGCAGGGTCAACGGCAATTCCTCCTGCCGACACGATATGTCCGAGGAATCCTACTTCCTGTAACCAGAACTCACATTTGCTAAACTTGGCATACAACTGATGCTCACTAAGGGTTCCAAGGATGGTCTTTAGGTGTAGCTCTTGTTCTTCTTATGATTTGGAATAGATCGGAATGTTATCGATGAAAACAATGACAAACTTATCTAGGAAGTCCATAAAAATCTTATTCATGAGGTTCATGAAATAAGCGAGGGCATTGGTTAATCCAAAAGACATGACAGTGTACTCGTACAGTCCATATCTGGTGGTAAAGGCAGTCTTTGGAATATACTCTGCGCGAATCTTGAGTAGATGATAACCAGTTCTAAGATCAATCTTAGAAAACACTTTGGCATCGGTCAACTGGTCAAACAGATCTTCTATCTTTGGCAGTGGGTACTTGTTCTTAATGGTCACATCATTCAACTTTCGATAATCCGTAAACAAACGGTTTCCTCCATCTTTCTTATCCACAAACAAGACATGTGATCTCCATGGCGACGCACTTGGTTGAATCAATCCTATCTCCAACATAGCATCTAGTTGGTTCTTCAGCTCCACTAATTCAGACATGTTCATACTATAAGGTCTCTGAGCGATGGGTCCTGTTCCAGGGATTAGTTCAATGATAAACTCGATATACCGATCCGAGGGCATACCGGGAAATACATCTGGAAATACGTCGTGGTATTCACAGACTACTCTGACTTAGTCAATGGTTGGTTGGGCTAGACTCTTGTTGCACTTGAATTAACGGGGCAAGATTTCAGATACATGCTCTACTGATACTCCAGCGGTACTAGTCATGGTTATGGCTTTCTTGGCACAGTCGATTTATCCTTTATGTTTCAACATCCAATCCATTCCTAGTTCTACTTCCAAACCTTTGGTTCCAAGTACTATTATATTAGCATAAAAATCTATGACATGGATTCTGATAGGTATGGCCTTGCAAATTTGTCTAGCTTTGGTGGTTGAACCAGGTATTTGAACTATCATAACATGGTTCAATTTTGTTGGTCGAATCTTACTAGTTCATGCAAATTCTTCTCTAACAAACGAGTGCGATGCTCCATAATCAAACAACACTCTTGCAAGTACTGAGTTAACAGAAAACATACCCAGCACGACATCTGGCGCTTCTTGGCCTTCTTCAGCATTCATGTGAAACAGACGGCCGTTGCGGTTGAGGGAGTTCCCTGGGGCAAATCTTCTTCTAGGCTGAACACGGTGCTGCTGCTGAGCTGGGGCATTCACATTGGGGGCTACTGCAAGCTTCTTGGGGCACTCATTGGAGTAGTGTCCCTTGGTTCCACATTCATATCAAGTCACCTAAGACTTGTCTTTTCCTGCAACAGGCATGGCATTGCTTCCAGTCCTTGGGAAAGTATTGGTGTTGTTGGCGATATTGTTGTTGTTGAACTTGGGCGGTGCATAGTTGAAGTTGTTTGAGTTGTCGGCGTTATTGGTGTGGTTGCCTCTGGGCCTTGGGTTTCCTCCTCCACGATTCGGATAGTTCGGACGGGTCATCGGGGGTCTATTGTTTCTCGGGGCATATCCTTCAGACGGGTTGGGGCGATACTTTGGGGTATGGTGGGTTCCTAGTTGATTCATCATTCGACACTTGCGATTGTCATTGGCTTGGTTGATCTTGCCTTCCATCTAGATTTGCAGAATCCACTAAGGCTTCAATGTCAGCAAACAGAATATTGACTAACACTGTCTGCATCTCATCATGAAGACCATTCAAGAATCTCTCCTTCTTCTTGGATTTAGTGTCAATCTCATCTGGTGCATACCTAGCTAATGACAGAAATTTGTCATGGAACTCAACTATTGTCATCCTCCCTTGCTTCAATTATCTGAATTCATCTCTCATCCTCTTGATTAAACCCGGTGGCACATGGGTTCAGCTAAACTTGAGTTTTAATTCATCCCAAGTCATCATATGTTCTCCATTCATGGTGTGAATGCTATTCCACCAAGCTCTCGCTTCTCCTTCCATATAATGGATGGAAAATAGTACTTTCTCATTGTCCTCTACTCCGGCGACTTCTAAGTTGTTCTCCATGGTCTGCAGCCAGTCATCTGCATCTAAGGGCTCCTCAGACTTATTAAAGATGGGTGGATTGGTGTTCTGAAAGTTCTTGATCTTGGATCCATGGTTGTCCTGGTTTCCATGGCCTTGATTGTTATTGGCCATCTGAGCTATGTGTTGAAGGGTAGCTAAGTTGGCTTGACGTTCGACTCTTTCAGCTTTGCGGTCCGAACCCAACATTTGCAAGATTTGCAGCATTGGGTTCGGGGATGAACTGTTTCCTCCGCGATGCATCTTAAGATTGAGATAGATCATGATACATGGGGGAAATTTCTAAGGTTTTCATAAATACTCAATTCTTTTTTTTTGAAACTAAGTTTTTGATTCAAGTTTCCATTCTAACTAGGGTCTCCAATGGTCAGGATGGCTCTGATACCAACTTGTCAACACCCAGATATTTTATCCCAGATACCGGTTATGCCATACCTCGCAATCCCAGGATTACCATTTTGCGAGATATAACAGATTGGTACCATAGTTCTTCATCCATTACAAACCATAATATAGGTCTTAAAAATAAAGGATCTCATGATATAGTCTTAATACAATCAACACAGTGGAATAATATAATAACCATAGCATGGGCGAAGCTCCATCTTCAGGGTCACAGGCAATGGTGACAATGGGAGATGATCCTAGTTGTTGTAGACTTCCTGCTGTCCATCATCCTAGTAGTCCTCCTCATAGTCTTTCCATAGGAATAGCCAGGGACAAATCCATGAGTACTCTTTTAGTTCTCGCAAACTATCACTAACAAATAAGTGGTTTGAGTAGGAATCCTAAGCTCTAGGTTGTTTTGCAAAAAGCCAGATTTATCTGTAACTGAGTTTAGAAGTAAATAAAACTAACTAAGGTTTTGCAACACCTAAGTGGGAACATAATTTTCATGCTCACAACCCTGTTGTGGTCAAGTCAAATTCACTATTCTTTTCACAAGTCATTTTGAAAATATCTAACGACGGAACAGTATGGCCACTCCAACTGCCCATAACCGCGGACGTGGCTATTCGAATAGTTTGACACTCTGCAGAGGTGGTACACTTTCACCACAACATTCAATACATCCGTCAGGAACAATCCTGAATCACCATACTCAGTATGCGGATAATCAATCCTAACCTTTCAATTACACACCCTAGTATAGGCACCTCCCCTATGAGTTTGGCCTCCTAACCATGACCATCTGTCATCTTGGGAACTGGATAGGTGGACAATCATCACGAGGTAGCCTCAGCTCAAACCTCGGCCGCAAGGGAACCCATACTAAGACATATAAACTCCTAGTCAAGCCCTACCCAAATTCGGGTATTGTGGTTGTACGGTAACATTGGAATGGTATCGCATCCGAACCCAACCATCAGTTTTATAAAGGGGATAAGGCTCATGCCTCAACATTTTCATCATCAAATCATCTGGTGTTCGTAACACATGTCAAAACATTTCATTAGAATGACTCATCATTCTAAGGTTTTCATAATCCTTTTCACCAAGTATCCCCATCTAAAGTGATCAAGTTTTATGCTTGGCACTAGCCACTAATATTGGGGGTATTCACTAATGAGGGGTGCTAATCAAGTGTGACTTATCCAAATCTACTCTCATCCCTTAGTATGACATCTAGTTTTATCTAACTTAGTTCAAATTTTATGCTCTTTATGCTACCTCTAATATATTCCCAAATTTCACAAGTCACTAAGTAAAAGTAATAAAGAGCTTTGATAAATAAATAAAATAATCAAGCTTGCAAGTAAAACTGGGATTTGGTATAATAAAGGGGTATAACCAAAGCATGCCTAATGCATTGCATAATTTATCTAGCTTGCCAAGTTGCAAGTGTTAGCTTGCTAGGATGGCTTGCATTAGATAGCTTGCAAGTGGTAGCTTGCTAAATTCACTTGTATTGTGAGGCTTGCCTTGATTAGTGCAGTGGTTGAAGTTATCCTCTGCTTCCTCTTCGTAGTAGTCTCCTTCCTCTTCATATCCTTGGTCTGTACTAGCGTCTATAAATAAATATGACGTACACCATCACCAAACAATACTTAACTACTTCTATTTGGCACACAAAGGTTCACACTAGATGATCTAGCATCATCACAATCATCACATGAAATAAATACCTAGTTTTATTTATTTTATTTTGGAAAAGTAATTTCTACTCGTTGAAAAACTACTTAAGATTTAATATTCTCCAATTAAAATATTGGATCATTTTGACCATGTCATCACCACATATTTCAATACTTGGGAATGTGATTTAAAGTGGTGTCACAATTTAATATGGTTTAACATTATTATTTTAATTAATTAAAGTGACTAGAAATGCCTATGGGGCATTATTTTAATACTGGTCCATTATTACTGCTATGAAACCTATATATTTTTATAAATTCAGAAAGGTCTTGTCAAATCTGACTTTTGAGAGTTGGAATCAACTCAAAAGCATTAATGGTCGATTTTTGAAAAATGTTTGAATGCAGAGGAGTCTCTGCCTTATTATTTTTACTATAGGTGATCTATAATTCCAAATGGTTTGAATCCAATGGGCTTGGACTAATAATTTCAATAACTTTCTAAAAAATTGGTTTCATGAAATTTGGTTCAGTGAATTTATCTGAATTGATCTTTGAATCAACAGACAGAACTAGGGTTTAAACTAAAATAGAAAAATCTAAATTTGAACTAACTGGGTTGCGCGGGAACTAACTGGGCCGGACCACTAAGCACAGCACATCACGCGGGCTGAGTTAAGTGGTGGCCCCATCTGCCAGCGACTCTAATTCCATGAAGCGGTACGGGGCAACCTGGACCGTGCGATTAACATCTAATCTAAAGGGTGAGGTGTGTCTTCTCCATCGGCAGCGCCGGCGAGACTGAACCCTAATGCGACGGTAGGGGTCGTGTGAGGATCACTAGTGCTCTAGCTAGGGTCGGTCTTGGGGGAGAATGACATTGTCGACGATGGTGGTTCGAACGGTGGCTGCGGCAGCTCCTGGGGCAGCTCCAATCAATGGCTCCTCTTCTCCTCCTCCGCGACAGCCTCCGATTAAATCCCGGAGACCTGGTGCTCTCCTTGCTCCGGTGAAGGGTCAATGATGCTCTGTGAGAGGTGCGGAGTGAGATAGTGTGGCGAATTGAGGCTAGAGCGGCCTCCTTTTATAGACTAGCGAGAGGGGAAGTGCGGCATGGGCAGATGTAACATCCCAGGATTAGCACCTAGAATTATAGAGGACGCATGTTTGTGCATTGCATTCATGCATAAGAAAATCCGGAGAATTTTCGCGCAAAACTAAAGAAACCATAGAGGGATCGATATCTCTCTTGTTTTGATGGAAACATCAGGACAAGTGCGATTGATTTTGACATGAACACTACCATAATTTTTTCTTTAAAGGGAAGATCATTCCAATATGAATATTTAATTGATATATTATTAATTAGAAATTATATTACAATGAGCAATAAGGGGTGAACTCTTATTTATAAAAAGATATCACAATTACATGTCTCAAGTAACAAACAAAATTGAATGAATTGATTTATAACATTAAACAAGAATGGAATTCTTATTTATAAGTGAGATATACATATTTTAGATCTAAGGATAGTGGAATACTTTATTATAGAATACAATGTTTTAAGTGGTTACAATAAAAGAAAACTACTATAAAACAATTGATATAAAAAAATGAATTACCTAAATAAATAACTAAAAAGATTTTTATTACAAGCAGATATAAATATTACATTGTCCTTGCGAATGCATTATAAAAGAAAAAGAAAACAAGTACACTTTATTGAATAAAGTAAACAATACAATATTTCTTTACAAAAGAAGAATGAATTAATTAAAAGAAATTCTTTTATTACAATTATATAATGCTTATTACTTCACAAAAGAAAAAGTAAATTACAAAAGAATAAAGTAAAATTGAAAACTAAAGTCATCTTCATTTTCTTCATCTTCTAAATCCACTCTTTATATTCCTGATTCTTGATCCCTGCAAAGAAGCATAAAAGATAAAAAACAATAAAGAATAAAAGAAGGGTTAGTATATTATTTTTACTCTCAGATTGGGCATACAAATGATATGCTTTGGCTCATCATTTAGTATGGGTTAAAAGGGCCACATAGGATCTGTTCTTATCAAATTTATGCTTCAGCCTTGAGCATCATTAGCATGGAGTTAATATCCCACTTGGCAAACACCAAAAATAAAGATTATCTTAGGATAAGGTCAAGTCAGTCGAGCTGATCAACAAGGAAAATATCTCAGCACTGAAACCTACACTAGGACAAGGTCCAGCAAGCTAGCAGCTACACAACACATGCATAGATCTGTGCTGTCAACACCACAAGCACAGGGGCATCACAAGGAGTACAAAAGTAAGCCCACATCTGTAGCTGATAAGCTAGAGGAAGATCAGAGTTTCTCCACGCACCACACTTAGCCAGAACTACACTTAGATCACCGGTTCATCCTTAGGAATAACACATGTTCTTTCTCATCACCACAAGATCACACATTCATTTCTTCACACCGGAGGAGCAGATCCAGAAGCATCCAGTAATAAGATCCACTAGGAACCACAAATCACAGCATAGAAGCAGCAACAACAAAAGGTTGCTATACTACTCATCATGCATAGTATCTGTTTTTGTTCTATTTCACCATCATAAACAAGGGGATAAAGGGGGTTAGTGCAAACCAATATCTAATCAACTACTCTACAACTAGCACCTTTCTAGGAGAGTAGGAGAATAGTTTATCTCTCAGAATTGCATAGAAGTGCTATGCAAATTCGTCATAGAGGGTCAAAGGCAACCAAGTAAGTATCTGTTCTTATCAAGACTTAGTGTCTCAGCCTTTGAATCATAGACTGGAACATATTTCACACAAACAAAATTCAAGGGCTAGTGACCCTTAACCATGTAAAATTCATTTCAGAGTTAATTAGCCTCAGACCATGCATCATGGGCATTCAAGTCATAAATTCTCATCCAATCAATTCACACCAGTCACAATACCAACACATTTACCCTCACTGCTAGCAACAGATTAACCAACAGATCCATATTGGTGTTGGTTCTTATCATTTTAAGCAAGCAAATCATTTGAAAAGCAAGCTCTCAGTGAGCGTAGTGTTGCTATGCTAATTACATCCTAGAGCTAGAATAAGGCAACCATAGTATTTTCTCTAAAAGGAACCCAAGCCTCAGTCTTTTGCATCCTTGGAATTGGACTAGAAATTTAGCCAGAAAAGAACCCAGAGAATATCTAATCATTTTCCTAAGTATAAACACTAGGAATCATTTGTAGATAGTTATCAACATATCACAAGCTTACCAATTATAAAAAGTCCATGGCAAGACATATCTTTTTGAGAAGCAGATTTCTTGGAAAAGAAAAAAGAAACCAAGGATCAAATATATAACTTCACTAGCACATGTGTCAAATATTAATATATTCACTAGCAGTTGGTAAGGAGAGTATCCATTTTCGACCATGAATTTCCAATCAGCATCCAGTTCAGCAGAATAAATCACTAACTCATCCCAGAATACTATTAGTAAACTAATGATGCAGATCCCAGAATAAAATACTTATGCATAACTACATATTGCTTCTTTAAAAATTAGTCCTTACCGGACCAATGATGCAGATTCAGATATTGGATCTTATGTCGTCTCGAAGACCGTGAGTGCATAATCTTGCAATCACAAAAGGCAAGTTCACACTTGCTCATGTCCTTTGATTATTTTCTGTAAAGTATTTTACAAATCCAGTGTTGTCATCACCTGCATTTGAAAAAGGTCAGAAAACACTATTTTCATAATAATGTGATTATAGGTTATTTACCATGAGGTAATAACCTACTATAAGAGTTCCGGTGGTAAAGGAACATATTACCAAGGACTTAACAACCAATGTCGCCAGTGATTCTTGCACCGTATATTACGCGTTGACCATGAGATTTGGAATGGGACGGAGAAGTTAGCTATATCTTTTCCCTCTCGCATGGAGCTGGATGTGCGGGTCGTGGCTGTTATCACTCGTAGCGTGCATATTATTTATGGTAATTCGTACAGGAAATGCACCATATGGGTGGGAGCCCTCAACGTCCCACGATAGTTCCGGCATCTGAACGGTCTGTACAAACCATTGTCGTAATTCAAATGGTGGGCATGGTGTACACCAAGGAGACATGCGGGGTCGCGGAGAAGGCAGTGATTGGCTTGGATCTTAGGTTGGGCCTCAAACCAAGGAAGTTTGAACGGGGACATACTCCCGGCCGTGCAACAAAACCTAAGGTCTCTCATGGGTAAAGTGACGCACCTCTGTAGAGTGTAAGAACTGTAACTTGTTACTCCCTGTTCCGGGAAGGAGCTGCGAACACGGCGGGAAAGGAACCCCATGAAGGTTCTAGTAAACCCGTGAAGGCTGACGGACATAGCTTTTCAGAATAAAAGAAAATTTTGAATAAATGTTTATGAAAACTTGCATTGCCTACGACCTATGGTCTGTGGCTGTAGATATAGTGCATCAAACACTCCTTTTCTAGTGGACATGCTGAGTACGCTCGTACTCAAAGTATCTTCTTAACCCTTGCTAGGTTCTAAAGCCAGTATAGACGATGTCCACATCAAGATATGCTCCAGGAATCATCATCAACAGCTAAATCCCTTCAAGGAAGTCAAGAAAGTCAACATATACATCAACTCAAGTGAAGAAAGTCAACATATACATATACATCAACTCATTGGTGTTATGTCAACGACTATAGTGTACTACATCATGCAGTGGTATGCTGGGTCATCGCAGCAGAGCTCGTTGGGGTCGGCGGTACAGGGAGCTAACGGCATGGCTTGGGAGCTAGGATGGTGCGCTATCTCCTGGCGATGCTCAAGGACGTAATAGCGCGGCAATGGGCGGTCGAGAACGGTCAGAACGCGTTGGTGCTCTGAGCGGCACCGATGGCGGTTTTGTCGACGCAGGGTGCTACAGGACGCGCGGCAGTAAACGGGGATGTCTGGGAGGTTCTTGGGCTCGTGGTGATTGTAGACAAGGGCGGCGAAGGCGAGGCGCGACGTGTGCGAGCGTGTCGGGCGCGGCGCTCTAGCGTGCTCTCGGCATGGCGCAGAGACATTGGGCGCGACGCGTTCTCTGTGGTCCAGTGTCTGGCTGCTTGCGAGGGCTGGACATGAGGTGACGGTGGACGTTGGGCTGCCTCCTGGACATGGTGGCTACGCACGACGCTTGCTCCTGCTAGCTAGCCATGGTCGGCTGGCAAGGGGGTGCTCGGGTTGGCTTAGCACTGGTGCAAAGGGTAGGGTTTTAGGCTGTTCAATGCTGGTGTGCTCACTGGGGGGACAAGGGTTAAGAATTGGGGACAATGGTTTGAATGATCACTGCTCAAAAGAGTGAAAGTTTGGCCAATTTGATTTGTGTCTGCCAAGTGTTTGATGAAATGGCCAAAATAAATTTATATTTGAATTTTTGGATGAATTTTGGTGAGAGAACTGGTCACATACTTGGTATTCTCTGGTTGCTTGGGTTTGTCAAGGTGAACTGGTTTGAGTGGTTTTTGAGAAATGGTGATCTTACCATATGAACTAGATTCAATTTTGAATTGTCCTTGGCATAGATTTGTAAAATGTTTCTATGGGTTTGCAAGGTTGGCTTGGGTTCACTTTTACTTGGTCTAGCAAGGGGTGAAAAGAATGGGATTTGGTTATATTAGGAATCTTGGCCTAGAAACACTCAAAGTGGTCTAGTGAACAAGTTTGGCAAAAATGACCATTTGCTTATATATCTTATTTTTGATTTTATCTTCATTTGATTCTGCCTGGAAATGATTTATATGATGTTGTTTTCATATTTAAATCAATCTTTGCCATTCATAACAATCAAACAAGTCATGGGAAGCATTCATGCACTCATCACATACACACATGCATTCACATTGATTTTAATTCACAAAAGTTTTTGTTAGCCCTAAACTTGGGTTATTACAACTTGATAACCTTGATTAATATTTTTGGGATGTTACACAAAGCAACCAAGTTTACCTTATGCTCCATCTCTGGATGGCAAGCAATATATATCACACTTATCTCGAGGCCTGCCGTTGCCCCGGTATCTCCCTTACCAAAAATAGAATTCACAAAGAAGGTGGCGAAGTAGCGGATAGTGGGATTCTGGATGGTGGCGCTTTTCTTACGCAAGAAGTCATTGTTCCTATGGACAGAAATCTGCTCCCAAGCATGCATTACCTCTACGAGGACTTCATCAGTGGTATCAAGTTCTCCATCATAGAAGAACCCAAAGCAATCGCAGAATTGATAAAAAAAGTCACGTTGCGGGGCTGCCCATTGAGCACAAAACTTATAGTGCGATGTTGCCCTAGGGTTTTGAGGACATCATGGAATGACGACAAGAACTCAAACATGGTGATCTCGAAGGTGTCGGTGGAGAGGTAGGAGAAAGGCACCATGCCAACGTTCAACGTCATCCTATCGAAGTCGTCCTCGAGGCCTTGGCGGGAGAGGAACCCATGATGCACCCACTTGGTGGGTATAACCTTGTGTGAGGCCACCCTCTCGTAGTCCTTGATCATGGCACCCGTAGGATGCCTGTCTCCGAACGTTTCTACTTTGACCTTGGCGGGTCGGAGGTTCCTGCCCTTCCTAGCGAAAGATATTCACTGTGCTACAAAAATTTCAAAAAAAACTATAGGAATCAGGTTTCTATCACACAAACAAACGATTATAGATAAAAATTAAAAATCCTAACACGAGGAATAAAAAATAATATCAAAATATGATTAACTCGTCTCGATAGTCAATGTGAGGAATTCAACCATGGATTTGAAAAAATAAAGCATGGATCGAATGAGAAACTTATAGATGTGAAGAATCCCCCACTCAAAATAAAGAAATCAGCCAAGAATCCAAGGTTCTAGGTGATTAGTGTTTGAATTGGAGAGAGAGGGGAAGAAAATAGAGAGAGAGAGAAAGAAAAAGGAGGATGGCTGCTGCCAGCCGCAGTCCTCTAAACGCATGATGCACGCGGTACAGGAGGGTTCTGTCCGTACCTGTGCTCATCACTGTTGGATCAAAACTAGGGTTCCGAGATCAAACTTGGAGGTCCTGGTGTGGGAGGATGGTATGGGTGCATCTGGTCTTACTAGTGGTATGGGCTCCAGTGCGGGAGGGTGGTATGGGCTGCATTTAATCATTATTGCGCCGGTAGTTTCTCCGGCTGCTTCATCAACTAACCTTCTACAGTCCAGCACAGGAGGGTGGTACGGGATCATCCGGCCATACCACCTCTCCTTACATCACCTGGAACCTATTTTCATAATTCTCTTCAAAAAATTGATCTTCCAATTATTTATCAACCTTCATAACAGTAAAATTTCTCATGCTAAACATAAACTCAACAACCATTTATTAGAGAACAAAAAGTAAAAATAAAATAAAGTAAAACCTTAATTCTAAAGATGGGTTGACAGCCATCAAGCATTTATTCAAAAGGGCTGATTCGAACTAATCGACCTCCAAGATCTTAGTGTCCACCTCCGGTTGCCTTTCATTAATGGTACTTACCGCATGAACACGCTTGGCGATGGTATATATTTTTCACCATGTTCTTCTTTCTTTGGAAAATAATGAACAACCTAATTATCATATATATTTAAAACAATCTTACTAGTGGAGCAATCTACATTGGCTCCTACAGTGCTAAGAAAAGGTCTTCCGAGAATGATTGAAAGTTAGTCATCTTCAGGGACATCAAGTATGATAAAGTCAGTAGACATAACAGGTTGATCAATCCTAAGAAAAACTTCTTCGATCATATCAACATGTTGTTTAGTTGTCTTATCAGCTATTTGCAAAGTAATTGAAGTTGGAGAGTATTCTCCAAGATTTAATTTCATAAATAGTGAGTAAGGCATGACACTAACACCTGCTCCTAAATCACAAAGAGCATTAAAAATATTTGTTTTTCCGATTGAGCAAGAGATAGTCGGTATAACTAGGTCCCCAATCTTAGTAGGCAGATTATCACCAAAGCTTTTCATCACTGCTATAGTCTTAGTTACCTTATTTTTTCTACTAAGAATATCTCACATGAAATTTTTTTATGTCAGAACTTGAATTGCATCAGCTAGAGGTAATTCTAAATGGAGATTTTCGAGAGCTTCGGCAAAAGAATCATAAATACCTTTATCCGGTTCAAATATATTTTTCTAATGTTATGGTTGGAGGATTTGTGACAATGGAATATGATACAACCTTGAAATTGTGAGTTTTCCCTCTTGATTCAGTCTCTCTCTGTTATTCTTTATAGCTTTGTTGCTCGATGGCGAGAAACAACTAAGCTTGGGTATGTTGATAGCTCCAAATTTTGACACGTTTTACCGACAATTTTCCTTTGGTTTTTGCCGGGTTTTGTTGGATTTTATCTTTGAACTAATCTTAACATCGCGAATTAGCAATATTTGGTTTCTTGTGATGAATTTCAGATAATCAACATTTATGGAAGATCTTGGAGCATTTATGAGCTGTTTACAACCAAAGAATCAAATCCCCAATTAAATCGCCCTTCATTAGTGGTGTTCAGGTGGTGTAACGACCACTGGTACGACCGGAGCCCGCCCGTATCATCCGGTCGTACGACATTCTAGAGCCTTTGTTATATTAATACAAGCAACTTATGTATTGGGGGAGATATGAAAAACATAACAAATTCTCCACAAACCATTCTAGAAGAGGTGAGATCAGATCTGAAGGAGGGGAAGAACATTGCCTCATTCTTCGAAGATCTCTAGCCTCTAATACATCCACTCGACCACCATCCCCACTTGTAGATATAAAGAGAGAGGTTGGAACTTGTAAGATTAGGGTTTAGCACTTTGATCTTGTCTTGATTTGTATTTGATTTGATCTCCAAAGGGTATTGTGGCTTGCTACAATAAATTTGAGATGATTTCCTTTGCAATATCATTATGCCTTTGATCTATCTTCCTCTCATGTCCAAGTAAATCCCCATAGGAATGGAAGATGTAAGGGATTGGTGAGATGTGATGTGCGTCTCTTATTTCCATACATTTCTGATTGTTGTCATGATCATTATAATGTGAGAATGAATATCTATGTTTGCCTAATGCTTGTTGGATAATTTAAGGGACCAGATAATATGATCTCGCTCATAGATATGAACTTGTTTACTAACGAATCGGCAACCCCCGGGTGACACGACCGATATAAGTGAGGAGCTAGTACTACTCGAGGATAAACAAGGAACCATCAAGATTAAAGCCTTGATCTAGTTGAATGACCTTAATTAATGCGCTGACCATTACTGTGATAACAGGCAGATGGATCACTAAGACAAGGAGAAATTTTCCATGAGGACTCCTAGTTGGTATATGGGTTAACCTGAAACAAAAATAAATGTCCTATATCATCATTACCAAGGAAAAGAAAAACCAAAGAATTCCAAATCTGCCAAATAGTAGAAGCATGGCCTGATACATCTCCATCTTCTTGAATAACTAGAACAGTTGACTTCATAGAGGGATGAGATCGTGTGCAACTATCACTCCTGCTCTGTGAAATGACTGCTCTACTTGATTAAGGCTGAAACTAAGATAAATAAAGTTACAACATCATACAAAGGAACAAAACTACATGTTCATTCTCAAAATATTATTTTGGTCTAATATAACAATGTAAGCACTCAACCCAAGGACCTCAAGCAAACTGAGCAAAGTAGAATGTGTGATTTACGAATGTAATGAATCCATCGACTAAGAGATCCTTAAACTGATAGAGAAGCATTTACCGAAGAACAAAATAAGTATTTAACCATTGTGGTTGATATTAAATAGCCTACTCAATGTGTAGTTGGATCCGAATCTTAGGTAGGTGGAATTGTTGTAATCATTGACAAACTACTAAAGTAACTCAGTAAAATTACAAATAGAATAATACTGTGCCTCTAATAGACTAGCCAGATCATTTCAGAGAAATGGTGAAACAATTTATAAAACAATATGATTCATAAATACTCAGATTTAAATTTTTAGATTGTTTGCCCATAGACCAATTGAACTATCATGTGCCTCGTATTAAGATAGCCAGACAAGTGGCAGATACCAGAGTGAGATTTGAAGTGAATGGTTGATTATGATCCTTCTCTTTCTGTTATATTGGATTCCTTTGCAAATCTGGTCTTGTTCTAATCATCCTAGTACCTCTGACAAAAATAAAACTGAACTAGACTAAATGGCCTGAAACGGGGGACTTAAACCTTAAAAATAGGGGGAGGGGTGCATATAGTATCTCTATGTAGAGTCTCATGGTTTCTTATCTAGTTACAGGTATGTTCATTGACGATATCCGCTGCATCATGTAATTGGACTGGTGGTTTGCATACTTCAGTGTTAGGCCTCTGCATAAAGGTGCAATGGATAGTAAATATAAAAAGGTTCCAATCTGATGGATGTTAGCATGAAGTGATAGGAAAGGAATAGATACTTACTAGATTATAGGGGACCTTTATTCTATGATTTCTAGTGTAAACTGCACCTGTTCATTGCGTAACAACAACAAACTGTTAGGAATCATGGGGTCAGCAGAAGCAAATAAACCCGACCTATTACTAGAAGTAGTATAACGAATGTAAACGTGTACTACATAGATAAGAGAACAAAATCAAGCAAGAAATAACAGTTAGGGCCATAGATTATGCCAAAATAGAGAGAAACCCATAATGGAATCACTTATGGGCGGGAACTTTAATAAAGGAGATACTGGAAATAAATGTGTTCACCGTTCGTTGGCTCATATTTCGCCATGACAATCAAAATTGCAGTTCAATTCCTTACAGTTACACATGACTACAAAGAGTTTATTTGGGAACATACGGATAACAAGTAAAGCACTTGTAAGTTACTACGAAAGTAGCTTCAATACAAAATATAGTTAACTGATCCATATTTATCATATGCAAATCGAAGGAGATCTAGTTACCTAGGTCGAGACGGCGTCTAGGCTTCCTGCACATCCTGGGTGGTTATGTCAAGGTTGTCGAGGGTGTTGCGGTTTTGGTGCTTGTGGACGAAGGTGAAGCAGAATAAGGGTTGCTCCGAGCGCTGGACGACATCGGCGAAGAAGAAGATTCCTAGCGGTGCTTGTGGAAGAAGAATAGCGGTTGCTCCGACCGCTGGACGATAGAAGTGAAGAAGCAGATTTAGGGTAAGGTGGTGAAGGTTAGATCTAGGGTTTTCCGTAGGGGCTTGCCCAGCTGCGGGCGAGGATTGTGTGTGGGGGGTGGGGGTAGGGAGGTGTAAGGGAAGGCTATAGAGGTAATGAACCGGTAAATTACGATTGAATCCCTAACGAACCGCCTTAACTAGGGTGGGAAGGGAATTCCAGTATGTTTGAAACATATGGGCGTGAAATATTTCGGGGATAGCAGGAGATTTTTCCCACTTGACTAAATCTAAGTCGTACTCCCTGGAATCAAAGGCAGTTACGGGCCCATGTTTAGAAATTATGGCCCATTAGATATTGATCATCCATGGCTCATATTGGACGTTTCGATGTCCCAAGCAATACCTTTTAAGAGGCCATCAACAACAACCACCTCCCTCCACCCAGGCACAACACACACACCGAAGAACTTTCTCTGTCTTTCCCCCTCCCTCTAGGCTGGCCTAGACACCACACACACAAAAATGCCACGCAGCTACTCCGATCAGTGCACCTCTATTGACGAGTCCAATGCATGGGCCAATAGGGATATCAGTCCCTACTATGGTGATAGCAGGGAGTATGTTGACGGGCCATACTATTCCAACATACCGGAAGGTAATTTTTTCAATGAGGACCCTGCTTACCGTCATATGATGGAGGGGACGCTGCCAGAGGTCACAAAGGAGGAGGAGGAGGGGGAGGAGGAGGACGATGGTTTATCTTTCATCTATGAAGGACTCATCTTCTTAAAGAAGAGTTCACTTGATCCACCCTTCTTCGGGAAAAAGAAAAGGAAGCAGGAGGATGAGGGGTCGGAAATCATCTACCAAAAGAGTGCACTCGATCCCTTCTTCACTGGCAATAAGAAGAGGAAGGATAAGGAGGCGAGAGGCTTGAAGAAGAAGAAGGCGAGAGCTGGGGGATGCCACGGGATGCGGAAGGATGACGCCAACAGGAAGGCCGCATCGTAAAGATCCAGGTCCAAGAAGAAGAAGAAGTCTTCTGATTAATTTAACCTCTAGTACTACCTATCTGTAATAAGGTTTGGAGATTGAATATCATCAAGTGAAAATTGGAACGGTGTTGGGATCTAGCACAAGTAATACGTTTGTGATTTCATCTCCCCCACTGCGATGCAATAAAACCTCTTGTACTCCATATTATTTACTACCCTTAATTTCTACATGCATTCTAGGAAAGAGGGGTGCCAATATACAGAAAGTGACGTAAATTAGTACTCACATGTTTTCGGGTAATTAATACTCCTACTAAAAGGAAGAAACCTAGGAAACCGCATGTATTCGTAGTGATTAAGTGAAATACGGAGTACTACTATCAAAGTCCCTAGATAAAAAATAACCTTTGTACAACGTACTTACACATAAATCATCTCCTTGCCAGGCATTGAATTAAATTATTTAATATCACATTGATATGAAAACTCGACTGCGCCCAACGTGCTATCCCCTGGCCGGCCCAATGACACATCAAAAAGGCTGCTTCGCCTGCAATATCAAGCAAGCACGCAACCATCTATACGCCAGAAGAATCCATCAGACACCACACAAACATCAGAATCAGGAGACTGCGCGCCATGCGAAGAAATACACGAGAAGAGAAAAAAATCAGCGAGATATAGAGGAGCAAAATGAATTTCCTTGGCAGCAAGGACGTGCATCTCAGCACATGTGTGTCTGGCGTGTCCCTAGGAACCGTGTCATGACAGCTGCATCTGAGTAGTACAGTACTATTCTGTAGTCTCACTTCATGAAGTCACGAGAGCACTCGAGTACTACCTAGTAAAAAGCTGTAAATAGCTACCGCCTCTCGCCGCCCGCCCATCGCAAATGCCTATACCTACTGCAGTACTGTAAAAAGCGATGTACTACTCGAGTATAAAAATACATGTATTACCGGAGTATTAGTACAACTGTATAACTATTGATGCTACTGTTCTACTTCGGTTACTACTCCGTGGAGTTTCCAAACTCCAGACATGTTTTTTTATAAATTAATCCTAGTACATGTATCTAGACAAGCTTAACCACAAGAAATAAATGGAACTGTGTTAAGGTTTTGTGTACCGGGGCATCGATCCTGACATTTTCCCAGTGGACCAGAATGCTGTAAACTTGGTTTCAACCGGGGCAAGTGCCCTTTACCTCTAAAAAAGAGAGAGAAACGCAGAGCTAGAAGAGATAAGCAGATAGAATAAAATGAAGATCATGTTGAAGACATGCATGCAGTCCTCGATCTCTCCCCTGAAGCACTATACACTTTGCGCTAGACCCCAGGCTTCTCTCCCTCTCTCTAATAGTAGACCTTCACGTGGGTAGGATATGTTACTGTACAACATGATACATGATTTACTCTCACCTAACAACTTCCTGCAGCCTTGTTTTGACTGACCAGTGTGAAGAATGGTGTTCAAGTGGCTATACCTACTTATTACTACATTTTTAGGCAGTAGCATCTCTAGGATGGATCAAGGGACCCCATATTCAATGATGCATAAAAATTCTGGACCGCAGGCACTACATCGGCGAGCCGAGCTTCTAGGGAACCACTCCAATGCCGCGCGTCTCGACGGATTCCACTAAGAGCTAGCCAGCGGTGGACAAAGATGAGCTAGCACCGATAACTGTTTCATGCCCCCACGACGGCTGTCTCACCATGGTCGTCTACCACAAGCTCAACGAGCTAGCACCGATAACTATTCCATGCCCCCACAACGGTTGTCTCACCATGGTCGCCTACCACGAGATCGACGATCACAAGACCGCGTGCCCATACAGCCTGTGCGGCTACATGGAGGTGGGCCACATTTTAACCGCCTTGCCGGTCGATCTCCTTATCCACCTCGACAGCAACCACAAGGTACAAGTGCATAGGATACCATACGGCCAGCCCATGGAGTTTACAGTAACAATGTTGTTACTATCCTTTTCTCCATCCATGGTCATCGTCTATTATGATGATGCTAGTGTGTTCAGCCTCATCATCGGCGAGCTCGTCCATGCTGTCGCCGTTTCCTCAGTGTGTGTCAGGGAGGCCACATGCTCGTGGCCCTAGTACAGGGTGAAGTTATGCGCCATTGGCCCGCAGTCACCGGCGGACTTCTCGACGGATAACATTAATGGGGTAATGGAGTTGACGAGATGTGCAACGCCCCATAGTGTCATCCTCGAAGATCTGACGTTCCTCATGGTGCCGCCATGATACACAACTATGGATGCTGACAGTACCAAAAAGTGTTATCTTTCTCCGTTTGCATCGACAAGAAGAATTGACCTTAAAATTCTGCTAGTGATCCTAACACGACGGTAATGATGTATTACTAGTTAATTTAGTTCTAGAGTTCCACCCGTTTATTTGTTATTATAGTAGTACTCAGAGACAGGGTCTATTTTGGCACTAGGAAGGGTGTATTTGGTTGTAAAGTAAGTTTGCTAATAATGTTTATATTTGGGATTTAAGTGTCCTCTGAAATGATATGTCAAACTTCTATAAATTACTCCACACTCACCTGCAAGGCACATGCAACTTACTCATCCTACTACTTTTCCTTGCTTGATTTCAGGGTCCTTTGTGCTAAATGTTTAGACTTGGATGTATTTTTCTCTTTTGTGAGGTCCTTAGTGTAACATATATATACACATCCTATGACCGTTCTAATGAATAATCTCACTCCCTCGTGACATACCCCGGTCAAAAAAAGTTCCACCACCCGGTTTTCAAAAAAATAGACGATGACCTTGGTCATTTGGCATGAAACCCAAGAAAGTACAAACGGAGTACGTGGTATAGGCCATACCGTCAAACTAGTTTTTCAAGTATTTTTACTACTCCCTCCGACCCATATTAGTTGACTTCGAGTTGTAAAATTTTGGATGAACCTAAATACTAAATAGTGTCTAGATTCATCCAAATTTAGACAAATTTGAGTCAACTAATATGGGTCAGAGGGAGTAGTAGAATAAATTAAGGAACAAAGAATGCCCCCAAAAAAATTTCGTACAAAGTGGAAAATTCTTTCTTACAGTTTCCCAAGTTTAAGGATTTTTCCAGTTTTGAAATTCGAACATGGACCGTTGGATCAAGAATGGCAAATCCGAACACTGCTAACTGTTGGATCTTTTTTTCCATTCTTAGCATCAAGAAGATTCTATTGATAGTCTTTAGCACAATGAATGCTTTTGTGCACAAACCTCAAAACACACATCATTGCTTAGTTTCAGGGACCTTGTGCTAAATGCATGGACTTGGATGTGATTTTTATTTTTTACGAGGTCCTTTATGTAACTTGTATTTCCACCGACTATGTTAATTAAAGCACCTCGCTCCGGGGGGACCTACCAGAGTTAGAGGAAAATGCAACCTTCCCAATTATCACACAAAGTGGACCATGATTTCTTATATAATTCCATTTTTTAAGCTTCCTAGCTAACTTCGCACACTTCACTTACTTCTTTGTCGATTCAATGAAATTAGGTTAAACTTGAGCTACAAGTAAGCGCGATAGATTAATTTCTCTTGAATTCAATGTAATTTCATTGGTAGATGGGTGCCTCTTCCTGTAGCAAACAATGTTGTTGGTGTGAGTTTCGAACTATCTGGAAAGAACATTCTCAATTTCCTGAGTGATGACGAGATTGTTCTTTTTCCGTAAAGAAACAAAGTCTAGCAAGATTCTAGACATATTAAGTGGACCAACATGTTGTACGTAATTGAGATTTCCATGTTTAATGAGTTTTCAAACTCCTAGCTAACTTTGCCCTCTTGAGTGACTTTACGCCGATTTATCGAAATTAGGTCAAATTTGAACAACGAGTAAATTTTAGGTTGCTTTGATAGTTTTATGAAAAAGCTTTTGGAAGTACCCATAGAGGGTTCAATTAATATATCAGAAACCACCAAGAGTTTTTACAACAGGTTCAACTTCTTGCTAAGATTATTCATCTTGACAACTTAACGAAATTAGGTCAAACTTGAGCTATATGTAGGCGCCATAGACTGCTGTCAAATTAAATATAATTTCACAGTGGTAGATGGGAGCATCTTCTTGTAGTAAACAATACCGTCAGTGTGAGTTTCCCACTATTAGGAAATAATATTATAATTTTTCTAAGTGATGACGATCGAGATTGTTCATTTCCGAAAAGAAAGTTTGAAGAATATGGATCTGGATGCCACAAGCCAAGCTTTCGACATATATAGTTGACTGACATGTTTGTACTTATGATTAATTCCCATGTTTTAGGACTTTTCAAAGTTCGGCCTAGCTAACTCTGTCCTCTTGAATGACTTTATGTATATTTACTGGGATTAGGTGAAAATTTTGAACTTCAAGTAAATTGTGGGTTTCTTTTAAAGTTTACGAAAAATATTTTGAAAGGTACCCACTAGGGAGTCAACTAATATAACAGAAACCACCGAGATTTTAGACGACTGGTCCAACTTCTTGCTACGATTTTTCAACTTGACAATTTAACGAAATTTTGTCAAACTTGAGCTACACAAGTAAGCGTGATATTTTTCTCTTGAATTAAATGTATTTTCAGAGGTAAATGGGGTCATCTTCTTGCAGTAAACAATGTCATCGCTGTGAGTTTTGAACCATGAGGAAAGAACATTCAATTCTTAATTTTTTTGAGTGATGAGAATATAGTTATTTTTCATAAAGAAAAGTTCAAAGAATATTGGATCTACATGCCACAATCCAAGGTTACATACATATATATTGGACCAACATGTTGTACTTACGATTCCCATGTTTTATGAGTTTTCAAACTTCTAAGATAACTGAGCCCACTTGAATGAATTTATGTCACTTTATCAAAATTTGGTCAAATTTGAAACTACAAGTAAATTGTAGGTTA
Organism: Avena sativa; assembly: GCA_916181665.1. Taxonomy (NCBI): domain Eukaryota; kingdom Viridiplantae; phylum Streptophyta; class Magnoliopsida; order Poales; family Poaceae; genus Avena; species Avena sativa. Next base: position 20,823,825 of record OV702282.1, on the reverse strand, counting down.
CTTTGAAAGTTTGCGAAAAAGCTTTTGGAGGTACCCATCAGGGGGCATAATTAATATATCAAAGCACCGAGTCTTTTGATGATAGCTTCAACTTCTTGCTAAGATTTTGCATGTTCACAATTTAACAAAATAAGGTAAAACTTGAACTACCAGTAAGAGCGATAGATTGATCTTGAATTAAATGTCTTTTCAGAGGTTGTTGGGTGCATTATATTGTATTAAACAATGCCATGGGTGTGAGTTTCCAACTATGAGGAAAGAACATTATTAATTTTCTGAGTGATTACGAGATTGTTCTTTCCCATAAAGAAAGTCCGAAGAACATGAATCTGAATACCATAAGCCAAGTTTTCAGATATATACAGTGGACCAACATGTTGTACTTACGATTTCCCATGTTTTATGAGTTCTCAAACTTCCAAGCTAACTCCGCCCACTTGAATGACTTTATGCTGACTTATTGAAATTAGATCAAATTTGACTACTGCTAGTAAATCGTAGGCTGCTCCATGAGTTTTATGAAATGGCATTTGGAGGTACCCACATCACGCGGTCAATTAATATATCTGAAACCACCAATAGCTTTGACGACTGGTTTGAATTCTTGCTAAGATTTTGCATCTTGATAATTTTGAACCCCTTTTAAAAACGACCACATGAAATAAAGAAAAAGAAAAAGGAAATTAAAATATTTACGCATGACACGCCCTATCATGCATGTCGTGTGCACTACGTTCCATGAAAACATTAACCATGGGATTTGATGAGTTTCAGAAAAAACAGCTTGGCAGTATTGTTCTACCATGTATAGACACTATTGGGTTTCAAACGGAATGACCAAGGTTTTCAAGGCCATACCGATCAAAATCATAGTTTACAACGTGATGGATTTCCCATAGTAGATGGGTGCATCTTGGGGTAGTAAGAATTGTTGATCGTGGGAGTTTTCAGACATATCGTGGATCATGCTTCCTATCTAACTCAAGTTTTCGGATTTCGACAGAGATTACAGAAATTTCACCAAAATTCAGCCATTTTGGCTAGGATCGGTAAGATACTTTACCGAATGAAAACTTTCTAAATTTGGGGATTTTTTTGTTGAATTATCTAAAATATTTTATATTTGGTAGAATTTTATTTGAAACTATAAATTTTGGTATAATTTTAGCCAAACTTAATTTCAAAGTTGAAATTTTTATTCTTGCATTTCATCCGAGATTTGACTGAAATTCACCGAAATAGCCGAAGTTCGGCCATTACGCTCGGACCCAGTAAAAAATCAAAACTGAAATCCAAAACCTTGATCTAACTACATCGTTTAAATGAATTTCGCCAAAAAAATCGAGTCTAGCACGATGGATAGGAGTACAAAGCACGAGTGTCTAAGGCAATCCATAATGTAGGACCCACTCGTCTTATGATAATTACCACAATGTATAGGTCAACATTTGACACAAGGTAGGACCCATATCGCTTGGTCATATTCCTCCAAGAAAGAGAGAGGAGGGAGGGGAAATGATTTTTCTATTCTCTATGGGAAACCCACAAGCTTGAGGTAAGTTTATTTTCTCCACAGTGTACTACTATATGCCTTAAGGTGTGATTTTTTTTACAGATTGCGGATTCCCTAAGGGAAAAAGCAAATAATGGGTCCACTTGTCAGTGTATGATCAAGCTATAAAACTCCCATGGAAAAGGTCTTCAGTTTAGTGGGTCTCACGAATCATCTCATTTAGAAAATGGTGGATCTTATTACTTGTAGTATAGTAGTATTTATGTTGCTTAGACATAAGCATATGCTAACCTCTATCCACGTGTTGTACTTGCAGAGAGAATAAAACGTAGGCAGCAAAGAGAGAAGAGGAGTTGAAGATGGTTCGATGCCAGAGCAAAGGTTATGATGGGTTCCTGATATGAGGTACTACTGACTCTACTAGTAGTATTAAATGTCAAGACCTATGCACGCAAAAAAAATTGAATTGTGTTTTCTCTCTCATTTTTTGCATCTCATGTCTCCACCCCTCTCCCCTCACGCACCGTCCCGGCTGATCTCTCCCTCGTCCACAGCATGGTGCTAAGCACGTGTGCCTCGGTACCGCGGCTCTATTTTTTTAGAGAGAGGGCGGCTCTGTTTCTTTGGCGTGTTTGACAGCCGTGTTGGTGTGGAGTAGGATTAGTACATAGGAAGGAAACCACTTTGGTCCTTGGTGCCAAAAAGATTCAAACTTTTCTGGTTTTGAAATTTTCACTAGCTTCCCAAACATCAGGAGGCAAAAGGTTATTCAAAAGACCGGCCATTTTTAGTATTACTTCTGATATTATATTTTTCGTCAAAAAAACTATATAGTGTATGGATAACTTTGAACATGGACCATTGGATCAAGACTAGCAAATCTAAACATTGCTAACTGTTGGATCTTATTTTCCATTCTTAGCATCTAGAAGATTCTATTGATAGTCCTAAGCACAATGAACGCTATTGTACGCAAACCTTAAAACACACTTCATTGCTTAGTTTCAGGGACCTTGTGCTAAATGCATAGACTTGGATGTAATTTTCATTTTTTACGAGGTCCTTGATGTAACTTGTACTTCCACCGACCATGTTAACTAAAGAACCTCGCTCAGGGGGGACCTACCACAATTAGAAGAAAATACACCCCTCCCAATTATCACACAAAGTGGGCCACGGTTTCTTATATAATTCCATTTTTCAATCTTCCTAGCTAACTTCACACACTTCACTTACTTCTTTGTCGATTCAACGAAATTAGGTCAAACTTGAGCTACAACTAAGCGCGGTAGATTAATTGCACTTGAATTAAATGTAATTTTAGAGGTAGATGGGTGCATCTTCTTGTAGCAAACAATGCTATTAGTGTGAGTTTCCAACTATTTGGAAAGAACATTCTCAATTTCCCGAGTGCTGACGATATTGTTCTTTTCCGTAAAGAAAGTCCGAAAAATATGGATCTAAATGCCACAATCCAGCAAGCTTCCAGACATATTAAGTGGACCAACATATTGTACGTAATTGTGATTTCCATGTTTTATGAGTTTTGAAACTCCCTAGCTAACTCTGCCCACTTGAGTGACTTTATGTCGATTTACCGAAATTAGGTCAAATTTGAAAATCGAGTAAATTTTAGGCTACTTTGATAGTTTTACGAAAAATATTTTTGAGGTACCCATCGGGGGGTCAATTAATATATCATAAACCACCGAGAGTTACGACAACAGGTTCAACTTATTGATAAGATTATTCATCTTGAAAACTTAATGAAATTAGTTCAAACTTGAGCTACAAGTAGGCGCGATAGATTGCTCTCGAATTAAATGTAATTTCACAAAGGTAGATGGGTGCATATTCTTATAGTAAACAAAATTGTCAGTGTGAGTTCCAAACTATCAGGAAATAACATTCTAATTTTTCTAAGTGGTGACGATCGATATTGTTCATTTCCAAAAAGAAAGTCTAAAGAATATGAATCTGAATGCCACAAGCCAATCTTTCGACATATATAGTGGACCGACATGATGTACTTATGATTAATTCCCATGTTTTAGATGTTTTCAAACTTTGGTCTAGCTAACTCTGTCCACTTGAATGACTTTATCTCCATTTACCGAGATTAGGCGAAAATTTGAACTATAAGTAAATTGTAGGTTGCTTTGAAATGTTACGAAAAATATTTTAGAAGGTACCCACCAGGGAGTCACAACTAATATATCATAAAGCACAGAGATTTTAGATGACAGGTCCAACTTCTTGCTAAGATTTTTCACCTTGACAATTTAAAGAAATTTGGTTAAACTTGAGCTACACAAGTAAGTGCGATAGATTTCTCTTGAATTAAATGTATTTCCACAGGTAAATGGGTGCATCTTTTTGCAGTCAACAATGTCATTTGTGTGAGTTTCGAACTATGAGGAAACAACATTCAATTCTCAATTTTTTCGAGTGATGAGAACATAAATCTTTTTCGTAAATAAAAGTTCGAAGAATATAGGATTTGGATGCCACAAGCCAAGTTTACATACATATATATTGGACCAACATGCTATACTTACGATTCCCATGTTTTATGAGTTTTCAAACTTCCTAGCTAACTGACCCCACTTGAATGAATTTATGCCGATTTATCGAATTTAGGTCAAATTTCAAACTACAAGTAAATTGTAGGTTGCTTCAAAAGTTTGCGAAAAAGCTTTTTGGGGTACCCAGCATTGGGGCATAATTAATATATCAAACCACCGAGAGTTATGGCGATAGCTTCAACTTCTTGCTAAGATTTTGCATCTTGACAATTTAACAAAATAAGGTCAAACCTGAGCTAGTAGTAAGCATGATAGGTTGCTCTTGAATTAAATGTCTTTTCGGAGGTTGATGGGTGCATATTATTGTATTAAACAATGCTGTCAGTGTGAGGTTCCAACTATGAGGATAGAACATTCTCAATTTTCCGAATGATGACGAGATTGTTCTTTCCCGTAAAGAAAGTCCGAAGAACATGGATCTGAATATCCCAAGCCAAGTTTTCAGACATATACAGTGGACCCAAATGTTGTACTTACGATTTCCCATGTTTTATGAGTTCTCAAATTTACTAGCTAACTCCGCCCACTTGAATGACTTTATGTCGATTTATCGAAATTAGTTCAAATTTGACTACTGCTAGTAAATCATAGGCTGCTCCGCGAGTTCTATGAAATGGCGTTTGGAGGTACCCATATCAGGCGGTCAATTAATATACCTAAAACCACTAAGAGTTATGACAAGTGGTTTGACTTATTTCTAAGATTTTACGTCTTCACAATTTTGAACCCCTTTTGAAAACGACCACATGAAATAAAGAAAAATAAAAAAGAATATTTACGCATGACATGTTGTAACACCCCTGAATCGAGTCTATGCAGATCTTAGCATTTCCAGCCAAAATCCTCATAGAAGCGATTCAAAGACGCCCACCAAACACTTTCATGTAGGTGGGATTTGATTACATGTAGTTACATCATAGTAGTTTACAATATAGTCCACAAGAACTTATATATATAGCAATGATTCGACGAGTCTAGAATATAAATGATACAATTTAAAGAGAAAGCAAAATAGTATCCGAGTAGGGATAAGAACCAAATGGGACTAAGAGTCCTAAAAAATAACCAAGCGGTGTCCATAAACCCTGCCCCGGCCAAGCCGGAAGGGTAACCTTGCTAATGTCGTCAATCACATACATGTCAAGCCAAAAGGGTGCCGGCAAAGGGAAAAGGAAAACAGAAAGAGAGCGGTTAGTACTGAGGCCACTACACGGCGAGACTAGAATTTGCGGTCCACGCCTACATAGGTATGGTAGGCTCAGCGGCAGCAAAGCTTGCACTATCTAACTTATAGAGACACGCTACAACTTCAACTATTAGAGCGAGATAAGAGAGTTCTGTACGATAACTATAATACAACACCAAGCATAACCCATCCGAAGATTTCCCCCTCGAATATGAGTCGAGGAATTCCTCTTACAGAACACACGGTGGCAATTTTAGTTAAGAAGGTGTTTAGTTGATAAGGCTAATTACTAATCATATTATTAAATAGGCAAAACATTAGTGGTGTTGTCTATGATCATAACACTGTAATCATGAGGCATCCATAACCATGGACAAACGACTTTTCGAAAAGATTTACCCTGCAGGGGTGCACTACTGTACCCAAGCATGATCAATCCTTCAGGGAACATATCATGCGTGCCTTCTAAATCTCACAACAAGAATTGTACCTTAACTACGCGCATATCCAGAGGCATCACCTCCTTTGTTTTACCCACACGAGAGATACAACTGATTCTCAAGGTGGCACAGCGTTTCAGTCTACGGTCGGGCGATGATCGGAATATAACTTGTAGAGATCCATCCCACCTTCAATACGATATCCAAATTATAAAATGCAAACCATGGCAGTCCACAAAAATATCAAGTCCGAATACATATCCAACTTACCCATGTCCGAGGACATATTATGCGAATGCACCAAATGGAAAACCAATTTTGTAACCATCTGGATATGCGAGTAGTGCCGGTAGTTGAGGGGGGTTGCTAGAGGCCCATGTTTGGTTAGCGCGATCAACTCAGAACTGGTATCGTAGAACAAAAAGTTCTTAGGTCGGCTCAAGTAGTTCCCAAAGGTGGTCCCTACCGAGGCCTTATCATTAGTGAAGGGAATATTCCTAAAAGGCAATAATAAAGTGGTTGTTATCATATTCCTTATTTATGATAAATGTTTATTTTGCATGCTATAATTGTATTAATACGGAAGCGTTAATACATGTGTGTTTAATAAACAAAAGGAAGTTCCTAGTTATGCCTCTCTTATAAACTAGCTCGTTGATTAACAAGATGATCAAAGGTTTCCTGATCATGGACATTGGATGTTGTTAATAACGAGGTCACAACATTATTGGAATGGTGTGATGAACATTCATCCTAAGTATAGCATTACGATCAAGGTCATTGTGTTTATATTGCTATAACATCATACGAAGTAATCTTATTCCTTAGACCATCAGATCATGTCAATCACTAACACCAGAAGAGTATCTTGATAACATGAAACGTCACATCGTAACAAGGTGACTATAAAGATGGTTTCAGTGCTACGAAGGTGTTATGTTGAGGCTCATGGATCAAGAGTGGAATTTGTCCATCCCAATGACGGAGAGATATACTATGGGCCCTCTCGGTGATATCACATTAGTTAGCTTGCAAGCAAGTGATTTGATCACTAGAATGTTATATCACGGGAACGAGAAAAGAGTACATGTCGGTAACGAGATCAAACTAGGTATGGAGATACCAATGATCGAATATTGGACATGTAATATATCATGAGACAAAGGGATTGAGTTACATGCGTATAAGGTTCACACGATCACAGAAGTCATCGTTGAATATGTGGGAGTCAGTACAGATCCCCAGGTCCCGCTGCTGATTATTGATCGGAGAGGGGTCTTGATCATGTCTACATTATTCGTGAACCGTAGGCTGGCACACTTACAGGATACCGACACCATTTGGAGCAAATAATATGCTAGAGAAAGATAAAGGAAAGCGCGGGAATTTATTTCACTAGACACCGAAACTGTTTCGGTTGAAATTGCTGAAACTGGTTCTGCTTGTGAAATTGAAATGTTATATGGGATTTTATGTGAATGTTTGTTAATTAATTATTCTGAATAAATAAATAAATAAATAAATAAAAGAGTTTTATTTAATAAGAGATTGCATTAAATTTGGTGGAAATTTAATGGAGGTGAGTGGAATTTTGAGTGGGTGGCTATTTATGTGAGTGGGAGCTCCACCCACATGAATGTGGAAGAGGTGGGGGAACCTCCATGGCTGCCACGCCATTGGAGGGGGCTGCCCCCCTCTCCCTATAAAAGGCACCCCATTCCCTCCTCTCATATCACACCTCCTCGGGAAAGATCTCTCTCGCCCTTTCAGAATTCCCACATGGTCTCGGATCAGCGAGATACATTGTAACATCCAAAAATCATGCTTTATAAAGTTTGCACATCATTCATGCATCCTCATGCATTTTCTTTATTTCCAAATAATATTTCAAAACAGAAGCCAATTGTTTGCCTATTATTTATATAAGGAAGGCAATGGATTCCACTCTCAAATTATGGGAATACTTTGTTTCAACCAGAAAAGGTTTGAATGTTGATTTCAAAGCTTGCTCAAGTTTTCAAAAAAAGAATATGAATTAAAACCATTTTTAATGCCTAATATAAAAAATTGGCAAGGCATGGTTTTATTTTATTTTTAATGGGCCAAGACATTTGTGAGAAAAAAAACAATTTTTTATACAAAAAATGAGCATGGTTCACTTTACAAAAATCCAGAAGTGGTTTGAATTCAAACCCATTTGGAATTCATTTGAATTTGAGTTCAGAAAATCAAAATAGAAAAAGAAAAGGAGAAAAGAGAAAAAATAACCCAGCTAACCTATCTAGCCCAAACCACCCGTGGCCCAGCAACCAGCCCACCTAGCCCACCCGGGAAAACCCCCTCTCCTCTTTGTTTATCACCCACGCGCGCACCCCCTCTCTCACTGTCGAGTGGACCCAATGCCTAGTCAGCATCGCCGTCCCCAAATTTCCGCGCGACGACCCACTCCGCCGTTTCTTCCTCGCAGTGACGCCGCGTTGATTTCTCGTTTAATTCCTATTGATGCAGTGCGTAATTGCCGCCCTCGCTCTGTCTACATAACCACCTCGCGCCCCGCATCTTTCCCCTCTCTCACCACTGCCTAAGCGCCACCAGGCTGTTTGTATTGGAGCTCACACCGCCGCAGCACCGAACGTCTCTGGCGACTGATTCCGGTGAGCCCCGACCGCCCCGTGCCCTCTACTGCTTGCTGACATGTTCCCCTTGCTCGTGCGCATCGCCTAATGCCTCTGGTTTTCCTGGACGTGACCCAGGTCGTCGTCTTAGTCAAGCTCCTCGAACCGCAGAGGCGTCGCCCAACTCCGATGAGGAATACTGGTAATCTCCAAGCGCCCCTTGTCTTCTGCTTGACCCTGTCGTGGTCGCCGTGTCCTTGCGCACCTCCTGATGCTCTTGACTTGTGCTAGGGCGATCCAAAACATCGTAAATGCCTCTGTCCGCACGAACCCGACGCCGCCCGCAACTCCGACGAGCACTAGGCACTGCTACAGCACGCCCCCGCCCCAACCGTGACCATGTTGAGCTTCCTCGTGCACTCACGAGTCTGGTAAGCCACACCGCAACCCTTAGCCCTCTCTGGTATCGCCGGATCATCATCGCTAGTAGCGCCACCGCCAGTGAATATTTGTGCCGCCCGTCTATGGTCGTTTGATCATGCACCATTAGATCTAGATCCAGCGCGTCAGATTAGATCACTTAACGAATTGTTAACAGTCAATCTGGCTCGGGCGATTTCATTTAAATCCTGCGGCTCTCGTTGATCGATCCAGCCGAACCGGTACGGGCCAATCAGATACGCCCACATGTCTGGGTTTTTAAATTAAAATCTGTTTTTGAATCTATTAGTTATTTAAACTTGTAAATTCAATAACTTGTGTGCTGTTTATCCAAAAAATACAAATAATATATCAATGGATTCACAAAATTAAATCCTACACATCGGTAGGCTTGGTTTTGTATTTTTCTTCTGTTAAAATAGAATTTTATGCAGAGACATTTGTAGGATTATTTTGTGTATAAAAATTATTTAAAAAATATTTTAAAAGCCAAATTAAGTTTATTTAGTCTCTATATGTTTATTTAGGGATTCAGTACTGTTTTACTTGTCTTGTTTAGTTTACAAAAATCATCACATGGCATTTGCATGCATTCATATATTTTTGCTTGATTAATTGAAATATGAATTTGGTGCTATTATTTTATGTGTAGATTTTGGTGCTAGTGGTGATTGTGATTGTGAGGATTGTTGCTACTCCCCCAACTACCAAGACAAGTGGTGCTTCATATTTTTTTCCCAATATTTTGACTATGCATTAGTGATATTTTGTATAGGGCTTGTATGATGATTTTATTAAGTATCTATATGCTATGCTTGGGAAATCCTAGTAGTTGTAGACTTGTTAGAATTTTCTCTAAGTTTGGATACTTGCTATATTACCATGATTGGCCTAGCTAGTAGAAAACAATGGTGGACTATATACATGCTATGGAAAAATGTTGCTAAGTATTTGACTTATGTTTTTGCTTAATAAAACAACTAAGTGAATGAAACACCTGGGTGGAATGGTAATTGCATGGTTGGATTTTGTTGAGTGGTTACCAGGGCCCATTTTTCAATGGCCTACCCTGTGTATCTCACTTGTGGAATGCCACCCATCAACAAGGTATTTGAGATGCCATATGTTAAGAAGCTTCTAGTGCATCCACTTGGCAATATGGGCTCTGCCTGGATCATATAGGTTGCAATAACTTAGCCAGATGGACAGTTGGTGGTAGGGGGTGATAGGATTGGGAACGTGTCCATTTTGGTCTAGGGAAGGCTTCTGAAAGGTCTTGTCCCCGGCAAGGAAGAATCTAAGTACTTATCCATGTCCCCGACAATGGACAATTTGAGCATCAAGACATGGAAGCTATCAAGAATCTCCTCATCCCAATTTCTAAGTTAAAAACTTGTGGTTGAACAAGGGTAAAGGATCACCAATGTCTATTGGTGGTTCCTTGGGAGTTTTTGCCAAACAAAAACTTAGTTTTTTCAACTGATAGGTAAAACCTATTTTGAGCAAAGCAAGCCTAAGCTACACTTAGCCAAATTCATGTATAAGCTAGAAACTATTATTCTACTAAGGTATCACTTGTCAATACTATTCCAATGTATTGACCCACTGTGGCTGTAACTTGTGATGTTGCAGGTTACTCTGATGAGGATTAGGGTTGTGAGTCTACACTCAACATGTTTTCCTGTGGCACATGAAGATGAAGACTTTTATTTATGTTGTTAAGTTAAACTATTGTACTAGCCTATGGCTATGGAGTTGTAAAAGACTATGTTATCTCTAGAATGACGATGTAATAATGACCTTTGTTTTTGTGTACTTCATCTTAAACTGTGGATGGTAGCATTTGATCCAGGGACTAGCATTGCAATCATAGGGACCTTTACCTTTATAAAGGTGGGGTCTTACAGATGGTATCAGAGCACTGTGTTTCCTGTAGGATTATGACCCTAAGTTGGATTAGACTAAAAAAATTCAACACTTTGAAAAATTTCCACACTTGTCTTTTTCTTCTCGTAAACTTTTCTGATCTTTTTTCTCATCTCTATTTGTGGATGAACTCCATCAACGAAGCCGTCAGGAAGGGACCACTCATGACCAAGGCACTCAAGAACCTTATGGTTACCATGGGGATACATGGTGCATATGTGTACAAGGGATTCCCTGTGATGGATGAAGGAGAAGAGTATTGGTGGGTGCAACTTCACTTGTACAAAAACAAGGAAGACAACCACAAGGATTCAGGATTTTGCATGGTCACCAACTCTGAAATGCACACAACATTCTTTGACTCTGCAAGGAATGCAGCTTGGAATGGCATCAAGGAGCTTGGTGATAGACTCAAGTGCAGAATGCTCAACACTCAAAATGACCTTAGAGAAGAAAAGAAGCATACCCAAGAATTAGAGACTACCAACCAACAACTAAGGGCAGACATCATAGACTTAATATGGGAGTCTTGTGAACAAGATAGACAGATGGCTACTAAGGATGCCCTGATAGCTATTTTGTCTAGTGAGTGAGAATTGTAACGTACTTCGTTAGTTGGACCACCACACTCATCGTTTTTACTTCCAAAATTTGTCTAAGTTATGTTGAACCTTTGGTGTTTTTAATGGATTTGTGTATGCCATGACTTGTGTGTTTGTTGCTAAAAGATGTGCTTGTGGTATTTTGTCTTGTGAATTTTCTCTACTTGTGTTGGTTCTAACTTTTCTCTATCTTATAAAAATAGATGCCTAATGTTGTTATCAGCACTGCCGAGGAGTTCAAGGGAAATCATTTTGGTACTCGTCTCATTGAGCGCACTAGTGTGCTCAACCTTCCACTTCCTAGCATCACGACACTTCAGCTCACCAAGTTTGAGAGCAAGGACCTTTGGGGCTTCAGAGTCACACAGCCGGGACGCCAGGCAGAGCCACCCACGGAGGCTATCACCTTCAAGTTGATGCATGATGACAAGGAAAGAGGCTTAGATGTAGTTATGCAGGAGTTACTTGGACGCCTAGTTGGGAGGCACTCCACCGAGCTTAGAGGTCTCTACTTTCACCCGTTCGGAAGACGCAATGAGGAGGGTGAGGCTATAGAGTACGATGATGCTACTAGAGAGACAATGGAGCCGATTCGTCTATACCTTCAGGACCTAGAGGGTCTTATTAGACACCTTGACACTGATAGGACCAATGTCATGCTTAGCAATGACGAGCTCCAGGTTCATATATGGGAGAAGGACAAGCTCTTCACGGAGCAAGACAATATTGTCAAAGAGAGGGAGGCCAAATTTGAAAGCCAGGACAAGAAGTTCAAGAGCCAGGAGAAAAGAGTCCAAGACAGGAACAAGAAGATCAGGGAGATGAAGGAAGAGTTAGAGGCCAAGGACTTCGAGCTTGAGCACCAGCAGGGAGTGATCGAGAGGCTTTGCTCATAGAAGAGGGCTCTTACGGCCAAGATTGAGGCCTTGACCACTAGTGTTGATGAGTACAAGACCGCCATGGAGAATGCAGGTCTTACCCTTGTTGATGTGGAGATCGATGCGGAGGAGTAGTGTAGACTACTCGACTATTTTTCATCTACCATACTTTGATTATTGAGTCGCAATGACCATCCAACATGTGGATGGCTTGCTATGGTGTGTTTGCATTTTTCAAAACCTATTGCTATGTCGTTCAAACTCTATGTTATTTTGAGCTTGGTTATTTTGATTGTTCTATGTGATGTATTATGCATGATAAGCAACTATGGGTATCTCATTCTTATCGTTATTGAAACCACAGATGCCTCCCCGTTGTGCCAACCCCAACCTAAACAACGACGTCACTCCCGAGATGCAGCAGTTGATGACAGCACAAGCTCAACTGATGCAAATGATGACGCAGTTCATGCAGAACCAGAATCAGAATAACAATAACAACAACAGCAATCAGAATAATCCTCCGGGATTTGACATGCTCACCAGATTTCTGAGACTGTGGTTTGCAAAGTTCTCGGGAACCACTGATCCAATGATATCCAATGACTGGTTACATTTAGTGAATAAGGACTTAGTGACTGTTGGCTGCACCGATGAGGAAAAGGTCACATTCGCAACACATCTGCTTGAAGGGTCAGCAACAACTTGGTGGGATAACTTTCAGATCACCACTCCCCTTGAGGATGTGACTTGGGCTATCTCTGAGGATGGATTCCGTACAGCTCACATCTCATCCGGGGTGATGAATTTGAAGAAGAAGGAGTTCCACAATCTGAAGCAGCGTCACCGCAGTGTGGCTGAGTACATTGAGGAATTCAACAATCTGGCGCGCTATGCACCGGATGAAGTTGATACTGATGCAAAGAGGAAGGATAAATTCCTCGAAAGACTTAATAATGAGTTGAACCTGGAGCTGTATGTTGCCTATGTCCCAACCTACCAATCACTTTGTGACAAGTATACCATCTTGGAAAACAAGACGAAACAGGTTGAGAGCAGAAAGAGGAAACACAACTTTGATAAGCACAGCTCGAGATCATCTCACAAGCGCTCCCATCATGATGATAGTTGGAGTTCTGGATCCCACAAACATGGGAAGTACAACAACCACCACAGCCACAACCGTCATCATGACAACAAGCATCACCGCATTCATGATAATGACAAGTATAAGAACCACAAGAGTGGACATAAGAGCCACCACAGTGGAAATGGAAGTGGAAGTGGAAGTCAGCCTGCAAAGAGAGATATCACTCAGGTTGAATGTTTCAAGTGTAAGAAGATGGGGCACTATGCAAATGAGTGCCTAGAAAAGAAGGTTGAAGGAACCACCAAGCCCAACCCTTTCCAAAAGGGACAAGTGAACCACATCAATGTGGAAGAAATATATGAAGAGTCTGATGCTGTGGCTGGTAAGTTCAAACTCAATTATGTTCCAGCACTTGTTCTTTTTGATACTAGTGCATCACATTCATTAATATCAAGAGCATTTGTTGATAGAAATGGACTTCCAGTTGAAACTATTGGGTGTACTATAAAAGTAAGTTCTCCTGGTGGAGAAATGATAGTAAACTCTGGATGTCATGATCTTGTGATAGAATTTGGGAGGTATAAGTTTCTCGTTAGTTTGATAATCCTAGATTCCCAAGGATTGGATGTTATTTTGGGAATGGATTGGATGACTAAGTACGAAGGAGTACTATATTGTGCCAATCGTACTGTCACACTCAAAACCCCGGATAAGAAGCGGATTAGATTCAAGTCTAACTTTGAATCAAAAGGGAGTAAGCTAAACTCTATTAAGGGGGTTAGCATAGACAGCGTGCTAATTGTGAGAGAGTACCCGGATGTGTTTCCGGAGGAATTACCTGGAATGCCACCAGATAGAGATGTTGAGTTTCTGATTGACTTGCTGCCAGGATCAGGACAAATAGCAAAGAGACCTTACAAGATGTTAGTTGATGAGTTGAAGGAACTCAAGAAATATCTTGGAGAACAGGTGCATAAAGGATTTATTCAACCAAGTTTTTCGTCCTGGGGAGCACCAGTCTTGTTTGTGGAAAAGAAAGATAGAAGTCAAAGGTTATGCATAGATTACTGCTCACTCAATGAGGTAACTATCAAGAACAAATATCCTTTGCCAAGAATCAATGATTTGTTTGATCAGTTAGAAGGAGCCCGTGTGTTCTCAAAGATTGATCTCCGATCAGGCAACTTTCATCTAAAAATAAGGGAACAAGACATACCTAAGACTGCTTTCACCACTAGGTATGGATTGTATGAGTACACCGTGATGCCATTTGGTTTGACAAATGCACCAACCTACTTCATGAATATGATGAACAAGGTGTTTATGGAATTTCTTGACAAGTTTGTTGTCGTTTTCATCGATGATATTTTGATCTACTCAAAGAGCAATGAAGAGTATGAAGAACATTTGCGATTGATACTTGAGAAGCTTAGGGAACATAAGTTGTATGCCAAATTCAGCAAGTGTGAATTCTGGCTGAATGAAGTTGAATTTCTTGGACATATTGTGTCAGGAGATGGTGTAGCAGTTGATCCCGCAAAAGTGGCAGCTGTAACTGAGTGGGAATCTCCTAAGTCAGTGAAAGAAGTTCGTAGTTTCCTTGGCTTGGCAGGATACTATAGAAGATTCATTGAGAATTTCTCAAAGGTAGCTAAGCCAATGACGGAGTTACTTAAGAAAGACAAGAAATTTGATTGGACTGAAGGATGTGAACTCAGTTTCCAAGAGTTGAAGAAGAGACTAGTGACAGCACCAGTCTTATGTCTGCCAGATTTGGAGAAGGATTTCCATGTATATTGTGATGCATCTCACCAGGTATTAGGTGCAGTTTTGATACAAGGGAAAGCTATGGCTTATGCCTCGAGACAACTCAAAACTCATGAGGTGAACTATCCTACTCATGATTTGGAGTTAGCATCTGTTGTCCATGCACTCAAAACATGGAGACATTATCTTTTGGGAAAGCGATGTGAAGTGTTTACAGATCACAAAAGTTTGAAGTATATCTTCACTCAGAAAGAAATCAACATGAGACAAAGAAGATGGTTAGAACTCATCAAGGACTATGACTTGAGTTTGCAATACCATCCCGGTAAAGCAAATGTTGTAGCGGTTTATGTGAATATCCTCACTAAGGGAGAATTGCCAGATGATCTGTGTGCCCAATTTAAAGATCTCGGATTGGAGATAGTGCCTGAAGGACATCTCATGTCATTGGAGGTTCAACCCACCTTGTTGGACAAAATCAAGGAAGCCCAAAAGTTGGACAAAGAAATTGAGGAGATTAAAGGAAAAATTAGCAAAGGGAAAGCCAAGGGATTCCATGAAGATGAATAGGGTACATTATGGTTGTGAGGTTCCCAACCTTTAATAAGGTAGAGATCCCTGTGTTTACAATGCTAGTCCCTGGATCAATAGCTAGCATCCACAGTTAAGATGTAATATCAAGAAACAAAGGTCATAATACAACTTTATAACCAGGAATAAAATATTTCATTACATTTTACATAGCCCATTTGGCTATCACATTACATTGCAGCAGAATATCTATAAAGCATGGGGTCCTTCATCTTCAAAGTGCCACATGCAATCATGTTGGTTGTAGACTTGTAATCCTATTCAACACACTTCACTAACATCAACCAAACCTGCAACATAATAAGTTGCATCCCAAGGGTCAATACATTTGAATTGTATTGGCAAGTTTCAGTACTAAGTAGAAATTAGTGGATCCTATCATTACATGCATATTTGGCTAAGTGGGGTTTAGGCTCTTTTGCAGAAAGCAATATAGTTTTATCCTATCTTTTCAAAATAGTTTTGATCTTTTGTCAAAATATTTCTGAACTTCTTGGAAACTCCAAGTGCTTCAAACCCCTTATTGTCACCCTCAAGTTTCACTTTGAGAAATTTGAATGTCGAGATCTTCCATAGCTTCAGGCCTTAGTTGCTCAATATTGTCCATAATCGGGGACACGACTAAGTACTTAGAATTTTGATCTTCTGTAGAAGTTGTACACTTTACCCACATGACACAATCTCATCTTGATGCCACCAGTGGCCGCTGGATAAGTACTCACCAAGATGGAGTACTGGCAGATTGAGAATGTGACCAAGTCTTTCCATAGAAGTCCTCCCAATACACAATGCTAGCTTGTCATCCAGGCACCAATGTAGGGTTACAAGTTCCCTTACACAATTCTAGTTAACCTGAAGATGCCAATTCATGGGTCTTCCACTATGTAGTTGACTAAGCCAGAGCCCATTTAGCATGTGGCTGTACACGGAAGCCACTGTATGAGAAACATGTTCAACCTCTAAGTCCCTGGGTGGTTTTCTTCTAGTGCACAAACAAAAAGAGATAGCCATATAAACATGGTTCCTTTTGTTGCCACCTTGTCCAATCTTGAGTATCCTTGTCCACCTAGGTGGTTCATTGAGTACTTGTTTTATTATATAAAACATATATCTTTTCAACACATGTTTTACAACACATCCCAAATATTGTGTACTTGTTTTACAACAAACCATTTTGCAAAGATTTCATATTAAAAATATATCTAGAACAATTTTTATATTCAAAATAAGCCTACACAAGTTTCTGAAAATTCAACCAATTTTCCAGAAGCAAAACATTAAACAAAGTGCATGGTTGCAAATTACTTGTTCTGCTGAATCCATTGATATAAAATTTGCAAAATTTTGACGTGTAGAACTAAAGTTATGAATTTTTCAAATTTGTAAATCTAATAGAACATATTTCTGTTTTTAATCCTGAGTCTGGCCATCTGGCTGTTTCCTATTGGTTGAAAATGATTCGGTTGGATCAACTGTTACAGACCGTAGGATCTCATTTAGATCACATGGTGTAGATTGACTGATACCCCTTCGTTAAGTGATCTGTTCCTACGCGTCAGATCTAAATCTAACGGTGCAGAACCATTCGACCAAATAGTGGCGGCGCTGCGACGGAGATAGGAGGCGGAGCGCTCTGGTGGTGAGCTTGCCGCTGATGCAGGACGCGAGGGAGAAGGGGAAGTGGCCTAAAGCGTTCGCGTGGTCGAGGTGATGCTCGAGGTGTGGTCGGCTTGGCGGGGGGCGCACCGGAGAGGCGATGATTGCTCGCCGGAGTGTGCAGCGGCGTCGGGCGTCTCTGGAGGTCGTCTGGGACGAGGCTGTAGGTCGTGCCGAGGCAAAGTAGAGGCACGGTTAGACGTGGGCGAGCGTGGGGAGTGCAGGAGCATCATCGGGAACGAGAGGGGAGGATGGGGCTTACCGGGGAGTTCGTCGGAGTGATGGCAGACGGCGACGCACGCTTAGGTGTCGACGAAGCCGAGGCTACGGGGCACGCCCGGGCGAACGAGTGGCACGGGGAGATGCGCCAGGAGGTTGGGAGCAAGATCGCGTGCAGAGGGAGGAGAGGGGCGGCGGGGTGTGGCCGAAATTGCTCAGAGACGTCGTCGGAGCAGCGGCGGTGCAAAGCCGATTCGAGGCAGCCTGGTGGCTCCCATGCAGTGGTTTCTGAGGGAAAATGGCGAGGAGGGAGAGGAGCTTTAACGAGCATGGTCACTGGTGAGTTTACTCCGGCCATTTACTCGAATTTAACAAAATTAACTCACGGCAGAACGGCGACGAGCAAGGGGGAAACGGCCGGCGCGGGGTTGATGACAATGACGAGGCAATGGGGCTGCGTCGTTAGTGAGAGAGAGGGAGTGGGCATGGGGTCGCAGCGTTAGTGTCTCTGCGGGTTGATCTCTGGGTGGAAAACGTTTCATGCATGGGTGAGTAGGTGGGCTGGACTGGTGGGCTTGCTGGGCCTGTTGGGTTGGGTTGTGTTTGTTTCATTTTTTTTGTACTGAAGCTTTTTCCTTTTTCTATTTGAATTTGTGTTTTGATTTTCAACCAAATAATTCAAACACCAATTCAACTCAACCACCACCAAACTTTTTATTTATTTTAGTTCTGTTTAACCACATAATCCAGAGTCAAAATAAAATAATTTTTATTCTTTTTAGGATCCATTAATAATTAAATAAATATACCTTAGTTATTAATTCAAATAGGATTTGATTTATTTTAAAACTCTATTTGAAATCTAAAATAATATCAAAATCATTTCAGTAGGTTTTATTTGAATAAATAAAACACTTGGGAAAACTTATTTAAAATAAAATAACAAGTTTTAATGTTTATTTAAAATGGAAAAGCCTTTACTTTAATAAAATTGGATATTAATAAATCCTCGTTATTTTATTTAAATAAACCTTTACTCTTTTTATCAAATAGAAATATTTTATTTAAAAAGCTTGGCCAAGATTTACTTTGGCTCTATAAAATAATCCTTATTATATTTCTACCTTTGCTTTATAAAAACCATATCTTTTTATTTAAAGATCCAAAAATAGTGATTCCAACTATCAAAACTTTCTTTATTAATTGTTTATCTTTTTAAATCCCTTTAGGATTTTATTTGATGAAAATAGGTTTTGATGTTTCCAATTGGAATCAAAAGTTTCTTCTCACCCTAAATTTCAACAAAATTTTATTTTGTTTATTTATTTTTCACATTTATAATTTTGGAAAATTTTGGGATGTGACAATGGTATGGAAAACGTATCTGCATTCCGCAAGATCCGGAACTTCGGAAACTGGTTCTACAAGAAGCAGACAACTCACCGTATTCCATTCATCCGGGTAACACCAAAATGTATATGGATGTGAGGGAAATTTTTTGGTGGAACAATCTCAAGAAGGACATCGCCGAACATATTGCTTTGTGTGATGTATGTAGTAGAGTGAAAGCAGAACATCAGAAACTAGCAGGATTATTACAACCACTACCTATTCCTGCTTGGAAGTGGGATACGATTGGTATGGATTTCATCACCGGACTACCAATGACAAGGTCAGGACTACTAAAGTGGCTCATTTCATACCCGTGAAGACAACCTATACAAGTGCTAAGTTAGCCAAGATTTATATGAATAGGATTGTGTGTCTGCATGGAGTACCCAAGAGCATTGTGTCAGATAAGGGAACTCAGTTCACTTCACATTTTTGGAGGAAATTGCATAAGTCATTGGGAACAAGATTAGAATGCAGCACTTCTTTTCGTCCCAGACTGATGGTCACACAGAAAGGACCAACCAGATTCTAGAGGATATGTTGAGGGCATGTGCCCTATATTATGGTGCTAGTTGGGATGAAAGTCTGCCTTACGCAGAATTCTCTTACAACAACAACTATCAAGCCAGTATTGAGATGGCACCGTTTGAATTTCTCTATGGAAGAAAGTGTACTACACCATTGTTATGGAGTGGTGTTGGAGAAAGAAATTTGTTGGGGCCAGAACTAATCAAGGAAGCTGAAGAGAAAGTCAAGTTGGTAAAGGATAGATTGAAGATAGCACAGTCCCGACAGAAGAGCTACGCAGATCCAAAGCATAGAGAAGTCACCTATGAAGTAGGTGATAGAGCTTATCTTAGAGTATCACCACTTCGTGGAATGACGAGGTTTGGAGTCAAAGGAAAATTGGCACCAAGATATGTTGGACCATTCAAGATTCTGAGCCGTAAAGGAGAAGTGGCATACGAGATTGAATTGCCTGAATCACTGCCTTTTGTTCACAATGTGTTTCACGTAAGTCAGCTAAAGAAATGCCATCCGAAGATGGAAGAGACTTCTTTGAAGGATACTATACCTTTGGAAGAGGTCCAGTTGCAAAGTGATCTCACCTATGAGGAAAAACCTATCAAGATTCTTGAAAATGCGGAAAGAGTTACTCGGACTAAGACTATCAAATTCTGCAAAGTTCAGTGGAACCACCATTCCGAAGAAGAAGCAACTTGGAAAAGAGAAGATGATCTTCGGAAAGACCACCCTAACCTATTTGCTAGCCAATCCGAATCTCGAGGGCGAGATTCACCTTAAGGGGGTTAGATTTGTAACATCCCAAAAATCATGGTTTATAAAGTTTGCACATCATTCATGCATCCTCATGCATTTTGTTTATTTCCAAATAAGATTTCAAAACAGAAGCCAATTGTTTGCCTATTATTTTATGTAAGGAAGGCAATGGCTTTATTTCCACTCTCAAATTATGGGAATACTTTGTTTCAACCAGAAAAGGTTTGAATGTTGATTTCAAAGCTTGCTCAAGTTTTGAAAACAAAGAATTTGAATTAAAACCATTTTTAATGCCTAATATAAATAAATAGGCAAGGCATGGTTTTATTTTATTTTCAATGGGCCAAGGCATTTGTGAGCAAACAACAATGTTTTAGACACAAAAATGAGCATGGTTCACTTTACAAAAATCCAGAAGTGGTTTGAATTCAAACTCATTTGGAATTCATTTGAATTTGAGTTCAGAAAATCAAGACACAGAAAGAAAAGGAGAAAAGATAAAAAAATAAACCCAGCTAACCTATCTAGACCAACCCACCCGCGGCCCAGCAACCAGCCCACCTAGCCCACCCGGGAAAACCCCCTCTCCTCTTTGTTTCCCACCCACGCGCGCACCCCCTCTCTCACTGTCGAGTGGACCCAATGCCTAGTCAGCATCGTCGTCCCCAAATCTCCGCCGTTTCTTCCTCGCAGTGACGCCGCGTTGATTTCTCGTTTAATTCCCATTGATGCAGTGCGTAATTGTCGCCCTCGCTCTGGCTACATAACCACCTCACCGCCCCTTATCTTTCCGCTCAATCACCACTGCCTAACCACCACCAGGCTGTTCGTATTGGAGATCACACCGCCGCGGCACCGAAAGTCTCCGGCGACTGATTCCGGTGAGCCCCGACCGCCTCGTGCCCTCTACTTCTTGATGACATGTTCCCCTTGATCATGCGCAACGTACCAGCCAAACCGGTACGGGCCAATCAGATACGCCCACGTGTCTGGGTTTTTAAATTAAAATCTGTTTTTGAATCTATTAGTTATTTAAACTTGTAAATTCAATAACTTTTGTTCTGTTTATCCAAAAAATACAAATAATATATCAATGCATTCACAAAATTAAATCCTACACATCGGTAGGCTTGGTTTTGTATTTTTCTTCTCCTAAAATAGAATTTTATGCAGAGACATTTGTAGGCTTATTTTGTGTATAAAAATTATTTAAAAAAATGTTTTAAAAGCCAAATTAAGTTTATTTAGTATCTATATGTTTATTTAGGGATTCATTACTGTTTTACTTGTCTTGTTTAGTTTACAAAAATCATCACATGGCATTTGCATGCATTCATATATTTTTTCTTGATTAATTGAAATATGAATTTGGTGTTATTATTTTATGTGTAGATTTTGGTGCTACTGGTGATTGTGATTGTGAGGATTGTTGCTACTCCCCCAACTACCAAGACAAGTGGTGCTTCATATTTTTGTCCCAATATTTTTACTATGCATTAGTGATATTTTGTATAGGGCTTGCATGATGATTTTATTAAGTATCTATATGCTATGCTTGGGAAATCCTAGTAGTTGTAGACTTGTTAGAATTTTCTCTAAGTTTGGATACTTGCTATATTACCATGATTGGCCTAGCTAGTAGCAAACAAGGGTGGACTATATACATTCTATGGAAAAATGTTGCTAAGTCTTTGACTTATGTTTTTGCTTAATAAAACAACTAAGTGAATGAAACACCTGGGTGGAATGGTAATTGCATGGTTGGATTTTGTTGAGTGGTTACCAGTGTCCATTTTTCAATGGCCTACCCTGTGTATCTCACTTGTGGAATGCCACCCAGGAACAAAGGGATTTGAGATGCCATATGTTAAGAAGCTTCTAGTGTAGCCACTTGGCAATATGGTCTCTGCCTGGATCATATAGGTCGCAATAACTTAGCGAGATGGACAGTTGGTGGTAGGGGGTGATAGGTTTGGGAACGCGTCCATTTTGGTCTAAGGGAAGGCTTCTGAAAAGTCTTGTCTCGATGCATGTCGAGTCTTGTGGGGAAAGTACACCACCTCTCGACAAGAAAGAATCTAAGTACTTATCCGTGTCCCCGGTAATGTACAATTTGAGCATCAAGACATGGAAGCTATCAAGAATCTCCTCGTCCCAATTTCTAAGTTAAAAAGTTGTGGTTGAACAAGGGTAAATGTTCACCAATGTCTATTGGTGGTTCCTTGGGAGTTTTGCCCAAACAAAAACTTAGTGTTTTCAACTGATAGGTAAAACCTATTTTGAGCAAAGCAAGCCTAAGCTACACTTAGCCAAATTCATGTAGAAGCTAGAGAATATTATTCTACTAAGGTATCACTTGCCAATACTATTCCAATGTATTGACCCACTATGGCTGTAACTTGTGATGTTGCAGGTTACTCTGATGAGGATTAGGGTTGTGAGTCTACACTCAACATGTTTTCCTATGGCACATGAAGATGAAGACTTTTATTTATGTTGTTATGTTAAACTCTTGTACTAGCCTATGGCTATGGAGTTGTAAAAGACTATGTTATCTCTGGAATGACGATGTAATAATGACATTTGTTTCTGTGTACTTCAACTTAAATTGTGGATGCTAGCATTTGATCTAGGGACTAGCATTGCAATCACAGGGACCTTTACCTTTATAAAGGTGGGGTCTTACATACAATTCCCGGTGGCTTTTTGTGGAAGGATTTGTTGCTTCCGATGCTTCGCTGGAGCGAGGGAGCGGAGGTTATCGGGGTACCCAGACGTGTGTGCGATCACGGATGCACCACTGCTTTGTGGTGCTGGACGTGATGGTGATGGACCGGCTGGACCAGATGGACTTCATCACGATCTTGAGATCGGCAAGCGTTCGACTAAATCATCCACGAGTACAACCTCATTAACGCTATACGGTCTTCGAGGGTATGTATTCTATGGATGTATATCCACCCATTGCTTGTATCTAGTAGATAGATCTTGGTACATAGTTGTTCCCATCATAGGAATTTTTTGTTTTCTATGCTGCGAACCCTACAATTAGGTGAAACCATAACCATAACCATAACCATAACCAATATCACCAATTTAATTTATCATGTTATTAACCATAACCAGGTATCATGGTTTACCTGTGTGAGAGTGGGCGGAATACCTAATCATGCGCTATGACTCGCAAGGGCCAAGTTAGCAAATCAAACAAGGCAATAGAATAACCAAGGCAGTATGGTCGAGCAGGTAAATAAAGGGACAATAATAAAGCATCGACAATAATGATAATAGTAGAAAAAGGAATGAAGTAAAGACTATAAATGCAAAATAGGTAGAAGAGGTGTCAACACCCAGATTTTTAATCCCAGATGCCTGTTATGCCATACATCGCAATCCCGGGATTACCATTTTTGCGAGACATAACAGATTGGATTTCATAGTACATCATCCATTACAAACCATACATAAGGTCTTACAAAAAATAAAGGATCTCATGATCCAGTCTTAATACAAATCAAGAAGCGGAATAACGTAATAGTAACGATAGTGTAGGCGAGACTCCATCTTCATGGTCACAGGCAATGCTGACGATAGGAGATGATCCTAGTTGTCATAACCTTCTTGTTGTCCATCTTCCTAATACTCCTCTTCATAGTCTGGCCACGGGAATAGCCAGGGACAAAGCCATGAGTACTCTTTAAGTAATCGGAAAATAATACTAACAAGTGAAGTGTGGTTTTGGAGTAGGACATACTAGGCTCTAGGTTGTTTTGCAAAAAGCCAGATTTACCTCTACTGAGTTCAGAAGCAAAGAAAGCTAACTGAAAGTTTTATAACACCTCAGTGGGAACTTGAATTTCATGTCACAACTCTGTTGTGGTCAAGTCAAATTCATAAATCATTTCATAAGTCATTTGAAAACATATGACGACGGGACAGTATGGCCACTCCAACTGTCCATAACCGCGGACGCGGCTATTCGAATAGTTTTACACTCTGAAGAGGTGGTACACTTTCACCACAACATTCGATACATCTGTCAGGAACAATCCTGAATTCACCATACTCAGTATGGGGATAATCAATCCTAACCTTTCAATTACACGCCCTAGTATAGGCACCTCTCCTGTGAGTTTGGCCTCCCAACCATGACCAACTATCATCTTGGGTACTACACAGGTGAAGATTCTTCACAAGGTAGCCTCAGCTCAAACCTTGGCCGCAAGGGAACCCATACTAAGGTATATAAATTTCCAGTCAAGCCCTACCCAAATTTCGGGTATTGTGGTTGTACGGTAAATTTGGAATGGTATCGCATTCAGACAACCATCAGTATTGTAAAGGGCTAAGGCTCATGCCTTAACATTTTCATCATCAAAATCATCTGGTATTCAAGAACACATGTCAAAACATTTCAGTATAATGAATCATCATTCTAAGGTTTTCATAACCATTTTCACCAATATTCCCATCTAAAGTTTATCCAGTTTTATGCTTAGCACTAGCAACTACAATGGGATAAACACTAATGAGGGGTGGTAATCAAGTGTATCTTATCTAAGTTCAATCTTGTAAGATCCCTCCTTTGTAAAGGAAAGGATCCCTGTGATTGCAATGCTAGTCCCTGGATCAATGCTAGCATCCACAGTTTAAGATGAAGTACACAGAAACAACGGTCTTTATTACATATCATTCCAGACACAAACATAGTCTTTTACAACTCCATGGCCACAGGCCTAGTACAAGAGTTTAAATATGTAATAAGATAAATAAGTCTTCATCTTCATGAGCCACAGGCAAGCATGTTGAGTGTAGACTCATGACTCCTAATCATCATCAGAATAACCTGCAACATCACAAGTTACAGCCACAGTGGGTCAATACATTGGAATAGTATTGGCAAGTGATACCTTAGTAGAATATTGGTGGACTAGGTACTATATGCATTTTGGCTAATTGTAGCTTAGGCTTGCCTTGCTCAAAATAGGTTTTTCCTATTAGTTGAAAACACTAAGTTTTTCTTTGATAAAATCTTTCCCCAAGGAACCACCAATAGACATTGGGGTCCTTCACCCTTGTTCAACCACAAGTTTTTACTTAGAAAATTGGGATGAGGAGATTCTTGATAGCTTCCTTGTCTTGATGCTCAAGTTGTCCAATACCAGGGACATGGCTAAGTACTTCGATTCTTCCATCTCCAGAGATTGTGCACTTTCCCCACAAGACTTGATTTTCACCAAGACAAGAACTTTCATAAGCTTTCCCTTAGACCAAATGGACGCGCTCCAACCTATCATCCCACTACCACCAACTGTCCAAATGGCTAAGTTATTGCAACCTATATGATCCAGGCAGAGCCCATATTGCCAAGTGGCTGCACTAGAAGCTTCTTAACATATGGCATCTCAAATCCCTTTGTTCCTGGGTGGCTTTCCTCAAGTGAGATACACAAGGTAAACCATAGAAATGGGCCTTGTGTAACCACTCAACATAATCCATTCTTTCCATTCCACCCAGGTGTTTCATTCACTTAGTTGTTTTATTAAGCAAAAACATAGTCCAAAGACTTAGAAATATTTATTCATAGCATGAATATATAACCACCCTTGGTTGCTACTAGCTAGGCTAAGCATGGCATTGATAAGACTTAGAAATATTTCTAGCAATTCTACAACTACTAGGATTTCCCAAGCATAGCATATAGCTCAAAATAACCATGCAAGTCTAGCAAAATATTTCTAATGCATATTTGAAAAACATAGGAATGAATCATGAAGAACCACTTGCCTTGGTAGTTTGGAGAGTAGCTACAATCCTCACAATCACAATCACTATTTGCACCAAAGTCTACACATAAAATAATAGCAACAAAATCACATACAAAATAAATACAAGCAAAAATATATGGATGCATGCATAATGCCATGTGATGATTTTCTACACCAAACAAGACAAGTGCATGGTACTGAATCATAAACAAGTACAAAACAAGATAAATAAACTTTATTTGAATATTAAAACATTTTTCAAATAATTATTATACACAAAATAGGCCTACACATGTTTCTGTAAAAACAACCATTTTAACAGAGGCAAAACATTAAACACAATGCATAGATGGAAAGGATTATCTCTCCTAATTCCATTGATATAAAATTTGTCAAATTTGGACGTGGCATTCAAAAGTTATGAATTAAACAAGTTTTAATATCAAATAGATCAAATTTCTGATTTTAAACCTAACTCACAGACACGCGGCGGCATCTGATTGGCTGGTACCGCTTCGCGTTGGATCGCGTTTCCGAGACGTTGGATCTAACAAAATCGCGCGGCTCAGATCTGCCCGTACCTCTTCGCCTAGCTTCTAATCTCACCCACTTGATTTAGATCCTACGGCCACTGATCTATCGACCACAGACGGGCAGCGCTAGCGGCGGTGACTGGCGGCGGCGGCTCTGTCAGAGTCGTTGCCGACGTTCTAGGTTACGCGGGAGAGGGAGAAGGGGCTTACTGTGCTCGCCGTGTGCTGCTGATGCTCAAGGTGGGCTTCGATGGCGAAGGGGCGCGCAGAGGTGGTCGCTGGAGCTCGTTGGAGTCATGTACGGCGTCGGGTGGCTGCAGACAGCAACGTTGCCGAGGCTCTGTGCCGTCCTTGCACGAAATAAACGCATCAGGGGGTGCGCAAAGTTACTGCGAGCAAGATAGTTTCAAGGAGGGATCATGGGGCGCTCGATTCGTACCATGATTTCTCACCGGAGAGGAGGAAAGCGTCGGGAACTTGCGGTCGTCGTCGTTGGCGAGACTCCAGATGGTCCTAGCATGCATCAATGGGATGAGAAGATGCGCAAGGATGCTGCGATCAGTCTGGCAGACTTAGACGTCAAGGGGCGACGAGAGCTTACCGGAATCGCACGCCAGAGTCTGTCGGTACTGCGGCGGTGTGAGGGCAAATACTGGCAGCCTGGTGGCGCTCCTGGCTAGCTTTGTTGGGGGAAATGGTCGCGAGGCGGAGGGGTTTAAGTAGGCAGCAGCGCGACAGGAAACGCTCGTGGAATCAAGGCTAATTACGCCGCGCCATTATCGGCATCAACGGCAGTGGCGATGTGGTCTTCGGGCGGGATTTGGGGACGACGGAGTGACGTGGCTGCAAGGTCCACTTGTCAGCGAGGGGGTATGCGTGAATGCGGTGAGAAACAGAGGAGAGAGGGGAAACCCTAGGTGGGCTTAGTGGGCTGGTTTCACTGATGGGCTAAAAGTCTGGCGCCGGCCTTTTCTTATTTCTTGAGTCTTTTTCTTTTTCTATTTGAATTTCCAGGAAACATTTTCAAATGATTTCAAAGCCATTTGAATTCAAACTTTTTCTTGGTTTTTGCAGAGTGTAACACTCATGTTTCTGGGCATAAAATCATGTGGTCTCTCTGTATTAGCTTGGTCCTTTGATTAAACAAAATAAATAGTGCTATAACACATAATTTGGATGAGTTTTGGAAATGGTTTCTGAATCATATTTGTTTTGTAAAATTTCATCAAATTCCAACAATCAAACAAAGTAACAAGAGAGCAAGCAAGGCTTGGTTTAAAACAGATAACTCTTCAATTGAGAGTGGCATTAGATTAATAGTTGTTCACATAAAATAATGAGCATCAGATGCTCCTGTTTTGAAATGGTTTTGAAATGGAGCCCTAAATGATCATGGATGCATGGATGATATGCATGAGTTTTGAAACATGATTTTAGGGATGTTACAAACCTAACCCCCTTAAGGTGAATCTCGCCCTCGAGATTCGGGTTGGCTAGCAAATAGGTGAGGGTGGTCTTTCCGAAGATCATCTTCTCTTTCCCAAGTTGCTTCTTCTTCGGAATGATGGTTCCATTGAACTTTGCAGAATTTGATAGTCTTAGTCCGAGTAACTCTTTCTGCAGTCTCAAGAATCTTGATAGGTTTCTCCTCATAATTGAGGTCACTCTCCAATTGAACCTCTTCCAAAGGTATAGTATCCTTCAAAGAAGTTTCTTCCATTTCCGGATGACATTTCTTAAGCTGACTCACATGAAACACATTGTGAACGGCAGACAAAGATTCTGGCAATTCAATCTCATAAGCGACTTCTCCTTTACGACTCAGAATCTTGAATGGTCCAACATATCTTGGGGCCAATTTACCTTTGACACAAAACCTCTTCACTCCACGAAGTGGTGACACTCTAAGATAAGCCCTATCACCTACTTCATAGGTGACTTCTCTACGCTTAGGATCTACATAGCTCTTCTGTCGGGACTGTGCTATCTTTAATCTGTCCTTAACTAGCTTGACTTTCTCTTCAGCCTCTTTGATTAGTTCTGGTCCGAACAAACTTCTTTCTCCCACACCATTCCATAGCAATGGGGTGGTACACTTTCTCCCATAGAGAAACTCAAATGGCGCCATCTCAATACTGGCTTGATAGCTGTTATTATAAGAATATTTTGCGTAAGGTAGACTTTCATCCCAACTGGCTCCATAGTCTATAGCACATGCTCTTAACATATCTTCAAGAATCTGATTAGTCCTTTCTGTCTGTCCATCAGTCTGAGGATGAAAAGCAGTGCTGAATTCTAACCTCGTTCCTAATGACTCATGTAATTGCCTCCAAAAATGAGAAGTGAATTGAGTTCCCCTATCGGACACAATACTCTTGGGTACTCCCTGTAGACATA
The DNA here is from genome assembly GCA_916181665.1 of Avena sativa. NCBI lineage: Eukaryota > Viridiplantae > Streptophyta > Magnoliopsida > Poales > Poaceae > Avena > Avena sativa. Next base: position 20,794,945 of record OV702282.1, on the reverse strand, counting down.
CAATTCTACTCATACAGATCTTGGCTAACTTAGCACTTGTATAAGTTGTCTTCATGGGTATAAAATGAGCCACTTTAGTTAGGCGATCCACTACTACCCAAATGGAATCATATCCTGACGGGGTCCTTGGCAATCCGGTGATGAAATCCATACCAATCTTGTCCCACTTCCAATCAGGAATAGGTTGTGGTTGTAACAATCCAGCTGGTTTCTGATGTTCCGCTTTCACTCTACTACATACATCACACAAAGCAATATGTTCGGCGATGTCCTTCTTGAGATTATTCCACCAAAATCTTTCCTTCATATCCATGTACATTTTGGTGTTACCCGGATGAATAGAATATGGTGAGTTATGTGCTTCTTGTAATATCAGTTTCTGATGTTCCGGATCCTGTGGAACACAGATACATTTTCCATGCCATAAAGTACCCTGTTCATCTTCATGGAATCCTTTGGCTTTCCCTTTGCCAATATTTTCCTTAATATCTTCAATTTCCTTGTCTATCTTCTGGGCTTCTTTGGTCTTGTCCAACAAAGTGGGTTGAACGTCCAAAGACATGAGATGTCCCTCAGGCATAATCTCCAATCTGAGATCTCTAAATTGGGCACACAGATCATCTGCCAATTCTCCCTTAGTAAGGTCATTCACAAAAACCTTACGGCTTAGAGCATCCGCTACAACATTTGCTTTACCGGGGTGGTATTGCAAACTCAAGTCATAGTCCTTGATGAGTTCTAGCCATCTTCTTTGTCTCATGTTAATTTCTTTCTGGGTGAAAATATACTTCAAACTCTTGTGATCTGTGAACACTTCACAACGCTTTCCCAAAAGATAATGTCTCCATGTTTTGAGTGCATGGACAACAGAGGCTAACTCTAAATCATGAGTAGGGTAATTTACCTCATGAGTTTTGAGTTGTCTCGAGGCATAAGCCACAACTTTCCCTTCTTGCATAAGTACTGCACCTAATCCATGATGAGATGCATCACAATATACTTGGAAATCTTTCTCCAAATCTGGCAAACATAAGACTGGTGTTGTCATTAGTCTCTTCTTCAATTCTTGAAAACTGAGTTCACATCCTTCAGACCAAGCAAATTTATTGTCTTTCTTTAGCAATTCTGTCATAGGCTTAGCTACCTTGGAGAAATTCTCAATGAACCTTCTGTAGTAACCTGCTAAACCAAGGAAACTACAAACCTCTTTCACTGACTTAGGAGATTCCCATTCAGTTACAGCTGAAACTTTAGCAGGATCAACTGCTACACCATCTCCTGACACAACGTGTCCAAGAAATCCAACTTCATTTAACCAAAATTCACAATTGCTGAATTTGGCATACAGCTTATGCTCTCTAAGCTTCTCAAGTATCAAACTTAAATGTCCTTCATGCTCTTCTTTGCTCTTGGAGTAGATCAAAATGTCATCGATGAAAACGACAACAAACTTGTCAAGAAATTCCATGAACACCTTGTTCATCATATTCATGAAATAAGCTGGTGCATTGGTCAAACCAAATGGCATCACGGTATACTCATATAATCCATACCTTGTGGTGAAAGCTGTCTTAGGTATGTCTTGTTCCCTTATCTTGAGCTGGAAATAACCTGATCGGAGATCAATATTTGAGAACACACAAGCCTCTTCTAACTGATCAAACAAGTCATTGATTCTTGGCAAAGGGTATTTGTTCTTGATAGTCACCTCATTGAGTGAACGGTAATCTATGCATAGCCTTTGACTTCTATCTTTCTTTTCCACAAACAAAATTGGTGCTCCCCAAGATGAAGAACTTGGTTGGATAAATCGTTTCTGCAACTGTTCTCCAAGCTGCTTCTTGAGTTCTTTCAACTCATCCACTGACATCTTGTACGGTCTCTTTGCTATTGGTCCAGATCCTGGTAGAAAATCAATAAGAAACTCCACATCTCTATCTGGTGGCATTCCCGGCAATTCTTCCAGAAACACATTTGGATATTCACTCACAATTGGCACACTGTCTATGCTAACCCCCTTAAGAGAATTTAGCTTACTCCCTTTCGATTCAAAGTTAGACTTGAATCTTATCCGCTTCTTTTCCGGGGTTGTGAGTGCAACTGTTCGATTGGCACAATCTAGTACTCCTTCATACTTGGTCATCCAATCCATTCCCAAAATTACATCCAGTCCTTGGGAATCTAAGATTATCAGACTCACTGGAAACTTATGTTTTCCAAACTCTATCACTAGATCCCGGCATCCAAGACTTACTATCATATCTCCACCTGGAGAACTTACTTTTATTGGACACCCAATTTTTTCAGTTGGAAACCCATTTCTATCAACAAATGATTTTGATATGAATGAATGCGATGCTCCAGTATCAAAAAGAACAAGTGCTGGAATAGAATTAAGTTTGAACTTACCAGCCACAGCATATGGCTCTTCATAGATTTCCTCCACATTGATGTGGTTCACTTGCCCTTTCTGGAAAGGGTTGGGCTTGTTGGGTCCTTCAACTTTATTTTCTAGGCATTCATTTGCATAATGCCCCATCTTCTTGCACTTGAAACATTCAACCTGACTAAGATCCTTCTTGACAGGCTGGCTTCCACTGCCACTTCCACTTCCATTGTGGTGGCTCTTATATCCACCCTTGTGATTCTTGTACTTATCGTTGTCATGACTACGGTTGTGCTTGTTGTCATGATAACGGTTGTGGTTGTTGTGCTTGTTGAACTTCCCATGCTTGTGGGATCCAGAACTCCCACTGTCATCATAATGGGAACGCTTGTGGGACGATCCCGAGTTGTGCTTGTCAGGGTGCTTTCTCTTCTTGCTTTCAACTTGTTTCATCTTGCTCTCCAAAATAGCAGCCTTGTCACAAAGAGACTGGTATGTGGGAACATAGGCCACAGCTAACTGCAGGTTCAATTCATCATTCAACCCTTCAAGGAACTTTTCCTTCCTCTTAGCATCAGTGTCAACTTCATCCGGTGCATATCGCGCCAGATTGTTGAACTCCTCAATATATTCAGCCACGCTGCGGTGGCGCTTCTTCAAGTTATGGAACTCTTTCTTCTTCAAACTCATCACTCCGGATGAGATGTGAGCAGTACGGAAACCATCTTCAAAGATATCCCATGTCACATCCGCAATGGGAGTGGTGATCTGGAAGTTATCCCACCAAGTGGCTGCTGGTCCTTCCAACAAGTGAGCTGCAAATCTGACTTTCTCTTCATCAGTACAGCCAACAGTTACCAAGTCCTTGTTCACAGAGCATAGCCAATCATTGGCCACCATAGGATCAGTAGTTACTGAGAACTTTGCTGGCCTCAGTCTCAAGAACCTGGTAAGCATGTCAAAACCCGGTGGGTTGTTCTGGTTGTTGTTGTTGTTGTTGTTATTGTTTTTGGGGTTGGGATTGGCACGTCGGGGAGGCATGTGTGGTTTGTTCAATAGATATAAGAATGAGATACCCATAGATGCTAACATGCACAATACATCACATAAACAATCACCAAACATGCATTATAATAATAAAAGTTCAACAACATAGACAACAAGTTGTAAAAAGTAAACACACCAATAGCAATCCATCCACATTTTGGATGGTCATTGCGACTCAATAATCAAAGACATGGTAAATAAAGGTAAATGAGTAGTCATCACTACTCATCCGCATCAACCTCCTCCTCAACAAATGTAAGACCTGCATTCTCCATAGCGGTCTTGTATTCCTCGACATTGGTGGTCAAGGTCTCTACTTTGGCTCTGAGAGCCCTCTTCTGTGAACGAAGCCTCTCAATCACGGTCTGCTGATGCTCGAGCTCAAAGTCCTTGGCCTCTAGTTCCGCATTCATGTCTCGAATCCTCTTGTTCCTATCTTGGACTCGCTTCTCTTGACTCTTGAACTTTCTGTCCTGACTCTCAAACTTGGCCTCCATCTCTTTGACTATCTCATCTTGCTCCACGAAGAGCTTGTCCTTCTCACGAAGCTGCACCTGAAGTTCGTCATTGCTAAGCATGACGTTGGTCCTATCAGTGTCTATGTGCCTAAGAAGAACCTCTAAGTCCTGGAGGTATAGGCGAATCGGCTCCGCCGTCTCTCTCGAAGTATCCTCAAAGTCAATGGCCTCACCATCATCATCACGTCTACCAAAGGTGTGGAAGTGAGTACCCCTAACCTCTCGAGAGTTTCTCCCTAGTAAACATCCAATCAAATCCTGCATGACTACCTCAAGGCCTCTCTCCTTGTCATCATGCATGAGCTTGAAGATGATGGCCTCCGTGGCTGGCTCAGTCTGGCGTCCTGGCTGATTAACCTTGAAGCCCCAAAGGTCTTTCCTCTCAAACTTAGTGAGGGGAAGCATCATGATAGTAGGAAGAGGGAGATTGAGCAGACTAGTGAGCTCAATAATACGGGGGCCAAAACGAGTTCTCTTGAACTCTTCATCCGTACTGATAGTAACATTAGGCATCTATTTATAAGATAGAAAAAGTTAGGATCAACACAATTTAAGACAATTCACAAGACAAGGCATCAGCTGCATAACTTTTGGAAATCAAAACACACAAGTCATGGCATACATAACACAAGCAACCTAGTTTCAATATAACTTAGTAAAATTTTGGAAATTTAATGATGGGTGTGGTGGTCCAACTAATAAGGTTCAATTCTTCTTTCACTTTCTAATCTAAAGGCTAACAATGCATCCTTATACCAAAGAGATGAGAAAAGAAGATTAGAAAAGTTTACTAGAAGAATAAGACAAGTGTGGAAGTTTGTTGAGAATTTTTCCTTAGTGGTTTCCAATCCTAGGGTCATAATCCTACAGGCAACACAGGGCTCTAATACCATCTGTAAGATCCCTACTTTGTAAAGGAAAGGATCCCTGTGATTGCAATGCTAGTCGCTGGATCAATGCTAGCATCCACAGTTTAAGATGAAGTACACAGAAACAAAGGTCTTTATTACATATCATTCCAGAGACAAACATAGTCTTTTACAACTCCATGGCCACAGGCCTAGTACAAGAGTTTAAATATGTAATAAGATAAATAAGTCTTCATCTTCATGTGCCACAGGCAAGCATGTTGAGTGTAGACTCATGACTCCTAATCATCATCAGAATAACCTGCAACATCACAAGTTACAGCCACAGTGGGTCAATACATTGGAATAGTATTGGCAAGTGATACCTTAGTAGAATATTGGTGGACTAGGTACTATATGCATTTTGGCTAATTGTAGCTTAGGCTTGCCTTGCTCAAAATAGGTTTTTCCTATTAGTTGAAAACACTAAGTTTTTCTTTGATAAAATCTTTCCCCAAGGAACCACCAATAGACATTGGGGTCCTTCACCCTTGTTCAACCACAAGTTTTTACTTAGAAAATTGGGATGAGGAGATTCTTGATAGCTTCCATGTCTTGATGCTCAAGTTGTCCAATACCAGGGACATGGCTAAGTACTTAGATTCTTCCATCTGCAGAGGTTGTGCACTTTCCCCACAAGACTTGATTTTCACCAAGACAAGACCTTTCATAAGCCTTCCCTTAGACCAAATGGACGCGCTCCAACCTATCATCCCACTACGACCAACTGTCCAAATGGCTAAGTTATTGCAACCTATATGATCCAGGCAGAGCCCATATTGCCAAGTGGCTGCACTAGAAGCTTCTTAACATATGGCATCTCAAATCCCTTTGTTCCTGGGTGACATTCCTCAAGTGATATACACAAGGTAAACCATAGAAATGGGCCTTGTGTAACCACTCAACATAACCCATTCTTTCCATTCCACCCAGGTGTTTCATTCACTTAGTTGTTTTATTAAGCAAAAACATAGTCCAAAGACTTAGAAATATTTATTCATAGCATGAATATATAACCACCCTTGGTTTCTACTAGCTAGGCTAAGCATGGCATTGATAAGACTTAGAAATATTTCTAGCAATTCTACAACTACTAGGATTTCCCAAGCATAGCATATAGCTCAAAATAACCATCCAAGTCTAGCAAAATATTTCTAATGCATATTTGAAAAACATAGGAATGAATCATGAAGAACCACTTGCCTTGGTAGTTTAGAGAGTAGCTACAATCCTCACAATCACAATCACTATTTGCACCAAAGTCTACACATAAAATAATAGCAACAAAATCACATACAAAATAAATACAAGCAAAAATATATGGATGCATGCATAATGCCATGTGATGATTTTCTACACCAAACAAGACAAGTGCATGGTACTGAACCATAAACAAGTACAAAACAAGCTAAATAAACTTTATTTGAATATTAAAACATTTTTCAAATAATTATTATACACAAAATAGGCCTACACATGTTTCTGTAAAAACAACCATTTTAACAGAGGCAAAACATTAAACACAATGCATAGATGGAAAGTATTATCTCTCCTGATTCCATTGATATAAAATTTGTCAAATTTGGACGTGGCATTCAAAAGTTATGAATTAAACAAGTTTTAATATCAAATAGATCAAATTTCTGATTTTAAACCTAACTCACAGACACGCGGCGGCATCTGATTGGCTGGTACCGCTTCACGCTGGATCGCGTTTCCGAGACGTTGGATCTAACTAAATCGCGCGGATCAGATCTGCCCGTACCTCTTCGCCTAGCTTCTAATCTCACCCACTAGATTTAAATCCTACGGCCATAGATCTATCGACCACAGACGGGCGGCGCTAGCGGCGGCGACTTGCGGCGGCGGCTCTATCAGAGTCGTTGCCGACGTTCTAGGTCGCGCGGGAGAGGGAGAAGGGGCTTACTGTGCTCGCCGTGTGCTGCTGATGCTCAAGGTGGGCTTCGATGGCGAAGGGGCGTGCAGAGGTGGTCGCTGGAGCTCGTCGGAGTCGTGTACGGCGTCGGGTGGCTGCAGACAGCAACGTTGCCGAGGCTCTGTGCCATCCTTGCACGAAATAAACGCATCAGGGGGTGCGCAAATTTACTACGAGCAAGATAGTTTCAAGGAGGGAGCAAGGGGCGCTCGATTCGTACCATGATTTCTCACCGGAGAGGAGGAAAGCGTCGGGCACTTGCGGTCGTCGTCGTTGGCGAGACTCCAGATGGTCCTAGCATGCACCAATGGGATGAGAAGATGCGCAAGGATGTTGCGATCAGTCTGGCAGACTTAGACGGCAAGGGGCGACGAGAGCTTACCGGAATCGCACGCCGGAGTCTGTCGGTACTGCGGCGGTGTGAGGGCAAATACTGGCAGCCTAGTGGCGCTCCTGGCTAGCTTTGTTGGGGGAAATGCTCGCGAGGGGGAGGGATTTAAGTAGGCAGCAGCGCGACAGGAAACGCTCGCTGAATCAAAGCTAATTACGCCATGCCATTATCGGCATCAACGGCAGCGGCGACGTGGTCTGCGGGAGGGATTTGGGGACGACGGAGTGACGTGGCTGCAGGGTCCACTTGTCAGCGAGGGGGTATGCGTGAACGCGCGTGAGAAACAGAGGAGAGAGGGGAAACCCCGGGTGGGTTTAGTGGGCTGGTTTCGCTGATGGGCTAAAAGTCTGGCACCGGCCTTTTCTTATTTCTTTAGTCTTTTTCTTTTTCTGTTTGAATTTCCAGGAAACATTTTCAAATGATTTCAAAGCCATTTGAATTCAAAAGTTTTATGGATTTTTGCAGAGTGTAACACTCATGTTTCTGGGCATAAAATCATGTGGTCTCTCTGTATAAGCTTGGTCCTTTGATTAAACAAAATAAATAGTGCTATAACACATGATTTGAATGAGTTTAGCAAATGGTTTCCGAATCATATTTGTTTTGTAAAATTTCATCAAATTCCAACAATCAAACAAAGTAACAAGAGAGCAAGCAAGTCTTGGTTTAAAATAGATAACTCTTCAATTGAGAGTGGCATTAGATGAATAGTTGTTCACATAAAATAATGAGCATCAGATGCTCCTGTTTTGAAATGGTTTTGAAATGGAGCCCTAAATGATCATGGATGCATGGATGATATGCATGAGTTTTGAAACATGATTTTAGGGATGTTACAAATCTCATGCCTCAGGATGACATCAAGATTCTAACTTAGGTAAAGTTTTATGCTCTTTATGCTACCCTTAACAATCTCTCTAAACTCTACAAATCACTAGGTAAACTTTAAAAAAAAGCTTTGATAAATAAATAAAATGCTAAGCTTGCAAGTAAAACTAGGATTTGGTATCATCAAATGTATCTAACCAAGCATGCTTAATGCATTGCATAGGTTATCTAACTTTCATGGTTGCAAGTGTTAGCTTGCATAATTGCAAGTATAAGCTTGCCAAGTCAACTGGTAGTATTAAGCTTGCTCGGGTAATAGCTTTCCTTGTGCAGATCAGTGGTTGAAGTTCTCCTCGGCTTCTTCCTCATAGTATCCTCCTTCCTCCTCGTATCCTTGGTCGTTACTAGCGTCTAGAAATAAATATGAGGTACACAATCACCAAACAATAATTAACTACTCTTACTTATCACACCAGGGTTTTCACTAGATGATCTATTATCGTTAGAAACATTACAATCATTAAGGCAGATAGATTTTATTCTCTTTATTTTATAAAAGTAATATATACTCATTGAAAGAATACTTAAGATTTAATATTCTCCACATGGGATCATGTTGACACATGTCATCACCACATATTTTAGTACTTGGGAATGTGATTTAAAGTGGTGTCACAATTTAATAAGGTTTAACCTTTTTATTTTAATTAATTAAAGTGACTAGAAATGACTATGGGGCATTGTTCTATTGCTTGACCATTATTTATGTAAGTAAACCTAGATATTTTATATATTCAAAAAGGTCTTGTAAAATGTGGATTTTGAGAGTTGGAATCAACGCAAAAGATTTCATGGTTGATTTTTGAAAAATGTTTGAATGCAGAAAAGCTTTTGCCTTGTTATTTTTACCATGGGTGATCTACAAATATAAATGGTTTGAATCCAACGGGCTTGGGTTAAGCACTCTAGTACCTTTCTAACAAAATTGATTCATGAATTTTTGTTCAGTGAATCGAGCTGGGTTGATTTTTGAATATGGGTACAGAACTGAGTTTGAAACTAAAAGAATAAACCTAAATTTGAATTACTAGGTCGTGCGGGATGCTAACTGGGCTGGCCCACGGGGCACAGCGCACTCGCGGGTGGGTTTAAGTGAACGACCCCACCAGTCAGTGAGACAGAGGGGTGCGAAGCGGTATGGGGTGATGTGGACCGCACGATCAAGCTCTAATCCTATGGTTGCGGTTCATCGTCCACGTCGAGCAACGCTGGCGAGACAGAACCCTAGCGCGACTAGTAGGGGTCGTGGGAGGCTCACCGGGGCTCAGGAGATGGTCAGCGATGGGGGCGAATGACGAAATCGATGATGGCGATCCTCCTGGTACCTACAGCTCCTCCTGGGGCGGTTCCAATCAACGGCGCCCTTCTCCTCCAGCAGCGGCAAGTTCTGGCAAAATTCCGATGATGTGCTGCTCGCCTTGCTTCGGGAGTGAGGTGGGGTGCTTCTTAGAGAGATGGGAGTGATATGGTGTGAAGAATTCATGCTAGGGTGGCCTCTATTTATAGTGCCTGAAGGGGACCGACGGGCGCGGGCTGAGCTCATCGTGGTCGTCGGCATAGTGGGCAAATCGCATGGGTGACGATAGGGGGCGGTGCTGTGCTCCCTGGCAAAGCTCAACTGCAAGGTTACGGTCGTGGGGCGGTGCGGAACGGTCGGAATGTCGCGGTGCTCTGAGCGGGTCCAACGGCAATTTTAATGGCGCACAGCGTCTACGGTCCGCGCGGTGGCGAACGGGCATGTCTGCGGTGTTGTTGGGGTGCTGGCGATACTGCTCGCACGCAACAAGGGCGGCGCGCGATCTGTGGGCGTGTGTCGCGGTTGGCGCTCTGGCGTGCTCTCGGCTCGCTCGGAGAGAGGCTTGGCATGCTCGGGTTGTTTTTTCCAGGGGCTGGCTGCGCTCGAGGCTTGGATAGGGGTGGCGGTGGACGGTGGAGAGTGTCCCATACATGGTTGCTAGGCTTGGTGCTTCTCCTAGCTTGTTGTCGACTGAGAGGTGGCAAGTTGGGCTCGGCCTGGTCACCATTGATGGCTATGGAAAGCTCACAGTGATGGTAAAGCTTGTTAAATGGGCTAGATGATCTAATAGTAGCTTGATGTGAACCAGAGAGGGAACAAGTTAGGCCAAAATCACTGCTCCTAATACTATTTGATGTTTCTTTGTTTCCTGTTTGTAAGGTGTTTGATGAAATGGCTGAAAGAGATTCAAATTTGAATTTTTGAATCAAACTTTGTGGATGTATTGGTTACATACTAGGGAGTCTCTGGTTAGTGGGATTGGTCAAGTGGAATTGGTTTGGTTGGGTTTTGAGAAATGTTGATATTAACATATGATAAAGATTCAATTCTGAATTGTCATTTGAATCAAGTTGCCAAATGTGTCTGCAAGTTTGAAAGGTGGGTTTTATTCACTTTTACTTGTTCTAGAAAAGGGTGAAAATAAATGGAAATGTGTCTGTTTGAAATCTTGGACTATAAACACTCAAAGTGGCCTAGTGAGCAAGATTGGCAAAAATGACCATTTGCTTTATTTGTTTTGTTTTTGATTTTCTCTTGATTTGTTTCTGCATGGAAATGATTTAGATGATGTTGTTTTCATCTTTCAACCATTCCTTGCTATTTATATCAATCTCACAAGTCCATTCATGCATTCACACAATTATCACATACACACATGCATTCATATTGATTTGAATTAACGAAAGTTTTTGTTAACCCTAATTTTGGTGCTTGGAATTTGATAATCATTGTTCAACATTTTCGGAATGTTACAAACCTTCCCTCCTTAAACAAAATCTCGTCCCGAGATTTGAGAAAGCAGAAAGAAGAAAAAACTAGGATTTAAAAAGATCGGGAAACTCCGTCTTAATGTGATCTTCTTGCTCCCAGGTAGCTTCTTCTTCAGTGTGGTTACTCCACCTAATCTTGAGAAACTTGATGCTTCTAGTCCTGGTGGTTCTGAAAGCTTCCTCCAAAATACGGATGGGTACTTCGGGATATGTTAGGTCATCTTCGATCTCTATGGTGCGGTGATCAATGTTCTTGAAAACTTTAGTCTTCTCCGGAACTTCAAGGCATTTGCGAAGTAACGATATATGGAACACATTATACACTGCTAACATCTCCTCTAGCAGTTCCAGTTGATACGATACTTCTCCAAGACGATTCAAAATCTTGAAGGGGCCGATATATCTGGGGGCTAACTTTCCTTTAAGCTGGTAACGCTGCATTCCTTTCAAAAGCGACACTTTGAGATACCGAAAATCTCAGATATTGAAAACGAGGTCTCGACGTCTCTTGTCGGCGTAACTCTTCTGTCTTGACTAGGTGGTCTTGAGGTGCTCATGGATCTTGTGAACTTTATCTTCTGCTTCTTGTAGGATGTCGGGTCCGAAGATCTGACTCTCTCCTACTTCCGACCAATTCAAAGGGGTAAGACACTTCCTTCCATACATGAATTCAAATGGGGCCATTTGCAGACTGGCTTGATAACTATTGTTGTAAGAAAATTCTGCGAAAGGCAGACAGTCTTCCCATTTAGATCCATACTCTAGCACACAGACTCTCAACATATCTTCTAGTATTAGATTTACTCGCTCTGTTTGTCCATCGGTTTGAGGGTGCGCTATGCTGAAATCCAATTGAGGTTCCTAATCCTTCTTGGACTTTCTTCCAGAATCTCGAGGTAAACTGAGTTCCTCGATCTGATACGATGTTCTTGGGGACTCCGTGCAGACTGATGATTCTATCGATGTACAACTCCGCTAGCTTCGAACTTTGGTAGGTGGTCTTGACTGGTAAGAAATGGGCTACCTTGGACAATCTATCAACTATGACCAAAATAGAGTCATTTCCCCTACTAGATGTAGGCAATCCGGTGATAAAGTCCATTCCAACGGAATCCCATTTCCATTCCGGAATCTGCAATGGTTGCATCAGTCCTGCGGGTCTTTGATGTTCTGCCTTGACTCGCTGACAAATATCACACTTGGCTATGTAGCTTCCAGTTTCTCTCTTCATCTTATGCCACCAGAATTGTTCCTTCAGATCCTGATACATCTTTGTTCCTCCGGGGTGGATAGAATAAAGAGTATCATGGGCCTCCTTCAAAATAACTTCTTTCAACTCTAAATCTACTGGTACACAGAAACGTCCTTTGTACCACAGAACTCCTTCTTCATCCTCGCTGAATCCGGTTACCTTGCATGTACCGATGTGACGTTTGATTCCGTCGATACTAGCATTTCCTTTATGTGCCTCCTTGATCTGACTGATCAAAGTGGGTTAAAGTTCTACGATATCCAAAAATCCTTCACTTACTAATTCCATTCTAAAATCTTCCATCTCATTGTGCAGGCTTGGTTGCTCTTTTAGAATCATGGAGTTCAAGCGGCACGACAATCTACTAAGGGCATCTGCTACCACATTGGCTTTACCAGGGTGATAGTGAATGTCTAGATCATAGTCCTTGATTAGCTCTATCCATCTTCTCTGCCTCATATTCAGCTCCTTCTGAGTGAATATATACTTCAGGCTCTTGTGGTCTAAATAAATCTCACAACGATTTCCCATCAGATAATGCCTCCATGTCTTCAGGGCTAGAACTACGGCTGATAGTTCAAGGTCATGGGTAGGATAATTCTGTTCATGCTACTTCAGTTGTCGGGACATATAAGATATAACTTTTCCCTATTGCATTAGCACACATCCGAGACCGATCTTGGATGCGTCACAATACACATCAAAGGGCTTTGTGATATCCGGCATGATCAAGATTGGGGCTGAAATCAATCTCCTCTTGAGTTCCTGGAAACTTGCTTCACATTTATCCTTCCATTCAAACTTCTTGTCCTTCTTCAGCAATTGGGTCATGGGTCTGGCGATACTCGAGAATCCTTCTACGAACTTGCGGTAATATCCCGCTAATCCGAGAAATGCATGCACTTGGGTTTGGGTGGTTGGGGCTTGCCAATCTTCAACATCCTTCACCTTTGCAGGGTCAACCGCAATTCCTCCGACTGATACAATATGTCCGAGGAATCCTACCTCTTGTAACCAGAATTCACATTTGCTAAACATGGCATACAGCTGATGCTCTCTAAGGGTTCCAAGTATGGTCCTCAGGTGTAGCTCATGTTCTTCTTCTGATTTGGAATAGATCAGAATGCCATCAATGAAAACAACGACAAACTTATCCAGGAAGTCCATAAAAATATTATTCATAAGGTTCACGAAATAAGAGGGGGAATTGGTTAATCAAAAAGACATGACAGTATACTCGTATAATCCATATCTGGTGGTAAAGGCAGTCTTTGGAATATCCTCTACGCGAATCTTGAGTTGATGATAACCAGTTCTATGATCAATCTTAGAAAACACTTTGGCACCAGTCAACTGGTCAAACCGGTCTTCTATCTTTGGCAGTGGGTACTTGTTCTTAATGGTGACATCATTCAACTTCTGATAATCCGTACATAAACGGTTACCTCCATCTTTCTTGTCCACAAACAAGACAAGTGATCTCCATGGCGACACACTTGGTTGGATCAGTCCTATCTCCAGCATAGCATCCAGTTGCTTCTTTAGCTCCACTAGTTCAGACAGGTTCATAATATATGGTCCTGGGCTATGGGTCCGGTTCCAGGGATTAGTTCGATGATAAACTCGATATCCCGATTTAGGGGCATACCGAGCAAGACATCTGGAAATACATTGGGGTATTCATAGACTATCCGGACTTGGTCAATGGTTGGTTGGGCTATACTCTTGTTGCACTTGAATTGGCGGGGCAAGGTTTCAGATACATGCTCTACTGATATTCCGGCTGTACTGGTCATAGTTATGGCTTTCTTGGCACAGTCGATTAATCCTTTATGTTTGGACAGCCAATCCATTCCTAGTACTACTTCCAAACATTTAGTTCCGAGTACTATTAGATTAGCATAAAAATCTATGCCATGGATTCGGATAGGTACAGCCTTGCAAATTTGTCTAGCTTTGGTGGTTGAACCAGGTATTTGAACTATCATATCATGCTTCAATTTGGTTGGTTGAATCTTACTAATGCATGCAAATTCTTCGGTAACAAACGAGTGCGATGCTCCAGAATCAAACAACACTCTTGCAAGTACCGAGTTAACAGAAAACATACCCAGCACGACATGTGGCGCTTCTTGGGCTTCTTCAGCATGCATGAGAAAGATGCGGCCATTGCAGTTGAGTGAGTTCCCTGGGACAAACCTTCTTCCGGGCTGAACACGACGCTGCTGCTGAGCTGGGGCATTTGCATTGGGGGCTAGGCAATCTTCTTGGGGCACTCATTGGAATAGTGACCCTTGGTTCCACATTCATAACAAGACACCTGGGACTTGTCCTTTGCTGCAACAGGCACAACATTGCTTCCAGTCCTTGGGGCAGTCTTGGTGTTGGTGGCGGCATTCTTGTTGTTGAACTTGGGCGGTGCACGGTTCAAATTGCTGGGGTTTCCGGGGTTGTTGTGATTTCCTCCGGGCCTTGGGTTTCCTCCTCCACGGTTGGGATAGGTTGGACGGTTCATCGGGGGTCTATTGGTTCTTGGGGAAAATCCTAGAGATGGGTTGGGGCGATACTTTGGTGTATGGTGGGTTCCTGGCTAATGCATCATGCGACGCTTGCGCTTTTCATTGGCTTGGTTGATCTTGCCTTCCATCTGAATGGCAGAATCAACTAAGGCTTCAATATCAGCAAATGGGATATTGACCAACATTGACTGCATCTCATCGTGCAGACCATTCAGGAATCTCTCCTTCTTCTTGGCTTCAGTGTCTATCTCATCTGGTGCATACCTAGCCAATGACAAGAATTTGTCATGGTATTCCACTATGGTCATCCTCCCTTTCTTCAGTTCCCTGAATTCATCTCCCATCCTCTTGATCAAACCTGGTGGCACATGGGTTCTGCTGAACTTGACTTTGAACTCTTCCCAAGTCATCATCTGTCCTACAGTCATGGCGTGAACGCTGTTCCACCAGGATGTTGCATCTCCGGCCAGATAGTGGGTGGCAAATAGTACCTTCTCATTGGCTTCCACTCCTACAACTTCTAGGTTTTTTCCATGGTTTGCAGCCAATCATCTGCATCGAGTGGATCTTCAGACTTAGTGGAAACGGGTGGATTGGTGTTCTGGAAATTCTTGAGTTTGGATCCATGGTTTTCCTGATTTCCATGGCCTTGATTGTTGGTGGCCATCTAAGCTATCTGTTGAAGGGTAGCTAAGTTGGCTTGGCGTTCGGCTCTTTCAACTTCGCGATCTGAAACCAACAATTGCAAGATTTGTAGCATCGGGTCTGTGGATAAAGTGCTTCCTCCGCGAGGCATCTGAAGATTGAGATAGATCATGAGAAAAGAGGGAAATTTCTAAGGTTCGGGGTTTTGTAAAGTTTTTGAAGTTTGACTCATATTTTTCTAGCAACTTTCTTTTCATTCATTCATTCATTCATAGCACAAGATACAAACACACACCACAACAAAGGAAAATAGATGGTTTTAAGAACCATTCTATGAGACTACGATACAGTGGGACCGAATACAACTCACTAACGCTAGTTATCAAGTGCTACTACTCCTCGAAGTCGGTGTACTCATCATCCTCATCATCATCATCGATGAAGGCGAAGTCATCCTCATCGGTGAAGAAGTCCATGGCCTGATCCTCCAGAAATTCATCATAATCGTTGAGATAGGAGTAGGGGTCTCCACGAAGGTCTTCCCCTACATTCTCCCTCTCCTCCAACTGCATGTCTCTCTCGTGGATGGTCGCCTCCAAATTTGTGATCTGGTGGCGAAGACGAGCAATGATGCGCTCCTTCTTGTCGAGCTGACGGCGACGAGACTGGCGATCCTTCACTAGCATGGCAATGGTCTGATCCTTCTTGGAGGTGATGGCATACTTGTGGTTGGCATAGGAGCGGGCATTGTGTAACTCCTTCTGACGGTCATATATCATGAAGCTGAGGTGGTCCAGTTGACTCTTTAGCTCGTGGTGATATGGGGCCTCCAGTGGCTGTCCCATAACATCACGCCTTGGGTAGAACTCAAAGCGGGTACCCTTGATCTGATTGATACTCTTCCCACACAGACGGGCAAGAGCTTCATGCATGGCCCTAGCAAGTCCATCGAGCCAGTTGTTCTCTCTCAAGGTGAACTGAATTCCCTATGAGGTGGGGGCTTCAATATTTCCCCGGAGACTTGCAACAACTAGCCACTTCAAATCCTCTCCTTCCTAATCATTGAGCTGAGCTCCGAAGAACTCGGCGTGCGGACGCTCCAGAAGTTCCGAAAGCTGGTCCAAGTCACGCTCAAAGATGAGGTCTCCTCCATTCCCCAACTGATAGAATTTTCTATACTTCATGTCCATCTATAAAAGTATAGGATGAGTAAGTTAGTAGAGTGATCAAGTGTGTCAAATTTTATGTAAGTTTGCAAGAATTTTTAAGGAACATGCATTTTCATGAAAGAGTCTAAGTGATAAGAATGAGAATAAGTTTTCGTAAATACTCACTTCCTTGGTTTTGAAACTAAGTTTTTGATTCAAATGTCCATTCTAAACTAGGGTCTCCTATGGTCAGGATGTCTCTGATACCAACTTGTCAACACCCGGATTTTTTATCCCAGATGCCTGTTATGCCATACATCGCAATCCCAGGATTACCATTTTTGTGAGACATAACAGATTGGATATCATAGTACATCATCCATTACAAAACATACATAAGGTCTTAGAACAAATAAAGGATATCGTGATCCAGTATTAATACAACTCAAGTAGCAGAATAACGTAATAGTAACGATAGCGTAGGCGAGACTCCATCTTCATGGTCACAGGCAATGCTGATGATGGGAGATGATCCTAGTTGTCGTAACCTTCTTGATGTCCATCTTCCTGATACTCCTCTTCATAGTCTGGCCACGGGAATAGCTAGGGACAAATCCATGAGTACTCTTTAAGTACTTGAAAACTAATACTTACAAGTGAAGTGGTTTTGGAGTAGGACATACTAGGCTCTAGGTTGTTTTGCAAAAAGCCAGATTTACCTTTACTGTGTTCAGAAGCAAAGAAATCTAATTGAAAGTTTTATAACACCTCAGTGGGAACTTCAATTTCATGTCAAAACTCTGTTGTGGTCAAGTCAAATTCATAAATCATTTCATAAGTCATTTGAAAACATCTGACGACGGAACAGTATGGCTAGTCTAACTGTCCATAACCGCGGACGCGGCTATTCGAATAGTTTTACACTCTGCAGAGGTGGTACACTTTCACCACAACATTCGATATATCCATCAGGAACAATCCTTAATTCACCATAGTCAGTATGCGGATAATCAATCCTAACCTTTCAATTACATGCCCTAGTATAGGCACCTCTCCTGTTACTTTGGCCTCCCAACCATGACCAACTGTCATCTTGGGTACTGCATAGGTGGACAATCTTCACAAGTTAGCCTCAGCTCAAACCTTGGCCGCAAGGGAACCCATACTAAGGTATATAAATTTCCAGTCAAGCCCTACCCAAATTTCGGGTATTGTGGTTGTACGGTAAAATTGGAATGGTATCGCATTCAGAAAACCATCAGTTTTGTAAAGGGCTAAGGCTCATGCCTTAACATTTTCAACGTCAAAATCATCTGATGTTCAAGAACACATGTCAAAACATTTCAGTAGAATGATTCATCATTCTAAGGTTTTCATAACCATTTTCACCAATATTCCCATCTGAAGTCGATCCATTTTTATGCTTAGCACTAGCAACTACCATGGGGTAAACACTAATGAGGGGTGGTAATCAAGTGTATCTTATCTAAGTTCAATCTCATGCCTCAGGATGACATAAAGATTTATCTAACTTAGGTCAAGTTTTATGCTCTTTATGCTACCTTTAACAATCTCTCTAAACTCTACAAATCACTAGGTAAACTTTAAAAGAAAGCTTTGATAAATAAATGAAATATTAAGCTTGCAAGTAAAACTAGGATTTGGTATCATCAAATGTATCTAACCAAGCATGCTTAATGCATTGCATAGGTTATCTAACTTTCAGGGTTGCAAGTTTAAGCTTGCCAAGTCAACTTGTAGTATTAATCTTGCTCAGGTAATAGATTGCCTTGTGCAGAGCAGTGGTTGAAGTTCTCCTCGTCTTCTTCCTCGTAGTATCCTCATTCCTCCTCGTCTCCTTGGTCGGTACTAGTGTCTAGAAAAAAATACGAGGTACACAATCACCAAACAATACTTAACTACTCTTACTTATCACACCAGGGTTTTCACTAGATGATATATTATCATCACAAACATTACAATCATTAAGGCAGATAGTTTTATTCTCTTTATTTTAGAAAAGTAATTTCTACTCATTGAAAAACTACTTAATATTTAATATTCTCCAACTAAAACATGGGATCATGTTGACACATGTCATCACCACATATTTCAGTACCTGGGAATGTGATTTAAAGTGGTGTCACAATTTAATAAGGTTTAACCTTTCATTTTAATTAATTAAAGTGACTAGAAATGCCTATGGTGCATTCTTCTATTGCTTGACCATTATTTCTGTAAGTAAACCTAGATATTTTTATATATTTATAAAGGTCATGTAAAATGTGATTTTTGAGATTTGGAATCAACTCAAAAGCTTTCATGGTTGAATTTTGAAAAATGTTTGAATGCAGAAAAGCTTCTGCCTTGTTATTTTTACCATGGGTGATCTACAAATCTAAATGGTTTGAATCCAACGATCTTGGATTAAACACTCCAGTACCTTTCTAACAAAATTGGTTTGATGCATTTTTTCAGTGAATCGAGTTGGGTTGATTTTTGAATATGGGTACAGAACTAAGTTTGAAAGTAAAAGAATATACCTAAATTTGAATTACTGGGTCGTGCGGGATGCTAACTGGGCCGGCCCACGGGGTACAGCGCACTCTCGAGTGGGTTTAAGTGAACGACCCCACCAGTCTGTGAGACAGAGGGGTGCGAAGCGGTATGGGGGATGTGGACCGCACGATCAAGCTCTAATCCTACAGCTGCGGTTCATCGTCCACGTCGGGCAACGCCGGCGAGACAGAACCCTAGCGCGGCCATTGGGGCTCGTGGGAGGCTCACCGAGGCTCAGGCGATGGTCAGCAATGGGGGCGAACGACAAAGTCGATGACGGTGATCCTCCTGGTATCGGCAGCTCCTCCTGGGGTGGCTCCAATGAACGGCGCCCTTCTCCTCCAGCAGCGGCAAGCTCCGGCGAAATTCTGGCGATGTGCTGCTCGCCTTGCTTAGGGAGTGAGGTGGGGTGCTTCCGAGAGAGAGGGGAGTGAGATGGTGTGAAGAATTCGTTCTGGGTGGCCTCTATTTATAGTGCCTGAAGGGGACCGACGGGCGCGGGCTGAGCTCGTCGTGGTCGTCGGCATAGTGGGATAATGGCATGGAAGACGATAGGGGCGGTGATGTGCTCCCTGGCGACGCTCAACGGCGAGATCACGCGGCGTGGGGCGGTGCGGAACGGTCGGAACGTCGCGGTGGTCTGAGCGGGTCCGACGGCAATTTTAATGGCGCACGGCATCTACGGTCCGCGCGACGATGAACAGGCATGTCTTTGGTGTTGCTGGGGTGCTGGCGATCCTTCTCGCACTCGGTGAGGGCGACGCGCGGTCTGTGAGCGTGTGTCGCGGTTGGCGCTCTGGCGCGCTCTCGGCTCGCTTGCAGAGAAGCTTGGCATGCTCAGGCTGTGTGGTCCAGGGGCTGGCTGCGCTCGAGGCTTGGACAGGGGGTGGCGGTGGACGGTAGAGAGTTTCCTAGACATGGTTGTTAGGCATGGTGCTTCTCCTAGCTTGTTGTCGACTGACAGGTGGCAGGTTGGGATCGACCTGGTCATCATTGATGGCTATGGCAAGCTCACAGTGATGCTAAAGCTTGTTAAATGGGCTAGATGATCTACTAATAGCTTGCTGTGAACCAGAGAGGGAACAAGGTAGGCCAAAATCACTTCTCCTAATAGTGTTTGATGTTTGTTTGTTTCCTGTTTGCAAGGTGTTTGATGAAATGGACGAAAGAGATTCAAATTTGAATTTTTGAATCAAACTTTGTGGATGTGTTGGTTACATACTAGGGAGTCTATGGTTAATGGGATTGCTCAAGTGGAATTGGTTTGGTTGGGTTTTGAGACATATTGATCTTCACATATGATAAAGATTAAATTTTGAATTGTCATTTGAATCAAGTTGCCAAATGTTTATGCAAGTTTGAAAGGTGGGCTTTGATTCAATTTTACTTGGTCTAGCATGGGGTGAAAATAAATGGAAATGTTTCTGTTTGAAATCTTGGACTAGAAACACTCAAAGTGGCCTAGTGAGCAAGATTGGCAAAAATGACCATTTGCTTTATTTGTTTTGTTTTTTGATTTTTTCTGTTTGGAAATGTTTTAGATGATGTTGTTTTCATTTTTCAACCATTCCTTGCTATTTAGATCAATCTCACAAGTCCATTCATGCATTCACACAATTATCACATACACACATGCATTCATATTGATTTGAATTAAAAAAAGATTTTGTTAACCCTAATTTTGGTGATTGGAATTTGATAATCATTGTTCAACATTTTTGGGATGTTACAAGAGGGGAGAATGCTCACCTAACAAGATCAACCAAAGGTTCATAGTATCTCACACCGACTCATCATCCTATTCGGTGAAGACGCAAATCATTAGAAAGAACAACCGGTGCAATATTTAATACTATGGCGAAAGATCCGGCATGTTTATGATATGATGCGTGGCATGAAAATATGCGGCCCCACTTAGTAATATTAAGCGGAATCAGGATCCCGACATTTAAATAGAAGGTTCAAGTTATTTATCTACCATGCAATTTAAATGTTTGCTTAACATGATAAAAAATGCCATCGGTTCACTACACAGATTTAAATGGAGTCAATGTAAGATAAGAGTAGCCCGCATATAGCCTCCATGTTAAATTATTAGGCGAATTGACAAAATACCCCCAAACGATTAAATATATATGCGAGCATGAATGATTTAATATGCAACATGCTTAATATAGAAATTTATAAAATAGGTAATCGGATAGAGGTCACACATAGGGGTGAAGGTCTTGGTTCTGAGGGTTCGACGGGGTTCGTTATCAGCGGGATCGTTTTTCAGATTCCGAGGTCGGGGTCTTCGGGTCTGAGAAGGAGGTCTTGGGTTCGACTGGTTTTTCTTGTTCGGGTGGAGCGCTTTAGACACATGACGTATCCTCCACTTCACTTCATTTGGCCTCTTCACCAAAACATCTCCATACCACCACATCTAAACACCAGAACCATGACACACAAACTCCACCATCACCACTTCACATTAACAGGAAACTTGGTCGATAGGAGGCCTTGTCCTGGCCGGATGATATCCCACAAGTATAGGGGATCATGTGTAGCCTTTTCGATAAGTAAGAGTGTCGAACCCAACGAGGAGCTAAAGGTAGGATAAATATTATTTCAAGTTCTATCAACCTTGATACAACTCTACGCACACTAAACATTTGCATTATCTAGGAAATAAAACTAGAGCAACAAAATGAGTACTAGAGAAAGATTTGGAAGATAATAAATAACAAGAAAGTAAAGCTAGTTGCTGCAGCAATAAAATACACTAAACTAACAGAACCATGAGTGTGGAATAGTGGTGGTAATTGTGGTGGCTTTGACAAGGTTTAATTAGCGAATAAATCGGGTTTACTGTCTTCGATGCAGTTTTCTATGTGGAAGAGGCTAAATATACATGCACTTCACTACTTGGAATTACATGTACTATATGATTGGATTGTTAGAAAACATCCGTAACTACTAACAAAGCATTAAGATTTCCCCAACCATAGCCTTAAGTTAATGGTCCTCTTACTCCCATACGTGCAACGTTCCGGTTCGCGTCCTTAGATTTCTGTCACTCTGGCAGAACTTCCCCTTCCTCTTACACACACTACAAACCCTATGATGTTTAATCCATGTGCACACAAATATAATGGACACCAAATGACTGTACCATATAAACATACAACTCTAATGAACCAAAGATGTTCAACCATTCAATCTAAGAACAAAGAAACTACACAAACATGACATAGATCATAGGATTATAACTTATAACATCAAACACCATGTTTACATAGGACGGTATAGAGGTATGTGGGAGGATGAACCACTGAATACTAGGAGGATTAGCTGATGGAGATGGCGGTGAAGATGGTGAAGAGGGTGGCGGTGGCACCGGCAGCGGCGCGGGGGACTCCTTCCCCACCGCCGGTATCGTGGGGGAGCACCGCCCCTTAGCCCCCTTTCTTCATGGATTCTTGGGAGCCCTCCCCATGGATATGGGATCCATGGGGGAGACAAAAATGTGGCTTTGGTGGCTGCAAATTCGTGGGTGGAGGTCTCTCTCACGAATTAGGTTTCCTCCCTTTATAAAGCTTCTCGGATTCCCGTCACCCCATCTTGGCTGCAGTAAATCGGGCCTAGCGGGTCCATCCGGACTCAAAATCAGCTAAATGTTAGCTCCAGAACGATTGTTGCGAAATTTCCTAAAACTTTGTAGTTGAAGAGTTTTCCGTTTGACGCCATATTTGACCTGAAACATGACCATCTTCAAAAAGAGTTCTGAGACAAATTTCTGGAAAATCCCAATTTGGCGCCAACAAGGGTTCCACTTATATTCTTGATAATTCCTACACATCAAAGTGTAAAACAAGAAAATTGTGAACTTTTGGAACTATTAGTAGGTTAGTCCAAATAACTCATAAACTTTATATAAAAATAAGTGTCAAAAGCATAATAATAGCATAAAACCATCAAAAATTATAGATACGTTATGGACATATCAACATCCCCAAGCTTAGTTCCTACTTGTCCTCGAGTAGGTAAACGATAAAAAAATATAATATTTGAGGTGACATGCACCATCATAATCTTGATCAAACCATTTGGAAAGCATGGATAGCTGGGATCAAAGTACTCTAAACATGAGCATGAAAGATGTAGTTCTAACAATAAGACATAGGAACCAAGTTGCAACATGAAAATGTTACAAACAAAGATCATGAATAACAATGCATTGAAAAACGTTTGTTTGTTTCACATAAATAAAACATAATAAGAGTTTGTATTCATCTTGTCCCTCACGGTATAGCAAATCAGAAATGTATAGGACACCTTCAAAGCTCATAAGGGTGACTAGATACAAATAGTTCAAGAACAAGCAATATCAACCTTATGAATCAATCAACAAGTTTTGGGACAATGCACATAGAACTAAGAATGGAAACTATGCTCTCTTAATTGGTGTCTAAGGATAGAAGGTGGAGACTCAATATAATAGTGAAAGAAAGGCCCTTCAAAGGGAATCAGGGATTTCAAGTTTCATAAAGAGCTTCCAAAAATTATGGTACTTATTAGTTTTCATCTCTCATTGCCCCTATCATAAGCATCTTGAAGTGATTAAGGTTAAAGTAAAAAAAGATGGAGTATATGCTTGAAAAAATATAAGTTGCCAATCTCATGTCCCTTGAGTACGAGGAACGCTCCTCATGCTACTCAACTTTAGTCACCGGTAAGTTCTTGTCATAGTAAGTACATGTGTATCATAGATAACCGCCAACGGGGTACCCCTTGCCCAATGATACATGAGCTATCCCATAACAAAATGACAAGGCAAGCAGACAATGAGCATCTCAGCAATCTTCTTATTTACCATGGGAAATGGTGCTTTTTTCTCTCTTTCCTCTTTTCTCATCTCTTGTTTTTCTTTTTCTCAATCTCTATCTCTTTTTTATAAAAATAATGCTTCATAGATTGCTCACTATGGTGATGTTGCAAGTTTTCACCATGATTAGGCATGGCTTCGGCTAGGGGCCCAGGCGTTTCTCTAACACACATACATAACTCCATGGACTTACAACCTTCCTTTTCATTTCACACCAACGACATCCATAAACAAAAGAGCATGATATCAACTGGGTAGATATTTATAAGTGTTGAAAGCGTTCCCCATGACAACACGGTTCTGCTAATCCCAACTTATAAGTGCAAGCATATACAACATATATGACACAATGGTTCAAGTTTATTAGGGGCAAGAAAAATAAATTGTGCCATTAAGTTTGTGAGAGATTTAATCACTAACTTTCACATAACAAGTTTAATTTGTAAGATAGATAATACAAGAATATACTTGGAATGATGTAACACACCATTCATAGGAATTTATAGTGGACACTTTGGAATAACTTGGTTTCTTGGAAGTTGGATGCATGAGTATAGCTTACTCAATACAAGTGGAGGCTAGCAAAGGACTGGGAGCGACCAACTAAGAGATCAATAATGTCCATAATCATGCAGAGCAACAAAACATTACTAATCAATGCAGAGTGACAAAGCATCAAAGGTGAATGCCCCAATATTATCCTTTTGTATGCTAAAACAATGCATGATTCTTTCAAGGCACATTAAGAAATCTCAACTGTTTGGAACAAGTCATGCTACAACAATAACCACTAAGCATAGGGTCAAAAAACACCGAACATGACATGATAAGGTCTAGGCCACAGTCAAAACAAACTCCTTTTGTACCACTTATAAACATCAAGCTTTCTACTCCTTATCCAACACCAATCAACTTATTTGAAACAACACAGCGAAAACGAGGGTCCAACCAGTTTATTCAAGCTAACTAAGAAAACAAAAACCAAAAATTAAAACTAATACGCTCCAAGAACAACACAACAGTACATGAAACAATAAAAACGAAGTGTCTAGATAGACCTAAGATTTTTATTGATGAAGAAGTGGATGCCTTGGGCATCCCCAAGATTTTAAGCTTGTACCTCTTGAATATTTCTTGGGTTGACACGGGGTGGTATCCCCAAGCTTGATATTTTGTCCATTATTCATCTCATTACATCATTCTTTACTTACACCTGCAAATTTTCTTTCACACAATCTTCATTAGCAACATTAGTGCATTCAAAACATAATAGACCTTTGGGTTTAGTTTCAAAACAGCAAAAATTTCACTAAAGACACAAGCTACTGTAGAAATTCCCTTAAAAATCTCAATTCCCAAAAAGAACCCAAAAAGGAATAATAAGAAGGAAATGCAAATAATGGCAGAAATCTGTCAACATAGACCAGAAGGTAGAAACCGATTTTTCCAGAGACCTTCTGTTGCTCAAATAACAAAGTGTTGAACTAATGAAAGTTAGCTAACAACCTGAGGGATTTATTCAGAAAATTACAGATCAATCCTACTTACAAAGATTTTTCAAGAATTTTTACAATGGAGCACAAAAATCTGTTTCGCGACAGCAACTCCCCAAATCTTACTTCCATCTCATTAGAGGTTATTCTTGGCACAAAAATCAAATAAAAAGAATAAGGAGAGGTTATTGCCGACGTAATAACTTCCAAGACTCAAGAAAACTATTGGGTTATTGATACGTCGGAAACGTATCTATAATTTTTTATGTTCCATGCTTGTTTAGTATCTACTTTGCTTTGTTTTGTCTACACTTTGAGGTGTTTTTATATCTTTTATGGAACAAACCTATTAACAAGTTGCCATAGTACAATTTTCCTGTTTTCTTCTGTTTTTGGTTCCAGAAAGGCAGGAAATCAATATTCTCGAAATTGGACGGTACAAAAGCCAAA
Organism: Avena sativa; assembly: GCA_916181665.1. Taxonomy (NCBI): domain Eukaryota; kingdom Viridiplantae; phylum Streptophyta; class Magnoliopsida; order Poales; family Poaceae; genus Avena; species Avena sativa. The sequence continues at coordinate 20,769,151 of OV702282.1, read as the reverse complement.
GTCAATATTTTACCGTGGGCGTCACGAAGTCCAGAGGAGAGACGGAGAGGCGGCACAGGGCCACCACACCCCCCTAGGCGTGGGTGGGCCCACCCCGTGCCTGGGTAGGGTGTGGGCCCTCCGGCCGCCTCCCAGCCTCGCCTCTTCTCCTATAAGAATCCCCCAATGCAGAAACCCTAGGCACCCGATCAAAACTCCACGAAACCTTCTGTAGCCGCCATCGTCATGCATAGATCAGGGGGGTCTAGAGTTCTTCCCGGCACCCTGCCAGAGGGGAGATCATCCCAGAGGCCTTCTTCTTCATCATGCCAGCCTCCGGTATGAAGCGTGAGTAGTTCCACCTTGGACTACGGATCCATGTAGTAGCTAGATGGTTGTATCTCCTCCTTGTGCTTTCATGTATAGATCTTGTGAGCTCCTTTCATGATCAAGATCTAATCTATTTGTAATCATGCATGTTGTGTTTGCGGGGATCCGATGGATATTGAGAATACTATTTCAGATTTATTAATGGTTATGTCTTTATGATTCTATCATGTCTATTTTGTTTGTGATCTTGCATGCTCTCCGTTGTTAGTAGCTATCTTGGCCAAGTAGTTGATAGTGACTCCAAGAGAGGGTATTTATGCTCGATAGTGGGTTCATGCCTCTAGTTTCCAAGGTAAGTGACATAAATCTCTTTGTAGATGTGTTGTTGCCACTAGGGATAAAACAACGGTCTTTTGTTCATATAACAAGTGGATTGTTTACCTTACACACTTTACTTAAAGCATTTGTTTGTTGCTTGCAACTTAATACTGGAGGGGGTTCGTATGATAACCTGAAGGTGGACTTCTAGTCATAGATGCAGTTGGATGGCAGTCTATGTATATTGTAGTATTGCCCAATCGAATCTCATAGGATCTCTTTGTCTGGTATTGCATTGTTATGCCTTGCTTAGTTCCTGTCAATTGCCCTGCTGTAATTTGTTTACCCTTCATTCCATGTTGTTTATCTAAGGAGAGCACCTCTGGTGAACTATGGACCCCGGTCCAATCTTTACCATTGATACATCTTCCACTTCTACTTGTTTACTTGCTGCAAACCATTACCTTCCACACCATATGTTTAATCATTTGTTATAGCAACTGGTGTGATTGACAACCTCACTGTTAGTTGGGGCAAAGTCTTGAGTTTGTGTTGTGCAGGTCTCCGTGTTGCTTGCAACACCTGTGGGACGTTTCCTTCCTCCTACTGGTTCGATAACCTCGGTTTCTTACTAAGGGAAGACTTGCTGCTGTGCTACTTCACACCTTGCTCTTGGGGTTCCCAACTGGCTCCACATCAACTGAGCCATCAACAAGTTTTCTGGCGCTGTTGCCGGGGAACAAAGAAGAAGAAGCTCCCACGTCAACTACACGCCAGCATCACAAGTTTTCTGACGCCGTTGTCGGGGAGGCTAAGGACGTCTTCACAAGGGGAGTCCTCCACTTCCTTTCTCTTTAATTTGTTTTTAGTTTTCTTAGTTTGTTTTGCTTGTTTTTGTTTGCCTCTTTTCAAAAACTCAAAAAAATTAGTCTAGTTTGGTTTTCTTTCTTTATTCAAAAACACAAAAAAATTAGTTCCTGCTCTAGCTTCTGCTGTTTTTGGCTTGCCCACCTCTGCCAAAATGAACTCCGCTGAGAACACCAAGTTGTGTGACTTCACTAGAACAAACAACAATGATTTCCTTAGCACTCCTATTGCTCCACCTTCTCCTGATGCTACCTTTTATGAAGCTAAGCCTGCTTTGTTGATTCTTATGATGAGAGAGCAATTTTCTGGTGCTAGTTCTGATGATGCTGCTGCCCATCTCAATAACTTTGTTGAACATTGTGAGATGCAAATGTATAAATATGTAGATGGAGATATTATTAAGCTCAAGCTGTTGTAACACCCTCAGAATCGGACCTATGCAAGTTTTAGCGAAACCCGCCAAACCCGCATAGAAACGATTCAAAGGTGCCCACCAGGCACTTTCGTGCGGGTGGAAAACGAAGTAATAACATTACACAACAGTCCTCGATGGGACCCACAGAACAGATATATACAACAGCGACTCAAAGAGTCAAGAATACAGATATAATATACGAAGATCCAAATCACCTTGAAACCGATAGAGCGTCCGACTACGGACAAGATGCAAATGGGGCTAAGAGCCCTGAAGAATAACCAATGGCGTCCATAACCCTGCCCAGGCCAAGCCGGAAGGGTAACCCTGCTAACGGCGTCGATCTCAAAACCTGCTTAAACAAAAGGGGTGCCGACAAAGGGCAAAGGAAAAAGAGGAGCGTCAGTACTGAGGCCAGTACACGGCGAGACTAGAATTCGGCGGTCCTCGCCTACATAGGTATGGTGGACTGAAGCGGCAGCGGCAGCATGCACTAAACAACCTATAGAGACTCGATACCACTGGCGGTTATCAGAGAGGGATAAGAGTGACCTATCCGGATCCAACCTGAAGCTAACACCAAACAAACCCATCCTGGTGTTTCCCCCTCGATACCAAACGAGGAAGTCAACCGAGGAACTCACACAGTTGGCAGTTTTATTTATTCAGTTATTGTTGCAGCAATTACTAGTCAGGTGTAGATAATCGTCCTGATAAAATAAACAGTGGGCACTTTTAGTTATCCATTCCGTTGTAGTTGCGACACTTACTAATCAGGTACAAATAGCATGAGATAACCCGAAAACCCAGCAGTTGTTGGTACTTTTATTCAGCCATTCCGTTGTAGTTGCAATACTTACTAGTCAAGTACAATGGTCGCAAGCGACACCCAAAGCAAGCAGTTGTGGGCAATTTTAGTTAGCCATTCCATTATAGTGAAGCTGATTACTAGTCATTATAAGTCAAATTTATAGCAATAAACTTTAGTTATGCTTGTCTATGGTCGAGATACTGTGCTCCAAGTCGTGCATAACCGCGGACACGGCTTTCAGAAAGTTTTACCCGGCCGGGGTGCACCAATAGCAACACACACTCGATCAACCTCGGAAAAACCAAATCAAAACCCAACGAGGCCTTCACGACAAAGCAATCACAGGATTCAGAAATATTTCAGGGGGCCACCCCATTAAGCTACCCGCAACGAAGTAAGCTAGCTCCGAGACGGACTCAAGGTCTGGGTATACGGCTGTGAACGACTGGGAACCCAAAACTAGGCTTGTCGACACCGCGGAATCGTGTCCCGATCCTAAACAGTACAGGTGCTATCTGTCGCACAATTTAAATAAAGCAGTAGCATGGCATAAGTACAAGATCGTAAATAAAACCTCAAACTAGTTTGTGGCCCCAAGAAATAAGACTGAATCAAGTTCTGGCTCAGGGGGGTCCCATATACCTCCCGGATGTGGATAGCGCGATAAATCAAGGAACGAGTATCAAGTACTCGGGGTCCTACGGGACACAAGTGGGCGTTCGGAAACCAAATATTTTCTATCACCCACCGATGCCTCTGCTTACTTCAATTTTAGTTGTTAAACAGGAAATAAAGTGAACGATAAGTAAAGCCATGATCATCTCCAACAGCAACATGCGGCAATACATCAGCAACTGTGGTACTAGACGACACGCAACAGCATTTGAGCAAGCGACTACGACGCGCAAGTCCAACTATCTACCAAACAACAGGTAATAGGATGTGTCCAAGGCAATATAAGGCTGCAAGTAATATCAAGGGTACGGAAACTAGAGCATCGCAACACAGATAGCAATAGATCAACAGGAGGGAATAAATACTATAAAAGTAAGATAGGTAGAAAGGGGGGGATGCTCGCCTGAAAACATTGTCGAAGATTCAACCGAAGATCGGGGCGAAGCTCACATCAACTCAACGGCCTTATCCGCGAAGAACCAAAACACTAGAAGAAACACCGGATGCAATATTTAATACAACGGCAGAAGATCGGCATGATGCATGTATGATGTATGGCATGGCAAAGGTGCGATGCAATTAGGTCATATTAAGCGGAACCGGGGTCCCGACATTTAATTAGATGGTTCAAGTTATTTATCTACCCCGCAAATTAAATGTTGTTATAGCATGGCAAAAGATAGCACCGGTTCGCTACACAAGTTGAAATGAGGCCAATATAAGGCTAGATTTGCCCGCATATGGGCCCCATATTTAATTATTAGGTGAATCGGCATAAGGTCCCCTAACCACAATCAAGGATGCATGCAAGTATGAAAATTAAATATGCAACAAGTTGTTATTACAATTATAAAATAGGGCTCGAGAAAAGGGGTCACACATTAGGGTTCAACGAACTTGGGGGTTCCGGGGTTCGGGGTCCAGTCTCGGGGTCCAGGGTTCGACGGGGTCGTTCTCGGACTCCGGGGTCGTTCTCGGATAGTGGAGTAGATCTCGGCGCATCCGTGGTCTTCGGGTCATGTCGACGGCCCTGGCGTTCGGGATGAGGTACTTGTCGCATCGGGGTCTCGGGTTGCAGAACTTGGCGCGCCCGGGTTCGGTCTTCGGATCCGGAAAAGAGTACTTGGCGTCCGGCGGTAGATCTTGTTGGTTTCACTCCGAAGGACTTGTTGTTCTGCAGCGGAGGCCATGGGGTCATCGGGGTCCGGGTCTTGGTCGGGTCGCCGGTAGCTCTTGGTGTCCAGGGGTTGCTCCAGGTCCGGGGTTCGCCGCTTCGTGAGGTAGATCTTGTCGACTTGGCGTCATCGGCCCTAGTTTCCGCGATGAAGTGCTCGGGGTTCCACTCGGTTGTCGGTGTCGAGCTCGTTGTCGCAATTAACTTGAAGGGTTTATGGCCTCTACGGGATCGGTCCTCGAACTCTGGGAAGGCGACCTTGCCGCTCGGGCTTCGAGGAACGGTGAAGGGGATGTCCACGGGTCCGTGGATATCTTGGTTCGGCATCGGATCGGCCCTGTCGTCGGGATGATCCTGTCGACCCCGACATTGGGCATTGGTCCTCTGCGGGCGATCTTGTCGAACCAACGGGGCGTCGGGGCTGCTGCGGACGGCGGCGGGCTGCTGCAGAGGGTGGCCGGCGACGGAAGGCTCGGGGACGGGCGCGGGGCGGCTCGAGCGGCCGGAGGGAGAGGGGGCGAGACGGCGCCGGCTGAGGGGCGATGGCCGGAGGGACGCGGGAGACCGGCGAGGCGGGGCCGGCGGGGAAGTGCGGCCCGGGGAGGAAGCCTGGAAAGAGGGGGTCGGGGATGCGGCTGCTGGTGCCGGGGTGGTGGCGGCGGTGCGCTGGTGGCGGGGCCGCAGTTGGTGGCGGTGGCGAGCTCGTCGGCGCGGCGGAGGACGGGTCGGGGAAGCTTGTGCGGGGACGGAGACCCTGGGCGCTGGGCGCGGAGCTCGCCGGCGACGATGGAGGCGAAGGCGGGGCCGGGGCCGGTGGGGTGAGCGGGTCCGCGAGGCGGGGAGGCGCGGCCAGGAGAGCGATGGATGGTGACGGAGAAGGCTGCGGCCGCGGGCGCCGGCGGGTGCGTCGGTGCGGGGAGCGGCGGCTCGCAGGCTGCCGGAGGGAGGGAAGAGGTTGCTGGCGGCGGCCGGGGACGCGCGGGAGCGGCGTCGCTCGGAAACAGGGGGCGGCGGCAGGAGAGGAGGCCCGTGAGGCGGGGCGCGACGGCGGGGAACGGTGGTGAGCCGACGGGAAGGCGGGGGAAGAGGAGGGGAGGGAGGCGGCGGTGGGTCTGAGTGGCGAGGCGAGCAGGGAGAGAGAAAGGGCCGGCCGCGCCGCGTGGGATGCATGGGCGCGGGGTGGGACCCAGGGGACGCGGGGCGTGGGGGGGTTGTCGGTCTGGCGGGTGGGCCTGGGGTTCGTGTCGGGTGGTGGGTTCGGTGTCGCGTGGTGAGCGTGTGTGGGTTGGGGGTCTGGGGTGGGGGCCAGCGGGCAGAGGGGATTAGGTGGGGCGGGTGCGCGGGTGTAGTGCGTGTGTGCTGGTGTGGGTGGATGAGGTGTGGGGAGGTTGGGGGAGAGAGAGGGGGTGGGACCGGCTGATGTGGCAGGGGGGATTGGGTGAGGGAGAGAGAGGGGTGAGGTGGCGAGAGATGATAGGCTGGGGTGAGGTGGAGGGGAGGGCTGGGTAGGTTAGTTGGTAGCTGTAGGATTAATGGGGTGGGCCGTTTGTATTTTTCTGGGGTGGTCGTTCGGGTCGATTCGGCCCGTTCGACTGCCCCACTAAAAATAATTTAATATTTTATTTGTTTAAACAGAGCCCTTGCAAACCAAAACCGACAAAACAATTAATCTGGAGTCCCGGGTTTGAATTTGAAAACAAGACGGGGCGTTCTAGAAAACAAAAACAGGCTTTGCGAAAATAGTTTTAAGCAAACAATGCATGATGATGACGATGCAATGCACAAATTCAACGCGATTTTCTAGTAGTGGTTTTGCGGGATGCCACAATTCGACACCACTAACAAGGGATCTCGCCCTCGAGATCCGCCTCATGGTACCGGAAGGGAGGTCGGCGATCTGATCCTTCGCGCTTTGCGTAGATCCTCGCGACACCACTAACAAGAGGTCGTTGTCCGTGATCGTCGAGAGAACTCTCCGGTATCAAAAGGTCGAAGGCAGAGGTATCAACAAATAAAGCCACCCCTAACTCCGGTAGAAAGAGGGAACCGATGCATTCTCATCCACTTCAATGTACAAAAGCGAATAGAAGGGGTAGTCGGCATGGGGGCCAATCCATCACGCACCCAAACTATTACTCCGCACAATCAGTGGAAAAGCGTGCAACCATTCTCGGAATCAGACTGAAGATCTCGACAAGCGAGGTTCGGAACAAAGGAGTGATGCAGACTCTGCATCGGATCTGGCGTAGATGATGTCGTCGCGTCGGAAAACACCGGATAGCACAAACAAGGAACAAAAAGGATACCGCAGTAGACGGATTGCTCAGGCAGCTTGAACACCGGATGGTAGAACACCGTTACCAAAGGAGGAAGCGAAACCCTGAAGGTACGACTGAACCCAACCACGAGAATTCCTGGACTCAAAGAAAGAGACGAGAGCGGATTCAAAACACGTCGAGATAAGAGGGGAATAGCAGAGGGGTAAGAAGTAAAATCAGACCTAATCAGAACTATCCAACCGATTTTCAAAAAATGGTTTTGACACTCTACTTCGGCCGTTAGCTAGGTTATCCTACAGGCTGGACTTGTGGGGTATCGCAACTGCTGAGCTCTGATACCACTCTGTAACACCCTCAGAATCGGACCTATGCAAGTTTTAGCGAAACCCGCCAAACCCGCATAGAAACGATTCAAAGGTGCCCACCAGGCACTTTCGTGCGGGTGGAAAACGAAGTAATAACATTACACAACAGTCCTCGATGGGACCGACAGAACAGATATATACAACAGCGACTCAAAGAGTCAAGAATACAGATATAATATACGAAGATCCAAATCACCTTGAAAATGATAGAGCGTCCGACTACGGACAAGATTCAAATGGGGCTAAGAGCCCTGAAGAATAACCAATGGCGTCCATAACCCTGCCCAGGCCAAGCCGGAAGGGTAACCCTGCTAACGGCGTCGATCTCAAAACCTGCTTAAACAAAAGGGGTGCCGACAAAGGGCAAAGGAAAAAGAGGAGCGTCAGTACTGAGGCCAGTACACGGCGAGACTAGAATTCGGCGGTCCTCGCCTACATAGGTATGGTGGACTGAAGCGGCAGCGGCAGCATGCACTAAACAACCTATAGAGACTCGATACCACTGGCGATTATCAGAGAGGGATAAGAGTGACCTATCCGGATCCAACCTGAAGCTAACACCAAACAAACCCATCCTGGTGTTTCCCCCTCGATACCAAACGAGGAAGTCAACCGAGGAACTCACACAGTTGGCAGTTTTATTTATTCAGTTATTGTTGCAGCAATTACTAGTCAGGTGTAGATAATCGTCCTGATAAAATAAACAGTGGGCACTTTTAGTTATCCATTCCGTTGTAGTTGCGACACTTACTAATCAGGTACAAATAGCATGAGATAACCCGAAAACCCAGCAGTTGTTGGTACTTTTATTCAGCCATTCCGTTGTAGTTGCAATACTTACTAGTCAGGTACAATGGTCGCAAGCGACACCCAAAGCAAGCAGTTGTGGGCAATTTTAGTTAGCCATTCCATTATAGTGAAGCTGATTACTAGTCATTATAAGTCAAATTTATAGCAATAAACTTTAGTTATGCTTGTCTATGGTCGAGATACTGTGCTCCAAGTCGTCCATAACCGCGGACACGGCTTTCAGAAAGTTTTACCCGGCCGGGGTGCACCAATAGCAACACACACTCGATCAACCTCGGAAAAACCAAATCAAAACCCAACGAGGCCTTCACGACAAAGCAATCACAGGATTCAGAAATATTTCAGGGGGCCACCCCATTAAGCTACCCGCAACGAAGTAAGCTAGCTCCGAGACGGACTCAAGGTCTGGGTATACGGCTGTGAACGACTGGGAACCCAAAACTGGGCTTGTCGACACCGCGGAATCGTGTCCCGATCCTAAACAGTACAGGTGCTATCTGTCGCACAATTTAAATAAAGCAGTAGCATGGCATAAGTACAGGATCGTAAATAAAACCTCAAACTAGTTTGTGGCCCCAAGAAATAAGACTGAATCAAGTTCTGGCTCAGGGGGGTCCCATATACCTCCCGGATGTGGATAGCGCGATAAATCAAGGAACAGGTATCAAGTACTCGGGGTCCTACGGGACACAAGTGGGCGTTCGGAAACCAAATATTTTCTATCACCCACCGATGCCTCTGCTTACTTCAATTTTAGTTGTTAAACAGGAAATAAAGTGAACGATAAGTAAAGCCATGATCATCTCCAACAGCAACATGCGGCAATACATCAGCAACTGTGGTACTGGACGACACGCAACAGCATTTGAGCAAGCGACTACGACGCGCAAGTCCAACTATCTACCAAACAACAGGTAATAGGATGTGTCCAAGGCAATATAAGGCTGCAAGTAATATCAAGGGTACGGAAACTAGAGCATCGCAACACAGATAGCAATAGATCAACAGGAGGGAATAAATACTATAAAAGTAAGATAGGTAGAAAGGGGGGGATGCTCGCCTGAAAACATTGTCGAAGATTCAACCGAAGATCAGGGCGAAGCTCACATCAACTCAACGGCCTTATCCGCGAAGAACCAAAACACTAGAAGAAACACCGGATGCAATATTTAATACAACGGCAGAAGATCGGCATGATGCATGTATGATGTATGGCATGGCAAAGGTGCGATGCAATTAGGTCATATTAAGCGGAACCGGGGTCCCGACATTTAATTAGATGGTTCAAGTTATTTATCTACCCCGCAAATTAAATGTTGTTATAGCATGGCAAAAGATAGCACCGGTTCGCTACACAAGTTGAAATGAGGCCAATATAAGGCTAGATTTGCCCGCATATGGGCCCCATATTTAATTATTAGGTGAATCGGCATAAGGTCCCCTAACCACAATCAAGGATGCATGCAAGTATGACAATTAAATATGCAACAAGTTGTTATTACAATTATAAAATAGGGCTCGAGAAAAGGGGTCACACATTAGGGTTCGACGAACTTGGGGGTTCCGGGGTTCGGGGTCCGGTCTCGGGGTCCAGGGTTCGACGGGGTCGTTCTCGGACTCCGGGGTCGTTCTTGGATAGTGGAGTAGATCTCGGCGCATCCGTGGTCTTCGGGTCATGTCGACGGCCCTGGCGTTCGGGATGAGGTACTTGTCGCATCGGGGTCTCGGGTTGCAGAACTTGGCGCGCCCGGGTTCGGTCTTCGGATCCGGAAAAGAGTACTTGGCGTCCGGCGGTAGATCTTGTTGGTTTCACTCCGAAGGACTTGTTGTTCTGCAGCGGAGGCCATGGGGTCATCGGGGTCCGGGTCTTGGTCGGGTCGCCGGTAGCTCTTGGTGTCCAGGGGTTGCTCCGGGTCCGGGGTTCGTCGCTCCGTGAGGTAGATCTTGTCGACTTGGCGTCATCGGCCCTAGTTTCCGCGACGAAGTGCTCGGGGTTCCACTCGGTTGTCGGTGTCGAGCTCGTTGTCGCAATTAACTTGAAGGGTTTATGGCCTCTACGGGATCGGTCCTCGAACTCTGGGAAGGCGACCTTGCCGCTCGGGCTTCGAGGAACGGTGAAGGGGATGTCCACGGGTCCGTGGATATCTTGGTTCGGCATCGGATCGGCCCTGTCGTCGGGATGATCCTGTCGACCCCAACATTGGGCATTGGTCCTCTGCGGGCGAGCTTGTCGAACCAACAGGGCGTCGGGGCTGCTGCGGACGGCGGCGGGCTGCTGCAGAGGGTGGCCGGCGATGGAAGGCTCGGGGACGGGCGCGGGGCGGCTCGAGCGGCCGGAGGGCGAGGGGGCGAGACGGCGCTGGCTCAGGGGCGACGGCCGGAGGGACGCGGGAGACCGGCGAGGCGGGGCCGGCGGGGAAGTGCAGCCCGGGGAGGAAGCCTGGACAGAGGGGGTCGGGGACGCGGCTGCTGCTGCCGGGGTGGTGGCGGCGGTGCGCTGGTGGCGGGGCCGCAGTTGGTGGCGGTGGCGAGCTCGTCGGCGCGGCGGAGGACGGGTCGGGGAAGCTTGTGCGGGGACGGAGACCCTGGGCGCTGGGCGCGGAGCTCGCCGGCGACGATGGAGGCGAAGGCGGGGCCGGGGCCGGTGGGGTGAGCGGGTCGGCGAGGCGGGGAGGCGCGGCCAGGAGAGCGATGGATGGTGACGGAGAAGGCTGCGGCCGCGGGCGCCGGCGGGTGCGTCGGTGCGGGGAGCGGCGGCTCGCAGGCTGCCGGAGGGAGGGAAGAGGTTGCTGGCGGCGGCCTGGGACGCACGGGAGCGGCGTCGCTCGGAAACAGGGGGCGGCGGCGGGAGAGGAGGCCCGCGAGGCGGGGCGCGACGGCGGGGAACGGTGGTGAGCCGACGGGAAGGCGGGGGAAGAGGAGGGGAGGGAGGCGGCGGTGGGTCTGAGCGGCGAGGCGAGCAGGGAGAGAGAGAGGGCCGGTCGCGCCGCGTGGGATGCGTGGGCGCGGGGTGGGACCCAGGGGACGCGGGGCGTGGGGGGGGGGTTGTCTGTCTGGCGGGTGGGCCTGGGGGCGTGTCGGGTGGTGGGTTCGGTGTCGCGTGGTGAGCGTGTGTGGGTTGGGGGTCTGGGGTGGGGGCCAGCGGGCAGAGGGGATTAGGTGGGGCGGGTGCGCGGGTGTAGTGCGTGTGTGCTGGTGTGGGTGGATGAGGTGTGGGGAGGTTGGGGGAGAGAGAGGGGGTGGGACCGGCTGATGTGGCAGGGGGGGATTGGGTGAGGGAGAGAGAGGGGTGAGGTGGTGAGAGATGATAGGCTGGGGTGAGGTGGAGGGGAGGGCTGGGTAGGTTAGTTGGTAGCTGTAGGATTAATGGGGTGGGCCGTTTGTATTTTTCTGGGGTGGTCGTTCGGGTCGATTCGGCCCGTTCGACTGCCCCACTAAAAATAATTTAATATTTTATTTGTTTAAACAGAGCCCTTGCAAACCGAAACCGACAAAACAATTAATCCGGAGTCCCGGGTTTGAATTTGAAAACAAGACGGGGCGTTTTAGAAAACAAAAACAGGCTTTCCGAAAATAGTTTTAAGCAAACAATGCATGATGATGACGATGCAATGCACAAATTCAACGCGATTTTCTAGTAGTGGTTTTGCGGGATGCCACAGCTGTTTCCTTTCTCCTTGAGAGGTAAAGCTAAAGAATGGTTGCTATCCTTTCCTAGAAATAGTATTGATTCTTGGACTAAGTGCAAAGATGCTTTTATTGGAAAGTACTATCCTCCTGCTAAGATTATATCTATGAGAAGTGATATTATGAAATTTAAACAACTTGATAATGAACATGTTGCTCAAGCTTGGGAAAGAATGAAGTCTTAAGAATTGTCCCACTCATGGACTCAATGCTTGGATGATTATCCAAACTTTTTATGCAGGTTTGAATTTCTCTTCAAGAGACCTGTTGGATTCAGCTACTAGAGGTACTTTTATGGGCCTCACTTTGGGTGTTGCAACAAAGCTCCTTGACAATATGATGGTTAATTAATCTGAATGGCACACTGAGAGAGCTCCACATGGTAAGAAGGTAAATTATGTTGAAGAAACCTCCTCTTTGAGTGACAAGATTGATGTTATTATGGCTATGATTGTTAATGGGAAAGCTCCTCTAGATCCTAATAGTGTTCCCTTAGCCTCTTTGGTTGCTCAAGAAGAGAAAGTTGATGTGAAATTCGTTAGAAACAACAATTTCAACAATAATGCCTATAGGACTAATTTTGGTGGTAACAACAATTATAGGCCATCCTCCTAATAATGGCAATACCTATGGAAACTCCTACAACAATGCTAGAAGTGCCCCCTATGAACTTGAAGTCATGCTCAAAGACTTTATTAGTAAACAAACCACTTTCAACAAGACTATAGAGGAAAAGCTTTTGAATGTTGACAAAAATATATCCTCTTTGTCAGAACCACAGTCCTCCTTGATTAATAAAATGGCTGCTTGTGACACCCCGGTTCTGATAAGACCGTGGCCTCTATGTGACATGCCAATCCCTGGATCGGTTCATTGGCCCACAATAGAGTAAGATAGATAATCATAGCAAATAACCGTGTATCATGATCTACAAGATCTAGAGTACCATTATTACAATATAAAAGCTTAGCATAAGCTAGCTCAAATTGTTCATGTAGCAACAAAAGCGAGTAAATCCTCCAATCTTCAAATTGCCCACAAGTGAACAAGTGCCGAGTGGAGTACCGTGGCCTATAACGATCAATCAGAATTGGAATAACCTGCAGCATAAAACGCAACAGCCCCGAAGGGTCAATACATGGAATGTATGGCAAGTAGAGATAGTAATGGAGACAATAGTACTAACATCTACATGCATATTTGGCAAGTGGAGCTGTGTCTGGCTTGCATTTGCAAATAACTTTGTCCTACTTTCATAAACAGTTTTGAATTTTCTTTGAAAAGATCCCAATTAAGTTAACCCACCAATATTAAAACAATTATGAAGTTAGAATGAGCGAGAAACATGTCATGGAATCAATATCAAGCAACTCAGTTGTCCATAACCGGGGACACGGCTAATCGATTAGATTATACACTCTGCAGAGGCTAGTACACTTTACCCATGTGACTTGGCCAGCCCAGCTCGTACCATCACTCTCATTTTGGGTGACGATAGGGAGAAGACCAAGAAGAGACTGTTCGGAAAGTAGCTCCTCAATCCCGACGCGCACCGGTCCAACCTACCAAAATTATACATCTCTGGATACGCGGGTTCGAGTTACCACAACCTACTAAGTCCAACCAACCGCCCATTTCATTATTGGCACATGGTTGTACACGTAAGCTACACAATAAAGAAGCCAATCAATTTCTCTTGATACCTGGGTGCCTTTCCGCAATGAAACCATCAAAATTTATCAATACCATCACACCCAGGGGATTCATTAATTAAGTTGTTTTAGTTTTCACAAACCAATACTTTGAGAAAACAAGTACCAATGATGTAACCCAGCCCTCGTTCAACATAGCATGGCTAAGCACATCTACAACGGTGGTTCATCTACAAGGAAAGCCCTACCACATAATAGGACATAGCATAGCGATAGTATCATCCTACACATGCATCTACAAAATACACGACAATGCATTGAAAATAGTAGGAAGATATCATGAACAAAGTAGCATCTACTTGCCTTGGTTGTAGCGGTCGGAGGAACAATCCACACACGAGCAAGGGTTGCACTCCACACAATCTACACGACACAATTGCATTCATAAACAAACAATTCACAAACATATGCAACAAGGATGATGCATGAATGCAAGAACGGCAAGTGAATTGGTGCTACAGCTGCACCACATAATACTAATACATATTACTACCGAATACATGCATGGAAAATAGATTTGGCGCAAGGGAAACTATTAACCAAAAGTAGTGATCACTACTAGAGCTTAGAACTTAAATAATTCACTACCGGTAGTAAACAGTTCGTAAAATCCTGGAAAAATTCTACCGCATAGGCATCGCTGATAAGAAACAGTACCAATTGGAATTACTCAAAAAGGAGTTATAAAACATCCCGAGTAATTAAAACACTGCAGAAAGCCATTAGACAAATACTGCAGAAGTTTTTACTGTAAGCCTATCTTTTTATTTCACGATGAGATTTCCCTCGTTCATACGAGTTCAGGGACATATCACACGCGATTTTTGGAGCTACGAAACTTTTACTACGAATTTATTACTCCGAAAAGGCCATTAACTCATTTGATTAAACTGAACTAAACCTGATGGTAAAAGTCTGAACCAAAGATACAGCGAGATTCTACACGACTCACTGAACTCGTGCATATTTTATTTGCAATTTTTGGCCAAGCGGTTTAATTTCTACGCAATTTACAAGATTCTACCGAAATCTGTCAACTAATAGGATTAACGAAATTGACCCAGTCAACTGTGTCTGATGACTGGGCGCTGACTGGGCGTCTGACCAGTCAACGTCTCGGGCGTCTGACTAGTCAACGTCTGGAGTGCTGACCAGTCAACGAATGATCTAAGCTGCTGATCTGAGATCTGACGGTGGCTGCTGTCTTACCGGAAACGGACTGCGAATCGAACTCCGGCGAGCTCCGGACGGCGGCGACGGTCACTTTCGGCGTCGTGGTTCTACCTGCACGTACACACACGGTCAACTACGGCTCCCGGAATAATAAACGCGCGCGCGTACGCGGCGATCTGCAGGGCGCAGATGGCGGCGGCGGATGGAGACGCGGAGCACGGGAATGGAAAGAGGAGATCGAGGCGAACCCGGCAACAGACACGGCGATGGCCGGCGGCGGAGGAGTGGCCGGCGGCGGCGAGGAGAAGCGGCGGTGGCGGCGGTCTGCGTGCGTGCGCGCCAGGGAGGAGATGGCGGCGGCGGTTTGGGTTGCGTGCACGGAACCGAGACCAGGGGTGGGGCCCTCCTTTTATTTGGTCCTTCACGTGAGAAAAGAAAAGAAAAAAAACTGAAACAGAATCGGTCCGCGGTTGGACTCCGTTTCGGAAATCGGTCCAGATTTTCGGACCGTTTTCCGGCGGTTTACTAAAACGTCCGAGTCTTTTGCATACGAACTCCGATTGGAGAGATTTTCGCGCCTACGGGTTCGTATCGTCGAGGGGAACAACCTTCAGTCGAAGTTTGTGCGAAAACTCGAACCTACAGGGGTGGTTGTTGCAAGTCTTACTAAAGCTCCCCGCAGTAAACTTGGGGCGAAACAAAATAGGGTTTTGACGATGGCGCTTCGCCGAACCTTTCTGCTCGACGGTTTTGCATGGAAAGATATGATGCAATGCTATGAATGATATGCAAGACCAAATCTAAAATTTGGGATGTGACAAGACTAACCCCTTAAGATGAATCTCGTCCTCGAGATTCGGCGCGGCTAGCAAATAGGTGTGGGTAGTCCTCTCGGATGTCATCTTCACGCTCCCAAGTGGCTTCCTCTTCGGTGTGGTGGCTCCACTGTACTTTGCAAAACTTGATTGTCTTGGTACGGGTAGTCCTTTCTGCTGTCTCCAGAATCTTGACCGGTTTCTCCTCATAGGTCAAATCATTCTGCAGCTGAACCTCCTCTAGTGGTACGGTGTCCCTCAATGGCGTGTCCACCATCTCCGGATGGCACTTCTTCAGCTGGGACACGTGGAACACATTGTGAACAGCAGACAGAGCCTCTGGCAACTCCAACTGATAAGCAACCTCTCCTTTCCGTGCTAAGACTCGATACGGTCCAATAAATCGAGGTGCCAGCTTACCCTTAATACCAAATCTCTTGATTCCACGAAGCGGCGATACTTTGAGGTATGCTCTATCACCTATCTCATACACCACTTCCTTGTGCTTGGCGTCAGCGTAGCTCTTCTGCCTAGATTGTGCTACCTTCAGTCTGTCTCTAATCAAGGCAACCTTCTCCTCAGCGTCCTTGATCAAATCAGGTCCAAACAACTGATGTTCTCCTACTCCATCCCATAGCAATGGTGTTCGGCACCGTTTCCCATACAGTACGTCGAACGGTGAAGTCTTGATGCTGGTTTGATAGCTGTTGTTGTAGGAAAACTCGGCATACGGCAGATTCTCATCCCAACTAGAACCATGAGCCAAGGCGCAAGCTCTTAGCATGTCCTCCAAAATCTGATTCACCCTCTCGGTATGTCCATCAGTCTGTGGGTGAAACGCTGTGCTAAACTCAAATCTAGTACCAAGTGACTCATGCAGCTGGCGCCAGAAGTGTGAGGTAAATTGGGTGCCTCTATCAGATACGATACTCTTGGGAACTCCATGTAGGCACACAATCTTGTCCATGTAAATCTTGGCCAACTTTGCACTCGTATAGGTCGTCTTCACCGGTATAAAGTGGGCTACCTTGGTCAAATGGTCGACCACTACCCAAATAGAGTCATATCCTGACCTGGTCCTGGGCAGTCCTGTGATAAAGTCCAGTCCCACTCTATCCCATTTCCAATCCGGCACGGGCAAGGGCTGCAGCGGTCCTGCTGGCTTCTGGTGTTCTGCCTTCACTCGGCTGCATACATCACATAGGGCAATATGCTCTGCGATGTCTCCTTTCATGTTGTTCCACCAGAATCTGTCCTTTAGGTCCATATACATCTTCGTATTGCCCGGATGTATGGAATACGGTGAGTCATGAGCTTCCTGCAGAATCAACTTCCTTAACTCCGGATCGTTGGGCACACACAAACGATCTCCATACCACAAGGTACCTTGCTCATCCTCACGGAATTCCCTTGCTCGACCTTCCTTCATCTTTTCCTTAACTTCATCTATCTCTTTGTCTCCCACTTGAGCCTTTTTAATCCTGTCTTGAAGCGTTGGTTGGACTTCCATTGTAGCCAAGTATCCTTCAGATACTACCTCCAGTCTAAGGTCCTTGAATTGCTTGCACAAATCCTCAGGCAATTCACCAATTGTCAATCCATTGGCATAAACCTTCCGGCTTAGAGCATCTGCTACTACATTGGCCTTTCCTGGGTGGTATTGTAGATTCATATCATAATCCTTGATAAGTTCCAACCATCTCCTTTGTCTCATGTTCAGTTCCTTCTGTGTAAATATGTACTTCAGGCTCTTGTGGTCGGTGTACACATCACAGTGTTTTCCCATTAAGTAATGCCTCCATACCTTGAGCGCATGAACCACTGACGCTAACTCCAAGTCGTGTGTGGGGTAATTCCGCTCATGGTGCTTGAGTTGTCGCGAGGCATATGACACTACTCTCCCATCTCGCATCAGCACACTCCCAAGTCCTTGTCGTGAAGCATCACAGTACACTTGGAAATCCTTCTGAAGATCTGGTAAACATAGAATAGGCGCGGTCACTAGTCGATGCTTCAGTTCCTGAAAGCTGGCTTCACATACGTCTGACCATTCGAACTTCCTCTCCTTCTTCAGAAGTTCAGTCATCGGCTTAGCAATCTTAGAAAAGTTTTCTATGAACCTCCGGTAATATCCAGCAAGTCCCAAAAAGCTTCGAATCTCTCCTGCATTCTTGGGCGCTTCCCACTCTGTTACTGCAGTCACTTTGTTTGGATCAACAGCAATTCCTTCTCCTGACACTACGTGTCCAAGAAACCCAACAGTGATAAGCCAGAATTCACACTTGCTGAATTTGGCATACACTCTCAGCTTCTCCATAATCAGTCTCAGATGTTTCTCATGCTCAGCATCATCCTTGGAATATATCAGTATGTCATCAATAAACACCACCACGAACTTGTCCAAATACTCCATAAATACCTTGTTCATCATGGTCATGAAGTATGCCGGGGCATTTGTTAGTCCAAAAGACATAACTGTATACTCATATAAACCATACCTAGTGGTGAAGGCGGTTTTTGGTACACCCTCCTCTCGGATCTTCAATTGGAAATAGCCAGATCGCAAATCAATCTTGTTGAACACCTTTGCTCCTTCCAGTTGGTCAAACAAGTCATTTATGTCCGGCAGAGGGTACTTGTTCTTAATGGTTACTTCATTCAGCGAGCGATAGTCTACCACTAATCTCTTGGTGCTGTCTTTCTTCTCCACAAATAGAACAGGTGCTCCCCATGACGACGCACTAGGCTGAATGAATCCCTTTTCCAGTTGTTCCTTCAACTGTTTCTTCAATTCCTTCAGCTCATCGACATCCATCTTATATGGTTTCTTTGCTATAGGTCCTGTTCCCGGCATCAGGTCGATAAGAAACTCCACATCTCTGTCAGGTGGCATCCCTGGCAGCTCTTCCGGAAACACGTCAGGGTAATCCCTAATCACTGGCACAGTATCCATGCTAACCCCCTTAAGAGAATTCAACTTACACTTTCTCGGTCGTGCAGCCGACTTGAATCTAATCCTCTTACCATCCGGGGTTTTGAGTGAAACAGCTCGCTGTGCACAATCTATGTGTCCCCCATGCATAGACATCCAATCCATATCCAGAATAACGTCTAATCCCTGTGAATCCAACACTACTAGATGTGCAATGAAGTTGTGTGTTCCAATCCTCACAGTCAAGTCGCGGCATCCCGCACTAGCTATCATATCTCCTCCAGGTGAATTCACTCTAATAGACCTTTTCATAGACTCAGTAGGTAACTTATACTTATCCACAAATGCCCTCGATATGAATGAATGCGATGCACCAGTATCGAAAAGTATAAGTGCAGGGTAAGTGTTGATTGGGAACTTACCAATCACAAGGTCAGGCTCATCCGGAATCTCCTCCACATTCATGTGGTTCACTGTGGCCTTCTCGCCGTTGGTTGGCTTGAGTCCTTTCTTCTCCGGACAGTTGTCAGCATAGTGTCCCTTCTGCTTGCACTTGAAGCACGTCACCTTAATCAGATCCTTCTTCACGAAGTTGCGATCACGGTTGCGGTCATGTCCACCATGTCCTCCAGAGTGGTGAGAGTGTCCTCCCTTGTGGTTGTGGTGGCTGCTCCTATGGTTGTCATGGCGATGTCCATCGCGGCGGTCATGGCTCCCGTGGTCACTTCCTCCATGCTTGGAGTATCCATCATATGAAGTGCGAGTCTTGTGGTGTGAACCAGAGTGGTGATTGTTGTTCTTTCTCTTGCGGTTCTCCACTTGCTTGTGCTTCCCCTCCAAGATTCTGGCCTTGTCCATAAGCTCCTGGAAAGTGGGACAATAAACCACCAGTAGCTGTACTGAAAGCTCATCACTGAGGCCATCCAGGAATCTCTCCCTCCTTTTGGCATCAGTGTCAACATCCTCAGGTGCATAACGGGACAAGTTGTTGAACTCCTCAATGTACTCGGCCACGGTGCGATTGGTTTGGCGCAAGTTGCGGAACTCCTTCCTCTTCAGGCTCAGAACTCCTGAAGACACGTGGTTGGTCCTGAAACCTTCCTCGAACATTGCCCAAATCACGGTATCCAGCGGGTGGGTGATCTGAAATGTGTCCCACCAAGAAGCGGCTGGTCCCTCCAGTAGGTGAGCGGCAAACCTCACCTTCTCAGCATCAGTGCATCCTACACTTACTAGATCCTTGTTGACTGGACGCAACCAGTCGAGAGCAACCATTGGTTCCGTTGCAGTAGAGAACTTAGCTGGCCTTAACCTCAGAAATCTGGTGAGAGCATCTCCCTGAGGCTGATTGTTTCCATTGTTGTTGTTCTGGTTTGCCATGAACTGAGTCATCACTTGGGTTAGCTGTGCCTGAGCTGCCATGAGCTGCTCCATCTCAGTGGGTTGACGGCGGGGAGGCATCTGCGGTTCAGCATAGGTAAGTTTAGAAAGAATCAACTACGATAATAGGATTCTACCCATGCACATGATCAAACAACAACAACCAATAGCAGACAATCACAAGCAAGCAACACATCAACAAACAAGCGATCCAGCAACATCCCAGGTGTTATCCTAGCAGTATATAACTACTGAAATAGTTTTGCAAGAGTTGGCAATGGTTAACTAAACAATAAATCATCTAATCAACTAAAACAGCAATTCTGCCAGAACAGTCCAGCAGCTTTCACGAATTTTTCCGTCTGACTTAAACTCGTCAGAAAAATTAGCCAATTTTTGTGCATATGGCACAGAGAGTTTCGCATCAGCCCAATTTTTTTCAGACTTTTCGGAGTTACCAGAAAAATATGAAAAATCGCGCAGTACTGCTATATCAGCAGAAAAACTGCAGCGAAAAACACACAGATAGTAACCAAATTGCCATAACTCTTTCATTAAAATTCGCACAAATAAATCCTGGGATATTGGAGTACACAAATAAGCAACTAAACACTTTTAAACTAACATGAACTAAGCTTCACAACGATCGAGACTAATCTTAACGAGTTCTCCTAACGTGGACTAATTGGTGGACTTCTATCTACTTCTTGAAGAGATTGAGGTAGGTCCTTGCGGTCATGCGTTGGCGCTTCGGCTCGCGGTACAACCATGGCGGCGGAGTGTACACCTCTCCTGAACCATCACTTGAGACTTCAAACTCCACCTCTTCTGGATCCTCCTCTTCTGCTTCATCCTCAGCTGCAACAGCAACAACTTCATCTCCTCCACCATCATCGTCTCCATCATCATCATCCTCGTCCTCATCATCATCATCGTCTCCACTGTCATCATCATCCCCATTGTTGCCATCATCTCCATTGTCATCATCAGAGGGTGGATTTAACTATGCTTGGAGAGCGGCAATCTGGTTTGTCATAACTTCAATGGTCTGGTCCCTTTCCTGGACGGTCCCTTGCAACTGTTGTATGCTCTGGGTATTCTCTTGCACAGTGCCATGAAGATGGGCTATGGTCTCATCTCTGGCTATCAGGGCAGTCTCCAGAACTCCCACAGCTTCATGCAGAGTGTCTATCTCCTGTCCTTGGACCACCATTCCATTGCTAGTAAAGTCTGATATCTCCTTCAACATCCTCACCTTCTCTGCTAGAGCTCCATTCTCCCTCTCCATGTCCTCTATGTGCCTCCGACGGGGCGGCATGTTGTTCCTGTCGCCCGGGGTAATCACAATGTTCCCTTCTTCATCACGCCTTCCATAATCACGGTAGGGTGAATCTGCTGGCAGTAGGTGTCGGACATAGTGGCACTGGCGAGACAGGGCTTCATGTACAGCCAAGTTGATTCCAAGTCCCCAGTTGCAATATATCTTGGTGTAGACCAAGTGCGCGGGATTTGGCAAGGCGGCATCTCTGAATATGAAGGTAGTGATCTCCCATGCATCCTCTCCATATCCATAGGTGTACAGCCTTCTTCCCTTGAACATAGGCAGTGGCAATCCCAATGACTGAGAGAGCTGAGCTAACTGCCTTGCAAAGGGCCTTGGTGACTCCATGGTGACATACTCAGTCCTGAAGTCTCCCATCTATCAAGTAAAAGAGGAAAGTGTGAGAATAGCATATGGTAAGAATTTACGAGGGTGAAAGGCATAAGAGGAAAGACAGTGTTAATATAGGCTTAATAATTCTATGGCTTCCTAATCCAATCCTAGGTCACGATCCTACAGTCGACACACGGGCTCTGATACCATCCTGTAACACCCGGGTTCTGATAAGACCGTGGCCTCTATGTGACATGCCAATCCCTGGATCGGTTCATTGGCCCACAATAGAGTAAGATAGATAATCATAGCAAATAACCGTGTATCATGATCTACAAGATCCAGAGTACCATTATTACAATATAAAAGCTTAGCATAAGCTAGCTCAAATTGTTCAGGTAGCAACAAAAGCGAGTAAATCCTCCAATCTTTAAATTGCCCACAAGTGAACAAGTGCCGAGTGGAGTACCGTGGCCTATAACGATCAATCAGAATCGGAATAACCTGCAGCATAAAACGCAACAGCCCCGAAGGGTCAATACATGGAATGTATGGCAAGTAGAGCTAGTAATGGAGACAATAGTACTAACATCTACATGCATATTTGGCAAGTGGAGTTGTGTCTGGCTTGCATTTGCAAATAACTTTGTCCTACTTTCATAAACAGTTTTGAATTTTCTTTGAAAAGATCCCAATTAAGTTAACCCAACAATATTAAAACAATTATGAAGTTAGAATGAGCGAGAAACATGTCATGGAATCAATATCAAGCAACTCAGTTGTCCATAACCGGGGACACGGCTAATCGATTAGATTATACACTCTGCAGAGGCTAGTACACTTTACCCATGTGACTTGGCCAGCCCAGCTCGTACCATCACTCTCATTTTGGGTGACGATAGGGAGAAGACCAAGAAGAGACTGTTCGGGAAGTAGCTCCTCAATCCCGACGCGCACCGGTCCAACCTACCAAAATTCTACATCTCTGGATACGCGGGTTCGAGTTACCACAACCTACTAAGTCCAACCAACCGCCCATTTCATTATTGGCACATGGTTGTACACGTAAGCTACACAATAAAGAAGCCAATCAATTTCTCTTGATACCTGGGTGCCTTTCCGCAATGAAACCACCAAAATTTATCAATACCATCACACCCAGGGGATTCATTGATTAAGTTGTTTTAGTTTTCACAAACCAATACTTTGAGAAAACAAGTACCAATGATGTAACCCAGCCCTCGTTCAACATAGCATGGCTAAGCACATCTACAACGGTGGTTCATCTACAAGGAAAGCCCTACCACATAATAGGACATAGCATAGCGATAGTATCATCCTACACATGCATCTACAAAATACACGACAATGCATTGAAAATAGTAGGACGATATCATGAACAAAGTAGCATCTACTTGCCTTGGTTGTAGCGGTCGGAGGAACAATCCACACACGAGCAAGGGTTGCACTCCACACAATCTACACGACACAATTGCATTCATAAACAAACAATTCACAAACATATGCAACAAGGATGATGCATGAATGCAAGAACGGCAAGTGAATTGGTGCTACAGCTGCACCACATAATACTAATACATATTACTACCGAATACATGCATGGAAAATAGATTTGGCGCAAGGGAAACTATTAACCAAAAGTAGTGATCACTACTAGAGGTTAGAACTTAAATAATTCACTACCGGTAGTAAACAGTTCGTAAAATCCTGGAAAAATTCTACCGCATAGGCATCGCTGATAAGAAACAGTACCAATTGGAATTACTCAAAAAGGAGTTATAAAACATCCCGAGTAATTAAAACACTGCAGAAAGCCATTAGACAAATACTGCAGAAGTTTTTACTGTAAGCCTATCTTTTTATTTCACAATGAGATTTCCCTCGTTCATACGAGTTCAGGGACATATCACACGCGATTTTTGGAGCTACGAAACTTTTACTACGAATTTATTACTCCGAAAAGGCCATTAACTCATTTGATTAAACTGTACTAAACCTGATGGTAAAAGTCTGAACCAAAGGTACAGCGAGATTCTACACGACTCACTGAACTCGTGCATATTTTATTTGCAATTTTTGGCCAAGCGGTTTAATTTCTACGCAATTTACAAGATTCTACCGAAATCTGTCAACTAATAGGATTAACGAAATTGACCCAGTCAACTGTGTCTGATGACTGGGCGCTGACTGGGCGTCTGACCAGTCAACGTCTGGGGGTCTGACTAGTCAACATCTGGAGTGCTGACCAGTCAACGAACGATCTAAGCCGCTGATCTGAGATCTGACGGTGGCTGCTGTCTTACCGGAAACGGACTGCGAATCGAACTCCGACGAGCTCCGGACGGCGGCGACGGTCACTTCCGGCGTCGTGGTTCTACCTGCACGTACACACACGGTCAACTACGGCTCCCGGAATAATAAACGCGCGCGCGTACGCGGCGATCTGCAGGGCGCAGATGGCGGCGGCGGATGGAGACGCGGAGCACGGGAACGGAAAGAGGAGATCGAGGCGAACCCGGCAACAGACGCGGCGATGGCCGGCGACAGAGGAGTGGCCGGCGGCGGCGAGGAGAAGCGGCGGCGGCGGTCTTCGTGCGTGCGCGCCAGGGAGGAGATGGCGGCGGCGGTTTGGGTTGCGTGCACGGGAACCGAGGCCAGGGGTGGGGCCCTCCTTTTATTTGGTCCTTCACGTGAGAAAAGAAAAGAAAAAAAACTGAAACAGAATCGGTCCGCGGTTGGACTCCGTTTCGGAAATCACATGGAAGGTTCTTGAACCCTACTGCTGTGGTTGAAGGTTACAAGAAAGTCACCTTCTGGATTACAGATGATCTCAATGCTATTGTGCTAAATGCTTTCCTCCGCGAGCCACCCTTTCGCGTCCGGATTTTCGGACCGTTTTCCGGCGGTTTACTAAAACGTCCGAGTCTTTTGCATACGAACTCCGATTGGAGCGATTCTCGCGCCTACGGGTTCATATCGTCGAGGGGAACAACCTTCAGTCGAAGTTTGTGTGAAAACTCGAACCTACAGGGGTGGTTGTCGCAAGTCTTACTAAAGCTCCCCGCAGTAAACTTGGGGCGAAACAAAATAGGGTTTTGACGATGGCGCTTCGCCGAACCTTTCTGCTCGACGGTTTTGCATGGAAAGATATGATGCAATGCTATGAATGATATGCAAGACCAAATCTAAAATTTGGGATGTGACACTGCTAAACCTGAAACCATGGAGAGTACCTTTGTTGCCACTCATGCCATACAAGTTACTATTGATGAAAATGTTAGACTGTTATCCCAACTTCATGCTAAGTGGGAAAGGGAAGCTGAAATTGATAGAAACAATAGTGTGTGCACCATCACTAGAATGGATACATCTAAACCACAAGAAGTCTCTATTCCTCCTCCTACAGAGCCTAAGCCTATTGAATCTACTACTAGTGATGCTAAGTTAGATTTTGATATAGATGGTTATAATATTTCTGAAGTGATTATGTTCCTGCAAAAGCTTGCTAGAAGTCCTGATGCAAGTGATATGCATGTTGCTTTCACCAAACACATTACAGATGCTCCTGTTAAGATTAAGGAAGTGAAGATAAAACACAAAGCTTATATTCCTAGGAAAGTATAAGATAGTTGGGAACCCATTATTAATATGCAAGTGAATGACTTTGATCTCAAAGCTTCATGTGATCTAGGTTCTAGTGTCTCTATTATGCCTAGAAAGATTTATGAAATGCTTGATTTGCCACCTTTGGAAGATTGCTATTTGGATGTCCCACTCAATGATAATGCTAAGAAGAAACTCATGGGGAGTATTAATGATGTTCTCATTATGGTTAACAATGCTTATGTCACTATGGATTTCAATATTTTGGATGTTGAATACAATGCTTCTTGTCCTATTACTTTGGGAAGACCTTTTCTTAGAACTGTTGGTGCCATCATTGATATGAAAGAAGGCACCATCAAATATAATTTTCCATTCAAGAAAGGTATTGAACACTTCCCTATGAGGATAGAGAAGTTTCTTTTTTCTCCTCCTTTGAAAGCAAGATTTGATGTTAATTCTTCCTCATTTGAAAATACTTGATTCTTCTTGCTTCTTGTGCCTAACTTAAAGGCATTAAAAAAAAGTACTTGTTGGGAGATAACCCAAGATTTTATTTGAGTATTGGAAGTTATTACTTCAGTAATCACCTCTCCTTATCCTTTTTGTTTCCTTTTTGTGCCAAGAATGACCTCTAATGAGAGGGTTGTAAGATTTGGGGAATTGCTGTCCCGAAACAGATTTCTGTCCTCCACCATAAAATTTAGTGAGGAATCTTTGTAAGTCGGATTGAGCTGAAAATTTACGAATAAATCCCCCAGTATGTTAGCTAACTTTAGTTAGTTCAGAACATTTTGATTTGAGCAACATATTATTTTCTAAAAAATAGGTTTCTACCTGTTGGTCTGTTTTGATAGATTTCTCCCATTATTTGCATTTGCTTCTTATTGATTCCTTTTTGAGTTCTCTTTAAGGGATTTGAGCTTTTTGAAGGAGTTGCTGTAGTAGATTGTGTTTTTAGTGAAAAGTCTTGCTGTTCCAAAGATTTTTCTAAAGGTTTATTATCTTTTGAATACACTAATGTTGCTAATGAAGATTGTGTGAAGTTTTGTATGAATGAAAAATTTCAGGTGTAGATAAAGAATGATATAATGAGATGAATAATGGACAAAATCTCAAGCTTGGGATGCCACCATGGTGTCACCCCAAGAAATATCCAAGAGGTACAAGCATCAAAGCTTGGGGATGCCCAAGGCATCCCCTTCTTCATCAATAAAAAGCTCATGTCTTTCTAGACACTTCATTTTTATTGTTTCATGCACTGTTGTGTTGTTCTTGGAGCGTCTTAGTTTTAGTTTGGTTTGCTTAGTTGTTTAGTTTGCTTGAATAAAGTAGTTTGGACCCATGTTCTCGCTGTGTTGTTTCAAATAACTTGCTTGGTGTTGGAAAGGAGTAGGATGTTCTTGCTTGATAAGTGCAAGAGGAGCTTGCGTTGACTGTGACTTAGACTTTAGCATGACATGATAGGTGTTGTTTTGACCATATTCTTAGTGATTATTGCTGTAGCATGTCTTGTTCCAAACAATTGGGATTGCTTAGTGTGCCTTGAAAGAATTATGCATTGGTTTAGCATGCAAAAGCATAGTATTGTGGTATTCTCCTTTGATGCTTTGTTTGGGTTGACTTGGCACATGCTCACACCATGTTATGACTATGAACAAGTCACCATAGCCTCTATGATCATTTATTCCTTGACTTGTAGTGCCACTCAATGCTTTGATTAGTAATGTTTTGTTGCTCTGCATGATTATGGCCATTATTGCTCTCCTAATTGGTTGCTCCCAGTCTTTTGCTAACCTCCACTCGTATGAGTAAGTTCTACTCATGCTTCCAACTCCCAAGGAACCAAGTTATTCCAAAGTGTCCACTATAAATTCCTATGCATGGTGTATTACACCATTCCAAGTATATTCTTGTTTTCAGCTATCTTCCGATTAAAGTATTTTGTTATGTGAAAACTTAGTGATTAAAGCTCTCACAAACTTGATGGAACTCTGTAGAGGTCCCAACCTTTAATAAGGTAGAGATCCCTATGTTTGCAATGCTAGTCCCTGGATCAATGGCTAGCATCCACAGTTAAGATGTAATATCAAGAAACAAAAGTCATATTACAACTTTATTACCAGGAATAAAATAATTCATTACATCTTACATAGCTCATTTGGCTATCTCATTACAATGCAGTAGAAATAACTATAGCATGGAGTCCTTCATCTTCAAAGTGCCACAGGCAATCATGTTGGTTGTAGACTTGTAATCCTAATCAACACACTTCACTAATATCAAACAAACCTGCAACATAACAAGTTACAGCCACAAGGGTCAATACATTTAAATTGTATTGGCAAGTGATACTATGGTAATATAGTGGTAACTATCCTCTATATGCATTTGGCTAAGTGGAGCTTAAGCTTGCTTTGCTCAAAAATAGATTTTTTTTCCTTATCATTTGAAAACACTAAGTTTTGTTTGGCAAAATATCACCCAAGGAATCACCAATAGAAATTGGTGAACCATCACCCTTGTTCAACCACAATTTTTAACTTAGAAATTGGGACGAGGAGATTCTTGGTAGCTTCCATGTCTTGATGCTCAAACTGTCCAATACCAGGGACATGGCTAAGTACTTAGATTTTTCTCTCTGCAGAGGTGGTGCACTTTCCCCACAAGACTTGGTTTCACCAAGACAAGATCTTTCAGAAGCCTTCCCTTAGACCAGAATGGACGCACTCCAAACCTATCATTACCCTATCACCAACTGTCCATTTGAAATCTCACATCTCTTTGTTCCTGGGTGGCAATCCACAAGTGAGATACACAAGGTAAACCATAGAAATGGGCCTTGTGTAACCACTCAACCAAAAACCACCAAGCAAGTCCCTTTCCACCCAGGTGATTCATTCACTTAGTTCTTTTATTAAACAAAATACAAGTCCTTGTCTTAGAAATATTCCATAGCATGAATAAAATCCACCCTTGTTTTCAACTAGCTAAGCTAAGCATGATAGTAGTAGGAATCTTGACTTAGGATATTTCTACTAAGGTTTCATCTACTAGGATTTCCCATGGAATAGTTTATACTTACCAAAAACTCCATGCAAGTCCTACTTAGAAATATCACTAATGCATAGTGAAAATAATGGGACAAAGGTATGAAGCATCACTTGCCTTTTTGGTAGAGATTATAAGTTCACTCCTTGATCTTGCAATATTCACACTCTTCAAATATCACTACAATTCAATCAAGCAAGCAATATTCAATCTACCATTCAAGCAACACCACATAAAATAATAAAACAAGGCAATGCATGCAAACATGCCAAAGATTGTTTTATTTAGAAAAGTGGTTTCTATAGGTTATAAACATCATAAAATGTCTATTGGTCATTTATAAAAGTGGCAAGACCATTTGATATTGAGTTAGTGAAAATGGCCATTTAAATCATTTTTGTTTTGCTAGAAATTATTTAAATCAAAGTAATATTCCCTAGTGTTTGGCAAACACATTTCTAAACACAAATGTTAGTGTTTTATGGTCAAGTGTTTAATATTAAAACCATTTGCAAAAGATTTCACCTATAAACCATTTTTATACCAAAACAATATTTTATGTTGTTGAAATTTCCTTTTAGCAAAGTAATAATTTATAGGGTTCATCAAATATATTTTTAATTCTCAAAACTTGGTGTTTAGGGTCATAGAGTTTAAATTTAATGATTTTCCAAAGGTTTTACTAAAAGGGCATTTTTAACACATAAATAATATTTTTATTTGAATAGAAATGTTCTAATTCAAGGATTTATTTTTTTAACTTCACAAAATATACTTTTAATTCCACAAGTTGTTTTATAGGGTCAGTAGGTTCAAAACAACCCATTTGTCAAAGATTTTATCCTAAAAAAACATTGCTAGAATAATTTTTATATTCAAAATATACCTACACATGTTTCTGCAACTTCAACCAATTTTCCAGAAGCAATTCATTAAACAAAGTGCATGGTTGGATAAAGTTTGTTTTTCTGATTCCATTGATATAAAATTTGCAAAATTTGGACGTGTGGATCAATAGTTATGATTTATGCAAGTTTGAATATCTAATAGGTACATTTCTTTCTATTTAAACAAAACAGTGGCCACGTGGCGCATTCCTACTGGACGATACCGTTTCACGTGGATCGCTCGATTCTAGCCATTAGATCTAAGGCGCATCGCATGGTGCAGAACCAAACTTACTCCTTCGTCTAGTGGATCTATCATAGTCGACAGATCTAAATCCTACGGTTCCTAGCAACTAGTCAAAGACGGGCGGCGCTGGCGCGGTGGCGAGCGGCGGAGGAGCTCTAACTACGGCGGTATGGAGAATCTAGGAAGCGAGAGGAGGTCTAGGAGGTTTCACCAGGTTCGCAGGGTCACGGTGATGCTCGAGGTGGACGAAGAAGGGGCAGGGGCGCACGGTGATGATGGCGATTCCTCGCCGGAGCTAGTGGCGGCATCGGGTGCTTCTGTTCGTCATCGGGGGCGAGACTGTAGGCCACCATAAGGATAAAGGAAGGGTGCATTAGACGCGTGTGAGTGTGGCAGTTACAGGAGCATCAACGAGAGGGTAAGGGGTGGACGGGAGCTACCTCGGGAGTTCGTCGGAGGAGTGGCAGGCGATGGTGGCACTCGGGTGATGTCCTTGCCGAAGCTCTGGTGCACGCGCGGCCAAGAGAGCGGCACTGGGATATGCACCAGAGAATGGGAAGCAGGCTCGCGTTCACTGGGAGGCGAGGGGTGGTCGGACGGCGCCGGAATTGGCCGGAGAGGTTCATCGGAACAGGTGTTTGGCGTTGGTCAATTGGTACAGCCTGGTGGCCGAGAGGGAGCGGTGTCTTGGGGGGAAAGGAGGAGGAGAGCAAGGCTCTTAAGTGTGCGTGGTCACAGCGAGGAGTAACCGCGGCGTTAAGGCGAATTAAGTCCACGGATTTACAGCAGAAAACGGCGAGGAGGAAAGGAAGAACCAGTCGCGGGGTGGAGACGATGAACTGGGTAGTGGGGCCTTGTCGTCAGCGAGGGAGAGGAGCTGCAGTCGGGTCCGGTCGTCAGCGTTGTTGCGGGTTTGTTCTGCGCTGAAAAACGTTTCGCGCGTAGAGAGAGGGGGAGTGGCCTGGACTGGGCTAGCTAGGCCTGGTCTGGTTGGGCTGGTTGGTTTTCAATTTTTTTATACTGAAACCTTTTTCTTTTTCTATTTTGAATTTCTATTTTGATTTCTATTCAAATAATTCAAGCACTATTTGAATTCAATCTTCTACTCAAGTTTGTGTAGATTTTAATACTGTTATTTAACATAATATAAAATCAAATTTAGAATATTTGTTTTATTCTTTTAGGGTATATTAATTATTTAAAATAGGCCCTTGTATTAATTCAAATAAGATTTGTTAATGTTTTCAAACTCCATTTGAAATCTAAATTTTACCAAATCCTTTCAGTAAGTTTTATTTAGAAATAAAACACTTTGAATTCTTATTTAAAATACTTTATTTTGTTTTTAATGTTCATTTAAAATGGGAAGTGTCTTTATTTAAAATAATTTGGGTAATAATAAATCCTCAAAATTTTATTTAAGTAAACCTTTATTCTTTTTATTTAACAAAAATATTTTATTTTATTTGCTTGACCAAGATTTAATTTGGTCTTTAAAAATAGTCCTTATTTATTTATTTATTCCGTTGCTTATAAAAACCATATCTTTTTATTTAAGGATCCAAAAATGGTGATTCCAACTTGTAAAATTTTATTTAATATTTGTTTATCCTTTTAAATCTCTTTAGGATTATTTACTCACCATTTGGTATGAATTTTTAGATAGGTTCTTTATTAGCTTTGGAAATTCAATTTCCTTATCTTATTAAATTCATAAGATTTTATCTATGGCTCCAAATTAAGGGAAATCAATTTCTATGGTTTTATAATATTTCTATTTGTCATTCTTGATCATTTATAAATGTTTGTTGACAAATTTTTATATGGATCAAAACCATGGTCTTAGAGATAACTGGAAATGATTTTCTTCCATTAGGGTTTTAGGGTTTGGGTTTATTTCCCAAGTGTTTAAATTTCCAGATGCATTTATGAAGAATGCATTTCACTTGATTTGAATTTTTGTTGGATTCAAATCTTATTCAAAGTTTGTTCAAGATGGGTTTTGATGAATTCATTTCAAAACAAAAAGTTTCTTTTCACCCTAAACTTCAACAATTATTTATTTTGTTTATTTACTTTTTTTTCACATTAAAAAATTTGGAAAATTTTTGGAGGTGACAGGATACCACCCTTAAAAGAAATATCATCCCGAGATTTGGGAAAGATAGGGGTTACAAGTTGGCTCAAAACAACTAGGGTACTACCACCCTTAAAAAAAATTCCAACTAGATTACATCTTGGTTTGCTTGGGATCTTGATGAAACTTCTCTAGACACTTGTTGGTATAATGGCCTAGCTCTTTGCATTTGAAAAACATCACTTGGATATCATCCTTCTTCTTCTTTGGTATCAATTCCTCTTGTTTATTTACTTGGTTCTTTTTCTTTTCTGGGCAATCACTGGCATAGTGTCCCATCTCTTTGCAATTGTAACATTGCAACTGGCTTATATCCTTCTTCTTCTTTTTGGGTCTCTCCAAAGCTAGGAGATCTTCTAGTTCATGCTCTTCATACCTCACCTCAAAGGTGGGAAATCTTTCTCTCTTCTTGAGGAAGTTACTAGAGATATGACCTTCTTCTTCACAAGAGTAGCAACACTTTATGGTCACTTTGGATTTGGCCTTATGAGGCATGGTTCTGACTTTGCCTTCATCCTTCTTGGTAGAAGTTGTTCCCTTATGGAGGTTTCCAAACATTTGATGCATTACATCTTGCTTCATTTGTTGGACTATAGAATATATGGGGCATTGGATAGGGACATGATTATTTCCTTCACATAGGAAACAAGTAGCTTGAGATGTGGGGCATTGATTAGGTGGATGTTTCTCTTCACAATTGGGGCATTGATCCTCATGCTCTTTGGAAGTGCTATACTTGTCTCCACAAATATTGCAATCTTGAGTTCCTTCTGTAATATCATTCTTAACATCATTGTTGTCACCATCTCCTTGGGAAAGGCTGTC
This sequence comes from Avena sativa, assembly GCA_916181665.1. Taxonomy (NCBI): domain Eukaryota; kingdom Viridiplantae; phylum Streptophyta; class Magnoliopsida; order Poales; family Poaceae; genus Avena; species Avena sativa. The sequence continues at coordinate 20,737,004 of OV702282.1, read as the reverse complement.
TATCATGTTGATCATTTGAGTGGCCATCCCTTGCAAGAATTGGGATTGAATTTCCAAAAACTTTTGCATGGTTGGGTCTAACTCATTGTTGTTGGCTAAAAACTGAGTTGTCAACTGATTCAACTGGGTTTGGGTTACTATGAGTTCTCTCATGTGCATCTCTTGGTTGTTGTTGTCACCATTCTTGATGTTGGAGTTTCTTGGAGTAGTCATCTGTTTGGATTGGATTGGGATTAGAATAGGAAAAAGATTTCTAAGGAAATCATTCTAATCACACACAACACAATTCACACAAGCAATGTGCAAGCAATCACAAACAATCATTCCACTCAAACAACAAATTCCAAGCACATTTTTAGGCAACAAAATATTTTTGCTACACCACATAAGTTGGTGGGTTTGATCTAAACTAAATATGGTGGTCCAACTATATGGTTCACTTGAGATCATTCCATCCTTCTTAGGTGTTTCTTCTTGAATGAGATCATGGTTTCCTTGGAAAAATTCTTGGGTCTTGGTCACAAAACTTCAAAAGTGATGATGATTCCTTCTAAGTTGTGTTTCCTTAGTCTTCAAGTCTTGAGTAATATTTCTTGTCTCACTTGTAGTCCTTAGTGATATCCAAAGTTGAAGTCCTTGGTGAAAATAAAGTTGAAGTCATTTGAGTTTGGTGAAGTCCTTTGCTCATGGAAAGGTCTTGTCCATCAAGTTGAAATAGAAGAGATGTAGAATTAAAACCAAAATGTTTGAGGAAAGAGTTTACAAGTATGTTGGTACATAAGTTTTGGAAGAAATGCAACTCCTATTTATCTAAGGGGTTTTGTCCAATCCTAGGGTTACAAATCCTACAAGCAACACAGTGCTCTGATACCATCTGTAGAGGTCCCAACCTTTAATAAGGTAGAGATCCCTGTGTTTATAATTCTAGTCCCTGGATCAATAGCTAGCATCCACAGTTAAGATGTAATATCAAGAAACAAAGGTTATATTACAACTTTATAACCAGGAATAAAATAATTCATTACATCTTACATAGCTCATTTGGCTATCTCATTACAATGCAACAGAAATAACTATAGCATGGAGTCCTTCATCTTCAAAGTGCCATAGGCAATCATGTTGGTTATAGACTTGTAATCCTAATCAACACACTTCACTAATATCAAACAAACCTGCAACATAACAAGATACAGCCACAAGGGTCAATAAATTTGAATTGTATTGGCAAGTGATACTATGGTAGTATAGTGGTAACTATCCTCTATATGCATTTGGCTAAGTGGAGCTTAGGCTTGCTTTGCTCAAAAATAGATTTTTTTCCTTATCATTTGAAAACACTAAGTTTTGTTTGGCAAAATATCACCCAAGGAACCACCAATAGAAATTGGTGAACCTTCACCCTTGTTCAACCACAAGTTTTAACTTAGAAATTGGGATGAGGATATTCTTGATAGCTTCCATGTCTTGATGCTCAAATTGTCCAATACCAGGGACATGGCTAAGTACTTAGATTTTTCTCTCTGCAGAGGTGGTGCACTTTCCCCACAAGATTTGGTTTCACCAAGACAAGATCTTTCAGAAGCCTTCCCTTAGACCAGAATGGACGCGCTCCAAACCTATCATTCCCCTACCACCAACTATCCATTTGGCTAAGTTATTACAACCTATATGATCCAGGCAGAGCCCATAATGCCATGTGGCTGCACTTGAAGCTTTTCAACATTTGACATCTCAAATCTCTTTGTTACTGGGTGCCAATCCACAAGTGAGATACACAAGGTAAACCATAGAATGGGCCTTGTGTAACCACTCAACCAAAAACCACCAAGAAAGTCCCTTTCCACCAAGGTGATTCATTCACTTAGTTGTTTTATTAAACAAAATCCAAGTCCTTGACTTAGAAATATTCCATAGCATGAATAAAATCCACCCTTGTTTTCTACTAGCTAAGCTAAGCATGATAGTAGTAGGAATCTTTACTTGGGATATTTCTACTAAGGTTTCATCTACTAGGATTTCCCATGGCATAGTTTATACTTACCAAAAACTCCATGCAAGTCCTACTTAGAAATATCACTAATGCATAGAGAAAATAATGGGACAAAGGTATGAAGCATCACTTGCCTTTTTGGTAGAGATTATAAGTTCACTCCTTGATCTTGCAATATTCACACTCTTCAAATATCACTACAATTCAATCAAGCAAGCAATATTCAATCTACCATTCAAGCAACACCACATAAAATAATAAAACAAGGCAATGCATGCAAACATGCCAAAGATTGTTTTATTTAGAAAAGTGGTTTCTATAGGTTATAAACATCATAAAATGTCTATTGGTCATTTATAAAAGTGGCAAAACCATTTGATATTGAGTTAGTGAAAATGGCCATTTAAATCATTTTTGTTTTGCTAGAAATGATTTAAATCAAAGTAATATTCCCTAGTGTTTGGCAAACACATTTCTAAACACAAATGTTAGTGTTTTATGGTCAAGTGTTTAATATTAAAACCATTTGCAAAAGATTTCACCTATAAACCATTTTTATACCAAAACAATATTTTATGTTGTTGAAATTGCCTTTTAGCAAAGTAATAATTTATAGGGTTCATCAAATATATTTTTAATTCTCAAAACTTGGTGTTTAGGGTCAGAGAGTTTAAATCAAATCATTTTCCAACGGTTTTACTCAAAGGGCATTTTTAACACATAAATAATATTTTTATTTGACTAGAAATGTTCTAATTAAAGGATTTATTTTTTTAACTTCACAAAATATACTTTTAATTCCACAAGTTATTTTATATGGTCAGTAGGTTCAAAACAACCCATTTGTCAAAGATTTTATCCTAAAAAAAATTGCTAGAATAATTTTTATATTCAAAATATACCTACACATGTTTCTGCAATTTCAACCAATTTTCCAGAAGCAATTAATTGAACAAAGTGCATGGTTGGATAGAGTTTGTTTTGCTGATTCCATTGATATAAAATTTGCAAAATTTGGACGTGTGGATAAAAAGTTACGATTTATGCAAGTTTGAATATCTAATAGGTACATTTCTGTCTATTTAAGCAAAACAGTGGCCACGTGGCGTATTCCTACTGGACGATACCGTTTCGCATGGATCGCTCGATTCTAGCTGGTAGATCTAAGGCGAATCGCACAGTGCAGAACCAAACTTACCCCTTCGTCTAGTGGATCTATCATAGCCGACAGATCTAAATCCTACGGTTCCTAGCAACTAGTCAAAGACGGGCGGCGCTGGTGCGGAGGCAAGCGATAGAGGCGCTCTGACTATGGCGGTATGGAGAATCTAGGAAGCGAGAGGAGGTCTGGGAGGTCTCACCGGGTTCGCAGGGTCACGGTGATGCTCGAGGTGGCCGAAGAAGGGGCAGGGGCACAGGGTGATGATGGCGATTCCTCGCCGGAGCTAGTGGCGGCGTCGGGTGCTTCTGTTCGTCGTCGGGGGCGAGCTTGTAGGCCACCATAAGGAGAAAGGAAGGGTGCATTAGACGCGTGTGAGTGTGCCTATTACAGGAGCATCAACGAGAGAGTCAGGGGTGGACGGGAGCTACCTGGGGAGTTCACCGAAGGAGTGGCAGGAGACAGTGGCGCTCGGGTGATGTCCTTGCCGAAGCTCTGGTGCACGCGCGGCCAAGAGAGAGGCACTAGGAGATGCAACAGGGAATGGGAAGCAGGATCGCGTGCACTGGGAGGCGAGGGGTGGTCGGACGGCGCCAGAATTGGCCGGAGAGGTTCGTCGGAATAGGTGGTTGGTGGTGGTCAATTGGTACAGCCTGGTGGCTGAGAGGGAGCGATGTCTGGGGGGAAGGAGGAGGAGAGCGAGGCTCTTAAGTGTGCGTGGTCACAGCGAGGAGTAACCATGGCGTTAAGGCGAATTAAGTCCACGGATTTACCGCAGAAAACGGCAAGGAGGGATGGAAGAACCAGTCGCGGGGTGGAGACGTTGAACTGGGCAGTGGGGTCGTGTCGTCAGAGAGGGAGAGGAGGTGCAGTGGGGTCCGGTCATCGGCGGCGTTGCGGGTTTGTTCTGCGGTGAAAAATGTTTCACGCGTAGAGAGAGGGGGAGTGGGATGGACTAGGCTAGCTGGGCCTGGTCTGGTTGGGCTGGTTGGTTTTCAAAAAAAAATATACTGAAACCTTTTTCTTTTTCTAATTTGAATTTCTGTTTTGATTTCTATTCAAATAATTTAAGCACTATTTCAATTCAATCTTCTACCCAACTTTGTGTAGATTTTAATACTGTTATTTAACATAATATAAAATCAAATTTAGAATATTTCTTTTATTCTTTTAGGGTGTATTAATTATTTAAAATAGGCCCTTGTATTAATTCAAATAAGATTTGTTAATGTTTTCAAACTCCATTTGAAATCTAAATTTTACCAAATCTTTTCAGTACGTTTTATTTAGAAATAAAACACTTTGAATTCTTATTTAAAATACTTTATTTTGTTTTTAATGTTCATTTAAAATGGGAAGTGTCTTTATTTAAAATAATTTGGGTAATAATAAATCCTCAAAATTTTATTTAAATAAACCTTTACTATTTTTATTTGACAAAAATATTTTATTTTATTTGCTTGACCAAGATTTAATTTGGTCTTTTAAAATAGTCCTTATTTATTTATTTCTTCCTTTGCTTATAAACACCATATCTTTTTATTTAAGGATCCAAAAATGGTGATTCCAACTTGTAAAATTTTATTTAATATTTGCTTATCCTTTTAAATCTCTTTAGGATTATTTACTCACCATTTGGTGTGGATTTTTAGATAGGTGCTTTATTAGCTTTGGAAATTCAATTTCCTTATCTTATTAAATTCATAAGATTTTATCTATGGCTCCAAATTAAGGGAAATCAATTTCTATGGTTTTATAATATTTCTATTTGTCATTCTTGATCATTTATAAATGTTTATTGACAAATTTTTATATGGATCAAAACCATGGTCTTAGAGATAACTTGGAAATGATTTTCTTCCATTAGGGTTTTACGGTTTGGGTTTATTTCCCAAGTATTTAAATTTCCAGATGCATTTATGAAGAATGCATTTCACTTGATTTGAATTTTTGTTGGATTCAAATCTTATTCAAAGTTTGTTCAAGATGGGTTTTGATGAATTCATTTCGAAACAAAAAGTTTCTTTTCACCCTAAACTTCAACAATTATTTATTTTGTTTATTTACTTTTTTTCACATCACAAAATTTGGAAAATTTTGGGATGTGACACACACTTTATATTCTTTGCACCTAATAAACTTGAACCATTGTGTAATCTATGTTGTATATGCTTGCACTTAAACGTTTGAATTAGCAGAACTGTGCTGTCACGGGGAACGTTTTCAACATTGCACTTGTACTTTGTACTCAGTTGATATCATGCTCTTTTGTCTATGGATGTCACCGGTGTGAAATAAAGAGGGAACTTGTAAGTCCATGGAGTATGTATTTTGTGTTAGAGAAACGCATGGGCCGCTAGCCTAAGCCATGCCTCATCATGGTGGAAACTTGCAACATTACCATAGTAAGCTATCTATGAAGCATCCTCAATAAAAAGCTATGCATATAGTAAATAAAAAGATCGCTGAGATGCTCATTGTGTGCTTGCCTTGTCATTTTGGTTATGGGATAGCTCCTGTACCATGTGCAAGGGTACCCCGTTGGCGGTTCTCTATGATACGCACTTACTTACAATGACAAGAAGTTACATGTGACTAAAGTTGAGTAGCATGAGGTGTGGCCCTCGTATTCAAGGGACATGATATTGCCAACTTATACTTTGTCAAGCATATACTCCATAGTTTGTTCACTTTAACCTTAATCACTTGAATATGCTTATGATAGGGGCAATGTGGGCTGAAAGCTAACAAGTACCATAATTTTTGGAATTTCTTTTTGAAACATGAAATACCTGCTTCCCTATATGAAGGGCCTTTCTTCCACCATTATTGAGTCTCCACCTTCTATCTTTAGGCACCATTAAGATAGCATAGTTGCCATTCTGTGTGCAGTGTCTCAAAACTTATTGATTGATGCATATTGTGATATTGCTTGTTCTTGTGCTACTTGTATCTAGTCACTCTTATGAACTTTGAAGGTGTCCTATGCATCTATTTGCTACTCTATGAGGGACAAGCAGAGTGCCACTAGGCCATGTTTTCTGTATGTGAAACAAACAAATGTTTTTCAATGCATGTTATTCATGATCTTTGTTTGTAGCCTTTGATGTTGCATGCATAGTTACTATGTCCTATTGTTAGAACTCCATCTTTCATGCACATGTTTTGAGTTCTTTGTTCCCAGCTTTCAATTCTTGCAAATGATTTTATCTTGGTTTTGACGGTGCATGTCACCTCAAAAATTATTCTTTTTATCACTTACCTACTCGATGATGAGTAGGAGTTAAGCTTGGGGATGCTTGATATGTCGGAAACGTATCTATAATTTTTTATGCTCCATGCTTGTTTAGTATCTACTTTGCTTTGCTTTGTCTACGCTTTGAGGTGTTTTTATATCTTTTCTAGAACTAACCTATTAACAAGTTGCCACAGTGCCAGTTGCCTATTTTCTTACGTTTTTGGTTCTAGAAAGGCAGAAAATCAATATTCTCGGAATTGGACGGGTCAAAAGCCAAAGTCAATATTTTACCGTGGGCGTCACGAAGTCCAAAGGGGAGACGGAGAGGCAACACAGGGCCACCACACCCCCCTAGACGCGGGTGGGCCCACCCCGCGCCTGGGTAGGGTGTGGGCCCTCTGGCCGCCTCCCAGCTTCGCCTCTTCGCCTTAAAGAAGCCTCCGATGCAGAAACCCTAGGCACCCGATCAAAATTCCACGAAACCTTCTGTAGCCGCCGCCACCATTGTCCCTAGATCGGGGGATCTGAAGTTCTTCCCGGCACCCTGTCGGAAGGGAGATCATCCTGGAGGCCTTGTTCTTCATCATGCCAGCCTCCGGTATGAAGCGTGAGTAGTTACACCTTGGACTACGGGTCCATGTAGTAGCTAGATGGTTGTATCTCCTCCTTATGCTTTCATGTATAGATCTTGTGAGCTCCGTTCATGATCAAGATCTAATATATTTGTAATCATGCATGTTGTGTTTGCGGGGATCCGATGGATATTGAGATTACTATGTCAGATTTATTAATGGTTATGTTTCTATGATTCTATCATGTCTGTGTTGTTTGTGATCTTGCATGCTCTCTGTTGTTAGTACCTATCTTGGCCAAGTAGTTGCTAGTGACTCCAAGAGGGGGTATTTATGCTCGATAGTGGGTTCATGCCTCTAGTTTCCAAGGGAAGTGACAGAAATCTCTTCGGTTGTAGATGTGTTGTTGCCACTAGGGAGAAAACAATGGTCTCTTGTTCATAGAACAAGTGGACTGTTTACCTTACACACTTTTCTTAAAGCAGTTGTCTGTTGCTTGCAACTTAATACTGGAGGGGGTTCGGATGATAACCTCAAGGTGGACTTCTAGTCATAGATGCAGTTGGATGGCGGTCTATGTATACTGTTGTATTGCACAATCGAATCTCATAGCATCTCTTTGTCTAGTATTGCATTGTTATGCCTTGCTCAGTTCCTGTCAATTGCCCTGCTGTAATTTGTTTACCCTTCATGCCATGTTGTTTATCTAAGGAGAGCACCTCTAGTGAACTATGGACCCCAGTCCAATCTTTACCATTGATACATCTTCCAATCTACTTGTTTACTTGTTGCAAACCATTACCTTCCACACCATACGTTTAATCCTTTGTTACATCAACCGGTGAGATTGACAACCTCACTGTTAGTTGGGGCAAAGTCTTGAGTTTGTCTTGTGCAGATCTCCGCGTTGCTTGCAACACCTGTGTGACGTTTCCTTCCTCCTACTGGTTCGATAACCTTGGTTTCTTACTGAGGGAAGACTTTCTGCTATGCTGCTTCACACCTTGCTCTTGGGGTTCCCAACAGGCTCCACATCAATTGAGCCATCAACAAGTTTTCTGGCGCCGTTGCCGGGGAACGAAGAAGAAGAAGCTCCCACGTCAACTACATGCTAGCATCAGTTATCTCCCAAGAAGTACTTTTCTTTAACGCCTTTAAGTTAGGCACAAGAAGCAAGATTCAAGTATTTTCAAATAAAGAAGCATTAAGAGCAACTTTTGTTTTAATAGGAGAGGCAAAAGGTATTCTATACCTTTCTTGAATGGGAATCGATATTTAATGGTGCCTTCTTGTAGTTGAAAAGCTTCCATAGGAAGATTTGTTTTGGTTTCATAGGCAGAAACACAAGTGTTCAAGGTCGACCCCCACTTAACCATTACTCATCTTTCCAATCACTTTCCTTTTTGAAAACATTTTTAGGTAACAAGTACAACTAATTTTTTTTGTACTTCGCAATACCTATCCATACTAAGATAGAGACCAACTTAAAACTGAAAGTACAAACTACGTAGAGCTAAAGAAAACAAGTGCACACAAGAATACTCACCCACACGCTATTGCTCCCCGGCAACGGCGCCAGAAAAGGTCTTGATATTCCTTTTTGATAAGTAAGAGTGTCGAACCCAACGAGGAGCTAAAGGTAGGATAAATATTCTCTCAAGTTATATCAACCACTGATACAACTCTACACACACTAAACATTTGCATTATCTAGGAAATAAAACTAGAGTAACAAAACGAGTACTAGAGAAAGCTTTGCAAGATAATAAACAACAAGAAAGTAAAGCTAGTTGCTGCAGCAATAAAATACACTAAACTAACAGAACCATGAGTGTGAAATAGTGGTGGTAATTGTGGTGACTTTGTCCAAGATTAATTAGCGAATAAATCGGGTTCATTGTCTTTAATGCAGTTTTCTATGTGGGAGAGGCTAAATATATATGTGCTTCACTACTTGGAATTACATGTACTATATGATTGGATTGTGAGCAAACATCCGTAACTACTAACAAAGCATTAATATTTCCAACCATAGACTTAAGTTAATGGTCCTCTTACTCCCATCCATGCAACGTTCTGGTTCGCGTCCTTAGGTTTCTGTCACTCCGGCAGAACTTCCCCTTCCTCTTACACATACTACAAACCCTATGATGTTTAATCCATGCGCGCACAAATATAATGGACACCAAATGACTATACCATATCAACATACATCTCTAATGAACCAAAGACGTTCAACCATTCAATCTAAGAACAGAGAAACTACACAAACATGACATAGATCATAGGATTATAACTTATATCATCAAACACCATGTTTACATAGGACAGTACAGAGGTGTGTGGGAGGATGAACCACTGCATACTAGGAGGATTAGGTGATGAAGATGGCGGTGAAGATGGTGAAGATGGTGAAGAGGGCGGTGGTGGCGTCGGTGGCGGCGTGGGGGACTCCTTCCCCACCACCGGTATCGTGGGGGAGCACCGCCCCTTAGCCCCGTTCCTTCATGGATTCTTGGGAGCCCTCCCCCATGGAGATGGGATCCATGGGAAGGAAAAAATGTGGCTTTGGTCGCTGCGAATTCATGGGTGGAGGTCTCTCCCATGAATTAGGTTTCCTCCCTTTATATAGCTTCTCGGATTCCCGTCACCCCATCTTGGAATGCAGTAAATCAGGCCTAGCGGGCCCGTCCCGACTCGGAATCAGCTAAATTTTATGTACAGAACGATTGTCGCGAAATTTTCTACAACTTTGTAGTAAAAGAGTTTTCCATTTGACGCCGTCTTCGACCCGAAAGGTGACCATCTTCAAAAAGAGTTCTGAGACAGATTTCTGGAAAATCCCAATTTGACTCCAACAAGTGTTTCACTTGTATTCTTGATAATTCCTACAAATCAAAGTATAAAACTAGAACATTATGACATTTTGGAACTATTAGTAGGTTAGTCGAAATAACTCATGAACTTTATATAAAAAGAGGTGTCAAAAGCATAATAATAGCATAAAACCATCAAAAATTATAGATACGTTATGGACGTATCATCGGACATTACCTTGAACACCTAGCGGTCCTGCTGCAACGGGAGGGCGATGATCTCTCGTAGCGGTCAAGGGAAGCAGCAGGGCACGCGGGCCAAAGGCGAGCGTGCGGCAACGTATAGATCAAGGAGGTGCAACGCGCGCAACACTAGGAGGACGAGAGGCTGTCGTTGCCACGAATAGGAGGGGGTCGCGCGCGGACTGCGCGGCGCTGGAAATAACACATGGAATCGAGACACGACGGAGGCCGACAGGTGCGTGCAAGGATGATAAAGTCCGGAGCAGAGCGAAGGCAGTCGGAGGTAGAGGGCGAGGCAGCGGTGCCATGGTAGTGGCGTAGAGCGGGAGGAGGGAGACGTGAGTAGGGGAGGAGGCGCTCTCGGGGCCTGGAGGCGAGGCTCCAGAGGTTCTGGCGGAAGGCACCACATGGTGGCCACCGGTGCTCGGGTACGAGCTTCCAAGGGAGGAGGCGACGGCGAGGATAGACAACCGATGGAGGCGACAGGATCGGGAGGAAGGGCAACGACGCTGGTGGAGGAAGGAAGGGATCACGAGATTTGTTCCTGGCGTGCGTGCATTCCATGTCAAGCGCGTGTGTCCTATGTGCGTTGGGTGTGAACCCAACATGGGTGCGGTGGTGTGCGTTGCGGTCTAGGTGTGTGTGTGTGTGTGTGTGTGTGTGTGTGTGTGTGTGTGTGTGTCCGTGCGTGTGTGCTGCCGTGTTGGACCTGGGGTGCGTCATGTTGGATATAGGTAGGGAGTGCGTGTGTTGTGTTTCTTGCGTGTGGTAATGTGTGATCTGCGGCGGCGGAGGGGTGTGGTGTGGAATGGGTTTAGGTTTGTATAGAATTAGGGTTTGCTGTGCGGGGTAGTAGGTGGCTATCTGGGCCTTTGCCCCGGCCGGTTGCCTCCCCTAAAATATCTTTATTTTTATTTATTTTATTTTTAAATAGGTTTTTATAAATAGTTTTTCGAAAAAATAAAAAATCTAGAAAAGACCAGGGTTTGGATTTAAAATTAAAGGAGGGACTAATTAGAAAAAAAATATGCTTTTGGTTAAAATATTTTAGAGTAAATGTATGCATGATGTCATGATGATGCAAAATAGAAAATAACACGCAAATTTTATTTTCAAAAAATTTTCTGGACGTTACGACTCGACACCACTAACAAGGATCGCGCCCCGAGATCCAAGCAAAGACACCAGGGGAGGGGTTGATGATCGGGTCTTCTTGCATCAGCTTGATGCGCACAACACCACTAACAAGAATTCTTGCTCCGTCTTGAAATCATCGACACCACCAACAAGGGGTTATTGCTCACGTTCTTCGGGATAACACTCTAGAGAGGCAAAGGCAGTGGTAAAGGTATCAAAAGGTAAGGCCACCTCTACTTCCATGGAAGGAGTAAAAGTCACATTCATGTACCAATTCAATGTAGAGAGTGAATGATAAGAGTAGTTGTATGGTCATGACTCCATCCCGCACTCAAATCATTACTCTGTACATGAATATAAGAATAATGCAACCAACTCTCAGAACCCAGACTGAAGATCTTGACAAACGGTGTTGGGAAAGCTCCAGAAAAAGGATCCAGAGGTAAAGAGGTCGTCGTCTTAGAAGTCGCAAAACACCGGAAGCATAGGAAGAGAGGTTACATAGAGCGAAATCCAGATGTAGCACCACCGTTACAGAAGAATGGAAGCGAAACCCTAAAGGTATGATGGAAAACCGCCCACGACAAATCCTAGACTCGAAGAAGGTAAGAGATCGTATTGAAACACGCAAAGACAAGAGAATAAAGAATAAAGATAAGGAGTAAAAGCAGAGCTAATCAAATATATCCAACACATTTTAGCCAAAATAGTTTTGAAAATAGACGAAGTCCGTTGGCAAGGTTAACCTATAGGCTGGACCAGTGGGGTGTCGTAAACCTTTGCTCTCATACCACTTTACCGCCCCCGAATCGAGTCTATGCACATCTTACCATTTCCCGCCAAAACCCGCATAGAAGCGATTCAAAGACGCCAACCAAACACTTTCATGTGGGTGGGATTTGATTACAAGTAGTTACATCACAGTAGTTTACAATAGAGCCCACAAGAACTTATATATACAACAACAACTCGACAAGTCAAGAATATAAATGATACAATTTAAAGGGAAAGCCAAATTTTATCCGAGTACGGATAAGAACCAAATGGGACTAAGAGTCTTGAAGAATAACCAAGCGGTGTCCATAAACCCTGCCCAGGCCAGCCGGAAAGGTAACCTTGCTAACGTCGTCAATAACATAGCTGTCAAGCCAAAAGGGTGCCGGCAAAGGGCAAAGGAAAACAGAAAGAGAGCGGTCAGTACTGAGGCAAGTACACGGCGAGACTAGAATTCGGTGGTCCTTGCCTACATAGGTATGGTGGGCTCAGTGGCAGCAAAGCTTGCACTATCTAACTTATAGAGACACGCTACAACTTCGGCTATTAGACCGAGATAAGAGAGTGCTTTACGATAACTATAATACAACACCAAGCATAACCCATCTGAAGATTTCCCCCTCGAAGACCAGTCGAGGAAGTCCTCTTACAGAACAAACACGATGGTAATTTTAGTTAAGCAGGTGTTTAGTTGATAACGCTAATTACTAATGATGTTATTAAAGAGGAAAAACATTAGTGGTGTTTTCTATGATCATGACACTGTACTCCTACGGAATCCATAAATGTGGACACACGGCTGCTCGAAAAGATTTACCCTGCAGGGGTGCACTACTATACCCAAACGCATGATTAACCCTTCAGCTAACATATGACGCGTGCCTTCCGAATCTCACAACAAGACCTGTCTCTTAACTACGGGCATATCCAGAGGCATCACCTATTGTATTTTACCCACACGCGAGATACAACTGATTCTCCAAGTGGCACAGCGTTTGAGTCTACGGTCGGGCATGACCGGAAGATAACTTTTAGAGCTCCATCCCACCTTCGACCCGATTTTCCAATTTTATGCAATGCAAGTCATGGCAGTCCACCAAAATATCAAGTCCGAAGACATATCCAACTTACCCATGTCTGAGGACATATTATGCGTATGCACCAAATGGAAAACCAATTTTGTAACCCTCTGGATATACGAGTAGCATCGGTAGTTGAGGGGGAGGGTTCCTAGAGGCCCTATGTTTGGTTAGAGCGATCAACATAGAACTGTTATTGAAAAACGAATGGGTCCTACGTTGGCTCAAGCATTTCCCAAAGTTGGTCCCTGTCGGGGCCTTATCATTAGGTGAAACCATAACCATAACCATAACCATAACCAATACCACCAATTTAATTTATCATGTAATCAACTGATACGTCGGAAACGTATCTATAATTTTTCATGTTCCATGCTTGTTTAGTATCTACTTTGCTTTGCTTTGTCTACACTTTGAGGTGTTTTTATATGTTTTCTGGTACTAACCTATTAACAAGATGCCATAGTGCATGTTGCCTGTTTTCTTCTGTTTTTGGTTTCAGAAAGGCAGAAAATCAAAGCCAAGGTCAATATTTTTCCGTGGGGAACACGGAGCCAGAGTACGAGACGGAGGGGAGGCACTAGGGGGCCACACCTCCTGGAGGCGGGGGCTAGGGCTAGCCGCGCCTGGGAGTGTGACCACCCTGGCCGCCCCCTGCCTCGCCTCTTCGCCTATAAAGACCCTCCCGATGCAGAAACCCTAAGGACCTGATCAATATTCCACGAAACCATCTGTAGCCGCCACCACCATCGTCCCTAGATCGGGGGGATCTGAAGCTCTTCCCGGCACCCTGCCGAAGGGGAGATCATCCCGAAGGCCTTCTTCTTCATCATGCCAGCCTCCGGTATGAAGTGTGAGTAGTTCCACCATGGACTACGGGTCCATGTAGTAACTAGATGGTTGTATCTCCTCCTTTGTGCTACCATGTTTAGATCTTGTGAGCTCCTTCCATGATCAAGATCATCTATTTGTAATCATGCATGTTGTGTTTGCGGGGATCCGATGGATATTGAGATTACTATGTCAGATTGATTAATGGTTATGTTTCTATGATTCGATCATGTCTGTGTTGTTTGTGATCTTGCATGCTCTCCGTTGTTAGTAGCTATCTTGGCCAAGTAGTTGCTAGTGACTCCAAGAGGGGGTATTTATGCTCGATAGTGGGTTCATGCCTCTAGTTTCCAAGGGAAGTGACAGAAATCTCTTCGGTTGTAGATGTGTTGTTGCCACTAGGGATAAAACAACGGTCTCTTATTCATGGAACAAGTGGATTGTTTACCTTACACACTTTGCTTAAATAAGTTATCTGTTTCTTGCAACTTAATACTGGAGGGGGTTCGGATGATAACCTGAATGTGGATTTATAGTCATAGATGGAGTTGGATGGCGGTCTATGTATCTTGTTGTATTGCCCAATCGAATCTCATAGGATCATGAATCTCATAGGAGAGTGATGGTCAAGAGGAGGAAGAATGGATCTACCCATTCGTACCTTCTAATGAGAGTAACTCTTTATCTATTATATTATTTTATTGTCCCCGATGCTTACCAAAGGAGGATGAATGTTATGTTCTTGTGGATTCTTTTGAAATATCCGCTATGGATAAAACTTGTGATAATAGTTATGCTCTTGTTATCTATGATAATCCCATATTTGTGCCTAACTTAGAAATGCATGGTACTAAAGAGTTTTTCTTATAAAATGTTTATGATAAAGCTCTAGATGATGGTCCTATATTGAATGATCAGTCTTCTTGTGATAAAATTGTGAAAAGTGGGTTTGGTTCTAACCCCAATTTTTTCGAGCTTGATAAAAATTATGTGTTTGTAGATCATGAAAAGCATGCTTTATGTGATATTTATATTGTTGAGTTTATTCATGAGGCTACTGAAATTATTTTGAGAGAGGGAAACATGGTCTTATGTATCTCAACAATATTAAGTCTCCCCTCTTTATGTTGAAAATCTTGAAGTTGCACTTGTTTTGCTTTCCTATGTCTATTGCTTTGGGCTTCCATGACTTGTTTCTTTACAAGATTCCTATGCATAGGAAGTGGGTTAGACTTAAATGTGTTCTGAGTTTGCTTCTTGATGCTCTCTTTTACTTCAATTCATATTTCTTCTGTGAGCATCTTCTCAAACTATCAAGACTAACTTAAAGGCGTTAAAGAAAAGTACTTATTGGGAGATAACCTAAAAGTTTTCTTGAGTGTTGGAAGTTATAACTTCAGTAATGACCTCTTCTTATCCTTTTTATTTCCTTTTTGTGCCAAGAATGATCTCTAATGAGAGGGAAGTAAGATTTGGGGAGTTGCTGTCCCGACACAGATTTTTGTGCTCCATCGTAAAAAATTCGTTAGGAATCTCTGTAAGTTGGATTGAGCTCATATTTTCTGAATAAATCCCCTAGTATGTTAGATAACAGTAACACCCCAGTTTCAGTTAATCTATATTAGGGTTTGTTTTGTGCATCATGAGCATCATCTTTAAAATGCATGCATTGAAGAAATACAACAAAAGCCTAAACCCTAGATTTCCCCCTCCTGTGACTATTTCAAATGGTTTTAAATATTTTGAAAATGGTCAAAAAGTTGTGAAGCCCAAAATGTTTTAAGGGCCTCACATTATTTTAAATGTTTTACAAAGTCTATGGAAATTTTTGAAATGCCCAAAATAGTATTTGAATTTGGAAAATACCAACAGAAAACAAAAAGGTTTTACAGAAAAAAAAAGAGACCCAGAGCCTCCAGGCCGCTCAGCCCAGAACGGCCCATCTTTACCTCCCCCTATCTGCCGCCCATGCACAGTCGCAACTCCCTCCCCTGTCCCTTTGCCATAGCCCACGTGCGACCCATCCCAGCCCAAGGCCTGCTTACCCCTTCGTCATCTTCCTCCCCGTGACGTGAAGCTGCTCGGTGGCTCGCTGCCGGCCATCCGATGCCGCCGTGCGCCAAGATCGTCGCCGCCGCCCGCCAGGCCTACAAGTACCTCGCCGCCGCCACAAAGAGTCCCTATGTGCCCAGTTTCCTCTCTCCCTTCTTATCCTCTCCTCACCCGCAGGAAGCCAAAACCCTAGCTCTCTGTCTCGCCGGCGGCTCGCCATCTCCGGTCGCTCCAAGGTCCATAGAGCACGCTCTTATGACCGCCTTGACCTCCTCTGTCGTTTGCCCCATCTCGCGCAAGCAGGCGAGGTTCCAGTCGACAGAATCACGATCTTCTTCCCTGACCCCGACGAGTTTCTTCGTCGTCAATCAGTCTGATTCCGGCCACCCCGTTCCTCGCTGACCCTCCCTTCATGCTCAAGGTGAGCTTACCGACCTCCTGAGCCACTTTGCCATCTCCCCCGCATCCTCTATCGTGTCTGCACTAGGCGCCACCACTCACCGCCGTCGTACATCGTTGCCGACGTTGCCCCGATGACCCAAATGGAGCGGCGCAGCTACCGTTCTGCTCGCCTTGCTGCTCCGGTTCGAACATAACCAACCGCGTCGCCCCTAGAGCCCCCTGTCGCTCTCCCCGTCACCGATCTGCAGCCATCGCTGTGCTGGCGTAATGCTGATGTCAGCATGACGTCAGCAACACGCAGGTCAGCCCGGTCAACCGGCCTCCGGTCCCACTTTGCTCACGTGGCTGCCTATGTGGCACATGGCCCATCAGCCAGTTGCTGTGGGTAGAGTTTGGCTGGGTGTAAAAAGTCTAACGAGTTGTTTAATAATTTCAGAAAAGGTTTAATATTTTCATAAACTATTTTGAATATTGTAAATTCAATAACTTTTAATCTGTAATTCAGAAAAATGTGTATAATATATCAAAATGTTCAAAAAAATGAGATCTACCTAATTAAGCTATAATCATGCATTGTGCAACAACTTAAATGACAAGTTTAATTAGAAGAACAAATCAACCCCTCTCATGTGTTTCCGGAGTTTCCCTGAGTTAGGGTTTTCACCCCTCGGAACCCCGATGAAATTGCCGAGCATGCTTTAGGGTTCAGTTCAATACAATTGAACTTGTCATATCATCATCCTTGCTTGAGCATTGCATCGATGTCATTGTTGATTGTTTCCCTTTCTTTTCGGTGTTTCTTCTTCCCGATAGAATACGATATCGAGATCGAGATCGAAGACCGAGGACAAGACCATCGAAGATCGACGAATAATACTTGAACAACAATAATCAAGTCAAGACGAAGGCTTTCGAAGATCTACTTATCCGCTATCAACTGGCAAAGGCAAGCATAGCCCCACCATGATATAATCCTATGATTTTGAAATTATTTCAATTCCTGCCATGATGCATACGATTCTACTATGGTCTTTTATCGATAGATAGAGTATCCTATATATTGCATACTCCCTTTGAGCTTATATTACCTGATCCACTGCTCCTAGCATAACTAGGTTTGGCCTGTGTGCACTGCTAGAGCTTATTCCGTGTCTTCTTAGCCATGCATAGCTGTTGAATCTGGTCCATCCAGATGATGTATCAGATGCAGAGAATCTAGTATGATAGGAGAACGTGATAAGATGAGATCAGTGAGATGAGATTAAACATGCTAAGGCTTGTATGGGAGGCTACCATAGGATGTGGTTTTTCTAGTCCCATGCTCGCCACCCTTAGGACCCTAGGTTCTTGCCTCTTGAACCAAGACGAGCGTACAACCACACGGGGTAAATGGGGACCCCATGATTGACTAACTTGCCTAGTAGATTCCATGTGTCACATAGTTCAGGCGTTCCATTCGACATACGCATTGAAAACATTTTCGAAAGAAGGAGGTGAAGGAGGTGCATTCATAACAGGTAGGGAAACATGGACCGGGTTGCTTGGGGTTGATGGCGCCCCTGGTAAACCAACCTCGCCTCACATCTTTAAGTACCGGCTTCGGGATTTGACCCGTTACGGCGAAACCATACTTATTGCGTGACTCATGGTCTCGGCGAAAGCAAGGTAAAGGTCGTGTCCAACCACACCCTCTGTTAGCACACCAAGGAAGTGTGTGAAGTGGCAATAAGAGTCGTTTGGTACGTGTGGGTAAAGTTGTACACCCTGCAGGGAAATAATCTTTCGGAAAGCCGTGTCCATGGTTATGGACGACTTGGGAACGGATGGGAGATCATAGAGAACATGAACCTAATCGTAAAACTTGGCAACTAATGTTTGTTAAGGATGCTTCCTCATGGGTATGAGGGGGTGATCCTAGTTCAAATGATGATGATTCGGTGGATATCAAAAGATGATGATCAATATTTCGGAGATGTCGCTCTCTTATCCCCTTTTGAAATACTCTGACTAGATGAGCTTCTTCTCTCTCTCTTGTTTTATAAACAAAGATGGTTTTATGCAAAACAGCTCCACCAGCCATAAGTCTTGCGGAGTACACCCTGTACTCACCCTTGATTTGTTGATACTTTTGGCAGAGTAAGTGTTCCCTGAAGATCAGTTTGGTACTACATCGACATCGATGAGTAGCTTGGGGTTCCCGGACGACAGCCTGGAATCTATGGGCTGGGACGTCATCGTTATGCTTCAGGCCTCTTAGGCCATTTGTTAAGTTTGTTATACTTAGTAGCATAATTTGCCTTCCGTTGTTTGATGTTTGTGGTCAGTGACCTTTGCTTGTAATAATTTGGTTCTTTGCTCAGTTATGAGCTTGCTGTAATAAATTTTGTGTCGTAGGGTCACTGTTGTGTTACCGATTCTTCACTGGATATTCTCGAGCTCAAGGTTAAGCTTATGTCAGACGGAGGTCTGGGATTTGTTTAGCCCTGATCCCGGGGGTGTCATAGTTCTTGGTATCAGAGCAGTACCGACCATATGCAAACCTTGCTATTGGTCGATGTTGAGTCTAGTGTTTGTGAAAACTATTTTAAAAGATGAAAAGTATTTGCAAAAACTCTAGTATGCTTCTTTTTCTTCTTATCCAGTTTCGCTCTTACTCTCGGTCATCTTATCTGGTGTTGATTTTAAAAAAAAGTTTTGATATCTCTTTTAGTTCTTCAAAGAGGTTTGGTTGGTCTTTGAGAAATGGCCATCTTAGCATCTATTAAGGATTCAATTTTGAATTGTCCTTTAAATAGATTTGGAAATTGTTTCTGTTGGTTTGTAAAGTGGGCTTGGGTTCACTTTTACTTGGTATAGCAAGGGGTGAAAAGAATTGGATTTTTTTCTGTTAGAAATCTTTGACTAGGAAAACCCAAAGTGGTCTAGTGAACAAGTTTGGCCAAAATGACCATTTGCTCATATTTCTTATATTTGATTTTATCTTCATTTGATTCTGCTTGGAAATGATCTAGATGATATTGTTTTTCATTTTTAAACCAATCCTTATCATTCATAGCAATCAAACATGTAAATTGCACTCATTCATGCATTAATCACACACACACAAGTATTCATATTAATTTTAATAATAAAAGTTTTTGTTAACCCTAAACTTGGGTGATTAGAACTTGATAATCTTGCTTAATATTTTTGAGGTGTTACAAACCTTCCCTCCTTAAAATAATCTCGTCCCAAGATTTAAGAAAAAAGAAAAGTACAAACTAAAGAGATCTGGAAACTCAGTCCTAATGTAATCTTCTCGTTCCCAAGTAGCTTGTTCTTCAGTATGGTTACTCCACTAGATCTTGAGAAACTTGATACTGCGGGTTCTGGTGGTTCTGAAGGATTCTTCCAAAATATGAATGGGCACTTCACGATAAGTTAGGTCCTTATGGATCTCTATGGTTCTGTGATCAATATTCTTGAAAACTTCGGTCTTCTCCGGGACTTCTAAGCATTTGCGAAGTAACGAGATATGGAACACATCATGTACGTCTGACATCTCCTCTGGCAGTTCCAGTTGATATGATACTTCTCTTCGACGATTCAAAATCTTTAAGGGTCCAATATATCTGGGGGATAACTCCCCTTTCACTTGGAAATGTTGCATTCCTTTCAAGGGTGGTACTTTAAGATACACAAAATCTCTGATAGTGAAGGCTAGGTCTCGACGTCTCTTGTCGGCATAACTCTTCTGTCTGGATTGGGCAGTCTTAAGGTGCTCACGGATCTTATGAACTTTCTCTTCGGCTTCTCTTAGGATGTCAGGTCCGAAAATCTGACTCTCTCCTACTTCCGACCAATTCAACGGAGTACGACACTTCCTTCCATACATAAACTCAAATGGGGCCATTTGCAAACTGGCTTGGTAACTGTTGTTGTATGAGAATTCTGTGAAAGTTAGACAGTACTCCCATTTAGATCCATATTCCAACACACAAGCTCTCAACATATCTTCGAGTATCTGGTTTACTCGCTCCGTTTGTCCATCAGTCTATGGGTGATAAGCTGTGCTGAAATCCAGTCTGGTTCCCAAACCTTCTTGGACTTTCTTCCAAAATCTCGAGGTAAACTGGGTTCCTCGATCCTACACAATGTTCTTGGGGATTCCATGCAAACTGACTATCCTAGCAGTGTACAACTCTGCTAGCTTCGAGCTCTGATAAGTGGTCTTGACCGGTAAGAAATGAGCTACTTTGGATAGTCTATCCACTATGACCCAAATAGAGTCATGTCCCCTACAAGATGTAGGCAAACTGGTGATAAAATCCATTCCTACAGAATCCCATTTCCATTCCGGAATCTGCAATGGTTGCAAAAGTCCTGCGGGTTTCTGATGTCCCGCTTTGACTCTCTGACAAATATCACATTTGGCTATGTAGCTTCCGATTTCTCTACTCATCTTGTGCCACCAAAATTGCTCCTTCAAATCTTGATACATCTTGGTTCCTCTAGGGTGGATGGAGTAAAGAGTATCATGGGCTTCTTTCAAAATAACTTGTTTCAACTCTGAATCTGCTGGTACACAGATACGTCCTTTGTACCACAAAACTCCTTCATCTTCGGTGAATCCGGGTACCTTCCCTGTACCGATATGACGTTTGATTCCGTCGATACTAGCATTTCCTTTTCGCGCCTCCTTGATCTTACTGATCAAAGTGGTTTGAAGTTCTATGATAGCCAAAAATCCATCACTAACTAGATCCATTCTGGAATTTTCCATCTACTCATGCAAACTTGGCTGGGCTTCTTTTATCATGGTGTTCAATCGACACGGCAATCTTCTAAGAGCATCTGCTACCACATTGGCTTTGCCGGGGTGATAGTGAATGCCAAGGTCATAGTCCTTGATTAACTCTATCCATCTCATTTGCCTCATCTTTAGCTCCTTGTGGGTGAAAATATACTTCAAACTCTTGTGATCCGAATAAATCTCACAACGGTTACCCATGAGATAATGCCGCCATGTCTTCAAGGCTAGAACTATGGCTGCTAGTTCGAGGTCATGGGTAGGGTAATTCTGCTCATGTTGCTTCAGTTGTTGGGACAAATAGGATATGACTTTGCCTTCTTGCATCAGCACACATCCAAGACCAATCTTGGATGCGTCACAATACACGTCAAAAGACTTCTTGCTATCCGGCATAATAAAGATTGCGGCTGAAATCAATCTCTTCTTTAGCTCTTGGAAACTTGCTTCACATTTGTCCAGCCCTTCAAACTTCTTATCTTTCTTCAACAACTGGGTCATGGGTCTTGCGATGCTCGAGAATCCTTCTACAAACTTGCAGTAATATCCTGCTAATCCGAGAAATGCGCGAACTTGGGTTTGAGTGGTTGGGGCTTTCCATTCTTCAACATCCTTAATCTTGGCGTGTCGACAGCAATTCCTCCTGCCGACACGATATGTCCTATGAATCCTACTTCCTTTAACCATAACTGACATTAGCTAAGCTTGGCATACAACCGATGCTCTCTAAGGGTTTCAAGGATGGTCCTCAGGTGTAGCTCATGGTCTTCTTATGATTTGGAATAAATCAGAATATCGTTGATAAAAACAACGACAAAATTATCTAGGAAGTTCATAAATATATTATTCATGAGGTTCATGAAATAAGCGGGGGCATTGGTTAATCCAAAATACATGACAGTGTACTCATACAATCCATATCTGGTGGTGAAGGCAGTCTTTGGTATATCCGTTGCGCGAATCTTGAGTTGATGATAACCAGTTCTAAGATCAATCTTAGAAAACACTTTCGCACCGGTCAACAGGTCAAACAGATCTTCTATCTTCGGCAGTGGGTACTTTTTCTTAATGATGACATCATTAAGCGTCTGATAATCCGTGCACAAACGGTTACCTCCATCTTTCTTATCCACGAAAAAAACAGCTGATCTCCATGGCGATGCACTTGGTTGAATCAAACCTATCTCCAACATAGCATCCAGTTGCTTCTTTAGCTCCACTAATTCAGACGGGTTCATACTATAAGGTTTCTGAGCTATGGGTCCAGTTCCAGGGATTAGTTCAATGATAAACTCGATATCCCAATGTGGGGGCATACCGGGCAATTCATCTGGGAATACGTCGGGGTATTCACAGACTACTCTGACTTGGTCAATGGTTGGTTGGTCTAGACTCTTGTTGCACTTGAATTGACGGGGCAAAGTCTTAGATACATGCTCTACTGACACTCTAGTGGTACTAGTCATGGTTATGGCTTTCTTGGCACAGTCGATTAATCCTTTATGTTTCGACATTCAGTCCATTCCTAGTACTACTTCCAAACCTTTGGTTCCAAGTACTATTAGATTAGCATAAAAATCTATTCCATGGATTCTGATAGTTATGGCCTTACAAATTTGTCTAGATTTGGTGGTTGAACCAGGTATTTGAACTATCATAACATGTTCCAATTTTGTTGGTTGAATCTTACTAGTTCATGTAAATTCTTCTGTAACAAACGAGTGCGATGCACCAGAATCAAACAACACTCTTGCAAGTACAGAGTTAACAGAAAACATACCCATCACGACATCTGGCGCTTCCTGAGCTTCTTCTGCATTCATGTGAAACAGACGGCCGTTGCGGTTGAGTAAGTTCCCTGGTGCAAATCTCCTTCCATGCTGAACACGGCGTTGCTGCTAAGCTGGTGCATTCACATTGGCTGTTGGAAGCTTCTTGGGGCACTCGTTGGAGTAGTGACCCTTGACTTCGCATTCAAAAAAAGTAATCAGAGACTTGTCTTTTCCTGCAACAGGCACGACATTGCTTCCAGTCCTTGGGGCATTATTGTTGTTGTTGGTGTTGCTGTTGGACTTGGGCGGTGCATGTTTGTTGGAATTGTCGGGGTTGTTGTTGTTGTGGTTTCCTCTGGGCCTTGGGTTTCCTCCTCCACGGTTGGGATAGTTCGGACGGGACATAGGGGGTCTATTGTTTCTTGGGGCATATCCTGCAGACGGGTTGGGGCGATACTTCGGGGTATGGTGGGATCCTGGTTGATGCATCATTCAACGCTTGCGATTCTCGTTGGCTTGGTTGATCTTGCCTTCCATCTGGATTGTAGAATCCACTAAGGCTTCAAGGTCGGCGAAGGGAATGTTGACCAGCACTGTCTGCATCTCATCATGCAGACCATTCAAGAATCTCTCCTTCTTCTTGGCTTCAGTACCAATCTCATCAGGGGCATACCTAGACAGAGACAGAAATATGTCATGGTACTCTACCATAGTTATCCTTCCCTGCTTCATCTCCTTGAATTCATCCCTCATCCGCAGAATCAAACCCGGTGGCCCATGGGTTCGGCTGAACTTGAGTTTGAATTCATCCCAAGCCATCATTTGTCCTCCATTCATGGTACGAATGCTATTCCACCAAGCTCTTGCATCACTTGCCAGATAATGGGTGGCAAACGGTACTTTCTCATTGTCCTCCACTCCTGTGACCTCTAAGTTGTTCTCCATGGTTTGCAGCTAGTCATTAGCATCTAATGGCTCTTCAGACTTACTAAATATGGGGGATTGGTGTTTTCAAAGTTCTTGAGCTTGGATCCATGGTTATCCTGGTTTCCATGGCCTTGATTATTATGGGCCATATGAGCTATCTGTTGAAGGGTGGCCAAATTAGCTTGACGCTCAGCTCTTCCAGCTTCACGGTCAGAAACCAACATTTGCAAGATTTGCAGCATTGGATCCTGAGATGAACTGCTTCCTCCGGGATTTCCGCGAGTCATCTGAAGATTGATATCGATCATGAGACAAGAGGGAAATTTCTATGGTTCATGGATTTGTTTTTGAAAAGGTTTTAAACTTTGAGTTTGACTCTGGTTTTGCCAACTAGCAACTTACTTTTCATTCATTCTTTCATAGCACCCAATACAAACACACACCACACTAGGGTAACATATGGTTTTAGGAACCATTCTGTGAAGCTACGATACAGTGGGACCAGATACAACTCACACCTATGATAGTGCTCAAGTGCTACTACTCTAAACGGTGGCTTCTTCATCATCAATGATGGCGGCATCATCATCAGTGTGGAAGTCCATGTCGAGGTCCTCCAGGTAGTCATCATCATCGATGAGGTATGAGTAGGGATCTCCACGAATATCTTCCCCTTCGTTCTCCCTTTCCTCAAGCTGCATGTCCCGCTCATGGATGGTCCCCTCCAAAGATGACACCATGTGACGAAGGCGGTCAATGATGCGATCCTTCTTGTCACGCAGACGGCAAAGTGACTTGAGCTCCTTCACAAGGATGGTGAGGGTCTAGTCCTTCTTGACTGCAATGGCATGGTTGTGGTTGGCGTAGGCGCATGCATTGTCCAACTCCTTCTGCCTGTCATACAACATGAAGTTGAGATGATCCACCTGATGCTTCAGCTCCGGATGGCATGGTACCTCCAATGGTTGTCCCATAGCATCATGACTTGCATAGTAAGCAAAGCGAGTGCCATTGATCTGGTTGATGCTTTGCCCACATAGAAGGGAAAGAGCCGCCTGCATAGCCCTGGCGAGTCCGTCTAGCCAGTTGTTCTCCCTCAAGCTGAAATGGATCCCCTCTGAGGTGGGTGCCTCCATATTGCCTCTGAGATTTGCAACTATCAGCCATTGTAGTTCTCCTCCTTGCTTATCATTGCAATGTGCTCCAAAGAACTCGGGGTGCGGGCGCTCAAGAAGTTCCGAGAGTTGGCTTAAATCTCGCTTGAAGATGAGCTCTCCTCCGTTGCCCAGCTGGTAGAACTTGCTAGACTTGACTTCCATCTATAAGAATGTAGGATGAGTAAGTTAGTAGGGTGATCAAGTGTGTCAAATTTTATGTAGGATTACAAGAATTTTTTAGAAACATGAATTTTCTTGAAAGAATGTCAGTGGTAAGAATGAGAATAGGTTTTCATAAATACTCACTTCTTTTTTTTTGAAACTAAGTTTTTGGTTCAGGCGTCCATTCTAACTAGGGTCTCCTATGGTCAGGATGGTTCTGATACCAACTTGTCAACACCCGGATGTTTAATCCCAGATGCCTGTTATGCCATACCTCGCAATCCCAGGATTACCATTTTTGCGAGACATAACAGAATTGGTACCACAGTACATCATCCATTACAAACCATAATAAAGGTCTTACAAATAAAGGATCTCATGATCCAGTCTTAATACAATCAATGCAGTGGAATATAATAATAGTAGCGCGGTCGGGGCTCCATCTTCAGGGTCATAGGCAATGCTGACAATGGGAGATGATCCTAGTTGTCATAGACTTCCTGCTGTCCATCATCCTGCTAGTCCTCCTCATAGTTTGGCCATAGTAATAGCCAAGGACAAAGCCATGAGTACTCTTTAAGTACTCGCAAACTATCACTAACAAGTAAGTAGTTCGAGTAGGAATCCTAAGATCTAGGTTTATTTGCAAAAAAGCCAGTTTTATTTCATACTGAATTCAGAAGTAAAGAAAACTAGTTTAATGTTCTATAACACCTAAGTGGGAACTTAGTTTTCATGTTCACAACCCTGTTGTGGTCAAGTCAAAGTCATAGTTCATTTCACAAGTCATTTTAAAAACATATGACGACGGAACAGTATGGCCACTCCAACTGTCCATGATCGCAGACGTAGCTATTCGAATAGTTTGACACTCTACAGAGATTGTACAATGTCACCACAACATTCGATACATCCATCAGGGATAACCCTGAATCATCATACTTAGTATGCGGATAATCAATCCTAACCTTTCAATTACACACCCTAGTATAGGCACCTCCCCTATGAGTTTGTCCTCCCAACCATGACCATCTGTCATCTTGGGAACTGCATAGGTGGACATTCACATTCACGAGGTAGCCTCAGCTCAACTTCTTCCGCAAGGGAACCCATACTAAGACATATAAACTTCCAGTTAAGCCCTCCCCAATTCAGGTATTGTGGTTGTACGGTAAAAATTGGAATGGTATCGCATCCGAACCCAACCATCAGTTTTGATAAAGGGCTAAGGCTCATTCCTCAACATTTCCATCATCAAATCATCTTGTGTTCATATAACATGTCAAAACATTTCAATAGAATGAATCCTCATTCCAAGGTTTTCATAATCATTTTCACCAAGTATTCCCATCTAAAGTGATCAACTTTTATGCTTAGCACTAGCCACTAAAATTGAGGGTATTCACTAATGAGGGGTGCTAATCTACTTAGGCCTAGTTTTATGCTATTTATGCTATCTATACTATTTTTTCAAAACTCACAAAGCACTAACTCAAAGTAATAAAGAACTTTGGTAAAAATAAAAGAATAAAGCTTGCAAGTAAAACTGGGATTTGGTATAATCAAGGTTGCATAACCAAAGCATGCCTAATGCATCTTGCATAGGTTATCTTGCATAGGTAGCATGCAAAGTTCTAGCTTGCATGGTTAAGAAAATTGCAAGTGTTAGCTTGCCTTGATTGGTGCAGTGGTTGAAGTTTTCTTCTTCTTCGTAGTACTCCTCCTCGTAGCCTTGGTCGGTACTAGCGTCTATAGATAAATACGAGGTACACAATCACCAAACAATACTTAACTACCTCTATTAGGCACACAAAGGTTCACACTAGATGATCTAGCATCATCACAATCATCACATGAAATAAAGACTTTGTCTTATTTATTTTATTTTAGAAAAGTAATTTCTACTCATTAAAAACTACTTAAGATTTAATATTCTCCAATTAAAATATGGGATCATGTTGACACATGTCATCACCACATATTCTAATACTTGGGAATGTGATTTAATGTGGTGGTCATATTTTATAAAGTTTAACATTACTATTTTATATAATTAAAGTGAGTAGAAATGCCTATATAGCATTCTTTTAGTACTAGTCCAAGATTACTGCGTGTAAATATAAATTTTTATATATATTCAGAAAGATCTTGTCAAATGTGATTTTTAAGAGTTATAATCAACTCAAAAGCATTTATGGTTGGATTTTGAAAAAACAATTAATGTGGAAAAGTCTCTGTCTTGTTATTTTTACTACAGGTGATCTATAATTCCAAATGGTTTGAATCCAACGTGCTTGGATTTATAATTTCAATATCTTTCTAACAAAATTGGAATCATGCAATTTGGTTCAGCAAATCTCCTTGAATTGATTTTTGAATCTACTAACAGAACTAGGGTTTAGCTAAAATGGAAAAAGATTGTTTGAATCACTGGGCTACGTGCGGGAAGATACTGGGCCAGCCCAACTGCACTGCGCGCCCGCAGCGGGATGCTGACAGAGGGGTCCTACTAGTCAGTGGCTCATTTAATCTGAAGCGATAAGTTTCAATTTGGGCCGTGCGACTAGAACAAGATCTACGATTGTGGTTCATCGTCTCCGGCGGATAGCTCCGGCGAGACTGAAACCTAACAGCGACGATGGGGATACGCGGTGGCTCACCTGGGCTCCATCTAGGGTCGGCAATGGGGGCGAACGATGTTGTCGATGACGAAAATTCGAACGGTGGTCGCGGCGGCTCCAGGGGTGGCTCCATTCAACGACTCCTCTTCTCCTCTGCAGAGGCGGACTCTGACCAAATTCCGGTGGTCTGGTGTTGGCCTTGCTCCGGGGAAGGGTCAGGGGTGGTTCTAAGAGAGAGGGGAGTGAGATGGTGTGAAGAATTGAGGCGGTGTTGGCCTCTATTTATACACCGGCGAGAGGGGCAGAGCGGCATGGGCTAGGCTCGTCGGGGACGACGATACAGAGGGCTAATAGCATGGTTGAGGGCATAGGACGGTGCGGTGTTTCCTGGCGGTCATCGCACGCTTAAAGGCACGGCAAGGGGCGGTCGAGACCGGTCGAGACGGGTCGGTACTCTGTGCGGGAATGGCGGTGTTCGAGATGGCGTACAGGGGCTTCGTGTCGCGCGGCGGCAAACGGTTGTGTCTGGGAGGTAGCTAGGGTCATGGCGAGTGCAGGTACGCACGGTGAAGGCGAGGCGCGGCGTCTACGCTCATGTCGGCTGTGGCGCTCTGGCATGCTCTCGACATGGCTGCAGAGAAAATGGGCGTGGCATTCTCGGGTGGTCCATGGCTTGGCTGCGCTCGAGGGGTGGACAGGGAGTGGCGGTGGATGGTGGCCTGTCTCCTAGACATCGTGGACGTGCACGGCGCTTCCTCCTGCGGGTTGTCCATGATCGACCGACAAGAATGGCTCGGGTGGCGCGACATTGGCGCAACGGCGAGGAAGGGGGCTGCTTCAATGCAATGCTAGGCACTGGGGGAGACAAGGGGAGTGAAATGGGGGCAATTGGTAGACAAGGCATCGATCAAGAACAGTAATAGTTTGGCAGCTATTACTATGCTCACAGGTGTTTGATGAAATGGCCGCATGAATTCAACATATGAATTTTTGGATGAATTTTGGTGAGTTATCTTGTTATAAGCTTGGTAGTCTGAGGTTGCTATGGTTTGCCAAGGAGAATTGGTTTGGTTGGTTTTTGAGAAATGGCCATCTTAGTATCTATTAAGGATTCAATTTTGAATTGTCCTTTAAATAGATTTGGAAATTATTTTTGTTGGTTTGTAAAGTGGGCTTGGGTTCACTTTTACTTGGTCTAGCAAGGGGTGAAAATAATTGGATTTGTTTCTGTTAGAAATCTTTGACTAGGAAGACCCAAAGTGGTCTAGTGAACAAGTGAGGCCAAAATGACCATTTGCTCATATTTCTTATATTTGATTTTCTCTTCATTTGATTCTGCTTGGAAATGATCTAGGTGATATTGTTTTTCATTTTTAAACCAATCCTTATCATTCATAGCAATCAAACATGGCAATTGCACTCATTCATGCATTAATCACACACACAAGCATTCATAGTAATTTTAATAATAAAAGTTTTTGTTAACCCTAAACTTGGGTGATTAGAACTTGATAATCTTGCTTAATATTTTTGCGGAGTTACATAAAGACCCCTCGATGCAAAAAACCCTAAGGACCCGATCAATATTCCATGAAACTGTCTGTAGCCGCCGCCACCATCGTCCCTAGAACGAGGGGTCTGAAGCTCTTCCCGGCACCCTGCTGGAGGGGAGATCATCCCGGAGGCTTTCTTCTTCATCATGCCAGCCTCCGGTATGAAGTATGAGTAGTTCCACCTTGGACTACAGGTCTGTTTAGTAGCTAGATGGTTGTATCTCCTCCTTTGAGCTACCATGTTTAGATCTTGTGAGCTCCATTCATGATCAAGATCATCTATTTGTAATCATGCATGTTGTGTTTGCGGGGATCCGATGGATATTGAGATTACTATGTCAGATTGATTAATGATTTTGTCTTATTAATTCTACCATGTTTGTGTTGTTTGTGATTTTGCATGCTCTCCGTTTCTACTAGCTATCTTGGCCAAGTAGATGCTAGTGACTCCAAGAGGGGTATTTATGCTCGATAGTGGGTTCATGACTATTTAATCTAAGGGAAGTGACAGAAATCTCTAAGGTTGTAGATGTGCTATTGCCACTACGGAGAAAACAATGGTATCTTGTTCATGGAACAAGTGGATTGTTTACCTTACACACTTTTCTTAAATCAGTTATATATTGCTTGCAACTTAATACTGGAGGGGGGTCGGATGATAAACTGAATGTGGATTTCTAGTCATAGATGCATGATGGCGATCTATGTATCTTGTTGTATTGCCCAATTGAATTTAATAGAATCATATATGTCTAGTATTGCATTGTTATGCCTTGCTCAGTCCTGTCAATTGCCCTGCTATAATTTGTTTAGCCAGCATGCCATATTTCTTTATCTTAAGGAGAACACCTCTAGTGAACTATGGATCCCGGTCCAATCTTTACCATTGATATATCTTCCACTGTTACTGTTTACTTTCTGCAAACCAGTATTACCTTCCACACTATACAGTTAATCTTTTGCTAGAGCAACCGGTGAGATTGATAACCTCACTGTTCATTGGGGTAAAGTCTTGAGTTTGTGTTGTGTAGGTCTCCAAGTTGCTAGCAACACCTTTGAGTCATTTCCTTCCTCCTACCGGTTCGATAACCTCAGTTTCTTACTGAGGAAAGACTTGCTGATGTGCTCATCACACCTTGCTCTTGGGGTCTCCCAACTAAGTGATACCACGCGCCATCATCAACCATAACCAGATATCACACTTGACCTGTGTGAGAGTGGTCGTGAGACCTAAGCATGCGCTATGACTCGCAAGGGCCAAGCTAGCTAATCAAACAAGACAATGTGATAACCAAGGCAATATGGCAGAGCAGGTAAATAAAGGGACAGTACTAAAGCATCGACAACAAGGATAGCAGTACAAAAAGGAATGAAGTGAAGACTATAAATGCAAAATAGGTAGAAGGGGGAGAATACTCGCCTGAGAAGATCAACCGAAGGTTTGTCGTATCTCACACCGACTCATCGTCCTATTCGGTGAAGACGCAAATCACTATAAAGAACAACCGGTGCAATATTTAATACTACGGCGGAAGATTCGGCATATTTATGATATGATGCATGGCATGAAAATATGTGGCCCCACTTAGCAATATTAAGCGGAATTAGGATCCCGATATTTAAATAGAAGGTTCAAGTTATTTATCTATCCTGCAATTTAAATGTTGGCTTAACAAGATAAAACATGGCATCGGTTTGCTACACAAATTTAAATAGAGTAGATGTGTTAAGAGTAGCCCGCATATAGTTTCCATATTTAATTATTAGGCAAATCGACAAAATACCCCAAACAATTAAATATGTATGCAAGCATGAATAATTTAATTTGCAACATGTTCAATATAGCAATTTATAAAATAGGTAATCGGATAGAGGTCTGTAACACCCTCAGAATCGGACCTATGCAAGTTTTAGCGAAACCCGCCAAACCCGCATAGAAACGATTCAAAGGTGCCCACCAGGCACTTTCGTGCGGGTGGAAAACGAAGTAATAACATTACACAACAGTCCTCGATGGGACCCACAGAACAGATATATATAACAGCGACCCCATGAGTCAAGAATACAGATATAATATACAAAGATCCAAATCACCTTGAAAATGGTAGATCGTCCGACTACGGACAAGATGCAAATGGGGCTAAGAGCCCTGAAGAATAACCAATGGCGTCCATAACCCTGCCCAGGCCAAGCCGGAAGGGTAACCCTGCTAACGACGTCGATCTCAAAACCTGCTTAAACAAAAGGGGGTGCCGACAAAGGGCAAAGGAAAAAGAGGAGCGTCAGTACTGAGGCCAGTACACGGCGAGACTAGAATTCGGCGGTCCTCGCCTACAAAGGTATGGTGGACTGAAGCGGCAGCGGCAGCAAGCACTAAACAACCTATAGAGACTCGATACAACTGGCGGCAATCAGAGAGGGGTAAGAAAGACCTATTCGGAACCAACCTGATACTACCACCAATCAAACCCATCCTGGCGTTTCCCCCTTGACACCGATCGAGGAAGTCAACCGAGGAACTCACACAGTTGGCAGTTTTATTTATTCACTTATCGTTGCAGCAATTACTAGTCAGGTGTAGATAATCATCCTGATAAAATAAGCAGTGGGCACTTTTAGTTAATCATTCCGTTATAGTGGCAGTAATTACTGAGCAGATACAGATAACATGAGATAACCCAAAACCCAGCAGTTGTTGGTACTTTTATTCAGCCATTCCATTGTAGTTGCAATACTTACTAGTCAGGTACAATGGTCGCAAGCGACACTCCAAACAAGCAATGGTGGGCAGTATTATTTAGCCATTCTATTATAGTGAAGCTGATTACTAGTCATTATAAAGTCAAATTTATAGCAGTAAACTTTAGTTATGCTTGTCTATGGTCGAGATACTGTGCTCCAAGTCGTCCATAACCGCGGACACGGCTTTCAGAAAGTTTTAACCCGGCCGGGGTGCACAAATAGCAAAACACACATGATCAACCTCGGAAAAACCAAATCAAAACCCAACGAGGTCTTCACGACAGAGCAATCACAAGATTCAGAAATATTTCAGGGGGCCACCCCTTTGAGTAGATCCCGCAACGGAGTAAGCAAGCTCCGAGACGGACTCAAGGTTGCGCCAATGGCTGTAAGCGACTGGGAACCCGAAAGTGTGGCTGGGCTTGTCGATACCGCGTAATCACTCCGCATACCTAAACAGTACAGTGTGCTCCTCGCACAATTTTAAATACATAAGTAGCATGGCATAAGTACAGGATCGTAAATAAAACCTCAAACTAGTTGTGGCCCCAAGAAATAAGACGGAATCAAGCTCTGGCTAAGGGGGGGCCCATACTCCCCATATGTGGATAGCGCGATAAAACAAGGAACAGGTATCAAGTACTCGGGGTCCTACGGGACACAAGTGGGCGTTCGGAAACCAAATGTTATCTATCACCCACCGATGCCTCTGCTTACTTCAATTTTAGTTGTTTAAACAGGAATAGAAGTGAACGATAAGTAAAACTATGATCATCCCCAACATCAACATGCGGCAATACATCAACAACTGTGGCACTTGACAACACGCAACAGCACTTAAGCAAGCGACTACGACGCGCAAGTCCAACTATCTACCTAACAACAGGTAATAGGATGTGTCCAAGGCAATAT
Source organism: Avena sativa (assembly GCA_916181665.1). Lineage (NCBI taxonomy): Eukaryota > Viridiplantae > Streptophyta > Magnoliopsida > Poales > Poaceae > Avena > Avena sativa. The sequence continues at coordinate 20,704,076 of OV702282.1, read as the reverse complement.
AAGGCTGCAAGGGATATCACAGGTACGGAAACTAAAGCACCGCAACACAGATAGCAATAGATCAACAGGAGGGAATAAGACTATAAAAGTAAGATAGGTAGAAAGGGGAAGATGCTCGCCTGAAAACATTGTCGAAAGGTTCATCCGAGGATCGGGGCGAAGCTCACATCAATTCAACGGCCTTATCCGCGAAGAAGCAAAACACTAGAATAAACACCGGATGCACTATTTAAGATTACGGCAGAAGATCGGCATGATCCATGTATGATGAATGACATGGCAAAGATGCGATGCACTTAGGTCATATTAAGCGGAATCGGGGTCCCGACAATAATTAGGTGGTTCAAGTTATTTATCTACCCCGCAAATTAAATGTTGTTTAACATGGTAGAAGATAGCACCGGGTTCGCTACACAAATTTAAATGAGGCCAATATGAGACTAGATTTGCCCGCATATGGGCCCCATATTTAGTTATTAGGTGAATCGGCATAAGGCCCCCAACCACATGACAAGTATGCATGCATGAACAATTAAGTATGCAACAGGTTGTTATTTCATTTATAAAATAGGGCTCGAGAAAGGGTTCACACATTGGGGGTCTCGACGATCTTGGGTCTCCGGGGTTCGGGGTTCGACAGGGTCCAGGGTCTGGGGTTCGGGATTCGACGGAACATTCTCGGCGGGATCGTTCTGGGACTCCGGGGTCGTTCTCGGCGGGCTTGGCGTTCGGAAGGAGAACTTGGCTCGTGTCGGGGCGCATCGGATTCTTTCGGGTCGGTGCCGTTCTTGTCGTTGCGGGGATCTTGCCGGGTCCGCGGTCGGGTCGGACTTGGCGTTCGGGATGCAGAACTTGGTGTCCAGGACGGAGAACTTGAGGGTCCAGCGTCTCGGTGTCCTCGGATCCGAGCGGAAGAACTTGTCGGGCCGGGTCCGGCCTTCGGGTCTTGGTCGGGTCGCCGGTAGTTCTTGGTGTCCAGGGATGCTCCGGTTCGGGGGGGGGGGTTCGCCGCGCCGCGAGGTAGATCTTGTCGGTTCGGCGTCATCGCCCCTAGTTTCCACGACGAAGTACTCGGGGTTCCACTCGATTGTCGATGGCCTTCGAGTGACTCTATGTGCAACCTTCGATAGCATTGGCATCGGGCCAGTCTTGTCGGCAGAACTTGTCGGATCCCAGCTTGATGTTAGATCCTCTACGGAAGCCCTTGGTGTTGGATGTACTCGCGACAAGTTTAACATCACAGCATGCATGCGCGACTGCGACAGGCAACGGTCACGGCAGGGCGGAACCGCAGCGAGGCTGCTTGCGTGGCCACACGGACGGAGGGTCTGCCGCCGGCGGGGTCGCTCCGGCGGGCGAGCACGGGGCCGGTCGGAGGAAGGCGAGGTCGACGGTGGGCTTGCGGCGGGGACGGCCGGGGCACGCGGTCGCTGGCGAGCGCGGCGACGGAGGCGGACGGTTCGGGGGCGAGGCGGAGGGGCCGAGGAGCTTGGGGGTCCGGCGACGGCGGCGCGCGGAGGACGCCGGAGAGGAGGAAGAGCACGGCGGCGCGGTCGGCTCGGGCAGGCTCGGAGGAGAGCCGGGCGGAGGAGGGGCGCGTGCTGGCGGCGCGGGGCGGGGTCGAGGCGGAGGAGGGGGGACGTACGCGCGGCCGGGCGCGGTGAGCAGCGGCGGCGAGGGGGCGCTGCGGCGGCGCGCCTGGCCGGGGGTGGCTCGGGACGGGGAAGCTGGGCCCGTGAGCGGCGGAGGCGAGCGCGGAGGAGCGGCGGAGCGAGGTTGGCGGAGAGGAGGAGGGGCGGCGAGGTGCGGGCGAGGCCGGCGACGCTTGGGGAAAGCGGAGGCGGGCCGGGGCCGGGGCGGGATGCGGTGGAGGCGCGGCGCTCCGGCGAGGACGCGGTGGAGCAGGGCGGCGAGGTGCGGGCGACGGTGGCGGTAGGGCCGGCCGGCGCGCGAGGCCGGAGGAGGGGGCCGCGCGGCCAGGCGAGGGAGGGACGAGCGGCGCGCGGGGAGGCTAGGCCGCAGGCGCGCGTGCGGGGAAGAAGATGGGGTCGGTTCCAGGAGGTGGGCCAGGCGTGCGTGGGAGTGCGTGTGTGCCTGGGTTGGGGAGAGAGAGGAGAGAGAGAGGGGGTGGAGGAGGTGGCAGGGTCTGGTTGGTGGGGAGTTTGGGGAGGGTGAGGTGGCAGCGTATGAGTGGCCAGGGTGATGTGGAGGCTGGGTTGGGGTAGAAAGATGGGTAGGTTTAGGATTTGGAAGGGCGGGTGTAGTTGGACCGTTTTAATTTCTGGGGCGGTCGTTCGGGTCAATCGGCCCGTTCGACTGCCCCGCCCAAAATAATTTAATATTTTTATTTGATTGCGACGAACTTTGTAAATAGTTTTGGACAAACAAAATATCCGGCAGCATCCGGGGTTTTGCGTTTGAATTAAGACGGCCGCTTAGAAAACATGAACCAGTTTATCCGCAAATAATTTTATGCAAGCAAATGCAAGATGATGACGATGCTCAAGTGCAATGTGGCATGATGACATGAGCATGCGGTCATGATGATGCACTACACAAAAACAACGCGATTTTCTAGTAGTGGTTTTGCGGGATGCCACAAGGTCACACATCGGGGCGAAGGTCTTGGTTCCAAGGGTTCGACAGGGTTCAGTATCAGTAGGATCGGCCTTCAGATTTCGAGGTCGGGGTCTTCGTGTATGAGAAAGAGGTATTGGGTTCGACTGGTTTTTATTGTTCCGGTGGAGCGCTTTAGACACACCACGTATCCTCCACTTCACTTCATTTGACCTCTTCACCAAAACATAGCCACACCACCACATCTGAACACCAGAACCACGACACACAAACTCCACCATCACCACTTCACATTAACAGGAAAGTTGGTTGATAGGATGCCTTGTCCCGGTCAGACATTACCTCGAACACCTAGCGGTCCGGGTGCAGCGGGAGGGCGAAGAGCTCGCGTGGCGGTCAAGGGAAGCAGAAGGGCACCGCGAGGTACAGATCAAGGAGGCGCAACACGCGCAGCACTGGGAGGAGGAGAGGTTGTCGTCGCCACGGATAGGAGGGGGTCACGCGCGAGCGGCATGGCGTTGGGAATGACACACGGAATCGAGACACAACGGCGGCCTACAAATGCACGCGAGGATGAGCAAGGCTGGAGCAGAGGGAAGGCAGACGGAGGTGGAGGGCGAGGCGACGGTGCCATGGCAGTGGCGTAGAGCGGGAGGAGGGAGACGTGAGAAGGGGAGGAGGCTCTCTCGGGGCCTGGAGGCGAGGCTCCAGAGGTGCTGGCGGCGGGCACCGCATGGCAGTCAGCGGTGCTCGGGGACGAGCTTCCAAGGGAGGAGGCGACAACAAGGATAGACAAGCGAGGAAGGCGGCAGGATTGGGAGGAAGGGTGGCGGCGCTGGTGGAGGAAGGAAGGGATCGCGGGATTGGGTCCTGGCGTGCATGCGTTGGTTCCGTGTCGAGTGCGTGTGTCCTGTGTGAGTTGGGTTCTGACCCAACGTGGGTGCGGTGGTGTGTGCGTGTGTGCTGCCGTGGACCCAGATCTGGCCAACGGGCCGGCCCGGCACGGCCTAGGCCCGGCACGTGCCAAACGGGCCGGCACGCGGCACGGCACGTCGTGGCCCGCCAAGCCACGTGCCATGCCGGGCCGTGCCACGTGCCCCGCATGGCGGCCCGAGCCCGGCACCTGGCCTAAACGGGCCGGCCCGCGGCACGTCAAGCACGCTGGGCCGTGGCCTTTTTCTGCGGGCCCGTCAAAATTTAGCCTTAAAAACGTGTTAACCTGAACTAAAACAGCTAGAATTCATTGTCTTTGTGGTAGAGTGTGGCGTGGAAGACCAAGAGGTCCGAGATTCGACCCCCTGCAGCACCTATTTTTGCATATATGTTCAGAAAATCGCCGCCGCTGCTGTTAACGGGCCGTGCCGGGCCGGCCCGCGTGCCCGGGAAGGCGGCACGGGCACGGCACCCGCGTGCCACGGGCCGGGCACGGCCCGTTAAGCCACGTGCCGGGCCGTGCTCGGGCCGAGCTTTTTTTGCGTGCCGCGGGCCGGCCCGCCCAGGCACGGCCCGATGGCCAGGTTTGGTTGGACCTAGGGTGTGTTGTCTTGGGTATAGGTAGGGAGTGCGTGCGTTGTGTTTGTTGCGTGTGGTTCTGTGTGACCGGCAGCGGCGGGGTGTGGTGTGGACGGGTTTAGGTTTGGATAGAATTAGGGTTTGCTGTGCGGGGTAGTAGGTGCTAGCTGGGCCAACCAGCCGGCTGCCTCTCCTAAAATATCTTTATTTTATTTATTTTATTTTTAAATAGGTTTTAATAAATAGTTTTTAGATAAAATAAAAGATCTAGAAAAGACTAGGGTTTTGATTTAAAATTAAAGAAGGGACTAATTAGAAAACAAAATAGGATTTTGGTTAAAATATTTTATAGCAAAAGTATACATTATGTTATGATGATGCAAAATAGAAAATAACACGCAATTTATTTTTTAAAAAAAATCGGACGTTACACACGCCCTATCATGAATGTCATGTGCGCTACGTGCCATGAAAATGTTAACCATGGGATTTGACGAGTTTTGGAAAAAAATAACTTCGTGGTATTGTTCTTTCATGTATAGGCACTATTGGGTTTCAAACGAAACGAGAAGGTTGTTAAGGCCATGCCGATCAACATCATAGTTTACGACCTGATGGAGTTCCCGCCGTAGATGGCTGCATCTTAGGATAGTAAGCATTGTTGATCATGAGAGTTTTTAGACATATAGTGGATCATGCTTCCTATCTAAATCATGGTTACGAATTTCAGCTGAGATTACCGAAATTTAGCCATTTTGGCCAGGACCGGTAAGATAATTTACCAAACAAAAACTTTCTAAATTTCGGGATTTTTTGTTGAATTATCTAAAATATTTTATATTTGGTAGAATTTTATTTGAAACTCCTAAATTTTGGTTTAATTTTAGCCAAAGTTCGTTTCAATGTTTAAATTTTTATTCTTGCATTTCATCCGAGATTTGACCGAATTCACATAAATAGCCGAATTTCAGCCACTTCGCTCAGACCCGATAAAAAACCAAAACCAAAACCAAAATCCGAAACCTTGATCTAACTACATTGGTTAAATGAATTTCGCAAAAAAATCGACTCTAGCATGGTGGAGCTGGGAGTACAAAGCACGAGTGTCTAAGGGCATCCGTAATGTAGGACCCACCCGGCTTATGAGAATTACCACAATGTATAGGTCAACATTTTCCACAAGATAGGACCCACATCGCTTGATGATATTACTCCATGCAAGAGAGAGGAGCGAGGGGAAATGATTTTTATATTCTCTATGGGCAACCCACAAGCTTGAGGTAACTTTATTTTCTCCACAATGCACTACTATATGCCTTAAGGTGTGATTTTTTTACACATTGCGGATGCCCTAAGGGAAAAAGCAAATAATGGGCCCACTTGGCAATGTATGACCAAGCTATAAAACTCTCATATAATAGTTCTTCAGTTTAGTGGGTGCCACGAATCATCTCCTTTAGACACTAGTGGAGCTTATTACTTGTAGTATAGTAGTATTTCTGTTACTTAGACATAAGTAGATGCTAACCTTTGTCCACGTGTTGTACTTGCAGAGAGAAAAACGTAGGCAGCGAACGAGGGCAGCAGTGAAGATAGAAGAGGAGTTGAAGGCGGTTCGATGTCAGAGCAAAGTTTATGATGGGTTCCTGACACGAGGTGCTCCTCACTCTACTAGTAGTAGTAAATGTCAAGACCTATGCACGCAAAAAAATTGGAAGTGTGTTTTCTCTCTCCTTCGCTGCCTCTCATCTCTTCCCCCCCTCTCCCCTCGCGCACTGGCACGGCTGATCTCTCCCTCGTCCACAATGTGGCACTGTGCACGTGTGCCTCGGTACGGCGGCTCCGTTTTTTTCTTTTTTGAGAGAGAGGGCGGATATGTTTCTCTAGCGTGTTCGGCAGCCGTGTTGGTGTGGAGTAGGAGTAGTACATAGGAATAAAACCACTTTGGTCCTTAGCAGCAAATAGATTCAAACTTTTCTGGTTTTCAAATTTTCACATGCTTCCCAAACATCAAGAGGGAAAGGTTATTCAAAAGACCGACCATTCGTAGTATTACTTATTATCTTATCTTTTTCATCAAAAAAACTATATAGTTTACGGATAACTTTGATCATGGACCGCTGGATCTTCTTTTCCAAACATTGCTAATCGTTGGATCTTTTTTTCTATTCTTATCATCTAGAAGATTCTATTGATAGTCCTAAGCAAAATGAACGCTATTGTGCGCAAAACTCAAAACACACTTCATTGCTTAGTTTTAGGGACCTTGTGCTAAATGGATGGACTTGGATGTAATCTTCATTTTTTACGTGGTCCTTGATGTAACTTGTACTTCCACCGACCATGTTAACAGAAGCACCTCGCTTTGGGGGGGGCCTACCACAGTTAGAAGAAAATGCAACCCTCCCAATTATCACACAAAGTGGACCACAGTTTCTTATATAATTCCTTTTTCAAGCTTCCTAGCTAACTTCGCACACTTCACTTAATTCTTTGTTGATTGAAAGAAATTAAGTCAAACTTGAGCTACAAGTAAGCGCGGTAGGTTAATTTCTCTTGAACAAAATATAATTTCAGAGGTATGTTCTTGTGCAAACAATGTTGTTGGTGTGAATTTACAACTATTTTCACTACTAGGAAAATGGCTATAGGTAATCAACACATCTGTGGCTCACACGGTTGAAGTGCCCACGGCTAAAACAGACGTGGCTGACCTGTGGGCAGTGCCCTACTAGTAACTAGAACAACCGTGGAGCACATGGTCATAGTGCGCCACAAATATGTGTGGACCAGGGCCCTGCTGGCCGCATGCCAGATACCCGTAGCGCACTTAGGGTTGGTGCGATACTCCTGTTAGTGTTAGTCGTGGCGTACTTGGGTGGGGTGCGCTACGGCTAAGCGCATGCCCCTCTGCTCTGTAAACGGTCAGACACATCTGTGGCGCACTATGGCATGTGCGCCACGGTTGTTATTATTCCATGTGGCGCACTTGGGCCACGTGCGCCACGGATGTGTCGACCCTTTTTTTTGGCAGCTCCACTTTGTACACATGTGTGATCATCCACCACCCCACACTTCACTTTCCCCTTCTTCTTCCTCCTTAGATCTAGTCGGGATCCTTCTCCTTCCCACCTCAATTTCTCCACTCATGCACCATTTTTAGCATGTAGAACTTGCCTTGGATGTTACATACGTAATAGAGGAAGCTCTCCGGTCTCTCATGTCCTTCTCCGGTCTCACGCACCTCTCCTTTCCATCTTCCTCGCGATCGGTCTCTCATCTCGGTAAGTTGTCCATGTAAGGATGTGTTCATGTGTATATGGATGATATGCTCATATGTATGTAGATGATCGATGCTCATGATGTGTGTACGGAGAGGATCGATGGTCATGTGTGTATATATATGGAGAGTATCGATGCTCATATGCATGTGTGTATGGAGAGGATAATGATATGTTCATGTGTGTATGGATCAGTCTCTCTCTCTCTTGTGTTTGTGTGTGCACAAGTTGCCATTTGTTTTGCCAAAATGTTGATTCATTTCCATTTTGGCAAGACTATGGCATTTTGCAAAGGTCCTAATTTTAGGATAGGTCATGCCGAAATTTTCTATCGACCATTGCATGCATGCATTTATTATGTGGTTCTAATAGACTTCTAATTGTACCGTGTACACCGTGCAGGCAAAAATGGTCCACATAATGAGCGAAGGCATTGTGGCTAGATTTTTGAAATGCGCAACGGCCGACATGATACGAAATAACAAGACGGATTTAAGATGTCCGTGCAGAAGATGCAAACTCAACTGGGTGATCGACCCAGATTCCGAGAATCTGCAAGCGCACCTGCTCCGCCATGGTTTCATGGATGGATACACTCGTTGGATAAGCGATGACGAAGACGATGGAGACAGTGAAGGTGGGCAACATGACGATGATCATCATGGCGAGGACGGGCGAGATGATGAAGAGTCTCCTGGTGAAGGTGCGGAAGCAGACCGGGATGATGATCTAGATGCCGGAGGAGCAGACGACGATGGAACAACGTCAGGCTGGGTGCGGGACCCTTATGTGCAAGAGCTGCTTCTCAAGCAGACGAGTAACGCCAGGGCTGCGGCTAGAGAGAAAGCCAAGCTTGCGCAACTTGAGAAAGACGCGGTTACTCCATTGTATGAAGGATGCAGGCCCGATGATACACGGTTTAATGTAACGCTCAAGGCTATGGAAATGAAGGCAAAACACAAATTGAGCGACGCAAGCTTCGATGATATGATGGCATTCTGGCACGATCGTCTCCCGGAGGGGAACACGTGTCCAACTAGTATTGAGGACGCCAAGAAAATCGTCTGTCCTCTCGATCTACCACACGTTATATATCACGTATGCATCAACGATTGCATCATTTATCGGGGCGAGGACGCGGAGAAAACCACATGTCCGGTGTGCGGCGTCAGTCGATACAAGAAAGGGAAGAAAGCACCTCGAAAAGTGGTATGGTACTTTCCTATCACTCCTCGTCTGCAACGCTATTTCGCGGACCCTAAGGAAGCGAAGCTCATGCAATGGCATGCGGAAAGGAAGAAGCCATGAGATGATGATGACCCCGAAAAGGATGAGCTGCTGACGCACCCTTCAGATGCTAGCCAGTCGAAAGCATTGGACCTCGAATTCCTAGAATTCGGTGGAGATTCGAGGAACATCAGGCTTGGTGCGAGCACCGATGGACTCAATCCGTTCGGTAGCTAGAGCAGCACGCACAGCACTTGGCCCGTGTTTGTATGGATGTACAATGTCCCTCCATGGTTGTGCATGAAGAAGAAGTACATACAAATGAGTATGCTAATTCAAGGGCCGAAACAACCTGGTACCAACATCTATCTGTATCTCGGGCTGTTGAAAGAGGAGCTAGCCACGTTATGGGAATCTAGAGCCAATACTTACGATGCCGTCGCACAAGATTATTTCACTATGAGAGCCGCGTTGGTCACTACGGTGCAAGACTATCCAGGTTGCGGGTATATCTCGGGGCAGGTTATCCAAGGATTCTGCGCATGCGTTAGGTGCATGGATAACACAAGCTATCTCCAACTAGAGAAAGATCCAGGGTCTTCGAAAACCGTGTTCATGGTGCACCGGAGGTGGCTCGGCAAGAATGATCCATGGAGAAAATGTGGAGACATGTTCGATGGCAAATCCGAGACCCGAGGAATCCCAGAGCGTAGGAGCAGCGAAGAAGTGGAAGAGTTGCTGAAAAACTGGAAAGATTGTCCTAAGCCTGGAAAGAAGCGAAAGAGGCAGCAAGACAAGCCGCTGATGAAGGTATGGAAAACAAGGTCTGTTTTCTGGGAGTTGCCATACTGGAAGTTTCTCCGCACGCCTCATAGCCTCAACATCATGCATATCATGAATAACGTGTGCGAGAGTCTGGTCGCCACCATAATCAACATGCCAGATAGGACGAAAGATTGTCCGAAATCAAGGCACGACCTGATATTCATGGGTATCCAGAAGGAGCTTCACGGAGGACGCACTACTCCTGATGATCAGGAAGATGACGATGATCATGAGTCGGAGACGACACAAGGTCGTCGGAAGGGTAAAAATTTCAAGAAGAACGAATATTACTGCCCTCCTTCTTGCTTCGCTCTAAGCCAGGATGAGACCAAACAGTTTTTCAAGTGCCTTCTAGGAGTCAAATTTCCTTACGGCTACGCGGGCAAGATAAGCAGATACCTAGACGAGGCGAAACAGAGGTCCAGTGGCATGAAGTCTCACGACTGTGCCGTGCTAATGACGCAGGTACTTTCGGTTGCACTAAGAGGGATAATGGACAAGCACGTCCGTGAAACTTTATTTGGCCTCTGCAAGTTTTTCGACGTCATCTCTAGGAAGTCGATTGGCATGAATCAGCTCGGGAGGCTACAGGAGGAGATCATGGTGATACTATGCGAGATTGAGGTCTACTGGCCACCCGCATTCTTCGACATTATGGTGCATCTGCTGGTCCATGTCATGGAGGACATCATCCAACTCGGGCCGATGTTCCTCCGCAGCATGATGGCGTTCGAAAGGATAAACAGACACATCAAAGGATACGTTCACAACAGGTCCCGTCCAGATGGAAGCATAGCCAAGGGCTTTCTGGCCGAAGAGTGTATCTCTTTCTACACGAATTATCTAGACATCGAGAACCCTGTCGGTCTTCCCGTCAACAGGCACCTTGGCAAGCTCGACGGATCTGGTCACCAAGAGGGTCGTCACATACTGCATGCAGACTTCGATTTTCGACGCGCAGACTTTGATCGAGCAAACCTCGTCGCGCTACAGCATTTAGAACTGGTCGATCCTTGGGTACAGAAGCCCAAAAGGTTAATCGAGAAGAAGTACAGTGATCGGGGCATACAGAGGACGCAGGGAGTAATAATCAAAGAGCACAACTCAGATTTCACGCGTTGGTTTAGGCAGACGCTCCTTGATAATCCCCGCGATCAGCTTCTTCTGACATGGAAAAGATCATATTCACCTTGTCGCAGGGACCGATGCAAAACCTGGTGACCTATCAGGTGTATGATATCAACGGCTACACATTCTACACGGAGGAAAAGGACAACAACTGTGATTATCAGAACTCGGGCGTAACGTCGGAATTCTACACCGATGACAACGTGAAGGAAAGATTCTACGGAAGAATCGAGGAGATCTGGGAGCTCGACTACTGTGGAGAAAAGGTGCCGATGTTCCATGTCAGATGGGCAAAGAGCGTCGAAAGATAAGATAGGTATTTCACAACCATGGTTATACCCGAAGCAGCCAAATCCAAGGCCGCCGGTGCGAACGTGGCCGCGAAAAATGAACTGTGGGTACTGGCTACCAAAGTGGACCAATGTTTTTTTATTACCGACCCGACAAAGCCTATCCGTGTTGTTGCGGGGAGAGGAAAAAGAAACATCATCGGAATGGATGGAGTCGCCAACGAGCAAGACTTCGACCATTACGGCGATCCAAAGATTGAAGACGACAACGACTATGATGCAGCAATATACATCACAAGAAGAAAAAGGACAACCCTACCCAAAAAAGGTAGCCCGTTCGAAAGAAGAAATATTAAAGTGCCGGGGCTAAATTATTCAACCGCGACAAAGAAGGGAAAAAAGATTGTAAAATGCTAGATCAAAAAACATTGTAAAACGCGTGGTCGAAAAATATTATAAAGTGCGGGTGGTCGAGTAGGGCCGTGCCCGATTCATATTATTATGGACAAATTATTGTGAAATTTAGTTATACTTTGAATCATATTATTTGTACCACTTTTATGACATATATTATTACTTTTGGGCATTTTTGGAACATTTAAAAGTATTTATAAAATAAAAACAAAACAAATATGGCATATATTACCACTTTTGGGCATTTTTGGAACATTTACAAGTATTTTTAAAATAAAAATAAAAAAGGTGGGCACCAGGATTCAAACCTGGGTGCTCATATAGGTTCAGAATAGAGCAGTGGGCGGAACCAGTGGGATAGGCTAGTGTAGTTGTTAGAAGCAGTGCTGCAGTAATGTTATAGAGTCGTTAGAAGCCGATAGGCGTTGCGCACTAGCCCGGAGTGCGCTATAGATATCCGTAGCGCACTATGCCAGAGTGTGCTACGCCTATATGGGCTTTATCCACGTGTGTGCGGGCCACGTCGCTCTCTCACCAATCTCATCCCAGCACTCGCTCGATCTACCCGCCGTGCTCGATCTGCCAGCTGCCGCCATGGCGCTCGATCCGCCAGCCTCCGCCGCCGCCGCGCTCGATCCCCCCAGCACCCTCCGCTCGAGGAGGAGGCCGTGGAGGAGGAGCCCCACCCGCGTCCGAGGAGGAGGCCCGCGTGCGTGTCCGAGGAGGAGGAGGAGGAGGCCGCCCGTGTCCGAGGAGGAGGAGGAGGCCGTCGTCGTCCGCCCACCATCGTCCGCTTGTCGTCCTCCGCCCTCCATCGTCATCCTCATCTTAGAGGTTAGCTAGCGTCGTCCCTCCCCTCTCTCCCTCTCTCCCTCTTTGCCCTCACTCTGTAGGCGACAAGAAGCTATCTAGGGTTAGCAAATTAATCTTGAATGTTAGCCCATGATTGAAACTGCAGTTGATATAATCTAATGTGTTGATAGTGAGGTTGACAGTGAGGTTAGAAGTTGATATAATATTATATGTTGATAGTGAGTTTTAGTTGATATAATCTGCTAGGGTTAGGAAATTCATCATACTTACTTTTTTAACTGTTGTGTTGACAGTGATATTTTAGCAAATTAATCTGCATGCATAGGAGTATCATCTCCAGGTGATATAATCTTTTAGCAAATTAATCTCTAGGTGATATAATCTGTTGACAGTGAGGTTGATAGTGATTAGATGCAGAGCAGTAAAGTTAGCAAATTAATCTTGTGCCCTGATATTTTAGCAAAATAAAGCACTCGTTTGATCTCTGTTGACATTGAGCTCTGAGATTGTGGTCAACAATATGAAACACAGCCAGATTAGTGTGACCCATTCAAAACATAGAATGAAGGGACCTTGCATAGTGGCATACTGCAAGAACAAGAACTAGCTGGTACTCAAGAAAAAATGTTTCCATATTTTTAAGACACTGACTAGCTAGGTTCAGATTAGGGCTAGTGTTGTGTAGATAGATTAGATTAGATTAGAAGTGATATTTTACAGGTACCTCTGCTTGGATGGGCTAGATTGCAGTGGAGTGTAGCTGGTTGTAGTTTTTGGATGCATATTTGTACGAGTGGTTGTAGTTTTTGGATGCATATTTGTACGGGTGGCAAAGAAAAATCTTGATGTATGTGCTGTATATGTGCTGCTGGCTATACTGCTTTTGCAAAGCTACTGTTTTGCAAAGCTACTGTTTTTGCAAAGCTATCTGGAGCTACTGCTTTTGCAAAGCTACTGTATGTGCTTCTACTATATGTGCCGCGGGTTGCTACTACTATATGTGCTGCTGGCTACAAAAAACTACTGTGCTGCTAATACTATATGTGTTGCTGGATCTGGCCATTTATTTTTATATACCTAGTAATGATCTTATGCTTGTTGTGCTGGTAATGTACTGGCTGTGCTGGTTGTACTTGTGCTTGTAAGAAGCACTTTATTATATCGTGTATGTAGGTTCTTGTATGAAATGAGTCCCGATTTTTGCCGGAATGTTGATTAACTTCCGTTTCGGCAGAAATCGGGCACTCCTAGTTTAAGAAAATTAGCAAAGGTCATGCCGGATTTTTCCGTGCATTTAACCAATTACTTGTTTTTATTAGTACAAAGATGTGTGACAACAACGAGGCTGGATGTTCTAAGCGCATCAGCGCTGAAGGAGAACTCAGACCTCCGAATAAACAATTGACATTCTGGGAGGCGGCCCAGCGGCTAGAAGACGATGAAGAATACCATCCTTCGGAGAGCGAGGATGATGAGATGGAAGACTCGGAGGAAGAAGCCGAAGGAACGGCGGGTGATGAAACCACTAATGGAGGCGAGGGCACAGGGAGTGGTAGCAATCCTCCTAAGAAGAAGAAGAAGCCGAAGGAACGGCGCCCAAACACGGTCGGCACCGTCAGGGAGGAAATTACCGAAGTGAGCCCATCAGGGGTTCCTTTGCCCTTGTCGTCAAAGGGTACGGTGGGCAAGTGGCGGCGATCACCCGGAAAACCATCTCGATCAACACCGAGAATCTCCGACATAAAGATAATGGCTACTTGCGCACACTCCTCTTCGAGAAGCTGCACGCAAGATACAAGTTCCCCGCTAAGTATCAGAACACAAATTATCATGGGAACGAAGTAAACAAATCCGCCCTCACAAAGATGAGCACCGCCCTGGCCAGTTGGAGAACCTGGATAAATAAGAAGATCTATAAAGAAGGCAAAAGTCTCGAGGAGAACTAGAAGATTGACCCGCAGATCACCGGAGATCAGTTCTGGGAGTTCAAGGAGAGGTGTGAATCCGAAAGAGCCCTGGCCAATAGTAATCGGGGAAAGGTGCTGTAGGCGATGAATATAGGTCATCACCATCTCGGATCTGGTGGATACAGAACCGCGAAGGCCAAATGGAATAAGGAGGACGAAGAGTATAGATCCAAGGGGATAGAAACCCTTTGCGAAATTCGAACCCGGGCAGGTTCGAAACTTCATCAGGGCCCGTTACCATGTGGACCCAAAAACCAAACAACTCACCGCGAATCCTACGGTGAAGGAGTTCGAGGAAATTGTGGTAAGTAATCTAATTACCGCGGATCAACTCGATTGCATTCTAATCGATGATCTAAACGATTCACTATTACTTCTTCTGCAGGAGGAGGAAATTGTTGCTAGTCATGGATCCCAGGGTTCCTCATCCCAGGGGTCGACGGCGGCCACCCGGTGGGATAACCATTTTAACAGGGCGATGAACCGGACCAAGAAATAGAGCCGGTTACGAAGAAGCCATCGTCGGCTGGCCGTCTGGCCGGCCTCAGGGGTAAGAATTGGGTGGATCATTTTGGTCCACCGCCGAGGATGCATGTGGCGCCGTCGGTAAGGAGCGAGGAGGAAAACCGCGACGTTTAAGAACTTGAGGAACAAGTGGCGCAGATCTCGCAGATCGTCCAAGATAACCTAGAAATCACCCTCACGTCCTTCCTCCCTACCTTGGTGGAGTCAATAGCGAATTGGAGTGCGGGTGGTCGAGTAGGGCCGTGCCCGATTCCAAGCATGGTCTGCAGCCACTCGAACAACGCGGCGCCGATGAATCAGGCGAACTACATGTTCGTGACTCCGCATGCTAGCACCGCAGCTCCGCAAGTGTTGGTGACTCCCCCTGCTATCTTCGCGGCGCCGGACATGTTGGTGCCCCCCTGCCATCATCGCGGCGGCACCGGAGCTCCAAGCACCCGGTAGGGAGAATACACCAGCGGCCAGCATCGCGCCATCAAGCAGCCCTTCCATCTCTTGCACGCCCGTCACCGTATGCGGTGCCTCGACATTAGCCAATCTCGACGCCATCACGGTAAACAAATTTCTTTACCACTTCCTCGCCATCTATTACTCTTATGGCATCTCTGACGACGACGTACATGTTTTCCGCAGACGGATGTTCCTTGCACTCTCTTATGCTACGTGAACAACGAGCTGAGGGATGTTACCAAGGGTACCATCGTTCAACCCTTGTAGCGCACATTCCACTCAAGGCCGATGCCAGATAGCATGCACAGCGTTAAAATTAGTCAGGTGCTAAGGGGCTGCGATGACTTGGAACCTCCCATTCAACCCCCAGGAGAGGATGAAGAAGAGCCGGCTGTCCTCAGAAGTTGCTTCGCCTTATTCTTGCAATGGCCAAAGAGCATGATCCGTTTGGGGACGGCAGGGCCATCACGCCACAGACAACAGCACTGCCTGTCGTGCCAGCGACAAGCGGTGGCAAGGCCCCCTTACCGCCCTCGCCGTCACCTCCACACGGTGGGTCAGATGATCATGTTGATGATATGCACATGGCACAGGATCCGGCCGAGGACGACAAAGACTGGAATGATCACTTCTTCAACACTCAGTTTAGCAACGAAGACCTAGCTGGTGGCCCCATAGAGAAAGCCACTATCACCAAGCGTCTGTTTGGTTCTCAGGAGACGCCTCCAGCTTGCGCCTTTATAGAGCTAGCTGATACAACCAAACAACCCTTTATTCTAAGCCCTGACACACTACATAGGGCATCCGGTGCTCAGATTGTGATGCATGCCCGCTCTCCAAAAGGAAAAAAGGGCAGGAAAAGAAAATCTAGCAGCTCGAGCCAGCCGGTAGCGTCAACTGCGAATCCGATCAGGTTTCGGGACAGGCCACCAAGACCCGAGGGTATTATGTGGAGGATTCATGTGGCGGGTGAGCCCATGCTACCTAATAATTTGCGGAGGTTCGCCAGTTCGGAACTGCAGAGTGTGCATGACGGCGTGCTGACGATAGAGAGACGCCGTCTATCAGAGAAACATCCCTCGCACCCTGTATTCGTGGTTAAGGTGCCACCAGGCTTGGGCTTCGTCGACAATGCCCCTGCGGATTTGTTCTTCCTGCGGTTCGACGACATCTTCAATATGTTCCACCTATACCCGCTGCACTATACCATGGTCCGCCTGTTTTATCTTAGCCTGGCCATGCAGATCATTAGAGAGAACACACCGGGCATCGCTATAGTGGACCCCTACTACATGCGTGATGGCTCCTTGGGTTCCCCCGCTGAACGACGTATCATGGCCTCGTACCTAAAAAATCCTCGTGGCGAACAAGACAAAGGAATACATTCTCGTGCCTTACTTTCCCGAGTAAGTCGTTATTCACTCGCCATCGTCGATTGGCTTTATTAGATTATCATCATTGTTTTTCCAACACATTCCATTTGAATTTTTTGGGCCGAGATGAACACTGCACGCTCATCTCCTTATCACCGAAGCATTCCCACGCCACGTATTTCGACTCGGGGAGTCTAGAAAAGAAGAAAAACTATGACAAGATCAAGGAAGTTCTGGATGATGCTCTCACTGGCTATGCCTCGACGGAAGGCACCACCTTCGTGCGTACGAAGGTCAAGTTCGATAGGCACGTCTTCAACCATGTAATGGAGTTCCCCTGTGTGAAGTAGCCGGAGAACAGTAAGAAGGAAGCCTACTATGCACTCCATCACATGAGGGCGTTCCTACTTGACCAGCAGAATTCTACGCTGCCAGATCATCTCAAACAGTGGGCCGAAGCAAAGACCAAGATCACTGATTCAGATATTAGACAAGAGATGTATCGCATCCAGCAGCAGTTTGGGGCAATCATCTTTTGTGATGTCATGACTTCGGGGGGGGGGGGGGATCTTCTACGGAGGAAATATCCCGAATAACCGTGACATAGAAGATCGCCTAGAGATGCAGGGTGACTATAGGAAGTTCATGACAAGACAAGGCGTCCTCCTGTTCCCTAAGTCGAGCCAGAAGGCTTGATGTTGGCCTAGTTGTAGTTACAAACTATATATGACCTTTGTGTGTGTGTGGACCAGTGTACATGCTACTACTTATCTTATTAGGTTTATGAATCATCGCTTATTTATTTTGCTTATTATTATTATATATCAATCAATGCTTGGTTTTTTTGCTTACTCTTTGGTCGTTTGCTCACTTTAGTCCTTCTTTTTTCCTTACTCTTTTTTCGAGAATAATACCGATGATTGAAATGTCGTGACACACTATATATGTGAATGTGCTAAAACGGTATTGTGAGCCTTGTGATATGCACAAGTCCAGGTCTTGTGCATCCTACTTGGCTTACAGTTCCATCGTAGCATATTCCTGTGTCCAACGACCTATGTATATATATATATGAGGCATTCTTTTTGATTTAGTTTGGTCTTTTTCGAGAATAATGCCAATGATTGAAATTTCGTGGCACAATATATATGTGAATGTGCTACGACGGGATTTTGAGCCTTGTGATATGCACAAGTCCAGGTGTAGTGCATCCTACTTGGCTCACGGTTCCATCGTAGCATATTCCTGTGTCCAACGACCTATGTATATATATATATATATGAGGCATTCTTTTCGAGTTACTTTGGTCTTTTTGGAGAATAATGCCAATGATTGAAATGTCGTGGCACACACTATATATGTGAATGTGCTACGACAGGATAGTTAGCCTTGTGAATGCATAGGTCCAGGTGTTGTGCATCCTACTTGGCTAACTATTCCGTCGTAGCATATTCCTGTGTCCAACGACCTAGCTAGTTATATATGAGGCATTATTTTTGAGTTACTTTAGTCTTTTTCGAGAATAATGTCGATGATTGAAATGTCGTGGCACACTATATATGTGAATGTGCTGCGATGGGATTGTCCGCCTTGTGCTATGCACAAGTCTAGGTGTTGTGCATCCTACTTGGCGGACAGTTCCATCATAGCATATTCCTGTGTCGAACAACCTAGTTATATATGAGGCATGCTTTTTGAGTTTGGTCTTTTTGATTTAGGAGTACTTTCTATAAGTGTATCTTCTTATGCGACTTTAATTATACATGTTTTTTTAATCACCGGTTAATTATTATTGTCAACTTGTATATGACGTGGTACGTCATGTACAAGGGATGGGTTCCCGAAGTCTACGATGATTGAGAAGACTGCCGGAGACAGGTGCACCATTTTAGCGGCAATAGCTACAAAGGGTACAACACTATGGCGGAGGCGGAAGCTAGATACACGCGCTATATAGCGGGAGTTAGGACGAGGAACCGGATGAAGACCTACACCTTCGTCGCGGTGATTATGCTTATCTTCTTTGGTTGTTTATCCCGCGTTTGTGTCTAGCTAGTTTAGATGTCTAGACGAGCTTCCGAGCTCTAACTTGTTCGAGACACATGTATTCGCATGTCACCAACTACTTTGTAACTTGATCAAAACAATGTATAACTTATGTATTCATGTATGAGACTTATCTATATGTATTTGTTTCAATCTTGTTTTGCGAATTGTGTATTTATATATATAACTGTATATCTTATATCTATGTGTATATCTGCCTATAATATTGTATATAATATGTATTGTATATCATCTGGCCCTAAAATTAAAAAAAGACACCCGTGGCGCACATGGCACAGCTTCTGTGGCGCACTACAACTAAAGCGCACCTGCGCAGGCTAGTGGCGCACTACAACGTGCGCCACAGAAGATCCAAGGTGTAGCGCACCTGCCCACATATCCGTGGCGCACTGGCATGTGCGCCACGCCTATCTCGACATAACCGTGGCGCACCAGGCAGTGCGCCACGGCTAAGAGATAGCCGTACCGCAAGGCCCGTGGCGCACCACTAGTGCGCCACAGATGATGTTTACAGGTGCGCCACAGACGACCGTTTTCCTAGTAGTGTTTGAAAGAACATTCTCAATTTCCCGAATGATGACGAGATTATTCTTTTCCATAAATAAAGTCCGAAAAATATGGATCTAAATGCCACAAGCTAGCAAGCTTCCAGAAATATTAAGTGCACCAACATGTTGTACGTAATCGAGATTTCCATGTTTTATGAGTTTTTAAACTCCCTAGCTAACTCCACCCACTTGAGTGACTTTATGCCAATTTATCGAAATTATGTCAAATTTGAATAACGAGTAAATTTTAGGCTTCTTTGATAGTTTTACGAAAAATATTTTGGAGGTAACCATCGGGTTTCTATTAATATATCAAAAAGCACAAAGAGTTTTGACAACAGGTTCAACTTCTTGCTAAGATTATCCATCTTGACAACTTAACGAAATTAGGTCAAACTTGAGCTACAAGTAAGCGCGATAGATTGCTCTCGAATTAAATGTAATTTCATGGTGGTAGATGGGTGCATCTTTTGGTAGTAAAGAATACTGTTGATGTGAGTTTCCAACTATCGGGAAGTAATATTCTAATTTTTCTGAGTGATTACGATCAAGAGTTTTCATTAACGAATAAAAATTCTTAAGAATATGGATCTGAATGCCACAAGCCAATCTTTTGACATATATAGTGGACCAAAATGTTGTACTTATGATTATTTCCCATGTTTTAGGAGTTTTGAAACATCGGCCTAGCTAACTCTGTCCGCTTGAATGACTTTATGTCTATTTACCGAGGTTAGGTGAAAATTTGGAACTACAAGTAAATTGTAGGTTTCTTTGAAAGTTTGCGAAAAAGCTTTTGAAAGGTACCCACGAGGGAGTCACTACTAATATATCAAAAACCACCGAGATTTTTTATGACAGGTCCAACTTCTTGCTAAGATTTTTCATCTTGATAATTTAACAAAATTTGGTCAAACTTGAGCTACACAAGTAAGCGTGATAGATTTCTCTTGAATTAAATGTATTTTCAAAGGTAAATGGGTGCATCTTCTTGCAGTAAACAATGTAATCGGCTTGAGTTTCGAACTATGAGGAAAGAACATTCAATTCTCAATTTTTTCGATTCATGAGAACATAGTTCTTTTCCATAAAGAAAAGTTCGAAGAATATTGGATCTCGATGTCACGATCCAAGTTTACATACATATATATTGGACCAACATGTTGTACTTATGATTCCCATGTTTTATGAGTTTTCAAACTTCCTAGATAACAGAGCCCACTTGAATTAATATATGTTGATTTCTTGAAATTAGGTCAAAATTTGAAACTACAAGTAAATTGTAGGTTCCTTTGAAAGTTTCCGAAAAAGCTTTTGGGGGTACCCATCAGGGGCATAATTAATATATTAAACCATTGTGAGTTTTTACGATAGCTTCAACTTCTTGCTAAGATTTTGCATCTTGACAATTTAACAAAATAAGGTCAAACTTGAGATACCAGTAAGCACAATAGATTGCTCTTGAATTAAATGTCTTTTCAAAGGTTGATGGGTGCTTCTTATTGTATTAAACAATGCCATTAGTGTGAGTTTCCAACTATGAGGAAAGAACATTCTCAATTTTTCGAGTGATGACGAGATTGTCCTTTCCCGTAAAGATAGTCCGAAGAACATGGATCCGAATACCACAAGCCAAGTTTTCAGACATATACAGTGGACCAAAATTTTGTACTTACGATTTCCCATGTTTTATGAGTTCTCAAACTTCCTATCTAACTCCGCCCACTTGAATGACTTTATGCTGATTTATCGAAATTAGGTCAAATTTGACTACTGCTAGTAAATCGTGGGCTGGTGTGTGAGTTTTTTGAAAAAGCGTTTGGAGATACCCACATTAGGCGGTCAATTAATATATCAGAAACCACCGAGATTTTTGATGACTAGTTTGACTTCTTGCTAAGATTTTGCATCTTGACAATTTTGAACCCCTTTTGAAAACGACCACATGAAATAAAGAAAAATAAAAAAGAAATTAAAATATTTACGCATGACATGCCCTATCATGTCATGTGAGCTACGTGCCATGAAAATGTTAACCATGGGATTTTACTAGTTTTGGAAAAAACAGCTTCGAAGTATTGTCCTACCATGTATATACACATTATTGGGTTTCAACCCGAACGACCAAGGTTTATAGATGTGCAAAGAACCAAATATACACCCATACTTTATTAGCGGACGCGCGTGGTCTACACGGTGGAGTAGAGTTTGCGGGTTACGCGGTGCATGGTGGTGCAACAAAACGTCCCTTCCCTTCACCTTTATTATAGACGCCCTCTCCCTCTCTGCCTCCCCACTCTCACTCACTCAGCAACCGTCTCCATTGTCCATCACCTTCTACAAACCCCCAGGAAGACCCCAACCACGTTGACGATGGAGAAAAAAGGCGTGTTGGCCATTGTCGCCTCCAAGGCCGCCGTCGAGGAGGTCCTCATCCTCGTCCAGGCCCCTGTTGAGGCATCGCAGTCATCCGTTAGCCCCTGTCCCTGCTAATGGCGTAGCCACCAGCAAGGAGGCCCCCACCGGTCGCGAGAAGGTCCCGCTCAATTGGGACCCCTATGAGGAGCAGGAGTACATACGCCCAGAGAACCCCTATGACACTAACATCATCGACCCATGGTCGGAGGTAACTAGGGTTTTCTCCCCTTCCCTTGTTCTTCCCCCATTCCCAAGATCATTTGTTATTAGGGTTTAGATGTTCGCATTTTCAATCGTTGGATGCTAGATCTTTTTACTGAAGCTAATGCTCTTGTGTTTAGATGAATCCCCATGTTCGTATTTCAATCCTATTTTATTTGTCCTCCGAGCCACCCGCTTAATTTATGCAAATAATCATGGGATCTCAGTCGGTTAATTTATGCAAATAGACAATCCCAATAACCAAGGTACCTCAATCATGTCCTTATTGCATGCTACTATTTTTTCCAATAGGTGGATAGCAGTGATGTCTGCAGCGATGACGAGTCCACGCACACCAAGACTCATTAGGTGCTGAGGAGGCTAAAGTCCAGCCAGTACGACCACTACTTCGCCGGCGACGTCTACAGGTGCCCCTTTTGCGAGAGGAGACTCCACGCCACGGACTTCAACTCCCTCGTGAAGCATGCCGAGGACGTGACCACCTGTGGCCACAACGTGAATGTCCATGCCTTCATAGCCAAGCACAAGGTGCTCGGCTTTCACCTCCGCAACCTCCAGAAGGTGGCCATCGAAGAGGGTCGCATGCTTCCGATCAAGACCAAGGAGCAAAAGGCCAAGGGAATGGGCAGCAAGAAGCAGAGGAAGCGCCACAGAGAGGAGACAGAGGGCAGGAGGTGTGGCTGATCTTGTGTGCTGCTGTTGTAAAGCAGCTTCTTTTGTATTTCCGTGTTGAACTTGTCTGCTCATGCTGCTGACAAGCCTAATTGTCAAACGTTGTTTAATGTTCTTCTACATATTCTATGTTAGCTTTTCCTACATCTGCTTTGTTTACTAAATGTGTTGGTTAGATTCGGCAAAAATGAGGGCCAAAATGAGCAATGAATGATGAAGAGATAAGCTTCTCCAGAAGAAGGATACGAGAGAAGAGAGAGGGGGAAGGGAAGAAAATGAGAGGGATGACAGGTGGGCCCCAGGTCCATATCATTGCTTAACTGTGGGTCCATCATGTTAGTTTAGCTATTAAAACACGATTATCCAAAAAATATTTACCTATTTGTAACAGCTCGCCCCAAAAGCGGTACATATCCGCAAAAAATTGCAGGACACTAACTTGTTACCCTGGCCCCAATTGTGGTACTAAATGTAATTTACTTGAGAAATGTGGGTTCACGTCATTTCCTGAAACATAATAAAACTTGTGGTATTATTTATAGCTAGTATACGTGATGAGACAATAAAATACTGAGCCAGGACATGACCGCTTGCTTGTCTAGCTATAATTCTAGTCGGCATCAGTTGCGCACTGCAGAAGACCGACGAGGCAACACGCAAACACCCCTCGTTCAAAGAGCCTCCCATCTTCTCCATATCCGATTTGGCCAACGCTGGCTAGCCGCATTTTGGATCCTCTCAAGCTAACGCGCACTTCGCAAATTTTCCTAGCCATTTCTAGCCCACAGAATCAGTTCTTGCAGCACGCCATCACTCTCCTCCAAGAAACCCCAACAATAATATTTGAATCCGCCCTTTCCCTCAGTTCATCTAGACACAATGGCGAATTCGATGCACAATATTCGGTATGGTGGCTGGAGCAAGTTCGGCGACGACGCCTTCAGAGAAATCGCTATGCGTAGGGCACTATCAACGCTGTCCATATGGCTGCATGCTCCAAGGAGTTGCGCCTCCAAGTTGCTAGCGAAAAAGGTAGCAGATACCCCAACGATGGCTACGAGACATTGGTCGCCTTCCATGACTTCCTCAACCACAATATGGCTTGCTCGCATGGCCCGTGCAAACTTCCCTGAGTCTGGCTATGAGTTTGTCGCCCCGCCCATAGCGCTCCTCGCCCACCTCGAAAAATCCCACTCGATGGAAGTGCACAGTTTACACTACGGCGTGGAACATATGTACATCTCTCAGCCTTTGTTGGCACCTATTTCATAGAGAGTAGAGACCGTCGTATCCGGGGACGATGGTACAGTGTTCGCCGTGCGATTTGACATGATCCACTATGGCCTCACCGCATCCGTCCAGTGCGTCAGGTCGGCGGCGTGCAAGTTTCCGCGGTACATGGTGGAGTTGCACTTATATAAATCTTCAATGATGGGGGGGACCTGGAGGAGTTCGACGAATATAGCCTATTTTTCGAGCCGAAGAGCAGCGCGACGCCGGCCGCCGCTAGGATGACTAAAGATTTCCATAATTTTCCGATTAAAAAACATGATAGGTTCATCCTGGATTACTCATTATGCATCCACGAGGTGGTAGATGACATATATGACCGTCTTGATTCTGATGATGATCTGTCATTCAAATTTGGGATTAAGTATTCATGTTTGAAAGGATCGTATGGGCACCTAGAGGGGGGGGGGTGAATAGGTGCTACTTCAAATTTTCTTCTTTTTCAAATTAGGGTTTGACAAGAAAGGTAAATTCTCTAGATTATGCAACTTAGGTGAATTTACCTATATGTCAAACAAGCAACAACTAGCACAACACTAAGAAAGAACAAGTAAAGTGCAGTGAAGGATAGAAGTAACCAAAGTGGTGGACGCGGTGACACAAGGATTTTTTTCCCGTAGTTCCTTCCTTTTATGGGAAGTACGTCTATGTTTGGAGAGGGGGTGGTTTAAAACCACCAACGCCACGAGAGGCCTCCCTTGTTCTCCGATGAACCTCACCCCAAGGGGTTCGATTCACCTTCCACTATATCGGCAACCTTCGAGGTGGAAGCCGGCACCTTTACAACGAGTTCGGGGCACACATCCACAACTTAATTGGAGGCTCCCAAATAAAAGAAAGCTATCAAAACAATCAAAGACAAGCTTGTAAGAACCAAATCAAAGCTAGGGTTTCCAAAGAAACACTAGAGCATGGGGGCCCTCAAGTGAATGAGGGGGCGAATGAAGATATCTCTTGGTGAAGCTGTAGATCAAGGCCTCCTCCTTCGATTCTCCAAAGATCAATGACTTTGGATGGTTGGATGAAGAGATCTTGTTGATTTGGTGGCTCCAATGGAGGTAGTGTTCTTGAGTTGGTCGAGAAGCTGGAGGAAGCGGATAAGGGTCCCTATTTATAAGCAGCCCCCTCCACAAACCGTTTTCTGAATGTTGGAGAAAAGTCAGACCAGAGACTCCAGCATGCACACTGGAGTTTCCGATCCATCTCCGGTCCATCCTCCAGACCAGCCTTCTGATTGACAAGGCCCGGTCACGAGCCAAGTGGGCCGAAGACTCTGGTCCAGCAGCACCGGAGACTCTAGTCTGAGGCCACACCGGAGACTCCGAAGAAGCCTCTGGACCTTGCTCCACACCCCCATATAGATTGTACCATCCAGTATCCTGATGCCTCCACCGGGGACGCCTGCTGAAACTCCGGTCCACACTGGAGCCTCCGGTCCAGCCAGACCGAAGACTCCGTTCTGGAATTTCTAGAACCATGTCAAACTTGCAGGAATCTTTTCATAGTGTGAGGGTTCTTTTCACTTAGCATTATAACTACTTGTGGACAGTAACAAACTGTAAAATGATCTACTTGTTGTTAACGAACACCAAAAGTGATTATGACATTAAATGTCCTTTCAATCTCCCCCTTTTTGGTGTTCGATGACAACAAGTGATTTTGCATTGAATAATTTGCACGAAGCTCCCCCTGAGTATGTGCATTACGGTAAACAAGTAGATTATGCAAGATAGATGGTATCACAGATAAAGCACATAATTCTCACATGAGTTACAATAATAGGTGCACAAGCACATAGTCACACACATAAGTGGCAAATAACACATAGAAGTTCAAATATAGCAAATAAAGGCAAATAACAGCGAATCCAAAGCCCATGCCCATGCAAATCCAAATCTATGACAATGTCTTCTCCCCCTTTGGCATCAAAACACTGAAAAGGGAAAATACCTAAGATAGCACCCCAACAACTTAGGAGTCCTCGTCATCCTCATCCTCGTCCTCATCCTCACCACCCTCATCATAGTCATCATCATCACCATCATCAGGGACTACAGGCCCTTTGCCGTGAGGACGAGACGAGGAGGTACCCTGGTACCCGTATCCAGAGGTGACATATGAAAATGTCTTCCAGTCCACCAGGCTGTCCTGCTGGGCATTCCATGCCCCAAAGGAAAGAGTATGATCTGACTCAGTGGACTGCTGAGCACCATGCTCATCATTGTACTCACCCTCTCCTTCCTCATCATCCTCTTCGCCATGTTCCTTGATTTCCTTGAGGAGCTTCTCAATGCGCCGGTTGCTTTGGTAGGAGGCATGCTGTTGCTTGCGGATCTCTACATTCATGCAACATAGGGTCCTCTCCTAGAAAGTGGCCTTCTTGACCTTCTCATGTACAGAGTCCCGGGTCATGGAAGGCATAGGTGCATTGGAGGAATTCTTCCTCCGAGCTCTAGGAGGAGAGGGATACCTCTCAGTCTCATCCCTCTCCTCATCATCATTGCCATAGCGATGCCTAGGAGAAGGCCCCATGCGCCCCTTCTGCTGTAGAGATACCAGAGTGTGCTCAGTGAGATTGGGAGCCAAGCCAAGTGGGGAATCATGCTCCTTGGAGTTGATGAGCCTCATAACATGTGGTGCATATGGAGGAGACTTCTTGAAGAGAATGGCATGGAACATCTCCTCAAAAATGTAATCCATCACATCAATAGGATCAACATCTGCCCCTGGGCCAGCATTGTAGATCCGGTGGGTATGATAAAGTAGGTTGACTAGCCCACATCTAATAGCATCGTCATTCCTAGCACTTGTTGAGATGGTATGACGGAATATCTTCAACATCAGGTTGTAGAGAGGCTTGAGTCCCTTGGACCCCCCTACAAGACCCTCGCTGCCATACAAAGGTGCAAGCTTCATCGTGTTCTCACCCAGAGACGTTGAATGCATGCGCAACCCAACAGGAGTGGATACACCATGGAAGGTCTCAAATATGACATTAGCAAAGTCATGGAAAGTAGCTGAGCAGCGGGTGGTGCCAGTCATCCAAGTCATGGTCCTGTCTTGGTCTGACCCAAACACTACAGTGGCGTAGAAGTGCTGCACAAGAGTGACATTGTAGTCCTCACGGAGCTCCATCAAGTTGAACATCCCCAACTTCTCACAGATCCATAGTGCATCATGGAAATAGGGGCTGAGCCTCATCTGCTCAACACTCATGAAATTCTGGGGACACACAGGTGATTTTGTGAGCACACCATACACATCCTTCATGAACAGAGCCTCCTCCTGCCTCCAGAAACGAGGATCCTCACTAGTACGAGGCAGGTCATAGAAATCAGTCTTCCTCAGCTCATGGAACTCTTCCTTAGACATGCGGTGTGGCATCCCGCAAAAACCACTACTAGAAAATCGCGTTGTTTTTGTGCATTGCATCATCATGACCGCATGCTCATGTCATCATGCCGCATTGCATTTGAGCATCGTCATCATCTTGCATTTGCTTGCATAAAACTAATTGCGGAAAAACCTGCCTTTGTTTTCTAAACGCCCCATCTTTATTCAAAACCAAAACCGGGTCTCCGGAATATTTTGTTTTGACTAACTACGTTTTGCAAACGGTCCGTTTAACACAAATCAAATATTAAATTATTTTAGTGGGGGCAGTCGAACGGGCCGATTCGACCCGAACGACCACCCCCAGGAATTAAAATCGGCCCACCCATAATCCTAAAACTACCCAACCTAATCTACCCACACCCCCCTCCACATCACCCCACCCAATAGCTAGACGCCACCTCACCTCTCTCCCTCTTCCCCTCCAATCCCCATCTGCCACTTGGCCCTCTCTCCCTTCCCTCTCTCTCTCAGCACACAACCCACACCCCCCACACAACACACACACGCCAACAAACACTGCCACCCGCGTGACCCGTGGCCCACCCTGGCCCCGCGTCCCCTGGCCACGTCCCCACCTGCCCACCCTCGTGCCCCGGCCCCGACCCCATCTTCCTTCTCCCGCTCGCCTCGCCGCACCTTCCCTCTCCTCTGCAGCTCGCCGGCGCCCCCTGACACCACCGCCACGCTACCTCGTCCCCGCCCCTCGCCGGTCCAGCTTCCCCAGTTGCCGCCGGAGCCGCCTCACCTCCTCGCCTCGCCGCCGCCCCCAAGCGCCGCCCCGTGCCGCTCCCCGTCCTCCTGCGTCGCCAGCCGCACCACCCGCTCCTCCCGCCTTCTCCTCCTCCGGCGAGCGCCCCTCCTCGGCCGCCTCGCCTCCGTCGCGGCCCCCCTCCTCGGCGCCCTTCGCCTCAGGCCGCGGTTCGACTCCGTCTCACCGCCGGCGTCCAGCAGGCTCGGCCCCTAGCCGGCCGCCCCTTCCCCGGGCTCCCCGCCCACGGCGCCGATGCTGCCCCCTGCTTCCCTCCGCGTCGGAGCCCCAGGACGCCGCCGTTCCCCTGCCCTGCAGGCTCCCTCCCTGCTAGTGGCCTCTGGCCCGCCCGAGCATCGCCCTGCCTGGGCCGCTCGGCTCCTTCCTCGAGCTCCTCCCCGGCCTCTGCCGCAGCACCACCGGGGCCATCGTCCGTCGCACGCTTGTTCTACCTGCGCTGTGCCGCGTTTTGTGCCTGTGTGTGTTCCTGCCCATCTCAAGCATGTGTTGCATCAGGTGTTGTTATGCTTGTAGATGGTCACAAGGTACCCGAGTCCGACGTCGTTGTCCGAAGGAACCGGAACCCCACAAGAACTCCCTCACCGACAAGACCTCCGGGAAGCCGCCATCCGTTTGGCAAAGATGTTCACCGAGATCGACACCAACCCGAGGAGCCCGATGAAACACCGGCGCCGTACACAAGTCTGACGACCGAGGCCCCCAAAGCATCTCCTTCACGGAACCCGAAGGCGATACCGCTCGAGTACTCCTTCCCGTATCCGAACCCCGGTACCGGACAAGTTCGCCATCGACCTCGAGAACGCCTACACGGAACCACAAGACCGCCACACGGACGCGAACCCCAAGACCCTGAGGCCCCGAGCCGAAGACCGATCCAAAGCGCCAAGGCCTTCGACGGGGAATCGACAAGATCACCGCGGGACTCCAAGGTCTACTTCGAAGTTTGCCGAACGCCAAGACCGACAACATGACCCGAAGACCCCGGATGCGCCAAGACCTACCCCCGTTATCCGAGAACGATCCCGGAGTCCGAGAACGTTTCCGTCGAACCCTGAACCCCAGATCCGGACCCTGAGACCGAACCCCGGAACCCCAAGATCTGCCGAACCCTAATGTGTGAACCCCTTCCCGAAACCCTATTTTATAACATAATATAACTTGTCGCATAATAATTGTCTTGCATGCTTACATTCATGTGGTTTGGGGGCCTTAGGCCGATTCACCTAATGATTAAATATGGGGCCCATATGCGGGCAAATCTAGCCTTATATTGGCCTCATTTCAATTTGTGTAGCGAACCCGGTGCTATCTCTTGCCATGCTAAAACAACATTTAATTTGCGGGGTAGCTAAACAACATGAACCACCTAATTAATTGTCGGGACCCCGGTTCCGCTTAATATGACCTAATCGCATCGCATCTTTGCCATGCCATACAACATACATGCATCATGCCGATCTTTTGTCGTAGTATTAAATATTGCATCCGGTGTTTCTTCTAGTGTTTTGCTTCTTCGCGGATAAGGCCGTTGAGTTGATGTGAGCTTCGCCCCGATCTTCGGTTGAACCTTCGACAATGTTTTCAGGCGAGCATCTTCCCCTTTCTACCTATCTTACATTTATAGTATTTATTCCCTCCTGTTGATCTATTGCTATCTGTGTTGCGATGCTCTAGATTCCGTACCTGTGATATTCCGTGCAGCCCTATATTGCCTTGGACACATCCTATTACATGTTGTTTGGTAGATAGTTGGACTTGCGCGTCGTAGTCGCTTGCTCAAGTGCTGTTGCATTTCGTCAAGTACCACAGTTGTTGGAGCATTGCCGCATGTTTAATGTTGGAGACGGTTATGGCTTTATTTATTGCTCACTTTAATTATTGTTTAACAACTAAAATTGAAGTAAGTAGCAGAGGCATCGGTGGGTGATAGCTAACATTTGGTTTCCGACCGCCCACTTGTGTCCCGTAGGACCCCGAGTGCTTGATACCTGTTCCTTGTTTTATCGCGCTATCCACATACGGGGAATTATGGGCCCCCCTTAGCCAGAGCTTGATTCAGTCTTATTTCTTGGGGCCACAAACTAGTTTGAGGTTTTATTTACGATCCTGTACTTATGCCATGCTTTACTGCTTTATTTACGATTGTGCGATGGATAGCACACTGTACTGTTTAGGTAAGCGGAGTGTTTTCGCGGTATCGACACCCCGAGTTTTCGGGTTCCCAGTCGTTTACAGCCATTGTCGCAAACCTTGAGTCCGTCTCGGAGCTAGCTTACTTCGTTGCGGATCTACTCAATGGGGTGGCCCCCTGAAATATTTCTGAATCCTGTGATTGCTTTGTCGTGAAAGCCTCGTTGGGTTTTGATTTGGTTTTTCCGAGGTTGATCGTGTGTGTGTTGCTATTTGTGCACCCCGGCCGAGTTAAAACTTTCTGAAAGCCGTGTCCGCGGTTATGGACGACTTGGAGCACAGTATCTCGATCATAGACAACTATAACTAAAGTAGTGCTATAAATTTGACTTTATAATGACTAGTAAGCAGCTTCACTATAATGGAATGGCTAAATAAAACTGCCAACAATTGCTTGCTTGGGTCGTCGCTTGCGACCATTGTAACTGACTAGTAAGTATTGCAACTAAAACGGAATGGCTAAATAAAAGTACCAACAACTGCTGGGTTTTGGGTTATCTCATGCTAATTGTATCTGACTAGTAAGTGTCGCAACTACAACGGAATGGATATCTAAATGGCTCACTGCTTACTTTATCAGGACGATTATCTACACCTGACTAGTAATTGCTGCAACAATAACTGAATTAATAAAACTGGCAACAGTGTGAGTTCCTCGGTTGACTTCCTCGTTTGGTCTCGAGGGGGAACCACCAGGATGGGTTTGTTTGGTGTTAGCTTCAGGTTGGATCTGGATAGGTCATTCTTATCCCTCTCTGATAACCACCAGTTGTATCGAGTCTCTATAGGTTGTTTAGTGCATGCTGCCGCTGCCGCTCAGTCCACCATACCTATGTAGGCGAGGACCGCCGAATTCTAGTCTCGCCGAGTACTGGCCTCAGTACTGACGCTCCTTATTTTTCCTTTGCCCTTTGTCGGCACCCCTTTTGTTTAAGCAGGTCTTGAGATCGACGTCGTTAGCAGGGTTACCCTTCCGGCTTGGCCTGGGCAGGGTTATGGACGCCATTGGTTATTCTTCAGGGCTCTTAGCCCCATTTGCATCTTGTCCGTAGCTGGACGCTGTATCATTTTCAAGGTGATTTGGATCTTGTATATTATATCTGTATTCTTGACTCATTGAGTCGCTGTTGTATATATATATCTGTTCTGTGGGTCCCATCGAGGACTGTTGTGTAATGTTATTACTTCGTTTTCCACCCGCACGAAAGTGCCTGGTGGGCACCTTTGAATCGTTTCTATGCGGGTTTGGTGGTTTTCGCTAAAACTTGCATATGGCCGATTCTGAGGGTGTTACAGAGTGGTATCAGAGCTCAGCAGTTGCGATACCCCACAAGTCCACCCTGTAGGATAACCTAGCTAACGGCCGAAGTAGAGTGTCCAAACTATTTTTGCAAAATCGGTTGGATAGTTCTGATTAGGTCTGATTTTACTCCTTACCCCTCTGCTGCTCTCCTCTCACCTCTGCGTGTTTTGAATCCGTTCTCTTCTCTCTCTTCAAGTCCAGGATTTCTCGTGGTTGGGTTCCGTCGTACCTTCAGGGCTTCGCTTCCTCCTTTGATAACGGTGTTCTACCATCCGGACTTCATGCTATTTGAGTGATCCTTTATCTGTGGTACCATCCTTTGTTCCTTGTTTGTGCCTTCCGGTGTTGTCCAACGCGACGACATCATCTACGCCAGATCCGATGCAGAGTCTGCATCCCTCCTTTGTTTCCGAACCTCGCTTGTCGAGATCTTCAGTCTAATTCTGAGAGTTGGTTGCATAATCTGTTATTCGTGTACAGAGTAATGCTTTGAGTGCGGGATGGAGTCGCGACCATACCACTACTCTTATCATTTGCTTTTGTATATTGAATAGTGGATCGATGCAATTTTACTCCTTCCATGGAAGTTAGAGGTGGCCTTACCTCTACCTTCGACCTGTTGTTCCCGGAGTGTTCTCTCGACGATCACGGACAACGACCTCTTGTTAGTGGTGTCGTGAGAACCGACACGAAGCGAGAAGACGCAGATCGCCGACCTTCCTTCCCGGTACCATGAGGCGGATCTCGAGGGCGAGATCCATTGTTAGTGGTGTCGAATTGTGGCATCCCGCAAAAACCACTACTAGAAAATCGCGTTGTTTTTGTGCATTGCATCATCATGACCGCATGCTCATGTCATCATGCCGCATTGCATTTGAGCATCGTCATCATCTTGCATTTGCTTGCATAAAACTAATTGCGGAAAAACCTGCCTTTGTTTTCTAAACGCCCCATCTTTATTCAAAACCAAAACCGGGTCTCCGGAATATTTTGTTTTGACTAACTACGTTTTGCAAACGGTCCGTTTAACACAAATAAAATATTAAATTATTTTAGTGGGGGCAGTCGAACGGGCCGATTCGACCCGAACGACCACCCCCAGGAATTAAAATCGGCCCACCCATAATCCTAAAACTACCCAACCTAATCTACCCATACCCCCCTCCACATCACCCCACCCAATAGCTAGACGCCACCTCACCTCTCTCCCTCTTCCCCTCCAATCCCCATCTGCCACTTGGCCCTCTCTCCCTTCCCTCTCTCTCAGCACACAACCCACACCCCCCACACAACACACACACGCCAACACACACTGCCACCCGCGTGACCCCTGGCCCACCCTGGCCCCGCGTCCCCTGGCCACGTCCCCACCTGCCCACCCTCGCGCCCCGGCCCCGACCCCATCTTCCTTCTCCCGCTCGCCTCGCCGCACCCTCCCTCTCCTCTGTAGCTCGCCGGCGCCCCCTGACACCACCACCACGCTACCTCGTCCCCGCCCCTCGCCGGTCCAGCTTCCCCAGTCGCCGCCGGAGCCGCCTCACCTCCTCGCCTCGCCGCCGCCCCCAAGCGCCGCCCCGCGCCGCTCCCCATCCTCCTGCGTCGCCAGCCGCACCACCCGCTCCTCCCGCCTTCTCCTCCTCCGGCGAGCGCGCCCGCGCCGCGCCCGGCGCCTCCGCCGCTCCGCCCCGCCTTCCATCCTCGTCGGCCGCTGCCCCGCTCAGCCTCGGCCACCCGCGGACCGCCTCGCGCGCTCCCTCCTCTCGCATCCGCGCCGGCGATGCCTCCCCGGCCGCCTCGCCTCCGTCGCGGCCCCCCCTCCTCGGCGCCCTTCGCCTCAGGCCACGGTTCGACTCCGTCTCGCCGCCGGCGTCCAGCAGGCTCGGCCCCTAGCCGGCCGCCCCTTCCCTGGGCTCCCCGCCCACGGTGCCGATGCTGCCCCCTGCTTCCCTCCGCGTCGGAGCCCCAGGACGCCGCCGTTCCCCTGCCCTGCAGGCTCCCTCCCTGCTAGTGGCCTCTGGCCCGCCCGAGCGTCGCCCTGCCTGGGCCGCTCGGCTCCTTCCTCGAGCTCCTCCTCGGCCTCTGCCGCAGCACCACCAGGGCCATCGTCCGTCGCACGCTTGTTCTACCTGCGCTGTGCCGCGTTTTGTGCCTATGTGTGTTCCTGCCCATCTCAAGCATGTGTTGCATCAGGTGTTGTTATGCTTGTAGATAGTCACAAGGTACCCGAGTCCGACGTCGTTGTCCGAAGGAACCGGAACCCCACAAGAACTCCCTCACCGACAAGACCTCCGGGAAGCCGCCATCCGTTTGGCGAAGATGTTCACCGAGATCGACACCAACCCAAGGAGCCCGATGAAACACCGGCGCCGTACACAAGTCTGACGACCGAGGCCCCCAAAGCATCTCATTCACGGAACCCGAAGGCGATACCGCTCGAGTACTCCTTCCCGGATCCGAACCCCGGTACCGGACAAGTTCGCCATCGACCTCGAGAACGCCTACACGGAACCACAAGACCGCCACACGGACGCGAACCCCAAGACCCTGAGGCCCCGAGCCGAAGACCGATCCGAAGCGCCAAGGCCTTCGACGGGGAATCGACAAGATCACCGCGGGACTCCAAGGTCTACTTCGAAGTTTGCCGAATGCCAAGACCGACAACATGACCCGAAGACCCCGAATGCGCCAAGACCTACCCCCGTTATCCGAGAACGATCCCGGAGTCCGAGAACGTTTCCGTCGAACCCTGAACCCCAGATCCGGACCCTGAGACCGAACCCCGGAACCCCAAGATCTGCCGAACCCTAATGTGTGAACCCCTTCCCGAAACCCTATTTCATAACATAATATAACTTGTCACATAATAATTGTCTTGCATGCTTACATTCATGTGGTTTGGGGGCCTTAGGCCGATTCACCTAATGATTAAATATGGGGCCCATATGCGGGCAAATCTAGCCTTATATTGGCCTCATTTCAATTTGTGTAGCGAACCCGGTGCTATCTCTTTCCATGCTAAAACAACATTTAATTTGCGGGGTAGCTAAACAACATGAACCACCTAATTAATTGTCGGGACCCCGGTTCCGCTTAATATGACCTAATCGCATCGCATCTTTGCCATGCCATACAACATACATGCATCATGCCGATCTTTTGCCGTAGTATTAAATATTGCATCCGGTGTTTCTTCTAGTGTTTTGCTTCTTCGCGGATAAGGCCGTTGAGTTGATGTGAGCTTCGCCCCGATCTTCGGTTGAACCTTCGACAATGTTTTCAGGCGAGCATCTTCCCCTTTCTACCTATCTTACTTTTATAGTATTTATTCCCTCCTGTTGATCTATTGCTATCTGTGTTGCGATGCTCTAGATTCCGTACCTGTGATATTCCGTGCAGCCCTATATTGCCTTGGACACATCCTATTACCTGTTGTTTGGTAGATAGTTGGACTTGCGCGTCGTAGTCGCTTGCTCAAGTGCTGTTGCGTTTCGTCAAGTACCACAGTTGTTGGAGCATTGCCGCATGTTTAATGTTGGAGACGGTTATGGCTTTATTTATTGCTCACTTTAATTATTGTTTAACAACTAAAATTGAAGTAAGCAGAGGCATCGGTGGGTGATAGATAACATTTGGTTTCCGACCGCCCACTTGTGTCCCGTAGGACCCCGAGTGCTTGATACCTGTTCCTTGTTTTATCGCGCTATCCACATACGGGGAATTATGGGCCCCCCTTAGCCAGAGCTTGATTTAGTCTTATTTCTTGGGGCACAAACTAGTTTGAGGTTTTATTTATGATCCTGTACTTATGCCATGCTTTACTGCTTTATTTACGATTGTGCGATGGATAGCACACTGTACTGTTTAGGTAAGCGGAGTGTTTTCGCGGTATCGACACCCCGAGTTTTCGGGTTCCCAGTCGTTTACAGCCATTGTCGCAAACCTTGAGTCCGTCTCGGAGCTAGCTTACTTCGTTGCGGATCTACTCAATGGGGTGCCCCCCTGAAATATTTCTGAATCCTGTGATTGCTTTGTCGTGAAAGCCTCGTTGGGTTTTGATTTGGTTTTTCCGAGGTTGATCGTGTGTGTGTTGCTATTTGTGCACCCCGGCCGGGTTAAAACTTTCTGAAAGCCGTGTCCGCGGTTATGGACGACTTGGAGCACAGTATCTCGATCATAGACAACTATAACTAAAATAGTGCTATAAATTTGACTTTATAATGACTAGTAAGCAGCTTCACTATAATGGAATGGCTAAATAAAACTGCCAACAATTGCTTGCTTGGGTCGTCGCTTGCGACCATTGTAACTGACTAGTAAGTATTGCAACTAAAACGGAATGGCTAAATAAAAGTACCAACAACTGCTGGGGTTTGGGTTATCTCATGCTAATTGTATCTGACTAGTAAGTGTCGCAACTACAACGGAATGGATATCTAAATGGCTCACTGCTTACTTTATCAGGATGATTATCTACACCTGACTAGTAATTGCTGCAACAATAACTGAATTAATAAAACTGCCAACGGTGTGAGTTCCTCGGTTGACTTCCTCGTTTGGTCTCGAGGGGGAAACACCAGGATGGGTTTGTTTGGTGTTAGCTTCAGGTTGGATCCGGATAGGTCATTCTTATCCCTCTCTGATAACCACCAGTTGTATCGAGTCTCTATAGGTTGTTTAGTGCATGCTGCCGCTGCCGCTCAGTCCACCATACCTATGTAGGCGAGGACCGCCGAATTCTAGTCTCGCCGAGTACTGGCCTCAGTACTGACGCTCCTTCTTTTTCCTTTGCCCTTTGTCGGCACCCCTTTTGTTTAAGCAGGTCTTGAGATCGACGTCGTTAGCAGGGTTACCCTTCCGGCTTGGCCTGGGCAGGGTTATGGACGCCATTGGTTATTCTTCAGGGCTCTTAGCCCCATTTGCATCTTGTCCGTAGCTGGACGCTGTATCATTTTCAAGGTGATTTGGATCTTGTATATTATATCTGTATTCTTGACTCATTGAGTCGTTGTTGTATATATATCTGTTCTGTGGGTCCCATCGAGGACTGTTGTGTAATGTTATTACTTCGTTTTCCACCCGCACGAAAGTGCCTGGTGGGCACCTTTGAATCGTTTCTATGCGGGTTTGGCGGTTTTCGCTAAAACTTGCATAGGGCCGATTCTGAGGGTGTTACATGCGGGCCAAAGACTGAAGATTGTCATATTTGGCCTTCTTTGCGCGGTTCTCTCGCTGAGTCCTTTCCTGCTCCCTCCTCATATAAGATGCATCACGGTCCTGGTGTCTCCGGTTGGAAGGGGGCACGATAAACTAATCCTAGGATTCATCAAAGAAAGGATTGGCACTTCTTGACTTGGCCTTGGTGTGAGGAGGACGACAAGAACCATCACCTGTGAACAGTAGTGAGGGAGATAGCATGGAGATGAGTATATATGTCCCAAAGATGCAATACAAGAGCTTTGATGCATTACTGAACCTTTTTGAGTCACCCCACACCGGAGTCTCCGGCCCAAGGGCCGGAATATACGGTCGGGGAGGCTCGGGCATGAGCTGGGAAGGTGCTGGTGGGGGTGAATCTAATAGATCGGGCAATGCAACAAGGCTAAAGTACTAGAGTGCACACATACAAGTGATTCCAATGGACAAAACAACACCAATCCTCAAAAACACATCTAGATATGAACCCTAGGAGAAAAAGAGGAGGAGAGGTACCAGATTTGTCCATGGGATAGATTCCTGTGGTGGGAATGACCCAATGGAGGAGAGGAGAAGGTTGGCCGGCGGCACGGCAGATCCCGGGGGCTTCTTGACCTCCGGGGAGGAGTTTTGGAGGAGAGGGTGACAGGTTGGAGGGAGGGGAACGGGGGTTGAAGAAGTGAAACTGCTGTTTCAGTTCACCCCTTCCCCTCCCATTAAGTGGCAGAAACCATCTGGACCAGAGACTCCGTCCTACACCGGAGACTCCGGTGCATGTGCACCGGAGACTCCGGTCCTCCTCGACCAAAAACTCCAGGTTTTGTGTATGGGGACATATATGAGATATAGAGTGTTTTAAGATAAGGTATAGGGTTGGGTTAAGATGTCAAACTGTGAAGAATCAATAAGAGCCATAGAAATCCACTAAAATGTTCAAGAAAGCTCCAAATAGACGTGAACCAAGAAATGACAAACACGAGTAAGCACCAAGCTCTCGAATGTGAGAGAGCGGTGGCCTAGGCCACCATATTTGAGTATACTCGGCTTGGCACCACGAATATATATCTTGGGTCCATTACCGAAACTCATCATTTAAGCTCACATATCACAAAATGATATTAAGAGAAATTATTTTGATTGCTTTGGGCATAATGGGGGGAGGGATGGTCCAATCAATTAGGACCGCACTCCCCCTATATCCATGCCAGCACCTAAACCAAATAAGGGTCAAGACATAGGTGAGTGTGCAAGGTGATCAAGTCAAGCTCCTTGAATCTATGATATTTAGTTCATTCCTCAAGTAGCAAAACCTTGATCTGATGATATTCTTGATCTGATGCTAGTGTTTCAATAGTGTTGCCTCTAACTGGTAATAAAGCTTGGTTAAGCTAATGGTATAATTGTGAAACCTGGTTGGTTAGTTTGAAGGTTAGTGTGTTTCTCTACTGTTAGTACCCCAGTACTGATAGTAGCACTGTTAGTGGTGATTCACTGCATTAGTAAAGATTGGCTTGTGGATTCATGTGCAGATTGAGGTTACTTAGTTTCTTACAGTAACACTTTGCACATATAAACCTGATCCCGATTCCTGGTTATACTTTCCAGGAAAATGATAGTTATTGTCTTACTGGTTTATTTATGAAATCTAAGTGATTGTTTGGCTTGGTGTAACATCCCAAAAAAATAAAACAATGATCATCAAACTCTAATCACTAAAATTAGGGTTAACAAAAACTTTGATTAATTTAAATCATATGAATGCATGTGTGTATGTGGTGATTTGATAAATGCATGAATGAACTTGTGTGATTAACCTAAATAGAAAGAAATGGTTTAAAGATGAAAATAACATCATATAAAACATTTCTACTACTAGGCTTTACTAAGTGATTGTTTGGCTTGGTTTTAGAATTTGTTCTTGTCACACCATCCTAGAATGGCACACGAGTGGTGATTCTACTAATGGGCTTTACTATGGTCAGTGCTTAAGATTGGATATCTATTAAACAAAAATTATAAGCTTCTTTCTTTAAGGATCAATGCCTATGATGCTAGTCTGAGGCTTAGGAATTAAATTCCTATCCTGCTGTCCCTCATAGATATGCTTAAGTATCAAGGTTGTTCACTGGACCTTTGATCCTGGTTGGCTAAAATGATTGGTTTGCTTATAGCTTAATGTTGGTGCATATAGTTCATGAAATCTGAGGTGCTACTCCATTAGGAGATGTGCCCAAATTTTATAAGCTATTTGAGAACATATTGGAATATATGAGTTGTTTATGATCACCAGGATCTATGATGCTGGTCTGAGATCCTGGTGGATTTGTTAGAGTTTACTACTGGCCTTTATATTTCAAATTTCCTCTATTATAGGTTCACCCCACTTGGGTGATCACTGAGAGATTTGACTTGTAAAACAACACATGCTTTTCTATTTTAATATGATGAACAGAATATGTGGATGTTTTATGATGCTCACCACAGTTGGGTGTTGTTGGGGTTGCAAGTTATTGGTATTGTGGTTGTGTGGCTAGCTTGATCTGGTGCTCCTCCTGATACTTGCAGCTCCTAGACTTGTCCTTGA
This sequence comes from Avena sativa, assembly GCA_916181665.1. NCBI lineage: Eukaryota > Viridiplantae > Streptophyta > Magnoliopsida > Poales > Poaceae > Avena > Avena sativa. The sequence continues at coordinate 20,665,042 of OV702282.1, read as the reverse complement.
TCTAGCTCTCCACCTCCTGGTCCTGGTGGCTTGATCTTGTGCTTGCTATCCACCTGATCTACCCCCTCCTTATGTCACCATCTTGATGAGATGATCAAGAGTTTGGTTGGTGTGATCTCGTTTGGCTTTGGTTTGGTTTAGCTGGGCTGCTGTGCTTGGTGTGTATGCACCAGAGAATGGTGTTGGAGATGCCTCCCACGGCTGTGCTGAGTAGTTTTGTGTGTGTGGCATGTTGATGTTGTGCTGACAGCACACACCACGCAGTTTGGTGTGTGCGCTGCTTGTGTGTCTACTGCACCTTGTGGATATGCTCTAGATATGAAAGTTACTTTTATCTGGTTACACTTACTTGTCTGGTGAAACTTGTCCCTCCTTGCTGTTTGGAGTTATTTGACTTCTGTCTTAAATTATGAAAGATTCAGTTCTTTCATTTTGGTAAAACTTGCCCCTTTAAAGATTACTCAATGATGAAATTTTGAACAGTGCAACTCACTACCAATTCTAAGAGTAAAACATTTTTAATCCTTCACTTTCTTTCTTTTAGTTTGTGTTTGTTTTACAGGTACCAGACTTGAAGATTCAAGACTTTAGTTTAGGTTTTCTTTTCTTTATAGAATAGTCACATGTAATATTTCTTTTATTCTTTTGCAATTTTTATTTTATTCATTTGTAATAAAGATTGTACTATTATTCATTATATAAAGGTTCTGCTTTTATTTCATTACTATTGTAAAGATTCTTGATCATTGTCATAAGTTACATTTTGTAACTTCTTTATTGAATAAAATTATGGAATGAATAGTATTTTTCTTAATTGTGTTCTTTATTTAAAGTTTGAATTACTAATTGTTAACTCTTGACTAAATCATAATACTCAAACATAATTCTAAAACCTTTTGAATTATAAATCCAACACTCAAGTTTGAATTCAAATTTCATTTCCCAAAACACACTAATCCACAAAGATCATATCAAAGTTTATAACAATCATCCTCCAAGACTATACCTAATCTCAAAGCATGAAAGAAACTTTGATCACTTTAGGTTTTTGTTTGGCGAAAAAATTTACCCACATTTTCACAGATGAATGCTTGCAATTTCACATATTTATAAATATACCCTTTGTTGGTTCCTAAATGCTGGGATGTTACAGACTTCCCCCCTTAAATTAAACTGCATCCCCAAGAGTTCTGGATCGGATTTTATTAACAACTTGGTCATTGGTCCAGCTATTTTGGAGAAACCTTCAATGAATCTCCGATAATAACCAGCCATCCCCAAGAAACCTCGAATTTGTTTCACATTGGTTGGTGCAGTCCACTCTAGTACTGACTGAACTTTAGATGGATTTACAGCAATTCCATATTTACTGATCACATGGCCGAGGAATTCTACCTCATCTAGCCAAAATTCACATTTACTGAACTTAGCATAAAGTTTATGTTCTCTTAGAGTCTGCAATGCTATTCTCAAATGATCAGCATGCTCTTCCTTATCCTTGGAATATATCAGAATATCATCAATGAAGACTATGACGAACTTATCCCAATATGCATGAAGATTTTGTTCATCAGGTTCATGAATATTGCTGGTGCATTGGTCAAACCAAATGGTACTACCAGATACTCATGGTGTCCATATCTTGAGACAAATGCTGTCTTTGGAACATCTTCAGGTTTGATTTTTATCTGATGGTATCCAGATCTTAAGTCAATCTTTGAAAATACTCCGGCTACTTTCACTTGATCAAACAAATCTCGAATCCTTGGTAAAGTATACTTATTCTTTATGGTAACATTGTTTAGATTTCTGTAATCTCCACACATCCTTCTTCCACCATCCCTTTTATCCACAAAGATTACTGGTGTTCCCCATGGGGATACACTTTCCTGAATAAATCCTTTTCTGGCTAACTCATCAATTTGATCTTTGAGTTATTTTAATTCTTTTGGTCCCATCTTATATGGTGCTTGAGCTATTGGTGTTGTACCGGGAATTAGATCAATAGTGAACTCTATCTCCCGATCTGGTGGCATTCTAGGTAGTTCTGCTGGAAAAACATCTTGAAATTCATTTACTATAGGTATATCTTACAACTTAACCTATTCCATTGAGTTCAACTGCAGATCCACCATGATATGATTATGCTTATCTGCTTGGTAAACTATCCTTGCTCCACTTGGAGTTTTGATTGAGACAGTTTTCTCCTCACAATTTATCTGAGCCCCATGTTCCATCATCCAGTCCATTCGCAGCACTACTGCAATTCCCTTCGAAGGAATCACATAAAGGTCTGCAAAGTATGTATAACCACAGATCGAGATAACCTGATCTTGTTTAATGTGGCGTACAATCACATTTCCCCCTGTCGTAACTACGGTCATAGGGTTTTCTAACGTTGCCCTTCTAATCCCAAACTTATCACAGAATTCTTCAGAAATGAATGAAGTAGTTGCACCAGTATAAAATAGAACTTTGCCGGTATTGGTAAGGATATTGAGCGTACCTATCACTGCATGCTCCGAGTTATCCACCTCTTTTAGGGTTGCACAATTCAGCTTCCTGGTAGGTCTGTTCCTCTTGCCATTGTTGTTCTTGCCATTATTCCCTCCTTTATTTTGTTGTACATTTCCTCCACTGGCTGCCTTCCATCTCTAACTGGCCAACCTCCTTGTGGTTTGCTTGGACAATTTGGCTTTATGTGACCTCTCTGACCACAAGCATGTCACACAATTATTGGTTTCGAGCAATCCCTGGTTATATGCCCTGGGAGTTTGCAATTGTGGCATATAATATTCTTGGCATTTGGATTTACAATTCGATTGGAATTATTGCTGTTATAAGGTCTATTCATGGTTTTGAATTCTAGATTAGGCTTGGGCTTACTTGCTTGTATCCTCTTGGTTTCCTTCTTAGCTCTCTTCCTTCTATCCTCTTGGACATTCTTGTAGTCATCCTCAAAAGTAAAAGCTGCATCCAGCAACTGCTGATAAGTTTGCTTATTAGCCAACATCAACTTCATCCTCACAAATGGATTTAATCCATGTAGGAAACGCTTATTCCTCTTTTCCTCCGTATTAACTTCTTCCTCCGCATATCGAGATAGTTGACTAAACTCACATATATACTTCATGACACTAGTATATCCCTGCTGAAGCTCCTCAAATTCTCTCCGCTTCAACTCCATAACACTCTCCGGAACATGATATTCACGGAATCTCTGTGTAAACTCTTCCCAAGTGTACTCCCTTCTTGGCTGTTGCATGGCTAACTGATTCTCCCACCACGATGCTGCAGGTCCAGTCAGAAGATCAGTTGCATACCTCCATTTCTCCTCATCATTGCAACCTACAGTCTTAAGCTTTCTTTCTGTATCTGCTAGCCAATCTTCTTCATCCATTGGTTCAGGGGATGATGCAAAAGGTAACGGCCTTGCATTCTGGAAGTCAAAATACTCACTCCTCCACTTTTAGGTGCTCTCTGATTTGCTCGTCCCAGCAACTCCTCCATGAACTTGTTCTGGGTCTCTTGCATCATTTTCATACACTGCATAAAGTTCTGCTCCATTAACGGCCTCATTGGTGGTGGTGGTAGTAATTCTCCCTGATTTGCGGCATCTTCATCGGCCTTCGCCTTGGCCTCATGTTCCATCCGCTGCTGTTCAGATTCGGTCTCTACACCCTTATCCATGATCCCCTAGTCCTGCACATAAAGAGAATACTCATAATTACATCATGCACATGTGTTTTGAGCTCGACTTTACGCACAGAACTAGTCACACAATGAAAATCCAAATAAAATCCAAATATGCATTTCACATATTATACATTACAATATCATACAAAGTCATTACAAAATATACCATATGGGTATAATCACAACACTACCTTATTTATCTAACTATATTATTTCTTGGATTATAATACACGGTACTCGATACCTCTAAATAATTGCCTACTTCTAGTAGTAACTATGCTCATGATACATGCCTGATGTCCAACCGTGATGAAGTGAGGTTCGTCGCACAGTTTGTGGAACAAATGGCCTTCTAGAAGGAACATACTCAGTATCTGAAGTGTCAGGACTTGAGTCATTACTCAACCTGAGCACATTGACTCCCTCCAGCTCAGCTGAAAAGTCTTCAGAAACATATTCAATATTATCTCCCACTTGCATATACTGAGCTTCATTCCTTGAGTTGTCAACATGATACGCAGATCCTGCTGATCCCCAGGTGCTCCTTTGGTCAAGATTGTTAAACACCGGATAATGTATATTCCCTGGGTTTTGAGAAGATGTTGATGATTCAAACACTCTCTCCTTAGGATCTTCTTCTTCATCCTGATTATCTATGGACATGGAATTTCTACTACTGTTACTAGGGTTAATTCTTGCACCCATCTAGCTAGATTGTCCAATATTTCTGTCAGAACCATCTGTGGACATTTGGTGTTCATGAGATCCTTCATATGATCCCCTTCTCCAACCATCAGAATTCTCAATAGGAAGTTCTGAATCAGAACCATCCTCTGAACCCTGTGGTACTGCATACCTCATTTCCACAGTAGGATCATATATAGGTTCAGGCCTTTGTGAATAAGGATATGGTGTAAAAGATTCAGGATCTATAGGTATATCCTTAAAGATAGGTTTTGCACTACTACTTGCTTCCTTATCCAACTGAAATGCTAACTGCTTCCTCCTTTCCAGATCAGTTAGATCCTCTAACATGTTATTTTTATCTTCAACAATCACTTGATGTATCCTCTAAAAAGACGCAACGAGTGTTCGGTATTTATCCATAAACTTGGAAGCTAACTTAGGATGCTTCTTAACCAAAGTAAGATGATATGGTACCGGCTCCGAGTCTATAGAATCACGAGGTATCACAGAAAATGTGCTACCTTCCAACTCCTTGGCTTTATGCTCCCGGATATTAGCTATCGCCTCCACAACAGCAACATGATAGGCTGCTAAGTGACTCCTACCTTCTCCTATAGGTAAATCATGATACAATCCAAGCACCAAGTTGGATACTCACACGATACTTGGATAACATCCGGCCATCATAATAGGTTATAGTGTTCACTGGAATTCTAGTTGGACAACTAAAAATCTTTAAAAGTTGACGAAGTTGGTCTGTGAATGATCCTTGATAATCATCTAGAGTCTCCTCTTTCCTTACCAAAGTCTGTTTTGGAAACTTTGGTGCCATAGCTCTGTATAAATAAAAAAAAATTATTAGTAACCAATAATATATTGCATCATAACAAAGAATTATCGCACTAAAACATATAACGGAATATTCTCATTTGAATACCCATTATATTTCTTTTAGAGAATTCTTTATCATTGTACATACTCCTACAGGTAATACCCTTTACTAGGTTTCCAACCTAAGGTCAAAGCAATTTGTTCTGATACCAACTACGGTGACCCAGCATACCACTGCATGTGTAGTACACTATAGTGGTTGACATGACATCCACAGAACATCATTCCGTAAATATCACATCCCTCAGAGTGGTACAATAGAAACATCACGGGTCCATATTACAAATATACATACATTATTATTATTGCAATATCGGAAGTTCAAGACTTCAAAAAGATTCAACTTATAAACCAAAATATAAGTGTTTCAGCGGAAGTTTCGAATTTAAAACTTAAACTCCAAATTGAGCTCAATAACTTATTTCTATGTACCGTTCATGTTGCTTGGCTCAAGTGGCTACTAGAACTATAATAATTATTCGGACTCTTGGCACTATCCTCCATAGACGATATCGTAGTCCTCCGCTTCTATGGCTCCATATAGGTTGGGCTCTTCATAGAAGACCTCCTCCTGGCTTTCAGTTGCATACATTGGAGTATCTTCGGGATTCTCAGAGTCTAAGCAAGGATTCAAAGGAAAGGATGAGTAACAGTGTTACCCAGCAAATTCATTATATGCAAGGTAGGAAGCTTGATGCACTATCTACCACCTCGGACTATCAGTCCTTGGCACTATGTAATTTTTCGTAAATCTTTCTTCAAAGATTAATTTTATTATGAAAATCTATGACCATCATCCTTCACAGGTTGACCAGAACTTTCATGGAGTTCCTTTCCTGCCGCGTTCGTAGCTCCTTCCCGGAACAAGGAGTAACAAGTTACAATTCTTAGACTCTGCAGAGGTGCGTTACTTTTCCCATGAGAGATCAACTCCTTGTTGCACAACCGGGCGTACTTTCCCGTCCATAGTTCCATGATGTAGGGCCCGGTTGTCGTGGGAATGACCACAGCAGATGCTTCAATCGGCCACGAGTAGTAGAACATGGGGCAAGGGTGGCCAGCCATCTGCGGTGCGAGATGAGAGCTGAGACACAAGGGTTTACCCAGGTTTGCCCCCCAGAGGGTAAAGACCTACTCCTTCTAGATTGTATTATGGTGAGAGTACAATGGGGAGAGCTCGATGTCTAGGCGGCGAGTCGCTTGGGTGTATGATGGAACGTATCCTCTATGCGTCCCCTAGGGAGGTTTATATAGACTTGCCTCGCTAGGGTTTACAGATCACAACCGAATTAGTTAAGGATTCGGAGATTCTATAACCTAGTCCGACTGGGCCTAGATACGCTTCTGGGCCTTCAGCTTCCAGTCGCCTGAGTCCACGCCAAGTCTTGATCCAGTCGCCGTCCTGCAGGCCCACTCGCTGACGGCTTGGGCCAGTAGAAAACGTCTTGCTAGGTATACCCCGGTAGGCATATCCCCATCAATAGTCCCCGAGGCCGTCATTGATTTGTCGCAGGTGTTTGCTGGCAGTCGGAGTAAGAGGGTCCAATGCGGACGCCTAGTCGAATCGGCGGCGGACTTCTGAACAAAGGAAAGAACTAGTCATTTAGTAGAAATAACGGCGACCAATCGCACCGTAGCTCGGCGAACAGGTCGGCAAATACTTAGTCACTGTCCTAGTGATCGGGTCGGCGAGTCGTCGAGTCGCTGGGAGCAACGAGTCGAATGGATGAAATTGGACCGCCAATTGTGGTCAAACTAGCCGTTAGGTAATCCATCGGTAACTTCTGCGTAATTACCGCATAGTAACGGCCCCCGAAACTGGCGGGTAGCAACCGCTATATAAGGAGGATGAAAGGCGGACGGGGAAACGCTTCTTCTTTCTTCCTCCGATCTCGCTCATCTATGTTTCCCCATTCCGCGCCGCGATCAGAACAACCCAGAAATCCGCGACCTCCACGAATTTTCAACCGATGGCCCCCTCCACCGAGCCATGGGGCAGATCCAAATGCACTAAGGCGCTACTATCATCCTTCGAGGAGGCTGGGATCCTCCGCGCCGGCAGATGGCGCATTCCTGCAGCTGGAGAAGTGATTCCGGATCCGCGCGAGAGGGAGTTCATCTGCTTCACCAGCCACCTGGAGCGGGAACTAGGCTTCCCAACATCCCTCTTCTTCTGGCGTTTCTGCGCCTACTACGGAATCCAACCATCAGATCTGGGTCCGCATAGTATCGAGCAGCTCGCCATCTTCGTGGTGTTCTACGAGTGCTATCTGGGCTGCAGGCCCTACTTTCCCCTGTGGCAAGACCTGCTCCACGGGAGAATCAGCCGCGAAGAAACAGGCAGCCCGATGCTAGCCGCGGGCGGCCTGACATTCCAGATGAAGTCGAAGGCGTCGTTCTTCGACCTGATGCTGCCTGCCAAGGCGGCGAACGAATGGAAAAAGTTCTGGTTCTACGTCACCGAGTCGACTCCAGGCGACGAAGTGGCGCTTCCAAGGTACTCTGCCGACCGGCCCAAACCGCGTCGGCTCCAGGTCGTCAAACTCCCGCTGGACCAGCGGATGGTTGTCGACGAAATGTTGCAAACTATCCGCGGCCTGAAGAAGAAAGGCCTCCAGACCATCAACCTCTACAACTGTTGGCTAGGGCGGCGGCTCGTGCCCCTGGCCAGCCGCGACCACTACATGTATGAATATACGGGCAAGGACGATCCGCCGAAGTCCTGCCTCGTTGAGTGGAGACTCAACGACTACACCCTGGCCCTGAAGAAGATCACCCAGGCGGTGTATCTCGATGCGAAGGCCGGGGTCACCCCTTATACTGCAAGGCGCCCAGCCCGGGCGGTAAGCTGTCATTTCGTCAACACTCGCGGTCGCAGATGGTGCATTCGCGGTCGTGCTTACATTGTTTTGTTCTTGTTGTAGTTGTTCCAAGTGGTGAAAGGGTGGCTTCCACCCGCAGACGAAGAGAACTCGAGCTCGTCCATCCAGGACGGGAGTGAGTCATCACCCGCCAAAGGTAACGCGGAGAGCGACGGGGGTGATGACGACGACGTCGAAGAAGATGATCCCGTGGAGGTTGCTGCCCCCACGACCCGCAAAACTCGCGGGCAACACCAACGCGAACTCGAAGCAAGCAAGAGCCTCGAGCCTCACGACGACGACGACGACGACGAGCTTCCCGAGCACACCTCACATCGCGAGGCCACGCCGTCGAAGAAAAAGAAGAAAGCTCTGCCGAAGAAGAAGACGAAACCAGCGAAGACGATGTCTTCGCCCCGATCTGCAACCAGTTCCGACACCACCAGCTCGGCTAGGGACGCAGTGGCACACGTGACCGTGGCACCAGACGCTGCCGCCCCTAGGGACGAGGCGCCGCTGACGTCGTTACGACCGCCATTCGCCCCGATCGTTGGTTTGGGGGCTGCTCCAGCCGCAGGGGCCTCGCCTCCAAGGGAGGCTCTCGCAGCAATTATCGCGGAGGCTCCTGCCGCGGCTTCATCTTCGAAGAAGCTGTCAGTGTCTTGGGAACACGATGTGTTCGAGACGGGCCTCACTCGGAAGTTGGGGCCCGAGCTGGAAAAGCCGGCTAGCATCCACACCGGTCTACGGTTCATACCAGTCGCCAAGTGAGTGTTGTTCATCTACTTGTTTTTCGTTTTAGTCGGACAGTCTTATACATAAAATTGTTTCACAAGACTGGTGTTAAAAAGATCGGCCATCCCTCTGTGGCCAAGGTTCCGCAAGTCGCCACCGAGGTGTCAGCAGATTCCTCGCGGAAGAGGAAAACCGACGAAGTCGCTGCTCCCGCCGAAAGCGTCAAGAGGACGAAAGGCGACGACGTCGTCACGGTGTCTGATGACATGGCGGTTGCTCCGAGCGATCCTCCGACTGCAGCCGAAGTAGCCTCGAAGACCAAGGAGGGTGTTGACTCACCCGATGTGGCCGAGCCGACTCCGAGTGGCGCGGCAGCATCTGCAGCGACCTTCCCTCGCTGCATGGCAAAGGAAGCCGCTGCGAGTGCTTCGGTGCCGACAAGCCGGATGCCTGGGGTCGCCGAGGTGGAGGTCGAGCAGCGTCGCGGCCATACTCTGGTCGTGCTTGCGTCTGTGGATGTGCTGGAGCTTCACGACATGCTAGGCGCTGCCATCCAGGTATGTCCAGTCCTCGAGGATCGGGCCACTGAATCTCAGTGGTCGGATTCTTAATGTTTTTATACCATCCAGTCCCCGAGTGCCTAGTCGCTGAATCTCAGTGGGTGGGCACTTAGGATTTGCAATGTCCAGTCCCCGAGTGCCTAGTCGCTGAATTTCAGCGGGTGCGCACTTAGGAATTTCATTGTCCAGTCCCTGAGTGCCTAGTCACTGAATTTCAGCGGGTGGGCACTTAGGAATTTCATTGTTGTTGACGTTGTAGTGTGTGCACAGGGCCTGCAGCGCGAGTCGGCCGAACGGCTTTCTACGAAGTGTCGCTTGGAGAAGGAGCTCGTTGCCGTCCAGGAGATGAACAAGGGGCTTCAAGCAGTTGCAGCCGAGGCGAAGGAGGCCTGCCGAGGCCTTGTCCCGGTGGGTCACCTGACGGCGGCTCAGTCCGCTTTGAGCACGGCCGAAAAGCGAATCGCTGACCTGGAGCGTGAGCTCAAGGAGGCGAGGGCGGAAGCGAGCTCGGCGGAAGGGCGAGCGAAATATGCTGTTACGTCTGTCGCTGAAGAGCGGAAAGTGTCTGACGCGCTCGTTGCTGGGCTGTAGAATGACTTCTCTTCTCTTCAAAGCTTCATCATGGGCCTCTGCCGACCGCTAATTGGTAAACCTTCCTCCTTCTTCCCTCTTCCTGCAACAACTGCATTGTGAAGTCGTTGGTGTGCTCACTGCCCGCTTCTGTTCCACCGGTCGGATTACTGATAACACGGAGGAGGCGCAGTCATATGACGCGCGGCAATGTGTGACCACCCTGGTCGACTCGGCCGCATTGTCCGCGACTTGCCTTTGAGTGTATCTTCAGGAGATATCGCCCACGGAGGTAATCCCCAGCGACCTTGTCGAGGTATGGCACTACCTGGAGAAGGCTCCATCAGTCATCGAGTTCATGACGCGGTCGGCCTTCCGGCGCGGGGCGGCGACGACGCTCAGCCTTGGGCTTGCCCATTTCCCAGAGGATTTCGACCTCGACGATGTTACGAGCGGCTACCCCTCGTCAACGGGATCTGTGGAGATTGTCGAGGTGCTTAAGCTGACGGACCGGGCCGCGGTGTATTCTGATCACGTTTGGGCGATGGGCGACCTCCTCCCCAATCAGGAGACGATTGTCGCCCCCAACGATCCCGAACCAAAGCATCGGGACTTCAAGGTTGAGCAGCCGTTCCGTGCGGCGATGGCGGGCAAGCTGACGATGTACCCGTCGAACCCGTACGTGCCCTTCATCCGTAGTCGCAGGGACGGTGGCGCGCCTGCGTCAGAACCTGCGGAGTAGAAGTGTTTTGCCCTTGGGCGTTAGTACAAGATAACTATTGAACTTTCCTTATATTTGGAACGACTTTGTGCTGCTATAATGGAAACTCGTGTTATTGTGTTATTCATTTGCGATTTTGGGGGTTGATTGAGCGAGTCCCCGAGCGCGTCTGCCTTTTTTATGGGGTTTACCTTGTTGTTATATGTTTGTGAATTTTTAATGAGTTAAGGTCGACTCGCCATAGCTCGGAGAGCTAGTCGCATGGCGACTCCCAGGGGTGCTCTTTACTTGACCGTTTTCCCGGGCGCGAACGAGGTCGGGTTGCCGAGTCCCTGAGCGTGGTACTTGGTGGTTCTAGTCGCAGCTCCAAGGTAGGTGAGGACTAAGCGCGTCGTTGTTAGCGTGTCTCTCCTGCCTGATTCGGAGAGTCAGTCGCGTGGCGAATCCTGGGCGCGCTCTCATACTTGGCGTTTTTCCCTAGTCGCTCGTATTTGGCTGGGTGTCAGTCCCCGAGCGTGGTACTTGGCCGTTCGGGTCGCTGTGCCGAGGATGCGGAGGACCTTGGTCGCTGTGAGGAGCGAATGCAGTTGTCTTGGCTCGGGGAGCCAGTCGGGCTAGGCGACTCCAATGGGGCTCCGGGTTGGCGTTTTTCGTGGACGTTACGAGGCCTGGAGTTTCCTAGTGCCCTCGTACCGCACTACTTGGCCGTGCCGGTCGCTTTGCCAGAGGTTGACTTTTGCGATTAGCATAACGCTGTTATTACGAGTGCGAGTGGCACAAGACTCGGAGAGTAGACACAATTTTCGGTAACCGGTCTGTTTTATTTCGTAGCGGGTGGAGAGTACATGTATGGGGTTCTAGGAGTAGAACTTCCGTAGGAGGTTTACATTCCATGGCCGCTTGACGTCGAGTTTTCCGTCTCCTCGGACGTCGGTGAGGTAGTAGGCGTCGTTGCCCAGGACTCGCCCGATGGCGAATGGTCCCTCCCAAGGGGGGAGAGCTTGTGCATGACCTTCTTGTCCTGGATTAGGCGCAGTACCAGGTCGCCTTCCCGGAAAGTGCGAGTCCTTACTCGCCGGCTATGGTAGCGGCGAAGCCCTTGCTGGTAGATAGTGGTGCGGGAGCGAGCTAGGTCGCATGCATCGTCGAGCTGGTCGACTCTGTCTTGGCGTGCGACTTCGTTTGCGGCCTCCGTGTAGTTGACCACCCTTGGTGAGTCGTGCTCGAGGTCGGTGGGCATGACTGCCTCGGCGCCGTACACCATGAAGAAGGGGGTGAACCCTGTCGACCTGTTGACGGAGGTGCGGATGCCCCAGATGACGGAGGGTAGCTCCTCGACCCAGCGCCCGGCCGTGCGTTCCAGCAGGAATTGGAGCCGTGGCTTCATGCCATGGAGGATGCTCTGATTGGCGCGTTCCGCCTGGCCATTGGACTCCGGGTGCGCGACTGAGGTGAGGTCGAGTCGAATGTGGTGTTCCTCACAGAACTCGGCCATGGCTCCTTTGGCGAAGTTGGTGCCGTTGTCCGTGATGATGATGTTGGGGAAGCCGTAGCGATAGATGAGCTCGCGTAGGAACTTGGTGGCGGTCTTCCCGTCGCACTTGCGGACTGGCTTGGCCTCCACCCATTTTGTGAATTTGTCGACTGCGACTAGGAGGTGGGTGAAGCCGGAGGGGTCCTTCTAGAAGGGGCCTACCATGTCCATGCCCCATACGACGAATGGCCAGGTGATGGGGATTGTCTTGAGCGCCGAGCTCGGCATGTGGGTCTGGTTGGCGTATTTCTGGCATCCGACGCACCGCTGGACGATGTCGACAGCGCCTGCGTGTGCGGTGAGACAGTAGAAGCCATGCCGCGTAGCTTTTGCGACCAGAGAGCGGGCGCCGACGTGGTGGCCGCAATCGCTAGAGTGAATGTCTTGGAGGATTTTGCGTCCTTCAGCGGGTTAAACACATCGTTGGAACATGCCGGTCACGCTGCGCTTGTGGAGCTCGCCGTTGATGATCACGAAGGATTTGCAGCGGTGTGTTATCATCCGGGCGTCCATTTCATCCGCGTTTTACCCAGGTTCGGCCCCCCGGAGGGTAAAGACCTACTCCTGCTAGATTGTATTATGGAGGTGGTACAATGGGCGAGCCCGGCGGCTAGGCGGCGAGTCGCTTGGGTGTATGATGGAACGTATATCTACTCGCCCTATAGGGAGGTTTATATAGGCTCACCTCCCCTACGGTTTACATATCTCAACCGATTCAGTTAAAGCTTCGGTACTCGTTTAACCTAATCCGACTGGGCCTATCTACTCGCCTGGGCCTTCAGCTTCCAGTCGCTTGGTTCCTTGCTGGGCTTCAATCCAGTCGCCGTCTTGCAGGCCCACTCACCAGTTCTTGGGCCAGTCGGAAACGTCCTGCTGGGTATACCCCGGTAGGCATATCCCCATCAGTAGTCCCCGAGGCCGCCGTTGATTAGGCGTAGGTGGCTGCTGGCAGTCGGAGTATATGGCTTCAGAGTGGACATCCAGTCGAATCGTCGGCGGGCTCCCATATAGAGGAGAAACCAATCATCCAGGTCGCAGTTTTTGGCGTGTCGAGTCGGCAAAACACTGTCATAGTGAGAGGGTCGGCGAGTCGAGTGGCTGAAGTTGGACCGTTAACCGTGGTCAAACTAGCCGTTGGGGTAATCCAACGGTAACTTTTGGCATAATCACCGCGTAGTAACGGCTCCCTGATTTGGCGGGTAACAACCGCTATATAAGAGGAATGGCAGGCGATCAGAGAACCACCTTCTCACCATTTCCTCCGACTGCGCGCACTTTTCGCCTCCCTTCGCATCGCGATCCAGCCGACCTGAAATCCCCCGACCCCAGCAAATATCTCTGCCATGGCCCTCTCCACCGAGCCTTGGGGTAGATCTAAGTGCACGAGGGCGCAACTGGCTTCCTTCGAGGAGGTCGGGATCTTGCGAGCCGGCTGTTGGCGCATTCCCGCAGCCGGAGAGACGACCCCGAATCCGCGAGAGAGGGAGTTCATCTGCTTCACCAGCCATCTCGAACGGGGGCTAGGGTTCCCCACGTCCCTGTTCTTCCGGCGCTTCTGCGCCTACTACAGGATCCAGCCTTCGGATCTGGGTCCCCACAGCATCGAGCAGCTCGCCATCTTTGTGGCGTTCTGCGAATGCTACTTGGGCTGCCGGCCCTACTTACCCCTATGGCAAGATCTGTTCCACGGACGGATCAGCCGCGAGGAAGCGGGCGGCCCAATGCTAGCCGCGGGCGGCCTAGCCTTCCAGCTCAAGTCGAAGGCTTCATTCTTCGACCTGATGCTGCCCGCCAAGGCAGCGAGCGACTGGAAGAAATCGTGGTTTTACGTAGTCGAGGCGACCCCGGAGGGCGAGGCGGCGATCCCGCGGTACTCCGCCAATCGGTCCGAGCCGCGCCGTCTCCAAGTCGGCAAGCTCCCCAACGACCAGCGGATGGTCGTCGACGAGATGCTCCAGACCATCCGCGGTCTAAAGAAGAAGGGCCTCCAGACGATAAACCTGTACAACTGCTGGCTCGGGCGGCGGCTCGTCCCGCTCGCTCGGCGCGAGCACTACATGTACCAGTACACGGGCCAGGAAGACTCGACGAAGGCCTGCCTCGACGAGTGGAAGCTGGAGGACTACATCCCAGCACTGAAGAAAATCACCCAGGCGGTGTACCTGGACGCACAGGCTGGGGTCGCCCCTATACCGCAAAGCGTCCAGCCCCAACGGTAATCGCTTCACTTCGCTCGCAGTCGCAGTTTATGCAGTCGCGGTAATTCTAATTTCATCTTGTATTCATTGCAGCTATTCCAAGTGGTGGAAGGATGGCTCCCACCTTCGGACGATGAGAACTCGAGCTCGTCCGTCCAGGACGTGGGCGAGTCGCCTCCCGCCAAGGGCGAGGCCGGGAGTCACGAGGGCGACAGCGATGACGAATCCGAAGAAGAAGTCGCCCCACTGCTCCGCAAGACCCGTGGGCAGCGTCAACGTGAGCTTGAGGCAAGTAAAAGCCTCGAGCGTCATGATGACGACGACGAGCTTCCAGAAACCACCTCGCGCCGCCAGGCGACTCCATCGAAAAAGAAGAAGAAGGAAAAGGAGGTGAAGGCGCCTCCGAGGAAGACGAAGACCAAACCGACGAGGCCGGCCTCGCCGCCACATTCAGCGAGCAGTTCTGACGCCCCCAACCCGGCCAAGGACGAGGTGCCGCCAACGACAGCCGCGTTGGACACGGCCACCATCGAGGTGCCCCTGGCGTCGATGCCTCCGCCATTCGCCCCAGTCTCTGGGCTGGGGGACGCCTCGGTCGCAGCGGCTTCGCCTCACAAGGAACCTCCTGTTGAAGACGTTCCGGAAGCTCCGGTTGCGGCCTCAACAACGAAGAAACCGTCCGTGTCTTGGGCATGCGACGTTCTGGAAATGGGGCTCAGCCGCCGACTGGGCCCCGAACTAGAGAAGCCAGCCGGCCTCCGTACGGGACTGCGCTTCATTCCAGTCGCCAAGTGAGTACACTCTCCCTCCTTTGTCTTCCATAGCAGCTCGAATTATATTGCTTACATGATTGTTGAACAGGACCGGGGTGAAGAGGATGGGCCACCCAACCGTGGCTAAGGTGCCACCCGTCGTTAGCGAGGAGGATCCTTCCCGCGAGAGGAAGGCGGACGAGGTCGTCGTCTCTGCGGATGGCAGCAAGAAGGCCAAGGGTGACGACGTCGTCACGATTTCTGATGACACGGCGATCGCGCCAGCTGGACCCGTAACGGAGGCAGCCGCGTCTACGAAGGATGGCACTCTCTTGCCTGGAACGGCCGAGCCGACCTCCTTTGGAGCGGGTGCCTCTATCGCCAACTTCCCGCGCTTCATCACCAAGGCAGCCGCGGCGAGTGGAACTTCGCCCTCGAGCCACGCTCCTGGGACCGCCGATGCTGACGTCGACCAACGTCGTGGGCATACGTCGGCTCTCCTCGCGTCCGTGGACGCGATACAACTCCACGGCATGCTTGGCGCAGCCATCCAGGTACCTCCAGTCCCCGAGGATCAGGTCGATGCTTTGCAGCGCCTTGATTGTTTTTAATGTCTTATCTTTATTTTTCGCATCCAGTCCCCGAGTGTGCACGTGCTGAATTTCAGCGGGTGGGCACTTAGGAATTTCTTTGAATACCAGTCCCCGAGTGCGCACTCGCTGAATTTCAGCGGGTGGGCACTTAGGAATTTTTTGACTGCCAGTCCCCGAGTGCGCACTCGCTGAATTTCAGCGGGTGGGCACTTGAGAATTTCTTGATTGCCAGTCCCCGAGTGCGCACTCACTGAATTTCAGCGGGTGGGCACTTAGGAATTTTGCTTTGACTAACCTTTTTGGTGATGTGCAGGGTCTGCAGCTTGAATCGGCTGACCGATTGGCAGCGAAGCAGCGCGCGGAGAAGGAACTGTCCATCGTCCAGGAGGCGAACAAAGGGCTTCAGGCTGTTGCCGCGAAGGCAGAGGAAGCTCGCCAGGGGCTTGTCCCCGCTGGTGAATTGGCGGCGGCGCAATCAGCTTTAAGTGCGGCTGAACAGCGGATCGCCGACCTCGAGCGCGAGCTGCGGGAGGCAAAGGAAGAAGCGAGCTCGGCTGATGGGCGAGCCAAGGCCGCCATTGCAGCCGCCGAAGAGGATCGCAAAGTGTCGGATGCCCTTGTTGCTGGGCTTCAGGACGACCATACGTCGCTTCAATGCTTCATCACGGATCTCGCCCGCCCGTTGATTGGTAAGTGCGTCTGCCTCTTCCAGTAGTTGTGCCTTTTGTGGTGTCCGTCGTATTCATTATTGTCTTCTACTCGCGGGTCGCATCATCGATAGCGCGGAAGAGGCGAGCTCGTTCGACACGCGGCAGTGTGTAAGCATGCTTGTCGACTCGGGAACGTTGTCGGCGACGTGCATCCGTGCCTATATCCAAGAGATATCGCCCACGGAAGTGATTCCCAGCGACCTCGTTGAGGTGTGGAGGTATTTGGAGAAGGCGCCCGTGGTCGTTGAGTTCATGACGCGGTCGGCGTTTCGGCGCGGAGCAGCGACGGCACTTAGTCTTGGACTTGCCCACTTCCCCGAGGACTTCGACATCGACGATGTGACGAGTGGCTACCCATCGTCGACTGGCGCGGTGGAGCTTTCCGAGGTCCTCAAGTTGCAAGATCGCGCCGCCGCGTACTCGGAGCATGTATGGGCAATGGGCGACCTCCTTCCGTACCAGGAAACGGTCGTCGTGCCGAACGATCCCGAGCCGCCGCATCGTGATTTCAAGGTCGAGCAGCCCTTCCGCGCGGCGATGGCGGGTGAACTGACGACGTATCCGTCGAACCCGTACACGCCATTCATCCGCAATCGACGGGGTGTTGGCGAGTCGTCGTCTAAGCCTGCAGAATAGGATAGTTTGCCTTGTGGCGTTAGCAGCAGGTCTGCCATGCAGGCATATTTTGTAATATGAGGCGATGCAACATGCTATCGAATGAGACATCGTGTATATTTTGGTATTTGTCATTTGTTTGTGATTGATGTTTGAACGAGTCCCCGAGCGCGTCCGCCCTTTTGTGGGGTTTACCTCGTATGTGATATGTTTGTTAGTTTTGTGTGTTTTGTTATTGTGGTCGACTCGCCCAGACTCGAAGAGCCAGTCGCTAGGCGACTCCCCTGAACGCTCTGTACTTCACCGTTTTCCCTTGCGCGAACGAGGTCGGGTGGCCGAGTCCCCGAGCGTGGTACTTGGCTGTTCCAGGCGCGACTCGAGGGTGAGTGAGGACTTGGCGCGTTAATTTGAGCGCATCACTCCTGCCTGGCCCGTGGGGTCAGTCGCGTGGCGAGTCCTGGGCATGCTCTCCTACTTGGCGTTTTCCCGCTCGCGGTGAACTGGTCTGCAGTCCCCGAGCGTGGTACTTAGCCGTTCGAGTCGCTATGTCAGGATGCGGAGGACCATGGTCGCTGTGAGAAGCGAAGGCAGTTGTCTTGGTTCGTAGAACCAGTCGGGCTAGGCGACTCCAATGGGGCTCCGGGTAGGCGTTTTTCATGGACGGTGCAAGACCTGAAGTGACTCAGTGCTCTTGCACCGCACTACTTAGCCGTGCCGATCGCTGTACCAAAGGTTGACTTCCGCGGTTAGCGTAATGCTGTCATTACGAGTGCGAGTGGCACAAGACATGGAGAGTAGGCGCAATTTGTGGTAACCGTTTCTTTTTATTTCATAACGACCGGAGAATACATATGTGGGGTTCTAAGAGTAGAACTTCCGTAGGAGGTTTACATTCCATGGTCGCTTGACGTCGAGATCGCCGTCCCCGCGGACGTCGATGAGGTAGTAGGCGTCGTTGCCGAGTACTCGTCCGATGGCGAATGGCCCTTCCCACGGAGGGGAGAGCTTATGCATGCCCTTCTTGTCCTGGATGAGGCGTAACACCAGGTCGCCCTCTTGGAAGGTGCGAGTCTTCACCCGCCGGCTGTGGTAGCGGTGGAGTCCCTGCTGGTAGATAGCGGTGCATGACCGAGCGAGGTCACGTGCTTCGTCGAGTTGGTCGACCCCGTCTTTGCGGGCGAGCTCGTTTGTGGCCTCCGTGTAGTGGACGACCCGCGGCGAGTCGTGCTCGAGGTCGGTGGGCATGACTGCCTCGGCGCCGGAGACCATGAAGAAGGGGGTGAACCCTGTCGACCTGTTGACTGAGGTGCGGATCCCCCAGATGACAGAGGGCAACTCCTCGACCCAGCACCCGGCGGTGCGCTCGAGTGGTACTTGGAGTCGCGGCTTCAGGCCGTGGAGGATGCTTTGGTTGGCCCGTTCCGCCTGGCTGTTGGATTCCGGGTGGGCGACTGACGCGAGGTCGAGCCGAATGTGATGCTCTTCGCAGAATTCGGCCATGGCTCCTTTGGCGAAGTTAGTGCCGTTGTGCGCGATGATGCTGTTTGGGAACCCGTGGCGATATATGAGCTCGTGTAGGAATTTGGTGGCGGTCTTCCCGTCGCATTTCCGAACTGGCTTGGCTTCCACCCACTTTGTGAATTTGTCGACCGCGACTAGCAGGTGGTTGTAGCCGGAGGGGGCCTTCTTGAAGGGGCCTACCATGTCCATGCCCCACACAGCGAATGGCCAGGTGATGGGGATTGTTTTGAGCGCTGAGCTCGGCACGTGCGTCTGGTTGGCGTACTTCTGGCACCCGGCGCACCGCTGGACAATGTCCACAGCATCGGCGTGTGCGGTGGGCCAGTAGAAGCCATGTCGCATAGCCTTGGCGACCAAAGAGCGGGCGCCGGCGTGGTGGCCGCAGTCGCCGGAGTGGATATCGTGGAGGATCTTGCGTCCTTCGGCAGGTTGGACGCAGCGTTGGAACACGCCGGTGACACTGCGCTTATGGAGCTCGCCGTCGACGATGGTGTAGGACTTGCATCGGCGAGTGATCATCCGGGCGTCCGTCTCGTCTACCGGCAGGGTGCCGGCTTCCAGGTAGGCGATGTAGGGCTTGGTCCGGTCGTCTGGCTCGTTGACGTGTGCGACCAGGGCTGCCTCTGGTTGGAGCGGGACTCCGATGTCGATCTCCTTCGGGGGAGAGACTGATGGCTTGGTGATCGTGTCGAGGAAGACACCGGCGGGTGGTGCGAGTTGAGCCGACCTGATGCGAGAGAGTGCGTCGGCCTCCTCGTTCTTCCGCCTGTCGATCCACTCGACGGAGTAGCCTGTGAAGTGTCCGCCCAACTTGTCCACTGCTTGGCGGTATGCCGCCATGGTGGGGGATACGGTGTCGCAGGTGCCAGCGACTTTCCCTACGACGAGGTCGGAATCGCCGTAGCAGCGTAGGCGGTTGACATTCATCTCCTTGGCCGCTCGCATGCTGTGGAGTAAGGCCTCGTATTAGGCCATGTTGTTGGTGCAGGGTGTGAAGTCGAGGACTCGTATTAGGCCACGTAGCGGAGCTTGTCGCCCTTTGGTGAAGTTAGCACGATCCCTGCGCTCGGAAGCCGCGACGTAAACCAGCATGGGTTCTTTGTCGGCGGGGGCGGCGAGTAGCGGTGCGGCGAGTAGCACCTTCTTGAGGTCGCGAAGCGCGTCGTCCGCCTCCTTGTCCCACTGGAAGGTGGGGCTCTTGCGCATCAGGCGGTATAGGGGCATCGCCTTTTTGCCCATGCGGGGAATGAAGCGACTGAGAGCCGCTACTCGCCCGGCTAGTTTCTGGACGTCGCGCAGGCACTCGGGTTTGCCGAGCCAGGCGATCGTGTCGATCTTCGTGGGGTTCGCCTTGATCCCTCGCTTGGAG
Organism: Avena sativa; assembly: GCA_916181665.1. Taxonomy (NCBI): domain Eukaryota; kingdom Viridiplantae; phylum Streptophyta; class Magnoliopsida; order Poales; family Poaceae; genus Avena; species Avena sativa. The sequence goes on along the minus strand of OV702282.1, from coordinate 20,645,029 downwards.
ACGACGTACCCCAGTAGTTGTCCTGCTGGTACACCGAAGGTGCATTTGCCTGGATTGAGCTTTATCTTGTATTTTCGCAAGTTGGCGAATGTTTCCGCCAGGTCTGCGAGGAGGTCACCCTGGCGAGTGGACTTTACGACCACGTCGTCGATGTAGACGTGGATGTTGCGGCCAATTTGGCTCGCGAGGCATTCTTGCATGCACCGCTGGTAGGTCGCCCCGGCGTTCTTGAGGCCGAAGGTCATGGCGGTGTAGCAGAAGGCTCCGAATGGCGTGATGAACGCCGTCTTCTCCTCGTCCTCGACAGCCATTTTGATCTGGTTGTACCCAGAGTAGGCGTCGAGTAAACATAGCGACTCCGAGCCCGCGGTGGAATCGATTATCTGGTCGATCCGCGGGAGGACGAACTGCTCCTTTGGGCAGGCGCTGTTCAGGTTTGTGTAGTTGATACACATCCTCCAGGTCCCGTTCTTCTTCTCGACCAAGACTGCGTTTGCCAGCCACTTAGAGTATTTGATTGGCCGGATGAAGCCTGCAGCGAGTAGACGCTCCACCTCCTCGGCGATTGCTCGGCGGCGCTCTTCATTGAAGGGCCGCAGCGACTGCTTGACAGGTCGCACTTTGGGGTCGGCGTGTAGCTTGTGCTCAGCGAGCTCCCTAGGGACACCGGGCATGTCAGAGGGCTTCCATGCGAAGATGTCCCTGTTCTCACGGAGGAACTCGATGAGCGCGCCTTCCTATGCTGGGCTCATGCCCGTCCCGATTGTCACCGTCTGGCTGGAGTCGCCTGGGACCAGCTCGACGGTGCGGGTGTGCATCGTGGCCTCGAAGGTTGAGATGTTTGCGCCCTCCGAGTTGGGCTTCTTGAGTAGGGTGGGGTCGTCGTTGTTGATGCCGCTCACGTACTTGGCGACTTCATCAGTGTGGTTGGTCTCCGCCGCGATGACGGCGTCAGCGAGCTCGGCTCCTTTGGCCTCGCACTCGGCGGCCATGTCGGGGTCGCCGTTGATGGTGATGACTCCGCATGGCCCGGGGAGCTTCATCGCGTTGTACGCGTAGTGGGGCGCTGCCATGAACTTGGCGAACGCCTGGCTCCCCAGGACGCAGTGGTAGGGGCTGTCAAAGGGCACCAGCTCGAAGACGATCCGCTCGGTGCGGCAGTTTGCGGGTGTGCCGAAGGTGACCGGAAGCGTGACCTTGCCGATCGGGTACGCCTTCCGACCGGGGACGATGCCGTGGAACGTGGTGTGGGTTGTCTCGATCATCGACTGAGGGAGCCGCAGTCGCCTGAAGGTGTCCAAGTACAGGATGTTGATGGAGCTGCCGCCATCCATCAATGTCTTGGGGAGCCAGTAGTCGCCGACCTTGGGCTTGACCACCAGGGAGACTCGACCTGGGTACTCGATGCGTGGCGAGTGGTCTTGACGACTCCAGGTGATGGGCTGCTCCGACCAGTTGAGGAACTGGGGAACGTCCACCTGGGCCACCGCGTTGACGGCGACGGCGCGGGCGGTGACCTTCTTCTCGCGCTTCGTGTTGAAGCCTGTGAAGGTATGGAGCGAGCCGGCCACTTTGCCGAATTTTCCGCCGTTTGGCGGGTCGTTGTCGGGGTCTTCCCGCGCTCACTGTGCCTTCTCGATCTCCCTGAGGGTGTGGCAGTCAGCGGTGGTGTGCGTTGCGGTCTTCCCTTCCCTGCTATGAAACGCACATGGTTGGTTAAGGAGAGCCGCGGGGTCGAACCTTGGCTTGGCCTTGTAGTTGCCGCCTTCGCGGCGTTGTCCTCCGTCGCGGCGGAAGCTCTTGGGCTCGCGTTGCGCGTGCCCGGCGTTGGCGACGAAGTCGACTCGCCCGTCACTGCGGCGCTTGCCGGTGAGGCGAGTGTTGCTGTAGCGTAGGTCAGACCGTCGTTCGCTGTCGTTGCCGCTCGTGCGGCGTTGACCTCTTGACTCGTCGTCAGTTACCTAGTTTGGATCTTCCTCCGCGTACCGTTTGGCAATCTCGAGGAGGTCGGGGATGTTGTCGAGTGTGCGAGAGTGTCGCTTGAGCTTGGCGACCAGGGGCTCGTAGCGGCACGAGGTCTTCAAGCAATGGATCGCGGTGTCCGGGTGCATGCCGACCGCGTTGTACCAGAGTTCTTGCCACCGTTGGACCCAGTTGTGGGTCGACTCGCGGGGTCCCTGGACGCATCGTTCCAGGTCCTCGATGGTGGTGGCGCGGGTGTAGGAGCACTCGAAGTGCCTGACGAAGGCGTCGCGCATCTCCTCCCAGGAGTCGATACTGTCCTGGGGGAGGGTGTTGATCCACTGCATGCACGTCCCCTCCATCATCAGGGGGAGGTAACGGGCGGCTAGCAGGTCGGTGTGGCCCGCGATCCCCATTGCCATGAGGTATGTGTCGAGCCAGACGGTGGGCTCGTACGAGGAGTCGTACTTTTCTATCTCCTTCGGCGCCTTGAAGTTTGGCGGGTACTTCTCGCCTCGAATCATTGGTCTGAAGCACTTGGGGCCGAGTCGACTTAGCGACCCCATGGGCTCGCCATCGCGGCGATTGGTTAGGGTGTGTCGCAGGTCGTAGAGCTGGCGTGCGCGCCAGCTTTGGTTGTTGATGATGTGGGTGCGGGCATCGATGGGTTGCCCGTTGGCGGCGACGAAGTTGGTCGCTGGCCTGGGGTCGTTGGTGGAGAGTGCCGCGTTCGCGGGTCGGTGTTGGAGCTGCAGTGGCTCTGGTGGCGGGCAGTCGAGGGTGTTTGCCGCCGCTGGGCGGCCGCTGGAGGATGCTCTGCTTCCCGACGAACGCGAGTATACTCGACCCTACGAGTCGGCGCCTGCGTTTTGCTGCTCGACGGCCTTTGCAAGCAGGGCCCTGACGTACTGGATCTGTAGGGCACCGTCGCCCATGGCCGTGATGTTGTCAGCTGCTGCTCGACCCGCCACGAGGTTGTCCATCGGGGTGGAGAACAGTGGGAGGCCGTTTGCGTCTCGTTCCCGTAGGGAAACTACTATCCGCGGCTGGTCCCTGGGAGGTATGCGGTTGGGTGGAGGTGGGGCGCCCATCGCCGTTGATCCTGGCGGGGGCCGGGCGCTTCCTCCTGGTGGCGCGTTCTCGCAGATCGCGCGCTCGGCCATGCGGGCCGGGTCGTTTTCGTCGTCGAAGTTTAGGGGGCGCCCCTGAACGGTGGGGTTTAGGCGTTACCTGATCCGCTGCTGGTGGTAGCGCGACAGTTCCTGCGCCGTCACCTACTCGAGGCGAAATGTTTCGCGCTCGGCTTGTTCCTTGCGCACCGCCTCCGCCAGTTTCAGGCGGAGCTCCTCGACCTCCGTTGTCGTGGCGTTAGGAGGGATTGGAGTGGATAATGGATCCTCCGGCGGATCGGTGCCGGTCGCCATGTAGGTCGCGGCGTGGCGACCGGTTCCGTCGCGGAGGTCGGCGGAGTTCTCCGACCCGGAGTCGAATTCGAAGATCCCGAGGATGGAGGGGTCCTTGAAGTCACCCATGTTGGAGACCTGGGTGATGGAGCCCGCGGGTGAAGCCACGGTGATGGATCCGGCGAGTGACGCCGGGGTCGCCGAGTCGGCGTCGTCGTTGAGGGCCGCGTCTTCTGCGGCCGCTGAGTTTTCGGCCACGTCGCTGTGGGCCGAATTGTACTCGGAGGCGAGGCGATGGATCGTGCGGATCTGGCTCTCGGAGAGCCGATCGCGTGGCGGCGACTCGCGGATGCGATTCGACTCCTCCGAGACGATGACGTCGGTGAGGCCGACGAAGAGGCTGGTCGTGCCGATCGGCAGGATCACGCTGTGCGTGACGGGTCGCGCCGCCGGGACGTAGCTGCTCGGCAAGATTTGGAGCATCTCGCCGATCGCTATCATGCGGCCGGTGGCGACCATCTCGTTGATGGGCAGATTGGATCTCGCCGCAGAACACCGGCCAGACCGGCCAGGCCCCACGTTGGGCGCCACTGTCGTGGGAATGGTCACGGCAGATGCTGCAATCGGCAGCGAGTAGTAGAACGAGGGGCAAGGGCGGCTAGCCATCTGCGGTGCGAGATGAGGGCAAAGACACAGGGTTTTACCCAGGTTCGCCCCCCCGAAGGGTAAAGACCTACCCTGCTAGATTGTATTATGGAGGTGGTACAATGGGCGAGCTCGGCGGCTAGGCGGCGAGTCGCTTGGGTGTATGATGGAACGTATCTCTACTCGCCCTATAGGGAGGTTTATATAGGCTCACCTCCCCTAGGGTTTACATATCTCAACCGATTCAGTTAAAGCTTCGGTACTCGTTTAACCTAATCCGACTGGGCCTATCTACTCGCCTGGGCCTTCAGCTTCCAGTCGCTTGGTTCCTTGCTGGGCTTCAATCCAGTCGCCGCCTTGCAGGCCCACTCGCCAGTTCTTGGGCCAGTCAGAAACGTCCTGCTGGGTATACCCCGGTAGGCATATCCCCATCAAAAAGCGTGTGGCATAAGTGTGCCCACCCATATGTTGGATCCGCACAAGGAATCACAACGTCACGTTAAGGTCATCTTGCCTCCATACAAGAGGAAAAGGATACAGCTGACTTCTTCGTCCCATTCCAAATCTCATGGCTAACGCGTAATATACGGCGCTAGAATCACTGATGTCATGGGTTATTAATCCCTAATTGTTCATAATTATTGCAATAAGAAACATAAGTTCTATTGCTCCATCATATCATCACTTAGGATGATATCTAAGATGTATTATCTTGAGAAAATAATGTTTTATTTTTCAATAATATAGATGATAACACACAATTTGCAAATACTTTGATAAAGACTCTTCAAAGGACATGAGCAAGTGATGAACTTGCCTTGTGATTGCAAGGTAGTGAAGTCGGATCCTTGCACTGGACCTTGAGCTTCTATGTCTACAAAATCATCATTATGGCCTGGTAAGGACAATATAAAGAAGCAAAATGATTATGCAAAGTAATGTAATGCATTATTTAGCTTTGTGTGTAATCTCCCCCATTATTATAAAAATTATTTTAATAATAAAGAATTTATAAATATTAATTTTTAATATTTATTGAATATTGTATTCTTTTATTTTATTTGCATTTTATTTATTTAATAATTCTTTTAAGAATTAAATACCAAAAATTGATATCAAATATTTGTTTAGTATTTTTCTAAAATACTACAAATATTAATATATAATGAAAGTGATTTTTATTTATTTTTATCATCTTTCAATAATTTCATAAAATTCCATAAGGAATATATATATTACAAAATTCTTAATAAAATTTATATGTCTAATTTTTTTTTCTTAATTTATTTGGATAGTTTGGATTATTTTGAATCCAAAAATATTTTATTTATAACTTTTGGATTTTTATTTTATTTTCTAGAATTTATTTAAATTCACGAGCATTTTGGTATTTTATTATTTATTAAAAACCGCCTTTAGGTAGATGGGCTGCTTTGTTGGTTTATTGGGCCCTTGTGGCCCAATAGGGAAGAACCAAAACGATACCCCGAAGGGGTCCTGGCCCAATCCAGCCCACTCGCTCTGAAACTCTCTCGACCTCATCTCTCTCTTCTCCTCCTCGACCCCGTGGTCGATGGCGCCGCTGCCGTGCGCTGCTCGCCGCCGTGGTCCTCCCTGGCCGCTGTCGTGGTGCAGGGCGAGGTTGTCGACCATGCTCTACCTTCCTGTCCAATTCGATTTGGATCTAGAGCTCCCTCGTGGCCAGACTAGATCCATCCTGAACCCTAGGGTTTGGGGTGGTGCTGGTGTTGTCGCCGCCGCTGCTATCATGTGCTATGGTGGTGTCCCTCACCATCAGGCATGGCTGTGCTCACTGCTGCAGCGTGGTGTGGGTTGCAGCGCCCCCTTGGGGTGCTCCTCGTGCCGCCGTGCTCGTCGGCCTCCTTTGCTTCCTCTTCTGTTCTACAGCGAGGACCATAGGTGAGTCGGTTCTTGGTTATAACCCGTGCCTCTTCCTCCTCTGAGTTCATATGTGTGTAACTAGTGGCCATCCCTCATTAGGGTTCATATTTTTTCTAGGGTTCTTCCCTGGTTCTAGGATTCATCCCTCTTTGTGCTTGTAAGATGATGATTTGATCTGGTAGTGATGCCTAGTGAATATTGTGCTCACTGCACTTTACTGCTTCCTTTCATGTTTTGATTATTTGATGATATTCTTGATCTGATGCTAGTGTTTCAGTAGTGTTTCCTCTAACTGGTAATAAAGCTTGGTTAAGCTCATGGTATAACTGTGAAACCTGGTTGGTTAGGTTGAAGCTAAATGTGTTTCTCTACTGTTAGTACCCCAGTACTGATAGTAGCACTGTCAGTGGTGACTCACTACATCAGTAGAGATTGGCTTGTGGATTCATGTGCAGATTGAGGTTACTTAGTTTCTTACAGTAACACTTTGCACATATAAACCTGATCCTAATTCCTGGTTATACTTTCCAGGAAAATGATAGTTATTGTCTTACTGGTTTAATTATGAAAGCTAAGTGATTGTTTGGCTTGGTGTAATATCCCAAAAAAATAAAACAATGATCATCAAACTCTAATCACCAAAATTAGGGTTAACAAAAACTTTGATTAATTTAAATCATATGAATGCATGTGTGTATGTGGTGATTTGATAAATGCATGAATGAACTTGTGTGATTAACCTAAATAGCAAGAACTGGTTTAAAGATTAAAATAACATCATATAAAACATTTCCAAGCAGAAACAACTAAAGATAAAATCAAAAACAAATCAATTAAGGCAAATGGTCATTTTTGCCAATCTTGCTCACTAGGTCACTTTGAGTGTTTCTAGTCCAAGATTTCAAACAGAAACTTTTCCAATTCTTTTCACCCCTTGCTAGACAAAGTAAAAACGAATCAAATCCCACCATTCAAACTTGCATAAACATTTGGCAGACTCATTCAAATCACAATTCAAAATTGAATCTTTATCATATGTGAAGATCACACATTTTCAAAACCCAACCAAACCAGTGCCCCTTGACTAATCCAACTAACCAGATACTCGCTAGTATGTGCCTAGAAAACCCACCAAGTTTGAATCCAAAATTCAAATTTGAATATCTTTCAGCCATTTCATCAAACACCTTGTCAGCAGCAAACAAACAAACAACAAACAATATAGTGATCAGTGAATTTGGCCAACCTTCTTCCCTCTCTAGCTCTCACTACACTCTCAGTAGATGATCTAGCCCAATTAACAAGCCTTAGCACCACTGTGAGCTTGGCATAACCATTAATGGTGACCATGTCGAGCCCATTTTCCAACACCAAGGTCGCCAGCGATCTAGAGGAAGAACTAGTCCCGCCAACCTTGTATAGAACACGCAGCACCATCCACCGCCACTCCCTGTCCTATCCCCGAGCGCAGCCAGCCACTGGACCACCAGCCAAGCACGCGCCCAGCCTCTCTGCGTGCGAGCCGAGAGCGCGCCAGTGAGCCACACTCGACCAGCCCCCACAGACCGCATGCCGCCCTTGCCGCTTGCGTGCGTGATCGCCAACACTCCAGCACCCTGCCAGACAACCTCGTTTGCCGCCGCGTGACTAGGAGCACCCATGCGCCATTAAATTTCCCATCGGACCCGCCCAGAGCATCGACGTGTTCCGACCGATCAGCACCGCCCCACGCCTCGCCACCATGCCGTTGAGCTTCGCCAGGGAGCACATCACCACCCCCTACCATCACCCATGCCATTAGCCCTCTGTGCCGTCGACCACGACGAGCTCAGCCTGCGCCCGTCGGTCCCCTTTAGCCACTATAATAGGAGACCTCCCCCGCTCGTTTTCTTCACACCAGTTCACTCCCTACCTCTGACTGATCACATCCACTAACTCCCGGAGCAAGGCGAGCACCAGGTGGCCGGAATTTCACCGGAGTTCGCCGCTGAAGTGGAGGGGAGGCACCGTCGATTGGAGCCGCCCCAGGAGAAGATGCCGGTACCAGGAGAATCGCCGTCGTCGACTTCGTCGTTCGCCCCCATCGTCGACCATCGCCTGAGCTCCGGTGAGCCTCCCACGACCCCCACCTGCCGTGCTAGGGTTCTATATCGTCGGCGCTGCCCGACATGGACGATGAACCAGAGTCGTTCGATTAGAGTTAGATCGTGCGGCCTAGATCACCCCATACCGCTTCATCCCTCACTGTCTCACTGACGCGTGGGGACAGTCACTTAACTAGCCCGCGCGTGCGCTGTGCGTAGTGGGCCGTCCCAGTTAACCGTCCCGCGCGACCCAACAATTCAAATTTACTTTTATTCATTTAATTTCAAACACAGTTTTGTACCTAGATTCAAAAATCAACCCAGCTCAATTCACTGAACCAAAATGCACGAAACCAATTTTGTTAGAAAGGTACTGGAATAATCCAAGCCCGTTGGATTCAAACCATTTAGAATTGTAGATCACCCATGGTAAAAATAACAAGGCAGAATCTTTTCTACATTCAAACATTTTTGAAAATTCAACCATAAAAGCTTTTGAGTTGACTCCAACTCTCAAAAATCACATTTGACCATACCTTTCAGAATATATAAAAATATATTGGTTTACTTACAGAAATAATGATCAAGTAATAAAAGAATGCCACATAGGCATTTCTAGTCACTTTAATTAAATAAAATAAAAAGGTTAAACCTTATTAAATTGTGACACCACTTTAAATCATATTCCCATGTACTGAAATATGTGGTGATGACATGTGTCAACATGATCCCATGTTTGAGTTGGAGAATATTAAATCTTAAATAGTTTTTCAATGGGTGGATTCGGCTGTTCTCCATCTTCGGGTGGTAAACAAGTGGGGATTAGCTAAGTTAAATCTCATGCCTTAGGATGACATCAAGATTATCTAACTTAGGCCAAATTTTATGCTCTTTATGCTACCTTCAATTTTGTTTATAGAATCTACAAGTCACTAAGTAAATTCTAAGAGAAAGCTTTGATAAAGAAAAATAAAGTATTAAGCTTGCAAGTAAAACTAGGATTGGGCATCAAGTGGTGTAAGCTTGCTAAGTTAATAGCTTGCTAATTCAACTAGTAGTATTAGGCTTGCATAAGTAGGGTATCTTGCAAGTGTTAGCTTGCCTTGTGCAGAGCAGTGGTTGAAGTTCTCCTCGGCTTCTTCCTCGTAGTATCCTCCTTCCTCCTCGTATAATGGGATCTTGCAAGTGTTAGCTTGCCTTGTGCAGTGCAGTGGTTGGATTTAATATTCTCCAAACCAAACATGGGATCATGTTGACACATGTCATCACCACATATTTTAGTCCATGGGAATGTGATTTAAAGTGGCATTCTTTTATTACTTGAACATTATTTCTGTAAGTAAACCCATATATTTTATATATTCTGAAAGGTATGGTTAAATGCGATTTTTGAGAGTTGGAATCAACTCAAAATCTATTATGGTTTAAATTTGAAAAATGTTTGAATGCAGAAAAGATTCTGCATTGTTATTTTTACCAAGGTTGATCTACAGATCCAAATGACTTGAATCCAATGGGCTTGGATTCAGCATTTCTAGACCTTTCTAACAAAATTGGTTTCACTCAATTTGGTTCACTGAATCGAGCTGGGTTGATTTTTGAAACTAGGTACAGAACTGTGTTTGAGTGAAAATGGAAATCCAAATTCAAACGAGTGGGCTGCGCGGGAAACGATAGTGGGTCGGCCTGCTAAGAACAGCGCTTATGCGGGCTAGTTAAGTTGTTGTCCCCACACGTCAGTGAGACAGGGGGTGCGAAGCGGTACGGGGCAACGTGGTGCATTGGATTAGAAGTAAGATCAACATCTGAGGGTCGTTGTCGACGATGAACTAGTCACCGGCGAGCTCGAACCCTAGCGGCTCAGTGGGGGTCGTGGGAGGCTCACCGGGGCTCAGGCGACGGTCGCCGAGGCGGGCGAACGATGAAATCGATGACGACGAACCTCCTGGTACCGTCAGCTTCTCCTGGGGTGGACGAAATCGACAGTGCCCTTCTTCTCCAAAGGCGTCCCGCTCCGGCACAATTCCGGCGATGCGTTGCTCGCCTTGCTCTGGGAACGGGGTGGAACGATTAGTGAGGAGAGGGGAGTAGAGTGGTGTGAAGAGTTTGAGCGGGGGAGGCCACTATTTATAGTCTCGACGACGAGACCGAATGGGATGGGCAGGCGACGGTGGCGACATGGCTACGGGCTGCTAGAGGCATGGCCGGCGGTGGCGATCGATCGGTGGTATCATGGCGATGCTCTATGGCTTTAATGCGCTTGTAGGGGCGGTGGCAAACGGTCTGGAACGTGGGATGCTCTGCGCGGTAGAGGCGGCGTCTTCGACGGCGAGCGGTGGCTGTGAGGCATGGGGCGGCGAACGGGGATGTCTGGCGGTCTCCTGGGACGGTGGTAATCGCTTATGCACGCGGTGAGAGAGGCGCGCGGTCTGTTGGCGTGTGTCGAGCGTGGCGCTCTGGCGCATGCTCGGCATGGTTGACAGAGGCACGGGCACGGCGTTCCTGGCAGTTTTGGTCGTTGTCTGCGAGGCAGGGCTGGTCGAGAGGTGGCGGTGAGACATGGGCTACCTCCCAGACAAGGTTGGCACGGCTAGTTCTTCTCCTAGCTTGCTATCCACACTGGGGTGACATGGGTGGCTTCGGCTGTTCACCATTGATGACATTGCCAAGCTTACAGTGGGGCTAGGGTTTAGTTAAGTTTGCTAGATGATCTACTGAGGTTGTTGTGAGCTAGAGAGGGAACAAGTAAGGCCCAAATCACTGCTCACAATAGTGTTTAGGATTTGATTGATTTGCATCATCAAGGTGTTTGATGAAATGGCCGCAAGAACTCAAGTTCTGAATTTTGAAAAGATTTTGGTGGGTGTGCTAGGCAGGTGTTGGTGAGTCTGTGGATGCTTGGGTTTTGAAAGTTGAGCTTGTTTGAGTTTTTTTTGAAAAAGTGGGATCTTCCCATATGATAAAGATTCAATTTTGAACTGTCCTTTAAACTATGCATTCAAATGTTTTTGGATGATCACAAAGTGGGCATTGGTACTTTGTTATGAGTACTATCAAGGGGTGCAAAGATCCAAACAAGATTCTGTTAAGTTTTGAAAGTTAGAGACAACCAAAGTAGTCATGGGAATTAAATTGTCCAAAATGACCATTCCCTTATTTTGTTTGTTTTGATTTATTTGTCTTTGGGAAAAGTGTGGGGATTGTTTAGATGATGTTTATTTCACCTAAGAATCCTTTTACAAGCAAAGAAACACATAAACAAGGCAATTCAAAAGAATCCAAATTGGAACGCATACACACATGCATGCTTTCCTATTTTTATTTAGAAAAGTTTTTGTTAACCCTAATTTTGGAGATTAGAGTTTGATGATCCAACTTTAGTATTTTTGGGATGTTACAAACCTTCCCCCCTTAAACAAAATCTCGTCCCGAGATTTGAAAAAGGACGCAAAAATTACCTAGGATTTGAAGAGATCGGGAAACTCCGTCCTCATGTGATCTTCGCGCTCCCAGGTAGCTTCCTCTTCCGTGTGGTTGCTCCACTGAATCTTGAGAAACTTGATGCTTCGGGTTCGGGTAGTTCCGAAAGCTTCTTCCAAAATACGGATGGGTACTTCGGGATAGGTCAGGTCATCGTTGATCTCTATGGTCTGGTGATCGATATTCTTGAACACTTCGGTCTTCTCTGGAACTTTGAGGCACTTGCGAAGTAATGAGATATGGAACACATTGTGCACGACGGACATCTCTTCGGGCAGTTCCAATTCATACGACACTTCTCCTCGACGGTTCAGAATCTTGAAAGGTCTGATATATCTGGGGGCTAACTTCCCTTTTAGTTGGAAATGCTGCATTCCTTTCAATGGCGACACTTTCAGATATACAAAATCTCCTATGTTGAAGGCGAGGTCTCGACGTCTCTTGTCGGCGTAACTCTTCTGTCTAGATTGGGCTGTCTTGAGGTGCTCACGAATCTTGGGAACCTTCTCTTCTGCTTCGCGTAGGATGTCAGGTCCGAAAATCTGACTCTCTCCTACTTCCGACCAGTGCAAAGGGGTGCGGCACTTCCTTCCGTACATGAATTCAAATGGGGCCATTTGGAAACTAGCTTGATAACTGTTGTTGTACGAAAATTCTGCAAACGGCAGACAGTCTTCCCACTTAGATCCATATTCTAACACACATGCTCTTAACATGTCTTCGAGTATCTGATTTACTCGCTCCGTTTGTCCATCGGTCTGGGGGTGATATGCGGTGCTGAAATCTAGACGGGTTCCTAAACCTTCTTGGACTTTCTTCCAGAATCTCGAGGTAAATTGAGTTCCTCGATCCGATACGATGTTCTTCGGGACTACATGCAAACTAACGATTCTAGCGATGTATAACTCCGCTAGCTTCGAACTCTAATATGTGGTCTTGACGGGTAAGAAATGGGTGACTTTGGACAATCTGTCCACTATGACCCAGATAGAGTCATCTCCGCTACTAGAAGTAGGCAATCCGGTGGTAAAGTCCATTCCAACGGAATCCCATTTCCACTCCGGAATCTGCAATGGTTGCAACAATCCAGCGGGTCTTTGATGTCCTGCCTTGACTCGTTGACATATATCACACTTGGCGATATAGCTTCCGATTTCGCTCTTCATCTTATGCCACCAAAATTGTTCTTTCAAATCTTAATACATCTTAGTTCCTCCGGGGTGGATAGAATAAAGAGTATCATGAGCTTCCTTCAGAATAACTTCTTTCAACTCAGAATCTGCTGGTACACAAAGGCGTCATTTGTACCACAGAACTCCCTCTTCGTCTTCGGTGAATCCGGGTACTTTTCCTGTACCGATACGACGCTTGATTCCGTCGATACTAGCATTTCCTTTCTGCGCCTCTTTGATCTGGCTGATCAAAGTGGCCTGAAGTTCTATGCTAGCCAAAAATCCTTCACTCACTAATTCTATTCGAAAATCTTCCATCTCCTTGTGCAAGCTTGGTTGCTCCTTCAAGATCATGGAGTTCAAGCGGCACGACAATCTGCTAAGGGCATCGGCTACTACATTGGCTTTACCAGGGTGATAGTGAATGTCCAGGTCGTAATCCTTGATTAGCTCAATCCATATTCTCTGCCTCATATTCAGCTCCTTCTGAGTGAATATATACTTCAGGCTCTTGTGATCCGAATAAATCTCACAACGGTTTTCCATCAGGTAATGCCTCCATGTCTTCAGGGCTAGCACTATGGCTGCGAGTTCGAGGTCATGGGTTGGGTAATTTTGCTCATGTTGTTTCAGTTGTCGAGATATATAAGATATAACTTTGCCTTCTTGCATTAGCACACATCCGAGACCGATCTTCGATGCATCACAATACACGTCGAAGGGCTTCGTGATATCCGACATGATTAAGATTGGGGCTGAGATCAATCTCCTCTTGAGTTCTTGAAAACTCGCTTCACATTTGTCGGTCCATTCAAACTTCTTGTCCTTCTTTAGCAATTGGGTCATGGGTCTGGCGATACTCGAGAATCCTTCTACGAATTTGTGGTAGTATCCCGCCAATCCAAGAAATGCACGAACTTGGGTTTGAGTGGTTGGGGCTTGCCAATCTTCGACATCTTTCACCTTTGCCGGGTCAACGACAATTCCTCCGGCTGATACAGTGTGACCGAGGAATCCTACCTCCTGTAACCAGAATTCACATTTGCTAAACTAGGCATACAACTGATGCTCTCTAAGGTATCCATGAATGGTCCTTAGGTGTAGCTCATGTTCTTCTTCCGATTTGGAATAAATCAGAATGTCATCGATGAAAACAACGACAAACTTATCCAGGAAGTCCATAAAAATCTTATTCATGAGATTCATGAAATAAGCGGGGGCATTGGTTAATCCAAAAGACATAGCGGTATATTCATATAATCCATATCTGGTGGTAAAGGCAGTCTTTGGAATGTCCTCTACACGAATTTTGAGTTGATGATAACCAGTTCTAAGATCAATCTTAGAAAACACTTTGGCACCGGTCAACTGATCAAACAAATCTTCTATCTTGGGCAACGGGTATTTGTTCTTGATGGTGACATCATTCAACTTCCGATAATCCATACACAAACGGTTACCTCCATCTTTCTTGTCCACAAAAAAAACAGGTGATCTCCATGGTGACGCACTTGGTTGAATCAATCCAATTTCCAACATGGCATCAAGTTGATTCTTCAGTTCTTCTAATTCAGGCGGGTTCATACTATATGGTCTCTGGGCTATGGGTCATGTTCCGGGGATTAGTTTGATAATAAACTTGATATCTCGATCTGGGGGCATACCGGGCAAAACATCTGGAAATACATCGGGGTATTCACAAACTATCTGGACTTGGTCAAGGGTAGGTTGGGTTATACTCTTGTTGCACTTGAATTGACGAGGTAAGGTTTCAGATATATGCTCGACTGATATTCCGGCTGTACTGGTCATGGTTATGGCTTTCTTGGCACAGTCAATCAATCCTTTATGTTTGGACATCCAATCCATTCCTAGTACTACTTCCAAACTTTTAGTTCCGAGTACTATCAGATTAGCATAAAAATCTATGCCATGGATTCGGATAGGGACAGCTTTGCTAATTTGCCTAGATTTGGTGGTTGAACCGGGAATTTGAACGATCATAATATGCTTCAGTTTGGTTGGTTGGATTTTACTAGTGCATGCAAATTCTTCGGTGATAAATGAGTGAGATGCACCAGAATCAAACAACACTCGAGCAAGTACTGAATTAACAGAAAACATACCCAGCACGACGTCTGGCACTTCCTGAGCTTCTTCAGCATGCATGAGAAAAAGACGGCCGTTGCGGTTGAGCGAATTCCCTGGGGCAAATCTTCTTCCGGGCTGAACATGACGCTGCTGCTGAGCTGGGGCATTGGTATTGGGGGCTGCGGCATTCTTCTTGTTGGGGCACTCGCTGGAGTAGTGACCCTTATTTCCACAGTCATAATAAGTCACTTGCGACTTGTCCTTTGCTGCAACAGGCACAGCATTGCTTCTAGTCCTCGGGGCAGTGTTGGTGTTGGCGGTAGCATTGTTGTTGAACTTGGGTTGGGCACGGTTGAAATTGTTAGAGTTGCCGGGGTTGTTGTGATTTCCTCCGGGCCTAGGGTTTCCACGGTTGGGATAGGTCGGACGGTTCATCGGGGGTCTGTTGGTTCTTGGGGCAAATCCTAGGGATGGGTTAGGGCGATACATTGGGGTATGATGGGTTCCTGGCTGGTGCATCATGCGATGCTTGCAGTTCTCATTGGCTTGGTTGATCTTTCCTTCCATTTGGATGGCAGAGTCGACAAGGGCTTCAATATCAGCAAAGGGGATATTGACTAACATAGTCTGCATCTCATCGTGCAGACCATTCAAGAATCCCTCCTTCTTCTTGGCTTCGGTGTCGATCTCATCCGGGGCATACCTAGCTAATGACAAGAATTTGTCACAGTATTCCACTATGGTCATCCTTACTTGCTTCAGTTCTCTGAACTCATCTCTCATTCTCTTGATCAAACCCGGTGGCACATGGGTTTTGCTGAACTTGACCTTGAATTCCTCCCAGGTCATCATCTGTCCTCCGGTCATTGCACGAACACTGTTCCACCATGCTCTGGCATCACCGGCTAGATAGTGGGTGGCGAACAGAACTTTCTCGCTGGCTTCCACTCCGGCGACTTCTAGGTTATTTTCCATGGTTTGCAGCCAATCGTCGGCATCTAGGGGTTCTTCCGACTTAGTGAAAATAGGCGGGTTGGTATTCTGGAAATTCTTGAGCTTAGATCCATGGTTGTCCTGATTTCCTTGGCCTTGGTTATTGTGGGCTAGCTGAGCTATCTGCTGAAGGGTGGCTAGGTTGGCTTGACGTTTTGCTCTTTCAGCTTCGCGGTCAGAAACCAATAATTTCAGTATCTGCAACATCGGGTCCGGGGATGAACCACTTCCTCCGCGTGGCATCTGAAGATTGAGATAGATCATGAGAAAAGAGGGAAATTTCTAAGGTTTCGGGATTTTGATAAAAAATTAAAGTTTGACTCAGATTTTCTAGCAACTTGCTTTTCATTCATTCATTCACACGATACAAACACACACCACAACAAAGGTAAACATATGTTTTTAAGAACCATTCTGGAAACTACGATACTGTGGGACCGAATACTACTCACTACGCTAGTGATCAAGTGCTACTACTCCTCGGAGTCGGTGTAGTCGTCATCCTCATCATCATCGTCGTCATTGATGAAGGCGAAATCATCCTCATCGGTGAAGAATTCCATAGCCTGATCCTCCAGAAAATCATCATCATCACTGAGATAGGAGTAGGGGTCTCCACGAAGATCCTCTCCGGCATTCTCCCTTTCCTCCAACTGCATGTCTCTCTCCTGGATGGTCTCCTCCAAAGCCGAGATACGGTGGCGAAGACGGGCAATGATGCGCTCCTTCTTGTCGAGATGACGGCGGCGAGACTTGCGATCCTTTGTTAGCATGGCGATGGTATGATCCTTCGTCTTGATGATGGCGGACTTGTGGTTGGACTAGTCATGGTAATTGTCCAACTCTTGCTGACGATCATACATCATGAAGCTAAGGTGGTCCAATTGAGTCTTCAGCTCGGGGTGGTATGAGGCTTCCAATGGTTTTCCATTAGCATCACGCCTTGGGCAAAACTCAAAACGGGTACCCTTGATCTGATTGATACTCTGCACACCCAGACGGGCAAGAGCTTCCTGCATGGCCCTGGCAATTCCATCGAGCCAGTTGTTCTCTCTTAAGGTAAACTGAATTCCCTCAGTAGTGGGAGGTTCAATCTTTCCTCGGAGACTTGCAACAATTAGCTAATGCAGATCTTCTCCTCCTTGATCATTGAGCTGAGCTCCGAAGAACTCGGTTTGCAGACGCTCCAGAAGTTCCGAAAGCTGGTCCAAATCCCTCTCAAAGCTAAGGTCTCCTCCATTCCCCAACTGATAAAACTTGCTATACTTCACGTCCATCTATTAAGAATATAGGATGAGTAATTTAGTAGAGTGATCAAGTGTGTCAAATTTTATGTATTTGTCAAGAGTTTTTGAGGGACATGAATTTTCATAAAAGAATCAAAGTGATAAGAGTGGGAATAAGTTTTTGTAAATATTTGCTTTCTTTGGTTTTGAAACTAAGTTTTTTATTCACACGTCCAGTCTAACTAGGGTCTCCTATGGTCAGGATGGCTCTGATACCAACTTGTCAACACCCGGATTTTTAATCCCAGATGCCTGTTATGCCATACATCACAATCCCAGGATTACCATTTTTGCGAGACATAATAGAATTGGATACCATAGTACATCATCCATTACAAACCATACATAAGGTCTTACACAAATAAGGATCTCATGATACAGTTCTTAATACAACTCAAGTAGCGGAAATACGTAATAATAAAGGTAGCGTAGGCGAAGCTCCATCTTCGGGTTCACAGGCAATGCTGACGATGGGAGATGATCCTAGTTGTCATAACCTTCCTGGGGTCCATCATCCTGGTACTCCTCTTCATAGTCTGGCCAGGGGAATAGCCAGGGACAAAGCCATGAGTACTCTTTAAGTACTCGCAAACTAATACTAACAAGTGAAGAGGGTTTTTGTAATAGGACACTAAGCTCTAGGGTTGTTTTGCAAAAAGCCAGATTTACCTCTACTAAGTTCAGAAGCAAGACAAAACTAGTCAAATTTTATAACACCTAAGTGGGAAATTGTATCTCATGCCACAACTCTATTGTGGTCAAGTCAAAGTCTCAAGTCATTTCACAAGTCATTTTGAAAACATCTGACGGGGGAACAGTATGGCCACTCCAACTGTCCATAACCGCGGACGCGGCTATTCGAATAGTTTGACACTCTGGAGAGATTGTACACTTTCACCACGACATTCGATACATTCGTCAGGAACAAATCATGAATTCACCATAATCAGTATGCGGATAATCAATCCTAACCTTTCAATTACATGCCCTAGTATGAGCACCTCTCCTGTGAGTTTGGCCTCCCAACTATGACCAACTGTCATCTTGGGTACTGCACAGGTGGACAATCTTCACAAGGTAGCCTCATCTCAGACCTTGGCTGTGAGGGAACCAATACTAAGGTATATAAGTTTCCAGTCAAGCCCTACCCAATCTTCGGGTATTGTGGTTGTACGGTAAAATTGGAATGGTATCGCATCCAGACAACCATCAGTTTTATAAAGGTCTAAGGCTCATGCCTCAACATTTTCATCACCAAAATCATCTGGTGTTTGGAAACACATGTCAAAACATCTCAGTAGAATGATCCATCATTCTAAGGTTTTCATAAAGTTGATCAAGTTTTATGCTTAGCACTAGCATCTACAAGTGGGGTGAGTACTAATGAGGGGTGGTAAACTAGTGGAGTTTCAACTAAGTACCACCGAATGCCTTAGGATGATATCAAGGTTTTCTAGTTTAGGCCAAATTTTATGCTCTTTAAGCAACCTTCAGTTATCTGTCTAGAATCTACAAGTTACTTTAGTAAACTCTAAGTTAAAGCTTTGATAAAGAAATAAAGTAGAAAGCTTGCAAATAAAACTAGGAGGGGGTATCATCAAATATATCTAACCAAGCATGCTTAGTGCATTGCATAGGTCATCTATCTTTCATAATTTCAAGTGTTAGCTTGCACATTCAACTAGTAGTATTAGGCTTGCAAGTATGGGCTTGCATCAGTATCAGTATAAGCTTGCCTTGTGCAGAGCAGTGGTTGAAGTCCTCCTCGGCTTCTTCTTCGTAGTATCCTCCTTCCTCCTCGTATCCTTGGTCGGTACTAGCGTCTATGAATAAATACGAGGTACACAATCACCAAACAATAATTAACTACTTGCAATCATCACACAAAGGGGTTCTATAGATGATCTAGCATCATCTCTAACATTACAAGCAATTGACTTAAAGATTTTTGTTTTAGAAAAGTAATTTCTACTCATTGAAAAACTACTTAAGATTTAATATTCTCCAAACCAAACATGGGATCATGTTGACACATGTCATCACCACATATTTTAGTCCATGGGAATGTGATTTAAAGTGGTGTCACAATTTAATAAGGTTTTACTCTTTTATTTTAATTAAATAAAGTGACTAGAAATGCCTATGTGGCATTCTTTTATTACTTGAACATTATTTCTGGAAGTAAACCCATATATTTTATATATTCTGAAAGGTATGGTTTAATGTGATTTTTGATAGTTGGAATCAACTCAAAAGCTATTATGGTTTAAATTTGAAAAATGTTTGAAATCAGAAAAGCTTCTGCCTTGTTATTTTTACCAAGGGTGATATACAGATCCAAATGACTTGAATCGAACGGGCTTGGATTCAGCATTTCCAGACCTTTCTAACAAAATTGGTTTCACTCAATTTGGTTCACTGAATCGAGCTGGGTTGATTTTTGAAACTAGGTACAGAACTGTGTTTGAATGAAAATGGAAAAATCCAAATTCAAACGAGTGGGTGTGGCATCCCGCAAAACCACTACTAGAAAATCGCTTGGTATTTTGTGTTGTGCATCATCATGACATCATCATGCATCTGTTCGATAAAAACTATTTTACAAAGGTCTATTTTGTTTTTGCAAACACCCCCGTCTTAATTCAAATCAAACTTCGGTTGTCCAGATATTTTTTTTGACTAAATGATTTACAAAGGTTCTTTAAAATAATGTGTAAAGAAAACCCGAAAATAAATATCTAGTCCTAAACCAGTCCCCCCTAAACCCTTTTCCTACCCCATCCTATACTACTCACCCTTCAGCCACATGACCCCGGCCAACCACGGCTTGCCACCTCACCAACCCTCACCCCTAACCCTATCACCACGCGCCACCTCACCCAGCTGTCTCCACTCCCTTCACACAGCCCCTCACCCCTCAGCCGGCCCACTCCCCGGCCCCACCTGCTGTCCCACCCGGCCACGTCGCCCCACACCACACGCACTCAACACAACCACGCCACCACTCCCTGGAACCGACCCCACCCGCCTGACCCCACTCTCCCTGGCCCCACCCCGTTCGATCCCCTCTCCCCTCGCAACTTCTCTCTCTCTTCCACCCCCCAACCACCGCTCCCCACCTTCCTCGCCACCGCACGCCTCCCCTCCCCGTCGCTCCTGACCGCTCCCTCCGCCTCGGGCCCGCTCCACTCCGGCCCTCCCTCTCCTCTCCTCTGGCCGCCCGCGTCGCCCCGTCGACCTCCTCTGCCGGCCTCTGCCGCCGTCGACCTCCACCAACCCCGGCGCCGGCCCCCGCCACTGAGCCGCGTCGCCCGGCCGCGCCTCCTTCCGCCGCCGCCAGTTCCTCCCCGTGGAGCCCCGCCTCCCAGAGGCCGTCCGCCGCCCTTCCCTCCCGCCTCTCGCGCTCGCCTGGGTCGCACCCGCCATGGCGCCTCCGTCCAGCAAGCCACGTCCCCGGCCTCCGCCCCCGTCCGCGAGCTCCTCCTCCGCGGCCCTTCTCCGTCGCCATCTCGCCGGCCTCGCCGCGCCCCCAGACCTCGTCTCCCCAGGCGCCGCCGCCCTCCCCCATGTTCCCTGCTTTCTCCTCTCCCTCCCAGACGACGTCGCCCGCCCCGCCGGTCGCATCGCCGGCCGACCCCGTCGCTATGGTGCCTGCAACCGCGGACCTTGTCACCTACGACGGCCGTGCGTATCTCGTCGCCCCTCCACCCCCCCCCCCCGCGCGTCTCCTTGCCGTGGCCGACCTTGGTCGCCCGTTCCTCCGTCTTGGCCGCGCTCGGCGTCGTCGCCATCGTCCGTCCCCGCAAGATCCTGCCAGGGCCGTCTCCCTTTGATGCGGTACCGGCCCGTCCTGCAGCGTGCCTTGCCTCGGTCGGCTGCCTCGACCAACGCTCGGCTCCCTCCTCCCTGCAGCCATGGGGCCTGCTGCCATCTTCCTCTTCGGCCGCTGATGCCAGGCTACTCCCTCACCTGGGATTCCTCCCGACGCCAGGATCCATGTCGGCAGTGACACTGTCTGCCTGCAGAAGCACACCTCGCCGCCACCAGTTTGTCGCCATCGCACCGCCCGCCTCTATTCTTTTTCCTACGGGCTGTGTCCCTTGCATCTAGTCTGAAGCCCGGAGTCTTGGTCAGTTTGGTTGACATCACGACAGATTCTATCGGCATACCCTAGCTCCTGCGTGTTCCGGATCCAAGACCTCGCGCAACATCTTGTCTTGACGACACAGCCAGTAACGCAAGTGTGTTTCCTGATTCAACAAGCTCGACACCGACAATTGCGTGGAACCCCGAGTACTTCGTCGTGGAAACTAGGGGCGATGACGCCGAATCGACAAGATCTACCTCACGGAGCGGTGAACCCCCGGACCCGGAGCATCCCTGGACACCAAGAACTACCGGCGACCCGACCAAGACCCGAAGACCGACCCCGCCGAACGCCAAGATCTTCAATCGGATTCGAGGACCCGACAAGACCTTCGTGACGACAAGATCGGCGCCGACCAGGGCGAGTCCGATGCGCCCCCGACGCCACACCAAGTCCTTCTTCCCGGAACGCCAAGCTCCTCATCTTGTATCCGACCTTCGGATACCGATCCCGTCGAACCCTGAGACCGAACCCCGGAACCCCTCCGAACCCCCAAGACCTTCGACCCCAGATGTGTGATTCCCTTCCCGAGCCCTATTTTATAAAATGTAATATATACCTATTGCATATTTCATTGCCATGCATGCATACTTGTTTGTGGTTTGGGGGCATTATGCCGAGTCACCTCATAATTAAATATGGGGCCCATATGCGGGCAAATCTAGTCTTATATTGGTCTCATTTAAATTTGTGTAGCGAACCGGTAACTTATCTTGCCCTGTTATTACAACATTTAATTTGCGGGGTAGATAAATAACTTGAACCGTTTAATTAACTGTCGGGACCCCGGTTCCGCTTAATATGGCCTAATTTCATCGCATCCTTGCCATGTCACGCATCATACATGCATCATGCCGATTTTCTGTCGTAGTATTAAATGTTGCATCCGGTGTTTCTGCTAGTGCTTTGCTTCTTCACGGATTAGGCCGTTGAGTTGATGCGAGTGTCGACCCGATCTTCGGATGAACCCTTCAGCAATGTTTTCAGGCGAGCACCTCCCCCTTTCTACCTATCTTACTTTTATAGTATTTATTCCCTCCTGTTGATCTATTGCTATCTGTGTTGCGTTGCTCTAGTTTTCGTACCTGTGATATCCCTTGCAGCCTTATATTGCCTTGGACACATCCTATTACCTGTTGTTTGGTATATAGTTGAACCTGCGCGTCGTAGTCGCTTGCTCAAGTGCTGTTGCGTGTCGTCAAGTACCACAATTGTTGGGGTATTGCCGCATGTTTATTGTTGGAGGTGATCATAACTTTAATTATTGTTTAATAACTAAAATTGAAGTAGGTAAATGCAGAGGCACAGGTGGGCAATAGATGTTATTTGGTTGTTAACCGTCCACTTGTGTCCCGTAGGACCCCGAGTACTTGATACCTGTTCCTTGAATATTCGCGCTATCCACATCCGGGAGGATTATGGGACCCCCCTGAGCCAGAGCTTGATTCATTCTTATTTCATGGGGCCACAAACTAGTTTGAGGTTTTATTTACTATCCTGTACTTATGCCATGCTTTACTGCTTTATTACATTTGTGCGAGGAGCACCTGTACTGTTTAGGTAAGCGGAGTGTTTTCGCGGTATCGACAAGCCCAGTTTTGGGTTCCCAGTCGTTTACAGCCACTGGCGCAAACCTTGAGTCCGTCTCGGAGTCAGCTAACTTTGTTGCGGGTGTACTCAACGGGGTGGCCCCCTGAAATATTTCTGAATCCTGTGATTGCTTTGTCGTGAAGGCCTCGTTGGGTTTTGATTTGGTTTTTCCGAGGTTGATCGAGTGTGTGTTGCTATTTGTGCACCCCTGCAGGGTAAAACTTTCTGAAAGCCGTGTCCGCGGTTATGGACGACTTGGAGCACAGTATCTCGATCATAGACAACCATAACTAAAGTAGTGCTATAAATTTGACTTTATAATGACTAGTAATCAGCTTCACTATAATGGAATGGCTAAATAAAACTGCCAACAACTGCTGGGTTTTGGGATATCTCATGCTAATTGTATCTGACTAGTAAGTGTTGCAACTATAACGGAATGGCTAAATAAAAGTACCAACAACTGCTGGGTTTTGGGAATATCTCATGCTAACTGTATCTGACTAGTAAGAGTGCAACTACAATGGAATGGTTAACTAAAAATGCCCACTGCCTATTATATCAGGATGACTATCTATACCTAACTAGTAATTGCTGCAACGATAACTGAATAAATAAAACTGCCAACTGTGTGAGTTCCTCGGTTGACTTCCTCGTTTGGTCTCAAGGGGGAAATACCAGGATGGGTTTGTTTGGTGTTAGATTCAGGATGGATCCGAATAGATCTTTCTTATCCCTCTCTGATAGCCGACAGTTTTATCGGGTCTCTATAGGTTGTTTAGTGCATGCTGCGCTGCCGCTCAGTCCACCATACCTATGTAGGCGAGGACCGCCGAATTCTAGCCTCGCCGTGTACTGGCCTCAGTACTGACCGCTCTCTCTTTTTTTTTCCTTTTCCCTTTGTCGGCACCCCTTTTGTTTAAGCAGGTTTGAGATCGACGTCGTTAGCAGGGTTACCCTTCCGGCTTGGCCTGGGCAGGGTTATGGACGCCATTGGTTATTCTTCAGGGCTCTTAGCCCCATTTGCATCTTGTCCGTACTCGGACGCTGATTCGTTTTCAAGGTGATTTGGATCTTTGTACTGTATATCCGTATTCTTGACTCATTGAGTCGCTGTTATATATATATCTGTTCTGTGGGTCCCATCGAGGACTGTTGTGTAATGTTATTACTTCGTTTTCCACCCGCACGCAAGTGCCTGGTGGGCACCTTTGAATCGTTTCTATGCGGGTTTGGCTGGAAGCGCCGAAACTTGCATAGGGCCGATTCTGAGGGTGTTACAGAGTGGTATCAGAGCTCAGCAGTTGCGATACCCCACAAGTCCAGCCTGTAGGATAACCTAGCTAACGGCCGAAGTAGAGTGTCAAAACTATTTTTGCAAAATCGGTTGGATAGTTCTGATTAGGTCTGATTTTACTCCTTATCCCTCTGCTATTCTCCTCTTACCTCTGCGTGTTTTGAATCCACTCTCTTACCTTTCTTCAAGTCCAGGATTTCTCGTGGTTGGGTTCCGTCGTACCTTCAGGGTTTCGCTTCCTCCTTTGAAAACGGTGTTGCTACATCTGGTCTTCATGCTATCCGAGGAACCCTTCCTCTGGTGGACTTCTCTTTGTTCCTTCTCATGTCTTCCGGTGTTTTCCGACGCGACGATATCATCTACGCCAGATCCGATGCAGAGTCTGCATCACTCCTTTGTTTCTGAACCTCGATTGTCGAGATCTTCATTCTGATTCCGAGAATGGTTGCACGCTTTTCTACGGATTGTGCAGAGTAATAGTTTGGGTGCGTGATGGATTGGCCCCCATGCCGACTACCCTTTCTATTCGCTCTTGTACATTGAAGTGGGATAGGCCGTATCTTTTCTCTCCTTCTATCGAAGTTAGAGGTGGCTTTATTTGTTGATACCTCTACCTTCAACCTTCTGTCCCCGGAGTGTTCTCTCGACGATCACGGACAACGACCTCTTGTTAGTGGTGTCGCGAGTATCTACACGATGCGAGAAGATTCAGATCGCCGACCTTCTTTCCGGTACCATGAGGCGGATCTCGAGGGCGAGATCCATTGTTAGTGGTGTCGAATTGTGGCATCCCGCAAAACCACTACTAGAAAATCTCTTGGTATTTTGTGTTGTGCATCATCATGACATCATCATGCATCTGTTCGATAAAAACTATTTTACAAAGGTCTATTTTGTTTTTGCAAACACCCCCGTCTTAATTCAAATCAAACTTCGGTTGTCCAGATATTTTGTTTTGACTAAATGATTTACAAAGGTTCTTTAAAATAATGTGTAAAGAAAACCCGAAAATAAATATCTAGTCCTAAACCAGTCCCCCCTAAACCCTTTTCCTACCCCATCCTATACTACCCACCCTTCAGCCACATCACCCCCGCCAACCACGGCTTGCCACCTCACCAACCCTCACCCCTAACCCTATCACCACGCGCCACCTCACCCAGCTGTCTCCACTCCCTTCACACAGCCCCTCACCCCTCAGCCGGCCCACTCCCCGGCCCCACCTGCTGTCCCACCCGGCCACGTCGCCCCACACCACACGCACTCAACACAACCACGCCACCACTCCCTGGAACCGACCCCACCCGCCTGACCCCACTCTCCCTGGCCCCACCCCGTTTGATCCCCTCTCCCCTCGCGACTTCTCTCTCTCTTCCACCCCCAACCACCGCTCCCCACCTTCCTCGCCACCGCACGTCTCCCCTCCCCGTCGCTCCTGACCGCTCCCTCCGCCTCGGGCCCTCTCCGCTCCGGCCCTCCCTCTCCTCTCCTCTAGCCGCCCACGTCGCCCCGTCGACCTCCTCTGCCGGCCTCTGCCGCCGTCGACCTCCACCAACCCCGGCGCCGGCCCCCGCCACTGAGCCGCATCGCCCGGCCGCGCCTCCTTCCGCCGCCGCCAGTTCCTCCCCATGGAGCCCCGCCTCCCAGAGGCCGCCCGCCGCCCTTCCCTCCCGCCTCTCGCGCTCGCCTGGGTCGCACCCGCCATGGCGCCTCCGTCTAGCAAGCCGCGTCCCCGGCCTCCGCCCCCGTCCGCGAGCTCCTCCTCCGCGGCCCTTCTCCGTCGCCATCTCGCCGGCCTCGCCGCGCCCCCAGACCTCGTCTCCCCAGGTGCCGCCGCCCTCCCCCACGTTCCCTGCTTCCTCCTCTCCCTCCCAGACAACGTCGCCCGCCCCGCCGGTCGCATCGCCGGCCGACCCCGTCGCTATGGTGCCTGCAACCGTGGACCTTGTCACCTACGACGGCCGTGCGTATCTCGTCGCCCCTCCACCCCCCCCCCCCCCCCCGCGCGTCTCCTTGCCGTGGCCGACCTTGGTCGCCCGTTCCTCCGTCTTGGCCGCACTCGGCGTCGTCGCCATCGTCCGTCCCCGCAAGATCCTGCCAGGGCCGTCTCCCTTTGATGCGGTACCGGCCCGTCCTGCAGCGTGCCTTGCCTCGGTCGGCTGCCTCGACCAACGCTCGGCTCCCTCCTCCCTGCGGCCATGGGGCCTGCTGCCATCTTTCTCTTCGGCCGCTGATGCCAGGCTACTCCCTCACCTGGGATTCCTCCCGACGTCAGGATCCATGTCGGCAGTGACACTGTCTGCCTGCAGAAGCACACCTCGCCGCCACCAGTTTGTCGCCATCGCACTGCCCGCCTCTATTATTTTTCGTGCGGGCTGTGTCCCTTGCATCTAGTCTGAACCGGAGTCTTGGTCAGTTTGGTTGACATCACGACAGATTCTATCGGCATACCCTAGCTCCTGCGTGTTCCGGATCCAAGACCTCGCGCAACATCTTGTCTTGATGACACAGCCAGTAACGCAAGTGTGTTTCCTGATTCAACAAGCTCGACACCGACAATCGAGTGGAACCCCGAGTACTTCGTCGTGGAAACTAGGGGCGATGACGCCGAATCGACAAGATCTACCTCACGGAGCGGTGAACCCCCGGACCCGGAGCATCCCTGGACACCAAGAACTACCGGCGACCCGACCAAGACCCGAAGACCGACCCCGCCGAATGCCAAGATCTTCAATCGGATTCGAGGACCCGACAAGACCTTCATGATGACAAGATCGGCGCCGACCAGGGCGAGTCCGATGCGCCCCCGACGCCACACCAAGTCCTTCTTCCCGGAACGCCAAGCTCCTCATCTTGTATCCGACCTTCGGATACCGATCCCGTCGAACCCTGAGACCGAAGCCCGGAACCCCTCCGAACCCCCAAGACCTTCGACCCCAGATGTGTGATTCCCTTCCCGAGCCCTATTTTATAAAATGTAATATATACCTGTTGCATATTTAATTGCCATGCATGCATACTTGTTTGTGGTTTGGGGGCATTATGCCGAGTCACCTCATAATTAAATATGGGGCCCATATGCGGGCAAATCTAGTCTTATATTGGTCTCATTTAAATTTGTGTAGCGAACCGGTAACTTACCTTGCCCTGTTATTACAACATTTAATTTGCGGGGTAGATAAATAACTTGAACCGTTTAATTAACTGTCGGGACCCCGGTTCCGCTTAATATGGCCTAATTGCATCGCATCCTTGCCATGTCACGCATCATACATGCATCATGCCGATTTTCTGTCGTAGTATTAAATGTTGCATCCGGTGTTTCTGCTAGTGCTTTGCTTCTTCACGGATTAGGCCGTTGAGTTGATGCGAGTGTCGACCCGATCTTCGGATGAACCCTTCAGCAATGTTTTCAGGCGAGCACCTCCCCCTTTCTACCTATCTTACTTTTATAGTATTTATTCCCTCCTGTTGATCTTTTGCTATCTGTGTTGCGTTGCTCTAGTTTTCGTACCCGTGATATCCCTTGCAGCCTTATATTGCCTTGGACACATCCTATTACCTGTTGTTTGGTATATAGTTGAACCTGCGCGTCGTAGTCGCTTGCTCAAGTGCTGTTGCGTGTCGTCAAGTACCACAGTTGTTGGGGTATTGCCGCATGTTTATTGTTGGAGGTGATCATAACATTAATTATTGTTTAATAACTAAAATTGAAGTAGGTAAATGCAGAGGCACAGGTGGGCAATAGATGTTATTTGGTTGTTAACCGTCCACTTGCGTCCCGTAGGACCCCGAGTACTTGATACCTGTTCCTTGAATATTCGCGCTATCCACATCCGGGAGGATTATGGGACCCCCCTGAGCCAGAGCTTGATTCATTCTTATTTCTTGGGGCCACAAACTAGTTTGAGGTTTTATTTACTATCCTGTACTTATGCCATGCTTTACTGCTTTATTACATTTGTGCGAGGAGCACCTGTACTGTTTAGGTAAGCGGAGTGTTTTCGCGGTATCGACAAGCCCAGTTTTGGGTTCCCAGTCGTTTACAGCCACTGGCGCAAACCTTGAGTCCGTCTCGGAGTCAGCTAACTTCGTTGCGGGTGTACTCAACGGGGTGGCCCCCTGAAATATTTCTGAATCCTGTGATTGCTTTGTCGTGAAGGCCTCGTTGGGTTTTGATTTGGTTTTTCCGAGGTTGATCGAGTGTGTGTTGCTATTTGTGCACCCCTGCAGGGTAAAACTTTCTGAAAGCCGTGTCCGCGGTTATGGACGACTTGGAGCACAGTATCTCGATCATAGACAACCATAACTAAAGTAGTGCTATAAATTTGACTTTATAATGACTAGTAATCAGCTTCACTATAATGGAATGGCTAAATAAAACTGGCAACAACTGCTGGGTTTTGGGATATCTCATGCTAATTGTATCTGACTAGTAAGTGTTGCAACTATAACGGAATGGCTAAATAAAAGTACCAACAACTGTTGGGTTTTGGGAATATCTCATGCTAACTGTATCTGACTAATAAGAGTGTAACTACAATGGAATGGTTAACTAAAAATGCCCACTGCCTATTATATCAGGATGACTATCTATACGTGACTAGTAATTGCTGCAACGATAACTGAATAAATAAAACTGCCAACTGTTTGAGTTCCTCGGTTGACTTCCTCGTTTGGTCTCGAGGGGGAAATACCAGGATGGGTTTGTTTGGTGTTAGATTCAGGATGGATCCGAATAGATCTTTCTTATCCCTCTCTGATAGCCGACAGTTTTATCGAGTCTCTATAGGTTGTTTAGTGCATGCTGCGCTGCCGCTCAGTCCACCATACCTATGTAGGCGAGGACCGCCGAATTCTAGCCTCGCCGTGTACTGGCCTCAGTACTGACCGCTCTCTCTTTTTTTTTCCTTTGCCCTTTGTCGGCACCCCTTTTGTTTAAGCAGGTTTGAGATCGACGTCGTTAGCAGGGTTACCCTTCCGGCTTGGCCTGGGCAGGGTTATGGACGCCATTGGTTATTCTTCAGGGCTCTTAGCCCCATTTGCATCTTGTCCGTACTCGGACGCTGATTCGTTTTCAAGGTGATTTGGATCTTTGTACTGTATATACGTATTCTTGACTCATTGAGTCGCTGTTATATATATCTGTTCTGTGGGTCCCATCGAGGACTGTTGTGTAATGTTATTACTTCGTTTTCCACCCGCACGCAAGTGCCTGGTGGGCACCTTTGAATCGTTTCTATGCGGGTTTGGCGGGAAGCGCCGAAACTTGCATAGGGCCGATTCTGAGGGTGTTACAGTGGGCTGCGCGGGAAACGATACTGGGCCGGCCTGCTAAGCACAACACTTACACGGGCTGGTTCAGTTGCTATCCCCACGCGTCAGTGAGACAGGGGGTGCGAAGAGGTACGGGGAAACGTGGTGCGTTGGATTAGAAGTAAGATCAACGGCTGAGGGTCGTCGTCGATGATGAACTAGTCACCGGCGAGCTCGAACCCTGGCGAGGGAGGCTCAGGCGAGTGGGGGTCGTGGGAGGCTCCACCGGTGCTCAGGCGAGGGTCGGCGAGGCGGACGAACGATGAAGTCGACGACGGCGAACCTCCTGGTACCGGCAGCTTCTCCTGGGGTGGACGAAATCGACGGCGCCCTTCTTCTCTAGAGGCGGCCTGCTCCGACGCAATTCCGGCGATGCACTGCTCGCCTTGCTCCGGGAACGGGGTGGAACGATCAGTGAGGAGAGGGGAGTAGAATGGTGTGAAGAGTTTGAGCGGGGGAGGCCTCTATTTATAGTCTTGACAACGAGACCGAACGGGATGGGCAGGCGACGGTGGCGACATGGCTACGGGCTGCTAGAGGCATGGCCGGCGGTGGCGATCGATCGGTGGTCTCCTGGCGATGCTCTATGGCTTTAATGCGCTTGTAGGGGCGGTGGAAAACCGTCTGGAACGTGCGATGCTCTACGCGGCAGAGGCGGCGTCTTCGACGGTGAGCGGTGGCTGTGAGGCATGGGGCAGTGAACGAGGATGTCTGGCGGTCTCCTGGGACAGTGGTGATCGTGTATGCACGCGGCGAGGGCGGCGCGCAGTCTGTGGGCGTGTGTCAAGGGTGGCACTCTGGCGCATGCTCGGCATGGTTGACAGAGGCACGGGCGCGGCGTTCCTGGCGGTTTTGGTCGTTGTCTGCGATGCAGGGCTGGTCGAGAGGGGGCGGTGAGGCATGGGCTACCTCCCAGACAAGGTTGGCACGGCTAGTTCTTCTCCTAGCTTGCTGTCCACACTGGGGTGACATGGGTGGCTTCGGCTGTTCACCATTGATGACATTGCCAAGCTTACAGTGGGGCTAGGGCTTAGTTAAGTTTGCTAGATGATCTACTGAGGTTGCTGTGAGCTAGAGAGGGAACAAGTTAGGCCCAAATCACTGCTCACAATAGTGTTTAGGATTTGATTGATTTGCATCAGCAAGGTGTTTGATGAAATGGCCGCAAGAACTCAACTTTTGAATTTTGAAAAGATTTTTGGTGGGTGTGTTAGGGAGGTGCTGGTGAGTCTGTGGATGCTTGGGTTTTGAAATTTGAGCTTGTTTGAGTGGTTTTTGAAAAAGTGGGATCTTCCCATATGATAAAGATTCAATTTTGAACTGTCCTTTAAACTATGCAATCAAATGTTTTTGGATGATCACAAAGTGGGCATTGGTACTTTGTTATGAGTACTATCAAGGGGTGCAGAGATGCAGACAAGATTCTGTTAAGTTTTGAAAGTTAGAGACAGCCAAAGTAGGCATGGGAGTTAAATTGGCTAGAATGACCATTCCCTTATTTTGTTTGTTTTGATTTATTTGTCTTTGGGAAAAGTGTGGGGATTGTTTAGATGATGTTTATTTCACCTAAGAATCCTTTTACAAGCAAAGAAACACATAAACAAGGCAATTCAAAAGAATCCAAATTGGGATGCATACACACATGCATGCTTTCCTATTTTTATTTAGAAAAGTTTTTGTTAACCCTAATTTTGGAGATTAGAGTTTGATGATCCAAGTTTAGTATTTTTGGGATGTTACCTCGTCAGCCACCCAGAAGGACTTCGAGCTCGTTGGCGACGAACTCGAGATCCTGTTCGGAAGCTTCTGCTTCCAGGTGGGGCAGATCGACACTCTCCGCCTCCCGGAGCGGGTGCCCCTACCGTCGACCAGGCCTGCTTCGTGGGCTCCACTGTAGGGGTTCGTAGCATGGAAAACAAAAATTTTCTATCGCATACAAACAAACAAGCCAAGATCTATCTACTAGATTGTAGCAACGAGTCGATGGAATAACTCACCCTCGAAGATTCCAAAGTGTTTAACGAGAGCAGATTCTCGTGGGTGATGTAGTCGTACTCTTTCCGATCTCAAGATCGTGTAGACGATCCTTCCGGCGCCACGTTCCAGCAGCGCCCCCGCAGTCGGTCACACGTTCGGTACTCGACGAAGACCTTCCTCTCCCTTGTTCCAGCAGGCAGCGGAGGTTGTAGCACTCTCCTCGCGATTCCGGCAGCACAACGGCGTGGTACCGGAAGTAGAGGGGAGATCCCGCAGGGCTTCGCCTTAAGCCGGTGCGAGTATGGTGGAGCTTATGAGAGAGGCTATTAGTGGTCTAGTAATTAGACACACCAATTAGAGGGCTCTAAACCAATTAGAAGGCTCTAAACCAAAATAGCTCTAAACCGGGGTTTAGATCTAGGGTTTAGTTTAGAGGGTAGGAACTAGTAGTGTTGTGTAGAGAGGGGAGCCCTGCCCCTCCCTTTATAGGTGGGAGGGCCGGCGGCCAAGGGGAGGGAGTGGAGTCCCTCCCCAACTCGGCCTTGGTGGGGCGCCGGCTTGGAGAGGAGGGACTCCTCCCCCAAGTCGGTTTCAACCTCCTCCTCTTTCTCCTCTTTCCGAAAACTGGCAGTTTGACCGAAAACTGGCAGTTTGACTTTTTCAATTAGGATTTGAATTAACCCTTTATTTCGGACAGCGAGAACACTTAGTACATGATGCAATCATTCCAACATGCAATGACACATTCATGTACCCCTTCCCCTCCGGAGTGCCGGACATTCCGGGACCTTCTAGAATGTTCCCGATGAAAACACCGGAACCATTCCCCAACTCCGAAACGGGACTTTCCTTATATGAATCTTATTCTCCGGACCATTCCGGATCACCTCGTGATATCCCGGATCCCATCCGAGACTCCGAACAACATTCGGTCTCTTTCTCATAATACCATAACTACTCAAACAACGTCGAATCCTTAAGTGTGTCTCCCTACGGTTCGTGAATTATGCAGACATGATCGAGACACTTCTCCGAACAATAACCAATAGAGGAATCTGGAAATTCATATGGCTCCCACATATTTCTACGATTACTTTGCGATCGAATGAACCACTTACATACGATACCAATTTCCCTTTGTCTCACGATATGTTACTTATCCGAGGTTATGATCTTCGGTATCTCTGCATACCTAGTTCAACCTCGTTACTGATAAGTACTCTTTTCTCGTTCCCGTGATATGTGATCCCTTGTGACCCAGTCACATGCTTGCAAGCTAATTGGATGACATTTCACCGAGAGGGCCCAGAGAATATCTATCCGTCATGTGGATGGACAAATCCCACTCTTGATCCATGTGTTTCAACCAATACTTTCCGAACACTCAATACCACCTTTATAGCCACCCTGTTACGGTGTGGTGTTTGATGACATCAAAGCATCCATCCAGTAAAGGTGATATGCATGATCTCATGGTCGAAGGAATTAGGTTACTATGTATCAGAAAGCATATAGCAATTGAACTATTGAAATGACTTGATCTTTATGCTACGCTTATCTATAGGAGTATGTCCACCATATCATTCTCCTAACGATATGATCTTGTTGTTGATAACATCTCAATGTTCATGACAAAGAAACCACATCATCAATCAACCAACAAGCTAGTGAAGTATAGAGGCTATACTAGGGACTTCAAATTAAGTTTACAATTCACACAAGTATTAATGGTTTCCTTGTTAATACTATTATAGCATGAATGCAAACATTTATCATAAACACAAAGATATAATAATAACTATATTTATTATTTCCTCTAGGGCATATCTCCAACAGTCTCCCACTTGCACTAGAGTCATCTAATCTAGATTACATGGTAATATACCGAACACCCATGGCAGTTTGGTGTTGGTCATGTTTTGCCCTCGGGAGAGGTTTAGTCAACGGATCCGCCACATTCAGATCTGTGTGTACTTTGCAAATCTTTATATCCCCATCCTGGATATGTTCTCGAATAGCGTGAAAACGTAGCTTGATATGCTTCAGCTTCTTGTGTGACCTTGGTTCTTGCGCATTGGCTATGGCGCCCATGTTATCACAGTAGATAGACATTGGGTCCAGCGCACTAGGAACCACACCCAGCTCTGTAATGAACTCTTTCATCCATATCGCTTCTTGTGAAGCCTCCGAAGCAGCCATGTATTCCGATTCAGTTGAAGATCTCGCCACAACGCTTTGCTTTGCACTCCTCCAGCTAACTGCTGCACCATTCAAAATAAATACGTATCCAGATTGTGATTTAGAATCATCCGGATCAGTGTTCCAACTAGCATCGGTGTAACCATTAACAACGAGCTGTTCATCACCTCCATAAGAAAGAACCATATCCTTAGTTCTTCTCAAGTACTTAAGGATGTTTTTGACCGCTGTCCAATGATCCACTCCTGGATCACTTTGATATCTGCTAGTTAAACTAACAGCATATGCAATGTCGGGTCTAGTACATAGCATGGCATACATTAGAGATCCTATGGCTGAGGCATAGGGAGTTTTACTCATCCTTTCTCTATCTTCTGCCGATGTCGGACTTTGAGTTTTACTCAAGGTCGTATTGGGCAACATGGGCAAGAACCCTTTCTTGCTATCTTCCATTCCAAACCTCTTTAGAACTTTGTCCAAATATGTACTTTGTGACAATGATATTTGGCGTTTCGATCTATCTCTATAAATCTTTATGCCTAATATGTAAGCTGCTTCGCCAAGATCCTTCATTGAAAAACTATTATTCAAATATTCCTTGACACTATTAAGAAGGTCTACATCATTCCCAATCAACAATATGTCATCCACATACAGTATTAAGAATGCTACAGAGCTCCCACTCACTTTCTTGTAAATACAAGCTTCTCCATAAGTTTGTATAAAACCAAAACTTTTGATTACCTTATCAAAACGTTGATTCCAACTTCGGGATGCTTGCTTCAATCCATAGATGGACCGTTGAAGCTTGCATACCTTGTTAGCATCTTTAGGATCGACAAAACCTTTGGGTTGCATCATATACAACTCTTCATCAATGTCTCCATTGAGGAATGCTGTTTTGACATCCATCTGCCATATCTCATAATCATAATATGCAGCGATTGCTAACATAATCCTCACAGACTTTAGCTTCGCTACTGGTGAGAAAGTCTCATCGTAGTCAACTCCTTGAATTTGTCGAAACCCTTTTGCGACAAGTCGAGCTTTATAGACAGTAACATTACCATCAGCATCTGTTTTCTTCTTGAAAATCCATTTGTTCTCGACAGCCTTCCGGCCATCCGGTAAGTCCACCAAAGTCCATACTTGGTTTTCGTACATGGATCCAATCTCGGATTTCATGGCTTCTTGCCATTTATTGGAATCTGGGCTCATCATCGCTTCCTCATATGTCTCGGGGTCATCGGTGTTGTCCACCACCATGACATTCATAACGGAATCATACCAATCTGGAGTGGTACGAGTTCTCGTTGACCTCCGAGGCTCTGTAGCAACTTCAACCGAAGTTTCATGATCATCATCATTAGCTTCCTCTCTTATTGGTGCAGGCACCACAGGAACTTCTTCCGGTGCTGCGCTACTCGCAATTTCGAGAGAAGGTTCGACAACCTCGTCGAGTTCTACTTTCCTTCCAGTCACTTCTTTCGAGAGAAATTCCTTCTCTAGAAAGGATCCATTCTTGGCAACGAAGATTTTGCCTTCGGATCTATGATAGAAGGTATACCCAATAGTTTCCTTTGGGTATCCTATGAAGACGCATTTTTCCGCTTTGGGTTCAAGCTTGTCCGGCTGTAACTTCTTTACATAGGCTTCGCATCCCCAAACTTTAAGGAACGACAATTTAGGTTTCTTCCCAAACCATAATTCATACGGTGTCGTTTCAACGGATTTAGATGGTGCCCTATTTAAAGTGAATGCGGCTGTTTCTAATGCATAACCCCAAAATGATAGCGGTAAATCTGTAAGTGACATCATAGAACGAACCATATCTAAGAGAGTTCGATTACGATGTTCGGACACACCATTACGCTGTGGTGTTCCCGGCGGTGTCAATTGTGAAAGTATTCCGCACTTCTTTAAATGCTCGCCAAACTCGTAACTTAGATATTCACCTCCACGATCAGAACGTAGAAATTTAATCTTCTTGTTACGTTGATTCTCTACCTCACTTTGAAACTCCTTAAACTTCTCGAAAGTTTCGGACTTATGTTTCATGAAATAGATATACCCATATCTACTCAAATGATCCGTGAAGGTAAGAACATAACGATAACCACCGCGCGATGCTACACTCATTGGACCACACACATCGGTATGTATGATTTCCAATAAGTCCGTAGCTCGCTCCATTATACCAGAAAATGGAGTCTTAGTCATTTTACCCATCAGACATGCTTCGCATCTTTCAAGTGATTCAAAATCAAGTGATTCAAGAAGTCCATCGGAATGGAGTTTCTTCATACGTTTCACTCCAATGTGACCAAGACGACAGTGCCACATATAGGTCGAATTATCGCTTGATTTCAAACGTTTAGCTTCAATGTTATTAAGATGTGTATTTCTACTATCGAGATTCAATAAGAATAGACCATCTATCAAAGGTGCATGTGCGTAAAACATATTACTCATATAAATCGAACAACCATTATTCTCTGATTTAAACAAGTAACCGTCTCGCAATAAACAAGATCCCGATATAATGTTCATGCTCAACGCAGGCACCAAATAACAATTATTTAAGTATAAAACTAATCCCGATGGTAGATGAAGAGGTAGCGTGCCGACCGCGATCACATCAACCTTTGATCCGTTTCCCACACGCATCGACACCTCGTTCTTCGCTAGCTTCCGTTTATTCTGCAGCTCCTGTTTCGAGTTACAAATATGAGCAACCGAACCAGTATCAAATACCCAGGCACTACTACGAATACTAGTGAGATACACATCAATAACATGTATATCAAATATACCTTTCTTCTTGATGTTGCCGTTCTTCAAATCCGCCAAGTACTTTGGGCAATTCCGCTTCCAGTGACCTTCTCCCTTGCAGTAAAAGCACTCAGTTTCAGGCTTAGGTCCAGCCTTGGTCTTCTTCGTTGGCATGGTAACTTTCTTACCACCCTTCTTGAAGTGTCCCTTTTGCTTAGACTTGCCTTTCTTGAATTTGGTGGTCTTATTGACCATCAACACTTGGTGCTCTTTCTTGATCTCCACTTCTGCAGATTTTAACATAGCAAATAGTTCTGGCAACTCTTTGTTCATGTTCTGCATGTTGTAGTTCATCACAAAGTTCTTGTAACTTGGTGGTAGTGATTGGAGGATGCGGTAAACTCCCAAAGTATTAGGAATCACTATACCCAAACTTTGAAGTTTATTTGCGTGCCCAGACATCTTAAGCACATGCTCACTGACGGAGCTACCCTCTTCCATCTTGCAGTTAAAGAACTTTTCAGAAGCTTCATAACTTTCAATTGCCGCATGAGTCTCAAAAATTAATTTGAGATCCTCGACAATATCATATGGATCTGACTCTTCAAACCTTTTCTGAAGCTCCGATTCTAAACCATACAAGATAGCACACTGAACTATGGAGTACTGATTCTTCCGAGCGAGGTAAACATTCTTTACTTCATCGGTAGCATCAGCTGCAGGTGGGTCACCTAGCGGTGCATCCAGCACATAGGTCAAATTACCAGCTGTGAGGACAATCCTCAAATTGCGGAACCAATCCGCGAAGTTGCTTCCATTGTTTTTCAACTTTTCTTTCTCTAGGAACGCATTAAAATTGATGGTAGGGGCTGCCATTGATCTACAACATATTTGCAATAGTTTAGACTAAGTTTATGACAAATTGAGTTCAAATTAATTAATGAAATTAAACTAGGTGAACTCCCACTCAAAACAACATCCCTCACATTGTTTTAGTGATCACACGAACCAAAACTACTATATCAACACCGATCATCACGAGAGCCGATATAGTTTTAATGGCGAACAATCATCATGTTCATCATATCTACTATATGATTCATGCTTTGCCTTTCGGCGATCCGTGTTCCTGAGGCCATGTCTGTACATGCTAGGCTCGTCAAGATCAAACCTTAGTTACCGCATAAGCAAATCTGGCTTGCTTACGTTGTATTCACCCGCGGAATCAAAGACACCCGATCATCACGTGGTGCTTCGAAGCAACAAGCTTTGGCAACGGTGCATACTAAGGGTGAACACTTCAGAACTTGAAATTTATGTGCATGAGGGATCATCTTATAATGCTACCGTCGTCTACTAAGCAATACAAGATGCATAAAGGATTAACATCACATGCAATTCATAATATGTGATATGATATGGCCTTTCTTCTTTGTGCTTCCGATCTCCATCTTCAAGCACGAATATGATCTCCATCATCACCGGCATAGCATCAAGGTCAATGACGCTTCTTCATGGTTGTCGTCCACCAGCTTCAACTATTACAACTATTTTGAATAGACACGCAGGTCTTAACAGAAATTAAAGACAACCATATGGCTCCTGCCGGTTGCCAACTTACAATAAGGAACATTGCATACATCAAATATAATCACAATCATGGCCATATCACATCACTGCACACCCCTGCAAAACAAAGTTAGACGCTTCTACTTTCTTTGCATATTTTACGTGGTTTGGGGCTTTCCATAAGTGTCGTTCTAACCTACGAACAAGAACCACAACATTGATACTAGCATTGTTGATTACCCGTTGTAAATTGGATCTTTACTATGCTAGGAGAAACAGGCACCCGCAAAGCCACTTATGCAATACAAGTTGCATGTTAAGCGTGGAGCAAGTCTCATGAACGATGTCATGTAAGGTTAGCCCGGGCCGCTTCATCCCAACATACCGCAAGATGCAAAGTACACAAAAAGCAATCTACAATAAAAGCATCAACGCCCACAATGACCATTGTGTTCTACTCGTGCAACAGATCTACATATAGACACGGCTCTGATACCACTGAAGGGGTTCGTAGCATGGAAAACAAAAATTTTCTATCGCATACAAACAAACAAGCCAAGATCTATCTACTAGATTGTAGCAACGAGTCGATGGAATAACTCACCCTCGAAGATTCCAAAGTGTTTAACGAGAGCAGATTCTCGTGGGTGATGTAGTCGTACTCTTTCCGATCTCAAGATCGTGTAGACGATCCTTCCGGCGCCACGTTCCAGCAGCGCCCCCGCAGTCGGTCACACGTTCGGTACTCGACGAAGACCTTCCTCTCCCTTGTTCCAGCAGGCAGCGGAGGTTGTAGCACTCTCCTCGCGATTCCGGCAGCACAACGGCGTGGTACCGGAAGTAGAGGGGAGATCCCGCAGGGCTTCGCCTTAAGCCGGTGCGAGTATGGTGGAGCTTATGAGAGAGGCTATTAGTGGTCTAGTAATTAGACACACCAATTAGAGGGCTCTAAACCAATTAGAAGGCTCTAAACCAAAATAGCTCTAAACCGGGGTTTAGATCTAGGGTTTAGTTTAGAGGGTAGGAACTAGTAGTGTTGTGTAGAGAGGGGAGCCCTGCCCCTCCCTTTATAGGTGGGAGGGCCGGCGGCCAAGGGGAGGGAGTGGAGTCCCTCCCCAACTCGGCCTTGGTGGGGCGCCGGCTTGGAGAGGAGGGACTCCTCCCCCAAGTCGGTTTCAACCTCCTCCTCTTTCTCCTCTTTCCGAAAACTGGCAGTTTGACCGAAAACTGGCAGTTTGACTTTTTCAATTAGGATTTGAATTAACCCTTTATTTCGGACAGCGAGAACACTTAGTACATGATGCAATCATTCCAACATGCAATGACACATTCATGTACCCCTTCCCCTCCGGAGTGCCGGACATTCCGGGACCTTCTAGAATGTTCCCGATGAAAACACCGGAACCATTCCCCAACTCCGAAACGGGACTTTCCTTATATGAATCTTATTCTCCGGACCATTCCGGATCACCTCGTGATATCCCGGATCCCATCCGAGACTCCGAACAACATTCGGTCTCTTTCTCATAATACCATAACTACTCAAACAACGTCGAATCCTTAAGTGTGTCTCCCTACGGTTCGTGAATTATGCAGACATGATCGAGACACTTCTCCGAACAATAACCAATAGAGGAATCTGGAAATTCATATGGCTCCCACATATTTCTACGATTACTTTGCGATCGAATGAACCACTTACATACGATACCAATTTCCCTTTGTCTCACGATATGTTACTTATCCGAGGTTATGATCTTCGGTATCTCTGCATACCTAGTTCAACCTCGTTACTGATAAGTACTCTTTTCTCGTTCCCGTGATATGTGATCCCTTGTGACCCAGTCACATGCTTGCAAGCTAATTGGATGACATTTCACCGAGAGGGCCCAGAGAATATCTATCCGTCATGTGGATGGACAAATCCCACTCTTGATCCATGTGTTTCAACCAATACTTTCCGAACACTCAATACCACCTTTATAGCCACCCTGTTACGGTGTGGTGTTTGATGACATCAAAGCATCCATCCAGTAAAGGTGATATGCATGATCTCATGGTCGAAGGAATTAGGTTACTATGTATCAGAAAGCATATAGCAATTGAACTATTGAAATGACTTGATCTTTATGCTACGCTTATCTATAGGAGTATGTCCACCATATCATTCTCCTAACGATATGATCTTGTTGTTGATAACATCTCAATGTTCATGACAAAGAAACCACATCATCAATCAACCAACAAGCTAGTGAAGTATAGAGGCTATACTAGGGACTTCAAATTAAGTTTACAATTCACACAAGTATTAATGGTTTCCTTGTTAATACTATTATAGCATGAATGCAAACATTTATCATAAACACAAAGATATAATAATAACTATATTTATTATTGCCTCTAGGGCATATCTCCAACATCCACACCCCGTGTTACGCACATCATCATCAACAGATGAGTCTTATGACACCAGCAGCTGCAACTCAGATCTATGAGATCCACCGTCGGATGAAGGAACCTACGGTTTCGGATCTGAAAGCTGCGGTAGCAGCGATCCGATCTACAAGCGCTACCAGGGCGCCGCGGTCATCCAAGATCAGGAACACAATCCGCCACCCAACCGGCAGGGTAGAAACGACGAGAACAGAAGAAGCCGGTCCCCCCACCCAACAGGGAAAACAACAATCGAGTCATCCACCTCAGCCAAGAGGGATGGGCTCAAGCACGCGAAGCCGTAGCAGGCAACAAGATCCTGCCAGCAGATGCCTCACGGGACTTGCTGATGGCATACCACATGCTCCTCGTCGAGGAGCACAAGAAGCAACTAAGGATGCAAGAGGTGCTCGACAAGCGCAAACAAGCAGCCTTGGAATCCAGTGCATGGAGACCTGCGCTCTCCGCCATGGGCATCGGCTCCCGCTCGCATGGAAACCATGGAAACAAGCACCGTTCTCGCACAGAGAACATGGATCCCAAAGCACGTCGCGAGGTGACTAGAGCCCTCAATGCATCCTTCATGGAGATGGATGCCGACAGCAACGTCATCCCGAAGACGCCGCAAGCTGCAATCATGACAGCCACCGCGTACCTCGCGTCCCATCCTCCTCCGGAGGGGGACCCGAAAAGGGCCATGCACCAGTCCGCGCTCACCGGACTACGACTCGTTGGAGCCGCGCTCCACGGAGAAGCTCCTACGGAGCCAAAGAAGAAGGCCACGGTCAGGTTCAACCGCAGCCCCACACCCTCATCCGAGGACGAAGAGCACGACCTTCCTCGAAGGCACAAGAGCTCGCGCTGTCGCAGCCTCGACTACGACGCTCGAAACGAGCTAACGCAGTGCAAGATCGACAAAGATCACGCTAAGCGCATATGCTCGTCTGAATCCGAAGAAGATGACGACGAAGAACAATGCGGAGCCCGATGCTTCAGCAGATCCGTCTGACGAACGCGGATGCCGTGAAACTTCAAGCTTCCTTCAGACACTCCGAAGTTCGACGGCACACAAGACCCCAGGGCGTGGCTCAGCGACCACCTGTCGTCTGTCAAGCTACATGGCGGAAACAAGGAAACCGCCATGCAATGCCTTCAGCTGCAGCTGACGGGCGCAGCCCGGATCTGGCTCAGTAGCCTCTCCTCGGGATCCATCCGAAGCTGGGAGGAGCTGGCGTACAGTTTTGTCTGAAACTTCAAAGGCACCAGCAAGAGGCCCACCTCGATCGAAGAGCTACGGGCCTGCACCCAACGAACGGGCGAATCCATTCGCTCGTACATACTACGCTGGTCCAACACCAAGAACTCCGCAGCGCATATCTCCGAGGAGAGAGCTATCGGCGCCTTCAGGGACGGCGTCAAACGCAAGGACTTCAAGGAAGAGCTC
Source organism: Avena sativa (assembly GCA_916181665.1). Lineage (NCBI taxonomy): Eukaryota > Viridiplantae > Streptophyta > Magnoliopsida > Poales > Poaceae > Avena > Avena sativa. The sequence goes on along the minus strand of OV702282.1, from coordinate 20,603,267 downwards.
GGGCGCGTCAAGCCCAAGACACTCGACCACCTCATTGACATCGCCAACAGGTGGGCCGGCAGCTAAGACTCCATACACCGAGCGCACTCGGAGGAGGAAGATGACTACGGCCGGCGATGTGAGCGCCGTAGCAAGAGAAGATCACGCGTCTACGACGATCGCGATGGACCCGACATGGTCGCGGCTGGCTACGCCGACCGCCACAACGACGGCAACCGCAACAGCGGCGGATACCGCGGAAACAATTTCCGCGATGGAGGACGCCCGACACAGTCGTGGCAGCGCCACGATCACGACGACGGACCCTCAGCATACGAAAAACAGTCGGGTCCATGCACCATCCACTTCTACATTGACAAGCAGGATGGCAAGAAGAAGGCAAGCCACATGCTCAATGACTGTCGCGAGTTCCAGAAACTCAGTGAAAGCATGGCTCAGATGAGGAAGCAAGCCCCAAACCCTGGATTCGAGAACGCACCCGCACCAGGCGAGATCGCGCATGGAGCTCCTCCACCACCACCTGCAGGAGGCCCGAACCACCCCATCGCACCCGCCCAGAATAACGCTGGGCACGGGTATCCCCCACCGAAAGGAGCGTTCATGATCCAAAAAGGGCGCCCAACGAATAGGGTGCAGAAGAAAATCACCCGCCAGATCAACCTGGCTGTGATAGCTCCACCTGCCATCCCTGAGTACCTCAGCGGATCAGAGTCCTGCATCACGTTCAGCCGTTCGGATCACCCTTGCCAGGTCCCTCGCCCAGTTCATGCTGCCCTGGTGCTTGAGGCGCAGATCGGAGGGTTCAAGATGAGCCGCGTCTTCATGGACGGTGGCAGCGGCATTAACCTGATGTTCGCCAGCACCCTAGCAGCAATGCGGATCCCGCTATGCAGCCTGGAACAGTCAGACACAACGTTCCATGGCATCGTCCCAGGAAAGGGAATATTCCCCCTGGGAAAGATATGGCTAGACGTCATCTTCAAAAGCCGGACAACTTCCGATGCGAGCGACTCGAGTTCGAAGTGGTGGACTGGCCATCACAATACCACGCCATTCTCGGTCATGTAGCATTCGCAAGGTTCTTGGCAGTACCGCACTACGCGTACCTGCTGCTCAAGATGCCAGGACCCAAGGGCATCATCACGATCCACGGGAGCTTCACCCGATCGGACCACTGCAACAGGGACTTCAACAGAATCTCCCAGTCATTCGGCGTGCAAGAGGAGCTCGTAAGGCTCCGCGAGGTGACGGACAACGGGGCACCCCCAGTCGCACGACAGAACGCACCAGAAATGTCCTTTGACTCCACCGTCAACACAAAAAAGGTGCAAGTCCACCCGACGGATGCCTCCAAAACGGTGCTGATCACAACGATCTCAGCTCCGCATAGGTAAGCGCGCTTGTCGAATTCCTCCGTGAGCGCTGGGAAATCTTTGCCTGGTGTCCTGCGGACATGCCAGGAGTTCCGAGGGAATTCGCCGAGCACGCACTCAACGTCTTTCTAGACGCCAAGCCTGTCAAGCAGTCTATCCGATGACTGTCCGAACCACAGGCCAAAGCAATCGGAGTCGAAGTCAACAGACTACTCGGCGCAAACTTCATCAGGGAGATCAAAGAAAGCGAGTGGCTCGCCAACACCGCAATGGTCCCCAAAAAGGACACGGACATCCTGCGGATGTGCGTGGACTTCACATCGCTGAACAAGCACTGCCCAAAGGACCACTTCCCTCTTCCTCGGATCGACCAAATCATCGATTCAACATTAGGATGTGAGAAGCTCTCCTTCCTCGACGCCTACTCAGGATACAACCAAATTCGACTAAAGGTCTAAGATCAGGAGAAAACGGCATTCATCACGCCGTTCGGAGTGTTTTGTTACAACACAATGCCCTTCGGGCTGAAGAACGCAGGTGCCACGTACCAACGGTGCATACAGGCATGCATGAAGGATCAGATCGGCCGCAACATACAAGTCTATGTCGACGACATAGTCATCAAAACAAGGGAGGCCAAGACGCTCAACGACGATCTCCGCGAGACGTTCGATAACCTTGATCGATACAATATCAAGTTAAACCTAGAAAAATGCGCCTTTGGCGTCCCATCTGGTTAGCTGCTAGGCTACTTCATCTCCCAGTGAGGGATCGAGGCGAACCCGAAGAAGATACGAGCCATAATGGCCATGGATAAGCCAAAGAACCTTAAGGGCGTCCAGCAGCTTGCAGGACGAATCACGGCACTGAGTAGGTTCATCAGTCGCGTGGGCGAGAAAGCCCTGCCATTCTATTAGCTGCTGCGCAAGGCAGACAAATTCGAGTGGACGCCTGAGGCGGATGATGCATTCGAAGATCTAAAGCGGCTGCTCTCTACCTCGCCCGTCTTGGTTACGCCAAAGGAGCGCGAGCCTCTACTGCTGTACATAGCAGCTACACACCAGGTGGTGAGCACCGAACTGGTGGTCGAGCGGCCCGAAGAAGGCAAAACCCACGGGGTCCAATGCCAAATCTACTACCTCAGCGAGGTATTGACGCCGACAAAGCAGAGGTACCCTCACTACCAGAAACTCGCCTACGGCGTGTTCATGACGGCTCGTCGGCTGAGCCATTACTTCCACGAGCACCAGCTAATGGTCGTCAACGAGGCACCCTTGAACAGCATTCTGAACAATCCGGAGGCCACAGGACGCGTAGCCCTGTGGGGGCATCGAGCTGTCGCCTCTAGACATCGTCTACGAGAAGCGACTCGCGATCAAGTCTCAGGTCCTCCTGGACTTCCTCGTCCACTGGATGGAGCTGCAGCTGCTAGACACACCAGACATGACACAGTCATGGACGATGCACTTTGACGGCTCCAAACGCGAGGCTAGAGCAGGAGCCAGGGTCATACTGACCTCTCCGCAGGGCGACAAGATGAAGTACGTCCTTCGGATGAAATTCCGAGCTTCCAACAACGAGGCCGAATATGAAGCCCTCATCCACGGCATGAGGATTGCAAAGATCTGCGGTGCAACGCGCCTGGTCATCTACGAAGACTCGAACCTCGTCGTCCAGCAGACGATGAACGAGTGCGACGCACACGCCGAAAACATGATCGCGTACCGCGCACTCTACAACTCACTCGAGGGAGAATTCGACGGCTGCGAGCTTCGGCACGTCGGGAGAGAAAGCAACGAGGAGGCTGACAGACTTGCCAACATTCGCTCCACCTGCGCACGAGTACCACCAGGCGTGTTCCTCGAACAGATCTGCATGCCATCCATCGAGCGGAAATTCCCCAAGGGATCACCCGAAGAGGCAGAGCACTTGGGGGCTGCGCTACCCGAAGGACAGGAAGGACCCGAAAAGCTCGACACAGAGGTCGCTGTGGTCAACCTGATGCAGGTCATGGCAGTCGAAGAAACTTGGACGCAGCCATACATCAAGTACTTGATAGATGGCAAGCTGCCTGATAGCCCGACAGATGTCCGGTGCATATCTCGCCGGTCAAAGGCCTTCACCATCATCAATGGCGAGATGTACAAGCGCAGCATTTTGGGTGTACTCCAAAGGTGTGTCACCATTGGTGACGGCAAAACCATCCTCCAAGACATCCACGAGGGCATCTGCGGCCATCACGTGGGCAACCGCGCCCTTGTCGCCAAAGCTCTACGAGCTGGATTCTACTGGCCAACGGCCATGAACGATGCCAAGGACATCGTCCGAAGATGCAACGGGCGCCAAAGGTTTGCAGATAAACCGCACGCACCCGGATCCGAGTTCAGGCCCATACCCTTGGCCTGGCCCTTCGCCCAATGGGGCCTCGACATGATCGGCAAACTGCCACGATCCTCGAAAGGAGGCCACGTCTACCTCCTGGTCGTAGTCGACAAATTCACCAAGTGGATTGAGGCCATGCCTGTGACTAACCAAAAGGGCAAAACCGCCGTCAAGTTCTTTGAATCCACTATCTATAGGTTCGGCGTGCCACACATCATCATCACCGACAATGGGTCGAACTTCATCTCTAAAGAATTCCAGAACTTCTGCGAAGACCTCGGAATCAACATCACATACGCCTCCATGGTGCACCCGCAAACGAATGGGCAGGTCGAAAAGGCCAACGGCCTCGTCGGTGCTGGCATCAAGAAGCGCCTAATGAGCCCACTCGAGCGACTCGCGGGTGCCTGGACACAAGAGCTACCTTCGGTCATGTGGAGCCTGCGCACAACGCCCAACAGCTCAACCGGCTACACGCCTTTCTTCATGGTGCACGGAGCCGAAGCCGTGCTGCCAGCAGAGGTATGCCACAAGGCCCCACGGGTCATCGCCTATAGCAAAGCCGAATTGACGGCCGCACTCGAAGATGTCGTCGACACACTCGACGAAGCACGTGACATAGCAGCAGTTCGATCAGCGGTGTACCAACAGAGTCTCCGCAACTACCACAGCCGACGGCTAAGCCCAAGGTCCTTCGTCGAAGGAGACCTAGTCTTGCGACTCAAGCAAGAGCGACCGAAGAAATTCGAGTCACCATGTTAAGGACCCTACATCATCACTGAAGTCATCCCAGGTGGCGCCTATCGCCTCAAGCACGTGGAGTCTGGAGTCGCATACTCCAACCCATGGAACGTTGCGCAGCTCCGACGCTTCTACCCCTATCTACCCCCTCTTTTACTTTCAATAAGCCTATTCATCCAAGGCTACTCAGCCGAACAATGTACCTCCTCCTCACGATATGAATAAATCTAAGTGTCTCGCCCCCAAAGTCTTTCGATTATTACCTGCATCTTACTACATATTACAACACACCCGGGGGCTCCCCTTACCTCACGACTTCGTCGACTGAGAAAACGCGTGTACACCTGAGTAGTTGACCACGTCAGTCTAACGAAAAGGGCACGTATGAAAACAAAGCATCACATGCTACACAACAAGAAACCTTTACAACAATAAAGGGCATAACATGCCCAGTCGCATATATACAAATTTTACATCTATCTCTTTTACAGGTCCTACCTATTCTGAAGAATAGCCTGCGCACGCTGCTCAAACAAATCTACAATTCGCTCGGCACACTGCCTTACAGCCGAATAATGCGGGCGCATATCCCACTCACCACCATCCGGACGAGGAGGCGGCCCATCTGCTACAGCAGACAGATCTGCATCAGGACGATGCAAACGCACAAGGGAAAGCGCGACCTTCACCCCCGCAACAAGCTAATGTCGTACCAATTCTTCGACATGAAGAACATTTCTAAACTTCGCCAGCAGGCTAGAAAGAGTCGACGGCACGCCATCCAACGGAAACATTACATGCATAACTAACGCCAACAAAGACTACACCTGAAAAAGCACTCGCGATACCGGGTGGACATGATCCTGCATTGTTGCAAGAACCATGGCACGATCATGATCCATCCAGAAAAACCCGCCGGCCTCCATGTCATGTTGGGTCAAGCAGCTAATACGAATAGCAACACGCTCCTTTTCCTCCTTCGGAGCAAGGTTAGCACCTGCAATACTCATAAAGTAAGATGCAAGACCAACAGGCGCATCCGAAGCAATGAGCAGCAGCTCGAAAAAGTCACACTCAAGCTGTTCGGCCAGAAGACGCAGCTCCCCCATAAACAATTCCTCTCGGGCAGCGCCTCGCTCCGCCTTCGACTTCCAAACATCAGCGTGGCCATGCACTCCAAGTAATTCCCTCTCAAGACTACGGATGCGGTCTCGAAGAAACACAAGCTGCGACGCACCATCCAAAGATGGCCGCAGCTGCGCTGCAGACGAAATGTCTACGGGAGCATCACCCGAAGGATGCTAGAGTAGAAGAAGACAACGATATGAACAAGCAGACACATGAAGACAAAACTCGGAAATTCATTATGTATAGCAGAATGCCACTACGTGGCGCAAGGATTGTTCACAGACACAATTACAAAAGCTGAAACAAAAACTATCCTACAACTACAACGCCTACGAAGCGTCACCCTGAGTAGCCTCGGAGCCGGACTGCCTCACCTTGGTTTCTCCCTGCTGCGTTAGTGCGTACTCGGCCAACAGATCAATCAACTTCGGGCCGTAACGCTTACAGCGAGCAGAGTAGATGGCGAAGGCTACCTCAGACCCGTCAGCACCCGTCGGCATCCGGGAGGTGATATGAGGAAGGTCCAGCTCCGCTCCAGCCGCCAAGGCCATCGCCATCCCAACGGACGCGCCGATGCCTTTCTTCTTGCGCTTGTACGCCGCAGGTGCTTCGGCCGACAGCGCCTCCACCAAGGCATCGACATCTTCAAGGGCCACGCCCTTGGGGACGAGCTCCTTGTAGAAGCGCCCGAGGACCTCCTTGGCTTTGGCAAGTGAGCCGACCACGGTACCGCAGCGGTCTTCGACCGCCGTGGCAGCATCATCCAGAGCACTACCGTGCTCCAGAGCACCGCGATCAAACTCGATGCCCGCGGCATCTACAATAACAAAGTAAGCAGCATAAATAAAAAGCACTACAAGGAAAGGCAAGGAATCTGAAAAGAGAAGACAGAGAAACTCACCCGAAATAGCCTTGGCAGCCGCCATCAGCCTGCCGGCTACCTCTCTCTTGCGCGAAGCCGTAGCAGTGGCGAGCTGCTCCTCGCGGTCCGTAGCCTCCTGCTGCAGACGCTCCCTAGCCTCGGCCATGTTGGCTAGCTCCAACTCGAGGCGCTCCTTCGCACCAACGGCAGCTTCGGCTTTTTTCTTCGCCTGCCCAAGGCTCTTTTTGAGAGCATCAAGCTCACGGAGAGAAGTGTTGTGGTCCTCTGCAGTCAGCAACACACCTATCATATCGAAGGATAACATACAAGAAGAAGCAGAAAGCCAAAGTTGTAAACATACCTTGCAGTTGTTTGAAGTTGGCCTCCAATGCCAGGTGCTGCTGCACCAGCTGATTGGCGCCTTGCACAAAAGGCTGCAAAAAGAACTACTAGTCAAAAGAACGGCTCGGGGGCTACGCCCAAAAGAACGAGCAAAATGCTCGGGCGCTACCCCCAAGAATCGAAGGAATAACGAACAACAAAACACCCTACAGACGCTCGGGGGATCCCCCCGAGGCACGAAAAATCAATGATCAACAGATCATCCGAAAAGGCTCGGGGGCTCCCCCTGTGGCAGAAAACAAATATTACTTACATGCATAGACGGCGACTCCGAAGGTTCGCCTGCAGTCTTCTGAGGGAACACCACCAAAGCCTCCTGCGGAGAAGACCTCGGAGCAGCGCCCTCAGAGGTGGCCACCGTCTGAGGAGGAGGAGGAATCATCGACTCCCCCCCCATCTCTCGAGCGCCATCGCTGGAGGAGCCGTCAGAAGAGTGGCTGCACAAGAAAAAAGTCAGCCAAGGACAATAAAGCGAAATCGAAAAATGGCACAAAGAAATTGAGGAAGCTTACGAGTCGAGGTCGCTAAGGTCGAAGACAGGAGGGGTCTTCTTTCCCTTCTTCTCTTCCTTCTTTTCTTCCTTCTTCTCTTCTTTCTTCCGCTTCGCCGGCGGGTGCGGTGACATGGCCCGCATAGGAATGGCAGGAATTGGAGAAGAAGAGCCCCCCTGCCCATCACTGTGACGCTCAAGGAAAAGCGGGTTCCTAGGCGTCGGCGGAGTCGAGACATCCGACGATTCGCTGGAGCTCCTCGTCCGCTTGCGAGTGTGATCCTCACTCGACTCGTTGGCCTCTTCCACCGGAGATCAAGCCGACGGCAGCTCGGACATGGAGTCCACCACCTCATTGTCCGGAGCATCCGGGAATACTTCGGGCAACGGAGGCGACATGCCTGGCACCTTGAACTCCTGCGCAAAAAGAAGCAAATTGGTCAGCAGACAAATAAATAACAAGTAAAACGCAGTCGAAAAATAGCGCTACGCGCATATCCAAGCTCTACACCTGTGGAACCGGATGAGAAGCAGAGAACGAAGAAGTCAGCGACCTCCCTGGAAGTTCCTCGCCAGCCTTGAAATTCAGCAGCGGGCGAAGAATCCCGTCAAGATCCCCCTTGGAGAACTCCTCATCCAAAACCCTAGTTGGATCATGATGACCCGAATAGAGAAACATCGGGTGCGCCCTAGCCTGTAGTGGATGCACCCGATGTTTGAGAAAGGTGCGGATGATATCCACACCGTTCACCTCCTTCTCTGGAGTCAACTGGAGATCCTCCACCCGATGATAGAGCCTGTCTATCTCCGCCACCTCGCCATCCAAGATCTGGTTTTTCCAGGACCTTTTCGGCTCGATTTTCTGGGAGGGGTCGAAAGGAGCAAGACCAAAATCCTGCCCAGCTACCATGGAGTCGCGGATGTAAAACCATCGCCTCCGCCAGTACTGGACAGATTCAGACATATAAAAGGATAAGACAAGAAGATTGGATCGAAGGGAGATGATGCAACCCCCAATGGGATAGACACCATTAGAACCAGATTGCCTCTTCACGGAATAGAGTTTCCGGAAGAGGCCAAAGTGCGGCTTGATACCAAGCCAGCACTCGCAGAAAGTGATGAAACAAGCAATGTGAAGAAGAGAGTTGGGGGAAAGATGATGCAGCTGGATGCCGTAAAGGAAAAGCAGCCCACAAAGGAAATTGTGGACTGGGAAGGAAAAGCCCCGAAGAACAAATGCGAGGAACATAACCCGAAACCCAGCGGGGGACGGGGAATTACCTCGTTACCAGGGAGCCTGACGGCCTCCCTATCCTGCAGGATCAAGCCCCACTCACGGAGCTTGCGGAGATCACCCTCCCGCGTCTCCGATCACCGCCAGCCACCGTCGGTGACACGGGCAGCTGTGGAACTTTTCTTGCCACCAGCAGTGCTGGTGCCAACCGCAGAGGAGGACTTCTTGGGCTTCCCCATCGTGGTGTGGAAGCGCCGGCGGCGAGAACGTAGGATCAACGAAGGAAATGTTCGCGGATATTCCAGCGCGCAGCAATAAAGCTCAGAGAAGATGGGAGCAGTGAAACACGAATGGCTACGGTGAAAACAGATTAACTTTTCCCCAATGATTATAAGGACGAATACGATGCATGACGAACGTACATCGGGAAGACCTAGAGCCAACTGCAAGATCGGACCGTCCACATGTCAGCCCAGCAGCAAACCGTCGCTCACACGCCGTCCACTACGCGTGGAAATCAAGGCGACACCGTAATTATCTCCACGCCGCGCGTGACCGTTCAATTCAAGGTCAGAAGGTGGGTCCCATGTTCGTCCAGTCATGTCATCTCTGGCGCAGCAGACCCTTGAGGACACCGATCGTCAGCACTGACGTCATCAAAAGCTATACTAGCAATGGTTACAATTTTTGGACTACACGACTCAGAGTACTCACTCGAATCTACGATTCGACTAACTACTCGGGGGGCTACTCCTATCAGGAGCGCTGGCCGCGCACCCGAAGTATAATCAAGATATCACACTGCAAAGCTATTCTTCGAGTCCTATGTCGAGTCTGCGACTCCACTACGGACTCGGGGGCTACTCTCATAGGGAGGCTGGATTTAAGCATCCAAAAAATTTGTGTCCTACGGACCTGGAGTCAATCAATGGTTGAGATAAAGTCTCTGCTCGAGTCTACGACTCGAACAGACACTCGGGGGCTACTCCCATAGGGAGCGCTGGCCGCACACCCTATGAATTCTTCGACTGTGATACTTTGGATCAGAATGCAAAAACTTTTTGGCAACTCTGCCCAGAATAACGCTAAGTGAGAAGCATCCTCCTCGGCCACCCTAAACGCCTCTGCGGCGATAAAAATTCGGATGATGTGTCTACGACACAAAGATTAGACCTACAGATATCATCTGATGGCCTGGCAACACACACGACTGCGCTCTGCTAGTGAAAATCCGTGCCAGCAGGTGCGATGACAAATCCCGACGAACGCGTTGGGTACATCATTTAAAATTACTGGAATTCCACTCCTGTAAGACCTCTGTGGCCTGAGTCGAATTACACCAGCATCTGTTCCGGATTCGAGTAGAGGGACTCGAATCTGAAGAAGATCGTGTTGTTTTGTCCTAAGATAGTTAACTGACCCTGATCCGTCGGGAGAGTCAGGCACACGCATCAACAATCCCTACACATTCTCTTGAAAGACAGAGTTGCACCGTAAGGACTGAAGAGTCCTCAGCCGAATCTACGATTCGACTGAACACTCGGGGGCTACTGACATTGTTATACTCCACGGGTACACGACCTCAGCATACCTAGTCCATCCCAAGGAAGGCCCACGGCAAATATACGCCGGTCCATGAAGACTTTCGGGTGACCAAGGCCCATGACGCCTTCGGATCCTTAGAGAGCAAGACTAGAGTAGATAGGAAATTCAAAGGGGTAAACCCTAAAACATGTAACCGACTCGATCTATGCCGTGGGACCTGCCTGCCTCTATATAAAGTCCAGGAGGGCACGACGAGGAGGCTCTCTAATAACCTCTCGCATACACACCTCCACGCCAGATTGCATCTGCGCACCCCTGTAACCTTCGGTTCCACCATAATCAGAGCAGACAAGCAGGAGTAGGGTTTTCCCTCCGGGGGCCTGAACCTGGGTAAACCTCGTGTCCCCGTGTTGCTTGTTTGCTAACTGTTCCGCGATCTCCAGCATCCCCACCTTGTGCAAAACCCAAGTCCATAACAATGGGCATTGACGATATCGAACCTCGTCACCACCATACACCAAAGTATCGCCCCAACCCATCTCCAGGATTTGCCCTGAGAACCAACAGACCCCCGATGAACCGTCCGACCTATCCCAACCGTGGAAACCCAAGGCCCGGAGAAAACCACAACAACCCCGGCAGCTCCAACAATTTCAACCGTGCACCACCCAAGTTCAACAACAACAATGTTACCACAACCACCAACACTGCCCCGAGGACTGGAAGCAATGTTGTGCCTGTTGCAGCAAAGGACAAGTTGCAAGTGACTTGTTATGAATATGGAACCAAGGGTGACTATTCCAATGAGTGCCCCAAGAAGATTGCCGCAGCCCCCAATGCAAATGCCCCAGCTCAACAGTGGCGTCGTGTTCAGCCTAGAAGAAAGTTTGCCCCAAGGAACTCGCTCAACTGCAACGGTCGTCTCTTTCTCATGCATGTTGAAGAAGCCCAGGAAGCGCCAGATGTCGTGCTGGGTATGTTTTCTGTTAACTCAGTACTTGCAAGAGTTTTGTTTGATTTGGAGCATCGCACTCATTTGTTACTAAAGAATTTGCATGCACTAGTAAGATTCAACCAACCAAATTGAAGCATGTTATGATTGTTCAAATACCTGGTTCAACCACCAAAGCTAGACAAATTTGCAAAGCCGTCCCTATCTGAATCCATGGCATAGATTTTTATGCTAATCTAATAGTACTCAGAACTAAAGGTTTTGAAGTAGTACTAGGAAAGGATTGGATGTCCAAACATAAAGGATTAATTGACTGTGCGAAGAAAGCAATAACCATGACTAGTACTGCCGTAATATCAGTCGAGCATGTATCTGAAACCTTGACCCATCAATTCAAGTGCAACAACAGCATAGCCCAACCTACCACTGACCAAATCCGGATAGTCTGTGAATACCCCGATGTATTTCCAGAAGTTCTGCCCGGTATGCCCCCAGATCGGGATATCGAGTTTATCATTGAACTAATACCTGGAACCGGACCCATAGCCCAGAGACCATATAGTATGAACCCGTCTAAACTAGTGGAACTGAAGAAGCAACTGGATGCCATGTTGGAAATTGGATTGATTCAACCAAGTTCGTCACCTTGGAGATCACATGTTTTGTTTGTGGACAAGAAAGATGGAGGTAACCGTCTGTGCATGGATTATCGGAAGTTGAACGATGTCACCATCAAGAACAAGTACCCGTTGACAAAGATAGAAGACATGTTTGACCAGTTGACTGGTGCCAAAGTGTTTTCTAAGATTGATCTTAGAACTGGCTATCATCGACTCAAAATTCACGCAGAGGATATTCCAAAGACTGCCTTTACCACCCGATATGGATTAACCAATGCCCCCGCTTATTTCATGAATCTCATGAATAAGATTTTTATGGACTTCCTGGATAAGTTTGTCGTTTTTTTCATCGACGACATTCTGATTTATTCCAAATCAGAAGAAGAACATGAGCTACACCTAAGGACCTTTCTTGGAACCCTTAGAGAGCATCATCTATATGCCAAGTTTAGCAAATGTGAATTCTAGTTACAGGAGGTAGTATTCCTCGTACATATTGTATCAGCTGGAGGAATTGCCGTTGACCCTGTGAAGGTGAAAGATGTTAAAGATTGGCAAGCCCCGACCACTCAAACCCAAGTTCGTGCATTTCTCGGATTAGCGGGATACTACCGCATGTTTGTAGAAGGATTCTAGAGTATTGCCAGACCCATGACCCAATTGCTGAAGAAGGACAAGAAGTTTGAATGTACGGACAAATGTGAAGTGAGTTTTCAAGAACTCAAGAGGAGACTGATTTCGGCCCCAATCTTGATCATGCCGGATATCACGAAGCCCTTTGATGTGTATTGTGACGCATCCAAGATCGGTCTCGGATGTGTGCTAATGCAAGAAGGCAAAGTTATATCATATCTATCCCGACAACTGAAGAAGCATGAACAAAATTATCCAACCCATGACCTTGAACTCGCAGCCGTAGTTCTAGCCCTGAAGACATGGAGGCATTACCTAATGGGAAACCGTTGTGATATTTATTCGGATCACAAGAGCCTGAAATATATATTAACTCAGAAGGAGCTGAATATGAGGCAGAGAAGATGGATTGAGCAAATCAAGGACTATGATCTGGACATTCACTATCACCCCGGTAAAACCAATGTGGTAGTAGATGCCCTTAGAAGATTGCCGTGCCGCTTGAACTCCATGATTTTGAAGGAGCAACCAAGTTTGCACAAAGAGATGGAAGATTTCCGAATGGAATTAGTAAGTGAAGGAATTTTGGCTAGCATAGAACTTTAACCCACTTTGATCAGTTAGATCAAAGAGGCGCAGAAAGGAAATGCTAGTATCGACGGAATCAAACGTCGTATCGGTACAGGAAAAGTACCCGGATTTACCGAAGATGAAGGAGTTATGTGGTACAAAGGACGCCTTTGTGTACCAGCAAATTCGGAATTGAAAGAAGTTATTTTGAAAGAAGCCCATGATACTCTTTATTCTATCCACCCCAGAGGAACGAAAATTTATCAGGATTTGAAGGAACAATTTTGGTGGCATAAGATGAAGAGAGAAATCGAAAGCTATATCGCCAAGTGTGATATATGTCAGAGAGTCAAGGCGGGACATCAAAGACCCGCAGGACTATTGCAACCACTATAGATTTCGGAATGGAAATGGGATTCCGTTGGAATGGACTTTATCACCAGATTGCCTACTTCTAGTAGGGGAAATGACTCTACCTGGGTCATAGTTGACAGGTTGTCCAAAGTAGCCCATTTCTTACCAGTCAAGACCACATACCAGAGTTCGAAGCTAGCGGAGTTATACATCGCTAGAATCGTTAGTTTGCACAGAGTTCCCAAGAACATTGTATCGGATCGAGGAACCCAGTTCACCTCGAGATTCTGGAAGAAGGTCCAAGAAGGTTTAGGAACCCGACTGGATTTCATCACAGCGTATCACCCTCAGACCGATGGACAGGCTGAGTGAGTAAATCAAATACTCGAAGATATGTTGAGAGCATGTGTGATAGAGTATGGATCTAAATGGGAAGACTATCTGCCTTTCGCAGAATTTTCATACAACAACAGTTATCAAGATAGTCTACAAATGGCCCCATTTGATTTTATTTATGGAAGGAAGTGTCGCACCCCTTTGAATTGGTCGAAAGTAGGAGAGAGTCAGATTTTCGGACCCGACATCCTACGAGAAGAAGAAGAGAAGGTTCACAAGATTCATGAGCACCTCAAGACAGCCCAGTCCAGACAGAAGAGTTACGCCGACAAGAGACGTCGAGACCTCGCCTTCAACAAAGGAGATTTTGTGTATCTGAAAGTGTCGCCATTGAAGGGAATGCAGCGTTTCCAACTCAAAGGAAAGTTAGCCCCCAGATATATCGGACCCTTCAAGATTCTGAACTATCGAGGAGAAGTGTCGTATCAATTGGAACTACCCGAAGAGATGTCAGCCGTGCACAATGTGTTCCATATCTCATTACTTCGCAAGTCTCTTGAAGTTCTGGAGAAGACCGAAGTGTTCAAGAATATCGATCACCAGACTATAGAGATCAACGATGACCTGACCTATCCCGAAGTACCCATCCGTATTTTGGAAGAAGCTTTCCGAACTACCAGAACCCGAAGCATCAAGTTTCTCAAAATTCAGTGGGGCAACCACACAGAAGAGGAAGCTACCTGGGAGCGCGAAGATCACATCAGGACGGAGTTTCCCGATCTCTTCAAATCCTAGGTAATCTTTTTCGTCCTTTTTCAAATCTCGGGACGATATTTTGTTTAAGGGGGAAGGAGTGTAACATCCCAAAAATACTAAACTTGATCATCAAACTTTAATCATCAAATTTAGGGTTAACAAAAACTTTTCAAATTAAAAATATGAAAGCATGCATAGGTGTATGCATTCCAATTTGGATTCTTTTTGAATAACCTTGCTTGTGTTTTTCCTTGCTTGTAAAAGGATTTTTAGGTGAAATAAACATCATCTAAACAATCCCCACACTTTTCCCAAAGACAAATAAATCAAAACAAACAAAATAAGGGAATTGTCACTTTGGCCAATTTAACTCCCATGCCTACTTTGGCTGTCTCTAACTTTCAAAACTTAACAGAAACTTGTTTGGATCTTTACACCCCTTGATAGTACTCATAACAAAGTACCAAGGCCCACCTTGTGATCAACCAGAAACATTCAAATGCATAGTTTAAATGACAGTTCAAAATTGAATCTATATCATATGGGAAGATCCCACTTTTTCAAAAACTACTCAAACAAGCTCAACTTTAAAAACCCAAGCATCCACAGACTCACCAGCACATGCCTAGCACACCCACCAAAAATATTTTCAAAATTCAAAACTTGAATTCATGCGGCCATTTCATCAAACACCTTGCAGATTCAAATCAAAACAATATAGTGTGCAGTGATTCTGGCCTAACTTGTTCCCTCTCTGGGCTCCACTAGCCTTAGTAGATCATCTAACAACCTTAAATAATCTCTAGCACCACTGTAAGCTAGCCATTGTCATCAATGGTGAACAACCCGAGAGAACCATGGTCACCCCAGTGTGGACATCAAGCTACAAGCAGCACTAGCCTCGCCAACCTTGTCTGAGAGCAAGCTAGCACCCCACCGCCACTCCCTATCCCAGCCTCGAGCGATGCCAGCCCTTGGACCACACGAACAGACCATGCCAAGCTGCTCTGCAACCATGCCGAGAGCGCGCCCCGTGCGCCACGCTCGACAGATGCCCACAGACCGCGCGCCGCCCTCGCCGCGTGCATACGTGATCACCACCGTCCCAGCAACCCCGCAGACACGCCCGTTCGCCGCCGCGCGGACCAGGCGAGCTATGCGTCATTAAAATTTCCGTCAGGCATGCGCAGAGCACCGCAGCGTTCCGACCAATCTGCACCGCCCCACGCCTCGCCACCACGCCATTGAGCTTCACTAGGGAGCACAGCACCGCCCCCTACCGTCGCCCACGCCGATAGCCCTCTGTGTCGTTAACCCCGACGAGCTTAGCTTGCGCTCGTCGGTCCCCTCTCGCCACTATAAATAGAGGCCTCCCCCGCTCGGATTCTTCACACCATTCCACTCCCATCTCACCCAGAACCACCCTGCCTCAGTCCCGGAGCAAGGCGAGCAGCGCATCGCCAGAATTTGGCCGGAGCCTGTCGCTGCTGGAGAAGAAGGAAGCCAGCGATTGGAGTCGCCCCAGGAGAAGCTACCGGTACCAGGAGGTTCGCCGTCATCGACTTCGTCGTTCGCCCACCTCGCCGACCCTCGCCTGAGCCCCGGTGAGCCTCCAACGACCCCCACCTACCACGTTAGGGTTCTGTCTCGCCGGCGCTGCCCGACATGGACGATGAACCAGAGCCATTGGATTAGAACTAGATCCAACGCACCACGTTGCCCCGTACCGCTTTGCACCCCCCGTCTCAATGACGCATGGGGACATCAACTTAACCAGCCCGCGTAAGCGCTATGCATAGTAGGCCGGCCCATTTGCTCTTCCCGCGCAGCCCACTCGTTTGAATTTGGATTTTTTCCATTTTCATTCAAACACTGTTCTGTACCTAGTTTCAAAAATCAACCCAGCTCGATTTTGTGAACCAAATTGAATGAAACCAATTTTGTTAGAAAGGTCTAGAAATGCTGAATCCAATCCGGTTGGATTCAAATCATTTGGATCTGTAGATCACCCTTGGTAAAAATAACAAGGCAGAAGCTTTTATGCATTCAAACATTTTTCAAATTTAAACCATAATAGCTTTTGAGTTGATTCCAACTCTCAAAAATCACAATTGATCATACCTTTCAGAATACATAAAAATATATGGGTTTACTTACAGAAATAATGTTCAAGTAATAAAAGAATGCCACATAGGCATTTCTAGTCACTTATTTTATTTAAAATAAAAAGGTTAAACCTTATTAAATTGTGACACCACTTTAAATCACATTCCCATGTACTGAAATATGTGGTGATGACATGTGTCAACATGATCCCATGTTTGGTTTGGAGAATATTAAATCTTAAGTAGTTTTTCAATGAGTAGAAATTACTTTTCTAAAAATAAAATTATTAAGTCAAGTGCTTGTAATGTTAGTGATGATGCTAGATCATCTATAGAACCCCTTTTGTGTGATGATTGAAAGTAGTTAAGTATTTTTTGGTGATTGTGTACCTCGTATTTATTTATAGACGCTAGTACCGACTAAGGATACGAGGAGGGAGGATACTACGAAGAAGAAGCCGAGGAGAACTTCAACCACTGCTCTGCACAAGGCAAGCTAACACTTGCAATTTAGCAAGCTTATACTCATAATGATGCAAGCCTAATACTACTAGTGGAATGTGCAAGCTAACACTTGCAAGATACTCTACTTTAGCAAGCCTTACCATGCCAACCATATGCCTTAAGCATATGTGGTTATACCCACTTGATAACCCCATCCTAATTTTACTTGCAAGCTTTTACTTTATTTCTTTATCAAAGCTACTACTTAGAGTTTACTTGAGTAAAATTGTAAATACTAGAAAGATAACTGAAGGTTGCATAAAGAGCATAAAACTTGGCCTAAGCTAGATAATCTTTACATCATCCTAAGGCAGGAAATGGATCTTAGTTAAACCCCACTAGTTTACCACCCCTCATTAGTACTTAACCCCATTTATAGATGCTAGTGCTAAGCATAAAACTTGATCAACATTAGATGGGAATACTTGGTGGAAAAATGGTTATGAAAACCTTGGAATCATGGATCATTCTATTGAAATGTTTTGGACATGTGTTTCCAAACACCAGATGATTTTGATGATGAAAATGTTGATGCATGAGCCTTACCCCTTTATAAAACTGATGGTTTTCTGGATGCGATACCATTCCAATTTTATCGTACAGCCACAATACCCGAGAATTGGGTAGGACTTGACTGGAAACGTATATACCTTAGTATTAGTTCCCTCATGGCCAAGGTCTGAGATGAGGCTACCTTGTGAAGATTGTCCACCTGTGCAGTACCCAAGATGACAGTTGGTCATGGTTGGGAGGCCAAACTCACAAGAGAGGTGCTTATACTAGGGCGTGTAATTGAAAGGTTAGGATTGATTATCCGCATACTGAGTATGGTGAATTCAGGATTTGTTCCTAACGGATGTATCGAATGTTGTGGTGAAAGTGTACAATCTCTGCAGAGTGTCAAACTATTCGAATAGCCGCGTCCGCGGTTATGGACAGTTGGAGTGGCCATACTGTTCCCCCGTCAGACGTTTTCAAAATGACTTGTGAAATGAATTGAGATTTTGACTTGACCACAACAGAGTTGTGGCATGAGATACAAATTCCCACTCAGGTGTTATAAAACTTCAACTAGCTCTCTTCGTTTCTAAACTTAGTAGATGTAAATCTGGCTTTTTGCAAAACAACCCTATAGCTTATTGTCCTACTACAAAAAACCCCTTCACTTATTAGTATTAGTTTGCGAGTACTTAAAGAGTACTCATGGCTTTGTCCCTGGCTATTCCCGTGGCCAGACTATGAAGAGGAGTACTAGTGAGGATGGACCCCAGGAAGGTTACGGCAACTAGGATCATCTCCCATCGTCAGCATTGCCTGTGACCCCGAAGATGGATCTTCGCCTATGCTACCGTTATTATTACGTTATTCCGCTGCTTGAGTTGTATTAAAAACTAGATCATGAGATCCTTATTTGTGTAAGACCTTATGTATGGTTTGTAATGGATGATGTACTGTGGTATCCAATTCTGTTATGTCTCGCAAAAATGGTAATCTTGGGATTGCGATGTATGGCATAACAGGCATCTGGGATTAAAAATCCTGGTGTTGACAAGTTGGTATCAGAGCCATCCTGACCATAGGAGACCCTAGTTAGACTGGACGTTTGAATCAAAAACTTAGTTTCAAAACCAAAGGAAGCAAATATTTACAAAAACTTATTCCCATTCTTATCACTTTGATTCTTTCATGAAAATTCATGTTCCTCAAAAACTCTTGCAAAATACATAAAATTTGACACACTTGATCACTCTACTAACTTACTCATCCTATATTCCTATAGATGGACGTAAAGTATAGCAAGTTTTATCAGTTGGGGAATGGAGGAGACCTTATCTTTGAGAGGGATTTGGACCAGCTTTCGGAACTTCTGGAGCGTCCGCACCCCGAGTTCTTTGGAGCTCAGCTCAATGATCAAGGAGGAGAAGATCTGCAGTGGCTAATTGTTGCAAGTATCCGAGGAAAGATTGAACCTCCCACTGCGGAGGGAATTCAATTCACCTTAAGAGAGAACAACTGGCTCGATGGACTTCCTAGGGCAATGCAGGAAGCTCTTGCCCGTCTGTGTGGGCAGAGTATCAACCAGATCAACGGTACTACCCGCTTTGAGTTTTGTCCAAGGCGTGATGCTAATGGACAGCCACTGGAATCCCCATACCACCACGACCTGAAGACCCAATTGGACCACCTTAGCTTCATGATGTACGATCGTCAGCTGGAGTTGGATAATTGATGTGACTACTCCAACCACAAGTCTGCCATCATCAAGACAAAGGATCAGACCATCGCCATGCTAGCGAAGGATCGCAAGTCTCGCCGCCGTCAGCTTGATAAGAAGGAGAGCATCATTGCCCGTCTTCGCCACCGTATCTCGGATTTGGAGGAGACCATCCACGAGAGAGACATGCAGTTGGAGGAAAGGGAGAATGCCGGAGAGGATATTCGTGGAGACCCCTACTCTTATCTCAGCGATGATGATGATTTTCTGGAGGATTAGGCTATGGACTTCTTCACCGATGAGGATGATTTCGCCTTCATCAATGACGACAATGATAATGAGGATGACGAATACACCGACTCCGAGGAGTAGTAGAACTTGAGCACTAGCGTAGTGTGTAGTATTCGGTCCCCACTGTATCGTAGTTTCCAGAATGGTTCTGAAAACCATCTGTTTTTCTTGTTTTGTGGTGTGTGTTGTATCGTGTGAATGAATGAATGAAAAGCAAGTTGCTAGAAAATCTGAGTCAAACTTTAAAAACTTTTCAAAGTACTGGAACCTTAGAAGTTTCCCTCTTTTCTCATGATCTATCTCAATATTTAGATGCCACGCGGAGGAAGTGGTTCATCCCCGGAACCGATGTTGCAGATCATGCAAATGTTGGTTTCTGACCGTGAAGCTGAAATAGCCGAACGTCAAGCCAACTTAGCCACCCTTCAACAGATAGCCCAGCTAGCCCACAACAATCAAGGCCACGGAAATCAGTACAACCATGGATCTAAGCTCAAGAATTTCCAGAACACCAACCCACCTGTTTTCACTAAGTCAGAAGAGCCCCTAGATGCAGATGATTGGCTGCAAACCAAGGAAAATAACCTAGAAGTCGCCGGAGAGGAAGCCAACGAGCAAGTTCTGTTCGCCACCCACTATCTAGTCGGAGATGCCAGAGCATGGTGGAACAACGTTCGTACAATGACCGGAGGACAGATGATGACCTAGGAAGAATTCAAGGTCAAGTTCAGCAGAACCCATGTGCCACCAGGTTTGATCAAGAGAATGAGAGATGAGTTCAGAGAACTGAAGCAAGGATGGATGACCGTAGTGGAATACCTTGACAAATTCTTGTCATTAGCTAGGTATGCCTCGGATGAGATCGGCACCGAAGCCAACAAGAAGGAAATATTCTTAAATGGTCTACACGATGAGATGCAGACTGTGTTGGTCAATATCCCCTTTGCTGATATTGAAGCCCTTGTCGACTCTGCCATCCAGATGGAAGGAAAGATCAACCAAGGCAATGAGAACCGCAAGCGTCGCATGATGCATCAACCAGGAACCCATCAGACCCCAAAGTATCGCCCTAACCCATCTCCCGGATTTGCCCCAAGAACCAACAGACCCCCAATGAACCGTCCGACCTATACCAACCGTGGAAACCATAGGCCCGGAGGAAATCACAACAACCCCGGCAACTCTAGCAATTTCAACCGTGCCCCACCCAAGTTCAACAACAACAATTATACCGCCAACACCAACACTACCCCTAGGACTAGAAGCAATGTGGTGCCTGTTGCAGCAAAGGACAAGTCGCAAGTGACATGTTATGACTGTGGAAATAAGGGTCACTACTCCAATGAGTGCCCCAACAAGAAGAATGCCGCAGCCCCCAATGCAAACTCCCTAGCTCAGCAGCAGCGTCATGTTCATCC
Organism: Avena sativa; assembly: GCA_916181665.1. Lineage (NCBI taxonomy): Eukaryota > Viridiplantae > Streptophyta > Magnoliopsida > Poales > Poaceae > Avena > Avena sativa. The sequence goes on along the minus strand of OV702282.1, from coordinate 20,582,356 downwards.
TGGAAGAAGATTTGCCCCAGGGAATTCGCTCAACCGCAACGGCCGTCTTTTTCTCATGCATGCTGAAGAAGCTCAGGAAGCGCCAGACATCGTGCTGGGTATGTTTCCTGTTAATTTAGTACTTGCTAGAGTGTTGTTTGATTCTGGTACATCGCACTCATTTGTCACCGAAGAATTTGCAGGCACTAGTAAAATCCAACCAACCAAACTGAAGCATGTTATGATCGTTCAAATCCCCGGATCAACCACCAAGGCTAGGCAAATTTGAAAAGCCGTCCCTATCCGAATCCATGGCATAGATTTTTATGCTAACCTGATAGTACTCGGAACTAAAGGTTTGGAAGTAGTACTAGGAATGGATTGGATGTCCAAACATAAAGGATTGATTGACTGTGCCAAGAAAACTATCACCATGACCAGTACAACCGGAATATCAGTCGAGCATATATCTTAAACCTTACCTCGTCAATTCAAGTGCAACAAGAGCATAGCCCAACCTACCATTGACCAAGTCTGGATAGTCTGTGAATACCCCGATGTATTTCCAGATGTTTTCCCCGGTATGCCCCCAGATCGGGATATCAAGTTTATCATCGAACTAATCCCCAGAACAGGACCCATAGCCTAGAGACCCTATAGTATGAACCCTTCTGAACTAGCAGAACTGAAGAATCAACTGGATTCCATGTTGGAAATTGGATTAATTCAACCAAGTGCGTCACCATGGAGATCACCTGTCTTATTTGTGGACAAGAAGGATGGAGGTAACCGTCTGTGTACGGATTATCGGAAGTTGAATGATGTCACCATCAAGAACAAGTAACCCTTGCCCAAGATAGAAGATTTGTTTGATCAGTTGACCGGTGCCAAAGTGTTTTCTAAGATTGATCTTAGGACTGGCTATCATCAACTCAAGATTCGCGCAGAGGATATTCCAAAGACTGCCTTTACCACCTGTTATGGATTATACGAGTATACTGTCATGTCTTTTGGATTAACCAATGCCCCCGCTTATTTCATGAATCTCATGAATAAGATTTTTATGGACTTCCTAGATAAGTTTGTAGTTGTTTTCATCGATGACATTCTGATTTATTCCAAATCAGAAGAAGAACATGAGCTACACCTAAGGACCATTCTTGGAACCCTTAGAGAGAATCAGTTGTATGCCAAGTTTAGCAAATGTGAATTCTGGTCACAGGAGGTAGGATTCCTCGGTCACATTGTATCAGCCGGAGGAATTTCCTTTGACCCTGCAAAGGTGAAAGATGTCGAAGGACGCCTTTGTGTACCAGCAGATTCTGAGTTGAAAGAAGTTATTCTCAAGGAAGCTCATGATACTCTTTATTCTATCCACCCCGGAGGAACTAAGATGTATCAAGATTTGAAAGAGCAATTTTGGTGGCATAAGATGAAGAGAGAAATCCGAAGCTATATCGCCAAGTGTGATATATGTCAGCGAGTCAAGGTAGGACATCAAAGACCCGCTGGATTGTTGCAAGCATTGCAGATTCCGGAATGGAAATGGGATTCCGTTGGAATGGACTTTATCACCGGATTGCCTACTTCTAGTAGGGAAATGACTCTATCTGGGTCAAAGTGGACAGATTTTCCAAATTCGCCCATTTCTTACCCGTGAAGACCACATATCAGTGTTCGAAGCTAGCGGAGTTATACATCGCTAGAATCGTTAGCTTGCATGGAGTCCCCAAGAACATCGTATCGGATCGAGGAACTCAGTTTACCTCGAGATTCTAGAAGAAAGTCCAAGAAGGTTTAGGAACCCGGCTAGATTTCAGTACCGCTTATCACCCTTAGACCGACGGACAAACGGAGCGAGTAAATCAAATACTCGAATATATGCTGAGAGCATGTGTGTTAGAATATGGATCTAAGTGGGAAGACTGTCTGCCGTTTGCAGAATTTTCATACACCAACAGTTATCAAGCTAGTTTGCAAATGGCCCCATTTGAATTTATGTACGGAAGAAAGTGTCGCACCCCTTTGAACTGGTCAGAAGTAGGAGAGAGTCAGATTTTCGGACCCGACATCCTACGAGAAGCAGAAGAGAAGGTTCACAAGATTCGTGAGCACCTCAAGACAGCCCAGTCCAGATAGAAGAGTTACGCCGACAAGAGACGTCGAGACCTCGCCTTCAACATAGGAGATTTTGTGTATCTGAAAGTGTCGCCATTGAAGGGAATGCAGCGTTTCCAACTCAAAGGAAAGTTAGCCCCCAGATAAATCGGACCCTTCAAGATTCTGAACTGCGGAGGAGAAGTGTCGTATCAATTGGAACTACCCGAAGAGATGTCAGCCGTGCACAATGTGTTCCATATCTCATTACTTCGCAAGTTTCTTGAAGTTCTGGAGAAGACCGAAGTGTTTAAGAATATCGATCACCGGACTATAGAGATCAACGATGACCTGACCTATCCCGAAGTACCCATCCGTATTTTGGAAGAAGCTTTCCGAACTACCAGAACCCAAAGCATCAAGTTTCTCAAAATTCAGTGGAGCAACCACACAGAAGAGGAAGCTACCTGGGAGCGCGAAGATCACATCAGGACGAAGTTTCCCGATCTCTTCAAATCCTAGGTAATCTTTTTCGTCCTTTTTCAAATCTCAGAACGAGATTTTTATTAAGGGGGGAAGGTTTGTAAAATCCCAAAAATACTAAACTTGGATCATCAAACTTTAATCATCAAATTTAGGGTTAACAAAAACTTTTCAAATTAAAAATATGAAAGCATGCATAGGTGTATGCATTCCAATTTGGATTCTTTTTGAATAACCTTGCTTGTGCGTTTCCTTGCTTGTAAAAGGATTCTTAGGTGAAATAAACATCATCTAAACAATCTCCACACTTTTCCCAAAGACAAATGAATCAAAACAAACAAAATAAGGGAATGGTCACTTTGGCCAATTTAACTCCCATGCCTACTTTGGTTGTCTCTAACTTTCAAAACTTAACAGAAACTTGTTTGGATCTTTACACCCCTTGATAGAACTCATAACAAAGTACCAATGCCCACCTTGTGATCATCCAGAAACATTCAAATGCATAGCTTAAATGACAGTTCAAAATTGAATCTATATCATATGGGAAGATCCCACTTTTTCAAAAACTACTCAAACAAGCTCAACTTTCAAAACCCAAGCATCCACAGACTCACCAGCACATGCCTAGCACACCCACCAAAAATCTTTTCAAAATTCAAAACTTGAATTCATGCGGCCATTTCATCAAACATCTTGTAGATTCAAATCAAACAAAATCAAAACACTATAGTGTGCAGTGATTCTAGCCTAACTTGTTCCCTCTCTGGGCACCACTAGCCTTAGTAGATCATCTAACAACCTTAAATAATCTCTAGCACCAGTGTAAGCTAGCCATTGTCATCAATGGTGAACAACCCGAGAGCACCATGGTCACCCCAGTGTGGACAACAAGCTACAAGCAGCACTAGCCTCGCCAACCTTGTCTAGGAGCAAGCTAGCACCCCACTGCCACTCCTTGTCCCAGCCTCGAGCGATGCCAGCCCTTGGACCACACGAACAGACCATGCCAAGCTGCTCTGCAACCATGCCGAGAGCGCGCCCCGTGCGCCACGCTCGACAGACGCCCACAGACCGCGCGCCGCCCTTGCCGCGTGCATACATGATCACCACCGTCCCAGCAACCCTGCATACACGCCCGTTCGCTGCCGCGCGTACCACGCGAGCTGTGCGTCATTAAAATTTCCGTTGGGCACACGCAAAGCACCGTAGCGTTCCGACCAATCCGCACCGCCCCACGCCTCGCCACCACACCGTTGAGCTTCGCTAGGGAGCACAACACCGCCCCCTACCATCGCCCACGCCGATAGCCATCTGTGCCGTCGACCACGAAGAGCTTACCTTGCGCCCGTCGGTCCGCTCTCGCCACTATAAATAGAGGCCTCCCCCGCTCGAATTCTTCACACCATTCCACTCCCCTCTAACCTAGAACCACCCCGCCTCAGTCCCGGAGCAAGGCGAGCAGCGCATCGCCGGTATTTGGCCGGAGCCCACCGCTGCTGGAGAAGAAGGAAGCCAGCGATTGGAGCCTCCCTAGGAGAAGCTGCCGGTACCAGGAGGTTCACCGTCGTCGACTTCGTCGTTCGCCCGCCTCGCCGACCCTCGCCTAAGCCCCGGTGAGCCTCCCACAACCCCCACCTGCCGCGTTAGGGTTCTGTCTCGCCGGCGCTGCCCGACATGGACGATGAACTAGAGCCGTTGGATTAGAACTAGATCCAACACACCACGTTGCCCCGTACCGCTTTGCACCCCCTGTCTCACTGACGCGTGGGGACAACAACTTAACCAGCCCGCGTAAGCGCTGTGCGTAGCAGGCCGTCCCATTTGCTCTTCCCGCGCAGCCCACTCGTTTGAATTTGGAATTTTCCATTTTCATTCAAACACAGTTCTGTAACTATTTTCAAAAATCAACCCAGCTCGATTCAGTGAACCAAATTGAATGAAACCAATTTTTTTAGAAAGGTCTGGAAATGCTGAATCCAAGACCGTTGGATTCAAATCATTTGGATCTGTAGATCACCCTTGGTAAAAATAACAAGGCAGAAGCTTTTATGCATTCAAACATTTTTCCAATTTAAACCATAATAGCTTTTTGAGTTGATTCCAACTCTCAAAAATCACAATTTATCATACCTTTCAGAATATATAAAAATATATGGGTTTACTTACAGAAATAATGTTCAAGTAATAAAATAATGTCACATAGGCATTTCTAGTCACTTATTTTATTTAAAATAAAAAGGTTAAACCTTATTAAATTGTGACACCACTTTAAATCACATTCCCATGTACTGAAATATGTGGTGATGACATGTGTCAACATGATCCCATGTTTGGTTTGGAGAATATTAAATCTTAAGTAGTTTTTCAATGAGTAGAAGTCACTTTTCTAAAAATAAAATTATTAAGTCAAGTGCTTGTAATGTTAGTGATGATGCTAGATCATCTATAGAACCCCTTTTGTGTGATGATTGAAAGTAGTTAAGTATTGTTTGGTGATTGTGTACCTCGTATTTATTTATAGACGCTAGTACCGACCAAGGATACGAGGAGGAAGGAGGATACTACGAAGAAGAAGCGGAGGAGAACTTCAACCATTGCTCTGCACAAGGCAAGCTAACACTTGCAATTTAGCAAGCTTATACTGATAATGATGCAAGCCTAATACTACTAGTGGAATGTGCAAGCTAACACTTGCAAGATACTCTACTTTAGCAAGCCTTACCATGCCAACCATATGCCTTAAGCATATGTGGTTATACCCACTTGATAACCCCATCCTAATTTTACTTGCAAGCTTTTACTTTATTTCTTTATCAAAGCTACTACTTAGAGTTTACTTGAGTAAAATTGTAAATACTAGAAAGATAACTGAAGGTTGCATAAAGAGCATAAAACTTGGCCTAAACTAGATAATCTTTACATCATCCTAAGGCAGGAAATGGATCTTAGTTAAACCCCACTAGTTTACCACCCCTCATTAGTACTTACCCCCATTTGTAGATGCTAGTGCTAAGCATAAAACTTGATCAACTTTAGATGGGAATACTTGGTGGAAAAATGGTTATGAAAACCTTGGAATGATGGATCATTCTATTGAAATGTTTTGGACATGTGTTTCCAAACACCAGATGATTTTGATGATGAAAATGTTGATGCATGAGCCTTACCCCTTTATAAAACTGATGGTTTTCTGGATGTGATACCATTCCAATTTTATCGTACAACCACAATACCCGAGAATTGGGTAGGGCTTGACTGGAAACATATATACCTTAGTATTAGTTCCCTCACGGCCAAGGTCTGAGATGAGGCTACCTTGTGAAGATTGTCCACCTGTTCAGTACCCAAGATAACAGTTGGTCATGGTTGGGAGGCCAAACTCACAAGAGAGGTGCTTATACTAGGGCGTGTAATTGAAAGGTTAGGATTGATTATCCGCATACTGGGTATGGTGAATTCAGGATTTGTTCCTGACGGATGTATCGAATGTTGTGGTGAAAGTATAAAATCTCTGCAGAGTGTCAAACTATTCGAATAGCCGCGTCCGCGGTTATGGACAGTTAGAGTGGGCATACTGTTCCCCTGTCAGATGTTTTCAAAATGACTTGTGAAATGAATTGAGATTTTGACTTGACCACAACAGAGTTGTGGCATGAGATACAAATTCCCACTTAGGTGTTATAAAACTTCAACTATCTCTCTTCGTTTCTAAACTTAGTAGATGTAAATCTGGCTTTTTGCAAAACAACCCTAGATATTAGTGTCCTACTACAAAAAACCCCTTCACTTGTTAGTATTAGTTTGCGAGTACTTAAAGAGTACTCATGACTTTGTCCCTGGCTATTCCCGTGGCCAGACTATAAAGAGGAGTACAAGGAGGATGGACCCCAGGAAGGTTACGACAACTAGGATCATCTCCCATCGTCAGCATTGCCTGTGGCCCCGAAGATGGAGCTTCGCCTATGCTACCGTTATTATTACGTTATTTCGCTGCTTGAGTTGTATTAAAAACTGGATCATGAGATCCTTGTTTGTGTAAGACCTTAAGTATGGTTTGTAATGGATGATGTACTGTGGTACCCAATTCTGTTATGTCTCGCAAAAATGGTAATCCTGGGATTGCGATGTATGGCATAACAGGCATCTGGGATTAAAAATCCGGGTGTTGACAGTTAGCCCCTAGATATATCGGACCCTTCAAGATTCTGAATCGTCGAGGAGAACTATCATATCAATTGGAACTGCCCGAGGAAATGTCAGTAGTGCACAATGTTTTCCATATATCGTTACTTCGCAAATGCCTTGATGTTCCGGAGAAGACTGTTGTTTTCAAGCACATTGATCATCGGACCATAGATATCAACGATGACCTGACCTATCCTGAAGTACCCATCCGTATTTTGGAAAAAGCTTTCAGAACCACCAGAACCCGAAGCATCAAGTTTCTCAAGATTCAGTGGAGCAACCACACCGAACAAGAAGCTACCTGGGAGCGAGAAGATCACATCAGGACGGAGTTTCCCGGTCTCTTTAAATCCTAGGTAATATTTTTTCTTCCTTTTTCAAATCTCGGGACGATTTTGTTTAAGGGGGGAAGGTTTGTAACATCCCAAAAATATAAAACAATGATCATCAAACTCTAATCACTAAAATTAGGGTTAACAAAAACTTTGAGTAATTAAAATCATATGAATGCATGTGTATGTGATGATTTGATAAATGCATGAATGAACTTGTGTGATTAACCTAAATAGCAACAAATGGTTTAAATATGAATATAACATCATATAAAACAATTCCATGCAGAAACAAATCAAGCGAAAATCAAAAACAAATCAAATAAAGCAAATGGTCATTTTTGCCAATCTTGCTCACTAGGCCACTTTGAGTGTTTCTAGTCCAAGATTTCAAACAAAAACTTTTCCAATTCTTTTCACCCCTTGCTAGACCAAGTAAAATTGAATCAAAGCCCACCTTTCAAACTTGCAGAAACAATTGGCAACCTCATTCAAATCACAAGTGAAAATTGAATCTTTATCATATGTGAAGATCACACCTTTTCAAAACCCAACCAAACCAGTGCCCCTTGACTAATCCAACTAACTAGATACTTCCTAGTATGTCCCTAGCAAACCCACCAAGTTTGAATCCAAAATTCAAATTTGAATTTCTTTTGGCCATTTCATCAAACACCTTGTGATCAGCAAACAAACAAACAACAAACACTATAGTGTGTAGTGATTTTGGACAACCTTGTTCCCTCTCTAGCTCACTCTATACTCTCAGTAGATGAAATAGCCAAATTAACAATCCTTAGCACCACTGTGAGCTTGGCATAGCCATTAATGGTGACCATGCCGAGCCCATTTGCCACCCCCAATGTGGACAACAAGCTACACGCCTCTCTAGCCTCGCCAACCTTGTCTCACAGACGCAACACCTTCCACCGCCACTCCCTGTCCCAGCCCCGAGCGCAGCCAGCCCCTGGACCACCCGCCAAGCATGCGCCCAGTTTCTCTGCGGCCATGCCGAGAGCGCGCCAGAGCGCCCCGCTTGCATAGACCGTGTGCCGCCCTCGCCGCTTGCGTGCGTGATCACCACCGCCCAGCAACCTCGCAGACATGCCCGTTCGCCGCCGCGTGGACACGCACGTTGTGCGCCATTAAAATCGACGTTAGACCCGCCTAGAGCGTCGACGTGTTCCGAACGATCAGCACCGCCCCACGCCTCGCCACCACGCCATTGAGCTTCGCCAGGGAGCACAACACCGCCCCCTACTGTCGCCCATGCCATTAGCCCTCTGTGCCGTCGACCACGACGAGCTCAGCCCGCGCCCGTCGATCCCCTTCAGCCACTATAAAAGGAGACCTCCCCCGCTCATTTTCTTCACACCAATTCACTCCCCACCTCTCACTGATCACACCCACTCACTCCCGGAGCAAGGCGAGCACCAGGTGGCCGGAATTTCACCGGAGTTCGCCACTGCAGAGGAGGAGAGGCGTCGTCGATTGGAGACGCCCCAGTAGAAGCTGCCGGTACCAGGAGGATCGCCGTCGTCGACTTCATCATTCGTCCCCGTCGCCTACCATCGCCGGAGCCCCGGTGAGCCTCCCACGACCCCCACTGACCGCGCTAGGGTTCGTGCTCGTCGCGTCCTGTTCAGGCGTGGACGATGAACTCGAGCCGTTCGATTAGAATTAGATCCTACGACCTAGATCACCCCGTACCTCTTCTCCCATCACTGTCTCACTGACGCGTGGGGACAACCACTTAACTAGACCACGCGTGCGCTGTGCGTAGTGGGCCAGCCCAGTTAAACGTCCCGCGCGACCCAACAATTCAAATTTACTTTTATTCCTTTATTTTCAAACACAGTTATGTACCTAGATTCAAAAATCAACCCAGCTCGATTCACTAAACCAAAATGCATGAAACCAATTTTGTTGGAAAGGTACTAGAAAGCTTAATCCAAGCCCGTTGGATTCAAACCATTTAGATTTGTAGATCACCCATGGTAAAAATAACAAGGCAGAAGCTTTTATGCATACAAACATTTTTCAAAATTCAACCATAAGAGCTTTTGAGTTGATTCTAACTCTCAAAAATCACATTTGACCATACCTTTCAGAATATATAAAAATATATAGGTTTACTTACAAAAATAATGTTCAAGTAATAAAAGAATGCCCCATAGACATTTCTAGTCATTTTAATTAATTAAAATAAAAAGGTTAAACCTTATTAAATTGTGACACCACTTTAAATCACATTCCCATGTAATGAAATATGTGGTGATGACATGTGTCAACATGATCCCATGTTTGAGTTGGATAATATTAAATCTTAAGTAGTTTTTCAATGAGTAGAAATTACTTTTCTCAAAATAAAATAAATGAGACAAGTGTATTAATCCTTGTAATGTTAGTGATGATGATATATCACCTAGTGTGAACCTTTGTGTGATGATTAGCAATAGTTAATATTGTTTGGTGAATGTGTACCTCGTATTTATTTATAGACGCTAGTATCGACCAAGGATACGAGGAGGAAGGAGGATACTACGAGGAAGAAGCCGAGAAGAACTTCAACCACTGCTCTGCACAAGGCAAGCTAACACTTGCAAGATACGCTACTTATGCAAGCTACTACTTGCTTGTTACTATGCCAACTATATGCCTTAAGCATATGTGATTATACTCACTTGGCACACCATCCTAGTTTTACTTGCAAGCGTAGTATTTTATTTTCTTTATTAAAAGCTTTCTATCAAAAGTTTACTTAATGACTTGTAGATTCTAGAAAGATAATTGAAGGGAGCATAAAGAGCATAAAGCTTGGCATAAGTTAGATAATCTTAATGTCATCCTAAGGGATGAGATTTACTTAGATAAGATACACTTGTTATTACCCACCATTAGTATTTACCCCCACTTGTAGATGCTAGTGCTAAGCATAAAACTTGATCAACTTTAGATGGGAATACTTGGTGAAAATGGTTATGAAAACCTTAAAATGATGAGTCATTCTACTGAAATGTTTTGACATGTGTTTCTAAACACCGGATGATTTTGATGATGCAAATGTTGAGACATGATCCTTAGCCCTTTATAAAACTGATGGTTGTCTGGATGCGATACCATTCCAATTTTACCGTACAACCATAATACCCGAAAATTAGGTAGGGATTGACTAGAAATTTATATACATTAGTATGGGTTCCCTTCTGGCCAAGGTCTGAGCTGAGGCTACCTTGTGAAGATTGTCCACCTGTGCAGTACCCAAGATGACAGTTGGTCATGGTTGGGAGGCCAAACTCACAGGAGAGGTGCCTATACTAGGGCGTGTAATTGAAAGGTTAGGATTGATTATCCGCATACTGAGTATGGTGAATTCATGATTGTTCCTGACGGATGTATCGAATGTTGTGGTGAAAGTGTACAATCTCTGCAGAGTGTCAAACTATTCGAATAACCGCGTCTGCGTTTATGGACAGTTGGAGTGGCCATACTGTTCCCCTGTCAGATGTTTTCAAAACAACTTGTGAAATGATTTGTGACTTTTACTTGACCACAACAGAGTTGTGATATGAAATTCATGTTCCCACTTAGGTGTTATAAAACTTTCAACTAGTTTTCTTTGCTTCTGAACTTAGTAGAGGTAAATCTGGCTTTTTGCAAAACAACCCTAGAACTCAGTATCCTACTACAAAAACCCCCTTAACTTGTTAGTATTAGTTTGTGAGTACTTAAAGAGTACTCATGGATTTGTCCCTGGCTATTCCCGTGGCCAAACTATGAAGAGGAGTGTCAGGATGACGGACCACAGGAAGGTTACGACAACTAGGATCATCTCCCATCGTCAGCATTGCCTGTGACTCTGAAGATGGAGCTTCGCCTATGCTATCGTTACTATTATGTTATTCCGCTGCTTGAATTGTATTAAGAACTGGATCATGAGATCCTAGTTTGTATAAGACCTTATGTATGGTTTGTAATGGATGATGTACTGTGATATCCAATTTGTTATGTCTCGCAAAAATGGTAATCCTGGGATTGCGACGTATGGCATAACAGGCATCTGTGATTAAAAATTCGGGTGTTGACATAGAGCCATGCATATGGCCGCTGAGCTCCGGCAAGCCCTTATCCCCGATCTGGTCTGTGCCGCAGAAGCTCTGCCTCTGCTACATCTCGGCCTTCTATGGATCCACCGACCGATCATTCCTAGCTCGCCGCATCCCCACGATTTGCTTCTGCCCTACCATCGCATGAAGCTATCTATCATGTCGAGGAGGCACAACTCCTTAAGTCATCGAATCATACCTAGCTAAGTACTCCTCTCCATGTGTGTCGGCTCTGATTTTGATTTGATGAGCTGATTGTTATGATTTGTGGTTTCTCGCACAAACACAGTGTTGCCCAGGCTTCTCTCGGGCTGATTGCAGATCTAGCTCCGCCACGCTTGGCCAACAACATGATAAAGCGATGATGCTTCCCGGCCGCATGCGCAATCCATGTGCTCGCCGCATCTTGCACGCCGTGCTCACGGGCCTCGACCTCGACTGCTCCCGGCGTGGCCTTGAGGCCCAGACCACGAATGAAGAGGAAGATGCAGGCGGCCTGTCCGAACGCGTGCTGGCGAGGAAGGAGGAGGTTCCACACAACATGGGAGATGAAGGGCACGACCATCACGGTGGTCCGTCTGTCGTCTCCCTCCTAGCTCCCTCTGCGGCAGCTAGCATCGATGTCCTACAACACCGACGACGGCATATGGTGGGACATGATGAAGGGATGGAGCGGTGGTGGGATCTTGCATTTTTTCAGTTTGGTCATGCTAGTTTTTATTACTCGAAGTAGTCTATAGTTAGTGATGAAGGGGCTGACAGATGGGGTCCACTTAACACCATGTCAGCAAATACGTTGTTGTACATAAGTCGTCGATTGACCATAATGAAACAACCATCATATTAGTGACCGTAAATTGTGTATTAAGGTCGGTGATCGTATTGAAAACGGATGCCAAGTTTAAATACCACCCATGGATTTTACTCTCTTATCCGCTTTGTACGAATACTTTAATGTGCTACATCACATATATTGTTTGCTTTATCTTTTTCAAAATGTTTATTTATAGATGGATGCCCGGCTCAAACACGGGGGTTACTACCTAGTGAAACAATATGTGAACAAATGAATACTATAGACATATCTTAGGCTCTAAATTTTGGTGCCCATAACAATGCTTTGCGTGCTAGATTCACTTTTATCATATGTGACGGACACCAGCTTATCTGAAGCGCTAAAATAATTTAGCGCCTACAAAACAACGCTTCACTAGGCACGCTAAAATACAACGTCAAAAACATTTTTCACATATGTGTCTTGTAAGAAGATCAAACAAGATGAAAAAATAGAGTAAAAATGAAGAAAAATTTCAGATAAAAACACTCTAGATAAATGGAAAAACACTCACTATCTAGCAATCAATTTTTATTACTTCCTCCATTTCAAAATATAAGATGTTTTAGTTTTGTAAATTAAATATATATATACTTCTTTTAGTACGTAAGTTATCTCAGTTTAAAGTGAATCTACACCATAAAATAATTCGATATGTTTTGATCATAAACCTAAAACATTTTATATTTTGAGACTAGATTGCGGCTGTTTTTTATTATCCCGAGTGATAAATCAGCAGTTTTTCTAGCACGAACGGTGGGGAGTTGTCCTAGAGCTGAAGATGGGCAAGCTCAAGGTCAAGGACGATCGATCCATCTGACCAGCTGAAGATTCGCAATCGTGCAGCACCAGCACTGCTTGGCCACGCGTGCCCCATGTTGTCCTCGTGTCAATTGGCCGGTGCGCTTTAAAAGTGAAAACTAGGACCTTTGATCGAAGGACCAGCACGGTGCACCACCTAACCCAGCCTTGCTCACTCACTCGTCTCGCCGTGCTTAAATAAAGAGAGAGAGTCGTGTGCTACCGGCTCTCATCAACAATTGAAAGCAGATCAAGCGAGAAGGAAAAGTAGAAGAGCTTGTTCCAAGAACTCACCATGGCAGCATCCCCCTCCCCCGTTTCCGTCAGGACCGCGGCCTCTGGCTCCGCGAAGCTCACTTCCCATGCGGTGCGGATCGGGGCTTCTAGCAGGACCGGGTTCTGTGGCAGGGTGAGTGTCGCCAGGAAGGGCGGTGCGGTGCGGGCGTCGCTGTTCTCGGCGAAGCCGGCGGTGGCCAAGGACGCGAGGCCGACCAAGGTGCAGGAGCTGTATGTGTACGAGCTGAACGAGCGCGACCGGGAGAGCCCGGCCTACCTCCGCCTCAGCGCCAAGCAGAGCGAGAACGCGCTCGGCGACCTTGTCCCCTTCACCAACAAGGTCAGTAGTAGTATATCGAGCTTTGCTTGCTTCTTCACTCGGTCGCCATCTATTCTCCCACCTGTCGGTCCTTTCCTCGCGCTACCTCGTTTGATTTGCCGGTCTGCTGCAGGTGTACAACGGAAGCCTGGACAAGCGGATCGGGATCACGGCGGGGATCTGCATCCTCATCCAGCACGTGCCGGAGCGCAACGGTGACCGCTACGAGGCCATCTACAGCATGTACTTCGGCGACTACGGCCACATCAGCGTGCAGGGCCCTTACCTGACTTACGAGGAGTCCTACCTCGCCGTCACCGGCGGCTCCGGCGTTTTCGAGGGCGCCTACGGGCAGGTCAAGCTCAACCAGATCGTCTTCCCCTTCAAGATCTTCTATACTTTCTACCTCAAAGGCATCCCGGACCTGCCGCGGGAGCTGCTCTGCACGCCCGTCCCGCCCTCTCCAACCGTCGAGCCCACACCGGCAGCCAAGGCCACCGAGCCCCACGCCTGCCTCAACAACTTCACCAACTAGCTACTCCGGTGCTCACCACCGAATTACTCGTATTCACGATGATGTATGGCTACTGCGAGTAGTAATAAATGTTAAATGCCGGCCGTTGTATCGCCGACAAGTTAGAATGGAAATCGATTGATCTTTCGTTCTTTCACGCGACAAATTGATGATGAACAGCTAGTGCTTTGAACAAATTGATGATAAACGCCATAGAAGATGCATAGGAATGCAGGAAGAGTGGCAATGACGACGGAACCTGACAAGTGGTGTCCTGACTTTATGGAAGAATTTTAATTTACGGCCAGGAAGTTGAAGCGTGAGGTATGGGTATTGGATCGATATCTAAAGTTGGCGTGTCAAATATTCAGAGGATCTTTTTCGACATGAATTTAACGAACCGTTTGAACACGAAAACACTCATTAACGTCCGTTAAATTGGGCCCCGTCTATCACTTTTGACCGTTAAGTCGCTGCCATCCTGGCTGTCATGTAGACTTGCAGCGTTAGGGCCCTCGTGTTCAAACGGTCTTTTTGACCCGGCCTTCTTCCCAAAGGGCAATCTATGGTCGCCGCCATGGCACGGAGCTAAGAGAGTGGGATGGTGAAAGGATAGAGATGTCGCCTAGAGGCGCGGGTGAATAGGTGAATAGGCAATTTCAAAACTATTATGGTTTTGGCTTGATAGAATGCGGAATTAAACTAATATTTATTTTACAAGCACAAAACCTAAATACACTAGGCTTAACTAAGTGCACCAATAACGAATTAAGCTAAACAAGGTATCACAAAATAAATATACCACAAGTGATAAACAAGATATAAGAACTTCAAGCTCGATGGCTACCACAAGGAAAGTAAGCTCGGATATAGAGATAACTGAGGCACGCGGAGACGAAGATGTATTCCCGTGTTCACCACCTTTGGGAAGGGGGCTACGTCACGTTGGAGAGGTGTGAGATTTTACGAAGGATTCCTCACGCGCCACAAAGGCTCACCTTCTTCTCCGAGTCTATCCCACGAAGGAATAGGCCCTTTCCTTATGGCTAGCTTTTCCTCCACTCCGGAGATGGCAAGCTCCACAACCACTTCACAAGCTCCACGAAGGAGAAGCCCGGGTCTCTTCACAATATTCCACGAAGAGGACACCGCGATACCAACCGCCAAGCCAAGTAGGAGGTCACCCTCTAAGTGTAACACGCTCACGGTCTCTCACTCGAACAAATCATAACGAAGAGCTTAACACTTATGCAAGAATGCAAAGCAAGAACACCAAGGGTGCTCAAATCCTCCACTCTCAAATCCCACCAAAGCAACAAGTGCTAGGGAGGAATTAGAGAGGAAGAACAATGGTGAAAACCAACAATTGACTCCAAGATCTAGATCCAATGGGTTTCCCTCACTTAGAGGAGGAATTGATTGGTGGGGATTGTAGGTCTAGATCTCCTCTTTCAAAGCCCTCAAAAAGATGCAAGAATCATAGGAGAGAAGGGAGAGGAAGAAAGCTCAAAGGGGTCAACAATGGAGGTCAAAAACATGCTCAAGAGCCTTAGAACATTGAGGAAGAAGCCCCCCTTTTATACCCCTTCAAGGGGGATGACCATTGGAAGAAAGATGCGCTGGGCGAACACGTTCCGGCGACGAAACCGGCGCCGCCGGATCAACCGCCGGAATTTCTGGTCAAAACCGTAAGTTCCGGCAAAAACCAAAACGACTTACTGAACCGATTTTCGGTGGGTTGCCGGAAATTTCCGTCGGTCGCCGGAAATTCCGGCCACAGGCTCGGTCTCGCCGGAATTCCCGCCGGAATTCCCGCCGGAATAAAACAGGGCACACGAAAACGGCGATAACTTTTGCGTCCGGACACCAATTTCGATGATCTTGGGCTTGTTTTGACGAGGACAACAAGCTCTACAAGATGGTGCAGAGAAACATCAGTCCAACAAAGAAGGATAGAACCAAATAAAGAAAGGTAAGAATCCTCCCTACACGATGAACTGATAAAACCTTCAAACTCGAAAACAAGCTCAAGAACCTCACATAGAGAAACACCAAGAAGCAACAAAATATAAAGATGCGAAGTATGCAAAGTATTCAGCTTCCTATGACAATATGATCAAGTTACCCAACCAAAATCCCCTCTTAATAGTGCGTCTATGTATCCTATAACCCGGTCTCCCAACAACCACCTTGAGACCGGTAAAAGGAAAACATAGCAAGGCCATACCTTTGCCTTAGGCATCCCGCTTAATCTTGATAACAACACTTCAATCTCCATCTAAGACGGAATGCATCACTTGATCATTGTTGCTTCGTGAAGACTCCTAATTTGCTCCCCCATACACCACTATTGCATAACTTCATTAATACATGTCTTCACATGTCCATTATCACCAATATGTATGACAAGCTTCAAGCAAATGATCTTCTCGAGATGCTTATCTTGAACTTGCCCTCTCGACCTTGATGACGATCACCACTTAGTGTCATGCTCTCATGGGCTTTATAAGATCTTCACTTTTGAAGCATGCCCATGGAAATATACCTATCCCATATAGAAAACGCAATGGCACATATATAATGGGTTAGTTTATGATGCATAATTGACAAGGATTACCATACCACAAGATCCATGTGGTACATTCTTTATGCTTCATGTGTTGACCAACTTGAAATCACTCTTAACTCTTTGTATAGGTCAACCATGTATCTTCTCATGCTCCATCTCAATAACTTGAGGTACATAAAGAACTCTTAATTTAATTACATGCTCTAAATCTAAATCAATCATAGCTCAACTAATGAGGCTATCATGACACCGTCTTAGAGCCATATCTTGAATTCTTCTATTGAGATCACACTCTCAAGATCTTGATCATATCATATTATTCTCTTTAACTCGATGATCTTGATGCCAATACTCAAGGTATATCTTTATCTTCATGGCATCCATACTTGAATCCAACACATAGACTACAAGCAAGACCTATGGAATATTCCTTCATATAAAACTCAGTGGAAACATTAGTCCATAGGGAATGTCATTAATCACCAAAACCACACATAGGGGAAATTACTCTTTCAATCTCCCCATTTTGGTAATTGATGACAATCACAACAAGAGGGTTTATATAATGAATATTAGAAACAAGTACGCAGCTTATCCGAGAATAAGTTGTGTAGAAGAGATTGCATTTGATATGGTCAAGTAACACAAAGCTACTAGCACATATCAAAACCGATTCTACTTACACAAACTACAACTAATGCAAGATATGTGAGTAGAACCAACATATATAGAGCAAACTCCCCCACAATATATGCATGTGTGATGAACTTGAATTTCATTGCATACATTGTCTAGAATAAACTTTGGAAGACTTTACACTATATATACAACCATGCAAAACATAATAAACATGAAATGCATGAAAGGAAAACACTTAAGAACTAACCAATCTTAAGTATAAAACCATTTCCCTTAAACCCTCTAAACTTCTCCCCCATTGACAACAAGTGCCTAAATGGATGACAAAGATAGAAGGCCAATATAGTATGAGTTCCTCCCCAAGGTGTGCACTTCTAATATTTTGAGTCAAATCAAATGCACATATCCAATGACAAATATTTGGAGGAAATCAAGCTATATTGAGGATCAAAGATTTCTACAATGATAAAACGGTGAAGAAACTTCAACGGATGAAGCAAGCAATCCAATGGTCCAAAAAAATCAAATGGACAAATAGTGCTCTAAATGAAATAAGGAAGCTCCCCAAGGTTCGTGCATAAATTTTAATTATTGTATTTGAATACAATATCCACAAACATGGAATCCTCACTCCCTCTATATTATTTAGAACACAAACAAGATACAAGGAGTATATATAAATAAATACACTTATTAAGACAAGCTTAAGTGCATATATAGCCCATGGATCTATTTTCTCTTATGGTATATCAATGAACTTCACCAAAGAAAAAATAAAAACCTCAAAAACATCACAACTAACACTAAGGGAACAAATGCTAGTTGGGATACTTTGAGAAAGGCAACAAGTAGCAAAAGGAAGGATTCAAAGCAATTTCAACAATATTGCACATGAGAGTACCTTGAGGAATTGATATGCAATAAATTGCTAGAAGGCATATTTGGAATTGGTGAATCATGAACATGATTTTATATACTCCCCATTATATGCATCATCTCAAATTACTCACATAATCAATAAGGATAAAGAAGTCTTTCAAAGATCCTTGCAAGAACCACAACATTTACAAACGGATAAATTCATGCCAAGATGCAACCTACAAGAGATTGGATGAAAGAATAGTATGCATGAATAAGATACTTGTTACCGAGATAGCAATGGTATGATGTAGTAGATAAGGATTTTTCGATCATCCTAGCTTGGCTCCGATTATCATGAGGTGACAATACTTTCCTTATAGACGAGACAAACATCCATTGCATCTCCAATGTACCTAAAACAACATTCAAGTACATCTTGGTCCCCAAACTTATTGGGTCCAAAGTGGTTAGACTAACCACAACACATAGGACACACTCCATAAAAATATGTACATATTTAGAGATGAAATTTGAATGTCATGCACATCTTAGCCATTTAAGGATTTGATGGAGTATAACCTATATATTGGATTAAAGAAAGCAAACACATGGATACTTTCAATATCCAAAGAAGATATAATTTGGAAAAACACCAAAATATTCAAGAAGGCATACAAGGTGTGACAAAACACATTTTTTTGCCCAAACTATATCAAATAATCAAATCAACAAAAGATTTATACAACGAAGTTCAACAAATGAACTAAGCAAAAACTATTTGAGCAAAAAGATGAAATAAAACAAAAATACTCAAGGATTTAGCTCATTCAAGCAAATAAAATAGAGAAGAAATAATGAGATAACAAACTCCCAAAAGAGCAAGGTTTCAACAAATAAACCAAACCCTTAACACTTATCACAATGTCACAAGGTTTCGAGAAGAAAAGGTTTGTCATCCACTAAAACACATTTTATAATAATCAAAAACATCATCAAAGAGATGTTAAAAAACCAAGGAAGACAATGGGAGCCACAACAGAAAAATTGAAAATAAAATAAGGCAATAAGAGGTGAAATCCAAGGTGAATATGATCCAGAAATGCTACCACACAAAAGTATATCAAATGTCGAAGACAATGAGTGAATTGGAATTGATTTCCGATGGTATATTGCACGGATATTAAAGATAAATCTTCACAATAAAAAGCATAGGATAGGAATAAAAAGATTAAGCACTATGCAAAGATAGAGATTCTTGATAGCTTCAATCTAGTCACACAATCATGCAAAGCAATGATTAGAATAACTTGAAGCAAATGGTCTCCCAAAAAGATATAGAGATATGTATTAGAGGAAGACCGCATCAAGAATTTCTTACTCAAACAAAGACCGAAAAGACGAGCAATAAAATCTTCTAACAAAAATAGGACCTTGTTTGAGCCAACATGCCACCTAGAAATAAGATAATCAACAATATCAACTCTAAGTGGCACTACCTCATATGTTCACATTTCCTAGGATTGTGATATGCAAAATAAGCATATTACTCCCCCATAATGTGATATTCAAATTTTCTTAATAAAAGGCAAAGAAACCTCAACTAGATAGAATTAATGGACATTTAGAATTTGAATTTCTCATGAGTATGACACACCACATAGTGACTAGATAAGCTTGCAGTATCAATACTAAGCGGTAGTAATCACATACACACATTTTAAGGTTCGAGAGATGCGCAAGGCATATTACTCCCCCAAAATGGGATGTTCCATTAACCAATCAAAAAGAGCCAAATAAGATATCATCAAGGTGCATTAGAGGCTCAAAACGAGACACACGGGTAAATGATGTGCCAAACACCTAGAGATACTTGAATACACAAAATAAGCAAGCATGAGGAACACCAAATACAAACACATACTTGGTACAAAACCAAAACATGTACAGGGGCAAGTAACTTACAATATAAATGAGTTAAGTACAAGTTACCGCGAAGAGGCCATTGGATATAAGATACGGATAAGATAATCCTAATGACTTGGCTTGATCAAATATAATATATGAAGATCCCTTAATTCTTCATGAGTTAGCCAAGTCTCCAATGCCCTCCAAAAACACCTATTGATCAAGTTTGAGCTTGTTGGTCCCCAACTAAGTTGGGTCCTAAGAGGTTAGTCATAATAGGCTTGGCAACCCAAATGGTTCTTTTCTTGAAACCACTTTGAGTTCCAACAAACTTGGAAAACACATTGCCATCCTTATCCTTCCTAAGAGAATAATCATCATCAAAAATGATAGGGTTAGATAAGGTACCGTTTGAACATGAAGAGGCAAAGTGCCCCTTCAGACGACATATGTAGCAACAAGTGCTCCCCTTTCTCTTCTTAATCGATTTCTTGGCTTGGGGAGAATTATCTTGATTCTTCTTCAGAAGTGGCCTAACATCAACTTGGGCTTGAACATGAACTTGTGGCCGCTTCCCTTGTTGCTTCTCACTCAAGTGCTTTTTCTTCAATGGACAAGATCTTACATGATGTCCTTCAACCTTGCACTTGAAGCAAATAATCTTGGACAAATTATTAACTTGGTTTTGGCCCTTCTTCTTGTTTCTCTTGGACTTGTTATATTGTTATTGGAGTTGAATCCAAGTCCACTTTTATCATTAGAGGATTTTTGCACACTCAAAATATTATCGAGTGTGGATTTCCCTTCATGACTCTTTTCCAAGTCATTCCTCAAGGAAGTGACTTAGGCCTTGAGCTCTTTGATTTCATCTAAATGGTTAGTAGAAATACAAGTACTATAGGAAGTATAAGCTTCATTGTTAGAGCAACAAGGCAAAGCAAGTAATCCAACACAAGGTTTATCAATAGTATGGCTAGATGGATTACTAGGACTAGTACATGGCAAAATAGCATTTTGAGTAGAAGTTGTGCTAATGTACAAAAGAGGCTCACAAGATGTTACCTTGGTAATACTTGCCTCACGAGCTAACATTAGCCCATCATGGGAGATTAGAAGATCATTATGAGAGCCCGAGAGCTTTTCATGACTTTCTTCCAATTTCCTATACTTGCTAGTTAGCAACTCAAGTTGAGCCCTTAGCTCAACGTTCTCCTTTAGGGTAGATGCTTCACAAGAAGTAGAGTTATTAGCACAAGCATCATTAATGGAATTTTTCTTTTCAAGCTCATAAGATTCAATTTTTTGTGTGAGGAGACAATTAGTGTGCTTCTCCTCGGCAAGCTCTTGCTTAAGGAGATTGAATCTCTGACTTCCATCATCAAGTTGGAAATCCAACTCCTCTATGGTTCCCGTTTGTCTAGTTATGGTGTCCATAACATGTTTGAGACAAGTAACGGCCTTATTATTATTACCACGAAGAGAGGTACACAAAAAAGTCAACTCAAGCAAGAGAGCACTAGTATCCTCATCAATGTCATCATCACTATCATTATTATCATTGCTATTATCTTTAGAAGATATATTGGGATCCAAAGTAGGAGATACCTTTGATCCTCTTGCCATAAGGCACATGCGAGCACGGGAGGATGAAGATGAGGATATTCTTGGATCTTCATTCGTGATAATGTCTTGCTCCATAGAATGTTTGATTTCCTCTACATTGTTAGATAAACAACTAGAGGAAATAGAAGCATTTTGTTCATGGGAACAAGGCAAATCAAGCATATCATCTACACTAGTACTCAAATAATTTCTAGATGATATACAAGGACTAGCAACACAAGGGGATATAGCATTATTGTTGCAAGATGTGCTTAAGTCCAAAGAAGAAACATTGCAATGTGATAGAGATGAAGGATCATCATTAGCAATCACAATATCAACATTGCAATTCCCAACACCACTCACCATATATTTACCTTGTGTCTTTCCACACGTTGGTGAAGTGAGTGAAGATGAGAACTCATCGCAGCCGGAGGTGGAAGCAACTTGGAGCTGATCATGATGTGAAGGAAAAGAGATCTCCTCGGAGAAACCACCGACAATATTAGAAATGGAACCACCAAATATTTCTTTAAGCTTGGTCCACTTATCATGAGACGACTTGCGCTTTAAAATCGTCAAGAACAAATTAACTGTGGGGCTCAAAGAGAAAATAATCTCATTAGATACTTGAGCTTCGAGATGTAATTTTTTCTCATCCTCTAAAGATAGATTTTGAGGATCCATCGGAGGAGAAAAACCTACATCTAGAAATCGCTCAATATTTGGATACAAGGTCCTAAGATTACAAAGCAAGCAATTTCTCCACAAAGCATAATTTGTGCCATTAAAGATAATTGTGTCATTGTGCACTATACTCCTAGCCGACATCTTTATACTCTAGGCGGTTAATCCTAAACAAGGAGAGACCTTGCTCTGATACCTATTGAAAGGATAGAGATGTCGCCTAGAGGGGGGGGGTGAATAGGCAATTTCAAAACTATTATGGTTTTGGCTTGATAGAATGCGGAATTAAACTAACGTTTATTTTACAAGCACAAAACCTAAATACACAAGGCTCAACTAAGTGCACCAACAACAAATTAAGCTAAGCAAGATAACACAAGATAAATATACCACAAGTGATAAGCAAGATATAAGAACTTCAAGCTCGATGGCTATCATAAGGAAAGTAAGCTCGGATATAGAGATAACCAAGGCACGCGGAGACGAAGATGAATTCCCGTGTTCACCACCTTTGGGAAGGGGGCTATGTCACGTTGGATAGGTGTGAGGTTCCACGAAGGATTCCTCACATGCCACAAAGGCTCACCTTCTTCTCCGAGTCTATCCCACGAAGGAATAGGCCCTTTCCTTATGGCTAGCTTTTCCTCCACTCTGGAGATGGAAAGATCCACAACAACTTCACAAGCTCCACGAAGGAGAAGCCCGGGTCTGTTCACAATCTTCCACGAAGAGGACACCGCGGTACCAACCGCCAAGCCAACTAGGAGGTCACCCTCCAAGAGTAACAAGCTCACGGTCTGTAACACCCTCAGAATCGGACCTATGCAAGTTTTAGCGAAACCCGCCAAACCCGCATAGAAACGATTCAAAGGTGCCCACCAGGCACTTTCGTGCGGGTGGAAAACGAAGTAATAACATTACACAACAGTCCTCGATGGGCCCCACAGAACAGATATATATAACAGCGACTCCATGAGTCAAGAATACAGATATAATATACAAAGATCCAAATCACCTTGAAAACGATAGATCGTCCGACTACGGACAAGATGCAAATGGGGCTAAGAGCCCTGAAGAATAACCAATGGCGTCCATAACCCTGCCCAGACCAAGCCGGAAGGGTAACCCTGCTAACAACGTCGATCTCAAAACCTGCTTAAACAAAAGGGGTGCCGACAAAGGGCAAAGGAAAAAGAGGAGCGTCAGTACTGAGGCCAGTACACGGCGAGACTAGAATTCGGCGGTCCTCGCCTACATAGGTATGGTGGACTGAAGCGGCAGCGGCAGCATGCACTAAACAACCTATAGAGACTCGATACAACGGGCGGCTATCAGAGAGGGGTAAGAAAGACCTATTCCGATCCAACCTGATACTACCATCAAACAAACCCATCCTGGTGTTTCCCCCTCGAGACCAAACAAGGAAGTCATCCGAGGAACTCACACAGTTGGCAATTTTATTTATTCGGTTAGCGTTGCAGCAATTACTAGTCAGGTATAGATAATCATCCTGATAAAATAAGCAGTGGGCACTTTTAGTTAATCATTCCGTGGTAGTTGCAATAATTACTAATCAGATACAGATAGCATGAGATAAACCCAAAACCCAGCAGTTGTTGATACTTTTATTCAGCCATTCCGTTGTAGTTGCAATACTTACTAGTCAGGTACAATGGTCGCAAGCGACACTCCAAACAAGCAATTGTGGGCAGTATTAATTAGCCATTCCATTATAGTGGAGCTGATTACTAGTCATTATAAAGTCAAATTTATAGCAATAAACTTTAGTTATGCTTGTCTATGGTCGAGATACTGTGCTCCAAGTCGTCCATAACCGCGGACACGGCTTTCAGAAAGTTTTACCCGGCCGGGGTGCACCAATAGCAACACACACTCGATCAACCTCGGAAAAACCAAATCAAAACCCAACGAGGCCTTCACGACAAAGCAATCACAAGATTCAGAAATATTTCAGGGGGCCACCCCTTAAAGTAGACCCGCAACGAAGTTAGCTGACTTCGAGACGGCCTCAAGGTTTGTGGGGCCGGCTGTAAACGACTGGGAACCCAAAAGTGTGACTGGGCTTGTCGATACCGCGAAAACGGGTCACAATTCCTAAACAGTACAGTGTGCTCCTCGCACAATCGTAAATAAAGCAGTAGCATGGCATAAGTATAGGATCGTAAATAAAACCTCAAACTAGTTTGTGGCCCCAAGAAATAAGACTGAATCAAGCTCTGGCTCAGGGGGGTCCCATATACCTCCCGGATGTGGATAGCGCGATAAATCAAGGAACATGTATCAAGTACTCGGGGTCCTACGGGACACAAGTGGGCGTTCGGAAACCAAATATTATCTATCACCCACCGATGCCTCTGCTTACTTCAATTTTAGTTGTTAAACAGGAATTAAAGTGTACGATAAGTAAAACCATGATCATCTCCAACAACAACATGCGGCAATACATCAACAACTGTGGCACTGGACGACACGCAACAGCACTTGAGCAAGCGACTACGACGCGCAAGTCCATCTATCTACCAAACAACAGGTAATAGGATGTGTCCAAGGCAATATAGGGCTGCACGGTATATCCAGGTACGGAAACTACAGCATCGCAACACAGATAGCAATAGATCAACAGGAGGGAATAAATACTATAAAAGTAAGATAGGTAGAAAGGGGGAGATGCTCGCCTAAAAACATTGTCGAAGGTGCAACCGAAGATCGGGTCGACACTCACATCAACTCAACGGCCTAGTCCTCGAAGAAGCAAAACACTAGAAGAAACACCGGATGCAATATTTAATACAACGGCAGAAGATCGGGCATGATGCATGTATGATGTATGCCATGGCAAAGATGCGATGCGATTAGGTCATATTAAGCGGAACCGGGGTCCCGACAATTAAATCCATGGTTCTATTTGTTTAGATGCCCCGCAATTTAAATGTTGTTTGAACATGGCAAAATAAGTTACCGGTTCGCTACGCAAATTTAAATGAGGCCAATATAAGGCTAGATTTGCCCGCATATGGGCCCCATATTTAATTATGAGGTGAATCGGCATAAGGCCCCCAAACCACAAAAATATGTATGCGAGATGAATGATTATTATGCAACAGGTTTTATACTTAGCATTTATAAAATAGGGCTCGGGAAAAGGGGCACACATTAGGGTTCGGCAGATCTTGGGGTTCCGGGGTTCGGTGTCGGTCTCAGGGTTCAGGGTTCGACGGCCTCGGCGGGATCGTTCTCGGATATCGGGGGTAGATCTTGGCGCATCTGGGGTCTTCGGGTCATGTTGACGATCATGGCGTTCGGGAAGAAGTACTCGGCGTTTCGTGATGATCTTGTTGATTCCATGTCGGAGGCCTTGGCGCTTCGGATCGGTCTGCGGATCGGGGCATCGGGGTCTTGGGTTCGCGTCCGTGTGGAGATCTTGTCGTTCCGTGTAGGCGTCCTCGGTGTCGGGGAAGATCTTGGGGTTCGGCATCCGAAGAGGAAGGCGACAGTACCGGGGTTCGATGTTTCGCTCCGGGAACGGTCTTGTGGTCTGCGTGGACGATCTTGACGTCGATGAAGTACTTGAATAGATGACACCGAGTTCAATAGGGCCCCTCGGGTTTGGGCTCCTCGCATCACCATCGGAAGATCTTGGCGCCGGGCGTCAGTAGATCTTGAGAGCCTCGCAACTACTTGCGGGTCACACTTGTCACATGGCACATATCATCAGGGACCAGGGACGCATTGGAACACCTCTTGGTCTCGAACAAGACGCGGCTGAAAACTGGTCAGCGCATGGAGGCCTGTAGCAGTACCACACGACTACCACCACTTGTGTAGAGCCCCTTCACACCACACCAACGAGTTGGCAACACATCGATCAGGGACCATCTTCAGTTGGTTGAGGAGCTACTGATGGCGCAGACGAACTGGGAGCAGCAGAGGCCGCGGAGGTCGGTGAGGCGCTTGGCGACACGGAGGTCGCGGACCCGAATGGCGGCAGGAACGAGGGCGCCGGAAGGCTCGCGGCAGCAGGAGAGGCCGAGGGAGCGTCTGCCGGCGGGCGCGGACGCGGCGGAGAACCCGCAGGCGGCCGGAGACGACGGGGGACGCGGGGCGAGGCTCTGCAGGGGAAGGCTCGAGGGGCGAGCTCGGCCGCGGTGGCGAGGAAGGCGGGGCCCGCAGGGCGAGGCGGCGGAGGGGGACCGACGACGCGCGGCCGGCCGGAGGTGCGCAGGGGCGGGGAGAGCTCAACGCGCGGAGGCTGCGGGGAGGAGACGGCTTGCAGAGAGAGGCGAGGCCAGGGGCCTGGGGACGCGGGGCGGCTCGTCGGGGAGAGGGGCGGGCGCGCGGCGGCTGCGGGCGGAGCTCGGGCCAGGGCGGCGCGGCTTGAGGAGGGGGAACCGGCGACGTGCGGCCTGCCGGAGGAGGGTGGAGGGGTGGCCGCGCGGGTTGGCGGGAGCGGTGGAGGGGCGCAGGCGGCGAGGCGAGCCGCGGGGAGGAAGGGGAGGAGAGGCTGGAGGGAGCGAGCGCGGCCAGGGAGGGAGGGACGCGGGCGGTTGCTGCGCCGCGTGCGGGAGGAAGGGGATGAGAGCGGGCAGGTCGCGTGGGGATGGTGGGGTGGGCCTGTGGGCCAGAGGGTGGGGTCGGCCTGGGGGTGGGACAGGGCTGGCAGGGAGGTGGAAAGGGGGGCTGTGTGCGTGGCCGCGTGTGCTTGGGTGTGTGGGTGGGCAGGTGGAATTGAGGTGGGTTGTTGAGGTGGCTAGTTTTGATTGGAGGGGGGGTGGCCAAGGGTGAGGTGGCGAGTTGCTATAGGGCGGGGTGAGGTGGCTGGTTGGGGGGTAGATTAGGTGTAGGTAGCCGTAGGATTTGTCTGGTGGACCGTTTTGAAAAATGGGGGTGGTCGTTCGGGTCGGATCGGCCCGTTCGACTGCCCCCACTAAAAATAATTTAATATTTTATTTACTTTAAATGGACCGTTTGCAAACCGATAGTGGACAACAAAAATATTCCGGCGACCCGGGTTTTGATATTTGAATAAAGATGGGGCGTTTTAGAAAACAAAACGGGCTTTGCGAAAATAGTTTTAGACAAACAACATATGATGATGACGATGAAATGCACAAATTCAACGCGATTATCTAGTAGTGGTTTTGCGGGATGCCACACGGTCTCTCACTCGAACAAATCGTAATGGATAGCTCAACACTTATGCAAGAATGCAAAGAAAGAACACCAAGGGTGCTCAAATCCTTCGCTCTCAAATCCCACCAAAGCAACAAGCGCTAGGGAGGAATTAGAGAGGAAGAACAATGGTGGAAACCAACAAATGACTCTAAGATCTAGATCCAATGGGTTCCCCTCACTTAGAGGAGGAATTGATTGGTGGGGATTGTAGATCTAGATCTCCTCTTTCAAAGCCCTCAAAAAGATGCAAGAATAATAGGAGGGAAGGGAGAGGAAGAAATCTCAAAGGGGTCAACAATGGAGGTCAAAAAACGTGCTCAAGAGCCTTAGAACTTTGGGGAAAATCCCCCCTTTCATACCCCTTCAAGGGGGATGACCGTTGGAAGCAAGATGCGCTGGGCGAAAACGTTCCGGCGACGAAACCGGCGCCGCCAGATCAACCGTCGGAATTTCCGGTCAAAAGCGGAAGTTCCGGCAAAAATCGAAGCAGCTTACTGAACCAATTTTTGGCGGTTTGCCGGAAATTTTCTGAAGTCGCCGGAAATTCCGGCCACATGCTCGGTCTCGCCGGAATTCCTGCCGGAATAAAACAGGTCACACGAAAACGGCGATAACTTTTGCGTCCGGACTCCGATTTTGATGATCTTGGGCTTGTTTTGACGAGGACAACAAGATATACAAGATGGTGCAGAGAAATATCATAGTCCAGAAAAGAAGGATAGAACCAAATAAAGAAAGGTAAGAAGCCTCCCTACATGATGAACTGATAAAACCTTCAAACTCGAAAACGCCATAGAAGATGCATACGAATTACGTTTTCAATGAACTTGGGCTTGTTGAAGAGATAGAAACAAGCTCAAGAACCTCACATGGAGAAACACCAAGAAGCAACAAAATATAAAGATTCAAAGTATGCAAAGTATTGAGCTTCATATGACAATGTGATCAAGTTACCCAGCCGAAAGCCCCTCTTAATAGTGCGGCTATCTATCCTATAACCCGGTCTCCCAACAAACACCTTGAGACCGGTAAAAGTAAAAACTAGCAAGGACATACCTTTTCCTTGCGCATCCCGCTTGGTCTTGATGACAACACTTCAATCTCCATCCAAGCCAGAATGCATCACTTGATCATTGTTGCTTCGTGAAGACACCTAATTTGCTCCCCCATACACCACTATTGGATAGCTTCATTAATACATGTCTTCACATGTCCATTATCACCAATATGTATGGCAAGCTTCAAGCAAATGATCTTCTCGAGATGCTTATCTTGAACTTGCCCTTCTCAACCTTGATGATGATCACCACTTGATGTCATCCTCTCATGGGATATATAAGATCTTCACTTTTGAAGCATGCCCATGGAAAGATACCTATCCCATATAGAAAATGCAAAGGCACATATATAATGGGTTAGTTTATGATGCATAATTAACAAGGCTTACCATATCACAAGATCCATGTGGTACATTCTTTATGTCTCATGTGTTGACCAACTTGAAATCACTCTTCACTCTTTGTATAGGTCAACCATGTATCTTATCATGCTCCATCTCAATATCTTGAGGTACATAAAGAACTCTTAATTTAATTACATGCTCTAAATCTAAGTTAATCAAAGCTGAACTAATGAGGCTATCATGACACCGTATTAGAGCAATATCTTGAATTCTTGTACTAAGATCACACTCTCAAGATCTTGATCATATCATATTATTCTCTTCAACTCGATGATATTGATGCCAATACTCAAGGTATATCTTTATCTTCATGGCATCCATACTTGAATCCAACACATAGACGACAAGCATGACCGATGGAATATTCCTTCATATAAAACTTAGTGGAAACATTAGTCCATAGGGATTTTCATTAATCACCAAAACCGCACATAGGGGCAATTACTCTTTCAGAGGGAATTCCTTCAGCGGCGAGATCCGGCACCGGGCCGAACCTGATCGGCCTCGCCCTCCTCCTCTCAAACCAGAGCTCGGCCCATGGCACAGCAGCACCCATGGAATGGCACCGAGATGAGATTTGGTCCTGTTGTCCTCCTCCAAAATCCAAGCTCGCCGTCGCCGTGGTCGCACCCACACCAGCCAGGGAGCCTTACTCTCCGAACCCCAAGGCCACATCCACTCTCTTCGGCACAATTCCAACAAGGTGAAATTCCATCCAGTTTTCTTGTGATTGTGGTAGAAAACATGTACCTATATGTTGTTTACTAGACTTTCATTTGAAATTAGTAGCTCCATGATAAAGAAAAACAAAGAACCTAAATGGTATAACAATGAAGACCATAGTCTGTACTTTGCATTGCATCAACAAGGGCTCGTTGACGAAGCATGTTGCCAAGAGAGTGGAGTTCATCAGCCATTGCCAAAAAATATAGGAACAAATCCATGAACGATTGAATGCAAATACGCGAAGAGAAGCTAGATCCATGTCATCAATCATAAATAGGTGGCACATTATAGTGATGTGTTCAAATATGTACACATTCATAACAATAAAACTGTTGGCAGTGTTGTGGTGTTTGTATGAGCTATTCATTTCATATGATCGTGACACCTTACTTTCCTAGATAGTAAACTTGAAACTGCAACCCCCGCATTAACTTGCCCGTGTAGCAACCCCCGCATTAACTTGACAGGAACCGAACCGAAGAGAGAGATTACATGCGGGATTGTTGGTGGTAGGGCTTGCGATTGCTGTGTGCATGCGGTCGTCTCGTTTCCACATGCTTCCATTGGTATTCCCAGGCATTCTTTAATAATTGTTTGTCTCTAGAAGTGCTTCCTCTGCCATTTGACGGGACTGAGACCACACGAACGCTATCATCCATGGCCGGCAACAAGTAGTAGGATTCGCCGTGGGCTGATCTCCCTGAGGGAGTCGTGCAGAAGATAGGTGACATCTTCCTGTCGACGGACAACTTCGACTACTATGCCGCCTTCCGGGCAGTCTGCAGCGCCTGGCACGGATTCATAGAGGAGCGCTTTATACGAGCCAACTGGATTGTTCTAGAACACCAGTTTTCGAAGGAGTATGGGGTATACGACGCCACCATCACGTTGCTGAACGTGAGAACCAGCCACCACCTTGAGAAGAAGATTAGTGGGGTTATTCGCAGGTCCTTTCTTGATATTCATCTGTATATGTGCGATCCTTTTTTTTCGTTCACCTCCTATACGATATGTTTTTCAAGTTTTGTTTCTCCATCTACTTGTTTACCTTGATTGAATCTCTATCTGTTTACCTTGACTGAATCTCTGCTTCTCCTCTCTCTCTCCCTCTTTGTGTCTCTAGAAGGTACTTTTTACGCCAGTAGCACAACCGGCGGCCTCCTTCTTCTTGGATAGAGGGTGCAGCCATACAAGACACGATTGGACAACCCCTTCTCGGGCGCTATCAAGCGCCTAAGGGTGGAGATACCAACCGAGCAGGTGGCTTCTTTCGCTGTGACGATGTTCCCATCGTTGATGGTGTTTACATCAAGCCTTCAGAACACCATCATTCGGTGGGAGGATGAGGGCATGGAGAAAGGCATTCGCCCGGTCTTTGGTGAAGGGTGGTACACGCCGAATGACTTCACGGAACTCTGGAGCATGACTTCTTACGCCGGTGATGTTTTCGTCGCAGACATATACGAGTCTGTCCTCTCGACTATGCCTGGTGCTGCTCGTGGAGATGTCCAAATGCAGCACTCCGCACGGACCCTGGAGATGCATGCCACCATCGCAGGCCCTGTTCTTGGCTGCCGGTACCCGGATAATCGTTTTTACCTCGTCGAGTCCGACGGGGAGTTGTTGTTTGTTGTGAGTGGACCGGTCTACAACAGCATGCCCGTTGTTTACCGGGTTAATACACAGAAATATGTCCTTCAGCCGGTCAGAGGCATTGGCAGCCGTACTCTCTTTGTTGCCGACAATCGGTGCATCTGCGTTAACAGCGCCAGGATACCCACGGTGCAGGCCGGAAGCATCTACTATCCGGGCCTATCCGATATTAGATCTTACAACTTTGAGGCTCTTGCGTGGGAAGAGGAGCCAAGGGTTGTCCATGGGTATGGAGTAAGAGGATTATGGATCAATGGCCGTGCTTTTGAACTAGATCGATTGCTGGCGGAGTATTGCAGAATCGTCGAGCATTCTGAGCTGCAGATGGTGCCGCCTTATGGCGAATATGGTACCACCCACTACGATTACTATGACGGCTACCCGTCAGATTGATGGATCATGTGGGTCTACTCCTATTGTATTCTCAGTCTATGAATTATGCAAGTGCATGTTGTATGGTGTGCCCGTAATACCATGGATGTTCTATGTTTCAAAAAGATCATGTGTTGTACCTCTTTCAATTTCACTATGTTTTATGTACGTGTAGTATTTCTGATACATGAGCGATTGAATGCAAATACGCGAAGAGAAGCTAGATCCATGTCATCAATCATTAATAGGTGACACATTCTAGTGATGCATTCAAATACGTACACATTCATAACAAGAACACTGTCGGCAGTATTGCCAACTTGAAACTGCAATTAACTTGAAGTGGTTGTTATCCCGAGCAAAATGTCTGGTATACACATGACCCTTGTATGTTCTATGCTGCAATTCTGCTGTTGTGGGTAGAGAAAGAAAAGCTGGGCTTCACTGAATATTACGCGGTTAGGCATAACTTAGTCTTACACACATAGTCTTAACTTGTTCTTACACAAATAAGAAAAGCAGTCTTAAACTGGCGGAACATCCGGCGATCCAACCGGTGAACCAGCCTCTGGAGCTGGTGGCATCGCCAAAATGAACCAGAGTACTGCGTTTGTCCGTCTCTCATTCTCTATCAAATTGTACGACCCCACTGATGAGCCAATGGCTGGCCCCTCCCCCCACCACGTGGATTCGGCTCTAGGTCGGATCTGGAGTGTAAACATAATAAACGTGTCAGTGCGCAATAAACACACAGTCTGCTATCAACACTGGAAGTGCTGGCACCTCAGCAACAACAGCACCATGTTCTCCCTGGACTCCAGCAGTAGCCTTAGCCGGTATCTCGTTAGCTTCACCAGAAGCATCATCAGCAAGTATTTCATCAGCTTCACCAGCAGCAGCATTAGCGAGTATTTTGTCAGCTTCACTAGGAGCAGCAGCAGCAACTAGTTCTTCATCAGATCCACCAGTAGTAGCAGCAGCATCATCAGGAGCCGAGGCTTCCTGAGTAATTACAGGTTCAACAGCTTTAGGGGCTCCGACGAAGAAAGGGTAGTTGATCCCAAGAAACAGAGATTGTCCCTTCAGAGTGTCGACTCTGCTCCAGACCTGTTCTACTAGGTCTTTTGATGGACACGCGGACCTCGAGAAAACGTGACACCGCAGGGATGGGTATGAAGAAAGTTGTGTCCCCATATGTTCTATTGTATCACCAACGCTATTTGGTGCTCCCCTGATATGAATCCACATGAGTTCAATATCCTAGTTGACATCGCCTCTGAGAGGTGCAAGGAACTAGCGCAGTGATACAAGATCAGCATCTACTACTGCATCTTCAATTTACAGAGCTAGAATGACGCGTGGGGCTGCATGTGTACCTGCGTGTTACCTTCAGTCAGTAAGCAGAATTTTGAATGGGAATTTACATGCTATATGACACCATGACTCACCCCAGGTGAACGGCTCCCAAACACGCACGTCACCGCTAGGTTCAGCGACCGCGTTAATGCGTTGTGGTGCATCGTCATACACGCTGGAGGTGAAGACGATGTCTACATACTTCTCCGGCCGCAGATGGTCGTCGCGCAAGACTGTCCATTCATTGTCATCTGGGCATCTATTGAATGTTATTGCCTTGTCGAACACCGCTAAGAGGTTGTAGTGCCAAGTCTTCCGCATCAGGAGAGGCTTCTGTGGGAGCTGTACCTTCAGGAGTTCAATTTCTGCCATGTTGAACATGTAAGCTAATTCAGATTTTAGCGGCGGCCACCCATGGTTGAATGCAGTAATGCCGACACTCACTACAGATGGCGGTGTAAGTCTCAACGATTTGTAAACATTTTTTAGAGTCTAAGTACTCCTGTCCTGGGATAAAAGGACCAGCCACTCGCCGTTGCCACCCACCCAGTTCTGCTCATCATCCATTTCCGCCTCCTCTATCTCCTTGATATTCACCACTACTGATTGCGGCCACTTATCCAGTAGCATCAGTTTTGCATGAACATTCTAAAAAAATTTGTTGTCAGTTGGTAGAATCACCTAGCATGGATTCCTTTGCAAATACAATTTGACACCACTGTGCTCAGATTAAAGTATTATATACGACTGTCTCCTTAGCTCTCGCCTAAATTGTGCCTGTGTCACTACGAAAATAACCAATATATCAAGTAGGAGCAGAGCTTCCCCCGAACAAACTCCTAACGGTGGTCATAAACAACTAGGGACATAATAGTCTTAAATCGTCTAGTTTGTTTATTTTTTTAGAAAACATAATATCACTTAGCAGGCATTCCATTGCAAATCCAAATTGACACCTCAGCTATCACCTAAATTATGACTGTATCACTATGAAAATACCAGAATATCAGGTACAAGCAGAGCTTCCTCTATACATAATAGTCTTAAATGGTTCAATGTGTTCAAACTGCACGTGCACACAACATGTTCAACGGAAGGAACATAGGATTTCGACGAAAGTTCAGCACATATGAATCAATGGTATGACTGAGTCAATAAGTAAGATACTGGAACTTATGTGGCCGTCGCGGTCATTTGGCCATACGCTGGTATCGGGGTAAAGAAGGTCTGGTGTGCCTGTAACATCCCAGCATTAGAGCTTAGAAATAAGCTAAACATAGGTGTGTGCATTGCATTCATGCGTACAAAATCTGAATAATTTTCGCGCTTTTAAATAAAAACTTGTCAAAGTGATTAAAGCTTCTCTTAACTTGATGGAATTGAAGTAAATCATCAAGTTAACTACGATAAGTTTCAATATGACCTTTGCTAAAACCTTATTTTGGGTAAACATGATTTGATCTAAGGGTAGATCAAATGGAATAAAACTAAACCCTAATACATTACTTAATGGTTTATATTTGATCCTTAGGTGATCATATCATAGTATTCATTATAATCACTCATGAGTACCAAGTTAAGGATATAACACAAATAATAAGAATGTAACAACTATATCTTAATCTTATCTACTTATACCATGTGTATCATGGAAATACCTAACTTTAACTCTCTAGTGAGATTGAGTAGGAAAGAAACCAAGTCAAGACCATTCATTATATATCTTTCCTTCCATATCAATCTTTATCATCTCTACTGAATCCTATCCTTATAATTGTTGTTCATCAATATTGAGTAATCAATTATTGATTCACCAATTCTTAACTTATCAATTCCTTAACCTATCAACTCTTGTCCTTATTATAGCATCCACTTAAGGTTTATAAAGAAAGAAGTCAGAAGAGGTAAATAGTGATGCTAGTTTTAGAGGTCATCTTTAGGATGGGAGTTATTGGGGGAAAACAAATCAATATGATAACAAAGAAGTTTACAAGGATAAAGTCTAAAGATAGTTACCAAGAGTAGTTCTATTGGATTAAGTAGGTATAGTCAATGAATCATATCTCTTAATCCAATAGAGCTAGATAGGAGACAATTTCAATACAACTGGAGTGTTGTATTGATGAAGCCTTGATTAACCAATTGGAAACCTAAACCCTAAAGGATTATAATGATCATGCCTTACTCATCCATATTGAATGCTTATACCAAGTATAAGTGACATTGGTGGATAAAACATGATTGAACCATAGTATAGATATATTATCCTAGTTTAGTCATTACAAGTCACATTAATATAATGTGAGGTTGGAATGTTAGATATTGGAGTTAAGTTGAGAGAAGGAAGTATGATGAAAATAATGTTAGAGCAACATTGAATTAAAGAAGTAGTATTTTCCTCTTGGAAATACTAAACACTGGAGGAGAGTAGAACTTGATATAAACCTCTATTAGAGTAGTATTTGTGATGGATGATTTAGGAAGGGTATGAATGGAGTTAGAGGTAACCACTTGTTGGGTTAGAGATTATTAATAGTAGAATAGTTGTTATCGCCAAGTATAAATATGAGAATTTTATAAAAGCTTTAGTGTTAAGAATATTGCTTTTATAAATGGATTTAGAATAATAAAGGGTGGATAAGAAGTTTCTATAAAGAAAATCTCATCATGTTAGTACATGATGATGGACATAGAGAAGTAATATATCTAGGAAAGGAATTCCTTATTTAGAAGTCCAGAATTATAAAGTATGGAATATAGGAATCCTTGTTGAACACTAAACCCTAATTCTAGAACCAAACATATTATTTATTTCATCTGATTGACTTATTATCTTAAATCCATAATGGTTCATAGGAATATAGGAATATCTTTGTCAATTCTCTTTTTCTAAGTTATCCTAGAAAACAAGTCAACTATTTTACTTTGAATGGTGATATTATTAAATTCACAAACATAAAGACAATGTGATTAACCATTAATCTTTATACACATCAATAAAGGAAATATGAGAGTAATATTAACCATATTAAGTTCTCAAAACTGTATATATTAAATAACAATATAGGATCAAGATATCAAAATTATAAGATCCTAAACAAATCCTAAAACCTA
Organism: Avena sativa; assembly: GCA_916181665.1. NCBI lineage: Eukaryota > Viridiplantae > Streptophyta > Magnoliopsida > Poales > Poaceae > Avena > Avena sativa. The sequence continues at coordinate 20,546,287 of OV702282.1, read as the reverse complement.
AGATCCTAATTTATACCTATTCTATTTGATATAATAACCTTCATATGATTATGAATATGAAAGTAAATAAAAAAGTAAATCAATGAAATATATTGTTATAAAAATAGTATTACTATAAGAATCTTAAGTTTATCCCCATAAACTTACAATTTTCTAAATAAGAAATTCCTATAAGGATAAAACAAATGAATATATACAAGGGAAATAAAGAAAATATCACAAATCATAATAAAGGTTCACAAATTGATTTTTAATACCTTTATTGTTGCTGCAATTATTTAGCTAATATTTTTCTATGGGAAATAATCAAATAATTGAGTATTATTCAAATCTGAAAAGAAAATGAAATACAAAGCAGAAAACAGGAAAAAAAATAAAAGAACTAGCTCAGTCCAGAAAGAGGCCCATGTCCCATTTCCTCTTCACCTATTCACCGCTCGCGAGTTGCAGCCAGACCTCTCTGCTCACTCCGCAACAGCCCACGAAGGCCCAACAACAGCCCATACCCCTTCGTTGACTTTTCCCCATCTTCCTCCTCGCCGATGGATCGAGCAAGCAGCTCGCTGTCGAGCTCAACCGCGCCGGCGTGCGCCAGGATTCGAGCCGCCGCCTGCCATCGCCTACAAGACCCCCTGTCTCGCCAAGGACGAACCCTAACACGACATTTATTCTCTTCCCTTCTCCAGCGCGCAAACCCTAACTCCAGAGCTCTCAGACGCCGTCGAGCACTGCTGTCTTCGGCCGCCCCGAGCCTCGACGTGGCTCCTGGAAGCTTCGCCTCGCCGCGGTGAGCATCCTCGCAGAAGGAATCGACGCGGGAAGATCCCAATCGTCGACAAGGACATCACCTCCCCGAGCTCCGGTCACCGCTTCCTTCCTCGATTCTGGCCTTCCCCGTGCTCGCCTTGCCTTGGCACCACCACCATCATACTCCTGGTGAGCCACCGGTGCTCAAGAACCCTTCTGTTTCCTCTCTCTTCCTCTGAATCGACCTCCCCGTGAGAGACCAACACCGCCGCCGCTCGCCGTCGTTGCGCCACCGTCACCAGTAGCCATTTCAGGGCGGCGCCGCCATTATACTGTTCACCGCGACGCCCTCTTCCTGTCTAGCCCAGGCGCAGCTCCGTGCACACAGCCGATTCTCGGATCCAAGCTCGATCTGACGATGAACTTGGAGTGATGTCAGCGTGACGTCACGCTGATGTCATATTCCTATTTTATTTATTATAGAATTTGGAATAATGTTTCTGTATTAAATAAAAACATAGAAATGACATGGCATATGCCCCACCAGTCAGTGACTGGGGGTAGATTAGGTTCTGGTAAGAAAAAACCTTCAGTCCATGCTGGCATCAGCATTACCTAATAAATACATCTAGTTATTCAATTAAGAAATTCTTAAAATGATTAAATCTTGTAAATTTGATATCTTTGTTTTATAAATCAGAAAAATACATATAATATATGAAAATGTTTAGAAAAATAAAATCTTCAACATAAAACTATTATTAAATATTATTATGATGATTATTTAAATAAATATTATTTAATAAATACTTTACAAAGTTTTAATACTTAATTAATATTTTAATAATGGTAAATGTTAAAAATATAAATCAAATACTAAAAATCTTAGAAAAATAAGAATTAGAATTTAAACTATAATCATGTATTATTATTCCACTTAAATACATATTATTATTTATTAAGTATTTATATAGTAATAAACCTTATTAAAATCATATCTATTAATTATAAATCACAAAAATAAATGTAATATACCAAAATAATCACAAAAACAATACCTATATGTTAAAAATGTGATATTCCACTTTTGATTTAAATAAAAAAGTTAAACACTTCCATAACTTAAATTCAACCTATTTCTTTAATTAATAATTCATATAAGGACAAATAAAATTTGTTAATATTTCTTAACTTAATCAATTGAGTCTAATAAAAAGTATTAGTCTTAAATATTGTTGGGTGAAGTCAAAATGATTTAACACACTTTAAATACAATTTTATTAAATTATCCTTTAACTATAAATGCAGATTATTTTATAAAAGAATTCTTATTTAATATAAAACCTCTAAGAATAATTTGTAAAGAAATAAAAACATATTATTTTACTTTAACCACAAGTTTATAAACAAATCAAAACACTATAAGTGAGTTCATAAGTAGTACATAATATTAATTACTTATTCACAAACCCTAGGCACACCCTTGTAAGGAGATCAATCCCTTTATACAGTTATAATGAAAATAAACCATTACCAACTAAAAGTAATGCCATTCTCAAGTAAACTCTAAGGAAACAATATAAAGTGAACAAGATACAAGTATCATAAGTAATACACCCTAAGTCTATCTACATTTTTAAAGTTACTTATAGTTACCAAGCTTTGAGTATAATACTAAAGACTTTACTATATGCTTTATAGTTAACTTTGGTCTGTTACAATTAAGTTATAAAGCATCCTAATACCAAACCAACTCAGTTAAAAAACCAAGATAGATACGTCTCAAATACTACTAATTTCATTACTCCAGTGAAGGCAATTCTTTCTAACTTAAAGACTATAACTAGAAAGAACACCTCATCAGATTAACTTAAAAGCTTAAATGCTTCTGCCTAATTGAGTAAGATGTTCTTCAAAAGTTATTCGTTTTGCCACTTCAATCAACCTATGACAACTAATGGTAAACACCTTAATTTATACTTTACTTGTATAATAAGATTGTTAATACTTAAATTCTTTATAAGTAACATTACTTGTAAAGTAAAACTTGAAGATAAACAATTAAGATGTAGGCAACCTTGTGTAGCATTCCATATGTGTGTACTTTATTGTTATATAAATACATATTGTTTTCCACACACTCACAAGCCTTAATAAGAAGCACATGTGTGAAACTTAATCTAAAGGGGCAACACATTCCAAAGAAACCCTTTCCAGTATCCAAACCCTAGAACAATGTTATTCTCGGGATTCGCGTTTATCAACTTGCATTACATTACTTATGCATAAAAGCATCTAGCTTCTTTAAACATTAGTCCTTACCGGACCAATGATGCAGATTTATGCAATTGGATTTTATATTGTCTCAAGACCGTGAGTGCATAATCTTGAAATCACAAAAGGCAAGTTCACACTTGCTCATGTCTTTTGATTATTTTCTGTAAAGTATTTTACAAATCCAGTCTTGTCATCACCTGCATTTGAAAAAGGACAGAAAACACTAGTTTCATAATAATGTGATTATAGGTTATTTACCATGAGGTAATAACCTACTATAAGAGTTCTGGTGGTAAAGGAACATATTATCTTGGACTTAACAACCAATGTCGCCAGTGATTCTTGCGCCGTATATTACGCGTTGACCATGATATTTGGAATGGGACGAAGAAGTCAACTATATCTTTTCCCTCTTGCATGGAGCTGGATGTGCGGGTCGTGGCTGTTATCACTCGTAGCATGCATATTATTTATGGTAATTCGTAGAGGATATGCTGCATATGGGTGGGAGCCCTCAACGTCCCACAATAGTTCCGGCATCTGAACGGTCTGTACTGCCATTGCCGTAATTCAGTAGGTGGGCTGGCGTACACCAAGGAGACATGCGGGGTCACGGAGAAGGCAGTGATTGGCTTGGGTCTTAGTCTGGGTCTCACACCAAGGAAGTGTGAACGGGTTCGCGGCCCGGATGTGCAACAAAGCTAAGATCTCTCATGGGTAAAGTGACGCACCTCTGTAGAGTGTAAGAACTGTAACTTGTTACTCCCTGTTCCGGGAAGGAGCTGCGAACGCGGAGGGAAAGGAACCCCATGAAGGTTCTAGTAAACCCGTGAAGGCCGACGGACATAGCTTTTCAGAATAAAAGCAACCTTTGAAGAAATGTTTACGAAAACTTGCATTGCCTACCACCTATGGTCTGTGGCTGTAGATATAGTGCATCAGACACTCCTTTTCTAGTGGATTTGGTGAGTACGCCCGTACTCAAAGTATCTTCTTAACCCTTGCTAGGTTCTAAAGACAGTACAGACGATGTCTACATCAAGTTATGCTCCAAGAATCATCATCAAAATCTAATTCTCTTCAAGGAAGTCAAGAAAGTCAACATATACATCAACTCAAGTGAAGACGAAGTTGCTGATTAGATAAGATTAGAATTTCTAACCATAGAACCTACTTCTATAGAGTATTGCATTAGCAACAATACAAGCCAGTAGTTCAGCTATTAGTTTTATAAGTATGGTATCTATGAGTTATTTATTCTTGATTCTTCATAATAAGTTTCTTTCTCTCTCTTTAACCTAGAGTGTTCTCTGGATCTTGTGTAAAGAGTTGAGTTGTAACCTATAGTCATCTCTTGGACCTACTATGTTTATGTTGTACTACTCTGGGGGATGTAATACTAGTGAACGGTGTTTCATTGGTGTTATGTCAACGACTATAGTGTACTACATCATGCAGTGGTATGTTGGGTCACCGTAGTGCCGAACGGTTGTTTTTTCATTTCCTAGATCAGCGGGCGGAAGCCAGGGATGCAACTACCGAGGCGACCGGCGGTGATGATGTCCAACTCCTTGGCGACCCTGTACACGTTCGCAGCGCTGAGGTTCGGTCATCCCCAATCCTCATAGTGGTGGTCGCCATGGCCAGCCGCGTCATCGTCGTCTGCCTTACGCTTCAGCCTGCGGCGGTGCCAGCCCCATGATTTACCCATGGAGGCAAATGGAGGCTGGAATCAGCCAGATTAATGGAGGCAGTGTGATACAGAGGCGGATGGATTCGTGAGGGGTTGGAATCAGGGAGGGAAGCAGTTGTTCGAGTAGGGAGTGAGGAACCACTACCGCCGGTCTCGTCCGTGTGGAGTACAAGGAAGGGGTAGGGCGTAGTTAGTGAGGGTGGGCACGGGGACCGTCTAAAGGGGGTACAAAAATAAATCATGAGGGGAAATGTATGGTCCCACCTGTCAGTGAGGGAAGGTCGGCACGCGCCAACGTGAGTATGCTTTTACTTGGATCGTGCATGGCGGACCTCGATTCCACTGCATGCAAGTGGCACAGAACCAATTTCATCCAGCGCTTGGGTCGCCATGTAAAGAGCATCACTAACAATGCAGCTGCCACATGGAAATATGGAATGATGCACCAGTGTGATCGAAGTTGCATCGCCACATCCACTTGAGTGTGTGTTGTCATGTGGATCATTGTGGTTTTGTAAAAAACACATGCAATGAATCTATGGAGTCCATGTGTCAAACCATGGTCATAAATCCCCAGAAAGCCACTCGAATGCAGCTGCCACATGGAATGATGCACCGGTGTGACAGAAGTTGCATCACCACATCCATTGTAGTGTTTGTTGTCGTGTGGACCATTGTGGTTTGAAAAGAACATATGAAAATGACTCTGGGCACTCCATGTGTCCAACCATGGTCATAAATCCCCAGAAAGCCACTGTGATACAGCTGCCACATATGGAATTATGCACTAGTGGGACATAAGATCCATCACATCATCCACTTGAGTGTGTGTGGTCATGTCGATCATTGTGGTCTGGTAAAAGCATCTAAAAAGTACAGTTGATCTTCTGTGATCGCAATGTGATGTAAAACCACACAAGCATGCAACTAGAAAATTTCAAATTGTAGTTTTGGTACTTGCTTCACAAATGAAAGCCCTTTTTGAGTTTGAGGGTGAAATTTTTGAAAATTTCAAACCAAAATGGCTATATACAATGCTACCATCATTAGGAATATGGTGATACCCCTTGTTCCAAATTTGAGTCCATTTGAAGAACGGTAGATGAAAACATGGTACACAAGTTCTATTTCGAGTAGTCGGACATGATCGTTGACCTAACTACCCCCACATTATAGAGTGGACTGCTAGGGGGACATTTTTAAAAAGTTTGTAATTTTTATTCAATGTATTTGCCACACAATGAACAAATTTGAAGGTTTCCAGGAGAATTTCTCAATTTATTATGAAATTTACAAGGCTTGGTCAACCCAGGGTTGACCAGAGTCCTTCGAGAGATTGTGAAAGCATATGAAAAGTACAAGTGATGTTATGTGGTCCCAATGTGATATACAACCACACAAGTAACTAGAAGGTTACAAATTTTAGTTTTGGTATGCTTGATAAATGAAACCATGTTTTTGAGTTTGAGGGTGATTTTTTTAAATTTTGAAACCATAATGGCTAGATAGAATGCTAGCATCATTAGGGACATGGTGATACACCCTTGTGCCAAATTTGAGTCCATTTGAAGAAAGGTAGATGGAAAATGGTACACAAGTGGTTGTATCGAGTAGTCGGACACGCTCGTTGACCTAACTACCCCACATTTGATAGTGGACCACTAGGGGGCATTTTTTCCATGTTTGACATTTTTCTTGCAAAGTATTTCCCACACAATGACCAAATTTCAAGGTTTCACAAGAATTTGAGAATTCTAATTTTATTATGAAATTTACAAGGTTTGGTGAAACTAGGGTCCAAATGTGATGTACGGCCACACACGCATGCATCTAGAAGGATTCAAATTGTAGTGTATGTACTTGCTTCACAAATTAAATCATGTTTTTGAGTTTGAGGGTGAAATTTTTAAAATTTTCAAAACAACATGGCAAGATAAAATGCATGCTATCATCATTATGTACCGTGACGCAAACATAGGTATATAATTACACAATAAGTCACGATGATTTCCATATATTAAACATGATTTCTACACTAATAATTCCACATGACCAACATAAGTTCTTGACAAGCTACCAGACATATACGGAAACATAACTGAAAGTAGTAAAATTTAATTCACTCCTCATCAGACCACTTGATGCGCTTGCCATATTTCCTAGGAGTCCAACGGCCATCATTCCATCTGTCGCTTGTGTTATTGGCCTCCCACCGCTGACGATATGAAACTTCATCCCACCTGGAAGGGGCCTTGGCTTCCTATATTCAGCTTCAGCCTCTCTGTTTCTGGCATCAGCTGCAGCCTCTCTCTTTGCAGTTTCAGCGTCACGCTCAACTATTATGCATTTCCGACAAAGTCCTCCCCTTTGCTTGTCTTCCCTCTTGCAACTGGGTAAAAACATGAGGAATGTTTGAAAGAAATGGATCTGAGCATACAACTGGTAGGTCACGTAAGCATCTATGGATGCATACTTCAGGTTTATATCAGACAACGGCGTCTCCGCCCAAAAATCCTTCCTATATCTAGGGAAATCTTCCTTCATTTTGGTGTACGACGAATCGATGATTCTAGTCGCGAGACTAGCCATTCCATCCCTCTTCTAGTCCCCTTTGATATTGACAAGATCTTGAATATTGATCCACTTGTGCTCAGGATTTTTGATTCCCGCATGAGAAAAATTGACATAATTAGATGTTTTGTTGAAAGTGTAGAAAACAATTCGTTTATGCACAAGGAATTGGCGCAGCGCCGGACACTTCTTGTCAGTCCTGGAAGTAGTTTGTCATCATAAAATGCATGACCAAAACAATGACAAAATGATTAACTACAAATGTTGTACATGCAAGATCATCATCTCTAAATATATTTTTAAGGTACAAAGTTTAGTAAATGCAAAATCAAGACTCTCAAGTATGGCTTGTCATAATTTTTTTGGTCTTAATAAAATTCAGTAGTTGCAATATGACCAAATGGATAGATTCCATATGCAATTTCACTAGTTGCAAAAATGCAGTACTTGCAAGATCCCCACTATAATAAAATTTGGGACTATGACTATTTAGACAATGCAATACCACATCCTGAATAAAAATTGAAACTAAAAAAATTAAGTAAATCCAAGGTGAACACTCTTAAAGTTATATAGTCATAATTCATTTGGTACTAACGGAATTCAGTAAATGCAATATGAGCATATGGAAAGATTGCAGTACTTGCGAGAACAACATTTGAGCAAAATTTAGGACTAAGACTGTTTAGTAAAGGCAAGATCAATTGATTAAAATCATACAGGTGACCACTAAAAGTAAGAAAACCCTAAAAGTTGTAAACTAAAGAGATCAAATCTACAAACCAGGAGTAGTGGTAGACGAGGACGTGTTGCCTCATTGCCAGTTGAATGACAGTGACCTTGTTTTCATAGTATTCCTCCTCCTTGGTGTACCCGAGGTCCAATCCGACAAACTTGTCCTCGTCCTTCTCAAGCCATTCCTCGTACATCCTCAGGACCCGCACAACTGTATCCTCCTCGTTGGTGTAGACGACATGTATCTTTGTATTGCCATGGGCAGCGAAGTTTGTCTCTAGAGTGTAACCTTCCATGTCGGCAAGGAGTAGACAGAAAGAACAACAAATAGGATGCAGAAGATAGAGGACAAGAGTAAGAAGAAGGCTTTCAGCAAAACAAAGGGAAGGCTGGAACTGTCGCTGCAATTCAAACGTCCTTGTGGAGAAGCGTGGCGGCGGCAAGGAGAAGACAAAAAGAACAACAGATGGGAAGGAGAAGACAAAGGACATGAGGAAGAAGAGGGCTTTATTTGAAACAGGGATATGCTGGAACCGTCGCGGCGATTCAGATGAACTTGTGGAGACGCTTGGCGGCGGTCGTTCCATCTTCTGAGTAAACAAATATTTAAAAGGAGCCCCCATTAAAAAGAATAATAACGAGGATATATGTGTCTTATGCTGTCACGTCAATTCAAGCTATCGGTCGTTTAGTCATGTCCATTGCGTCACCAATATCTCATGTGCTCTGCATCACTACTTATCACGTGTCAAATCTTAGCATGCAATTTAGTTGCGCATACACAGGTCTCGTCCGCGTGGAAGGCAAGGAAGGGGGACCGTAATTAGTGAGGCTGGGCATGGGGACCGTCTAAAGGAAGTGAAAAAATTAATCTTGAGGGGAACGTGGGGTCCCACCTGTCATCGAGTGAATGAACGCGCAAACGTGAGTACATTTTACTTGGATCGTGCATGGTGGACCTCTATTCCACTGCATGCAAGTGGCACAGAACCAATTTCATCCAGCGTTCCCGCCTTTCTTTCCCGCCGCTTCGCGCGAGTTCTCGGTGTTTCCCGCCACGTCCAGGCACAGCCATAAAAGGGGTAGGTCGCCGAGCTATCTTCGACCATACCCGCGCAACCCACAACACAAAAAACCACCATGCCTGGCCACCGGCGTCGACACGACGAGCTCCGTGGCAACCCCGATGCCGGCAGAGAAGAGGTGCCTGAGCGGCCGTTGCCGTCGTGGTGGCCGAATCTGCTGGAGTTTGCCGGACGTGCTGCCTCCTCCGATTCCGGGGCGCCCGCGGATTTACAGGATGGGCACACCGCCGGTTCACCCTTTCTACAGCCGTCACGTGACCACTAGCGAGCCTTTCACGAGGCGGTGGCGGAACGCCAATTTCTGCCGAAATACCGGCGATTGGACTAGCTCGGATTGGTGCGTGGCAACCTACGAGAAGCGGTGCGGGCCAATCCTGATGATGCTTCCCTGTGTGCCCGCCTCGACCGAGATGAAGAGGAGGTGCAGACACAACAAGCGCTCATCATATCTGTCAATGACGAATGGTGTATATGACCTGCCGTAGCCGTCGCCCCTAGTGCCGACGGCTGCGCGTAGTCTTAGGTTGTAACGATGTTTTAGGGAAGCATGAGTGTAACGATGTTTTAGGGCTTGAATAAATATTTTCATTTCAAATGGCCAATGCCTACATTCATACATCATACATGGCGCACGCACAGCCTATCCTACTGGTCAGAGTCGGAGTGGTAGTAGTGGCGACACATGGTGTGGTCAAAGACGCTGACGCCAACTTTCCTTTGTCGTCATACTTGAAGACGACGATGTTGCCCGCTTCGATCTGGTGCAAGCGGGTGAAGCACTCCCAACCATTACCGAAGTACAGCTAGCCGAGGTGGTCAAACTACAGATCGACTAGGTACTTGCCAGTCCTGAAGCCGTTTGCCCGCAACATGGTAAGCGGGGCCGGCTCGTCGCCGATCAACGTCACGAACCCGTGGGGTAGTAGCAGCCTGTCACGCGGCATGCCGAGGTGGATGGCCACGGTGAACTGGGTGCCTTGGTCGAAATCTTCGGGCGACGATGGTGTTGAGGGAGAGCATGGTGGCGCGGTGAGTTGACCACGTCCTCCACGCCTCTCTCGGCGTCCACGGCCGCCAAGTCCTCCCCTCGACCCAGCACTGCCGGACATGTCTAGCTACAACCAGTGGAGAAGGAAAAGGGGAAGGAGTGAGATGGTGTTCTGTGTGGGAGAAGATGGACATGAGTGGCCAGTTAAAAAGGGGCGGCATCGGATGCCAGCGCGGAGGCCGAAGAGGGGCATTGAAGTGTCCAGTCAGTAGGGCAGGCATTGGGCGGCGCCTGTAGCGACGGTGGAGAGCATGTCGTCCAATCAGTCAGCGTGCCGTCGCGTCGCCATTGATGGCGCAGGATGCCGCCGACCAGCCTTCTACCAGCGCCTCTGAGTTGCCTCACTGGTTCACTGACTGGTCGGGTTTTTAAAACTATGCTGGTATGCGACTGCCAAACGTAGGGTCCAACATGTTAGAGAGTGAAGGTCGGAACGCGACTAAGTTTGACTTAGATCGTGCATCGCAGAACTTGATTCCACTGCATGCTAGTGGCGTAGAACAAATTTCAGGCAGCGCTAGCGTCACCTCGTAGAACTTCCGTTTTCCTCCACTTCCACCCCACTACGAACGGTCGTGCACCGTTCCACATACTAGGAAGGGCGGTTGCAATCTTGCAATAAGTAGTTTTGCTCTTCTTCGTCTCCTTTCCTCCTCCACGGCCTCATCGTCTTCCCCCTCCACGACCCCATCCATTTCCACCGCCATGGCATCAGCCTCTTCCTCTGTGTCCTTTCCCTCTTGCTTGTAGTCATGGACTAGCAGGATGTCCGAAACGACGACATGATAGGGAACACGTAATTCGACATAGAAGAACATGGCGGGAAGAAGCTCAGTGTCGTATACACCACCGACCCTGAGATGGTGAACCGCACTATTTCCCAGTACAAGAATTGGCTGCCGTCGGAAGAAAGCGGGTTCATCTTCGTGGGTCTCGACCTCGAGTGTAGCCAAGATCGCCGTAGGATCGCCGTGCTGCAACTCTCCATGAAGGAGCACGTCCTCATTTACCATCCTTTTTGCGAGAAGGGGGGTGATGTGAAGAGGTACATGTTGCTGTCATTTTGTTCCTGAGGCGTTTGTTTGCAAAAGTTCTTGCTACATTATTTGGCTGAATCCATTTTCATGCAGGTGGGGCGAAAGAATTAGGTCGCTCTTTGGTGACTTTCTCGTGAACCACCAGATAACATTTACTAGTGTTGACACTAGGCCTGACAATGGCCTGCTTACCAGCCCGACTGTCTGAATTTTCATCCCAGAGGAGTACAGAGTGGACATCCAGGATATTTACTGGATCCGAGGGACGAGTGGCAGCAGGACTGGGATGGACGATCTTGCCGATGATCTCATTGACCCATGGTACGCTGACATGAAGGACAAACTCCCAAGATGTTGGTGGAGGCGTTTAGGGCACGATTACTGGGAGGACAAGCCGCTTTCTTAACCTAACCTGAAGTACGTTGCTATTGACGAGTATGTCAGCCACGAGTTGTACCGCAGATCAAAGTGTTTCATTCCAAGCAACGCACCCTTGAACCACCACCAAGGCAAGTGGTTTACCGTAGATACCATGATGGAGAGGAATCTAACAGCTAGGGAAAGCGCCCAAAGACATCCTGGGATCGGTCGCCTTCTTCGCCAATCATTCCAACTAGCTGGGATGTCCAGTTTTAGTGCATGATTGTTGTGTTTGTATGGGGCTTGTTATGTTTACGAAAACATGTTCTTTCACAAGTATAATGTGTGATAGCTATATGTGAGCACTTCCGAACTTTTGTGTATTACCTTTTTTGAACTATAATTTGGGTGTGTTTATGACTGTAACCTTCATTATAACAATAATTATTTCTGTGCCACTACATCCAAGCACGATGTGCCGAGTTTTCTAGCATCTTATATTATGAATGTGTCCTTAGATTGTGCCTGTTTGTGGAGCGGCATCTGATCATGTTGATCCCATCACAATCTCAGGTAACTATATTCAGTAATACTCCCTCCATCCCAAGGCTTAAGGCATATATATATATATATTTTTTTTTGAATGGTCAAGCCACGGAAAGTTTGGCCAAACTTTTAGAAAAGTCAAGCCACGGAAAGTAAACCTAGGCACTGCATGGCAGTTCTGGATGCTGCCGCATGCAAATGGCACCGATAGAATTTGCACAACATAGGGCTGCGGGGCTGGGAGGCCCTTCGTTAAAAGGGGAGGGGCAGGAGGGCCGGGGAGATCGCATTTACCATCACTATGGTCTTTACCTACCATGAAGCAAGTTTGACCGGTCGAGCACCATCGGTTTTGATATCGCAGGGCTACGATTGTGTGGTCGTGCCGGGCAGGAAGGGTGTGTGTGTGCGACTTGGCGATGGCGTGGGGATCGAGAGGGCAGCAACACTGATGCAACACACACACACACACAGAGACATTGCGTCCAGTCCAACACACCACATATAGTATCATGTTCTAGAAACGATAGAAACAACTTAAAATTATTAGGTACCGTAGGAGGCAGCAAGGTCACTTCTTGGACGGCTTGTTGCGGCGGATCCGGATGATCCCGAAGGATGGGGATACAAGGCCGGTCCTGACGTACTCCCTCAGGAATTTTCCATACGCAGCGTGCTTAGCCTTGGTCACTGTCTTGAGTGAAGCATTGGGGCTTTTACCGATGCCAACCGCATGCTGAATCACGCTGTCAATCCTCGGTTGACTCTTTTGATACAGAAGGGGCAACTGAGCTCCCCACTTAGAGTGCGGAAAGGAACCTTCCCGCTCTTGATACTCTTCAAGACGCGGCGTCTCTTGTCGTCCCAATACTCCTTGTCAGATCCCACCTCACTTGAATCATCCTATAATATGCAAAAATGCAAAAGAAATGAGCAAAATAAATTTACTTAGTCTACTTATTCTCAAAAATCGCACAAACTAGTAGTGCATTACCGTTCATGCATAGATATTCGAACAACCATTTCAAGTTACTTTGAAAACCACAGCACAATTTTACAGGTTTATTAAGACTGTCTCCACAGCTCGCTCCTAAATATAGAATGTGGAGTAATTCAGAACAGACTAAGTCTCTGCATGCAGCGGGTTGTATGGTGCATCTGATCATGGATCGGTAGAATACAAATCACTTGAACAGATTCAGTACTAGTATATCTATAGCCCGACCAGAAAATATGAACAATAAACTAGAAAGATGGAGAAATAAAAGTACCTTTGGGTACATGAGCGGAACATGCTCGTCGAACTCCTCGCCCTCATCGGGGGCTCCGAAGTCTTCTGCACCCGCGAGCACATAGTCCTCATAAGGGTCGAACTGGACATCCTCCTCGCCCTGGGATGCATGCATCTCCTCCAGATCTGCGGCGGGAGGCGCCGCATCTCTCATGGCAGGCGCAGGAAGATCGGCGGCAACACCCGAAGACTCACCTACAAGCACTGCTTCATGGCGTCGGAAGGGAGAAGGTGGATGTTCAGCCTCGAGCTATACGGTGAGGTTTGTGGGTTTTGCTAGATCTGGGAGAATGGGTTAATGCGTGGGAGGGAGATGATGCAGAGGAGTGGGTTTTAAAGACGGGTCATTGTTAAGTCTCCTCCTGGGGCCCTCTGCCTCGAGGCTCATCAGTTGGGTGCCCCGATAGGGCTTCTGGCTGACGCATGGACGGTTTGTGCCATGGGCCGAGCTAGAACTGAGATTGCAGGCGCGGTACTATGAGGCCCGTTCCCATTTGCAGCTAGAGCAGTAGTAGGCTTTTCATAGGCGTGACATGACCACTCGACGGATTCTTTAATCTACGCCTCGATCGATTGCTTCTCGTAGAAGGGTCGATGGGAGGGACACCTAAAAACACAACGGTTAAAGCATGGCTAGCCAGACCCGTGCGTTCTCACCCTCTAATGTGAAGGGTACGGCGCGTGCAGAAGATGCATCGTTCGACCCCCACTGACATGACATTATAGTGCATCGTACTTGTGCCATGGTGGACGCGTTGCAACCGGTTAGACCAGCGTGCCGTCGCGTTTCCCCCTCGCAGCACTAGAAAATACACATATTTTCTTATATTTTTATATACCCTCATATATAAATACAAAAACTTTATAATTTTCAGAGAATAAAAGGATATGCATAGACACGCATATACGAAAATTATACGCCTTTGTACACTTTCCTTCTAGATTATGGAAATAAAGTATCGGTGGCAAACTCGTTATTTCGCGTGGATAGAGAGGTCCGTCTAGAGAGAGAGAGAGAGAGATAGATAGAGAGAGAGAGAGAGAGAGAGAGAGAGAGAGAGAGAGAGAGAGAGGAGGGGGGCTATCTTGCCCGTTAGATCACATAGGATGGATGGGCACGATCCGCGTGACAACCGTCTCGACCAATCAGGGCGTACAAACCAAAGTGAGGACGAGTTATCATGATAAGGGGAAAACCGAGTACTACCATTTTCATATCAACCCTAGACACAACACACACAATGAGAAATTCATCAAAAATCAAAAAAATATGAAACCAGCTCGAGTAGCCCCTGTGTGTCACCCACTACCAACATAAAATCATAAGCAAGACAAACCAAGACTTTTGGCACATGGTGCACCCCTCGGATGGTTATCGGGTAGGAGGTAACATGGCTTTCAACCTGATGACCCACATCTATAGGGGATCGCAACGGTGTTCGAGGGTAGTTTAACCCAATTTATTAATTCGACACAAGGGGAGCCAAAGAATATTTATAAGCCTTAACAACTGAGTTGTCAATTCAGCTGCACCTAGAAATAGTCTTACTCATAGTATTTTATCAGTAGCAACAGTCTTATAGCAGTAATAGCTAAGTAACAGAAGTGGTAAAATAAAGGAAGTAGTAACAATAGTAGCAAACAATAGGATTTGAGTGTGGTAGGCATAGGAATGGATGGACATGCATTGCATGGACAAGACTATTCATGTAATATCAAGATCTAGGGCATTTGCAGATAAATAAGATAAAGCATCCAAGTACTTAATAATCTTAGGCATGTGTTTCATTTATAGTCATACGTGCTCGCAATGAGAACTTGCACAACATCTTTTATCCTGCCAGCCCGTTGCAGTGGGGCCTGAAGGGAATCTACTAGAAATTAAGGTACTCCTTAGCATTAACACTCCATGAACACACGTGATCCTCATATCATAGCCATCCCCTCCGGTTGTCCCAATTTCTGTCACTTCGGGGCCTTGGGTTCCGAACAATAATATGTGTAAACAACTTGCAGATAAGATCACAAAAAATACTATCATCATGAATCAACAACATGTTTAGATCTAAGATCATGGCACTCGGTCCCTAGTGACAAGCATTAAGCATAACAAGTTGCAACAATGTCAAAAAGCACTAACAAAGATACTAGGCACCATGCCCTAACAATCTGATGCAGTTACATGATAGATCTCATCCAATCCCTACCATCCCCATAGCCTACAGCGGGGGATTACTCACTCATGGATGGGGGAAACATGGATGGTTGATGGAGAGGCGTCGATGATGATGATGGTGATGATCTCCTCCAATTCCCCATCCTGGCAGGGTGCTAGAACGGAGTTTCTAGTTCCGAATCGCAGTTTCTGGTGGTGGCAGCGCATCAGAACTCTATCTAGAAAAACGTTGAACCCCCTTTGTTTTTGGGTCAGAGAGCTTATGTAGACGGAATGGACAGGTCGAGGGGGTGCCCGAGGTGGCCACACCACCCCCAGGCGCGGCCTGTCCTGGCCCGCGCCACCAGGTGGTGTGGGCCCCTGATGGACCTCCTCTGTCTCGTCTTATGGCTCCGTGAGTCTTCTGGTAAAATAGGAGTTTTGCGATATTTTCCAGGATTTTTCCTGAAAGTTGATTTCCTGCACAAAAACTAGACACCGAAGAAATTCTGCTAAAAACAGCATCAGTTTGTGTTAGTTGTATCCAAATCACACAAATTAGAGGAGAAACAATAGCAAAAGTGTTCGGGAAAGAAGATACATTTTTGACGTATCAACTCCCCCAAGCTTAGCTTATTTCTTGTCCTCAAGCAATTCAGTTGAAAACTAAGTGCGACAAAAGAAACTGTCATAGACACATTTGCTTCATATGATGTATAAAATCTCAGTATATGATCAAATACTTAGGCAATTCATAATAAGGAGTATGCAACTAAGTCTACTCAATAGTCATGCAAGCTATGAAGAGGTTCCAACACAATAATAGTAAGCAGCATGAGACATAAGCATAAGCAACATTGTAATGCTCATAAGAAGGTATGATAACGTGGTATCTCGCTTTCCTTTGATTGTGGAGAAAAACATAAATGCCAAGGCACCTCTGAAGTTCAAGTGAAGACTAGAGATAAAAATATCAAAGATACAAGCATCAAAGTTATGCAACAATTAACCATGTTTTCAGACAAACACATTACACTAGGAATGAAAAATATGATCTCAAGAAGGTGCTCATAGAATAAGTGGTGACTCAACAAAGAAGTGAAAAGGTTTTGAAAAGTTTGAAAGGCTTCCAAATGCTGAAAGTATGGTACTCATTAGCTTTGAGCTCTCATTGCCCCTATCATAGGCATCTTTAAGTGGTTAAGTTTAAAGTCAGGTCAAATTCAAGTTATATGCTTGACAGATCATAAACTGGAAATATCATGTCCCTTGAGTACGAGGGCCGTTCCTCGTGCTACTCAACTTTAGTCACTGGTAAGTTCTTGTCATTGTAAGTACATGTGTATCATAAAGAACCGCCAATGGGGTACCCCTTGTCCCATGACACAGGAGCTATCCCATATCAAAATAACAAGGCAACAGACAGTGAGCATCTCAGCGATCCTTTTATTTACCATGAGCATGGCGCATAATTTTTTCTCTTCTTTTATTCTATATTTTTTTCTAAGGATTCTTCATATATTGCTCACTATGGTTATGATGCAAGTTTCCACCATGATTAGGCATGGCTTAGGCTAGCCGCCCAGGCGTTTCTCTAACACATATACATAACTCCATGGACTTACAAGCTCCCCTTTTATTTCACACCACCGACATCCGGAAACAAAAGAGCTTGATATCAACTGGATAATATTTATAGGTGTTGAAAGCGTTCCCCGTAATAGCATGGTTCTGCTAACTCCCAGCCTATAATTTGC
Source organism: Avena sativa (assembly GCA_916181665.1). NCBI lineage: Eukaryota > Viridiplantae > Streptophyta > Magnoliopsida > Poales > Poaceae > Avena > Avena sativa. The sequence continues at coordinate 20,528,985 of OV702282.1, read as the reverse complement.
AAGCATATAACTTTCATGGACAGTCACAATGGATCAATTTTATTAAGTGCAAGAAAATAAAGTGTGACATCAAGTTTGTGAGAGTTTTACTAACTAACTTTGTCATAACAAGCAAACATTTTATTTGGAAGAAAATGAGGCATACTAAATATGCATGGAATAACAATGATGCTAGTAGGTTGATATGGTGGACACTTTTTGACAATTTTGCTTTTGGGGAGTTGGATGCACGAGTAGAGCTCATACTCAGTGCAAGTGAAGGCTAGCAATAGGAAGGGAGCAACGAACGAAAGAGCAGTAACTATCACAATCATGTTTGCAACAAAAAAATTAATTATGGCATAAAAGTGATACAAGAACTCTAAGGCAAAATAAATCATCGAGGCTTAACTGACTGTTCTTCAGTCATATGCATGCGTGAGCATGTGCCAAGTAGATTCAAATAAAGCATTCAGAGGAGGATACCACAATGTCATACCAAGTTATGAATAGAACAATGCAAGCAAACATTTATATGGCACGCTACAAATGATTAGCAAGTTGGAGCTAATCATAAGAGAGCAAGAACTACTAAGCATACAATAAATAACATACACCTTACATGAACAGACTAAGCATGCCCACAATGATGAGTATATGTACAAAAATGAAGACAAATAGAGTTCATTACAAGCCTCTTACCACACCTTGAGTTGTCATAATTCATCATTATTGCCTTTCACTTGTGTGGCTTGAATAATAACATGAAACAAAACTCCAAAGGAGTCACTTAGGACCACTGAACCCTGCAACGAACTTTACAAAAACAGAGAAGAACAACAAATATTTTTGGGTTTTTGATTTTTTAAAGCAAGCACTGAAAGCAAAAGCAAACAAATAGAAATCTTTTTGTATTTTTCTTCTAACAAACCAAAGCTAAAATATAAATAAACAAACAAAGAGAAACAACAAAAATATTTTTGGTCTTTTTGTGTTTTGGAAAGCAGAAACAAAAACTAAAAAGAAAGCGAAACATGGATATACAAAGTACCGATGGAACATGATATGTAGATGAGTGTGATGTCGGTATACCTACCCCCAAGATTAGGCTTTTGGCCTAAGTGGTGATCATTCCCATCCTGGCCAAGAAGGAGCGCCTCCGTAGTGTGACGAAGAGGTGAATTCATCCTGTTACGTACTCGAGGAAGCCCATGTGTAGTGCGCAGAGTAGTCATAAGAGGGCGTGTCCCCCTGGTTGTGCCCGTGGAAACCAATAACGCGGAGTTGATCATCCATTTCCTCCTTGGAGCGTGACCAAGGCCTACTGCAAATACTAAACAAAGTATACTGTGGCAAGGGAATTTCCCTCTTATCCCTGTAAGTAAACATCATCTTGTAAACTAAACTCTCAAGGCTAGATCTAGTAGTAACAAAGAGATATGCTTTCATGGCAGCTAGATCAAGCCTCTGTGGAGCCAGTACTATATCATTCAGATCAACTAAAAGGTCCAAGGAAGCAACTACACATGCAGCAATAATACCCCCATAAATGGGTCCTCTTGCAGCTAGGCGGCATGCAATGATAGAACCAAGATTATACCTAGTTTTATTGTTAAGTGCAGCTGCGAGAAAAGCCAAATGATAGTTGTAAATATTACTAGTGTTCTCCCTACCAAGAATGTTAGTGGCAAGATAATAAGCGAAATATCTAAGAGCTGGGAGTTGAATGTTTCTCATCATCCCGCGCTGGGCTGTGCGATCATCATCATTTGTTACCCCACGATAGATCTCCAACAAATCAGCGGGTCGACCTTGAATCTTCTTCACTGTCCCAACCATGCCAATACATATAATGTTGCAAAATCTTTCCAATGTCATGGTAAAAGGCCTACCATAGAGTTTGAATGAAAACTTTGAACTGAAAGGGGTGTTAGTGAAAGTAAAACTCTCCACAAAAGTTTTGGTGAGCAAAGCATATTTCTGACTCTCATCCTGCATGTAATCGGTTAGACCAACCCTCTGAACAAGAATTAAGAAATCATCGAGGATCCCTGCAGCTAGCAAAAAGGCAAAACAATGGAAGGTAGAAGGGTGCGCATCTCCCTCATTGCCAAAGCGCGGCGCAATAAGATCCTCATTGTATGATGGCCTAAATTGAGAAGCTAATCTCAAAGGCCTTGCCCTCCTAGGTGCATCACTTTCAAACACCTCACCAAAAGTATGGTTGTCCATGGCCCTTTTTCTAAAATTTTAGATAAACATCAAACCAAGTGATTTCCAAGCTATTAAATGATGGTGAACTACTAAAGGAACTTGCTAGAGGGCTAAACATGCATCAAAATAAAATCTCTAATCATAGAACAAGAATGCAAGCTCACATAACCTATCACCTACAGTAGAAAAATACTCAAGATATATTCCACCAATAAAAAATCTAATTGGACAAGCGGAGGAGGCACAAACCAAAGAGCAATCCCTCAAAACATTAGCAGCAAAGATGGGCTGAGCAAGGAGATCGAAAATCGGGGGCAAGAACAACAATAACTCGAGCTATGTGAAGTTTTTCGGTGTTTTTCGTGAGAGAGAAAGAAGTGGCGGGAAGGAGGCTAAGTGGAGGGCCAGGAATGGCCCACACCAGGGCCAGGTGCGCCCTTGGTCTGGCTGCGCCACCAAGGGGTGTGCCTGCCTGGTGGGTCCCCCTAGGTCACTCCAGGTGCCACTCTGCCCGTTTTTTAGCATAAAAATTTAATATGAATTTTCTGGAATTTTTCGGGAAACTTTATTTTTGGCCAGTTTTCAGGTTATGAAAATTGATTTTCTCGCAAAAAAAGATTTTGAAAGACGCAAAAGCAAATCAAAGCTAAAAATACAGAAGTTCTAAGACACTTTAACAAGCAAGCAAATATCAAAACTAAGACTAACAAGACGAAAAACAAAGATTGGAATAGAGAAAATAAAGGTAAGCAAGGATAATCATTGTGAAAACATTGTTTTGTTCATTAAAATCCCTTTGTTAACAAGGTTGGTCAAGTATTGTTACCAAGACTATTTTATATGAAACAAAACTTTGCATTTCACTAAATGATTATATCATGTCAATCTTGATAGCAATAGTCCCAATCATAATAGTTTCAAAATTTTCTTGTGGTATGGGATAATATATTTCTCCAACTTTGATGCCCTCAATATTTTCAATTGAATTTAGGCCATAACTATTATAAATCTTCTTAGGGAAATATACAGTATGCTCTTTGTCATTAATATTAAAAGTTACCTTTCCTTGATTACAATTGATGACAACACCTACAGTATTAAGAAAAGGTCTCCCAAGAATAATAGACATATTATCATCTTCAGGCATCTCAAGCACAACAAAATCAGTTAAAACCAAGCAATTATGAGCCACTTGACAGGAACATCCTCACATATACCAATAGAAATAGTAGTAGACTTATCAGCCATTTGCAAAGATATATTAGTTGGTATCAATTTTTCTAGTTGAACTCTCTTGTAAAGAGAAAAAGGCATAACACTAACTCCAGCTCCCAAATCACACAAAGCAGTTCTAACATAATTATTTTTAATAGAGCAAGGAATAGTTGGAATCCCTGGATCCCCAAGTTTCTTTGGAACCTTACCATTGAAGGAATAATAAGCAAGCAAAGTAAAATTTTCCTCATTAGGAATCTTCCTTTTATTGGAGACAGTATCCTTCATATAATTTGAATAAGGAGGCAACTTAATAGCATCAGTCAAAGGAATTTGCAAACATAAGTGTTTCATCCACTCACAAAACTTGTTATAGTGTTCTTCTTCCTTTGACTTGTGTTTCTTATTGGGAAAAGGCATTGGTTTCTGCACCCAAGGTTCTCTTTCACTATCATGTTTATTAGCAACAAAATATTCCTTAGTGTACTTAGTGTTCTGAGTGTGCTTTTCAGGTTCTTCTTCAATTTATTCCTTATCAGGAGCATCAGTGTTATCATTATCACATTCAGTTTCAGCATCAGAGACATATATACTATTAGGATCTATAGAAGGTTCAGAAGATTCTACAACTGTTTTATGTTTCTTTTTCTTTCTCTTAGAAGAAGTACCACTATTTTCAGCTTGTTGAGAATCCTACTCAATTCTTTTAGGATGTCCCTCAGGATATAAGGGATCATGAGTGGTAGCACCACTCCTAGTTCTAATTTCGTAAGCATGTTTATCTCTAGAAGCATTAACTAGCATATCTTTTTATACTTTAGCAAGTTGATCAATTTAAATTTGGACCATTTGGAAATGTTTAACAAGCATTTTAACATCACTAGACGAACAAGCACTCTTTGCCGTGCCGCATACATGGCGCCGCATACATGGAGTCGTCACACAACGTGGCTGTTGCGGTACACTCAGAGACACTTACATTTGTGACCAACCCAGGCGTAACATGTTTGTATTTTTTGTTATTGTCCATGGTGCACTCCAGTAAGTTATGGAAATCCGATATACCTTCTCCCTTAACACAAAAATGATGCCACTAAATGCGGCAGCGCCATCAACAAAGTTGTGCAAGCTCCAGTGAGAAGAGCTCTCTTGAGGTCATTGGAGATTCATAACCATCAGAGGAAACGACATGGAGTGAACAATAAACAGATAAAGGACTATATTGAATGATTGCATAGTACTACTACAAATCGTCCTCGCTAGGAGGAGCACTGTACTCTGCATATTTTCCTTATTGTCAAGCACGCCCCAAATCTCCAGCCTGATAAATCAACATAAGATCTTTATTATGCATACATGCCAATTCTGGACATCGGGTCCCAACATTAAAGAATCCCATATCTAACTTCAAATTAGGCAAGAACTTGTGCTTACCATATTGCAATAAACTGATAAAGCATTGCAAGGAGACCGAATTGTGGAACATACAGAACATTGCAAAACAAAGTTTATAGCTAGCTACCTAGGGCACCGATGGTCATACCTTTTCACAGCTTTATACTGATTATTGGTGTTCCAGTAGGCTTCCACGCCTTGATGATCTAGTGCAGCTTACTGAATACAACATAGCTGAACTGTAGATTATTCAGGTTGAGCCATGTTATAGATGAGATTCTTATTCCTGCAACACAACAAGTTGTAAACATGTGAATAGGTGAAGTTGATATGTAGTATATGGCAAAAGTGTCTCATGAAATGTTTGAAAGTAGAAGTTTATAAAGTACTGATATCTATGGTGCCAAGTATCAACTCTCCGTATTTTTTGGCTTACTATCATACTGGTGGAGTAACATTTTCCTCCAGATCAGAGAGAGAAGAGGGATTAGGCGCCACTTTGGCATTACGTTTAGCGGAATCCTGTCTTTCCACCCTAGCGTCTGGAAGAGGGGAGAGCCATAGCTAGTAGATAGGCTAAGTATAGTAAAAGAAGCACCAACAGATTATTTTTCTGGACAAAACAATTACTGAACAGTGGAAAAACTAAGATAATACTCATAAAATGCATTCTTGTGTCTCCTGTATGTACATCTTATAACCAGAAAAATAAGTGTTTCTTTGTAGCTTACTTGTTTCAGTTTATCAGCATCAAACGCTGCAGCATTCTCCCTACGGAGAAATCAGATGTATATTTAGATGAACAGATTGAAATGCCTTAGCAAGCATGTATAAGTATTTCTTGCTAACGAACATGTTTCAAAGGTAATGATCATACAAATCAAGGGGCTAAGTTTTCCAAACCCCATGTCCCTGATCCGTAGAGGCCTTTTCGAGGTCAGCCTGCCTTTCACATATATGTTGTCAGTGGGTGATACACCTATAACTATTGCGAGCACATCTACATATATGAAATAACACATACTCAATGATACACATATACAGGAACACAAGATGACAAACAAATATGTGAATCCAAATAAACTACCAAACCAAACCCTACCATTGTGTATACCTATAATAAATGTTTTGTCAAGTATAGTGCTTAGAATGATCTGAAATGATTTAAGCATAGAAAGGAAAATTCTGAGACACATAACTAATCTCTAACTTTTTCCATCTGATAAATCAAGCCTAAAATCTATGTTAACTAGCGCAATACATGTCCCTTTTTGGATCAGTCTCCTAGGACTGAAGATTATTGGTAATTCTAGTTTGGGCGATGCAATTGTATTCGCACCGGGTCTGGTGGGCATTTGGCTATTCTATTGTTTTATCTTGCTGCCCTTCCTTTTCTCGCAAATGGGATTCATGTAGTGCATAAGTGGGGTGTATGGCACCATAACTGAAGAAATAATGAGTATAAATGTCTATTAATAACCAATCAAGAGACCATGCTGAGAAAAGAAATTAGATAAAGCGATACAATTAAACCGCTTGAAATGACGACCAACAAATGTAGATTATAAGTACAATTTAGTACCATATGAAATGGCACCATAACGAATTAGTAGAACTAAACCATCTGAAATAGCAACATAACTGAACAAATTAGTATAATTTTTATATAGCAGAGATCTAGCGACATGACTACTGCAAAGTTCAACCTCACAAAATTAAAAAAAATTAAAGAAATTGCAAGTTTGCAACACACATATTGAAAATGAATCACAAGAACACAACAATGGAGAGATATATGCACACTGGAGGGGACCTCTCGACCCGCTGTTGCTCCCGCGGGTCATCACGGAAATGTCGATTGCAGGCCACAGTGTCTCCTGCGGGGTTAACAGCCCTCCCCACCTCCTTCTCCATAGTTGGGTCCATGATTATGGGGACCTTGAAATAAATGGAAGTACGGCTTCCTCCGTGCCAAATTGAGCCTCGCTATTGCTGGTTTGAGGAAAGGGGAGGGCAGCAAACCTTGGCTCTGCCGACACCCCTATCGAGTTCTGCTTGGTTAGGCAGCTGAAGGCCGGCATCTCCATTTTGAGATGCAACCACGAGGGCGGCATGGGTGAGGCGGCTGGGGTTTGTCCCTGGAGGCCGGAGGAGAGGAGGTGCGGACGACACGGCTAGGGTTTCTCCCGGGTAGACCAATGGAGGATACATGAGAAGAGGTGAGTGCGATGGCGAGTTTAGGCGAGCGCCTCTGTGGGGTGTAACACACAGTTTTTTGACGTAGGTGTAGAGCGTACTGTCCTCTGTGTTGTGGACCAATGTCATGGTTGGGGCCATTAGTTCCACATGGAAGAACCTTACTTTCCAGCTCGAACCAATGGTTTAGATGAGTTCTATGTGACATTGAATGGCTGATAGCACTCAGGGCCAGGAGTTGCCTTAGAAGACAGGGTCACCACCACGATTAAGCCATAGTATAATTATATGTTCTTTCCATAATATCTTTCAACTCATTAATAGCTCTAAAGTTTTCCAATAAATGATTCTGAACTTGTTTATTAAGATTACTTTGTTTAACAATAAAAGTACGAAGTTTGTAACATCCCAAAAATATAAAACAATGATCATCAAACTCTAATCACTAAAATTAGGGTTAACAAAAACTTTGATTAATTAAAATCATATGAATGCATGTGTGAATGAGATGATTTGATAAATGCATGGATGAACTTGTGTGATTAACCTAAATATCAAGAAATGGTTTAAAGATGAATATAACATCATCTAAAACATTTCCAAGCAGAATCCAATCAAGAGAAAATAAAAAACAATTCAAATAAAGCAAATGGTCATTTTTGCCAATCTTGATCACTAGGTCACTTTGAGTGTTTCTAGTCCAAGATTTCAAATAGAAACTTTCCCAATTATTTTCACCCCTTGCTAGAACAAGTAAAAGTGAATCAAAGCCCACCTTTCAAACTTACAGAAACAATTGGCAACCTTATTCAAATCATATTTCAAAATTGAATCTTTATCATATGTGAAGATCACCCATTTTCAAAACCCAACCAAACCAGTGCCCCTTGACTAATCCAACTAACCATACACTCCCTATTATGTTCCTAGCAAACCCACCAAGTTTGAATCCAAAATTCAAATTTGAATCTCTTGCGGCCATTTTATCAAACATCTTGCAGATAAAAATCAAACAAACATCAAACACTATAGTGTGCAGTAATTTTGGTATAACTTGTTCCCTATCTATCTCACTCTACACCCTCAGTAGATCATCTAACTTGTTTAACCCCTCTAGCTCACTGTAAACCAGACCATGCCATTAATGGCAAGCATGCCGAGCCTCACCTTGCCACCCCATTGTCGACAGCAAGCTAGGAGCAGCACCAAGCCTAGCAAGCATGTCTAGCAGGCACTCTACCGTCCACCGCCACTCCCTGTCCCAGCCCCGAGCACTACCACCCCCTGGACCACACGACAAGACCATGCCAAACCTCTCTGTGTGCGAGCCGAGAGCGCGCCAGTGCGCCACCCTCGACCAACACCCACAGACCGCGCGCCGCCCTAGCCGCGTGCGTGCGTGATCACCACCGCCCCGGCAACCCCGCAGACATGCCTGTTCGCCGCCGCGCGGACCAAGCACGGTATGCGCCATTAAAATCGCCGGCGGACCCGCCCAGAGCATCGACGCTTTCCGACCGATCACACCGCCCCACACCTCGCCACCATGCCGTTGACCTTCGACAGGGAGAAAAGCACCACCCCTACCGTCGCCCATGCCTGTAGCACTCTGTGCTGTCGACCACGACGAGCTCAGCCGCGCCCGTCGGTCCCCTTCAGCCACTATAAATAGAGGCCTCCACCTCTCGTTTTCTTCACACCAATTCACTCCCCTCTCCCTCAGAACCACCCTACCTCACTCCCGGAGAAAGGCGAGCAGCGCATCGTCGGAATTTGGCTGGAGCCCGCCGCTGCTGGAGGAGAAGGGAGCCGTCGATTGGAGCCGCCCCAGGAGAAGCTGCTGGTACCAGGAGAACCGCCATCGTCGACTTCGTCATTCGCCCCTGTCGCCGACCATTGCCTGAGCCCCGGTGAGCCTCCCACGACCCCCACCTACCGCGCTAGGGTTCAGTCTCACCGGCGCTGCCCGGCGTGGACGATGAACCAGAGACGTTCGATTAGAACTAGATCCCACGGTCCACATTGCCCTATACTGCTTCGCCCCTCACCGTCTCACTGACGCGTGGCGACAACCACTTAACCAGCCCACGCATGCGCTGTGCGTAGGGGGGTGGCCCAGTAAAATATCCTGCGCGACCCAACAATTCAAATTTACTTTTATGCATTTATTTTCAAACACAGTTCTGTACCTAGATTCAAAAATCAACCTAGCTCGATTCACTAAACCAAAATGCATGAAACCAATTTTGTTAGAAAGGTACTGAAATGCTTAATCCAAGACCGTTGGATTCAAACCATTTGGATGTATAGATCAACCATGGTAAAACTAACAAGGCAGAAGCTTTTCTACATTCAAACATTTTTCAAAATTCATCCATAAGAGTATTTGAGTTGATTCCAACTCTCAAAAATCACAATTGATCATACCTTTCATAATATATAAAAACATATGGGTTTACTTGCAGAGATAATGTTCAAGTAATAAAATAATGCCACATAGGCATTTCTAGTCACTTTATTTAATTAAAATAAAAAGGTTAAACTTTATTAAATTGTGACACTACTTTAAATCACATTCCCATGTACTGAAATATGTGGTGATGACATGTGTCAACATGATCCCATGTTTGAGTTGGAAAATATTAAATCTTAAGTAGTTTTTCAATGAGTAGAAATTACTTTTCTCAAATTAAAATAAATAGGACAAGTGCTTTAATCTTGTAATGATAGTGATGATGATAGATCATATAGTGTGAACCTTTGAGTGATGTTTAGAAATAGTTATGTATTGTTTGGTGATTGCGTACCTCGTATTTATTTATAGACGCTAGTACCGACCAAGGATACGAGGAGGAAGGAGGATACTACGAGGAAGAAGCCGAGGAGAACTTCAACCACTTCTCTGCACAAGGCAAGCTAGCACTTGCAAGATACCCTACTTATGCAAGCCTAATGCTACTAGTTGAATGAGCAAGCTATTAACTTAGCAAGCTTACACCTCTTGATACACAATCCTAGCTTTACTTGCAAGCTTAATACTTTATTTTCTTTATCAAAGCTTTATCTTAGAGTTTACATAGTGACTTGTAGATTCTAGAAAGATATTGAAGGTCGCATAAAGAGCATAAAACTTAGCCTAAGTTAGATAATCATGATGTCATCCTAAGGCATGAGATTGAACCTAGCTAATCCCCACTTATTTATTACCCCTCATTAAGTCTTTACCCCCACTTGTAGATGCTAGTGCTAAGCATAAAACTTGAGCAAATTTAGATGGGAATACTTGGTGAAAATGGTTATGAAAACCTTAAAATGATGAGTCATTCTACTGAAATGTTTTCACATGTGTTCTTGAACACCAGATGATTTTGATGATGAAAATGTTGAGGCATGAGCCTTAGCCCTTTATAAAATTGATGGTTCTCTGGATGCGATACTATTCCAATCTTACCGTACAACCACAATACCCGAAAATTGGGTAGGGCTTGACTGGAAATTTATATACCTTAGTATGGGTTCCCTTACGGCCAAGGTCTGAGCTGAGGCTACCTTGTGAAGACTGTCCATCTGTGCAGTACCCAAGATGACAGTTGGTCATGGTTGGGAGGCCAAACTCACAGGAGAGGTGCTTATACTAGGGCGTGTAATTGAAAGGATAAGATTGATTATCCGCATACTGAGTATGGTGAATTCAGGATTGTTCCTGACGGATGTATCGAATGTTGTGGTGAAAGTGTACAATCTCTGCAGAGTGTCAAACTATTCGAATAGGCGCATCCACGGTTATGGATAGTTGGAGTGGCCATACCGTTCCCCCGTCAGATGTTTTCAAAATGACTTATGAAATAATTTATGACTTTGACTTGACCACAACAGAGTTGTGACATCAAATGCAAGTTCCCACTTAGGTGTTATAAAACTTTCAACTAGCTTTCTTTTCTTTTGAACTTAGTATAGGTAAATCTGGCTTTTTGCAAAACAACCCTAGAGCTTAGTATCCTACTACAAAACCCCCCTTAACTTGTTAGTATTAGTTTGCGAGTACTTAAAGAGTACTCATGGCTTTGTCCCTGGCTATTCCCGTGGCCAGACTATGAAGAGGAGTATCAAGATGAAATACCACAAGAAGGTTACGACAACTAGGATCATCTCCCATCGTCAGCATTGCCTGTGACCATGAAGATGGAGCTTCGCCCATGCTATCGTTATTATTACGTTATTCCGATGCTTGAATTGTATTAATAACTGGATCATGAGATCCTTATTTGTGTAAGACCTTATGTATGGTTTGTAATGGATGATGTACTGTGATATCCAAATCTGTTATGTCTCGCAAAAATGGTAATCCTGGGATTGCGATGTATGGCATAACAGGCATCTGAGATTAAAAATCCGGCTGTTGACAAGTTGGTATCAGAGCCATCCTGACCATAGGAGACCCTAGTTAAAATGGACGTTTGAATCAAAAATTTATTTTCAATACCAAAGGAAGTGAGTATTTACAAAAACTTATCCTCATTCTTATCACTTGGATTCTTTCATGAAAATTCGTGTTCCTCAAAATTTTTGCAAGGTACATAAAATTTGACACACTTGATAACTCTACTAACTTTCTCATCTTATATTCTTATAGATGGACGTGAAGTACATCAAGTTTTATTAGTTGGGGAATGGAGGAGACCTCATCTTTGAGCCTGACTTGGACCAGCTGTCGGAGATGCTGGAGCATCCACACCCCGAGTTCTTCGGAGCTCAGCTCAATGATCAGTAAGGAGAAGATCTACAGTGGATAGTTGTGGCAAGTCACCGAGGAAAGATTGAACCTCCCACGACAAAGGTAATTCAGTTCACCTTAAGAGAGAACAACTGGCTCGATGGACTTGCCAGGGCCATGCAGGAATCTCTTGCCCATCTGTGTGGGCATAGTATCAATCAGATCAAGGGTACCCGTTTTGAGTTCTACCCAAGGCGTGATGTTATGGGACAACCACTGGAGGCCCCATATCACCCCGAGCTGAAGAGTCAATTGGACCACCTCAGCTTCATGATGTATGACCGTCAGAAGGAGTTGGACAATGCCCATTCCTATGCCAACCACAAGTACGCCATCGCTAAGAAGAAGGATCAGACCCTTGCCATGCTAGTGAATGATCGCAAGTCTCGTCGCCGTCAACTCGACAATAAGGAGTGCATCATTGCCCATCTTCGCCACCGGATCACGAATTTGGAGGATACCATCCACGAGAGAGATATGCAGTTGGAGGAGAGGGAGAATGCAGGGGAAGACCTTCGTGGAGACCCCTACTCCTATCTCAGTGATGATGATGACTTTCTGGAGGATCAGGCTATGGACTTATTCATCGATGAGGATGACTTTGCTTTCATCGATGATGATGATGATGAGAATTATGAGGACACTGACTCCGAGGAGTAGTAACACTTGAGAACTAGTGTTAGTGAGTTGTAGTCGGTCCCACTGTATCATAGCTTCACAGAATGGTTCTTAAAACCATCTGTTTTTCCTTGTTGTGGTGTGTGTTTGTATTATGTGCTATGAATGAATGAAAAACAAGTTGCTAGAAAAATCTGAGTCAAACTTCAAAAACTTTTCAAAAACCCTGAACCTTAAAAATTTCCCTCTTTTCTCATGATCTATCTAAATCTTCAGATGCCTCATGCAGGAAGCGGTTCATCCCCAGACCCAATGTTGCAGATCTTGCAAATTATGGTTTCTGACCGCGAAGCTGAAAGAGCCGAGCGTCAAGCCAACTTAGCCACCCTTCAACACATCGCCCAGATGGCCAACAACAATCAAGGCCATGGAAATCAGGACAACCATGGATCTAAGCTCAAGAATTTCCAGAACACCAATCCACCTGTTTTCACTAAGTCAAAAGAGACCCTAGATGCAGATGATTGGCTGCAAACCATGGAGAACAATCTGGAAGTTGCAGGAGTGGAAGCTAACGAGAAAGTATTGTTTGCTACCCACTATCTAGCTGGAGATGCAAGGGCATGGTGGAACAACGTTCACGCAATGACCGGAGGTCAGATAATGACTTGGGATGAATTCAAGGTCAAGTTCAGCAGAACCCATGTGCCACCGGGTTTGATCAAGAGGATGAGAGATGAATTCAGAGAACTAAAGCAAGGAAGGATGACATTAGTGGAATACCGTGACAAATTCTTGTCATTAGCTAGGTATGCACTGGATGAAATCGACACTGAAGCCAAAAAGAAAGAGAGATTATTGAATGGTCTGCACGATGAGATGCAGACAGTGTTAATCAATATCCCCTTTGCTGATATTGAAGCCTTAGTTGACTCTGCCATTCAGATGGAAGGAAAGATCAACCAAACCAATGAGAACCGCAAGCGCCACATGATGCATCAACCAGGAACCCACCATACACCAAAGTATCGCCCCAACCCATCTCCAGGATTTGCCCCAAGAACCAACAAACCCCCGATGAACCGTCCGACCTATCCCAACCGTGGAAACCCAAGTCCCGGAGGAAACCACAACAACCCCGGCAACTACAGCAATTTCACTCGTGCACCACCCAAGTTCAACAACAACAATGCCGCCACCAACCCCAACACTGCCCCAAGGACTGGAAGCAATGCTATGCCTGTTGCAGCGAAGGACAAGTCGCAAGTGACTTGTTATGAATGTGGAACCAAGGGTCACTATTCCAATGAGTGCCCTAAGAAGATTGCCGCAGCCCCTAATGCAAATGCCCCAGCTCAGCAGCAGCGTCGTGTTCAGCCCGGAAGAAGGTTTGCTCCAGGGAACTCGCTCAACCGCAACGGCCGTATTTTTCTCATGCATGCTGAACAAGCCCAAGAAGCGCCAGATGTCGTGCTGGGTATGTTTTCTGTTAACTCAGTACTTGCAAGAGTGTTGTTTGATTCTGGAGCATCGCACTCATTTGTCACTGAAGAATTTGCATGCACTAGTAAGATTCAACCAAACAAATTGAAGCATGTTATGATTGTTCAAATACCTGGTTCAACCACCAAAGCTAGGCAAATTTGCAAAGCCGTCCCTATCCGAATCCATGGCATAGATTTTTATGCTAATCTAATAGTACTCGGAACTAAAGGTTTGGAAGTAGTACTAGGAATGGATTGGATGTCCAAACACAAAGGATTAATTGACTATGCCAAGAAATCCATAACCATGACCAGTACAGCCGGAATATTAGTCGAGCATGTATCTGAAACCTTGCCCCGTCAATTCAATTGCAACAAGAGTATAGCCCAGCCAACCATTGACCAAGTCCGGATAGTCTATGAATACCCCGATGTATTTCCAGATGTTTTGCCCGGTATGCCCCCAGATCGGGATATCGAGTTTATCATTGAACTTATACCTGGAACCGAACCCATAGCCCAGAGACCATATAGTATGAACCCGTCTGAACTAGTGGAACTGAAGAAGCAACTGGATGCCATGCTGGAAATTGGATTGATTCAACCAAGTGCGTCACCTTGAAGATCACCTATCTTGTTTGTGGACAAGAAAGATGGAGGTAACCGTTTGTGTACGGATTATAGGAAGTTGAATGATGTCACTATAAAAAACAAGTACCCGTTGCCAAAGATAGAAGATTTGTTTGACCAGTTGACTGGTGCCAAAGTGTTTTCTAAGATTGATCTTAGAACTGGCTATCATCGACTCAAGATTCGCGCAGAGGATATTCCAAAGACTGCCTTTACCACCGGATACGGACTATATGAGTATACTGTCATGTATTTTGGATTAACCAATGCCCCCGCTTATTTCATGAAACTCATGAATAAGACTTTTATGGAATTCCTAGATAAGTTTGTCGTTGTTTTCATCGATGATATTCTAATTTATTCCAAGTTAGAAGAAGAACATGAGCTACACCTAAGGACCATTATTGGAACCCTTAGAGAGCATCAGCTGTATGCCAAGTTTAGCAAATGTGAATTCTAGTTACAGGAGGTAGGATTTCTCAGACATATTGTATCAGCCGGAGGAATTGCCGTTGACCCTGCGAAGGTGAAGCATGTTGAGGATTAGTAAGCCCCAACCACTCAAACTCAAGTTCGTGGATTTCTCGGATTAGCAGGATACTACCGCAAGTTCGTAGAAGGATTCTCGAGTATCGCCAGACCCATGACCCAATTGCTGAAGAAGGACAAGAAGTTTGAATGGACGAACAAATGTGAAGCTAGTTTTCAAGAACTCAAGAGAAGATTGATTTCAGCCCCAGTCTTGATCATGCCGGATATCACGAAGCCCTTTGATGTGTATTGTGATGCATCCAAGATCTGTCTCGGATGTGTGCTAATGCAAGAAGGCAAAGGTATATCTTATCTATCCCAACAACTGAAACAACATGAACAGAATTATCCAACCCATGACCTTGAACTAGCAGCCGTAGTTCTAGCCCTGAAGACATGGAGGCATTACCTGATGGGAAACCGTTGTGAGATTTATTCGGATCACAAGACCTTGAAGTATATATTCACTCAGAAGGAGCTAAATATGAGACAGAGAATATGGATTGAGCTAATCAAGGATTATGATCTGGATATTCACTATCACCCCGGTAAAGCCAATGTGGTAGCATTGAACTCCATGATTTTGAAGGAGCAACCAAGTCTGCACAAAAAGATAGAAGATTTCCGAATGGAATTAGTGAGTGAAGGATTTTTGGCTAGCATAGAACTTCAACCCACTTTGATCAGTCAGATCAAGGAGGCGCAGAAAGGAAATGCTAGTATCGATGGAATCAAACGGCGCATCGGTACAGGAAAAGTACCCAGATTCACAGAAGACGAAGAAGGAGTTCTGTGGTACAAAGGACGCCTTTGTGTACCAGCAGATTCGGAATTGAAAGAAGTGATTTTGAAAGAGGCCCATGATACTCTTTATTCTATCCACCCCGGAGTAACGAAGATGTATCAGGATTTTGAAGGAACAATTTTGGTGTCATAAGATGAAGAGAGAAATCGGAAGCTATATCGCCAAGTGTGATATCTGTCAGAGAGTCAAGGCGGGACATCAGAGACCCGCAGGACTGTTGCAACCATTACAGATTCTAGAATGGAAATGGGATTCCGTTGGAATGGACTTTATGACCGGATTGCCTAATTCTAGTAGGGGTAGTGACTCTATCTGGGTCATAGTTGGCAGATTGTCCAAAGTCGCCCATTTCTTACCAGTCAAGACCACATACCAGAGTTCGAAGCTAGCAGAGTTGTACATCTCTAGAATCGTCAGTTTGCACGGGGTCCCCAAGAACATTGTATCGGATTGAGGAACCAAGTTTCCCTCTAGATTCTAGAAGAAAGTCCAAGAAGGTTTAGGAACCCGACTAGATTTCAGCACCGCGTATCACCCTCAGACCGATGGAAAAACATAGCGAGTAAATCAAATACCCAAAGATATGTTGAGAGCATGTGTGCTAGAGTATGGATCTAAATGGGAAGACTGTCTGCCTTTCGTAGAATTTTCATACAATAACAGTTACCAAGCTAGTTTGCAAATGGCCCCATTTGAATTCATGTATGGAAGGAAGTGTCGCACCCCTTTGAATTGGTCGGAAGTAGGAGAGAGTCAGATTTTCGGACCCAACATCCTACGAGAAGCAGAAGAGAAAGTCCACAATATTCGTGAGCACCTCAAGAACGCCCAGTCAAGACAGAAGAGTTACGCTGGCAAGAGACGTCGAGACCTCGCTTTCAATATCGGAGATTTCGTGTACCTTAAAGTGTTGCCTTTGAAAGGAATGCAATGTTTCCAGCTCGAAGGAAAGTTAGCCCCCAGATATATCGGACCCTTCAAGATTCTGAATCATCGAGGAGAGGTACCATACCAATTGGAGCTGTCAGAGGAAATGTCAGCAGTGCACAATGTGTTCCATATATTGTTACTTTGCAAATGCCTTGAAATTCCGGAGAAGACTGAAGTTTTCAAGAACATTGATCATCAGACCATAGAGATCAACGATGACCTGACCTATCCCGAGGTACCCATCTGTATTTTGGAAGAAGCTTTTAGAACCACCAGGACCCGAAGCATCAAGTTTCTCAAGATTCAGTGGAGCAACCACACTGAAGAAGAAGCTACTTGGGAGCGCGAAGATCACATCAGGACGGAGTTTCCCGGTCTCTTTAAATCCTAGGTAATCTTTTTCTTCCTTTTTCAAATATCGGGACGAGATTTTATTTAAGGGGTGAAGGTTTGTAACATCCCAAAAATATAAAACAATGATCATCAAACTCTAATCACTAAAATTAGGGTTAACAAAAACTTTGATTAATTAAAATCATATGAATGCATGTGTGAATGAGATGATTTGATAAATGCATGGATGAACTTGTGTGATTAACCTAAATAGCAATAAATGGTTTAAAGATGAATATAACATCATCTAAAACATTTCCAAGCAGAAACCAATCAAGAGAAAATAAAAAACAATTCAAATAAAGAAAATGGTCATTTTTGCCAATCTTGCTCACTAGGTCACTTTGAGTGTTTCTATTCCAAGATTTCAAACAGAAACTTTCCCAATTCTTTTCACCCCTTGATAGAACAAGTAAAAGTGAATCAAAGCCCACCTTTCAAACTTACATAAACAATTGGCAACCTTATTCAAATCACATTTCAAAATTGAATCTTTGTCATATGTGAAGATAACCCATTTTAAAAACCCAACCAAACCAGTGCCCCTTGACTAATCCAACTAACCGGACACTCCCTAGTATGTGCCTAGCAAACCCACCAAGTTTGAATCCAAAATTCAAATTTGAATCTCTTGCGGCCATTTTATCGAACACCTTGCAGATACAAATCAAACAAACATCAAACACTATAGTGTGCAGTAATTTTGGCCTAACTTGTTCCCTATCTAGCTCACTCTACACCCTCAGTAGATCATCTAACTTGTTTAACCCCTCTAGCTCACTGTAAACCAGACCATGCCATTAATGGCAAGCATGCTGAGCCTCACCTTGCCACCCCATTGTCCACAGCAAGCTAGGAGCAGCACCAAGCCTAGCAATCATGTCTAGCAGGCACTCCATCGTCCACCGCCACTCCCTGTCCCAGCCTCGAGCACTGCCAGCACCTGGACCACACAACAAGACCATGCCAAACCTTTCTGCGTGCGAGCCGAGAGCGTGCTAGTGCGCCACCCTTGACCAGCACCCATAGACCGCGCGCCTCCCTTGCCGCGTGCGTGCGTGATCACCACGCCCCAGCAACCCCGCAGACATGCCCCTTCTCTGCCATGCGGACAACGCACGCTGTGTGCCATTAAAATCGCCGCCGGACCCGCCCAGAGCATCGACGCGTTCCGACCGATCAGCACCGCCCAATGCCTCGCCACCACGCCATTGAGCTTCTCTAGGGAGCAAAGCACCGCCCCTACCGTCGCCCATGCCAGTAGCACTATGTGCCGTCGACCACGACGAGCTCAGCCCGCGCCCATCGGTCCCCTTTAGCCACTATAAATAGAGGCCTCCACCGCTTGTTTTCTTCACACCAATTCACTCCCCTCTCCCTCAGAACCACCCCACCTCACTCCCGGAGCAAGGCGAGCAGCGCATCGTCAGAATTTGGCCGGAGCCCGCCGCTGGTGGAGGAGAAGGGATCCGTCGATTGGATCCGCCCCAGGAGAAGCTGATGGTACCAGGAGAACCACCATCGTCGACTTCGTCATTCTCCCCCGTCGCCGACCATCGCCTGAGCCCCGGTGAGCCTCTCACGACCCCCACCTGCCGCGCTAGGGTTCTGTCTCGCCGACGCTGCCCGACGTGGACGATGAACCAGAGCCGTTCGATTAGAACTAGATCCCACGGTCCACATTGCCCCGTATCGCTTCACCCCTCACCGTCTCACTGACGCGTGGGGACATCCACTAAACCAGCCCGCGCGTGAGCTGTGCATAGTGGGCCCACCCAGTAAAACATCCTCCCGTGACCCAACAATTCAAATTTACTTTTATTCATTTATTTTCAAACACAGTTTTGTACCTAGATTCAAAAATCATCCCACCTCGATTCACTGAACCAAAATGCATGAAACCAATTTTGTTAGAAAGGTACTGAAATGCTTAATCCAAGCCCGTTGGATTCAAACCATTTGGATGTATATATCAACCATGGTCAAACTAACAAGGCAGAAGCTTTTCTGCATTCAAACATTTTTCAAAATTCAACCATAAGAGTTTTTGAGTTGATTCCGACTCTCAAAAATCACATTTCATCATACCTTTCAGAATATATAAGAACATATGGGTTTACTTGCAGATATAATGTTCAAGTAATAAAAGAATGCCACATAGGCATTTCTAGTCACTTTATTTAATTAAAATAAAAAGGTTAAACTTTATTAAATTGTGACACCACTTTAAATCAATTCCCATGTACTGAAATATGTGGTGATGACATGTTTCAACATGATCCCATGTTTGAGTTGGAGAATATTAAATATTAAGTAGTTTCTCAATGAGTAGAAATTACTTTTCTCAAATTAAAATAAATAAGACAAGTGCTTTAATCTTGTAATGATAGTGATGATGATAGATCATATAGTGTGAACCTTTGAGTGATGTTTACAAATAGTTAAGTATTGTTTGGTGATTGTGTACCTCGTATTTATTTATAGACGCTAGTACCGACCAAGGATACGAGGAGGAAGGAGGATACTACGAGGAAGAAGCCGAGGAGAACTTCAACCACTGCTCTGCACAAGGCAAGCTAACCCTTGCAAGATACCCTACTTATGCAAGCCTAATGCTACTAGTTGAATGAGAAAGCTATTAACTTAGCAAGCTTACACCCCTTGATACCCAATCCTAGCTTTACTTGCAAGCTTAATACTTTATTTTCTTTATCAAAGCTTTCTCTTAGAGTTTACATAGTGACTTGTAGATTCTAGAAAGATAACTGAAGGTCGCATAAAGAGCATAAAACATGGCCTAAGTTAGATAATCTTGATGTCATCCTAAGGCATGAGATTGAACCTAGCTAATCCCCACTTATTTATTACCCCTCATTAAGTCTTTACCCCCACTTGTAGATGCTAGTGCTAAGCATAAAACTTGATCAAATTTAGATGGGAATACTTGGTGAAAATGGTTATGAAAATGATGAGTCATTCTACTGAAATGTTTTCACATGTGTTCTTGAACACCAGATGATTTTGATGATGAAAATGTTGAGGCATCAGCCTTAGCCCTTTATAAAACTGATGGTTGTCTGGATGCGATACCAATCCAATCTTACCGTACAACCACAATACCTGAAAATTGGGTAGGGCTTGACTGGAAATTTATATACCTTAGTATGGGTTCCTTACGGCCAAGGTCTGAGCTGAGGCTACCTTGTGAAGACTGTCCACCTGTGCAGTACCCAAGATGACAGTTGGTCATGGTTGGGAGGCCAAACTTACAGGAGATGTGCCTATACTCGGGCATGTAATTGAAAGGTTAAGATTGATTATCCGCATACTAAGTATGGTAAATTTATGATTGTTCTTGATGGATGTATCGAATGTTGTGGTGAAAGTGTACAATCTCTGCAGACTGTCAAACTATTCGAATAGCCGCGTCCACGGTTATGGACAGTTGGAGTGGCCATACTGTTCCCCCGTCAGATATTTTCAAAATGACTTATGAAATAATTTATGACTTTTACTTGACCACAACAGAGTTGTGACATGAAATGCAAGTTCCCACTTAGGTGTTATAAAACTTTCAACTAGCTATATTTTCTTTTGAACTTTGTAGAGGTAAATCTGGCTTTTTGCAAAACAACCCTAGAGCTTAGTATCCTACTACAAAAACCCCCTTAACTTGTTTGTATTAGTTTGCGAGTACTTAAAGAGTACTCATGGCTTTGTCCCTGGCTATTCTCGTGGCCAGACTATGAAGAGGATTATCAGGATGACGGACCGCAGGAAGGTTACGACAACTAGGATCATCTCCCATCGTCAGCATTTCCTGTGACCATGAAGATGGAGCTTCGCCCATGCTATCGTTATTATTACGTTATTCCGCTGCTTGAATTGTATTAAGAACTGGATCATGAGATCCTTATTTGTATAAGACCTTATGTATGGTTTTTAATGGATGATGTACTGTGATATCCAAATCTGTTATGTCTCACAAAAATGGTAATCCTGGTATTGCGATGTATGGCATAACAGGCATCTGGGATTAAAAATCCGGGTGTTGAGAAAGTTCCTCTAAGCATTGATCAGGTGGTTTACCATAAGGAATATCACCTCCATCAAAATGTTGGAGAGAGTGTACCTCAATAGTGGATGAGAGGGAGATTGGCTTACATAATTTTTCGATAGGAGGTAAATTCTTCACATCTTCAGATTTAATACCCCTCTCCTTAAGACATTTCTTAGCTTATTTCATCACATCATCATTTAGTTCAATCACTCTCCTCTTCTTTGGTGTTGGTGTTGGGGTTGGTTCAGGAACAATTGGTTTAGGTGTTGTTGACTCAGGTGTAATTGGCTTAGTTGTAATCCAATCATCATAATTCTTGCATATTTTAGCCATTAATTCCTCAGCTTCTGCGAGATTTCTTTTCCTGAAAACACAATCAGCAAAACTATCCAGGTATGTCCTAGATTCACCAGTTAGTCCATTATAATATATATCAAGAAGCTCATTTTTAGGTAATGGATATCCAGGATGTGAATGAATCAAAGCACAGAACCTTGACCATGACTCAGGCAATTTCTCCTCTTCTCCTTGTTTAAAATCAAAAAGTTTCTGCAAAACAGCATGTCGAGCACTAGGAGGGAAATATTTCTTATGTCGAGCACTAGGAGGGAACTATTTATCCTCTTCTCCCTATTGTCGCTGGTGCCATACTTGATCGATTTTAGGGCGATGAAGGATCCGTTGGTAGGGTGATCTTGTAGTGTCCTTTGTCATTGGTAGCTCCTTTGGTTTGCTTGTCTTAGTGTCTCTTCATTTCGGGATCTCCATCTTCATAGTCTCCAAGTAGAACTTTGTTTTTGAAAACGGAACATTTGAAGTAGATGAGATATAGAGTAATTCATTTTCAAATCGTTTAAGTCAAAGAAGATGAGATAAGAAATCTTTCGAAAGGCTTTTGAGAAAATAGTTTTTGAAAGCCAGTGTTTTCAGAAATAGGGGTTGTCCTGTCTAACGTCCATGCTAACTAAGCTCTCCTACAGTCAGGATGGCTCTAATACCAAGTCTGTGGCACCCCGGATTTACGTTCCGAGAATAGTTGTTAGGCATACAATTCATGTTCCCATGATCAGTGAGCCGTGAGCATAACCGACCAGTATCATTACAACATCCATAAAGTAACGATTACAAACTTACAATGTGGCCGTTATGGCGGTTACAACACAAATAGAGGAAGTCTTCAAGCGCAGAGCCCATGTCATGCCTTAACCTATATGCAACTGACTGGGAAGACGGCTTAGCTCGCATAGATGTCAGCAACCTCCATAATTCCTCTTGCTTGTGAAAAGTCTGGCCAAGTAAATATCCAGGGACAATGTCAGCGAGTAATTTGAATGTACTCGCAAACTACCTTAAGAAAAAAATAACAAAGGATATGCAATATGGCTGTGGTAGGATGGCTCCATAAGAGTTTCTTTTATAAATTAGTTTCTCTTGTAGATATAGCATATTTCTATATCTTTGTTGAAAAACTTTTTTTAAACATTTGGAAATATTTTTGGAAATTTTTAAGAAAACACTAGGATTTGGGTCACCCATTTGTTTTTCCTCCCTGTCATCCCATGAAAAAACTCCTTCCTCCTTTTTCCGACCATCCCATGGTTAAAACATTTTCAATCCATTGCTTTTCCGAAGTCCTTTTTGAAATCAAAACCATCACCCGCCGGCAGCCACCATCACAATCGTCCATGACCGAGGACTCAGCTATTCGAATAGATTTACACTCTGCAGAGGTTGTACACTGTACCCACACCATCCGATTACCCGTCCCTGACTACACCAATCGTGGGTCGAATAACCGGTCAAGACCTTTCAGATGTCTTCTCCAATACAAGTGCCTACCCTATGAGGATAATCCCCTCAAAACAGGGATGCCCTATATAGTATAAAGCCAACCGGAGCGTGTTTTGCACCTCGACGGGTGTGCGCTTTCAATGTGGGGCTCATTGTATTGTCTGGCCATCCTTAGACAATATGTACCTTCCCCAGGCCGATGTTTCACATGGGCCTTTACAAGTGAAGGCACAGCCTCCGGGATTTTTTCCTCCCCCGTAGTAGTGCAAGGAACTTATAGCAGATTATAAAAACTTCCAGCATCGCCCCGTCCCATTCCAGAGTAATGTGGTTGCACGGGTTAATTGTTCTGGCATACAAAACTGCACAACCCAACGTGTTTTCGTAAACATTTTTCCTCCATCTTTGTCCAACCTTTTTGTAAAACAAAACCTTTATGATTTTTCCACTTCACTTGGTAGGCCAAGCCTCACCAAGATTTTCAATTGAAACATTTTTGTAAGCTTTTCCGGGGTGTTCCCATCCCATAGTTTTGCTTTGGATAAAACGGGGTTTCAACAAGGGGCATGGTGTTATACACCATCTATCCTACTAGGGACAAATAGGTGTCATCCAAGGGTCCGTACCTAATGGTACCGAGGTGGTAATAGTCTAGAGGGGACACACATTCCCACATATAAAACATAAATAGGTAAACTATGCAATTTAAGTAAACCATTTGAATAACATGGATAAGTATAAAAATAGGATAGGGGTTGTATGAGCAAGAAGGTGGCTTGCCTGTGACTAGAGAGATGTCCCGTGACTTATTTATAAAACTAGAATACCGATAATAATAATGATAACAATAATAATGCTCAGAGGCTTCCTTCTTCTCGACGGCACACAATCGCAACTATCGTCGTTATCGAGCATACATGCACACAAACAATACACCAATCAATTCGAAGCAGACAAGTATTCATACATATAGTAAGCAAAGGAAAAACACGTTTATAGATCATTAAGGGTTGAGGACTTTGTTTTGGATACAAAGGTAATGCTTTGATTGCATTGGTGGATTTCCTATTTAAGATTTATAGTCAAAAAACTAGCTAGATAAGGGGTTTTAGAGAAAGGACAAGTTCTGCATGCTATCATTGTATAAAAATGATATCATCAGAAGATATTGACAAAATGAAACCAA
This sequence comes from Avena sativa, assembly GCA_916181665.1. Lineage (NCBI taxonomy): Eukaryota > Viridiplantae > Streptophyta > Magnoliopsida > Poales > Poaceae > Avena > Avena sativa. Next base: position 20,504,784 of record OV702282.1, on the reverse strand, counting down.
CAAAAGTGGTTTCACTATTTTATCAAATACCATCGATTTATAATGATTTTTATAGTGAATAAAACTCTGGTGTTAGGAAATAATTCACCCGAATTTTTCTGGAGTTACAAAAGTTATTTCCTTGGGTGATTAGATAGTATTTGATGGACTGATTCACTGAGAGTTGGAATTACCTCAAAACAATTAATAGAATGCCCTCAGGAAAATCCCAAAGGCAGTTGCATGGTTTTTTGTCTTTTCACCAGATTAAAATTATAAGGGCCTTTGATGTTAGTCCAAAAAAAAGTTAGGTAATTTTAATAACTTTCTGTAGAAATTGGCATAACCCTTTTTGGGTTTACAGAACTAAAGATGTGAATTTATTGATAAATTACCTATGCATAGAAAAGGTTAATTCACAAAAATTCAAAGAGAGCTCAATAAATTTTGGGCTCATGGGTTTTGATATGTATCTGTATGTAGATGTATATAGAGTTGGAATTAGGTCAAATCCATTTCTGGTTTTGCCTAGAGAATTATCTAAATTCATAAATGCCCTATTTTTGTCATTTTTCCTACAGGTAATCTAGGAAACAATTTTGAGTAGGGCTAGGGTTTCATGCATGGGATGACTAACATCTTTCTGTACCAATTGGACTTACTCCATTTGGATTTACCAAACTCCCTAAAATCATTTATTAGTGGAAGGAACACAGTTGGATATTTTATTTTCTAGGATTTATCTATACAATATTTTGGTCCAAAACCAAGTCTGCATGTTAGAGTGGAGACTTAGGTACCTATGAAAAATAATATCTAAAATTATTTAGACATTTCCATTTTCATTTCGAATTAATCCAAACAAGTATCTTCCAGATCTAAATTTTAGTTGAAAAGGAAGAGGGCAGGGGGTTCAACAGGCCAAATCCAGAAAGGGAAATGGGCCGCACGGTGGTTAGCCGACCCAGCTCGCACTGATGCATGCGGGAGGCCAAATTCAAAGGGCCACAACGGGGCCCAGAGGTTAGCAGGTGCGAGGCGTTGAAGGGGTAAGGAGGATCCTAGGCCGTTCGATTAGAGTCGATCTGACGGCCCCTACTCTATCTTCCTCTGGCCAACGACAGTGAGCAGAAACCCTAGCTAAGAGTTTGCGGCTCGAGGGGGCTCACCTGAGCGGCGGAGTCGGGAGGGGTCTAGGGCGAAGCGGCGGTCGTCGCCAAGTAGAAAGAGGGGCGGTGGGAGGGGGTTTGTCCTCGGGAGAGGCCTCGCATGGAGACGACCGAGGCGAGCTCGTCAGTGCTCATCGGAGTTGGTGCCTGTGGTGCCTGCATGTCAAAAATAGGGACATGGTTAGGTAGAGGAGGATGATGAGGTCTCAGTACGGTGACATGCAGAGGGAAGGGAGTGTAGGAAGGATCCCACGTCTCAGATCTTGAGAATGGCAGAGGGGGCCTTTGCTCTCTTCTCTTGGCCAGTTTAGAGCTAGGGAGAGGGAGAGGGTGCTCCGGGGAGGTAAGCTAGAGTGGGAGGAAGCAAATGAGGGACGAGAGACGGGATGTGCTGGCACGTGGCCTTATAAACCGAAGTGAGGGTCTACGATGGAGAGAGTGTAGGAGGGCAAGAGAGAGGAGGGGAGGGCCAGCCATTGGGAAGCAAGGGTAGTGGAGAGGGGTGTGTGGGGCCATGCATACGACCCGAGAGGACAAGGGAGGGCTGGGGTGGAGATATTTTCAAAGTTTGTAATAACAAGTCCTCTCTCTCTTTCATCCAAGCACTAATGACAAGAGAGGGGTGTGCTACAGTAACTTGGCTATAGTGCACGACAAGGAGGGAGTAGTGTGGTGCTATGCAAGCTTGGCTGGATCAAGTTGATGTGGGGTTTGGATGATTTTCATTTGAGAAAAAGCTTGATTGGAAGAAGTGATCCAAATAATGGTTGTGAAAGAAGTTTAAAAATTTGCATTGAGGAATGTGGGGAAAAGGTACTGGTAGGTAGAGGATGTCAATTCCTCTTATCAAGATTTATTTGGGATTTTTCTAATGATTAAAAGTCCACTTAAAACCATTTATTCAAATAGTGCAGAAATGGTTTCTAGAAGCTCGTTTGATATTTTTACATTGCACAAGGTGTATTTTTTAATGTAATATGGTCCTAAATACCATGTTACACATTGGAGAATTTTTTTTGGAATTTATTTGGAAGGAAATTTATTTTTAATGAATTATTTCTTGTTTCTGCCATTTAAAAAAAGGGCAAAAAGAAATAATAAAAGATCTCAAAAATAATTATTTTTTAGTTGGAAAGATGGGATATGATATATAGGCATCATATGTGCCTTGTTTTTTCAAAGTTATGTGGATAAACACAAACTTGCCTTTATAGGAGGGATTTTTAGAATTTTTCCAGATAATGAATTTAAATAGTTTGAGGATCCAAATAATTATGGGAATTATTTGGGGAATTAGCATAACCAAGGTAGATGATGTAAACTTGATTTATACATCACTGTCCACTTGGGTTTTGAAGTATTTTTGTGAAATGGGAAGAAACTAGTTTTTTCGGAATCTAGGGTTTTGTTATTTTCATGCCACCAAAACATGGTTGGATTAGTGAGCTCATAGCTCACCTTGATACAAGGTTATATAGATGATCTTGGAAGCAAGGGTTGGGCTTGGTTGAATTTGAGGTGGTCTAGAAGAGCTGGCAAACTTTGTTGAAAATAAGGCTGCCATAACAGAGTTGTCATGATGCCTCATAAACCATGGGGGTTTAAGAAGCGCAAGGTTCCAATGGAAACAAGGGAAGTGGGGATTGATAGTCCATGATTAGTAGATCATAATCATGCAAATATTTGGTCAAGGGGAGGTGGCATATAGATGTGAGCTTCTGCCAAAGTAGGTAAGATGATATGATTTGCAGAAAAGATTATTATCTTGACTACAAAACCATCATGGAGGAGTGGGAAAAAATGGATTAACCAAGGGAAAGAGTGGGATTTGTTAGTACTAATGAGGTACTATAAGATGGTTCAAGTACATTCTCAATAATGCACATAGGTTGGGAAAGGTAGATCTCGAAAGACTGAATCTAGATAAGGATTCTGGACTTAGCCATTTTGGCAAATTTAGGGTTTTAGACTAGATTACAAGAGGGAAACAAACTGGGGAGTGGCAATGGTTTATCCTTCCCATCAAGTGGTTGATGTTGAGGTATATATTAAGTAGAGGGGATCCATACTTGGATTGGGTCTTCACTGAGTAGAATGCTATCAAAAGGGATTATCCCTGGATTGATCTGATTAGGAGATGTGATGGCCACTTTAGTGGCTTAGGATAGATCCAGATTTGGATGCTTGGTTTGAGATTGATGATCACAAACATAGATTGGGTCCTAATGGATGAGCTACTAGATGAGCTCACTCTAGTTCTTAAGCAAACATGGCAATTAGCAGATCGAGACAATTCATCAGACAGCAGATCCAGGCAATTCATCTTATCAAACTTATCCAACTACTACCAGGGTTGCCATCAAGCCTAGCTTGAAGTAAGGATGGGTATTTTGAATTGGTTGTGCTTTGAAGTAAGGTAAGTACCTCTTGGTATTTCTACCAAGATTGGAATGAAAAGGTTTTGAATAAAGGTTTTGGAAAACCTAGGGGTAAGAGTAGTTGAGAGTTCTGTATTGAAAACATAGGGAGATTATATATAGGTCTCCATAGTTTTGTTAAAGGAAACTAACAAAGTATTTTGTTTTATCAAAGTCATCTTGGCTCAGTTTTGAGATGCCAGAACATTTGAGAATATTAAAGATGAGCCAAGACACCTCTTTTGGAAAAATATTTTTTGTTAACTAGTATTGAGATAAGGAGTATATCACTTAATACACAATCAGTTGCATGAACACAAGCAAACAAGTAAGAAAGAATTGCACACTTAGTAAGAAAAGTTTTTGTTCCCCCTAATTTGTGCCTTTTTGACAAAATATCAGGGTTCCTCATGCGCAACATCCTGGCGATGTATGGGATCGAGTGCTCCCGCCATGGATGCTCTCGTTGTTATCCCTACTATGTGCTCCCAGGACACGAGCTCACGTGCCGGCATGACGCGTGCAGCTGCACGAAGCCTGGTGTCCTGCCGGCAAAGCTCGTGGTCCACCTTGCAAGGGATCACCCGATTGAAGTGATTAGGCTCTCCTATGGGTACTCCATTCTTCTCCAAGATCAGGTGCCATTCCCTGAGCCGGTATGCCACCAGCTTGTTTTGCATGGGGGACGGCTCTGTTTTTGTCTTGACCATCACCGCTCACGTTCCGGGAACTGTCCCTGGGCCCACCATCTCCGCTGGTATTCTAGGAACCGTCCCTAGGCCCACCTTCGTGTCTGCAGTATGCGTCAGGTAGGTCTCATGCGCATGGCTGATGTACACTGTGAGTATGTGGTCGCACGCCCAGCCGCCATCGTCTGATGCAGTGCATGTAAGGGCCATGTCGCCGAGCTGCCCGATGCCAACGAGGTGGAGTTTACGGACCTAAGGTCGGTCCTTTGTGTGCCATCCAAGTACCTTGTCGATGCTGGACCGGCCAAGCAGATCAATTTCTGCATTTGCATCAAGAAGACTGACATGGAGTTGTAGATCTTATGTTGTGCTTAAATGTAAGCCGTAATCAATACTAATCTGGTGTGGAGAGCTTACTTGTCGGACGAATGTATGTTAGTTGCAGTTCTATAATACTCCTTGGTGTAATACATGTTGTTATATTTATCTATAAATTTGGTCAAATTTGATAAAGTTTGACTTAAGAAAAAGATAGAAGTACACTTATTTGCAGACCAAGGGAGTATTCCTTAATAATCGCGCGTGCTCCACCTGTCAGTGTCACGCTTTCCATGTGCCGCGCACATAAGACGTTAAATGTGTTCGTGTTATAACAAATGTTGGATTTTGTTGGTAGGGTTGGCATTCTTTAATTCTCCCCTTCCCCTCGAAGCCATTTTCCTCACTCCATCCCTTAGCCGCTAGCAAGCGGTGCGCCATCCCACCAGCGACCTCTCCCGCCGCCAACCCGCTCCTCCACCTCCTTCTCGTCATGGCTTCGCAGGGAGACGACCAGGAAACGCGTGAAGATCACAGAGATGGCGAAAGAAACGTGAGTCGTCTCATACCTTACATTTTATGGGGATTTATTTATTTTGAGCTAGATCTACTCGGATTACTCATGTACGTCTGGTGTGCTACGCCGTCGTGACTTTTTACGACTCTGATTATCACGGTTTAGTGGGGGAGAGAGTCCTCCCCGTTGTAAAAAACATGAGATTGTGGTCACTAAATTTGTAGCATTCGAGGGACGCAACACAGGTAGGAGGTTTTTTGGGTGTGGGCAGCGTGAAGCGTGGCCAACCAAAAGTTGCGGCGTTGTCAAATGGGTAGATCCGTAGTGGCCACTGTCTATGCAGAAATCGCTAGATAAACTATGGGAGATGTCGTGGTATTGCCGACGAGTACGCCATGGAGGGGTCCTCACAGTGCGTGTTTAGAGACGTGGGGGGAAGGCGGACGGTTGACGGGTACGAGGTAACACAGCTTACCCAGGTTCAGATCCCACGACGGTGGCGGAATCCTACTCCTGCTATAAATCACTATAAGGGCAATACACCGAGTTACAGAGATAGGTTCGCTGTGCGAGGTTGTATGAGTCGATGCCCTAAAGGCTCCCATAGGCCCGACTTATATAGTCGCCAGTTCCTAGGGTTACAGGGAAAAGTCCTAGCCGGACAGGTTATAGAGTCCTACACCGTCTATTACTAGCCTTGTGTATCTTGCACTCCAAGGCTCCGGGTACGTCGGTGACTCCAACCGTAGCCTTCCTTTATCCGGCATGGGCCTCCCTTCTGGATCCATCTAATTGGGCCGCCCAGCAGGCCATAGGCCATGCTACCAACTGTGGGCCACCCAGGTTATCCGGATAAGTGACATGCTATGAGGATACCCATATAGCATATCCCCAATAGTAGCCCCCAAAGAACTCCGAGATCTTGCGCCGTCTTGCCTCTCCGTGTGGAATGCTTCGTCTAGATGGATGTCGGCAAATCGTCAAGCAATATCTTGTAGTCCTCCGAAAGAACCCTGCAAGGCTTTCTCCGTCTTCAATATGTAAGTCGGAGAAATGTTGAATCTTCCATCGTACTCTTCCGTAGCCGGACTGGATCCATCCATGCCGGAATCTTCTGATGTGACAGCTCATCTGCCTATGCCAGCTAGGACGACGTAGGCTTAGGTCAGCGACGCCTCGTAACTCACACATGCAGAGAACGCAATCATGTCCGATTTTCCCGCACGAGCGATACAAACCGTTGGCGGCGACGGTTGGAGACGTGGCGAAATTTCCGCGCATGTTCGCGAACACGTTGTCTACGTGACAACCGTCCGATCAAGCTGCACGAATCTTGACGCTGGAGATGATAAATAGTAACCGTGGTGGAATTTCCACTTTTTACCTCATTCTCCTCGCACCGTCTTCTTCCTCCAGCGCGCGCCCCCTCGAGCTCTCCGCGCCTAACTCGCGAAAAAACCCTAGCCTCCAACCCGCACCAGTCACACCCAACCTCACTCCATGGCCAACAGCAGCACCTTTCCCTCCATGGCGGCGTCAAACGAAGCCGTTGCAAAGACGGCGAGCTCCATTGTCGTGCCTCCGGAGGGCCTAGTCATCCCCGCATCGGCGGTGATCGAGTCCACCGGCGGCGACCTTAATCTAGCGGCACTGGAGCCATTGGAGGAGGAGCCAGATTCGCACAAGGGCGACTGGCGCGGCTATATCACGGACCGTGATATCCAAGAGATGATCGCCGAGGGCTACCTCCCTGCGACGGAGGGGCTCGCCTGGCGGGCGGCGCCAGCCGACGAGGTTACACCTTCTCCCCAAGCCGGAGAAAAGGTGTACCTCAAAGCCCAACTGGTACGTGGCGTCTCCCTGTCCATCTCCAACTTCTTCCTCTCCGTCTTGAATCACTATAGAGTCCATCCCCAGAATCTTTCCCCCAATAGTATCTTAGTGCTTAGCAACTACGCGGCGCTCTGCGAGGGATACTTAGGGATAAGGCCTAGGTTAGACCTCTTTGTGTACTTCTTCACCTTCAAACGTGAAGCCGGACATAGCAAGGAAGAACTCAGGAACTGCGGCACCATAAGCTTCAAGATTCGACCTGGCCGGCGGTTCCCCGACATCATCGGCCACGAATCTTGCAAAAATTGGCAACGGACGTACTTCTACGGCCCAGACATCCCTCTGGCTGGTCGACAAGTAATGTACCCGGACTTCATTGATGGAGCCGTCGATGAAGCCTCGTCATGGAGATCCCAGGCCTCCCTTCCCTCCGACCTCGATGCTTCCCGCGCCATAAGGCAGATAGAATGGTTCGTAGAGACGGGTTTGACCGGCTTGGACCTAGCCATGTGTTGGTTCATCAGGCGAATCCAACCTCTGCAGCACCGCGCGAAGCTCATGCACGAGTATACCAGCGACCGAAGGGATAGCCTCCGCATCTCCGTGGACAACTTCTCGAGCGACTCCGTCAAGCTCCATCTTAAGGACATCATCAAGGTGAAGGATAAGAAGCGTGGCTTCACCATCACCTATGACATGTTCATAGATGGCAAGTGCCCAAAGGTAGGTATTTATTTTCCGTGTACGACATATACTCTAGTTCTTCCGTCTTGCAAGTGTCATCTTATCTAACATGGTGATTTCTCACTTAACAGCTTAGCAATCTAGAGGAAGGCAACTTGGCTACCCAAATCTACGATCCAAAGATGAAGGAAGTCATGGTCGTGTCCGACGACGAGGCTCCGTTGGCGCGAAAGGGGAAGAGCTCCACCTCTGACGCTGCCAACGGAGGCAAGATGAAGAAGACGGAGGGTGGAGCCTCCAAGAAGACTACCGCCGCCCTGGAGGCGGAAAAGAGAAAAGTTATTGGGATCCCCTTTGCCAAAGCACCCCCACTTGTGTAAGCTTCTCTTCCTTCGACATTGTCTATTTATCTGTCTTGCTCCTGTACTTATGCATTTTGCATGTTTCAGGAAGAAAGCCACGACCAGCCTCAAGAAGACCTCCAAATTGGGGGATTCTAGAACTATCAAGGACATGCTGCATCGCGACGCATCTCCCGCCATCGCCCCTACCACTCCCTCCGTCAAGCCTTCGTCTGCCCCGACAAGCTCACAAGCTAAGGAGGCATCTGGCCCTTCCGCCATGGAAGTGGACTCAGGTGCCTCTACCGAGGTTGCAGTTGTCAGCGAGAAGGCAACGCAGGAGAGTGCCGCCCACCAAATGGTTGAAGCTCCGGCTAAGGATGCCATCAGTGGCGGTAAGGCGATGGTGGAAGCAGGTACCTCTGCCATTGGCGGCGCCCCCGCACCCAAGAAAACCATAGCCTATCCGAAGATAGTCTATCCGGTACTTACACCGGGTAGCACTGCTTTGGTCCCTGGTGCGGCGCCGACATCTCCGACGTGCGGTCTAGAGGAGCTCCGCCGGGAAGCAGAAATCTTGCAAGGAAACAGCGAATGCCAAGCTGCTGGCAGAGAGTGATACGAACCTCAAGATCACCGCACTTGTAAGTTTTCTTTGCCTTTTGCATTTCATATGAGTATCCCACTATAGCCCCCAAGGATGTAGACGGAAAAACCATAGGTTTTTGCATCTATATGCTCTAAGAGTGACTAAGTTAGAAAAGCTCTTGAAAGAACATGTTTGGCCCCCATGTGTGGTTTTGGTAATTAATGACAATCTTTATGGACTAATGTGTGTATTAAGTTATACTTGTAGGATTTGTCCATTGGCATCGCTTGGAGCATGTGTTGGCTTCAAGGTCGATGAAATGCAAAGAAGATATGTTGTGCAAGCTCAATTTGCGAGGTCGATGATGATAAATCAAGAAAGGCGTTCCATCTTGAGAAGATCAAGTTCGTCTACATCGAGATCAAGTGGAATGCTCAAGGCAAAGGTATAATCTTGATAGGTTTTCCATTTTGCCGGTCTCATCTTGTGTGTGGGAGACCGGGTTTAGGATAGTAACCGTACTATCAAGAGGGGCTCTCGAATGAGTAATTCGGTCACATCGTTCGGAGAGAGCTCAAACCTTTGCATACTTGCATCATCATATTTGGTTGCTATTTGGTCTTATCCAAGTGAGTATTTAGAGCTTGTGGTAATCTCCATAACAAGATCTTGTTCATCAAAATCGGATCTTCCGTTTACATCTTGTTGCCATTTTGATCTTGATGGCTTTCCGGTTTCTCACCAAGTGAGGTATCTCACATTATTATACTTGATACATTCTCACTTGGTGATAACCAATATTTCCAACGCAACTGGAATCGGGTCAATCGGAGCTCCCAATCAAAAGTTATCGCAGATTGAATATTGGCTGTTATTCGATTCAAAAAGAAAAAGAAAAAGGGTATTTTCTGGGCCGTCTGGTACTACCGGGCCCAGTACCGGACGCGCCTAGTGCGCGTAGCCCATTTTCTGTCTGGCCGGTTGCCGCTGCCGCCACTACCGGACCGACCCGGTAGTACCGCCCGGGTGGGCCGGTACTACCGGCCGGCCCATCCGGCTCGCCCTTTTTTGCTGGCCCTGCGCTACGCCCTCCTGGGCTGCCTCACTTCCGCTTTCCTAGCCCGCAGTGGCGCCGCCGCTCACGCGCTCCGCCAGATCCTGCCCGCTCGACCCCGCGCGGGCTGCCCCGCTGCGCCCGCCGCTGCTCCCGCGTGAGCGAGCTGCCGCCCCGTGTTGACCCGCCCCCGCCGCTCGCTGGGCCACGCTTCGGTCCCTCGCACGCATGCTGCCTCGCGTGCTGCCTTGGCGCTACTTCGCGCGCTCGCTCTCGCCTGCAGTGGCTCCGCGCTGCGCTGCTGCTGCTGCCCTGCCCCGCCCGCGCGCGCTAGCTGCTTGCTGCCACTGCTGCGCTGCACTGTTGCGGCTGCTGCTTCGCTGCACGCACGCCATGCTGCTTTTCCTGCATCCATTTTTGGCGATGGCCGGTACTACCGGTTAAATCCGGTACTACCGGTCCAGACAAAGAAATGCCCCAAACGGCTAGATTTTTTGGGCCTCTATTTAAGGCTTTGCCCTTTTTAGGTTAGACTGCTCCTCTCTTATCTATTAGGCTAAACTTTGTCCATACTTGCTCTAGATCTTGAAGCTTGCCTAATATTTTCCCTCCAATGATTCTTGCCCATATTTGAGTGGAAGAGAGAGGAGATCTAGTCCCACGTTTTGACCTAACCGATTCATCTCTTGGTGAGTGCATCTTTGGGGATCTAGATTTTGGGGGATTTTGTGTCTCTCTTTGATTCCTCCTCTCTTGTTCCCCCAATAGCTTTAGTAGCTTTGTTGGAACTTGAGAGTGAGGGATTTGAGCATCTTTGTGGTGTTCTTGCCATTTGCATTTGGTGCATCGGTTTGAGTTCTCCTCGGAGGATTTGGTTTGAGTTGCTCATTGGAGCTTGTCCCTCTTGGGTTCTTGGAACCCTAGAAGGTTTTGTGGCCTTGGTGGCATTTGTTGAGGCCTTTTGTGGCATTTGTTGGGAGCCTCCAATTAAGTTGTGGATAAGTGCCCCAACCTTGTGAGAGGTTCCGGTTGCCACCGACAAGTGCACCGATAGTGGAAGCATGGATCGATCCCGTTGGGGTGAGATTCACCGGAGAATAAGGGAGGCCTTTTGTGGCGTTGGTGGTTTGATACCACCCCCTCTCCAAACGAGACGTAATCCATGTTGGGAGGAACTCGATAAAATATCGGTGTCCCCGCGTGCCTCGGTTATCTCTATACCCGAGCTCTTTACTTATGCACTTTACATTGTGATAGCCTTCATGCTTGAAGTAATATATATCTTGCTATCAATTTGTTGCTCGTATTGCTTAGCATAGGTTGTTGGTGCACATAGGTGAACCTTAGTTGTTCTAGGTTATGCTTAACAAAGTAAACACTAGTTTTATTCCGCCTTTGTTGAGACACTCTAGGAAAAGTTTTAATCACCTATTCACCCCCCTCTAGGCGACATCCGTATCCTTTCAGCTCTCACTATAGCCCCCAAGCCTGTAGATGGAATGAAATGTTCCGACTAGATGCTTTAAGAGTAGCGTACGTAGTGTTTATAAATTTCCATACTGTAGCCTCCAAGCCTCTAGTTGTAACTGAATTAGTTCCGACTAGATGCTTAAAGAAAAGCTAAGCATATTACTAAGTCAAAAATTCTCGCTGTAGCCCCCGAGCGTCTAGGTGGAAAATGTCCGGCTAGATGCTCCAAGCAGGCCAAACAACGTTTTAACTTTGAACTTTTTTCCACATAACGAGAGTGCTCGGATGGGCATGGCCAATGACAAGTACCAGAAGATGCGCGCAGACCTGGAAGCCGAAAAGGGTCAAACTGCCTTCTTGAAGGAACAAATCACCAAGAGCAAGCGTCTGTTTTCTTTTTTGCATTCTGAATTGGTATTGTGCCCATATTCTCCGAGTACTCACTGTGTACTTTGCTTTCTCTGACTTGCAGAAACCATCGCCAAGGCCAAGAATATTATCGAGCAATCCAAGCACATTCAAGAGCTGGATAGCGAGAACCAAATTCTGAAGCTGGAGAGGAAGGACATGCTAAAAATGCATGAGGAGTCGATGAAGGTCCTGCAGGACTCCGCCACCGAGGAAATCAATCGCTTGAAGGAGGAGATTGCGATCTTAAAAGATCAGAAGCAAGCTGCCGATGAGCAAAATCAATGCCATAGCGAGGCATATAAGCTCCTCCAACAAGAGAAAGAATCCTTGGCCGGCACCAGGCCAGCATCTTCAGTAAGTTTTCTCCGTTTTGGGTTTCTGTAGTCTGGGTACTTTGAATTGTTGAACTCATGCGCTCCTTGTCGAAATTTTGCAGCTCCTATGGGTTTAACCCGATCACTTCCTCCAGCCAAGGAGTGCATGGTTCTTGCTGGCAACGTCATCAACACGGCCATCACACAAGCCAAGGAGATCGCCAAGCCCCTCCAGATAAACATCAAGGCATCAGACTCCGTGGTGAAGTACTCGGAGATTCTGCGCCGAGCCCCCGAGCGTATCACAAGCTGGAAAGCTTCATGTGCACGGGCTGGCGCAAGGATGGCGCTGTCAATGGTGAAGGCACACTATGAAGATGCCGACATGACACGGTGACCTCTGGCATTCCCGACGTAGACGATGATGGCAAAGAGATTAACCATGAAGCCATCTTGTCATCGTTCGCGGGATATGACAACAGAGTTGCCAAGTTGGTGTACGTCGACGTCTTCGTGCCCATGAACATCATCGATAGCAGCAACGAAGATTCCTCTGAGTCCCACCACAACTCTGACTTCGAGGGTGGTTCTCCGGTTGGTGATGATGCTGCTTCCAAGTCACCTGCGCCAAAGGAGTGAAGAACAACTTTGTAATATTTGTTTCACCTTTGGTGCATATGCGGAAAAAACTTGTTTATGTAACTTAAGGCGGAAAACAATGGTTGTTACTTTCTGCTTCTCAAGAACTAGTTTCCAGCATGTATATATTGTTTTAAGCAAGTGCTGGCTTTATCCATTACTTTGGTTCTTATGCTTGACTTTTCGTGAGTCGGAAGACTCGTTGTCGGAACCATGCACTTAGGTGATGATGCCCAATGGCACCGTCAATAACCTAATCACAAAATCGCCGACAATAAGTGCCGAAAGTCACTACTCCATAATCCACATAAAAACGACAAAAACGTGTAGACCAGAAAACTTAAGCTAACGCCCGTAGGCAGAATTTTCACGAGTGCAATCGCAAAGCTTGTGCATAAAGGTTTTACATGATCCAAAAATGAACACTAAAGGAGGTAAAAGACTCAGAAATATGAGTGAACCAGAGAGATTTATTTCATTGATCATATAAGAGGTACACAATTAGATAAAAAATGCTAAGTGTGAAAAGGACGTAGCTGTGCTATGTTCCATGGCCGATCAAGCTCCGGGTAGTCATCATCCAGGTCACGTCGCTTACGCTTATGATCCTCGTTGGGTCCATCCTTCAGTTCACGATTGTCAACAAGGTAGTAAGACCCATTGAGTAGCGCCTTGCTTATGATGAACGGTCCTTCCCATGGCGGGGATAATTTGTGTGACTTCTTCTGCTTAAGTCGAAGCACCAAATCCCCCTCTTTAAACGAGCGATGCTGAACGCAGTGACTATGGTAGCTGCGTAGCTTCTACTGCTAGATGGCGGATCTTTGGCTTGCCAAAACATTCTCCTCCTCGAGAAGGTCCACATCTAGGCGTCTGGATTCTTCAGCGTCATCTTCGTCGTAGGCGGCAACTCCTGGTGCATCGTGAAGGATGTCGGAAGGCAGGATGGCTTCTACTCCATATACCATGAAGTAAGGGGTGTAGCCGGTGGATCTGTTGGGTGTAGTTCGTAAACTCCACAACACAGATGGTAATTCTTCCGCCCAGGCTCCAGCTGATCTATGTAGCGGTGCCTCAAGACGTGGCTTGATTCCCTGCAGAATTAATCCATTGGCTCGCTCAACCTGACCGTTGGACTGTGGATGTGCCACAGATGCAAGGTCAAGTCGGATGCCTTTCTCCCAACAATAAGCCTCCACTTCTCCGAGTGACAAATTGTTGCCGTTGACAGTAATAATGCTATGTGGGAGACCAAATCTCACCACTAGATCCCAGACAAACCTGAGGGCAGTTGCCCCATCAAGCTTTCTAATGGGTTTAGCTTCTATACATTTAGTGAATTTATCAACTGCTACAAGCAGATGCGTAAACCCACAAGGTGCCGTCTGTAACGGTCCTACCATATCTAGCCCCCAGACTGCAAAACGGCAAGTTATTGGTATTGTTCGCAATTCTTCAGCAGGAACATGTGGTTGTCGTGCATAATACTGGCATCCCATGCATGTCTCAACAAGCTTGTCGGCGTCTGCCTTCGCGGTTAGCCAGTAGAACCCTTGCCGAAAGGCTTTCGCGACCAACGATCGAGGAGTGGCGTGATGGCCGCAGTCTCCAAGATGGATTTCGCGTAGGATTTCCATACCTTCTAGCTGGGAAAAACACCTTAGGTATACACCAGTAGTGCTCCTTTTGTAGAGTTTCCCATTGATTATGGTATAACCCTTTGCTCGTCGTACTATTTGCCGTCTTTCCATTTCGTCATCGGGCAAAGTTCCGTGTTCGAGATATTCCATGAACGGTTTTGTCCAAGCCGGAGGGACCTTATTCACCATGTTGATGAAAGAGTCAGCTCTATCCGGGTTGTCGATGTCGTATCCCTTCACAGATGGTGTGCGCAAGTGCTCTAGGAAAACTCCTGGCGGAATTTGCTTGCGCCCTAATCCAAGCTTAGACAGCACATCAGCCACCTCGTTTTGCTCCCTAGGTACATACTTGACTTCATAGCCCAAGAAGCTCTTGGCTATCTCGTCCACTTCGTCTCGATATGCCGCCATCATAGGGTTCCGCGCATTCCAGGTGCCAGCCACCTGCTGGGCAACCAAGTCGGAATATCCACAGCAAACTATGTGCTTGATGCCAATATCCTTGGCTACACGTAGTCCGTGAATGAGTGCTTCATACTCCGCCATGTTGTTTGTAGCCTCGAAGTGGATCTGTAGAACGTAGTGTAGCTTGTCTCCTGTTGGTAACTGTAGCAACACACCAGCCCCCGAGCCGTTGAGCAGCTTTGATCCGTCAAAGTGCATCACCCAGTACTCTGGTTCCAACAACAGAGTAGGATCTGGCATCTCCTTCCAATCTACAACAAAATCTGCCAAGGCTTGTGACTTGATAGCGTCGTGTCTCTTGTAAGTGATCTCAAAGGCGGCAAGTTCAATGCCCCACTTCGCGACCCTTCCTGTAGCGTCGCTGTTGTTGATTATGTCGGACAGTGGAGTCTTGATCACCACTGTGATTGGGTGCTCCTGAAAGTAATGCCTCAGCTTCCGAGAAGCAAGGAATACTCCATAAGCTATCTTCTGGTAGTGCGGGTAACGCTGCTTGGACTCCGTCAAGACCTCGCTCACATAGTAAACTGGTCGTTGAACTCCGTTCTCATAGCCTGGTTCCTTCCGCTCTACCATGACGACGATGCTGATTACCCGGTTGGTTGCCGCCATGTAGTTTAACATGGGGCTCTCTAGGCTCAGGCGCTGCAAGGATGGGCGCTGAGGAAAGAATCTCCTTGAGCTGCTTCAATGCTGCATCTTCTTCGTCTGTCCACGTGAATTTTTCCGCCTTCTTCAGCAACTTGTACAGTGGCAGAGCCTTCTCTCCAAGTCGGCTGACGAACCAACTAACTGCTGCAACACAACCGGTTAGTCGTTGAATGTCCTTTAGGCATGTCAGACGGTTTATGTTTAAGATGGCCTTGATTTTCTCCGGGTTGACCTCGATTCCGTGTTGGGAAACGATGAAACCCAACAATTTGTCGGCTGGAACCCCGAAGACGCACTTCTTAAAGTTAAGCATCATGTTGTATTTCTAGAGATTATCAAAGGTTTCTTTTAAGTCGGAGATTAAGTCATTTGACTTTTTAGACATCACCGCGATATCGTCCACATAAGCGTGAACGTTCTGACCAATTTGGTCGTGGAGGCAACGTTGCATTGTCCGCTGGTATGTAGCACCTGTGCTTTTCAGCCCAAAGGGCATCGTAACATAATAAAACGTGTCGTATGGGGTAGTGAACGAAGTGGCCAATTGGTCCGATTTCGTCATCTTGATCTAGTGGTATCCTGAGTATGCATCGAGAAAACACAAAAGCTCCAAGCCAGCCGTCGATTCAATGACTTGGTCAATGCGAGGCAAAGCAAACGGATCTTTGGGACATGCTTTGTTCAAGCCGGTGTAATCAACGCACATTCTTAATTAATTGGTTCCCTTTTTGGGGACAAGTACAGGATTGGCCACCCATCGGGTGTGAAGGACTTCTCGGATAAATCTAGCCTTAAGTATCCTAGCTATATCTTTGCCAATGGCATGTCTCTTCTCATCTCCAAAGCGTCGTAGAGGTTGTTTCACTGGTTTGCATTTTGGATCAATGTTTAAGCTATGCTCAGCAAGTTCCCTAGGTACACCTTTCATGTCGGCAGGTTGCCAAGCAAAGATGTCCCTATTCTCACAGAGGAACTCGACGAGCGCGCTTTCCTATTTGGGATCCAGGTTTGTCCCAATGGCGGTGACCTTGGAGGCATCGCCTACCACAAGTTCCATCGGCTTGGTCTCGATGTCGGCCTTGAACGCAGGAGCGGAGTCGAAGATCTGCTTCTTCGACGCGGGCATCTCTGAGTCATCTACCTTGCTCTAGATCTCTTTGAATTCTTCGCTGTAGAGGACAGCTTCTTCAACGACTACTTCATTGATATCGCAGTCCCTTGCCTTGGTAAAGCTTCCGGATACGGTGATGACACCGTTTGGTCCGGGTATCTTGAGTTTGTTGTAGACGAAGCATGGCTTGGCCATGAACGTGTGGAATATGTCGCGGTCGAATATGACGTGGTACACACTCTTGAAGGGGACCACCTCAAAGGTCATGTGCTCTTGGCGGTAATTGTTAACATCGCCAAAGGCAACTTGAAGTGTAATGCACCCAAGGGACCGAGCCTCCCGACCAGGAACTACGCCGTGGAAGATGGTGTTGGTCTGCCTTAGGTTTGCCTCCGTCAAGTTCATCTTCTGCAGTGTATCCAGGTACATGATGTTGATGCTGCTTCCACTATCCACCATACACTTGGTGAACTCCATGCCGTCAATCAAGGGGTTGATGACCATGGCGTACTGGTTCTGCGTAGGTATAAGGTCTGGGTGGTCCGTCCTGCCCCAAGTGATTGGAACCTCCGACCAGCGCAGGTACTGGGGAACTAGGGGAGAGTAGCCATCAGGATCCTCAGAGAGGTCTTCTGTTGTCAGACGGTAGGGGTGCCAAGGAAAGTGTGGTAGACTGGAGCCTTCTTCGCGAAGGGGTTCTTGCCCTTGTCGTCGCTCTTGGAGGCGTGCTTGGGGTCAACGTCTTCGTCCATGTCACTTGAATCCTTTGACTCCTCCTTCTTCTTCCCCTTGCCCTTGCCTCGCGGTCTGTTCTTCCGACTTCGCTTGTAGCCAGACTCCGGGTTTCCTTGAGGTTGTTGACGAACTTGCAGTGTCGATTGGTATGGGTGGCTTTGCTGTTGACGTCGAGCTATATGAGGCATGGCATATCGCGGTACTCCTCGTAGGTTTGGGGAACACGGAGCGGCGCCGAGGTGGTTTCACTTCCTCGTTGCTGCCCACGACCAGCTCCCCTTCCTCGGCCACGTTGTCCGCCATCACCTCGTCCTACAAAAGTCATAGCGACCATGTTGGTAGATTTCTTTTATTCTAGAGCGGTTTTCCGCTTTGTACTGCTGTTCCTCTGAGCTTGAGTTGGAACGGCTGTTGCCGGAAAGGAGCCGCGAGCATCGTCGTCGGCAGCTGCGAACTCACTGGCCAACTGGATCATCAGATTCAAGTCTAGCTGGTGATTGTCCTGCAAGCGCTTCAGCTTATGTCAGAGCAACGTCCCGTTTCCAACCCGTCGATGAAGGCGGCCATGGCGGTCTGAGCGTGCACTCCTGCGCAGGAATTCGTCATGTGTGGCATCCCGCAAAACCACTACTAGAAAATCACGTTGTTTTTGTGCATTGCATCATCATGACGCATGCCCATGTCATCATGCCACATTGCATTTGAGCATCGTCATCATCTTGCATTTGCTTGCATAAAACTATTTGCGGAAAAACCTATTTTTGTTTTCTAAAACGCCCCGCCTTTGTTCAAACACAAAACCCGGATCCCCGGATTATTTGGTTTTGTCTGCTATCGGTTTGCAAAAGCCTTGTTTTAAACAAATAAAATATTAAATTATTTTAATGGGGGCAGCCAAACCGGGCCGACCCGACCCAGTTGGCCACCCCCAGTACAAAAAATCGGTCCACCCCAGATCCCTTTTACACCCAGACCTAGTCTACCCACCCAGCCTCCACCTCACCCCGCCCAATAACCTGCCGCCACCTCATCACCTCCCCTCCCCCTATCCAACCCTAACCCGCCACCTGGCCACCCTCTCTCACACCACACCGACACACACAGCACGCCACACGTGCGCCTGCCCAAAACCCCCACTCTCCTTCCCCCGCGGCCCCACTTGCCAGTGCCTCATCCCCCGCCTGGACCCCGCTTGGCCCCACCGCAGCGACCCCGTCCCCCACGCGCTCATCTCCCTCCCCCACCCTCTTCCTCCTCTAGCCCGCAGCCTCCTCCCTCCTCTGCGTCCGCCCTCGCCCCGAGGCAGAGCCCGCCGGCGCTGCGCCCTCCGCCGCGGCCTCCCTCCGTCGGTCGACCCCTCCACCGCGCCGGCGCGTCCTCACTCCTCCTCCCTCCAGGCTCGGCCTCCTCGCCCCGACCCCTCGCCGGCCTCCTCCGGTCCGCCTGCCGCCCAGGAGCCGCCTCCGGCCGCGGCGTCGCCCTCCTCCTCCTCCCGCCGCCTCGGGCCGGAGCCCGCGCCGCCAGGGCCTCCTCGCCGTTCGCCCTGCCCCCGCGACCTCCCCTCCTCCTGCAACCGCCCGACCCCGCCGGGCTTCTCCTCGCAAGCCACCGCCCCGCCGGGCCCACGTCGCCGCCGCCCCCCCCCCCCCCCCCCCCCGTCAAGCTCGCCCCGAGCACCCCCGCCGGCCTCGCCTCCTTCACCGCCATGGACGCGCCAGACGTTCCCCGGCCTCGAGCGCCACCGCCCCGACGTCGTCTTCGTCTCTCTGCTAGGGCCTCCTCTGCTCCGTCCGGTGGTCCACCACCAACCTCGCCCCTCCGTCGGCTGCTGGATGCGACCCCGAGACCTCCTGCGCCTCTGCATACCGTGGCCGTGCGCCTCTATCACCGCCCCTGTCGCACACTGTACCAATGGGTTCCCGCTGTCTGTGGTGTTCTGACATTAGCTACCACTCACAGACACGGGTATCACCTGTACTGTATGCGTGTGGTATAGTGGTACTATGGTGGCTTTGCAAAGATGTGCTGTTTTGGAGATGAGGTGCAGTGGTGGAAGATTGGTGGAGACGATTTAGAGTTTATGCAACCCGAGAACTCCGCCACGGTACCCGGAAATCTCCTACATGGAACCATCGGGCCACGCAAGACCATCGACGCCACACCCGAGTCCGGCACCGACACCCGACAACCTTAATATAGGACGCCAAGGTCTCCCCCCCCGGAACGTCGAGTGCTTCTTTCCGGATCCGAAGCCGCCAAGCTTGCCATAGAACGACAAGCACTTCACCCCGAACGCCAAGACCGTCCCGACTCGAGGACCCGACAAGATCTGCACAACGACAAGATCGGCACCGACCAGGGCGGACCCGCTACGCCCTGACGCCGAACCAAGTCCTGCTTCCCGGAACACCAAGATCTACCTCAGTTGTCCGAGAATGATTCCGTCGAACCCTGAACCCTGAGACCGACCCCGAACCCCGGAACCCCAAGACCGTCGAGACCCCTCAATGTGTGAATCCCTTCCCGAAACCCTATTTTATAATATAATATAACTTGTCGCATATTAAATTGTTCATGCATGCATCCTTGCCATGTGGTTTGGGGGCCTTATGCCGATTCACCTAATAATTAAATATGGGGCCCATATGCGGGCAAATCTAGCCTTATATTGGCCTCATTTAAATTTGTGTAGCGAACCGGTGCTATCTTCTGCTATGTTAAGACAACATTTAAATTGCGGGATAGTTAACAACTTGAACCATTTAATTAATTGTCGGGACCCCGGTTTCGCTTAATATGGCCTAATTGCATCGCATCTTTGCCATGCCATACATCATACATGCATCATGCTCGATCTTATGCCGTAGTATTCAATATTGCATCCGGTGTTTCTTCTAGTGATTTGCTTCTTCGCGGATAAGGCCGTTGAGTTGATGCGAGTGTCGACCCGATCTTCGGATGAACCTTCGGCAATGTTTTCAGGCGAGCATCTCCCCCTTTCTACCTATCTTACTTTTATAGTATTTATTCCCTCCTGTTGATCTATTGCTATCTGTGTTGCGTTTCTCTAGCTTCCGTACCCGTGATATCCCTTGTAGCCCTATATTACCTTGGACACATCCTATTACCTGTTGTTTGGTAGATAGCTGGACTTGCGCGTCGTAGTCGCTTGCTCGAGTGTTGTTGCGTGTCGTCAAGTACCACAGTTGTTGGAGAATTGCCGCCTGTTTAATGTTGGAGATGATCATGGCTTTAATTATTGTTCACTTTAATTACTATTTAACAACTAAAATTGAAGTAGGTAAGCAGAGGCACAGGTGGGCAATAGATGTTATTTGGTTGTTGCCCGTCCACTTGTGTCCCGTAGGACCCCGAGTTCTTGACACCTGTTCCGAGATCGAGCGCGCTAACCACATGTGGGGAGATATGGGCCCCCCATCGATTTAGTACCTGATTTCAAAGTATTGTACTGGGGGCCACAAGTAGTTTGGGGCTTTATTTACTATCATGTACCTATGCCATGCTTTACTG
The DNA here is from genome assembly GCA_916181665.1 of Avena sativa. NCBI lineage: Eukaryota > Viridiplantae > Streptophyta > Magnoliopsida > Poales > Poaceae > Avena > Avena sativa. The sequence goes on along the minus strand of OV702282.1, from coordinate 20,484,227 downwards.
CTTTATTTACGATTGTGTGAGGAGCACGCTGTACTGTTTTGGAAGCGGAGTGTTTTCGCGGTATCGACAGTTCCAGTTTTGGGATTCGCTGTCGTTTACAGCCACTGGCGCAAACCCTGAGTCCGTCTCGGAGACCGGCCGACTTCGTTGCGGGTGTACTTAGTGGGGTGGCCCCCGTGCTTGCTTTGGGTCTGGGAAACGTCATGACTTAGGCCCCGCCGACATACCGATGGGTGTATGTTAACTGATCTGGCAAAAAGGGTCGAAGTGTGTGTGGATACTTTGGTGCACCCCTGCAGGGTTTAATCTTTTCGAGAAGCCGTGTCCGCTGTTATGGACGACTTGGAGCACAGGTCTCGATCATAGACAACTAAAACTAAAGTTTACTGTTATAAATTGACTTGTATCCGATATGACTAGTAATCAGCTTCACTGCAACAGAATGGCTAAATAAAAGTACCAACAACTGCTGGGTTTTGGGATATCTCATGCTATCGTATATTTGACTAGTAAGTGTCGCAACTACAACGGAATGGTTAAATAGAACCGCCCACTGTTTAATTTATCAGGACGAATATCTATACCTGACTAGTAATTGCCGCAACGATAACCGAATAAATAAAACTGCCAACTGTGTGAGTTCCTCGGTTGACTTCCTCGATTGGTCTCGAGGGGGAAACACCAGGATGGGTTTGTTTGGTGTTAGCTTCAGGTTGGACCCGGATAGGTCATTCTTATCCCTCTCTGATAACCGCCAGTTGTATCGAGTCTCTATAGGTTGTTTAGTGCATGCTGCCGCTGCCGCTCAGTCCACCATACCTATGTAGGCGAGGACCGCCGAATTCTAGTCTCGCCGTGTACTGGCCTCAGTACTGACGCTCCTCTTTTTCCTTTGCCCTTTGTCGGCACCCCTTTTGTTTAAGCAGGTTTTGGGATCAACGTCGTTAGCAGGGTTACCCTTCCGGCTTGGCCTGGGCAGGGTTATGGACGCCATTGGTTATTCTTCAGGGCTCTTAGCCCCATTTGCATCTTGTCCGTAGTCGGACGCTCTGTCGTTTTCAAGGTGATTTGGATCTTTGTACTTTATATCTGTATTCTTGACTCATGGAGTCGTGTTGTATATATATATCTGTTCTGTGGGTCCCATCGAGGACTGTTGTGTAATGTTATTACTTCGTTTTCCACCCGCACGCAAGTGCCTGGTGGGCACCTTCGAATCGTTTCTATGCGGGTTTGGCGGGTTTCGCTAAAACTTGTATAGGGCCGATTCTGAGGGTGTTACATCATGTCCAGCCAGCGGGAGAGGTAGGCGAGAGATGTCACGTCTTTCTCTTGCACGCACCACTGTAGGTCGCCCACAGTGCAGGGACGCTTGTATGTACCCTCAAAGTTCTTGGTCAACGCTTCTTGCATGTCCAACCAGTTGTAGATAGATTTCTCCGGCAAGTCGTCGATCCATTGACGGGCCGTGCCTGCCAACATTAATGGGAGGTACTTGACGGCGATGTTGGGGTTGCCTCCGGCAATCTCCACCGTGTTGCCGTAGTACTGCAACCATGTGGCTGGCTTGGCAGTGCCGTCATAGGGCTTGATGGTCTTGTCAATCCGGAAAACTTTGGGGTAAGTTGCGGACCGTATTGCAGGTCCAAAGCAACGTGGTCCCAGGTATGGTTCTTCCCGGGCCTCGTGGATCTTATCGATCCTCAAACGTGCATCGTACGGCTCCGGGTTCTTCTTCTTATTGTCAACAGGGGATGGGCTGCGTGAACGACGCGGGCCTCCTCCACCATGGTGACTGCTTGGTGGTGACGGAGGCGGAGGTGGCGGTGGGTTAGCCTTCTGCTGTTACCCTATTGCGACGCCTCATGCCTATCACGGTTGCTTGTCGGACGCGGAGGGTCATGGTGTGACCTGCTCGTGTGTCCTTGGTTGCCCTCTCCGTCATGACGGGTCTGCTCCACGTTGTCGCGGATGACAATGCCGCACTGCTTTGGTGGGGGCATATCCATACGATGGTGAGCCTTGTAATCTTCGCGATGTCAGGGGGATCGGGGCGATGGCGATGGTCGACGAGGTAGGGCCTTTTCTCCGTGGTCGGAGGATATGGGGATAGCATCCTTCCTGTTGCACGCATCCCTCCTTCTTCGTTCTGATGAACCCGTCTGGGACACGACATCAAGAGGAGATCTGACCCTTGGCGGCTTATATTGGCTAGACTGGCAAAGCGTTGGGTCGGACTCAAGCCTCTGAGAGGTGGCCTTTTTCTGCTGCTTCACCGCCTTGGCCACTAGGTCATAGACCTGTTCCACTGCCTCAGGCGATCTATGCTGCTCCAGAAGGGTCTTGGCGATGGCGAGGTTAAGGAGTGGGGTGGGCATCACCTGCTTGCCTTCACTGTCAATGTATGGCTTGGCTTGTGCTGGCTTCTAGGGAGCCCATCCTAGGTTGCGCCGTACACCAGGATCGTTGATGACGCGAGCCGGAGCTTTCTTGGCCTTCTGCTGCTGCAGCAAAGTCTTATACTCGGCCTCCATTGCTCTGGATTTCTCTATGGACTTCTGCGCATTGAACAGATCTCGATCTAGCTTAGCGCCTTGCTCCGCGATGGCCTCCACTTCCTCCAGCAGCTGCTGGCGCTTCTCGTCAAGCTGGGTCATGTTCCGGATATGAGCAACGGTCAGTGGCTCGATGAGGAGATTGCTGTACATCACTCTATCAGCTGGAGTAACTTGGGTTGCTGCAGACGTAGATGCTGGAGGCGGCAAGTTTGCGGTGTTGTTGTTGCTCGGGCCGGTGCCGAGTTCCTGCGGCTACTGCACTGGGTTAGGCGGAGAAGGCATGACTTTTGCGCGATCATCGTCAGCAGCGATAAGTGGCCCCTTCCCCTTTTCCAGCGCTATAGGCGGAGCTCGTCCGGGTTGATCTTCATCCATCGCCGTCCCAATGGTGGCGAACACCCCTCGAGACGTGACGGCGTTGTTGGCTTGCTCGTCGCGCGAGTACTCCTCCTCCATCTCCTGCATAGCGGAGTCTAGATCTTCTGGACTGAAATCTATCTCCTTTGAATCTGCACTGAAGTCAACATACAACGCGTCAATGACAGAGTCAAAGGGTGCCAGGACTTCCTCGATGACGGGCGGTGGAGGTGCAACGACATCGACGATGACTGGAGGTGGCAGCGTGGCTGCGACGATGGCGGTCGGAGGCGGTGGTGGCGGTGGCTGAATCGGAGGTTCTCCGTCGATGAGCGCAAGTGATTTCTGGGCTTCTGCGTCAGCCTCCACGTAGTTGTTGACGGTGCTCACCATCTGTTCAAGGGTAAGGCGTCCTGTTGCCTGCTGCCGTCTTAAAGAATGTCGGAGAAGCGTGCCACGGTCCAGTCCTTCCACGAAGTGATACAAAGCGTTATCATCGGGGTAGTGGGCCAGATCAGCTCATATACAGAGCCACCTGGCCAGATAATCGCGGGGGTTTTCGCCCTCTCTCTAAACACAACGCGCCAGATCGAAGATGGTAACCACTCTGACGAACTTGGATCGCTGCTGTCCAGACGCCAGACGTGCGGGCGAAGCCGGCGGATTTGCAGTGATCTTCCACCTTTATATCCTGCACAGGGGCGGTTTGGGTGGGCCTTGAATTTTTCCGATCTTTGTGACATCGATCCTTCCACGAATGTATCATGCCCGTAGGCGGTCCGTGCGGGCCTTGATGCTCCTCCGACTCCCAGGGAACTAGTGCCCGAGTCGGTTTCGCCGATGAAGAGGTGGATGTCTCCGATAGGAACGATCGAACACCGCGTAGGGTTCGTCTTTGCCAGGATCCAGAACTCGTCAGGAGGGATGATCAGAACATTGCCGGAGAAGAGAACACGACCGATGGCTACGGTTTCGCCGATTCCCGCGAAGATCTTGATCCTCGCCCGCTAAAGAGCCTGAAGCGCATCTTTCCCCATGGTGGGCGCCAACTGTCGTGGTATTGCCGATGAGTACGCCATGGAGGGGTCCTCACAGTGCGTGTTTAGAGATGTGGGGGGAAGGAGGATGGTTGACGGGTACGAGGTAGCACAGCTTACCCAGGTTCAGATCCCACGACGATGGCAGAATCCTACTCCTGCTATAAATCACTATAAGGGCAATACGCCGAGTTACAGAGATAGGTTCGCTGTGTGAGGTTGTATGAATCGATGCCCTAAAGGCTCCCATAGGCCCAACTTATATAGTCACCAGGTCCTAGGGTTACAGGGAAAAGTCCCAGCCGGACAGATTACACAATCCTACACCGTCTATTACTAGTCTTGTGTATCTTGCACTCCAAGGCTCCGGGTACGTCGGTGACTCCAACCGTAGCCTTCCTTTATCCGGCATGGGCCTCCCTTCTGGATCCATCTAACTGGGCCGCCCAGCAGGCCATAGGCCATGCTAGCAACTGTGGGCCACCCGGGTTATCCGGATAAGTGACATGCTATGAGGATACCCATATAGCATATCCCCAACAGGAGATGAATGCTAAGATGAAAGAAGCCTTAGTCAGCGCACTTCTCTAGAGTGCTGAGATGAAGTTAGTGGCCCTTGATGATGCACCAACCCTTCGCTGTGAAATATGTAGGTTGGAATCCAAGGTTAGCAAAGTCAGGAAGGAGAGGAACGTGGCGATGGCCCTGAAGGCTAAAGAAGAGAAAGACCTGACTGCATCAAGGATTGAACTGCATGAGAAGAAAGTCCACGATGTCACAACTACCAATATGCATAGGTTCTTGAGGATCAAGGCAGAGAAAAAACAGACCAAGTGCAAGCCGGATGCCAAAAAGATGGCGCTGACGATTCAAACCCTGGAGTGGCAGAATGAAGGGCATCATGCTAACGTTTGGAAGATAATGTATGTGTGTGAAAACTAGGTTTGTTCAAATTGAGCTCCCTACTGTTAATTGTAATAGTATTTGTCGACCAAGTGGTCTGAATTCTGAACTAGTAGGAGCCCAAGTTGAATCATGTCCGTGGATTTTCAGTTGTGTGTGGGAATGCTCGGAAGAAAATGTAATAGTATTTGTCGACCAAGTGGTCTGAAGTTTGAACTAGTAGTGTCTGCTCGAAAAAAATTGGGCGTCTGTTCATCTATATTATGCCTTTCTTTGTTCATTTTGTCCGATGGTGGTAATCTGACTTTGTTGGTTTGTTTAAGAGGAATCTACGTTGATTCTGCCGCATGCAAAGGGCACATACACAATTTCTATTGTGGAAGCAAGAGCACCTGTTATTGCGTTGAACACAGCTATCCATAATTCCCATTGCAGCCCGCCAAACCCATTACAATAATTGTACTCTCATTAAACAGAACCTAAATTGCAACCAAACTAAACAACATCTAGACCCAGATCACGGCACTATCGTCGGAGTCCACCTCGATTGGTGACCCCTCCACGCCCTTCCCAGCGCCATCCACTCCCACCTGTGGCTTGCCCTTCGCCAAGGAGTCTTCAATGGCGTTCTTCATTGCTTCGTCAGCGTCCTCATCCTTGTCAGAATCAACAATGATGAAGGGGACGGGAGTGGCAACGATCGAGCCCCTTCGCGCCTGGCGGCTCCTGGTCGAGCTCGACGCCGCAGTAGTGCGTCTGCAGATAGGGGGCCGAGCTCGGAGACACAGCGTAGCCGTTCGGCTCAAGAAACCATGGCCATTTTATACTGCAACGGTAGGATCTAGGGGTGGATCCGCCGCAGCGAGCCCGACCGCGAGTGCTGGAGTGGATGGATCTGCCACCGCGAGCCATGAAGGCAGATTTTTCATCATATAGGGTGTACGGGGAGGGTGGAAAACTGTGGGACCAGGCATGTGACGGCTACTCGATAAGGCCTCCCAGCGATATATACGCGGGCATGAGGCCAAAAAATTTCGGTCAATGAGCACGAAAGCGCGAGCTTTGGAGGAGCCCCACCTATCAGCCCAAAGTGGATGGTAGGATTCTCCTCGAGTTACTAGGGGGGATAAATCACGCTTCACCGTTCCCCCGCTCTAACATCCAAGGCTCCTCTGTCATCCCCTCTTTCATATGCCCTCGCTCCCCTAGCCCATGTCTCGTAGATCATGCAGTTCATCTCAGGCGGAATCAGGGTCGTCTCAACGCTACCAGGCGGGTGCCCCCATCAGGTATCGGAAGACGCCCTACGATTACTACCACGAGATGTTGTGTTTGTGCAGTGAGAAGATGCCGAGATGGATTTCTTGGACCGACAAAAATACTGCAAGAAAATTTAGCAACTACGACATCAGAGCAGTTGGTAACCCCGATCCGAGAACCGTTATGTAACTTTCTGTTTGTTTGCTTCGATTGTTCACAGGAAGGGAGGGGACTAGGATGTGACAAGTTTGTGTTGATCGAAAAGCCCCTTACAGGTTTTCACAAGGAGCTTGTTTAGGATCTTTGTGATGCTATGTGGGACAAGAAGGAGGAGATTCGTGCGCTGGAGCGAGAGATCCAGAGCTTCTCCAGATGGAGGGGAGGCAAGAGAAGGGAGGAGGCATGCATGCTAAGTTGAAGAAGCAAGATGGTGAGATAGAAGAGCTAAAGATTGGGCCAAAAAGTGGAAACAATTTCCTCATTATCTGGGCATTATCTGTTTCCTTTGCTGTTTATATTGCCATGACATTTTCCAACAGCTGAAATAAATTACTGCTTCATGGGATTGTAGCAGCTTAGAACTTGTTTTTTAGCTCAGAACCTTTTAATAAGTGTAATGCTAAAAACAGGCATTTAATCCGACTGGCACAAGTAGTAAGCACTTATGTAAATTATGTTCTTGCCACTACCATCCATCAAACTGGAGAAGCAATCCCCATTGGCTCCGGTGCTGCGACTCTATAGATAGTAGTGACACATTCACAATTTCGGCTTCAACAAGTGTCTTCAGCCATTACCAGATCTCAAGTTGCTACGAGAGCGGGATTACATAATCAATGAACGGATAAGTAGGAGAACGTGAAATAACTCATATTGTCATAAGACACTGCTACACGCTTGTTTCGCCCAACAATTCCCACGAACACAGCTCCAGAATTTTACAGAATACATAGACAGGTTCAACATCAACACATTACTGTGCTTCTTTGGCTCCATCCTTCTTACCCTTCCTGGGTGCCACTTCTTTTCCTTGGTGTCATCTGTCTTCTTCATTGCCCGCCTTCCTCCTCTTCCTGGGTGCCAGCTTTCTTACCTTCACATACTCTACATCTCCAGGTCGAGAAAAGTTAGGCTAATCAGCATCAGAATCGTGTTCAGCCTCATCACTCCACTCGTTTAAATTTTCTTCCTATAGCAAAATCACTGAGTCCACAGTCATGTTTCTTACCTTGCAATTCCTATAAAAAAACAGGACACGATTAAGCACTTAATATCTACAGAGTACGAACGATTTTTTTTGTATAGGTACCATCTCATAACTAGGTTTGGGTGCATTAAGAGGACACCCCGCTGCTCTTTGGTCTATAAGACGACAGGTCTTGCATCGGTTTTTGCCCTTCTTGCTACCACTAAAAGCTGAACCAACCCTCTCTAGAAAATTCTTAAACCTCTTCACATGTGGTCTACCTCTTCCCCTTTTTGTTACTGGCTGGCATATCTCAAAACTAAGATGGGCCAATACAGGGCTCGACAGAACCAGCGTACATAGCTCTGAAATTTTCCAGAGAGAAGTAGTCAAACAAATATTGATCCAAATGTGGTAGAGTTATTTTCTTCACCAAGAAGACCAATGCATGGTCGCATGGTTTCCCGGTATGCTCCCACTCTAACCAGGTGCATTCCCGCCGCTCGATGTTTACAACATCCCTGTGGCCATTTTTTGGACATATAAACCACGTCACCGCTGCTGCTGTTTGATGGGAGAACCCTAAGATAACCAAGCCCTCGGCTCCTCTTATGCAGTTTTGTACAACATGCGGTATCATATGGCCTCTAAGTCTCTGATCAATCTCTCTCCTTATATTTAACAGATTCATGATCATACCCCATATGCCGTCCATCAACATATGAACAGGACGGACTTTTATGTCCTTCACCCAGTTATTCAGGCATTCAGCTAGGTTGTTGTTTGTGTAATCAACTTTGATGTCAGTGTTGAACTGACTCCTCTTCCATAGCTGCGAATGATGTGCGGCCAAGTACTAGGGAAGATCTGGGGCTTCCGCAAAAATCTTGCTCATGAAATATTCGCAGCGCCCAGCTCTATAAGATCTAGCAGAAGCAAACATGTAACCAAATATGCTGCCTATGTAGTGTCTGTACAGGTTGAGCATCAGGTGGGCATGGAATTCTCTACCCTCAGCTCGCGGGAACACCTCCTTCACTTCATTCGTCAGCCCTTTGCACGCATCTGTTGATATAGCCAATGGATCCATTTGTCCTATAGATCTCTTGAGCTGCCTCATAAATGTGGTGACCCAACATACCACTAAATGTTGTAGTATACTATAGTCGTGGACATAACACTCACGGAGTACCATTCCGCAAATATTACATCCTCAGAGTGGTACAACAGAAACAAAGCGGGTCCACATCATACATTGTCATGATTACAATAAAAAATTTACATGACGACTTTGAGATCCTCCTAGGTACATAGAGGTATCCCGATGACTGACGGCTAACTATAATAACTAGGTGAACAAAATAAAGAAACAACTAAGGTTTATACGAGATTTAATATAGATAGAGGATAGAGATCTATGCTACTGGAATAGATCACTATATATGCTACATCTATACTTCAGATATGTCGGTCTCCATTCCATAGATGTTTTAGTAATTGTTCCCTTCGACGCTTCCGGATACTTCTAGTTCTTCATAGAGGAATTCTTCTTGGTCTTCAATTGGATATAATATTTCCTCTTTCTGACCGTTAATGTCTTCAGAATCTAGCAAGGGTTAAGAAGATACGTTGAGTACGAGCGTACTCAGCAAGTTCACTAAAAAGGAGTGTTTGATGCACTATATCTACAGCCACAGACCATAGGTCGTAGGCAATGCAAGTTTTTTTGTAAACATTTCTTCAAAGGTTGCTTTTATTCTGAAAAGCTATGTCCGTCAGCCTTCACGGGTTGACCAAAACTTTCATGGAGTTCCTTTCCCGCCGCGTTCGCAGCTCCTTCCAGAAACAGGGAGTAACAAGTTACAGTTCTTACACTCTGTAGAGGTGCGTCACTTTACCCATGAGAGATCTTAGCTTTGTTGCACATCCAGGCGCGCGTTCACACTTCCTTGGTATGAGGCCCAGACTAAGATCCAAGCCAATCACTGTCCTTCTCCGCGACCCCGCATACACCACAATTGTTGTATGCCCAAACTCAAGGTAGACTTTTCCCCGTATAAAACGGCTATACCTTAGTTGGATACACACAACAACCATTAACACTAGATATCTGTCTTTTGTAAGCCCAGATCCATGGTAGACTTTTCCCCGTATAAAACGGCTATACCCATGATCAGCAACTTACAAATGCCTAGAACAATGTCCAATGCATGCGAAAGGGAGCCGATCCAGCTGACTTCTTCGTCCCATTCCAAATCTCATGGTTAACGCGTAATATACGGCGCAAGAATCACTGGCGACATTGGTTGTTAAGTCCTAGATAATATGTTCCTTACCACCGAAACTTTCATAGTAGATTATTACCTCATGGTAAATAACCTATAATCATATTATTATAAAAATAGTGTTTTCGGACCTTTTCGAAATGCAGGTGATGACAACACTGGATTTGTAAAATACTTTACAAAAAATAATCAAAGGACATTAGCAAGTGTGAACTTGCCTTGATATAGCGAAGTATTGTAGTCGAATGTCTCGACTTGACCCTGGACCTCGGGTTCTACAAAAGTACCATGTAATGACAATGTTTAAAGAAGAAATATGTTTTTATGCATAAGTAATGCTATGCATTTTGTAAAACCTTAAGTAATTCCTCAACATTACATGTGAGTTGGATTTAGATGATTTGTTTAGGATGTGAATTATCTTTAAGTTTACTTTATAAAGAAGTGTAGTTGTAAGGGTTTTTGGATAACATATAAGATATGAAAGTAAGGTACAATTGTAATACAATTCTAAGATTGGGTGATACCATGTAATCATTACAAGGTTTATGTTTTAATTTTTTGTTATGGGTTAAAAGAAATGTTATAGTGTTTCTTTTGAAATGATAGAATAACATTTGAAGAAAATATTATTTATGTTAAGTTAATCAACTCTAAAGATTAATAAGATTAAATTTATGGTTTAGGATAAGGTTTAAATGATTTTTAGTCATTATATGTCAGACCAAAGTTAATTATAAAGATATAATTGGGCTTGGGATATAATATTTATGGCATTAACAACAATTAGGGTTTTTCCTAAGTATAATGAAACTTAGTCTTAAAGACTTAAAAAATAGTATCCTAAATTATAACTATATGTTAGACTATTTTAGAGTTAAAAGATTGTGTTTTGAACATGATTATTTCTTACTTAGGAAATAATGTTAAATAATTAATAAAACAACTATCCCATTTTAATAATTGAAGAAATATGATCTAAGAATTTTAAAATGTTTTAGGAGTAATATATTTAGTATTATCTTAGTAAGTATTCTTACTTAAAATCTTAAAATTGAATTTTATTTTATTTTCAGTATTATTTTGAATTTTTTATAAAATTTCTCAATTATTGAATGTCTTTAAATATTTGTTTTAAGTTTTACCTGTAAAATTTTAAGTTAATATTTTTATTAGATAAGAGATGTATTTGTGTGTATGAAAGTGATTTTTATTTATTTTTAGGAATTATTCTGAATTTATTAAATTTCATTTCGTTACTTAAGGGTATTAAAGTTTATCTCAATTTTATTAAACTTAAGTAAATATGATTATATTTTTCCTAGGTGGAGATTATTTTGATAAGCATTTAGATGTATTAAAAATATTTTTAGGATTTTTCTACATTTTTCTAGAAATATAAAATAGTGTACAGGGATAATTTTTTCTTTTACTACCCTCGCTTGGTTCTTGGGCTAGCCCAACCTAATTCTAAGCCCAGCCCATCTCCCATTTGGGCTACACCCCTGGACCCGGTCGACCAAATCGGTCAAACCGACCCCCTTCTTCTCCACGCTGGCTTGTTCCTCATCCACACCCCCTCTGGCGATGTGGTGTCGCCGCCGTCGCCGCGCAACCATGGCCGCCGCCATCGGTTGTCCTTGACGCTTTTCCCTCTTCTACACCCTTCCATCCAATTTGATTTGTGATACGAACCCTCTTCCGCACTTCCCCGCTGCACTCCCGTGGCTAGGGTTTCGGCCTCGACTCTGACGTGCTCTGGTGACCCCTGGATGGTGATGATGGCAAAGTGATGGTGTGGTTATGGTGATTTGGTGATGGTTGGTTGCTGGTGCCGCCTCTTCTACGCACAGACACCCACTGGTGCGGCTTGGTGCGGGTTGAGTACCACGGTGCCCTCGTGCCGCCGCGCTGTGGTCGCCATTGATGGCCAGTGCTGCTTCCCCTTCTTGGCTTAAGCGAGGACCCCGGGTGAGTTATCTTCTCTAACCCACTCTCTCTGAGTATGAACCCTAATTTGGGTTCCTCACTTTGGTTCATGATACTCTACAGTAGCTTTTCTACATAGCTTGCTCACTGAATTTGGCTTGTAAATTTATCTGTTTGTATTAGATAATGGATGGTACTGGTTTGTGAATATAGGATGATGAATTTATGCTTATATGAGGTTTGGCTGGTTGTTTAGATGATCCAATATTAATTGGTTTTAATCTAATTGGCTTGTGGAATTGTTTGGTATTGGATCCATGCTAGCTAACCTGTGTGGTTGCACTACTGGTGTGGCTTACACAACCCTAAGTTATGTACTGCTGGAATTGGTGCTATAACTTGTTGTGGAATTATCTAGGAATAGCAGTGATATTACTCCTATCCACCCTGTTAATGATATGATCCAATGGATCATATGGTTTTGAGTTGCATGCTTATCTCACCTACTGTGATCTGTTGTGAGCATCCATTAGAACCTTGTGATATTCATACTTGGCTTGGTCTGGTACTGCCTTGCAGGACCAATTGGGTTTCTGAAACTTTATAATTGTTAAAGATGGTCGTGGAGTGATATGTGCTTGATTCTTAGGGATATTGCTTGATGATTTACTAGAATGATGATTGTGGCTTTGATATTGACTTGGAATCTGAGTAAGGATCTGATTTCATGTCCTTATTGTCAGTAAGAGATTGTATACCTTTGATTCCTAGATTCTTCTACTAGGAAAATGATAAATCTGTTTTAGCTGGAATTTTTGAGTGGTGGGTTAAAGTGATGATACTCCCTAATGGCTTTTGTGCATAAGACTGCCACTGTGGTGTATCCATCTTGGAAGGTGCACAGTGGTAGATCTTGTGTGCATGATTTGCTGTTAGTTTTGTGGCTTTTGCTGCCCTGGGCTGCTGCTGTGGTGCCTCCAATCTTGGAGTGTGCACAATGGTAGCCCAGGTAGCATGATTTGCTGTTGGGAATCACTACAATGATGTAGTTCATGTTGATAAGTAAAAAAAATAGAGATTTAGCTCATGATGCAGACGGCTGAAGCTAAATTGGTTGGTTAAAATGTTTAAGTGTACCACTGTGGTGCCTCCCCAAGGAGTGTGCATAGTGGTAGCATCTCAGATGTGGTTTCCTGGATTTTTTTACTTGTCCTGTGATGCAAAAGCTGAGGCCAAACCTCTGTGATGAATCTTGCCTGGCATCTCCATGCAATTTTGAGAGGATCTCACTATTCAATCCTCCTAGATATAGATCTAGTTGAAGGGTAGGTGGATATGGTTGCTAGGTGTTATTATTTCCCTTACTCCAAGATGTCATTGCAAAAATGAAATAAGAACCGATGCTACAAGATCTAGATATACTTCCATCTACCTTGTTGTTTGTAGTGTGAACAGATGATGTGTACTGAGAGCTTATGAAATATTTGATTCTGCTACTATGGCTCCTGGTCACTCTCCTTTTAATATCCAGCTCCTCCTGGATCTGCTGTGGCCATGATGAGCTTTTACTGATCCATCTTCTCCTCCTTGATCTGCTACTGGCCTCCTTCTAGATTAGATAACCATAGTGGCTGTGATTTATGGTGGTTTGTTGGTCACTGCAATCTCAAGCAGTGCTCTAATATATGTGTGGAAAATGGATAATATGGGGGTGTTCTTAGGTATTCTTGAGAGAAAACTGATGCTTGTTCTATGTGTTGTGGACATACTCTAATGATTTCTGGAATAGAGAAAGAAAGAAGTAAGCAGGTGCTTTGCTACGGTTGTGCTGGCTCTGTTATATGCTTGGTCCTTTCTCTGTGGTGTGGACAACACATCATTTGCATGCATGACAGTGCTGCTTGCAGCTAGGCCCCACTAGGTGCAAGTTTCCACAAGTGGGGACTTGGTGCTGTGGATGTGCTTCAACTGAGATGGCAGCATTATCCTGGTGTTGATACTTCCTTTTGCTACCAAGTGAAATTTTCCCCAAATGCCAGTGAAGCAATGCTGAGGCAAATGATGCACTAATAAGAACAGATTTACTCAATGGTGAAACTTGCACCAATATTTCTGTCAATGATATTGGTCTGAGACAACTTTTGATAAGAACAGATATCCTTATTTGGTGAAACTTGCCCCTATTAAAATATGCTCAATGATGAAAATAGAAATGCATTTCATTGCCATACTGAGAGAAAAACTAATCAACACTAACTTTGTTTCTTTTATATTCTATTTGGTTTACGTTATGCTTTTACAGGAACAAGATCAAAAATTTAGAAGATGTGAAATGAAGATTAGTTTTAGGATTTTATTATTATTTCATTTACAATTTGTAATATTCATAATTGTTGTAACATCTTCCTTGGAATATATTTACTTGTACCTATTAGTTCTTATTATAATATTCTCATCTATTTGAGTAAATATAAGGACATTGTAATATTTTTTTATTAATGTAATAAAGCATTCCTTTATTATAAAGGAACATTGTTGCATATATTATTGTAATAAAGAATTATTTTTCTTTATTTCATTCTGATAATTTATTTTCCTTTTCTTTATTCTTTTATTTATAAAAGAATATTGTAATGTTGGTCTTAAATAATCTTTATACTTTTATTTATAATACTTATATGTGTATTATTTATAATTCAAATTTTCTCCCTTCATAATCCACTAAATCAATAAAGGTCATGTCAAAATTCATTGCACTCACTAAGATGGATAATTTCTAATCCATCAAAGCAAGAGATATTCTGATCGCTCTAGGGTTTTAGTTTGCGAAAAATTTACCCGGATTTTCAGATGCATGCATGCAGATGCACAAAATCCTAAATCTACCCTTCGTTTAGTCCTAAATGCTGGGATGTTATAGACTTCCCCCCTTAAATTAAACTTCGTCCCGAAGTTTGTGGTTTCTTGTTCAAGAAGGTTTCCGATAGTCTCGTCCTGAGGTTTCTTCTTTCCTCCCAGTTTCTTGTCTTTCCAAAGTAATGTTTTTAATAAACTTAGCATTCTTTGAGTTTACTTTCCACCTTGATTCGGTTATTGTTAATTCCTAATGTTAATTTATACTTCCTCCCGAAGCTTCATGAGATTACTTTTAACCCTGAACAACTTTATTGACGAAGGACTACTGATACTAAACATACCTGTCGTAGCCTTGTCAACGTGGTTCCATCCAAAGTATCCACCCCTTGATGGTGGTTTTACTCCTTGAGTAACTAACTTATTGGGGCATTCAGATCTCCTATGTCCGTCCAGACCACACCTATAGCACACCTTTCCGTTCTTCCAACAATCTCTCCTTATATGACCTGATGCTCCACACTTATTGCACCTGATTTGTTTCTTTCGTTTTGATGCCTCATGTTTTGATATATCATTTGCGGATATGAATCTAGGCATAAAACTTAAGTTTGATGTTGATTTTGTAGATTGCATCTTCTTTGGTTCTCTTATAGCTCGTTTCTTGGCTAATTTTTTCCTCTCTTCCAATAGCATCTTGTAATCATCCTCGAAAGTAATTGCTACATCAACTACCTCTTGGAAACGTCGTGTTGAAGCCCCTCGTATTTTCATCTTCACATAAGGGTTTAGTCCTTCCAAGAACCTTCTCTTGCGCTTCTCCTCCGTATTTACCTCATCAACTGCATAACGAGATAATTGGCTAAACTTGCTAATATATTTCATCACGGTTTCATCATTTTGCCTTAGGTCCTTGAATTCTCTCCTCTTAAATTCCATAATGCTATCAGGAACATGATACTCACGAAAATTCCGCTTGAATTCTTCCCAAGTGAATATCTCTTCTAATGTGAGCATGGCTAATTGATTTTCCCACCAATTTGCGGCAGGTCCTGATAGAAGAAATGTTGCATATCGTAACTTCTCCTCATCATTGCATCCAACTATTTTAAGCTTCCTTTCTGTATCCATCAGCCAATCCTTCGCATCCATAGGTTCTGGTGCAGATATAAAAGGAACTGGTTTGGCATTTTGGAAATCAGAAAGACTTACTCTGATATCTTTATTCCCCTCTCCGGGTCCAATTCGTTTTAGTATCTCTTGGATGAACTTATTCTGGTACTCTTGCATCATTTGCATGTATTGCATGAAATTCTCCTCTATCAACGGACGAGTTGATGGTCCAGTTACGGGTACATCCTCATTACTTTCCCTCTGCTTAGCTTCTTGCTCTATACGCTCTCCTTCAGACCCAGCCTCTACTCCCGTATCCATACCCTCTCTAGTCCTACTACATAAAGAGATTACTCATACTTACCTCATGCATATGTTTTCTGAGCTCAACTCTATGCACAGTGCTAGTCACACAAGGAAATCAAGAACCAAATCCAAATAACAACCAAACCTATACCAGTATTATACATGGTTTTTATAAGCTATTACAAACAATCCTCATAACTACGGTTTGCCTCTCACTTGGTACATTACTTGTATGTTTCAAGGACTTGCTTGCTCGTATGAGCATGCTCTCATTTCTTAGGTCATGCCTCTCAAACACTACAATACACATTACTGGATATGTTCATTATTTAAGCCCTCTACTTCTGTGGATTGCCTCTTCTTAGTACTTTCTGGAATTCCATCCATGATGGCATGAAGTCCGAATACCCTGGACTATATAAACATCCAGAGGGTGTGCACTTTTGATTACAAGTACTTAGATTGAGGTTAGCCATTGAGAAATGACTAGAAAATGTGTGATCTTCCGTTGAATTCTCATGTCCACCTTCAAACGCACTTTCAAAGTAAGATGTATTCTCTCCTTTTCCATGATTCAGCTATACATATAAATGTAATAATTGTTAGTGCCTTCTTCCAGGTCAATAGGATTGGTACTGCCCCCATATAGATCATAGGTTCCATGCTAATATTGCTGGTTTCTACTCCTTTCTTAGAATCACAGGGTATAGGATTCTCCCTGGTTTCAGTCTAAGATTCTACTCCCCATCCATCGTAATACCAAACTGGAATACTTGGATTGGTTGTTTCCTGAGTTTCTTGTTTTGTTTTATACTCGTCCATGGTCTACGGGTTTATGAAACCTATTCTAATAATTTGGCATAGGTTTTGGACTATGGTCCCTGAAATTCATTCTCTTCATACACCACTCTTGAAAAGACTATTCTAAGATGCCTAGCTTCTCTATCTGACTCCCCCTTTTTGCATTCTATTGCTTTAGTAGGATCAACATAATCCTCAAGGTTGTATCCAACTCCTGGACTAGAACCTTAATGTGCGTTATGATAGGTACTGAATAATGTCCTATTATGATCTATGTGTTCGGAAGCTAAGGTAGATTTATTCTGTACAAGTGCAGCATGATCCAACTTAAGTTCTGAATTTATGGAAACTTGAGGTATAGTAGCATGAGTACTACCTACCCATCCTCTTGGATTCCTGTTTTCGAAGCCTGGTTATTGCCTCTAGAACTGCAATTGGATTCGCCGCCTCCATACATCTCATCTTCCCAGGTAGCATTACTTCTCTTATCCCCAACTTTTTGGTAATATGAGCACTACACGATACTTGACTAACACTTTCCTAAAATGGAAACTATAAACCTTGACAAAAGTCGAGATTTACAATTCCATATTCCATAAGAGTTATCTCAAAAGTTTTGTTCAATCACCAACATGGTAATCTAAAGTCCTATACATCACTTGAATATTCCAGTTTGAGTACCGAGATACCACTCCCTACTGTAGGTAAGAGGTTATAATTAGTCCTACTAGTTTATATCTTAGTATTATTACTCAAATTGCATCATAATAAAGAATTATTGCACTAGAAACATGACAATGTAATTCTCAAGTGAATTCTCATCATATTTCTAGAGAACTCTTTACCGTTGCTAGCATACTTCCTACAAGTTCTACCCATTTAATAGGTTTCTAACCTAAGGTCAAAGCTTTTGCTCTGATACCAGCTGTGGTGACCCAGCATAGCACTGCATGTTGTAGTATAATATAGTCGTGGACATAACACTCACGGAGTACCATTTCAAAAATATTACATCCTCAAAGTGGTACAACAAAAACAAAGCGGGTCCACATCATACATTGTCATGATTACAATCAGAAATTTACATGACGACTTTGAGATCCTCCTAGGTCCATAGACGTATCCCGATGACTGAGGGCTAACTATAATAACTCGGAGAACAGAATAAAGAAACAACTAAGGTTTATACGAGATTTAATATAGATAGAGGATAGAGATCTATGCTACTGGACTAGATCACTATATATGCTACATCTATACTTCAGATACGTCGGTCTCCATTCCATAGATGTTTTCGTAATTATTCCCTTCGACGCTTCCGGATACTTCTAGTTTCTTCATAGCGGAATTCTTCTTGGTCTTCAATTGGATATAGTATTTCCACTTTCTGACCGTTAATGTCTTCAAAATCTAGCAAGGATAAAGAAGATACGTTGAGTATGAGCGTACTCAGCAAGTTCACTAAAAAGGAGTGTTTGATGCACTATATCTACAGCCACAGACCATAGGTCGTAGGCAATGCAAGTTTTTTTGTAAACATTTCTTAAAAGGTTGCTTTTATTCTGAAAAGCTATGTCTGTCAGCCTTCACGGGTTGACCAGAACTTTCATGGAGTTCCTTTCCCGCCTCGTTCGCAGCTCCTTCCCGGAACAGGGAGTAACAAGTTATAGTTCTTACACTCTGAAGAGGTGCGTCACTTTACCCATGAGAGATCTTAGCTTTGTTGCACATCCGGGCGTGCATTCCCGTTCACACTTCCTTGGTATGAGGCGCAGACTAAGATCCAAGCCAATCACTGTCCTTCTCCGCGACACCGCATACACCACAATTGTTGTATGCCCAAACTCAAGGGAGACTTTTCCCCTTATAAAACGGCTATACCTTAGTTGGATACACACAACAACCATTAACACTAGATATCTGTCTTTTGTAAGCCCAGATCCACGGTAGACTTTTCCCCGTATAAAACGGCTATACCCATGATCTGCAACTTACAAATGCCTAGAACAGTGTCCAATGCATGCGAAAGGGAGCCGATCCAGCTGACTTCTTCGTCCCATTCCAAATCCCATGGTTAACGCGTAATATACTGCGCAAGAATCACTGGCGACATTGGTTGTTAAGTCCTAGATAATATGTTCCTTTACCACCGGAACTTTCATAGTAGATTATTACCTCATGGTAAATAACCTATAATCATATTATTATAAAAATAGTGTTTTTGGACCTTTTCGAAATGCAGGTGATGACAACACTGGATTTGTAAAATACTTTACAGAAAATAATCAAAGGACATGATCAAGTGTGAACTTGCCTTGATATAGCGAAGTATTGTAGTCGAATGTCTCGACTTGACCCTGGACCTCGGGTTCTACAAAAGTACCATCATTGCCCGGTAAGGACAATGTTTAAAGAAGCAATATGTTTTTATGCATAAGTAATGCTATGGATTTTTTAAAACCTTAAGTAATTCCTCAACATTACATGTGAGTTGGATTTAGATGATTTGTTTAGGATGTGAATTATCTTTAAGTTTACTTTATAAAGAAGTGTAGTTGTAAGGGTTTTTGGATAACATATAAGATATGAAAGTAAGGTACAATTGTAATACAATTCTAAGATTGGGTGATACCATGTAATCATTACAAGATTTATGTTTTAATTTTTTGTTATGGTTTAAAAGAAATGGTATAGTGTTTCTTTTGAAAGTGGCAAAAAGAATAACATTTGAAGAAAATATTATTTATGTTAAGTTAATCAACTCTAAAGATTAATAAGGTTAAAATTATGGTTTAGGATAAGGTTTAAATGATTTTTAGTCATTATATACCTAGCTTATGATATGTCAGACCAAAGTTAATTATAAAGATATAATTGGGCTTGGGATAAAATATTTATGGCATTAACAACAATTAGGGTTTTTCCTAAGTATAATGAAACTTAGTCTTAAAGACTTAAAAAATAGTATCCTAAATTATAATTATATGTTAGACTATTTTAAGAGTTAAAAGATTGTGTTTTGAACATGATTATTTCTTACTTAGGAAATAATGTTAAATAATTAATAAAACAACTATCCCATTTTAATAATTGAAGAAATATGATCTAAGAATTTTAAAATGTTTTAGGAGTAATATATTTAGTATTATCTTAGTAAGTATTCTTACTTAAAATCTTAAAATTGCATTTTATTTTATTTTAAGTATTATTTTGATTTTTTTATTAAATTTCTCAATTATTGAATGTCTTTAAATATTTGTTTTAAGTTTTATTTGTAAAATTTTAAGTTAGTATTTTTATTAGATAAGAGATTTCTTTGTGTGTATGAAAGTGATTTTTATTTATTTGTAGGAATTATTCTGAATTTATTAAATTTCATTTAGTTACTTAAGGGTATTAAAGTTTATCTCAATTTTATTAAACTTAAGTAAATATGATTATATTTTTCCTAGGTGGAGATTATTCTAATAAGCATTTAGATGTATTAAATATATTTTTAGGATTTTTCTACATTTTTCTAGAAATATAAAATAGTGTACAGGGGTATTTTGTGTTATTTAATATTTAGCTTAACTTTAATTTTTTTCTTTTACTACCCTGACTTGGTTCTTGGGCTAGCCCAACCAAATTCTAAGCCTAGCCCATCTCCCATTTGGGCTACACCCCTGGACCTGGTCGACCAAATTGGTCAAACCGACCCCCTTCTTCTCCTCGCTGGCTTGTTCCTCATCCACACCCCCTCTGGCAATGTGGTGCCGCCGCCGTCGCCGCGCAACCATGGCCCGCTCCGGCCTCCTTGGCCGCCACCATCGGTTGTCCTTGACGCTTTTTCCTCTGCTACACCCTTCCATCCAATTCGATTTGTGATACGAACCCTCTTTCGCTCGTCCCCGCTGCACTCCCGTGGCTAGGGTTTCGGCCTCGACTCCGACGTGCTCTGGTGACCCCTGGATGGTGATGATGGAAAAGTGATGGTGCGGTTATGGTGATTTGGTGATGGTTGGTTTCTGGTGCCGCCTCTTATACGCACAAACACCCACTGGTGCGGCTTGAGTACCACGGTGCCCTCGTGCCGCCGCGCCGTGGTCGCCATTGATGGCCAGTGCTGTTTCCTCTTCTCGGCTTAAGCGAGGACCCCGGGTGAGTTATCTTCTCTAACCCACTCTCTCTGAGTATGAACCCTAATTTGGGTTCCTCACTTTGGTTCATGATACTCTACAGTATCTTTGCTACATAGCTTCCTCACTGAATTTGGCTTGTAAATTTATCTATTTGTATTTGATAGTGGATGGTACTGGTTTGTGACTATAGGATGATGAATTTATGCTTATATGAGGTTTGGCTGGTTGTTGAGATGATCCAATATTAATTGGTTTTAATCTAATTGGCTTGTGGAATTGTTTGGTATTGGATCCATGCTAGCTAACCTGTGTGGTTGCACTACTGGTGTGGCTTACACAACCCTAAGTTATGTACTGCTGGAATTGGTGCTATAACTTGTTGTGGAATTATCTAGGAATAGTAGTGATATTACTCCTATCCACCCTGTTAATGATATGATCCAATGGATCATATGGTTTTGAGTTGCATGCTTATCTCACCTACTGTGATCTGCTGTGAGCATCCATTAGAACCTTGTGATATTCATACTTGGCTTGGTCTGGTACTGCCTTGCAGGACCAATTGGGTTTCTGAAACTTTATAATTGTTAAAGATGGTCGTGGAGTGATATGTGCTTGATTCTTAGGGATATTTCCTGATGATTTACTAGAATGATGATTGTGGCTTTGATATTGACTTGGAATCTGAGTAAGGATCTGATTTCATGTCCTTATTGTCAGTAAGAGATTGTATACCTTTGATTCCTAGATTATTCTACTAGGAAAATGATAAATCTGTTTTAGCTGGAATTATTGAGTGGTGGGTTAAAGTGATGATACTCCCTAATGTCTTTTGTGCATAAGACTGCCACTATGGTGTCTCCATCTTGGAAGGTGCACAGTGGTAGATCTTGTGTGCATGATTTGTTGTTAGTTTTGTGGCTTCTGCTGCCCTGGGATGCTGCTGTGGTGCCTCCAATCTTGGAGTGTGCACAGTGGTAGACCAGGTAGCATGATTTGCTATTGGGAATCACTAAAATGATGTAGTTGATGTTGATATGTAAAAAAAATAGAGATTTAGCTCATGATGCAAAAGGCTGAAGCTAAATTGGTTGGTTAAAATGATTAAGTGTACCACTGTGGTGCCTCCCCTAGGAGTGTGCACAGTGGTAACATCTCAGATGTGGTTTGCTGGATTTTTTTTACTTGGCCTGTGATGCAAAAGCTGAGGCCAAACCTCTGTGATGAATCTTGCCTGGCATCTCCATGCAATTTTGTGAGGATCTCACTATTCAATCCTCCTAGATATAGATCTAGTTGAAGGGTAGGTGGATATGGTTGCTAGGTGTTATTATTTCCCTTACTCCAAGATGTCATTGCAAAAATGAAATAAGAACTGATGCTACAAGATCTAGATATACTTCCATCTACCTTGTTGTTTGTAGTGTGAACAGATGATGTGTACTGAGAGCTTATGAAATATTTGATTCTGCTACTATGGCTCCTGGTCACTCTCCTTTTAATATCCAGCTCCTCCTGGATCTACTGTTGCCTTGATGAGCTTTTATTGATCCATCTTCTCCTTTTATTCTTCTCCTCCTTGATCTGCTACTGGACTCCTTCTAGATTAGATAACCATAGTGGCTTTGATTTATGGTGGTTTGTTGGTCACTGCAATCTCAAGCAGTGCTCTAATATATGTGTGGAAAATGGATAATATGCTGGTGTTCTTAGGTATTCTTGAGAGAAAACTGATGCTTGTTCTGTGTATTGTGAACATACTCTGATGGTTTATGGAATAGAGAAAGAAAGAAGCAAGCAGGTGCTTTTCTACGGTTGTGCTGGCTCTGTTATATGCTTGGTCCTTTCTCTGTGGTGTGGACAACACATCATTTGCATGCATGACAGTGCTGCTTGCAGCTAGGCCCCACTGGGTGCAAGTTTCCACAAGTGGGGACTTGGTGCTGTGGATGTGCTTCAGCTGAGATGGCAGCATTATCCTGGTGTTGATACTTCCTTTTTCTACCAAGTGAAATTTTCCCCAAATGCTAGTGAAGCAATGCTGAGGCAAATGATGCACTAATAAGAACAGATTTACTCAATGGTGAAACTTGCCCCAATATTTCTGTCAATGATGTTGGACTGAGACAACTTTTGATAAGAACGGATATCCTTATTTGGTGAAACTTGCCCCTATTAAAATATGCTCAATGATGAAAATAGCAATGCATTTCATCCATATTGAGAGCAAAACTAATCAACACTAACTCTGTTTCTTTTATATTCTATTTGGTTTACATTATGCTTTTACAGGAACAAGATCAAAAATTTAGAAGATGTGAAATGAAGATTAGTTTTAGGATTTTCTAATTATTTCATTTACAATTTGTAATATTCATAATTGTTGTAACATCTTCCTTGGAATATATTTACTTGTACCTATTAGTTCTTATTATAATATTCCCATCTATTTGAGTAAATATAAGGACATTGTAATATTTGTTTATTAATGTAATAAAGAATTCCTTTATTATAAAGGAACATTGTTGCATATATTATTGTAATAAAGAATTATTTTTCTTTATTTCATTCTGATAATTTATTTTCCTTTTCTTTATTCTTTTATTTATAAAAGAATATTGTAACGTTGGTCTTAAATAATCTTTATACTTTTATTTATAATACTTATATGTGTATTATTTATAATTCAAATTTTCTCCCCTCATAATCCACTAAATCAATAAATGTCATGTCAAAATTCATTGCACTCACTAAGATGGCTAATTTCTAATCCATCAAAGCAAGAGAGATTCTGATCGCTCTAGGGTTTTAGTTTGTGAAAAATTTACCCGGATTTTCAGATGCATGCATGCAGATGCACAAAATCCTAAATCTACCCTTCGTTTAGTCCTAAATGCTGGGATGTTACAATAAACCAGACCTAGTTTTCCTCTATCTCTCTATCGAACAGCCCGAATGCCACTGGGAACATCCAGTTGTGACCATCCAGTTGCTTTAGCAGATGCCAGGCAGCCTTTCCATTTGCCAGTTAAGATAGTACTGTCTATTCTCAGATATGGCCTACATCCGTCCTTGAATCACTAGATGCAAGGTTCAAGCGCCATGAAAAATTTATTGAAATAAATTTTACCACCTTCCGATTTATTGTCGATCTCCACAACACTCCTTGTACACCTAGCATGTACCTCAGCCTTGAAGTTGTACAACATCCTGAAGCTATTAGTCCAATCCCCATGCAAGATTTTCAGAGCTTTCTCTTTACCTTTCCAAACCGTGTAATACGGTAGGACAATGTTGTAGTGAGCAACGAGTTTATTCTAAATATTCTTCGTGGTATCCCTAGGGTTATTCTTTAGTATGGACATAGCTTGTAAATCCACCCACTCCGTATCAGCCATCAAGGATTTCAGCATGCTCCATATCGCACACATGTGGGGAGGGCCCAATTTGTTCACCTACAACACAGATTAATTTACAGCATAAGCGGAGTTGCCATATAGATCTTGCACATCAACTTTACTTATATTATAGAGTGAAAATGATAAAGTTGAAATGGTTTTCTCCATTCATTGCCAGGATACCCTAATTTCCTTTGACGCGGGTAGGGCTCTGGCTGCGATCCTCCACGAAGAAGGTATCACCACCTTTCCATTCTTTCACTTTAACCTGCAAACAACCTCATACCTCTGGGCAGTGTTCTTCAGTCTATCACCCTGTCATAGTGTGACATTTGGTGTAATCAAAGTACTCTTCTGGTGAAAGGGATTGGCGTGATCTCATGGTCTAAGGACGTTGAGTTACTACGAATGTGATAGAAATTTAAACATGATGACATGATCGTATTGCTACATCTACTTCGGGTGACTGTTCATCATATCATTCTCCACTGATATGACCCTGTTATTAACAACATCCAATGTTATGATCAGGAAACCATTGATCATTAATCAACATGCTAGAATAAAGAGAGGTTTTACTAGCAACCTTACCTGTTTATAATTCAAACGTGTATTAATGTTTGCTTATTAATACAATTATAGAAAAAAATAAAGATGTATCATAAACATGGAATAGCATAATAACCAATTTATTATTGCCTCTCGGGCATGTTCCTTTCATGGAGGTGACCTTGTTGATGTCCAAGCCGGCGCCGCAAGACTCTGCCATCTCTAGTCTAAGGGTAGCACCCGCACCCTTCTGCCTTTGCTTATACTCTGTGGGCGCATCCCCCGTGAAAGCATCTGCAAGAGCACCAACGTCCTCCACATCCGCAGCCTTCGGGAACATCTCTCAGTGAAAGAGAGACTGATCACTGCCTTGGCTTTGAGAAGGGCATACTTGGCAGAACTGCAGTGGTCTTCCACTATGGCTATGATTCTAGCCAGGGGGTGGACGTGCTTGAGCACTTGAAAGTTGAATTTGAGGTCAGTTGCATCGGCAGATGCACAACACTCAAAATTCAATCACAAGAAAAGCCAAAAGAAGGCATGAAGGATGAGCAACTTGCACCAGAAACATACCGGACAGAACCTAGGAAGACGCCATGAGCTGGTCGGCAAGTCCCTTCTCCCAATCGGAAATAGGAGTCGCCAAGTCCTCCTCTCTCTGCTTTGACTCTAACTTAAAGCGCTCGAGGGCCTCCACAACATTCTTTTCCTTGATCTCTGTCCTGTTGCGACTCTTCTGTAGATACTCTAGACGACGGAGAGCTTGGTTGTTGTCCTTTGACGCCAAAAAAGAGCATCCATTAGTCAGTTCTGCACATTACGGCAAATCAAGCAAGAAGTACAAAGTGACTCACCCTGGAGCTGCCTGAAGTCAGCTTCTAGGCGGGCGTACTGCTGGCACATGTGCATCATGTCCCACCGAAACGGCTGAGAAAAGCACTTTGGGTTAGACCAAACAGACCCGGGGACTCTTTAGAGGGGATAAAAACACTTACATGATCACTCGGAGACTCTAAGGGTCCTGGCCTAGTCTTCCGAGTCATGATCCTTTGGTGCCTCAATTTGGAGGAGAGCGAGGAACTATGGGTGTGTTTGGATTGTTGCCAAAATGTACCCTACCAATATTTTGGTCATGACCAAAAGGTTGGATCTTATTTGGATTGTTGCCAATTTTTTGGCATGCCAATGCTCCACTACCAACTCTAGTTCAATTTTTTAGCCAATGTTGGCCAACTTGTGGGCAAGCAAAGGCTCAACCAAAATTTTGGCTTGCCAAATATTTGGTTGGGCAATCTTGGGCACAAACCAAACACACCCTATCATCGGAGGTGGCCACCGTCTTCGGAGAAGGCATAGCTGCCTCATCGCTCGTGCCCTTGGATTCCATGACTCCCTCGTCCCCTTCGTCCTTGACAGCTTCTTCCAGAGTATACTCCCTATCAATTCAACAAAAAATAACATTCATTAGAGAGGCAATAAGCAACATACTCTGAATTGAAAAGATCCAAGGCGCTTGCATGTTGAAGTCATCAAGGTCGAATACCTCCACTCGCTTATGCTTCTTGGCCTGCGCCTCAGGATCCGTGACTCAGATGGGCACCGCTAGAATTGGCCCAGTAGCACCCACGCCTGGAGCAGGCCCCTTTGGAGATTCAGGAGTTTAGGCATCCGAACCCTCGCTCCGACCTATATTTCGAGTGTCATTGCCGCTGGACTTGGGTACTTCATGCTCCGGCGATTGATCAGCAGGGATGGTCGAGTCTGACTCATCCATCTCCTCGCTGTAGGGAGAATCATCATATTTTTCGGGCAACGGGGGTAGCATGCCCTCAACCTTCAGGTTCTACACATAAAAGAAAAAAACAATCAAGATTACATAGCTTACTCATAACAGTATAAAGGAAACATACAACAAGGATGTTACCTCTGGGACAGGGTTGGTTGCATTGAAAGGAACAGTCGACGTCTCCATAGGAAGAGCCTGTTTGGCAGGCAAGCTTGTCAAGGATTTGATTTTCCTCTCCAGCTTTATAGACGACAAGTCTTTAGTAGAAGTCTACGTCAGGTTAGCGATGCCAGCATACAAGAACATCGGGTACGCCCTAGCTTGCAGGGGCTGTACCCAACATTGCAGGAAGGTGCTAATGATGTCAAGGCCGGTGACCTCTTGCCCGCGCCTTAGCTGTAGATCCTTCTCCTGCTTATACAGAGCTTGTACCTCTTCAGTTTCACCTGAGAGAACTTCGTTCTTCCAAGATACCTTCCTCTTGGTCTCTGCACTCACGTCAAATGGCACAAAGCCATAAATTTGGCCCGTCCACTTCTAATCGCGGATGTAGAACCACTTGGCCCTCCACCCCTGTGCTAACTCGGCGAGGTTGAAGTTGAAGTACTACTGATTTGGGCGAATGAATATGTTGCACCTGCCAACCTTGTACACTGCACCTGCAACACCCGAATACCTCTTCATGCCATCAATATTTTTGAAGAGGACAAAGTGTGGCTCGATTCCGAGCCAGCACTCGCATAGGGTGGTGAAGCAGGCGATATGGAAGATGGAATTGGGAGACAACTGGTGTAGATGTAACCCTTAGATAAAAAGAATACCACGAATGAATTCATATAGTGGAAGAGAGAGTCCTCGCAGGATGAAGGAAAAGAACATGACGTGGAATCCGGCGGGAGGATTAGGGAATACCTTGGTGTCGGGAATCCTGCAATCGTCCTCCACCTTCAGGATCAACTCGGCCAGGTGGGGGTGCTGTAGTTGGTGACCTTCATGGTAGATCGTTGCCAACTACCGTTGGTGACGCGACCTTCGGTGGCCTTCTTCTTGGTGGCAGCCATTGTGCTTGACCCTGCACATGTGGATTTTTTGTCCTTCACCATTCTGGTAGAACACCTCTTCCGCTGCGATTGAAGATTTGGAGCACGTCCATCATGATGTGGAGCTATGGAGCAAAGGGTGGTGCACAAGAAGGGGAAAATTACCAGTGCCCCGGCGTATAAATCGGCGGAAGATGATGAATAACATCCGTTGATCCACAACATGCAACGTGTGGCACACATCGCCGCAAACACTTGGTGGAATACACACGAACCGTCGCCGCCACTCTCTCCACTATGCATGGAAATCGAGTATACGCGGTTAAATATCCCAATTTATGCGTGACTAGTCAAATCTTGGTCAGTCTTTAGGGCCCACAGCTATCCAGTCCCATCGACACTTCTCACACTGTGGATGATCTCACCTATTGTCATCACTAACGTCATCGGTGTTCATACCCTCAACATAATACGAACTAAGAAATGGCTATTTATTCGACTTATTAAGTTTTTGCTTGAGTCTATGAATCAACAAAACAATCGGGGGCTACTCCTAACAGGAGCGCTGGTCGTGGACCCGAAGTATTTCTGGGTCTAGTGTACAGCACCATAACTACAAATGCTAAGGTAGCATGCCTCGAATCCTCCTTAAAATCTACGATTCTAATACATACTCGGGGGGTAGGCACTCCCATAAGGAGCAATGATTGCGCATTCAACAAAGTGTGGCCGCCAGCGGCATTCACAAATTTTCTAACTATAAGAAGTCGACATGAATAATTCCCTGCTCGAGTCTCTGACTCGAACAGACACTCAGAGGCTACTCCCATTGGGAGCGCTGGTCATGCACCCTATGAAGAATGTTGATATTATCCTTCGGATCCTCTATGTTGACTACGTCCACGAGGCATGGTCTAAATAATGGCAATCAAACACTACGACCACTTCACCCACCAGACTTGTTGATAATTAAAGAGACAACGTCTCCTTAGCCACCAGAATCATCTCCGTGATGACAAACATTCTGATGCTGTGTTGATGACACAAAGATAAGACCTACAGATACAATATGATGGCTTGACAACACACTTGTTGTGCGCTACCAGATACATGTCGTGCCTATAGGTGCAATGAAAAATCTCGACGAACGCGTTGGGTACATGCTTAAAACATTGGAGTTCGGCTCTATAAGGCCTCCACGGCTTGAATTAAATTCTGCTAGCAATTTTCCATTGGAGTTCGGCTCTATAAGGCCTCCATGGCTTGAATTAAATTCTGCTAGCAATTTTCCCGATTCGAGTCTGAGGACTTGAGTTTGAGTAGATAGCGTTGTTTTGCCCAAAGGAAGTTAATTGATCCCGATCCATTGGATGAGTCAGGAACGCATATCAACCATCCTTATGTGCTGAATTATATGACCTGATAAACTTTCGGATGACAAACAGATTTTTTTGACATTCGAAGACTTAAGAGTCTCCATCGAAATCTACGATTCGATTGGACACTCGGGAGATACTGATATGCGTATGCCCTACGGGTACCAAAGATTGGCCTATCCGGTCTGGCCCAATAGAATCCCACGTGACGATCCGCACCTCATGGGCCTAGGAAGATTTGGGTGGGTGGCCCAGGCCCATGAAGGACGCGACACCTTGGAGGATACGGCAAGATTTAGATAGAAAATTTAAAGGGGAAAACCCTAATTTGTAACCGACTCATCCTATATCCTGAGACCTAGCCTCCCAATATAAAGGACAGGAGGGAACATCGAGGAGGATATCTGAAATTCTAGCACATATACCCGCTGGATTTCATTTGCACACCATCGCCATCAATGAACCCACTATAACCTAGAGTTCCTCAATAATGAAGAGCAGACAAGTAGGAGTAGGGTTTTCCCTCCATGGGCCTGAACCTGGGTAAACTTCGTGTCCCTGATTTGCTTGCTTGTTAGCCAAGAAAAGTCTCCTGTGCACCCTTGTTCCTTGAAACCCAAGTCCATCAACGATGGGCATTGACATGTTAACCCCATGTCAGGTACTATAATGTTGAAGTGACAATTAAATATTGAGTCCTATTGCCAACTTTTGGTGAACCCTCCCGTGTTCCATGCGATTTGAGAAAAGAGCAATGAATCCAATTAGTATCTAGCATCATGCTTGCCTCCATGAAACTTGATCTTTAAAAGATGTTTTGAGAATCTAAGTGTTCTAGGAACTAAAACTATTGTTTTAGAAACAATCAAGGAGTGAAAGATATTTAATATCTAAAACCTTATTCTATTGCAATATGATTGAGAATTATTTGGTGCAACATGTTATCATATTTGGTGCACAGATTGAAGACGCTAGGCGCTTAAATAATTGGCACTAAACTTATTCTCATATCCCTCCTATTGAGCTATAGTAGCTTCATCGTGAAGTAGTCATGATAGGATTGATAAAAAGTATGGGTAAATTGTTTACTACACTTAAGATTGGGAAGAATTGAATCCGAAAGAACGCTAGTCATGTGATTATAGTGAACATCAACTTCAAAAGTGTCAATCCTAGGGCGCTAGTACTTTAATGAAGATGGCGCCACTATTGATGTTGAGTGTTTCTTCTACAAAGAGAAGACAAACCAAAAGATAAATTTCACAATTTGTATGACACAAAATAAAGACTAGAAAGGTCTAGCTTAGGAGTATATAGATGATATACAAGTTATGGATGTGTTCTTTTCTAGTTGACAATGTAATTCTTGGGTATTGGATACCGAATTGGTTGGTATGAAGTGTCATACATAGCAATGCAATGCAAGAACTACAATGTCCTAATTAACTAGCAAAAGGATGTGGTGATGATGCATGACAGGAAAAAATTAAAGTGTTATTGTGTTTGTCGGCTGCATCTTACCTAGCGTATGAGATTTATTATAAGAACTTAGTAATTTTTGCATAGTTTTGGCTTTGTGAGAACAATAGTTGTTCATCTTGAAGTTGTGATCCACGGTGGATGAATTATTTATTATAAATATTGAAGGTAAATCACACATCATAACGCTGATGCTAAATGTTGCAAGACAATAATTTAATTTCACTTAATTGTGACACCTCCATTTAGGTCATAATAGAAATAAACGCCTGAAGAAATCCATGTTGATGGACTTTTGGAGTCATTTTATGTTGAATCAACTGATGCTTGTGAGACTTATCTAAAAGACCAAACTCCGCTCACAAGCCAATATTGAACAAACAGCTAACTTGTTGGAGATCATACATGTTGATGTGTAGTCCATTATGTGTAGCCGCACGTGATGGATTCTTGTACTTAATATACTTTCACTAATGATTTCAGTGGATATATATGGGTATATCTATTTGATGATAAAGAAGTATGAGACATTTTAAAAATGTTCAAAGTGTTTTGGCGTGAAGTAGGAAACCATCATAACAAGAGAATCAAGAATCAATGATTGGATCATAGAGGGAAATATTTGAGTTACGAGTTTAGCAAGCATCTAAGAGTTGCGGAATTGATCCAGAACTTGCACCTCCTAAAACACAACATGAGTGTGGAGTGTTCTTGAGATGTGATCAAACCTTGTTTGAAATGGTTGAATCTATGGTGAAACTCATAAAACTGTCGTTATATTTTTGTGGATTACGCTTTAGAGACTACCGCTTTACACTAAATAGTGCGCCATCATAATCTGTTTGAATTAACACCATATGAGTTATGGCATGGTATGACACCCAAAGATGTCTTTTCTTAATTTTTTGTATCTTAGCCATAGGTAAATTGTTTACAAACCAAATAGGATGAATGTTTTTTAGGTTATCCTAGGGTAACATCTGGAGATTGCTTCTACCTTAAATCCAAAGACAAAAGTGTTTGTCTCCAAATATGACATATTTCTCAAGAAGAACTTCCTCACAAAAGTTTTTGAGTGGGAGGACAATAGAACTTGATGAGGTTACTGAACCTGAGCAAAGTAGCGCAGCACTGGAGAGTGTTTAGGAGAGGGCTATGGAGCCTGAGGCTCTTGCGCATACAAAATGTTGTAGTCCTAGAAATCGAAGTTCCTATAGAACCAAATAGATTTGGTAAAGTTTATACTCAGTAGTAAGATTTGAGGACGAAACATTATTGTTGGACAATGATGAACCAAATATATACAACGAATCAATGATGGGCCCTGACTCCTTTATATGGCTAGATGTCATAAAATCCAGGATAATATTAGTTGGATTCGTAGCATAGAAAATAAAAAATTCCTACGATGGGAACTATATGCACAAAGATCCATCTATCTAGATACAAGAAATGGGTGGATATACATCCATAGAATGCATACCCTCGAAGAACAAAAACCTTTACAAGTATGAGCTTGTTCGTGATGTAATTGATCTCTTGCCGATCTCAAGATCGTGATGAAGTCTAGATGGTCCAGCACCATCAAGTCTAGCACCGCAAAGCAGTGGTGCATCCATGATCACACACACGTTCGGGTATCCCAACAACCTCCGTGCCCTCGCTCCAGCGAAGTAGCGGAAGCAACAAATCCTTCCAGAAAAAGCCACCGACGCATGTATCTCGCTGATCTAAGACCATGGGAAAATTCTAGAGGGGGAGAGAGATCCTTCGCGAGAAGGCGTGAGTGATAAGGAGGGAGAGGGAGGCCATATATAGGGGGAGGGGCAGCCCCTCCCATGTCAGGCGGGCAAAGGTACTGCCCCCACCTCTTCCATCATTCATGTGAGTGGAGCTCCCACTCACCCATTTGCCTCTCTATTTCCTCCACTCAAAATCCCACTCAAATTCCATTAAATTTCCACCAAATTTAATGTAGACATGATCGAGACCCCTTTAATCAATAATCAGCAGCGGGACCTGGAGATTCGTACCGACTCCCACACATTCAACGATGACTTGTGTGATCGTGAGAACCTTTTACGCATGTAACTCAATCCCTTTGTCTCGTGGTATATTACATGTCCGAGATTTGATCATCAGTATCTCCATACCTAGTTTGATCTCGTTACTGACATGTACTCTTTTCTCGTTCCCATGATATAACATTCTAGTGATCACATCACTTGCTTGCAAGCTATCTAATGTGATATCACCGAGAGGACTCAGAGTATATCTACCCGTCGTCGGGATGGAAAAATTCCACTCTTGATCACTAAGCATCTATAGAACACCTTCGTAGCACCGAACCCACCTTTATAGTCACCCTGTCACGGTGTGACGTTTGATGTTATCAAGATACTCTTCTAGTGTTAGTGATTAACATGATCTCATGGTCTAAGGACTAGGATTAGTTCGTATGATGTTATAGCAATATAAACACAATGACTTTGATCGTAATGCTATACTTCGGGTGAATGTTCATCATATCATTCCAACAATGTTTGACCTTGTTATTAACAACATCCAATGTCCATGATCAGGAAACCTTTGATCATCTTGTTAATCAACGAGCTAGTTTATAAGAGAGGCATAACTAGGAACCTTCTATTTGTTTATTAAACACATGTATTAAAGTTTGCAAATTAATACAATTATAGCATGCAAAATAAACATTTATCATAAACAAGGAATAACATAATAACCACTTTATTATTGCCTCTCAGGCATATTCTCTTCAGTCTCCCACTTGCACTAGAGTCAATAATATAGTTTGAAAGCTTTGCATATTGAACAACTATGGCTTTCTGGTGTTGCATATACGCAATTGCTAGTGGTTAACATAATCTCCGAATATGACACTTCCAGGTCCGTGTGTATTTGCATGTCTTTGCGTCTTCATGCATCCCTCATTCTCTAATGAGATGGCATTGTATAAATTTGGTCTTTTGGTGAGACCTTTAGTTCCTTGGGGTTAAATCATGTCGATACTATTGTCGTACAATATATCTTTATAGTATTAGCCCGTTGTGAACCACACCTTAGTTTGATAACAAACTACTTGACACAAATGCCCTCCTTTGCTGCTACTATAGCAGTCATATACTTAGGGCCTGTTTGGTTGGGCTTAAATCTAGCTTTTGGAGTTTGGCTTATAAGCCACAAAAACACCGAAATAGGTGCTTTTGGCTTTGGATTCTGGATTTTAACTAAACATAGTAGTATGATGGTGTAAGCCAAAAGCCAAAATAAAAAGCACCTACTTAGGTGCTTTTGTGGCTTATAAGCCAAAAGCAAAAATCCATAAATAAGCACAACCAAACAACCCCTTAGCCTTTTGTTGTAGTATCTGTCATAATGTCTTAACTTTGGAATTCGTCCAAATACATCATGGAATCTCCTTTCCATTAAATTATTCCACCCATAGTTTTAAATTGAGATAAACTTAATCTTGTGACAAAACTAGAATCAGTGTAACATTTTACAATGAACTATTTTGTAACTGTTTGTCACTTCTACATAAATATATTCTTAGTTCTTCCAAAAGATCATAAGGATATCCTTACTATCGTCAAGTGATCATCTTATGAGTCATATTAGTATATGCTCGTAACATTTAGAGCATAGGACATATCTGGATGTGTACATATCATGGTATGATTGATCAAAACATTCTTTTGATTTCACTCACCAAGTGTCAAAGCACTTTAATCGTGTTTCACTTATCAAGTGTCAATACACCTGAATCTTGATTCAATTTTATTCCATGCGACAAGAACCTTTTATCGTCTTTTCCATATTGAACTCATTCAATATCTCATATAGTATGTCTGGCACAACCATATTAGCATCACAATCTATCCATATAGACATTCATGCCTAATATTCGGGGTTTGCCTAAGTCTTTCATCAAAATGAAATTCTCAACCCGTGTCAATAAAAGATACATCATTTCCAATCAACAAGATGTCCTCCACATAATGTATTAGAAATATGACTCAGTGCTCTCACTTAATTTCTTGCAAATGCAAGCATCTTCATCGTCTCCGATGAAATTAAACTCCTTTAACAGTTTCACCATGGTGAAGATTCCAACTCCGTGATGCTTACTTCAACCATTGAAGTTTGCCTGCCCTTTTTAGCATCCTTTAAATTAACAAAACCCTTTGGACTGTGTCATGTACATGTCCTAGGTAACCATTCTATTAGAAGAACTTTGTTTTGTTTGTTCAACTACCATATACCAAAATTATATGTAGTGGTTGCTTCATTAATCCTTCAAGACTAAATATCGCTATAAAAGATCAAATATTGTCATAGTCAACTCCTTGAACATTGTCGTAAAATATTTACCGACATGTCGACTATTTCATATATGTGAAACATCCATGACTATTTCTTTATAGATCAAATAAGATGGATAGGTTTTACACGTATCCGGAGGGTCTTCTGTAGCACCCCAGATAAACACTAATTATAATAATGCTCATTGTTTCTATTTTTGCATCATCATGACATCATATTCATGCATACGCTGTCTCCAAACTATTTTAGTAAAACCCTATCTTATTTTTTACTTTACATCTCCTCTTTATATTCAAATTATATCCCTTCCTATTTAAATGATGTAAAGATATTTACCAAAATAATTTTAAGAAATGAACAGAAAACAACAAATATTTTTAAATATAAATGAAAATAAAAATCCTAGACCTAAACCGGCCAGGCCCAAAGGCCTAGTCGGCTGGACCCTGACTACCATACCCCCAGACCCACCTAGTCTAAACCCTAATCCTAAAACCCTAGATCCCCATATACCCCAAACCCCCAGCTATCCTATCACCCCCAGCCGCCCCTGCCATACACAAAAATCCCCCACCCCACTCCCTCACCTACCACGCACGCACACGTAACGCCGGACCCAGAACACACAGCACACAACGCACACCCCACCCCTCCCCGATCTAGTCAACTCGCCAGCGGGACCCACTCACGCACGCACTACCATCCAAGCCCCGCATAGGCAACCTCACTAGCACCAGCGCCCCCACCCCGCTTGCGTACATTGCAAGCATGCTTCCTTCCCGTATGTACCACCACCCTACATGGACCCCACCATTCAATCCCCAAATTCCGCTCTCTCTCTCTCTCCCTCACGCGAACTGCGGCCCTCACCAGCTCCCTTGCGCACCCCACCCCGCTTGTTGATACGTCATAAATGTATCTATAATT
Source organism: Avena sativa (assembly GCA_916181665.1). Lineage (NCBI taxonomy): Eukaryota > Viridiplantae > Streptophyta > Magnoliopsida > Poales > Poaceae > Avena > Avena sativa. Next base: position 20,448,619 of record OV702282.1, on the reverse strand, counting down.
TTTGACGTTCCATGCTTGTTTAGTATCAACTTTGCTATGCTTTGTCTACACTTTGAGGTATTTTTATACATTTTTTGGGAATAACCTATTAACAAGAGGCCGCGGTGCCAGTTGCCTATTTTTTGTTGTTTTTGGTTTCAGAAGATCTAGTAAGGAAATATTCTCGGAATTGGACGGGACAAAAGCCAAAATCAATATTTCATCGAGGAGAACACGGAGTCCTGAGGAGAGACGGAGGGGCGCCATAGGCTGGCCGCACCCCCAGGCACGGGCCCACCCTAGGCCACGACTGAGAAGGGTGTGGGCCACCTGGCTGCCCTCCTGCCTTGCCTCTTCGCCTATATAAGCCCCCCGATGCCAAAACCCTAAGTACCCGATCAGATCTCCACGAAGCAGTCCGTAGCCGCCACCACCATCGTCCCTAGATTGTGGGGATCTGAAGCTCTTCCCGGCACCCTGCAGGAGGGGAGAGATCATCTCGAAGCCCTTCTTCATCACCATGCCATCCTCCGGTATGATGCGTGAGTAGTTCACCCTTGGACTATGGGTCCATACAGCTGCTAGATGGTTGTTTCTCCTCCTTTGTGCTATCATGTTTAGATCGCGTGAGCTCCGTTCATGATCAAGATCATCTATTTGTAATTATGCATGTTGTGTTTGTGGGGATCCGATGGATATTGAGATACTATGTTAGATTGATTATTGATTCTATCATGTCTTATTGATTATTGATTCTATCATGTCTGTGTTATTTGTGATCTTGCATGCTCTCCATTTCTAGTAGATATCTTGGCAAAGTAGATGCTAGTGACTCCAAGAGGGAGTATTTATGCTCGATAGTGGGTTCATGCCTCTATTGAATCTGGGGAAGTGACAGAAATCTCTAAGGTTGTAGATGTGCTGTTGCTACTAGGGACAAAACAATAATCTTTTGTTCATGGAACAATTGTATTGTTTACTTTAGACACATTGCTTAATGCAGTTATCCGTTGCTTGTAACTTAATACTGGAGGGGGTTCCGATGATAACCTGAAGGTGGATTACAAGTCATAGATGCAGTTGGATGGCGGTCTATGTATATTGTTGTAATGCCCAATCAAATCTCATAGGGATCATGAATGTCTAGTATTTGCATTGTTATTCCTTGCTCAGTTCCTGTCAATTGCCCCGCTATAATTTGCTTACCCAACAGGTTATGTTAGTTATCTTAAGGAGAACACCTCTAGTGAACTATGGACCCCGGTCCAAAATTTACCATTGTTACATCATCTACTGTTACCGTTTACTTTCTGCAAGCAACCATTACCTTCCACACTATACGTTTAATCCTTTGTTCTCAGCAAAATAGTGAGATTGACAACCTCACTGTAAGTTGGGGAAAAGTCTTGAGTTTGTGTTGTGCAGGATTCCAAGTTGCTAGCAACACCTTGGAGTTGTTTCCTTGCTCCTACTGGTTCGATAACCTTGGTTTCATAACTGAGGGAAAATTTGCTGATGTGCTCATCATACCTTCCTCTTAGGGTCTCCCAATGAAGCTCTATAACTGAGCCACGTCACTTGTCTCTCAATCCGCCGCCAGGGGTGCCCTCGCCTAGGCCTCGCCTGCCCCGCTCCTCGTACCCAACCCTAATTTGCGCCGCCTCCTCTAGCTCGCACCCCCTCCGTCCTAAGCCGGACGCTTGTCGTCGTGGCTCCCTCCTGGTGCCCGCGCTTGCCGTCACGCGTCCCTGCTTCGTCGTCGTCTAACCCTAACACCGTGGGCTCCTCTCCGGCACCAGGCGCAACCTCCTCCTGAAGCTCCTCCTCGCCAGCTCCAAGTTCGTCGCCCTCCGTGCTCATCTACCCCAATGGCTGATGCCGCTGGCACGCCATCACCTTGACCGCCACCCCATTGCTAGTGCATCTAGGACGAAGAGCGCGTCACGGATTTCCTTCCTCCACCTTGTGGCATTGCTGCCAGCGGGACCCGCCCGGCTCACTACCCTTCGATGTCTTCGCTCTCTGCCATGGTCGCCAGCTCCATAGGTGCCCTGACCACGCGTATGTCCGTGTTTGATTTCTGGATCTACTCTTCCTATTTCGGTTTTGAACCGGTGGTACCATCTCTGCCTGAGTGTGTGGACCACTTGTCTCCATGTATGGAAGACTCTATAGGTGCTTCAGTTTCCGTCAGCCATAGCGTTCTTTGAGACCTCTTGAAGATCTCTGCAGAATTCCTAGCTTGACGTTGACAGAACTACGGCAAGATCTCTGGCGCCATCGGAATAACTGAGACCGACGTTGGATGGTAACGCTAAGAATACCGACATTGAAACTCAAGTCTGACATCGACAATTTATGTCGGAAACCTCCAAGGTCTCCTTCCCGGAACCGTCAAGCACTCCTACACGGATCGAAGACCGAACCTGAACCCCTCCGAGACCCAAGATCTTCGGTCTGAGATGTGTGATACCCTTTTCCGAGCCCCTATTTTATAAATTCCATGTACCTCGATGCATATTAAATATATTCATGCTTGCATACATCACAACATGTGGTTTGGGGGCTTTGTCGATTCACCTCATAATTAAATATGGAGACCATATGCGGGCTTTTCTAGTCTTATATAGACTCCATTTAAATTTGTGTAGGGAACCGATGACATAATTTTTCCTTGTTCAGACAACATATAAATTGTGGGGTATCTAAACAACATGAACTATCTAACTAATTGGCAGGCCCCGGGTCGGCTTAATATTGCATAATTCCATCGCACCTTTGCCATGTCATAAATCATACATGCATCATGCCCGATCTTTTGCCGTAGTATTAAATAGTATATCCGGTATTTCTGCTAGCGCTTTGCTTCTTCACGGATTAGCCCGGTGAGTTGATGCAAGAGACGCCTTTCTTCGGATGAATCTTCAGCAGTGTTTCCAGGCGAGCATTCTCCTCCTTTCTACCTATTTTATATTTCTAGTCTTTACTTACTCCTATTGATCTATTGCTATCCGTGTTGCGATGCTTTAGTTTCCGTACCCCTATTATATTACTCACAGCTCCTATATTGCCTTGGACACCTCCTACTGCATGTTGTTTGCGGTAGACAATTGGCCTTGCGAGTCCTAGTTGCTTGCTCAGGTGCTGCTTCGCGTCGCCAATGTTCCACCGATGTTGGGGGTTGGCACATAATTAATGGTGGAGATGATCATGGCTTTAATTATAGTTTAATAATTAATATTGAAAGTAGGTATAATAAATGCATAAGCACAAAGGGGTAATCGTTGAGATCTAGTTATTATCCCACCCCCTATGTCCATCTAGGACCCGAGTTCTTGACACTTGTTCCGAAACGAGCGCGCTAACCACATGTGGGGTGTCTGGGCACCCCTATTGTCACATCCCATAATTTTCCAAATTTTCAAATGTGAAAAATAAATAAATAAACAAAATAAATAATTATTGAAATTTAGGGTGAAAAGAAACTTTTTGATTCCAAATGGAAACATCAAAACACATCTTGAACAAACTTTTAATGAAAAGGGAATCAAACAAAATTTCAATCAAGTGAAATGCATTCATCAATAATGTATCTTGAAATTTATACACTTGGAAAAGCTAAACCAAAACCCTAAAACCCTAAAGGAATAATTCATTTCCAAGATCTCTCTAAGACTATGGATTTGATACATATAAAAATTTGTCCACAAACATTTATAAATGATCAAGAATGATAAATAAAAATATTATAAAATTATAGGAATTGGTTTCACTCAATTTGGAGCCATAGATAAAGATTTATGAATTTAATAAGTTAAAAGGAAATATTTTCCAAGGATAATAAAAGCTCCTATCTAAATCCATACCAAATCTTGAGAAAACTGATCCTAAAAGGATTTGAAAAGATAAACAAATAATAAATAAAATTAAGCAAATTGGAATCACCAATTTTGGATCTTTAAATAAAAAGATATGGATTTTATAAGATAAAGAAAGAAAGAAAAAATAAGGAATATTTAAAAGCCAAATTAAATCTTGGCCAAACAAATGAAATGAAATATTATTGATTAATAAAAGGAGTAAAGTATTATTTAAATAAAATCATAAGGATTGATTAAATCCAATTTTATTTAAATAAAGACAAATTTCTAATTTAAATGAACATTAAATCATATTAAAATATTTTAAATAATAATAATTCAAAGTGAATTATTTGCACAATTGAATAAATAAAACCTACTGAAAAAGGTTTGGTAAAAATTAGAATTCAAATAGAGTTTGAAACCATATTCAAACCCTATTTAAAATAAATACAAATGTCTATTTAAATAAATAATAAACCATGAAGGAATAAAATTAATTATTCTAAAATGGACTTTAAAACACATTTGAAAAAGTATAGAAACTTACTGAAAGGTTTTGAAAAGATTTGATGAAAAAAATCTATTTTCAAATAAGAGTTTGAATTCAAAGCAGAATAATAGAAATAGAAAAAGAAAAGATTCGGAGAAAAAAAAAGAAAACAAAGCCAGCCCAAAAGACAAGCCTAGTCCAGCCCAACTAGCATCCCACCCGGCTCTCCCCGCAAAAAACGTTTCGCACCATGCATTATACCCTTCTCAATCACTGACTTCGCGGTCCCACTCCACGCTGGCATCTTCTTCTCCACCCGCTGACCCGTTCCCCCCTCGGACCTCGCCGTTTCTGCCGCGATTCAATTCTCGTAAATTCGAGTAAATGGCGACGTTAATCCCTCTAGAGACCACGCACTCTTAAATGCCATCGCCCCCTCTCTCTTTCCCCCAGGCACCACTTTCTCTCTGCCACCAGGCTGCTGCAATTGCAAGCTCGAACACCACAGTCTCTGGCGAGCCCTCATCCAAATTCCGGCGAGAACAGCCACCCCCGCTGTCCCTGCTTCACACGAGCTTGCTCGACATCGTCTCCTGCATCTCCCAGTGCCGCCCGCTTGGCTGCGCATGCCCTAGAGCGTCGGCCATGAACTCGACTGAGCACCACCAACGACCGCGCCCACTCCGGCGACCATTCCCGTAAGCACAAACTGCCCCCTCCTCTCTAATTGTTAATCGCGTGTTCAGCATCCTCGCGCACATCTAACAACGTCATTCATTTTGCTTGGCATGACCTATAGTCTGGCCCCCATCGACGAACAGAGACGCCCAACGCCGACGCCATCTCCGATGAACAATCGCCGCCGTTCCCGAGCGCCCCTCGAGTAACTGAGACCACCTTGAGCTTCACTATGACCCTGCGAACGCGGTGAGCACCCTCTTCCTATCCCTCGCTTCCTATCTTCGCTGGAATGCATCTGGCTGAACGTTGCCGCCGCGCACCACCGTCGAGCGCCGCTAGATCTTGGTTAGGATGCTCAAAAGCGTTAGATCTAGATCCGAAGCATAGGAATAGATGACTTAGCAAAGGGGGTAAGTTTGCATCTGTGCTGCACGATCTTATTTAGATCCAACGATCCATAGAGCGCGATCCGCGCGAACCGGTACGCGCCACTAAGAAATAGCCACGTGGCCAGTGATTTGTTTTAAAACAGAAATTTGATCTATTAGATGATAGGATTTGTAAAATTCATAACTTTAAATCTACATGTCCAAATTTTACAAATTTATATCACTGGATTCAGAAAAATGTGAACTTTCCAACCATGCGCTTTGTTTAGTATTTTGATTCTGTAAAATTGATTGTTTTCGCATAAACTTGTTTAGGCCTATTTTGGTTATAAAATTTATTCTAAAAATGTTTTTAGGGAAAAAAATCTTTTGTAAATGGTTTGTTTTGAACCTACTGACCATAAAAACCAAATTGTGGATTTAAAAGCATATCTTGTGATACTAGGGAATAAATATTTGAATAAAAGATTACTAGTTAAATAAACGTATTGATTATGGTTTAAAAATGCTTTTTGAGTAAAACCTTTGGAAAATGGTTTGATTTAAACTCTCTGACACTAAACACAAAGTTTAGGATTTTAGAAAAATATATTTGATGAACCCTAGTAAATTATTACTTTATTAAAGGCATTTCTAGCAAATAAAATATTGTTTTGATTTAAAAATGGAATTTAGGTGAAACCTTTTGTACATGGATTAATATTAAACCCTTTAACCATAAACACTAACATTTGTGTTTAAAGAATATATTTGGCTAAAACTACAAAATATTACTTTGATTTAAATCACTTCTAGCAAAACAAAATGATTTAAATTGCCCATTTTCACTAACTTGGTTTCAAATGATTTTTCCACATTTATAAATGACATTTAGGTGATTTAAAATGTTTATAGCCTATTAGAAACCAATTTATCAATAAAACAATCTTTTGCATGTTTGCATGCATTGCTTTGTTTTATCATTTTATGTGGTGAATTGTTTGAATGTGTCACATCCCAAGATTTTCCAAATCTTGTAATGTGAAAATAAATGACTAAAATAAAATTTTGTTTGATTTTCAAGGCCAGAAGAAACTTTTTGAATCCAATTGGAAACTTTCAAAACCTATTTGGATCAAATGAAATCCTAAAGGGATTTAAAAAGTTAAATAAACAATAAACTTCAAATATTTAGATTACTATTTTGGATCTTTTAAATAAAAGGTTTTGGCTTTCAAAAGAACAAGTGGATTTATAAATAAAGATTATTTTACAGAGCCAAATTAAACCTTGGCCAAGTATTTAAAATAAAATGTTTTGTTTTGATTAAAAGTAGTAAAGGTTTATTTAAATAAAATAATAAGGAATTAATATCCAAATTTTATTTAAATAAAAGGTTTTACCATTTTAATTAAAACATCAAAACTTATTAAATTATTTTAAATAAGTTTTCTAAGTATTTTATTTTCTTAATTAAAACCTACTGAAGTGTTTTGGTTTTATTTTAGATTTCAAAATAAATATTTTAAGAAAACAAATCCTATTTGATTTAATAACTAAGGTCCATTCTATTTAATTATTAATGGACCCTAAAATAAAAGGTTATTTTGTTTTAAAAAAATTTCCAAATAAAACCTACTGATTTGGTTTTGAAAATATTTGGATTTCAAATGGAGATTTTATTAATTAAATCAAACCCTATTTTATTAAATAACTAATGATCCATTTTATTTAATTAATGAATGGATCCTAAAATGAATAAAGATATTATTTTATTTTAGGATTTGGTTTATGTTGTTAAGCAGAACCAAAAACTCATTACAAGTTTGAAAGTGTTTGAAATGTTTGAATATTTGTCTTGTTGTTTGATTTGTGAATTGATTTCAAAATAGAATTTGATTTGGAAAAAGAAAAATACAACAGGAAGAAAAAAATATGAAAACAGACCCAGCCCAACAAAATGGCCCAACAGCCCAGTCCAGCCCACCTGTTCCCTTGCCCCGAACCGTTTTCTTCACCGCAGAAAGAACCCGCTAAGCAGCTGACTGGTGGACCTCCTCCTCGCTCCTTTCCCACTGACCAGCCGACCCCACTCGCCTATTCATCGTTTTCACCCGCGCCGGCCGTTTTTCCCCCTCGCTCATCGCCGTTTCTGCCGCTGTAAATCCTTGTAAATTCGCGTGAATGCACGAGTTATTATCAACAGCAATGACGCGTCCTTATACGCCCATTCCTCCTCTCTCATTTTCCCCAAGTAGCACTTCCTCTCTGCCCCTAGGCTGTCGCCAATCTTTTCTGCACCGCCGCCATCTCCGACGAGCTTATCTCTCAATTCCGGCCATACCCTGCCTCCCCTTGCCTCATTGACCAAGCACGCACACTCCCCATCCCCTGGCGCTTCTGTCCGTGCCCTCCGTTCAACCGCGGGTGCCCCAGAACCTCGACTCCGACAAGCTCCGAGTGCCGCCGCGTCTGCAACTACCTCGAGCCCTCTCTTTCACGCGAGAAGCTTCGCCTTGATCTTGCGCGACTAACCTTGTCTTCATTTTCCCTCGGGGCGAACCACAGCTCCACCCTCGACGAGCTCCAGGACCATCTGACGCCATCCACGTCTCCGGTGAGCAATTAACCGCAACCTTGCGCGCCCCTCGTCGAACCATCAGCACGTTGAGCATCGCCGTGACCCCCTAAGTCCGGTGAGCAACTCCCCTTTCCCCCTCACCTCCTGTAGCATCGGCACCGTCATCGACCGACAGCTCCGCCGCCGGTAGCCACCGCAGCGCCGCCCATCTGTGGCTGGTGTGCCTAGCACCGTTAGATCGTAATCGTATGGCCACGATAGAACTTAACTGAAGCGGTAAGTAACCTCTGCGCGCCGCACGATTTTACTTAAATCCAACGGCTATCGTCGCGTGATCCAACCGAAACGGTACCGACGAATAGGAAGTCGCCGCGTGTCTAGCTGATGATTTAAAAACAGATAGAAACCAGATTTGAATTGCAATTTGAAAACCCTATAACTTTTGATCCACACGTCCAATTTTTGCAAACTTTATATCGTTGGAATCAGTGGAACAAACCCTAGCCAACCATGCCATTGGTTTAGCAAATAGTATCTGTTAGATTGGTTGATTATGCAGAAACATTTGATTGCTTGTTTAGTTTAGAAAAATGATTCAAAAATGTTTTTGAGTTTGAAACCTTGGCAAAATGGTTTTTGGTGAACTTACTGACCCTAGGAGAGTTAAAAATGAATTTGGTGAAATTAGGATAGATTAATTAAATTAGTCCATTTATAGCCAAATGAAAATAAAGATTTGGGTTATGAAAATGTTTTTATAAAGAAAACTTTGAGAAAATGTTTTGATCAAAACTACTGACCCTAAACACCAAGTTTTGGGAAACAACAACTTATTTGGTGAACAACTTAAAGTTGTTGCTTTGATAAAAATATTTTTCACCACATAAAATGATCAATGGATTTAAAAATGGTTCATGGACAAAACCCTTTTGCTAATGACTTTGCCACTTGACAAAATGACCATTAGATGTTTTCAAATGTTTATGACCCATTAGGAACCACTTTTCCAAACAAAACAAAGCTTGGCATGCTTGCATGCATTACTTTGACTTTGTCATTTTATGTGATGTTTTGCTTGATTGGTAGATTGAGTTTGTGCCTTGTTTGATTGGATTGTAGTGACTTGAAGAGTGTGATTGTTGCAAGGACAAGGAGTGAACCCAAACTCTACCAAAAAGGCAAGTGATGCTTCATACTTTTTATCCCATTACTTTCACTATGCATTAGTAATTTTCTCTAAGTAAAACTTGCATGGATTTTGCTAAGTATAAACCTTGCTATAGGAAAACCTAGTAGATGAAACCTTAGTGGAAATCTTCCTAAGTTAAGATTCCTATTACTATCAAGCTTAGCCTAGCTAATAGAAAACATGGGTGGAATATATATTCACACTATGGAAAAATCTCTAAATCCGAGGACTTATGTTTTGTTTAATAAAACAAATAAGTTAATGAATCACCTGGGTGGAATGGTAATTGCTTGGTGGTTTTTGGTTGAGTGGTTCACAAGGCCCATGTTTATGGTTTACCTTGTGTATCTCACTTGTGGATGGCCACCCAGGAACAAAGAGATTTGAGATGTCAAATGTTGAGAAGCTTCAAGTGCAACCACTTGGCAATATGGGCTCTGCCATGATCATATAGGTTGCAAGAACTTAGCCATATGGACAGTGGGTGGTAGTGTTTGATAGGTTGGAGCGCGTCCATTTTGGTCTAAGGGAAGGCTTTTCAAAGATCTTGTCTTGGGAAAGCAAGTCTTGTGGGGAAAGTGCACCACCTCTGCAGAGTGTAAAATCTAAGTACTTAGCCATGTCCCTGGTAAAGGACAATTTGAGCATCAAGACATGGAAGCAATCAAGAATCTCAAAATTCAAATTTCTAAGTTAAAACTTGTGGTTTGAACAAGGGTTGTTTGAAATCTTCAATGTTTGATTGAGAGATGCCTTGGTTAAAGGATCTTCAAATCTTTGATTGAGAAAAATGATTTTTGCCAAGCAAAACTTAGTATTTTCAAATGTTAAGGAAAAATCTATTTTGAGCAATGCAAGCCTCAACTACACTTAGCCAAATGCATATAGATGATAGACTCCACTATACTACCATAGTATCACTTGCCAATACAATTCAAATGTCTTGACCCTTTGTGGCTGTAACTTGTATGTTGCAGGTTGGATTGATTTTAGTGAAGATTGATTGTTTAGGATTACAAAGTCTACAACCAACATTTGCCTGTGGCACTTTGAAGATGAAGGACCCATGACTATAGTTACTCCGCTGCAATGTAATGTAATAGCCATATGAGCTATGAAAGATGTAATAAAATTATGTTATTCCTGTTTATAAAGTTATATTATGACCTTTGTTTCTTGATATTACATCTTAACTGTGGATGCTAGCTATAGATCCAGGGACTAGCATTGTAAACACAGGGGGCTCTATCTTATTAAAGATTGGAACCTCTATAGATGGTATCAGAGCATTGTGTTGCTTGTAGGATTTGTAAACCTAGGATTGGACAAAAACCCTTAGAAAAATAGGAGTTGTTTTGTTCAAAAACTTATTTACAAAAACACTTGTAAACTCTTTCCTCAACCATTCTGGTTTCAACTCTACATCTCTTCTATTTCAACTTGATGGAAAACCTACCCATGACCCAAGACTACACCATGAGCAAAGGACTTCTTCAACATCTTCAACTCTAATGACTTCAACATCTTCAGCATATTCACCAAGGAATTCCAACTTGGATACTACTAAGGACTACAAGTAAGTCAAGGAAATCTTGCTCAAGATTTAGAGACTGAGGGAATGCAAAATAAGAAGGAGTCTACATGATTTGAAGTATTGCAACTAAGAGTTTTCTCAAGGAAACCATGATCTCAAGTAAGAAGAAGCAACCAAGAATGATGGAAAGAACACAAGTGAACCATATAGATGGACTACCATATTTTTGTTAAGTCAAAACCACCAAATTATGTGGTGTAACAAAATATTTTTTTGACTAAGTATGTGCTTGAACCTTGTTTGAGTGAAATGTTTGGTTTGTGATTGCATGCGCATTGCTTGTGTGAATTGTGATGTGTGTGATTAGAATTGAGTCCTTAGAAATATCTTGCCTATTCTAATCTCCCTTCAACCCAAACAGATGACTACTCCAAGAGACTCCAACATCAAGGTTGATGACACCAACACCAACCAAGAGGACAGCATGAAAGAGCTCATAGCAACCCAGAACTAGTTAAACCAACTGACAACTCAGTTCATAGCCAACAATAGTGATAAAGATCCAGCACTGCAAAAGTTTTTGGAGGAACAATCCCAACTGATGCTTAAGGTGACTAATCAAATGATCAACATGGAAGACAGCTATCCCAAAAGAGTCTTTGACAACAAGGATGACAGAAATATTGTTCTAGATGGAGCACCAACTTGCATTATTTGTGGAGACAAGGATCATACTTCCAAGGAGCATGAAGATCAATGCCCTAACTGTGAAGAAAATCATCCTGTTGGACAATGTCCCACCTCTCAAGCCACTTGTTATTTGTGTGAAGGAAACAATCATGTCCCTATCCAATGCCCCATCTATGCCATTGTTGAACAAAGGAAACAAGAAGGATCCAAGTATGCCAAGAATGTTGATGGCAAAGGAAAAGGACCACTTATACCTCCAAACAAGACAACCCAATTCAAAGGATCAAAGAAACCCAAGAAGCAAAAGATAGACAAAAGCCATGTGCAATGTCATCAGTGTAAGGAAATGGGACACTATTCTGGTGAATGCCCAAAGAACCCAAAGAATAAAGAGATTGGCCAAGTAGTGTGCAAAAACTGCAGAGAGCTAGGCCACTATGTAGCAACTTGTCCACAAGAGCCACGTAAAGAACTCAAGGACATCCATTGTTTCAATTGCAAGGAACCAGGACACTATGCAAGCAACTGTCCAGAAAAGATGAAGAACAAGTTGAACAAGCCTATGGAGAAACTCAACCTTGGCCCATGAGTCAAGTGTGAAAATCAAGGACACATACAAATGTTTGCCCATGAGAATTTTTTCCAGGATCCCAAGAAGGCCAATATGTAATTTAGTTGGAAAATTCTTAAGGGTGGTAGTACCCTAGATGTTTTGAGCCAACTTGTAACCCCTAGCCTCCCCAAATCTCGGAACGATATTTATTTTAAGGGTGGTAGCCTGTCACATCCAAAGATTTTCCAAATCTTGTAATGTGAAAATAAATGAATAAAATAAAACTTTGTTTGATTTTCAAGGCCAGAAGAAACTTTTTGAATCCAATTGGAAACTTTCAAAAACCTATTTGGATCAAATGAAATCCTAAAGGGATTTAAAAGTTAAATAAACAATAAACTTCAAAATATGTAGATTACTATTTTGGATCTTTTAAATAAAAGGTTTTGGCTTTCAAAAGAAAAAGTGGATTTATAAATAAAGATTATTTTACAGAGCCAAATTAAACCTTGGCCAAGTATTTAAAATAAAATGTTTTGTTTTGATTAAAAGTAGTAAAGGTTTATTTAAATAAAATAATAAGGAATTAATATCCAAATTTTATTTAAATAAAAGGTTTTACCATTTTAATTAAAACATCAAAACTTATTAAATTATTTTAAATAAGTTTTCTAAGTATTTTATTTTCTTAATTAAAACCTACTGAAGTGTTTTGGTTTTATTTTAGATTTCAAAATAAATATTTTAAGAAAACAAATCCTATTTGATTTAATAACTAAGGTCCATTCTATTTAATTATTAATGGACCCTAAAATAAAAGGTTATTTTGTTTTAAACAAATTTCCAAATATTCTTTATTTCCAAATAAAACCTACTGATTTGGTTTTGAAAATATTTGGATTTCAAATGGATATTTTATTAATTAAATCAAACCCTATTTTATTAAATAACTAATGATCCATTTTATTTAATTAATGAATGGATCCTAAAATGAATAAAGATATTATTTTATTTTAGGATTTGGTTTATGTTGTTAAGCAGAACCAAAAACTCATTACAAGTTTGAAAGTGTTTGAAATGTTTGAATATTTGTCTTGTTGTTTGATTTGTGAATTGATTTCAAAACAGAATTTGATTTGGAAAAAGAAAAAGCCAAGAGGAAGAAAAAAATATGAAAACAGACCCAGCCCAACAAAATGGCCCAACAGCCCAGTCCAGCCCACATGTTCCCTTGCCCCGAACCGTTTTCTTCACCGCAGAAAGAACCCGCTAAGCAGCTGACTGGTGGACCTCCTCCTCGCTCCTTTCCCACTGACCAGCCGACCCCACTCGCCTGTTCATCGTTTTCACCCGTGCCGGCCGTTTTTCCCCCTCGCTCATCGCCGTTTCTGCCGCTGCAAATCCTTGTAAATTCGCATGAATGCACGAGTTATTATCAACAGCAATGTCGCGTCCTTATACGCCCATTCCTCCTCTCTCATTTTCCCCAAGTAGCACTTCCTCTCTGCCCCTAGGCTGTCGCCAATCTCTTCTGCACCGCCGCCGTCTCCGACGAGCTTATCTCTCAATTCCGGCCATACCCTGCCTCCCCTTGCCTCATTGACCAAGCACGCACACTCCCCATCCCCTGGCGCTTCTGTCCGTGCCCTCCGTTCAACCGCGGGTGCCCCAGAACCTCGACTCCGACAAGCTCCGAGCGCCGCCGCGTCTGCAACTACCTCCGGCGACGTTTCCTGGTAAGAACTGACTACCCCGAGCCCTCTATTTCACGCGAGAAGCTTCGCCTTGATCTTGCGCGACTAACTGCGTCTTCATTTTCCCTCGGGGCGAACCACAGCTCCACCCTCGACGAGCTCCAGGACCATCTGACACTGTCCACGTCTCCGGCGAGCAATTAACCGCAACCTTGCGCGCCCCTCGTCGAACCATCAGCACGTTGAGCATCGCCGTGACCCCCTAAGCCCGGTGAGCAACTCCCCTTTCCCCCTCACCTCCTGTAGCATCGGCACCGTTGTCGACCGACAGCTCCGCCGCCGGTAGCCACCGCAGCGCCGCCCATCTGTGGCTGGTGTGCCTAGCACCGTTAGATCGTAATCGTATGGCCACGATAGAACTTAACTGAAGCGGTAAGTAACCTCTGCGCGCCGCACGATTTAACTTAAATCCAACGGCTGTCGTCGCGTGATCCAACCGAAACTGTACCGACGAATAGGAAGTCGCCGCGTGTCTAGCTGATGATTTAAAAACAGATAGAAACCAGATTTGAATTGCAATTTGAAAACCCTATAACTTTTGATCCACACGTCCAATTTTTGCAAACTTTATATCGTTGGAATCAGTGGAACAAACCCTAGCCAACCATGCCATTGGTTTAGCAAATAGAATCTGTTAGATTGGTTGATTATGCAGAAACATTTGATTGCTTGTTTAGTTTAGAAAAATGATTCAAAAATGTTTTTGAGCTTGAAACCTTGGCAAAATGGTTTTTGGTGAACTTACTGACCCTAGGAACCAACCCATGGAGTTAAAAATGAATTTGGTGAAATTAGGATAGATTAATTAAATTAGTCCATTTTTATAGCCAAATGAAAATAAAGATTTGGGTTATGAAAATGTTTTTATAAAGAAAACTTTGAGAAAATGTTTTGATCAAAACTACTGACCCTAAACACCAAGTTTTGGGAAACAACAACTTATTTGGTGAACAACTTAAAGTTGTTGCTTTTATAAAAATATTTTTCACCACATAAAATGATGAATGGATTTAAAAATGGTTCATGGACAAAACCCTTTTGCTAATGACTTTGCCACTTGACAAAATGACCATTAGATGTTTTCAAATGTTTATGACCCATTACGAACCACTTTTCCAAACAAAACAAAGCTTGGCATGCTTGCATGCATTACTTTGACTTTGTCATTTTATGTGATGTTTTGCTTGATTGGTAGATTGAGTTTGTGCCTTGTTTGATTGGATTGTAGTGACTTGAAGAGTGTGATTGTTGCAAGGACAAGGAGTGAACCCAAACTCTACCAAAAAGTCAAGTGATTCTTCATACTTTTTGTCCCATTACTTTCACTATGCATTAGTGATTTTCTCTAAGTAAAACTTGCATGGATTTTGCTAAGTATAAACCTTGCTATATGAAAACCTAGTAGATGAAACCTTAGTGGAAATCTTCCTAAGTTAAGATTCCTATTACTATCAAGCTTAGCCTAGCTAATAGAAAACACGGGTGGAATATATATTCACACTATGGAAAAATCTCTAAATCTGAGGACTTATGTTTTGTTTAATAAAACAAATAAGTTAATGAATCACCTGGGTGGAATGGTAATTGCTTGGTGGTTTTTGGTTGAGTGGTTCACAAGGCCCATGTTTATGGTTTACCTTGTGTATCTCACTTGTGGATGGCCACCCAGGAACAAAGAGATTTGAGATGTCAAATGTTGAGAAGCTTCAAGTGCAACCACTTGGCAATATGGGCTCTGCCATGATCATATAGGTTGCAAGAACTTAGCCATATGGACAGTGGGTGGTAGTGTTTGATAGGTTGGAGCGCGTCCATTTTGGTCTAAGGGAAGGCTTCTAAAAGATCTTGTCTTGGGAAACCAAGTCTTGTGGTGAAAGTGCACCACCTCTGCAGAGTGTAAAATCTAAGTACTTAGCCATGTCCCTGGTAAAGGACAATTTGAGCATCAAGACATGGAAGCAATCAAGAATCTCATCATTCAAATTTCTAAGTTAAAACTTGTGGTTTGAACAAGGGTTGTTTGAAATCTTCAATCTTTGATTGAGAGATGCCTTGGTTAAAGGATCTTCAAATCTTTGATTGAGAAAAATGATTTTTGCCAAGCAAAACTTAGTATTTTCAAATGTTAAGGAAAAATCTATTTTGAGCAATGCAAGCCTCAACTACACTTAGCCAAATGCATATAGATGATAGACTCCACTATACTACCATAGTATCACTTGCCAATACAATTCAAATGTATTGACCCTTTATGGCTGTAACTTGTATGTTGTAGGTTGGATTGATTTTAGTGAAGATTGATTGTTTAGGATTACAAAGTCTACAACCAACATTTGCCTGTGGCACTTTGAAGATGAAGGACCCATGACTATAGTTACTCCGCTGCAATGTAATGTAATAGCCATATGAGCTATGAAAGATGTAGTAAAATTATGTTATTCCTGGTTATAAAGTTATATTATGACCTTTGTTTCTTGATATTACATCTTAACTGTGGATGCTAGCTATTGATCCAGGGACTAGCATTGTAAACACAGGGGGCTCTATCTTATTAAAGATTGGAACCTCTACAGAATGTTAGTTTGAATATGTGCTTGCTTGATTGAATTGTAGTGAAATTTGAAGAGTGTGATTATTGCAAGACCAAGGAGTGAACCAATATTCTCTACTAAAAAGGCAAGTGACACTATCATCCATGTCCTACTATTTTCATTACACTTAGTGGTATTTTTGTAGTATGCATGATAGGGCTACTATGTTACTAAGCTATGCTATGTCCTATTAGGAAATCCTTTATATCTTCCTTAGTGAAAACATCATAGTTGTAGTATGCTTAGCATTGCTATAGACTTGGGGTGGAATACCATGTTATGATTATATGAAGTGTTGGAAAAATATATGTTTTATATAATAAAACAAGTACTCAATGAATCACCTGGGTGGAATGTGGATACCCAATTGTGGATAAGGTGGCAAGAAAGGGAACCATGTTTATATGGCTATCTTTTTGTATGTGCACTAGAAGAAAACCACCCAGGGACTTAGAGATTGAACATGTTTCTCGTACACTGGCTTCCGTGTACATCCACATGCTAAATGGGCTCTGGCTTAGTCAATTACATAGTGGAAGACCCTTGCATTGGCACCTACTCAGGTTAACCGGATTCATGTATTGGAAATATATCCTTACATTGGTGCCTGGTAGACAAGCTAGCATTATGTCTTTGGAGGACTCCTATGGAAAGACTTTATCACATTCTCGATCTGTCGATACTCCATTTGGTGTGTACTTATCCAGCGGCCACTGGTGGCGTCAAGACGAGATTGTGTCATGTGGGTAAAGTGTAAAACTCCTGCAGAAGATCAAATTCTAAGTACTTAGTCATGTCCCCGGTTACGGACAATTCTGAGCAACTAAGGCCTGAAGCTATGGAAGATTTCGACATTCCAATTTCTCAAAGTAAAACTTGATGGTGTCAATATGGGATTAGAAGCACTTGGAGTTTTCCAAGGAGTTCAGAAATATTGTCAAAAGATCAAAGCTGTTTTGAAAAGATAGGATAAAACTATATTGCTTTCTGCAAATGAGCCTAAACCCTACTTAGCCAAATATGCATATATTGATAGGTTCCACTTATTTCTACATAGTAGTGAAACTTGCCAATACAATTCAAATGTATTGACCCTTGTGGCTGCAACTTATTATGTTGCAGGTCTGCTTGATGTTAGTGAAGTGTGTTGAATAGGATTACAAGTCTACAACCAACATGAATTCCTGTGGCACTTTGAAGATGAAGGACTCCATGTTATATAGTTATTTCTGCTGCATTGTAATGAGATAGCCAAATGAGCTATGTAAGATGTAATGAATTATTTTATTCTTGGTTATAAAGTTGTATTATGACCTTTGTTTCTTGATATTACATCTTAACTGTGGATGCTAGCTAATGATCCAGGGACTAGAATTGTAAACACAGGGATCTCTACCTTATTAAAGGTTGGGACCTTTACACCTATCGGCTTAGTACCTAATTTCAAAGTACTGTTCTAGGGGCCACAAACTAGTTCGGGTTTTATGCGTTACTACTGTACTTATGCCATGTTATGCCATGTTTATAACTTGTTGCTCAACGAGCGTTTATTACTATTGCGTAGGAGCGACACTTTGTCATGGGAATATATTGTCCATGACCTCTGCTCGCATGACAAGTGTACGCAACCCAAGGGTTCGTAAGGGGAGGATTAGCTATACCTCGTACGGGTAGCTCTTTCGGGTGTCCCCCATGTTCTTGCTTTGGGTCAGGGAAAGCGTCGTGTCCTAGGCCCCGCTGACATACCGATGGATGTATGTTAATTGATCTGGCAACAAGAGTCGAAGTGCGTGTGGAACCTTTGGTGCACCCCTGCAGGGTTAATTTTTTTTAAAAAGCTGTGTCCACGGTTATGGACGACTTGGAGCACAGTATATCGATCATAGACAACCATAACTAAAGTTTACTGCTATAATTTGACTTTTATCTGATATGACTAGTAAGTTGGATAACCACCTTGGAAAGAATGAATAAAACTGCCAATCGTGTGAGTTTCCTCGGCTTGACTTCCTCGTTTGGTCTCGAGGTGGAAATACCAGCATGGGTATGTTTGGTGGTAGTATAAGGTTGGCTCCGAATAGGTATTTCTCGTCTCTCTCTGATAACTGACAGTTGTACCGAGTCTCTATAGGTTGTTTAGTGCATGTTGCGCTGCCGCTTCAGTCCACCATACCTATGTAGGCGAGGACCGCCGAATTCTAAGACTTGTTGTGTATTGTCCTTAGTACTGACCGCTCTCTCTTTTTCCTTTGCCCTTTGTTGGCGCCCCTTTTGTTTAGCAGGTTGAGATCGACGTTGTTAGAAGGGTTACCCTTATGGCTTGGCCTGCGCAAGGCTATGGATGCCATTGGTAATTCTTCAGGGCTCTTAGATCAATTTGGATCTTGTCCGTACTCGGACGCTGTATTGTTTTTAAGGTGATTTGGATCTTTGAACTGTACATCTGTATTCTTCACTCATTGAGTCATTGTTGTATATATCTGTTCTATGGGTTGGACTATTGTGTAATAGTATTAGTTCGTTTTCCACCCGCACGAAAGTGCCTGGTGGGCACCTTTGAATCGTTTCTATGCTAGTTTGGCGGGAGTCGCTAAAACTTGCATAGGGCCGATGCGAGGGTGGTACATAGTGGTATCAAAGCTCAGCAGTTACGATACCCCACTGGTCCAGCCTATAGGATAACCTAGCTAACAGCCTATGTAGAGTGTCAAAACTATTTTGGAAAAATCAGTTGGATAGATCTGATTAGGTCTGCTTTTACTCCTTACCCCTCTAATATTCTCTTCTTACCTCTGCGTGTTTTGAATCTGCTCTCTTATCTTTTCTTCGAGTCCAGGATTTCTCGCGGTTGGGTTTCCGTCGTACCTTCAGGGTTTCGCTTCCTTCCTTTTATAACGGTGGTGCTACAAACATCAAATTTGTATCTCGTTGATGAGTGCAGCAACACCTCGTTGGGAGACCCCAAGCGGAAGGTATGATGCACTACAGCAGGCAAGTTTCCCTCAGTAAGAAACCGAGGTTATCGATCCCGTAGGAGGACGGAAACGCCCCAAAGGTGTTGCAAGCAATGTGGAGACCTGCACAACACAAACTCAAGACTTTGCCCCAACTAACAGTGAGGTTGTCAATCTCACCGGTTGCTGTAACAAAGGATTAACTATATGGTGTGGAAGGTGATGAATGGTTTGCAGCAAGTAAACAAGTAACAATGGAAGATGTATCAATGGTAAAGATTGGACCGGGGTCCATAGTTCACTAGAGGTGCTCTCCTTAGATAAACAACATGGCATGAAGGGTAAACAAATTATAGCAGGGCAATTCACAGGAACTAAGCAAGGCATAATAATGCAATACCAAACAAAAAGATCCTATAAGATTCGATTGGGCAATACAACAATATACATAGACCGCCATCCAACTGCATCTATGACTAGAAGTCCACCTTCAGGTTATCATTCGAACCCCCTCCAATATTAAGTTGCAAGCAACAGACAACTGCTTTAAGCAAAGTGTGTAAGGTAAACAATCCACTTGTTCCATGAAAAAGAGACCGTTGTTTTCTCCCTAGTGGCAACAACACATCTACAACCAAAGAGATTTGTGTCACTTCCCTTGGAAACTAGACGCATGAACCCACTATCGAGCATAAATACCCCCTCTTGGAGTCACTAGCAACTACTTGGCCAAGATAGCTACTAACAACCGAGAGAATGCAAGATCCCAAACAACACAAACATGATAGTATCAAATAGACAAAACATTAATCAATCTGACATAGTAATCTCAATATCCATCGGATCCCCCCAAACACAACATGCATGATTACAAATAGATTAGATCTTGATCATGAACGGATCTCACAAGATCTATACAGGAAAGAACAAGGAGGAGATACAAACATCTAGCTACTACATGGATCCATAGTCCAAAGTGGAACTACTCACGCTTCATATCGGAAAAGAAGGCCTCCGGGATGATCTCCCCTCCGGCAGGGTGCCGGGAAGAACTTCAGATCCCCCCTATATCTAGGGACGATGGTGGCGGCGGCTACAGAAGGTTTCGTGGAGTTTTGATCGGGTGCCTAAGGTTTCTGTATCGAGGGATTCTTATAAGCAAAGATGCGAGATAGGGGGGCCACACCCTGCCCAGGCGCGGGCTGGGCCCACCCACGCCTAGGGGTTTGGCCGCCCTGTGGAGCCCCTTCGTCTCGTCTTTCGGCTTCGTGTCGCCCACGGTAAAATATTGACTTTGGCTTTTGTCCCATACAATTCCGAGAATATTGATTTTCTGCCTTTCTGGAAGCAAAAACAATAGAAAACAGGCAACTGGCACTGTGGCAACTTGTTAATAGGTTAGTTCTATAAAAGATGTAAAAACACCTCAAAGTAAAGACAAAGCAAAGCAAAGTAGATACTATACAAGCATGGCGCATCAAAAATTATAGATACGTTTCCAACGTATCAAGCATCCACAAGCTTAACTCCTGCTCGTCCTCGAGTAGGTAAGTGATAAAAGAATAATTTTTGAGGTGACATGCACCATCAAAACCAAGATCAAACCATTTACAAGCATTGAAAGCTGGGATCAAAGAACTCTAAACATGTGCATGAAAGATGGAGTTCTAACAATAAGACAGAGTAACTATGCATGCAACATGAAAGGCTACAAACAAATATCATGAATAACATACATTGAAAAACGTTTGTTTGTTTCACATACAGAAAACATGGCATAGTGTCATTCAGCTTGTCCCTCATAGAGTAGCAAATATATGCATAGGACACCTTCAAAGTTCATAATAGTGACTAGATACAAATAGCACAAGAATAAGCAATATCACAATATGCATCAATCAATAAGTTTTGGGACACTGCACACAGAATGGCAACTATGCTCTCTTAATGGTGCCTAAAGGTAGAAGGTGGAGACTCAAATAATAGTGGAAGAAAGGCCCTTCATAAAGGGAAGCAAGGATTTCAAGTTTCAAAAAGAGCTTCCAAAAATTATGGTACTTGTTAGCTTTTGATCCCTCATTGCCCCTATCATAAGCATCTTGAAGTGATTAAGGTTAAAGTGAACAGACTATGGAGTATATGCTTGACAAAGTATAAGTTGGCAATCTCAAGTCCCTTGAATACGAGGGCCACACCTCATGCTACTCAACTTCAGTCACCTGTAAGTTCTTTTCATAGTAAGTACATGCGTATCATAGAGAACCGCCAATGGGGTACCCCTCGCACATGGTACAGGAGCTATACCATAACCAAAATAACAAGGCAAGCAGACAATGAGCATCTCAGCGATCTTTTTATTTACTATATGCATAGATTTTTTATTGAGGATGCTTCATAGATAGCTCATTATGGTGATGCTGCAAGTTTCCACCATGATTAGGCATGGCTTAGGCTAGCGGCACAGGCGTTTCTCTAACACAAAATACATAACTCCATGGAATTACAAGCTCCCTCTTTATTTCACACCGGTGACATCCATAGACAAAAGAGCGTGATATCAACTGTGTACAAAGTACAAGTGCAATGTTGAAAACGTTCCCCATGACAGCATGGTTCTACTTATTCCAACGTATAAGTGCAAGCATATACAACATAGATGACACAATGGTTCAAGTTTATTAGGGGAAAAGAATATAAAGTGTGCCATCAAGTTTGTGAGGGCTTTAATCACTAAGTTTTCACATAACAAAATACTTTTAATTGGAAGATAGCTGAAAACAAGAATATACTTGGAATGGTGTAACACACCATGCATAGGAGTTTATAGTGGACACTTTGGAATAACTTGGTTTCTTGGGAGTTGGAAGCATGAGTAGAACTTACTCATACAAGTGGAGGCTAGCAAAAGACTGGGAGCGACCAACTAAGAGAGCCATAATGGCCATAATCATGCAGAGCAACAAACATTACTAATCAAAGCATAGAGTGGTGCTACAAGTCAAGGAATAAATGATCATAGAGGATATGGTGAATTTTCATAGTCATAACATGGTGTGAGCATGTGCCAACTCAACCCAAATAAAGCATCAAAGGAGAATACCACAATATTATGCTTTTGCATGCTAAAACAACGCATAATTCTTTCAAGGCACACTAAGCAATCCCAATTGTTTGGAACAAGACATGCTACAAAAATAATCACTAAGCATAAGGTCAAAACAACACCTAGCATGTCATGCTAAAGTATAAGTCACAGTCAATGCAAGCTCCTGTTGCACTTTCAAGCAGGAACTTCCTACTCCTTTCCAACACCGATTGACTTATTTGAAACAAAACAGCGAGAACGGGGGTCCAAACTACTTTATTCAAGCAAACTAAACAAACTAAGCAAACCAAACGAAAACTAAGATGCTCCAAGAACAACACAACAGTGCATGAAACAATAAAAACGAAGTGTCTAGATAGACCTGAGCTTTTTATTGATGAAGAAGGGGATGCCTTGGGCATCCCCAAGCTTTGACGCTTGTACCTCTTGGATATTTCTTGGGGTGACACCGAGGTGGCATCCCCAAACTTGAGATTTTGTCCATTCTTCATCTCATTACATCATTCTCTCTCTACACCTGAAATTTTTCCTTCATACAAAACTTCACACGATCTTCATTAGCAACATTAGTGTATTCAAAAGATAATAGACCTTTAGGCTTAGCTTTGGAACAGCAAAAATTTTCACTAAAAACACAAGCTACTATAGCAACTCCTTCAAAAATATCAATTCTCCAAAACAGAACTCAAAAAGGAATCAATAAGAAGTAAATGCCAATAATGGCAGAAATCTGTCAAAACTGACCAGCAGGTAAAAACCGATTTTTTTGAAAATCTTCTGTTGATCAAATAAAAAAGTGTTGAACTAACGAAAGTTATCTAACATACTGGGGGATTTATTCATAAATGTTCAGCTCAATCTGACTTAAAGAGACTCCTCACGAATTTTTTGGTGGAGGACAGAAATCGGTTTCGCGACAGCAACTCCCCAAATCTTACTTCCCTCTCATTAGAGGTCATTCTTGGCACAAAAAGCAAACAAAAAGGATAAGGAGAGGTCATTACTGAAGTAATAACTTCTAAGACTCAAGGAAACTCTTGGGTTATCTCCCAACAAGTACTTTTATTTAACGCCTTTAAGTTAGGCACAAGAAGCAAGAAACCAAATATTTTCCAATAAGGAAGCATTAACATCAAACCTTGCTTTCAAAGGGGGAGCAAAAAGCAACTTCTCTCTCCTTATATGGAAGTGTTAAATACCTTTTTTGAATGGAAATTGATATTTAATGGTGCCTTCTTTCATATCAATGATGGCACCAACAGTTCTAAGAAAAGGTCTTCCCAAAGTAATAGGACAAGAAGCATTGTATTCAACATCCAAAACATAGAAATCAACAGGGACATAAGCATTGTTAACCATAATGAGAAAATCATTAATACTCCCCATGAGTTTCTTCTTAGAATTATCATCAAGTGGGATGTCCAAATAACAATCTTCCAAAGGTGGCAAATCAAGCATTTCATAAATCTTCCTAGGCATAATAGAGACACTCGAACCAAGATCACATGAAGCTTTGAGATCAAAGTCATTCACTTGCACATTAATTATGGGTTCCCAACTATCTTCTACTTTCCTAGGAATATAAGCTTTGTGTTTAAACTTCTCTTCCTTAATCTTAACAAGAGCATCTGTAATGTGTTTGGTGAAAGCAACATGCATATCACTAGCATCAGGACTTCTAGCAAGCTTTTGCAAGAATAGAATCACTTCAGGAATATTGCAACCATCTATATCAAAATCAAACTTAGCATCACTAGTAGTAGACTCATTAGGCTTAGGCATTGTAGGAGGAGGAATAGGGTCTTCTTGTGGTTTAGTGGTATCCATTCTAGTGATGGTGCACACACTATTGTTTCTATCAATTTCAGCTTCCCTTTCCCACTTAGCATGAAGTTGAGCTAACAGCCTAACATTTTCATCAATAGTAACTCGTATGGAATGAGTAGAAGCAAAGGTACTTTCCATGGTTTCAGGTTTAGCAGCCATTTTATTAATCAAGGAGGGCTGTGCTTCAGACAAAGAGGAAATGTTCTTCTCAGCATTCAATTTTTTTTCTATAAACTAGGAATTTCTCTATTCAGATTCTCAAGGTGATGACTAATGTTTTTCATGATAACAGATTGTTCTTCCATAGTTTTAGTGAATATCATGTTTTGCTCATACTGCATCTACACAAAGTTTTTTGTGGATCTTTCAACTTATACAATCCTATCTTCACTAGGCATTCCAGATCTACCATGGTAAGCATTTCCATTATTAGGAGGATAAGGCCTGTAATTATTACCATAAGTATTGTTGCCAAAATTGTTGTTTCTAATGAAGTTCACATCACCTTGCTCTTCTTGAGCAACCAAAGAGGCTAAGGGAATATTGTTTGGATCTAAAGGAGCTTTCCCATTAACAAGCATAGCCATAATAACATTTATCTTATCACTCAAAGAGGAGGTTTCTTCAACATAATTTACCTTCTTACCATGTTGAGCTCTCTCAGTGTGCCATTCAGAGTAATTAACCATCATATTATCAAGGAGTTTTGTTGTAGCACCCAAAGTGACACCCATAAAGGTACCTCTAGCAGCTGAATCCAACAGGTTTCTTGAAGAGAAGTTCAAACCTGCATAAAAAGTCTGGATAATCATCCAAGCAGTGAGTCCATGAGTGGGACAATTCTTAACCAAAGATTTCATTCTTTCCCAAGCTTGAGCAACATGTTCATTATCAAGTTGTTTAAATTTCATAATATCACTTCTCATAGATATAATCTTAGCAGGAGGATAGTACTTTCCAATAAAAGAATATTTGCACTTAGTCCAAGAATCAATACTATTTCTAGGCAAGGACAACAACCATTCTTTAGCTTTCCCTCTCAAGGAAAAAAGGAAACAGCTTGATCTTAATAATATCTCCATCACAAAGTTCAACAAAGTTATTGAGATGGGAAGCAGCATCATCAGAACTAGCATCAGAAAATTGCTCTCTCATCACAAGATTCAACAAAGCAGGCTTAATTTCATAAAAGGTAGCATCAGGAGCAGGTGGAGTGTCACATCCCAAGATTTTCCAAATCTTGTAATGTGAAAAATAAATGAATAAAATAAAACTTTGTTTGATTTTCAGGGCCAGAAGAAACTTTTTGAATTTAATTGGAACTTCAAACCAATTGGAATCAAATAAATCCTAAAGGGATTTAAAAAGATAAACTTTTATTAAAGGAAAATAAAAATATTTAAAATTACTATTTTGAATCTTTAAATAAAAAGATTTGGTTTTCAAAAGAAAAGGTGGATTCATAAATAAAGATTATTTTATAAAGCCAAATTAAACCTTGGCCAAGTGTTTAAAATAAAATGTTTTGTTTTGATTAAAAATAGTAAAGGATTATTTAATTAAAGTAATAAGGATTTAATATCCAAATTTTATTTAAATAAAGGCCTTTCCCATTTTAAATAAACACTAAAACCTATTTATTCATTTTAAATAAGTTTTCCAAGTACTTTATATTCTCAAATGAAACCTACTGAAGTGTTTTGGTTTTATTTTAGATTTAAAAATAAATAAAATAATGAAACAAATTCTATATGGATTATTAACTAAGGTCCATTGTATTTAAATATTAATAGAACCTAAAATAAAAATGTTATTTTATTTTAAACAAGCTTTCCAAATATTCCTTATACAACCTACTGAATGGTTTAAAATTATTTAGTTCTCAAGAGGAACTTTGAATTAAATCAAAACCTATGGATTTAATAATTGGTACATCTATTTAATTAAATAATAATAGACCCTATTATTAAAATTATTAATTTGAATTTGGATTTTGATTCATGTTACTAACCAGAACTAATTTCAATATTACAAAGTTTGGTGTTATTTGAATTGTTTTGGTTGATGTTTGAATGTTTGGGAATTCAAAACAGGAAATAGAATTAGAAAAAGAAAAAGCCAGCAGACAGAAAAAAATAGAGTTTGGGACCAGCCCAGTCGACGAAGCCCAATAGGCCCAGCGCCAGCCCAGTTTCTCTATCCACAGCAAAATGTTTTCCTACCTAAACACTAACCCACACAGACAATGACCAGTGGACCCTCCCCCTCACTTCCTCTCTCGCAGACAGCCGGGACCCACCCTTCTCTGTTCATCGTCTTCAACGAGACCCCGTTGCCCGGCCGTTTGCAGTGAGTTACACCGGTGGTGAATGCGTGTTGAAGGAAGCTTTGATTCCTCCAGAGACCACGCTCCCTTAAACGTCTGCCCCTCCTCTCTACGTCCCCTCTGTTTCCTCCCCCAGGCACGCCCCAGGCCGTCGAATTTTACTCGAACACCACCTCTGTCCGACGACGCTCCGACGCCGATTCCGGCAGCCCCTCACCGCCCCTCTCCTCCCCGACCAAGCTCACACCTTCCCCACTCCCAGGAGCATCTCCCGGCACTTCCCATTTACCCGCGGGCGCCCCAGAACGCCGTCTCCAGCAAACCACTGAGCGCCGCCGCAGCTCCGACGAGTTCGTCGACAAATCCCGGTGAACCCCGACCCTCTCTTTCATTCTGGTTTCCCTTATCGCAAACCTGGTTATCATCCGCGTTCACTGACGTCTTCCGTTTACCCTCGTGTGCCTTGTAGACCCGCCTCTGACAACCTCTGCTAGAACCCGACGGAGAGCATAACTCCGGTGAGCCCTAACGTCTGAACCCGTGCATGCCTTGCACTCTAGCCCAAACCATTTTGATCTCCATTGTCTAACGCATTCTCTGATGCTCGCCATTTATCCGTGCATAACCTATAGGTTCGCCATCGACGACGACAGAAAGCATCCGACGCCGACGACAACTACGGCGAGGAATTCAGGTTGACCTAGAGCGCCCCTTCGTCAGACAAGAACACGTTGAGAATCAGCAAGGCACAGAGAACCTGGTGAGCTACCCCTCTCTCCCTCTAGCCCCCTGTGTCGCCAGCAACCTCGCCGCCAGAGCCCGCGCCGCCGTCTGCCACCGCTAGCGCCGCCCTCCTCTGGTCAGTCACACAGTAGCCGTCCGATTTAAATCCAACGAGTACGATAGATCCATTTAACTGAAAGGGTACGCTAGTTCTGAACCGTGCGATATGACAAAAATCTAATGGCTGCTGTCAGTCGATCCGCGCGAACCGTTTTCAGCGAATTAGAACGTGCCGCGTGTCACTGGTTTGAGTAAAACAGATTTTTGAATCAGATTTTATTGCAAACTTGAAACCTTTGTAATTTTCAAACCACACGTCCAAAAATTACAAATTTTATGTCGTTGGATTCAGGAGAGCAAGACCTAGCCAACCATGCCCTTAGTTTAGCAAATAGTATCTGTTAGCTTGTTTGAATTTGCAGAAACATTTGTATGATTGTTTAAGATTAGAAAAATTGTTTAAAAATGATTTTTGGATTAAAACCTTTGCAAAATGGTTTGTTGTGACCTTACTGACCCTAGGGACCAACCCATGATTTGCAAAATGGATTTGGAAAAGATTAGGATGGAATATTAGATTTGGTCCATTTCTAGCCAAGTGAAAGTATTGGAATTATTATGGAAAAGATTTGGAACAAAAACTTTGGGAAAATATTGAGATTCAAAGCTACTGACCCCAAAACACCAAGTCCTAAGAGTTAGAAACTTTTGGAGAAGATTTAAAAGTTTTAGACTTGATAAAACTAAATTTCCACCACATAAAATGATGAATGGATTTAAAAATGGTTTTTGGACAAAACCCTCTTGCTAATGACTTTCCCACTTTGGTAAATGATCAATTTGGATCTTACAAAGTTTAGAAACCCAATAGAGACCCTCCTTGCAAAATAAAAGTATCTTGTGCATGCTCCCATGCATGAATTGGTTTCCATTGTCTTGTGTGGGTGAATTTGTTTGAGTGATTATTGGTTTGGAATGTGAATTGAATTGGTGTTTGCTTGATTGACTTGTAGTGAAGTGTGAGACTAGCAAGATCAAGGAGTGAACTACCATTCCCTTCCAAAAAGGCAAGTGATGCTTCATACTTTTTGTCCCATTACTTTCACTATGCATTAGTGTTTTTGCTAAGTAAAACTTGCATGGAATTTTGCTAAGTATAAACCTTGCTATAGGAAAACTAGTAGATGAAACCTTAGTGGAAATCTTCCTAAGTTAAGATTCCTATTACAATCAAGCTTAGCCTAGCTAATAGAAAACATGGGTGGAATATATATTCACACTATGGAAAAATATTCTAAGTCTGAGGACTTGTGATTTTGTCTAATAAAACAATTAAGTTAATGAATCACCTGGGTGGAATGGGCTTGCTTGGTGGTTTTTGGTTGAGTGGTTACACAAGGCCAGGGGACTGGTGAACCTTGTGTATCACACTTGTGGATTGCCACCCAGGAACAAAGAGATTTGAGATGTCAAATGTTGAGAAGCTTCAAGTGCAACCACTTGGCAATATGGGCTCTGCCATGATCATATAGGTTGCAAGAACTTAGCCATATGGACAGTGGGTGGTAGTGTTTGATAGGTTGGAGCGCGTCCATTTTGGTCTAAGGGAAAGCTTCTAAAAGATCTTGTCTTGGGAAACCAAGTCTTGTGGGGAAAGTGCACCACGTCTGCAGAGTGTAAAAATCTAAGTACTTAGCCCTGTCCCTGGTAAAGGACAATTTGAGCATCAAGACATGGAAGCAATCAAGAATCTCATCATTCCAATTTCTAAGTTAAAATTTGTTGTTTGAACAAGGGTTGTTTGAAATCTTCAATCTTTGATTGAGAGATGCCTTGGTTAAAGGATCTTCAATCTTTGATTGAGAAAAATGATTTTTTTTCAAAGCAAAAACTTAGTATTTTCAAATGTTAAGGAAAAATCTATTTTGAGCAATGCAAGCCTCAACTCCACTTAGCCAAATGCATATAGATGATAGACTCCACTAAATTACCATAGTATCACTTGCCAATACAAATCAAATGTATTGACCCCTTGTGGCTGTAACTTGTAATGTTGTAGGTTTGATTGTTTTTAGTGAAGATTGATTGAATAGGATTACAAAGTCTACAACCAACATCTGCCTGTGGCACTTTGAAGATGAAGGACCCCATGCTTATAGTTATCCCGCTGCAATGTAATGTAATAGCCAAATGAGCTATGTTTGATGTAATAAAA
This sequence comes from Avena sativa, assembly GCA_916181665.1. Taxonomy (NCBI): domain Eukaryota; kingdom Viridiplantae; phylum Streptophyta; class Magnoliopsida; order Poales; family Poaceae; genus Avena; species Avena sativa. Next base: position 20,419,135 of record OV702282.1, on the reverse strand, counting down.
TTATGTTATTCCTGGTTATAAAGTTATATTATGACCTTTGTTTCTCGATATTACATCTAAACTGTGGATGCTAGCTATTGATCCAGGGACTAGCATTGTAAACACAGGAGGCTCTATCTTATTAAAGATTGGGACCCTAGATGGAGCAATAGGAGTGCTAAGGAAATCATTGTTGTTTGTGCTAGTGAAGTCACACAACTTGGTGTTCTTAGACGAGTTCATTTTGGAAAAGGTGGGAAAGCCAAAAACATCAGCACTAGCTAGAGCAGGAACTATTTTTTGTGTTTTTGATAAGAGAAAGCAAACCAATCTAAACTAATTTTTTTTGGAGTTTTAGATAAAAAGAGGCAAACAAAACTAAGCAAAAGAAACTAAGCAAACTAAAAACAAAGAAAATAGAAAGGTTGAGGAGGACTCCCCTTGTGAAGACGTCCTTAGCCTCCCCGGCAGCGACGCCGGAAAAAAGCCTTGATGAGTGCAGCAAAACTTTGTTGGGAGACCCCAAGCAGAAGGTATGATGCAGTACAGCAGGCAAGTTTCCCTCAGTAAGAAACCGAGGTTATCGAACCAGTAGGAGGAAGGAAACACCCCAAAGGTGTTGCAAGCAACATGGAGACCTACACAACATAAACTCAACACTTTGCCCCAACTAATAGTGAGATTGTCAATCTCACCGGTTGCTGTAACAAAGGATTAACTGTATGGTGTGGAAGGTGATGAATGGTTTGCAGCAAGTAAACAAGTAATAGTGGAAGATGTATCAATGGTAAAGATTGGACCGGGGTCCATAGTTCACTAGAGGTTCTCTCCTTAGATAAACAACATGGCATGAAGGGTAAACAAATTACAGTAGGGCAATTGACAGGAACTGAGCAAGGCATAATAATGCAATACTAGACAAAAAGATCCTATGAGATTCGATTGGGAAATACAACAATATACATAGACCGCCATCCAACTTCATCTATGACTAGAAGTCCACCTTCAGGTTATCATCCGAACCCCCTCCAGTATTAAGTTGCAAGCAACAGACAACTGCTTTAAGCGAAGTGCGTAAGGTAAACAATCCACTTGTTTCATGAACAAGAGACCGTTGTTTTCTCCCTAGTGGAAACATCACATCTGCAACCAAAGAGATTTATGTCACTTCCCTTAGAAACTAGAGGCATGAACACACTATCGAGCATAAATACCCCCTCTTGGAGTCACTAGCAACTCTTGTCCAAGATAACTACTAACAACGGAGAGCATGCAAGATCACAAACAACACAGACATGATAGTATCAAATAGAAAAAACTATTAATCAATCTGACATGGTAATCTCAATATCCATCGAACCCCCACAAAAACAACATGCATGATTACAAATAGATTAGATCTTGATCATGAACGGAGCTCACAAGATCTATACATGAAAGCACAAGGAGGAGATACAACCATCTAGCTACTACATGGACCCGTAGTCCAAGGTGAAACTACTCATGCTTCATATCGGAGAAGAAGGCCTCCGGGATGATCTCCCCTCCGGCAGGGTCCCGGGAAGAACTTCAGATCCCCCCGATCTAGGGACGATGGTGGCGGCGGCTACAAAAGGTTTCGTGGAGTTTTGATGGGGTGCCTAGGGTTTCTGTATTGAGGGATTCTTATAGGCGAAGAGGAGAGGCAGGGGGTCCGCCAGGGGGGACACACCCTGCCCAGGCACGGGCTGGGCCCACCCACACCTAGGGGGTTTGGCCGCCCTGTGGCGCCCCTCCGTCTCGTCTTCCGGCTTCGTGTCGCCCACGGTAAAATATTGACTTTGGCTTTTGTCCTGTCCAATTCCGAGAATATTGATTTTCTGCCTTTCTGGAACCAAAAACAGAAGAAAACGGACAACTGGCACTATGACAACTTGTTAATAGGTTACTTCTAGAAAACATATAAAAAGACCTCAAAGTGAAGACAAAGCAAAGTAAAGTAGATACCTAACAAGAATGGAGCATCAAAAATTATAGATACGTTTCTGACGTATCACTCGTCTGTTGTACCCTTCATCCAATATTTTTGTTCTTGAACTCTTTATCTGTATGTGTATCTTGATGGATATATGTACCATTGAAAAACATATGAGAAGAACGAGCATTGGTGAAGTTGGAGTATACCTTGAGCATGTGTTGTTCATGCCAATGGAACCATCGCAGGACCTAATCATTGTGTCTTTCATATGATTTATTTTGTATATTCCGATGTTTTCCAATATGATGACATAATCTGCGTCAGATCTGATAAAGAATCTGCATCACTCCTTTGTGTCTAGACATTGTTTTTGAAGTTCTTTAGTCTAAATTCTGAGAATAGGTTGCACGATTTTCTACTGCATGTGCGGAGTAATATTTTGGGTGCGTGATGGATTGGCCCCCATGCCAACTAATCTTCATATTCGCTCTTGTACATTGAAGTAGATTAGAATGCATATTTTCTCTCCTTCTGTCGAAGTTAGAGGTGGCCTTATCTTTTGATGCCTTTACCTTCGTCCTTTGTTCTCTGGAGCGATCTCTCGACGTACGTAAGCAAAGATCCCTTGTTGGAGATGTTGCCGGTATCAAGATGGAGCAAGATTCATTGTTAGTGGTGTCGCGAGGATCTACACGAATCGATAAGATTCAGATCGTCGGCTTTCTTCCCCGTACCATGAGGCGGATCTCGAGGACGAGATCCATTGTTAGTGGTGTCGAATTGTACCACCCCGAATAAACCCTAATTATAATAATTCTCTTTGTTTCTATTTTTGCATCATCATGACATCATCTACATGCATACACTGTCTCCAAACTGTTTTAGTAAAACCCTTTCTTATTTTCTACTTTCCATCTCCTCTTTATATTCAAATTATATCCCTTCCTATTTAAATCATGTAAAGATATTTACCAAAATGATTTTTAATAAATGAATATAAAATAGCAAATATTTTTAAATAAAAATCCTAGACCTAAACCGGCCAGGCCCAAAGGCCCAACCGGCTGGACCTTGACCTACCAAACCCCCCAGACCCACCTAGTCTAAACCCTAATCCTGAAACCCAAGATCCCCATCTACCCTAAACCCCTAGCTATCCTATCATCCCCAGCCAACGCCGGCCATACACAAAAATCCCCCACCCCACTCCCCCACCCACCACTCACGCAAACGCACTGCCGGACCCAGAACACACAGCACACAACGCACACCCTACCCCTCCCCGATCTGGTCAACCCGCCAACTGGACCCACTCACGCACGCACTACCGTCCTAGCCCCGCACAGGCAACCACCCCAGCGCTAGCGCCCCCACCCCGCTCGTGTACATCGCACGCACGCTTCCTTCCCGTACACCCCACCACCCGACGGGGACCCCACCCCACAATCCCCAAATTTCGCTCTCTCTCTCTCACGCGAACTGCGGCCCTCACTAGCTCCCTCGCGCACCCCACCTGTAGCATCCCAAAAATATTGATCAAGGATTATCAAGTTCCAATCATCAAAATTAGGGTTAACAAAAACTTTTGTTAATTAAAATCATATGAATGCATGTGTGTATGTGATGATTGTATGAATGCATGAATGGACTTGTGTGATTGTTGTGAATAGCAAGGAATGGTTTAAAGATGAAAGCAACATCATCTAAATCAAACCCAAGAGAAATTCAAAAAACAAACAAAATGAGCTAATGATCATTTTTGCAAATCTTGCCCACTAGACCACTTTGAGTGTTTCTAGTCCAAGATTTCAAACAGAAACAATTCCATTTCTTTTCACCCCTTGTTATACCAAGTAAAAGTGAACCCAAGCCCACCTTTCAAACTCACAGAAACAATTCTCAACTTGATTCAAATGACAATTCAAAATTGAATCTATATCATATGTGAAGATCACCATTTCTCAAAACCCAACCAAACCAGTGCACCTTGACAAAACCAACTAACCAGAGACTACCTAGTATGTGACTAGTACACCCACCAAGTTTCACTCAAAAATTCAAATTCAAATCTCTTTCGGTCATTTCATCAAACACCTTGCAAACCCAAATCAAACAAAACATCAAACACTATTGTGAGTAGTGTTTGTGCCTAACTTGTCTCCCCTCTAGCTCACAGCACACTCTTAGTAGATCATCTAGTTCAATTAACAAGCTCTAGCTCACTGTGAGCTTGCAAATGTCAACAATGGTGAGCATGCCCGAGCCCAAATGGCCACCCCATTGTCGACAGCCAGCTACGAGCAGCTCTAGCCTCGCCAACCATGTCTAGGACACTGAGCACCGTCCACCGCCACCCCCTGTCCAACGCCAAAGCCCTGCCAGCCCCTGGACCACTCAGCCCGAGCGTGCCTAGCTTCTCTGCAAGCCTGCCGAGAGCATGCCAGAGTGCCGCGCTCGACAAGAGAGAATAGACCGTGCGTCACCCTTGCCGCTTGCGTGTGTGATCACCACCGCCCCAGGAACCGCCAGGACATGCCCGTTCATCGCTGCGCGACCAGGAGAGGTTGTGTGCCATTAAAACCTCCGTCGGACCCGCCTAGAGCATTGCAACATTCTGACCAAATGGCACTGCCCCGCGCCTCGTGACCATGCCGTTGAGCATCGCCAGGAGACACAACACCTCCCCCTACCATCGCCCATGCCTTTAACCCATTGTGACGACGACCACGACGAGCTCCACCCGCGCCCTTTGGTCCCCTCTTGGCACTATAAATAGAGGCCACCCCCATTCGATTTATTCACACTAACACACTCCCATCTCTCTCAGAACCACCCCACCTCGTCCCCGGAGCAAGGCGAGCAGCAGGTCACCAGAATTTTGCCGGAGTCTGCCGCGGAGGAGGTGAAGAGGAGCCAGCGATTGGAGTCGCCCCAAGAGAAGCCACCGGTACTCAGGAGGATCGTCGTTGTCGACTTTGTCGTTCGCCCCCATCGCCGACCCTCGCCTGAGCCCCGGTGAGCCTCACACGACCCCCACTGTGGCCGCTCTAGGGTTCTGTCTCGCCGGCGTTGCCCGACGGAGACGACAAGCCCCAATCATTGGATTAGATGTTGTTCGTATGGCCTAGATTCCCCCGTACCCTTTCGCACCCACCTGTCTCACTAACTGGTGGGGACATTCACTTAAACCCACCCGCGCGCGCTGTACGTCGTTGGCCGGCCCAGTTAACCTCCCTCGCAACCTAGTTAGTTTGAATTTAAATTTTTCAATTTAGTTCAAAACATAGTACTGCCTGTTGATTCAAAAATCAATCCAGAGAGATTCAATAAACCAAATTGCATGAAACTAATTTTGCAAGAAAGGTACTGAAATTCTTAATCCAAGCCTGTTGGATTCAAACCATTTAGATTTGTAAAAATAACAAGGGGGAAGCATTTTCCATTCAAATTTTTTTCAAAATTCAACCACAAAAGCTTTTATGTTGATTCCAACTCTCAAAAATCACATTTGACAAGACCTTTCTGAATATATAAAAATATCTAGGTTTACTTGCAGAAATAATGGACAAGTAATAAAAGAATGCCCCATAGGCATTTCTAGTCACTTTATTTATTTAAAATAAAAAGGTTAAACCTTATTAAATTGTGACACCACTTTAAATCACATTCCCAAGTACTGAAATATGCGGTGATGACATGTGTCAACATGATCCCATGTTTTAGTTGGAGAATATTAAATCTTAAGTTGTTTTTCAATGAGTAGAAATTACTTTTCTAAAATAAAATAAATAGAACGTTTGCATTAATCTTTGTGATAATAGTGATGATGCTAGATCATCTAGTGTGAACCTTTGTGTGCTAAATAGAGTAGTTAAGAATTTTGTGGTGATTGTGTACCTCGTATTTATTTATAGACGCTAGTACTGACGAATGATACGACGAGGAAGGAGAATACTACGAGGAAGAAGCCGAGGAGAACTTCAACCACTTCTCTGCACAAGGCTTATACTTGAAATCATGCAAGCATCACTATACTTAACAAGGCAATCTACTAACTAAGCAAGCTAACACTTGCAACTGTGAAAGTTAGATAACCTATGCAATGCATTAGGCATGCATGGTTAGATAAATTTTGATTATACCCAATCCTAGTTTTATTTGCAAGCTTAGTTATTTTATTTCTTTATCAAAGCTTTCTATTTTGAGTTTACTTTGTGAATGGTAGATTTTAGAAAGATTATTAAAGGTAGCATAAAGAGCATAAAATTTGGCCTAAGTTAGATAACCTTGATGTCATCCTGAGGCATGAGATTGAATTTAGATCATACCTATTTGGAAAGAAACATGAGGATCTGCGGGTACCGCCGTTAGACGTGGACAAGGTCCGTTTTCTATCACCCCTCATTAATGTTTACCACCACTTGTAGATGCTAGTGCTAAGCATAAAACTTGATCACTTTAGATCGGAATACTTGGTGAAAATGGTTATGAAAACCTTAGAATGATGAGTAATTCTGCTGAAATGTTTTGACATGTGTTCTTGAACACCAGATGATTTTGATGATGAAAATGTTGACGCATGATCCTTATCCCTTTATAAAAATGATGGTTGTCTAGATGTGATACCATTCCAATTTTACTATACAACCAAAATAACCGAAATTTGGGTAGGGCTTGACTGGAAATTTATATACCTTAGTATGGGTTCCCTTGCGGCCAAGGTTTGAGCTGAGGCTACCTGGTGAAGTTTGTCCACCTGTGCAGTTCCCAAGATGATAATTGGTCATGGTTGGGAGGCCAAACTCACAGGAGAGGTGCCTATACTAGGGCTGTAATTGAAAGGTTAGGATTGATTATCCGCATACTAAGTATGGTGAATTCAGGATTGTTCCTGACGGATGTATCGAATATTGTGGTGAAAGTGTACCACCTCTGCAGAGTGTCAAAATATTCGAATAGCCGCGTCCACGGTTATGGACAGTTGGAGTGGCCATAATGTTCCGTCGTCAGATGTTTCCAAAATGACTTGTGAAATGATTCATGACTTTGACTTGACCACAATAGCGATGTGTTATGAAACTCAAGTTTCCACTTAGGTGTTATAAAACTTTCAACTAGCTTTCTTTGCTTCTGAACTCAGTTAAGGTAAACCTGGATTTTTGCAAAACAACCTAGAGCCTAGTACTTCCTACTCAAAACCACTTCACTAGTTAGTCTTAGTTTGCGAATACTTAAAGAGTACTCATGGCTTTGTCCCTGGCTATTCCCGTGGCCAGACTATGAAGAGTGAAGGGAATATGCCCGAGAGGCAATAATAAAGTGGTTATTATCGTATTCCTTATTTATGATAAATGTTTATTTTGCATGCTATAATTGTATTAATACGGAAACTTTAATGCATGTGTGTTTAATAAACAAAAAGTAAGTTCCTAGTTATGCCTCTCTTATAAACTAGCTCATTGATTAACAAGATGATCAAAGGTTTCCTGATCATGGACATTGGATGTTGTTAATAACGAGGTCACAACATTGTTGGAATGATGTGATGAACATTCATCCGAAGTATAGCATTACGATCAAGTTCATTGTGTTTATATTGCTATAACATCATATGAAGTAATCTTAGTCCTTAGACCATGAGATCATGTCAATCACTAACACCGGAAGAGTATCTTGATAACATCAAACATCACACCGTAACAGGGTGATTATAAAGATGGGTTTAGTGCTACGAAGGTGTTATGTTGAGGCTCGTGGATCAAGAGTGGAATTTGTCCATCCCGATGACGGAGAGATATACTCTGGGCACTCTCGGTGATATCACATTGGTTAGCTTGCAAGCAAGTGATTTGATCACTAGAATGTTATATCACGGGAACGAGAAAAGAGTACATGTCGGCAAGGAGATCAAACTAGGTATGGAGATACTGATGATCGAATCTCGGACATGTAATATATCGCGAGACAAAGGGATTGAGTTACATGCGTATAAGGTTCACACGATCACAGAAGTCATTGTTGAATATGTGGGAGTCAGTACGGATCTCAAGGTCCCGCTGCTGATTATTGATCGGAGAGGGGTCTCGATCATGTCTACATTATTCGCGAACCGTAGGGTGACACGCTTAAAGGATACCGGCACCATTTGGAGCAAATAATATGCCAGAGAAAGAAAAAGGAAAGCGCAGGAATTTATTTCACTAGACACTGAAACTGTTTCGGTTGAAATTGCTAAAACTGGTTCTGCATGTGAATTGAATACTAGCAAGGGGTTTTATGTGAATGTTTGTTAATTAAAGTAATTAACAAAATTCTGAATAAATAAATAAAAGAGTTTTATTTAAATGAGAGCTTGCATTAAATTTGGTGGAAATTTAATGCATGTGAGTGGATTTTTGAGTGGAGGCTTTTTAATGGGAGTGGAGGCTTTTCATTTTAAGTGGGAGCTCCACCCACATGAATGTGGAAGAGGTGGAGGCAGCCCCCATGGCTAAGCGCCATGCCCCTTGGGTGCCCCCTCTCCCCTATAAAAGCCCGCCTCTCATCCTCTCAAAGCACACCTCCTCGCGAAGGATCTCTCTCCCCCTTTAGAATTCCCCCATGGTCTCGGATCAGCGAGATACATGTTCCCGGTGGATTTTTCTAGAAGGATTTGTTTCTTCCGCTGCTTTGCTAGAACGAGGGCGCGGAGGTTGTTGGGGTACCCGGACGTGTGTGCGATCACGGATGCACCACTGCTTTCGGTGCTGGACGTGATGGTGCTGGACCGGCTGGACCAGATGGACTTCATCACGATCTTGAGATCGGCAAGCGTTCGTCTACATCATCCACGAGTACAACCTCGTTAACTCTATTCGGTCTTCGAGGGTATCTATTCTATGGATGTATATCCACCCGTTGCTTGTATCTAGTAAATAGATCTTGGTACATAGTTGTTCCCATCGTAGGAAATTTTTTGTTTTCTATGCTGCGAACCCTATAGTGGTATCAGAGCCGGATCTATGCGTAGATGCTTTGCACGAGTAGTACACATATGAGTATCTGGGAGATGATGATCATTTTATTGCTTCTTGGTTGTACTTTGGATATTGGTGGCATAGTGGGATGAAGCGGCCCGGACAAACTTTACATGTCCTCGCACATGAGACATGTTCCACGCTTGACATGCAACTAGTTTTGCATAAGTGGCTAGCGGGTGTCTGTCTCTCCTACTATAGTCAATATCTAATTTGCAACGAGTTGTCAAAAATTTGGTTATCCTTGTTGTGGTTCATGTTCGTAGGTAAGAACGGTTCTATCTTCGAAAGCCCTAAGCCACGTAAAACTTGCAATGGATAAATTAGAGGCGTCTATTTTAGATTGTTGCTGGTCTAGTGTTATGATATGGTGATGTTGTAAGTATAAGTATGAGATGATACCCTTACAACACACATAACGTGTAGGTTCCATAGACCTTGGCCTTACACATAGAGGTATGATAGAGATCATACCACGGTGCACATGATGGAGATCATATGCGGGAACCATATCATTTCACTTACAAACATGCGATGTTTGTTGCATCTTATATTGCTTGTTTGGCATTTTATTAGCATAATAAGATGATCCCTCATTTAGATATCAAGATAAAAATGTGTTCTTCCTTAAGTATGCACCGACAATGTTTCGTCGCTTCAAGACATCACGTGATGATCGGGTGTACTTGAATCCACGAGCATATCTCGGGTGTAAGACAGTTACACACGCGAATACTAAGGTTCTTACTTGGCGAGCCTAGCATGTATAGACATGGCCTCGGAACACAGACCTAAAGGTTAAGCATGAGTCATATGTTTTGAGATGATGACCATATGGATGCTCGCCTTTGAAGCTACACCGACTCACGTGATGATCGGACTTGGTGTAGTGGATTTGGTTCATGTAATCACCAAAAAGGCACGAGGGATGTCGTTTTTTGAGTGGGAGTTTATTTCTAATTTGGATTAGTAGAACTCAATTTATCATAAATTAAATCAAAGTGAATTTGCATAATTTTTTGTAGTCATTGGCATTCATTAACCACCTTATGCTTAGTTGTAATTGAGATAATAGAACTATAGAATTCTGGATATATACTTTACGAACTGGTATCGTATTGTGTTGAGTGTCAATCTAAAGTTTAAAATCCTATTGCAAACTTTTAGCAAACTTTGTTTACTCCGTGAAATTTAATAGTTAGTATTAAATCGAGAGTAACAATTCCAGTGTTAGTATCTAAAGTATCATGTTTGCCTCCATGATTCTTGATTTAAATATCAAGGTTATCTAGGAGCTGAAAGAATTGTTTCAGAAAACATCATGTGTGACGGATATAACGATATCTGAAACAATGTTTTGGTTGCAATATGATAGAGTATAATGTATGTTCTCATATTGGATGAGAATTTACAAAGGTTGGAGATGCTAGACATCCTAATCATCCAAAAGGGTTTTGGAAAGTAACGTTATACTCACGATTCGCCTTTATAAGCTACAGTAGCTTGATCATGAAAGTCATCATGATCAGGGTGAATAGAAGATGTATGTAAACTGTTTACTACACTAAAAGGATTACTAAAGAATGGATTTTGAAAGAATACCGATCATTTCATGATGGTGATCTACTTCAAAGTGCAAGTCCAAAGGTATTATTATTTGAATATACACGCTTTGGACTATGTGTCATGTATATGGCGCCACTGTTGATGTTGATAGATTCTTTTAAAAAGAAGGAGGAAATGCTGAAAGAGAATCTATAAAATATATTTGGCAGAAAAGAAAAGATTGGAAATATCCAATTTAGGTATATAGATGATATACATGTTATGGTTGTATTCTTTGCTTGTTAAACAATGTGGTTCTTGGGTATTGGATACCGAATTGGTTGGTATGAAATGTCATATAGACCGACGCAATTCATGAACTACAATGGCCTAAGTAACTACCAAGAGAATATGTGATGATGTTCATCGAAAACAAACAAACTGTTGTTTGTATTTCTCATTGACATCAAATCTTGACTTCAAGATTTGTTTTAATAATTGTTATTTAAATCAGGTATTATGAGAACAAAGGTTGTTCAAATAAATACCGTATTCCATATAAGATGGATGATTTACAAATCTAGTTGTAGAAATCACATCCATAAAACCTAATGCTAAAATGTCGCAAGAAAAATGTTTGAAAGATCACTTACGAAGTGACATCGCCATTTAAATTATATTGGAAAGAAAACATGAAGAATCTCCATTTTCATGGATTTTTGGAGTCTTTGATTTGATCAAGTGACGTTTGTGAGACTTTCCTCGGGATAATTAAAACATCGTTCAAAGGACAAAGAAGAACGATCGACTAAAATATTGGAATTTATACATATCGATGTATGTAGTCCATTATGTATAGTCGTAAGCAATGGATTTCAACTTCTTATGCTTTCTCCAGAAATTTTAGTGAATATTCACTTAATGAGAAAGAAGTATGAAATATTTGAAAACGTTTCAAAGACTTTCAAGATGAAGTGGAAAATCATTGTAACAAGAAAGTAAATGGTTTATGATTTTATCATAAGGAATTTATTTGAGTTTCAAGTGTAACAAGAAAATAAATGATTTATGATTTTATCGTAAAGGGATTTATTTGAGTTACAAGTTTAGCAAAAACACCTAGATTTACATCTCCCAAAAACACCATAGGAGTATGGAGTGTTTGAGATTTGTAATAAAACCTTGTTTGACATGGTTGGATCAAAGGTGTTATTTATAAAACTGCCATTATATTTTAAAATATTAAAGCTTTAGAGACTACCGCTTTTACACTGAAAAGATCTCCATCTTGATCCGTTGAAATGACACCATATGAGTTATGGTTTGGGGTAAAACCCAAGTTGTCCTTTCTTAAATTTTGGTATGCTAAACATAAGTAAGATGTTTACAACCAAAGTCGGATGAGTATGTCTTTGTAGGTTATTTCGAATAACAATTGGTTATTTCTCCATAACACCAAGGACAAAAGGGTTTGTCGCTTGAAACGTGAAGTTTCTTGAAGAAGGAATTTTTCACAAAAGTTAAGTGGGAGGACAACAGAACTTTGACAAGGTTAACGAACCTTAGCTAAATGTGCTGAGTTGCACAGCGCCGGAAAATGTTCCGGAGGCAGCCAGAAAGCTCATAGCTTATGTGCCTCAAAGGTTGTGGTCATGGATATCTAAAGTTCCTATTTAACCAAGAAGGTCGGATAAATAATCAAATGATTGAGATTTGAGAGTAAATCATTATTGTTTGAAAATGATGAACCGACTACAAAGAAGCGACGATGGGCCCTGACTCCGTCAAATGGCTTGAAGCCATAAAATCCGTGATAGTTCCATATACGAGAAATCAAGTTTTGAACTTCAAAGACCCTCCGGAAAGGTGTAAAAACATATCGGTCATATTTGGATCTATAAAGAAACAGGCATGGATGTTTCACATCTATGAAATAGTCGACATGTCGGTAAATTTTTTACGAAAATGTTCAAGGAGTTGACTATGACAAGATTTGATCTTTCATAGCGATATTTAGTCTGGACGGATTAAAGTAGCAACCACTACATATAATTTGTTATATGGTAGATGAATAAACAAAACAAAGTTATTCTAATAGAATGGTTACTTAGGACGTGTACATGACACGGTCCAAAGGGTTTTGTTAAATTCAAAGGATGCTAAAAGGGCATGCAAACTTTAATGGTTGAAGTAAGCATCACGGAGTTGGAATCTTCACCGTGATGAAAAGGAGTTTTCATCAGGAGACGATGAAGATGCTTGCATTTGCAAGAAATTAAGTGGGAGCATTGAGACATATTTCTAATACATTATGTGGAGGACATCTTGTTGATTGGAAATGATGTATCTTTTATTGACAAAGGTTAAGAATTTCATTTCGATGAAAGGCTTAGGCAAAACCCGAATATTTAGCATGAATGTCTATAGTGGATAGACCATGACGCTAATATGGTTGTGCCAAACGTATATATATGAGATATTGAAGGAGTTCAACATAGAAACGACAAGAAACGGTTCTTGTTGCATGGAAAGGAATTGAATCAAGATTCAAGTGTATCGACACTTGATAAGTGAAACAAGATTCAAGTACTTTGACACTTGATGAGTGAAATCACAAGGATGTTTTGATCAATCATACCATGATATGTACACATCCAGATATGTCATATGCTCTAAGTGTTATGAGCATATACCAGAATAATTCATAAAATGATTATTGGACGATAGTGAGGATATTCTTATGATCTTTTGGAAGAACTAAGAATATATTTGTGTAGAGGTGACAAACAATTACAAATAGTTCATTGTAAAGCGTTACATTGATACTAGTTTTGTCACAAGATACAAATTAAGTTTATCTCAATTTAAACTATGGGTGGCACAATGTAATGGAAAGGAGTTTCCATGATGGATTTGGAAGAGTTCCAAAGTTAAGACATTGTGACGGATACTACAACAAAAGGCTAAGTATATGACTGTTATAGTAGCAGCAAAGGAGGGAATTTGTGTCAAGTAGTTTGTTATCAAACTAAGGTGTGGTTCGCAATGGGCTAACACTAAAGATATATTGTACGACAATAGTATCTACATGTAACCCCAAGGAACTAAAGGTCTCACCAAAAGACCAAATTTATACAATGCCATCTCATTAGAGAATGAGTGATGCGTGGAGACGCAAAGACTTGCAAATACACACGGACCTGAAAGTGTCTGATCCGTAGATTATGTTAACCACTTTCAGTTGCATATATGGAACACCAGAAAGCCATAGGTGTTCAAATACGCAAAGTTTTCCAACTAGATTATTGTCTCTAGTGCAAGTGGGAGACTGAAGGGAATATGCCCGAGAGGCAATAATACAGTGGTTATTATCGTATTCCTTATTTATGATAAATGTTTATTTTGCATGCTATGATTGTATTAATACGAAACGTTAATGCATGTGTGTTTAATAAACAAAAAGGAAGTTCCTAGTTATGCCTCTCTTATAAACGAGCTCGTTGATTAACAAGATGATCAAAGGTTTCCTGATCATGGACATTGGATGTTGTTAATAATGAGGTCACAACATTGTTGGAATGATGTGATGACCATTCATCCGAAGTATAGCATTACGATCAAGGTCATTGTGTTTATATTGCTATAACATCATACAAATTAATCTTAGTCCTTAGACCATGAGATCATGTCAATCACTAACACCGGAAGAGTATCTTGATAACATCGAACGTCACACCATAACAGGGTGATTATAAAGATGGGTTCAGTGCTACGAAGGTGTTATGTATTGGCTCATGGATCAAGAGTGGAATTTGTCCATCCCGATGACGGAGAGATATACTCTTAGTCCTCTCGGTGATATCACATTGGTTAGCTTGCAAGCAAGTGATTTGATCACTAGAATGTTATATCACGGGAACGAGAAAAGAGTACATGTCGGTAACGAGATCAAACTAGGTATGGAGATACCGATGGTCGAATCTCGGACATGTAATATATCGTGAGACAAAGGGATTGAGTTACATGCGTATAAGGTTCACACGATCACAGAAGTCACCATTGAATATGTGGGAGTCAGTACGGATCTCCAGGTCCCGCTGCTGCTTATTGATCGGAGAGGGTCTCGATCATGTCTACATTATTCGCAAACCGTAGGGTGACACGCTTAAGGGATACCGACACCATTTGGAGCAAATAATATGCCAGAGAAAGAAAAAGGAAAGCACGGGAATTTATTTCACTAGACACCGAAACTGTTTCAGTTGAAATTGCTGAAACTGGTTCTGCATGTGAAATTGAATACTAGCAAGGGGTTTTATGTGAATGTTTTTTAATTAAAGTAATTAACAAAATTATGAATAAATAAATAAAAGAGTTTTATTTAAATGAGAGCTTGCATTAAATTTGGTGGAAATTTAATGCATGTGAGTGGATTTTTGAGTGGAGGCTTTTTAATGGGAGTGGAGGCTTTTCATTTTGAGTGGGAGCTCCACCCACATGAATGTGGAAGAGGTGGGGTCAGCCCCCATGGCTGGGCGCCATGCCCCTTGGGTGCCCCCTCTCCCCTATAAAAGCCCCCCTCTCATCCTCTCAAAGCACACCTCCTCGCGAAGGATCTCTCTCCCCCTTTAGAATGCCCCCATGGTCTCGGATCAGCGAGATACATGTTCCTGGTGGCTTTTTCTGGAAGGATTTGTTGCTTCTGCTGCTTCGCTGGAGCGAGGGCGTGGAGGTTGTCGGGGTACCCGGACATGTGTGCGATCACGGATGCACCACTGCTTTGTGGTGCTGGACGTGATGGTGCTGGACCAGATGGACTTCATCACGATCTGGAGATCAGCAAGCGTTTGTCTACATCATCCACGAGTACAACTTCATTAAAGCTATTCGGTCTTCGAGGGTATGTATTCTATGGATGTATATCCACCCGTTGCTTGTATCTAGTAAATAAATCTTGGTACATAGTTGTTCCCATCGTAGGAAATTTTTTGTTTTCTATGGTGCGAACCCTACAAAGAGGACTATTAGGAGGATGGACCGTAGGAAGGTGACGACAACTAGGATCATCTCCCATCATCAGCATTGCCTGTGACCATGAAGATGGAGCTTCGCCCATGCTACCGTTATTATTACGTTATTACGCTGCCATGATTGTATTATGACTGGATCATGTGATCCTTTATTTGTTGTAAGACCTTATGTATGGTTTGTAATGGATGATGTACTATGGTATCCAATCTGTTATGTATCGCAAAAATGGTAATCCTAGGATTGTGATGTATGGCATAACAGGCATCTAGGATTAAAAATTCGGGTGTTGACAAGTTGGTATCAGAGCCATCCTAACCATGGGAGACCCTAGTTTAGAATGGACGTTTGAATCAAAAACTTAATTTCAAAACCAAGGAAGTGAGTATTTATGAAAACTTATTCTCATTCTTATCACTTAGATTCTTTCATGAAAAATTCATGTTCCTCAAAAATTCTTGCAAACTTACATAAAATTTGACACACTTGATCACTCTACTAACTTACTCATCCTACATTCTTATAGATGGACGTGAAGTATAGAAAATTCTTTCAGTTGGGGAATGGAGGAGATGTCATCTTTGAGCGTGACTTGGACCAGCTTTTGGAACTTCTGGAGCACCCGCACCCCGAGTTCTTCGGAGCTCAGCTCAATGATCAGGAAGGAGAGGAATTGCAATGGCTGATTGTTGCAAGTGTCCGAGGAAAGATTGAAGCCCCCAACTCAGAGGGAACTCAGTTCACCATTAGAGAGAACAACTGGCTCGATGGACTTTCCAGGGCCATGCAGGAAGCTCTTGCCCGGCTGTGTGGGCAGAGTATCAATAAGATAAAGGGTACCCACTTTGAGTTCTGCCCAAGGCGTGATGTTATGGGACAGCCACTGGAGGCACCATATCACCCTGAGCTGAAGAACCAAGTGGACCACCTCAGCTTCATGATGTATGACTGGCAGAAGGAGTTAGACAATGCCCGCTCCTACGCCCACCACAACTATGTCATTGCTTCCCAGAAGGATCAGACCATTGCCATGCTAGTGAAGGATCGCCAGTCACGTCGATGTCAGCTCGACAAGAAGGAGCGCATCATTGCCCGCCTTCTCCATAGGATCACGGAGTTGGAGGAGACCGTCCACGAGAGGGAGATGTAGCTTGAGGAGAAGGAGAATGCAAGGGAGGATATCCGTGGAGACCCCTACTCCTATCTCAGTGATGATGATGACTTTCTGTAGGATCAAGCCATGGACTTCTTCACCGATGAGGATGACTTCGCCTTCATTGATGATGATGATGAGGAGGATGATGAAGACACCAATTCCAAGGAGTAGTAGCACTTGAGCACTAGCGTTAGTGAGTTGTATCCGGTCCCACTATATCGTAGTTTCACAGAATGGTTCTTAAAACCATCTGTTTTCCTTGTTGTGGTGTGTGTTTGTATGATGTGTTATGAATGAATGAAAATCAAGTTGCTAGAAAAATCTGAGTCAAACTTTGAAAACCTTTCGAAAAACAAACCCATGAACCCTAGAAATTTCCCTCTTTTCTCATGATCTATCTCAATCTTTAGATGCCTCGCGGGGGAAGCACTTCGTCCCCGGACCCTATGTTGCAAATCTTGCAAATGTTGGTTTCTGACCGTGAAGCTGAAAGAGCCGAACGTCAAGCCAACTTAGCCACCCTTCAACACATAGCTCAGATGGACAACAACAACCAAGGCCATGGAAACCAGGACAACCATGGATCAAAGTTCAAGAACTTTCAGAACACCAATCACCTATGTTCACTAAGTCTGAAGAGCCCCTAGATGCGGATGATTGGCTACAAACCATGGAGAACAACTTGGAAGTCGCAGGAGTTGGAAGCTAACGAGAAGGTACTATTTTCCACCCACTGTCTGGCAGGATATGCAAGAGCATGGTGGAACAACGTTCGCGCCATGAATGAAGGACAAATGATGACTTGGGAGGAATTCAAAATCAAGTTCAGCAGAACACATGTGCCACCAGGTTTGATCAAGAGGATGAGAGATGAATTCAGGGAACTGGAGCAAGGGAGGATGAGAGTAGTTGAGTACCGTGACAAATTTTTGTCATTGGCTAGGTATGCACCTGATGAGATTGACACTATATCCAAGAAGAAGGAGAGATTCCTGAATGTCCTGCATGATGAGATGCAAACAGTGTTAGTCAACATACCTTTTGCCGACATTGAAGCCTTAGTGGATTCTGCCATTCAGATGGAAGGCAAGATCAACCAAGCCAATGAGAATTGCAAGCGTAGAATGATGCATCGACCAGGAACCCACCATACCCCAAAGTATCGCCCCAACCCATCTCTAGGATTTTCCCCAAGAAACAATAGACCCCCGATGAACTATCCAACCTATCCCAACCGTGGAGGAGGAAACCACAACAACCCCGGCCACTCCAATAAGTTCAATCGTGCACCGCCCAAGTTCAACAACAACAATGTCGCCACCAACACTGCCCCAAGAACTAGAAGCAATGTTGTGCCTGTTGCAGCAAAGGACAAGTCCCAAGTGGCTTGTTATGAATGTGGAACCAAGGGTCACTATCCCAATGAGTGTCGCAAGAATATTTCCGCAGCCCCAATGCAAATTCCCTAGCTCAACAGCAGTGTCGTGTTCAACCTGGAAGAAGATTTGCCCCAGGAAATTCGCTCAACCACAACGGCCGTCTGTTTCACATGAATGCTCAAGAAGCCCAAGAAGCGCCAGATGTCATGTTGGGTATGTTTTTTGTTAACTCAATACTTGCAAGAGTGTTGTTTGATTCTGGAGCATCGCACTCGTTTGTTACAGAAGAATTTTCATGCACTCAATCAATAAAACTGAAGCATGTTATGATAGTTCAAATACCTGGTTCAACCACCAAAGCTAGACAAATTTGCAAGGCCGCACCTTTCAGAATCCATGGAATAGATTTTTATGATAATCTAATAGTACTTGGAACCAAAGGTTTGGAAGTAGTACTAGGAATGGATTGAATGTCAAAACATAAAGGATTAATCGGCTGTGCCAACAAATCCATAACCATGACCAGTACAGCCAGAATATCAGTAGAGCATGTATCTGAAACCTTGCCTCATCAATTCAAGTGCAACAAGAGTCTATCCCAACCAACCATTGACCAAGTCAGACTAGTCTGTGAATACCCTGATGTATTCCCAGATGTTTTGCCCGGTATGCCTCCAAATCGGGATATCATGTTTATCATTGAACTAATCAACCGGACCCATAGCTCAGAGACCGTATAGTATGAACCCATCTGAATTAGTGGAGCTGAAGAAGCAACTGGATGCCATGCTATACATAGTATTCATTCAACCAAGTGTGTCGCCATGGAGATCACCTGTCTTGTTTGTGGACAAGAAAGATGGAGGTAAACGTTTGTGTACGTATTATCGTAAGTTGAATGATGTCACCATCAAGAACAAGTAACCACTGCCAAAGATAGAAGATTTGTTTGACCAGTTGACTAGTGCAAAGTGTTTTCTAAGATTGATCTTAGAACTGGCTATCATCAACTCAAGATTCGCGCAGAGGATATTCCAAAGACTGCCTTTACCACCAGATATGGATTGTATGAGTACATTGTCATGTCTTTTGGATTAACCAATGCCCCCTCTTATTTCATGAACCTCATGAATAAGATTTTTATGGACTACCTAGATAATTTTGTCGTTGTTTTCATAGATGACATTCTGATCTATTCCAAATCATAAGAAGAACATGAGCTACACCAGAGGACCATCCTTGGAACCCTTAGGGAGCATCAGTTGTATGCCAAGTTTAGCAAATGTGAATTCTGGTTATAGGAGGTAGGATTCCTCGGACATATCGTATCAGCCGGAGGAATTGCCGTTGGCCCTGCAAAGGTGAAGGATATTGAAGATTGGCAAGTCCCGACCACTCAAACCCAAGTTCGTGCATTTCTCGGATTAGCGGGATATTACCGCAAGTTCGTAGAAGTATTATCGAGTATCACAAGACCCATGACCCAATTATTGAAGAAGGATAAGAAGTTTGAATGGACGGATAAGTGTGAAGCGAGTTTTCAAGAACTCAAGAAGAGATTAATCTCATCCCCAATCTTGATCATGCCGGATATCACGAAGCCCTTTGATGTGTATTGTGATGCATCCAAGATCGGTCTTTGATGTGTGTTGATGCAAGAAGGCAAAGTAATATCATATCTATCCCGACAACTGAAGCAACATGAGTAGAATTATAATACCCATGACCTTGAACTAGCAGCCGTAGTTGTAGCCCTGAAGACATGGCGGCATTACCTCATGGGAAACCGTTGTGAGATTTATTCGGATCACAAGTGTCACATCCCAAGATTTTCCAAATCTTGTAATGTGAAAAATAAATAAACAAAATAAATTATTGTTGAATTTTAGGGTGAAAAGAAACTTTTGTTTCTAAATGGAAACTTAAAATCCCATCTTGAACAAACTTTGGTAAAAGTTTGAATCCAACAAAAATCCAAATCAAGAGAAATGCATTCCTCAATGAATGTATCTGGAAATTTAAACACTTGGAAAATAAACCAAAACCCTAAAAACCCTAATGGAATAAAATCATTTCCAAGTTATCTCCAAGCCTATGGTTTTGATCCAAATAGAAATTTGTCAAACAAACATTTCAAAATTATCAAGAAAGACAAATGGAAATATTATAAAAACCAAAGAAATTGATTTCACTTAATCTTATGAATTTAATAAAGATAAGGAATTGAATTCCCAAAGCTAATAAAGCACTTATCTAGAATACATACAAAATGATGAGCAAATAATCCTAAAGAAATTTAAAAGGATAAATAAATATTAAACAAGATTTTACAAATTGGAATCACCAAGTTTGGATCTCTAAATAAAAAGATATGGACTTTATAAGATGAAGAAAGAAATATTAAATAAAGAATATTTAAAGACCAAATCAAATCTTGGCCAAATCCATAAGCAAATGGAATGAATTATAATCCAAATCCAAATAAAATAAAAGGATAAAGAATTTCCAAAATAAAATAAATGGCATTAACCATTCTATCCCTATTTGAATAAAGACAAATCTCTAATAAGAATAATTATATAATTCATGAGAAAATAGTATTTTGGGATTTACCCAAGTGGAATAAAAGTTGTTTAATTAATTTAAATAAAATTTAGGGAATTAAAACTATATTTCATTCCATTGGAAATAAAACAAATACCCAATTCAAATGATTTATGAATCATATTAAATACCTTTCAAATAATTCAAGATGAATTATTTGACACCCTAGTAAACAAATAAAAACCTGCTGAAAAGATTTGGAAGGTTTTAGAAATTCAAATGGAGTTTGAAAATATTATTAAATCTTAATTGATTTAAAATAAGGGCCTAATTTAATTATTAAAAGACCCCAAAAAGAATAAAAGAATTATTCAAAAATTAACTTCAGATTATATCACTAATGAATATTTAAACCTACAAAAATTGTGGTTGAGTTTTGAATTCAAATTGATGTTTGAATTGTTTAATCAAAATCAAAACAGAATAAAAGAAATGGAAAAAGAAAAATAAACAGGAACAAAAAAAATATGGAAACGAACCTAGCCAGCCCAGTTAGCCCAACAAGGCCCAGTTAGCCCATCTACCCACCCCGCGAGAAAAATGATTCGCACCATCGCCTGCACCCGCTCAGCAACTGACCGATGGACCCCACCTCCCCTGTCTCTCTTCGCTGACGAAACGGCCCCACCGCCAGCTCCTTTCTTCCTCACCCGCCGCTGACCGCGCGCACCATTACTGCCGATGAATGCCGGCATGAATTCGATTTACTGGCCGAGTAACCCACATCGGTGACCACTCCCTCTTAACCGCCTCTCTCTCCTCTTCCTTTCCCCTCAAACCCCGCTGCTAGAGAGCCACCAGGCTGCCCCTAATTTACTTTGCTTTGCCGCTGCTCCGACGAGCTACACGAGCGAATTCCGGCAGCCCCGCGTCACCCCTTGCCTCCTCGACCATGCTGACTTGTTCCCCACCAACCACCGCACCTCCCAGTGGCATCAGCTTGCCCCCGCGCACCTCAGACGCTCGGCAACAACATCGAACTGAACTCCGCCACCCTCTGCCTCGACTCCGGCGACTCCACACAGTGAGCTCTGACCCCCCCCCCCTTTCCCCTCTTTTTGATACTCCTGTGCGCGCCAGGACCTTGCGCATCTGACCTTGTCTTCCACTCGTCTTAGCACGCTATGTAGCTTCGCCACCAACGACGTCTGAGCGAGACCGACGCCGTCACTGACTCCCGCGAAGAATTCCGACCGATCCCGTGCGCCCCTCGAAAAACTGCAAACACATTGAGCTTCAGCATCACTCCATGAACTCGGTGAGCATCTCCCTTCCCTCTCTCGCTTCCTGCATCGCCGGCAATGCCACCGCCAGGCCGCTCCGCTGCCAGTCGCCGCCGCCAGCACCGCTAGTTAATGGTCAAAGCATTGAGAACTGTAGGATTTAGATCCAACGCTCGCGATAGAAACTTAATCGAAGGGGTATCCTTTGATCTGTGCCGTGCGTAGTCATTTAAATCTGACAGCCCAGAAGGCTCGATCCAACCGAAGCGGTACAGACAAATAAGAAGCAGCCACGTGTCCCTGTCCGTTTGATTTAAAACAGAATTGATCTATTAGATGTTCTAATTTGAAAAATTCATAACTTTCAAACCACACGTCCAAATTTTGCAAATTTTATATCAATGAAATCAGCAAGACAAATACTTTCTGACAATGCACTTTGTTTAGTAAAAAGATTCTGTTAAATTGATTGTTTTTGCAGAAACTTGTGTATGCATGTTTAGAATATAAAAATTGTTCTAAAATGATTTTTGAGATAAAACCTTTGGCAAATGGTTTGTTTTGAACCTACTGACCATAGGAATCAATTTGTGGTTTCAAAAATATATTTGGTGAATCAAAAGAATAAACTTTTGATTTAAACCATTTCTAGTCAAATAAAAATAATGTTTATTTATTAAAAATGATTTTGGGAGAAAATATTGGAAAATGTTTTGGAATAAACTCTCTGACCCCAAACACCAAGTTTTATGATTTGAAAATGTATTTGGTGAACCCTATAAAAGTTATTACTTTGCTAAAGACATTTTCAACCACATAAAATAATGACTTGGTTTAAAAATGGTTTATGAAGTGAAATCTTTTGCAAATGATTTTGCCACTTTATAAAATGATCATTAGGTGTTTTCAAATATTTATAACCTATTAGAAAGCACTTTTACAAATAAAACAATCTTTTGCAAGTTTGCATGCATTGTTTTGTTTCTATTATTTTATGTGATGTTTGCTTGAATGGTAGATTGAAATATTGTTTGCTTGATTGAATTGTAGTGATTTGAAGTGTGTGAACATTGCAAAGATCAAGGAGTGAACTTACACTCTCTACCAAAAAGGCAAGTGATGCTTCATACTTTTGTCCCATTATTTTCACTATGCATTAGTGATATTTCTAAGTAGGACTTGCATGGAATTTTTGCTAAGTATAAACTATGCCATGGGAAATCCTAGTAGATGAACCCTTAGTAGAAATTCCTAAGTTAAGATTCCTACTACTATCATGCTTAGCTTAGCTAGTAGAAAACAAGGGTGGAATATATATTCATGCTATGAAATATTTCTAAGTCTGTGGACTTGTGTTTTGTTTAATAAAACAACTAAGTGAATGAATCACCTGGGTGGAATGGAACGAATGGTTTGTGTTGAGTGGTTCACAAGGCCCATTTCTATGGTTTACCTTGTGTATCTCACTTGTGGATGGCCACCCAGGAACAAAGAGATTTGAGATGTCAAATGTTGAGAAGCTTCAAGTGCAGCCACTTGGCATTATGGGCTCTGCCTAGATCATATAGGTTGCAATAACTTAGCCAAATGGACAGTTGGTGGTAGGGGATGATAGGTTGGAACGCGTCCATTCTGGTCTAAGGGAAGGCTTCTGAAAGATCTTGTCTTGGTGAAACCAAGTCTTGTGGGGAAAGTGCACCACCTCTGCAGAGTGTAAAATCTAAGTACTTAGCCATGTCCCTGGCAAAGGACAATTTGAGCATCAATACATGGAAGCTATCAAGAATCTCCTCATCCAAATTTCTAAGTTAAAATCTTGTGGTTGAACAAGGGTTGAAGGATCACCAATTTCTATTGGGAGATGCCTTGGGAAAGATTTTGTCAAACAAAAACTTAGTGTTTTCAAATGATAAGGAAAATCTATTTTGAGCAATGCAAGCCTAAAGCTCCACTTAGCCAAAAGCATATAGATGATAGACTCCACTATACTACCATAGTATCACTTGCCAATACAATTCAAATGTATTGACCCTTGTGGATGTAACTTGTTATGTTGCAGGTTTGTTTGATATTAGTGAAGTTTAATGATTAGGATTACAAGTCTACAACCAACATGTCTGCCTGTGGCACTTTGAAGATGAAGGATCCCATGCTATTGTTATATTCTGCTGCACTATAATGAGATAACCAAATGAGCTATGTAAGATGTAATAAATTATTTTATTCCTGGTTATAAAGTTGTATTATGACCTTTGTTTCTTGATATTACATCTTAACTGTGGATGCTAGCTATTGATCCAGGGACTAGCATTGTAAACACAAGGATCTCTACCTTATTAAAGGTTGGGAACCTTACAGATGGTATCAGAGCATTGTGTTGCCTGTAGGATTGTAACCCTAGGATTGGACAAAACCCTTAGAAAGATAGGAGTTGAAATTGTTCCAAAACTTATTTACAAACAATCTTGTAAACTCTTTCCTCAACCATTTTGTTTTTGATTCTACATCTCTTCTGTTTCAACTTGATGGATAAAACCTACCCCATAGCCAAAGACTTCACCATGTGCAAAGGACTTCATCAACTCTAATGACTTCAACATCTTCAAGTGATTTCAACCTTACTCTCAACAAGGACATCAACCTTGGATATCACCAAGGACTACAAGTGAGACAAGGAATCTTGCTCAAGACTAGAAGACTAAGGAAACACAGCTTAGAAGGAACCATCATTACCTTGAAGTTTTGAGACCATACTAACAAAATAAGCTTCTGCCTTGTTTCTTTAAATACTCGCAAACTCATACTAACAAGTGGAAGGGGTTTTTGATAATAGGACACTAGGCTCTAGGGTTGTTTTGCAAGAAGCCAGATTTACCTCTACTAAGTTCAGAAATAAGAGAAGCTAGTCACATTTTTATAACACCTAAATGGGATCTTGTAACTCATGTCAGAACTCTGTTGTGGTCAAGTCAAAGTCTCACTTCCTTTCACAAATCATTTTGAAAAGTCTGACGGGGGAACATTATGGCCACTCCAACTGTCCATAACCGCGGACGCGGCTATTCGAATAGTTTGACACTCTGTAGAGATTGTACACTTTCACCACAACATTCGAGACATCCGTCAGGAACAAATCCTGAATTCACCATACTCAGTATGCGGATAATCAATCCTAACCTTTCAGTTACACGCCCTAGTATAAGCACCTCTCCTATGAGTTTGGCCTCCCAACCATGACCAACTTTCATCTTGGGTACTGCACAGGTGGACAATCTTCACAAGGTAGCCTCAGCTCAGACCTTGGCCGTGAGGGAACTAATACTAAGGTATATAAGTTTCCAGTCAAGCCCTACCCAATCTTCGGGTATTGTGGTTGTACGATAAAAATTGGAATGGTATCGCATCCAGACAACCATCGGTTTTATAAAGGGCTAAGGCTCATGCCTCAACTTTTTCATCACCAAAATCATCTGGTGTTTTTTGGAAACACATGTCCAAAACATTTCAATAGAATGATCCATCATTCCAAGGTTTTCATAAACATTTTTACCAAGCATTCCCATCTAAAGTTGATCAAGTTTTATGCTTAGCACTAGCATCTACATGTGGGGGTAAGTACTAATGAGGGGTGGTAAGCTAGTGGAGTTTCATCTAAGTTTAATCTCATGCCTTAGGATGACATCAAGATTATCTAGCTTAGGCCAAATTTTATGCTCTTTATGCAACCTTCAAATATCTTTCTAGTATCTACAATTCACTGAAGTAAACTCTAAGTAATAGCTTTGATAAAGAAATAAAGTAATAATATTGTAAGTAAAAACTAGGATTGGTTTATCAAGTGGGTAGGATCATCTATGCTTAAGGCATATAGTTGGCATGGTGACAGGCAAGTATTGGCTTGCACAGTATCAGTATAAGCTTGATAAATTGCATGTGTTAGCTTGCACAAGTCAACTTGATTAGTAAGGCTTGCCTTGTGCAGAGCAGTGGTTGAAGTTCTCCTCGGCTTCTTATTCGTAGAATCCTCCTTCCTCCTCGTATCCTTTGTCGGTACTAGCGTCTATGAATAAATACGAGGTGCACAATCACCAAACAATACTTAACTACTCGCAATCATCACACAAAGGGTCCTATAGATGATCTAGCATCATCACTAACATTACAAGATTAAAGCTTGGTTTAATTCCTTTTATTTTTAGAAAAGTAATTTCTACTCACTGAAAAACTACATAAGATTTAATACTCTCCAAATCAA
This sequence comes from Avena sativa, assembly GCA_916181665.1. Lineage (NCBI taxonomy): Eukaryota > Viridiplantae > Streptophyta > Magnoliopsida > Poales > Poaceae > Avena > Avena sativa. The sequence continues at coordinate 20,392,993 of OV702282.1, read as the reverse complement.
ACATGGGATCATGTTGACACATGTCATCACCACATATTTTAGTCCATGGGAATGTGATTTAAAGTGGTGTCAAAATTTAATAAGGTTTTACCCTTTTATTTTAATTAAATAAAGTGACTAGAAATGCCTATGTAGCATTCTTTTATTACTTGAATATTATTTCTACAAGTAAACCTATATATTTTTATATATTCTGAAAGGTATGGTTAAATGTGATTTTTGAGATTTGGAATCAACACAAAAGCTATTATGGTTTTAATTTGAAAAATGTTTGAATGCAGAAAAGCTTCTGCCTTGTTTTTTTACCAAGGACAAAAAATTTTTTACCAAGGACAAAAAAAGCTTCTGACTTGAATACAACGGGCTTGGATTCATAATTCCCAGACCTTTCTAACAAAATTTGTTTCATTCAATTTGTTTCACTGAATCGACCTGGGTTGATTTTTGAAACCGGGTACAGAACTGTGTTTGAAATAAAATGGAAAAGGTTAAATTCAAATAACTGGGCTGCGCGGGAAGTGATACTGGGCTGGCCTGCTAAGCACAGCGCTTACGCGGGCTGGTTACGTGGCTGTCCCAACGCGTTAGTGATACGAGGGGGTGCGAAGCGGTATGGGGCGATGTGGTGCGTTCGATCTGGTTCTAATCCAACGGTTGAGGGTCATCGTCGACGTTGGGCAACGCCGGCGAGACAGAAACCTAGCGCGGCCAGTGGGGGTCATTGGGGGCTCACCGGGGTTCAGGCGAGGGTCGGCGAGGCAGGCGAACGACGAAGTCAACGACGGCGAACCTCCTGGTACGGCAGCTTCTCTTGGGGCGGCTCCAATCGCTGGCCCCCTTCTTATCCAGCAGCTGCAGACTCCGGTGAAATTCCGGCGAAGTGCTGCTCGCCTTGCTCCGAGAACGGGGTGGCACGATCAGTGAGGAGAGGGGAGTGAGATGGTCTGCTCAATTCGGCTGGGGGTGGCCTCTATTTATCGTCGCGACGATAAGACCGAACGGGATGGGCAGGCGACGGTGGCGACATGGCTACGGGCGGCTAGAGGCATGGCCGGCGGTGATGATTGCTTGGTGGTCTCCTGGCGATGCTCTACGGCTTTAATGCGCGAGTAGGGGCGGTGCGGTTTGGTCTGGAACGCGCGATGCTCTGCACGGCAGAGGCGGCGTCTTCGACGGTGAGCGGTGGTTGTGCGTCATGGGGCGGCGAACGGTGATGTCTGGCGGTCTCCTGGGTCGGTGGCGATCATGTATGCACGCGGCAAGGGAGGCGCGCGGTCTATGGGCGTCGGTCGAGTGTGGCGCTCTAGCGCATGCTCGGCATGGTTGCTGGCACTCTGGGCGCGGTCCGTGCGTGTGGTCCAGGGTTTGGCAACGCTCGCGGCTGGGACAGGGAGTGGCGATGAACGGTGGGCTGCCTCCCAGACAAGGTTGGCACGGCTAAGTCTCCTCCTAGCTTGCTGTCTCCACTGGGGTGGCATGGTGAGCTTCGGCTGTTCACCATTGATGTCATTGCCCAGCTTACAGTGAGTCTAGTGCTTGGCTTAACTTGCTAGATGATCTACTGAGATGGTTGTGATATAGAGAGGGAACAAGTTAGGCTTCAATCACTGCTCACAATAGTGTTTAAGATTTTGATGATTTGTGTCTGCAATGTGTTTGATGAAATGGCCGCAAGAATTCAAGTTTTGAATTTTGAAAAGATTTTTGGTGGGTGTGCTAGGTTGGTGCTGGTGAGTCTGCAGATGCTTGGGTTTTGAAAGTTGAGCTTGTTTGAGTGGTTTTTTGAAAAAGTGGGATCTTCCCATGTGATGAAGATTCAATTTTGAACTGTCCTTTAAACTATGCATTTGAATGTTTCTGGATGATCACAAAGTGGGCCTTGATACTTTGTTATGAGTACAATCAAGGGGTGCAAAGATCCAGAAAAGTTTCTGTTAAGTTCTGAAAGTTTGAGACAGCCAAAGTAGGCATGGGAGTTAAATTGGTCAAAATGACCATTCCCTTATTTTTTTTGTTTTGATTTACTTGTCTTTGAGAAAAGTTTGGGAATTGTTTAGATGATGTTTATTTCACCTAAGCTTCCATTTACAAGCAAATGAACACACAAACAAGTTTGTTCAAAAGAATTCAAAATGAAATGCATACCCACATGCATGCTTTCATGTTTTTTTTATTTAGCAAAGTTTTTTGTTAACCCTAAATTTGATGATTAGAGTTTGATGATCCAAGTTTAGTATTTTTGGGATGTTACATTTCAGAACCACCAGGACCCGGAGTATCATGTTTTTCAAGATCCAGTGGAGGAATCACACTAAAGAAGAAGCTACTTGGGAACAAGATGATTACATCAAGACGGAGTTTCCCGATCTCTTTAAATCATAGTTTTATTTTTCTTCTTTCTCAAATCTCGGGACGAGATTTTGTTTAAGGAGGTAAGGTTTGTAACATCCCAAAAATAATGATCAAGGATTATCAAGTTCCAATCATCAAAATTAGGGTTAACAAAAACTTTTGTGAATGCATGTGTGTATGTGATGATTGTATGAATGCATGAATGGACTTGTGTGATTGTTGTGAATAGAAAGGAATGGTTTAAAGACGAAAACAATTTCATCTAAATCAAACCCAACCAGAAACAAATCAAGAGAAATTCGAAAACAAACAAAATGATCTAATGGTCATTTTTGCCAATCTTGCTCACTAGACCACTTTGAATGTTTCTAGTCCAAGATTTCAAACAGAAACAATTCCATTTCTTTTCACCCCTTGTTATACCAAGTAAAAGTGAATCCACGCCCACCTTTCAAACTCATAGAAACAATTCTCAACTTGATTCAAATGACAATTTAAAATTGAATCTATATCGTATGTGAAGATCACCATTTCTCAAAACCCAACCAAACCAGTGCACCTTGACAAAACCACCTAACCAGAGACTACCTAGTATGTGACTAGTACACCCACCAAGTTTCACTCAAAAATTCAAATTCAAATCTCTTTTGGCCATTTCATCAAACACCTTGCAAACACAAATCAAACAAAACATCAAACACTATTGTGAGCCGTGTTTGTGCCTAACTTGTCTCCCCTCTAGCTCACAACACACTCTTACTAGATCATCTAGTTCAATTAACAAGATCTAGCTCACTGTGATCTTGCCAATGTCATCAATGGTGAGCATGCCTGAGCCCAAATGTCCACCCCATTGTCGACAGCCAGCTAGGAGCAGCTCTAGCCTCGACAACCTTGTCTAGGACACTGACCACCGTCCACCGCCACCCCATGTCCAACACCAAAGCCCTACCAGCCCCTGGACCACTCATCCCGAGCGTGCCTAGCTTCTCTGCAAGCCTGTCGAGAGCATGCCAGAGCACCGCACTCGACAAGAGAGCACAGACCGCGCGCCGCCCTCGCCGCTTGCGTGCGTGATCACCACCGCCCCAGGAACCGCCAGGACATGCCCGTTCGTCGCTGCTCGACCAGGAGAGCCCGTGTTCCATTAAAACCTCCGTCGGACCCGCCCAGAGCACCGCAACGTTCCAACCAAATGGCACCGCCCCACGCCTCACGACCATGTCGTTGAGCATTGCCAGGAGACACAGCACTGTCCCCTACCATCGCCCATGCCATTAGCCCACTGTGATGACGACCACGATGAGATCCATCCGCGCCCTTGGTCCCCTCTTGGCACTATAAATAGAGGCCACCCCCGTTCGATTTCTTCACATCAAAACACTCCCCTCTCTCTCAAAACCACCCCAGCTCATCCCTAGAGAAAGGTGAGCAGCAGGTCACCCGAATTTCGCCGGAGTATGTCGTGGAGGAGGATAAGAGGAGCCAGCGATTGGAGCCGCCCCAAGAGAAGCCACCGGTACCAGGAGGATCGCCGTCGTCGACTTTGTCGTTCGCCCCCATCGCCGACCCTCACCTGATCCCCGGTGAGCCTCACACGACCCCCACTAGCCACGCTAGGGTTCTGTCTCGCCGGCGTTGCCCGACGAAGACGACACGCCCTAGTCGTTGGATTAGATGTTGATCGTATGGCCTAGATTGCCCCGTACCCTTTCACACCCCCTTTTCTCACTGACTGGTGGGGACATTCACATAAACCCACCTGCGCGTGCGTTGTACGCCGTGGGACGGCCCAGTTAACCTCCCGCGCAACCGAGTTAGTTTGAATTTAGATTTTTCAATTTAGTTCAAAACCTAGTACTACCTATTGATTCAAAAATCAATCCAGAGAGATTCACTAAACCAAATTGCATGAAACTAATTTTGCTAGAAAGGTACTGAAATTCTTAATCCAAGCCCGTTGGATTCAAACCATTTAGATTTGTAGATCACCTATAGTAAAAATAACAATGCAAAAGCTTTTCTGTATTCAAACATTTTTCAAAATTCAACCACAAAAGCTTTTGAGTTGATTCCAACTCTCCAAAATCACATTTGACAAGATCTTTCTGAATATATAAAAATATCTAGGTTTACTTGCAGAAATAATGGACAAGTAATAAAAGAATGCCCCATAGGCATTTCTAGTCACTTTATTTAATTAAAATAAAAAGGTTAAACCTTATTAAATTATGACACCACTTTAAATCACATTCCGAAGTACTGAAATATGTGGTGATGACATGTGTCAACATGATCCCATGTTTTAGTTGGAGAATATTAAATCTTAAGTAGTTTTTCAATGAGTAGAAATTACTTTTATAAAATAAAATAAATATAACATTTTCCTTAATCTTTGTGATAATAGTGATTATGCTAGATCATCTAGTGTGAACCTTTGTGTGCTAAATAGAGTAGTTAAGAATTGTGTGTTGATTGTGTACCTCGTATTTATTTATAGACGCTAGTACTGACCAAGGATACGAGGAGGAAGGAGAATACTACAAGGAAGAAGCCGAGGAGAACTTCAACCACTGCTCTGCACAAGGCAAGATATCTAAGTAAAACTTATACTTGCAATCATGCAAGCATCACTATACAAGTTAACAAGGAAAGCTACTAACTAAGCAAGCTAACACTTGCAACTGTGAAAGTTAGATAACCTATGCAATGCATTAGGCATGCATGGTTATATAAATTTTGATTATACCCAATCCCAGTTTTATTTGCAAGCTTAGTTATTTTATTTCTTTATCAAAGCTTTCTATTTTGAGTTTACTTTGTGAATGGTAGATTTTATAAAGATTATTAAAGGTAGCATAAAGAGCATAAAATTTGGACTAAGTTAGATAATCTTGATGTCATCCTGAGGCATGAGATTGAACTTAGATCATCCCCATTTGTTTATCACCCCTCATTAATGTTTACCACCACTTGTAGATGCTAGTGCTATGCATAAAACTTGATCACTTTAGACGGGAATACTTGGTGAAATTTTTTATGAAAACCTTAGAATGATGAGTCATTCTACTGAAATGTTTTGACATGTGTTCTTGAACACCAGATGATTTTGATGATGAAAATGTTGAGGCATTAGCCTTAGCCCTTTATGAAATTGATGGTTGTCTGGATGTGATACCATTCCAATTTTACCGTACAACCACAATACCTGAAATTTGGGTAGGGATTGACTAGAAATTTATATACCTTATCATGGGTTCCCTTGCGGCCAAGGTTTGAGCTGAGGCTACCTTGTGAAGATTCTCCACCTGTGAAGTTCCCAAGATGACAGTTGGTCATGGTTGGGAGGCCAAACTCACAGTAGAGGTGCCTATACTAGGGCGTGTAATTGAAAGGTTAGGATTGATTATCCGCATACTAAGTATGGTGAATTCAAGATTGTTCCTGGCGGATGTATCGAATATTGTTGTGGAAGTGTACCACCTCTGTAGAGTGTCAAACTATTCGAATAGCCGCTTCCGCGATTATGGACAATTGGTGTGGCCATACTGTTCCATCGACAGATGTTTCCAAAATGACTTGTGAAATGATTCATGACTTTGACTTGACCACAATAGGGATGTGTTACGAAACTCAAGTTTCCACTTTGGTGTTATAAAACTTTCAACTAGCTTTCTTTGCTTCTGAACTCAGTTAAGGTAAACCTGGCTTTTTGCAAAACAACCTAGAGCCTAGTACTTCCTACTCAAAACCACTTCACTAGTTAGTCTTAGTGTGCGAGTACTTAAAGAGTACTCATGGCTTTGTCCCTGGCTATTCCCGTGGCCAGCCTATGAAGAGGACTAACAGGAGAATGGACCGCAGGAAGGTGACAACAACTAGGATCATCTCCCATCGTCAGCATTGCATGTGACCATGAAGATGGAGCTTCGCCCATGCTACCATTATTATTATGTTATTCTGCTGCTATGATTGTATTAAGACTGGATCATTTGATCCTTTATTTGTTGTAAGACCTTATGTATGGTTTGTAATGGATATTGTACTATGGTATAAAATATGTTATGTCTCGCAAAAATGGTAATCCTGCGATTGCGATGTATGGCATAACATGCATCTGGGATTAAAAATTCAGGTGTTGACAAGTTGGTATCAGAGCCATCCTGACCATAGGAGACCCTAGTTTAGAATGGAAGTTTGAATCAAAAACTTAGTTTCAAAACCAAGAAAGTGAGTATTTATGAAAAATTATTCTCATTCTTATCACTTAGATTCATTCATGAAAAATTCATGTTCCTCAAAAATTCTTGCAAACTTCACATAAAATATGACACACTTGATCACTCTACTAACTTACTCATCCTACATTCTTATAGATGGACGTGAAGTATAGCAAATTCTATCAGTTGGGGAATGGAGGAGATCTCATCTTTGAGCGTGATTTGGACCAGCTTTCGGAACTTCTGGAGCGCTGCACCCCGAGTTCTTCAGAGCTTAGCTCAATGATCGGGAAGGATAGGAATTGCAATGGTTGATTGTTGCAAGTCTCCGAGGAAAGATTGAATCCCCCACCTCAGAGGGCCCCGCTCGGCTCGCTACCCTCCGATGTGTCCTCTCTCTGCCATGGTCTCTAGATCCACATGTGCCCTTGACATGGTTATACCCCGCGGGTACACAACATCAGCATACCTAGTCCAGCCCAAGGAAGGCCCACGACAAGATACGCGGCCTGCGGAGGTTTCAGGTGTCCCAAGCCCATGACGCCTTCGGATATTTGGAGAAAACGACTAGAGTAGATAGAATTTCAAAGGGGCAAACCCTTATCTGTAACCGACTCGACCTACGCCCGGGACCTGCCTATCTATATAAAGGCTAGGAGGGAACGGCGAGGAGGACAATCAACTCGCCTCATACACACCTCACGCCAGATTGCATCTGCGCACCCTTGAAACCTTCGGTTCTGCCGTAATAAAGAGCATACAAGCAGGAGTAGGGTTTTCCCTCCGGGTTCCTGAACCTGGGTAAAACTTTTGCCCCCATGTTGCTTGTTTGCTAACCCTTTCACGATCTCCAGCATCCCCATCTTCTCCAAGACCCAAGTCCATAACAATGGGCATTGACGAGTCGAAACCTCGTCAATTGGCACCGTCTATGGGAACTAGGGGCGCTGATTGTGCGATCGTGAAGGTCCCATCCGGAGCGATCTATAGCTCATCGGCCATGGAGAGTCACCTCCTCTTCGGCACCTTCAACTTCACTGCCCACTCGCCAGCCACCATGAAGGATTTCGAGCCCGTAGGCGATGGGCTCGAGATTCTGTTCGGGAGCTTTTGCTTCCAGGTGGGGCAGACCGGCACCCTCCGTCTCCTAGAGCGGGTGCCACCGCCATCCGTCAGGACTGCTTCATGGGTCCCACCCATCGGCATGCTACACACGTCGATGCTGACAGATGAGTCCTATGACAGCAGCAGCTACAACTCAGTTTTGTGCGGCCCTCCCTCAGACGAAGGAACCTACGGTTTCGGATCTGAAAGCTGTGGCAGGAGCGACCCAATCTGCGGGTGTTACCAATGCGCTGTGGTTATCCAGAGTGAATCGGAACTTCCACTAGGTTCGTGTGCACCCAACCCACCACCCATTCCACCGCCCAACCCGCAGACTGGAAACGTAGGAAACGGGGGAGATCCACCCCTCTAGCCCAACAAGGGCGATGCCAACGCCTATCAGAAGATCAACCTCAACGAGGACGGATGGAGCCAGGCACGCGAAGCTGTGGCGGGCAACATAATCTTACATGTGAATGCTTTAGGGGATCTGCTGATGGCATACCACCTCCTCCTCATCGGCGAGCATAACCGGCAGGTGAAGCTGATGGAAGATCTCGACAAACGCAAGAAAGCAGCTTCGGAATCTCTCCACCGCTGGTGGCTCCAGCTCGCATGGCAACAACGCCAACAAGCATCGCTCCCGCACGGAGCACATGGAACCTATCGCACGCTGCGATATCACGAGGACCCTCAACACGTCCTTCATGTCAATAGACATCAACGACAACGTCATACCGAAGACGCTGCAGGCTGCGATCATGGCAGCCACCACGTATCTCGCGTCCCATCCACCTCCGGTGGGTGACCCGAAGAGTGCCATGCACAAGTATGCGCTAGCCGGACTCGGACTCATCGGAGCTGCGCTCCACGACGAAGCTCCTGCGGAGCCAAAAAAGAAAGTTGTGGTCAGATTCAACCGCAGCTCCAAACCCTCATCCAACGAGGATGAGCAAGATCTGCCCCGACATCGCAAGAGCCCAAGGCGTTGCAGCAGTGACTACGACGCTCGAAACGACCTCGCCTAGCGCAAGGTCGACAAGGCACACGCCAAACGTGCGTGTTCAACCGAATTCGACGAGGATAACGACGGAGATCTGTGCGGAGCCCAATGCTTTAGGAAATCTATTCGGTGCACACGGATGCCGAAAAACTTCAAGCTCACTTCGGACACTCCGAAGCTGGGAGGAGCTAGCATATAGCTTCATACGCAACTTCAAGGGCACCAGTAAGAGGCCAGCATCGATCGAGGAACTACGGGCCTACACCCAACGCACTGGCAAATCCATTCGCACGTACATCCTACGCTGGTCGCACATCAAGAACTCCGCCGCACACATCTCCGAGGAAAGGACAATCGATGCCTTCAAGGACGGTGTCAAGCGCCCGGACTTCAAGGAAGAACTTGGGCGCGTCAAGCCCAAGACGCTCGACCACCTCATGGACATCGCTAACAGGTGGGCAGATGGCGAAGATTCCCTCCATCGAATGCATTCGGATGATGAGGACGACTATGGCCACAGGCGTGAATGCCGCAGCAAGCGAAGATCGTGCGTCTATGATGATCGCGATGGAGTCGACATGGTTGCAGCTGGCTACGCCGATCGACGCAACGACGGCAACCGCAGCAGCAGATACCGCGGAGGAAACTCCCGCGATGGAGGGCTCCCTACACAAACATGGCAGCGTCGTAGCCATGACGACGAACCCTCGGCATACGACAAGTTGGCTGATCCCTGCACCATCAACTTCTACATCGATAAGTAGGATGGCAAAAAGAAGGCCAGCCACATGCTCAAGGACTGCCGCGAGTTCTAGAAACTCAGCGAGGGTCTCACCCAAATGCGACGCCAGATCGTGAACCCCGGGTTTGGACCTGCACCTGCACTAGGTGATATCGCCCACGGAGCTCCTCCACCACCACCAGCGGGACCGTCGAATCCAGCAATCGCACCTGCACCAAAAAATGGTACAGGAGGATACCCACCGCCAAAATGGGCCCTGATGATCCAGAAGGGACGCCCTACCAACAGGGTGCAAAAGAAGATCACCTGACAGGTCAGCCTGGCCATGACCGCTCCACCTGCCATTCCTAAGTACCTCAGTGGCTCGGAGTCCTGCATCACGTTTGATCATTCGAATCACCCTCGTCAGATCCCTCGCCCAGGCCATGTTGCCCTGGTGCTCGAGGCGCACATTGGAGGATTCGAAATGAGCCGTGTTTTCATGTACGGAGGTAGCGGCATCAACCTGATGTTCGCCAGCACCCCCGCAGCAATGCGGATCCCGCTGTGAAGCCTAGAACAATCTGACACGACGTTCCATGGCATAGTCTCAGGGAAGGGCATATATCCTCTAGGAAAGATATGGATCGGCGTCATCTTCGGCCAGCCCAAAAACTTCAGGCGCGAGCAACTGGAGTTCGAAGTGGTGGACTGAACGCAGGAGCCACATACCAGAGGTGCATGCAGTCATGTCTAAAAAACCAGATTGGTCGCAACATACAAGTCTATGTCGATGACATAGTCATCAAAACCAAGGAAGCCAAGACACTAATCGACGATCTCTGCGAGACATTTGACAACCTTGATCACTATAAGATCAAGCTGAACCCATAAAAGTGCACCTTCGGTGTCCCATCTGGCCAATTACTTGGCTACTTCATCTCCCAGCGGGGGATCGAGGCGAATCCGAAGAAAATCCGGGCCATACTATCCATGGAGAAGCCGAAGAACCTCAGAGGAGTCCAGCAGCTAGCTGGACGCATTGCAGCACTGAGCAGATTCATCAGTCACATGGGCGAGAAGGCCTTGCCCTTTTACCAGCTGTTGCGCAAAGAGGACAAGTTCGAGTGGACACCCGAAGCAGACGACGCATTCTAAGACCTCAAGCGTCTGCTCTCCACCTCGCCTGTTCTGGTCACGCCAAAAGAACGAGAACCACTATTGTTGTACATCTCAGCCACGCACCAGGTGGTAAGCACCATACTCGTGGTTGAACGACCCGAAGAAGGCAAGACCCATGGGGTCCAACACCCAATCTACTACCTCAGCAAGGTACTGACACCAACAAAGCAGAGGTATCCTCACTACCAGAAGCTCGCCTACGGCGTATTCATGACGGCTAGACGACTGAGCCACTACTTCCAGGAGCATCAGATAATGGTTGTCAACGAGGCGCCACTGTCCAACATCCTGATCAACCCTGAAGTCACGGGACGCGCAGCCCTGTGGGGCATCGAGTTGTCCCCTCTAGACATAGTCTATGAGCGGCGCAAGGCCATCAAATCTCAGGTCCTCCCTGACTTCCTCATCTACTAGATGGAGCTCCAGCTGCCAGACACTACGGACATGACGCGGTCATGGACGATGCACTTCGACGGCTCCAAGCGCGAGGCCGGACCAGGAGCTGGCATCATACTAACATCCCCTCAAGGCGATAAGATGAAATACGTCCTTCGGATGAAATTTCGTGCCTACAACAACGAGGCCGAATACGAGGCCCTCATCCACGGCATGAGGATGGCCAAGATCTGCGACGGAACGCGCCTAGTCATCTACGATGAACGAGTGTGATGCTCACAGCACCAACATGATTGCGTACCGCGTGCTCTACAACACGCTTGAAGGCGACTTCGACGGCTGCGAGCTTTAGCACGTCGGAAGGGAAAGCAACGAGGAGGCCGATAGACTCGCCAACATCGGCTCCACCTGCGCACGGGGGCCACCAGGTGTGTTCCTCGAACAAATCTGCGTACCTTCTATCAAAAGGAAATTCCCCAAAGGATCACCCGAAGAAGCGGAACACTCGGGGGTTGCGCCACCCGAAGGACACGAAGGACCGGAAAAGCTCGACACCGAGGCTGAGCTGGTCAGCCTGATGCAGGTCATGGCAAATTAAGAAACGTGGACATAGCCGTACCTTCGGTACCTGATAAACAGAGAACTGCTTGATGACCCGACAGACGCCAAGCGCATGTCTCGCCAGTCCAAGGCCTACACCATAATCAATGGCGAGCTCTACAAGCGTAGAATTTCAGGTGTACTCCAACGGTGGGTCACCATCGGTGACGGCAAAACCATCCTTCAAGACATCCATGAGGGCATTTGCGGCCATCATGCAGGCAGTCGCGCCCTAGTCGTCAAAGTTCTGCGAGCTTGATTCTACTAGCCAACGGCCATGAACGATGCTAAGGACATCTTCCGAAGGTGCAACGCCTGCCAAAGGTACGAAGACAAACTGCACGCACCAGGATCAGAGCTAAGGCCCATACCACTGGCTTCACCCAATGGGGCCTCGACATGATCGGCAAACTGCCCAAATCATCGAAAGGAATCCACGTCTACCTCCTAGTCGCAGTCGACAAATTCACGAAGTGGATCGAGGCCATGCCCGTCACCAACCAAAGTGGCAAAATAGCCGTCGAGTTCTTTGAGTCCATAGTTTACAGGTTCGGTGTGCTGCATAGCATCACCACGGAAAACGGCTCTAACTTTATCTCAAAGGAATTCCAGGACTTCTGCGAGGGCCTTCAACATATCATATGCCTCCGTGGCGCACCCGCAGACCAACAGACAGGTCAAAAATGCCAACGGCCTCATCGGCAGCGGCATCAGGAAACGCCTGCTATGCCCACTCGAAAGGCTCGTGGGAGCCTGGGTGGAGGAGCTACCCTCCGTACTTTGGAGCCTGCGTACAACGCCGAACAGTTCTACTGGCTACATGCCCTTCTTTATGGTGCACGGAGACGAAGCCGTACTGCCTGCAGAGGTACGCCATAAGGCCCCACGGGTCGTCGCCTACAGCGAAGCTGAATCAACGGCCGCTCTCGAAGATGTCGTCGACACGCTCGACGAGGCACGCGACATCGCCGTGGCTCGCTCAGCAGTCTACCAGCAAAGACTCCGCAACTACCATAGCTGTCGGCTGCGCCCAAAGTCCTTCGTCGAAGGAGACCTCGTCCTACGAGTCAAGAAAGAGCGGCCGAAGAAGCTCGAGTCACCGTGGGAAGGACCCTACATCGTCACCGAAGTCATCCCAGGTGGCGCCTACCGCCTCATGGACATCAAGTCAGGAGTCAAATACTCCAACCCATGGAACGTCTCACAGCTGCGACGCTTCTACCCCTAGTTACCCCTTTACTTTCAATAAGGCTACTCAGCATACTACCTTACAGCCGCATAATGCGAACGCATATCCCAAATACTACCATCTGGTCGAAGAGGTGGCCTAGTCGCCACCGCCGCGATATCGACGTCACGGCGATGCAGCTGAACAAGCGAAAGAGCGGCCTTCACCCCAGCGACTAGCTGACACCGCACCAACTCCTTGACGTGACCCACGTCCCGAAACTTCGCTAGCAGGCCCCAATGGTTGGAAGGTGCCTCATCCAGGGGAAACATGATGGCCCAGGTGGACGCCAGGGAAATCCTCACTTGCCTCAGCACCTGAGAAACCTGGTGCACGCGATCTTGCACCATCGCAAGGACGATGGCCCGATCGCGGTCCATCCATAAGAAGCCGCCAGCCTCTAAGTCCTGTTGGGTCAGGCAATTCATCCGAACTGCAACACACTCCTTCTCCACCCTCGGAACGAGATTGATGCCTGCACCAATTACAGGTTAAGATAAGACGCAAACAAGATGCGTCCAAACAGAACAGCAGTTCATGAAAACTTACACTGCAGTTGCTCGCTCATCTATAGTAGCTCCCCCATCAAAAACTCCTCTCGGGCAGTGGCCAGCTCAGCCTTCGACTTCCATACGTCCGCATGGTTGCGAATGCTAAGGACATCCTTCTCCAAGCTACAGATACGGTCGCGAAGGAATGCAATCTACGACGCATCATCCAAAGATGGTCGCGGGTTTGGAGCTGTCAAAGTACCAACGGGTGTCCCACCCGAAGGACCCTAAAGGCAAACAAGTCAAGACATAAATACCACAAGCACCTCTGGTAAAAGATTGAAACATAATTTATATACATAAAAGCCACCTCGTGGCATAAGTCAAGATTGTTCATCAGCAAAAGGGTACATCGCAAAAGGAAGAGGATAAACTATCCTAATCTACAACAGAGACTAGGAACCCGCATCCGGAGTGGCCTCAGAGTCAGACTGCCTGCTCTTGGCCTCCTCCTGCTGCTTCGCCACGTACTCCGCCAGCAGGTCAATGAGCTTCGGCCCATAACGCTTATAGCGAGAGGCAAAGAGAGCGAATGCTACCTCTGAGCCATCGGTAGCCATTGGCATCTGGGAGGTGATGTGCGGCAGGTCCAGCTCCGCTCCGGATGCCATGGCCATAGCCAACCCCATGGAGGCACCGATGCCCTTCTGTTTGCGCTTGTAGGCTGCTGGAGCATCCTCCGACAGATCATCCACCAGAGCGTCGACATCCTCAAGAGCAGCGCCCTTGGGAATGACCTCCCTGTAGAAGCATCGGAGAACTTCCTTGGCCTTCGCCAGGGAGCCAGCAGCAGTACCGCAGCGATGTTCGACCTCTGTGGTGGCATAATCCAGAGCATCTCCATGCTCCAGCACACCACGATCAAACACGATGCCGGATGCATATGAGACAAAGAAGAAAGGACCCAAAATAAGTTGAAGACAAGAAGCAGCCAAAAAAATACAAGACCAAAGCAAGTAAAGGAAACTCACCGGAGAAAGCTTTGGCTATAGCCATCAGCCTGTTGGCCATCTCCTTCTCGTGAGTGGCAGCCACAGAAGCAAGATGCTCCTCGTGATCAGCAGACTCCTTCCGTAGACGATCCTAGGCTTCAGCAGCGTCGACTACCTCCTTCTGCAGGCGCTCCTTCACCTCCGCAGCATCTGCAGCTTTCTTCTCCGCTCAACCGAGGCTCTTTTCGAGAGTGTCCAGCCGACGAAGAGCAGTATTATTTTCATCTGCAAACACAAAGAAGCATATGAGCAACACAAACATTGATCATGTGATAGACAAACTAAACAAGAATGCGAAATGTGTGTACCTCGAAGCTGCTGCATGTTGGCCTCCAGCGCCAAATGCTGTTGGATAAGGAGATTGGCAATATGCATGAAGGGCTGCAAAACAAAACTCAAACAAGCATCGGAAAGGGCTCGGGGGCAACGCCCACAAGAGAAAAACTCGACCAGCAGGTCATCCGAAGAAAAGGCTCGGGGGCTACGCCCCACAAGAGCAAAACTCGACCAGCAGGTCATCCGAAAAAAGGGCTCGGGGGCTCCCCCCTACAAGACAAAGGAACAGACAACTTACGTGCTCAGACGGAGACTCCGAAGTTCCGCGTGTGGTCCTCTGAGTAACGACTACTCGAGCCTCTCGCAGAGAGGGGTTTGGGCCATCATCCTCAGAGTCGGCCACCATCTGAGAGTAAGGAGCTCTCACCTTCGACTCCCCTACAGCCTCCTGAGTGCCCTCGCTAGGAGAACCCCTAAGGAGCGGCTGCAAGAAAACAGCTCGATTAGATAACAACCTATGTTACGCAGGCAAGTAACATAAAATAAGGCAGATGAAAGCACTTACGAGTCAATATCTGACAAGTTGAAGAGGGGTGGTGCCTTCTCCTTCTTATTCTTCTTGTCCGGCAGCTGCAGGGCCATCGCTCAAAGGGGCACAGCCGGAAACGGTGCGGAAGAAGCACCATCATCCTCGCCATGCCGCTCGAGGAAGGACGGGCCCCTCTGAGTTGGCAGGATAGACGCGTCCGAAGATTCGCTCCGCGAGCGCTTTCGGGTCTGCCCCTCACTCGCTTCAGGAGCATCCACAGTCGGCGACTGAGCTGGAGGAAGCTCAGACTCGGAGTCCACCTCCTCATTGTCTGGCGCCTCCCTAAAATTCTCAGGCAGATGAGGCATAGACCCCGTAACCTAGAGACACTGCAAGGAAAAAATGACAACAACATGAGAAACTGTATCAAACAAAAAATACACGGAAAGGCGCAACGCGCATGAACAAACTTCACCTTCGAAGCCCCTTTACTGGCGCTGAGAGGGGGAGTCAGCGACTCCCCTGGAAGGTCCTCACCATCCTTGAACTTCAGAAGAGGACGAAGGACCCTATCAAGATCACCCGAAGACAACTCTTCGGATGACACCCTGGTCGGATCACTGGGGCTAGTGTAGAGAAACATTGGGTGTGCCCTGGCCTAGAGCGGCTGCACCCAACATTTCAGGAAGGTGCGGATGATGTCGACACCATTGACATCCTTGCCTGGCACCAGTTGAAGAGCCTCCACTCGCTTGTAGAGCCTCTCCACCTCCGCAACTTCTCCCTCCAAGATGTGGTTTTTCCACGATCTCTTCAGGACAATCTTCTTCTCGGAGTCAAAGGGGGCAAGACCAAATTACTGACCGTCCATCTTAACATCGCAGATGTAAAACCACTTACGACACCAATACAGGACGGGCTCGCAAATAGATAAGGAGAAAAATTGGACAAAAGGACAAAGGGAGATGATGCAGCCGCTAAGAGGATAGACTCTGCCGGTGTCGGACTGCCTCTCCACGGAATAGAGCTTCCAGAAGAGGCCAAAGTGTGGCTCGATGCCGAGCCAGCACTCGCAAAGCATGATGAAGCACGCAATGTTAAGAAGAGAATTGGGAGACAGATGATGAATCTAAATCCCATAGAGGAAAAGGAGCCCACGAAGGAAATCGTGGGCAGGAAGCGAAAAACCGCGAAGAATGAAGGCAACAAAGATCACCCGAAACCCTATGGGTGGGAGGGGGATTACCTTATCACCGGGGATCGTGACATCCTCCTTGTTCTGCGGGATTAATCCCGCATCGCGCAGCTTGCGTAGATCGGTGTCACGCACCTTAGTGCACCTCCACTTGCCGTCAGTGGTGCGAGCAGGAGCGGCAACCTTCTTGCCGCCGGCAACGGCACTCGAGCTAGCTCCAGCAGCGCCCTTCCTCGACTTGCCCATGGAGCGGCGTCGAGTATGGCGATGAGCGCGGAGAAAATAAGAAGGAAATGATCTGAGAACGTCCAGTGCGTAAGGGCGAAAGATGTGGTGCTCAAGAAAATGGAGGAAATGGCGAAAGCAAATGGCAAGGGGGTGAAAAAGAATCACTGTTTCCCCACGGTTATAAAAGACGAGGATGATAAACAAGAGCCGCCGATCCAGAAGCCCTAGCGCTCAGGACAGATCCAATCGTACACGTGTCAGCACATCTACGAATCGTCGCTAGCACGCCGTCCACTACGCACAGAAACCGAGGAGACGCCGTAATTCTTGCCACGCTGTGCATGACTAGTCAAATCCAAGTCAGAAAGTGGGACCCACGTTCGTCCTGTCACATCATCTCTGGCGTCGCAGACGGTTGAGATCACCGATCGTTAGTACTGACATCATCAAGACCAGCTTAGCAACGGTTGGAAATCTTTGGCTGATAAATCAAGTAGTTACTCGAGTCTACGATTCAAGTAACTACTTGGGGATACTCCTATCAGGAGCGCTAGCCGTGCACCTGAAACATGACTAAGGTACCACGTGGAGTCTACGACTCCACTAAGGACTCGGGGGTTACTCCCATAGGGTGGATTTTTCAAAGCATCCGAAAAAATTGTGTCCTTCGGACCTGAAGTTAAAAACAACTGAACTAAAGTCTCTGCTCGAGTCTACGAGTCGAACAGACACTCGGGGGCTACTCCCATAGGGAGTGATTATCGCACACCCTATGATTTCTTCGACAGCGATCTTTCCGATCAAAATACGAACTTTTTCTCGCAATTTTGCCCAAATAAACGCTAAGTAAGAGACATTATCCTTGGCCACCTGAAACACCTCTACGGTGATAACCTTTCGGGTGTTGCGTCTATGAAGCAAGAACAAGACCTACATATACCATCTGATGGCCTGGTAACGCACCTGATTGCGCTCTGCCAGTAAAAAACCGTGTCAACAGACACGATGAAAAATCCTGACGGACGCGTTGGGTACATCACTTGAAAAATCCACCGGGATTTATAAGACCTCAACAGCTTGAGTCGAATTACACTAGCATTCATTCCAGATTTGAGTCCGGGGACTCGAGTCTAAAGAAGATCGTGTTGTTTTGTCCTATGACAGTTAACTGGCCCTGATACGTCAGGAGAGTCAGGCACATGCATCAACAATCCCTACGAACTAAATTATTTCCTCTTATAAACAGGCCTAAAACTGCACCCAAAGGACTGAAGTGTCCTTAGCCGAATCTACGATTCGACTGAGCACTCGGGGGCTACTAACATGGTTATACCCCGCGGGTACACAACATCGGCATACCTAGTCCAGCCCAAGGAAGGCACACGATAAGATACGCGGCCTGTGGAGGTTTCGGGTGGCCCAAGCCCATGACGCCTTCGGATCCTTGGAGAACAAGACTAGAGTAGATAGAATTTCAAAAGGGCAAACCCTAATCTATAACCGACTCGACCTACGCCCGGGACCTGCCTATCTATATAAAGGCTGGGAGGGCACGGCGAGGAGGACAATCAACTCACCTCATACACACCTCACGCCATATTGCATCTGCACACCTCTGTAACCTCTGGTTCCGCCGTAATCAAGAGCAGACAAGCAGGAGTAGGGTTTTCCCTCCGGGGGCCTGAACCTGGGTAAACCTCGTGTCCCTGTGTTGCTTGTTTGCTAACCGTTCCATGATCTCCAGCATCCCCATCTTCTCCAAAACCCAAGTCCATAACAATGGGCATTGACGAGTCGAAACCTCGTCAGCCCTGACCATGCGTGTGTCAGTGTTTGATTTCTGGCTCTATTCTGCCTACTTATGTTTTGAACCGGTGGTACCATCTCTTCCCGAGCGTGTGGACCTCTTATATCCACGTATGAGAGACTCTATAGGTTCTTCAGTTTCTGTCAGCCACAGCATTCTCCGGCATCTCTTGAAGATCTCTGCGGAATTCCTAGCTTGACGTCGAGAGAACTACGGTAAGATCTCTGGCGCCATCGGAAGAACCAAAATTGGCGTTGGATGGTAACGCTAAGAATACCGACATGGAAACTCAAGTCCGACACCGACAATTGAAGTCAGAAACCTCCAAGGTATCCTTCCCGGAACCGTCAAGCACTTCTACACGGATCAAAGACCGAACCCGAACCCCTGCGAGACCCAAGATCTTGGGTCTGAGATGTATGATCCCCTTTTCCGAGCCCCTATTTTATAAATGCCATGTACCTCGATGCATATTAAATATATTCATGCTTGCATACATCACATCATGTGGTTTGGGGGCTTTGTCGATTCACCTCATAATTAAATATGGAGACCATATGCGGGGTTTCTAGTCTTATATAGACCCCATTTAAATTTGTGTAGCGAACCGATGACATAATTTTTCCTTGTTAAGACAACATTTAAATTGCGGGGTATCTAAACAACATGAACCATCTAACTAATTGTCGGGCCCCCAGGTCCACTTAATATTGCGTAATTGCATCGCACCTTTGCCATGTCATACATCATACATGGATCATGCCTGATATTTGTCGTAGTATTAAATATTATATCCGGTGTTTCTGCTAGCGCTTTGCTTCTTCACGGATTAGGCCGATGAGTTGATGAGAGTGACACCCGTTCTTTGGATGAATCTTCGGCAGTGTTTCCATGCGAGCATTCTCCCCCATTCTACCTATTTTCTATTTCTAGTCTTTACTTCCTCTTGTTGATCTATTTCTATCTGTGTTGTGATGCTTTAGTTTCTGTACCCCTCTTATATTACTCGCAACTCCTATATTTCCTCGGACACCTCCTATTGATTGTTGTTTGTGGTAGACAGTTGGCCTTACGAGTCCTAGTTGCTTGCTCAGGTGCTTCTTCGCGTCGTCGATGTTACACCGATGTTGGGGGTTGGCACATAATTAATGGTGGAGATGATCATGGCTTTAATTATAGTTTAATAATTAATACTAAAAGTAGGTATAATAAATGCAGAGGCATAGAGGGGTAATAGTTGAGATCTGGTTATTATCCCACCCCATGTGTCCATCTAGGACCCAAGTTCTTGACATCTATTCCGAGACGAGCGCGCTAACCACATATGGGGTGTCTGGGCACCCCTATCGGCTTAGTACCTAATTTCAAAGCACTGTTCTGGGGCCACAAATTAGTTCGGGTTTTTTTGTGTTACTACTATACTTATGCCATGTATACCATGTTTATTACATGTTGCTCGATGAGCAATTATTACTGTTGCATAGGAGCGGCACACTGTCATGGGAACATATTGTCCATGACCTCTGCTCGTGTGACAAGTGTGCGCAACCCTAGGGCCGTACGAGAAGGATTAGCTATACCTCGTACGGGTAGCTCTTTCGGGTGGCCCCCATGTGCTTGCTTTGGGTCAGGGAAAGTGTCGTGTCCCAGGCCCCGCCGACATATAGATGAAAGTATGTTAATTGATCTGGCAACAAGGGTCGAAGTGCGTGTGGAAACTTTGGTGCACCCATGCAGGGTTAAATCTTTTCGAAATGTCGTGTCCACGGTTATGGATGACTTGGAGCACAGCATCCGGATCATAGAAAACTATCACTAAAGTTTACTGCTATCATTTGACTTGCATCTGATATGTCTAGTAAGTTGGATAACCACCATGGAAAGAATGAATAAACCTGCCAATCGTGTGAGTTTCCTTGGCTTCACTTCCTCGTTTGGTCTCGAGGGGGAAATACTAGGATGGGTATGTTTGGTGGTAGTATCAGGTTTTATCCGAATAGGTCTTTCTCATCTCTCTCTGATAGCCGACAGTTGTACCGAGTCTCTATAGGTTGTTTAGTGCATGCTACGCTGCCACTTCAGTCCACCATAACTATGTAGGTGAGGACCGACGAATTCTAAGACTCGTCGTGTACTAGCCTCAATACTGACCGCTCTCTCTTGTTCCTTTGCCCTTTTTGCGGTGCCCCTTTTGTTTAGCAGGTTGAGATCGACGTCGTTAGCAGGGTTATCCTTCCGGCTTGGCCTGGGCAGGGTTATCGACGTCAATGGTTATTCTTCAGGGCTCTTAGCTCTATTTGCATCTTGTCCTTACTCGGACGTTGTATCGTTTTTAAGGTGATTTGGATCTTTGAAGTGTATATTTGTATTCTTGACTCATTGAGTCGTTGTTGTATATATCTATTCTGTGGTTTCCATCATGGACTATTGTGTAATGGTATTACTTCGTTTTGCACCCGCATGAAAGTGCCTGGTGGGCAACTTTGAATTGTTTCTATGCGGGTTTGGCGGGAGTAGCTACAACTTGGATAGGGCCGATCTGAGGGTGTTATCTCTTACAAGTTCAAAAAACTTGATTTCGCGTGTATGGAACTATCACGGATTTTATTGCTTTAGGCCATTTGACGGAGTCAGGGCCCATCGTCGCTTCTTTACATGTAGTCGGTTCATCATTGTCGAATAATAATGACTTACTCTCAAATCTCAGTAGTTGAATGTTTACTCGACCTACTTGGTTCAATAGGAACTTAGACATCTGTGACCACAACCTTTGAGGTATGTGAGCTATGAGCATTGTGGCTGCTTTCGGGACAATTTCCGGTGCTACGCAACTTAGCACATATAGCTAAGGTTCATTAACCTTATCAAAGTTCTTTTGTCCTCGCACTTAACTTTTGCGAAAAATTCCTTCTCAAGAAACTTCACGTTTCAAGCGAAAAAAAAAATTTGTCCTCGGTGTTATGGAGGAATACCCAACAAATTCTTTGGGATAACCTAAAAAGACGTGCTTATCCGACTTTGGTTGTAAACATTTTACTTACACATAGCATACCAAAAATTAAGAAAAGACAGCTCAGCTTTCATCACAAACCATAACCTTTATGGTGTCAATTGAACGGATCACGATGGTGCTCTTTTCAGTGTTTTAATCATTAAATCATATTGGTGGTTTTATAAATGACACCTTTGATGTTACCATGCCAAACAAGATTTGATTTGATCTCTCAAACATACCATACTCCTATGGTTTATCGGGAAATGCAAATCCATGGAAAAATTCCTCAAATCTTAGGTGTTTTGCTAAATATGTAACTCAAATATCTTCCTTTACGATCAAATCGTAAACTCTTTATTTTCTTGTTACAATGACTTTCCACTTCATCTTGAAAGTCTTTGAATTTTTTTCAAATGTTTCATACTTCTTCCTTATTAAGTTAATATACAAATATATGCACTCAAATTTTTGGAGAAAGATATGAAGTCGAAAGATCCACCGCACATAGCTACACGTAATGGACTATATACATCAACGTGCACAGTGTCCAATAAGTTAGTCATCCATTCCTCTTTGGCCTATGAATGGAGTTTTAATTATCCCGAGGAAATTCTCACAAGCGTCATTTAATCAAAATTAAAGACTCCAAAAATCCATGAACATGGAGTTTCTTCATGTTTTCTTTCCAATATAATTTAAACGGTGATGTCGCTTTGTAAGTGATTTTTCAATCATTTGTCTTGTGACATTTTAGCATTATTTTATGGACGTGATTTCTCCAACTAGACTTGTAAAAGTTCATCCATCTTCTATGGAATACGGTAATTATTTGAACAACTATTGCTCTTATAATACCGGAACAAAATAACAATTATTTAAACAAATCTTGAAGGAAAGCTTTGATGTCAGCGATAAACACAATAACACTTTATTTGTTATTGCTGAACATCATCACATATTCTCTTGCTAGTTACTTAGGCCATTGTAGTTCATGAATTGCGTCGTTCTATATGACATTTCATACTAACCAATTCGGTATCCAATACCCAAGAACCACATTGTTTATCAAGAAAAGAATACAACCATAACATGTATATCATCTATATACCTTAGCTAGACATTTCCAGCCTTTTATTTTCTGCCAAATATTTTATAGATTCTCTTTCAGCATTTTCTTTTAAAAGAATCTATCAACATCAATAGTGGCGCCATACATATGACACATAGTCCAAAGTGTGTATAGTAAAATACTAATACCTTTGGACTTGCACTTTGAAGTAGATCACCATCATCAAATGTTTGGCGTTCTTTCAAAATCAATTCTTTAGTAATCTTTTAGTGTAGTAAACATTTTACTTACATCTTCTATTCATCCTTTTCATGATACTTCCATGATCAAGCTAATATATCTTACAAAGTTGAATCGCGAGTATAATTTTACTTTCCAAAACCTTTTTGGAGGATTAGGACGTCTAGCATCTCCAACCTTCGCAAATTCTCATCCAATATGAGAACATATATTATACTCTATCATATTGCAACCAAAAACATTGTTTCAGATATCGTAATATCTATCACACATGATGGTTTATGAAAAAATTCTTTCAGCTCCTATATGACCTCGATATTAAAACAATTTTTGAATATCAAGAATCATGGAGGCAAACATGAAACTTTAGATACTAACAGTGGAATTGTTACTCTTGATTTCATACTACTTATTAAACATCAGGGAGTATATGGAATTTTCTGAAAGTTTGCAATAGGACTTTCAAAATTTAAATTGACACTTAAAACAATACGATTCCAGTTTGTAAAATAAATATCCAGAATTCTATAGTTCTATTATCTCAATTACAACTAAGCATAAGGTGGTGAACGAATGCCAATGACTACAAAAAATTATGCAAATTCACTTTGATTTAATTTATGATAAATTGAGTTCGACTAATCCAAATTAGAAATGAACTCCCACTCAAAAACAACATCCCTCGTGTCTTTTTGGTGATTACATGAACCAAATCCACTACACCAAGTCCGATCATCACGTGAGTCGGTGTAGCTTCAAAGGCTAGCATCTAAATTGGCATCATATAAACTATATGACTCATGCTTAACCTTTCGGTCCGTGTTTCGAGGCCATGTTTGTACATTCTAGGATCTCCAAGTAAGAACCTTAGTACTCGCATGTGTAAAATTGTCTTACACCCAAAATATGATTGTGGGTTCAAGTACACCCTATCATCACGTGATGTCTTGAAGCAGTGAAACATAAACGGTATGTACTTAAGAGAGAACACATTTTTATCTTGATATCTAAATGAGGGATCATCTTATAATGCTACTAAAACGCCAAACAAGCAATATAAGATGCAAATAAACATCATATGCTAAAGTGATATGATATGGTTCTTGCACTTGATCACTATCTTGTGCATTGTAGAATTATCTCTATCATTCCTATATGTGTAAGGCCAAGGTCTATGGAACTTACACTTTGTCATATTATAATTTTCGATAGTATCAATCCATACTACAAATTATAACACTCCCATATCATAGTACTTGCCCAGAAAAACCAAAAACTAGATGCCTCTAATTTAGCTTTTGCATGTTTTATGTGGCTGAGGGCTTTCAGAGATAGAACAATTCTTACCTACGAACATGTTACCACAACGATGATAATCAAATTATTGGCAACTCGTTGTAAATCAGATTTTTACTATAGTAGGAGAGACAAACACCCACAAGCTACTTATGCAAAACTAGTTGCATGTCAAGCGTGGAATAGGTCTCATGTGCGAGGACATGTAAAGTTTGTCCGGGCCGCTACATCCCACTATGCCACCAATATCCAAAATACACATAAGAAGTAATAACATGACCATCAGCGCCCACATACTCATATGTGTACTACCCGTGAAAAGCATCTATGCATAGATCCGTCTCTGATACCACTATTGAGTTCGTAGCATAGAAAATAATTTTTTTCCTACGATGGGAACTATATGCACCAAGATCCATCTATAAATATACAAGTAAAGGGTGGATATACATCCATAGATATCATACCCTCAAAGACCTAAAATCTTTACAAGTATGAACTCGTTGGTGATATAGTCGATCTCTTACCGATCTCAAGATCGTGATGAAGTCAAGCTAGTCCAGCACCATCAAGTCCAGCACCACAAAGAAGTGGTGCATCCGTGATCGCACACACCTTCGGGTATCCCAACAACCTCTGTGCCCTCGCTCCAGCGAAGCAACAGAAGCAACAAATCCTTCCAGAAAAATCCACCGGGAACATGTATCTCGCTGATCCGAGACCATAGGGAAATTCTAGAGGGGGAGAGAGATCCTTCGCGAGGAGGTGTGAGTGGGAAGGAGGGAGAGGGAGGCCTTATATATGGGGAGGGGGCATCCCCTCCCATGGCCGGCAGCCAAAGGTGGTGCCCCCACCTCTTTCCTCATTCATGTGAGTGGAGCTCCCACTCACCCATTTGCCTCTCCATTTCCTCCACTCAAAATCCCACTCAAATTCCATTAAATTTCCACCAAATTTAATTTAATCTCCCATTAAATAAAACTATTTTATTTATTTATTAAGAATTTTTTTAATGACATTAATTAACAAACATTCACATAAAACCCCTTGCAACATTTCAATTTCACATGCAGAACTAGTTTCAGCAATTTCACCCAAAACAATTCCGGTTTCCATTGAAATAATTCCAGCTCCTTCATAATATTTTCTTGGCATCTTATTTGCTCCAAATGGTGTCAGTATCCCTTAAGTGTGTCACCCTATGGTTCGCGAATAATGCAGACATGATCGAGACCCCTCTTCGATCAATAATCAGAAACGGGACCTAGAGATCCGTACTGACTCCCACACATTCAACGATGACTTCTGTGAACGTGAGAACCTTTTATGCATGTAACTCTATCCCTTTGTCTCGCGGTATATTACATATCCAATATTAAATCATCGGTATCTCCATACCTAGTTTGATCTTTTTACCAACATGTACTCTTTTCTCATTCCCATGATATAACATTCTAGTGATCACATCACTCGCTTGCAAGCTAACTAATGTGATATCACCGAGAGGGACCAGAGTATATCTATCCGTCATCGGGATGGACAAATTACACTCTTTATCCATGAGCCTCTACATAACACCTTCGTAGCACTGAACCCACCTTTATAGTCATCCTGTCACGGTGTGACGTTTGATGTTATCAAGATACTCTTCCAGTGTTAGTGATTGACATGATCTCATGGTATAAGGACCAGGATTACTCCGTATGATGTTATAGGAATACAAACATAATGAATTTAATCTTAATGTTATACTTTGGATGAATGTTCATCTCATCATTCCAACAATGTTGTGACCTCGTTATTAACAACATCCAATGTCCATGATCAGGAAACCTTTGATCATCTTGTTAATCAATGAGCTAGTTTATAAGAGAGGCATAATTAGGAACCTTCTATTTGTTTATTGAATACACATATATTAACGTTTCCAAATTAATATAGTTATAGCATGCAAAACAAACATTTATCGTAAATAAGGAATAAGATAATAACCACTTTATTATTGCCTCTCGGGCATATTCTCTTCAATATCTGTGAGACCCTGGCGCATGGCTCAATAGGATTGATAGGAAACCCATACTAACAAGTTCCAACTTCTTTTCCGGAAGCTCATTCGAAAAGAACTCTAAGGTTAAGCGTGCTTGGCCTAGAGAAATTCTAGGATAGGTGACCGACCGGGAAGTGGGTATCGGGTGCGCACGAGTGAGGACAAAGTGCACAGAGAAGTCTAGTGTTGGTCTGGGGGGTAAGTCTAGAGATCTATTAGGCTGCCAGAAGTGACAATCGTCGGTCCAGAGTGACCGGGGTGTTACAAGTGGTATAGAGCCGACTCTCGCGGTTACATGGGCGTGTGCAGGTCAGTGGCGGACATGTGTAGCATGGCGCATGTGGCCTAGAGTGGACACAGCATGGCAATGTGCCGGCACTGGACGCACGGACGTGTGCCAGGAGGGGATGTTCCTGGCTTGTGGTTGATCGACGAGGATGTCGATCTTCTAAGGGTGGGTGTATGTGAGACCCTGGCGCATGTCTCAATAGGATTGATAGGAAATCCATACTAACAAGTTCCAACTTCTTTTCCGGAAGATCATTCGAAAAGAACTCTAAGGTTAAGCATGCTTGGCGTAGAGAAATTCTAGGATGAGTGACCGACCGGAAAGTGGGTACCGGGTGCGCACGAGTGAGGAAAAAGTGCGCAGAAAAGTCTAGTGTTGGTCTGTGGGGTTAGTCTACAGATCCTATTGAGCTGCCAGAAGTGACAGTCCTTGGTCCGGAGTGACCGGGGGTGTTACAATATCCGTGTACAAAATCATGTTTTGATACTTGGTAGACCCTATAGAAGGCATGAAGACTATCGAATATAAATGGATCTATAAAGAGATAGACATGGACATTCACAACCATAGAAGCTTGACTTGTCAAAAAAAGGAGTTTATGACAAAGTTCAAGGAGTTGACTACAATAAGATTGGATCTTCCATAGCGATGAATAAGTTTATTGGAATTATTCTAGTAACCACGACATATTCACAAGATATGGTAGTTGAATAACAAAACAAAGTTCCTTTTGAGCAGACATGTTCCCTTGCACATTCCCTTCTAGTATGAAACTCTTCTTCTATGGCACCCTAGATAGTTCACAAGCAGAAATGTGCATTAGTGAGTCATCACCACTACTATTGTCTATTCCATTGTCATCCTCCCCTTCAAAAGCACTCATTTGTAGCAGTTCCACCAGTTCCTCTACCAGATTTAGCGGCGCCGTTTTTGTACATTTGTCCCCCGGCTGAAATTTATCTCCACATTTAAAACACTCTCCCCTGGCTCTTCTCTGTGCTTTCAGTGTATGGAATTTTTCCTCCCACTGAGGCTTGTTGTCACTATTGTCTTTGTTGTTTCTTTCATTTGGTGCAGAGAAAATGACTTTGCCAACAATTCCTGATTTGGAGAAGTTATTTATGTAGTATCCTTTGTACTTTGGAGTTGCATATTATTTACCCCCCTCCATCATCTCTTCATGCATTTCAACAAGACATTATGCTGATGGAAATATGCCCTAGAGGCAATAATAAATTGTATTATTCTATATTTTATGTTCATGATTAAGTTTATTATTCCGTATTATAATTGTACTAGTTCTAGATAATGTGTATTTGGAGGAAAACCCTAATGCATGTGTGGAATAATAAACACCAATAATGATACACCTAGTCATGCCTTTGAGATTAGTACATATGTCAACGATAGTTTCGGTGTCCTAACTATGGGCTAAACGACAATGTGATTGTGGAGTTACCAATGATATATGTGATCAGAGTTGTTGGAGAACAACGATGATGGATAGACCCAAATATGAGATACCTTGAAACGCGTCGTTAATATTTGTTATCGCTAATTTCTCACAAACAATATACTGCCTTTACTAAAGAACATTTGACCACAAGACACATATGAACTTGGGTATAATATGGACATGGAAATATTCTTCAAACGTTTATCTTAATAGAGTAATCATCAAGTTGATACTTGCTCTTACAGGATGGTACGTGTAGGGGGAGTGTCCCAACCTTTATTAACATAAGGTGGTGTCCCCTGTGTTTACAATGCTAGTCCCTGGATCAATAGCTAGCATCCACAGTTAAGATGTAATATCAAGAAACAAAGGTCATAATATAACTTTATAACCAGGAATAACATAATTTTATTACATCTTACATAGCTCATTTGACTATTACATTACATTGCAGCGGAATAACTATAGTCATGGGGTCCTTCATCTTCAAAGTGCCACAGGCAGATGTTGGTTGTAGACTTTGTAATCCTAATCAATCAATCTTCACTAAAATCAATCAAACCTGCAACATTACAAGTTACAGCCACAAGGGTCAATACATTTGAATTGTATTGGCAAGTGATACTATGGTAGTATAGTGGAATCTATCATCTATATGCATTTGGCTAAGTGGAGTTGAGGCTTGCATTGCTCAAAATAGATTTTCCTTATCATTTGAAAATACTAAGTTTTTGTTTTGACAAAATCTTTTCCAAGGCATCTCTTAATCAAAGATTGAAGATTTCAAATAACCCTTGTTCAAACCACAAGATTTTAACTTAGAAATTTGAATGGTGAGATTCTTGATTGCTTCCATGTCTTGATGCTCAAATTGTCCTTTACCAGGGACATGGCTAAGTACTTAGATTTTACACTCTGCAGAGGTGGTGCACTTTCCCCACAAGACTTGGTTTCCCAAGACAAGATCTTTCAGAAGCTTTCCCTTAGAACAAAATGGACGCGTTCCAACCTATCAAAACTCTACCACCCTCTGTCCATATGGCTAAGTGTAGGGGTTCCAATCTTTAATAAGATAGAGCCCCCTATGTTTACAATGCTAGTCCCTGGATCAATAGCTAGCATCCACAGTTAAGATGTAATATCAAGAAACAAAGGTCATAATATAACTTTATAACCAGGAATAACATAAGTTTATTACATCAAACATAGCTCATTTGGCTATTACATTACATTGCAGCGGAATAACTATAAGTATGGGTCCTTCATCTTCAAAGTGCCACAGGCAGATGTTGGTTGTAGACTTTGTAATCCTAATCAATCAATCTTCACTAAATTCAATCAAACCTGCAACATTACAAGTTACAGCCACAAGGGTCAATACATTTGAATTGTATTGGCAAGTGATACTATAATAATATAGTGGAGTCTATCATCTATATGCATTTGGCTAAGTGGAGTTTGAGGCTTGCATTGCTCAAAATAGATTTTTCCTTATCATTTGAAAATACTGAGTTTTGCTTGGCAAAAACATTTTCTCAATCAAAGAATTGAAGATCCTTCAAGGCATCTCTCAATCAAAGATTGAAGATTTCAAACAACCCTTGTTAAAACCACAAATTTTAACTTAGAAATTTGAATGATGAGATTCTTTATTGCTTCCATGTCTTGATGCTCAAATTGTCCTTTACCAGGGACATGGCTAAGTACTTAGATTCTACACTCTGCAGAGGTGGTGCACTTTCCCCACAAGACTTGGTTTCCCAAGACAAGATCTTTCAGAAGCTTTCCCTTAGACCAAAATGGACGCGCTCCAACCTATCAAACACTACCACCCACTGTCCATATGGCTAAGTTCTTGCAACCTATATGATCATGGCAGAGCCCATATTGCCAAGTGGTTGCACTTGAAGCTTCTCAACATTTGACATCTCAAACCTCTTTGTTCCTGGGTGGCAATCCACAAGTGAGATACACAAGCCAGGTCCATGGCCTTGTGTAACCACTCAACATAAACCAATCCTTCCATTCCACCCAGGTGATTCATTAACTTAATTGTTTTATTAAACAAAAAACATAAGTCCTCAGACTTAGAGATTTTTCCATAGTGTGAATATATTTTCCACCCATGTTTTCTATTAGCTAGGCTAAGCTTGATAGTACTAGGAATCTTAACTTAGGAAAATCCTACTAAGGATTCATCTACTAGGTTTTCCTATAGCAAGGTTTATAATTAGCAAAATCCATGCAAGTTTTACTTAGAGAAAAATCACTGGTGCATAGTGAAAGTAATGGGACAAAAAGTATGAAGCATCACTTGCCTTTTTGGTAGGGAATGGTGGTTCACTCCTTGATCTTGCTAGTCTCACACTTTCTAACTTCACTATAAGTCAATCAAGTAGACACAAAATCAACTAGCATTCCAAACCAATAGATCAATCAAACAATTTAACACACACAAAACAATGGGATCTAAGTCATGCATGGGAGCATGCACAAGATAGTTTTATTTTGCAAAGAGGGTCTCTATTGGGTTTCTAAACTTTGTAAGATCCAAATTGGTCATTTACCAAAGTGGCAAAGTCACTAGCAAGAGGGTTTTGTCCAAAACCATTTTTAAATCCATTCATCATTTTATGTGGTGGAAATTTAGTTTTATCAAGTCTAAAACCTTTAAATCTTCACCAAAAGTTTCTAACTCTTAGGACTTGGTGTTTTGGGGTCAGTAGCTTTGAATCTCAATATTTTCCCAAAGTTTTTGTTCCAAAACCTTTTCCATAACAATTCCATTATTTTCACTTGGCTAGAAATGGACCAAATCTAATATTCCAGCCTAATCTCTTCCAAATCCATTTTTCAAAACCATGGGTTGGTTCCTAGGGTCAGTAAGGTCACAAAAAACCATTTTGCAAAGGTTTTAATCCAAAAATCATTTTTAAACAATTTTTATACTCTAAACAAGCACACATTTGATTCTGCAAAAACAAGCAAGTTAACAGATACTATTTACTAAACCAAGGGCATGGTTGGATAAGGCTGGTTCTCCTGAATCCAATGATACCAAATTTGCAATTTTTGGACATGTGGTTAAGAAGTTACAGGGGTTTGAAGTTTGCAAATAAGTCTGATTCAAATCTGTTTTTAGTTTTAATACTGGCCACGCGTCGCTATCTCACTGGCTGATACCGGTTCGGGGTGGATCACGCTGCAGACCGTTGGATCTAAGCAAATCGTATGGCCCAGAACACGTACCCCTTCGCGGCTAAGTCATTCTATCACATCCACCCGATCGAGATCTAACGGACCTAAACAATCGGCCATTAACTGGCGGCGCTGCGCGGCTGTGCACTGCGGCGACGGGCAGACGGCGGCGGCGCTGGTGAAATAGGAAGCGAGGAAAGAGGGGGAAGTGCTCACCTCGTTTGCAATAGCCTGGAGATGCTCAAGGAGTTGTTGGTTCGACGAGGGGCGCTCTGGAGTGGGCTTGATTTCTCGCCGGAGTTCCTGCTGGCGTCGGGTTCGCTCAGGCGTCGTCGGAGACGGGGCTACGGTGCACGCTAGGACAAATGGAAGACAGTATCAGATGCGTAAGGCTATGGCGACGATGTGTGCGTGAAGGAGAGATGAAGGGGCGATCTGGTTCACCTGGAAGTCGTCGTCGGAGAAGAACTGGTCGCGGCGGCGTTCAGAAGCTTGTCATAGCCGAAGTTCTGGTGCGCCCGCGGTCGAATGGGTGGTACGGGGGAATGCGTCTGGGAGTGAGAAAACTGCCAGGGTGCTCAGGGGGGCTCGGGGTGGTGTGTGCTAGCCGGATTTTGGGAAGAAAGCTCGTCGGAGTAGTGTGCTTGCCACGAACAATCCGAGTAGCCTGGTGGCGAAGAGAGGTTGGCGTCTGAGGGGAACGGAGGAGAAGGCGCTGGCGTTTAAATGTGCCTGGTCGCTGCGAGTTAAGGTGGCCGTGTTATGGCGAATTCAAGCCGCGAATCAAAGCCTGCAACGGCCGACGAAGGAGGGAGAACAGGTCGTGGGGGTGAGGAGGAAGAACAGGAGGAGTGGGGTCGGTCGGTCAGTGGGAAAGGAGCGAGGAGGAGGTCCACCTATCAGTGAGGGTGCGGGTTTCTTCTGGGGTGAAGAAAAACGGTTCGGGGGCGAGGGTGAGGTGGGCTAGGTGGGCTGCTGCTGGGTTAGTTGGGCCAGATGGTGGGCTGCTCTATTTTTTTCTGTCTGAAACTTTTTCCTTTTCTATTTTCAATTTACTGATTTGAAATTCAAACAAATGATTCATTCAACCAAATCAACTCAAACAAACACCACAATTCACAATTTTGAACTTGGTTCTGTTTATCAGTATAAACCTAAATTCCAAAATGAATTAATATTTTTATTCATTTTTAGGATCTATTTAATAATTAGATAAAATAGCCCTTTAGTTATTTAATCAAAATAGGGTTTGACTTAATAAAATCTCCATTTGAAATATTTTCAAAACCAAATCAGTAGGTTTTATTTGGAAATAAAGAATATTTGGAAAACTTGTTTTAAAATATAATAACATCTTTATTTTTGGTCCAATACCAATTAAATGAATAGACCTTATTCATTTAATTCAAATAGGATTTGTTTTATTGAAATCTTTATTTTTAAAACTGAAATAATACCAAACCACTTCAGTAGGTTTTATTTGAGAATATAATTTACGTTAGAAAACTTATTTAAAATAAATAAATAAGTTTTGGTGTTTATTTAAAATGGGAAAAGTCTTTACTCAAATAAAATTTGGATATTAAATCCTTATTAATTTATTTAAATCAACTTTTGCTATTTTTATTCAAAACAAAATGTTTTAAATCCAAAGCCTGGCCAAGGTTTAATTTGGCCTTTATAAATAATCTTTATTTATGAATCCACCTTTCTTTTCAAAACTAAATCTTTTATTAAAAGATTCCAAAATAGTAATACCAAAATATTTTATTTTCCTTTATTAAATGTTTATCTTTTTAAATCCCTTTAGGATTTTATTTGATTCAAATTGGTTTGAGGTTCCATTTGAATTCAAAAAGTTTCTTCTGGCCTTGAAAATCAAACAAAGTTTTATTTTATTCATTTATTTTCACATTACAAGATTTGGAAAATCTTGGGATGTGACAGGCTACCACCCTTAAAATAAATCTCGTCCCGAGATTTGGGAAGGTTAGGGTTATAAGTAGGCTCAAAACAACTAGGGTACTACACCCTTAAAATTTTCAAACAAAAATTACACATTGTCCTTCTTGGGATCCTAGGGAAATTTCTCTAAGCAAGCATTTGCATTGAGTCCTTTGTTTCCATGCTTGACTCATGGGCCAAGGTTGAGCTTCTCCATAGGCTTGTTCAACTTGTTCTCCATCCTTTCTGGACAATTGTTTGCATAGTGGCCTAGTTCCTTGCATTTGAAACATGTGACAAGGCTGAGATCCCTCATAGGCTGGTTTATCTTATGCTTCACCTTTTCTGGACAGTTGCTTGCATAATGTCCTAACTCCTTGCAGTGTTTGCACATCACTTGGCTAATATCTTTCTTTTCCTTGGGTAACAATTCTTCTTGTTTGTTTCCTTGGTTCTTCTTCTTTTCTGGGCATTCACTGGCATAGTGTCCCTTCTCTTTGCAATTGTAACATTGCACTTGAGTAATATCCTTCTTGTTAAGGTTGGGGCATTTCTTCTTCTTCTTGGGTCTCTCCAAAGCTAGGAGTTCTTCTAGTTCATGTTCTTCATAGGTGGGAGATCTTTCTCTCTTCTTGGGGCATTGATCTTCATGCTCCTTGCATGCATGATCCTTGTCTCCACAAGTATTGCTATCTTGGGTTCCTTCTAGATTAACATCTTTGTCATCCTTGTTGTCATTAGCTCTTTGGGAAAAGTTTTCTCCCATGTTGATCATTTGAGTAACCAATCCTTGCAATATTTGGGATTGAAGTTTCAAAATCCTTTGTATGGCTGGGTCTAGTCCATTGTTGTTGGCTAAAAGCTGAGTTGTCTCTTGGCTCAACTGTTTTTGAGTTGCTATAAGTTCTCTCATGTTGTCCTCTTTGTTGTTGTTGTCATCAACCTTGATGTTGGAGTCTCTTGGAGTAGTCATCTGTTTGGGTTTGAAGGGAGATTAGAATAGGCAAAATATTTCTAAGGGAATAATTCTAATCACACACATCACAATTCACACAAGCAATATGCATGCAATCACAAACCAAACATTCACAAACAACTTTGCACTCAAACAACAAAGTTCAAGCACATTCTTAGGCAACAAAATATTTTTATTACACCACATAAGTTGGTGGTTTTAGACTTAACTAAATTATGGTGGTCCATCTATATGGTTTACTTGTGATCTTTCCATCATTCTTGGTTCTTCTTGTATGAGATTATGGTTTCCTTGAGAAAAACTCTTGGTTGTAATACTTCAAATGATGTAGGCTCCTTCTAACTTTTGCATTCCCTCAGTCTCTAAATCTTGAGCAAGATCTCCTTGTCTCACTTGTAGTCCTTAGTAGTTTCCAAATTGGAAGTCCTTGGTGAATATGCTGAAGATGTTGAAGTCATTAGAGTTGAAGAAGTCCTTTGCACATGGTGTAGTCTTTGGCCATGGGGTAGGTTTTTCCATCAAGTTTGAAATAGATGAGATGTAGAGTTGAAACCAAAATGGTTGAGGAAAGAGTTTACAAGTTCTTGTAAATAAGCTTTGGATCAAAATATAACTCCTATTTTTCTAAGGGTTTTTGTCCAATCCTAGGTTTACAAATCCTACAGGCAACACAATGCTCTGATACCATCTGTAGGGGTCCCAATCTTTAATAAGATAGAGCCCCCTGTGTTTACAATGCTAGTCCCTAGATCAATAGCTAGCATCCATAGTTAAGATGTAATATCAAGAAAGAAAGGTCATAATATAACTTTATAACCAGGAATAACATAAGTTTATTACATCAAACATAGCTCATTTGGCTATTACATTACATTGCAGCGGAATAACTATAAGTATGGGTCCTTCATCTTCAAAGTGCCACAGGCAGATGTTGGTTGTAGACTTTGTAATCCTAATCAATCAATCTTCACTAAATTCAATCAAACCTGCAACATTACAAGTTACAGCCACAAGGGTCAATACATTTGAATTGTATTGGCAAGTGATACTATAATAATATAGTGGAGTCTATCATCTATATGCATTTGGCTAAGTGGAGTTTGAGGCTTGCATTGCTCAAAATATATTTTTCCTTATCATTTGAAAATACTAAGTTTTGCTTGGCAAAAACATTTTCTCAATCAAAGAATTGAAGATCCTTCAAGGCATCTCTCAATCAAAGATTGAAGATTTCAAACAACCCTTGTTCAAACCACAAATTTTAAATTAGAAATTTGAATGATGAGATTCTTGATTGCTTCCATGTCTTGATGCTCAAATTGTCCTTTACCAGGGACATGGCTAAGTACTTAGATTCTACACTCTGCAGAGGTGGTGCACTTTCCCCACAAGACTTGGTTTCCCAAGACAAGATCTTTCAGAAGCTTTCCCTTAGACCAAAATGGACGCGCTTCAACCTATCAAACACTACCACCCACTGTCCATATGGCTAAGTTCTTGCAACCTATATGATCATGGCAGAGCCCATATTGCCAAGTGGTTGCACTTGAAGCTTCTCAACATTTGACATCTCAAACCTCTTTGTTCCTGGGTGGCAATCCACAAGTGAGATACACAAGCCAGGTCCATGGCCTTGTGTAACCACTCAACATAAACCAATCCTTCCATTCCACCCAGGTGATTCATTAACTTAATTGTTTTATTAAACAAAAAACATAAGTCCTCAGACTTAGAGATTTTTCCATAGTGTGAATATATTTTCCACCCATGTTTTCTATTAGCTAGGCTAAGCTTGATAGTACTAGGAATCTTAACTTAGGAAAATCCTACTAAGGATTCATATACTAGGTTTTCCTATAGCAAGGTTTATACTTAACAAAATCCATGCAAGTTTTACTTAGAGAAAAATCACTGGTGCATAGTGAAAGTAATGGGACAAAAAGTATGAAGCATCACTTGCCTTTTTGGTAGGGAATGGTGGTTCAATCCTTGATCTTGCTAGTCTCACACTTTCTAACTTCACTACAAGTCAATCAAGTAGACACAAAATCAACTAGCATTCCAAACCAATAGATCAATCAAACAATTTAACACACACAAAACAATGGGATCTAAGTCATGCATGGGAGCATGCACAAGATAGTTTTATTTTGCAAAGAGGGTCTCTATTGGGTTTCTAAACTTTGTAAGATCCAAATTGGTCATTTACCAAAGTGGCAAAGTCACTAGAAAGAGGGTTTTGTCCAAAACCATTTTTAAATCCATTCATCATTTTATGTGGTGGAAATTTAGTTTTATCAAGTATAAAACCTTTAAATCTTCACCAAAAGTTTCTAACTCTTAGGACTTGGTGTTTTGGGGTCAGTAGCTTTGAATCTCAATATTTTCCCAAAGTTTTTGTTCCAAAATCTTTTCCATAACAATTCCATTATTTTCACTTGGCTAGAAATGGACCAAATATAATATTCCATCCTAATCTTTTCCAAATCCATTTTTCAAAACCATGGGTTCGTTCCTAGGGTCAGTAAGTTCACAACAAACCATTTTGCAAAGGTTTTAATCCAAAAATCATTTTTAAACAATTTTTATACTCTAAACAAGCACACATTTGATTCTGCAAAAACAAGCAAGTTAACAGATACTATTTACTAAACCAAGGGCATGGTTGGATAAGGCTGGTTCTCCTGAATCCAATGATACCAAATTTGCAATTTTTGGACGTGTGGCTAAAAAGTTACAGGGGTTTGAAGTTTGCAAATAAATCTGATTCAAATCTGTTTTTAGTTTTAATACTGGCCACGCGTCGCTATCTCACTGGCTGATACCGGTTCGGGGTGGATCACGCTGCAGACCGTTGGATCTAAGAAGATCGTATGGCCCAGAACACGTACCCCTTCACGGTTAAGTCATTCTATCACATCCACCCAATCGAGATCTAACGGACCTAAACAATCGGCCATTAACTGGCGGCGCTGCGCGGCTGTGCGCGGCGGCGACGGGTAGACGGCGGCGGCGCATGTGAAATAGGAAGCGAGGAAAGAGGGGGAAGTGCTCACCTCGTTTGCAATATCCTGGAGATGCTCAAGGAGTTGTTGGTTCGACGAGGGGCGCTCTGGAGTGGGCTTGATTTCTCGTCGGAGTTCCTGCTGGCGTCGGGTTCGCTCGGGCATCGTCGGAGACGGGGCTACGGTGCACGCTAGGACAAATGGAAGACAGTATCAGATGCGTAAGGCTATGGCGACGATGTGTGCGTGAAGGAGAGATGAAGGGGCGGTCTGGTTCACCTGGAAGTCGTCGTCGAAGAAGAACTGGTCGCGGCGGTGTTCAGAAGCTTGTCATAGCCGAAGTTCTGGTGCGCCCGCGGTCGAATGGGTGGTACAGGGGAATGCGTCTGGGAGTGAGAAAACTGCCAGGGTGCTCAGGGGGGCTCGGGGTGGTGTGTGCTGGCCGGATTTTGGGAAGAAAGCTCGTCGGAGTAGTGTGCTTGCCATGAACAATCCGAGCAGCCTAGTGGCGAAGAGAGGTTGGCGTCTGAGGGGAACGGAGGAGAAGGCGCTGGCGTTTAAATGTGCCTGGTCGCTGCGAGTTAAGGTGGCCGTGTTATGGCGAATTCAAGCCGCGAATCAAAGCCTGCAACGGCCGGCGAAGGAGGGAGAACAGGTCGTGGGGGTGAGGAGGAAGAACAGGAGGAGTGGGGTCGGTCGGTCAGTGGGAAAGGAGCAAGGAGGAGGTCCACCTGTCAGTGAGGGTGCGGGTTTCTTCTGGGGTGAAGAAAAACGGTTCGGGGGCGAGGGTGAGGTGGGCTAGGTGGGCTGCTGCTGGGTTAGTTGGGCCAGATGGTGGGCTGCTCTATTTTTTTCTGTCTGAAACTTTTTCCTTTTCTATTTTCAATTTACTGATTTGAAATTCAAACAAATGATTCATTCAACCAAATCAACTCAAACAAACACCACACTTCACAATTTTGAACTTGGTTTTGTTTATCAGTATAAACCTAAATTCCAAAATGAATTAATATTTTTATTCATTTTTAGGATCTATTTAATAATTAGATAAAATAGCCCTTTAGTTATTTAATCAAAATAGGGTTTGACTTAATAAAATCTCCATTTGAAATATTTTCAAAACCAAATCAGTAGGTTTTATTTGGAAATAAAGAATATTTGGAAAACTTGTTTTAAAATATAATAACATCTTTATTTTTGGTCCAATACCAATTAAATGAATAGACCTTATTCATTTAATTCAAATAGGATTTGTTTTATTGAAATCTTTATTTTTAAAACTGAAATAATACCAAACCACTTCAGTAGGTTTTATTTGAGAATATAATTTACTTTAGAAAACTTATTTAAAATAAATAAATAAGTTTTGGTGTTTATTTAAAATGGGAAAAGTCTTTACTCAAATAAAATTTGGATATTAAATCCTTATTAATTTATTTAATTCAACTTTTGCTATTTTTATTCAAAACAAAATGTTTTAAATCCAAAGCCTGGCCAAGGTTTAATTTGGCCTTTATAAATAATCTTTATTTATGAATCCACCTTTCTTTTGAAAAATAAATCTTTTATTAAAAGATTCCAAAATAGTAATACCAAAATATTTTATTTTCCTTTATTAAATGTTTATCTTTTTAAATCCCTTTAGGATTTTATTTGATTCAAATTGGTTTGAGGTTCCATTTGAATTCAAAAAGTTTCTTCTGGCCTTGAAAATCAAACAAAGTTTTATTTTATTCATTTATTTTCACATTACAAGATTTGGAAAATCTTGGGATGTGATAGGCTACCACCCTTAAAATAAATCTCGTCCCGAGATTTGGGAAGGTTAGGGTTATAAGTAGGCTCAAAACAACTAGGGTACTACCACCCTTAAAATTTTCAAACAAAAATTACACATTGTCCTTCTTGGGATCCCGGGGAAATTTCTCTAAGCAAGCATTTGCATTGAGTCCTTTGTTTCCATGCTTGACTCATGGGCCAAGGTTGAGCTTCTCCATAGGCTTGTTCAACTTGTTCTCCATCCTTTCTGGACAATTGTTTGCATAGTGGCCTAGTTCCTTGCATTTGAAACATGTGACAAGGCTGAGATCCCTCATAGGCTGGTTTATCTTATGCTTCATCTTTTCTGGACAGTTGCTTGCATAATGTCCTAACTCCTTGCAGTGTTTGCACATCACTTGGCTAATATCTTTCTTTTCCTTGGGTAACAATTCTTCTTGTTTGTTTCCTTGGTTCTTCTTCTTTTCTGGGCATTCACTGGCATAGTGTCCCTTCTCTTTGCAATTGTAACATTGCACTTGAGTAATATCCTTCTTGTTAAGGTTGGGGCATTTCTTCTTCTTCTTGGGTCTCTCCAAAGCTAGGAGTTCTTCTAGTTCATGTTCTTCATAGGTGGGAGATCTTTCTCTCTTCTTGGGGCATTGATCTTCATGCTCCTTGCATGCATGATCCTTGTCTCCACAAGTATTGCTAGCTTGGGTTCCTTCTAGATTAACATCTTTGTCATCCTTGTTGTCATTAGCTCTTTGGGAAAAGTTTTCTCCCATGTTGATCATTTGAGTAACCAATCCTTGCAACAGTTGGGATTGAAGTTTCAAAATCCTTTGTATGGCTGGGTCTAGTCCATTGTTGTTGGCTAAAAGCTGAGTTGTCTCTTGGCTCAACTGTTTTTGAGTTTCTATAAGTTCTCTCATGTTGTCCTCTTTGTTGTTGTTGTCATCAACCTTGATGTTGGAGTCTCTTGGAGTAGTCATCTGTTTGGGTTTGAAGGGAGATTAGAATAGGCAAAATATTTCTAAGGGAATAATTCTAATCACACACATCACATTTCACACAAGCAATATGCATGCAATCACAAACCAAACATTCACAAACAACTTTGCACTCAAACAACAAAGTTCAAGCACATTCTTAGGCAACAAAATATTTTTATTACACCACATAAGTTGGTGGTTTTAGACTTAACTAAATTATGGTGGTCCATCTATATGGTTTACTTGTGATCTTTCCATCATTCTTGGTTCTTCTTGTATGAGATTATGGTTTCCTTGAGAAAAACTCTTGGTTGTAATACTTCAAATGATGTAGGCTCCTTCTAACTTTTGCATTCCCTCGGTCTCTAAATCTTGAGCATGATCTCCTTGTCTCACTTGTAGTCCTTAGTAGTTTCCAAATTGGAAGTCCATGGTGAATATGCTAAAGATGTTGAAGTCATTAGAGTTGAAGAAGTTGAAGAAGTCCTTTGCACATGGTGTAGTCTTTGGCCATGGGGTAGGTTTTTCCATCAAGTTTGAAATAGATGAGATGTAGAGTTGAAACCAAAATGGTTGAGGAAAGAGTTTACAAGTTCTTGTAAATAAGCTTTGGATCAAAATATAACTCCTATTTTTCTAAGGTTTTTTGTCCAATCCTAGGTTTACAAATCCTACAGGCAACACAATGCTCTGATACCATCTGTAGGGGTCCCAATCTTTAATAAAATAGAGCCCCCTGTGTTTACAATGCTAGTCCCTGGATCAATAGCTAGCATCCACAGTTAAGATGTAATATCAAGAAACAAAGGTCATAATATAACTTTATAACCAGGAATAACATAAGTTTATTACATCAAACATAGCTCATTTGGCTATTACATTACATTGCAGCGGAATAACTATAAGTATGGGTCC
Source organism: Avena sativa (assembly GCA_916181665.1). NCBI lineage: Eukaryota > Viridiplantae > Streptophyta > Magnoliopsida > Poales > Poaceae > Avena > Avena sativa. The sequence goes on along the minus strand of OV702282.1, from coordinate 20,352,426 downwards.
TTCATCTTCAAAGTGCCACAGGCAGATGTTGGTTGTAGACTTTGTAATCCTAATCAATCAATCTTCACTAAATTCAATCAAACCTGCAACATTACAAGTTACAGCCACAAGGGATAATACATTTGAATTGTATTGGCAAGTGATACTATAATAATATAGTGGAGTCTATCATCTATATGCATTTGGCTAAGTGGAGTTTGAGGCTTGCATTGCTCAAAATATATTTTTCCTTATCATTTGAAAATACTAAGTTTTGCTTGGCAAAAACATTTTCTCAATCAAAGAATTGAAGATCCTTCAAGGCATCTCTCAATCAAAGATTGAAGATTTCAAACAACCCTTGTTCAAACCACAAATTTTAAATTAGAAATTTGAATGATGAGATTCTTGATTGCTTCCATGTCTTGATGCTCAAATTGTCCTTTACCAGGGACATGGCTAAGTACTTAGATTCTACACTCTGCAGAGGTGGTGCACTTTCCCCACAAGACTTGGTTTCCCAAGACAAGATCTTTCAGAAGCTTTCCCTTAGACCAAAATGGACGCGCTCCAACCTATCAAACACTACCACCCACTGTCCATATGGCTAAGTTCTTGCAACCTATATGATCATGACAGAGCCCATATTGCCAAGTGGTTGCACTTGAAGCTTCTCAACATTTGACATCTCAAACCTCTTTGTTCCTGGGTGGCAATCCACAAGTGAGATACACAAGCCAGGTCCATGTCCTTGTGTAACCACTCAACATAAACCAATCCTTCCATTCCACCTAGGTGATTCATTAACTTAATTGTTTTATTAAACAAAAAACATAAGTCCTCAGACTTAGAGATTTTTCCATAGTGTGAATATATTTTCCACCCATGTTTTCTATTAGCTAGGCTAAGCTTGATAGTACTAGGAATCTTAACTTAGGAAAATCCTACTAAGGATTCATCTACTAGGTTTTCCTATAGCAAGGTTTATACTTAGCAAAATCCATGCAAGTTTTACTTAGAGAAAAATCACTGGTGCATAGTGAAAGTAATGGGACAAAAAGTATGAAGCATCACTTGCCTTTTTGGTAGGGAATGGTGGTTCACTCCTTGATCTTGCTAGTCTCACACTTTCTAACTTCACTACAAGTCAATCAAGTAGACACAAAATCAACTAGCATTCCAAACCAATAGATCAATCAAACAATTTAACACACACAAAACAATGGGATCTAAGTCATGCATGGGAGCATGCACAAGATAGTTTTATTTTGCAAATAGGGTCTCTATTGGGTTTCTAAACTTTGTAAGATCCAAATTGGTCATTTACCAAAGTGGCAAAGTCACTAGCAAGAGGGTTTTGTCCAAAACCATTTTTAAATCCATTCATCATTTTATGTGGTGGAAATTTAGTTTTATCAAGTCTAAAACCTTTAAATCTTCACCAAAAGTTTCTAACTCTTAGGACTTGGTGTTTTGGGGTCAGTAGCTTTGAATCTCAATATTTTCCCAAAGTTTTTGTTCCAAAATCTTTTCCATAACAATTCCATTATTTTCACTTGGCTAGAAATGGACCAAATATAATATTCCATCCTAATCTTTTCCAAATCCATTTTTCAAAACCATGGGTTGGTTCCTAGGGTCAGTAAGGTCACAACAAACCATTTTGCAAAGGTTTTAATCCAAAAATAATTTTTAAACAATTTTTATACTCTAAACAATTACACATTTGATTCTTCAAAAACAAGCAAGTTAACAGATACTATTTACTAAACCAAGGGCATGGTTGGATAAGGCTGGTTCTCCTGAATCCAATGATACCAAATTTGCAATTTTTGGACGTGTGGTTAAAAAGTTACAGGGGTTTGAAGTTTGCAAATAAATCTGATTCAAATCTGTTTTTAGTTTTAATACTGGCCACGCGTCGCTATCTCACTGGCTGATACCGGTTCGGGGTGGATCACGCTGCAGACCGTTGGATCTAAGAAGATCGTATGGCCCAGAACACGTACCCCTTCGCGGTTAAGTCATTCTATCACATCCACCCGATCGAGATCTAACGGACCTAAACAATCGGCCATTAACTGGCGGCGCTGCGCGGCGGCGACGGGTAGACGGCGGCGGCACTGGTGAAATAGGAAGCGAGGAAAGAGGGGGAAGTGCTCACCTCGTTTGCAATAGCCTGGAGATGCTCAAGGAGTTGTTGGTTCGACGAGGGGCGCTCTGGAGTGGGCTTGATTTCTCGTCGGAGTTCCTGCTGGCGTCGGGTTCGCTCGGGCGTCGTCGGAGACAGGGCTATGGTGCACGCTAGGACAAATGGAAGACAGTATCAGATGCGTAAGGCTATGGCGACGATGTGTGCGTGAAGGAGAGATGAAGGGGCGGTCTGGATCACCTGGAAGTCGTCGTCGAAGAAGAACTGGTCGCGGCGGCGTTCAGAAGCTTGTCATAGCCGAAGTTCTAGTGCGCCCGCGGTCGAATGGGTGGTACGGGGGAATGCGTCTGGGAGTGAGAAAACTGCCAGGGTGCTCAGGGGGGCTCGGGGTGGTGTGTGCTAGCCGGATTTTGGGAAGAAAGCTCGTCGGAGTAGTGTGCTTGCCACGAACAATCCGAGCAGCCTGGTGGCGAAGAGAGGTTGGCGTCTGAGGGGAACGGAGGAGAAGGCGCTGGCGTTTAAATGTGCCTGGTCGCTGTGAGTTAAGGTGGCCGTGTTATGGCGAATTCAAGCCGCGAATCAAAGCCTGCAACGGCCGGCGAAGGAGGGAGAACAGGTCGTGGGGGTGAGGAGGAAGAACAGGAGGAGTGGGGTCGGTCGGTCAGTGGGAAAGGAGCGAGGAGGAGGTCCACCTGTCAGTGAGGGTGCGGGTTTCTTCTGGGGTGAAGAAAAACGGTTCGGGGGCGAGGGTGAGGTGGGCTAGGTGGGCTGCTGCTGGGTTAGTTGGGCCAGATGGTGGGCTGCTCTATTTTTTTCTGTCTGAAACTTTTTCCTTTTCTATTTTCAATTTACTGATTTGAAATTCAAACAAATGATTCATTCAACCAAATCAACTCAAACAAACACCACACTTCACAATTTTGAACTTGGTTCTGTTTATCAGTATAAACCTAAATTCCAAAATGAATTAATATTTTTATTCAGTTTTAGGATCTATTTAATAATTAGATAAAATAGCCCTTTAGTTATTTAATCAAAATAGGGTTTGACTTAATAAAATCTCCATTTGAAATATTTTCAAAACCAAATCAGTAGGTTTTATTTGGAAATAAAGAATATTTGGAAAACTTGTTTTAAAATATAATAACATCTTTATTTTTGGTCCAATACCAATTAAATGAATAGACCTTATTCATTTAATTCAAATAGGATTTGTTTTATTGAAATCTTTATTTTTAAAACTGAAATAATACCAAACTACTTCAGTAGGTTTTATTTGAGAATATAATTTACTTTAGAAAACTTATTTAAAATAAATAAATAAGTTTTGGTGTTTATTTAAAATGGGAAAAGTCTTTACTCAAATAAAATTTGGATATTAAATCCTTATTAATTTATTTAAATCAACTTTTGCTATTTTTATTCAAAACAAAATGTTTTAAATCCAAAGCCTGACCAAGGTTTAATTTGGCCTTTATAAATAATCTTTATTTATGAATCCACCTTTCTTTTGAATACTAAATCTTTTATTAAAAGATTCCAAAATAGTAATACCAAAATATTTTATTTTACTTTATTAAATGTTTATCTTTTTAAATCCCTTTAGGATTTTATTTGATTCAAATTGGTTTGAGGTTCCATTTGAATTCAAAAAGTTTCTTCTGGCCTTGAAAATCAAACAAAGTTTTATTTTATTCATTTATTTTCACATTACAAGATTTGGAAAATCTTGGGATGTGATAGGCTACCACCCTTAAAATAAATCTCGTCCCGAGATTTGGGAAGGTTAGGGTTATAAGTAGGCTCAAAACAACTAGGGTACTACCACCCTTAAAATTTTCAAACAAAAATTACACATTGTCCTTCTTGGGATCCTGGGGAAATTTCTGTAAGCAAGCATTTGCACTGAGTCCTTTGTTTCCATGCTTGACTCATGGGCCAAGGTTGAGCTTCTCCATAGGCTTGTTCAACTTGTTCTCCATCCTTTCTGGACAATTGTTTGCATAGTGGCCTAGTTCCTTGCATTTGAAACATGTGACAAGGCTGAGATCCCTCATAGGCTGGTTTATCTTATACTTCATCTTTTCTGGACAGTTGCTTGCATAATGTCCTAACTCCTTGCAGTGTTTGCACATCACTTGGCTAATATCTTTCTTTTCCTTGGGTAACAATTCTTCTTGTTTGTTTCCTTGGTTCTTCTTCTTTTCTGGGCATTCACTGGCATAGTGTCCCTTCTCTTTGCAATTGTAACATTGCACTTGAGTAATATCCTTCTTGTTAAGGTTGGGGCATTTCTTCTTCTTCTTGGGTCTCTCCAAAGCTAGGAGTTCTTCTAGTTCATGTTCTTCATAGGTGGGAGATCTTTCTCTCTTCTTGGGGCATTGATCTTCATGCTCCTTGCATGCATGATCCTTGTCTCCACAAGTATTGCTAGCTTGGGTTCCTTCTAGATTAACATCTTTGTCATCCTTGTTGTCATTAGCTCTTTGGGAAAAGTTTTCTCCCATGTTGATCATTTGAGTAACCAATCCTTGCAACAGTTGGGATTGAAGTTTCAAAATCCTTTGTATGGCTGGGTCTAGTCCATTGTTGTTGGCTAAAAGCTGAGTTGTCTCTTGGCTCAACTGTTTTTGAGTTGCTATAAGTTCTCTCATGTTGTCCTCTTTGTTGTTGTTGTCATCAACCTTGATGTTGGAGTCTCTTGGAGTAGTCATCTGTTTGGGTTTGAAGGGAGATTAGAATAGGCAAAATATTTCTAAGGGAATAATTCTAATCACACACATCACAATTCACACAAGCAATATGCATGCAATCACAAACCAAACATTCACAAACAACTTTGCACTCAAACAACAAAGTTCAAGCACATTCTTAGGCAACAAAATATTTTTATTACACCACATAAGTTGGTGGTTTTAGACTTGACAAAATTATGGTGGTCCATCTATATGGTTTACTTGCGATCTTTCCATCATTCTTGGTTCTTCTTGTATGATTTTATGGTTTCCTTGAGAAAAACTCTTGGTTGTAATACTTCAAATGATGTAGGCTCCTTCTAACTTTTGCATTCCCTCAGTCTCTAAATCTTGAGCAAGATATCCTTGTCTCACTTGTAGTCCTTAGTAGTTTCCAAATTGGAAGTCCTTGGTGAATATGCTGAAGATGTTGAAGTCATTAGAGTTGAAGAAGTCCTTTGCACATGGTGTAGTCTTTGGCCATGGGGTAGGTTTTTCCATCAAGTTTGAAATAGATGAGATGTAGAGTTGAAACCAAAATGGTTGAGGAAAGAGTTTACAAGTTCTTGTAAATAAGCTTTGGATCAAAATATAACTCCTGTTTTTCTAAGGGTTTTTGTCCAATCCTAGGTTTACAAATCCTACAGGCAACACAATGCTCTGATACCATCTGTAGGGGTCCCAATCTTTAATAAGATAGAGCCCCCTGTGTTTACAATGCTAGTCCCTGGATCAATAGCTAGCATCCACAGTTAAGATGTAATATCAAGAAACAAAGGTCATAATATAACTTTATAACCAGGAATAACATAAGTTTATTACATCAAACATAGCTCATTTGGCTATTACATTACATTGCAGCGGAATAACTATAAGTATGGGTCCTTCATCTTCAAAGTGCCACAGGCAGATGTTGGTTGTAGACTTTGTAATCCTAATCAATCAATCTTCACTAAATTCAATCAAACCTGCAACAATACAAGTTACAGCCACAAGGGATAATACATTTGAATTGTATTGGCAAGTGATACTATAATAATATAGTGGAGTCTATCATCTATATGCATTTGGCTAAGTGGAGTTTGAGGCTTGCATTGCTCAAAATATATTTTTCCTTATCATTTGAAAATACTAAGTTTTTCTTGGCAAAAACATTTTCTCAATCAAAGAATTGAAGATCCTTCAAGGCATCTCTCAATCAAAGATTGAAGATTTCAAACAACCCTTGTTCAAACCACAAATTTTAAATTAGAAATTTGAATGATGAGATTCTTGATTGCTTCCATGTCTTGATTCTCAAATTGTCCTTTACCAGGGACATGGCTAAGTACTTAGATTCTACACTCTGCAGAGGTGGTGCACTTTCCCCACAAGACTTGGTTTCCCAAGACAAGATCTTTCAGAAGCTTTCCCTTAGACCAAAATGGACGTGCTCCAACCTATCAAACACTACCACCCAATGTCCATATGGCTAAGTTCTTGCAACCTATATGATCATGGCAGAGCCCATATTGCCAAGTGGTTGCACTTGAAGCTTCTCAACATTTGACATCTCAAACCTCTTTGTTCCTGGGTGGCAATCCACAAGTGAGATACACAAGCCAGGTCCATGGCCTTGTGTAACCACTCAACATAAACCAATCCTTCCATTCCACCTAGGTGATTCATTAACTTAATTGTTTTATTAAATAAAAAACATAAGTCCTCAGACTTAGAGATTTTTCCATAGTGTGAATATATTTTCCACCCATGTTTTCTATTAGCTAGGCTAAGCTTGATAGTACTAGGAATCTTAACTTAGGAAAATCCTACTAAGGATTCATCTACTAGGTTTTCCTATAGCAAGGTTTATACTTAGCAAAATCCATGCAAGTTTTACTTAGAGAAAAATCACTGGTGCATAGTGAAAGTAATGGGACAAAAAGTATGAAGCATCACTTGCCTTTTTGGTAGGGAATGGTGGTTCACTCCTTGATCTTGCTAGTCTCACACTTTCTAACTTCACTACAAGTCAATCAAGTAGACACAAAATTAACTAGCATTCCAAACCAATAGATCAATCAAACAATTTAACACACACAAAACAATGGGATCTAAGTCATGCATGGGAGCATGCACAAGATAGTTTTATTTTGCAAAGAGGGTCTCTATTGGGTTTCTAAACTTTGTAAGATCCAAATTGGTCATTTACCAAAGTGGCAAAGTCACTAGCAAGAGGGTTTTGTCCAAAACCATTTTTAAATCCATTCATCATTTTATGTGGTGGAAATTTAGTTTTATCAAGTCTAAAACCTTTAAATCTTCACCAAAAGTTTCTAACTCTTAGGACTTGGTGTTTTGGGGTCAGTAGCTTTGAATCTCAATATTTTCCCAAAGTTTTTGTTCCAAAATCTTTTCCATAACAATTCCATTATTTTCACTTGGCTAGAAATGGACCAAATCTAATATTCCATCCTAATCTTTTCCAAATCCATTTTTCAAAACCATGGGTTGGTTCCTAGGGTCAGTAATGTCACAACAAACCATTTTGCAAAGGTTTTAATCCAAAAATCATTTTTAAACAATTTTTATACTCTAAACAAGCACACATTTGATTCTGCAAAAAAAAGAAAGTTAACAGATACTATTTACTAAACCAAGGGCATGGTTGGATAAGGCTGGTTCTCCTGAATCCAATGATACCAAATTTGCAATTTTTGGACGTGTGGTTAAAAAGTTACAGGGGTTTGAAGTTTGCAAATAAATCTGATTCAAATCTGTTTTTTAGTTTTAATACTGGCCACGCGTCGCTATCTCACTGGCTGATACCGGTTCGGGGTGGATCACGTTGCAGACCATTGGATCTAAGCAGATCGTATGGCCCAGAACACGTACCCCTTCGCGGTTAAGTCATTCTATCACATCCACCCGATCGAGATCTAACGGACCTAAACAATCGGCCATTAACTAGCGGCGCTGCGCGGCTGTGCGCGGTGGCGACAGGCAGACGGCAGCGGCGCTGGTGAAATAGGAAGCGAGGAAAGAGGGGGAAGTGCTCACCTCGTTTGCAATATCTTGGAGATGCTCAAGGAGTTGTTGGTTCGACGAGGGGCGCTCTGGAGTGGGCTTGATTTCTCGCTGGAGTTCCTGCTGGCGTCGGGTTCGCTCGGGCGTCGTCGGAGACGGGGCTACGGTGCACGCTAGGACAAATGGAAGACATTATCAGATGCGTAAGGCTATGGAGACGATGTGTGCGTGAAGGAGAGATGAAGGGGCGGTCTGGTTCACCTGGAAGTCGTCGTCGGAGAAGAACTGGTCGCGGCGGCGTTCAGAAGCTTGTCATAGCCGAAGTTCTGGTGCGCCCGCGGTCGAATGGGTGGTACGGGGGAATGCGTCTGGGAGTGAGAAAACTGCCAGGGTGCTCAGGGGGGCTCGGGGTGGTGTGTGCTGGCCGGATTTTGAGAAGAAAGCTCGTCGGAGTAGTGTGCTTGCCACGAACAATCCGAGCAGCCTGGTGGCGAAGAGAGGTTGGCGTCTGAGGGGAACGGAGGAGAAGGCGCTGGCGTTTAAATGTGCCTGGTCGCTGCGAGTTAAGGTGGCCGTGTTATGGCGAATTCAAGCCGCGAATCAAAGCCTGCAACGGCCGGCGAAGGAGGGAGAACAGGTCGTGGGGGTGAGGAGGAAGAACAGGAGGAGTGGGGTCGGTCGGTCAGTGGGAAAGGAGCGAGGAGGAGGTCCACCTGTCAGTGAGGGTGCGGGTTTCTTCTGGGGTGAAGAAAAACGGTTCGGGGGCGAGGGTGAGGTGGGCTAGGTGGGCTGCTGCTGGGTTAGTTGGGCCAGATGGTGGGCTGCTCTATTTTTTTCTGTCTGAAACTTTTTCCTTTTCTATTTTCAATTTACTGATTTGAAATTCAAACAAATGATTCATTCAACCAAATCAACTCAAACAAACACCACACTTCACAATTTTGAACTTGGTTCTGTTTATCAGTATAAACCTAAATTCCAAAATGAATTAATATTTTTATTTATTTTTAGGATCTATTTAATAATTAGATAAAATAGCCCTTTAGTTATTTAATCAAAATAGGGTTTGACTTAATAAAATCTCCATTTGAAATATTTTCAAAACCAAATCAGTAGGTTTTATTTGGAAATAAAGAATATTTGGAAAACTTGTTTTAAAATATAATAACATCTTTATTTTTGGTCCAATACCATATGAATAGACCTTATTCATTTAATTCAAATAGGATTTGTTTTATTGAAATCTTTATTTTTAAAACTGAAATAATACCAAACCACTTCAGTAGGTTTTATTTGAGAATATAATTTACTTTAGAAAACTTATTTAAAATAAATAAATAAGTTTTGGTGTTTATTTAAAATGGGAAAAGTCTTTACTCAAATAAAATTTGGATATTAAATCCTTATTAATTTATTTAAATCAACTTTTGCTATTTTTATTCAAAACAAAATGTTTTAAATCGAAAGCCTGGCCAAGGTTTAATTTGGCCTTTATAAATAATCTTTATTTATGAATCCACCTTTCTTTTGAAAACTAAATCTTTTATTAAAAGATTCCAAAATAGTAATACCAAAATATTTTATTTTCCTTTATTAAATGTTTATCTTTTTAAATCCCTTTAGGATTTTATTTTTGCAACCTATATGATCATGGCAGAGCCCATATTGCCAAGTGGTTGCACTTGAAGCTTCTCAACATTTGACATCTCAAATCTCTTTGTTCCTGGGTGGCCATCCACATGTGAGATACACAAGGTTCACCAGTCCCCTGGCCTTGTGTAACCACTCAACCAAAAACCACCAAGCAAGTACCATTCCACCCAGGTGATTCATTAACTTAGTTGTTTTATTCAACAAAATCACAAGTCCTCAGACTTAGAAATTTTCCATAGTGTGAATATATTTCCACCCTTGTTTTCTATTAGCTAGGCTAAGCTTGATAGTAATAGGAATATTAACTTAGGAAGATTTCCACTAAGGTTTCATCTACTAGGTTTTCCTATAGCAAGGTTTACACTTAGCAAAAATTCCATGCAAGTTTTACTTAGAGAAAATCACTAATGCATAGTGAAAGTAATGGGACAAAAAGTATGAAGCATCACTTGCCTTTTTGGTAGGGTATAATTCCACTCCTTGTCCTTGCAACAATCACACTCTTCAAGTCACTACAAATCAATCAAGCAAGGCACAATCTCAATCTACCAATCAAGCAAAACATCACATAAAATGACAAAGTCAAAGTAATGCATGCAAGCATGCCAAGCTTTGTTTTGTTTGAAAAAGTGGTTCCTAATGGGTCATAGACATTTTGAAAACACCTAATGGTAATTTTGTAAAGTGGCAAGGTCATTTGCAAAAGGTTTCCCTTCAAAAACCATTTTCAAAACAAAGTATCTTTTTATGTGGTGTAGAAATATTTTTACTAAGGCATTAACCTATAGGGTTCACCAAATATGTTTTCAAACCATAAAACTTGGTGTTTAGGGTCAGAGAGTTTAAAACAAAACATTTTCCAAAGGTTTTCTTCCAAAACCATTTTTAATAAATAAACCACATTTCTATTTGACTAGAAATGGTTTTAAATCAAAAATCATTATTTTGTTTCACCAAATTCATTTTTAAATCCACAAAGTGTTTCCTAATGTTAGTAGGTTCAAATCACACCATTTGCCAAAGATTTTATCCCCAAAATCATTTTTGAACAATTTTTACATCCTTAACAAGCATACAAATATTTCTGCAAAAAAAAACACTCTAACAGATACTATTTGCTAAACCAAGGGCATGGTTGGCTAGGGTTTGTTCTACTGATTCCAACGATATAAAGTTTGTAATTTTGGACGTGTGGATCCAAAGTTACAAAGGTTTGAAAATTGAATCTATAACAGTTTCAAATCTGTTTTTAAAACGAAACCTGGCCACGTGGCGTGTCTTGGTTGGATGGTACCGGTTCGGCCGGATCGGCAACATGGACTGCAGGATCTAGGTAGATCGCATGGCGCAGGGCGCGTACCCTTTCGCTGTTAAGTGAATCTATCCCGTCTCTTCGATCTAAGTCGAACGGTTCCTATCAACTAGCCAGGAACTGGCGGCGCAAGGTCAACGGCGAGCGGCGGAGCGGCCAGATGGCGGCGGCGCTGGCGAGGCAGGAAGCGAAAAAGGGTGGGAGTAAGCTCACCGCGTTCGTGGCGTCGTGCTGATTCTCAATGTGTGGCTTGTCCATCGAGAGGCGCTCGGGGACAGTTGCGATTGCTCACCGGAGATGAGCTGGGTCTCGGGCGGTACTGGAGGTCGTCGAGGGTGAGGATAAGGGGCACCCTTGGAGTCGTTGTTGCAGTTGAAGACAGACGGCGGCGCTCAGAGCTTTGTCGGAGTCGACGCTCAGGGACGCCCGCGGTCAAATGAGGGGCACGGACAGATGCGTTAGGAAGTGGGGAAGGTGTGAGCTAGGTCGAGGAGGCACGGGGTGGCAGGTCACGGCCGGAATCGAGGAAAAGGTTCGTCGGTGGTAGTGGTGCTCGGGAAGGAAATTGGGGTGGTCTGGGAGCGTGTTGAGATGGGCGACAGAGGGGAAATGGAGAGGAGACATGAGCGTTTAAGCCTGCGTGATCAAAGCGTGTAATGGTGGCCGCGTTAAGACGAATTAAGGACGCGGAATCTCTGCAGGAAACGGCGACGAGGGGAGAAAGAACAGGTCGCTGCGGTGAGGACGATGAATAGGAGGAGTGGGGAATTCCTGTCAGCGAGAAAGGAAGTGAGGGGAGGGGTCCACTTGTCAGCATCCTCGCGGGTTGCTTCTGCGGTGAAGAAAACGGTTCGGGGGCGAGGGAACAGGTGGGCTTGCTGGGCTGGCCGGCTGGGCTGGTCTGTTTTCATATTTTTTTCTTCCTGAATGTTTTTCCTTTTTTCCAAATATTTTTTCTGTTTTGAAATTCAAACAATCAATTCAACAAACAATTCAAACAAACAATTCAAGACAACTTCCACCAAACTTTATAATGAGTTTTTGGTTCTGTTTATCAACATAAACCAAATCCCAAAATAAAATAATATATTTTTTTATTCTTTTTAGGATCCATTTATTAATTAAATAAAATGGACCTTTAGTTATTTTAATCAAATAGGGTTTGATTTATTTAATAAAATATCCATTTGAAATCCAAATGTTTTCAAAACCAAGTCAGTAGGTTTTATTTGAAAATAAAGAATACTTGGAAACTTGCTTAAAACAAAATAACCTTTTATTTTAGGGTCCATTATTAATTAAATACAATAGACCCTCATTATTAAATCAAATAGGATTTGTTTTATTAAAATATTTATTTTGAAATCTAAAATAAAACCAAAACACTTCAGTAGGTTTTATTTGAGAATATAAAATACTTGGAAAACTTATTTAAAATAAATAAATAAGTTTTAGTGTTTATTTAAAATGGGAAAAGCCTTTGCTTTAATAAAATTTGGATATTAAACCTTATTATTTTATTTAAACAATCCTTTATTATTTTTATCAAAACAAAACATTTTATTTCAAAAGCTTGGCCAAGTTTTAATTTGGCTTTATAAAATAATCTTTATTTATAAATCCACTTTTTTCTTTTGAAAGCCAAAACCTTTTATTTAAAAGATCCAAAATAGTAATTTTAAATATTTCTATTTTCCTTTATTAAATGTTTATCTTTTTAAATCCCTTTAGGATTTATTTGATCCAAATTGGTTTGAAGGTTTCCAATTGGATTCAAAAAGTTTCTTCTCACCCTGAAAATCAACAAAGTTTTATTTTATTCATTTATTTTTCACATTACAAGATTTGGAAAATCTTGGGATGTGACAGTACGCCAATTATTCACATGGGGTGCTTGCGAAAATTACTACTCCTGATAATGGGGAGATACACTCTGGGCCCACTCATGTACTATGATATTTGTTATCGTCTGGTCGGACGCGTCATCAAGTTGTTGAACACATGAACATTGATAGTGTGGTATTGGTAAAGACTAAAGAGTACATACCGGGTAACGAGAATAACCTAGTGTTTCATCTCGAGCAATGTGAAGTATCAACGGAGCAATACGATATATATAGGACATAACACAATGGTTCACACAATAAAGATCTTCATGTTATTTTCGGGGGTTACTACGTGTATCAAGACGTCAAAAGTAATCATTATCGCGGAATGGGTTTTGGACATGTCCATAAATATTTGAACCCATAGGGTCACACACTTAAGAGTTCAATGGCATTTAGAATATGAGTGCAAATGAAGATTTAGTAGAGAAGTAATTCTGAAGGTGTTCAAAGTGTCTTGGAATATATCAGAGGTGTCCGGAATATTGCCGAGAGTGATCGAAATAAGTTTTGAGAATTAATGAGATGAGAGAAGTGTTCCGAGAATGTCTCAAATGGCCTTGGAATAGTTTCGAGAGGTTCCGGTTGATCCTGGAAGTGTCCAAAATGGTTCCGGTCATATATGGAAGGTTTTGGAAGGAACGAAAGGTTCCAGAATGTTATGGAAGGTTCTGAAAGGTACCGGAACGTCCCGGGCCATCTCAGGATGTTGGGAAGGTTCCATAAGAGGTGCAACCATGTTTCCTTGAGGGTCAAGAAGATGTCCCCTCTCAATTCGGATTGGTCGAGGGAGCCAGTTTTTGGAGTAGGATTGGTTTGACCTACGCCTAACGAAATCCCACTAACTTGGGGGCTAGCACCTACAAAAGGGAACCAAGGGCACCCTAAGCGCAGTTCAAGTCGTGGACTTTAGCCTCCCCAAGCCGCAGCACCTCCGCCGTCCCAATACCCCAGCTGTCGCCGCACGCCATAACCGTGTCGCCTCCCTTCTCTCTTCTCCACCACCATGGCGTGGTGCTAAACCCTAGGGACGGTGTGCCCTAGGTACTTCTTCTTCTACTATGACGCTGGAGCGTTGCCCGAGTTCTACCTTCGTTTGGTTCTAATCTTGACATGACTGCAGAAGCGTTGTCGGATCTTCATCGACATGTTCCCTCCTAGACCATATGTTCTTGATCACACCTTGACGCGGTGCCGCTAATCTTGTACATGTGGATACGGGTGGAGGTGCGACACTTGGAGCACTTAATGGTGTGGATCTTCATAAGGAGAAATCTTTTAGCGGCTAATCGACTAGTTGCGGAAATCAACATACCGAGTATTTCGACAACGACCTCTTCATCGGTGCATGTTCATGGGATCCGTCTGTGGGATAATACACCTCCTCCCGACTTGCTAAGGCTTGTTGTGGGGATCTCCGCACGACCAACCCCCTAATCGACAACTTCCGTTAGATCGATCTTTGAGGGTATGATCCGTTACTTCTCCCCTCGTATATGATCCTGGTTATGCGCTAGAATTTTTTGTTTTGTGTAGCGAGTTCCCCAGAAAATGCAACATAAATAATTCTTGGATGGTGTAAACGAATTTCTATCTAAATATCCTTCCTAAGCCCATTAACAAATTTTGTAACCAAAAAACCTTTGTCATAATTTTTGTTATGTATCAAAACCTTGCCTCAACTTCTCAAATTTCTTGTAATAGTTATCCACTGTGTCCTTCTGTTTATAATGATATAATGCTTGTAAGTATCTATGGTGTTTGTTTTTGCTAAAATTTTCATGAATTGCTACACAAATCTCTTCCCATCTATCCACATCATGCTCTCCTTCATAAGTCTGATGCCAGAGTGCTGCATTTCCTATGAAGTGTATGGTAGCCACCACTTTGGATTGTCACCATCAAATTTTGAGAAATCAGTTTTAGGTGGCCTAGCAGTTCTATTCAGGGATTCGCTAAGAGCCTTGAGAGTGCCCGCAGTATCTTCAGCTTGCTTCCGAACTGTCTTGCCCAGACAGGACAGCTCGGTCTATACCTTCTATGTCTGGGTGTGTTCACTGAAATACCACACCGTCGCATTTGATGTCAACGCCCGCCGCCGCCTCCTATATGCTCCCCCGGTGGTGAGTTGATTTGGTGCCGAGACAGCATTTTACAGATCGCAGGATGCCTGCAACCAATCGCTCGATCGCCCCAAATCCACACCGCTAGCAGTCTACCACCATATGCCACTAAAGATCGGGTTGGTGTGCGATTAGCTCTGCCGCTGCGAGGAGAAGTAGCCCGTGTGATTTTCTAGAGATCCAAACCACGAGGAATTCGCCCCTCGATTTTTCCTTCGCTTGTCAGATCTGGTTGAATTTTTTGTGGGGAATTTTTGCTGGAATTTTTATGCTCAGATCTACTACTCTGATACTTGGCAATTCAGATACAATCTCACATCACAAGAGAGGAAAAATTCCTGACGGGCTAATCTCCGGAAGGAGGAGGGAAGATATCAATCCCGAGACGGGTCAATGTTTATCATTTTACGGGAATTCTATGTTTAGAACGGTCGCCAGGAAGCCAAACCCGGCGGGCTGACGTGCGCCGTTAGATGCAAATCGAACGTAGGCAGACAAACTTGCTTGGTTGGTGGTGGCTTTAAAGCCACACACCTGATCCGGTCTCCCCCTACACCTGGGGCCCCACTCATCATCGTATCCCACCCCTCCCACTTCTCCCAACCGTTTCGGGAATCCCTCTGCTCTCTCTTCGCTTCTTCTCCAGCGATTTGTAGGGTGATACGGCAGTTTCCTTCGGTTCCACGTCAATTCTGCTTGCCATTGCCGTCGCCGACGCGTCGACTCCCTCTAGGTGTGCACGTAGGTTCTGTCCTCCTCCAGTTTCTCTCCTCCGACGCTTCGACCCTTTTCCTATGTCATTCTCTGTTTTCTGGCGGTTCCATTTTGTCGATTTTGTGCTTGTCGTTGATTCCGGCAGGTCCTGTAGTTTAAGGTTGCATGTAAGTTGTATTGCGTGTGATTTTTCCCACTGATTTTGTCTGGCTCCTTCATGCTTCAACCCCCGTTGTTCAAATGGGTTTGAATGCTGCCGATGATCCCCTTTGGTGTCCTTTGAGTAATGTTCCCTTATCAGATCTACTATGTGTGTTGTAGTTTTGATGTTCAGATGATGTGATCCATGTGTTCTGTTCCCCCCATGGTCTAATGGTGATTTGATGTGTTATACATTATTCTTGAGATGGGTTATATTTGAACAGGATTGCTTGATAACAACAGATCTAGCCATGGATAACATTGCACTATTCCTTGATAACAACTGATCTATCTATGGGTAACAGTGAAATATGATCCCTTGATATTGAACAGGAATGCTTGATATCAACAGATCTAGCCATGGATAACATTGCATACTATTCCTTGATAACAACTAATCTATCTATGGGTAACAGTGTGATATGATCCTTTGATAACCACGGATCTATGCATGGGTAACATTGGACAGGATCTCTTGATAACAACAGTACTAACCTGTTATGTGCTAACTTTTTATTATGAATTTGTATGATTTGTATAAGATTCCTTGATAACTATAGCACTAACCTTTGGGTAACATTGGATAAAATTCATGGCTAATTTGAGAAAAATGCATTATAATATGTGTGCACTAACATGGATAACTAATGTTATGTTGGTATGATAACATTAGCTTATTATCATGGGTAATTTATGTTCTGTTGGCATGATAACATTAGTTTATGATCATGGGTAACTTATGTACTGATGTGTGGATAAAATTCATTGATTATAATAGTAATAATTACTGTATAATGTTTTTGTTAAATTTTGTTTATGATCTGTTTGGTAATGCTAATTTGAGCAAAATGCATGATATTATATGTGCACTAACATGGATAATTAATGTTATGTTGGTATGATAACATGAGCTTATTATCATTGTTAACTTGTGTTCTGTTGGCATGATAACATTAGGTTATGATCATGGGTAACTTATGTACTGAAGGTATTGTTTTATTTTTTTTCTATGAGTTCTTGTGTATCATTATGGAGTTTTGTATTTATTTTTTCATTTCAAATTGTTTGTAGTTGCCATGATGCCGAGAAAATGGAAGGCTGCTGATAATGTTGTTGAGGGTGAGAAACAACCTGCCCGTAAACATAACAGGGCATCTCCTTCTACTGGGACCGGTTTACTGGATTTTCTATCAGTTGATCAGAAGGAAGCAATTGAATCAATGGAGTTTGATAGTTTGCTAGATATCAAGTGTTCATCACTGCACGACGCAGTTATGACTTGGTTTGCTAGTTTATATGACAAGCATACACGTGAATTTGTTGTGCCGGGTCGAGGAAGGATACCCCTCAACAAGGATAGTGTATTCAGATGTTTGGGGTTGCCGCTTGGTGAAGAGCCGGTTCCATATTATGTTGATGCAGAAATTCAGGGTGCTCTTGCCCCTGTTCTTTTTCCTGATGATTGTGGCACACCTTTGAGAACTCGAGTTTCTGAAATCTTGAAGAATATGATTTCATATGGAGATGAGTTCAAGCAAGTATATGTGATGTACATTGTGTCTTGATATGTACAATTTGCATCACCATTATATATCATAATTTGCCTCTATTTATTGATATATGTCTTATTATGAGGTAATACTTATGTATTTTCCACTGTTTTTGCATGTTGGATGATACTTGGAGGATGGACTGCCAGAGTCTAGATTCTGATGGAAAAAGTGGTGTTTTGATGCAATTCCGCGAAGATCAGAAAAATACCAAAAAATATGGGAAATTATATTTTCCCAGAAGAAAGAGGAAGCTAGAAGGGGAGGCGAAGAAGGGCCACAGGGGGCCCACACCCTCCCTAGGTGCGGGCCCACCTTGACCCACGCCTAGGGAAGGTGTGGCCCACCTGGCCGGCCTCCAACTCCGCCCTCTCGCCTATATCTTCCTTACAGAACCCTAACACCAGGGGAGCGACCACAGATAGATTTCTGCCACCTCTGCGGGGCGAAAAACACCGAGAGAGAAAGATCTCTTCGGCAGACAGATTTCTATCGGGGGAATTCCTTCCCGGAGAGGGGAGATTGTCGCCATCAACACCGTCATCAAGCTAGGCTTCATCAGGATCATCATCAACATCATCCACACCATCATCACCACCAGCACCATCATCACCACTCCGTCCCGCTATAACAATTGTGTTGGATATTACTTTAGTTCTTAGGGGAAACTTTCCCGGTGTTAATTACTATTGCAGTTGATGCTTGTGAGTGGAACCATTGGATTATTGTTTATGTTCAGATTGTTATCCATCACCATATCATCTTTGATCTTGATCCATATGATGTCTTGTAAGTAGTTCGTTTAGTTCTTGAGGACATGGGAGAAGTCTTGTTGTTAGTAGTGGATTTGTGTTGAGTTATTATTCAATGGTTTAGTATTTAAGTTGTCATGCTATTCTTCTAGTGGTGTCATGTGAACGTCGACTACATGATACTTCACCATTTATGGGCCTAGGGGAATGCATTGTGTATTTGGATACTAATTGTGGGGTTGCCGGAGTGACAGAAACCTGAACCCCCGTTAGGACACCTTTGCAAAAGGGAGCATAGGATCTTAGAGTTTAAGGTTGTCGTTAGGTTTATATCTTAATTACTTTCCTGTAGTTGCGGATGCTTGCAGGGGGTTTAATCACAAGTATGTATTAGTCCAAGTAAGGTCGGTACATTAGCACACGTTCACCCACACAACACTTACAACACCAAAGAAGAGTAGTTGGCTATTTGAAGCAAAAGCACTTGACAGAATTCCCATGTGTCCTCGAGAACGTTTGGTCCTTATAAGTATTTCCACCGTCTTGTCCTTTGCTAAGAACGTATTGGGACACTTGTTGTGTTTGTTATTTGTCTTTATTACTTGCACTTTGTTTTGTTTCTTTATCAGAAAACCCCTAAAAATCCGTTTGCTAAGTATTTGCAGAGAGTTCCTGCTCCATACCACTAGTCAACACCTTCTGCTCCTCGTTGGGATCGACACTCCTATTTATCGAAAGTAATACGATACACCCCCTATACTTGTGGGTCATCAAGACTATTTTCTGGCTCCGTTGCCGGGAAGTGAAGCGCTATTGAAGAGTGGAACTGGTAAAGGAAACTTCTACTATGAGTATTGCTTTTTGTTACTTCTTGTTACTTTGTTTCCAATATGGATAACCCACTTGGTTTTCTGTTTGGGAAAACTACTACCACTACTAGGGTAGTAGATGAACCACCACCTGCTGAGATAGATCCTTTTAAGATACCTACAAGTATTGTTGATCGTGTTATGGATAATTATTATTTAGGAGATGGAACTGTCCATCCTGGTGATCACTTGCTTTTTATCCATGAATTATGCGGGTTGTTTAAGTGTGCAGGTATCACAACTGAATAGGTGAAGAAGAACTTACTCTCCATATCCTTGAAAGGGAGATCTGAAGAATGGTATAAGCTGCTGAAGAATGGACAATCCATGGAATGGGAGGGAATGGCATCTCTCTTTTATTCTAAATTCTATCCTCCCAGTGAGATTCATAAGGATAGAAATATGATATATAACTTTTGGCCTTGTGATGGAGAGAGTACAGCTCAATCTTGGGGGAGATTGAAGTTACTAATGCTTAAATTTCCTATTCATGAACTCCCTAACAATATTATCATCAATAACTTTTATGCTAGGCTTTCTCTTCATGATAAATATTTACTAGATGCTTCTTGTGCTGGATCATTCACACGTATGAAGGAAGAAGCTAAATGGGATCTACTAGACCATCTTCAAGAGAACACTGAAGCTTGGGAGAATGACAAAGGAAGAAAGTAAGGTATAAAGTATGATTATGAATGCATTAAATATTTTATGGGAACTGATGACTTCCGTGATATTAGTAACGAGTTTGGTCTTGATTCCCAAAGTATTGCCAACTGTTTTAAAGCCTTTGCCTCTTACATAGAAATCCCCAAAAAGAAGTGGAATAAGTACCATGCTCCTTATAAAGATGTTGTTAGTCATGTTCCTGTTAGAAGCACTGAAGTGTGTACTACTAATCATATTGTGCCTGAACCTTATATTGAGAAAATGCCTTTCCCAACTAAGGTAAAGGAGTATTCTATGATTATTAGTGCAAATAATAAAGGTACTAAGAAAACTGTGGAGCCTGATGAGCAATTTAATATTGAACCTGTGGTAGCTATTGTGAAAGATCGTGACGCTAGAAATATAGAGGATGAGCACATTGTCTTCTGTGAAGATGCTTCTAATATTATCTCTCATCCTAGTAAGGCTAGAAAAGCTAGTGTTCATGTGCTTTCTGTTAAAATTGGTGATCATTGCTACTATGGTTTATGTGATATTGGTGCTAGTTCTAGTGCTATTCCTTATGAGTTTTACAGGGAAATTATGCATGAAATTGGTCCTTGTGAGCTTGAGGACATTGATGTGGTTATTCACCTTACTAATAGAGAGCAAGTTTGCCCCATTGGAATTGTAAGAGATGTGGAGGTCCTTTGTGGTAAGATTAAATATCATTCTGACTTTCTAGTGCTTAATTCAACAGCTAGCAAAACTTGTCCTATAATTTTTCGTAGACCTTTCTTGAACACTTGTGGATCTATTATAGATTGTAAAAAGGAGAAGGTTTTAACTAAGTTTGATGGAGATTCTTATGAGTTTAACTTTTCCAAATTTGCTAAATCTCGTTGTGAAAATAGCTTGCCTAATAAAGATTTCGAGATGGAACAACTTGCTTCTATTGATCCAGTTTATGACCTTGGACCTCTTTTTTGTGACTGTAAGTATGCTCATTCAGATGATAGAGTTGTTTCCAGTGACAGTTATATATATATATATCCTAAGTGAGCATCTTTGAAAGTTTCAAGCCTAACTTAAAGGCATTAAAGAAAAGTACTTGTTGGGAGATAACCCAAGAGTTTTGTTTAGTCTTGGAAGTTATTACTTCAGTAATAACCGCTCCTTATCCTTTTTGTTTTGGTTTTTGTGCCAAGTTCAACTACTTTTGTGAAGTAGAGGAGTTGTGAAAAGTGGATGTCCTGGGACAGATTTTTGTGCTGCATTGTAAAAATTTGTGAGGGAGATCAGTACGTCGGATGGAGCTGTATTTTTCTGAGCTTGTTCTCCAGTTTGTGTGAGACCTTGTAGGAAAGGAAATTCCAGGAGAAGGAGAAAAGGAGTCTGCAGAGTTCGTCTTTGAATAGGTAAAAGTGGTGAAAATAGAAGGTTCATGAAACCCCAATCTTTTTATATTTTTGATGTTTTTAATACATAAGGGAAGTTACGAGAAGGAACAGAGGAGGAACCGGAGGCCGGGGTGGCCAAACCAACCCCAGGCGCGGGCCCCAGATGGCCGCGCCTGGAGGGGGTGAGACCACCCCGAGCTCCGTCTCCGCCTCGTTTTCGTATCAAAGCCTTCCTTATGCATTGAAACTTCATAATATATAACCCCCCCGGATCCCCCGAGGTTCATGCATCGTGTTCTCGTCGTGTTTTCATTTCGATCTGTTTTTGTGAGGAAAACTTTTCAAGTTTAGAGCACCATGGTCTCCGCCAACGACAAAGGCAAGAAGCCCGAGGAAGACGATCCTCACAAACCCAAGGAGGAGGATATTTTGATAGGTTATGAAGGATACATGGAGGAGGACAAGCAACCGGATACCCGCACTACGGTCGCAAGCATTGGAGTGGTGGCAAAACCTACCAAGCTTAGGAGGACATCACGGATGTCTATAGGAGGGAAGCCTCCACGTCATACCCTCTCTCCACGGTCACCTTCTCCAAGGAAGGAACACTTTAGGAAGGAAGAGTGGAGAAAGAATAACAAATACTGGGATCCTCGGTCCGAATTGATCATGAACTGCACTGAGCATAATTCGGAGTTGATTTGTACTCTAACCTTTGAGATTGAGAAGTTGAGGAAGCTGATTGGGGAGCTTATCAAGAGAACGCCACCACCACCGAAGGAGTAATTCATCATCAGGTTTGGCATCCCCTTGGCTTGTTCCAAGCTTGGGGGAGTGTCGTGGTATCACAATCATTACCTTTTATCTTTTACCTTTTTAGTGGATTCATATCTTTGGTAGAGAGGTTATCTTATAGTTTGGTTTACATGTGGAAGTATCTCTCCTTTAGTTGATTCTCTATGTATCCCTTGGAGTGAGTTCCTTTATTGGAATATTAATGAGAAGTTCCATCTTTTACTTTTTGCACTTCTTATTTTAGTTTGCAATCTCTATTATATGATGGATCTTGTTGACTAGTATTGGCATCACTTTGGGAGCATCAAGTAAATCTAAATTGGTTTTAGCAAACCGAGTTCTAGTCAATAGCAACACTTTTCGAGGTTTGAAAGAAAAGAGAAAAAAAGATTACAGGTATTTTGTATCATTTATTTTCTTTCCTATTGGCCCATAAGCTTGGTATTCTTTATTTAAGATCTTTTGTGTCTTCAAGAAAGATTGCATGTTTGGCTTTATTACTCGTATGTTTGTTTGTTTCTTTCAACTCTCTTGCTTGCTACCCAGCCTTGCTAGCCAAAAACCTGTTTTGAGAAGGCTTACTTCTCATGTTTCCATTCCCTTTGAACCAAAACCTTTGCCACTTGTGTCCACCATATCGACCTAGTAGCTTTTGGTATTCCAAGCAAATTCTCAAGCTTCATCTATCTTTCGAATTAAAAAGTATTTTTTATGTGAAAACTAGTTAGTAAAGCTCTCACGAACTTGATGGCACGCCTTATTTCCTTGCCCCTAATAGACTTGAACCATTGTGTCATCGAAGTTGTATATTCTTGCATCTATACATTGGAATTAGCAGAACCGTGCTGTCACGGGGAACGCTTTCAACATTGCACTTGTACCTTGTACACAGTTGATATCGTGCTCTTTTGTCTGTAGATGTCAACGGTGTGAAATAAAGAGGGAACTTGTAAGTCCATGGAGTCTGTATTTTGTGTTAGAGAAACGCCTGGGCCGCTAGCCTAAGCCATGCCTAATCATGGTGGAAACTTGCAGCATCACCATAGTGAGCTATCTATGAAGCATCCTCAATGAAAAGCTATGAACATAGTACATAAAAAGATCGCTGAGATGCTCATTGTCTGCTTGCCTTGTCATTTTGGTTATGGGATAGCTCATGTACCATGTGCAAGGGGTACCCCGTTGGCGGTTCTCTATGATACGCATGTACTTACAATGACAAGAACTTACCGGTAACTGAAGTTGAGTAGCATGAGGAGTGGCCCTCATATTCAAGGGACATGAGATTGCCAACTTATATTTCGTCAAGCATATACTCCATCTTTGTGCACTTTAACCTAAATCATCTCAAGATGCCTATGATAGGGGCAATGAGGGCTCAAAGCTAGTAAGTACCATAATCTTTTGGAAGCTCTTTATGACTTGAAATCCCTGCTACCCTCTATGAAGGGACCTTTCTCCTATTTTCTAAGTTGAGTCAGTAAACCTACTTCCTCTCTATCTCCAGCAAGCATTTGAGTTGTTGTGTTTCAAGTATTCATACGGTGATTTATTCAATCATGTTCTCTATCGTCCTTGTTTGCACAAAACTCTTATCTATTGAGTATTACTTTGAAAGCCTTCATTGACAAAAAAAATTGAGCAGAGAGTGCTCCTATTATAAAACTTCTACAAAAAGATTTTTGTGAAACTGTTTGCCAGCTGCTCTTTGACCAAGAACAAGAGTTTGCCAATTCCAATTATGATTTATCTTTATGCATCTCTATTGTGACTCATGTACTTGTTGCAAGCTAAGTTATATAATGGTGAGTTGCTTTCTTCTATGAGTTGTGTAATGGTAAGTATGATGCTTCTTGTCCGTATTCTTTTATCGACACTTCACTCCATAAACATGTGTACATGTTTACTGAGCTTAGTTTTCGCTTGGGGACAAGCGAAGGTCTATGCTTGGGGAGAGTTGATACGTCCAATTTGCATCACCATTCTATATCATAATTTTCCTCTATTTATTGATATATGTCTTATTATGAGGTAATACTTATGTATTTTCCACTATTTTTGCATGTTGGACGATTCTTGGAGGATGGACTGCCGGAGTCTGGATTCTGATGGAAAAAGAGCTGTTTTGATGCAATTTTGCGAAGATCAGAAAAATACCAGAAAAATATGGGAAAATTATATTTTCCTAGAAGACAGAGGAAGCCAGAAGGGGAGGCGAAGAAGGGTCATAGGGGGCCCACACCCCCTAGGCATGGGCCCACCTTGCCCCACACCTAGGGCAGGTGTGGCCCACCTGGCCGGCCTCCGACTCTGCCCTATCGCCTTTATCTTCCTTACGGAACCGTAACACCAGGGGAGCGACCACAGATAGATTTTCGCCGCCTCTACAGGGCAGAAAACACCGAGAGAGAAAGATCTCTCTGGCAGACAGATTTCTACTAGGGGAATTCCTTCCCGGAGAGGGGAGGTCGTCATCATCATCCACACCATCATCACCACCAGCACCATCATCACCACTCCATCCCGCTGTAACAATTGTGTTGGATATTACTTTAGTTCTTAGGGGAAACTTTCTCGGTGTTAATTACTATTGTAGTTGATGCTTGTGAGTGGAACCATTGGATTATTATTTATGTTCATATTGTTATCCATCACCATATCATCTTTGATCTTGACCCATATGATGCATTGTGAGTAGTTCATTTAGTTCTTGAGGACATGGGAGAAGTCTTGTTGTTAGTAGCGGATTTGTGTTGAGTTATTATTCAATGGATAGTATTTAAGTTGTGGTGCTATTCTTCTAGTGGTGTCATGTGAATGTCGACTACATGATACTTCACCATTTATGGGCCTAGGGGAATGCATTGTGTATTTGGATACTAATTGTGGGGTTGCCGGAGTGATAGAAACCTGAACTCCCGTTAGGACAACTTTTCACAAGGGAGTGTAGGATCTCAGAGTTTAAGGTTGTGGTTAGGTTTATATCTTAATTACTTTCCTGTAGTTGTGGATGCTTGCAGGGGGTTTAATCACAAGTATGTATTAGTCCAAGTAAGTTCGGTACATTAGCACAGGTTCACCCACACAACACTTACAACACCAAAGAAGAGTACTTGGCTATTTGAAGCGAAAGCACTTGACAGAATTCCCATCTGTCCTCGAGAACGTTTGGTCCTTATAAGTATTTCCACCGGCTTGTCCTTTGCTAAGAAAGGATTGGGCCACTTGCTGCGTTTGTTCTTTGTCTTTATTACTTGCACTTTGTTTGGTTGCTTTATCAAAAAACCCCTAAAAATCCATTTGCTAAGTATTTGTAGAGAGTTCCTGCTACATACCATTAGTCAACACCTTCTGCTCCTCGTTGGGATCGACACTCCTATTTATCGAAAGTACTACGATACACCCCCTATACTTGTGGTTCATCATGTCTACACTTCTATCACCCACCACCCGGAACCGTGTTTGCCATAAGTGCTACCCTATCATGGTAAGTTTTGGTTGTCATGTCTGTTCATTTTCAATATCTGTCTTGGCTGGTAACTTATATGTTTTTGTGTTGATAACTTTCTGTTTGGTGTGATGATAACCTGTGTGTTATAGGGGTGGTAACATTTTTGTTTTAGGTTTTTGTGCTGGTGTGTAATATATGTGCAAGTTTTGATGTTATGTTGATAGTTTCTTTTGCATTATCTAATTTTAGCACAGCATTGGAAATGTGTTGAAACATCCCTAAAATCATGTTTCAAACTCATGCATATCATCCATGCATTCATGATCATATGAATTTCATTTCAAACAAATCATTTCAAAACAGAAGCATATATGCTTATAATTTCATGTAAGTTTGCTCTAGCCTTAATGCTATCTTCCAATGGGAAGAGCACTTGTTTTGTTCAGTAAGGTTTGAATTCAAACTTAGACACTTTCCAAAGCTTGAACAAAGTTTTCAAAACAAAAGGAGTAAATAAAACCAATATTATGCCTATTGTATATATCACTTAAAGGCTTGGTTTTATTTTTATTTTCATTTGATCAAAGTATTTTGAATAAACAGTAGTGTTTGACACACATTTGAGTGCAAGGGTTGCAGTATAAAAACCTAGAGAAGATTGGAATTCAAAATCATTTGAATTGGAGTTGAAATTCATTTCAGAAAAACCAAACAGAAAAAGAAAAAGGTTAAAAGGAAAAAAATAAGCTTCAGTCGAATCTGGCCCAACCGGCCCAGCTAAGCCCAGCAACCCCACCCCGCGAACCGTTTTCTTCACCCACACCCGCACCCGCCGAGTGACTGACAGACAGGACCCACTCCCCCTCTGTTTCTCTCGCTGACAGCCGCGGCCCACACGGCGTCGTCGTCTCCACCTCCCCCGCGACGTGTTCTTCCCCAAATCGCGTTGTGCATTTCCTGTTTGATTCGCTCGTCAATTCGCGTTGATTGCAGGAGTAAATCACGCCCCCGCCTGGCCTACTTAAACCCCCTCTGCCCCCTCTCCATTTCCCCCAGACTCCGAGCACAAAGCGCCCCCAGGCTGCCCGCAATCCTCCTCGCACCGCCGCAGACAGAGCTCACTCCGGCGACCGATTCCGGTGAGCCCCGTGTGCCCCTCTCCCTCTGGTTCTTGTAAACATCTTTGCCACTTCCTTGCGCACCTACTGACACTGTTGGTTCCTTCTATACCGCCCCAGGTCGTCGTCTTCGACAAGCACAGCAAGGTTCCGACGACGTCCTCAACTCCGGCGATTAAATTCGGTGAGCCCCTTGTTCCCCTCTGCCTCTGATTCACACGATCGTGCTCGCCGTAGTCTTGCGCATCTCCTGATGCCGTTTTTGCATGCTAGGGTGACCAGGAGCGTCGCCAACATCGTCGTCCACCTGAGCCCGACGCTGACAGCAACTCCGACGAGCCCGTGCAGCCGTGTCCGTGCGCCCCTTGCCAAGCCGTCGCCAGGTTGAGCATCAGTGCATCGCCATGATCTTGGTAAGCATCTCCGACGACCCCAGAGCCACCTGTAGTGCCGCGCGGCCGTAGGCAGAGCTCGCCGCCGCTAGTAGCCACCGCCAGCGCCGCCCAGCTATGGTCGTTTGATCCAGGACCGTTGGATCAGGATCCAGCGCGTGAAATTAGATCACTCATCGAAGCGTTACGAGTAGATCTGGGCCTTGCAGATTAAGTAGATCTAACAGCTCACATATGCGATCCTGAGCGAACCGGTACGCGCCAATCAGAGCGTGACGCGTGGCCAGGAATTAGATTTAAAAACAGAATTTGAATCTATTAGATGTTTGAATTTGTTTTAGCTATAACTTTTGATTCCCACGTTAGAATTTGACAAATTTTATATCATTGGAATCAGGAGAACAAGCCCTTTCTAATTATGCAATGTGTTTAATGTTTTGCTTCTGTTAAAATGGTTTTATATACAGAAACATGTGTAGGGCTAAATTGAGTATATGAATTGTTAGAGAAATGTTTTAAGGATTAAATAAATGTTGTTTGGCCAGTTTTTAACTTGTTTATGAACCATTACTGTACACTTGCTTTGTTGAGTTTTAAAAATCATCACATATCACATTGCATGCATTCATATATTTTTTTTTCTATATGTTTTGTATGTGAATTGTGGCTATGATTCTTTGTGTAGATTTGTGTGCCAATAGTGATTGTGATTGTGAGGAGTGTAGCTACTCTCCAAACTACCAAGGCAAGTGGTGCTTCATGATATTTTTATCCCTATGTTTTCTACTAAGCATTAGAAATATTTTGTTAGACTTGCATGTTATATTTTGCTTATATGACATGTTGGGAAATGCTAGTAGTTGTAGAATTGCTAGGAAATTTCTAAGTTAAGATGCTTATCTATGCCATGCTTAGCCTAGCTAGTAGCAACCAAGGGTAGTGAAATATACATGCTATGATGAAAATATTTCTAAGTCTTTGGACTTGTGTTTTGCCTAATAAAACAACTAAGTAAATGAAACACCTGGGTGGAATGGAAGGAATGGTTTATGTTGAGTGGTTACACAAGGCCCATTTCTATGGTTTACCTTGTGTATCTCACTTGTGGAAAGCCACCCAGGAACAAAGAGATTTTAGAGGCCAAATGTTAAGAAGCTTCTAGTGCAGGCACTTGGCAATATGGGCTCTGCCAGGATCACATAGGTTGCTAGAACTTAGCCATTTGGACAGTTGGTGGTAGTGGGATGATAGGTTGGAGCGCGTCCATTTGGTCTAAGGGAAGGCTTCTGAAAGGTCCTGTCTTGGTGAAAATCAAGGCTTGTGGGGAAAGTGCACAACCTCTGCAGATGGAAGAATCTAAGTACTTAGCCATGTCCCTGGAAAAAGGACAACTTGAGCATCAAGACATGGAAGCTATCAAGAATCTCCTCATCCCAATTTCTAAATAAAAACTTGTGGGTGAACAAGGGTGAAGGACCTCAATGTCTATTGGTGGTGCCTTGGGAAAAGTTTTGACAAATAAAAACTTAGTGATTTCAACTAATAGGCAAAATCTATTTTGAGCAAAGCAAGCCAAGATACACTTAGCCAAATTGCATATAGTATCTAGTCCACCAAAATTATACTAAGGTATCACTTGCCAATACTATTCTAATGTATTGACCCACTGTGGCTATAACTTGTGATGTTGCAGGTTACTCTGATGAGGATTAGGAGTCATGAGTCTACACTCAACATGTTTGCCTGTGGCACATGAAGATGAAGAGTTTTATTTGTTTACTTATTCAAACTCTTGTACTAGGCCTGTGGCCTTGGAGTTGTAAAGACTAAGTTTGTCTCTGGAATGACTGTAATAATGACCTTTGTTTCTATGTACTTCATCTTAAACTGTGGATGCTAGCATTGATCCAGGGACTAGCATTGCAATCACAGGGATCCTTTTCCTTTATAAAGGAGGGATATTACAGATGGTATCAGAGCACTGTGTTGCCTGTAGGATTATGACCCTAGGATTGGAAACCACTAAGGAAAAAAATTAACAACTTCTACACTTGTCTATTCTTCTCGTAAACTTTTCTAATCTTCTTTCTCATCTCTAATTGTAGATGAACTCCATCAACAAAGCCGTAAGGAAAGGACCACTCATGACAATGACTTTGGAGTGTGAGACAGGATTCCCCAAGGCTCTCAAGGACCTCATGGTTGCAATGGAAATACATGGTGCAACTGTGTACAAAGGCTTTCCTGTGATGGATGAAGGAGTTGAGTACTGGTGGGTGCAACTTCACTTGTATAAAAACAAGGAAGACAACCACAAGGAATCAGGATTCTGCATGTTCACCAATTCAGTGATGCACCCTACATTCTTTGACTTAGCAAGGGATGCAGCTTGGAAGACCATCAAAGAACTTGGTGAAAGAGTCAAGTGCAGAATGTTCAACATCCAAAATATCCTAAAAGAAGAGAAGAAACATACCCAAGAGTTGGAGGCTACCAACCAAACCTTAAGAGGAGACATTATAGACTTAGTGATGGAGTCATGTGAACAAGATAGACTGATTGCTTCTAGAAACATTGTGTTAGCCAACAGATCCAGTGAGAGGGGATTGTAAACGTAGTTCGTTAGTTGGACCACCACTTATCACCTTATTTTCTAAAGTTGTTTAAAATAAGTTGAACCTTGGTTGTTGTAATGGATCCATGTATGCCATGACTTGTGTGTTTTGATTTCCAAGGATATGTATGTGATGTTTTTCCTTGTGCTTTATCTTGAATTGTGTTGTTCTAACTTTTTCTATCTTATAAATAGATGCCTAATGTTACCATCAGCACTGTTGAGGAGTTCCAGGGAACTCGCTTTGGTCCTCATATTGTTGAGCTCACTACTTTGCTCAATCTCCCTCTTCCTACCATCATGGTGCTTCCCCTCACCAAGTTTGAGAGGAAAGACCTTTGGGGTTTCAAGGTCAATCAGCCCGGACGCCAGACTGAGCCTACCACGGAGGCTATCATCTTCAAGCTCATGCACGATGACAAGGAGAGAGGCCTTGAGGTAGTCATGCAGGATCTGATAGGATGTCTGCTAGGGAGACACTCTCGACAGGTTAGAGGTACTCACTTCCATGTCTTCGGTAGACGTGATGAGGATGGAGAGGCTATCGACTTCGAGGACACTTCGAGGGATACAGCTGAGCCGATTCGCCTATACCTCCAGGACTTAGAGGCTCTCATTAGGCACGTGGACACTGATAGGACCAACGTCATGCTCAACAATGACGAACTCCAGGTGCAGCTTTGTGAGAAGGACAAACTCTTCGCGGAGCAAGATGAGATAGTCAAGGAGATGGAGGCAAAGTTCGAGAGCCAGGACAGAAAGTTCAAGAGTCAGGAGAAGCGAGTCCAGGATAGGAACAAGAGGATTCAGGACATGACTGAAGAACTGCAGGCCAAGGACTTCGAGCTCGAGCAACAGCAGACGGTGATTGAGAGGCTTCGTTCTCAAAAGAGGTCTCTCAAAGCCAAAGTATAGACCTTGACCGCCAATGTTGAGGAATACAAGACTGCAATGGAGAATGCAGGTCTTACATTTATTGAGGAGGAGGTGGATGCCGAGGAGTAGATTTGACTACTCATTTATCATTTATTTATCATACTTTATTTGTGTCACAATGACCATCCAACATGTAGATGTCTTGTTACTGGTGTGTTTACTTTGCAAACTTGTCGTTTTCGTTGTTGAACTATTATTATTGTGATGCATGTTTTGTGATTGTTTATGTGATGTATTGTGCATGAAAGCATCTATGGGTATCTCATTCTTATCTCTATTGAACAAACCACAGATGCCTCCTCGTCGTTCCAATCCCAACCCCAACAACAACAACATCACTCCAGAAATGCAGCAAATGATGACAGCTCAGACTCAGCTGATGCAAATGATGACGACGTTCATCCAGAACCAAAACAACAACAACAACAACAACAACAACAACAATAACAACAACAACCCATCGGGTTTTGACATGCTTACCAGGTTCTTGAGATTGAGGCCAGCAAAGTTCTCAGGAACAACTGATCCCATGGTGGCCAATGATTGGCTATGCTCTGTGAACAAGGACTTGGTAACTGTGGGCTGTACTGATGCAGAAAAGGTCAGATTTGCAGCACATTTGCTGGAAGGACCAGCCGCCACATGGTGGGATAACTTCCAGATCACCACTCCCATAGAAGATGTGACATGGGCTATCTTTGAGGATGGCTTTCGCACTGCTCATATCTCATCTGGAGTGATGAGTCTGAAAAAGAAAGAGTTCCATAATCTGAAGCAGCGCCACCGCAGCGTGGCTGAATATATTGAGGAGTTCAACAATCTGGCGCGTTATGCACCGGATGAAGTTGACACTGATGCCAAGAGGAAGGAAAAGTTCCTTGAAGGGCTGAATGATGAGCTGAACTTGCAGCTATCAGTGGCCTATGTTCCCACATACCAGTCTCTTTGTGATAAGACTGCTATTTTGGAGAACAAAATGAAGCAAGTTGAAAGCAGGAAGAGAAAGCACTCGGACAAGCACGGCTCGGGATCGTCTCACAAAAGTTCCCATTATGATGATAATGGAAGCTCAGGATCCCACAAGCATGGGAAATTCAACAAGCACCACAACCACAACCACAACCACAACCTTCATCATGACAACAAGCATCATCGTAGTCATGACAATGACAAGTACAAGAACCACAAGGGTGTATATAAGAGCCACCATAGTGGTAGTGGAAGTGGCAGTGGAAGCCAGCCTGTCAAGAAGGACATTAGTCAGGTCGAGTGCTTCAAGTGCAAGAAGATGGGGCATTATGCAAATGAATGCCCAGAAAAGAAAGTTGAAGGACCCAACAAGCCCAACCCTTTTCAAAAGGGACAAGTGAACCACATCAATGTGGAGGAAATCTATGAGGAGCCTGATGCTGTTGCTGGTAAGTTCAGACTCAATTATATTCCAGCATTTGTTCTTTTTGATACTGGAGCATCGCATTCATTCATATCAAAAGCATTTGTTGATAGAAATGGGTTTCCAACTGAAAACATTGGGTGTCCAATAAAGGTTAGTTCTCCAGGTGGAGACATGATAGTAAGTCTTGGATGTCGGGATCTAGTAATAGAGTTTGGAAAGCATAAGTTTCCAGTGAGTCTGATAATCCTAGATTCCCAAGGACTGGACGTAATATTGGGAATGGATTGGATGGCTAAGTATGAAGGAGTACTAGATTGAGCTAATCGTACCGTTGCACTCACAACCCCGGAAAGAAAACGGATTAAATTCAAGTATAACTTTGAATCAGAAGGGAGTAAGCTAAATTCTCTTAAGGGGGTTAGCATAGACAATGTGCCAATTGTGAGTGAATATCCGGATGTGTTTCTGGAAGAATTGCCGGGAATGCCACCAGATAGAGATGTGGAGTTCCTTATTGATTTGCTACCAGCATCTGGACCAATAGCAAAGAGACCGTACAAGATGTCAGTTGATGAACTGAAAGAGCTCAAGAAACAACTTGGAGAGCAGTTGCAGAAAGGATTTATTCAACCAAGTTCTTCATCTTGGGGAGCCCCAGTTTTGTTTGTGGAAAAGAAGGATAGAATTCAAAGGTTATGCATAGATTACCGTTCACTCAATGAGGTGACTATCAAGAACAAATACCCTTTGCCTAGAATCAATGACTTGTTTGATCAGCTAGAAGGAGCTTGTGTGTTCTCAAAGATTGATCTTCGGTCAGGTTATTCCAATTCAAGATAAGGGAACAAGACATACCTAAGACAGCTTTCACCACAAGGTATGGATTGTATGAGTATACCGTGATGCCATTTGGTTTGACCAATGCTCCAGCATACTTTATGAATATGATGAACTAGGTGTTCATGGAATTCCTTGATAAGTTTGTTGTCGTATTCATCGATGACATTTTAGTCTACTCCAAGAGAAAAGAAGAGCATGAAGGACATTTGCGTTTGATACTTGAGAAGCTTAGAGAGCATAAACTGTATGCCAAATTCAGCAAGTGTGAATTTTGGCTAAATGAAGTTGGATTTCTTGGACACGTTGTGTCAGGAGATGGTGTAGCAGTTGATCCTGCTAAAGTTTCAGCTGTAACTGAATGGGAATCTCCCAAGTCAGTGAAAGAAGTTCGTAGTTTCCTTGGCTTAGCAGGTTACTACAGAAGGTTCATTGAGAATTTCTCCAAGGTAGCTAAGCCTATGACAGAATTGCTAAAGAAAGACAAGAAATTTTCTTGGTCTGAGGGATGTGAACTCAACTTCCAAGAATTGAAGAAGAGACTTGTGACAGCACCAGTCTTGTGTTTGCCAGATTTGGAAAAAGATTTCCATGTATATTGTGATGCATCTCATCATGGTTTGGGTGCAGTACTTATGCAAGACGGGAAAGTTGTGGCTTATGCCTCGAGGCAACTCAAAACTCATGAAGTGAACTACCCTACTCATGATTTGGAGTTAGCCTCTGTTGTCCATGCACTCAAAACATGGAGACATGATCTTTTGGGAAAGCGTTGTGAAGTGTTCACAGATCACAAGAGTTTGAAGTATATCTTCACCAGAAAGAAATTAATATGAGACAAAGAAGATGGCTAGAACTCATCAAGGACTATGACTTAAGTTTGCAATACCATCCCGGTAAAGCAAATGTTGTAGCGGATGCTTTAAGCCGTAAGGTTTTTGTGAATGGCCTTACCAAGGGAGAATTTCCCGATGATTTGTGCGCCCAATTTAGAGATCTCAGATTGGAAATTGTGCCTGAAGAACATCTCATGTCTTTGGATGTTCAACCCACTTTGTTGGACAAGATCAAAGAAGCCCATAAGATTGATAAGGAAATTGAAGAAATTAAGGAAAAGATTGGCAAAGGAAAAGCCAAAGGATTCCATGAAGATGAACAGGGTACTTTATGGCATGGGAAACGTATATGTGTTCCACAAGATCCGGAGCTTCGGAAACTGATTTTGCAAGAAGCACACAACTCTCCGTATTCCATTCATCCGGGTAACACCAAAATGTACATGGACATGAAGGAAAGATTTTGGTGGAATAATCTAAAGAAGGACATCGCCGAACATATTGCTTTGTGTGATGTGTGTAGTAGAGTGAAGGCGGAACATCAGAAACCAGCAGGTTTGCTTCAACCACTACCTATTCCTGATTGGAAGTGGGACAAGATTGGTATGGATTTCATTACCGGATTACCAAGGACCCGGTCAGGATACGATTCTATTTGGGTAGTAGTGGATCGCCTAACTAAAGTGGCTCATTTCATACTCGTGAAGACAACTTATACAAGTGCTAAGTTGGCCAAAATCTATATGAGTAGAATTGTATGTCTACATGGAGTGACCAAGAGTATTGTGTCTGATAGGGGAACTCAATTCACTTCCCATTTTTGGAGACAGCTACATGAGTCATTGGGAACGAGGTTGGAATTCAGTACTGCTTTTCATCCACAAACTGATGGACAGACAGAAAGGACTAATCAGATTCTTGAAGACATGTTGAGGGCATGTGCCCTAGACTATGGAGCCAGTTGGGATGAAAGTCTGCCTTACGCAGAATTTTCTTATAACAACAGCTATCAAGCCAGCATTGAGATGGCACCATTTGAGTTTCTCTACGGGATAAAATGTACCACCCCATTGTTATGGAATGGTGTGGGAGAAAGAAGTTTGTTCGGACCAGAACTTATCAAAGAGGCCGAAGAGAAGGTCAAGTTGGTTAAGGACAGATTGAAGATAGCACAGTCCCGACAGAAAAGCTACGCAGATCCTAAGCGTAGAGAGGTCACCTTCGAAGTTGGTGATAGAGCTTATCTTAGAGTGTCACCACTTCGTGGAGTGAAGAGGTTCGGAGTCAAAGGAAAGTTGGCCCCAAGATATGTTGGACCATTCAAGATTCTGAGTCATAAAGGAGAAGTTGCTTATGAAATTGAACTGCCAGAGTCTTTGTCAGCTGTTCATAATGTGTTTTATGTGAGTCAGCTTAAGAAATGTCATCCAGAAATGGAAGAAACTTCTTTGAAGGATACGATACCTTTGGAGGAGGTACAATTGGAAAGTGATCTCACTTATGAGGAGAAGCCTATCAAGATTCTTGAGACTGCAGAAAGAGTCAAACAGACTAAAACTATCAAGTTTTGCAAAGTGCAGTGGAACCATCATTCCGAAGAGGAAGCAACATGGGAAAGAGAAGATGATCTTTGGAAAGACCACCCTCACCTATTTGCTAACCAATCTGAATCTCGAGGGCGAGATTCACCTTAAGGGGGTTAGATTTGTAACATCCCTAAAATCATGTTTCAAACTCATGCATATCATCCATTCATTCATGATCATATGAATTTCGTTTCAAACAAATCATTTCAAAACAGAAGCATATATGCTTATAATTTCATGTAAGTTTGCTCTAGCCTTAATGCTATCTTCCAATGGGAAGAGCACTTGTTTTGTTCAGTAAGGTTTGAATTCAAACTTAGACACTTTCCAAAGCTTGAACAAAGTTTTCAAAACAAAAGGAGTAAATAAAACCAATATTATGCCTATTGTATATATCACTTAAAGGCTTGGTTTTATTTTTATTTTCATTTGATCAAAGTATTTTGAATAAACAGTAGTGTTTGACACACATTTGAGTGCAAGGGTTGCAGTATAAAAACCTAGAGAAGATTGGAATTCAAACTCATTTGAATTGGAGTTGAAATTCATTTCAGAAAAACCAAACAGAAAAAGAAAAGGTTAAAAGGAAATAAAATAAGCTTCAGTCGAATCTGGCCCAACCGGCCTAGCTAAGCCCAGCAACCCCACCCCGCGAACCGTTTTCTTCACCCACACCCGCACCCGCCGAGTGACTGACAGACAGGACCCCCTCCCCCTTTGTTTCTCTCGCAGACAGCCGCGGCCCACACGGCGTCGTCGTCTCCACCTCCCCCGCGACGTGTTCTTCCCCAAATTGCGCCGTGCGTTCCTGTTTGATTCGCTCGTCAATTCGCGTTTATTGCAGGAGTAGATCATGCCCCCGCCTGGCCTACTTAAACCCCCTCTGCCCCCTCTCCATTTCCCCCAGACTCCAAGCACAAAGCGCCCCCAGGCTGCCCGCAATCCTCCTCGCACCGCCGCAGACAGATCTCACTCCGGCGACCGATTCCGGTGAGCCCCGTGCGCCCCTCTCCCTCTGGTTCTTGCAAACAGCTTCGCCACTTCCTTGCGCACCTACTGACACCGTTGGTTCCTTCTATACCGCCCCAGGTCGTCGTCTTCGACAAGCACAGCAAGGTTCCGACGACGTCCTCAACTCCGGCGATTAAATTCGGTGAGCCCCTTGTTCCCCTCTGCCTCTGATTCACACGATCGTGCTCGCCGTAGTCTTGCGCATATCCTGATGCCGTTTGTGCATGCTAGGGTGACCAGGAGCATTGCCAACGTCGTCGTCCACCTGAGCCCGACGCTGACAGCAACTCCGACGAGCCCGTGCAGCCGTGTCTGTGCGCCCCTTGCCAAGACGTCGCCAGGTTGAGTATCAGTGCATCGCCATGATCTTGGTAAGCATCTTCAACGACCCCAGAGCCACCTGTAGCGCCGCGCCGCCGTAGGCAGAGCTCGTCGCCGCCAGTAGCCACCGCCAGCGCCGCCCAGCTATGGTCGTTTGATCCAGGACCGTTGGATCTGGATCCAGCGCGTGAAATTAGATCACTTATCGAAGCGTTACGAGTAGATCTGGGCCATGCAGATTAAGTAGATATAACGGCTCACAGACGCGATCCTGAGCAAACCGGTACGCGCCAATCAGAGCGTGACGCGTGGCCAGGAATTAGATTTAAAAACAAAATTTGAATCTATTAGATGTTTGAATTTGTTTTAGCTATAACTTTTGATTCCCACGTTAGAATTTGACAAATTTTATATCATTGGAATCATAAGAACAAGCCCTTTCTAATTATGCAATGTGTTTAATGTTTTGCTTCTGTTAAAATGGTTTTATATACAGAAACATGTGTAGGGCTAAATTGAGTATATGAATTGTTAGAGAAATGTTTTAAGGATTAAATAAATGTTGTTTGGCAAGTTTTTAACTTGTTTATGAACCAGTACTGTCCACTTGCTTTGTTGAGTTTTAAAAATCATCACATATCATATTGCATGCATTCATATATTTTTGTTTCTATATGTTTTGTATGTGAATTGTGGCTATGATTCTTTGTGTAGATTTTGGTGCCAATAGTGATTGTGATTGTTAGGAGTGTAGATACTCTCCAAACTACCAAGGCAAGTGGTGCTTCATGATATTTTTATCCCTATGTTTTCTACTAAGCATTAGAAATATTTTGTTAGACTTGCATGTTATATTTTGCTTATATGCCATGTTGGGAAATCCTAGTAGTTGTAGAATTGCTAGGAAATTTCTAAGTTAAGATGCTTATCTATGCCATGCTTAGCCTAGCTAGTAGCAACCAAGGGTAGTGAAATATACATGCTATGATGAAAATATTTCTAAGTCTTTGGACTTGTGTTTTGCCTAATAAAACAACTAAGTAAATGAAACACCTGGGTGGAATGGAAGGAATGGTTTATGTTGAGTGGTTACACAAGGCCCATTTCTATGGTTTACCTTGTGTATCTCACTTGTGGAAAGCCACCCAGGAACAAAGAGATTTTAGAGGCCAAATGTTAAGAAGCTTCTAGTGCAGCCACTTGGCAATATGGGCTCTGCCAGGATCACATAGGTTGCTAGAACTTAGCCATTTGGACAGTTGGTGGTAGTGGGATGATAGGTTGGAGCGCGTCCATTTGGTCTAAGGGAAGGCTTCTGAAAGGTCCTGTCTTGGTGAAAATCAAGGCTTGTGGGGAAAGTGCACAACCTCTGCAGATGGAAGAATCTAAGTACTTAGCCATGTCCCTGGAAAAAGGACAACTTGAGCATCAAGACATGGAAGATATCAAGAATCTCCTCATCCCAATTTCTAAGTAAAAACTTGTGGGTGAACATGGGTGAAGGACCTCAATGTCTATTGGTGGTGCCTTGGGAAAAGTTTTGACAAAGAAAAACTTAGTGATTTCAACTAATAGGCAAAATCTATTTTGAGCAAAGCAAGCCAAGCTACACTTAGACAAATTGCATATAGTATCTAGTCCACCAAAATTATACTAAGGTATCACTTGCCAATACTATTCCAATGTATTGACCCACTGTGGCTGTAACTTGTGATGTTGAAGGTTACTCTGATGAGGATTAGGAGTCATGAGTCTACACTCAACATGTTTGCCTGTGGCACATGAAGATGAATACTTTTATTTATTTACTTATTCAAACTCTTGTACTAGGCCTGTGGCCTTGGAGTTGTAAAGACTATGTTTGTCTCTGGAATGACTGTAATAATGACCTTTGTTTCTGTGTACTTCATCTTAAACTGTGGATGCTAGCATTGATCCAGGGACTAGCATTGCAATCACAGGGATCCTTTTCCTTTATAAAGGAGGGATCTTACATGTGTCCAAGTTCTAGTGGTGCAAGTTTGTTGCTGACCAGCTACATGAGGAGCTTTCTAGTGGTAGTTATACGCAGGCTTGCCTTTTTCTCTTACAGGTACACATTGCTGTTTTTGTATTGTGTGAATATTACTTTCTATATTGAAATTTGTTTTATGTTTTAGTTAGTGTATTTATTGTATTATTTTTGGTTTTTAATTTTTTTTTCTTGAAGCTGTTTTATGTTGACTCACTTGATGTTCGTGGGTTGGATATTGATTTATCGGAAGGGCGGTATGCTGTGAACATATGGTCAAGAGAGTTAATTGATGAAGTGTTGATTGTTGATCTGCAAAATGATGGAAATGCATATGGAAAGCTGGAGGTGTGTAATACATTTTGTAGCATATGTGTTTTTATGTTGTGGATAACTTTTTAGGTTTAAGTGTTGGTAACATGTTATATGTCTGTTTGATTACATTGAGTATAAACAGTGGGTAACTTATGTGTTTATTGGGTGGTAACATGTAGGTTATAATGTGATTAAGGTGGTTAATATGTAGAAAACTGGTTGATCACATTTGTTAATTCTGTATTTGTTTCTTTGTGTAGTTGAAGCCTCAGTATGGCATGAGCTTTGGACTTTTTGCTGGTGCGCAAGGGTTTAACAAATGGTTTGACACTTGTGCAAACCCTAGTTTTTCAAATGAGTTGAGATTTTTGGGATTTTGATATTGTACTTATCTTTTTATTGTCATGTTACTTTTGTTTGCTTTTTGTTTTGTTAATGTTCTTGTTGTTTCTTTTCTTTTTATTTGTGTAGCAAAAGTCACTGATAGCAAATCTTGTTGGCAGTTTTGCATCTGGTATTTTTGGGCTAATGAGTACCCTTGTGCAAGGCTTGACGGTGATGCAAGGTAATGCTGGTGCTGAAATGGCGAAATAATTTACTTCATAGATTGGTGGTCAACTTGCAACATAACCCATGGGAGGAATCTTCATGGGTGGAGCTAGCTCAAGTGGTGCTCGTGGTGGTAGCTCAGGTGGTGCCCGTGGTGCTACCTCAAGTGGTTTCCGTGGAGCTAGGCTTACTCGTTCTATCACTCGTGGAAGGAATGTTCCACGCACTAATAAACTCTTGTCTCCTATTCTTCCTAGTGATAATACAATTCTGCAGCATTCAGACAGCAGTAGTTCTGACAGCAGTGGAGACGACGATGTTGAACGGCATGTCCATGCGGACAGGAAGGGTAAGGGTGTGGTTGGTGGCCGTGCGGGTGGTTCTTCCAATGTCCAACTATCTTTGACTTTCCCAGATTCCAATGAAGAGCAGAATAAGTGTCACATCCCAAGATTTTGGAAATTGGGACTAGAATTTTTTTTGCATTTGCATGACATTCACGAGAATTGCATTGCATATTTGCATCAAGAAAAATCCCTAAATATAAATAAAGTACTAAAACCCTAAATAGTATATGCCACTTTGTTCCTAAAGGGAATTAAATTGGCTTTATAAAAACCCATTGTTGCTAAGACATTGATTATTGATAATGATAGCCTAAAAAGATCCAATTAATATTACAAAATTTTAGAAACAAAATTGAGCTCATTTGAAGCTATTATGAAAAAGTTATGGAATAAATACAAACACATAAAGATATAAATAAAATGAAATATATAAGGATTTATAAATCCACTACTTTCAAACTAGTAAAAATATTACAATTATAATCCTACAATGATCTATTCGTTTCTTCAAATCCAAATTCCTTTGGTGAGAAGGTAGGACTAATGATTCCTCACAACTTTCATGTTGTAAGTTTTTCAATTTGACCTACGGATTTGTATCTCTAACTCAGATCTATTTCGTGTCTATTGTGAGCCAAAATCGGGTAAATCTCCTCTCCTAGCCACTGTATCTCATCCCGACGGTCAAGATTAGAGCTTATCAACGAAGGGGTACGAGCCAACCAGATCTCGCCACGTGTCAACGTCAGGTCAGCCCCGTGTCCCAGTTAGCATAGAATATTCCCATGGAATATTCCCTGTAGATTTGAAATTGAATTTAATTTGCAGAGAATTGTGTAAACTTGCAAAAATCATATAAAAAGATTCATAGATCCAAAAATGGCAAATAATATATCAATGGATTCAGAAAAACGTGTAGAATATTAATATGGCATTAGATCCAACCTTAACAGTATTCATTTACTGCAGTAATTTAATTAGTTTTAATGGTCCTTTAGGTTAATAAATTCATAGGAAATTATCTGTAACTCCAAAAAATATGAACAATATATCAACTTGAAGCTACTATAATGTAGATTAATAATATATGGTTGGATCCAGCCTTTGCAGACTATTTACCCCGTAGTTATTTAATTAGTTTTAATGTGGTTAGAAATCATTAAATTCATAGTAAATTATTTGCATATCACAAAAATATAAATAATATACCTATGGAAAGCTGGTTCCATGTAGATCATCAATATGCAAACGGTTCAGGCAAATAAAATAAGGTTTCACAGCAATTAAATAAATAGTTTAATGGCTTATTTAGAGTATTAAAATCATTGTAATTCGAGTGCTGCTCAGAAAATTACAAATAATATGTCCCTGAAATCACAATTCCGTGGAGATTACAGATACATAATTTTAGTTTGATTTTTAGGCAACAGAAACTGTATAAATGATTTAAAACCCATTAAATACTATTTAAATCATACAAAAATATCTATAACTCTGATTAGGGTGAATCCAATGCCTACTGGTCCGTATTAACGTCCTCTATCCAGTAAACCCAAGAAACAAATTTCATTCGACAGTTAGAATAGGCGTTACAACAGAACTATTAAAAACACTATATTGGTAAGTAATTATTAATAACAAGTACTCCATTGCATTAACTGGTCTCTTGCATGCATCATATACTTCAGTATTGTTTAGAGAACTAAAGTAACAACCATTGTGACTTAATAAATTGTCATGCATGCATTTGTTGCATTTGTTTGATCTCTATGTGCTATTATTTATGTTGTATGCAATTGTTTGCTCGATAGATTGCGAGGAGTGCAACGTGTGTGATTGCAACGAGTGTTTGAACGAATTCACCAACTTTGAAGGCAAGTAGATGCTACTTTGTTCATGTTGTTGTCCTACTATTTTTAATACATTGTCGTGTATTTTGTAGATGCATGTGTAGGAAATTACTATCGCTATGTTATGTCCTATTATGTGGTAGGGTTTCCTGTAGATGAGACACCGTTGGTAGATGTGCTTAGCCATGCTATGGTGAACGGGGGCTGGGTTACATTACTGAAAGTTGTTTCTAAATGTGTTGGT
Organism: Avena sativa; assembly: GCA_916181665.1. Taxonomy (NCBI): domain Eukaryota; kingdom Viridiplantae; phylum Streptophyta; class Magnoliopsida; order Poales; family Poaceae; genus Avena; species Avena sativa. Next base: position 20,310,837 of record OV702282.1, on the reverse strand, counting down.
TTGCGAAAACTAAAAACAACTTAATCAATGAATCTCCTGGGTGTGACGGGATTGATAAATTTTGGTGGTATCATTGCGGAAAGGCACCCGGGTATCAAGATAAAATGATTGGCTTCTTTATTTTGTAGCTTAACGTGTACAAACATGTGCCAATAATGAAATGGGCGGTTGATTGGACTCAGTAGGTTGTGGTAACTCGAACCCACGTATCCAAAGATGTAGAATTTTGGTAGGTTGGACCGGTGTGTGTCGGGTTTGGGAAGCTACTTCCCAAACGGTCCCTTCTTGGACTTATCCCTATCATCATCCAATATGAGAGTGGTGGTACGAGCTGGGCTGGCCAAGTCTCATGGATAAAGTGTACTAACCCCTGCAGGGTGTATAAACTAATAGATTAGCCATGTCCCTGGTTATGGACATCTGAGTTGCTTGATATTGATTTCATGACATGTTTCTCGCTCATTCTAATTCCCTAATTGCTTTAATGTTGATGGGATAACTTAATTGGGATCTTTTCAAAGAAAATCAAAACTGTTTATGAAAGTAGGACAAAGGTATTTGCAAATGCAAGCTAGCTACAGCTCCACTTGCCAAATATGCATGTAGATGTTAGCTCTATTGTATCCTTTAATAGCTCTACTTGCCATACATTCCAAGTATTGACCCTTAGGGGCTGCTATGTTTTATGTTGCAGGTTATTATTCCGATTCTGAGTGATCGACTAGGTTGCGATACTCCACTCAACATTTGTTCGCTTGTGGGCAATTGAAGATGGAGTCTACATTATACTATTGCTTTTGTATGCTACTTGATATTGATCTAGCCTTGAGCTAAGCCCTTATTGTAATAATTGCAAAGTCTGGATCAATTCGTTATTTATGATGCACTGTTAAATTCTTTGGTATTCATCTGTACTGTGTGTGCCAGTGAACTGATCCATGCATTGGCACTATACACATGAACTCAGCCTTATCAGGGGAGGGTGTTACAGGATGGTATTAGAGCAGTGCATTGACTGTAGGATCGTGACCTAGGTTTGGAATAGGAAAGCCATATGAAATTATAAACCCTATTTGATTCTATCTATTGTCTTCTTACACTTCTTTCTAGTATCTCTTATCATTTCAATTCTCATACTCTTCTCTTTTATGATATAGAAGGAAGGCTCTCCCTAGCAATGAACTCATAACTTTATACTTATTAGATTCTTGTAATCCTTCATCTATCTTTTCTAATCTCATCTTATTCAAACTTATAGATGAACACTTGTGCAAGATTACACCATATAGTTTTGATATGATCTCGTTTAGATATAGCAATCGATTGTTGTAAGAACTTGTTTGATAGTTGATTTATTATGTTTAGGTTGTGCTATTTGATACCTTAAAGTTCCAGAATATTTTTGTGAGATTCCATAATATGTTAATGGTTTTGATTAGAAATTCGTGATATTTTCGCTGCAGTTTTCTGCTAAACCATCTGTACTGTATGATTTTTCATATTTTTTGGTAACTGGGAAAAATCTGAAAAAATAGGATTTGGTGCTAAACTTCCTGTATTATATGTACAAAAATTGGCTAAAATTCCTGATGAGTTTAAGGTACCCAGAAAAATTCGTGAACACTGTTGTAGTTTCAGGACAGACTCTGTCCATTGCTTTTATGATTGTAGGTTCACCCCCAAACGAATAGTAGTCAATGGAAAACTATTTTGTGGATGGTATGCCACTAAAACAAAACTTCTGGAACATAAACAAAACTATTTTTGGAATGAGTGTTGTTTGTGTTGATTGTGTGTTTTGTGCTAATTGTTTGCTTCATATAGTTATGGGTAGTACTACTTCTCTAGTCTTTCTATCTATAAACTCATCTATGCTACCCAAAACAAATCCCACCATTAGACCATAGAGATTGGAGCACATAAAATTTCCCACTATCTAGATTATATTGGATTCTCATGACATAGTAGTAATAGTAGGCATAGACTGGATGGTTAAATAAGAAGCTCGGATAGTTGGTGCATAACTTGATAGTACACTCACAATCCTAGAGGGAGGAACAAGATATTGTTTATCAGCCTTGGATATGCCAAGTTTAATTTTCTTATGGGGGTTAGCCTCGATAGCAACACCCACACCTTGCTAGCCATTCCGAATCTCGGGACGAGATTCATCTTAAGGGGGGTAGTCTGTCACATCCCAAGATTTTGGAAATTGGGACTAGAAAAAAAATTGCATTTGCATGACATTCACGAGAATTGCATTGCATATTTGCATCAAGAAAAATCCCTAAATATAAATAAAGTACTAAAACCCTAAATAGTATATGCCACTTTGTTCCTAAAGGGAATTAAATTGGCTTTATAAAAACCCATTGTTGCTAAGACATTGATTATTGATAATGATAGCCTAACAGGATCCAATTAATATTACAAAATTTTAGAAACAAAATTGAGCTCATTTGAAGCTATTATGAAAAAGTTATGGAATAAATACAAACACATAAAGATATAAATAAAATGAAATATATAAGGATTTATAAATCCACTACTTTCAAACTAGTAAAAATATTACAATTATAATCCTACAATGATCTATTCGATTTTAGAAAATTTTAGAAACAAGAATCGTGTCATTTGGAGTTCGCATGCAAAAGTTATGAGGAAAACACATAAATAGAAAATAGAAAAAGAGAAAAAAAAAAGAAAAAAACTAATGGGCTGGCCAAGCCAGCCGGCGGCCCAGCTACCAGACCGAACCAGCCAGCCACGCGCGTACGGGATGCCTTGTTTGCTTTAATTTCCGTGCGAATCAGTTTTTCTCAAACCTATCTCTATTCGAACTCTTATATCTTTTTATCTATAACTCTGAATCGACTTCCGTTTGTTTCTACTTGTTCCCTACTCCAAGACCTATTTCTACCCTATCCTAAAACTCCATATAAACCCATGGAGCCACAGCTGTATGAGTTTCCCTTCTCGAAATTCCGAATCTACACATGCACGAATCTTATTTCGCTTATTAACCCATCTAGACTTCGTCGTTTGCCTTCGGCCAAAAACGAAAGTTGTAGATCTCGTCGAAATATTTCAATCCCGACAAGCCTCACCTCTTTTCATCCACCATAGCCGAATAATTTCGCATCGCAATATTTCAGATATGACGGTGTAAATCCAAGATCTACTCGCGCTCGTTTCTTCAAATCCAAATTCCTTTGGTGAGAAGGTAGGACTAATGATTCCTCACAACTTTCATGTTGTAAGTTTTTCAATTTGACCTACGGATTTGTATCTCTAACTCAAATCTATTTCGTGTCTATTGTGAGCCAAAATCGGGTCAATCTCCTCTCCTAGCCACTGTATCTCATCCCGACGGTCAAGATTAGAGCTTATCAACGAAGGGGTACGAGCCAACCAGATCTCGCCACGTGTCAACGTCAGGTCAGCCCCGTGTCCCAGTTAGCATAGAATATTCCCATGGAATATTCCCTGTAGATTTGAAATTGAATTTAATTTGCAGAGAATTGTGTAAACTTGCAAAAATCATATAAAAAGATTCATAGATCCAAAAATGGCAAATAATATATCAATGGATTCAGAAAAACGTGTAGAATATTAATATGGCATTAGATCCAACCTTAACAGTATTCATTTACTGCAGTAATTTAATTAGTTTTAATGGTCCTTTAGGTTAATAAATTCATAGGAAATTATCTGTAACTCCAAAAAATATGAACAATATATCAACTTGAAGCTACTATAATGTAGATTAATAATATATGGTTGGATCCAGCCTTTGCAGACTATTTACCCCGTAGTTATTTAATTAGTTTTAATGTCGTTAGAAATCATTAAATTCATAGTAAATTATTTGCATATCACAAAAATATAAATAATATACCTATGGAAAGCTGGTTCCATGTAGATCATCAATATGCAAACGGTTCAGGCAAATAAAATAAGGTTTCACAGCAATTAAATAAATAGTTTAATGGCTTATTTAGAGTATTAAAATCATTGTAATTCGAGTGCTGCTCAGAAAATTACAAATAATATGTCCCTGAAATCACAATTCCGTGGAGATTACAGATACATAATTTTAGTTTGATTTGTAGGCAACAGAAACTGTATAAATGATTTAAAACCCATTAAATACTATTTAAATCATACAAAAATATCTATAACTCCGATTAGGGTGAATCCAATGCCTACTGGTCCGTATTAACGTCCTCTATCCAGTAAACCCAAGAAACAAATTTCATTTGACAGATAGAATAGGCGTTACAATAGAACTATTAAAAACCCTATATTGGTAAGTAATTATTAATAACAAGTACTCCATTGCATTAACTGGTCTCTTGCATGCATCATATACTTCAGTATTGTTTTGAGAACTAAAGTAACAACCATTGTGACTTATTAAATTGTCATGCATGCATTTGTTGCATTTGTTTGATCTCTATGTGTTATTGTTTATGTTGTATGCAATTGTTTGCTTGATAGATTACGAGGAGTGCAACGTGTGTGATTGCAACGAGTGTTTGAACGACTTCACCAAATATCAAGGAAAGTAGATGCTACTTTGTTCATGTTGTTGTCCTACTATTTTTAATGCATTGTCGTGTATTTTGTAGATGCATGTGTAGAAAATTACTATCGTTGTGCTATGTCCTATTATGTGGTAGGGTTTCCTATAGATGAGCCACCGTTGGTAGATGTGCTTAGCATGCTATGGTGAATGGGGGCTGGGTTATATCACTGAAAGTTGTTTCTAAATGTGTTGGTTTGCGAAAACTAAAAACAACTTAATCAATGAATCTCCTGGGTGTGATGGGATTGACAAATTTTGGTGGTATCATTGCGGAAAGGCACCCAGGTATCAAGAGAAAATGATTGGCTTCTTTATCTTGTAGCTTACGTGTACAACCATGTGCCAATAATGAAATAGGCGGCTGATTGGACTCAGTAGGTTGTGGTAACTCAAACCCACGTATCCAAACATGTAGAATTTTGGTAGGTTGGACCGGTGCGTGTCGGGTTTGGGGAGCTACTTCCCGAACGGTCCTTCTTGGACTTCTCCCTATCATCACCCAATATGAGAGTGGTGGTACGAGCTGGGCAGGCCAAGTCACATGGGTAAAGTTTACTAACCCCTGCAGGGTGTATAAACTAATCGATTAGCCGTGTCCCCGGTTATGGACATCTGAGTTGCTTGATATTGATTTCATGGCATGTTTCTCGCTCATTCTAATTTCCTAATTGCTTTAATGTTGATGGGATAACTTAATTGGGATCTTTTCAAAGAAAATCAAAACTGTTTATGAAAGTAGGACAAAGGTATTTGCAAATGCAAGCTAGCCATAGCTCCACTTGCCAAATATGCATGTAGATGTTAGCTCTATTGTCTCCTTTAATAGCTCTACTTGCCATACATTCCAAGTATTGACCCTTCGGGGCTGCTACGTTTTATGTTGCAGGTTATTATTCCGATTCTGAGTGATCGACTAGGTTGCGATACTCCACTCAACATTTGTTCGCTTGTGGGCAATTGAAGATGGAGTCTACTTTATACTATTGCTTCTGTATGCTACTTGATATTGAGCTAGCCTTGAGCTAAGCCCTTATTGTAATAATTGCAAAGTCTGGATCAATTCGTTATTTATGATGCACTGTTAAATTCTTTGGTATTCATCTGTACTGTGTGTGCCAGTGAATTGATCCAGGGATTGGCACTATACACATGAACTCAGCCTTATCAGGCGAGGGTGTTACAGTCCAGGAGCAAGATCACCTGATGATCGTCATATGTCACCACCTGAATCTAGGTCACCTGTTGTAGATCGTATCTCACCCGTAAACCAGGTGACTGATACTCCTGTTGCTACTGTCGTGGGTGGATAGCAACAAACCCCTATGCGTATGTATGAAAGGTCTAGGAAGTAGAAGTCATGTCCGGTTGAGGATGTTGATAATGTGATCAATTCACGTACTATTGAGGAGGTTGATAATGAGATCAAGTCTCTTGTCTGGAAAGAGATGGGCCTTACTCCTGCCATGATGCGGTCTGTTGTTTCTGGGAGGTATGATCAGGCATAATTATTTATCTCAGTCATTTATGTATTTTTTTGTTAATCACTAGATAACTTTACTACCTTAGTGTTGATAACTGTATCATATTTCATCCGGTAACTTGTTCATGTTTATGTGGGTAACCTTTCTGTTTTATGTTTATTATGTTTATATTGATAACTTTATATTGATAACTATATCATATTTCATCTGATAACTTCTTTATGTTTATACTCATAACTGTAGCCTCTCACATGATAACTTCTTTATGTTTATACCGATAACTGTAGCATTTCTCACATGATAACTTCTTTATGTTTATGTTGATAACTGTAGCATTTCTCACTTGATAACTTCTTTATGTTTATTTATGCCAGTCATTTTTCTTTTTTTAATTGTTAATCACTAGATAACTGTAGTATATTTCATCTGATAAGTTATTTATGTTCATGTTGGTAAGTTGTCTTTTTTAATTATGTTCTGATTTTTTGTTTTTTGTTGGCAATTATTTATACAGCAAGAAAGCATCGAAGAAGACATCTCTGCTAGCTACAAGGTCTTCACCCCGGCTGGCAAAACAGCGTTCTGCAGATGGAGGCACATCTATTATAGATGTTGATGGATCCTCTCCTATTCCTTCACCTACTCGTGTTGAAGGACATTCTAATGTTGTTGCAACTCCTGATGTCATGGACGCACCTGCTGTGAATCTTGAAGAGGTTATATCTGGTGGATAAACATGTGACAAGGGTGTTGCTACTAAAGATCTTGCTATGACGAGCGCACCTGCTACAGTTGTAGTAGGATTATCTGTCGATGTGACAATGGATGTAGCTCAACCATACTCCGGAGCTCCATTGATTAAGCAAACCATTGATCAGCCTCTTAGCAGTAGCGTTGTAAATATCATAGCAAACGAGACGGAGAACATCACGGAAGTTGCTGCTGCCACCAGAGATGCCCCCCAGGTTGATGCTAATGTTCATGCAGGTGGTTATGTTTGTCCTGATGGTGTTGTTCTTGTTCCCGCGTCATCGCTGTTCACCAACCTTGCAACAGCTGCTACTTCTGTTGATGTTGCTACAAGTCCTATTGTCTACTCGCTTGGAGATCCATCAACCCAGGGTGAGAGTAAAAATGAGCCTTCTGTCTTGGATGATAGTACCCAAGAAGATGTACAACCTATTTTATCTGCTCCTTTGGTTCCTGCGTCAAGTCTTTTCAACTCCCCTATTAGCAGGCAGTCCAGTGTGCTCGATACATCTGCTGGTCCTTCACCACTTGTTAGTGGTGATGGAAGTTCTGAAGCTGAAGTCACCGTTATCAAGAAAGAAAAATTGGTTGCTCCTGATGGAAAGTTGAGTCTTGCTGCTGGGCTACCATTACATGTTTATAAGGATGTTGTGTCGTTATGTGTGCCTGCTGCGGATCCTCCTATTGCTCCTACTGCTGGTTCCCATGCACAACCTGCTCCTACTGTTGGTGCCTCTATGCATCCTGCTCCTACTGCTAGTGCACCTGCGCAGCCTGCTCCTGCTCAGCCTGATCTTCGTATTGTTGCACAAGGTGATTCTAATGTTGTGCCTGTTTCTCATCACATTTCTGCTGATCCGGGTGATTTATTCCATGTTTTTGAAGCAGAAGATGTTCTTCCTTTGTCTTGGACACCTTCTGCTAGCACTGGTACACACCTTTAGCCTGATAACTTTATGTATATTCCCTGGATCACTTTTATATATTAGTGCTGATAACTGTAACTTTTTTATGTTGGTAACCTACACTGTTTTTTGTTTTTCAAATGTTTTAAATGCTTGCAACTTAATTATATGTTTGTCTTATATGCTTTTTTATAATGTAAAACTATATTCTTTTAATGATGTTTTATTTCATAGTGTATCATGTGTTTTTATCATGATTGTGCATTTTTTGTTTGTGTTGATAACTTTATATATATGCCCTTGATCACTTTTATATACCAATGCTGATAACTTTAGTTCATTTATGTTGGTAACTTACACTGTTTTTATGCTGATAACTTCAGTATTAACATGTTTTCTTTGTTGGAAGCATGTAACAGAGTATATGACATTAACAATATTTTTTGTTTTGTCCCTTTTTCTTCTTGTCTTTCTTTTGGGACATATTCTATGCAGCTATTATGTAACATTCCAAAAATATTAAACTAGAGTCATCAAACTCTAATCTCCAAAATTAGGGTTAACAAAAACTTTTCTAAATAAAAATAGGAAAGCATGCATGTGTGTATGCATTCCAATTTGGATTCTTTTGAATTGCCTTGTTTATGTGTTTCTTTGCTAGTAAAGGTATTCTTAGGTGAAATAAACATCATCTAAACAATCCCCACACTTTTCCCAAAGACAAATAAATCAAAACAAACAAAATAAGGGAATGGTCATTTTGGCCAATTTAACTCCCATGCCTACTTTGGTTGTCTCTAACTTTCAAAACTTAATAGAAACTTGTTTGGATCTTTGCACCCCTTGATAGTACTCATAACAAAGTACCAAGGCCCACTTTGTGATCATCCAAAAACATTTGAATGCATAGTTTAAAGGATAGTTCAAAATTGAATCTTTATCATAAGGGAAGATCCCACTTTTTCAAAAACCAATCAAACAAGCTCAACTTTCAAAACCCAAGCATCCACAGACTCACCAGCACCTGCCTAGCACACCCACCAAAAATCTTTTCAAAATTCAAAACTTGAGTTCTTGCGTCCATTTCATCAAACACCTTGCTGATGCAAATTAATCAAATCCTAAACACTATTGTGAGCAGTGATTTGGGCCTAACTTGTTCCCTCTCTAGCTCACATCAACCTCAGTAGATCATCTAGCAAACTTAACTAAGCCCTAGCCCCACTGTAAGCTTGGCAATGTCATCAATGGTGAACAGCCGAAGCCACCCATGTCACCCCAGTGTGGACAACAAGCTAGGAGAAGAACTAGCTGTGCCAACCTTGTCTGGGAGGTATCCCATGCCTCACCGCCCCCTCTCGACCAGCCCTGCCTCGCAGACAACGACCAAAACCGCCAGGAACGCCGCGCCCGTGCCTCTATCAACCATGCCGAGCATGCGCCAGAGATCCACCCTCTACACACGCCCACAGACCGCGCGCCGCCCTCGCCGCGTGCATACGCGATCACCACCGTCCCAGGAGACCGCCAAACATCCCTGTTCGCCGCCCCATGCCTCAAAGCCACTGCTCGCCGTCGAAGACGCCGTCTCTGTCGCGCAGAGCATCGCACGTTCCAGACCGTTTTCCACCGCCCCTACAAGCGCATTAAAGCCATAGAGCATCGCCAGGAGACCACCGATCGATCGCCACCGCCGGCCATGCCTCTAGCAGCCCGTAGCCATATCGCCACCGTCGCCTGCCCATCCCATTCGGTCTCGTCGTCGAGACTATAAATAGAGGACTCCCCCGCTCAAACTATTCACACCATTCTACTCCCCTCTCCTCACTGATCGTTCCATCTCGTTCCCGGAGCAAGGTGAGCAGCATATCGCCAGAATTACGCCGGAGCAGGCCGCCTCTGGAGAAGAAGGGCGCCGTCGATTTAGTCCACCCCAGGAGAAGCTGCCGGTACCAGGAGGTTCGCCGTCGTCGACTTCGTCGTTCGCCCGCCTCGCCGACCCTCGCCTGAGCCCCGGTGAGCCTCCCACGACCCCCACTGAGCCGCTAGGGTTCGAGCTCGCCGGTGACTAGTTCATGATCGACGACGACCCTCAGCCGTTGATCTTACTTCTAATCCAACGCACCACGTTGCCTCGTACCGCTTCGCACCCCCCTGTCTCACTGACGCGTGGGGACAGCAACTTAACCAGCCCGCGTAAATGTTGTGCTTAGAAGGCCGGCCCAGTATCGTTTCCCGCGCAGCCCACTCGTTTGAATTTGGATTTTTCCATTTTCATTCAAACACAGTTCTGTACCTAGTTTCAAAAATCAACCCAGCTCGATTCAGTGAGCCAAATTGAGTGAAACAAATTTTGTTAGAAAGTTCTTGAAATGCTGAATCCAAGCCCGTTGGATTTAAATCATTTGGATCTGTAGATCACCCTTGGTAAAAATAACAAGGCAGAAGCTTTTCTGCATTCAAACATTTTTCAAATTTAAACCATAATAGCTTTTGAGTTGTTTCCAACTCTAAAAAATCACATTTAACCATACCATTCAGAATATATAAAAATATATGGGTTTACTTACAGAAATAATGTTCAAGTAATAAAAGATTGCCACATAGGCATTTCTAGTCACTTATTTTAATTAAAATAAAAGGGTAAAACCTTATTAAATTGTGACACCACTTTAAATCACATTCCCATGGACTAAAATATGTGGTTATGACATGTGTCAACATGATCCCATGTTTGGTTTGGAGAATATTAAATCTTAAGTAGTTTTTCAATGAGTAGAAATTACTTTTCTAAAACTAAAATCATTAAGTCAAGTTCTTGTAATGTTAGTGATGATGCTAGATCATCTATATAACCCCTTTGTGTGATGATTGAAAGTAGTTAAGTATTGTTTGGTGATTGTGTACCTCGTATTTATTCATAGACGCTAGTACCGACCAAGGATACGAGGAGGAAGAAGGATACTACGAAGAAGAAGCCGAGGAGAACTTCAACCACTGCTCTGCACAAGGCAAGCTTATACTTGCAATCCTAATACTACTAGTTGAATGTGCAAGCTAACAATTGCAAGATACTCTACTTATGCAAGCCCATACTTTCAAGCCTAATACTACTAGTTGAATGTGCAAGCTAATACTTGCTTGTTACCATGCCAACCATATGCCTTAAGCATATGTCATTATACCCACCTGATACCCCCTCCTAGTTTTACTTGCAAGATTTTTACTTTAGGTCTTTATCAAAGATTTCTCTTAGAGTTTAATAAATAACTTGTAGATTCTAGGAAGATACTTGAAGGTTGCATAAAGAGCATAAAATTTGGCCTAAGCTAGAAAACCTTGATATCATCCTAAGACATGAGGTGGTACTTAGTTGAAACTCCACTTGTTTATCACCCCTCATTAGTACTCACCCCACTTGTATATGCTAGTGCTAAGCATAAAACTTGATCAACTTTAGATGGGAATACTTGGTGAAAATGGTTATGAAAACCTTAGAATGATGGATCATTCTACTGAGATGTTTTGACATGTGTTTCCAAACACCAGATGATTTTGGTGATGAAAATGTTGAGGCATGAGCTTTAGCCCTTTATAAAACTGATGTTTGTCTGGATGCGATACCATTCCAATTTTACCGTACAACCACAATACCCGAAGACTGGGTAGGGCTTGACTAGAAACTTATATACCTTAGTATTGGTTCCCTCACGGCCAAGGTCTGAGCTGAGGCTACCTTGTGAAGATTGTCCACCTGCGCAGTACCCAAGATGACAGTTGGTCATGGTTGGGAGGCCAAACTCACAGGAGAGGTGCTCAAACTAGGGCGTGTAATTGAAAGGTTAGGATTGATTATCCGCATACTGAGTATGGTGAATTCAGGATTTGTTCCTGACGGATGTATCGAATGTTGTGGTGAAAGTGTACAATCTCTGTAGAGTGTCAAACTATTTGAATAGCCGTGTCCGCGGTTATGGACAGTTGGAGTGGCCATACTGTTCCCCCGTCAGATGTTTTTCAAAATGACTTGTGAAATGACTTGAGACTTTGACTTGACCACAACAGAGTTGTGGCATGAGATACAATTTCCCACTTAGGTGTTATAAAATTTGACTAGTTTTCTCTTGCTTCTGAACATAGTAGAGGTAAATCTGGCTTTTTGCAAAACAACCCTAGAGCTTAGTGTCCTATTACAAAAACCCCCTTCACTTGTTAGTATTAGTTTGCGAGTACTTAAAGAGTACTCATGGCTTTGTCCCTGGCTATTCCCGTGGCCAGACTATGAAGAGGAGTACCAGGATGATGGACCCCAGGAAGGTTACGACAACTAGGATCATCTCCCATTGTCAGCATTGCCTGTGACCCCGAAGATGGAGCTTCGCCTACGCTACCTTTATCATTACGTATTTCCGATACTTGAGTTGTATTAAGAACTGGATCATGAGATCCTTATTTGTGTAAGACCTTATGTATGGTTTGTAATGGATGATGTACTGTGGTATCCAATTCTGTTATGTCTCACAAAAATGGTAATCCAGGGATTGCGATGTATGGCATAACAGGCATCTGGGATTAAAAATCTGGGTGTTGATAAGTTGGTATCAGAGCCATCCTGACCATAGGAGACCCTAGTTAGACTGGACGTTTGAATCAAAAACTTAGTTTCAAAACCAAAGGAAGCAAATATTTACAAAAACTTATTCCCATTCTTATCACTTTGATTCTTTCATGAAAATTCATGTCCCTCAAAAACTATTGCCAAATACATAAAATTTGACACACTTCATCACTCTACTAACTTACTCATCCTATATTCTTAATAGATGGATGTGAAGTACAGCAAGTTTTATCAGTTTGGGAATGGAGGAGACCTTATCTTTGAGAGGGATTTGGACCAGCTTTCGGAACTTCTGGAGCGTCCGCACCCCGAATTCTTCGGAGCTCAGCTCAATGATCAAGGAGGAGAAGATCTGCAGTGGCTAATTGTTGCAAGTCTCCGAGGAAAGATTGAACCTCCCATGGCTAAGGGAATTCAGTTTACCTTAAGAGAGAACAACTGGCTCGATGGACTTGTCAGGGCCATGCAAGAAGCTCTTGCCCGTCTGTGTGGGCAGAGTATCAATCAGATCAAGGGTACCCATTTTGAGTTTTGCCCAAGGCGTGATGCTAATGGACAACCACTGGAAGCCCCATACTACCCCGAGCTGAAGACTCAATTGGACCACCTTAGCTTCATGATATATGATCGTCAGCAAGAGTTGGACAATTGCCGTGACTACTCCAACCACAAGTCCTCCATCATTAAGACGAAGGATCAGACCATCGCCATGCTAACAAAGGATCGCAAGTCTCGCCGCCGTCAGCTCGACAAGAAGGAGCGCATCATTGCCCGTCGTCGCCACCGTATCTCGGCTTTGGAGGAGACCATCCACGAGAGAGACATGCAGTTGGAGGAAAGGGAGAATGCCGGAGAGGATCTTCGTGGAGACCCCTACTCCTATCTCAGTGATGATGATGATTTTCTGAAGGATCAGGCTATGGACTTCTTCACCGATGAGGATGATTTCGCCTTCATCAATGACGACGATGATGATGAGGATGACGACTACACTGACTCCGAGGAGTAGTAGCACTTGATCACTAGCGTAGTGAGTAGTATTCGGTCCCACTATATCGTAGTTTCCAGAATGGTTCTTAAAACCATCTGTTTACCTTTGTTGTGGTGTGTGTTTGTATCGTGTGAATGAATGAATGAAAAGCAAGTTGCTAGAAAATCTGAGTCAAACTTTAAAAAAAATTCAAAATCCCGAAACCCTAGAAATTTCCCTCTTTTCTCATGATCTATCTCAATCTTCAGATGCCACGCGGAGGAAGTGGTTCATCCCCGGACCCGATGTTGCAGATAATGCAAATGTTGGTTTCTGACCGCGAAGCTGAAAGAGCCGAACGTCAAGCCAACCTAGCCACCCTTCAGCAGATAGCTCAGCTAGCCCACAACAACCAAGGCCAAGGAAATCAGGACAACCATGGATCTAAGCTCAAGAATTTCCAGAACACCAACAAACCTGTTTTCACTAAGTCAGAAGAGCCCTTAGATGCCGACGATTGGCTGCAAACCATGCAAAATAACCTAGAAGTCGCCGAAGTGGAAGCCAACAAGAAAGTTCTGTTCGCCACCCACTATCTATCTGGAGATGCCAGAGCATGGTGGAACAGTGTTCGTGCAATGACCGGAGGACAGATGATGACCTGGGAGGAATTCAAGGTCAAGTTCAGCAGAACCCATGTGCCACCGGGTTTGATCAAGAGAATGAGAGATGAGTTTAGAGAACTGAAGCAAGGAAGGATGACTGTAGTGGAATACCATGACAATTTTTTGTCATTAGCTAGGTATGCCCCGGATGAGATCGACACCGAAGCCAAGAAGAAGGAGAGATTCTTGAATGGTCTGCATGATGAGATGCAGACGGTGTTAGTCAATATCACCTTTGCTAATATTGAAGCCCTTGTCGACTCTGCCATCCAGATGGAAGGAAAGATCAACCAAGCCAATGAGAACCACAAGCGTCGCATGATGCACCAGCCAGGAACCCATCAGACCCCAAAGTATCGCCCTAACCCATCCCCAGGATTTGCCCCGAGAACCAATAGACCCCCGATGAACCGTCCGACCTATCCCAACCGTGGAAACCCTAGGCCCGGAGGAAATCACAACAACCCCGGCAACTCTAGCAATTTCAACTGTGCCCTACCCAAGTTCAACAACAATGCTACCGCCAACACCAACACTGCCCGAGGACTGGAAGCAATGTTGTGCCTATTGCAGCAAAGGACAAGTCGCAAGTGACTTGTTATGACTGTGGAAATAAGGGTCACTACTCCAACGAGTGACCCAACAAGAAGAATGCTGCAGCCCCCAATACCAATGCCCCAGCTCAGCAGCAGCGTCGTGTTCATCCCGGAAGAAGATTTGCCCCAGGGAATTCACTCAACCGCAACGGCCGTCTTTTTCTCATGCATGCTGAAGAAGCTCAGGAAGCGCCAGACGTCGTGCTGGGTATGTTTTCTGTTAATTCAGTACTTGCTCGAGTGTTGTTTGATTCTGGTGCATCGCACTCATTTTTCACCAAATAATTTGCATGCACTAGTAAAATCCAACCAACCAAACTAAAGCATGTTACGATCGTTCAAATTCCCGGTCAACCACCAAAGCTAGGCAAATTTGCAAAGTCGTCCCCATCCGAATCCATGGCGTAGATTTTAATGCTAATCTGATAGTACTCGGAACTAAAGGTTTGGAAGTAGTACTAGGAATGGATTGGATGTCCAACATAAAGGATTGATTGACTGTGCCAAGAAAGCCATAACCATGACCAGTACAGCCGGAATATCAGTCGAGCATATATCTAAAACCTTACCTTGTCAATTCAAGTGCAACAAGAGTATAGCCCAACCTACCATTGACCAAGTCCGGATAGTCTATGAATACCCCGATGTATTTCCAGATGTTTTGCCCAGCATGCCCCCAGATCGGGATATCGAGTTTATCATCGAACTAATCCCCGGAACAGGACCCATATCCCAGAGACCATATAGTATGAACCCGTCTGAATTAGAAGAACTGAAGAAGCAACTTGATGCCATGTTGGAAATTGGATTGATTCAACCTAGTGCGTCACCATGGAGATCACTTGTTTTGTTTGTGGACAAGAAAGATGGAGGTAACCGTTTGTGTACGGATTATCGGAAGTTGAATGATGTCACCATCAAGAACAAATACCCATTGCCCAAGATAGAAGATTTGTTTGATCAGTTGACCGGTGCCAAAGTGTTTTCTAAGATTGATCTTAGGACTGGCTATCATCAACTCAAAATTCGTGCAGAGGACATTCCAAAGACTGCCTTTACCACAAGATATGGATTATACGAATATACCATTATGTCTTTTGGATTAACCAATGCCCCCGCTTATTTCATGAATCTCATGAATAAGATTTTTATGGACTTCCCGGATAAGTTTGTCGTTGTTTTCATCGATGGCATTCTGATTTATTCCAAATTAGAAGAACATGAGCTACACCTAAGGACCATTCTTGGAACCCTTAGAGATCATCAGTTGTATGCCAAGTTTAGCAAATGTGAATTCTGGTTACAGGAGGTAGGATTCCTCGGTCACATTGTATCAGCCGGAGGAATTTCCGTTGACCCTGCAAAGGTGAAAGATGTCGAAGATTGGCAAGCCCCAACCACTCAAACCCAAGTTCGTGCATTTCTCGGATTGGCGGGATATTACCGCAAGTTCGTAGAAGGATTCTCGAGTATCGCCAGACCCATGACCTAATTGCTGAAGAAGGACAAGAAGTTTGAATGGACCGACAAATGTGAAGCGAGTTTTCAAGAACTCAAAAGGAGATTGATTTCAGCCCCAATCTTAATCATGCCGGATATCACGAAGCCCTTCGACGTGTTTTGTGATGCATCCAAGATCGGTCTCAGATTTGTGCTAATGCAAGAAGGCAAAGTTATATCTTATCTATCTCGACAACTGAAACAACATGAGCAAAATTACCCAACCCATGACCTCGAACTCGCAGCCGTAGTTCTAGCCCTGAAGACATGGAGGCACTACCTGATGGGAAACCGTTGTGAGATTTATTCGGATCACAAGAGCATGAAGTATATATTCACTCAGAAAGAGCTAAATATGAGGCAGAGAAGATGGATTGAGCTAATCAAGGATTACGATCTGGACATTCACTATCACCCTGGTAAAGCCAATGTGGTAGCAGATGCCCTTAGCAGATTGCCGTGCCGCTTGAAATCCATGATTTTGAAGGAGCAACCAAGCTTGCACAAGGAGATGGAAGATTTTCGAATAGAATTAGTGAGTGAAGGATTTTTGGCTAGCATAGAACTTCAGCCCACTTTGATCAGCCAGATCAAAGAGGCGAAGAAAGGAAATGCTAGTATCGACGGAATCAAGCGTCGTATCGGTACAGGCAAAGTACCCGGATTCACCGAAGACGAAGAAGGAGTTCTGTGGTACAAAGGACGCCTTTGTGTACTAGCAGATTCTGAGTTGAAATAAGTTATTCTGAAGGAAGCTCATGATACTCTTTATTCTATCCACCCTGGAGGAACTAAGATGTATCAAGATTTGAAAGAACAATTTTGGTGGCATAAGATGAAGAGAGAAATCGGAAGCTATATCGCCAAGTGTGATATATGTCAGCGAGTCAAGGAAGGACATCAAAGACCTGCTAGATTGTTGCAACCATTGTAGATTCCGGAATGGAAATGGGATTCCGTTCGAATGGACTTTATCACCGGATTGCCTACTTCTAGTAGGGGGAATGACTCTATCTGGTTCATAGTGGACAGATTGTCCAAAGTCGCCCATTTCTTACCCGTCAAGACCACATATCAGAGTTCGAATCTAGCGGAGTTATACATCACTAGAATCGTTAGTTTGCATGGAGTCCCCAAGAACATCGTATCGGATCGAGGAACTCAATTTACCTCGAGATTCTGGAAGAAAGTCCAAGAAGGTTTAGGAACCCGCCTAGATTTCAGCACCGCATATCACCCTCAGACCGATGGACAAACGGAGCGAGTAAATCAAATACTCGAAGACATGCTGAGAGCATGTGTGTTAGAATATGGATCTAAGTGGGAAGACTGTCTGCCGTTTGCAGAATTTTCATACAACAACAGTTATCAAGCTAGTTTGCAAATGGCCCCATTTGAATTCATGTACGGAAGAAAGTGTCGCACCCCTTTGAACTGGTCGGAAGTAGGAGAGAGTCAGATTTTCGGACCTGACATCCTACGCGAAGTAGAAGAGAAGGTTCACAAGATTCATGAGCACCTCAAGACAGCCCAATCCAGACAGAAGAGTTACGTCGACAAGAGACGTTGATACCTCGCCTTCAACATAGGAGATTTTGTATATCTGAAAGTGTCTCCATTGAAAGGAATGCAGCATTTCCAATTCAAAGGAAAGTTAGCCCCCAGATATATTGGACCCTTCAAGATTCTGAACCATCAGGGAGAAGTGTCGTATCAATTGGAACTGCCCGAAGAGATGTCAGCCGTGCACAATGTGTTCCATATCTCATTACTTCGCAAGTGCCTCGAAGTTCCAGAGAAGACCGAAGTGTTCAAGAATATCGATCACCGGACCATAGAGATCAACGATGATCTGACCTATCCCGAAGTACCCATCCGTATTTTGGAAGAAGCCTTCAGAACTACCCGAACCCGAAGCATCAAGTTTCTCAAGATTCAGTGGAGCAACCACACAGAAGAGGAAGCTACCTGGGAGCGCGAAGATCACATCAGGACGGAGTTTCCAGATCTCTTCAAATCCTAGGTAATCTTTTTCGTCCTTTTTCAAATCTCGGGATGAGATTTTTTTTAAGGGGGGAAGGTTTTTAACATCCCAAAAATATTAAACTAGAGTCATCAAACTCTAATCTCCAAAATTAGGGTTAACAAAAACTTTTCTAAATAAAAATAGGAAAGCATGCATGTGTGTATGCATTCCAATTTGGATTCTGTTGAATTGCCTTGTTTATGTGTTTCTTTGCTTGTAAAGGGATTCTTAGGTGAAATAAAGATCATGTAAACAATCCCCACACTTTTCCAAAAGACAAATAAATCAAAACAAACAAAATAAGGGAATGGTCATGTTGGCCAATTTAACTCCCATGCCTACTTTGGATGTCTCTAACTTTCAAAACTTAACAGAAACTTGTTTGGATCTTTGCACCCCTTGATAGTACTCATAACAAAGTACCAAGGCCCACTTTGTGATCATCCAAAAACATTTGAATGCATAGTTTAAAGGACAGTTCAAAATTGAATCTTTATCATATGGGAAGATCCCACTTGTTCAAAAACCACTCAAACAAGCTCAACTTTCAAAACCCAAGAATCCACAGACTCACCAGCACCTGCCTAGCACACCCACCAAAAATCTTTTCAAAATTCAAAACTTGAGTTCTTGCGGCCATTTCATCAAACACCTTGCTGATGCAAATTAATCAAATCCTAAACACTATTGTAAGCAGTGATTTGGGCCTAACTTGTTCCCTCTCTAGCTCACAGCAACCTCAGTAGATCATCTAGCAAACTTAACTAAGCCCTAGCCCCACTGTAAGCTTGGCAATGTCATCAATGGTGAACAACAAAAGCAACCCATGTCACCCCAGTGTAGACAGCAAGCTAGGAGAAGAACTAGCCGTGCCAACCTTGTCTGGGAGGTAGCCCAGGCCTCACCGCCCCCTCTCGACCAGCCCTACCTCGCAGACAACAACCAAAACTGCCAGGAACACCGCGCCCATGCCTCTGTCAACCATGCTGAGCATGCGCCAGCGCCACCCTTGACACACGTCCACAGACCGCACTGCCCTTGCCACGTGCATACGCGATCACCACCGTCCCAGTAGACCGCCAGACATCCCCGTTCGCCGCCCCATGCCTCACAGCCATCGCTCACCGTCGAAGACGCCGCCTCTGCCGCGCAAAGCATCGCACGTTCCAGACCGTTTGCCACCGCCCCTACAAGCGCATTAAAGTCATAGAGAATCGCCAGGAGACCACCGATCGATCGCCACCGCCGGCGATGCCTCTAGCAGCCCGTAGCCATGTCGCCACCGTCGCCTGCCCATCCTGTTCGGTCTCGTTGTCGAGACTATAAATAGAGGCCTCCCCCGCTCAAACTCTTCACACCATTCTACTCCCCTCTCCTCACTGATCGTTCCATCCCGTTCCCGGAGCAAGGCGAGCAGTGCATCGCCGGAATTGCGCCGGAGCAGTCCGCCTCTAGAGAAGAAGGGTGTCGTCGATTTCTTCCACCCCAGGAGAAGCTGCCGGTACCAAGAGGTTCGCCATCGTCGACTTCGTCGTTTGCCCGCCTCGCCGACCCTCGCCTGAGCCCCGTTGAGCCTCCCACGACCCCCACTAAGACGCTAGGGTTCGAGCTCACCGGTGACTAGTTCATCGTCGACGACGACCCTCAGTTGTTGATCTTACTTCTAATCCAATGCACCACGTTGCCCCGTACCGCTTCGCACCCCCCTGTCTCACTGACGCGTGGGGACAGCAACTTAACCAGCCCGCGTAAGCGCTGTGCTTAGCAGGCTGGCCCAGTATCGTTTCCCGTGCAGCCCACTCGTTTGAATTTGGATTTTTCCATTTTTATTCAAACACAGTTCTGTACCTAGTTTCAAAAATCAACCCAGCTCGATTCAGTGAACCAAATTGAGTGAAACTAATTTTGTTAGGAAGGTCTTGAAATGCTGAATCCAAGCCCGTTGGATTTAAATCATTTGGATCTGTAGATCACCCTTGGTAAAAATAACAAGGCATAAGCTTTTCTGCATTCAAACATTTTTCAAATTTAAACCATAATAGATTTTGAGTTGTTTCCAACTCTCAAAAATCACATTTAACCATACCATTCAGAATATATAAAAATATATGGGTTGACTTACAGAAATAATGTTCAAGTAACAAAAGAATGCCACATTGGCATTTCTAGTCACTTATTTTAATTAAAATAAAAGGGTAAAACCTTATTAAATTGTGACACCACTTTAAATCACATTCCCATGGACTAAAATATGTGGTGATGACATGTGTCAACATGATCCCATGTTTGGTTTGGAGAATATTAAATCTTAAGTAGTTTTTCAATGAGTAGAAATTACTTTTCTAAAATTAAAATCATTAAGTCAAGTGCTTGTAATGTTAGTGATGATGCTAGATCATCTATAGAACCCCTTTGTGTGATGATTGAAAGTAGTTAATTATTGTTTGGTGATTGTGTACCTCGTATTTATTCATAGACGCTAGTACCGACCAAGGATACGAGGAGGAAGAAGGATACTACGAAGAAGAAGCCGAGGAGAACTTCAACCACTGCTCTGCACAAGGCAAGCTTATACTTGCAATCCTAATACTACTAGTTGAATGTGCAAGCTAACACTTGCAAGATACTCTACTTATGCAAGCCCATACTTGCAAGCCTAATACTACCAGTTGAATGTGCAAGCTAATACTTGCTTGTTACCATGCCAACCATATGCCTTAAGCATATGTGATTATACCCACCTGATACCCCCTCCTAGTTTTACTTGCAATCTTTTTACGTTAGGTCTTTATCAAAGCTTTCTCTTAGAGTTTACTGAAGTAACTTGTAGATTCTAGGAAGATACTTGAAGGTTGCATAAAGAGCATAAAATTTGGCCTAAGCTAGAAAACCTTGATATCATCCTAAGACATGAGGTGGTACTTAGTTGAAACTCCACTTGTTTATCACCCCTCATTAGTACTCATCCCACTTGTAGATGCTAGTGCTAAGCATAAAACTTGATCAACTTTAGATGGGAATACTTGGTGAAAATGGTTATGAAAACCTTAGAATGATGGATCATTCTACTGAGATGTTTTGACATGTGTTTCCAAACACCAGATGATTTTGGTGATGAAAATGTTGAGGCATGAGCCTTAGCCCTTTATAAAACTGATGGTTGTCTGGATGCGATACCATTCCAATTTTACCGTACAACCACAATACCCGAAGATTGGGTAGGGCTTGACTGGAAACTTATATACCTTAGTATTGGTTCCCTCACGGCCAAGGTCTGAGCTGAGGCTACCTTGTGAAGATTGTCCACCTGTGCAGTACCCAAGATGACAGTTGGTCATGGTTGGGAGGCCAAACTCACAGGAGAGGTGCTCATACTAGGGCGTGTAATTGAACGGTTAGGATTGATTATCCGCATACTGAGTATGGTGAATTCAGGATTTGTTCCTGACGGATGTATCGAATGTTGTGGTGAAATTGTACAATCTATGCAGAGTGTCAAACTATTCGAATAGCTGCGTCCGCGGTTATGGACAGTTGGAGTGGCCATATTGTTCCTCTGTCATATGTTTTTCAAAATGACTTGAGACTTTGACTTGACCACAACAGAGTTGTGGCATGAGATACAATTTCCCACTTAGGTGTTATAAAATTTGACTAGTTTTCTCTTGCTTCTGAACTTAGTAGAGTTAAATCTGGCTTTTTGCAAAACTACCCTAGAGCTTAGTGTCCTATTACAAAAACCCCCTTCACTTGTTAGTATTAGTTTGCGAGTACTTAAAGAGTACTCATGTCTTTGTCCCTGGCTATTCCCGTGGCCAGACTATGAAGTGGAGTACCAGGATGATGGACCCTAGGAAGGTTACGACAACTAGGATCATCTCCCATCGTCAGCATTGCCTGTGACCCCGAAGATGGAGCTTCGCCTACGCTACCTTTATCATTACGTATTTCCGCTGCTTGAGTTGTATTAAGAACTGGATCATGAGATCCTTATTTGTGTAAGACCTTATGTATGGTTTGTAATGGATGATGTATTGTGGTATCCAATTCTGTTATGTCTCGCAAAAATGGTAATCCTGGGATTGCGATGTATAGCATGACAGGCATCTGGGATTAAAAATCTGGGTGTTGACTTGTTAACTTATTGAACTTACCGAAAATGGGTGGTATAAAAATGAGGGTGCATATGGATCTAGTTAATTGTTCCTTTTGGATGACAAACTTGAAGATCATCGTTTCGATGGTTGTTTGGGGCTTGGGTTTCAGGGCGGTTGGGCTATCTTTTGATGGAGGTTCTGTTTTATGGTAGCCGTAGTTAAAATTAGGTTTCAATTTATGGGAACGTTTATTTTGTGATATGTTGTTGATGGAACAATTTGTTTTGTAATTTATATGACTCTATGTTTGTGTGATGTAATTAAACTACCTTTTATTGTTTAATATATGTTATGTTTTCTAATTTTTTTCTTTATGGTGATAAACATGTGGTTCTCTTTTTCCACATGGGTCCGCCATTTCTATCCTTTTTTATTTGGACATTTCCTTTGTCCATTCTTTATTATTTTTTAGTGTATCAACAAAAAGTTGATTGTAAGTGCAAAAAGCCGGTAAATGATGAAAATGTAGTTATTTCTCTTGATGGTCTATTGGGTGAAAATATTGGTTATCAAGTTGTTCGGAGTTTTACGAAAGATACCAAACAGTTGAACCAGACTAGTTGTTCCGTTCCAGGTAACTAAACAAAATTGTTTAGTAATTATTTATGTATTTGAATGGATATTTTTTATGAGTTGCATTATTTTTTTTTTGTTGTAGTTGTTCCTGATTATTCGACTCCTGGTATCAGTTCTACTCTTTCAGTTGCTGTCGTTGGTAGTGTTACACCTGCGACACGACTGCGCACTGTTAGACTTATTCATCCTGCCAAGTCTCTTCTTCCTCCGTTCTCATATACTAGGACAATTGTAGAAGAAGATGCATTGTATAAGAAGATTATCATACACACGCGTAATGCGAATAAGTCGAAGCTTAAAAAGTATGTACATGTTCTTTTTTATAATCTTCTATCCTTTTTAGTATTCTCTGTTGATAACTTTTAAATCCTACCATTGGTAACTTCTAATGTTTTATGCTTGATAACTTGACTTTTTATGTTATCTGGTTGATAAGTTATAGTAATCCTTGTGGGTCACTTGTAGTATTTTTAGTGGATAACTCTTAGTTTTAACAGTGGATAACTCTTAGTTTTAACAGTGGATAACTTGAACCTTTTTTTGTTACTTGTTTGCTAACCTGTATTACTACTTGTCTATCACTTTGTACTTCTAGTTGCTGAACTTTATGGTTTTCATTGTGGATCATTTTTAATGTTTAGGGTTGATAACTTTACCTTTTTATTTGTACCTCGATGATAAGTTGTACTAATAATGGTTGGTCAGTACTAGTTTTGGTTGATAACTCTTTAGTTATTTCAGTGGATAACTTGAACTTTTTTTTGTACTGGTTTGATAAGTTGTATTACTACAGGTTGATTACTTGTATTGTTTGTTGGTGATAACTTCTGGTTTTCATAGTGGATAACTTGTATTCTAATCATTACATTATTTTGTAGCACATCAATTTGTAACATTGAACCAATGTGGGTGACAACTAGTGATTTTGCTGAAAGTGTGATGCCATATGGCGAGCTTTCTAGCAATATGTGTGATCTTTCTATTTCTGCAATGCAAGATAATTGTCCATCCAACAAGATAATTTTTCCTTATATCGTTACTAAATATCTGTTGGAGGGAAGATTCACTTCAAATCTTGTTCGGAGGTTGTTCAGGAGAGATGCCAACTATAAATTGAGCTACAAACATATGGTATGCGGTCTAATTTGATTTTTTATTGTTTTTATTCTACTGTATGCAGTTGATAAGTTTAGTCATAGTGTATGGTAACCATTTCTTATTTTGTGTTGATAACTCTTTCATTTCTGCCTGGGTAACCACTGTTTTTTCTACATGTTCCTTTACTTATCTTATGTTCATTTTTCTGTAGCTTTGCTTTGCTGTCCTTCAGGAGCTAGGGACTAAAAAGGACCGTATGGGCCATTGGTACATGCTTTCTGTTAATATGCCTGCCCAAATGTTTGAGATTCTTGACTCGCTCCATGGTGAAGCTAATGTAGAAATGATTGAACATGCGACCAAGCTAATGGAAGCAATAAAAAAATGTACATCGTCAATTATTCTGATTCTAGAAGACAGATTGAAGATTTTGAGTTGATGCATGTCCCTGTTCCGAATCAAGTTGACAGGTTAGTTTTATGGTTACCGTGGCATCATTTCTTTTCTGTTATTATATTAATTTGTTTTGTATGCATGTAATTTTATTTTGGTTTTGTATAATCATTGATATTATATTTGTTTATTCTCTGTTTATTTTCTATTTTTCAGCACTGATTATGGTTTATTCATGCTCAAGAACCTTGAATTGTGGAATGGAAGCGTCGTCCCTTGTATTTCTCAAGATATGATACCGGGAATTAAGAAAAAGATGACTTATTTTTTGTTGAACCATCCTCATAATGTTCTTTTGAATTGGAGGTCACTTTTGGAAGAAAATAAGTTCTGAGGTATTTTTTCCCAAGTTTATCCATGCTCTTACATGTTTGTTATCCACACTCTTAAATGTTTGTTATCATGTCATATTTATATAAGTTATCCACATTGTGTTATATAATTTATCCACCTTATACGTGTTTTTCGTATCTATGAGTGTTTTTTATGCTTTCTTTCTACTGTCAATTTTGTTTGATAATTTTTCTATTAATTATTGTGAGGTATATTTTCAACATATAATTATCGATAACTATATTTTTATCTACCTGATAACTACTACTTGTATGCATGGGTAACTATTGTGTTTGTTGGTTGATAACTGTAGAGGTCCCAACCTTTAATAAGGTAGAGATCCATGTGTTTACAATGCTAGTCCTTGGATCAATAGCTAGCATCCACAGTTAAGATGTAATATCAAGAAACAAAGGTCATAGTACAACTTTATAACCAGGAATAAAATAATTCATTACATCTTACATAGCTCATTTGGCTATCTCAATACAATGCAACATAAATAACTATAGCATGGAGTCCTTCATCTTCAAAGTGCAACAGGCAATCATGTTGGTTTTAGACTTGTAATCCTAATCAACACACTTCACTAACATCAAACAAACCTGCAACATAATAAGTTATAGCCACAAGGGTCAATACATTTGATTTGTATTGGCAAGTGATACTATGGTAGTATAGTGGTAACTATCATCTATATGCATTTGGATAAGTGGAGCTTAGGCTTGCTTTGCTCAAAATAGATTTTTCCTTATCATTTGAAAACACTAAGTTTTTATTTGTCAAAATCACCCAAGGCATCAACCAATAGACATTGGTGATCCTTTAACCCTTGTTCAACCACAAGTTTTTAACTTAGAAATTGGGATGAGGAGATTCTTGATAGCTTCCATGTCTTGATGCTCAAATTGTCCATTGCCGGGGACATGGCTAAGTACTTAGATTTTACTCTCTCGAGAGGTGGTTCACTTTCCCCACAAGACTCAACATGCATCGAGACAAGATCTTTCAAAATCCTTCCCTTAGACCAAAATGGACGCGCTCCAAACCTATCAACCCCTACCACCAACTGTCCATTTGGCTAAGTTATTGCAACCTATATGATCCAGGCAGAGCCCATAATGCCAAGTGGCTGCACTTGAAGTTTCTTAACATTTGACATCTCAAATCTCTTTGTTCCTGGGTGGCATTCCAGAAGTGAGATACACAGGGTAAACCATTGAAAAATGGGCACTGGTAACCACTCAACAAAAATCCAACAAAGCAAATACCATTCCACCCAGGTGTTTCATTCACTTAGTTGTTTTATTAAACAAAACATAAGTCCTTGAATTAGAAATATTCCATAGCATGAATATAATCCACCCTTGTTTTCTACTAGCTAGGCTAAGCATGATAGTAGTAGGAATCTTATCTTAGGGAAAATTCTACTAAAGTTTCATCTACTAGGATTTCCCATGGCATAGTTTATACTTAGAAAATTCCATGCAAGTCCTACTCAAAACATCACTAATGCATAGTTAAAATAATAGGACAAAAGTATGAAGCACCACTTGCCTTTTTGGTAGAGAATATTAGTTCACTCCTTGATCCTGCAATAGTCACACTCTTCAAATTTCACTACAATTCAATCAAGGCACAAATTCAATCTACCATTCAAGCAATTATCACATAGAATAATAAAAACAAAGCAATGCCTGCAAGCATGCCAAGGATTGTTTTATTTGTAAAAGTGGTTTCTAATAGGTTATAAACATTTTAAAACACCTATTGGTCATTTATAAAAGTGGAAAAACCATTTGATATTAAGATAGTGAAAATGGCCACCTTAAATCATTTTTGTTTTGCTAGAATTGATTTAAATCAAATTATTAATTTCTAGTGTTAGCAAAAATGTTTTTAAACACTAATATTAATGCTTATGGTCATAATGTTTTAAAACAATTCCATTTGCAAAGGGTTTCATCCAAAATCCATTTTTAAATCAAAGCAACATTTTATTTTGTTGGAAATGCCTTTAAGCAAAGCAATAATTCTCTAGAGTTAATCAAATATATTTTTAAATCCAAAACATGGTGTTTAGGGTCAGAGAGTTTAATTCAAACCATTTTCAAAAGGTTTTACTCAAAAAGCATTTTTAAACCATATTCAATATTTTTATTTAGCTAGAATTGCTTTTATTCAAAGATTTATTATTTAGCTTCACAAAATACACTTTTAAATCCATAAATTGGTTTCTCTGGTCAGTAGGTTCAAAACAAACCATTTACCAAAGATTTTATCACAAAAATAATTTTAGAATGAATTTTATAATCAAAATATGCTTACACATGTTTCTGCAAAAACAACTAAGTTTACAGAAGCAAATTACTAAACAAAGTACATGGTTGGATAGAATTCTTTTTTCTTATTCCATTGATATAAAGTTTGCAAAATTTGGACGTGTAGATTTAAAGTTATGATTTTTGCAAAATCTAACATCTAATAGAATAGTTTCTGGTTTTAAATCAAAACACTGGCCACGTGGAATGATTTCATTGGCTCATACCGGTTCGCGTGGATTAGCTAACGTGGAGTGTCAAACCTAATGTTGATCGTGCGGCACAAATCAGTGCATACCCTTTCGTTTAATGAATCTATCATACTCGTCAGATCTAAATCGAACGGCGCACAGGAGCTTGGCCAAAGATGGGCGGCGCGCGACGGTGGCTGGCGGCAGCGCGGTCAGACGAGGACGGTGCTGGCGATACAAGAAGCGAGAGAGCAAGGTAAGATGCTCACCAAGATCATAGTGGCGCGGTGGTGCTCAAGGTGGTCACCGTTGGGTAGGGGGTGCACGGGATCGGAGAGGATTGCTCGCCGGAGTTCTTGAGGGCATCGGGAACACACAGTTCTTGTCAGGGACGAGTACCTGGAACGCAAGTGATCGAGGGAAGGTCTCAATGAGGTGCGCGTGGGGTCGAGGAGTGTAGGGGTACTCACCAGTACATGCGGGGTGCACGGGGTTGGCGTCGGTAGTTCGCCGGAGTAGAGGCAGACGGCGGAGGCGTTCAGTCAAGGACGTTGCCGACGATAGGGGCACGTGAGAGCGAGGAAAAGGTACTGGCAGGTGCATAGAGAAGTGGGGAGTAGGTTCGAGTGGTCTAGGGGGCAAGGGGAGGCGGGGAGCAGCCAGAATTGTCGCCGGAGTGCGTCGGAGCAGAGGGTGGTCTCGGGCAAAATCAGCGCAGCCTGGTGGCGGAGGGAAAGTGGGGTCTGAGGGGAAAGGTAGAGGGAAGAGGGGCAATTAAGAGGGCATGGTCACGGGGAGGGATTAGTGCGGTAGTAACTCGAATTGAATCGAGTCTGCAACGGCCAGTAACGACGAGGAGAGGGGCGTGGTCACCGCGGGGTGGAGAAGATGACTGGAAGGTGGGGCAACCTCGTCAGCAAGAGAGAGGGAATGCGCATGGGGTCCAATCGTTAGTGACTTTGCGGGTTCGTTTGCGAGTGACAGGAAACGTTTCGGGGTAGAGGGAGTGGGCTGCGTTGCTGGGCTAGATGGGCTAGCTGGGCTGGGCTGGCTGGTTTCCTTTTTTTTCTCTGTTTATTTTTCTTTTTCTGTTTTGATTTTATTCAATTGATTCAAACACTTGTTTGAACTCAAACTTTTCTCAAAACTTTCACTAAGTTTCAATGTTGTTTATAAATGCATTTTAAAGTTCATTTTAGAATAATTCTTTTATTCTTGTATGGTTTATATTTTTATTTAAGAAGGGATCTTGTCTTTTATTCAAATAAGATTTTGATTTTATTTTCAAACCCTTATTTGGATTCTAATTTTTCAACAAACTTATTCAGTAGGTTTTATTTAGTTAATAGGGTGTTAAATAATTCATTTTGAATAATTTGAAATATTTTTATTATGATTTATTAATCATTTAAATTGAACATTTGTCTTTATTCAAATAAAATCTAATATGGTTTTAAATCCATATAAATTTTATTTAAATGATTCTTTTCTTTCATTAAAGTTAATTTAAATAACTTTTATTCCACTTAGGCAAATTGCATTTATTATTTTCCCATGATTTAGTTAATCATTTCTATTAAGGATTTTGTCTTTATTAAATATAATAGAATAGGGTTAAGGCCATATTATTTTATTTGAATATTCTTTATCCATTTATTTTAATTGGAATATTTTTATTTCATTTGCTTATGGATTTGGCCAAGTTTTAATTTGGCTTTTAAATATCATTTATTTCTTTCTTTCTTTGTCTTATAAAATCCATATCTTTTTATTTATAGATTCAAAATTGGTGATTCTAATTTGTATAATTTCATTTGACATTTGTTTATCTTTTTAAATCCTTTTAGGATTATTTTGCTCACAATTTGGTATGGATTTTAGATAGGAGCTTTATTATCTTTGGAAATCATTTCCTTTCAACTTATTAAATTCATAAGTTTTTATCCACGGTTCCAAATTGAATAGAATCAATTTCTATTCTTTTATAATATTTCTATTTGTCATTCTTGATCATTTATAAATGCTTGTTGCTAAATTTTTAGATGGATCAAATCCATGGTCTTAGAGAGATCTTGGAAATGATTTCTTCCATTGGGGTTTTAGAGTTTTGGTTTATTTTCCAAGTGTTTTAAATTTCAAGATGCATTTATGAAGAATGCATTTCACTTGATTTGAATTTAGTTGGATTCAAATTTTATTCAAAGTTTGTTCAAGATGGGTTTTGATGTTTCCATTGTAAAACAAAAAGTTTCTTTTCACCCTAAATTTCAACAATTATTTATTTTGTTTATTTATTTTTCACATTACAAAATTTGGAAAATTTTGGGATGTGACAGGCTACCACCCTTAAAAGAAATCTTGTCCCGAGATTTGGGAAGGCTAGAGGTTATAAGTTGACTTCAAGGCAACTAGGGTACTACCACCCTTAAAAAGGTTTCCAACTAGATTTCATCTTGGCTTACTTGGGATCTTGATGTATCTTCTCTGGGCACTTGTTGGCATAATGGTCTAGCTCTTTGCATTTGAAACACATCACTTGGCTATTATCCTTCTTCTTCTTTGGTATCATTGCCTCTTATTTATTTCCTTGGTTCTTCTTCTTTTCTGGGCAATCACTGGCATAGTGTCCCATCTCTTTGCAATTGTAACATTGCAACTGGCTTATGTCCTTCTTCTTCTTGGGTCTCTCCAAAGCTAGGAGTTCTTCTAGTTCATGCTCTTCATATCTCACCGCAAAGGTGGGAAATCTTTCTCTCTTCTTGGGGCAGTTACTAGAGATATGACCTTCTTCTTCACAAGAGTAGCAGCACTTTGTGGTCACTTTGGATTTGGCCTTATGAGGCATGGTTCTGACTTTTCCTTCATCCATCTTGGTAGAATTTGTTCCCTTATGGAGGTTTCCAAACATTTGATGTGTTCCATCTTGCTTCATTTGCTGGACTATAGGATAGATGGGGCATTGGATAGGCACATGATTATTTCCTTCACATAGGAAACAAGTCACTTGAGATGTGGGGCATTGTTTAGTTGGATGTTTCTCTTCACAATTAGGGCATTGATCTTCATGCTCTTTGGAAGTGTGATCCATGTCTTCACAAATATTGCAAGCTTGAGTTCCTTCTATAATATCATCCTTGACATATTTGTTGTCACAAATTCCTTGGGAAAGGTTGTCTTTCATGTTGATCATTTGAGTGGTCATCCCTTGCAACAATTGGGATTGGATTTCCAAAAACATTTGCAAGGTTGGGTCTAACTCATTGTTGTTGACTAAAAACTGAGTTTGCACTTGATTTAACTGGGTTTGGGTTGCTAGTAGTTGTTCTCTCATGTGCATCTCTTGGTTGTTGTTGTTGTTGTCACCATTCTTGATGTTGGAGTCTCTTGGGGAAGTCATATGTTTGGGTTGGATTGAGATTAGAATAGTCAAATATTTCTATAGGAAGAATTCTAATCACACACATCACAATTCACACAAGCAATGTGCAAGCAATCACAAACAAACATTTCACTCAAACAACAAGGTTCAAACATATTTTTAGGTAACAAAATATTTTTGCTACACCACATAAGTTGGTGGGTTTAAACTAATCATTAGTATGGTGGTCCAACTATATGGTTCACTTGAGATCATTCCATTCTTCTTAGGTGTTTCTTCTTGAATGAGATCATAGTTTCCTTGGAACAATTCTTGTGTCTTGGTCACAAATCTTCAAAGGTGATGATGGTTCCTTCTAAGTTGTGTTTCCTTAGTCTTCAAGTCTTGAGTAATATTTCTTGTCTCACTTTTAGTCCTTAGCGATATCTAGATTGAAGTCCTTGGTGAAAATCTGATGTTAAAGTCATTGGAAATGTTGAAGTTGAAGTCATTTGAGTTGGTGAAGTCCTTTGCTCAAGTTGATGTCTTTGTTCTTGTTGAAGTCTTTTGCTCATGTTGAGGCTTTGTCCATCAAGTTTGAAAAGGGAGAGATGTAGAATTAAACCAAAAAGTTGAGGAAAGAGTTTACAAGATTGTTTGTAAATAAGTTTTGGAACAAATGCAATTCCTATTTTTCTAAGGGGTTTTGTCCAATCCTAGGGTTACAATCCTGCAGGCAACACAGTGCTCTGATACCATCTGTAGAGGTCCCAACCTTTAATAAGGTAGAGATCCCTGTGTTTACAATGCTAGTCCCTGGATCAATAGCTAGCATCCACAATTAAGATGTAATATCAAGAAACAAAGGTCATAGTACAACTTTATAACCAGGAATAAAATAATTCATTACATCTTACATAGCTCATTTGGCTATCTCAATACAATGCAGCAGAAATAACTATAGCATGGAGTCCTTCATCTTCAAAGTGCCACAGGCAATCATGTTGGTTGTAGACTTGTAATCCTAATCAACACACTTCACTAACATCAAACAAACCTGCAACATAATAAGTTACAGCCACAAGGGTTAATACATTTGATTTGTATTGGCAAGTGATACTATGGTAGTACAGTCGTAACTATCATCTATATGCATTTGGCAAAGTTGAGCTTAGGCTTGCTTTGCTGAAAATAGATTTTTCCTTATCATTTGAAAACACTAAGTTTTTATTTGTCAAAATCAACCAAGGCATCAACCAATAGACATTGGTGATCCTTTAACCCTTGTTCAACCACAAGTTTTTAACTTAGAAATTGGGATGAGGAGATTCTTGATAGCTTCCATGTCTTGATGCTCAAATTGTCCATTGTCGGGGACACGGCTAAGTACTTAGATTTTACTCTCTCGAGAGGTGGTGCGCTTTCCCCACAAGACTCGACATGCATCGAGACAAGATCTTTCAGAAGCCTTCCCTTGGACCAAAATGGACGCGCTGCAAACCTATCAACCCCTACCACCAACTGTCCATTTGGCTAAGTTATTGCAACCTATATGATCAGGGCAGAGCCCATAATGCCAAGTGGCTGCACTTGAAGTTTCTTAACATTTGACATCTCAAATCTCTTTGTTCCTGGTGGCATTCCACAAGTGAGATATACAGAGTAAACCATTGAAAAATGGGCCCTGGTAACCACTCAACAAAAATCCAACCAAGCAATTACCATTCCACCCAGGTGTTTCATTCACTTAGTTGTTTTATTAAACAAAACATAAGTCCTTGACTTAGAAATATTCCATAGCATGAATATAATCCACCCTTGTTTTCTACTACCTAGGCTAAGCATGATAGTAGTAGGAACCTTATCTTAGGGAAAATTCTACTAAGGTTTCATCTACTAGGATTTCCCATGGCATAGTTTATACTTAGAAAATTCCATGCAAGTCCTACTCAAAACATCACTAATGCATAGTGAAAATAATAGGACAAAAGTATGAAGCACCACTTGCCTTTTTGGTAGAGAATATAAGTTCACTCCTTGATCTTGCAATAGTCATACTCTTCAAATTTCACTACAATTCAATCAAGGCACAAATTCAATCTACCATTCAAGCAATTATCACATAGAATAATAAAAACAAAGCAATGCATGCAAGCATGCCAAGGATTGTTTTATTTGGAAAAGTGGTTTCTAATAGGTTATAAACATTTTAAAACACCTATTGGTCATTTATAGAAGTGGCAAATCCATTTGATATTAAGTTAGTGAAAATGGCCACCTTAAATCATTTTTGTTTTGCTAGAATTGATTTAAATCAAAGTATTAATTTCTAGTGTTATCCAAAATGTTTTTAAACACTAATATTAATGCTTATGGTCATAATGTTTTAAAACAATTCCATTTGCAAAGGGTTTCATCCAAAATCCATTTTTAAATCAAAGCAACATTTTATTTTGTTGGAAATGCCTTTAAACAAAGCAATAATTCTCTAGAGTTAATCAAATACATTTTTAAATCCAAAACATGGTGTTTAGGGTCAGATAGTTTAATTCAAACCATTTTCAAAAGGTTTTACTCAAAAAGCATTTTCAAACCATATTCAGTATTTTTATTTAGCTAGAATTTATTTTATTCAAATATTTATTCTTTAGCTTCACAAAATACACTTTAAATCCATAAATTGGTTTCTATGGTCGGTAGGTTCAAAACAAACCATTTACCAAAGATTTTATCACAGAAATAATTTTAGAATGAATTTTATAATCAAAATATGCCTACACATGTTTCTGCAAAAACAACTAAGTTTACATAAGAAAATTACTAAACAAAGTACATGGTTGGATAGAATTCTTTTTGCTGATTCCATTGATATAAAGTTTGCAAAATTTGGACGTGTAGATTTAAAGTTATGATTTTTGCAAAATCTAACATCTAATAGAATAGTTTCTGGTTTTAAATCAAAACACTTGCCACGTGGAATGATTGCATTGGCTCATACCGGTTCGCGTGGATTAGCTAACGTGGAGCGTCAGATATAATATTAATCGTGCGGCACAGATCAGCGCATACCCTTTCATTTAATGAATCTATCATACTCGCTAGATCTAAATCGAATGGCGCACAGGAGCTTGTCCAAAGATGGGCGGCGCGCGACGGTGGCTGGCGGCGGCGCGGTCAGACGAGGACGGTGCCGGCGATACAGGAAGTGAGAGAGCAAGGTAAGATGCTCACCGAGATCGCAGTGGCACGGTGGTGCTCAAGGTGGTCACCGTTGGGTAGGGGGCGCACGGGATCGGAGAGGATTGCTCGCCGGAGTTCTTGAGGGCGTCGGGCACGCACGGTTCTTGTCGGGGACGAGTACCTGGAATGCAAGTGATCGAGGGAAGGTGTCAGTGAGGTGTGCGCGGGGTCGAGGAGTTTAGGGGTACTCACCAGTACATGCGGGGTGCACGGGATTGGCGTCGGTAGTTCGCCGGAGTAGAGGCAGATGACGGAGGCGTTCAGTCAAGGACGTTGCCGATGATAGGGGGCACGTGAGAGTGAGGAAAAGGTACTGTCAGGTGCGTAGAGAGGTGGAGAGTAGGTTCGAGTGTTCGAGGGGGCAAGGGGAGGCGGGGAGCGTCCGGAATTGTCGCCGGAGTGCGTCGGAGAAGAGGGTGGTCTCGGGCAAAATTAGCGCAGCCTGGTGGCGGAGGGGAAGTGGGGTCTGAGGGGAAAGGTAGAGGGAAGAGGGGCGATTAAGAGGGCATGGCCGCGGGGAGGGATTAGTGCGGCAGTAACTCGAATTGAATCGAGTCTACAACGGCCGGTAACGACGAGGAGAGGGGCGTGGTCACCGCGGGGTAGAGAAGATGACTGGCAGGTGGGGCAACCTCGTCAGCGAGAGAGAGGGAATGCGCGTGGGGTCCAATCGTCAGTGACTTTGCAGGTTCGTTTGCGAGTGACATGAAATGTTTTGGGGTAGAGGGAGTGGGCTGAGTTGCTGGGCCAGATGGGCTAGCTGGGCTGGGCTGGCTGGTTTCCATTTTTGTCTATTTATTTTCTTTTTCTGTTTTGATTTTATTCAATTGATTCAAACACTTGTTTGAATTCAAACTTTTCTTAAAACTTTCACTAAGTTTCAATGTTGTTTATAAATGCATTATAAAGTTCATTTTCGAAGGGCTCTTGTCTTTTTTTCAAATAAGATTTTGATTTTATTTTCAAACCCTTATTTGAATTCTAATTTTTCACCAAACTTATTTATTAGATTTTATTTAGTTAATAGGGTGTTAAATAATTCATTTTGAATTATTTGAAATATTTTTATTATGATTTATTAATCATTTAAATTGAGCATTTGTCTTTATTCAAATAAAATCCAATATGGTTTTAAATCCATATAAATTTTATTTAAATGTTTTTTATCTCATTAAATTTAATTTAATTAACTTTTATTCCACTTAGGAAAATTCCATTTATTATTTTCCCATGATTTAGTTAATCATTTCTATTAAGGATTTTGTCTTTATTAAATATAATAGAATAGGGTTAAGGCCATATTCTTTTATTTGAATATTCTTATCCATTTATTTTAATTGGAATATTTTTATTTCATTTGCTTATGGATTTGGCCAAGGTTTAATTTGGCTTTTAAATATCCTTTATTTCTTTCTTTCTTTGTCTTATCCATATCTTTTTATTTATAGATTCAAAATTGGTGATTCCAATTTGTATAATTTCATTTGATATTTGTTTATCTTTTTAAATCCTTTTAGGATTATTTTGCTCACAATTTGGTATGGATTTTAGATAGGAGCTTTATTAGCTTTGGAAATCATTTCCTTTCAACTTATTAAATTCATAAGTTTTTATCCATGGTTCCAAATTGAATAGAATCAATTTCTATGGTTTTATAATATTTATATTTGTCATTCTTGATCATTTATAAATGCTTGTTGCTAAATTTTTATATGGATCAGATCCATGGTCTTAGAGAGATCTTGGAAATGATTTCTTCCGTTGGGGTTTTAGAGTTTTGGTTTATGTTCCAAGTGTTTTAAATTTCAAGATGCATTTATGAAGAATGCATTTCACTTGATTTTAATTTAGTTGGATTCAAATTTTATTCAAAGTTTGTTCAAGATGGGTTTTGATGTTTCCATTTAAAACAAAAAGTTTCTTTTCACCCTAGATTTCAACAATTATTTATTTTTCACATTACAAAATTTGGAAAATTTTGGGATGTGACAATAACTTGTAGTCATATGTCTGGATAACTTCTCTTTTTAAATAGTATATTAATGTTCTGTTGGGTAACCTTTTACATATACGCATTGATAACTGGAGATTTAACTCGTGGATAACCTTTATTTTTGTATTCAATGATAGGTGTTGTGTTAGGAGATGGATAGCTTGTACTTATATGCATGGATAACTTCTGTGTTATCTAATGGATAACTTGTACTCATATGCATGGATAACTTGTAAACCACAGGATGTACAGCATGAACTATCATACATAGAAACAACAAATATATCATTTTCATTTTGTGTTACAAAAACATTCTAGATTTGATATCCTAGGAGCTTCAACTTTTCCTGGCATTTGCGGATGGTGTGACCTTCTGCACCACAGTGGCTGCATTTCTTTGATTTCTTTGTAGCAAGGTCTAGTGGATTTTTGTTTGCTATTTGTCATGGTCGTCCTTTTGTTACTGACTTCTCCGGGTTTTGTATGTGCTTTGTTGATGACATGTGAGATACCGATGTGCTTGTTGTTTGAAGTGATGCATAGTTGCTTGTTGACTATGA
Source organism: Avena sativa (assembly GCA_916181665.1). Taxonomy (NCBI): domain Eukaryota; kingdom Viridiplantae; phylum Streptophyta; class Magnoliopsida; order Poales; family Poaceae; genus Avena; species Avena sativa. The sequence goes on along the minus strand of OV702282.1, from coordinate 20,274,458 downwards.
CCTGTTTGGTGGGGCAGTTTTTGAAGGTGTCACGCTTGCGTCGTTAGGAGCACAAGACGATGGCATAGTAATCGCTTCATTTTCGGCCTCTATTTTCTTCTTCTCTTCTCTTCTTGCTATCACATCTAGCTCTTGTTTCATTTTCTTCAAGTGGTTCCTAATGATTTTTCTTCCATCATATGTCTTTATTCCTATCTTTGAAGCTCTGGCAAACTCTTGTCTGTATTATGCAAACACCATCATATTTCTTGAGTCTTTAGGCATCTCTTTCTTTCCTTATTTATGTTTGTCATGTGGTTCAGCTAGGATAGTTTCCGCGTCCAATGTCCACCTTTTCAGGATGTAACTATCTAGGATTTGATGGACTTTTATATGCGTCATCACTTTTATAATGTGGCAGCATAGCATACCATCACGATCGAATTTGCAGCAGTTGCATTCATATGTTCCTTCTTCCCAGTTTGCGGATACCCTATAACTTCTGTAACCATAGTGTGGAACCGATATCCCTGTTATGCTCAGTCCAAACCGGTATCCGTTGAGGTGGTCGCATTGGTATGACATACTCTTTCGCATTTCGCTCTGAAACCTGATGAAGATTTTACTCGTGTATGTTTTTTCCATTTGTCTCTCCATAATGCTTCCACACCACCACTCCGAGTCTATCAAAGCTGTATCACACTCTGCCTTTAGCTCAGCATTGTAAATCTTTTCTTGTACTGCTATACAAACTCATAAATGGAGTTGCTTGATTTGACGTAACGCTTGAGCACTGCGTTGAACCCTTCGCTTCTTGCTTTGATATGAAGGAATGGGAAAAAGGCGTGCATAAAGTACGTTGGTACCCAAACCTTTCTTTGTTCCCATAGTGAAAACAGATCCACATTGTCACGGACATTATGAGTATTTATCATATGCATCCAATCCTCCTCAAATTCCTCCGGTGACAAGCTGTTGTTCACACATGCATTGGGTGGTCTCGAGCAGCTCTGGGTGGTCTCGTGCCAATCCCAACCAAAACAACAATAACAATAATGGCAATGAGATGCGGCAGCTGATGACAGCTCAAACTCAGTGGATGCAGATGCTGACCCAGTTCATGGCAAATCAGAATCAAAACAACAACAACAACAACAACAACAACAACAACAACAACAACAACAACAACAACAACAACAACAACAACAACAACAACAACAACAACAACAACAACAACAACAACAACAACAACAACAACAACAACAACAACAACAACAACAACAACAACAACAACAACAACAACAACAACAGCAGCACCAGCAGCAGCACCAGCAGCAGCAGCAGCAGCAGCAACAACAGCAGCAACAACAACAACAACAACAACAACAACAACAACAACAACAACAACAACAACAACAACAACAACAACAACAACAACAACAACAACAACAACAACAACAACAACAACAACAACAACAACAACAACAACAACAACAACAACAACAACAACAACAACAACAACAACAACAACAACAACAACAACAACAACAACAACAACAACAACAACAACAACAACAACAACAACAACAACAACGACGACGACGACCACGACGACCACGACGACCACGACAACGACAACGACAACAACAACAACAACAACAACAACAACAACAACAACAACAACAACAACAACAACAACAACAACAACAACAACAACAACAACAACAACAACAACAACAACAACAACAACAACAACAACAACAACAACAACAACAACAACAACAACAACAACAACAACAACAACAACAACAACAACAACAACAACAACAACAACAACAACAACAACAACAACTACCCAACAGCCTTTGATATGCTTACAAGGTTTTTGAGGTTGAGGCATGCCAAGTTCTCGGGAACCACTGATACTATGGTAGCCAATGACTGGTTACGTTATGTGAACAAGGACTTGGTCACTGTGGTATGCACAGATGAAGAAAAGGTCAGATTTGCAGCACATCTGCTTGAAGGACTAGCAGCCACATGGTGGGATAACTTCCAGATCACCACTCCCATTGAGGATGTGACTTGGGCTATATTTGAGGATGGTTTCCGCACTTCCCATATCTCATCAGGAGTGATGAATTTGAAGAAGAAAGAGTTCCACAATCTTAAGCAACATCACCGCAGTGTGGTAGAATATATTGAGGAGTTCAACAATCTGGCATGCTATGTACCAGATGAGGTTGACACTGATGCTAAGAGGAAGGAAAAATTCCTGGAAGGGCTGAATGATGAGATGAACCTGCAGCTATCTGTTGCATATGTCCCAACTTATCAATCACTATGTGACAAGGCCACCATCTTGGAAAGCAAGATGAAGCAGGTTGAGAACAGGAAGAGGAAGCATCACTTTGATAAGCACAGTTATGGATCGTCACACAAGCGTTCTCATGGTGATGATAGTGGAGGTTCTAGATCCCACAAGCATGGGAAGTATAACATCCACCACAACAGTAACCGTCACCATGACAACAAGCACAACCACAGTCATGACAATGATAGATATAAGAACCACAAGAGTGGACACAAGAGCCACCACAGTGGGAATGGCAATGGAAGTCAGCCTGCTAAAAGAGATATCAGTCAGGTTGAGTGCTTCAAGTGCAAGAAAGCTGGGCACTATGCAAATGAATGCCCAGAAAAGAAGGTTGATGGAGCCAACAAGCCAAACCCATTTCAGAAGGGTCAAGTGAACCACATCAATGTGGAGGAAATCTATGAGGAATCTGATGCTGTGGCTGGTAAGTTCAAGCTTAATTATTTTCCAACACTTGTTCTTTTTTATACCGGCGCATCGCATTCATTCATATCAAGAGAATTTGTTGATAAAAATGGACTTCCAACTGAAACTATTGGGTGTCCAATTAAAGTAAGCTCTCCAGGTGGAGAGATGATAGTGAATTTTGGATGTCATGATCTAGTGATAGAATTTGGAAAGTATAAGTTTCCAGTTAGTCTGATAATCCTAGATTCCCAAGGATTGGATGTAATTTTGGGCATGGATTGGATGACTAAATATGAAGGAGTAATAGATTGTGCCAATCGTACTGTTACACTCACAATCCCGGATAAGAAACGGATTAGGTTCAAGTCTAACTTTGAATCTAAAGGGAGTAAGCTAAATTCTCTTAAGGGGGTTAGCATAGACAGTGTACCAGTTGTGAAGGAGTATCCGAATGTGTTTCCGGAAGAATTGCCAGGAATGCCACCAGATAGAGATGTGGAGTTTCTGAATGACTTACTGCCAGGATCTGGACCAATAGCAATTAAACCTTACAAGATGTCAGTTGATGAGTTGAAAGAACTCGAGAAACAACTTGGAGAACAGTTACAAAAAGGATTTATCCAACCAAGTTCTTCGTCTTGGGGTGCACCAGTTCTGTTTGTTGAGAAGAAGGATAGAAGTCAAAGGCTATGCATAGATTACCGTTCACTCAATGAGGTGAGTATAAAGAACAAGTACCTTTGCCTAGAATCAATGATCTATTTGATCAGCTAGAAGGAGCCCGTGTGTTCTCAAAGATTGATCTCCGATCAGGCTATTTTCAGCTAAAGATTAGAGAGCAAGACATACCTAAGATTGCTTTTACCACCAGGTATGGATTGTATGAGTATACCGTGATGCCATTTGGATTGACAAATGCACCAACTTATTTCATGAACATGATGAACAAGGTGTTCATGGAGTTTCTTGACAAGTTTGTTGTCGTATTCATCGACGGCATTTTGATCTATTCCAAGAGAAAAGAAGCTCATGAAGAACATTTGCATTTGATACTTGAGAAGCTCAGGGAGCACAAGCTGTATGCCAAGTTCAGCAAGTGTGAATTCTGGTTGAATGAAGTTGGATTTCTCAGACATATTGTGTCGGGAGATGGTATAGCTGTCGATCCCACAAAGTGTCAGCTGTAACTGAGTGGGAATCTCCCAAGTCAGTTAAGGAAGTTCGTACTTTCCTAGGATTGGCAGGATACTATAGAAGGTTCATTGAGAATTTCTCAAAAGTAGCCAAGCCAATGACGGAGTTACTTAAGAAAGAGAAGAAGTTTGATTGGACTGAAGGATGTGAAATCAGTTTCCAAGAATTGAAGAAGAGATTAGTATCAACACCAGTCTTATGTCTACCAGATTTGGAGAAGGATTTTCAAGTCTATTGTGATGCATCTCACCAAGGATTGGGTGGAGTTTTGATGCAAGAAGGGAAAATTGTGGCTTATGCCTCGAGACAACTCAAAACTCATGAAGTGAATTATCCTACTCATGATTTAGAGTTAGCCTCTGTTGTCCATGCACTCAAAACTTGGAGACACTATCTTTTGGGAAAATGTTGTGAAGTGTTCAAGGATCACAAGAGTTTGAAATATATCTTCACCCAATAGGAACTCAATATGAGACAAAGAAGGTCGCTAGAGCTCATCAAGGACTATGACTTGAGTTTGCAATACCATCCCGGTAAAGAAAATGTTGTAGCATATGCTTTAAGCCATAAGGTTTATGTGAATGGCCTTACTAAAGGAGAGTTGCCAGATGATCTATGTGCCCAATTCAGAGATCTCAGATTGGAGATAGTGGCTGAAGCATATCTCATGCCATTGGAAGTTCAACCAACATTGTTGGACAAGATTAAAGAATCCCAAAAGTTGGACAAGGAAATAGAGGATATTAAAGGGAAAATTAGTAAAGGAAAGGCTAAAGGATTCTATGAAGATGAACAAGGTACTTTATGGTATGGAAAACATATCTGCATTCTGCAAGATCCGGAGCTTCAGAAATTGATTCTGCAAGAAGCACACAACTCACCATATTCCATTCATCTAGGTAACACAAAAATGTACATGGATGTGAAGGAAAGATTTTGGTGGAACAATCTCAAGAAAGATATCGTGGAACATATTGCATTGTGTGATGTGTGTAGTCGAGTGAAAGCAGAACATCAGAAACCGGCAAGGTTATTACAACCACTACCTATACCTGATTGGAAGTGGGATAACATTGGTATGGACTTTATAACCGGATTGCCAAGGACTAGATCTGGATATGATTCCATTTGGGTTGTTGTGGATCGCCTACCTAAAGTGGCTCATTTCATACCCGTGAAGACTACCTATACAAGTGCTAAGTTAGCTAAGATCTATGTGAATAGGATTGTATGTCTGCATGGAGTACCTAAGAGTATTGTGTCTGATAGAGGAACTCAGTTCACTTCGCATTTTTGGCGACAGCTGCATGAATCATTGGGAACAAGGTTGGAGTTCAGAACAACTTTTCACCCTCAAACTAATGGACAGACAGAAAGGACCAATCAGATTTTGGAGGATATGTTGAGGGCATGTGCCCAAGACTATGGTGCTAGCTGGGATGAAAGTATGCCTTACGCAGAATTCTCTTATAAGAATAGCTATCAAGAAAGCAGTGAGATGGCACTGTTTGAATTTATTTATGGAAGGAAGTGTACTACGCCATTGCTATGGAGTGGTGTAGGAGAAAGAAATTTGTTCCGACCAGAACTGATCAAGGAGGCTGGAGAGAAAGTTAAGTTGGTGAAGGATAGATTGAAGATAGCCCAGTCCGACAAAAGAGCTACGTAGATACAAAGCATAGAGAAGTCGCCTATAAGGTAGGTGATAGATCTTATCTTAGAGTCTCACCACTTCGTGGTGTGAAGATAATTGGAGTCAAAGGAAACTTGGCACCAAGGTATGTTGGACCATTCAATATTTTGAGCCGCAAAGGATAAGTGGCTTATGAGATTGAATTGCCCGAATCACTGTCCGCGGTTCACAATGTGTTTCATGTGAGTCAGTTGAAGAAGTGTCATCCGGAAATGGATGAAACTTCATTCAAAGACACTATACCATTGGAAGAGGTTCGGTTGGAGAGTGATCTCACTTATGAAGAGAAGCCTATCAAGATTCTCGAGACTGCAGAAAGGGTTGCTCATACTCAGACTATCAAATTCTGCAAAGTATAGTGGAATCACCATACAGAGGAAGAAGCAACTTGGAAAAGAGAAGATGACCTTCAGAAAGATCACCCACACCTATTTGCTAGCCAATCCGAATCTCGAGGGCGAGATTAATCTTAAGGGGGTTAGATTTGTAACATCCCAAATTTCATCAAAGGCAAAACCATGTATTGCATTCATATCATCATAGCATATTTGTCTTGCACAAAAATTTCCAAACCAAAACCCTAAATAAAACCATATTTAACCCTTCTTTATATATTACATATGAGGCATGGTTTTATTTTTATTTTCAAAAGACCAAAGTGTTTTTGAGTGGACAGATGTGTTTGACTCACTTTTGAGTACTAGGACCATAGTACAAAATTTTGGAAAAGTTTTGAATTCAAACAAGTTTGAATTAGTGTTTCAAATTCATTCCTGAAAAACAAAACATAATTGAAAAAGGATAAAAGAAAAAAAAAAGAAAACCTGCGCTACCCTTTTATCCCAGCAACTCTTCTGGACCAATAATCCCACCCAGGGTTCTCTCCCTCTGCCCCCTATCTCACCCACGCGAACCTTACCCCGCACTCGCTGCCACTGGGCCCAACGCCAGCTCACACCTTCGTCCCCAAACTCCACGCGAGACGACGCCGTCGCCGCCCGTTTCCTCCCCATCACTTCCACGATCAATCCGTTTAAATTCCATTGATTCACCACGCGATTTTTGCCCTGCTCTGGATACTTAAACACCACCCTACCGCGGTCATTTCCCCTCAAATTACAACGCCCAAGCGCCCCCAGGCTGCCCAAAATCGAGCTTGCACCGCCGTGGACCCAAGCATCTCCGGCGAGTGACTCTGGTGAGCTTCGTCCACCCCGTGCCTTCTAGTTCACCATGTCGTGCTCGCCACCCTCTTGCGCTGCTTCTCATACTTTCTCTTTTCCTACTTGTGACCTAGAACGTCGGCCCCATCAACCCCTGCGAGCACCCGACGCCGACCACGACTCCGGCGAGTGATTCTGGTAAAACCCGCACGCCCCTTGCCTTTTAGATCAAACCATGTTGTGCGTCGTGTCCTTGCGCAGCCACTGATGCCACTTGATTTCTTTCCCGTGACCTAGGACGTCGCCTCCGTCGCTGTTTGCGAAAATCCGACGCCAGCAGCAACTCCGACGAGCTCCTACGCCTATGCCCGTGCGCCCCTGTCCAAGCCAACTGTGCCTTGATCTTCCTCGCATTTGTGCGAACCTGGTAAGCCTCGCTACCACCCCTAGCCCCCTATGGATTCGCCAGAGCATCGCCGACAGTAGCGCCGCCGCCGCCAGCACCATTAGCGCCGCTCACGTATGGTCGCTTGGTCTAGGGTTGTTAGATCTAAATCATATGCTGTAGATTAGATCTTTTAGTGAACCATTTTGTTTAGATCTGGTGCGTTGGATCTGAATTGATTCAACGGCGTGGAAGGGTGATCCTGAGCGAAACGGTATCAGCCAATCAGGTGCAGCCATGTGTCTGCATGTTTGATGTAAAATCTGTTTTTTATTCTATTAGTTGATTTAACTTGTAAAATTCATAACTTTAGTTATGTTTGGCCAAAATTTGCAAATGATATATCATTGGATTCAGAAAATCAAGCCCTACATTTATGTGGCCTTGTTTTAGTATTTTGCTTCTGGTAAAATAGTATTATTTGCAGAACCAATTATAGGCTTATTTTGGCTATATAAAATGTTTAGAAAATTGTTTTAGAGTATAACTTGTTTTATTTGAACCTTAGAAAGTTTACTTTGTGTTCAGTACTATTCTATTTGACTTGTTTAGTGTAGAAAATCATTCCATTGCATTTGCATGCATTTATATATATTTTTGTTTGAATATTTGAATGTGAATTTGGTGTTATGATTTTATGTGTAGATTTTGGTGATTGTGGTGATTGTGATTGTGAGGACTGTTGCTACTCTCCCAACTATCAAGGCAAGTGGTGCTTCATATATTTTTTCCTATTATTTTGACTATGCATTAGTGATATTTTGAGTAGGACTTGCATGGAGAATTTTGGCTAAGTATATGCTATGTTATTCCTTGGGAAATCCTAGTAGTTGTAGTCTTAGTAGATTCTTCCCAAAGTTAAGAAAACTTGCTATGTTATCATGCTTAGCCTAGCTAGTAGAAAACAAGGGTGGAATATTCATGCTATGAAATATTGCTAATACTATGACTTGTGTTTTGATTAATAAAACAACTAAGTGAATGAATCACCTGCGTGGAATGGTATGGTTGGTTTATGTTGAGTGGTTACACAAGGCCCATGTCTATGGTTTACCTTGTGTATCACACTTGTGGATTGCCACCCAGGAATAAAGGGATTTGAGATGTTTAGTGTTGATAAGCTTCTAGTGCAACCACATGGCATATGGGCTCTGCCTTGACCAAATAGGTTGCAAGAACTTAGCCAGAAGGATAGTTGGTGGGAGGGTGATAGGATGGAACGCGTCCATGGTGGTCTAAGGGAATGCTTATGAAAACTCTCGTCTCGATGCATGTCGAGTCTTGTGAGGAAACTGCACCACCTCTCGAGAGGGTAAAACCTAAGTACTTAGTCGTGTCCCCGGCAACGGAAAATTTGAGCATCAAAGACAATGAAGCAATCAAGGATCTCCTCATCCCAATTTATAAGTTATAAACGTGTGGTTGAACAAGGGTAAAGGTTCACCAATGTCTATTGGTTGTTCCTTGGGTGTTTTTGACAAACAAAAACTTAGTGTTTTCAACTAATAAGGAAAATCTTATTTTGAGCAAAGCAAGCCTAAGCTACACTTAGCCAAATTCATACAGATGTTAGGTACTATTATTCTACTATGGTATCACTTGCCGATACAATTCCAAATGTATTGACCACTGTGGCTGTAACTTATGATGTTGCATGTTACTATGATGGAGATTAGGGTTGTGAGTATACACTCAACATGTTTGCCTGTGGCACATGAAGATGAAGACTTATAGTTATTTACTTTATATTATGAACTCTATGTACTGGCCTTGAGCTATTGAGTTGTAAAGACTATGTTATTTCTAGAATGACGATGTAATAACAACATTTGTATATGTGTACTTCATCTTAAACTGTGGATTCTAGCATTTGATCCAGGGACTAGCATTGCAATCACAGGGACCTTTACCTTTAAAGGTGGGGTTTTACACATGCGTTGTTTTAGTATACAAAAGCATAGTATTGTGGTATTCTCCTTTGATGCTTTGTTTGGGTTGACTTGTCACATGCTCACACCATGTTATGACTATGAACAAGTCACCATAGCCTCTATGATCATTTAGTCCTTGACTTGTAGTACCACTCTATGCTTTGGTTAGTAATGTTTTGTCGCTCTGCATGATTATGGCATTATTGCTCTCTTAGTTGGTTGCTCCCAGTCTTTTGCTAGCCTCCACTTGTATGAGTAAGCTCTACTCATGCTTCCAACTCCCAAGAAACCAAGTTATTCCAAAGTGTCCACTATAAACTCATATGCATGGTGTGTTACATCATTCCAAGTATATTCTTGTTTTCAGCTATCTTCCAATTAAAAAGTATTTTGTTATGTGAAAACTTAGTGATTAAAGCCCTCACGAACTTGATGGCACACTTTATATTACTTTCCCCTAATAAACTTGAACCATTGTGTCATCTATGTTATATATGCTTGTACTTATACGTTAGAATTAGCAGAACCATGCTGTCATGGGGAACGTTTTCAACATTGCACTTGTACTTTGTACACAGTTGATATCATGCTTTTTTGTCTATGGATGTCGCCAGTGTGAATAAAGAGGGAGCTTTTAAGTCCATGGAGTTATGTATTTTGTGTTATAGAAATGCCTGGGCCGCTAGCCTAAGCCATGCCTAATCATGGTGGAAACTTGCAGCATCACCATAATGAGCATTTTGTGAAGCATCCTCAATAAAAAGCTATGCACATAGTAAATAAAAAGATCGCTGAGATGCTCATTGTTTGCTTGCCTTGTCATTTTGGTTATGGGATAGCTCCTGTACCATGGGCAAGGGGTACCCTGTTGGCGGTTCTCTATGATACACCATGTACTTACTATGACAAGAACTTACAGGTGACTAAAGTTGAGTAGCATGCGGTGCGGCCCTCGTATTCAAGGGACATGAGATTACCAAGTTATACTTTGTCAAGCATATACTCCATAGTTTGTTCACTTTAACCTTAATCACTTCAAGATGCTTATGATAGGGGCAATGAGGGCTGAAAGCTAACAAGTACCATAATTTTTGGAAGCTCTTTTTGAAACTTGAAATCCCTGCTTCCCTTTGAAGGGTCTTTCTTCCACTATTATATTGAGTCTCCACCTTCTACCTTTAGGAACCATTAGGAGAGCATAGTTGCCATTCTTAGTTCTATGTGCAGTGTCCCAAAACTTATTGACTAATGCATATTGTTGATATTTCTTGTTCTTGTGCTACTTGTATCTAGTCACTCTTATGAACTTTGAAGGTGTCCTATGCATCTATTTGCTACTCCATGAGGGACAATTTGAATTCCACTATGCCATGTTTTCTATATGTGAAACAAACAAACGTTTTTCAATGCATGTTATTCATGATCTTTGTTTGTAGCCTTTCATGTTCCATGCATACTTACTTTGTCCTATTGTTAGAACTCCATCTTTCATGCACATGTTTAGAGTCCTTTGATCCCAGCTTTCAATGCTCGCAATTGGTTTGATCTTGGTTTTGATGGTGCATGTCACCTCAAAAATTATTATTTTATCACTTACCTACTCGAGGACGAGCAGGAGTTAAGCTTGGGGATGCTTGATACGTCAGAAACGTATCTATAATTTTTGATGCTCCATGCTTGTTTACTATCTACTTTGCTTTGCTTTGTCCGCACTTTGAGGTGTTTTTATATGTTTTCTGGAACTAACCTATTAACAAGTTGCCACAGTGCTAGTTGCCTGTTTTCTTCTGTTTGGTTCCAGAAAGGCAGAAAATAAATATTCTCGGAATTGGATGGGACAAAATCCAAAGTCAATATTTTACCGTGGGCAACACGAAGCTAGAATACGAGACGGTGGAGGATCACCAGGGGGCCACACCCCCTGGCCGCGCGGGTGGGCCCACCCCGCTCCTGGGGCGTGCAGCCCCCCTGGTGGCCCTCCTTCCTCACCTCTTCGACTATAAGAATCCCCCGATGTAGAAACCCTAGGCACCCGATCAAAATTCCACGAAACCGTCTGTAGCCGCCGCCACCATCGTCCCTAGATTGGGGGATCTGAAGCTCTTCTCGGCACCCGACCGGAGGGGAGATCATCCCGGAGGCCTTCTTCTTCATCATGTCAGCCTCTGGTGTGAAGCGTGAGTAGTTCCACCTTGGACTACGGGTCCATGTAGTAGCTAGATGGTTGTATCTCTCCTTTGTGCTTTCATGTATAGATCTTGTGAGATCCGTTCATGATCAAGGTCTAATCTATTTGTAACCATGCATGTTGTGTTTGCGGGGATCCGATGGATATTGAGATTACTATGTAAGATTGATTAATGGTTTTGTCCATTTGATTCTATCATGTCTGTGTTGTTTGTGATCTTGCATGCTCTCCGTTGTTAGTAGCTATCTTAGCCAAGTAGTTTCTAGTGACTCCAAGAGGGGGTATTTATGCTCGATACTGGGTTCATGCCTCTAGTTTCCAAGGGAAGTGACAGAAATCTCTTCGGTTGTAGATGTGTTGTTGCCACTAGGGAGAAAACAACGGTCTCTTGTTCATAGAACAAGTGGATTGTTTACCTTACACACTTTGCTTAAAGCAGTTGTCTGTTGCTTGCAACTTAATACTGGAGGGGGTTCGGATGTTAAACTGAAGGTGGACTTCTAGTCATAGATGGAGTTGGATGGCGGTCTATGTATATTGTTGTATTGCCCAATCGAATCTCATAGGATCTTTATGTCTAGTATTGCATTGTTATGCCTTGCTCAGTCCTGTCAATTGCCCTGTTGTAATTTGTTTACCCAGCATGCCATGTTTGTTTATCTAAGGAGAACACCTCTAGTGAACTATGGACCCCGGTCCAATCTTTACCATTGATACATCTTCCACTGTTATTGTTTACTTGCTGCAGACCATCATCACCTTCCACACCATACAGTTAATACTTTGTTAGAGCAACCAGTGAGATTGAAAACCTCAATGTTAGTTGTGACAAAGTCTTAAGTTTCTGTTGTGCAGGTTTCCATGTTGCTTGCAACACCTTTGAGGCATTTCCTTCCTCCTACTGGTTCGATAACCTCGGTTTGTTACTGAGGCAAAACTCGTTGCTGTGTTGCATCATACCTTGCTCTTAGGGTTTCCCAACGGGGCATCAACACGCATTAGGAGGCGCCTAGGGTTAGGTGGCGCCTAGGGTTTAGAGGGGCAAGGGACTTAGGGCTTGGGTGGTGCGCCTCCTCCCCTCTTTATATAGAGGGGGAGCGACAGCCAAGGGGTTCCCAGCCCAAGTTGAGTTCCCCCCAACTCGGCTAAGGGAAGAGTTGGGAACTTGCCCTTCAAGTTTTCTCTTTCCTTCCCAAACTCGGATTTGACTTCTCAAACTAGGATTTGACTTTTCAAACTTGGGTTTGACCCAATTTCCTAGTGCTGGACGGTTTTCCCTTAGGGCTTGGTCCGGCTAGCCCCTAGTACATGACGCAGCCCAAGTGACCCCTCCCGGGGTGGAGGACCCACTTGTGGTCCTTCCAGAACATTCTAGAAGCTTCCGGTCAAAACACCAAAACTTTTCCAAACCCCAGGAAACCACTTTCCTTATATGAATCTTATTATCCGGACCATTCCAGATCTCCTCGTGATGTCATGGATCCAATCCGAGACTCCGAACAACATTCGATCTCCAAATCGTATTCCATATCTACTTAACAACATCGATTCCTTAAGTGTGTCTCCCTACAGTTTGTGAATTGTGCATACATGATCGAGACACCTCTCTGGTTAATAATCAATAGAGGGATCTGGAAATCCATAATGTCTCCCACATATTTCAACGATGACTTCGTGATCAAATGAACCATTTAAATACGATACCGATTCCCTTTGTCATGCGATACTTTACTTATCCGGGGTTCGATCGTCGGTATCTCCATACCTAGTTCGACCTCGTTACTAATAAGTACTCTTTAACCGTTTCGTGATATGACATCCCTTGTGACCTAGTCACATGCTTGCAAGCCAATTGAATGAAATTCCACCGAGATGGCCTAGAGTATATCTATTTGTCATATGGATGGACAAATCCCACTCTTGATCCATGCGCTTCAACACATACTTTCAGAATACACAATGCCACCTTTATAACCATCCAATTACGGAAGTGGCGTTTGATGTCATCAAAGTTGTAACATCCCAAAATTTTCCTAATTTTGGAATGTTAAGTTGATTGAATTGTTTGACCTTGTTCAAATTTGATTGAAAAGAAACTTTTTAGGATTGTTCAAACTTTCCTAATCCACATTAAACATAAATGGATTGGCATAAATCCAAAAACATTGTGATGCATTGCATCATGATCTCATGAAAACCCTCATTCAAAATATTGTGTCAAAACCCTAATTGCAATCCGCTTATGAATGCTCCTAAAAGAAAAATACATTTGCTATATTTGATTGAAAGGAATATTGTTGGTGAGATACTAAAAAATCTAGAAATTACTAGACCTAAAACCCTATTTTGAATCCTCCAAAATTAGCAAATAAAGCACTATATGCAAATCGCATTAATGGTATTTTAAAACTTGCACAAAGATATTCTCTATACACACTAAGAGGTGTATTTTGAATTTAGAAAATTTTAGAAATTGGTTTGGATTCAATTGGATTCCTAAAACTCAAATTATAGAAGAAATACTAAAAAAAACGAATAAAGAAAATAACTAACCTAACCTACCTAGCGAGCCGGTGCAGCCCACCGCTCTCCCCTCCTCTCTTTCTCTGCCGCGCGCAGCAGCGGTCGCAGAGCCCAGCAACGGCCCAACTAGCGGGCAACTGCAGCCACCCGGAGACACTCTTTTTTCCCTTTGTTTTTTCTTTTCCTCCCTCACCGACAGGCCGGGCCCATGCGTCATCCTCAACCTTCCCGTGTTCATCACAGACCCCTCAATCCCGATCAAATCCCGTGGATTTCGCTTGAACTCGGCGTAGTTTGTTTCCCCTCCTCCATGCCAACCCCCCATATAATCCCCCTCCCTCTCTCCCGTTCAGTTTTTTATCGATTACGAACCCTAGACACTGACAGATCGATTTCCAAAGTCGCCACCGCCGCCCTCCACTACCGAGCTTCAGAGTACGAGGTTCCCGATGAAGCAGTCACCCCTCGACCCTCCTATCATCTCTATTATGTCCCCATGCTCAACTCTGTATCCTAACATGTTTTTTCCCTTGTCCAGAGCCCCAGGCCGCCTGCAATTCATCGCCGGAGCTTCACCGGAGTTCGTGAGGAGCAGCCGTCGGTTGCCATTGTTCTAGGGTAAGAGGGACGGCGCTGACAAATGAAACAAGATAGATAGGAGGATTCGTGCCCCGTACACTCCTCCATCATCGTTGGGAGCCGCCGGACCGTCGTTGACCATTAACTCTTGTGCGCCAGCTACCGCTCCGCCGTCGGTGACGTCACCTGTGGAGAGGCCCAAGAAGCTTCGGTTCTTGGCCGCTGGATCCTCATCTAGCGGTCCAGATTAGAAGCCAACACCAAAGGGGTATCTGCCTGTCAGCGCGCGTCACGTCGGCCGCTCTGCAGTGCCAGCTAGTCAACACCCCATGATGGCTCAGATATGTAGAGCACGTTGGAAACCCCAAGAGGAAGGTATGATGAGCACAACAGCAAGTTTCCCTCAGTTATGAAACCAAGGTTATCAAACCAATAGGAGTAAGGAAACAACTCCAAGGTGTTACTAGCAACTTGTAACCTGCACAACACAACCACAATACTTTGCCCCAACTTACAGTGAGGTTGTGAATATCACCGGCTTGCTGGAACAAAGAATTAAACATATAGTGTGGAAAATAGTAATTGCTTGTAATAATTGCAGACAGTAAACAGTAAACAGTAGATGGTATATCAATGGTAAGGAATGTAGGGGTTCGTAGCATGGAAAACAAAAAATTTCTACCGCATGCAAACAAACAAGCCAAGATCTATCTACTAGATTGTAGCAACGAGTCGATAGAGGAACTCACCCTCGAAGATTCCAAAGAGGTTAACGAGAGCAGATTCTCGTGGGTGATGTAGTCGTACTCTTGCCGATCT
Source organism: Avena sativa (assembly GCA_916181665.1). Lineage (NCBI taxonomy): Eukaryota > Viridiplantae > Streptophyta > Magnoliopsida > Poales > Poaceae > Avena > Avena sativa. The sequence goes on along the minus strand of OV702282.1, from coordinate 20,259,159 downwards.
CAAGATCGCGTAGACGATCCTTCCGGCGCTGCGTTCCGGCAGCGCTTCCGCAGTCGGTCACACGTTCGGTACTCGATGAAGACCTTCCTCTCCCTTGTTCCAGCAGGCAGCGGAGGTTGTAGCACTCTCCTCGCGATTCCGGTAGCACAACGGCGTGGTACCGGAAGTAGAGGGGAGATCTCGCAGGGCTTCGCCTTAAGCCAGAGCGAGTATGGTGGACTATGAGAGAGCCCTTGGTGTTCTAGGGTTTAGACACACCAAGGAGGGGTTGCTAGGGCCGGCGTCTAGGGCTTGGAGGTGCCCAAGTCTGCGGCTAGGGGAGAAACCCTAGGCGGCGTCTATGGTGGGCGGCGGCGGCTAGGGTTAGGTTTAGAGAGGGCAATCTTGTGTGCTAGGAGGGGAGCCCTGCCCCTCCTCTTATAGGAGGGAGGCGCCGGCCAAGGGGAGGGCAATCCCTCCCCAACTCGGATCCCAAGTGGGCCGGCGGTGGAGGAGGGACTCCTCCCAAACTCGGTTTCCACCTCCCTCTCCACTTCCCAAAAATAGCCGTTTGACTTTCAAATTGGCGTTTGACTTTTCAAACAAGGATTTGATTAAACCCTCTATTTTGTTCAGTGATGACACTTAGTACATGATGCGATCATACCAACTTGATATAACACATTCATGTACCCTTCCCCTTTGGAGTGTCGGACATTCCGGAACCTTCTAGAACATTCCCGATGAAAACACCGGAACCATTCTCCAACCCCGAAACAGGACTTTCCTTATATGAATCTTATTCTCCGGACTATTTCGGATCTCCTCGTGATATCCCGGATCCCATCCGAGACTCCGAACAACATTCGGTCTCTTACTCATCATTCCGTAACTACTCAACAACATCGAATCCTTAAGTGTGTCTCCCTACGGTTCGTGAATTATGCGGACATGATCGAGACATTTCTCCGAACAATAACCAATAGAGGAATCTGGAAATTCATATGGCTCCCACATATTTCTACGATTACTTTGCGATCGAATGAACCACTTACATACGATACCAATTTCCCTTTGTCTCACGATAGTTTACTTATTCGAGGTTATGATCGTCGGTATCTCTGCATACCTAGTTTAACCTCGTTACTGATAAGTACTCTTTTCTCGTTCCCGTGATATGTGATCCCTTGTGAGCCAGTCACATGCTTGCAAGCTAATTGGATGACATTCCACCGAGAGGGCCCAGAGTATATCTATCCGTCATATGAATGGACAAATCCCACTCTTGATCCATGTGTCTCAACCCATACTTTCCGAACACTCAATGCCACCTTTATAACCACCCAGTTACGGTGTGGTGTTTGATGTCATCAAAGCATCCTTCCGGTGATGGTGATATGCATGATCTCATGGTCGAAGGAATTAGGTTACTATGTATCAGAAAGCTTATAGCAATTGAACTATTAAAATGACTTGATCTTTATGCTACGCTTATCTATAGGAGTATGTCCATCACATCATTCTCCTAATGATATGACCCTGTTGTTTAATAACATCTCTATGTTCATGATCAGGAAACCATGATCATATATTAACCAACAAGCTATTTTAACAAGAGGCTTTACTAGGGACTTTTTTATGTTTACAAATCACACAAGTATTAATGTTACCTGTTAATACAATTATAGCATGGTATGTAAACATTTATCAGAAGTATGAAGATATGATAATAACCACTTTATTATTGCCTCTTGGGCATATCTCCAACAGTCTCCCACTTGCACTAGATTCAATAATCTAGTTTCAAACCTTTGTGTATTCAACACCTATGGCTTTCCGGTGTTGTATGTACACGTTTTCAAGTGGTCAACTGATCTCCGGATCTGACACTTCCAGGTCAGTGTGTAATTGCATGTCTTTGCGTCTCTACGCATCACTCATTCTCTAATGAGATGGCTTTGTATAAATTTGGTCCTTTGGTGAGACCTTTAGTTCTTTGGGGTTAAAACATGTTGATAATATTGTCGTACAATATATCTTCATAGTATTATCCCGCTGTGAACTACACCTAGTTTGATAAACTACTTGACACAAATGCCCTCTTTAACTGCTATAGTAGCAGTCATATACTTAGCCTTTTGTTGTAGTATCTGTCACAATGTCTTAACTTTGGAAATCATCCAAATCTATTATGGAACTTACTTTCCATTATATTGTGCCACCCTTAGTTTAGATTGAGATAAACTTAATTTGTACTTTGTGACAAAACTAGTATCAATGTAGTACTTTTACAATGAACTAACCATCTATTTGTCACTTATACAAATAATATATTCTTAGTTGTTCCAAAAGATCATAAGAATATCCTTACTATTGTCCAATGATCATCTTATGAATCATTCTGGTATATGCTCATAACATTTAGAGCATAGGACAAATCTGGATTTGTACATATCACAGTATGATTGATATAAATACTCTTTGTGATTTCATACATCAAGTATCAATCTATACTTGAATCTTTGTTTCACTTACCAAGTGTCAATACACTTGAATATATCATTAATATTGAACTCATTCAATCCTTTCTGTGCGACAAGAACCTTTCTTGTAGTTTCTATATTGAACTCATTCAATATCTCATCTATGTACTTCTGGCACAACCATATTGGCGTCTATTGATGCCAAATATTTGGGTTTTGCCTAAGTCTTTCATCGAGATGAAATTCTTAATATGTGTTAATAAAAGATACATCATTTTTAATCAACAATATGTCTTCCACATAATGTATTAGAAACATGTCTTAGCGCTCCCACTTAATTTCTTGCAAATGCAAGCATCTTCATTGTCTCTGATGAAATTAAACTCTTTTAACAGTTTCATCACAGTGAAGATTCCAACTCCGCGATGCTTACTTCAACCATTGAAGTTTGCATATGCTTTTAGCATCCTTTGAATTAACAAAACCCTTTGGACCGTGTCATGCACATGTCCTTGGTAACCAATCTATTAGAAGAACTTGTTTTGTTTATTCAACTATCACATAACAAAATTATATGTAGTGGTTGCTACATTAATCCGTCTAGACTAAATATCGCTATGAAAGATCAAATCTTTGTCATAGTCAACCTTTGAACATTGTTGTGAACTCTTTCCCAACATGTCGACTATTTCATAGATGCGAAACATCCATGTCTATTTATTTATAGATCCAAACATAATTGTAAGGTCTTACACCTTTCTCGAGGGTCCTTCAAGTTCAAAACTTGATTTCTCGTGTATGGAACTATCACGGATTTTATGGCTTTAAGCCATTTTACAGAGTCAGGGCCCATCATCGCTTCTTTACATGTAGTACGTTCATTATTCTCAAATAATGATTCAACCCTCAAATCTTGGTATTTGATTGCTTACTCGACCTACTTGGTTCAATAGAAACTTTGACCTTCATAACCACAACCTTTGAGGCACGTGAGCCATGAGCATTGTTGCTGCCTCCGGAACACTTTTCGGTGCTGCGCAACTTTGCACATATAGCTAAGGTTCTTTTAACCTTATCAAAGTTCTATTGTCCTCCCATTTATCTTTTCACGAAAAATTCCTTCTCAAAGAAACTTGACGTTCTAAGTGACAAACACTTTTGTCTCCGATGTTATGGAGGATTACTTAACAGTTATTCGAAATAACATACAAAGATAGGTTCATCCGACTTTGGTTGCAAACATCTTTCTTATGCATAGCATACCAATGTTTAAGAAAGGACAACTTGGGTTTTATCCCAAACCATAACTTTATATGGTGTCATTTCAACGGATTATGATGGAGCTCTTTTCAGTGGAAAAACGGTAGTCACTAAAGCTTTTAACCTTTAAAATAATGGCAGTTTTATGAATTACACCTTTGATATTACCATGTCAAACAAGGTTTAATTACATATCTCGAACGCTCCATACTCTTATGGTGTTTCGAGAAAATGCAAATCCACGGAACGATTCCTTAAATCTTAGGTATTATGCTAAACTTGTAACTCAAATATCTTCCTTTATGATCTTATCATAAACTATTTATATTCTTGTTACAATGATTTTGCACTTCATCTTGAAAATCTTTGAACTTTTCAAATGTTTCATACTTCATCCTTATTAAGTAAATATTCATATATTCACTCAAATTTTTGGAGAAAACATATGAAGTTGAAATACATCGCTCTTGACTACACATAATGGACTTCATACAACAATATGTACAAGTTCCAATAAGTTAGTCATTTGTTCCCTTTTGGCCTATGAACGAAGTTTTAATTATCTCTAGGAAAGTTTCACAAGCGTCAATTTGATCAAAAATCAAAAGACTCCAAAATTCCATACACATGGAGTTTCTTTCAATATAATTTAAATGGCGATGTCACTTCCTAAGTGATCTTTCAATCAATTTGTCTTTCGACATTTTTAGCACTAGTTTTATGGATGTGATTTCTCCAACGAGATTTGTGAATCATCCATCTTTTATGGATTACGACAATTATTTGAACAACCCTTTTGTTCTCATAATACCTGATAAAACAAATCTTGAAGGCAAGCTTTGATGTTTAACGAGCAACACAATAACCCTTTATTTGTTCTCGATGAACATCATCACACATTCTTTTGCTAGTTACTTAGGCCATTGTAGTTCATGAATTCTGTTGTTTCGTATGACGATTCATACCAACAAATTCAATATCAAATACTTAAGAACCACTTTGTTTAATAAGCAAAGAATATATCCTTAACATGTATATCATCTATATACTTAAGCTGAACAATTCTAGTCTTTTCTTTTCTGCCATATACTTATGAGATTCTCTTTCAGTATTTCCTTTTCTGTTTGGAAGAATCTATCAACACCAATAGTGGAGCCATATACATGACACATAGTCCAAAGCATGTATAGTTAAATACCAATGTCTTTGGACTTGCACTTTGAAGTAGATCACCACCATCAAATGTTTGGTGTTCTTTCAAATTCCTTTCTTTAGTAATCTCTTGGTGTAGTAAACATTTTACCTACATCAAATATTCACCCTTATCATGGAATTATCCATGATCAAGCTACTTTTAGCTTATAACGGTGAATCGCGAGTATAATGTTGTTCTCCAAAACTTTTGGAGATTTAGGACAACTAGTGTCTCCAACCTTTTGCAAATTCTTATCAAATATGAGAACATGACTTTTGCAATATTATAATCTATCATGTTGCAACCAAAACTTCGTTTCAGATATCACAATATCTTCCACACATCATGGTTTCTGAAACAACTCTTTCAGATCCTAAATAACCTTGATATTAAGACAATTCTTTGAATATCAAGAATCATGGAGACAAACATGATACTCATACACTAACTCTTGGAATTGTCACTCTTGATTTAATATCAATTATTAAACTTCATGGAGTAACCAGAACTTACTGAAAGTTTGCAATAGGACTTTTAAACTTTAGATTAACACTTCAAAACAATGCGATACCAGTTCGAAAAGTAACTAACCAGAATTCTATAGTTCTATCATCTCAATTATAACTAAGCGCAAGGTGGTAAACGGATGCCAATGACTACAACAACTATGCAAATTCACTTTGATTTAATTTATGATAAATAGTGTTCAACTTTTAATCATATTGTTGTTGAACTCCCACTCAAAACAATATCCCTCACATTGTTTTAGTGATCACACGAACCAAATCCACCACATCAAAACCGATCATCACGAGAGTTGATGTATCTTCAATGGCGAACAATCAACATGTTCATCATATCTACTATATGACTCATGCTTTACCTTTCGGTGATCCATGTTCCGAGACCATGTTTGTACATGCTAGGCTCGTCAAGATCAAACCCTAGCTTCCGCATGAGCAAATCTGGCTTGCTCATGTTGTATACACTCGCAGAATCTAACACACCCGATCATCACGTGGTGCTTCGAAACAACGAGCTTTAGCAACGGTGCTCACCAAGGATGAACACTTTAAACTTGAAATTGTGTGCTTGAGGGATCATCTTATAATGCTACCGTCGTGAACTAAGCAATACAAGATGCATAAAAGGATTAACATCACATGCAATTCATAATATGTGATATGATATGGCCTTTCTTCTTTGTGCTTCCGATCTCCATCTTCAAGCACGAACATGATCTCCATCATCACCGGCATTGCATCAAGGTCAATGACGCCGCTCCATGGTTGTCGTCCACCAGCTTCAACTATTACAACTACTTTGAATAGACACGCGGGTCTTAACAGAATTTAAAGACAACCATATGGCTCCTGCCGGTTGCCAACTTACAATAAGGAACATTGCATACATCATATATAATCACAATCATGGCCATATCACATCACAGCACACCCCTGCAAAACAAAGTTAGACGCCTCTAATTTTCTTTGCATATTTTACGTGGTTTGGGGCTTTCAATAAGTGTCGTTCTAACTTATGAACAAGAACCACAACATTGATACTAGTATTGTCAATCACCCATTGTAAATTGAATCTTAACTATGTTAGGAGAAACAGGCACCCGCAAAGCCACTTATGCAATACAAGTTGCATGTCAAGCGTGGAGAAAGTCTCATGAACGATGTCATGTAAGGTTAGCCCGGGCCGCTTCATCCCACCATCCCGCAAGATGCAAAGTACACAAGAAGCAATCGACAACAAAAACATCAATGCCCACAATGACCATTGTGTTCTACTCGTGCAACAGATCTACATATAGACCTGGCTCTGATACCACTGTAGGGGTTCGTAGCATGGAAAACAAAAAATTTCTACCGCATGCAAACAAACAAGCCAAGATCTATCTACTAGATTGTAGCAACGAGTCGATAGAGGAACTCACCCTCGAAGATTCCAAAGCGGTTAACGAGAGCAGATTCTCGTGGGTGATGTAGTCGTACTCTTGCCAATCTCAAGATCGCGTAGACGATCCTTCCGGCGCTGCATTCCGGCAGCGCTTCCGCAGTCGGTCACATGTTCGGTACTCGATGAAGACCTTCCTCTCCCTTGTTCCAGCAGGCAGCGGAGGTTGTAGCACTCTCCTCGCGATTCCGGCAGCACAACGGCGTGGTACCGGAAGTAGAGGGGAGATCTCGCAGGGCTTCGCCTTAAGCCGGAGCGAGTATGGTGGACTATGAGAGAGCCCTTGGTGTTCTAGGGTTTAGACACACCAAGGAGGGGTTGCTAGGGCCGGCGGCTAGGGCTTGGAGGTGCCCAAGTCGGCGGCTAGGGGAGAAACCCTAGGCGGCGGCTATGGTGGGCGGCGGCGGCTAGGGTTAGGTTTAGAGAGGGCAATCTTGTGTGCTAGGAGGGGAGCCCCGCCCCTACTCTTATAGGAGGGAGGCGCCGGCCAAGGGGAGGGGAATCCCTCCCCAACTCGGATCCCAAGTGGGCCGGCGGTGGAGGAGGGACTCCTCCCCAACTCGGTTTCCACCTCCCTCTCCACTTCCCAAAAATAGACGTTTGACTTTCAAATTGGCGTTTGACTTTTCAAACAAGGATTTGATTAAACCCTCTATTTTGTTCAGCGATGACACTTAGTACATGATGCAATCATACCAACTTGATATAACACATTCATGTACCCTTCCCCTTTGGAGTGCCGGACATTCCGGAACCTTCTAGAACATTCCCGATGAAAACACCGGAACCATTCTCCAACCCCGAAACAGGACTTTCCTTATATGAATCTTATTCTCCGGACTATTCCGGATCTCCTCGTGATATCCCGGATCCCATCCGAGACTCCGAACAACATTCGGTCTCTTACTCATCATTCCATATCTACTCAACAACATCGAATCCTTAAGTGTGTCTCCCTATGGTTCGTGAATTATGCGGACATGATCGAGACATTTCTCCGAACAATAACCAATAGAGGAATCTAGAAATTCATATGGCTCCCACGTATTTCTACGATTACTTTGCGATCGAATGAACCACTTACATACGATACCAATTTCCCTTTGTCTCACGATAGTTTACTTATCCGAGGTTATGATCGTCGGTATCTCTGCATACCTAGTTCAACCTCGTTACTGATAAGTACTCTTTTCTCGTTCCCGTGATATGTGATCCCTTGTGAGCCAGTCACATGCTTGCAAGCTAATTGGATGACATTCCACCGAGAGGGCCCAGAGTATATCTATCTGTCATATGGATGGACAAATCCCACTCTTGATCCATGTGTCTCAACCCATACTTTCCGAACACTCAATGCCACCTTTATAACCACCTAGTTACGGTGTTGTGTTTGATGTCATCAAAGCATCCTTCCGGTGATGGTGATATGCATGATCTCATGGTCGAAGGAATTAGGTTACTATGTATCAGAAAGCTTATAGCAATTGAACTATTAAAATGACTTGATCTTTATGCTACGCTTATCTATAGGAGTATGTCCATCACATCATTCTCCTAATGATATGACCCTGTTGTTTAATAACATCTCTATGTTCATGATTAGGAAACCATGATCATATATTAACCAACAAGCTAGTTTAACAAGAGGCTTTACTAGGGACTTTTTTATGTTTACAAATCACACAAGTATTAATGTTTCCTGTTAATACAATTATAGCATGGTATGTAAACATTTATCATAAGTATGAAGATATGATAATAACCACTTTATTATTGCCTCTTGGGCATATCTCCAACAAGGAATGGACCGGGGTCCACAGTTCACTAGAGGTGTTCTCCATGAGATAAATAACATGCTAGGTGAATAAATTACAGCGGGGCAATTAACAGATTGAGAATGCATGACAATGCATATACTAGACATCTTGATCTCTACGAGATTTGTTTGGGCATTACAACATAATACATAGACCGTAATCCAGCTGCATCTATGACTAATAATCCACCTTCAGGTTATCATCTGAACCCCTTCCAGTAATAAGTTGCAAGCAACAGATAATTACATTAAATAAAGTGTGTAAAGTAAACAATACAATTGCCCTTGGACAAAGGATTGTTGTTTTCTTCCTAGTAGCAACAACACATCTACAAACTTAGAGATTTTTGTCACTTCCCCAGATTACTAGAGGCATGAACCTACTATCGAGCATAAATACTCCCTCTTGGAGTTATAAGCATCTACTTGGCCAAAGTATCTACTAGCAACGGAGAGCATGCAAGATCACAAATAACATAGACATGATAGAATAAATAATCAATCTAACATAGTAATAAATATCCATTGGATCCCCGTAAACAGAACATGTAGCATTACAAATAGATGATCTTGATCATGAACGGAGCTCACAAGGGTATAAACATGATAGCACAAAAGAGGATAAACAACCATCTAGCTGGTATAAGGACCCGTAGTCCAAGGGTGACCTACTCACGCATCACTCCGGAGGCTGGCATGGTGATGAAGAAGGCCTCTGGGATGATCTCTCCCCTCCGGTAGGCTGTCGGGAAGAGCTTCAGATCCCCCGATCTAGGGACGAAGATGGCGGAGGCTACGAACTGTTTCGTGGATTTCTGATCGGATACTTAGGGTTCTGCCTCGGGGTGTTTATATAGGAGAAGGTGTAGCACCCCGGATAAATCCACTACTAAAAAATCGTGTGTCATTTTTTTATTCATGCATCATCATGACATCATCATGCATTGGTTCGCCTAGAACTATTTTCCAAAAGACCTATTTTTATACATTACCCCCTCTTATTTCAAATTATCAGATCCGGTCAGCCCAGATCTTTTATTTGTCTAAAAACTATTTATAAAGCTTTTATAAAATATAAAAATATTTTGCTACCGAGGAGGCAGTCCAGCCGGTCGGACCAGAGGTCCCACCGACCAAACCACCTACTAACCGATTAAACCTGGACCTAAGACGGCCAGGCCCAACCAGTTGAAACCTAATCCACCCAAACCCTAACTAACCTAGTCCCTAGCCTCTACCCCGCCGCCGCCAGCAGTGCACCCGCGCGCCCCATGCTCTTGGCCCCACCGCTGTGTCGTTTTTCCCGAAGTCGCCAGGTGCCCTGCCATCACGGGTCGCCCGCCACCGCCTCATCCTATCTGCAGAGCCAGTCTGTAAGGTGTTCAGTATATCGCGCCTCATGAGTTTGGAAACCAAGTCCAACAACGTGTGCTGCTCAATTTTTGGGGCTCCTGTGTTTTCCTCTGCCTCAGGTACCCGTGTGCAGTCGGGTATGCCCTTGTGCAGTACCCAGCACTTGTTGTATGAATAACACCTAGCCATTTTTGCTAGATGCTAGAATTATCCTTTGCTCCTATGAATGTCTTGTTTTGATCTGTGGCTTCATATGGGTAGTTTGTCCAGGTTTGCACCGATCCCAAACACCGTGAACCGGCACCGAGTGGAGGAAACACCGAGATAGAACCGAATAATTCCCGAAACTCGAACATTGTCGACATGGAGCTGATGGCCAAGACCTACAGACATCTTATTCTCAGAACCGGTGATGCCGAACCCCAAGACCGTCGATCACGCAATCTGAAGGCCGTTTCCCGAACACCCCGGAAACTCCAAGATCTTCAGACCTCGATGTGTGAACCCCTTTTTCCAAGCCCCATATTTTTATAATATATGATATCCATCTTGTGCAAATTAAATCATTCATGCTGGCACTCATATCATGTGGTTTGGGGGCTTTTGCTAATTCACCTAATAATTAATATGGAGTCCATATGCGGGCGAATCTAGTCTGATATTGGCCTATTTAAAATTGTGTAATGAACCGATGATATATTTTGCCATGTTAAGACAACATTTAAATTGCGGGGTATCTAAACAACATGAACTTAATAATTAATTTTCGGGACCCCGGTTCCGCTTAATATGGCCTAATTGCCTCGCATCTTTGCCATACCATACATCATACATGCATCATGCTAGATATTTTGCCATAGTATTAAATAGTGCATCCGGTGTTTCTTCTAGTGTTTTGCTTCTTCACAGACTAGGCCGATGAGTTGATGCGAGTGTCGACCCGATCTTCGAATGAATCTTCGGCAATGTTTTCAGGCGAGCATTCTCCCCCTTTCTACCTATTTTATATTTTTATTATTTATTTCCTCCTGTTGATCTATTGCTATCTGTGTTGCGATGCTCTAGTTTTCGTACCCATGGTATCCCTTGCAGCCTTATATTGCCTTGGCCACATCCTATTACCTGTTGTTTGGTAGATAGTTCGACTTGTGTGTCGTAGTCGCTTGCTCAAGTGCTATTGCGTCTCGTCAAGTACCACAGTTGTTGGAAGACTGCCATATGATTTATGTTGGAGATGATCATGGCTTTAATTACATTTTAACAACTAAAATTGTAAGTACGTAAATAATGCAGAGGCATAGGTGGGCAATATATGTTATTTGGTTTTTAACCGTCCACTTGTGTCCCGTAGGACCCCGAGTACTTGATACCTATTCTTTGAATATTCGCACTATCCGCATGTGGGACCATGAATCCCCTTAGCCAGAGCTTGAGACATATATTATTTCTTGGGGCCACAAACTAGTTTGGGGCTTTATTACTATCCTGTATTTATGCCATGCTTTACTGCTTTATTTATGATTGCGCGTGGAGCGCCTGTACTGTTTAGGTAAGCGGAGTGTTTTCGAGGTATTGACAAGCCCAGTCACACTTTCGGGTTTCCAGTTGTTTACAGCCATTGACGCAAACCTCTGGGTCCGTTCCAGAGCCGGCCAACTTCGCCGCGGGTAGCTTGGTGGGGTGGCCCCTGAAATATTATATGAATCTTGCAATTGCTCTGTCGTGATGCTTCGGTTGGTTTTTATTTGGTTTTTTTCGAGGTTGATCATGCGTGTGTTGCTATTTGTGCCCCCTGCAGGGTAAAACTTTCTGAAAGCCGTGTCCGCGGTTATGGACGACTTGGAGCATAGTATCTTGATCATAGACAACTATAACTAAAGTAGTGCTATAAATTTGACTTTATAATGACTAGTAATCAGATTTACTACAATTGAATGGCTAAATAAAAGTACCAACAACTACTGGTTTTGGGATGCCTCATGCTATATGTATCTGACTAGTAAGTATTGCAACTACAACAGAATGGTTAACTAAAACTGCCCACTATTTATAATATCAGGATGACTCATGCTATCTTTAACTGACTAGTAATTGCCGCAACTATAATGGAATGAATAAAACTGCCAACTGTGCAAGTTCCTCGGTTGACTCCCTCGTTTGGTCTTGAGGGGGAAATACCAGGATGGGTATGCTTGGTGATAGTTTCAGGTTGGATCCGAATAGGTCTTTCTTATCCCTATCTGATAGCGGCCAGTTGTATTGAGTCTCTATAGGATGTTTAGTGCATGCTGCGCTGCCGCTTTAGTCCACCATACCTATGTAGGCGAGGACCGCCGAATTCTAGTCTTGCCGTGTACTGGCCTCAATACTAACCGCTCTCTTTTTCCTTTGCCCTTTGTCGGCACCCCTTTTGTTTAAGCAGGTTTTGAGATCGACGTCGTTAGCAGTGTTACCCTTCTGGCTTGGCTTGGGCAGGGTTATGGACGCCATTGGTTATTCTTCAGGGCTCTTAGCCTAATTTGCATCTTGTCTGTACTCGGACGTGGTACCGTTTTCAAGGTGATTAGGATCTTTGTATTGTATATCTGTATTCTTGACTCATTGAGTCGTTGTTGTATATATATGTTCTCTGGGTTCCATCGTGGACTATTGTGTAATGATATTACTTCGCTTTTCACCCGCACGCAAGTGTCTAGTGGGCACCTTTGAATCGTTTCTATGCGGGTTTGGCGGAAGTCGCTAAAACTTGCATAGGGCCGATCTGAGGGTGTTACAGAGTGGTATCAGAGCTCAGCAGTTACGATACCCCACTGGTCTAGTCTGTAGGATAACCTAGCTAACTGACGTTGTAGAGTGTCAAAACTATTTTGGAAAATCGATTTGATAGATCTGATTAGGTCTGCTTTTACTCCTTACCCCTCTGCTATTCTTCTCTTACATCGGCGTGTTTTGAATCTGCTCTCTTATCTTTTCTTTGAGTCCAGGATTTCTCGCGGTTGGGTTCCCATGTTCCTACAGGGTTTCGCTTCCTCCCTTTTATAACGGTGGTGCTACGATCATCAAATCTGCATCTCGTATGTTGTACCCTTCATCCAATATTTTTGTTCTTGAACTCTTTATCTATATGTGTACCTTGATGGATATCCGTATCATTAAAAAACATATGAGAAGGACGAGCATTGGTGAAGTTGGAGTATACCTTGAGCATGTGTTGTTCATGCTAATGGAACCATTGTGGAACCTAATCATTGTGTCTTTCATACGATTTCTTTTGTATCTTCCGGTGGTTTCCAATGCGATGACATCCTCTGCGTTAGATCCGATGAAGACTTGCATCATTCCTTTGTTCTCCGAACATCGCCTGTCGAGATCTTCAGTCTATTTTGGAAAGTTGTGTTACATGATTTTCCTACTCATGTATGGAGTTAATAGTTTGTGTACAGGATGGACTGATCACCCTACCCGACTCTTATTGTTGAATCTTGTACATCGAACTAGTGGATCAATGTAACTTTTCCTCTTCTCCTAGAAGTTAGAGGTGGCCTTATCTTTTGATACCTCTACCTTCGTCCTTTGTTTTCTCCGGAGTGTTCTCTCGACGAACGTGAGCCATAACTCCTTGTTGGTGGTGTCGGCGATTTCAAGATGGAGCAGGAGTCTTTGTTAGTGGTGTCACGAAGATCTACACGAAGCGAGAAGATTCAGATTGTCGACCTTCTTCCCGGTACCATGAGGCGGATCTCGAGGGCGAGATCCATTGTTAGTGGTGTCGAATTGTAGCACCCCGGATAAATCCACTACTAAAAAATCGCGGGTCATTTTTTTATTCATGCATCATCATGACATCATCATGCATTGGTTCGCCTAAGACTATTTTCTAAAAGCCCTATTTTTCTATATTACCCCCTTTTATTTCAAATTATCAGATCCGGTCTGCCCAGATCTTTTATTTGTATAAAAACTATTTATAAAATATTATATAAAATATAAAAATATTTTGCTACCGAGGAGGCAGTCCAGCCGGTCGGACCAGAGGTCCAACCGACCAAACCACCTACTAACCGATTAAACCTGAACCTAAAACGGCCAGGCCCAAAAGGCCTAACCGGTTGAAACCTAATCCACCCAAACCCACCTAACCTAGTCCCTAGCCTCTACCCCGCCACCGCCAGCAGTGCACTCGCGCGCCCCACGCTCTTGGCCCCACCGCTGTGTCGTTTTCCCGAAGTCGCCAGGTGCCCTGCTATCACAGGTCGCCTGCCACCGCCTCATCCTATCTACAGAGCCAGTCTGTAAGGTGTTCAGTATATCGCGCCTCATGAGTTCAGAAACCAAGTCCAACAACGTGTGATACTTAGTTTTGGGGGCTCATGTGTTTTCCTCTGCCTCAGGTACCCGTGTGCAGCCGGGTATGCCCTTGTGCAGTACCCAGCACTTGTTGTATGAATAACATCTAGCCATTTTCTCCAGATGCTAGAATTATCCTTTGCTCCTGTGAATGTCTTGTTTTGATCTGTGGCTTCATATGGGTAAATTGTCCAGGTTTACACCGATCCCAAACAACGTGAACCGACACTGAGTGGAGGAAACACCGAGATAGAACCGAAGAATTCCCGAAACTCGAACATTGTCGACATGCAGCTGATGGCCAAGACCTACAGACATCTTATTCTCAGAACCGGTGATGCCGAACCACAAGACCGTCGATCACGAAATCTGAAGGCCGTTTCCTGAACACCCCGGAAACTCCAAGATCTTCGGACCTTGATGTGTGACCCCCTTTTTCCAAGCCCCATATTTTTTATAATATATGATATCCATCTTGTGCATATTAAATCATTCCTGCGGTTTGGGGGCTTTTGCCGATTCACCTAATAATTAATATGGAGTCCATATGCAGGCGAATCTAGTCTGATATTGGCCCATTTAAAATTGTGTAGCGAACTGATGATATATTTTGCCATGTTCAAACAACATTTAAATTGTGGGGTATCTAAACAACATGAACTTAATAATTAATTGTCGGGACCCCGGTTCCGCTTAATATGGCCTAATTGCATCGCATCTTTGCCATGCCATACATCATACATGCATCATGCTCGATCATTTGCCGTAGTATTAAATAGTGCATCCAGTATTTCTTCTAGTGTTTTGCTTCTTCACGCACTAGGCCGATGAGTTGATGCAAGTGTCGACCCGATCTTCGGATGAATCTTCGACAATGTTTTTAGGCGAGCATTCTCCCCCTTTCTACCTATTTTATATTTTTATTCTTTATTTCCTCCTGTTGATCTATTGTTATCTGTGTTGCCATGCTCTAGTTTTCGTACCCATGGTATCCCTTGTAGCCTTATATTGCCTTGGCCACATCCTATTACCTGTTGTTTGGTAGATAGTTGGACTTGCGTGTCGTAGTCGCTTGCTCAAGTGTTATTGTGTCTCGTCAAGTACCACAGTGTTGGAAGACTGCCATATGCTTTATGTTGGAGATGATCATGGCTTTAATTACATTTTAACAACTAAAATTGAAAGTAGGTAAATAATGCAGAGGCATAGGTGGGCAATAGATGTTATTTGGTTTTTAACCGTCCACTTGTGTCCCGTAGGACCCCGAATACTTGATACCTGTTCTTTGAATATTTGCACTATCCGCATGTGGGACCATGAATCCCCTTAGCCAGAGCTTGAGACATATATTATTTCTTGGGGCCATAAACTAGTTTGGGGCTTTATTACTATCATGTATTTATGCCATGCTTTACTGTTTTATTTACGATTGCGCGTGGAGCGCCTGTACTGTTTAGGTAAGCGGAGTGTTTTTGCGGTATCGACAAGCCCAATCACACTTTCGGGTTCCCAGTCGTTTACAGCCATTGACGTAAACCTCTGGGTCCGTTCCAGAGCCGGCCAACTTCGTCGCGGGTAGCTTGGTGGGGTGGGGCCCTGAAATATTATATGAATCTTGCAATTGCTCTGTAGTGATACCTCGTTGGGTTTTTATTTGGTCTTTTTCAAGGTTGATCGTGCGTGTGTTGCTATTTGTGCCCCCTGCAGGGTAAAACTTTCTGAAAGTCGTGTCCGCGGTTATGGACGACTTGGAGCACAGTATCTCGATCATAGACAACTATAACTAAAGTAGTGCTATAAATTTGACTTTATAATGACTAGTAATCATCTTCACTACAACGGAATGGCTAAATAAAAGTACCAACAACTGCTGGTTTTGGGATGCCTCATGCTATATGTATCTGACTAGTAAGTATTGCAACTACAACAGAATGGTTAACTAAAACTGCCCACTGTTTATAATATCAGGATGACTCATGCTATCTATAACTGACTAGTAATTGCCGCAACTATAATGGAATGAATAAAACTGCCAACTGTGTGAGTTCCTCGGTTGACTTCCTCGTTTGGTCTTGAGGGGGAAATAACAGGATGAGTATTCTTGGTGATAGTTTGAGGTTGGATCCGAATAGGTCTTTCTTATCTCTATCTGATAGTCGACATTTGTATTGAGTCTCTATAGGATGTTTAGTGCATGCAGCGCTGCCGCTTCAGTCCACCATACCTATGTAGGCGAGGACCGTCGAATTCTAGTCTTGCTGTGTACTGGCCTCAGTACTGACCGCTCTTTTTTCCCTTTGCCCTTTGTCGGCATCCCTTTTGTTTAAGAAGGTTTTGAGATCGACGTCGTTAGCAGGGTTACCCTTCTGGCTTGGCCTGGGCAGGGTTATGGATGCCATTGGTTATTCTCCAGGGCTCTTATACTAATTTGCATCTTGTCCGTACTCGGACGTGGTATTGTTTTTAAGGTGATTAGGATCTTTGTATTGTATATATGTATTCTTGACTCATTGAGTCGATGTTGTATATATATGTTTTATGGGTTTTATCGTGTAATATTGTGTAATGATATTACTTCGTTTTCCATCCGCACGCAAGTGCCTGATGGGCACCTTTGAATCGTTTCTATGCGGGTTTGGCGGAAGTCGCTAAAACTTGCACATGACCGATATGAGGGTGTTACAGAAGGGGCAAGGTCGGTTGAGGGCCAGGGGCCCACACCATGCCCTGGTGTGGCCTACGGTAGACCCGTACCAGGGTGTGGTGTGGCCGCCCTGTGGCACCTCTTCGTCCCCCCTCTAGACTTCGTCTTTGTTCCGGTAAAATATTGACTTTGGCTTTTGTTCCGTCCAATTTCGAGAATATTTTTTAATAGCTTTTCTTAAACCAAAAACAACATAAAAAAATAGGCAACTGGTATTGCAACATCTTTTCAATAGGTTAGTTTCATAAAATGTATAAAAATACCTCAAAGTGTAGACAAAACATAAGATAGTTGATACAAAACAATTATATAGCATCAAAATTATAGATACGTTTACGACGTATCACCCCATCACCCGCACGCCAGCGCCAGGTCAACGACACGTCGTATTCAATGCACAATCAGCGTCGGTTAATTTTTTAATAATTAAATAGACAGAAAATTATCAAATATTGTAAAATTCATATAAAATCAAATATATTTCCAAATTTAGCAAATAATATATCTACAGATTCAGAAAATTATGTAGAATAGTATTATGAGATTAGATCTAATATTTGCAGTATGTATTAAATGTAATTATTTAAATAGTTTTAATGACCTTTTTGAGATTAAATCCATAATAAATTATTTATAGTTCATAAAAACATGAATAATATATCAAATTGAAGCTACCTTAATATAGTTTAATAATATCTGATTATATTTATCTTTTGGAGAATAGATAACTGGTAATAATTTTTGTTAATTTAATAGCCCTTTTTTACTAAATAAATTACAGTAAATTATATGTAGATCAGAAAATTTCAAATAAAAAATCTATGGATTCATAATTTCATATACGACATTAATATGCTATTAGATCCGACTTCTGCAATGTGAAAATTGTTGTAGTATTTTAATTAGTTTTAATTTACATTTAAATTATTAAATTCGTAATAAATTATTTATAGATCGGAAAAATATAAATAATATGTCTCTGGATTCACTATTTCTCGTAGAAAACTGATCTGGTCTTATATATAATTTTGGACATAGTAAATATTTTAAATGAATTAAAATTTATTAAATAGTAATTAAATCATAGAAAAAGATTTACAACTCCGATTAAGGTGAATCCAATTCCTACTGGTTCGTAATAATGTCCTCTATACAGTAAAACTTAGAAAGAAATTTTATTCCACAATTAGGACATAAGTTGCAACATAAATATTAAAACCTCTTATTTGGTCATCAAGATTTAATAATAAATACCGTATTGCATTAAATGATCTCCTACATGCATCCTATGATCTAATACTGTTCAAAGAACTAAATATTCCATTGTGTCGTATTAAACCATCATGCATGTTTATGATCATCATTATGGTGTTTGCTATGGAGAAATACAATCATCACCCATATATTCAACATAAGGCAAGTTATACCTCTTGTTCATATAAATGTCCCAGTTTTGATTCTATGCATGTTTTGATCTTCAAATTTTGTAGTGTGCATGTGTAGGATGTTTTGGTAGAATTTTTCCTTAGTATTATTTTGCAAGTGCGATGGATTTTTGTAGTATGCCATAAGTAGATCTGTACTTAGGATATTTCCCTCCTAATAGGTTACCCATGTTTTTTCTAAGTATTGCTTGCTTGCTATATATATAAAGTATCGTTGGGAGGTTCGAAAGACAAGAAAATTTTCTAAGTATAAAGGCTCTCTTGAGCGATCTTTTCATCTAAAATTCCACTTCAAAATAAAACTAAGTTTTCTTCTAGGCGGAATGGTTGTAGAGTCAACGAGTGGAATTTGGTGGAGGACGGCCGCCCAGGAATCAAAGAAGTCTGCCATGTTTCAGAATTCAGAAGCTTCCAGTGCAACCACAATACATATGGGCGCTGCCTTGGACTTGTACTTAGTAGGAAACCTCACCTGGTTACCAACATTTAGAGGTTCTTGGCAGGATTGGATCCAGAAGGTAGAGGGGCTACTAAGGGAAAGCCTCACCATGGTCTTGTTTGTAAAAGGACTTGATCATGGATTGTGGGTGAAGTGCACAAACTCTCGAGAGTATTGCAATCTGATCGATCAGCCAAGTTCATAGAAAAGAACACTTTGAGCATCTGAAGGATGGAGCCTCTGAAGGATCTTCCTCTCTCTTTCCAAACTTGTTTTCTACAAACCCCATGGCGTGACTAATATCGCTAATGGGTGGGATTTTGGGGACTTGGTGTGTCATATCCAAGTAAGTTGGTGCGTAATATCACTTGATGAGTAATATCCAAGTGTTAGTTGTTTGTACACTTGGTGAGTAATGTCCTCATGTAACATTCGACCCTATTTTACTGAAGCAAATGTTTACAAAGTAGGATAAAATTATTCTTCTTTCTTCTTACTTAGAGAAAAGTTGGCTTTATGCAAATGAACCCCAAAGCCTACACAATCCTTGCATGTAGAGTTAGGCCTACTCTTTCATTGGTGTAATTTGCCAATACATTCAAAGTATTGACCCAACTTGTTGGTTGCACGTTTTATGTGTAGAATTTTGAAGATTAATGAAAGGTGCGCTAGGATCACGGGTCTTCACTCAACCTGCGTGTGGCATTGATGGAACTCCAAGTTATATTTATATCACTTCTGTTGTAATAATGTAAACTCTAAATTATTCGATTTATGTAATAAATACTTGTGTTTTACATGATATGTAACATCCCAGCATTAGAGCTTAGAAATAAGATGAACACAGATGTGTGCATTGCATTCATGCATAGAAAATCCGAATAATTTTCACGCTATTAAATAAAAACTTGTCAAAGTGATTGAAGCTTCTCTTAACTTAATGGAATTGAAGTAGATCATCAAGTTGACTGTGATAAGTTTCAATATGACCTTTGCTAAAACCTTATTTTGGGTAAGGGAGATTTGATCTAAGGGTAGATCAAATGTAGTAAAAGTTAAACCCTAATACATTACTTAATGGATTATATTTGATCCTTAAGTAATCATATCCCAGTATTCATTACACAACCCATGAATACCAAGTTATAAATATAAATTGAGTAATGGGAATGTAACAACTAAATCTAAATCTCATTTAGTGATACCATGAATCTCATGGTAATACCTAACTTTAACTCTCTAGTGAGATTGAGTAGGAAAGAAACCAAAGTTAAGATCATTCACCATATATCTTTCTTTCCATATCAATCTTTATCATCTCTATAGAATCCAATCCTTATATTTGTTGTTCCTCAATATTGAGTAATCAATTATTGATTCACCAATTCTCAACCTATCAATTCTTGTCCTTATTATAGCATTCACTTAAGGCTTATAAAGAAAGAAGTAAGAAGAGATAAGTAGTGATGCTAGTTCTAGATGTCATCTATAGGATGGGAGTGATTTGAGAAAATCAAATCAATATGGTAACAAAGAAGATTACAAGAATGAAGTCTAAAGATACTTACCAGGAGTAGTCCTATTGTATCAAGTAGGTATAGTCAATGAATCATATCTCTTAATCCAATAGAGCTAGATAGAAGATAATTTCAATACAACTGCAATGTTGTATTGATTAAGCCTTGATTAGCCAATTGGAAACCTAAACCACAAAGGATTATTATGACCATGCTTTATTCACCAATATTGAATACTTATACCATGTATAAGTGACATTGGTGGATAAAACATGATTGAACCATAGTATTGATTTATTATCCTAAATTAGTCATTACAGGTCACATTAATATAATGTGATGTTGAAATATTAGATACTGGAGTTAAGAAGAGACACGATAGTATGAATAAAATGATGTTAGAGCAACATTGGATTAAAGAAGTAGTATTTTCCTCTATGGAAATACTAAGCCCTTAAGGTGAAGTAGGATTTGATGTATACCTCTATTGAAGTAGTATTAGTGATGGATGATTAAGGAAGAGTATGATTGGAGTTGGAAGTAACCACTTGTTGGATTGGGGGTTATCAACAGTAGAGTAATTGATATACCCAAGTATAGATATGAAAGGATTAGGAAAAGCTTTAGTGTAAGACAAGCTCACTGGATTTATAAATGGCTTTAGAAGCATAAAAGGTGGATAAGACTATTCTTGTGAAGCAAAGCTCATCATGCTAACACATGATGATGGATATAGAGCAGTAATATATCTAGGAACGGAATTCCTTAATTAGAAGTTTAGAATTATGAAGTATGGAATACAGGAATCCTTGTTAAACACTAAACCCTAAATCTAAGACCATACCTAGTATCCACTTACTGTAGTTGATCTATCATCTTGTTTCCACAATGCTTTATAGAAATATTTTTCTATAACAAATCCCTTGAGATCATCTTTGTCATATTCAACCATCATTATCATAGGTGCTTATGGAACTATCTTTATTAATGGTTTCTCATAAGTTATCCTAGAAAACAATTCCACTATTTTACTTTAAATGGTGATATTATTAAAATCACAATCATAAAGATAATAGGTTTAGCCATTAATCTTTATTCACATCAACAAAAGAAAATAAGTATAGTAAGTACCTTAAACCCTAGGGTGAATAAGTACAATTCAGAACTTTAAACTTATTAATAAGTTTTCTCATCAACATCTCATAAATATTCTATATATAATCATAAGACAAAATCTTTAATTCATTTCTCTAACCACTCATCCCATATGAGCATGGAATAAGTGGGGATCCAATAGTATAAACCATCCTACACTATACTATGTGATTAAATACATATAAATAAACCCTATGTAAATTATTAAACATTTTCAAACTTAATTACTTCAAAGAAAAGTAAAAACAATGTTATAGAAAAGAATATATATAAGGGAAATAAGGAAAATATCACAATACATAATAAAAGTTCACAAATGGATTCTTAATAATTTCATTGTTGCTGCAAATGTTCAGCAAATAAAATTCCATAAAGATAAGTCAAAGTTATTGCTTAAATTGAAAGCTAAAAACAAAACAGAAAAATGAAAAAGAGTAAAACCAGGAAAAAACAGAGGACACACCAAATTTGGCCCATGGCCCATCTTCTTTCCTGCTTACTCGTCGCTCACACGCGCCACACTGTAGCCCACCTGGCCCAGCATCAACCCGCTAGGAGCCCATACCCCTTCGTTGTCTTTTCCCCATCTTCCTCCTCGCCGACGGATCGAGCAAGCAGCTCGCTGTCGAGCTCCGTCGTGCCGGCGTGCGCCAGGATTCGAGCCGTCGCCTACCGTCGCCTACAAGACCCCCTGTCTTTCCAAGGACGAACCCTAACACGTCATTTCCTCTCCTTCCTTCTCCAGCACGCAAACCCTAACTCCAGAGCTCTTAGACGTCATCGAGCCCTGTCGTCTCCGGCCGCCCCGAGCCTCGCCGTGGCTCCTGGAAGCTTCGCCTCGCCGTGGTGAGCATCCTCGCAGGAGGAATCGACACGGGAAGCTTCCAATCGTCGACAAGCACACCGCCTTCTCGAGCTTCGGCCACCGCTTCCTTCCTCGATTCCGGCATCCCCCGTGCTCGCCTCGCCTCGGCACCACCACCGTCATGCTCCTGGTGAGCCACCGGTGCTCAAGCAACCTTCTGTTTTCTCTCTCTTCCTCTGAATCTTCCTACCCGCGAGAGACCGACGCCGCCGCCGATCGCCGTCGTTGCACCACTGTCATCAGTAGCCATTTCAAGGCGGCGCCGCCACTATACTGCACCCCGCAACACCCTCTTTCCGATAAGCCAAAGCACAGCCCCGCGCACGCAGCCGATTCACGAATTCGACCTTGATCTGAGGATGATCTTGGTGTGATGTCAGCGTGACGTCACGCTGATGTCATATTCCTATTTTATTTATTTTAGAATTTGTAATAATGTTTCTGTAATAAATAAAAGCATAGAAATGACATGGCATATGTCCCACCAGTCAGTGACTGGGGGTAGGTTAGGCTCTGGAGAGAAAAACGCTTCAGTCTATGCTGACATCA
The DNA here is from genome assembly GCA_916181665.1 of Avena sativa. Taxonomy (NCBI): domain Eukaryota; kingdom Viridiplantae; phylum Streptophyta; class Magnoliopsida; order Poales; family Poaceae; genus Avena; species Avena sativa. The sequence goes on along the minus strand of OV702282.1, from coordinate 20,236,087 downwards.
GCATTACCTAATAAACACATTTAGTTATTTAACTAAAAAATTCATAAAATGATTAAATCTTGTAAATTTGATATCTTTTGTTTTATAAATCAGAAAAATACATATAATATATGAAAATGTTTAGAAAAATAAAATCTACAACTTAAAACTATTACTAAATATTATTATGATAATTATTTAAATAAATATTATTTAATAAATACTTTATAAAGTTTTGATACTTTGGCAATTAATATTTTAATAATGGAAAATGTTAAAATATAAATAAAATACTAAAAATCTTAGGAAAATAAGAATTATAATTTAAAACTATAATCATGTATTATGATTCCTCTTAATTAAATATTTATTATTTATTAAGTATTTTTAAAGTAATAAACCTTATTAAAATCATATATTATTATTTGTAAATCACAAAAATAAATGTAATATACCAAAATGATCACAAAAATAATAACTACACGTTAAAAATGTGATATTCCACTTTTGAGTTAAATAAAAAGTTAATCACTTTAATAACTTGAATTTAAAACCTATTTCTTTAGTTAATAATTCATAAAATGACAAATAAAATTTGTTAGTATTTCTTAAATTAACCAATTAAATGTAATACATAGTAGTAATCTTAAATACTAACATTATGAAGTCAAAATGATTTAACACCATTTAAATGCAATTTTTATTGAATGATCCTGCAATCATAAGTATAAATTATTTTATAAAAGGATTCTTATTTAATATAAAATCTTCAAGAATAATTGTAATAAGATAAAACCCATTCTTTATATTAACCAAAAGTTTATAAACAAATCAAAACACTATAGTGAGTTCATAAGTAGTAAATAATATTGTTTACTTATTCATAAACCTTAACCACACCTTATAAGGAAAGAAACCCTTCAAATATTTATAATGTAAAGAAACCACTACCAAATCAAAATAATACCATACTTAAGTAACTTTAAAGAAACATTATAAGGTGAACAAGACATAAGTATAACAAGCATTACACCTAAATTCCATCTATGTTTTAAAGTTAACTTTAACCTACCAAACTTTAAGTATACTACTAAAATCTTTATTATATATTTTATAGTTAACTTTGGTCTGTTATAATTAAGTTATAAAGCATCTTAATACCAAACCAACCAGTTAAAAACCAAGATAGATAAGTCTCAAATACTACTAATTTCATTATTCCAGTAAAGGCAATTCTTTCTGACTTAAAGATTATAACTAGAAAGAACACCTCATAAGGCTAACTTAAAAGCTTAAATGCTTCTACTTAGTTGAGTAAGATTTTCTTCAAAAGTTATTCATTTTGCCACTTCAATCAACATAGGACAATTGATAGTAAACACCTTACCTTATACTTTACTTGTATCATAAGATTGTTAATACTTAAATTCTTTATAAGTGACATTACTTGTAAAGTAAAACTTGAAGATAAACCAATTAAGATGTAAGCAACCTTATGTAGCATTCCAAACTGTGTATTTTATTCTTGTATAAATACATGTTGTTTTCCACACACTCACAAGCCTTAATAAGAATCACATGTATAAAACTTAATCTAAAAGGGGCAACATATTCCAAGGAAACACTTTCCAGTATCCAAACCCTAGAACAACATTACCTCGGGATTCGCGTTTATCAACTTGCATTACATTACTTATGCATAAAAGCATCTTGCTTCTTTAAACATTAGCCCTTACCAGACCAATGATGCAGATTTCCGCTATTGGATCTTATATTGTCTTGAAGACCGTGAGTGCATAATCTTGCAATCACAAAAGTCAAGTTCACACTTGCTCATGTCCTTTGATTATTTTCTGTAAAGTATTTTACAAATCCAGTGTTTTTATCACCTGCATTTGAAAAAGGACAGAAAACACTATTTTCATAATAATGTGATTATAGGTTATTTACCATGAGGTAATAACCTACTATAAGAGTTCCGGTGGTAAAGGAACATATTATCTAGGACTTAACAACCAATGTCGCCAGTGATTCTTGCGTCGTATACTATGCGTTGACCATGAGATTTGGAATGGAACGAAGAAGTCAGCTGTATCTTTTCCCTCTCGCATGGAGCTGGATGTGCGGGTCGTGGCTGTTATCACTCGTAGCATGCATATTATTTATGGTAATTCGTAGAGGATATGCATCATATGGGTGGGAGCCCTCAACGTCCCACAATAGTTCCGGCATCTGAACGGTCGTACTGCCATTGCCGTAATTCAATAGGTGGGCTAGCGTACATCAAGGAGACATGCGGGGTCGCGGAGAAGGTAGTGATTGGCTTGGGTCTTAGTCTAGGCCTCACACCAAGGAAGTGTGAACGGGTTCGCGACCCGAATGTGCAACAAAGCTAAGATTTCTCATGGGTAAAGTGACGCACCTCTACAGAGTGTAAGAACTATAACTTGTTACTCCATGTTCCGGGAAGGAGCTGCGAACGCGGCGGGAAAGGAACCCCATGAAGGTTCTGGTAAACCCGTGAAGGTTGACGGACATAGTTTTTCAGAATAAAAGCAACCTTTAAAGAAATGTTTACGAAAACTTGCATTGCCTACGACCTACGGTCTGTGGCTGTAGATATAATGCATCAAACACTCATTTTCTAGTGAACTTGCTGAGTACGCTCGTACTCAAAGTATCTTCTTAACCCTTGCTAGGTTGTAAAGCCGGTATAGACGACGTCTACATCAAGTTATGCTCCAGGAATTACTATCAAAAGATAAAGGTCTTCAAGGAAGTCAACATATACATCAACTCAAGTGAAAACGAAGTTGCTGATTAGATAAGAATAGAATTTCTAACCATAGAACCTACTTCTGTAGAGTATTGCAATAGCAGCAATGCAAGCCAGTAGTTCAGCTACTAGTTTTATAAGTATGGTAGCTTTGAGTTATTTATTCTTGATTCTTCTTCGTAAGAAGTTTCTTCTCTCTCTTTAACCTAGAGTGTTTTCTGGATCTTGTGTAAAGAGTTGAGTTGTAACCTATAGTCATGTCTTGGACCTGCTATATTTCTGGTGTACTACTCTGAGGGATGTAATACTAGTGAACAATGTTTCATTGGTGTTATGTCAACGACTATAGTGTACTACATCATGCAGTGGTATGCTAGGTCACCGCATGATAATTCATCGACTGTGAGTCCTAGCTATTGATCCAGGAACTAGCATGTTAATCACAGGGACTTAGGATCTTCGCTACAAAATTACTCATCCGGTGACGATGCTTAACATGATCTCATGGTCGAAGGATTAGGTTACTATGTATCTTAAAGCTTGTAGCAAAACGAACTTAATGACTTTGATCTTATGCTACGCTTACTATGGGTGTATGTCCATCATATCATTCTTCTAATGATATGATCTTGTTATTAATAACATCCAATGTTCATGATTAGGAAACCATGATCATCTATTAATCAACAAGCTAGTTTAACAAGAGGCTTACTACAGACTCTTTTATGTTTACAAAACACGCAAGTATTAATGTTTTCTGTTATTACAATTATAGCATGGGATATAAACATTTATCATAAACACAAAGATATAATAATAACCATTTTATTATTGCCTCTTGGGCATATCGCCAACAGTCTTGTGGGTTGTAGTGCGTGCGTGACTGTTGCGTGTTATGTGTGAATGCGTTTGGTGTGTGTAGCTAGAGTTGTAGTGCGCTCGGATGTAAGGTTAGGGTCTGATTAGGTGTTAGGTGAGTTTGGGTTTTGGTTAGGTGCATAGAGTAGTGAAATTATACATGATGTAAAAATATTTAATAAAAATACTATCTTTTTGCGATATAGTTTTTTTTTCTCTTGATGAAACACATGAACTTTTCTTTTTGTAATTTACAAGGTCGACAAGGTGCTTTTTCGCGACAATGAGCAGGCATTGCGCTAGTCACGATTAACGACAATTCCGATGATTGAAGTCTGTGAGTCACTCGTTACTTAGAAAGGTGTATGAGAGAGGTTATTAGACCACTTAGCGATGATTACAAATACTAGCACAAGATGAAGACATGTCGCTTTCCTCGTATCTCTATCACTGGAGCCAGACAAAACTTGTCGTAGTATAGCTTGTTGTAGTAGATAGACGAAAAGTCGTCGTGCTAAGTCTCCAAAAGACCAACACCAGAGTAGCAAGATGACAACCGTAGATCGTAAAGGTTGACCAGAAACCATACCAACAAACACAAAAAACGACAAGATATTAGAAGATCTGCCAGGTACACGACTCCACGTACCCTCCGACGACGCTAGATGCACCATCGGTGCGAGGTTGACCAGAAAAACTTATTATGACTTCAGTTTGTAGCCACTGCCACAACATCTAAAAAAGACACTGAAAAATAAAGTAAACAAAGAAACAAAAACTCTCGCTAGTGAGAGACCGTGGTCCATCACGTCTCGGCGTCGCCAACAAGGGGAAGGGAACCCTAGTTTTAGTAGCGCCTCACGGTCCTCTCTTTAATTTGGCATTTAGCCATAAAATAGTGAATATCTCAAAATGTTCAAAATATTTTGAAGAAAATATAACATCTACCAAATCTAACAAAATAACCAAACTTTCTAAAGAGATGATACAATAATTTAAAACCCCTGATTAATTAGTATATGTTGTTTCGATTACTAGTATAGTAGTAGTTTTTAGTTTTTTTTTAAAGAAAAAGGTAGGAATTTGAAGTTTTCTTTGCCAAATATGACGAAATATGAGTTAGATGGCATAGTGTACAGAGAACAGTTATATGTCACATAATCACTAACATGACTTTCCCTTTTTGAATATAACATACTCCGGAAAAAAATGACTTTGCTCATGGCGTATTTTGGACAATGAAAGCCACAATCTAGATACGTTAATTGTTTGAGTAATAAATCGAATATATCTAGACGCGTCCTTTTAGTATATAGATATATTTAATATAAATTTAAATAAACGGAAATCAGTTATTTGGACAGAGAAAGTATAACGTCTAAAAAAATCTCAGTATATAGGTGCGACGTGGAGCCGAAAGCAGCGAAAAACCCTGGGCATCCGGGGATCGATGAATCACCGTCCATATGGCTCTTCCCATGGGAAGCAGCGATCCAACGGGCAACGGAAGGAGACCACGGCAGGGCCCATCCGCCAGTGTCCCAGACCACCTCACCATAACCCCGCAGCCTCCTCCCCTAAAACCCTAATAAACCCTCTCCTCCCCATCCTCGTCGCCGCCTCCCGCGCCGAAACCCTTTCCTCCCTCCCACTCCCGCCGCCACTTCTCTCTCCCCAAACACCATGAGGCCACCGAGAGGCGGCGGAGGTTTCCGCGGACGCGGCGGCGACCGCGGCGGCCGCTTCGGTGGTGGCGGCCGTGGACGCGGCGGCGGGGGCCGCTTCGGCGGAGGTGGCGGATTCCGCGACGAGGGCCCTCCGGCCGAGGTCGTCGGTGCGTGCTTTCTCCCAACCCCTAAGTATCCAAAGCCTTATGTGCCCTCTTTTTGAGATGCCGGTGAGTTTTAACGGTGTTCCGCTGGTCTTTTGTTTATGCAGAGGTGTCGACGTTCATGCACGCCTGCGAGGGCGACGCGGTGACGAAGCTGACGAACGAGAAGGTGCCCTACTTCAACGCGCCCATCTACCTCCAGAACAAGACGCAGATCGGCAAGGTCGACGAGATCTTCGGCCCCATCAACGAATCAGTGAGCGGCCCCGTCTCCTCATCTCTTGTAGACAGGAACAGTAATTTAAACCTGTTTCGTTGTCCTGTTGGCTTAAGGTGAAGACCATATGTCTGTAGAGTTTAGAGCAAGGTCATCTGGTCCATCTGTGTGATTTGTTTGTTTAGGACCCTTTGCCTGGATTGCTTCGTTGTAGGTAACAGCTTAAGGCTTAGATTTTAGTGGCTTGCTCCTGAATCTGAAGACACTTGAGTTTCATCGAGCTTAGTTGTTTGAATAAGTTATCCTTTTACAGTTGAAAATGCTGTTGCTGCAGGGCAATGCCATTCAAGTAACTTGTTCGATGATGAGGAGTATTGGTTCTTAGCTCAGAGTTTTTTGTCCCGAATTTATGACCTGCTCATGCTGCATATCTTATACATTGTATTGTCTCTGTAGCTGTTCTCGGTCAAGATGTTTGAGGGGGTCATTGCAACATCGTACAAGGAAGGTGACAAGTTCTTCATTGACCCCATGAAGCTGCTGCCCCTCTCACGCTTCCTGCCACAGCCAAAGTATGACCTTGAGCTGACTGTTGATCATTTTTTTACCATTATTTGCTTCACCTGTCTTGAATATGGAACATGCAAGATGATGTCATCAATTGCTAAAATTTATACAGTTATTGAATTGATTGATAACGTTCAACTGCCTACTTTCTTCAAACTAGAGAAGCAAGTTTGAAACCTTTAGGGTACCCTCTATTTTAGTCTAGTTCAAACAAATGGACTAGTTTTCTCAAAAAGTAATGATCTGTGAAAATTGTAGTTCATTTTTTTTGTACTAAAGAGGGTAGAGGGTACCCTATAGGTTACCCATTTGCATCCTTACTTCAAACATTAAAGCCTACTTTCTTCAAGCATTAAACCAGTGCAATCGAAACCTGGTTAAATTTCCAGATAAATCTCAATAAAAGATGTTATATGTCCAAAGGGTTCACCAGTCCTCACTTGGCTGCTAGGAAGTAACAAAAGTCGTGTAACCCGCATAAGCTAAGAATGGTGCCAGATCCTAGTATGTCATGTTAGGTATGTGTTGCAAAATTTACTGTAGTTACGAATTACTGGGGTACATCTTTTGTTGAATATACAGTATTGTCATACGAAGTGTGGATACGTGGTCAAGCGCATTTATGATAAAATCAACCAAGACGTTCATCATTTATCTATTTACGTCTTGTAACACTTTTCTTTTCTTGTTGTATGAAGGGGCTTGAGTCAAGGATTTTCTCGAGGTGGTGGCCGTGGTGGAAGAGGTGGTGCTCGTGGTGGCCGCGGTGGATTCCGTGGAAGAGGTGCCCCAAGGGGTCGTGGTGGGCCTCCCAGGGGTGGAGGGCGTGGTTTTAGAGGACGAGGCAGATTCTAGATGTAGCTTTAGTTTGATGTTTGTTTGACATCATGTGCTACATGCTCTATGCTCGGCTGGAAACTACAGTGTTCTTGTAACCTTATGTTAAGTTAGCTGAACGCACTCAACTACCTATTTCTGCGAAGTTGAATTCTCTGTTGAACAGATCCTTTTTATCTCGAGTCTTCATCGTTTATCCATTGTCCTCAAAAGTTGAATTCTTGGATGTTATTCAAGAGAACTGAAATAAGGTTGGCATGTTGCGATGGTAGATATGCCCCTCTGTAACTCTATTGTAATAAACAGATGGACATGATCCTTTATCTGGGCCCTTAAGTACTCAAGATATATCTGAATATGTTCATGTTCATATCAAAAGGGAGCAGACTTCAATTCAGCTTGTAGTGGAAACTTCAGGACAACAAATAGCTCTGAAGATGATACAACTCAAAAGATAAGCAGTTGATACAAAATCTTACTGATAAACCAAATTTTGGCGGATACAACGAAACTACATGGCACATGACCAACCCAACAATACAACTAGTGGTTACTAATTCTACATGAGTAAATATGCTATGCTAGATCTGATTTGTTTTATCTTATCACACCATTGTACATTCAGACTTGTTCCTGGTACAAGTGGCTTGAACTAGTCTACAAAATTCCAACTCGGTGTTGCTTGTTCTTGAGGTACGTTTTTGATAAAACCCTTTTCCCATACATGTTGCTTTGCATTGCGGCAGCGTGTGGCCTAATAGCTTCGACGAAGGTGGTATGTTGTGCGCCCTGCACAATTGACATCCTCTGGTAAGAATTTACACATGGAGTTCGTATGGCTGGGGATAGAGCATTGTGTTTACCTCGCAATGTTCAAGAGCTGTTTGAATAACAAAATTGCCGAACTGATCCACCATGATATGCAGCAACTTGGGATCATTCATGAGCTCATCAATGATTTTGTCACGCTTGTGCTGAGAAGCTCGCCTCAGAATGTTTTCGACCACATGGCTACCACACTTCTGCATCGATAAATACCCAAAGTGACCCTCTAGCTCATCCACTATTTTGGATGTTGCCCATCCAATGTCGTGGTTGAGAATAGACTGAATAACATAATTCCTGCAGGAAATTACCACATATTTCCAAAAGGCATGGTTAAGGATATTTATACAGACTACTAATTAAGGTAGCTATTGAAAAGGAGAAAGCAAAAAAGGACAGGCATACCCAAACTGATCGTCGGAAAGAGCAAGAGCACTGGAAGTAATATTGCTCAACAAGTTGTACATCTGCTCATCATTTGAATGTTCAATGCATTTTTGAATGATACAACAGCCTTGTTGGTGTGTTGCTAGTTCAAGATAGTGCGATGTGGCCGCATCAAGAAGAAACTGTACCAATTATAAAGCATCAACAACTCATAGTACAAAATGGATAGTGAGAAGTCAAATGCATCAGAAAGAATCGGTGCCCGATGCTAAATGCTCTAATTAGTCAACCCTGAAGGAAATTTAGCTATGTCAAGCAAAATCAAACATTATTACTCCCTCCAACCCAAATTAGTTGACTCAAATTTGTTAAGATACGGATGAATCTAATACTAATCATGTCTAGATACAATCAAATCTGGACAAATCTAAGTCAACTAATTTGGGTCGGAGGGAGTACAAAGAGCCTAAGAAAAGACAAATGAGTAAAAAATAAAAATGTGCCAATTTATTTGATTGATCCCTTGTCCATGCAAGCAATATTCCAGACATTGTTTAACACAACCAGCACGAATGCATACAATGTGTAAGGATACAAGAAAATACAATAACTGAATCAGCTGACCAGCAGACAATTACCGCTTTGGACTCGGGTAACAGTTTCTGCAGGCATCGGTTTGCGACGTGACTGCCATTAGGATCTAGCATCAAATGGATTGCTCCAGGACGCAGTGCAGAAACAACCTTCGAAACTTGATCCGGATTATTTATAGTTTCAATGATCTTCTGCACTGCACGAGTACTGAATATTTTTTCCTAAAAGGTAAGAAACAAAAGCAATAACTATTGAAAATAAAATAAATGTTTAGATCATTGCTCATACCCATGCATGTTGCAAGAAACCGCAATAAGCTCCCCAGGCTTTTTGGTAACTTCACATAATATGCACATCCGTTGATCATCGCTGCACCTCTCAAGCAGCTTCTGCACTAAATAGTTGCCAAATGGATCCACCATAAGTTCACCAATATGATCAATGATTTCAGAAAATACTTTTTCAATATCCTCTTCAGTGCCTTGAGCAAATATTTTTTGCAGAAAGCGGCAGCCATTCTGATCCTTAGCCAACATATAGATTCTTCCAGCAACTTCATCAACTGAATTATAATTCAGCTCATGTGGTTTCATGACCAAGGAGAGAAACTGGGAATTCAGCTTGTTGAGATGCGAGGAATCATTACTCTGGATATCAAGATGGTTATGTGCATTACTAATTCTTCGATCCCTAACAACGTAACCATTTCTTGAAGGAGCAAAGTTGTCACTTCTTGCTGAATTTACCCCATCAGACCTCATCAGGACCTTTTCTGGATAACTTACGGTGCTGAGATTATCTGAAATTTGATGGTATGAGAAACCATTAGATAAAGAGTTCAGTTCATATGGATGGGAAAACTTGTCAATTTGATGATTGAATTCGCTACTGCCACATGGACTGTCATCATACAATGTACCAGGAAAACTGTTCAAATATGTGCTATGCAGCTGGTGATTTCTCTTTTGAAAAGCAGTAGCATTAGAGTAAGGATCCTCAATACCATTCCCAGTTGACGAACATTAGGGGCTTCAGTATGTGATGTGGCATTTGTAGGGGTGCGAACTGTAGCCTGTCGATGTCTCCTATTTCGACGAACATCTGATCCAGCAAGCTGTTGCATGTGTGGGTAAACATAATGTGGTTGCATCATCGGGTATCTTGGTGCTTCCATACCATACTGCTGCCACATGATGTTTGAACCAAAATGCTGACCATAAGATGCATGCATCTGAGACTGCCCATCCATATAAAACTGCTGCTCAACGGGTGAGGCAGACAGAACTGATTGCTGGTAAGGAGCACTGTAAAAACTATCCAGGTTGTGCATACCAGAGTCCTTTGGAAAATTCCCGAAGCACGGTGGAAATCTATGGACTTGTTCTTGGTGTTCACCAATTAGCTCGTTTGGTTTCTGATTGACATGTTCAAGACTGAACTCTAGAGGCCTGAAATCATCTTGAGCACTTGCAGGAACAATCTGCGGGCTCAATGTAACACCAGGAGGCGTGATCCCTGAATGATACTTGGCAGGGCCAGATGAATAGTATCCATTTAGCGGCACAAAATCTCTGGGACTTGTGGGAGAATCAGCTGTGTGATTCTTGAAGCTCATGTCCCCAAAAGCTGATGCCAGCGATTGCTCGTCAGGTAGACCGTCACTATTTGAGAACCCCACAGCACCTTGGTTGCTCCCGATCAGCGCAGTATCATACATCATGAACTGTGAAGAAGGCAACGGCCTTCGCATCTTTACAGAAGCTCTCCCCGCTTCTGAAGTACCACCACCCATGTAGTGGAGCCCAGTGCCATCAGCATTACCCAGTGAAGCACCAGGGATCCTTTCAAGAAAAGCCCCAAACTTGGAACCATCCTGATTACCCTGTGAATCCCCCATGTCAGGAGGAGGCACCGAGCACGTCGACGGCACAAATCACACAATGCAGGTAGAGGAAATGGTCCTGCAACACCAGGAGTTTCATGTTACAACGGAGGTGATGAAATCACTGTGGAACGTACATAAAGCTGAGCCAAGAACCCCATGTGAACAGAACAGAGGGTTACACACAAGACAGAAGGTCTTACATAAATATTTGGACGAACACAAGACAAGTTGTTAAAATCGACATTATTTTGGCAGTCGAACAGAAATAATACCAAAAATCCGAGGTGGATTAAGAGGCAAAACCCCCGGAAAAACCCCGATCACCACGGAAACAGGGCGCAATCCCCACCGAGAACACGAAACGAAGGAAACCCACAGCGAACAATCGAACCTCGTGAAGAACCAGGCGAGGAGATCGATCAAAACATCCTGTAAAGCCGATCTAAACCGATCCGCGATTCCCCAAAACAGGGCGAAAAAAATCACTAGCAGTAACGAACGGAAGTAGTACCAGTATCAGTAGGACCAGCCTGGAGAAGGGGATTGCGATGGAGAGGGGTCAGGGGGAGACGATCGGCCGTCAAGGATCCCACCGGTGTTTTGGGGGGGGGGGGGGGGGGGGGGGGGGTGGGGTTGGAGGAGATGTGCGGAGATTTTATTGGGGACGGAGGCTTGGAGGGGAAGGAGATGAAAAGAGGGGCGTGCGTTTCTGCTAGTGCATTGGAGACTCCCTGCTCTGCCTTCCTTCCTTAAACTCTCTCTCTCTCTCTCTCTCTCTCTCAACAACAAATGGACTATCCTCTTCCTGGCCTCCCTTTATAGCCCTTCTGCCCTTTGCTGCTGTGTGATGAAGTGAGAGAAACTGGTGTAGAGGGAGAAACTGTGGGCCCACATCCCGTCCATACATGCATGGACTGATTATTCTTTTAATTTATTTTGTTCCTTTTTACCATTTGGGATTTCTTTGCAATGAAGGCTTGAAGATCTTGGTTAAAGATTGCGTATGTAGATTACACATGGCTTAATGTGGAGCTTCAACATGCACAGCATACACAGCACACTCGATAATACAGTAAAAAAAATTATGCTGAAAACTTGTACAAGTGGCCAAGATAATGTGTAAATTCCAATATAAAATGCCACATTTAGATAACTCCTCAGGTGCCAAAATGACAACGCTAAGAGTATTTTCAATCACCTACCCCAAACAACCCCCGACAAAAGCGTTGGATCGGTCTCTGTGACACGCCGCCGAGCTGTGCCGCGTTTGGGGCATACTAGTTTCAGTCGCATGTCCCAAATGGCGTCTCACACAAAAGATATTCCATTCAAATTGATTTTGCAAAGCTTGATACACGAAAGAAATGGAAATACAAGTAGAATCAACAACCAACTGAAACCTAAACTAGAGGCTTCTCATCGGCGGTGTCGCTTTCGTCGATGTCATCGTCGTCATTATCCATATAGTGCCTACGAATAATCGTGTTGTCGATCACTTTCACTGCAAGAACGCTATCGCCTTTCTTTGTGAAGTTCAGGAAGCAGCCGAGCTACACGTCGTGCATGCAGGGAACTTCTGCCAACCATTATCGAGGTATATGCAGCCTTACCCGTCGAACAACACCTCCACACGCAAGAGGGAAGCACCGTGACCTGCCCGCAACGTTACTTCGACGGGTTCCTGCCCGTCAAAAAGTTGCACGAACTTGTCCGAGAGTTTCTTCTTGCTCAAAGGTTCTTCATAGATGGGCATGAAGAACACGAAGTCAGAGATGTCCTCCTCCATCGGCGGTGGTGAGCACAAAGGCATCATTGATCGAGCGCTTCCGCGTTAACGACCACGATCATAACCACGACCCCTGCCCCGGCCATGACCGCGACAATGACCCCTTCCACTAGAACTTGTAGCCATGGAGCACGGGGCGGAGCTAGATTGAACCGGCAATGAAGCACCCGTGGGAAAATGCGGTATGGCGGTCTGCTTATATAAACACCAAGAAGCGGGCAGTTGTTCCATTGGTGCGAGCGTAGGGCTTGAGCCGACGGTATTTAATCGGCAATGGAGAAACCAAACCACGCGGCCATGCGCTACTGCAACGATGGGACGACTCCCTGCGTCGGCCATATGAACTAAAACTAACATTAACCAGTCACAAGGAGATTGGCGATACCATAATTAATATTGTTAGTGCCAATGATATGTTAGACCACCAACGCCATATTGTCCGTGTGTTGTGTCTAGCGTGCCCGCAATGTTTTTTATATAGCCAGGATGGCCTTGGCGTCGCGAACAATTCATTAGGCCCCATCAGACTATTATGGCATTTGGGGCATGCTGCCCCAAAGTCTTTGGAAAGTCGTTTGGGGACAATGACGGGAGATGCTCCAATGGTCATAATTGTGTAACCATATCAACATTTTAGTACTACCCGAAGAATCCGCAATAGGAAAAGTGAATAATAAAGTAGGGGTACTTTTGAGGGTGCATTCTCATATGTGCCTAGACAAATTGTTATTTTGCATACAAACCGATTCTCATATTCTCTCGGTCTCATGCACTTCAATTGACCTCAAAGCACATATCTTACTTATTATCTCCATTTCGACGTGGCATTTCCCTTTTAGCCTACCCCACCACTAGTACAAGGTTCCGCTTAAATCATTTGCACGGCAACATTGAACAAGTTGCATTATGATCTTCATTGGGTCAAAGCAATAGAATATTGGAGACAAATGGAATTGATATAGTAACTATCATGAAACTAGTCTAGGCAGAAACGATGCCCTTTTGGGCTCGTGTTACGTGTTTATATAGCAGATAGGAAAAGCCCCTACGTGACGTTGTACATGAAGGTACGGTATAGGGAAGTGTATTACATGGTTCCTATACCGTCTCCTTAATTTTAACCCGGCTAAGTTTGAGATTACGTTTAAACTCATTTAGATTTTTCACTAGGAGAGCCTTGGTGAACCCATCTGCTATCTGATCTTTGCTATAGATATAAACCTGATATCCAGTTTCTTATGTGCTACACGTTCTCAAAAAAGATGAAATCAATCTCAATGTGTTTATGCAAGCATAAAAGATGGTATTAGAAGACAGATAACTTGCACCCAAATTATCACGCCATAAGCATGACCTTTGTTGAAGTGTAACACCAAGCTCATTAAGAAGAGCTCTCACCCAAACTCAATAGTAGCATTGGAATGAGACTTGTACTCAGCCTCAGTGCTGGAATGTGATACCGTGGCTTGTTTTCTAGCACTCCATGAGACCGAGTTTGGTCCAATAAATATCGCGAATCCTCCCGTAGATCGCCTGCCATCAAGATATCTTGCCCAATCTGCATCTAAGAATGCACTGAGAAGGTTAGACGACGACTATGTAAAAGTAATACCAATTTTTAAAGTTTCTTTTACATGACGCAGAATCCTCTTGTAGTTGTCCAATGAATTGTTGGTGGTGCATGAAGATATTGACAAACTATATTTGTAGCAAAGGATAGGTCTGGACGTGTTAGTCAAATATTAGAGAGTTCCAACAATACTGCTATATGGAGTGTTGTCCTCAAAGCCTAATGGTGTCCCCTCTGTGAGTGACGGCCTCTCAGTAGAGGAGAGAGGTGTGGGTGCGCCTTTGCAGTCCCGCATACCCACCCTGTCAAGGAGATCTATCACATATTTTTCCTATATCAAAATCTAACCATCTTCTATTTTTCTGACTTCAATTCCACAAAAGAAATATAAGTCTCCAAGGTCTTTGATAGCAAAGGGAACATTAATATCATGAACTAGCTTAGTAATGGCTTGATCTAACGAGCTTGTAACTATGATGTCATAAACATAAATTAGCACATAGATCTTGATACCTAACTTGTTGTAGAGGAACAAGGATGTATCGGATTTTTGGAGGGAACAAACCCAAGATCATGAAGCTTGGAACTCGGCCGAGAGAACCAGGCACGAGGTGCTTGTTTCAGTCCATAGAGAGATTTTTCAAGTCCACAAACATGAGTTGGAACATTAGGATTTTCAAAACCAGGAGGTTGTCTCATGTAAACCTCCTCTTGCAGAACAACATGGAGAAACACGTTCTTGACATCTAGCTGCCGTAGGCTCCAACCACGAGACACTAAAATAGCTAAGACAGTGCGAACAATGGCTGCTTTTACAACTGGACCGAAAATGTCCTCGTAATACATGCCATACCTTTGCTTGAACCCTTTTGCAACTAATCTGGCTTTATACGTATCAAGCTTCTTTATATGGTAAACCCATTTGCAGGCAATGATATTATGATGTGTGCTGGGTGGAACAAGGTGCCATGCTTTATTTTTCATTAAGGTTGTATATTCTTCTTCCATAGCCGAGCTCCAGTTAGTGTCATGGGGAGCATAAGAAAGAGCGCTTGGTTTACCTGTCACGGTAAGCATGCCATATCGAACAATATCATCTTTGTAAATTTTTGGATGGAGTATAACTTTCTAGAGGCATGTGCATGGATGATGCAGCGAAGGAGCATCGATAACATGAGGCTCTATACCGAGCGACACCGTAGAAGATCTAGGGTCATCGTTATTGTTTAGCACGGTGGACGAGGCCAGGTGCTGGGGCGACCGGGACCGCGTTGCATGAGCGGGCGATAGGGCACGCATGGACTGCGGTGACGTGGCATGTGTAGACAGGCTGGAGGTGTGTGGTTGATGCATGCAGGAGGGCGAGCGGGTCCGCTCGGGCGCATGGTTTGGAGATGTGGCTGAAGGAGATATGCCCTAGAGGCAAATAATAAAGAGTTTTTATTTAATGTATCTCTTGTTCATAATATGTTTCTTTAATACAAAACGTTAATATGCGTGTGGTATGCAAACAACCAAGTTTCTAGTTATCCCTAGTAAACTACCTCATTAGGGAAGTGACGATCTTATGGTTTCGAGATCATGGTGATATTGCTGATTGACAATAAGGTCACATCATTGGAGAATGATGTGATAGACATCCACCCAAAGTCTTCAAGGGTATGAAATCCGTTCTTCATCTCCGTTACTTATGCCTACATAGTATAGATCTTGGTGGTCGTGTTCGTGTAGGTACAAAAAAATTGATTTTCTGCTACGAACCCCAATAGTGGTATCAGATCTAGATCTATGGGTAGACATGTCGTACAGATAGAACACATAGCAATATGTGGGTGTTGATTCTCTAGTTGCGACCCTCTTTCGTATTCTTGTCATATCGCCAGATTGATTGATGAAGCGGCCCGAACCGACCTTACGCTTAAGCTTACGCGAGACTGATTCCACGCTCAACATATGGCTTGTTCCGTATAAGTGGCTGGTGGGTGTCTGTCTCTCTTTCAATAGTGTATATGACTTTTACACTGGAGGGCCCTAAAAAGGGAGTGAAGAGGCAATCATTGAATCAATGTTGTGGCTCAACATTCATAGGTGGGAAGGGGTTCTACCATGAAAGCCCTAAAGCCGCGTAAAATTTGCAAAAGGATAAAGTAGAGGCGTCTATCTTTGTTTTGCAGGGGCGTATGCCATGACATGGTAATGGTAAGTTTATGAAATGATTGTCCATTGGAGCTCTCTATGGAGATCAAGGTGCCGCAACCATGTCATGGCACCATACTTCTGAAGTATCTATTTGCACATCTTGTTTGGTATAGTATACTAGTTATACGACAGTAGCTAAATAGGATGATCCCTCACAAATTCCAATGATAGTGTTCCCCTCATGTGTGCACCACCAAGAAAGTTCTTAGGTATGAGGCATGCCGTGATGATCGGGTGACAGACATACCTATGTTCGCATATAGTAGATGTAAGAAAGATTGCACAACAATACACATGAGTTTGAGTTGACGAGCCTAGCATGTGTAGACATGGCCTCGGAACACACAGACCGAAAGATTGAGCATGAGTCGCATGGGGATGTGATCAACATTCAAAATGTCCACCTTTGGAGCTATGTCATCGGTCGTGACGATCGGAGATGATATAGTGAAATAGGATCATGTGATCACTAAGACGAATGGAGGGATGTTCATATTGAGTGGGAGCCCTATTAACTTAAGTTCAAATGTCAAACTTAAAACTTGTCTCAGTATATTATTAACATGGTCTAAACTCTTTGAAAATCCATTGTAGATTTCTTTCCCACCCACCTTCAACCTTAGCTCATTCCTAGAGAAGGACAAGATGAAGACCGATGGGTCAAACTTCACTGCCTGGCACCGCACCCTGAGAATCCTCCTTACCCCCTACAAGCTCAACTATGTCTTAGAGGCAGAACCGCCCACCAAACCCGCAAATAACTCCACCGAGGACGAAAATAATGTCTGTCAGTCCAAGGACGATGATTCCTCCATCATCCAGAGTGGAATGCTCTATTTCATGAGAGCCAGAGCTTCAAAAACATTTTGAGGAGCTGGCTGCATTTGTGATCCTTGAGGATCTCTAAGCCGTCTTTGCTCTGCACGCTCGGGCAGAGAGGTATGAAGCTTCCGAGTTCTTCTTCTTAGCCAAGATGGAAGAGCATAGCAGTGTGAGCGAGCACATGGTCAAAATGTCTGGCTACATTCAACAGTTGAACTCCCTGGATTGCAAAATCCCGGATGAGCTCGCGATTGATAGGGTGTTACACTCGTTGTCTCCTAGCTACAAAGCTTTCGTGATGAACTATAACATTGAAAGATCATGTGGGCCCCCATGTGTGGTTTTGGTAATTTATGACAATCTTTATGGACTAATGTGTGCACTAAGTTGCACTTGTAGAAATTTTCCATTGGCATCACTTGGAGCATGTGTTGGCTTCAAGGTCGATGAAATGAAGAAGAAGATGTATTTTGCGAGCTCAACATGGGCTATCTCTAGAAGATATCGTGTTTGTTGCTTGCCATCCTCGGTGGTCATGGATCGATGAAGAGAAATCAAGAAAGCTGTTCCATCTTGAGAAGGGCGAGATCATCTACATCGAGCTCAAGTGGAATTCTCAAGGCAAAGGTATAATCTTGATAGGTTTTCCCTTTTGCCGATCTCGTGTTGTTAGTTTTGAGACCGGGTTTAGGATAGATAGCCGTACTATCAAGAGGGGCTCTCTAATGAGTAACTCGATCATATCGTTCGGAGAGAGCTCAAACCTTTGTATACTTGCATCATCGTATTTGGTTGTTATTTGGTCTTATCCATATGAGGATATAGAGGTTATGGTAATCTCCATTACAAGCTCTTGTTCATCAAAATCGGATCTCCATTTTATATCTTGTTGCGATTTTGATCTTTGAGGTTTTCTAGTTTCTCACCAAGGGAGGCATATCAATTTAAAATTCATGAAACATTCTCACTTGGTGATAACCAATCTTTATTGGGTAGCTCTTGTCGTCCTCTTTCCAACGCAATTGGAATCGGGTCAATCAGAGTTCCCAATCAAAAGTTATCGTCATTTGTATATTTGTCGTTTTGATTTGAAAAAGAAAAAGGAAAAATTGTTTATGGTGGGCTGGCGGTACTACCGCTCGCGGTACCGCCCGGCCAAGTGCGCACGCACTGCCTACTGCCTCGTCCGGCAGTTAATTCCGGTGCTACCGGCCTGGCCCGGAGGTACCGCACAGGTGGGCCGGTACTACCGGCTGGCCCAGGTAGGCCTGTCTCGCGCCCAGCTACCAGCCGCCGATCCTGCCGGCTTGCCCTAGATCACGCGCGCGCTGCCGCCCACTTCCCTCTTCACGCGCGTCGCATGCCTAGCTCGTTGCGCTGCCATTCCCTGCTGTGGGTTGGGCGATAGTACCGTCCCAGTCCGATACTACCGACCCAGTCTAGCTGAAACAGCCCTAGCGGGCAAATTTGGCCCCCTCTATAAATAGCCTTTCCCCTTTTTCTTTTTAGTTGTTTCTTCTCCCTCTTTCTTCAAGATTTTCCCCAATTTCTTTGACTCATATATAGCTTGATTTCTTCCTCCCCCTCCAATGATTCTTGCCAATATTTGAGGGGAATTTAGAAGATATCTAGATCTACAATTTGACCTAACCTATTAATATATTTGTGAGTGATTCTTTGGGATCCAGATCTTAGGGGATTTTGTGTTCCTATTTGATTCCTCCTCTCTTGTTCCCCCAATAGCTTTATTAGCTTTGTTGGAACTTGACAGTGAGGGATTGTAGCATCTTTGTGATGTTCTTGCCTTTTGCATTCGATGCATCGGTGTGAGTTCTCCTTGGTGTATTTGGTTGGTGAAATTCATTGAAGCTTGTCCCTCTTGGGTTCTTGGAACCCTAGACAGTTGTGTGGCCTTGGTGGCATTTATTGGGAGCCTACAATTAAGTTGTGGAGATTGCCGCAATCTTTGTACGGGTTTGGTGACCGCCCTCAAGTGTCCCATAGTGGATAGGGTGATTGCTGTGCGGCGGGTGCTCAGGACAATAGGGTGAGGCCTCTTGTGGCGTTGGTGGTCTTAGTACCGCCCATCCCTCCAACGAGACGTACTTCCATTGTGGAAGGAACTCGGTAAAATATCATCGTCCCCGCGTGCCTCGGTTATCTCTATACCCGAGATCTTTACTTATGAACTTTACATTGTGATAGCCTTCGTGCTTGAAGTATTTTTTATTTCTATCACATTGTTGCTTGTCTTGCTTAGCATAAGTTGTTGGTGCACATAGGTGAACCTTACTATATAGGATTTGTTCTTAACAAAAGAAAACAATAGTTTTATTCTACCATTGTTAATCCCATCTCATAGAAGTTTTTAACCGCCTATTCACCCCCTCTAGGCGGCATTCGTGATCTTTCAAACATGCAAGGGATGGTAAAAACCCTTGCTGAGCTGTTCGTTATGCTCAAGACTGCTGAGGTAGAAATCAAGAAGGAGCACACAATGTTGATGGTCAATAAGACCACCAACTTTAAGAAGTCGGCACCGTCTAAGGGAAAGAAGCCTAGGAGGGATGTAAAGCAAGTTTCCCATTCCCCTAAGGGCCCAAAGCCAAAGACTGGTGTTGTGTGCTACTACTGCAAGGGATACGGGCACCAGAAGCACAACTGCCCCAAGTACGTCGAAGACAAGAAAGCCGGCAAGTTTGCCGCAAAATACAAAGGTATATGTGATATACATGTTATTCATGTGTTCCTTACAAGCACCAAGAGAAACACCTGGGTATTTCATACCGGTTCTGTTGCTCATATTGATAACTCCGAGAAGGAGCTACAGAATAAGCGGTGTCTGGGGAAGGACAAAGTGACGATGCACGTCGGCAATG
Source organism: Avena sativa (assembly GCA_916181665.1). Lineage (NCBI taxonomy): Eukaryota > Viridiplantae > Streptophyta > Magnoliopsida > Poales > Poaceae > Avena > Avena sativa. Next base: position 20,216,075 of record OV702282.1, on the reverse strand, counting down.
TATCGAATGTCGATGTCAAGGCCGTCGACGATTTGTCTCTACGTCTACCTTCGAGATTAATATTAGTTTTGAATAAGTGATATTTTGTACCATCCTTAAGCATGAACGTTGTGAGTGGAGCTTGCTTATTGCAAGATCGTTATTCGTTTAAATACGGAACAAGTGGTTGTTCTATTTATATGAATGATGTCTTTTATGTTCATGTGCGTGTATGAAAAGGTTTATTCTTACTAGATCTTGATGACAGTAGACACATCCATAAAATTGATGCCAAGCATAGCAAGCATGATGACGATAATACCATGTACCTATGGCATTGTCGTCTTGGTCATATTGGCGTAAAGCGCATGAAGAAGATTCATTCTGATGGAATTCTGGGATCACCAGATTTTGAATATCTTGATACATGTGATCCTTGTCTCATGGGAAAGATGACCAGGATACCCTTCTCTGGTACTATGGAGCGGGCTGCAGACCTGTTGGGAATCATACATACAGATGTGTGTGGACCAATGAGTGTCTCGACATGCAATGGGTATCGTTATTTTGTTACCTTTATTAATTATTTGAGTAGATACGGGTATATCTAATTGATGACGCATAAGTTTGAAACCTTTGAAAAGTTCAAAGATTTTTAGAAATAGGTAGAGAATCAACTCAACAAAAAGATTAAGCACCTCTAATACGACCGGGGAAGCGAATACATGAGTTATGAGTTGGGCATGTACTTGAGGGACTGGGGTATAGTACCACAGGTTACGCCAGCTAGAACACCACAGCGTAATGGTGTGTCGGAATGATGTAACCGCACTCTATTGGATAGTGTCCAATCCATGATGTCTTTTGACTGATTTGTCTTTGTTGTTTTGGGGCTACGCATTAGAAACCGCCGCTTTTATTGTAAACAGAGCACCATCCAAATCATTGGAGACAACGCCATATGAGATATGGCTTGGCAAGATGTCAAAATTGTCATTCTTGAAAGTTTGGGGATGTGAGGCTTACGTTAAGAAACTACAGCCTAACAAACCCAAACCTAAAGCAGAAAAGTGCATCTTTGTAGGATACCCAAAGGAGACTATTGGGTACAACTTCTACAACAAAGCTGAGGGAAAAACGTTTGTCGCTAAAGACAGCGTATTTCTAGAGAAAGAGTTTCTTGTGAAAGGGGTTAGTGGAAGAAATATAGAGCTAGATGAAATCGTTGACCCTTCTCTCCAAATACCGAGTAGCGCAACGAAAACTATTCCGGAACCTCCCTCTATAGTGGAAGAAGAAAAGAATGATACAAATCATAACATCAAAACTTCTATGGTTCGAGATCTACAAGGGCTTGTGCTGTCCCAGATTGGTATAGTAACCTTGTGATGTTAGTCTTGTTAGATGAACAAGAGGAACCTAAAACCTACAAAGAAGCAATGGAGAGTGCTGACTCCGAGAAATGGCTACAAGCCATGAAATTCGAGATAGGATCCATGCATGAGAACCAAGTTTGGAACTTGCTGGTGTCCCTGAAGGTCGAAAGGCCGTGGAGAACAAATGGATCTTTAAGAAGAAGATAGATGCTTATGGCAATGTGATTGTTCATGTAGAGGTCCCATCCTGATAAGGTAGAGATCCCTGTGTATACAATGCTAGTCCCTGGATCAATAGCTAGCATCCACAGTTTAAGATGTAATATCAAGAAACAAAGGTCATATTACAACTTATAACTAGGAATAAAATAATACATTACACCTTACATAGCTCATTTGGCTATCTCATTACAATGCAGCAGAAATAACTATATAGCATGGAGTCCTTCATATTCAAAGTGCCACAGGTAATCATCTTGGTTGTAGACTTGTAATCCTATTCAACACACTTCACTAACATCAAGCAAACCTACAACATAATAAGTTACAGCCACAAGGGTCAATACATTTGAATTGTATTGACAAATGATACTATGGTAGAATAGTGGTATCTATCATCTATATGCTTTTGGATAAGTGTAGCTGAGTCTTGCTTTGCTCAAAATAAGGTTTTCCTTATAAGTTGAAAACACTAAGTTTTTGTTTGACAAATCACCCAAGGCATCTACCAATAAAAATTGGTGATCCTTTAAACCTTGTTCAACCACAAGCTTTTAACTTAGAAATTGGGATGATGAGATCCTTGATAGCTTCCATGTCTTGATGCTCAAATTGTCCCTTGCCGGGGACACGACTAAGTACTTAGATTTTACTCTCTCGAGAGGTGGTGCACTTTCCCCACAAGACTCAACATGCATCGAGACAAGATCTTTCAGAAGCCTTCCCTTAGACCAAATGGACGCGTTCCAAACATATCACCCCTACCACCTTCTGTCCATCTAGATAAGTTATTGCAACCTATATGGTCCTGGCAGAACCCATATACCAAGTGGTTGCACTAGAAGCTTCTCAACATTTGACATCTCAAATCTATTTGTTCCTGGATGGCTTTCCACAAGTGAGATACATCAGAGAGGCCATAAAAATGGGCCCTGAGTAACCACTCAACACAAACCATTCTTTCCATTCCACCCAGGTGATTCATTCACATAGATGTTTTATTAAACAAAACACAAGTCATAGACTTAGAAATATTTTACAGCATGATTATAATCCACCCTTATTTTCTACTAGCTAGGCTAAGCATAATAGTAGCAAGAATCTTAACTTAGGGAAAATCTACTAAGGCATCATCTACTAGGATTTCCCAAGGCATAGAATACTTAGTAAAAATTCCATGCAAGTCCTACTCAAAATATCACTAATGCATAGTCAAAATAATAGGACAAAATATATGAAGCACCACTTGCCTTTTTAGTAGAGAATATAGGTTCACTCCTTGATGTTGCAATGGACACACTCTTCAAAGTTCAGTACAATTCAGTCAAGAAAGCACATATTCAAATCTAGCATTCAAACAATTCATCACATAAAATAAAGAAAACAAAACAATGCATGCAAGCATGCAAAAGATTGTTTTATTTGGAAAGGTGGTTTCTAATAGGCAATAAACATTTTAATACACCTATTGGTCATTTATACAAGTGGCAAAACCATTTAAAATCAAGTTAGTGAAAATGGGCCTTTTAAATCATTTTTGTTTTGCTAAAAATGATTTTAATCAAAGGAATAATTTCTAGTGTTTGAAAAATATATTTTTAAACACCAATGTCAGTGTTTATGGTCAAAGTGTTTAAAACAAATCCATTTACAAAAGGTTTCACTTAAAAATCATTTTTAAAACAAAGCAACATTTTGTTTGTTTTACTAAAATTGCTTTTAACCAAAGTAATAATTTTCTAGGGTTAATCAAATATATTTTTAAATCCAAAAGTTAGTGTTTAGGGTCAGAGAGTTCAAATCAAACCATTTGCAAAAGGTTTTACTCAAAAAGCATTTTTAAATCATAGCAAACATTTTTGTTTTACTAGAAATGTCTTTATTCAAGGAATAATTCCTTATGTTTAACAAAATATATTTCTAAACCCAAAAGTTTGTGTTTCTGGTTAGTAGGTTAAAAAAAAATCATTTGCAAAATATGTTACCCAAAAATCATTTTTAGAATAACTTTTATACTCAAAATAGTCCTAGAAATGTTTCTGCAAAAACACCTAATTTTCCAGAAGCAAAATACTAAACTAAGGGCATGGTTGCAAAGTTCACATTTTTCTGAATCCAATGATATAAAATTTGGCCAAGAAGAACAAAATTTATGAATTTTTCAAAATCAAACCACTAATAGAAAAGTTTCTATTTTTAAAACAAAAGACTGGCCAAGTGACTGATTCTTACTGTCCATACCGGTTCGGTAGGATCGTGCATCATGGACCGCAGGATTTAAAGTGATCTATGCGGCTCAGATGGAACATACCAATTCGTTTAAGTGATCTGTTCTAAACCATGCGATCAAGATCTAACGGGCAGCATCGCTCTGACCATGAACTGGTGGCACTGGCGATGGCGCACGACGGTGGCACTCTGGTGGCGACGTTCTAGCGACTACAAGAAGCGAGGAATAGGGGGAAGAAGCTCACCGGGTTCGCAGGGTCACGCTGATACTCGACGTTGTCGTAGGAGGGCAGGGGGCGCATGGTGTTGACAACAATTGCTCGCCAGAGTTCCTGTCTCCGTCGGGCACGCTCTACTTTGGTCGAAGGCGAGGCTACACGGCTTGGGAAGGAGAGGCAAATGGCTTGTTAGATGCACAAAACGATGGTGGGTACACGAGCATCATCGAGAGGGAGAGGCGTGGTTAGTACTTACGGGGAGAGGTCACCGGAGTCGGAGCCGAAGACGGTGGCGAGTTGGCGTTGTCGGAGGCGACGTTCAAGGGCGCGCGCGAGCGATCAAGGCTACTGGCAAGTGCGCCTGGTGCTGGCGAGCAGGTTCGTGGAAGCTAGGAGCAGTGTGGAGGTCGGGGCTGGCCGGAATTGCTGCAGTGGCTCGTCGGAGCAGAGGTGGTTGCAGGGGAGAATTAGGACAACCTAGGGGTGGAGAGGTGCGGCAGGTTGAGGGGAATCCAAGAGGGGAGAGGGGCGATTATGTACGAGTGGTTGCGGGTGAAAATTACTCAGCCATTGATGCGAATTAACGAGGATTGATCATTGGCCGGAATGGCTAGGAGGGGATGGGGGCGGGGTCAGCGGGTGGAGACGATGAGATGAGTTGACAGTGGGTCCTGAGTGTCAGTGAGGGTACGGGTGCGGTTTCGAGTGAGAAAACGATTCGCGGGGAGGGGGAGAGAGTGGGCTGCACTGGGCTGGTTGGGCTAGATTGGGCTTGGCTAGGTTAGCTGGGCTGGTCCTTTTCCATTTTTTCTTCTCTGTTTTCTTTTTCTTTTTTCCTTTTATATTTTATGTTTTGACTTTCTTCAAATGTTTCAAACCCTCATTTGATTTCAAAACATTTCGAAAATTCCTGTAGGTTTTTATACTGTTTATTAATTTGTTTTAAAGTCCATTTTAGAAAAATTTCTTTTATTCTTTTATGGTTTATTATTTATTTAAATTATACACTTGTCTTTATTTAAATAAGATTTTAAATATGGTTCCAATCCATATCATTTTATTCAAATGATTTAAACATTTGTTTTAAATACAAATGTTTCTCACATCTTTTTCAGTAAGTTTGTATTGATTAATAATGTGTTTAGAATTCCATTTTAGAATATTCCATATTCTTTTAGGGTTTAATATTTATTTAAATGAGGCTTGTCTTTATTTAAACCATTGATTCAAGCTTCCATTTGAAATCAAATTTCACCAAACCTTTTCAGTAGGTTTTAAATCATTTAGGAGTTGATTAGTTGGCCCACTTTGGAAAATATTCATATATTTTCTCATGATTTAATTAATTATTTTTATTAAGGATTTTGTCTTCAAATAAATTGAAAATGGTTTAATCCCATATAATTTTACTCCAATAATCTTTATTCCTTTATTTTTATTTGGATTATCTTTATTCCATTTACTTATGGATTTAATCCAAGTTTTAAATTGTCTTCTAAATAATTTTCTTGGGATTTATTATTTAGTTTAGGCAATTTGTCGTTATTTAAATAAAATTGAATATGGTTCAATTCATATAATTTTATTTAAATAACATTTTATTCCCTTTTATTATTAAATAATATTTCATTTCATATGTTTATGGATTTGGCAAAGATTTAATTTGTCTTTTAAATATTCCTTATTTATTTATTTATTTCTTTGCCTTATAAAATCCATATCTTTTTATTTATAGATCCAAAATTGGTGATTCCAATTTTATAATTTTATTTAATATTTGTTTATCTTTTTAAATCCCTTTAGGATTAATTTGCTCACAATTTGGTATGGATTTTAGCTAGGAGATTTATTATCTTTGGAAATTTATTTCCTTTTATCTTATTAAATTCATAAGTTTTTATCCATGGCTCCAAATTGAATGAAACCAATTTCTATGGTTTTATAATATTTTTGTTTATCATTTTGATCATCTATAAATGTTTGTTGTTGAATTTTTATATGGATCAATTCCATAGTCTTAGAGAGATCTTGGAAATGATTTTCTTCCATTAGGGTTTTAGGGTTTTGGTTTACTTTTCCAAGTGTTTAAATTTCAAGATACATTCGTTGATGAATGCATTTAACTTGATTGAAATTTTGTTGGTTTCGCTTTTCATTGAAATTTGTTCAAGAAGTGTTTTGAAATTTCCATTTAGAAGCAAAAAGTTTGTTTTCACCCTAAATTTCAACAATTGTTTCTTTTGTTTATTTGTTTTTCACATTTCAAAATTTGGAAAATTTTGGGATGTGACAGGCTACCACCATTAAAATAAATCCCGTCCCGAGATTTGGGAAGGCTAGAGGTTACAAGTTGGCTTCAAGGAAACTAGAGTGCTACTATCAACACCCGGATTTTTAATCCCAGATGCCTGTTATGCCATACATCGCAATCCCAGGATTACCATTTTTGCAAGACATAACAGATTTGGATATCATAGTACATCATCCATTACAAACCATACATAAGTTCTTACACAAATAAGGATCTCATGATCTAGTTCTTAATACAACTCAAGAAGCGAAATAAGGTAATAATAATGATAGCGTAGGCGAAGCTCCATCTTCGGGGTCACAAGCAATGCTGACGATGGGAGATGATCCTAGTTGTCGTAACCTTCCTATGGTCCATCATCCTAGTACTCCTCTTCATAGTGTGGCCACGGGAATATCCAGGGACAAAGCCATGAGTACTCTTTAAGTACTCGCAAACTAATACTAACAAGTAAGGTTTTTTTTGTAGTAGGACACTAAGCTCTAGGGTTGTTTTGGAAAAAGCCAGATTTACCTCTACTCAGTTCAGAAGCAAAGAAAGCTATTTGAAGTTTTATAACACCTAAGTGGGAACTTGAATTTTATATCACAACCCTGTTGTGGTCAAGTCAAAGTCTCAATTCATTTCATAAGTCATTTTGAAAACATCTGACGGGGGAACAGTATGGCCACTCCAATTGCCCATAACCGCGGATGCAGCTATTCGAATAGTTTGACACTCTGCAGAGATTGTACACTTTCACCACAACATTCGATACATCCGTCAGGAACAAATACCGAATTCACCATACTTAGTATGCGGATAATTAATCCTAACCTTTCAATTACACGCCCTAGTATAGGCACCTCTCCTGCGAGTTTGGCCTCCCAACCATGACCAACTGTCATCTTGGGTACTGCACAGGTGGACAATCTTCACAAGGTAGCCTCAGCTCAGACCTTGGCTGCGAGGGAACCCATACTAAGGTATATAAGTTTCCAGTCAAGCCCTACCCAATTTTCGGGTATTGTGGTTGTACGGTAAAATTGGAATGGTATCGCATCCAGACAACCATCAGTTTTATCAAGGGCTAAGGCTCATGCCTCAACATTTTCATCATCAAAATCATCTGGTGTTCGAGAACACATGTCAAAACATTTCAGTAGAATGACTCATCATTCTAAGGTTTTCATAACAATTTCCACCAAGTATTCCCATCTAAAGTTGATCAGGTTTTATGCTTAGCACTAGCATCTACAAGTGGGGGTAAGTACTAATGAGGGGTGGTAAACAGGTGGAGATTAATTAAGTTCAATCTCATGCCTTGGGATGACATCAAGATTATCTAACTTAGGCCAAATTTAATGCTCTTTATGCTACCTTCCAAAATCCTTCTAGTATCTACAATTTACTATGTAAACTCTAAGAGAAAGCTTTGATAAAGAAATAAAGTATAGAGCTTGTAAGTAAAACTAGGATTGGGTATCATCAAATGTGTCTAACTAAGCATGCTTAATGCATTGCCTAGGTTATCTAACTTTCATAGTTGCAAGTGTTAGCTTGCAAGGTTTCAAGTATTGGCTTGCATAAGTATCAGTCTAAGCTTGCCTTGAGCAGAGCAGTGGTTGAAGTTCTCCTCGGCTTCTTCCTCGTAGTATCCTCCTTCCTCCTCGTATCCTTGGTCGGTACTAGCGTCTATAAATAAATACGAGGTACACAATCACCAAACAATACTTAGCTATTTTCAATCATCACACAAAGGTGTGCTATAGATGATCTAACATCATCACTTAACATTAAAAGGTTAAAGCGTTTGTCTTATTTATTTTAATTTGAGAAAAGTAATTTCTACTCATTGAAAAACTACTTAAGATTTAATATTCTCCAATTCAAACATGGGATAATGTTGACACATGTCATCACCAAATATTTCAGTACATGGGAATGTGATTTAAAGTGGTGTCACAATTTAATAAGGTTTAACCTTTTTTATTTTAAATAAATAAAGTGACTAGAAATGCCTATGTGGCATTCTTTTATTACTTGAACATTATTCCTGTAAGTAAACCCACATGTTTTTATATATTCTGAAAGGTATGATCAAATGTGAATTTTGAGAGTTGGAATCAACTCAAAAGCTCTTATGGTTGAATTTTGAAAAATGTTTGAATGCAGAAAAGCTTCCGACTTGTTATTTTTACCAAGGTTGATCTACAGATCCAAATGATTTGAATCCAACGGACTTGGATTAATCATTTCAGTACCTTTCTAACAAAATTGGTTTCATACAATTTGGTTCATTCAATCGAGCTGGGTTGATTTTTGAATCTATGTACAGAACTGTGATTGAATTAAAATGGAAAAAAACTAAATTCAAACTGCTGGGTTGCACAGGAGACGCTAATGGGCCGGCCCAGTGTCACTCCGCAGTGGAGGGCTTAGCTGACAGGGGGATCCACCAGCCAATGGCTCATAACGCGCGAAGCGGTACGGGGCGGTGAGGGACGTTGGATTAGAGTGGGGATCAACAGCTGTGGATCGTCGTCGACGACGGACTTGTTGCCGGCGAGCTCTAACCCTAGCGGCGCAGTGGGGGTGCATAGGGGGCGTACCAGGGCTCCAGCAACGACGGCGAGGCGGGCAAACGAACGAGTGGTCGTCGGCGAGCTCAGGGACGGTCGAGGCAGCTCCGGGGGTGGTCGCAATCAGCGGCGCCCTTCTCCTCTAGAGGTGGCCTGCTCCGGTGCAATTCCGGCGAGCTGCTGCTCCACGTGCTCCGGCTAGAGGTGTGGGACGATCAATGAGGTGAGGGGAGTGGAATGGTGTGCTGCAAATGGCTGGGGTGGCCTCCTTTTATAGGCTCGATGGTGAGACCGAGAGGGATGGGCAGGCGACGTTGGCGACATGGCTACGGGCTGCTAGAGGCATGGCTGAGGGTGGCGATCGATGCACGGTCTCCTGGCGATGATCTAGGAATTCAATGCGGGCTTAGGGGCAGTGGTAAACGGTCGGGTGAGGCTGGGCCTCTGAGCGGCAGAGGCGGCGTATTCGACGGCGAGCGGTGGCTGTGGGGTGTTGGACGGCGAACGGGGGTGTCTGGCGTGTTCCTTGGGTCGTGGCGACGTGGTGGGCACGGGCTGCCGTCGAGGGGCGACGTGTGCACGCGTGCCGGGTGCGACGCTCTGGCGCGTGCTTGGCATGTCGCTGTGGAACTAGGCGCGGGGCATTCTCGATGGTCCATGTCTTGCCTTGGCTCGGGAAGGGGATAGTGGGCGGCGGTGAGGTGCTGGATAGCTCCCAGACATGGCGAGAGAGGGGGAGGTGGTCTGCTGCGGCAGCGACCAAGTTGGCCGACGAGGTGGGCTCAGTTTGGCCATGGCCATGCTGCTAGGAGGTAGGGAGTGGGTTAGTTAGGTCTTGGTTTGATCCAGGAGGGACAATGTGATCAATTGAATGTTAAATGGGAGACAAGTTTGTCCAGTACACTATTTGAAATAGTGAAATTGATTTGATTTAAATTCTGCCTGCCAAGTGTTTGATGAAATGGCCGCAAGAAACTTCTTTTTGAATTTTGAAATTTTTTTGGTGGGTGTGCTAGACATTTTCTTGAGACTCTGTGGGTGCTTGGGTTTTGAAAATTGAGCTTTTTTGAGTGGTTTTTGAAATAGTGTGATTTTCCCGTATGAGATAGATTCAATTTTAAACTGTCATTTAAACTTAGCATTTGAATGTTTTTTGGAAGATCACAAAGTGGGCCTTGGTACCTTATTATGTGTACTAACAAGAGGTGCAAAGATCCACAATTGTTTTTGTTAAGTTTTGAGTGCTAGGAATAGCCAAAGTAGGCATGATAGTTGATTTGGCAAAAATGACCATTCACTTCATTTATTCATTTTGAGTTGTTTTTGTTTGGGAAAAGTTTGGGCATGATTTAGATGATGTTTATTTCACCTAAGAATCATTTTACAAGCAATGAATCATAGAACCATGGCAATTCAAAAGAACTCATAATTTAAATACACATACATATGAATGCTTTCATATTTTGAGATGGAAAGTTTTTGTTAACCTTAAATTTGATGATTAGAGTTTGTTGATCCATGTTTAATATTTCTGGGATGTTACAAACCTTCCCCCCTTAAACAAAATCTCGTCCTTAGATTTGAAAAAGGACGACAAAGATTACCTAGGATTTAAAGAGATCTGGGAACTCCGTCCTGATGTGATCCTCTCGCTCCCAGGTAGCTTCCTTTGCTCCACTAAATCTTGAGAAACTTGATGCTTCGGGTCCTGGTAGTTCTGAAAGCTTCTTCCAAATACGGATGGGTACTTCGGGATAGGTCAGGTCATCGTTGATCTCTATGGTCCGATGATCAATATTCTTGAACACTTCAGTCTTCTTCGGAACTTTGAGGCATTTACGAAGTAATGAGATATGGAACACATTGTGCATGGTTGACATTTCTTCTAGCAGTTCCAATTGATATGATACTTCTCCTCGACGATTCAGAATCTTGAAGGGTCCGATATATCTGGGGGCTAACTTTCCCTTCAGTTGGAAACGCTGCATTCCTTTCAAGGGCGACACTTTAAGATACACAAATTCTCCGATATTGAAAGCGAGGTCTCGACGTCTTTTATCGGCGTAACTCTTCTGTATTGACTGGGCGGTCTTGAGGTGCTCACGAATCTTGTGAACTTTCTCTTCTGCTTCTCGTAGGATGTCGGGTCTGAAAATCTGACTCTCTCCTACTTCCGACCAATTCAAAGGGGTGCGACACTTCCTTCCATACATGAATTCAAATGGGGCCATTTGCAAACTTGCTTGATAACTGTTGTTGTATGAAAATTCTACAAATGGTAGACAGTCTTCCCATTTAGATCCATACTCTAACACACATGCTCTCAACATATCTTCGAGTATTTGATTTACTCGCTCCGTTTGTCCGTCGGTCTGAGGGTGATAAGTTATGCTGAAATCTAGTCGGGTTCCTAAACCTTCTTGGACTTTCTTCCAGAATCTCGAGGTGAACTGAGTTCCTCGATCCGATATGATGTTCTTGGGGACTCCGTGCAAACTGACGATTCTAGTGATGTATAACTCAGCTAGTTTCGAACTCTGGTAGGTGGTCTTGACTGGTAAGAAATGGGCAACTTTGGACAATCTGTCAACTATGACCCAAATAGAGTCATTTCCCTTACTAGAAGTAGGCAATCCGGTGATAAAGTCCATTCCAACGGAATCCCATTTCCATTCCTGAATCTGCAATGGTTGCAACAATCCTACGGGTCTTTGATGCCCCGCCTTGACTCTCTGACATATATCACACTTGGCGATATAGCTTCCGATTTCTCTCTTCATCTTATGCCACCAAAATTGTTCCTTCAAATCCCGATACATCTTCGTTCCCCAGGGTGGATAGAACAAAGAGTATCATGAGCTTCCTTCAGAATAACTTCTTTTAACTCTGAATCTGCTGGTACACAAAGACATCCTTTGTACCACAGAACTCCTTCTTCGTCTTCGGTAAATTCGGGTACTTTTCCTGTACCGATACGACGCTTGATTCCGTCGATGCTAGCATTTCCTTTCTGTGCCTCCTTGATCTGGCTGATCAAAGTGGGTTGAAGTTCTATGCTAGCCAAAAATCCTTCACTCACTAATTCCATTCGGAAATCTTCCATCTCCTTGTGCAAACTTGGTTGATCCTTCAAAATCATGGAGTTCAAGCGGCACGGCAATCTGCAAAGGGCATCTGCTACCACATTGGCTTTACCGGGGTGATAGTGAATGTCCAGGTCATAATCCTTGATTAGCTCAATCCATCATCTCTGTCTCATATTCAGCTCCTTCTGAGTGAATATATACTTCAGGCTCTTGTGATCCGAATAAATCTCACAATGGTGTCCCATCAGGTAATGCCTCCATGTCTTCAGGGCTAGAACTACGGCTGCAAGCTCGAGGTCATGGGTAATTCTGTTCATGCTGTTTCAGTTGTCGAGATAGATAGGATATAACTTTTCCTTCTTGCATTAGCACACATCCGATACCGATCTTGGATGCGTCACAATACACGTCAAAGGGCTTCGTGATATCCTACATGATTAAGATTGGGGCTGAAATTAGTCTTCTCTTGAGTTCTTGAAAACTCGCTTCACATTTGTCCGTCCATTCAAACTTCTTGTCCTTCTTCAGCAATTGGGTCATGGGTCTGGCGATACTCGAGAATCCTTCTACGAACTTGTGGTAGTATCCCGCCAATTCGAGAAATGCACGAACTTGGGTTTGGGTGGTTGGGGATTGCCAATCTTCGACATCTTTCACCTTTGTAGGGTCAACGGCAATTCCTCCGGCTGATACAATATGTCCGAGGAACCCTACCTCCTGTAACCAGAATTCACATTTGCTAAACTTGGCATACAACTGATGCTCTCTAAGGGTTCCAAGAATGGTCCTTAGGTGTAGCTCATGTTCTTCTTCCGATTTGGAATAAATCGGAATGTCATCGATGAAAACAACGAAAAACTTATCCAGGAAGTCCATAAAAATCATATTCATGAGATTCATGAAATAAGCGGGGGCATTGGTTAATCCAAAAGACATGACAGTATACTCGTATAATCCATATCTGGTGGTAAAGGCAGTCTTGGGAATATCCTCTGCGTGAATCTTGAGTTGATGATAGGCAGTTCTAAGATCAATCTTAGAAAACACCTTGGAACCAGTCAACTGGTCAAACAGATCTTCTATCTTGGGCAATGGGTACTTGTTCTTGATAGTGACATCATTCAACTTCTGATAATCCATACACAAACGGTTATCTCCATCTTTCTTGTCCACGAACAAAACAGGTGATCTCCATGGTGACGCACTTGGTTGAATCAATCCAATTTCTAGCATGGCATCCAGTTGCTTCTTTAGTTCTGCTAGTTCAGACGGGTTCATACTATATGGTCTCTGGGCTATGGGTCCTGTTCCAGGGATTAGTTCAATGATAAACTCGATATCCCGATCTGGGGGCATACCGGGCAAAACATTTGGAAATACATCAGGGTATTCATAGACTATCCGGACTTGGTCAATGGTAGGTTGGGCTATACTCTTGTTGTACTTGAATTGACGAGGTAAGGTTTCAGATATATGCTCGACTGATATTCCGGCTGTGCTGGTCATGGTTATGGCTTTCTTGGCATAGTCAATTAATCCTTTATGTTTGGACATCCAATCCATTCCTAGTACTACTTCCAAACCTTTAGTTCCGAGTAATATCAGATTAGCATAAAAGTCTATGCCGTGGATTCAGATAGGGAAGGCTTTGCAAATTTGCCTAGCTTTGGTGGTTGAACCGGGGATTTGAACAATCATATCATGCTTCAGTTTGGTTGGTTGAATCTTACTAGTGCATGCAAATTCTTCGGTGACAAATGAGTGTGATGCTCCAGAATCAAACAACACTCTTGCAAGTACTGAGTTAATTGAAAACATACCCAGCACGACGTCTGGCGCTTCCTGGGCTTCTTCAGCATGCATGAGAAAAAGACGGCCGTTGCGGTTGAGAGAGTTCCCTGGGGCAAACCTTCTTCCGAGCTGAACACGACGTTGTTGCTAAGCTGGGGCATTCGCATTGGGGGCTGCAGCATTCTTCTTGGGGCACTCATTGGAGTAGTGACCCTTGGTTCCACATTCATAACAAGTCACTTGCGACTTGTCCTTCAATTCAACAGGTACAACATTGCTTCCAGTCCTTGGGGAAGTGTTGGTGTTGGTGGCGGCATTGTTGTTGTTGAACTTGGGTGGTGCACGGCTGAAATTGCTAGAGTTCCGGGGTTGTTGTGGTTTCCTCCGGGCCTTAGGTTTCCACGGTTGGGATAGGTCGGACGGTTCATCGGGGGTCTGTTGGTTCTCGGGGCAAATCCTAGATATGGGTTGGGGCGATACTTTGGGGTATGGTGGGTTCCTGGTTGATGCATCATGCGGCTCTTGCGGTTCTCTTTGGCTTGGTTGATCTTTCCTTCCATCTGAGTGGCAAAGTCAACTAGGGCTTCAATATCAGTAAAGGGGATATTGACCAACACCGTCTGCATCTCATCATGCAAACCATTCAGGAATCTTTCTTTCTTCTTGGCTTCATGTTGATCTCATCCGAGGCATACCTAGATAATGACCAGAATTTGTCACGGTATTCCACCACGGTCATCCTTCCTTGCTTCAGTTCTCTGAATTCATCTCTCATTTTTTGATCAAACCCGGTGGCACATGGGTTCTGCTGAACTTGACCTTGAATTCCTCCCAGGTCATCATCTGACCTCTGGTCATTGCATGAACGTTATTCCACCATGCTCTTGCATCTCCGGCTAGATAGTGGGTGGCGAACAGAACTTTCTCGTTAGCTTCCACTCCGGCAACTTCCAGATTGTTCTCCATTGTTTGCAGCCAATCATCTGCATCTAGGGGTTCCTATGACTTAGTGAAAACAGGTGGGTTGGTGTTCTGGAAATTCTTGAGCTTAGATCCATGGTTGTCTTGGTTTCCTTGGCCTTGATTGTTGTTGGCCATCTGAGCTATGTGTTGAAGGGTGGCTAGGTTGGCTTGACGTTCTTCTCTTTCAGCTTCGCGGTCAGAAACCAACATTTGCAGGATCTGCAACATCGGGTCTAGGGATAATCCGCTTCCTCCGCGAGGCATCTGGAGATTGAGGTAGATCATGAGAAAAGAGGTAAATTTTCTAAGGTTCAAGGACTTTCAAAAGTTTTTAAAGTTTGACTCAGATTTTCTAGCAACTTGCTTTTCATTCATTCATTCATAGCACACGATACAACACACACCACAACAAAGGAAAATAGATGGTTTTAAAAACCATTCTGAAAACTACGATATAGTGGGACCAAATAAAGCTCACTAACGCTAGTGCTCAAGTGCTACTACTCCTCAGAGTCGGTGTATCATCATCCTCATCATTATCATCATCATCGATGAAGGCGAAATCCTCCTCATATGTGAAGAAGTCCATAGCTTGATCCTCCAGAGAGTCATCATCATCGCTGAGATAGGAGTAGGGGTCTCCACGAAGGTCTTCTCCGTCATTCTCCCTTTCCTCCAACTGCATGTCTCTCTCGTGGATGGTCTCCTCCAAATCCGTAATACGGTGGCGAAGACGGGCAATGATGCGCTCCTTCTTGTCGAGCTGACGGCAAAGAGACTTGCGATCCTTCACTAGCATGGCGAGGGTCTGATCCTTCTTCTGGGCGATGGCAGACTTGTGGTTGGAGTAGTCATGGGCATTGTCCAGTTCCTGCTGACGATCATACATCATGAAGCTAAGGTGGTACAACTGAGTCTTCAGCTCGGGGTGATGTGGGGCTTCTAGTGGCTGTCCCATAGCATCACGCCTTGGCTAGAACTCAAAGCAGGTACCCTTGATCTGGTTGATACTCTGCCCACAAAGACGGGCAAGAGCTTCCTGCATGGCCCTGGCAAGTCCATCGAGCCAGTTGTTCTCTCTTAAGGTGAACTGAATTCCCTCTGCAGTGGGAGGTTCAATCTTTACTCGGAGACTTGCAACAACTAGCCACTGCAGATTTTCCCCTTCTTTATCATTGAGCTGAGCTCCGAAGAACTCGGGGTGCGGACGCTCCAGAAGTTCCGATAGCTGGTCCAGGTCACGCTCAAATATGAGTTCTCCTCCATTCCCCAACTGATAAAACTTGCTGTACTTCACGTCTAGCTATAAGAATATAGGATGAGTAAGTTAGTAAAGTGATCAAGTGTGTCAAATTTTATGTATTTTGCAAGAGTTTTTGAGGAACATGAATTTTCATGAAAGAATCCAAGTGATAAGAATGAGAATAAGTTTTTATAAATACTCGCTTCCTTTGGTTTTGAAACTAAGTTTTTGATTCAGACGTCCATTCTAACTAGGGTATCCTATGGTCAGGATGGCTCTGATACCAACTTGTCAACACCCAGATTTTTAATCCCAGATGCCTGTTATACCATACATCGCAATCCCAGGATTACCATTTTTGCGAGACATAATAGATTTGGATATCACAGTACATCATCCATTACAAACCATACATAAGGTCTTACACAAATAAGGATCTCATGATCTAGTTCTTAATACAACTCAAGCAGCGGAATAAGGTAATAATAACGATAGCGTAGGCGAAGCTCCATCTTCGGGGTCACAGGCAATGCTGACGATGGGAGATGATCCTAGTTGTCGTAACCTTCCTGCGGTCCATCATCCTGGTACTCCTCTTCATAGTCTGGCCACAGGAATAGCCAGGGACAAAGCCATGAGTACTCTTTAAGTACTCGCAAACTAATACTAACAAGTAAGGGGGTTTTTGTAGTAGGACACTAAGCTCTAGGGTTGTTTTGGAAAAAGCCAGATTTACCTCTACTCAGTTCAGAAGCAAAGAAAGCTAGTTGAAGTTTTATAACACCTAAGTGGGAACTTGAATTTTATATCACAACCCTGTTGTCGTCAAGTCAAAGTCTCAATTCATTTCATAAGTCATTTTGAAAACATCTGACGGGGGAACAGTATGGCCACTCCAACTGTCCATAACCGCGGACGTGACTATTCGAAAAGTTTGACACTCTGCAGAGATTGTACACTTTCACCACAACATTCGATACATCCGCCAGGAACAAATCCCGAATTCACCATACTCAGTATGCGGATAATTAATCCTAACCTTTCAATTACACGCCCTAGTATAGGCACCTCTCCTGTGAGTTTGGCCTCCCAACCATGACCAACTGTCATCTTGGGTACTGCACAGGTGGACAATCTTCACAAGGTAGCCTCAGCTCAGACCTTGGCCGCGAGGGAACCCATACTAAGGTATATAAGTTTCCAGTCAAGCCCTACCCAATTTTCGGGTATTGTGGTTGTACGGTAAAATTGGAATGGTATCGCATCCAGACAACCATCAGTTTTATCAAGGGCTAAGGCTCATGCCTCAACATTTTCATCATCAAAATCAACTGGTGTTCGAGAACACATGTCAAAACATTTTAGTAGAATGACTCATCATTCTAAGGTTTTCATAACCATTTCCACCAAGTATTCCCATCTAAAGTTGATCAGGTTTTATGCCTAGCACTAGCATCTACAAGTGGGGGTAAGTACTAATGAGAGGTGGTAAACAGGTGGAGATTAATTAAGTTCAATCTCATGCCTTAGGATGACATCAAGATTATCTAACTTAGGCCAAATTTAATGCTCTTGATGCTACCTTCCAATATCCTTCTAGTATCTACAATTTACTACGTAAACTCTAAGAGAAAGCTTTGATAAAGAAATAAAGTATATAGCTTGTAAGTAAAACTAGGATTGGGTATCATCAAATGTGTCTAACTAAGCATGCTTAATGCATTTCCTAGGTTATCTAACTTTCATAGTTGCAAGTGTTAGCTTGCAAGGTTTCAAGTATTGGCTTGCATAAGTATCAGTATAAGCTTGCCTTGAGCAGAGCAGTGGTTGAAGTTCTCCTCGGCTTCTTCCTCGTAGTATCCTCCTTCCTCCTCGTATCCTTGGTCGGTACTAGCGTCTATAAATAAATACGAGGTACACAATCACCAAACAATACTTAACTATTTTCAATCATCACACAAAGGTGTGCTATAGATGATCTAGCATCATCACTTAACATTACAAGATTAAAGCATTTGTCTTATTTATTGTAATTTGAGAAAAGTAATTTCTACTCATTGAAAAACTACTTAAGGTCACAATCAGCGGCGCCCTTCTCCTCTAGAGGCGTCCTGCTCCGGTGCAATTCCGGCGAGCTGCTGCTCCCCGTGCTCCGGCTAGAGGTGTGGGACGATCAGTGAGGTGAGGGGAGTGGAATGGTGTGCTGCAAATGGCTAGGGGTGGCCTCCTTTTATAGGCTCGACGGTGAGACCGAGAGGGATGGGCAGGCGATGGTGGCGACATGGCTACGGGATGCTAGAGGCATGGCTGAGGGTGGCGATCGATGCACGGTCTCCTGGTGATGCTCTATGAATTCAATGCGGCTTACGGGCGGTGGTAAACGGTCGGGCGAGGCTGGCGCTCTGAGCGGCAGAGGCGGCGTCTTCGACGGCGAGCGATGGCTGTGGGGCGTTGGACGGCGAACGGGGGTGTCTGGCGTGTTCCTTGGGTCGTGGCGACGCGGTGGGCGGCGTGTGCACGCGTGCCGGGTGCGGCGCTCTGGAGCGTGCTCGGCATGTCGCTGTGGCACTGGGTCCGGGGCATTTTCGGTGGTCCATGGCTTGCCTTGGCTCGGGAAGGGGACAGTGGGTGGCGGTGAGGTGCTGGCTAGATCCCAAACATGGCGAGAGAGGGGGAGGTGGTCTGCAGCAGCGGCGACCAAGTTGGCCGGCGAGGTGGGCTCGGTTTGGCCATGGCCATGCTGCTAGGAGGTAGGGGGTGGGTTAGTTAGGTCTTGGTTTGATCCAGGGGACAATGTGATCAATTGAATTTTAAATGGGAGATACGTTTGGAAAGTACACTATTTGAAATAGTGAAATTGATTTGATTTAAATTCTGCCTGCCAAGTGTTTGATGAAATGGCCGCAAGAAACTTCTTTTTGAATTTTGAAAAGATTTTTGGTGGGTGTGCTAGGAATTTGCTTGAGACTCTGTGGGTGCTTGGGTTTTGAAAATTGAGCTTATTTGAGTGGTTTTTGAAATAGTGGGATCTTCCCATATGAGATAGATTAAATTTTAAACTGTCATTTAAACTTAGTAGTTGGATGTTTTTGGAAGATCACAAAGTGGGCCTTGGTACCTTTTTATGTGTACTAACACGGGGTGCAAAGATCCACAATTGTTTCTGTTAAGTTTTGAGTGCTAGGAATAGCCAAAGTAGGCATGATAGTTGATTTGGCAAAAATGACCATTCACTTCATTTATTCATTTTGAGTTGTTTTTTCTTTGGGAAAAGTTTGGGCATGATTTAGATGATGTTTATTTCACCTAAGAATCATTTTACAAGCAATGAATCACAGAACCATGGCAATTCAAAAGAACTCCTAATTTAAATACACATACATATGAATGCTTTCATATTTTGAGATGGGAAAGTTTTTCTTAACCCTAATTTTGATGATTAGAGTTTGTTGATCCATGTTTAATATTTTTGGGATGTTACAGCTAGCACCCTTAAAAGACTTTTTTGACTAGATTACCTCTTGGCTTACTTGGGATCTTGATGTAACTTCTCTAGACATACATCTGCATAGTGTCCTTTGTTCCCACACTTGAAACATGTGACAAGGCTGAGATCCTTCATAGGCTTGCTTGTCTTGTACTTCTTCTTTTCTGGACAATGTGATGCGTAATGGCCTATCTCTTTGCAGTGATTGCACATCACTTGGATAATATCCTTCCTTATCTTTGGTTTCACTATTGCTTGTTTGTTTCCTTGGCTCTTCTTCTTATTGCGTTTCTCCAAAGCTAGCAGTTCGTCTAGTTCATCTTCTTCATATTTCACCACAAATGTGGGAAATCTTTCTCTCTTCTTGGGGCAGTCACTAGAGATGTGACCTTCTTCTCCACATGAGTAACAACACTTTGTGGTCACTTTGGGTATGGCCTTATGAGGCACGGTTTTGACTTTGTCTTTATCCTTCTTGGTAGAAGTTGTTCCCTTATGGAGGTTTCCAAACATTTGATGCATTCCATCTTGTTTCATTTATTAAACTATAGGATAGATGGGGCATTGGATAGGGACATGATCATTTCCTTCACATAGGAAACAAATAACTTGAGATGTGGGACATTGTTTAGTTGGATGTTTCTCTTCACAATTAGGGCATTGATCCACATGCTCTTTGTAAGTGTATTCCAGGTCTCCACAAATATTGCAAGCTTGAGTTCCCTCTACAATATCATCCTTGATATCATTGTTGTCACAATCACTTTGGGAAAGGTTGTTTCTCATGTTGATCATTTGATTGGTCATCCTTAGCAACAATTGAGATTGTGTTTCCAAAAATTTTTGCATGGTTGGGTCTAACTCATTATTGTTGGCTAAAAACTGAGTTGTCACTTGATTCAACTAGGCTTGGGTTGCTAGCAGTTGTTCTCTCATGTGCATCTCTTGGTTGTTGTTGTCACCACTCTTGATGTTGGAGTCTCTTGGAGAAGTCAAGTGTTTGGGTTAGATTGGGATTTAAATTAGGCAAAATATTTCTAGAGAAGAAGTCTACTCACACACAACAATTCACACAAGAAATGTGCAAGCAATCACAATCAACATTCCACTCAAACAACAAGATTCAAGCATAATTTTAGGCAACAAAATATTTTTGCTACACATCATAAGTTGGTGTGATCAATAAATTGATCTAAACTAAACACTAGTATGGTGGTCCAACTATATGGTTCACTTGAGATCATTTCATTCTTCTTAGTTGTTTCTTATTGAACAAGCTCATTGTATCTTTGGAAGAAAATTCTTGCATCTTGGTCACAAGGCTCAAAGGTGACGATGGTTCCTTCTAAGTTGTGTTTCCTTAGTCTCCAAGTATTGAGTATCATTTCTTGTCTCACTTGTAGTCCTTAGTGATGTCCAAATTGAAGTCCTTGGTGTTATTGTAGTTGAAGTCATTGGTGATGGTGAAGTCCTTTCCTCAAGCTGAAGTCTTTGTCCATCAAGTTGAAAAGAAGGGAGATGTAGAATAAAAACTAAAAAGGTTGAGAAAATGGTTTACAAGATTGTTTGTAAATAATTTTGAACAAATACAACTCCTATTTTTCTAAGGGGTTTTGTCCAATCCTAGGGTTACAATCCTACATGCAACACAGTGCTCTAATACCATCTGTAGAGGTCCCATCCTAATAAGGTAGAGATCCCTGTGTTTACAATGCTAGTCCCTGGATCAAGAGCTAGCATCCACAATTTAAGATGTAATATCAAGAAACAAAGGTCATATTACAACTTATAACCAGGAATAAAATAATACATTACACCTTACATAGCTCATTTGGCTATCTCATTACAATGCAGCAGAAATAACTATATAGCATGGAGTCCTTCATCTTCAAAGTGCCATAGGCAATCATGTTGGTTGTAGACTTGTAATCCTATTCAACACACTTCACTAACATCAAGCAAACCTGCAACATAATAAGTTACAGCCACTAGGGTCAATACATTTGAATTGTATTGGCAAATGATACTATGGTAGAATAGTGATATCTATCATCTATATGCTTTTGGCTAAGTGTAGCTGAGGCTTGCTTTGCTCAAAATAAGGTTTTCCTTATAAGTTGAAAACACTAAGTTTTTGTTTGACAAATCACCCAAGGCATCTACCAATAAAAATTGGTGATCCTTTAACCCTTGTTCAACCACAAGTTTTTAACTTATAAATTGGGATGAGGAGATCCTTGATAGCTTCCATGTCTTGATGCTAAAATTGTCCCTTGCCGGGGACACAACTAAGTACTTAGATTTTACTCTCTCGAGAGGTGGTGCACTTTCCCCAAAAGACTTGACATGCATCAAGACAAGATATTTTAGAAGCCTTCCCTTAGACCAAATGAATGCGTTCCAAACCTATCACCCCCTACCACCTTCTGTCCATCTGGCTAAGTTATTGCAACCTATATGATCTTGGCAGAGCCCATATACCAAGTGGTTGCACTAGAAGCTTCTCAACATTTGACATCTCAAATATATTTGTTCCTGGGTGGATTTCCACAAGTGAGATACAACAGGGAGGCCATAAAAATGGGCCCTGAGTAACCACTCAACACAAACCATTCTTTCCATTCCACCCAGGTGATTCATTCACATAGTTGTTTTATTAAACAAAACACAAGTCATAGACTTAGAAATATTTCATAGCATGATTATAATCCACCCTTGTTTTCTACTATCTAGGTAAGCATAATAGTAGCAAGAATATTAACTTAGGGAAAATCTACTAAGGCATCATCTACTAGGATTTCCCAAGGCATAGCATACTTAGTAAAAATTCCATGCAAGTCCTACTCAAAATATCACTAATGCATAGTCAAAATAATAGGACAAAATGTATGAAGCACCACTTGCCTTTTTAGTAGAGAATATAGGTTCACTCCTTGATCTTGCAATGTTCACACTCTTCAAAGTTCACTACAATTCAATCAATCAAGCATATATTCAAATCTAGCATTCAAACAATTCATCACATAAAATAAAGAAAACAAAACAATGCATGCAAGCATGAAAAAGATTGTTTTATTTGTAAAGGTGGTTTCTAATATGCTATAAACATTTTAAAACACCTATTGGTCATTTATACAAGTGGCAAAACCATTTACAATCAAGTTAGTGAAAATGGGCCTTTTAAATAATTTTTGTTTTGCTAGAAATGATTTTAATCAAAGGAATAATTTCTAGTGTTTGACAAATATATTTTTAAACACAAATGTTAGTTTTTATGGTCAAAGTGTTTAAAACAAATCCATTTTAAAAAGGTTTCACTTAAAAATCATTTTTAAAACAAAGCAACATTTGTTTGTTTTACTAAAATTGCTTTTAATCAAAGTAACAATTTTCTAGGGTTAATCAAATATATTTTTAAAACCAAAAGTTAGTGTTTAGGGTCAGATAGTTCAAATCAAACCATTTGCAAAAGGTTTTACTCAAAAAGCATTTTTAAATCATAGCAAACATTTTTGTTTTACTAGAAATCCCTTTATTCAAGGAATAGTTCCTTGTGTTTAAAAAAATATATTTCTAAACCCAAAAGTTTATGTTTCTGGTCAGTAGGTTCAAAACAAATCATTTGCAAAAGATTTTACCCAAAAATCATTTTGAGAATAACTTTTATACTCAAAATATTATTATATTCAAATGATTTAAACATTTGTTTTAAATTCAAATGTTTCTCAAATATTTTTTAGTAAGTTTGTATTAATTAATAATGTGTTTAGAATTCCATTTTAGAATATTCCATATTCTTTTAGGGTTTAATATTTATTTAAATGAGGCTTGTCTTTATTTAAACCATTGATTCAAGCTTCCATTTGAAATCAAATTTCACCAAACCTTTTCAGTAGGTTTTAAATCATTTGGGAGTTGATTAGTTGGCCCACTTTGGAAAATATTCAAATATTTTCTCATGATTTAATTAATCATTTTGATTAAGGATTTTGTCTTTATTTAAATAAATTGAAAATGGTTTAATCCCATATAATTTTATTCCAATAATCTCTGTTCCTTTATTTTTATTTGGATTATCTTTATTCCATTTACTTATGGATTTAATCCAAGTTTTAAATTGTATTCTAAATAATTTTCTTGGGATTTATTATTTAGTTTAGGCAATTTGTCTTTATTTAAATAAAATTGAATATGGTTCAATTCATATAATTTTATTTAAATAACCTTTTATTCCCTTTTATTATTAAATAATCTTTCATTTCATTTTTTTATGGATTTGGCCAAGATTTAATTTGTCTTTTAAATATTCCTTACTTATTTATTTCTTTCTTTGCCTTATAAAATCCGGATCTTTTTATTTATAGATCCAAAATTGGTGATTCCAATTTGTATAATTTTATTTAATATTTGTTTATCTTTTTAAATCCCTTTAGGATTAATTTGCTCACAATTTGGTATGGATTTTAGCTAGGAGCTTTATTAGCTTTGGAAGTTTATTTCCTTTTATCTTATTAAATTAATAAGTATTTATCCATGGCTCCAAATTGAATGAAACCAAATTCTATGGTGTTATCATATTTTTGTTTATCATTTTGATCATTTATAAATGTTTGTTGCTGAATTTTTATATGGATCAATTCCATAGTCTTAGAGAGATCTTGGAAATGATTTTCTTCCATTAGGGTTTTAGGGTTTTGTTTTACTTTTCTAGGTGTTTAAATTTCAAGATACATTCATTGATGAATGCATTTCACTTGATTGTAATTTTGTTGGTTTCCCTTTTCATTCAAATTTGTTCAAGAAGGGTTTTGAAGTTTCCATTTAGAAGCAAAAAGTTTGTTTTCACCCTAAATTTCAACAATTGTTTCTTTTGTTTATTTGTTTTTCACATTTCAAAATTTGGAATTTTTTTGGGATGTGACAGTTCATAAAGCAAGACTTGCCGCAAAGGGTTTTTGACAAGTGGAAGGAATTGACTACAACGAGATATTCTCTCCTTTGGCAATGTTGAAATCTATCCAGATTTTACTAACAATTGCTGCATATTATGATTATGAATTATGGCAGGTGGATGTAAAGACCTCCTTCCTCAATGGATGCTGAAAAGGTATGAAAGCTTGAGCATTCCATTTATGGAATAAGTCAAGCATCTAGGAGTTGTAACAAGCGATTTGATCAAGTAATCAAGAGTTTTGGATTTGTCCAAAATAATCAAGAGGATTGTGTTTATAAGAAAGTGAGTGGGAGCTCGGCGGCATAACAAGTGGTATATGTGGATGACATACTACTGATGACCCACAAGTATAGGGGGTGTATCATAGTACTTTTGATAAATAGGAGTGTCGATCCCAACGAGGAGAAGAAGGTGCTAACTAGTGGTATGGAGCAGGAAATATCTGTAAATACTTGGCAAACAGATTTTTAGGGGTTTTCTGATAAAGCAACAAAACAAAGTGAAAGTAATAAATACAACGAACAACTGCAACAAGTGGCCCAATCCTTTCTTAGCAAAGGACAAGCCGATGGAAATACTTATAAGGACCAAACGTTCTCGGGGACACATGGGAATACTGTCAAGTGCTTTTGCTTCATATAGCTAAGTACTCTTCTTTGGTGTTTAAGTGTTGTGTGGGTGAACCTGTGCTAATGTACCGACCTTACTTGGACTAATACATACTTGTGATTAAACCCCCTGCAAGCATCCGCAACTACAGGAAAGCAATTAAGATATAAACCTAACCACAACCTTAAACTATGAGATCCTACACTCCCTTGTGCAATGGTGTCCTAACGGGGGTTCAGGTTTCTGTTACTCTGGCAACCCCACAATTAGTAGCCAAATACACAATGCATTCCCCTAGTCCCATAAATGGTGAAGTATCATGTAGTCGATGTTCACATGACACCACTAGAATAATAGCACCACAATTTAAATACTAAACCATTGAATAATAACTCAACACAAATCCACTACTAACAACATGACTTATCCCATGTCCTCAAGAACTAAACGAACTACTCACGAGACATCATATGGATCAAGATCAAAGATTATATGGTAATGGATAAAAATATGAACATAAACAATAATCCAATGGTTCCACTCACAAGCATCAACTACAATAGTAATCAACACCGGGAAAGTTTCCGCTAAGATCTATGCAAGTATTCAACACGATTGTTACATCGGGATGGAGTGGTGATGATGGTGCTGGTGGAGATGATGGTGTGGATGATGATGATCCCGATGAAACCTAGCTTGATGGTGGTGTTGATGGCGATGATATCCCCTCTCCGGGAAGGAATTTCCCCAGCAGAAATCTGTCTGCCGGAGAGCTATTTCTCTCTCGGTGTTTTCCGCCCTGTAGAGGCGGCAAAAATCTTTCTGTGGTCGCCCCCTGGTTTTAGGGTTCCGAGAGGAAGTTATGATATAGAATGGTGATGCAAATTGGACGTATCAACTCCCCCAAGCTTAGACCTTCGCTTGTCGCCACGCGAAAACTGAGCTCAGTAAACATGTCCACATGTTTATGGAGTGAAGTGTCGATAAAAGAATACAGACAAGAATCATCACACTTACCATTACACAAATCATAGAAGAAAGAAACTCACCATTATATAACTTAGCTTGCAACAAGTACATGAGTCACAATATAGATGCATAAAGATAAATCATAATTGGAATTGGCAAACTTCATTCTTGGTCAGAGAACAGCTGGCAAACAGTTTAACAAAAAACTTTTGAAGAAGTTTTATAACAGGAGCACTCTTTGCTCAAAAAGGTTTTTCACAATGACGTCTTTCAAAGTAATACTCAATAGATAAGAGTCTTGTGCAAACAAGGAAGATAAAGAACATGAGTGAATAAATCATCATATGAATGCTTGCAACACAATAACTCAAATGCTTGCTGGAGATAGAGAGGAAGTAGATTTACTGACTCAATCTTAGAAATAGAAGAAAAGTACCTTCATAGAGGAAGCAGGGATTTCAAGTCATTAAGAGCTTCCAAAGGATTATGGTACTTACTTTCTTTGAGCCCTCATTGCCCTATCATAGGCATCTTGAGATGATTAAGGTTAAAGTGAACAAGGATGGAGTATATGCTTGACGAAATATAAGTTGGCAATCTCATGTCCCTTGAGTACGAGGGCCGCTCCTCATGCTACTCAACCTTAGTCACCGGTAAGTTCTTGTCATTGTAAGTACATGTGTATCATAAAGGACCGCCAACGGGGTACCCCTTGCACATGGTACAGGAGCTATCCCATAACCAAAATGACAAGGCAAGCAGACAATGAGCATCTCATCGATCTTTTTATTTACTATTTGCGTAGATTTTTATTAAGGATGCTTCACAGATTGCTCATTATGGTGATGCTGCAAGTTTCCACCATGATTAGGCATGGATTAGGCTAGCGGCCCAGACGTTTATCTAACACACATACATCACTCCATGGACTTAGAAGCTCCCTTTTTATTTCACACCGACGACACCCGCAAACAAAAGAGCATGGTATCAACTGGATATGTATCCACAAGTGTTGAAAGCGTTCCTCGTGATAGCACGATTCTGCTAATTCCAACGTATAGATGCAAGCATATACAACTTCAATGAAACAATGGTTCAAGTCTATTAGGGGCAAGAAAATAAGGTGTGCCATCAAGTTTGTGCGAGATTTACTAACTAGTTTTCACATAACAAAATACTTTTTAATTCGAAAGATAGATGAAGCTTGAGAATTTGCTTGGAATAGCAATAATGCTAATAGGTAGATATGGTGGACACAAATGGCACAGGTTTTGGTTCAAAGGGATTGGAAACATGAGAAGTATGCCTTCTCAAAATAGGTTTTTGGCTAGCAAGGCTGGGTAGCAAGCAAAAGAGTTGAAGGAAACAAACAAACCTACAAGTGATAAAGCCAAACATGCAATCTTCTTTGAAGACACAAAAGATCTTAAATAAAGAATACTAAGCTTATGAGCCAATCAAGAAAGAAAATAAATGATACAAAATACTTGTAAGCTTTTTCTCTTTTCCTTTCAAACCTTAAAAAGTGTTGCTACTAAGCAGAGCTTGGTTTGCCAAAACCAATTTAGATCTACTTGATGCTCCCAAAGTGATGCCAATACTGATCAACAAGATCAATCATATAATAGATATTGCAAACTAAAATAAGAAGTGTAAAAAGTAAAAGATGAAACTTCTCATTAATATTCCATAAATGCACTCACACCAAGGGATACATAGATAATCAACTACAGGAGAGATACTTCCACAATGAAAACCAACCTATAAGATAACCTCTCTACCAAAGACATGAATCCACTAAAAAGGTAAACAATAAAAGATAATGATTGTGATACCGCGGCACTCCCCCAAGTTTGGAACAAGCCAAGGGGATGCCAAACCTGATGACGAATTACTCCTTCGGTGGTGGCGTTCTTTTGTCATCAGAAAACTTCCAAGGCAAAGGTTCCCCATCCAAAAAAGACGTCCGGGTTTCCACAATCCTAAAACTAGTAGCAGAGCTTATGCGATTAAATCTAGCCTCATACTCACAGTTTTGGTTTTGCATGTCATAGAGCTATGCTTGTAGTTGGTTGGTGGTCTGACGGAGTGATAGGATTTCATCTCGGAGCTCAGCAACTTCCTCTTTGTGCTTGGTGATGAGTTATGAACTTATCTTATGGATGATATCCACCTCGCGTTTCGCCATCTTCTTGTACCTGAAAACTTCCTGTTCCAATGCTTCCATCCTGTCTTCTAGATTGCCTTCTCCTTTAGGGCCTCAGACTTCTTTCATCTGCACCCTCCCATCCTTGAAAATCAATTCCTTGGGATGAATCTTCAACTCATACATGTATGGGTTGATGACCTCCGCAGAGGAATCCTCCATGGGCGATCCAGAGGAAGACATTATGGCTCAAAAACTGAGAATTTTCCTGACAGAAACAAATTGAAACAGAAACACGACGAGAACACAATACAAGAACCTCGGGTAACCCGGGGGGTTATATACTATGAATTTTCAATGCATAAGGAAGGTATTGGTACGAAAACGAGGCGGAGACGAAGCTCGGGGGGGGGGGGGTCACACCCCTCCAGGCGTGGCCAGCTGGGGCCCGCTCCTGGGGTGGGTTTGGCCACCCCGGCCTCCGTTTCCTCCTCTGTTCCGTCTCGTAACCTTCCTTATGTAATAAAAACATAAAAAATATAAAAAGATTGGGTTTTCACGAATCTTCTGTTTTTACCACTTTTACCTATTCAACAACGAACTCTGTAGATTCTGGTGTTTGGTTTCTAATAAATTCTTCCGAAGTCACCATTTGAATAATGTCAACGTCTTCATTACAAGAATCTCTAGAAATATAATGTTTGAGCCTTTTTCCATTCACCACCTATGTAGTGTTGTCCTACAAAGAAGATATTTTGATAGCACCTGAATGATATACTTCCTCAATAACGAAAGGTCCTTCCCATTTTGAGAGTAGTTTCCCTGCAAAAAATCTGAGACGAGACCTATACAAAAGAACTTTCTCACCAACATGGAACTCCCTTTTGAAAATTCTCCTATCATGCCATCTTTTTACTTTTTCCTTAAAGAGTCTAGCATTTTCATAAGCTTCACTTCTCCACTCATCTAAGGTACTCATGTCAAGCAATCTCTTCTCACCAGCAAGTTTAAAATCTCTATTCAACTCTTTCACTACCCAATAAGCTTTGTGTTCTAATTCTAAAGGCAAGTGAAAAGACTTCCCATAGACCATTTTGTAAGGGGACATTCCCATAGGATTTTTATAAGCAGTTCTATAAGCCCATTAAGCGTCATTCAACTTTTTAGCCCAATTTTTTCTAGATCTATTGACAGTCTTTTGCAAGATAGATTTAATTTCCCTATTGGAGAGTTCTACCTGCCCACTGGTTTGGGGGTGATAAGCTGAAGCAATTCTATGGTTTACATCATACTTAGCAAGAGTTTTCCTAAAAACCCATGAATAAAATGAGAGCTTCCATCAGTCATGAGATATCTAGGCACACCAAACCTAGGAAAAATAACATCCTTAAGCATTTTCAAAGAGGTCTTTCCATCAATGCTGTTTGTAGGTATGGCTTCTACCCACTTTGTAACATAGTCAATAGCAACAAGAATATGAGTATACCCTTTTGAAGGAGGAAAAGGACCCATAAAGTCAAATCCCCAATAATCAAAAGGTTCAATAACAAGAGAATAATTCATAGGCATTTCATTGCGTCTAGAAATGTTACCAACTTGTTGACATTCATCACATGATAAGACAAACTTCTTTACATCCTTGAAGATGGTAGGCCAATAAAATCCAGATTGTAAAACCTTTTGTGCAGTCCTATCCCCAGCATGATGTCCTCCATAAGCACCACCATGACATTTTCTCAATATCTCTTGTTGTTCAAATTCAGGAACACACCTTCGCATAATACCATCCACTCCTTTATATAAGTGTGGGTCATCCCAAAAGTAGTGCCTTAGATCATAAATTTTTTTCCTTCTTTGCTGGACTGTAAAGGTTGGAGGCAAATACTTCGAAGCAATAAAGTTAGCATAATCAGCATACCAAGGACTCTCATGCGGACTTACCCTTATTACAACCAACTTCTCATTTGGAATACTATCATTAACAGGCAAGGGGTCAAAAGAAATGTTTTCCAAACGAGATAAATTGTCAGCAACAGGATTTTTGGCACCTTTCCTATCTACAATATGCAGATCAAACTCTTGTAAAAGCAACACCCATCTAATAAGCCTAGGCTTAGCGTTCTTCTTCGTCATAAGGTACTTAATAGTAGCATGATCAGTATGAATAGTGGCCTTTGAATCAACAATATAGGGTCTAAACTTATCATATGCAAAGATTACAACTAAGAACTCTTTTTCAGTAGTAGCATAATTCTTTTGAGTAACATCTAGAGTCTTGCTATCATAATGAATTATATTCAACTTCTTATCAACACGTTGCCCAAGGACATCACCCACAGCAAAATCACTAGCATCACACATAATTTCAAAAGGTACACTCCAATCAGGTGGTTGAACAATAGGAGTAGTAGTCAAAGCTTTCTTCAAAGTTTCAAAAGCTTCCTTACAATCATCATAAAAAACAAAAGGTACATCTTTTGAAGAAGATTAGTAAGGGGCTTTGAAATTTTTGAGAAATCTTTAATAAACCTCCTATAGAAACCAGCATCCCAAGGATACTACGAATACCTTTAATATCTCTAGGACAAGGCATCTTCTCAATTGCTTCAATTTTGGCTCTGTCAACTTCAAAGCCTCTTTCAGAGATCTTGTGTCCAAGAATAATCCCTTCATTAACCATAAAATGGCATTTCTCCCAATTAAGAACAAGGTTGGTTTCTTCACATTTCTGCAAAACTTTATCAAGGTTGTGCAAACAGTTATCAAAAGAAGTTCCATAGACGGAGAAATCCTCCATGAAAACCTCCACAATTTCTTCACAAAAACCATGAAAAATAGCAGACATACATCTCTGAAAGGTAGCAGGAGCATTACATAAACCAAAAGGCGTACACCTATAAGCATAAGTGCCATAAGGACAAGTGAAAGTGGTTTTCTCTTGATCTTGCGCTTTCACAACAATTTGAGAGAACCTAGAATAACCATCAAGAAAACAGAAGTGGGTCTTTTTAGACAACCTCTCAAGCATTTGATCAATAAAGGGAAAAGGATAATGATATTTATTAGTAACTTTATTAACCTTCCTAAAATCAATGCACATCCTATACCCAACAACTACTCTTTGGGGTATAATATCATTATTTTCATTAGGCACAACAGTTATCCCCCTTTCTTGGGAACATAATGAACATGGCTAACCCATTGGCTATCATCAATAGGGTGAATAATACCAACATCAAGGAGTTTTAATACCTCATTTCTTACTACATCCTTCATCTTAGGATTTAGACAGCGTTGGTGCTCAACAACTGGTTTTGCATTAGGTTCTATATTAATAGCATGTTGACATATAGTGGGAGAAATTCCTTTTAAATCATCAAGAGTATAGCCCATAGCTGCTCGGTGTTTCTTCAGTATTTCTAATAACCTTTATTCTTCCTTTCCTGAAAGTTTAGAACTAATAATAACAGGATATACTTTCTTATCATCAAGATAAGCATATTTAAGATCATCAGGTAAATGTTTTAATTCAAAAACAGGGCCCCCTTTAGGTGGTAGTGTGGTACCCAAATCTTCCATAGGTATATTATGCTTAAGTTGCTCAGGCTGACGAAGAAAAACCTTGTCAATCTCATTCCTTTCCTTCATGAATACATCGCTTTCATGATCTTCCATGAACGGCTAGAAGGCATTGTTAGGAGCAAGTGAAATAGCAGAAAGTTGTTCAACCCTGAAATCCTCATTAGGCAGTTCATTTTCATAAATAGTTTTAGCAAATCTGGAAAAATTAAACTCAAAAGACTCTCCATCAAACTTAGTCAAAAATTTTTCCTTCCTACAATCTATGATAGCCCCACATGTATTCAAGAAGGGTCTACCAAAGATTATAGGATAGGTTTTACTAGCTTCAGAACCATGTACTAGAAAATCATCAGGATATTTAATCTTACCACAAAGAACCTCCACATCTTTTACAATGCCAATGGGACAGACTGTCTCTCTATTAGCAAGGTGAATGACCACATCAATGTCCTCAAGCTCACAATGACCAATTTCATGCATAATTTCCCTGTAAATCTCATAAGGAATGGCACTAAAACTAGCACCAATATCACATAAACCATACTAGCAATGATCACCAATTTTAATAGAAAGCACAGGGACACTAGCTTTTCTAGCTTTTCTAGGATGAGAGACAATATTAGAAGCGTCTTCATAGAAGACAATGTGTTCATCCTCTATATTTCTAGTGACAAGATCTTTCACAATAGCTACCACTTGCTCAATATTAATTTGCTCATCGGGCTCCACAATTTTCTTTCCACTTTTGCTAACCACATTAGCTATGATAGAATGTTCCTTTACCTTAGTAGGAAAAGGGATTTTCTCAACATAAGGTTCAAGCAAAATTGGATCAACAATACAAACTTCTATGCTAGCAGGAACATGGGTAACAATGTCTTTTTATAAGGAGCATGGTACTTGTCCCACTCTTTCTTGGAAATTTCAATATAAGAGGCAAAAGCTTCAAAACATTTTGCAAGCACTTGAGAGTCAAGACCATACTCATTACTAATATCACGGAAGTCATCAGTTCCCATAAAAGATTTTATGCATTCATAATCATAGTTTATACCTAATTTTCTTCCTTTGTCATTCTCCCAAGCTTCAGTGTTCTCTTGAATACGGTCTAGGAGATCCCATTTAGCTTCTTCCTTCATACGTTTGAATGATCCAGCACAAGAAGCATCTAGTAAATCTTTATCATGAAGAGAAAGCCTAGCATAAAGGTTACTGATAATAATATTGTTAGGGAGTTCATGAATAGCTCCCAGAGGTAGTAGCACCTCTAATCTTGCAAGTTACAAACAAACCATTTGCTCAACTAACTAGGACTTAAAATCCTAGAGCCTCAGACCAACATCATAGGCATAAACAACAAGGAAGTTTTCACTTTATTAAGCATCTAACAAGTCTCAGGTACTGACTATAAGTAAAGCCAACAACCAGATCAACTTGTGTACCATTCTAGGATGGTTTCACAAGAAATGATCTTACAGCTAAGCCAACATGATAGCCTAGCTTACAGTAATAAAATAGCAGACCAATATACATCATTTCCCTGAGACCAATCAGAGATCATTCAATATCCCCATTTCTTCTCAAAGAATCATCAGATTCTATTGAATAATTTTAGGCTATAGATAAACATACAAGCCAGTAAACACTGGTGCAGTGAAACACTACTGACAGTGTTACTGTCAGTATCAAGATACTGATAGAAGATGAACATACCAAATAACAACATCACCCAATCAAAGACAGAGCTATGAACCACTAGCATCAGATTACCAATAGCATCAGATTACCACTAGCATCAAATCAACTCCAATATCTCATAATCAGAGGATAACAACCATCACTAAGGGCTGAAAACACAATCTTCACTAAAGCATCAATATCAGACCATATCATCATCTCACAAGCACTAGGGATGAACCCTAGACATTAGTACAAATCCTAAATATAAATGGGTCAACAGATGCATATAGAGGGACTCGAGGTAGCCAGAGGTACAAGTGATCATAGAAACATTACTCACCGGTGGTCCTCGCTGAAAGATTGAAGAGGAAGCAGAGGGGCCGACCATCTTGCGGCGGCACGGGGAGCACCCCAGAGGGTGCTACAGCCCGCACCGGCCACGGCGACAGCCACAGCAGCGCACGAGCACTGCACATCACCACGGGCGGATCAGCGGCGACGGCGGCAGCACCATCCCTAGACCCTAGGGTTCGGGAAGGGGGCTAGCCTAGCCATAGAAGGGCCCCAGGATCAAATCGAATTGGACCATATGGACAAGCATGGTTGATAACCTCGCCCTGCACCACGGCCGTGGCCAGGGAGGACAACGACGGCGAGCAGCGCACGGTGGCGGCGCCATGGACCACGGGGTCGAAGAGGAGAAGAGAGGACGAGAGAGAGAGAGACAGAGTGGGCCGATAGGTCCAGAACCCCTTCGGGGAGCCCTTTTGGTCATACCCACTTGGGACAGGATGGCCCAATAAGCCCAATAAGGCCAGCCCAATCACCCAAGGAAGATTTTAATAATTAAGAAAAGACCAAAATGCCCCTAAATTTAAATAAATTCTATAAAATAATAAAAATCCAAAAATTATAAATAAAATATTTTTGGATTCACAATAATCCAAATTATCTAAATAAATTAAGAAATAAAATTTTAGGCATATAATTTTTAATAAGACTTTTGTAATATATATATATTACTTATGGAATTTTATAAAATTATTGAAAGATGATAAAAATAAATAAAAAACACTTTCATTATATATTAATACTGTAGTATTTTAGAAAAATACTAAACAAATATTTAATATCAATTTTTGGTATTTAAATGATAATTCTTAAAGGAATTATTAAATAAATAAAATTCAAATAAAAAGAAATAACTACAATATTCAATAAATATTAAAAATTAATATTTATAAATTCTTTATTATTAAAAAGAATTTTTATAATTTAAATAATGGGGGGAGAATACACACAAAGCTAAATAATGCATTACATTACTTTGCATAATCATTTTGCTTCTTTAAATATTGTCCTTACCGGGCAATAATGATGTTTTGTAGACATAGAAGCTCAAGGTCCAGTGCAAGCATCCGACTTCACTACCTTGCAATCACAAGGCAAGTTCATCACTTGCTCATGTCCTTTGAAGAGTCTTTATCAAGTATTTGCAAATTGTGTGTTATCATCTATATTCCAGAAAAGAAGATATTATTTTCTCAAAATAAATAAATCTTAGATATCGTCCTAAGTGATGATATGCTGGAGCAATAGAACTTAGGTTTCTATTTGCAATAATGAAGAACAATTAGGGATTAATAACCCCTGAGATGAGTGATTCTAGCGCCGTATATTACGCGTTAGCCATGATATTTGGAATGGGACGGATAAGTCAGCTGTATCCTTTTCCTCTCGTATGGAGGCAAGACGACCTTAACATGACATTGTGATTCCTTGTGTGGATCCAACATATGGGTGGGCACCCTTACGCCCCACACTTTTGGTGTCTAGATTATATATGAATGGTGTTTAGGGATATAGTCCATTTAAATGGTACTATTCCGGGCATCACCAGGTCATAGAGTCTTCGAGAACTCATCAGGGTTTTAGCCTGCCCGAAAGGGGGCTTAACGGAGGTGAGCCGGCCCCGAAGGATCGTGCAGACATATGAGGTCGCAGAGAGGGCATTGATTGGCTTGGACCAACTACTGGGCCCCATATCATGGAATTGTGGACGGGAAAGTACGCCCGGTTGTGCAATAAGGAAGTTGATCTCTTATGGGTAAAG
This sequence comes from Avena sativa, assembly GCA_916181665.1. Lineage (NCBI taxonomy): Eukaryota > Viridiplantae > Streptophyta > Magnoliopsida > Poales > Poaceae > Avena > Avena sativa. Next base: position 20,180,559 of record OV702282.1, on the reverse strand, counting down.
TAACGCACCTCTGCAGAGTGTAAGAACTGTAACTTGTTACTCCCTGTTCCGGGAAGGAGCTACGAACGTGGCAGGAAAGGAACTCCATGAAATTTCTGGTCAACCCGTGATGGATGATGGTCATAGATTTTCATAATAAAATCAATCTTTGAAGAAAGATTTACGAAAATTGCATAGTGCCAAGGACTGATAGTCTGAGGTGGTAGATAGAGCATCAAACTTCCTACCTTGCATATAATGAATTTGCTGGGTAACGCTGTTACTCATCCTTTCCTTTGAATCCTTGCTTAGACTCTGAGAATCCCGAAGATACTCCAATGTATGCAACTGAGAGCCAAGAGGAGGTCTTCTATGAAGATCCCAACCTGTATGGAGCCGTAGAAGGGGAGGACTACGATATCGTCTACGGAAGAGAGTTCCAAGAGTTGGAATAATTACTATAGTTCTAGGAGCCACTTGAGCCGAGCAACATGAACAATATATATCAATAAGTTGTTGAGCTCAATTTGGAGTTTAAGTTTTCACTTTGAAAGTTCCGCTTGACGAGGTTTGATCTCATCAATGCCCATTGTTATGGACTTGGGTTTTGGAGAAGATGGGGATGCTGGAGATCGTGGCACGGTTAACAGACAAGCAGCCAGGGGACACGAGATTTACCCAGGTTCAGGCCCCCGGAGGGAAAACCCTACTCCAGCTTGTTTGCTCTTTGATTACGGCGGAACCGAAGGTTACAGGGTGCGCAGATTCGATCTGGCGTGGATGCGTGTGCGAAAGTATGAGTCGAGTTTCCCTAGGACGTGCCCTCCTGGCCTTTATATAGACTTAGGCAGGTCCCGGGCGTAGTCCTAGTCGGTTACAAGTTCTAGGGTTTTACCCCTTTGAATTTCCTATCTCCTCTAGTCTTGCTCTCCAAGGATCCGAAGACGTCATGGGCCTTGGCCACCCGAAAATATTCATGGGCCAGCGTATTGTCTGCCGTGGGCCTTCCTTGGGCTGGACTAGGTATGCTGAAGTTACGTACCCGTAGGGTATAACCATGTCACCGCTGAAACACTTATATTTTGGTTTGTAAGTTGAATCTTTTGGAAGTCTTGAAATTCTGGTATTGTAATAATAATAATGTGTGTATGTTTGTAATATGGACCCGCAATGTTTCTGTTGTACCACTCTGAGGGATGTGATACTTATGGAGCAATGTTCTGTGGATGTCATGTCAACGACTATAGTGTACTACACATGCAGTGGTATGCTGGGTCACCGCAGTTGGTATCAGAGCAAATTGCTTTGACCTTAGGTTGGAAACCTAGTAAAGGGTATTACCTGTAGGAGTGTGTAGCAACGATAAAGAATTCTCTAAAAGTAATATTATGGGTATTCAAATGAGAATATTCCGTTATATGTTTTAGTGCGATAATTCTTTGTTATGATGCAATATATTATTCTTTACTAATAAAATACTTTTCTTATATACAGAGATATGGCACAAAAGTTTCGAAAACAAACTTTGGTAAGGAAAGAGGAGACTCTTGATGATTATCAAGGATCATTCACAGACCAACTTTGTCAACTTTTAAAGATTTTTAGTTGTCCAACTAAAATTCCAGTGAATACCATAACCTATTATGATGGCCGGATGTTATCCAAGTATCGTGTGAGTATCCAACTTCTAGAGGAGCTTGGATTGTATCACGATCTACCTATAGGTGAAGGTAGGAGTCATTTAGCAGCATATCATGTTGATGTTGTGGAAGCGATAGCTAATATCCGGGAGCATAAAGCCAAGGAGTTAGAAGGTAGCACATTTTTTGTGATACCTCATGATTCTATAGACTCGTAGCCTGTACCGGATCATCTTACTTTAGTTAAGAAGCATCCTAAGTTAGCTTCCAAGTTTATGGATAGATACTGAACACTCGTTGCATCTTTTTATAAGACACATCAAGTGATTGTCGAAGATAAAAATGACATGTTACAGGATATAACTGATCCGGAAAGAAGGAAGCAGTTAGCATTCCAGTTGGAGAAGGAAGCAAGTAGTAGTGCAAAACCTATCTTTAAGGATATACCTATAGATCCTGAATCTTTTACACCATATCCTTATTAACCAAGGCCTGAACCTATATATGATCCTACTGTGGATATGAGGTATCCAGTACCACAGGGTTCAGAGGATGGTTCTGATTCAGAACTTCCTATTGAGAATTCTGATGGCTGGAGAACGGGATCATCTTAAGGATTCCAGGAACACCAGATGTCCATAGATGGTTTTGACAGAAATGTTGGACAATCTAGCTGGATAGGTTTAAGAATTAACTCTAGTAACAGTAGTAGAGATACCATATTCAGAAATAATCAGGATGAAGAAGAGGATCCTGAGGAGAGAGTGTTTGAATCATCAACACCTTCTCAAAACCCAGGGAATATACATTATCTGGTGTTTAACTATCTTGCCCAAAGGAGCACCTAGGGACCAGCAGGATCTGCGTATTCTATTGATGACTCAAGGAATGAAGCTCAGGAGATGCAAGTGGGAGATAATGTTGAATATGTTTCTAAAGACTTTTCAGCTGAGCTGGGGGGAGTCAATGCGCTCAGGTTGAGTAATGAGTCAAGTCCTGACACTTCAGATACTGAGTATGTTCCTTCTGGAAGGCCATTTGTTCCACAAACTCTGCGACGAATGTCACGTCATCACGGTTGGACATCAGGCATGTATGATGAACGTAGTTACTACAAGAAGTAGGCAACTATTTAGAGGTATCGAGTACCGTGTATTGTAATCTGAGAAATAAGGTAGTGTATGATTATAACTATATGGTATATGTTGTAATGACTTTGTATTATTATGATATTGTAATGTATAATATGTGAAGTGCATATTTGGATTTTCATTGTGTGACTAGTTCTGTGCGTAAAGTCGAGCTCAGAACACATGTGCATGATGTAATTATGAGTATTCGCTTTATGTGCAGGACTAGGGGGTCATGGATACATGTGTAGAGACCGAAGCTGAATAGCAGCGGATGGAACATGAGGCCAAGGAGAAGGCCGATGCAGATGCAACAAATCAGGGGACATTACCACCACCACCACCAATTAGGCCGTTAATGGAGCAGAACTTTATGCAGTGTATGCAAATGATGCAAGAGACCCAGAACAAGTTCATGGAGGAGTTTCTGGGATGAGAAAATCATAAAGCACCTGAAGGTGGAGGAGTGAGTCTTTCTGACTTCCAGAATGCAAGGCCGTTACCTTTTGCATCAGCTCCTGAACCAATGGATGCAGAATATTGGCTAGAAGATACAAAAAGAAATCTGAAGACTGTAGGTTGCAATGATGAGGAAAAATTGAGGTATGCAACTCATCTTCTGACTGGACCTGCAACATGATGGTGGGAAAATCAGTTGGCCATGCAACAACCAGGAAGGGAGTACACCTGGGAAGAGTTTAAACAGAGATTCCGTGAATATAATGTTCCGAAGAGTGTTATGGAGTTGAAGCAGAGAGAATTTGAGGAGCTACGGCAGGGATATACTAGTGTTATGAAGTATATTCGGGAGTTTAGTCAACTGTCTCGATATGCAGAGGAAGAATTTAATATGGAGGAAAAGAGGAAGAAGCGTTTCCTGCGTGGATTAAATCCATTTGTGAGGATGCGGTTAAGGTTGGCTAATAAGCAAACATAGCAGTTGCTGGATGCAGCGATCACTTTCGAAGATGACTACAAGAATGTCCAAGAGGATAGAAGGAAGAGAGCTAAGAAGGAAACCAATAGGATACACGCAAGTAAGCCCAAGCCCAATCTATAATTCAAACCAAGGAATAGACCCTATAACAACAACAATTTCAATCGAAGTGCAAATCCAAACGTAAATAATATTATATGCCACAATTGCAAACTCCCAGGGCATATGAGCAGGGATTGCCCGAAACCAGTAATTGTGTGCCATGCTTGTGGTCAGAGAGGTCACATAAAGCCAAATTGTCCAAGTAAACCACAAGGAGGTTGGCCGGTTCGAGATGGAATGAAAGCCAGTGGAGGAAATGGATAGCCCAATAAAGGAGGGAATAATGTCAAGAACAACAATGGCAAGAGGAACAGACCTACCGGGAAGCTGAATTGTGCAACCCTAGAAGAGGTGGATAACCCGGAACATGCAGCGATAGGCACGCTCAATATCCTTACCAATCCTGGCAAAGTTCTATTTGATACTGGTGCAACTACTTCATTCATTTATGAATAATTCTGTGATAAATTCGGGATTAGAAGGGGAATGATAGAAAACCCTATGACCGTAGTTACGGCAGGGGAAATGTGATTGTGCGCCACATTAAACAAGATCAGGTTATCTCGATCTGTGGTTGTACATACTTTGCAGACCTTTATGTGATTCATTTGAAGGGAATTACAGTAGTGCTGGGGATGGACTGGATGATGGAACATGGGGCTCAGATAAATTGTGAGGAAAAAACTGCCTCAATCAAAACTCCAAGTGGAGCAAGGATAGTTTACCAAGCAGATAAGAACAGTCATATCATGGTGGATCTTTAGTTGAACTCAATGAAAGAGGTAAATTTGGAAGATATTCCTAATAGTAAATGAGTTTCAAGATGTTTTTCCAGCAAAGCTACCTGGAATGCCACCAGATCGGGAAATATAGTTCACTATTGACCTAATTCCAGGTACAACACCAATAGCTCAAGCACCCTATAAGATGAGACCAAAATAATTAAAATAACTCAAAGAGCAAATTGATGAGTTAGCCAGAAAAGGGTTTATCCAGGAAAGTGTATCCCCATGGGGAACACCAGTAATCTTTGTGGATAAAAGGGATGGTGGAAGAAGGATGTGTGGAGACTACAGAAATCTGAATAATGTTACCATAAAGAATAAGTATCCTTTACCAAGGATTCAAGATTTGTTTGATCAAGTGAAAGGAGCTAGAGTATTTTCTAAGATTGATCTAAGATCTGGATACCATCAGATAAAAATTAAACTTGAGGATGTTCCAAAGACAACATTTGTCTCAAGATATAGACACTATGAGTATCTGGTAGTACCATTTGGTTTGACCAATGCACCAGCAATATTCATGAATTTTATGAACAAAATATTCATGCCATATCTGGATAAGTTCGTCATAGTCTTCATTGATGATATTCTGATATATTCCAAGGATAAGGAAGAGCATGCTGATCATTTGAGAATAGCCTTGCAGACCCTAAGGGAACATAAGCTTTATGCTAAGTTCAGTAAGTGTGAATTCTTGCTAGATGAGGTAGAATTCCTCGGCCATGTGATCAGTAAAGATGGAATTGCTGTAAATCCATCCAAAGTTCAATCAGTACTGGAGTGGACTGCACCAGCCAATGTGAAACAAATTCGAGGTTTCTTGGGGATGGCTGGTTATTATCGGAGATTCATTGAAGGTTTCTCCAAAATAGCTGGACCAATGACCAAATTGCTAAGAAAGAATACACCATTCAATTGGGACGAGAAGTGTGAAACAAGTTTTCAGGAGTTAAAGACCAGGTTAACCACAGCTCCAATCTTAGCAGTTCCAGAAACAGGGAAAGACTTTACAGTATACTATGATGCATCTAAAGAAGGTTTGTGTTGTGTGTTAATGCAAGATCGGAAAGTGATTTCTTATGGTTCAAGACAACTGAAACCACATGAAGTCAACTATCCAACTCATGATTTAGAGTTAGCAGCAGTAGTATTTGCGCTAAAAGGATGGAGGCACTTTCTTTATGGAGCCAGATGTGAGTTATACACTGACCATAAAAGTCTTAAATATTTCTTCACTCAAAAGGAATTGAATATGAGATAGAAGCGTTGGTTGGAACTAATCAAAGATTATGATTTAACAATCAAATATACTCCAGGAAAAGTGCAGATATTCAACCTAGCAATCGAGAGCTACCAAAAGAGTTATAAATGGACTTGGAAAGATTTGAGCTTCAATTTACTAGAACAAAGGTTTTTGGAGGATTAGCTACTATGCAGGTAGTTGCAGAGCAGGACAGTGATCTTAAGCACGAAATCTTTAGACATCAAGCAGAAGATCCTTTCATTGCTAAGGAAATTCGGAGGATATCCCAAGGGCAAACATCAGTTTTTCGCCTAGGAGATTATGAGTCTTTATGGTTTCAAGACCGTCTTTATGTTCTAGATGTGACTGAGATTCGTGATGTCATACTCAGAGAAGCACATGAAACACCATATTCTATACATCCAGGAAGTACTAAGATGTATATGGATTTGAAAGAACTATTTTGGTGGAATAACATGAAAAGGGACATTGCTAAATATGTATCAGAATGCATACTTGCCAAAGGGTGAAGGCTGGACATCAAAGTCCAGCAGGACCATTGCAACCCTTAGAAATTCCCAAATAGAAGTGGGAAGAAATAGGTATGGAATTTATCACAGGATTGCCCATGACACCTAAAAGGAAGGATATGATATGGGTAATTGTGGATAGACTCACTAAAAGTGCACATTTATTCCGGTAAATCAGAAGGATAATGCCGAGAAGTTAGTAGAAGTTTACATCAAAGAAATAGTAAGTAAGCATGGGGTTCCCAAGAAGATTGTTACTGATAGGGGATCAATGTTTACTTCAGCATTTTGGAAGCAATTACATGAAGCACTTGGTTCAAAGTTAGATTTTAGCACAACCTATCATCCAGAGACAGGGGGTCAAACAGAAAGAACAAATCAAATACTGGAAGACATGTTAAGGGCTTGTGCATTAGATTTTGGAGGTTCATGGGAATATCATCTACCATTGGTAGAATTTTCCTACAATAATAGCTATCAGAGTAGTCTGAAGGCAGCTCCATATCAGGTTCTGTATGGAAGGAAATGTAGATCACCAATATGTTGCTATGAGCCTGGAAGCAGCAAGGAATTTGCGCCAGACTATATCAAGGAAAAACAAGATATCATTGATAAGATCAAGGATAGACTAAAAGTAGCTCAAAGTAGGCAGAAACGTTATGCTGATCTAAGTCGAAGATCATGGCATCCAGAAGTGGGAGGCATGGTATATTTGAAAGTAAGTCCAATGAAAGGGGTTAAAAGGTTCAGAGTTAAAGGAAAATTGAGTCCAAGATATATCAGGCCATTGAAGATACTGAGTCAAAAAAGGACTATAGCTTATGCTTTAGAGTTACCCCCAAGATTGGCTCAAGTCATAATGTTTTCCATGTGTTACAACTTCGTAAATGTATTAAAGTTCCTGATGATGCAATCACACATCAAGAGATAGAATTACAAGCAGGCTTGACCTATGTTGAAAAACCCTGTAAAATTTTGGAAGAAAACTGGGAAAGGTTGAGGAACAGGGCAATCAAGTATTGCAAGTACAGAGGGAACATCACCCCGAAAGGGAAGCCACCTGGGAGAAAGAGGATGATTTAAGAAAAGCCTATCCAGTTGTAACATCCCAGATTTTATATTAGGATGTTATTAGTGGCATGCATCATCCTTGCATCATTGCACCCTACAAATAAAAATTTGCAACAAAATCCTAACACCTAAACCTATCAAAACCCTAATAAGGATTTCCTTTATGTAGGCTTTATTGTTGTAAACAAGCTTAACCCTCCTAAAACTTTGTGAAACATCAAACCATGGTCCTATGTTGACCACCTTACTTTTATAAAAATTTAGAAACAAATTTCATCAAGTTTGGACTTAGTATGCAAAAGTTATTTGGGTTTTACTAAAACAGAAATTGATAAATGTTAAAAAGAAAAAAAAGAGGCAACCTAACCTAACTGGTCCGCAGCGCCAGCCCACCCGCGCCTGCGCGGCAGCTAGCTACCCGCACCCGCGCCAGCCCACTCCCTCCCTCCACCACAGACACGCGGGACCCACCTGTTCATCCCCTACCTCGAGCTGGAGTCCGGCTGCTGCACGAGTTCGAACCGATTTCCGGTAAGATTCGCGGCGATTTGAGCCCCCTCGCCCAAGTCTCCACCCCATATAAGCCCCGCCACCCTTGGCTCACCCCGCTCGATTTCTTTTCTTGCAAAAAACCCTAGCCCATCGACGAATCGCATCGCCGCCGTCGGGTCGACCTCGCTGAGACGGTTCGAAGCCCCCTCCCTTGCTCCTTCCCCCTCTGGAGCTTCTCCATCCACCACTGATTCTTGCCGCGTGCCCTTCCCCTTCTCTCTCGCAGGAACACGCCCGCGATTTCTCGCCGGAGCACCGCCGGGGACGGAGGAGATCGGCGGGACTCTGCCGATAGTTGAGGAAGAAAGGGGAGACGACGAGGACACGAGCATGACCGCAGGGATCAGACGCGCCCTGTCGACCACACCGCCACCTCGGGGAGCCGCCAGAACACCGCCAACCTTCGTCACTGACGCCACCGCCACCCAACGCCGCCGTCGCCACCACGGTGAGTCGCCGCGCCCTCTCGTCCGTCCGATTTGCCACCTGCGGCTTAGATTAGAACTGATGCCGAAGGGGTATCGGTGAATCCCACGCTGCCGCGTGGCAAAGCGCGTCGGCGCCAGCGCCCGCGCCGCGTCACCCTCCCCACCTTGCCAGCTGGGCCAATCGGAAGCCGCCACCTGGCGCGTTTTGAGTTAGGGCTAGATCAATTTTTGCAGATTTGATCTAAACATTGCGAAAATCATATAAAATTGAATATTTGGCCAATTTTAGCTTATAATATACCGTTGGATTCATAATTTTATGTAGAATCCAGATCTGCAATAACATTCCAAGTTTACAGTAAGGTTTTAGGTGTAGATTTTAATCATTAGATTAGAGTGTTTATTCTATAGAAAAATAATTAAAATTCTGTTTTAATTGATTCTTGTTGCAATAACCTTGATTCCACAATACGTACTGAAAAAAATTATAAAACTTTGCTTAAGATCATTAGATCTAGTTTGGGGCTAATTAGATGGTTTGATCTCCTTTTAAACCCTAGGAATTGTATTAGTGACCCAAATAGATCTAAACCTTTGGGAAACCAATCCTAGTGACACCCTTAACACTATTGCAACTCAATCTTGCTACCTTGGTCAATTTAGAAGAACCAATCTTGCATAAAATACCATGTTGCATGCATGCATGATTATCTCTGTGACCTGTTTTGAGCAAGTTGTGATCAGATCTATGTTTGTGATTCGTTAGATTGTTCGGAGTGCGCTAAGGAGTGCTATTGTGTAGAGTGCTGCTCGGATCAAGGCAAGTTACACCACTTGTTCATAATTTTGTCCCAGTTTTGATTCTATGCATGTGATCTTCTAAATTCTGTAGTATGCATGTGTAGGATATTCTAGTAGAATTTTTCCTTAGTAATATTTTGCAAGTGCGATGATTTTGTAGTATGCCATGAGTAGCTCTATACTTAGGATTTTCCCTCCTAATAGGTTACCCCTGTTTTTGCTAAGTATTGCTTGCTATGCTATATATACAAAGTACCGTTGGGGGTTCGAAAGACAAATATTTTTTCTAAGTATAAAGGCTCTCTAGAGCAAACTTTTCTTCTCAAATCCACTTCAAAATAAAACTAAGTTTTCCTCTGGGCGGAATGGTTGTCGAGACAACGAGTGAGATTTTTGGTGGAGGACGGCCGCCCAGGAATCAAAGAAGTCTGCCATGTTTCAGAATTCAGAAGCTTCCAGTGCAACCACAATACATTATGGGCTCTGTATTTGCCTAGTACTTAGTAGGAAACCTCACCTGGGTACCAACATTTGGAGGTTCTTGGCACGGTTGGATCCAAAAGGTAGAGGGGCTACTAAGGGAAAGCCTCGCCATGGTCTTGTCTGTAAAAGGACTTGATCGTGGATTGTGGGTAAAGTGCACAAACTCTCGAGAGTTTGCAATCTGATCGATCAGCCGTGTTCACGGTAACAGAACAACAATGAGCGTCTGAAGGATGGAGCCTCTAAAGGATCTTCCTCTCTCTTTTCTAAAACAAAGTTTTGAAACCCCATGGCGTGCGTAATATCGCCAATGGGTGGGATTTTGGAAACTTGGTGTGTAATATCCAAGTGTCACTTGGTGCGTAATATCCAAGTGTTTGGTTGTTTGGACACTTGGTGCGTAATATCCTCATGTGCCATTCGACCTTATTTTATCTAAGCAAGAGTTTACAAAGTAGGGAAAATCTTCTCTTCTTCTCTCTACTTAAGAAAAACTAGCTTTGAGCAAATGAACTCTACAGCCTAAACTAGCCTTGCATGTAGAGATAGTCTTTTCTCTCCTTGGTGTAATTTGCCAATACATTCAAAGTATTGACCCAACTTGTTGGCTGCACGTTTTATGTGCAGAATCCGAAGATTGAAAGGTGCGTAGGGATCGCGAGTCTACACTCGACAAGCCTGGGGCGTTGATGGACTCAAGCTGATTTTATGTTTCCGCTGTTATTTGAGCTAGCCTTATGCTAAGCAAATTTGTAATAAATTCATACTCTGGATTCTCCGTGTAATAAAGACTTTGTGTTTTACATGATAATTCATCGACTGTGAGTGCTAGCTATTGATCCAGGGACTAGCATGTTAATCACAGGGAATTAGGATCCTTATCGATCCGAGGTCGCTACAAATGGTATCAGAGCACATCGTTGCCTGTAGGACGTGACCCTAGGATTGGAACCACCTCTAACTTGTGCCTTACATGCTTTTCTACTAAGTTATTTTCCGCACTTCTAGTATCTGCTTTCCTCACTGGTATAAGTATCTAACTTTCATTCTTCTAACTTAAAGATGACAAGATTCCTCTACGACACCGTCGCGGACATCGAGCCCCTTCGCTTTGGTGGATGCCTCATGGACCTACTCACACGTTTGGACCTACCTCTCCCAACAATCCAAGGGAGCACAATGAAGAAACTCCACAAGGACGGCTGTTGGGGAGTCAAGGTCATCCAGCCAGGAAAAGAGCGAGGCAAGAACCCGGAGGAAGACATAGCAATCCACATTGTTAGCGATTCCAAGGAGAAGGCCCTTAGCATTAGCTTGCAGCAACTCATTGGTCGCCTATGTGGACGTCATCATGAAGCTCTCCAAGGACACCGCGGCGGCCTCTTTGGAAGACGAGATGAGGAAGGAATTCCCATGGAGTTAACCTTTGAGGAAAGAACTTCTACCAAGCGCCGAAGGACCCAATATCAAGATTTGGAGTGCCACATCCATGACCTTGAAAAAGGTACCTTCCTCGAGATGTTGAAGAACGACGAGCTATGCGCCCTAATCAAGGAGAAGGAAGAAATGATCAAGCAGCAGGAGGAGGCAATGAAGCTCCAAGAGATAAAGTTCCAGGACCAAGAGAAGAAGTTCGCTAACCAAGAGAAGAGGGTGATAAGTAAAAACAAGAGAATTAGGGAACTCAAACAGCAGATCGATGGAGCTGAAGTGCAAACTGAAGGCCTTTGCAAGATAATCAATGATGTGCGTGCTTCCAAGAGGGACTTGGCAAAGCAACTTGAAGCCGCAAAGAAGTCAAGTTTAGTGGAGGAGCTACAAAGAGAGAAGGAGGGACTTCAGGAGCAGCTGGAAGCCATTACCAAGAAGCTGCAGGATGAGATAAAGAACCTCCAAGAGAAGCTTGAAGCCACCACAAAGGAGATGGAGTTGTATAAGATAACTCTAGAGCAGGAAGGCTACTCGTTCGAGGACGAGGAAGAGGAAGGCGTGGAAGATGTGTAATAGTTGGACCACCTTTATTTTATTCATTAGTGTAAATAATTCACTTTGAATTATTTAAAACATTTTAATATGATTTAATGTTCATTTAAATTGGGCATTTGTCTTTATTAAAATAAAATAGGATATTATTCAATCCTTATGATTTTATTTAAATAATCTTTTAATCCTTTTTATTATTCAATACCTTCCATTTGTTTATGGATTTGGCCAAGATTTTAATTTGGCTTTTAAATATTCCTTATTTCTTTCTTTCTTTCTTTTTCTTAAAAAATCCATATCTTTTTATTTATAGATCCAAAATTGGTGATTCCAATTTGTTTGGTTTTATTTAATATTTGTTTATATTTTCAAATCCTTTTAGGATTACTTTGCTCAAGTTTTGGTATGGATTTAGATAGGAGCTTTTATTAGCCTTGGAAAATATTTCCTTTTAACTTATTAAATTCATAAGTTTTTATCTATGGCTCCAAAATGAGGGAAACCAATTTCTATGGTTTTATAATATTTTTATTTATCATTCTTGATCATTTAAAATATTTGTTGACAAATTTTTATATGGATCAAATCCATAGTCTTAAAGATATCTTGGAAATGAATTATTCCATTAGGGTTTTAGGGTTTTGGTTTAACTTTTCCAAGTGTTTAAATTTCAAGATACATTTATTCATGAATGCATTTCTCTTGATTGAAATTTTGTTTGATTCCCTTTTTATTCAAAGTTTGTTCAAGATGGGTTTTGATGTTTCCATTTGGAATCAAAAAGTTTCTTTTCACCCTAAATTTCAACATTTATTTATTTATTTTGTTTATTTATTTTTCACATTTCAAAATTTGGAAAATTTTGGGATGTGATAGGCTACCACCCTTAAAATAAATCTCGTCCCGAGATTTGGGAAGGCTAGAGGTTACAAGTTGGCTTGAAGATAACTAGGGTACTACCACCCTTAAAAGGAAATTTTGTAGGGTTACATTGATGGTTCACTTGACTATGGGTTCAATAACTGATATCCAAACAAGGAATCCTTATATGACTCAACTGACTTAGCTAAATCTTGCCATCCACATCATCTAATTCTTCAAGGGTTCCATACATGTCGATGTGGTTCACATGTCCTTTCTGGGCCACATTGGAATCACTTCCATTGGAGTTTCTAGCATCTTTTTTCTTTTTCTTCTCAGGACAGTCTGATGCATAGTGTCCAAGTTCCTTACAATTATAGAACTGCAACTGGCTAATGTCTTTCTTCCTGGGATTGCCATGTTGGTTCTAACCAAGGTCATTTCCATTGTCAATATCATTCCCATTATTATCACTTCCATTGTTGTTGTGGTGATGCTGATGTGGTCCAGAATCTCCATTGCTCTTTTTGAATGAACGCTTTCTTTGTGATGATCCTGAGTGATACTTGAGGCTATGCTTCCTCCTTCTGTTCTCAACTTGATTCATCTTGTTTTCCAAGATGGTGGCTTTGTCACAGAGTGATTGATAAGTTGGGACATAGTCAACAGACAGCTGCAGGTTCAACTCATCATTAAGTCCTTCGAGGAATTTATCTTTCCTCTTAGCATCTGTATCAACTTCATCCGGTGCATAGCGGGCCAGATTGTTGAACTCTTCAATGTACTCAGCCACACTGCGGTGGTGCTGTTTCAGGTTGTGGAACTCCTTTTTCTTCAAGTTCATCACTCCGGATGAGATGTGAGCTATACAGAAACCATCCTCACAAATAGCCCAAGTCACATCCTCAAGGGGAGTGGTGATCTAAAAGTTGTCCCACCAGGTTGCTGCTGGCCCTTCGAGCAGATGTGCTGCAAACCTGACTTTTTCCTCGTCGGTGCAGCCGACAGTTACTAAGTCCTTATTCACCAAACGTAACCAGTCATTGGCTACCATTGGATCAGTTGTTCTAGAGAACCTTGCAAGCCTCAGTTTCAGATATCTGGTGAGCATGTCAAATAATGGAGGATTATTCTGATTGTTGTTGTTGTTATTGTTGTTATTCTAATTCGGATTCTGCATGAACTGCGTCATCATCTGCGTCAGTTGAGCTTGAGATGTGATCAACTGCTGCATCTCGCGAGTGGTGTCGTTGTTTTGGTTGGGGTTGGCACGACGGGGAGGCATCTGTTGGTTTAATAGTAATAAGTAATGATAGATAGATCTAAAGAAGTTCTAACACACAACCCAAAACAAACAAGTTCAATCAAGCAATCAACAAGCAACTAATCACTTAGCAACCTATGGGTTTAACTCATGAGTTGAAGGAAACAACAAATTTTCTTGAAACAATCAACCTGGTATAGTCATACCTCATAGGTCAGTATGATCCATACACTAACATGTTATCAATGTCTTAGATAGTTGGTAGGAAATCTAATGTCTCTTGGTTCTCACTTGTAGTCCTTAGTGATGTCTAAGTTGAAGTCCTTGATGAAACTAAAGTTGAAATCATTGGTCATGGTGGAGTCTTTGTCCATCAAGTTGAAAAGGAAGAGATGTAGAATCAAAACCAAAAAGGTTGAGAAAAGAGTTTACAAGATTGTTTGTAAATAAGTTTTGGAACAAATACAACTCCTATTTTTTCTAAGGGGTTTTGTCCAATCCTAGGGTTACAATCCTACAGGCAACACAGGGCTCTGATACCATCTATAGAGGTCCCAACCTTTAATAAGGCAGAGATCCCTGTGTTTACAATTCTAGTCCCTGGATCAATATCTAGCATCCACTGTTTAAGACGTAATATCAAGAAACAAAGGTCATAGTACAACTTTATAACCAGAAATAAAATAATTCATTACATCTTACATAGCTCATTTGGCTATCTCATTACAATGCAGCAGAAAAATCTATATAGCATGGGGTCCTTCATCTTCAAAGTCCCACAAGCAATCATGGTTGTTGTAGACTTGTCACATCCCAAAATTTTCCAAATTTTGAAATGTGAAAAATAAATAAACAAAATAAAATTTTGTTGAAATTTAGGGTGAGAAGAAACTTTTTGATTCCAATTGGAAACATCAAAACCTATTTGGATAAAATAAAATCCTAAAGGGATTTAAAAAGATAAACAATTAATAAAGAAAGTTTTAATAATTGGAAATACTATTTTTGGATCTTTTAATAAAAAGGTTTGGATTTCAAAAGCAAAGTAGAATTTATAAATAAAGATTATTTTATAGAGCCAAATTAAATCTTGGCCAAGCTTTTGAAATAAAATATTTCTATTTGATAAAAAGAGTAAAGGTTTAATAAAATAAAATAATGAGGATTTATTATTATCCAATTTTATTAAAGTAAGGGCTTTTCCAATTTAAATAAAAACAAAAACTTGTTATTTTATTTTAAATAAGTTTTCCAAGTGTTTTGTATTTTTCAAATAAAACCTACTGAAATGGTTTTTGATATTATTTAGATTTCAAATGGAGATTTTAATAAATCAAATCCTATTTGAATTAATAACTAAGGACTATTTTATTTAATTATTAAATAGATCCTAAAAGAATAAAAGTATTATTTTATTTTGGACTTTCGTTTGTGTTGTTAAACAGAATTAAAATCTACACATAGTTTGGTGGAAGTTTGAATTCATTTGGTGTTTGAATTGTTTGATTGAAAATCAAAACAGAAATTCAAATAGAAAAAGAAAAAGCATTCTATATAAAAAAATGAAAAAGGCTCAACTCACTAAGCAGGCCCAGCAGCGCACTCGCAGCCCAACTTTCCTCCCCCAGCAAAACGTTTTCTTTCACTCAACCTCGCACCCGCAGAGTCACAGACAGGTGGCCCCATCTCCCTCTCTCTCTCCCTCACTGACAGGCAGGCCCCACGCCAGCGTGTCATCGTCTTCAACCCACGACCGTTTTTCCCCTGCCATTGCTGCCGATTGAATGCGGCGTTGAATTCGCGTAAATGACTGCGTTAATCCTGCCTGCGACCACGCTCGTTAAACCGCCCATTCCTCCTCTACCATTCCCCCTAAACAGCGCCTCCTCTCTGCCCTAGGGCTGTCCCAATTGAGAGCTCGAAACCTTCTGTCACCGACAGCTTCCCCGGCCAATTCCGGCGAACCACGGCCACCCCTCGCCTCCCTCTGCACGCTAGCACATTCCCCATCGCCAGGCGCACCTGCCCATAGCACCAGTTCGCTCCCGTGCACCCTAGAAGCTCGGCTTCATCATCAACTGAGCGTCGCCGCGTCTGTCCCTTTTCTGGCGACCTCCCCTGGTAAGTCTCGACCGCCCTGGCACCTCCTGTTGATGCTCACATCATCCCCAGTTCAGCCCGCGTCTAACTGTGCCCCTACCTTGCCTCGGCGAGACCTGCAGCCCATCCCGACGACCTCCAGAGCCGCCAGTCGCCAGGAGCTACTCCGGCGAGGAATTGCCGCCGTTCCCGTGCGCCCCTTGCCTCCTCGAGACCACCTTGAGCTTCACCTCGATCACGCCAACATGGTGAGCCACTTCCCTGTCTTCTTTGCTTCCTGGAATCACCGCGACGCCACCGCCAGAGCGTGCTCCGCCGCTCGCCACCGCGCAGCGCCGCCAATCTTTGACCCAGCGTCTGTGACCGTTAGATGTAAATCTTGCGGCTAAGGAAGGGGTATGAGCCCATCTGAGCCACTAGATCTAACTTAAATCCTACGGTTCGCAGAGGCTGATCCACTCGAAACGGTAGCGGCCAATTAGATCACGCCGCGTGGCACTGGTTTTGTTTTTAAAAATAGAATATGTTCTATTAGAATTGCAAACTTGTAAAAATCATAACTTTAATTCTACACGTCCAATTTTGCAAATTTTATATCAATGGAATCAGCAGAACTTGTACTTTGCAACCATGCATTTTGTTTAATGTTTTGCTTCTGGTAAATTGGTTGAATTTGCAGAAACTTGTGTAGGCTTATTATGAATATAAAAATTGTTCTAGATATAATTTTAATGTGAAATCTTTGCAAAATGGTTTGTTGTGAACCTACTGACCTTAGGAACCAACTCATGGATTTAAAAATGAATTTTGTGAAGTTTAGGAATAAATACTTGAATTAGCTCATTTCTAGTCAAATAAAAATATTGATTTTGATATGGAAATGATTTTTGAGTAAAACCTTTGGGAAATGATTTGATTCAAACCTTCTGACCCTAAAAACCAAGTTTTGAGAATTAAAATATATTTGGTGAACCCTTTAAATAATATTGCTTTACTAAAAGCATTTTAAACCACATAAAATAATGAATTGATTTAAAAATGGTTTATAGATAAAACCTTTTGCAAATGGTTTTACCAGTTTAGAAAATGATCACTTTGAACTTTATAATGTTTATAGCCTAGTAGAAACCACTTTTGCAAATAAAATTATCTTTTGCATGCTTGCATGCATGACCTTGTTTGTATTATTTTATGTGTGATAAATTGTTTGAATATTGGTTGGAATGCTAGTTGAATCTATGTTTGCTTGATTGAATTGTAGTGGAATTAGAAGAGTGTGATATTTGCAAGATCAAGAAGTGAACCAACATTCTCTACCAAAAAGGCAAGTGACACTATCATCCAAGTCCTATTATTTTCATTATACTTAGTGGATTTTTGAAACATGCATGATAATGATTTCTATATTTTATGCTATGCTAAAATCCTAATAGGATACCCTTATATATTCCTTAGTGGAAACAATGTAGTTGTAGTATGCTTAGCCCTGCTATATATTGGATGGGATACATGTTATGATTATATGAAGTATTGAAAAGACTTATGTTTTATATAATAAAACAAGTACTCAATGAACCACCTGGGTCGACAAGGATACTCAAGTTTTGGACAAGGTGGCAACAAAAGGAACCATGTTTATATGGCAATCTCTTTTTGTTGTGCACTAGAAGGAAACCACCCAGGGACTTAGAGATTGAACATGTTTCTCGTATAGTGGATTCCGTGTACAGCCACATGCTAAATGGGCTCTGGCTTAGTCAACTACATAGTGGAAGACCCATGCATTGGCATCTTCAGGTTAACTAGATTTGTGTAAGGGAACTTGGAACCCTACATTGGTGCCTAGTAGACAAGCTAGCATTGTGTATTGGGAGGACTTCTATGGAAAGACTTTGTCAAATTCTCAATCTGCCAGTACTCCATCTTGGTGAGTACTTATCCAGCGGCCACTGGTGGCATCAAGATGAGATTGTGTCATGTGGGTAAAGTGTACAACTTCTGTAGAAGATCAAATTCTAAGTACTTAGCCGTGTCCTCGGTTATGGACAATACCGAGCAACTAAGGCCTGAAGCTATGGAAGATCTCGACATTCCAATTTATCAAAGTAAAACTTGAGGGTGACAACAAGGGATTAGAAGCACTTGGAGTTTTTCCAAGAAGTTCAAAAAGATTTGACAAAGATCAAAAACTATTTTTGAAATGATAGGATAAAACTATATTGCTTTCTACAAAAGAGCCTAAACCCTACTTAGCCAAATATGCATGTAAATGATAGGATCCACTTATTTCTACATAGTAGTGAAACTTGCCAATACAATTCAAATGTATTGACCCTTGTGGCTGCAACTTATTATGTTGCAGGTTTTTTTGATGATTAGTGAAGTTTATTGATTAGGATTACAAGTCTACAACCAACATGACTGCCTGTGGCACTTTGAAGACGAAGGACTCCATGCTATAGTTATTTATGCTGCATTGTAATGAGATAGCCAAATGAGCTATGTAAGATGTAATGAATTATTTTATTCCTGGTTATAAAGTTGTATTATGACCTTTGTTTCTTGTTATTACATCTTAACTGTGGATGCTAGCTATTGATCCCGGGACTAGCATTGTAAACACAGGGATCTCTACCTTATTATCAGGTTGGGACCACTACACTTGTAATCCTAATCAACACACTTCACTACCATCAAACAAACCTGCAACATATGAGTTACAGCCACAAGGTTCAATACATTTGAATTGTATTGGCAAGTTTCACTACTATGTGGAAATAGTTGGAACTTATCAATATATGCATATTTGTCTAAGTAGGGTTTAGGATCATTTGAAGAAAGCAATATGGTTTTATCCTATCTTTTCCAAATAGTTTTGATCTCTTAACAATCCTTCTGAACTCCTTGGAAAACTCCAAGTGCTTCCAATCCCTTGTTGACACCATCAAGTTTTACTTTTGAGAAATTGGAATGTCGAGATCTTCCATAGATTCAGGCCTTAGTTGCTCAGAGTTTTCCATAACCGGGGACACGGCTAAGTACTTAGAATTTGATCTTCTGCAGAAGCTGTACACTTTACCCACATGACACAATCTCGTCTTGCTGCCACCAGTGGCCGCTGGATAAGTACACACCAAATGGAGTAACGGCAGATCGAGAATGTGACAAAGTCTTTCCATAGAAGTCCTACCAATACATAATGCTAGCATGTCTACCAGGCACCAATGTAAGGATATATTTCCAATACACGAATCTAGTTAACCTGAATAGGTGCCAATGCAATGGTCTTCCACTATGTAATTGACTAAGCCAGTGCCCATTTAGCATGTGGCTGTACACGGAAGCCACTATACGAGAAACATGTTCAATCTCTAAGTCCCTGGGTGGTTTTCTTCTAGTGCACATACGAAAAAGATAGCCATATAAACATGGTTCCCTTCGTTGCCACCTCATCTACAATTGAGTATCCACATTCCACCCAGGTGATTCATTGAGTACTTATTTTATTATATAAAACATATATTTTTCCAACACTTCATATAATCATAACATGTATTCCACCCCAAGTCTATAGCAGGGCTAAGCATACTACAACTATGATGTTTTCACTAAGGAAGATAAAGGTTATCCTAATAGGACATAGCATAGCATAGTAATGTAGTAGCCCTATCATGCATACTACAAAAATTCTACTAAGTGTATTGAAAATAGTAGGACATGGATGATAGTGTCACTTGCCTTTTTAGTAGATAATATTGGTTCACTCCTTGATCTTGCAACAATCACACTCTTCAAATTTCACTACAATTCAATCACGCAAGCACATATTCAAACTAGCATTCAAACAATTCACCACATAAAACAATAAAAACAAAGCAATGCATGCAAGTATGCAAAAGATTGTTTTATTTGGAAAATTGGTTTCTAATAGGATATAAACATTTTAAAACACCTAAAGGTCATTTATAATTGTGGAAAAATCATTTGAAACCAAGTTAGTGAAAATGATCCATTTACATTTGCAAAAGGTTTTACTCAAAAAGCATTTTTAAACCATAATCAACATTTTTATTTAACTAGAAATGCTTTTATTCAAGGATTAATTCCTTAGTGTCACAAAATATTATTTAACTCCAAAAGTTGTTTTTTATGGTCAGTAGGTTCAAAAAAAAACATTTACAAAATATTTTACCCAAAAATCATTTTTAGAATAAATTTTATACACATAATAAGCCTAAATATGTTTCTGCAAAAACACCCAACTTTACAGAAGCAAAATACTAAACTAATGGCATGGTTGAAAATTTTGTATTTTTTTGATTCCATTGACATAAAATTTGTCAAATTTTGCCAAGCAGAACAATAGTTATGATTTTTGCAAGTTTAAACAAACAAAATCATTTTCTGGATTTTAACAGACAGACTCAGTCCACGTGTCTTAATCTTATTCGCTGGTACCGGTTCGGCAGGATCGATCAACGTGGTGCGTTGGATTAAAAGTAGATCGTGTGGCATAGATCAAACATAACGGTTCGTTTTAAGTCATCTATCCTAGCAGTTCGACCAAGGATGGGCGGCGCTGCGACGGTGGCGAGCGGCGGAGCGCTCTGGAGGTAGTGTTGCCGGCGAACTAGGAAGCGAGAGGGAGGGGGAAGACGCTCACCAGACTTGCTGTGGAGTGCTGATACTCAACGTGGTCTTCGCAGGGACAGGGGTGCACGGAAATGACGACGATTGCTCACCGGAGATGGCGTCGGCGTCGGGCTCGCTCAGGTGTTGTTGTTGCCCATGCTACATGGCATAAAAAGGCGAGCCAGATGTGGCGTTAGATGCGTACGAGCGTGGTGAGTGTACGCGTATCATCCAGGGAGGAGGGGGCAGTCAGGTCTCACCGGTAGAGGTTGCCGGAGTTGAGGCAGGAGATGGTGGCGAGAAGGCTTCGTCGTTGCCGAGCCTTTGGGGAGTGCGCGGCCAAGCGGGCGGTACTGGGAGGTGCAGGAGATGCTAGCGAGCAACCCAGTAAGCACCAGAGGGCTGGGGACGGTCTTGCTTCGCCGGAATCGGCCGGGAAACACGTCAGAGGCAGTGGGGTGCGAGCTCGCAATTGCGGCAGCCTGGTGGCGGTGATGAGTGGGCGTGTGAGGGGAAAGAGAGAGGAGGGCGAGGCGCTTAAGATGGCGCGGTCACGGCGAGGAATTACTGCGGCGTTGATGCGAATTTGATCTGCGGAGTAACGGACAGAAACAACCGACGTAATGGGGGAACGTTCGCGCGAGATTGATGAAGATGAGGTGGCCAGTGGGTCCCGTTCATCAGTGAGGTGAGCATTCGCGTGTGGGGTCGCAGCGTTAGCGATTGTGTGGGTTAGCTCGTGGGTGAGAAAAAAACGTTTCTGGGAAGAGATGGGCTGCGAGTTGGGCTGTGTTTGTTGGGCCTGAAGCCTTGCTGGGCTGGCTGGTTCGTTTTCATTTTTTTTCTTTCTGGTTTCTGTTTCTTTTTCTATTTTTGATTTCTGTTTTGGTTTTATTCAAATGATTTCAAACTTTTATTTGAATTCAAACTTTTCCCAACTTTCAGTAAGCTTTTAATACTGTTTATTAATATATTCTAAAGTCCATTTTAGAATATTTATTTTTATTCTATTATGGTTTATTATTTATTTTAAATAGACATTTATATTTATTTAAATAAGATTTTAAATACATTTTCAAACTTCTATTTGAATTCCAATTTTTACCAAACCCTTTTCAGTAGATTTTATTTTATTCATTAGTGTAAATAATTCAAAGTGAATTATTTAAAACATTTTAATATGATTTAATGTTCATTTAAATTGGGCATATGTATTTATTCAAATAAAATTGGATATTATTCAATCCTTATGATTTTATTTAAATAATCTTTTAATCCTTTTTATTATTCAATCCTTCCATTTGTTTATGGATTTGGCCAAGATTTTAATTTGGCTTTTAAATATTCCTTATTTATTTATTTCTTTCTTTCTTTCTTTGTCTTATAAAATCCATAACTTTTTATTTTGGTTTTATTTAATATTTGTTTATCTTTTCAAATCCTTTTAGGATTACTTTGTTCAAGTTTTGGTATGGATTTAGATAGGAGCTTTTATTAGCCTTGGAATATATTTCCTTTTAACTTATTAAATTCATAAGTTTTTATCTATGGCTTCAAAATGAAGGAAACCAATTTTTGTGGTTTTATAATATTTTTATTTATCATTCTTGATCATTTATAAATATTTTTTGACAAATTTTTATATGGATCAAATCCATAGTCTTAAAGAGATCATGGAAATGAATTATTCCATTAGGGTTTTAGGGTTTTGGTTTAACTTTTCCAAGTGTTTAAATTTCAAGATACATTTATTGATGAATGCATTTCTCTTGATTGAAATTTTGTTTGATTCCCTTTTTATTCAAAGTTTGTTCAAGATGGGTTTTGATGTTTCCATTTGGAATCAAAAAATTTCTTTTCACCTTAAATTTCAACATTTATTTCTTTTGTTTATTTATTTTTCACATTTCAAAATTTGGAAATTTTTGGGATGTGACACCTTGTCATTTTGATTATGGGATAACTCCTGTATCATGTGCAAGGGGTTCCCCGTTGGCGGTTCTCTATGATATTCATGTATTTACGATGACAAGAACTTACAGGTAACTAAAGTTGAGTAGCATGAGGAGCGGCCCTCGTACTCAAGGGACATTGGATTTCCAGTTTATGGTATGTCAAGCATATAACTCATATTGGACCTCACTTTTACCATTAACCACATAAAGATGCCTATGATAGGGGCAATGAGAGCTCAAAGCTAACAAGTACCTTACTTTCAGGATTTGGAAGCCTTTCAAACTTTTCAAAAGCTTTTCACTTCTTTGTTGAGTCACCACTTATTGTTTGAGCACCTTCTTGAGAGCATAGTTGTCATTCTTGTGTTTGTTCCAAAACTTGGTTAATTATGTCATGACTTTGATGCTTGTATCTCTGATTTATTTACTTCTAGTCTTCACTTGAACTTCAGAGGTGCTTTGGCATTTATATTGTGCTCTACAAACAAAGGCAAGCGAGATACCACTATCATACCTTATTATGAGCATTGCAATGTTGCTAATGTTTATGTTTCATGCTACTTATTATTATTGAGTTGGTTTCTCTTCATAGCTTGCAATGACTATTAAGTAGACTTACTTGCATAATCTTTATTATGAATTGGATAAGTATCTACTCCCGTGTTGAGAATATGTACATCATATGAAGCAAATGTGTTCGTGAAAGTTTATTTTATCGCACTCAATTTTCAACTGAATTGCTTGAGGATAAGCAATAAGCTAAGCTTGGGGGAGTTGATACGTCCAAAACATATCTAATTTCCCGAACACTTTTGCTATTGATTCTCCTCTAAACTTGTGTGATTTGGGTACAACTAACACGGACTAACGTTGTTTTCAGCAGAATTACCTTGGCGTCTAGTTTTTGTGTAGAAAATCAACTATCAGGAAAAATCCTATTTCACCAGAAGATCCATAGAGCCAGAATACGAGACGGAGGGGAGCCCTGGGTGGCCCACCCCCTGCCACGCGTGTGTGCCCACTCCGCGCCTAGGAGGAGTGTGGCCAACCCAGGCACCCCCTCAGCCTCTCTCTTCGCCTATAAGATGCCTTCTGACCTAAAAAATCAGGGGGGTTCGACGTTTTTCTAGAAAGAGTTCCGCTGCGTCGCCACCACCAAAAGCCATGATCCGGAACCAGAAACTCTGTTCTGGCACCCTGTCGGGACGGGGAATTTGGGGAAGATCATCGCCATAATCATCACCAAAGCCTCTCCATCAACCATCAATGTTTCCCTCATCCATGAGTGAGTAATCCCCCGCTGTAGGCTATGGGGATGGTAGGGATTGGATGAGTTCTATCATGTAATCGAATAAGTTTGTTAGGGCATGGTGCCTAGTATCTCTATTAGTGCTATTTGACTTTGTTGCAACTTGTTGTGCTTAATGCTTGTCACTAGGGCCTGAGTGCCATGATCTCAGATCTAAACCTATTATTGAATGATTATGATAGTATTGTTTGTGATCTTATCTACAAGTTGTGTACACATATCATTGTTCGGATCCAAAGGCCCCGAAGTGACAAAAATTGGGACAACCGGAGGGGATGGCTGTGATGTGAGGATCACATGTGTTCACGGAGTGTTAATGCTTTGCTCCGGTGCTCTATTAAAAGGAGCACCTTAATTGCCAGTATTTCCCTTGCGGCCCCGCTACAACGGGCTGGCAGGACAAAAGATGTTGTGCAAGTTCTCATTGAGAGCATGCATGACTATATATGGAGCACATGCCTATGATTGTTTAGTACTTGGATGCTTATTCTCATTTATTTGCAATTGTCCTAGCTCTTGAAGTTACATGTTTAGACTCGTCCATGCAACGCCCGTCCATCCATCCATATTCCTACCACACTCATATTCTACTGTTCCCTATTACTGTTACTATTGCTCCTGTTTCGCTGTTGCTATTGCTACTACAAACTGTTGCTACTGATAAACTTCTGTGAGCAAGAACTATTTCCAGGTGCAGCTGAATTGACAACTCAGTTGTTAAGGCTTATAAGTATTCTTTGGCTCCCCTTGTGTCGAATAAATAAATTTGGTAATACTACCCTCGAAGACTGTTGCGATCCCCTATACTTGTGGGTCATCATATCTCGAGCCTAAAACCAGAAGCTATCACTCTGATACCACAGTTGGGCCACGTAGAGATAAAACAAAACTTTTTCCTCTAACGTGGTGATCCCAAGATCTAGCTGAGGTAGAAGACCACAAGGATTACCACTAGACGCGTGAATGCGTATTACTAATGAAGAGCGTCTATTGATGCAGTGCAGTCCTTGTGATCTCGATCGAATAAACGATCGTCCAAGCGCTGATGATACAACGCCTCTGCTGGTGTCCACACGTACGAGGACGAGTGCCGGCGGTGAACTGCTAGGTTCAGTACGGCGGCAGGACTGCTATGGAGAGCTAGGGTTTCTAACGCATGGAATAACCTAACCGTTTACCCTTCTAGGTTTCTAGGCCCCACTATATATAGGGAGTGAAATTGGGATTCACTCATTCGTGGCCCTGATACGTCGTAAACGTATCTATAATTTTTGATGTTCTATGCTTGTTTAGTATCTACTTTGCTTTGCTTTGTCTACACTCTGAGGTATTTTTATATCTTTTCTAGGACTAACCTTTTAACAAGATGCCACAGTGCGAGTTGCCTGTTTTCTGTTGTTTTTGGTTCTAGAAAAGTCAGAAAATGAATATTCTCGGAATTGGATGGGACAAAACCCAAAGTCAATATTTCACCGTGGGGAACACGGAGCCAGAAGACAAGACTGAGAAAGGCCTCGAGGGGGCCACACCCCCTGTCCATGTGGCCAGGCCTGGCCCGCGCCTGGGGGGGGGGGGGTTGCAACCGCCTCGGGCACCCCTCGGCCTCCCTCTTCGCCTATAAGAAGCCCCCGATACCAAAACCCTAAGGACCCGATCAATCTTCCACGAAACTGTAACATCCCAAATTTCATCAAATTCAAAACCATGTTGTTGCATTCATATCATCATGGCATATTCATCTTGCACAAATTTTTTCAAAACAAACACCCTAATAGAACCATATTTAAACCCCTTCTTATGTTTTATATATGGGGCATGGTTTTATTTTATTTTATGACCTCAAAATGATTTTTGAGTGATTAGTTGTGTTTGATACACTTTTACACACTAGGATCACAACACAAAACTTGGTGAAAGTTTGAAATCATTTGGATTTGAAATGGCCATTCAAATCTAATCAAGAAAATCAAAACAGAAAAAGAAAAGAAAAAAAACAGCCGACAACCCTTCTGGCCCAATTCCCCCTTGCAGCCCACTAAGCCCACCCGGGAACACCGCCTGTCAACACCCGGATTTTTAATCACAGATGCCTGTTATGCCGTACATCGCAATCCTAGGATTACCATTTTTGCGAGACATAACAGATTTGATATCACAGTACATCATCCATTACAAACCATACATAAGGTCTTACATAAATACGGATCTCATGATCCAGTTCTTAATACAATTCAAGCAGCGGAATAACGTAATAGTAACGATAGCATAGTCAAAGCTCCATCTTCAGGGTTACAGGAAATTCTGACGATGGGAGATGATCCTAGTTGTCGTAACCTTCCTGCTGTCCATCTTCCTGATACTCCTCTTCATAGTCTGGCCACGGGAATAACCAGGGACAAAGCCATGAGTAATTTTTTTTAAGTACTCGCAAACTAATACTAACAAGTGAAGTGGTTTTGAATAGGATATACTAAGCTCTAGGGTTGTTTTGCAAAAAGCCATATTTACCTCTACTAAGTTCAGAAGCAAAGAAAGCTAGTTGAAGGTTTTATAACACCTAAGTGGGAACTTGAGTTTCATATCACAACTCTATTGTGGTCAAGTCAAAGTCATGAATCATTTCACAAGTCATTTTCAAAACATCTAACGGGGGGAACAGTATGGCCACTCCAACTATACATAACCGCAGACGCGGCTATTCGAATAGTTTGACACTCTACAGAGATTGTACACTTTCACCACAACATTCGATACATCCGTCAGGAACAATCCTGAATTCACCATACTCAGTATGCGGATAATCAATCTTAACCTTTGAATTACATGCCCTAGTATAGGCACCTCTCCTATGAGTTTGGCCTCCCAACCATGACCAACTATCATCTTGGGTACTACACAGGTGGAAAATCTTCACAAGGTAGCCTCAGCTCAGTCCTTGGCCGCAAGGGAACCCATACTAAGGTATATAAATTTCCAGTCAAGTCCTACCCAATTTTCGGGTATTTTGGTTGTACGGTAAAATTGGAATGGTATCGCATCCAGATAACCATCAGTTTTATAAAGGGCTAAGGCTCATGCCTTATCATTTTCATCATCAAAATCATCTGGTGTTCGGAAACACATGTCAAAACATTTAAGTAGAATGACTCATCATTCTAAGGTTTTCATAACCATTTTCACCAAGTATTCCCATCTAAAGTTGATCAAGTTTGATGCTTAGCACTAGCATCTACGAGTGGGGGTAGATACTAATGAGGGGTGGTAAACAAGTGTATCTTATCTAAGTAAAATCTCATGCCTCATGATGACATCAAGATTATCTAACTTAGGCCAAGTTTTATGCTCTTTATGCTACCTTCAATTATCTTTCTGGAATCTACAAGTCACTAAGTAAACTTTTGATAGAAAGCTTTTAATAAAGAACATAAAATACTAAGCTTGCAAGTAAAACTAGGATGGTGTGTCAAGTGGGTATAATCACATATGCTTAAGGCATATGGTTGGCATAGTAACAAGCAAGTAGTAGCTTGCATAAGTAGGGTATCTTGCAAGTGTTAACTTCCCTTGTGCAGAGCAGTGGTTGAATTTCTCCTCGGCTTCTTCCTCATAGTATCCTCCTTCCTCCTCGTATCCTTGGTTGGTACTAGCGTCTATAATTAAATACGAGGTACACAATCACCAAACAATACTTAACTATTTCTATTTATTCCACAAAGGTTCACACAAGATGATCTAGCATCATCACTAACATTACAAGATTAAAGCACTTGTCTTATTTATTTTATTTTAGAAAAGTAATTTCTACTCATTGAAAAACCACTTAAGATTTAATATTATCCAACTAAAACATGGGATCATGTTGACACATGTCATTTAAAGTGGTGTCACCATTTAATAATGTTTAACATTTTTATTTTATTTAAATAAAGTTACTAGAAATACCTATGTGGCATTCTTTTATTACTTGATCATTATTTCTGTAAGTAAACCAATATATTTTATATATTTTTAAAGGCATGGTTAAATGTGATTTTTGAGAGTTGGAATCAACTCAAAAGCTCTTATGGTTGAATTTTCAAAAATGTTTGAATGCAGAAAATCTTCTGCCTTGTTATTTTTACCATGGGTGATCTACAAATCTAAATGGTTTGAATCCAACGGGCTTGGATTAAGCACTCCAGTCCCTTTCTAACAAAATTGGTTTCATGCATTTTGGTTTAGTGAATCGAGCTGGATTGATTTTTGAATCTAGGTACAGAACTGTGTTTGAAATTAAATGACTAAACTTAAGTTTGAATTTTTGGGTCACGCAGGATGTTTAAATGGGCCGGCCCACTACGCACATCGCACGCGTGGCTGGTTAAGTGAGCGACCCACTCGTCGGTGAGACAATGTAACACCCTCAGAATCGACCCTATGCAAGTTTCAGCGATTCCCGCCAAACCCGCATAGAAACGATTCAAAGGTGCCCACCAGGCACTTTCGTGCGGGTGGAAAACAAAGTAATAACATTACACAACAGTCCTTGATGGGATCCACAGAACAGATATATATACAACAGCGACTCAATGAGTCAAGAATACAGATATAATATACAAAGATCCAAATCACCTTGGAAATGATAGAGCGTCCGACTATGGACAAGATGCAAATGGGGCTAAGAGCCCTGAAGAATAACCAATGGCGTCCATAACCCTGCCCAGGCCAAGCCGGAAGGGTAACCCTGCTAACGACGTCGATCTCAAAACCTGCTTAAACAAAAGGGGTGCCGACAAAGGGCAAAGGAAAAAGAGAGAGCGGTCAGTACTGAGGCCAGTACACGGCGAGGCTAGAATTCGGCGGTCCTCGCCTACACAGGTATGGTGGACTACAGCGGCAGCGCAGCATGCACTAAACAACCTATAGAGACTCGATATAAATGTCGGCTATCAGAGAGGGATGAGAAATACCTATTCGGAACCAACCTGGTGCTACCATCAGACAAACCCATCCTGGTGTTTCCCCCTCGAGACCAAACGAGGAAGTCAACCGAGGAACTCACACAGTTGGAAGTTTTATTTATTCAGTTGTCGTTGCAGTAGTTACTAGTCAGGTATAGATAATTATCCTGATAAAATAAGCAGTGGGCCGTTTTAATTAACCATTCCGTTGTAGTTGCGACACTTACTAGTCAGATACAATTAGCATGAGATAACCAAAACCCAGCAGTTGTTGGTACTTTTATTTAGCCATTCCGTTGTAGTTGAAGCTGATTACTAGTCATATCGGATACAAGTCAAATTATAGCAGTAAACTTTAGTTATAGTTGTCTATGATCAAGCACTGTGCTCCAAGTCGTCCATAACCGCGGACACGGCTTCTCGAAAAGATTTAACCCTGCAGGGGTGCACCAAAGTATCCACACGCACCTCGACCCTTTTTGCCAGATCAATTAACATACACCCATCGGTATGTCGGCGGGGCCTAAGTCATGACGTTTCCCAGACCCAAAGCAAGCACGGGGGGCCACCCCACTAAGTCTACCCGCAACGAAGTCGGCCGGTCTCCGAGATGGACTCAGGGTTTGGGTGGACGACTGTAAACGACTGGGAACCCGAAAACACGGGCTTGTCGATACAGCGAAAACGTGTCCCGATCCTAAACAGTACAGGTGCTATCCATCGCACAATTTAAATAAAGAAGTAAAGCATGGCATAAGTACAGAATAGTAATAAAGCCCCAAACTAATTGTGGCCCCCAGTACAGTACTTTGAAATCAGGTACTAAATCGATGGGGTGCCCATACATCCCACATGTGGTTAGCGCGCTCGATCTCGGAACAGGTGTCAAGAACTCGGGGTCCTACGGGACACAAGTGGACGGTTAACATCCAAATAACATCTATTGCCCACCTGTGCCTCTGCTTACCTACTTCAATTTTAGTTATTAAACGGTAATTAAAGTAATCGATAATTAAAGCCATGATCATCTCCAACACTAAACATGCGGCAACACTCCAACAACTGTGGTACTTGACGACACGCAACAGCACTTGAGCAAGCGACTACGACGCGCAAGTCCAACTATCTACCAAACAACAGGTAATAGGATGTGTCCAAGGCAATATAAGGCTACAAGGGATATCACGGGTACGAAAACTAGAGCATCACAACACAAATAGCAATAGATCAACAGGAGGGAATAAATACTATAAAAGTAAGATAGGTAGAAAGGGAGAGATGCTCGCCTGAAAACATTGGCGAAGGTTCATCCGAAGATCGGGTCGACACTCGCATCAACTCAATGGCCTTATCCGCGAAGAACCAAAACACTAGAATAAACACCGGAGGCAATATTTAATACTACGGCAAAAGATCGGGCATGATGCATGTATGATGTATGACATGGCAAGGTGCGATGCAATTAGACATATTAAGCGGAACCGGGGTCCCGACAATTAATTAGGTGGTTTATGTTGTTTAGATACCCTGCAATTTAAATGTTGTAATAACAGGGCAAGATAAGTTACTGGTTCGCTACACAAATTTAAATGAGGCCAATATGAGACTAGATTTGCCCGCATATGGGCCCCATATTTAATTATATGGTGAATCGGCATAATGCCCCCAAACCCACAATATGTATGCAAACATGACAATTGATTTAATATGCAACAATTTGATATTACATTTATAAAATAGGGCTCGAGAAAAGGTTCACACATTAGGGGTCGAAGATCTTGGTCCGGGGTTCAGGGTCGGTCTCAGGGTTCGACGGAAGAATGGCTCGACGAGATCGGATACAAGATGGAGAAATTGTCGTGTCGGAGAACGTGGGTCCAAGCGGTCGATCTTGCCGTCGCGCAGATCTTGTCGGGTCCGTGTATCGGGACGGTCTTGGCGTCCGGGGTGCAGTGCTTGACGTCCCTCGGTTCCTTGTCGACGGCCTTGGTGCCCTCGATGGAGAACTCAGTGTATCCGTGTCGTGGTTCTTGTCGGGGTTCTCGGCTTCGGGCGCCGGGATCGGTCTTCGCCTCTAGGGTTGGATAACTTGATGTCCATGTGGCGATCTTGTTGGAACCATATCGAAGGCCCTGATGTCGAGAAGATCTTGGCGTTCCATGAAGGAGGTCTTGACGCTTCGGTCTGGTGTCGTCCTCCCGGTACCGCGGGTTCTCGGTGTGGTTCACTTGGGCCTAAACGCCGAGGGTTTTCGGTTGCCGTTGGAGATCTCGACTAACTTCCGCACCACTCGGGCAGCAACCTACTAGGCAGATCCTCCCAGAAACGGTCCAAGCGATATGGATAGCACACATGCGGGGGCAGCAGCTTGTTGCTGCTAGCGGACACAAACGGAGCAGAGAGCAAGGACGGCCGTGCAGTGAAGGTCGATAACGGCGGCGCGGAGGTGGTTCCGAACGCCGAGGCGAGGGAGACGGGCATGGCGCGGTGTAGGGGTTCGACGGAGAGGCCAAGCCGGCGAGGAGCTCGGGGTCGGGGACGACCATGGCGGGGCGGCGACGAGAGGCCGGAGAGGAGGGTCGGCGGGGTCGACGGGGCGCAGACCGAGGCAAGGCAGGCATGGCTCGGACGCGCTGGTGGCGGCCATGGCAGCGCGACGTGTCCAAGGTGCAGGACGAGGCGGCGACGCCGCTGGGAGCTTGCGGGCTGGCGCTCGTGACGGGGCGATGAAGGGCGGCCAGCAGGAGAGGGGCGGCCGGCCGGCGAGGTGGTCGTCGGGGAGAGGAGAGGAGGCAGGAGGTGGGAGAGGACCAGGGGAGGGGCGGGGTGAGGAGGTGAGGTGGGTTCGCGGGAGGCCGGTGCCGAGGGGGAGGCGGGGAAGGGGGGCATCGCCGGAGGAACGGCGGCAGCGGAGAGGGCTGGGCCGGCGAGGTGCAGAGGGTGGAGGTCGCGGGGCGATGGGGAGAGCGGCGGATGCGGGAGGAAGAGGACGCGGGGTCGGGGCGAGGGCGGCGCCGCTCGGGGAGAGAGGAAGAAGAGAGGGAGGTGGGGGACGCTATCGGGGTGGGGCCGGGCTAGCGCGGTTGGTGGGGTTGGGCGGGACCCAGGCGGGCCAGGGAGGTGGTTGACCAGGGGGTGGGTCGGTGTGGGGGTGAGTGAGGAAGTGGTGGGCCAGAGAGGGTGGGTCCAGGTTGTAAGGGAGAGGGGGTAGGTGGGGGCTAGGTGAGAGAGAGGGAGGGGTGTAGGTGGGGGCTGTGGATTGGTGAGGTGGCTGGGCTGAGGGTGAGGTGGAGGGATGGTGAGGTGGCAAGCTGGGGTTGGTGGGTAGACTAGGTTTGGGTAGGAATAGATTAGGGTTTGGGTTTTATTAGTTTGTAAAATATTTATGGTGTTGTCTTGTTTTAAATCTTTTTAGCAAAATAGTTTTTAGGAAATTAATTTAACAGATAATTATAAGACTTGTTTTGAAATAAGAGAAGAGGTATTTTTAGAAAACAAAAATAGGCTTGTTGAAAATAGTTTCAGACATACAAATGCATAATGATGACGATGCAATGCACAAAAATAACGCGATTTTCTAGTAGTGGTTTTGCGGGATGCCACAATTCGACACCACTAACAATGGATCTCGCCCTCGAGATCCGCCTCATGGTACCGGGAAGAAGGGCGGTGATCTGCATCTTCCCGCTTCGTGTAGATCTTCGCGACACCACTAACAAGAGGTCGTTGTCCGTGACCGTCGAGAGAACACTCCGGGAACAAAAGGTTGAAGGTAGAGGTATCAACAAATAAAGCCACCTCTAGGTTCCGTGGACGGAGTAAAATTGCTGGATCCATTGATTCGATGTACAAGAGCGAATGATAAGAGTAGTCGGATGGTGATCAGTCCATCGCGCACCCAAACCATTACTCTACACACGAATAGGCGGATTATGCAACCAACTCTCGGAATTCAGATTGTAGATCTCGACAAGCGAGGTTCGGAAACAAAGGAGTGATGCCGACTCTGCGTCGGATCTGGCGTAGATGATGTCGTCGCGTCGGAAAACATTGGAAGGCACAAACAAGGAACAAAGGATGGTACCCCAGACAAAGGACCACTCAGATAGCAGGAGGACCGAATGTAAAACACCGTTATCAGAGGAGGAAGCGAAACCCTGAAGGTACGACGGAACCCAACCACGAGAAATCCTGGACTTGAAGAAAGGTAAGAGAGTGGATTCAAAACACGCAGAGGTAAGAGGAGAATAGCAGAGGGGTAAGGAGTAAAATCAAACCTAATCAGAACTATCCAACCGATTTTTCAAAAATAGTTTTGACACTCTACTTCGGCCGTTAGCTAGGTTATCCTACAGGCTGGACTTGTGGGGTATCGCAACTGCTGATCTCTGATACCACTCTGTAACACCCTCAGAATCGACCCTATGCAAGTTTCAGCGATTCCCGCCAAACCCGCATAGAAACGATTCAAAGGTGCCCACCAGGCACTTTCGTGCGGGTGGAAAACGAAGTAATAACATTACACAACAGTCCTCGATGGGATCCACAGAACAGATATATATATATACAACAGCGACTCAATGAGTCAAGAATACAGATATAATATACAAAGATCCAAATCACCTTGGAAATGATAGAGCGTCCGACTATGGACAAGATGCAAATGGGGCTAAGAGCCCTGAAGAATAACCAATGGCGTCCATAACCCTGCCCAGGCCAAGCCGGAAGGGTAACCCTGCTAACGACGTCGATCTCAAAACCTGCTTAAACAAAAGGGGTGCCGACAAAGGGCAAAGGAAAAAGAGAGAGCGGTAAGTACTGAGGCCAGTACACGGCGAGGCTAGAATTCGGCGGTCCTCGCCTACACAGGTATGGTGGACTGCAGCGGCAGCGCAGCATGCACTAAACAACCTATAGAGACTCGATATAAATGTCGGCTATCAGAGAGGGATGAGAAAGACCTATTCGGAACCAACCTGGTGCTACCATCAGACAAACCCATCCTGGTGTTTCCCCCTCGAGACCAAACGAGGAAGTCAACCGAGGAACTCACACAGTTGGCAGTTTTATTTATTCAGTTCTCGTTGCAGCAGTTACTAGTCAGGTATAGATAATTATCCTGATAAAATAAGCAGTGGGCCGTTTTAATTAACCATTCCGTTGTAGTTGCGACACTTACTAGTCAGATACAATTAGCATGAGATAACCAAAACCCAGCAGTTGTTGGTACTTTTATTTAGCCATTCCGTTGTAGTTGAAGCTGATTACTAGTCATATCGGATACAAGTCAAATTATAGCAGTAAACTTTAGTTATAGTTGTCTATGATCAAGCACTGTGCTCCAAGTCGTCCATAACCGCGGACACGGCTTCTCGAAAAGATTTAACCCTGCAGGGGTGCACCAAAGTATCCACACGCACCTCGACCCTTTTTGCCAGATCAATTAACATACACCCATCGGTATGTCGGCGGGGCCTAAGTCATGACGTTTCCCAGACCCAAAGCAAGCACGGGGGGCCACCCCACTAAGTCTACCCGCAACAAAGTCGGCCGGTCTCCGAGACGGACTCAGGGTTTGGGTGGACGGCTGTAAACGACTGGGAACCCGAAAACTCGGGCTTGTCGATACAGCGAAAACGTGTCCCGATCCTAAACAGTACATGTGCTATCCATCGCACAATTTAAATAAAGCAGTAAAGCATGGCATAAGTACAGAATAGTAATAAAGCCCCAAACTAATTGTGGCCCCCAGTACAGTACTTTGAAATCAGGTACTAAATCGATGGGGTGCCCATACATCCCACATGTGGTTAGCGCGCTCGATCTCGGAACAGGTTTCAAGAACTCGGGGTCCTACGGGACACAAGTGGACGGTTAACATCCAAATAACATCTATTGCCCACCTGTGCCTCTGCTTACCTACTTCAATTTTAGTTATTAAACGGTAATTAAAGTAATCGATAATTAAAGCCATGATCATCTCCAACACTAAACATGCGGCAACACTCCAACAACTGTGGTACTTGACCACACGCAACAGCACTTGAGCAAGCGACTACGACGCGCAAGTCCAACTATCTACCAAACAACAGGTAATAGGATGTGTCCAAGGCAATATAAGGCTACAAGGGATATCACGGGTACGAAAACTAGAGCATCCTAACACAGATAGCAATAGATCAACAGGAGGGAATAAATACTATAAAAGTAAGATAGGTAGAAAGGGAGAGATGCTCGCCTGAAAACGTTGCCGAAGGTTCATCCGAAGATCGGGTCGACACTCGCATCAACTCAACGGCCTTATCCGCGAAGAACCAAAACACTAGAATAAACACCGGAGGCAATATTTAATACTGCGGCAAAAGATCGGGCATGATGCATGTATGATGTATGACATGGCAAGGTGCGATGCAATTAGACATATTAAGCGGAACCGGGGTCCCGACAATTAATTAGGTGGTTTATGTTGTTTAGATACCCTGCAATTTAAATGTTGTAATAACAGGGAAAGATAAGTTACTGGTTCTCTACACAAATTTAAATGAGGCCAATATGAGACTAGATTTGCCCGCATATGGGCCCCATATTTAATTATATGGTGAATCGGCATAATGCCCCCAAACCCACAATATGTATGCAAACATGACAATTGATTTAATATGCAACAATTTGATATTACATTTATAAAATAGGGCTCGAGAAAAGGTTCACACATTAGGGGTCGAAGATCTTGGTCCGGGGGTTCGGGGTCGGTCTCAGGGTTCGACGGAAGAACGGCTCGACGAGATCGGATACAAGATGGAGAAATTGTCGTGTCGGAGAACGTGGGTCCAAGCGGTCGATCTTGCCGTCGCGCAGATCTTGTCGGGTCCGTGTATCGGGACACTCTTGGCGTCCGGGGTGCAGTGCTTGACGTCCCTCGGTTCCATGTCGATGGCCTTGGTGCCCTCGATGGAGAACTCAGTGTATCCGTGTCGTGGTTCTTGTCGGGGTTCTCGGCTTCGGGCGCCGGGATCGGTCTTTGGCTCTAGGGTTGTATAACTTGATGTCCGTGTGGCGATCTTGTTGGAACCATATCGAAGGCCCTGATGTCGAGAAGATCTTGGCGTTCCATGAAGGAGGTCTTGACGCTTCGGTCTGGTGTCGTCCTCCCGGTACCGCGGGTTCTCGGTGTGGTTCACTTGGGCCTAAACACCGAGGGTTTTCGGTTGCCGTTGGAGATCTCGACTAACTTCCGCGCCACTCGGGCAGCAACCTACTAGGCAGATCCTCCCAGAAACGGTCCAAGCGATATGGATAGCACACATACGGGGGCAGCAGCTTGTTGCTGCTAGCGGACACAAACGGAGCAGAGAGCAAGGACGCCCGCGCAGTGAAGGTCGATAACGGCGGCGTAGAGGTGGTTCTGAAAGCCGAGGCGAGGGAGACGGGCACGGCGCGGTGCAGGGGTTCGACGGAGAGGCCAAGCCAGCGAGGAGCTCGGGGTCGGGGACGACCATGGCGGGGCGGCGACGAGAGGCCGGAGAGGAGGGTCGGCGGGGTCGACGAGGCGCAGACCGAGGCGAGGCAGGCATGGTTCGGACGCGCTGGTGGCGGCCATGGCAGCGTGACGTGTCCAAGGTGCAGGACAAGGCAGCGACGCCGCTGGGAGCTTGCGGGCTGGCGCTCGTGACGGGGCGATGAAGGGCGGCCAGCAGGAGAGGGGCGGCCGGCCGACGAG
Source organism: Avena sativa (assembly GCA_916181665.1). Taxonomy (NCBI): domain Eukaryota; kingdom Viridiplantae; phylum Streptophyta; class Magnoliopsida; order Poales; family Poaceae; genus Avena; species Avena sativa. The sequence continues at coordinate 20,144,114 of OV702282.1, read as the reverse complement.
GTGGTCGTCGGGGAGAGGAGAGGACGCGGGAGGTGGGAGAGGACCAGGGGAGGGGCGGGGTGAGGAGGTGAGGTGGGTTCGCGGGAGGCCGGTGCCGAGGGGGAGGCGAGGAAGGGGGGGCGTCGCCGGAGGAACGGCGGCGGCGGAGAGGGCTGGGCCGGCGAGGTGCAGAGGGTGGAGGTCGCGGGGCGATGGGGAGAGCGGCGGATGCGGGAGGAAGAGGACGCGGGGTCGGGGCGAGGGCGGCGCCGCTCGGGGAGAGAGGAAGAAGAGAGGGAGGTGGGGGACGCTATCGGGGTGGGGCCGGGCCAGCGCGGTTGGTGGGGTTGGGCGGGACCCAGGCGGGCCAGGGAGGTGGTTGACCAGGGGGTGGGTCGGTGTGGGGGTGAGTGAGGAAGTGGTGGGCCAGAGAGGGTGGGTCCAGGTTGTAAGGGAGAGGGGGTAGGTGGGGGCTAGGTGAGAGAGAGGGAGGGGTGTAGGTGGGGGCTGTGGATTGATGAGGTGGCTGGGCTGAGGGTGAGGTGGAGGGACGGTGAGGTGGCAAGCTGGGGTTGGTGGGTAGACTAGGTTTGGGTAGGAATAGATTAGGGTTTGGGTTTTATTAGTTTGTAAAATATTTATGGTGTTGTATTGTTTTAAATCTTTTTAGCAAAATAGTTTTTAGGCAATTAATTTAACTGATAATTATAAGACTTGTTTTGAAATAAGAGAAGAGGTATTTTTAGAAAACAAAAATAGGCTTGTTGAAAATAGTTTCAGACATACAAATGCATAATGATGACGATGCAATGCACAAAAACAACGCGATTTTCTAGTAGTGGTTTTGCGGGATGCCACAGATAACGAGTGGCGAAGCGGTACGGGGTGATCTAGGCCGCACGGTCTAACTCTAATCGAACGGCTCTGGTTCATCGTCCACGTCGGGCAGCGCCGGCGAGACAGAACCCTAGCGCGGCCGGTGGGGGTCGTGGGAGGCTCACGGGGCTCAAGCGATTGTCGGTGATGGGGGCGAACGATGAAGTCGACAACGGCGATTATCCTGGTACCGACATCTCCTCCTGGGACGGCTCCAATCGATGGCGCCTCTCCTCCTCCGCAACGGCGAACTCCGGTGAAATTTCGGCCACCTGTTGCTCGCCTTGCTCCGGAAGTGAGTGGGGGTATTAGTGAGAGGTGGGGAGTGAACTGGTGTGAAGAAAACAAGCGGGGGATGCCTCCTTTGGCTGAAGGGGATCGATGGGTGCGGGCTAAGCTCGTCGAGCTCGGCTGCACAGCGAGCTAAAGGCATGGCCGAAGGGAGGGGACGGTGCATTGCCTCCTGGTGAAGCTCAACGTCTTGATGGCGAGGCGTGGGGTGGTGCGAATAGGTCGGACCACATCGACGCTCTGGGCGGATCCGACGGAATTCTTAATGGCGCACATGCGCTCCTGGTCGCACGACGGTGAATGAGCTTGTCTGGGCAGTTCCTGGTGTGGTGGTGATCACGTCTGCAAGCGGCGAGGGCGGCGCGTGGTTTGTGCGAGCGTGTCGAGCGCGGCGCTCTCGCGCGCTCTCGGCATGGTCGTAGAGAGAATGGTTTCGCGCGTTCTGGGTGGTCCAGTGGCTAGCAGGGTTCGTGCGTTGGACAGGGGGTGGCGGTGGACGGTGGAGTGCCTACTAGACATGGTGGCTAGGCTTGGTGCTTGCTCTGGCTAGCTAGCCATGGTCGGCTGGCAAGGGTGCCTTCGGGTTGGCATGGCATAGTGCAAAGGGTAGGGGCTAGGGGTGGTCAAGGCACTGGTTGGCACTGGGGAGACAAGGGTGATCAATGGTGAATAATGCTTAGCCAAATTACTGCTCAAAACAGTGAAGTTTGGCTAGTTTGATTTTCTGTCTCCAAGTGTTTGATGAAATGGCCGCAAGAAATTTAAATTTGAATTTTTGGTTCAAACTTGGTGGGTTTGCTAGGAACATACTAGGGAGTATCTGGTTAGTTAGATTGGTCAAGGGGCACTGGTTTGGTTGGGTTTTGAAAATGTGTGATCTTCACATATGTTAAAGTTTCAATTTTGAATTGTCATTTGAATGGGATTGCTAAATGTTTCTGCAAGTGTGAAAGGTGGGCTTTGATTCACTTTTACTTGGTCTAGCATGGGGTGAAAATAATTGGAGAAGTTTCTGTTTGAAATCTTGGACTAGAAACACTCAAAGTGACCTAGTGAGCAAGATTGGCAAAAATGACCATTTGCTTTATTTGATTTGTTTCTTCTTGGAAATGTTTTATATGATGTTATTTTCATCTTTAAACCATTCCTTGCTATTTAGGTTAATCACACAACTCTATTCATGCATTTATCAAATCATCACATACACACATGATTGATTTGGTTTTTATTTAATCAAACTTTTTGTTAACCCTAATTTTAGTGATTAGAGTTTGATGATCATTGTTTCATATTTTTGGGATGTTACAAACCTTCCCTCCTTAAACAAAATCTCGTGCCAAGATTTGAAAAAAGAAGAAAAAGATTACCTAGGATTTAAAGAGATCGGGAAACTCCGTCCTGATGTGATCTTCTTGCTCCCGGATAGCTTCTTCTTTAGTCTGGTTGCTCCACTGGATCTTGAGAAATTTGATGCTTCAGGTTCTGGTGGTTCTGAAAGATTCTTCCAAAATACGGATGGGTACTTTGGGATACGTCAGGTCATCATTGTTCCCTATGGTCCGGTGATCAATGTTCTTGAAAACTTCAGTATTCTCCGGGACTTCAAGGCATTTACGAAGTAACGATATATGGAACACATTGTGTACTGCTGACATCTCCTCTGGCAGTTCCAATTGATACGATACTTCTCCTCGACGATTCAGAATCTTGAAGGGTCCGATATATCAGGGGGCCAACTTTCCTTTTAGTTGGAGACGCTGCATTCCCTTCAAAGGCGACACTTTGAGATACACAAAATCTCTGATATTAAAAGCAAGGTCTCGACGTCTCTTGTCGACATAACTCTTCTGTCTTGACTAGGCGGTCTTGAGGTGCTCACGAACCTTTGAACTTTCTCTTCTTCTTCTCGTAGGATGTCGGGTCTGAAAATCTAACTCTCTCCTACTTCCGACCAATTCAAAGGGGTGCGACACTTCCTTCCATACATGAATTCAAATGGGGCCATTGGCAGACTAGCTTGATAACTGTTGTTGTATGAACATTATGCAATAGGCAGACAGTCTTCCCATTTAGATCCATACTCTAGCACACATGCTCTCAACATATATTTGAGTATTTGATTTACTCGCTCCGTTTGTCCATCGGTCTGAGGGTGATACGCTATGCTGAAATCTAGTCGGGTTCCTAATCCTTCTTGTAATTTCTTCCAGAATCTCGAGGTAAACTGAGTTCCTCGATCTGATACAATGTTCTTGGGGACTCCGTGCAAACTGACGATTCTAGCGATGTACAACTCTGCTAGCTTCGAACTCTGGTATGTGGTCTTGACTGGTAAGAAATGGGCCACTTTGGACAATCTGGCAACTATGACCTAGATAGAGTAATTTCCCCTACTAGAAGTTGGCAATCCAGTGATAAAGTCCATTCTAACTGAATCCCATTTCCATTCCGGAATCTATAATGGTTGCAACAGTCCTGCGGGTCTTTGATGTCCCGCCTTGACTCTCTGACAAATATCACACTTGGCGATATAGCTTCCGATTTCTCTCTTCATCTTATGCCACCAAAATTGCTCCTTCAAATCCTGATACATCTTTGTTCCTCCGGGGTGGATAGAATAAAGAGTATCATGGGCCTCTTTCAAAATAACTCCTTTCAACTGCGAATCTGCTAGTACACAGAGGCGTCCTTTGCACCACATAACTCCTTCTTCGTCTTCGGTGAATCCGGGTACTTTGCCTGTACCAATATGACATTTGATTCCGTCGATACTAGCATTTCCTTTTTGCGCCTCCTTTACCTGACTGATCAAAGTGGGTTGAAGTTCTATGCTAGCCAAAAATCCTTCACTTACTAATTCCATTCTGAAATCTTCCATCTCTTTGTGCAAACTTGGTTGCTCCTTTAGAATCATGGAGTTCAAGCGGCACGGCAATCTGCTAAGGGCATCTGCTACCACATTGGCTTTACCAGGGTGATAGTGAATGTCCAGATCATAGTCCTTGATTAGCTAAATCCATCTTATCTGCCTCATATTTAACTCCTTCTGAGTGAATATATACTTCAGGCTCTTGTGGTCCGAATAAATCTCACAATGGTTTCCCATGAGATAATGCCTCCATGTCTTTAGGGCTAGAACTACGACTGCTAGTTTAGGGTCATGGGTTGGATAATTCTATTCATGCTGCTTCAGTGGTCGGGATAGATAAGATATAACTTTGCCTTCTTGCATTAGGACACACCCGAGACCGATCTGACATGCGTCATGATACGTTGGAAACGTATCAATAATTTTTGATGCTCCATGCTTGTTTAGTATCTACTTTGCTTTACTTGTCCACACTTTGAGGTGCTTTTTACATCTCTTCTGGTACTAAACTATTAACAAGTTGCAACAGTGCCAAATGCCTGTTTTCTGCTGTTTTTGGTTTCAAAAAAGTTAGTAAAGAAATATTCTCGGAATTGGACGGGACGAAGGACAAAGTCAATAACTTTCCGTGGGGAACAAGAAGTCTAGAGGGGAGCCGGAGAGGCCGGACAGAGCCCCCCAAGCGCGACCACAGGTGGGCCCTTGCCTGGCTAGGGTTTGGGCACCCTGACCTCCTCCCAGTCTCGCCTCTTCGCCTATAAGAAGCCCCCGATACAGAAACCCCGAGTACACGATCAGAAATTCATGAAACCGTCTATAGCCGCTGCCACCATCATCCCTAGATCGGGGGGGGGGGGATCTGAAGTTCTTCCCGGCACCCTGCCGGAGGGGAGATCATCCCGGAGGCCGTCTTGCCGGTACGATTCATGAGTAGTTCCACCCTGGACTATGGGTCCATGTAGTAGCTAGATGGTTGTATCTCCTCCTTTGTGCTTTCATGTATAGATCTTGTGAGCTCCGTTCATGATCAAGATCTAATCTATTTGTAATCATGCATGTTGTGTTTGCGGGGATCCGATGGATATTGAGATTATTATGATGGTTTTACTAATGGTTTTGTCTTTATGATTCTATCATGTCTGTGTTGTTTGTGATCTTGCATGCTCTCCGTTGCTAGTGGTTATCTTGGCCAAGTAGTTGACATTGACTCCAAGAGGGAGTATTTATGCTCGATAGTGGGTTCATGCCTCTTGTTTCCAAGGGAAGTGACAATAATCTCTTCGGTTGTAGATGTGTTGTTGCTACTAGGGAGAAAACAACGGTCTCCTGTTCATGGAAAATGTGGACTGTTTACCTTACACACTTTGCTTAAACCAGTTGTCTGTTGCTTGCAACTTAATACTGGAGGGGGTTCGGATGATAACCTGAAGGTGGACTTCTAGTCATAGATGAAGTTGGATGACGGTTTATGTATATTTTTGTATTGCCCAATCAACCTCATAGGATCTTTCTTGCTAGTAATTGCATTGTTATGCCTTGCTCAGTTCCTGTCAATTGCCCCGCTATAATTTGTTTACCCTTCATGCCATGTTGTTTATCTAAGGAGAGCACCTCTAGTGAACTATGGACCCCGGTCCAATCTTTACCATTGATACATCTTCCACCGTTACTTGTTTACTTGCTGCAAACCATTACCTTCCACACCATACGTTTAATCCTTTGTTACAGCAAACCGGTGAGCTTGACAACCTCACTGATTCGTTGGGGCAAAGTCTTGAGTTTGTGGTGTGCAGGTATCCACGTTGCTTCCAACACCTGTGTGACGTTTCCTTCCTCCTTCTGGTTCGATAACCTCGGTCTCTACTGAGGGAAGACTTGCTGCTTGCTGCTTCACATTGCTCTTGGGGTTCCCAACGAAGTGCTCTACACATGCGCATCAACAAGTTTTCTGGCGCCGTTGACGGAGGAATCTGCATCAACCTCTTCCTCCCGTCAACTCAGCATTGCATCAAGTTTTCTGGCACCGTTGCCGGGGAGGCTAAGGACGTCTTCACTAGGGGAGTCCTTCACTTCCTTTCTCTTTACTTTGTTTTTAGTTTGCTTTGTTTCTTTTGCTTGGTTTTGTTTGCCTCTTTTCAAAACACCCCATTTTTTGTCTATCTTGGTTACCTTGCCTTATTCAAAAACACAAAAAAATTAGTTCCTACTCTAGTTGTTGGTCTGTTGCCTTGCTTAATCATGCTTTCTATCAATGGATGGTTTCTTTGAAACTAGTTCTTATTGGCAAGGTGGGTTCACGAAAGAACAAAAGTATTATTATAAGGAACTCCGTTTGACACAAAAAGGGAAACACTTATGGGAACAAATTGATAAGTTGAATACTATTGCTAGAGACGTGTGCTCTACTTATAATGTTACTTATTGATTTGATAAGTCTTGTTGCTGTAGGAGGTATAAACACCTTCCTTTTCAATGTGAGTATAATGATAATGTTACCATATCTTCTTATGTTAAGGGAAATTATGACTTTTATGATGTGGAACAAACTGAAGAATTTATTTCTTTCAATGGTGCATTTGAACTTGCTAGTTTGCTTGAAAATACTGATGATGCACCTTATGAACATGAGGTTTATGAGATACTAAAATTCTGCTTTGATAATTACAAGGAAGCAAATGGCTATATTCTTGAATATTTTAATAGATGCTTTCCACAAATGGAAGAGACTAATGCCTTGCAGGAGCCTATGGAAGAATAAATTGTTGAAACTGGAAGCTTATTAGATGAAAAAGAGGAGGAGAGTGATGAACAAAAGGAGGAAGAACGGATCACCCATGCCTAGCTTCTAATGAGAGTAACTCTTTACCTCTTATATTATTTGATTGTCCCCCATGCTTGCCAAAGAAGGACTGTTATGTTCCCGTGGATCTCCTATGGATAGAACCTATGAAGGTTTTAATTCCACTATTTTTGAGTTTGATAGAAATTATGTGTTTGAAGATCATGGAAAGCCTGCTTTATGTGATAGTTATACTGTTGATTTTATTCATGATGCTACTGAAAGTTATTATGAGAGAGGGAAACATGGTCTTATGTATCTCAACAATATTAAGTTTCCCCTCTTCATGTTGAAAATCTTGAAGTTGCACTTGTTTTGTTTTCGCATTCTTGTTACTATGTGCTTCTTTGATTTATTTTCTTACAAGATTCCTATGCATAGAAAGTGGGTTAGAATTATATGTGTTTCGAATTTGCAACTTGATGCTCTCTTTGACTTCAATGCATAATTCTTATGAGAGCATCTTCTCAAACTTTTATGTGCCTAACTTAAAGGTGTTAAAGAAAAGTACTTGTTGGGAGATAACCCAAGAGTTTCCTTGAGTCTTGGAAGTTATTACTTCCATAATGACCTCTCCTTATCCTTTTTGTTTGCTTTTTATGCCAAGAATGACCTCTAATGAGAGGGAAGTAAGATTTGGGGAGTTGCTGTCCCGAAACAGATTTATGTCCTCCGCCAAAAAAATAGTTAGGAGGCTCTGTAACTCGGATTGAGCTCAACATTTACTAATAAATTCCCCAGTATGTTGGTTAACTTTCGTTAGTTCAACACTTTTTGATTTGAGCAACAGAAGATGTTCGAAAAAATTCATTTCTACCTGCTGGTCTGTTTTGATAGATTTCTGCCATTATTTGCATTTGCTTCTTATTGATTCCTTTTTGAGCTCTCTTCAGGTAAATTGAGTTTCTTTGAAGGAGTTACTATAGTAGCTTGTGTTTTTCGTGAAAAGCCTTGCTGTTCCAAAGCTTTTCCAGTGGTCTAATATCTTTCGAATAAGCTAATTTTTCTAAATGAAGATTGTGTGAAGTTTTGTATGAAGGAAAAATTTCAGGTGTAGAGAGAGAATGATGTAATGAGATGAAGAATGGACAAAAGCTCAAGCTTGGGGATGCCACCATGGTGTCACCCCAAGAAATATCCAAGAGGTACAAGCGTCAAAGCTTGGGGGTGCCCAAGGCATCCCCTTCTTCATCAATAAAAAGCTCAGGTTTGTCTAGACACTTCGTTTTTATTGTTGCATGCACAGTTGTGTTGTTCTTGGAGCGTCTTAGTTTTTGTTTGCTTTTCTTAGTTTGTTTAGTTTGCTTTAGTAGTTTGGACCCCCGTTCACGCTGTGTTGTTTTGCAAATAAGTTTGCTTGGTGTTTGGAAAGGAGTAGTAAGTTCTTGCTTGAAGTGCAAGAGGAGCTTGCATTGACTGTGACTTAGACTTTAGCATGACATGTGTAACATCCCAAAAATCATGATTTCCAAAGTTTGCATATCATTCATGCATTCATAATCATTTTAGGATCATTTTCAAATAAGATTTCAAAAACAGAAGCATTTGTTGTCTATTATTTCATGTAAACAAGGCAATTGCCTTATTGCTACTCTTTAATATGAGAATATTTGTTTTGACCAGAAAATATTTGAACATAGGATTGATTGATATTTCCAAAGCTTTGTCAAAGTTTTCAAAACAAAATATGAATTAAAAACCATACATATGCCTATTATAAATAAATGATAAAGGCAAGGTTTGTTTTAAATTTCAATGGACCAATATAAATTTGAGTAAACAACAATGTTTAATACTCAAATATGTGCATAATTCATCCTACAAAAATCCAGAGAAAATTTGAATTCAAATTCATTTGAAATAATTCCATAAAAATCAAAACGGAAAAAGAAAAGGATAAAAGAAAAGGAAAAGGGCCAGCGTTGCCAAACTGGCCCAGTCTTGGATCCAGCCCATTAGCCAGCCCACCCGGGGTTCCTCTCTCTCTCTCTGTTTATCACCCACTAGCACACCCTCCCTCGCTGACACTCCGGACCCACCACCACATCAGCGTCGTCATCAATCCCGCGCCGGAGGAACTGCTCCTCTCTACCGTTTCTTTCCCGAATCAAATCCGATTGATTGCGCTTGATTTCTGGCGTAATTCCTCCTCCTCGCTCGGCTACTTAAACCCCTCCCCACTCCGCTCCTTTCCCCTCACTCACCAACCCCATAGCGCCGCTAGGCTGTCCACAATCGAGCTCGCGCCGCCGCAGTACCAAGCATCTCCGGCGGTAAATTCTGGTGAGCACTTCCCGCCCTTGCCTCCTAGTCTTGCCAGTATAATCACTACAACCTTGTGCATCTTCTAACACCACTGGGGTGTGCTAGGAACACCCAGAACCTCGCCAACGTCGACGACTGCACGTGCCCGACGAAGCCATCAACTCCGACGAGCTCCCCTGGTTAGTACTAACCGCGCCTCCCCCTCTCGTTGACACTCACACATTTGCCTTGTCTACGCGCAGCTAGTGCACCCTTTCCCATGCCTTAGCATGACCCGTAGCGTCGCCACCGTCTTCAGCAGTATGCGCCCGTCGCCAGAAGGAACTCCTGCGAGCAATCTACGCCAACCTCGTGCGCCCCTTCGCCAACGAAGACCACCTCGAGCGCCAACATCATCACGCGAACTCGGTGAGCTATTCCACTGCCTTCCTCGCTTCCTGTATCTTCGGTAGCATCACCGCCTGAGCTTGCCGCCGCCAGCCATCGTCGCAGCGCCGCTCGTTTTAGGTCTGTTAGATTTGGACCGTTAGATCTAGATCCAACATATATGATAGATGACTTAAGTGAAGCGGTACGTTTAGATCTGAGCCGTGCGATGCACTTTTAATCTGATGATCCAGAGAGCCTGATCCGCGCGAAACGGTACCGTCCAATCAGGAAGCGCCGCGTGGCCTGTAGTTTAATTTAAAAACAGAATCATTTCTATTAGATGTTCGAACTTGCAAAATTCATAACTTTTGATCCACACGTCCAAATTTTGCAAATTTTATATCAATGGAATCAGGAAAAAGAATCATATCCAACCATGTACTTTGTTTAATGAATTGCTTCTGTAAAGTTAGTTGTTTTTGCAGAGATATTTGTAGGCTTATTTTGTGTATAAAAATTAATTGGAAAATGTTTTAAAGGCTAAATAAAGTTTATTTGATGTATAAATGTTTAGTTTATTGATCAGTACTGTTTTACTTGTCTTGTTGGGTTTATAAAAATCATCACATGTCATTTTCATGCATTCATATATTTTTGCTTGTTTATTTTGATATGTGAATTTGGTGCTATCATTTTATGTGTAGATTTTGGTGCTAGTGGTGATTGTGACTGTGAGGATTGTTGTTACTCGCCCAACTACCAAGGCAAGTGGTGCTTCATACTATTGTCCCAATATTTTGACTTTGCATTAGAAATATTTTGTATAGGGCTTGCATGATAATTTTTGCTAAGTATCTATATGCTATGCTTGGGAAATCCTAGTAGTGGTAGAATTGTTAGAAATTTTCTCTAAGTTAAGATACTTACTATTGCCATGCTTAGCCTAGCTAGTAGCAACCAAGGGTGGATTATATACACATGCTATGGAAAATTATTCTAAGTCCTTTACTTATGTTTTTCTCAATAAAACAACTAAGTGAATGAAACACCTGGGTGGAATGGTGGATTGGTTTATGTTGAGTGGTTACACAAGGCCCATTTCTATGGTTTACCTTGTGTATCACACTTGTGGAATGCCACCCAGGAACAAAGGGATTTGTGATGCCATATGTTAAGAAGCTTCTAGTGCAGCCACATGGCATTATGGGCTCTGTCTGGATCATATAGGTTGCAATAACTTAGCCATTTGGACAGTTCGTGGTAGTGGGTGATAGGTTGGAACGCGTCCATTTGGTCTAAGGGAAGGCTTCTGAAAGGTCCTGTATTGGTGAAAATCAAGTCTTGTGGGGAAAGTGCACCACCTCTGCAGAAGTAAGAAACTAAGTACTTAGCCGTGTCCCCGGTAATGGACAATTTGAGCATCAAGACATGGAAGCTATCAAGAATCTCCTCATCCCAATTTCGAAGTTAAAACTTGTGGTTGAACAAGGGTGAAGGTTCACCAATGTCTATTGGTGGTTCCTTGGGAGTTTTTGCCAAACAAAAACTTAGTGATTTTCAACTGATAGGTAAAACCTATTTTGAGGAAAGCAAGCCTAAGCTACACTTAGCCAAATTCATGTAGAAGATAGATACTATTATTCTACTAAGGTATCACTTGACAATACTATTCCAATGTATTGACCCACTGTGGCTGTAACTTGTGATGTTGCAGGTTACTCTGATGAAGATTAGGGTTATGAGTCTACACTCAACATGCTTGCCTATGGCACATGAAGATGAAGACTTTTATTTATATTGTTATGATAAACTCTTGTACTAGCCTATGGCTATGGAGTTGTAAAAGACTATGTTATCTCTAGAATGACGACGTAATAATGACCTTTGTTTCTGTGTACTTCATCTTAAACTGTGGATGCTAGCAATTGATCTAGGGACTAGCATTGCAATCACAGGGACCTTTACCTTTATAAAGGTGGGGTCTTACAGATGGTATAAGAGCACTGTGTTGCCTGTAGGATTATTACCCTAGGATTGGATTAGAAACCACTAAGGAAAAAATTTCAACACTTTGAAAAATTTCCACACTTGTCTTTTCTTCTCGTAAACTTTTCTAATCTTCTTTATCATCTCTATTTGTAGATGAACTCCATCAATGAAGCCGTAAGGAAGGGACCACTCATGACCATGACTTTGGAGTGTGAGACTGAATTTCCCAAGGCCCTCAAGAACCTTATGGTTACCATGGGGATACATGGTGCAGCTGTGTACAAAGGATTCCCTGTGATGGATGAAGGAGAGGAGTATTTGTGGGTGCAACTTCACTTGTACAAAAACAAGGAAGACAACCACAAGGAGTCGGGATTCTGCATGGTCACCAACTCAGAAATGCAGACAACATTCTTTGACTCTGCAAGAAATGCAGCTTGGAATGCTATCAAGGATCTTGGTGATAGACTCAAGTGCAGAATGCTCAACACCCAAAATGACCTTAGAGAAGAAAAGAAGCATACGCAAGAGTTAGAAGATACCAACCAACGGCTAAGGGAAGACATCATAGATTTAATATGGGAGTCTTGTGAACAAGATAGACAGATGGCTACTAAGGATGCCCTGATAGCTACTCCCTCCGTTTTGAAATATAAGATGTCTTAGGTTTGTGAAGAGAATGTATCTAGACTTGTTTTAGTGCGTAGATTCACTCCAAACATGAGTGAACCTATATACTAAAATTAGTCTAGATACATTTGCTTCACAAAGATAAAACATCTTATATTTTGAAACGGAGGGAGTATTTTGTCTAGTGAGTGAGAGTTGTAACATATTTCGTTAGTTGGACCACCACACTTATCGTTTTTACTTCCAAATGTTTGTCTAAGTTATGTTGAACCTTTGATGCTTGTAATGGATTTGTGTATGCCATGACTTGTGTGCTTGTTGCAAAAGATATGCTTGTGATATTTTGTCTTGTGATTTTTATCTATTTGATGTTGATTCTAACTTTTCTCTATCTTATAAAAATAGATGCCTAATGTTATTATCAACACGGCCGAGGAGTTCAAGGGATCTCGTTTTGGTACTCGTCTCATTGAGCTCACTAGTGTGCTCAACCTACCACTTCCTAGCATCATGACACTTCCACTCACCAAGTTTGAGAGGAAGGACCTTTGGGGCTTCAGAGTCACTCAGCTGGGACGCCAGACAGATCCAACCATAGAGATCATTACTTTCAAGCTGATGCATGACGACAACGAGAAAGGCCTAGATGTAGTCATGCAGGAGTTACTTGGGCGCCTGGTAGGGAGACACTCCACAGAGCTTAGAGGTCTTTACTTTCACCCCTTCGGGAGACGCAACGAGGAGGGTGAAGCTATAGAGTACGAGTATGCTGCTAGAGAGACGATGGAGTCAATTCGTCTATACCTCCAGGACCTAGAGGGTCTTATTAGACACCTAGATACTGATAGGACCAACGTCATGCTTAGCAATGACGAGCTCTAGGTTCAGCTTCGTGAGAAGGACAAGCTCTTCACGGAGCAAGACGAGATAGTCAAGGAAACAGAGGCCAAGTTTGAAAGCCAGGAAGGGAAGTTCAATAGCCAGGAGAAAAGAGTCCAAGACAGGAACAAGAAGATCCGGGAGATGAAGGAAGAGCTAGAGGCCAAGGACTTCGAGCTTGAGCATCAGCAGGGAGTGATCGAGAGGCTTTGCTCACATAAGAAGTCTCTTAGGGCCAATATTGAGACCTTGACTACTAATGTTGAGGAGTACAAGACCGCTATGGAGAATGCAGGTCTTACCCTTGTTGATGTGGAGATTGATGCGGAGGAGTAGTGTAGACTACTCGTTTATCTTTCATCTACCGTACTTTGATTATTGAGTCGCAATGACCATCCAGCATGTGGGTGGCTTGCTATGATGTGATTTTCATTTCCAAACTTGTTGTTTATGTCGTTCAAACTCTTTGTTATTTTGATGCTTGGTTATTGTGATTGAGTATGTGATGTATTGTGCATGTTAAGCATCTATGGGTATCTCATTCTTATCCTTATGAATGCCACAGATGCCTCCTCGACGTGCCAACCCCAACCCAAACAACAACAACAATGTCACTCCCGAGATGCAGCAGTTGATGACAGCACAGGCACAACTGATGCAGATGATGACCACTTTCATGTAGAACCAGAATCAGAATAACAATAACAATAAAAACAACAACAACCAGAATAACCCACGAGGATTTGACATGCTCACCAGATTTCTAAGACTAAGGCATGCAAAGTTCTCAGGAACCACTGATCCAATGGTGGCCAGTGATTAGCTACATTTAGTGAACAAGGATTTAGTGACTGTCGGCTGCACCGATGAATATAAGGTCAGGTTTGCAGCACATCTACTGGACGGGCCAGCAACAACCTGGTGGGATAACTTTCAGATCACCACCCCCATCGAATATGTGACATGGGCTATCTTTGAGGATGTATTCCGTACATCTCACATTTCATCCGGAGTGATGAATTTAAAGAAGAAGGAGTTCCAAAATCTGAAGTAGCGTCACCGCAACGTGGCTGAATATATTGAGGAATTCAACAATCTGGCGCGTTATGCACCAGATGAAGTTGATACTGATGCCAAGAGGAAGGAGAAATTCCTCGAAGGACTGAATGATGAACTGAATCTACAGATGTCTGTTGCCTATGTCACAACCTACCAATCACTTTGTGACAAGGCTACCATCTTGGAGAACAAGATGAAACAGGTTGAGAGTAGGAAGAGGAAGCACATCTTTGATAAGCACAGCTCGGGATCGTCTCAAAAGCGTTCCCATCATGATGATAGTGGGAGTTCTGGATCCCAGAAACATGGAAAGTATAACAACCACCACGGCCACAACCGCCATCATGACAACAAGTATCATCGTAGTCATGATAATGACAAGTACAAGAACCACAAGAGTGGATACAAGAGCCACCACAATGGTGGTGGAAGTGGTAGTGGAAGTCAGCCTGTCAAGAAAGATCTCAGTCAGGTTGAATGCTTCAAGTGTAAGAAGATGGGGCACTATGCTAATGAGTGCCCAGAAAAGAAAGTTGAAGGTGCCAACAAGCCCAATCCCTTCCAAAAGGGACAAGTGAACCACATCAATGTGGAAGAAATTTATGAGGAACCTGATGCTGTGGCTGGTAAGTTCAAACTCAATTCTGTTCCAGCACTTGTTCTTTTTGATACTTGCGCATCGCATTCATTCATATCAAGAGCATTTGTTGATAGAAATGGACATCCAGTTGAAACTATTGGGTGTACTATAAAAGTAAGTTCTCCTGGTGGAGAAATGATAGTGAACTCGGGATGTCATGACCTAGTGATAGAATTTGGGAAGTATAAGTTTCCCGTTAACTTGATAATCCTAAATTCCCAAGGATTGGATGTCATTTTGGGAATGGATTGGATGACTAAGTACAAGGGAGTGCTAGATTGTGCAAATCATACTGTCACACTCACAACCCCGGATAATATAAGGATTAGATTCAAGACTAACTTTGAATCAAAAGGAAGTAAGCTAAGTTCTCTTAAGGGGGTTACCATAGACAGTGTGCTAATTGTGAGAGAATATCCAGATGTCTTCCCGGAGGAATTGCCGGGAATGCCACCAGATAGAGATGTAGAATTTCTGATTGACTTGCTGCCAGGATCTGGACCAATAACAAAGAGACCTTACAAGATGTTAGTTGATGAGTTGAAAGAACTCAAGAAACAACTTGGAGAGCAGTTGCAGAAAGGATTTATTCAACCAAGTTCTTCATCTTGGGGAGCACCAGTCTTGTTTGTTGAAAAGAAAGATAGAAGTCAAAGGTTATGCATAGATTATCGTTCACTCAATGAGGTGACTATCAAGAACAAATATCCTTTGCCCAGAATCAATGACTTGTTTGATCAGTTAGAAGGATCCCGTGTGTTCTCATAGATTGATCTCCGGTCAGGCTTCAGCTTAAGATAAGGGAACAAGACATACCTAAGACTATTTTCACCACTAGGTATGGATTGTATGAGTACACAATGATGCCATTTGGTTTGACCAATGCACCAGCCTACTTCATGAATATGATGAACAAGGTGTTCATGGAGTTTCTTGACAAGTTTGTTGTCGTCTGCATCGATGACATTTTGATCTACTCCAAGAGTAATGAAGAGCATGAAGGACATTTGCGTTTGATACTTGAGAAGCTTAGAGAGCATAAATTGTATGCCAAATTCAGCAAGTGTGAATTCTGGCTGAATGAGGTTGGATTTCTTGGACACATTGTGTCAGGATATGGTGTAGGAGTTGATCCCGCAAAAGTGTCAGCTGTAACCGAGTGGGAATCTCCTAAGTCAGTGAAAGAAGTCCGTAGTTTCCTTGGCTTGGCAGGATACTATAGAAGGTTTATTGAGAATTTCTCAAAGGTAGCTAAACCATTGACGGAGTTACTAAAGAAAGACAAGAAATTTGATTGGACCGAAGGATGTGAACTCAGTTTCCAAGAGTTGAAGAAGAGACTAGTGACAACACCAGTCTTATGTCTGCCAGATTTGGAGAAGGATTTCCAAGTTTATTTGTGATGCATCTCACCAAGGATTGGGTGCAGTTCTGATGCAAGAAGGGAAATTTGTGGCTTATGCCTCAAGACAACTCAAAACTCATGAAGTGAATTATCCTACTCATGATTTAGAGTTGGCCTCTGTTGTCCATTCACTCAAAACATGGAGACATTATCTTTTGGGAAAGCGATGTGAAGTGTTCACCGATCACAAAAGTTTGAAGTATATATTCACTCAGAAAGAAATCAACATGAGACAAAGAAGATGGCTAGAACTCATCAAGGACTATGAATTGAGTTTTCAATACCACCCCGGTAAAGAAAATGTTGTAGAAGATGCATTAAGCCGTAAGGTTGATGTGAATGGCCTTACTAAGGGAGAGTTGCCAGATGATTTGTGTGCCCAATTCAAAGATCTCAGATTGGAGATTGTGCCTGAGGGACATATCATGTCATTGGATGTTCAACCCACCTTGTTAGACAAAATCAAGGAAGCCCAAAAGACGGACAAGGAAATTGAAGAGATTAGGGAAAATATTGGCAAGGGAAAAGCCAAAGGATTCCATGAAGACGAACATGATACTTTATGGTATGGAAAACGTATCTGTATTCTGCATGATCCGGAACTTCGGAAACTGATTTTACAAGAAGCACACAACTCACCATATTCCATTCATCTGGGTAACACCAAAATGTACATGGATGTGAAGGAAAGATTTTGGTGGAATAATCTCAAGAAGGACATCGCCAAACATATTGCTTTGTGTGATGTATGTAGTAGAGTGAAAGCGGAACATCAGAAACCAGCAGGATTGTTACAACCATTACCTATTCCTGATTGGAAGTGGGACAAGATTGGCATGCATTTCATCACCGGATTGCCAAGGACCAGATCAGGATATGATTCCATTTGGGTAGTAGTGGATCGCCTAACTAAAGTGGCTCATTTCATACCCGTGAAGACAACCTATACAAGTGCTAAGTTGGCCAAGATCTATATGAATAGGATTGTGTGTCTGCATGGAGTACCCAAGAGTATTGTGTCTGATAGGGGAACTCAATTCACTTCCCATATCTGGAGACAACTGCATGAATCTTTGGGAACGAGATTGGAATTCAGTACTGCTTTTTCATCCCAGACTGATGGACAGATAGAAAGGACCAACCATATTTTAGAGGATATGTTAAGGGCATGTGCCCTAGATTATGGAGCTAGTTGGGATGAAAGTCTGCCTTACGCAAAATTCTCTTACAACAACAGCTATCAAGCCAGTATTGAGATGGCACCGTTTGAATTTCTCTATGGGAGAAAGTGTACTACACCATTGTTATGGAATGGTGTTGGAGAAACGAACTTGTTCGGGCCAGAACTAATCAAGGAAGATAAAGACAAAGTCAAGTTAGTAAAGGACAGATTGAAGATAGCACAGTCCCGACAAAAGAGCTACGCAGATCCAAAGCATAGAGAAGTCACCTATGAGGTGGGTGATATAGCATATCTTAGAGTATCACCACTTCGTGGAGTGAAGAGATTTGGAGTCAAAGGAAAATTGGCCCCAAGATATGTTGGACCATTCAAGATTTTGAGCCGTAAAGGAGAAGTAGCATATGAGATTGAATTGCCTAAATCATTGTCTGCCGTTCACAATGTGTTTCATGTGAGTCAGCTAAAGAAATGCCATCCGAAGATGGAAGAGACTTCTTTGAAGGATACTATACCTTTGGAGGAAGTACAATTGGAAAGTGATCTCACCTATGAGGAAAAACCTATCAATATTCTCGAGACTGCAGAAAGAGTTACACGGACAAAGACTATCAAATTCTGCAAAGTTCAGTGGAACCATCATTCCAAAGAAGAAGAAACATGGGAAAGAGAAGATGATCTTCGAAAAGACCACCCTCACCTATTTGCTAGCCAATCCGAATCTCCAGGGCGAGATTCACCTTAAGGGGGTTAGATTTGTAACATCCCAAAAATCATGATTTCCAAAGTTTGCATATCATTCATGCATTCATAATCATTTTAGGATCATTTTCAAATAAGATTTCAAAATAGAAGCATTTGTTGTCTATTATTTTATGTAAACAAGGCAATGTCCTTATTGCTACTCTCTAATATGAGAATATTTGTTTTGACCAGAAAAGATTTGAACATAGGATTGATTGATATTTCCAAAGCTTGGTCAAAGTTTTCAAAACAAAATATGAATTCAAAACCATAAATATGCCTATTATAAATAAATGATAAAGGCAAGGTTTGTTTTAAATTTCAATGGGCCAATATAAATTTGAGTAAACAACAATGTTTAATACTCAAATATGTGCATAATTCATCCTACAAAAATCTAGAGAAAATTTGAATTCAAATTCATTTGAAAAACATTTGAAAATGATTCCAGAAAAATCAAAACAGAAAAAAGAAAAGGATAAAAGAAAAGGAAATGGGCCAGCGATGCCAAACTGGCCCAGTACTGGATCCAGCCCATTAGCCAGCCCACCCGAGGTTACTCTCTCTCTCTCTCTATGTGTGTGTGTGTGTTTCTCACCCACTCGCACACCCCTCCCTCGCTGACACTCCGGACCCACCGCCACATCAGCGTCGTTGTCAATCCCGCGCCGGAGGAACTGCTCCTCTATGTCGTTTCTTCCCCGAATCAAATCCGATTGATTGCACTTGATTTCCGACGTAATTACTCCTCCTCGCTCGGCTACTTAAACCCCTCCCCATTCCGCTCCTTTCCCCTCACTCACCAACCCCATAGCGCCGCTAGGCTGTCCACAATCGAGCTCGCGCCACCGCAGTACCGAGCATCTCCGGCGGTAAATTCCGGTGAGCACTTCCCTCCCGTTGCCTCCTAGTCTTGCCAGTATGATCACTACAACCTTGCGCATCTTATGACACCACTTGTGTGTGCTAGGACCACCCAGAACCTCGCCAACGTCGACGACTGCACGTGCCCGACGAAGCCATCAACTCTGATGAGCTCCCCTGGTTAGTACTGACCGCGCCTCCCCCTCTCGTTGACACTCGCACATTCGCCTTGTATGCACGCAGATAACGCACCCTTTCTCATGCCTTAGCGCGACCCATAGCGTCGCCACTGTCTTTAGCAGTACGCGCCGGTTGCCAGAAGGAGCACCGGCGAGCAATCTACGCCAACCTCGTTCGCCCCTTCGCCAACGAAGACCACCTCGAGCACCAGCGTCATCACGCGAACTCGGTGAGCTATTCCACTGCCTTCCTCGCTTCCTGTATTGTCGGCAGCATCACCGCCCGAGCGCGCCGCCGCCAGCCACCATCGCAGCGCCGCTCGTTTTAGGTCTGTTAGATTTGGACCTTTAGATCTAGATCCAACGCATATGATAGATGACTTAAGTGAAGCGGTATGTTTAGATCTGAGTCGTGCGATGCACTTTTAATATGAATATCCAGAGAGTCTGATCCACGCGAAACGGTACCGTCCAATCAGGAAGTGCCGTATGGCTTGTAGTTTAATTTAAAAATAGAATCATTTCTATTAGATGTTCAAACTTGCAAAATTCATAACTTTTGATCCACACGTCCAAATTTTGCAAATGTTATATCAATGGAATCAGGAAAAAGAATCCTATCCAACCATGTACTTTGTTTAATGAATTTCTTCTGTAAAGTTAGTTGTTTTTGCAAAGACATTTGTAGGCTTATTTTGTATATAAAAATTAATTGGGACATGTTTTAAAGGCTAAATAAAGTTTATTTGATGTATAAATGTTTAGTTTATTGATCAGTACTGTTTTACTTGTCTTGTTGGGTTTAGAAAAATAATCACATGTCATTTGCATGCATTCATATATTTTTGCTTGTTTATTTTGATATGTGAATTTGGTGCTATCATTTTATGTGTAGATTTTGGTGCTAGTGGTGATTGTGACTGTGAGGATTGTTGTTACTCCCCCAACTACCAAGGCAAGTGGTGCTTCATACTATTGTCCCAATATTTTGACTTTGCATTAGAAATATTTTGTATAGGGCTTGCATGATAATTTTTTCTAAGTATCTATATGCTATGCTTGGGAAATCCTAGTTGTGGTAGAATTGTTAGAAATTTTCTCTAAGTTAAGATACTTACTATTTCCATGCTTAGCCTAGCTAGTAGCAACCAAGGGTGGATTATATACACATGCTATGGAAAATATTTCTAAGTCCTTGACTTATGCTTTTCTTAATAAAACAACTAAGTGAATGAAACACCTGGGTGGAATAGTGGATTGGTTTATGTTGAGTGGTTACACAAGGCCCATTTTTATGGTTTACCTTGTGTATCACACTTGTGGAATGCCACCCAGGAACAAAGGGATTTGTGATGCCATATGTTAAGAAGCTTCTAGTGCAGCCACATGGCATTATGGGCTCTGCCTGGATCATATAGGTTGCAATAACTTAGCCATTTGGACAGTTGGTGGTAGTGGGTGATAGGTTGGAACGCGTCCATTTGGTCTAAGGGAAGGCTTCTGAAAGGTCATGTCTTGGTGAAAATCAAGTCTTGTGGGGAAAGTGCACCACCTCTGCAGAAGGAAGAAACTAAGTACTTAGCCGTGTCCCCGGTAATGGACAATTTGAGCATCAAGACATGGAAGCTATCAATAATCTCCTCATCCCATTTTCTAAGTTAAAACTTGTGGTTGAAGATGGGTGAAGGTTCACCAATGTCTATTGGTGGTTCCTTGGGAGTTTTTGCCAAACAAAAACTTAGTGATTTTCAACTGATAGATAAAACCTATTTTGAGCAAAGCAAGCCTAAGCTACACTTAGCCAAATTCATGTAGAAGCTAGATACTATTATTCTACTAAGGTATCACTTGCTAATACTATTCCAATGTATTGACCCACTGTGGCTGTAGCTTGTGATGTTGCAGGTTACTCGGATGAAGATTAGGGTTATGAGTCTACACTCAACTTGCTTGCCTGTGGCACATGAAGATGAAGAATTTTATTTATATTGTTACGATAAACTCTTGTACTAGCCTATGGCTATGGAGTTGTAAAAGACTATGTTATCTCTGGAATGGCGATGTAATAATGACCTTTGTTTCTGTGTAATTCATCTTAAACTGTGGATGCTAGCAATTGATCTAGGGACTAGCATTGCAATCACAGGGACCTTTACCTTTATAAAGGAGGGGTCTTACAACATGCTAGGTGTTGTTTTAGCATTATGCTTAGTTATTATGGCTGTAGCATGTCTTGTTCCAAACAATTGGGATTTCTTAGTGTGCCTTGAAGAAATTATGCGTTGTTTTAGCATACAAAAGCATAGTATTATGATATTCTCCTTTGATGTTTTTCTTGGGTTGAATTGGAACATGCTCACACCATGTTATGGCTATGACAAGTCACCATTAGCCTCTATGATCATTTAGTCCTTGACTTGTAGTACCACTCTTTGCTTTGATTAGTTTTCTTTGTTGCATTGCATAATTTTGGCCATTATTGCTCTCTTAGTTGGTTTCTCCCAGTCTTTTTCTAGCCTCCACTTGTATGAGTAAGTTATACTCATGCTTGCAACTCCCAAGAAACCAAGTTATTCCAAAGTATCCACTATAAATTCCTATGCATGGTGTGTTACACCATTCCAAGTATATTCTTGTTTTCAACTCTCTTCCAATGAAAAACTATTTTGTTATGTGAAAACTTAGTGATTAAAGCCCTCACAAACTTGATGGCAAACTTTATTCTTTGCCCCTAATAAACTTGAACCATTGTGACAACTTTGTTGTATATGCTTGCACTTATAAGTTGGAATTAGCAGAACCGTGCTGTCACAGGGAACATTTTCAACATTGCAATTGTACCTTGTTGTACTTAGTTGATATCATGTTCTTTTGCCTATGGATGTCACCAGTGTGAAACAAAGAGGGAACTTGTAAGTCCATTGAGTTTGTATCCTGTGTTAGAGAAACTCCTGGGCCGCTAGCCTAAGCCATGCCTAATCATGGTGGAAACTTGCAGCATCATCATAGTGACATCTATGAAGCATTATTCTTATAAAAAAGAGACACATTGAGAAAAGAGGAAAGAGAGAAAAAGCACCATATTCCCATGGTAAATAAGAAGAATTGCTGAGATGCTCATTGTCTGCTTTCCTTGACATTTTGGTTATGGGAAAGCTCTTGTGCCATGTGCAAGGGGTGCCCCATTGGTGGTTCTCAGTGATATGCAAATACTTACAGTGACAAGAACTTACCTGGACCCAAAGTTGAGTATGAATGAGGTGTGGCCCTCGTATTCAACGGGCATGAGATTGCCAACATATACTTCGTCAAGCATATACTCCAGCTTTGCCACTTTAACCTTAATCACTTCAAGATTCTTATGATAGGGGCAATGAGGACTGAAAGCTAATAAGTACCATAATTTTTGGAAGCTCTTTTTGAAACTTGTAATCCCTGCTTCCTTTACAAAAAGGCCTTTCTTCCACCATTATTTGAGTCTCCACTTTCTACCTGTAGGCACCATTAAGAGAGCATAGTTGTCATTATGTGTGCAATGTTCCAAAGCTTACTAATTGATGCATATTGTGTTATTACTTGCTCTTGTGCTATTTGTTTCTAGTCACCCTTATGAACTTTGCAGGTGTCCTATGCATTATATTGCTACTCTATGAGGGACAAGCTGATTGCCACTATGCTATGTTTTCTGCTTGTGAAACAAACAAATGTTTTTCAATACATATTATCCATGATCTTTGTTTGTAGCTTGCCATGTTGCATGCATAATTACTATGTCCTATTGTTACAACTCCATGTTTCATGCACATCTTTAGAGTTCTTTGATCCCAGCTTTCAATGCTTGCAAATGGTTGGATCTTTATTGTGAGGGTGCATGTCACCTCAAAAATTATTCTTTTATCACTTACCTATTCGAGGACGAGTAGGAGTTAAGCTTGGGGATGCTGATACGTTGGAAATGTATCTATAATTTTTGATGCTCCATGCTTGTTTAGTATCTACTTTGCGTTACTTGTCCACACTTTGATGTGCTTTTTACATGTTTTTTGGTACTAACCTATTAACAAGTTGCAACAGTGCCAGATGCCTGTTTTCTGATGCTTTTGGTTTTAGAAAAGTTAGTAAAGAAATATTCTCGGAATTGGACGGGACGAAGGACAAAGTGAGTAACTTTCCGTGGGGAACAAGAAGTCTAGAGGGGAGCCAGAGAGGCCGGCCAGAGGGGCCACCCCCCCCCAGGCGTGACCATAGGTGGGCTCGCGCCTGGCTAAGGTTTGGGCACCCTGGCTGCCTCCCGGTCTCGCCCCTTCGCCTATAAGAAGCCCCCGATACAGAAACCCTGAATACCCAATCAGAAATCCGCGAAATCGTCTGTAGCCGCCGCCACCATCGTCCCTAGATCGGGGGATCTGAAGTTCTTCCCGGCACCCTGCCGGAGGGGAGATCATCCCGGAGGTCTTCTCTCCGTTATGATTCGTGAGTAGTTCCACCTTGGACTATGGGTCCATGTAGTATCTAAATGGTTGTATCTCCTCCTTTGTGCTTTCATGTATAGATCTTGTGAGCTCCGTTCATGATCAAGATCTAATCTATTTGTAACCATGCATGTTGTATTTGCGGGGATCCTATGGATATTGAGATTATTATGTTGGTTTGATTAATGGTTTTATCTTTATGATTCTATCACGTCTGTGTTGTTTGTGATCTTGCATGCTCTCCGTTGCTAGTGGTTATCTTGGCCAAGTACTTGCTAGTGACTCCAAGAGGGAGTATTTATGCTCGATAGTGGGTTCATGCCTCTAGTTTCCAAGGGAAGTGACAATAATCTCTTCGGTTGTAGATGTGTTGTTGCTACTAGGGAGAAAACAACGGTCTCTTGTTCATGGAACATGTGGACTGTTTACCTTACACACTTTGCTTAAAGCAGTTGTCTGTTGCTTGCAACTTAATAATGGAGGGGGTTTGGATGATAACCTGAAGGTGGACTTCTACTCATAGATGCAGTTGGATGACAGTCTATGTATATTGTTGTATTGCCCAATCAACCTCATAGGATCTTTCCGGCTAGTAATTGCATTGTTTTTCCTTGGTCAGTTCCTGTCAATTGCCCCGCTGTAATTTGTTTAGCCTTCATGCCATGTTGGTTATCTAAGGACATCACCTCTAGTGAACTCTGGACCCCGGTCCAATATTTACCATTGACACATCTTCCACGGTTACTTGTTTACTTGCTGCAAACCATTACCTTCCACACCATACATTTAATCATTTGTTACAGCAAACCGGTGAGCTTGACAACCTCACTGATTCATTGGGGCAAAGTCTTCAGTTTGTGTTGTGCAGGTCTCCATGTTGCTTCCAACACCTGTGTGATGTTTCCTTCCTCCTTCTGTTTTGATAACCTTGGTCTCAACTTAGGGAAGACTTGATGCTTGCTTCTTCACACCTTGCTCTTGGGGTTCCCAACGAAGTGCTCTACACAGGCGCATCAACAAGTTTTCTGGCGCCATTGACAGAGGAATCTACTTCAATCTCTTCCTCCCGTCAACTCAGCACTGCATCACGTTACAATACACATCAAAGGGGTTCGTGATATCCGGCATGATCAAGATTGGGGCTGAAATCAATCTCCTCTTGAGTTCCTGAAAACTCGCTTCACATTTGTCTGTCCATTCAAACTTCTTGTCCTTCTTTAGCAATTGAGTCATGGGTCTGGAAATACTCTAGAATCCTTCTACAAACTTGCGGTAGTATCCCGCTAATCCGAGAAATGCATGAACTTGGGTTTGAGTGGTTGGGGCTTGCCAATCTTCAATATCCTTCACCTTCGTATGGTCAACGGCAATTCCTCCGCCTGATACAATATGTCCGAGAAATCCTACCTCCTGTTACCAGAATTCACATTTGCTAAACTTGACATACAGCTGATGCTCTCCAAGAGTTCCAAGGATGGTTCTTAGGTGTAGCTCATGTTCTTCTTCTGATTTGGAATACATTAGAATATCATCAATGAAAACAACGACAAACTTATCCAGGAAGTCCATAAAAATCTTATTCATGAGGTCCATGAAATAAGCGGGGGCATTGGTTAATCCAAAAGACATGACCGTATACTTGTACAATCCATATCTGGTGGTAAAGGCAGTCTTTGGAATATCCTCTATGCGAATCTTGAGTTGATGATAGCCAGTTCTAAGATCAAGCTTAGAAAACACTTTGGCACTTGTCAACTGGTCAAACAGATCTTCTATCTTTGGTAATGGGTACTTGTTCTTGATGGTGACATCATTCAACTTCCGATAATCCGTACACAAACGGTTACCTCCATCTTCTTGTCCACAAAAAAAATAGGTGATCTCCATGGTGACGCACTTGGTTGAATCAATCCAATTTCCAGCATGGCATCCAGTTGCTTCTTCAGCTCTACTAGTTCTGACGGGTTCATACTATATGGTCTCTGGGCTATGGGTCCGGTTCCAGGGATTAGTTCAATGATAAACTCGATATCCCGATCTGGGGGCATACCGGGCAGAACATCTAGAAATACATCGGGGTATTCAAAGACTATCCGGACTTGGTCAATGGTTGGTTGGGCTATACTCTTGTTGCACTTGAATTGATGGGGCAAGGTTTCATATACATGCTCGACTGATATTTTGGTTGTACTGGTGATAGTTATGGCTTTCTTGGCACAGTAAATTAATCCTTTATGTTTGGACATCCAATCCATTCCTAGTACTACTTACAAACCTTTAGTTCCGAGTACTATTAGATTAGCATAAAAATCTATGCCATGGATTCGGATACGGACGACTTTGCAAATTTGCCTAGCTTTGGTGGTTGAACCAGGTATTTGAACAATCATAATATTCTTCAATTTGGTTAGTTGAATCTTACTAGTGCATGCAAATTCTTTAGTAACAAATGAGTGCAATGCTCTAGAATCAAACAACACTCTTGCAAATACTGAGTTAACAGAAAACATACCCAACACGACATCTGGCGCTTCTTGGGCTTCTTCAGCATGCATGAGAAAGTGACGGCCGTTGCGGTTGAGCAAATTCCCTAGGGCAAACCTTCTTCCGGGCTGAACACGACACTGCTGCTGAGATGGGGCTTTGCATTGGGGGCTGCGGCAATATTCTTAGGGTACTCATTGGAATAGTGACCCTTGGTTCCACATTCATAACAAGTCACTTGCGACTTGTCCTTTGTAGCAACAGGCACAGCATTACTTCCAGTCTTTGGGGCAGTGTTGGTGTTGGTGGAGGCATTGTTGTTGTTGAACTTGGGTGGGGCACGGTTGAAATTGCTGGAGTTGTCGGGGTTGTTGTGGTTTCCTCCGGGCCTTGGGTTTCCACGGTTGGGATAGGTGGGACGGTTCATCGGGGGTCTTTTGGTTCTTGGGGCAAATCCTGGAGATGGGTTGGGGCTATACTTTGGTGTATGGTGGTTTCCTGGTTGATGCATCATGCGACGCTTGCGGTTCTCATTAGCTTGGTTGATCTTTCCTTCCATTTGAATGGCAGAGTCAACTAAGGCTTCAATATCAGCAAAGGGGATATTGACTAACACTGTCTGCATCTCATCGTGCAGACCATTCAGGAATCTCTCCTTCTTCTTGGCTTCAGTGTCTATCTCATCCAGGGCATACCTAGCCAATGACAAGAATTTGTCACAGTATTCCACTACTGTCATCCTTCCTTGCTTCAGTTCCCTGAATTCATATCTCATCCTCTTGATCAAACCCGGTGGCACATGGGTCCTGCTGAACTTGACTTTGAACTCTTCCCAAGTCATTAGCTGACCTCCTGTCATTGTGCGAACGCTGTTCCACCATGCTCTTGCATCTCCGGCCAGATAGTGGGTAGGAAACAACACTTTCTCGTTATCTTCCACTCCTGCAACTTCTAGATTGTTCTCCATGGTTTGCAGCCAATCATCTGCGTCTAGGGGCTCTTCAGACTTAGTGAAAACAGGTGGATTGGTGTTCTGGAAATTCTTGAGCTTAGATCCTTGGTTGTCCTGATTTCTATGGCCTTGATTGTTGTTGGCCATCTGAGCTATCTGTTGAAGGGTGGCTAAGTTGGCTTGACGTTTGACTCTTTCGGCTTCGCGGTCAGAAACCAAAATTTGCAAGAGTTGCAACAACGGGTCCGGGGTTGAGTTGCTTCCTCTGCGAGGCATCGGAAGATTGAGATAGATCATGAGAAAAGAGGGTAATTTCTAAGGTTCAGGTGTTTTGAAAAGTTTTCAAAGTTTGACTCAGATTTTTTAGCAAGTTGCTTTTCATTCATTCATAGCACACGATACAAAAACACACTACAACAAAGAAAAACATATGGTTTTAAGAACCATTCTGGGAAACTACGATACAGTGGGACCGAATAAAACTCACTAACGCTAGTGCTCAAGTGCTACTACTCCTTGGAGTCAGTGTCCTCATCATACTCATCATCATCGATGATGGCAAAGTCATCCTCATCGGTGAAGAAGTCCATGGCCTGATCCTCCAGAAAGTCATCATCATCGCTGAGATAGGAGTAGGGGTCTCCACGAAGGTCTTCCCCTGCATTCTCCCTCTCCTCCAACTGCATGTCTCTCTCGTGGATGGTCTCCTCCAAATCGTGATCCGGTCGCGAAGACGGGAAATGATGCGCTCCTTCTTGTCGAGCTGACAACGACGAGACTTGCGATCCTTTACTAGCATGGCGATGGTCTGATCCTTCTTGGCGGCGATGGCGTACTTGTGGTTGGCGTAGGAATGGGCATTGTCCAATTCCTTCTGATGGTCATACATCATGAAGCTGAGGTGGTCCAACTGAGTCTTCAGCTCATGGTGATATGGGGCCTCCAGAGGCTGTCCCATAGCATCACGCCTTGGGAACTCAAAGCGGGTACCCTTGATTTTATTGATACTCTGCCCACACAGACGGGCAAGAGCTTCCTGCATGGCCCTAGCAAGTCCATCGAGGCAACTGTTCTCTCTTCAGGTGAACTGAATTACCTCTGCAGTGGGGGGTTCAATTTTTCCTCAGAGGCTTGCAACAATTATCCACTGCAAATCTTCTCCTTCTTGATCATTGAGCTGAGCTCCGAAGAACTTGGGTTGTGGACGCTCCAGCATTTCCGACAGCTGGTCCAAGTCACGCTCAAAGATGAGGTCTCCTCCATTCCCCAACTGATAAAACTTTATGTACTTCATGTCCATCTATAAGAATATAGGATGAGTAAGTTAGTAGAGTGATCAAGTGTGTCAAATTTTATGTAAGTTTGCAAGAATTTTTGAGGAACATGAATTTTCATGAAAGAATCCAAGTGATAAGAATGAGAATAAGTTTTTGTAAATACTCACTTCCTTTGGTTTTGAAACTAAGTTTTTGATTCAAACGACCATTCTAACTAGGGTCTCCTATGGTCAGGATGGCTCTGATACCAACTTGTCAACACCCGGATTTTTAACCACAGATGCAGGTTATGCCCTACATCGCAATCCCAGGATTACCATTTTTGCGAGACATAACAGATTTGATATCATAGTACATCATCCATTACAAACCATACATAAGGTCTTACACAAATAAGGATCTCATGATCTAGTTCTTAATACAATTCAAGCAGCGGAATAACGTAATAGTAACGATAGCATAGGCGAAGCTCCATCTTCAGGGTCACAGGCAATGCTGACGATGGGAGATGATCCAAGTTGTCGTAACCTTCCTGCTGTCCATCTTCCTAATACTGTTGTTCATAGTCTGGCCACGGGAATAGCCAGGGAAAATGCCATGAGTACTTTTTTAAGTACTCGCAAACTAATACTAACAAGTGAATTGGTTTTGAATAGGATATACTAAGCTCTAGGGTTGTTTTGCAAAAAGCCAGATTTACCTCTACTAAGTTCAGAAGCAAAGAAAGCTAGTTGAAAGTTTTATAACACCTAAGTGGGAACTTTAGTTTCATATCACAACTCTGTTGTGTTCAAGTCAAAGTCATGAATCATTTCACAAGTCATTTTGAAAACATTTGACGGGGGGAACATTATGGCCACTCCAACTGTCCATAACCACGGACGCGGCTATTCGAATAGTTTGACACCTTGTAGAGATTGTACACTTTCACCACAACATTCGATACATCCGTCAGGAACAATCCTGAATTCACCATACTCAGTATGCGGATAATCAATCCTAACCTTTCAATTACACGCCCTAGTATAGGCACCTCTCCAGTGAGTTTGGCCTCCCAACCATGACCAACTGTCATCTTGGGTACTGCACAGGTGGACAAACTTCACAAGGTAGCATCAGCTCAGACCTTGGTCGCAAGGGAACCCATACTAAGGTATATAAATTTCCAGTCAAGCCCTACCCAATTTTCGGGTATTGTGGTTGTACGGTAAAATTGGAATGGTATCACATCTAGACAACCATCAGTTCTATAAAGGGCTAAGGCTCATGCATTATCATTTTCATCAACAAAATCATCTGGTGTTCAGAAACACATGTCAAAACATTTCAGTAGAATGACTCATCGTTCTAAGGTTTTCATAACCATTTTCACCAAGCATTCCCATCTAAAGTTTATCAAGTTTGATGCTTAGCACTAGCATCTACAAGTGGGGGTAAATACAAATGAGGGGTGGTAAACAAGTGTATCTTATCTAAGTAAAATCTCATGCCTTAGGATGACATCAAGATTATCAAACTTAGGACAAGTTTTATGCTCTTTATGCTACCTTCAATTATCTTTCTGGAATCTATAAGTCACTAATTAAACTTTTGATAGAAAGCTTTTAATAAAGAACATAAAATACTAAGATTGCAAGTAAAACTAGGATGGTGTGTCAAGTGGGTATAATCACATATGCTTAAGGCATATGGTTGGCATAGTAATAAGCAAGTAGTAGCTTGCATAAGTAGGGTATTTGCAAGTGTTAGCTTGCCTTGTGGAGAGCAGTGGTTGAAGTTCTCCTTGGCTTCTTCCTCGTAGTATCCTCCTTCCTCCTCGTATCCTTGGTCGGTACTAGCATCTATAATTAAATACGAGGTACACAATCACCAAACAATACTTAACTATTTCTATTTATTGCACAAAGGATCACACTAGATGATCTAGCATCATCACTAACATTACAAGATTAAAGCACTTGTCTTATTTATTTTATTTTAGAAAAGTAATTTCTACTCATTGATAAACTACTTAAGATTTAATATTCTCCAACTAAAACATGGGATCATGTTGACACATGTCATCACCACATATTTCAGTACATGGGAATGTGATTCAAAGTGGTGTCACCATTTAATAATGTTTAACCTTTTTTATTTTATTTAAATAAAGTGACTAGAAATACCTATGTGGCATTCTTTTATTACTTGATCATTATTTCTGTAAGTAAACCTATATTTTTTTATATATTCTGAAAGGCATGGTTAAATGTGATTTTTGAGAGTTGGAATCAACTCAAAAGCTCTTATGGTTGAATTTTGAAAAATGTTTGAATGCAGAAAATATTCTGCCTTGTTATTTTTACCATGGGTGATCTACAAATCTAAATGGTTTGAATCCAACGGGATTGGATTAAGCACTCCATTACCTTTCTAACAAAATTGGTTTCATGATTTTGGTTTAGTGAATCGATCTGGGTTGATTTTTGAATCTAGGTACAGAACTGTGTTTGAAATTAAATGACTAAACTTAAGTTTGAATTGTTGGGTCGCGCGGGATGTTTAACTGGGCCGGCCCACTACGCACAGCGCATGCGCGGGATGGTTAAGTGGGCGACCCCACTTGTTAGTGAGACAACGAGTGGCGAAGCAGTATGTGGTGATATAAGCTGCACGATCTAACTCTAATTGAACGGCTCTGGTTCATCGTGCACGTCGAGCAACGCCGACGAGACAGAAGCCTAGAGCGGCTGGTGGGGGTCGTGGGAGGCTCACCGGGACTCAGGCGATGGTCAGCGACGGGGGTGAACGACGAAGTCGATGACGACGATTCTCTTGGTACCGGCAACTCCTCCTGGTGTGGCTCCAATCGCGGTGCCTCTCCTCCTCTTCAGCGGTGAACTCTGGTGAAATTCTGGCCACCTGGTGCTCGCCTTGCTCTGGGAATGAGTGGGGGGTATCAGTGAGAGGTGGGGAGTGAACTGGTGTGAAGAAAACGAGCGGGGCATTCCTCCTTTTATAGTGGCTGAAGGGGACCAAAGGGTGCGTGCTGAGCTCATCGGGGTCGGCTGCACAGCGAGCTAACGGCATGGCCGAAGGTAGGGGATGGTGCATTGCCTCCTGGCGAAGCTCAACGGCTTGATGGAGAGGCATGGGGCGGTGCGAATCGGTCGGACCATGTCGACGCTCTGGGCGGCTCCGATGGAACTCTTAATGGCGCACAAGCGCTCCTGGTCGCGCGGCCGTAAACGAGCATGTCTGGGAGGTTCTTGGTGTGGTGGTGATCACGTCTGCAAGCGGAGAGGGCGGCGTGTGGTTTGTGCGAGCATGTCGAGGGCGGCACTCTGGCGCGCTCTCGGCATGGTCGTAGAGAGAATGGTTGCGTGCGTTTTGGGTGGTCCAGTGGCTAGCAGGGTTCGTGCGTTGGCCAGGGGTGGCGGTGGACGGTGGAGTGCCTACTAGACATGGTGGCTAGGCTTGGTGCTTGCTCTGGCTAGCTAGCCATGGTCGGCTGGCAAGGTTGCCTTCGGGTTGGCATGGCATGGTGCAATGTGTTGGGGCTAGGGGTGGTCAAGGCACTGGTTGGCACTGGGGAGACAAGGGTGATCAATGGTGAACAATGCTTAGCCAAATTACTGATCAAAACAGTGAAGTTTGGCCAGTTTGATTTTTTGTCTCCAAGTGGTTGATGAAATGGCCGCAAGAAATTTATATTTTAATTTTTGGTTCAAACTTGGTGGGTTTGCTAGGCACATAATAGGGAGTATCTGGTTAGTTAGAATGGTCAAGGGGCACTGGTTTAGTTGGGTTTAAAGATTCAATTTTGAATTGTAATTTGAATGGGGTTGTAAATGTTTCTGCAAGTGTGAAAGGTCGGCTTAGATTCACTTTGACTTGGTCTAGCAAGGGGTGAAAAGAATTGGAAAAGTTTCTGTTTGAAATCTTGGACTAGAAACACTCAAAGTGACCTAGTGAGTAAGATTGGCAAAATGACCATTTGCTTTATTTGATTGGTTTTTGATTTTCTCTTGATTTGTTTCTGCTTGGAAATGTTTTATATGATTTTATTTTCATATTTAAACCATTCCTTGCTATTTAGGTTAATCATACAAGTCCATCCATGCATTCATCAAATCATCACATACACACATGCATTCATTTGGTTTTTATTTAATCAATGTTTTTGTTAACCCTAATTTTAGTGATTAAAGTTTGATGATCATTGTTTCATATTTTTGGGTTGTTACACCGCCTCTACTCTCTGATTCTCACCCACTCGCGCACCCCCTTACTGACCAGTGGCCCCGCTGCCATGTCAACCCCGTCGTCCCTAAACACCGCGCCGCTAGCCGTTTCCTCCTCCTCACTGCCAATGAATTCGCGAGTAAATCCCATTGATTTGCCAAGTAATTCTTGCCCCTGCTCCGGCTACTCCTCGCCTCTTCGCGACCATTTCCCCTCACTGAGCCAGCACCAAGCGCCGCCGGGCTCCTCCAATTTCACCTTGCACCACCGCAGTGTTGTAGAACTTCGGCGAACTATTCAGGTAAGCACAGTGCGCCCCTCTTCCTATCATTCACAAGAACGTGATCCCCTTGCTCTAGCGCATCTGTTAGTGCCCTTGGTTTCTCCAAACATACCTCAGGTTGTCGCCCCCTTCAACGTCTGCAAGCAACCGAGGCGCAGCTCAACTCCGGCGAGCAATCTCGGTAAAATTCGTGCTCCCCTTGACCTCTGCTTCACACGGTTGAGTTCGCCATGTCTTTGCACGCCTTATAATGCCATATGTTTGCCTTATTGCACCCTAGGTGGTCGTCTTCGTCTCCGACAATGAGCACCCAATGCTAGGACGAACTCCGATGAGGATTTGTTGTTGTGTCTGTGCGCCCCTGTCCAAGCCGCGTCAATGTTGACCTTCCCCACCTCCTCGTGACCGTGGTAAGTGCCAGCACACACCCCTACCCCTCATACCTCGCCGGCGTGTCACCGCCAGTGGCATCGCTGCCGCCAGAGCCATTGCCGCTGCTAGGTTATGGTCAGGCAAGTCTGAGCCGTTGGATCTGCATCTGTTGGCCACGATTAGATCACTAGGAGAAGCGTTAAGTTTAGATCTAGGTCGTGCATCGTCACTTAGATCCTACGGTGCGAAAGCGTGATCCGAACGAACCGGTACGCTCCAATAGGATGCTGCCGCGTGGCAAGGATTTTATTTTAAAATCCAGATTTTGTTCTATTAGTTATTTAAAATTGTAAATTCAATAACTTTTGTTCTGTTTATCCAAAAATTACAAATTTTATATCTATGGATTCATAAAAATGAAACATTTGCATCTATGGCCTTGGTTTGGCCATTTGCATCTATTAGGATTATTTTGACTATATAAATTATTTAGAATATTATTTTAGGGTGGTTTTTGTTTTATTTAGACTTTAGATTATATGCTTTGTCTTTAGTACTATAGAGTCTGATTTAAAAAGTATGGCAAAACATCATATTGCATTTTGCATGCATTCATATTATTTTTGTTTGTATATTGATTGGTGAATATTTGTTGTATGCATTTTTGTGTAGATTTTATGGAATTTAGAGAGTGTGATTGTGAGGATTGTGTCTATTCCCCTAGCTACCAAGGAAAGTGATACTTCATATTTTTGTCCTATTATTTTATCTATGCACTATTGATATTTTGAGTAGGATTTGCATGGTAAATTTCAAAGTATATGCTATGCTATGGTAGATATTATAGATGATATCTTGGTAGAATTTTTTCCTAAGTCAAGAGACATGTTATACTAGTATGATTAGCCTAGCTATTAGAGTTCAAGGGTGAAAATTCGTGCTATGATATTATGGCAAGTTTGTGCCTATGTGTTTTTGACTAAGAAAACAACTTGTTAATGAAACACCTAGGTGGAATGGGAAGAATGGTTTATGTTGAGTGGTTACACAAGGCCCATTTATATGGTTTACCTTGTGTATCACACTTGTGGATGGCCACCTAGGAACAAGGGGATTCGAGATGTTTAGTGTTGAGAAGCTTCTAGTGCAACCACATGGCATATGGGCTCTGCCTTGATCAACTAGGTTGCAAGAACTCAGCCAGATGGATAGTTGGTGGCAGGGTTGATAGGATGGAATGCGTCCATGGTGGTCTGAGGGAATGCTTCTGAAAAGTCTTGTCTCGATGCATGTCGAGTCTTGTGGGGAAAGTGCACCACCTCTCGAGATGGTAAAAACTAAGTACTTAGCCGTGTCCCCGATAACGGACAATTTGAGCATCGAAGACATTGAAATGATCAAGGATCCCCTCATCCCAATTTCTCTAAGTTAAAACTTGTGGGGTGAACAAGGGTAGTGGTTCAGCAATCTCTATTGGTGGTACCTTAGAGTTTTTGTAAAGAAAAATTTAGTGTTTTCAGCTGGTAGGACAAAAGTATTTTGTGCAAAGCCAGCCCGAAACCACACTTAGACAAATTCATATACATGATAGTCTGTACTAAATAACTATGTTATCACTTGCCAATACAATTCCAAATGTATTGACCCCTTGTGGCTGTAACTTATTATGTTGCAGGTTACTCTGATGGTGAGTAGGGTTATGAGTCTACACTCAACATGTTTGCCTGTGGCACATGAAGATGAAGAGTTTATTTATTTACTTTGTAATAAGAACTGTATGTGTTAGCCTTGGGATAATGAGTGTAAGAACTATTTGTATTCCTAGAATTACGATGTAATATGACCTTTGTATCTATGTACTTCATCTTAAACTGTGGGAGCTAGCAATTCGATCGAGGGACTAGCACTGCAATCACACGGACCTTTACCTTAAAGGGTGAGGTCTTACAGATGGTACCAGAGCACTGTGTTGCCTGTAGGTTTGTGACCCTAAGATGGATTAGACTAAGGAAACCACTAGGAAAATGCAAACTCCTTTGTTAAAATTTCCACACTTGTCTCTTTTCATCGCGTAAAACTTCTTTCTCATCTCAATTTGTAGATGGCCGCCATCAACGAAGCCGTCAACAAGGGACCACTCATGACCATGACCTTAGAATGTGAGACGGAGTTTCCCAAGGCACTCAAAAACCTCATGGTTAGCTTGGGGATACATGGTGAAGCCGTGTACAAGGGATTTCTAGTGATGGATGAAGGAGAAGAATATTGGTTGGTACAACTCCACTTGTACAAAAACAAGGGGGACAACCACAAAGAGTCATAATTCTGCATGGTCACCAACTCTATAATGCACATGTCATTCTTTGACTCTGCGAGGAATGCAGCATGGAATGCCATCAAGGAGCTTGGTGAAAGACTCAAGTGTAGAATGCTTATGTAAGGTTCACAACCTTTAATAAGGTAGAGATCCCTGTGTTTATAATGCTAGTCCCTGGATCAATAGCTAGCATCCACAGTTAAGATGTAATATCAAGAAACAAAGGTCATAATACAACTTTATAACCAGGAATAAAACAATTCATTACATCTTACATAGCTCATTTGGCTATTACATTACATTGCAGCAGAATATCTATAAGCATGGGGTCCTTCATCTTCAAAATGCCACAGGTCTAAGTTTCAGAAACTTGGTGAGCTTGTCAAGTGCTGGAGGATTATTCTAATTGTTGTTGTTGTTGTTGTTGTTGTTGTTGTTGTTGTTGTTGTTGTTGTTGTTGTTGTTGTTGTTGTTGTTGTTGTTGTTGTTGTTGTTGTTGTTGTTGTTGTTGTTGTTGTTGTTGTTGTTATTGTTGTTGTTGTTGTTGTTCTGATTCTGTATGAATGTGGTCATATCCTGCATCAGTTGAGTCTGAGCTGTCAACATCTGCTGCATCTCAGGAGTGATGTTGTTGTTTTGGTTGGGGTTGGCACGCCGGGGAGGCATCTGTTGGTTTGATAGGGATAAGTAATGATGGATAGGTTTTTCAGAAGTTCTAACACACAACTCAAAACCAACCAAGTTCAATCAAACAATCATCAAGCAACTATTCACTTATCAACTTATAAGCTTAACTCATGAGTTGAAGGAAACAACAAATTTTCTTGAAATAATCAACCTAGTATAGTCATACCTCATAGGTCAATATGATCCATACTCTAACTTGATATCAATGTCTTTGGTAGGCAATCTAATGTCTCTTGGTTTTTCACTTGTAGTCCTTAGTGATGTCTAAGTTGAAGTCCTTGGTGAAACTAAAGTTGCAATCACTTGAAGATGTTGAAGTCATTAGAGTTGATGAAATATTTTTCACATGGTGAAGTCTTTGGCCATGGGGTAGGCTTTGTCCATCAAGTTTGAAATAGAAGAGATGTAGAATCAAAACCAAAAAGGTTGATGAAAGAGTTTACAAGATTGTTTGTAAATAAGTTTTTGCAACAAATACAACTCCTATTTTTCTAAGGGGTTTTGTCCAATCCTAGGGTTAAAATCTACAGGCAACACAGTGCTCTGATACCATCTATAAGGTTCCCAACCTTTAATAAGGTAGAGATTCCTGTGTTTACAATGCTAGTCCCTGGATCAATAGCTAGCATCCATAGTTAAGATGTAATATCAAGAAACAAAGGTCATAATACAACTTTATAACCAGGAATAAAATAATTCATGACATCTTACATAGCTCATTTGGCTATTAAATTACATTGCAGCAGAATATCTATAAGCATGGGGTCCTTCATCTTCAAAATGCCACAGGCAATCATGTTGGTTGTAGACTTGTAATCCTATTCAACAAACTTCACTAACATCAAACAAACCTGCAACATAATAAGTTGCAGCCACAAGGGTCAATACATTTGAATTGTATTGGCAAGTTTCACTACTATGTAGAGATGAGTGGATCCTATCTTTACATGCATATTTGGCTAAGTAGGGTTTAGGCTCATTTGCAGAAAGAAATATAGTTTTGTCCTATCTTTATAAAATAGTTTTGATCTTTTGTCAAAATCTTTCTAATCTTCTTGGAAAACTCCAAGTGCTTCAAATCCCTTGTTGACCATCAAATTTTACTTTGATAAATTGGAATGTCGAGATCTTTCATAGCTTCAGGCCTTAGTTGCTCAGTATTGTCCATAACCGGGGACACGGCTAAGTACTTAGAATCTTGATCTTCTGCAGAAGTTGTACACTTTACCCACATGACACAATCTCATCTTGATGCCACCAGTGGCCGCTGGATAAGTACTCACCAAGATGGAGTACTGGCAGATTGAGAATGTGACAAAGTCTTTCCATAGGAGTCATCCCAATACACAATACTAGCTTGTCATCCAGGCACCAATGTAGGGTTTCAAGTTCCCTTACACAATTCTAGTTAACCTGAAGATGCCAATGCATGGGTCTTCCACTATGTAGTTGACTAAACCAGAGCCCATTTAGCATGTGGCTGTACACGGAAGCCACTGTACGAGAAACATGTTCAATCTCTAAGTCCCTGGGTGGTTTTTTCTAGTGCACATACAAAAAGAGATAGCCATATAAACATGGTTCCTTTTGATGCCACCTTGTCCAATCTTGAGTATCCTTGTCCACCCAGGTGGTTCATTGAGTACTTGTTTTATTATATAAAACATATATATTTTTTTCAACACTTCATATATTCATAACATGTATCCCATCCCAAATATATAGCAGGGCTAAGCTTACTACATCTACATTGTTTCGACTAAGGAATATATAAGGGTATCCTATTAGGATTTAGCATAGCATAAAATATAGTAGTTCTTATCATGCATGTTTCAAAATCCACGAAGTGTAATGAAAATAGTAGGACATGGATGATAGTGTCCCTTGCCTTTTTTAGTAGAGAATGTTGGTTCACTTCTTGATCTTGTAAATATCACACTCTTCTAACTTCACTACAATACAATCAAACAAACACAATTTCAACTAGCATTCAAACCATTTCTCACACATAAAATAACAAAAACATGGTCATGCATGCAAGCATGCAAAAGATAGTTTTACTTGCAAAAGTGATTTCTACTAGGCTCTAAACATTTTCAAGCTCACATTGGTCAATTACAAAAGTGGTAAAACCATTTGTAAAAGGTTTTATCTATAAACCATTTTTAAATCAAATCAATATTTTTGTGGTTGCAAATGCTTTTATCAAAGAAATATTCTTTAAAGAGTTCACCAAATATATTTTAATTCTCAAAACTTGGTGTTTAGGGTCAGAAGGTTTGAATCAAAACATTTCCCAAAGGTTTTACTCAAAAATCATTTCTAAAACAAAATCAATATTTTTATTTGACTAGAAATGAGCTAATTCAAATATTTACTCCTTACCTTCACAAAATACATTTTTAAATCCATAAGTTGGTTCCTATGGTCAGTAGGTTCACAAAAAACCATTTTGCAAAGATTTCATACTAAAAATATATCTAGAATAATTTTTATATTCAAAATATGCCTACACTTGTTTCTACAAATTCAACCAATTTTCCAGAAGAAAAACATTAAACAAAATGCATGGTTTCAAAGTACTTGTTCTGCTGAATCCATTGATATAAAATTTGCAAAATTTGGACGTGCAGAACTAAAGTTATGAATTTTACAAGTTTGCAATTCTAATACAACATTTTCTGGTTTTATTCAAACTGTCTGGCCACATGGCTCGTTCTAATTGGCCGGTACCGCTTCGTGCGGATCAAACTCTCTAGACCGCAGGATTCCACTTAAATCGCATGGCTCAGATTGACACATACCCCTTTGCCTAGATCTATTCTTAGCCGCAAGATTCAGATCTAATGGATGCTTTGCACTTGACCAAGAGTGGGCAGCGCTGGCGGCGGCGACTGGCGGCGCGCGGTCAGACGGTGGCGTTGCGGCGATTACAGGAAGCAAGGGAAGAAGGGAAACAGCTCACCGTGCCCGCAGAGGGTTGGCGAAGCTCGAGGTGGCGTTGTCTTGGCGAGGGGCGCACCAGAGAGGCGTGGATTGCTCGCTGGAGTCGGTGGCGGCGTCAGGCGGTTCTGTTCGTCGTCAGGGACGAGGTTGCAGATCGCCCTAAGGCAAGTGGAGCACATGGTTAGACGCGGGCGGGTGCGTATATGATAAGAGCATCAACGGATAAGCTCGGGGCGGTCTGGCTTACCAGGGAGACTTCGCCAGAGTAGACGCGTCGTCGGTGGCGCTCTGATGTTGACGAAGCCGAGCTTCTAGAGCGCGGGGGAGCGAGCTGGGGCTATGGGCAGACGCGCAAGGGATTGGAGAGCAAGCTTGCATGATCGGGGAGTGGAGAGGCGGCTGCGGTTCGCCGGAATTGGCCGGGAACGCTGTCGGAGACGGAGGTGGTCAAGCTCGAAATTCAGCCAGCCTGAGGGCAGAGAGGGAGAGGCAAGCGAGGGGAAAGAGAGAAGAGGCATGGGCGGTTATCTACGCGTAATCACAGCGAGGAATAACGCAGGCATTAACTTGTATTCATCGCCGGAGTTACTGCCAGAAACGGCGAGGAGGAACTGTCGCGGTGAAGACGATGGCCGGCGATGTGGGGCCGTGCTGACAGTGAGAGAGAGAGGGCACGGGGTCCACCTGTCTATGTCTCTGCGGGTGTGATCGCGCATAAGAAAACGATTCACTGCGAGGGAGGGGGGGAAGTTGGGCTGTGAGTGGGCTTGCTGGGCCTGCTTAGTGGGTTGAGTCTGTTTCTTTTTTTTTATTCTGAAAGCTTTTTCTTTTTCTAATTTGAATTTCTGTTTTGATTTTATTCAAACAATTCAAACACCCAAATGAATTCAAACCTTTGCCAAACTTTGTGTAGATTTTAATTCTGTTTAACAACACAAATCAAAGTACAAAACAAAAATAATAATTTTATTCTTTTAGGATCCATTAATAATTAAATAAATAGACCTTAGTCATTAATTCAAATAGGATTTAATTTTATTTAAAAACTCTATTTGAAATCTAAATAATATCAAAATCAATTCAGTAGGTTTTATTTGAAAATATAAAACACTTGGAAATCTTATTTAAAACAAGTTTTAGTGTTTATTTAAAATGGAAAAGCCTTTACTTCAATAAAATTGGATATTAATAAATCCTCATTATTTTATTTAAATAAACCTTTACTCTTTTTATCAAATAGAAATATTTTATTTCAAAAGCTTGGCCAAGATTTAATTTGGCTCTATAAAATAATCTTTATTTATAATTCTACCTTTTCTTTTCAAAACCAAATCTTTTTATCAAAAGATCAAAAAATAGTAATTCCAACTATCACAACTTTATTTATTATTTGTTTATCTTTTTAAAATACCTTTAAGATTTTATTTGACCTAAATAGGTTTTGATGTTTCCAAATGGAATCAAAAAGTTTAAAATCCCTTTAAGAATTTATTTGACCCTAAATTTCAACAATTGTTTATTTTGTTTATTTATTTTTCACATTTCAAAATTTGGAAAATTTTGGGATGTGACAGCTTAACACTCAAAATGACCTTAGAGAGGAGAAGAAGAATACCCAAGACTTAGAAGCTACCATAAAACGTCTAAGGGAAGATATCATAGACTTAGCATGGGAGTCTTGTGACCAAGACAAACAGATTGCCTCCAAGGATGCCTAGATAGCTACCTTGACTAGTGAGTGAGAGTTGTGATGTACTCCAATAGTTGGCCCACCACACTTGTCGTTTTCTCGCTTTAATAATTTTGATCATACCAACCTATGTGGTATGGAAAAAAAATTCTAAGTCGTGATTGAACTTGGTGTTTGTGATTGAATATTGTATGCCATGACTTGTGTGTTTTGAGAAATTATATGTAAGTTATTGGCTTTTGTTTCACTACCTTGTGTTATTTTCTTTACCCTTGTTGCATCTAATTTTCTCTATCATATGCAATAGATGCCTAGCTTTGTTTTCAGCACCGCTAAGGAGTTCAAGGGAACTCGTTTTGGATCCCGTATCGTGGAGCTCGTCAGTGTGCTCAATCTTCCCCTCCCCAACATAAAGGGACTTTAGCTCAGGAAGTTTGAGAGGAAGGACCTATGGGGATTTCGAGTCTCTCAGCCAGAACGCTAGTTAGAGCCTTCCATTGAGGAGATTTCCTTCAAGATACTCCATGACGACAAGGAGAAGGGACTTGACGTCACCATGCAGGAGCTTCTTGCATGCCTTTGTGGACGACATTCCGCCGAGCTTCGAGGCCTCTACTTCTATCCATTTGGGAGACGTGACGAGAAGGGATAGGCTATAGTGTATGACGAGGACACTAGGGAGACTATTGAGCCAGTGCGCCTCAATCTTCAGGACCTAGAGAGCCTTCTTAGGCACCTCGATACTGATAGGACCAACGTCATGCTTAGCAATGACGAGCTACGTGTCCAGTCGAGGGAGAAGGACAAGGCCTTCGAGGAGCAGGAGGAGAGCATCAACGAGATGGAGACTAGGTTCGAGAAGCAATACAAGAGGTTTGAGAACCAACAAAAGAGAGTGCAGGATAGGAACAAGAAGATCAATGAGATGAAGGCCGAGTTGGAGTTCAAGGATCTTGAGTTGGAGACATAGCAAGAGGTGATTGAGAGGCTACATTCGTAGAAGAGAGAACTTCAGGTGAAGGTCAATGCCTTGACCACCAGCGTGGAGGAGTACAAGTCAGGAATCGACGCAACAGGACTTGCTCTAGTGGAGGTGGAAGTCAATATGGAGGATTAGTGTTTACTACTTGACTATTTATCCATTTATCATATTTTTATTCATCGATTTGCATTGATCATCCAACATGTGGATGACTATGCTAGTGTGTTTACTTTACAAAAACTTGTTGTTCGTGATGTTTAAACTCTAAGTTTATCTTGTGCTTGGTTATTTATGATTGTTGCTATGTGTTGTATTGTGCATGTTAGGATCTATCATGCCAATCCTAACAATAACAACAACAATGGCAATGAGATGCAATAGGTGATGACAACCCAGACTCAGTTGATGCAAATGATGACCCAGTTCATGGAAAATCAGAATCAGAACCAAAACAACAACAACAACAACAATAACAACAACCAAAACAACCCACCAGCTTTTGATATACTCACAATGTTTCTGAGATTGAGGCCTACAAAGTTTTCTGGAGCCACTGATCCTATGGTAGACAATGACTAGTTACATTCTGTGAACAAGGACTTGGTCACAGTTGGATGCACTGATGAGGAGAAAGTCAGATTTGCAGCACACCTGTTAGAAGGACCAGCAGCTACTTGGTGGGACAACTTCCAAATCACTACTCCTATTGAAGAAATGACTTGGGCAATGTTTGAAGTTGGATTCCGCACTGCTCATATCTCTTCAGGAGTGATGAGTTTGAAGAACAAGGAATTTCACAACCTTAAGCAATGCCACCGCAGTGTTGCAGAATATATTGAGGAGTTCAACAATCTGGCATGCGATGCACCGGATGATGTTGACACAGATGCAAAAGGGAAGGAGAAGTTCCTTGAAGGATTGAATGATGAGATGTGCATGCAACTATCTGTTGCATATGTTCCAACTTATCAATCTCTCTGTGACAAAGCTACCATCTTGGAAAGCAAGATGAATCAAGTGGAGAACAGGAAGAGGAAGCACCATTTTGATAAGCATAGTTCAGGATCGTCACACAAGCGTTCCTATGGTGAAGGAGGTGGAAGTTCTGGATCCCACAAGCATGGGAGTCATAACAACCATCGCAACAACAGCTACCACCATGATAACAATAATCATCGTGGTCATGACAATGCTGGACATAGGAACCACAAGAGTGGGTACAAGAGTCACAGTGGTGGAAATGGCAATGGAAGTCAGCCAGCAAAGAAGGACATCAGTCAGGTTGAATGTTTCAAGTGCAAGAAAACTGGGCACTATGCAAATGAATGCCCAGAAAATAAGACTAAAGGAGCCAACAAGCCAAAACCTTTTCAAAAGGGTCATGTGAACCACATCAATGTGGAGGAAATCCATGAAGAGTCTGATGCTGTGGCTGGTAAGTTCAAGATTAATTCCTTTCTAGCACTTATCCTTTTTTATACCAGCGCATCGCATTCATTCATATCAAGAGAATTTGTAGACAAAAATAGACTCCCAACTGAAACAATTGGATGTCCTATTAAAGTAAGCTCCCCAGGTGGAGAGATGATAGTAAATTTTGGATGTCATGATCTAGTAATAGAGTTTGGAAAATACAAGTTTCTAGTTAGTCTGATAATCCTAGAATCCCAAGGATTGGATGTAATTTTGGGCATGGATTGAATGACTAAGTATGAGGGAGTAATAGACTGTGCCAGAAGAACTGTTACACTCACAACCCCGGAAAATAAATGGATTAGGTTCAAGTCTAACTTTGAACTCAAAGGGAGTAAGTTAAATTCTCTTAAGGGGGTTAGCATAGACAGTGTACCAGTAGTGAAGGAATACCCGGATGTGTTTCCGGAGGAATTACCAGGAATGCCACCAGATAGAGATGTGGAGTTTTTGATTGACTTACTGCCAGGATCTGGACCCATAGCAAAGAGACCTACAAGATGTCAGTTGATGAGTTGAAAGAGCTCAAAAAGGATTTATCCAACCAAGTTATTCTTCTTGGGGTGCACCAGTTCTGTTTGTTGAGATGAAAGATAGAAGTCAGAGGCTATGCATAGATTATCGATCACTTAACGAAGTCACCATAAAGAACCAGTATCCCTTACCTAGAATTAACGATCTCTTTGATCAACTAGAAGGAGATCGTGTGTTCTCAAAAGTTGATCTCCGATCAGGCTACTTTCAGCTAAAGATTAGAAACAGAACATACCTAAGACTGGTTTTACCACTAGGTATGGATTGTATGAGTATACTGTGATGGCATTTGGACTAACCAATGCACCAGCTTATTTCATGAACATGATGAACAAGGTGTTCATGGAGTTTCTTGACAAGTTTGTTGTGGTATTCATCAATGACATATTGATTTATTCCAAGAGCAATTAAGAGCATGAAGAACATTTGCGTTTGATTCTTGACAAAACTCAGGGAGCACAAGTTGTATGCCAAGTTCAGTAAGTGTGAATTTTGGTTGAATGAAGTTGTATTTCTTGGACATATTGTGTCTGGAGATGGTATAGCTGTCGATCCCGCAAAGGTGTCAGCTGTAACTGAGTGGGAATCTCCCAAAATCGGCTAAAGAAGTTCGTAGTTTCCTAGGCTTGGCCGGGTACTATAGAAGGTTTATTGAGAATTTCTCGAAAGTGGCTAAGACAATGACAGAGCTTCTTAATAAAGAGAAGAAGTTTGATTGGACTGAAGGATGTGAAGCCAGTTTCCAAGAATTGAAGAAAAGACTTGTGTCAGCACTAGTTTTATGTCTGCCAGATCTGGAGAAAGACTTCCAAGTCCATTGTGATGCATATCACCAAGGATTAGGTGGAGTTTTGATGAAAGAAGGAAAAGTTTGTGGCTTATGCCTCAAGACAACTCAACACTCATGAACTAAATTACCCAACACATGACTTAGAGTTGGCCTCTGTTGTCCATGCACTCAAAACATGGAGACACTATCTTTTAGGAAAACA
This sequence comes from Avena sativa, assembly GCA_916181665.1. Classification (NCBI taxonomy): domain Eukaryota; kingdom Viridiplantae; phylum Streptophyta; class Magnoliopsida; order Poales; family Poaceae; genus Avena; species Avena sativa. The sequence continues at coordinate 20,099,372 of OV702282.1, read as the reverse complement.
TTGTGAAGTGTTCACAGATCACAAGAGTTTGAAATATATTTTCACCCAGAAAGAGCTCAACATGAGAGAAATAAGGTGGCTCTAACTCATCAAGGATTACGACTTGAGTTTGAATACCATCCCGGTAACGCGAATATCGTCGCAGATGCCTTAAGCCGCAAAGTTTATGTGAATGGCCTCACCAAAGGAGAATTTCCAAATGATTTGAGTGCCCAATTTAAAGAGCTAAGATTGGAGATAGTGCCCGAAGGATATCTCATGTCATTGGAAGTTCAACCAACACTGTTGGATAGGATCAAAGAAGCCCAAAAGTTGGACAAGGAAATAGAGGAAATTAAGAGTACAATTAGTAAAGGAAATGCAAAAGGATTCCATGAAGATGAACAAGGAACTTTATGGTATGGAAAGCGTATCTGCATTCCACCAGATCCAGAGCTTCGGAAATTCATTCTGCAAGAAGCACACAATTCACCATATTCTATTCATCTGGGTAACACCAAGATGTACATGGATGTGAAGGAAAGATTTTTGTGGAACAACCTCAAGAAAGATATCGTGGAACATATTGCTTTATGTGACGTGTGTAGTAGAGTGAAGGCGGAAGATCAGAAACCGGCAGGGTTATTGCAACCACTACCAATACCTGATTGGAAGTGGGATAGGATTGGTATGGATTTCATCACAGGATTTCCAAGGACTAGGTCTGGATATGATTCAATATGAGTTGTTGTGGATCGCCTAACTAATGTGGATCATTTCATACCCATGAAGACTACTTATACAAGTGCTAAATTAGCCAAGATTTATATGAACAGGATTGTGTGTTTGCATGGAGTACCTAAGAGTATTGTGTCTGATAGAGGAACTCAGTTCACTTCGCATTTTTGGAAACAATTGCATGAATCATTGGGAACAAGGATACAATTTAGCACAGCATTTCATCCTCAGACAGATGGACAGATGGTAAGGACCAATCGGATTTTGGAAGATATGTTGAGAGCTTGTGCGCTAGACTATGGATCTAGTTGGGATGAAAGTCTGCCATACGCAGAATGCTCTTACAATAACAACTATCAATTGAGAATAGAGATGGATCCATTTGAATTCCTTTATGTAAGGAAGTGTACTACGCCATTACTATGGAGTGGATTAGGAGAAAGGAATTTATTTGGACCAGAAGTGATCAAGGAAGCTGAAGAGAAAGTCAGAATGGTAAAGGACAGATTGAAGATAGCCCAATCCCGACAAAAGAGCTATGCAGACCCAAAGCGTAGGGAAGTCACCTATGATGTAGGTGATAGAGCCTATCTCAGAGTGTCACCACTTCATGGTTTGAAGAGATTTGGAGTCAAAGGAAAATTGGCACCTCGATATGTTGGACCGTTCAAAATTTTGAGCCGCAAAGGAGAAGTGGCTTATGAGACAGATTGACTGAATCACTCTCTGCAGTTCACAGTGTGTTTCATGTGAGTTAGTTGAAGAAGTGTCATCTGGGGATGGAAGAAACTACATTGAAGGACACTACCATTGGAAGAGGTACAGTTGGAGAGTGATCTCACTTACGAGGAGAGACCTATCAAGATTCTTGAGACAGCAGAAAGAGTTACTCGCACTAAGACTTTCAAATTCTGCAAAGTATAGTGGAATCATCATACCGAGGAAGAAGCAACTTGGGAAAGAGAATATGACCTTCGGAAAGATCACCCTCACCTATTTGCTAGCCAATCCGAATCTTGAGGGCGAGATACATCTTAAGGAGGTTAGATTTGTAACATCCCAAATTTTATCAAATTCAAAACCATGTTGTTGCATTCTTATCATCATGGTATATTCATCTTGCACAAAAGTTTTCAAAACAAAAACCATAATAGAAACATATTTAAACCCCTTCTTATATTTTATATATGGGGCATGATTTTATTTTATTTTATGACCTCAAAATGATTTTTGAGTGATTAGATGTGTGTGACACACTTTTACACACTAGGATCACAGCACAAAAACTTGGTGAATGTTTGAAATCATTGGGATTTTAAATGGCCATTCAAATCTAATCTAGAAAATCAAAACAGAAAAAGAAAAAAAACAGCCGACAACCCTTCTAGCCCAATTCCCCCTTGCAGCCCACTAAGCCCACCCGGGAACACCCCCTCTCCTCTCTGATTCTCACCCACTCGCGCACCCCCCTCACTGACCAGTGGCCCCGCTGCCATCTCAACCTCGTTGTCCCCAAACAACGCGTGACGACCGCGCCGCTGGCCGTTTCCTCTTCCTCAATGCCGATGAATTCACGAGTAAATCCCATTGATTCACCGAGTAATTATTTCCCCTGCTCTGACTACTTAATCCCCGCTTCCTCGTGACTATTTCCCCTCACTTAGCTAGCACCAAGCGACGCCAGGCTCCTCCAATTTCACCTTGCACCACCGCAGTGCCGTAGAACTCCGGCGAACTATTCTCGTAAGAACAGTGCGCCACTCTGCCTCTCATTCACATGAACGTGATCCCCTTGCTCTAGGGAATCTGCTCATGCCCTTGGTTTGTCCAAACATGCCCCAGTTCGTCGCCCCCGTCAACGTCTGCAAGCAACCAAGGCGCAGCTCAACTCCGATGAGCAATCTCGGTAAAATTCGTGCTCCCCTTGACCTATGCTTCACACGGTTGAGTTCGCCATATCCTTGAACGCCTTCTAATGCCATCCATTTTCCTTATTGCACCTTAGGTAGTCTCTTCGTCTCCGACAGTGAGCACCCGATGCCAGGACAAACTCCGACGAGGATTTGCTGCTGTGTCCGTGCGCCCCCATCCAAGACGCGTCCACATTGAGCTTCCCCTCCTCCTCGCGACCGTGGTAAGTGCCAGCACACACCCCCTACCCCTCTGACCTCGCCGGCGTGTCACCGCCAGTGGCATCGCCGCCGCCAGAGCCATTTCCGCCACTAGGTTATGGTCAGGCAAGTCTGATCTGTTGGATCTGCATCTATTGGCCACGATTAGATCACTAGGCGAAGCGTTAAGTTTAGATCTAGGCCATGCATCGTCACTTAGATCCTACAATGGGAAAGCGTGATCCGGCCGAACCGGTACGCGCCAATAGGATGCTGTCGCGTGGCTAAGATTTTGTTTTAAACTCCAGATTTTGTTCTATTAGTTATTTAAACTTGTAAATTCAATAATTTTTGTTCTTTTTATCCAAAAATTACAAATTTTATATCTATGGATTCATAAAAATGAACTCTTTGCATATATGTCCTTGGTTTGGCCATTTGCTTCTGAAAATTAGGATTTTATGCAGAAGAATTTGTAGGCTTATTTTGACTATATAAATTGTTTAGAATATAATTTTAGGGCGGTTTTTGTTTTATTTAGACTTTAGATTATATGCTTTGTCTTCATTACTGTAGAGTTTTATTTAAAAAGTATGGCAAAACATCATATTGCATTTTGCATGCATTCATATTATTATTGTTTGTATATTGATTGGTGAATATTTGTTGTATGAATTTGTGTGTAGATTTTGTGGAATTTGGAGAGTGTGATTGTGAGGATTGTGTCTATTCCCCTAGCTACCAAGGCAAGTGATACTCATATTTTTGTCCTATTATTTTATCTATGCACTAGTGATATTTGAGTAGGATTTGCATGGTAAATTTCAAAGTATATGCTATGCTATGGTAGATCCTATAGATGATATCTTGGTAGAAATTTTTCCTAAGTCAAGAGTCGTGTTATACTAGTATTCTTAACCTAGCTATTAGAGTTCAAGGGTGAAAATTCATGCTATGATATTATGGCAAGTTTGTGCCTATGTGTTTTTGACTAAGAAAACAACTTGTTAATGAAACACCTGGGTGGACTGGGAAGAATGGTTTATTTTGAGTGGTTACACAAGGACCATTTATATGGTTTACCTTGTATATCACACTTATGGATGGCCACCCAGGAACAAAGGGATTTGAGATGTTTAGTGTTGATAAGCTTCTAGTGCAACCACATGGCATATGGGCTCTGCCTTGACCAACTAGGTTGCAAGAACTCAGCCAGGTGTTTGGGTAGGGATGATAGGATGGAACGCATCCATGGTGGTCTAAGGGAATGCTTTTGAAAAGTCTCGTCTCGATGCATCTCGAGTCTTGTGGGGAAAGTGCACCACCTCTCGAGAGGGTAAAACCTAAGTACTTAGCCGTGTCCCCAGTAACGGACAATTTGAGCATCGAAGACATTGAAATGATCAAGGATCCCCTCATCCATATTTCTCTAAGTTAAAACTTGTGGGTGACCAAGGGTAGTGGTTCACCAATCTCTATTGGTGGTACCTTAGAGTTTTTGTAAAGAAAAACTTAGTGTTTTCAATAGGTAGGACAAAACTATTTTGTGTAAAGCCAACCTGAAACCACACTTAGACAAATTCATATAGATTATAGTCTCTAATAAATAACTATGTTATCACTTGCAAATACAATTCCAAATGTATTGAAGCCTTGTGGCTGTAACTTATTATGTTGCAGGTTACTCTGATGGTGAGTAGGGTTATGAGTCTACAATCAACATGTTTACCTATGGCACATGAAGATGAAGACTTTATTTATTTACTTTGTAATAAGAACTCTATGTGGTAGCCTTGGGATAATGAGTGTAAGAACTATTTGTATTCCTGGAATTACGATGTAATATGACCTTTGTATCTGTGTACTTCATCTTAAACTGTGGGTGCTAGCAATTCGATCCAGTGACTAGCACAACAATCACAGGGACCTTTACCTTAAAGGGTGAGGTCTTACAAAAATAGTCTGTAGCCGCTGCCACCATCGTCCCTAGATCGGGGGATCTGAAGGTCTTCCCGGCACCCTGCCGGCAGGGAGAGATCATCCTGGAGGCCTTCTTCATCACCATGCCAGCCTCCGGTATGAAGCGTGAGTATTTCCACCTTGGATTACAGGTCCATGTAGTAGCTAGATGGTTGTTTCTCCTCCTTTGTGCTACCATGTTTAGATCTTGTGAGCTCCATTCATGATCAAGATCATCTATTTGTAATCATGCATGTTGTTTCTCCTCCTTTGTGCTATTATGTCCGACTGGTTAATGATTGTATCATGTCTGTGTTGTTTGTGATATTGCATGCTCTCCGTTTCTAGTAGCTATCTTGGCCAAGTAGATGCTAGTGACTCCAATAGGGAGTATTTATGCTCAATAGTGGGTTCATGCCTCTATTTAATCTGGGGAAGTGACAGGAATCTCTAAGGTTGTAGATGTGTTGTTGCTACTAGGGAGAAACCAACGATCTCCTGTTCATAGAACAAGTGTATTTTTCACTTTACACACCTTTCTTAAAGCAGTTATTCGTTGCTTGCAACTTAATACTGGAGGGGGTTCGAATGATAACCTGAAGGTGGATTACTAGTCATAGATGCAGCTGGATGGCGGTCTATGTATATTGGTGTAATGCCCAATCAAATCTCATAGGATCATGAATGTCTAGTATTGCATTGCTATTCCTTGCTCTGTCCTGTCAATTGCCCTGTTGTAATTTGTTTACCCAGCATGTTATGTTGTTTATCTTAAGGAGAACACCTCTAGTGAACTATGGATCTCGGTCCAATCTTTACCATTGATACATCTTCCACTGTTTGTATTTACTTTATGCAAGCTACCATTACCTTCCACACCATACAGTTAATCCTTTGTTTTCAGCAAACCGGTGAGATTGACAACCTCACTGTTCGTTGGGGCAAAGTCTTCAGTTTGTGTTGTGCAGGTTTCTTGTTTCTAGCAACACCTTTGAGTCGTTTCCTTCCTCTTACTGGTTCGATAACCTTGGTTTCTCACTGAGGAAAAAACTTGCTGCTGTACTCATCATACCTTCCTCTTGGGGTTTCCCAATGAAGCTCTATAGTGATCTGAGCCACATCAGTCCCATTCACTAAAGCCCATATTAGTCACCGTGATTCCAACTCACTGACTTAGTCCAAATCCATCTTGGGTCCAACCCAACCAGATTTCTGGTTTAGATCCTATCCGAACTTGCTCCCGCTCTTAAGTGTGTGACCCCGCAGGCTCATGGCAACTTGGACACGATTGGAGTCCGACTCTCAATCGAGCTGTCGGTAGAGGATCCTAGCAGAACATGACGACTCCCAAGTACCAAAGATTCATGTCTACTTGCCTTTCCAATGCGAGTTACGTCCGAGTCCCTTTTGCCTCACGATATACCTTGTCAGACTATAGGAGAATATTTGTCATCCCTTAAATAGTCTGACTCTCTTCTCGATCTGAGATAAGTGATTCATTCGACTAATTCTTTGTCGATCGCCTCGGTTAACACTTAACCGAGTCGTGCATGGCCATGATTTTCGAATCATATCATCTGAGAGGGACCAGAGAATATCTCTCCAATTGGAGGGGTAAAACCACATATTGGTTATTCATATCACCCAGCTTGATTCTCAGTCGACCCGAACTCCACCTTTATAACTTCCCATTTATGGATCATTGTTTGACAGAACCTAAGTCGGTGATCCTCAACTCGGACTGTGTAACAATCTTAGGTCTAAGGATTACATTGATTGAGATATACAAATGACAACTTGTTCGTTGTACCTCAATATGGGTCAATCCGACTCGCTAAACTCTTTAGCCAAATCTGTGTAAGTCGGAATAGCATCTCCATGCCCATGACATGTGGAACCGAGTCATCTTCCGACTTTCACATAGGTCTCAGTTATGTGTCCAGCATAACCTCGATGACCAAGGATATTTAGTACAAACAACATGAATGTATAGTTCCACAACCGAATCACATATTCAATGATACACATCAGATGTTTATACAAGGACAACTTAATATCTTTATGAATACAATGGGAAATATCATCATACTTTATTGCCTCTAGGCCATATTCCCAATAGCAGCTCTGAATGTAATTGGTTACGTGGATGCGAGCTAGAACATGGACTCCGATGACTCGAAGTCTTAGACGAGATTTGTCTTTTTGGTGAATGGTGGCGCCGTAACCTGGAGAAGTGTGAAGCAACCAGTGGTGGCACAGTCTTCAATGGAGTCGGAATACATCGCAATTAACTCTGCGGCGAATGAAGCTCTATGGCTACGGAATTTCGTCATAAAACTGGGAGTTGTTCCTAATGCGGATGACCCTATGACAATCTACTGCGACAACACAGGTGCCATAGAAAACGCGTCGGAACCAAGAACTCATTACATATCCAAGTACATCCATCTTAGATTCCATACCATTAGACAAAATGTTGAGAATGGCAAAGTAAAAATTTGCAAAGTGCATATAGATCTGAATGTCACAGATCCATTGACCAAAAGTATTCCACAAGCCAAGCATGAGCAACACCGCTATAGTATTGGTGTTAGGACATTGCCTATTGTAAAACTAGATTAATTTGTACTCTAGTGCAAGTGGGGGACTGAAGGAGATATACCCTAGAGGAAAATAATAAAGAGTTTTTATTTGATGTATATCTTGTTCATAATATGTTTCTTACCATTCTATGACTATATTAATACGAAACGTTAATACACGTGTGGTATGCAAACAACCAGGTCTCTAGTTATCTCTAGTAAACTAGCTCATTGGGCAAGTGATGATCTCATGGTTTCGATATCATGGTGATAGTGCCGATTGACAATGAGGTCACATAATTAGAGAATGATGTGATAGACATCCAACCAAAGTTAATCACAATGAGATCTAGTTACTTAAACATTCACCATTAATGATAACATAGAAACACCGTGGCTTATATCATTTGACTGTGAGATAATACATAATCACTGTTTTGGAGGGAGACTTTGATGATAACAAGTATCAAGCCGTGAAAGGGTGATCATAAAGCTATCGTTGGGTTTTCTGAAGAAATGGGTAGAGGAGTTTTTATCAAGACCAGGATTTGCCAATCCAAGTAATAGATAGATACACGTGGCCAACTCGGTGACGTTGCATTAACGAAGCTTGCTAGCATATGATTGGATCATAGAATGCAACGGCACGAGAAAGGGTAAACGAGTTCATCGGTTACGAGATCGAACACAAGTATGGAGATACTTGAGATCAAATATCAGATGACCTAGGTATCATATGGCAAAGGGAATAGGACTACGCAGTTAAGGTTCAAGCAATGAGATTAATTGTGAGGGCACGAGTATCATTATGGACATCCAGGTCCCATGTTGATCATTGATACTAGAGAGTCTTGGTTATGTCCGAAGCATCTCTGAGCTGAAGGGTGGCACACTTAAAGGTGGGGACGGATTAAGATCGAACCGGCACCGAAGGAGAAATGAGAGAGAGAACCCGGAAAGGTTCCGGGTAACATCCGATGATGATTGGAAGGGGACCGAAAGGAGTTTTGGTGTATGGAATATATTAATATATGTTTTTAGTATTAATAAGTTAAATTAATATTAAACATATTTTATTTTTATTTTTATGGGCCGCCTCTTGCCATTGGGACGCTTCTAGAAGGGCCCATAGGTCTAGGCGCCTAAAGAAAAAAAGGAGAAGGGGGGCCACCGGCCAAACCATAAGGTTTCCCACCCGCGAGGTGAGGCCCAGGGGCGGTGGCGGATAGCCTCCCCCTGGCGGCGGTGTCTTGGGTGATCCCACCCCCCAAGCCCTAGGGTTTGACCCTACCCCCTCCCTACTATAAATACAGGAGCCCCCTCCCGTCTATTTGCATCCCAACAACAAGTTCTCTCCTCTCTCCCCTAAACACTAGAGTTATCTCTATTAGATTGGATCTAGTTACTTGGTTTAGTTCTCCACCTCCGCACTACCGTCGTGCGTAGGACGGTCCGGCTTCCTTCTTATTTTGCTGCTCTACTTGATTGGATCTCGGGAGACGTCCCTACACCAGACGTGTGTAGAGCTTCAAGGCGCAACACTTGGGGAGCTGTCTTCATCGCTATACGCCTACCTGCGTAAGGCGTATCACAATATTTAAGGGTATGAACTCCGTTCTTCATCTCCGTTACTTATGTATACATAATATAGATCTTGGTGGTCGTGTTTGTGTAGATAGAATATTTTTTGATTTTCTAATGCGAACCCCAATAGTGGCATGAGGAGACCGGTCGCGGGCATGTGGGCGTGACAGGCGCATGGGCGAGGGGGACCGCCCAGGCGACGTGGCGTGTGCGGACGAGCCTCTTGTAATACCTCGAAAACTACGCTCTAAGCAACAAGCCAGGATGATCCCAATGTGCACAAGGTGTCCTATCGAGGAGGCCCGAGGGCCACCCACGTGTAGGCCCCATCTAAGAAGAGCAGGACACGCTACCGGCTAACCACTCTATCCACTTTGCAAGAACATCGTATCAAGTGCGAGCGGCGTAGTCGACAGGTATGCGAACAAAACATATAAAAGTGTGTATGTCAGTGACATACAATATTTCATCAGAGATAGACCATCTAAAAGAAATAGAAATATTCAACACCATCCGGCAAGATCAAAATATCCTAGATAGAGATAATATTTTAGGATACATCCTCATACATCACACATCAGAGTATCAAGCGGAAGCGGAAAACAAGATCCGAGTATGGATAAGAGGCAAATGGGCATAAGATTCCCTGAAAATAAGCACATCTCGCCCACATGATCTCAAGGATCTCCATCCCCGGAATCTCTACATCTGCTGGTCGTTGCCACCATCGTCAACCTTATGGACCCAGGAACCTTCTTGTTGTTATTCCTGTGCATATGAACAATATTTATCATGTGAGACCGTAGGGGACTCAACAAGTCTTTATGCATCTAAAGGGAAAACCTGAGGGTGACGGAATTACAGCAAAAATAAAGCCTAGAAGTTATATAGAGACACGCTACATGATGACCCACAAGTATAGGGGATCACAATAGTCTTTGTAGCACCCCGTGAAAACCCTAATTATATCAATGCTTGTTATTTCTATTTTGCATCATCATGACATCATCATCATGCATACCTTGTCTCTAAACTATTTTAGTAAAACCCTATATTACTTTCTATTTTACATCTCTTGTTTATATTCAAATTATATCCTTTGCTATTTAGATTGTGTAAAGATATTTCCAAAAATTATTTTTAACAAAAGAACATAAAACAAAAATATTTTAAATATATAAAAAAAGACAACCTAGACCTAAATCGGTCGGGCCAAAAGGCCCAACCGGTGGAACCCTAATCTACCAAACCCACCTAGCCCCTAACCCTAGTCCCTAATCCTACCCCGCCGCCACTGGCAACACATACACCTGCACGCACGCACCAGTGCTGCAACACGCGAACACCACCACGCGTCCAATCATGCACGCAAACCCACCCAGCACCCTAGCCCCACCTTAGCCCCACCCTGGTCGCGTCCTGTGACCCTGCACGACCGCGCCCCCGCACGGCAACCTTGTCCCTGACCCGCCTCCTTCCTCGCGAAGCCCAAATACCATCGCCTCCCTCTATGCTCCTGGCCACCGCCGCTGCCACAGGAGCCCTCAGCCGCCTCCCGTGAGCCTCCCCGCAGCGCCGCTTACCCCTCTCCTCGCGCGTGAGCAACCGCCGCTGCCCTCTGCTCCATGTGCGCCTGATCCGGTCCACCACCGCGGCCTACCCGCCGACAGAGCTCCTCATGGCGAGCCCCGCACATCCAGGCACCGCCCGTCTTCCTCCTCAAGATCCGTCGCCGCCTTGAGCCCTCTCTCTGTGAGCCGGCCCCAGCGCCGCCGGCCTCCTCCACGTCTCTCTATGAACCCCGCCACCTTGCCTGCCTCCCTCAACCTCTGCCTCCGCCATGTTCGCCCTCCTCTGCTTCGTTCCCAGGCCATGTTGCCCCCGCCTTAGCGCCGTTGGTCTCTGCCCGACGCCTCCCCGGAGCCCGGCCCGCCGCCGTGTGTCTGTGCTTCCCTGGTCCAGTTTCCTTTTGTCGTGTCGTGCACGTCTCTTTGAGCTCTCCGTCTTCGGCCATCACAAGACCGGGTGGTAGAGGTTTCCACGACTTCTGTTGATCTCTTGTGTTCACCTGCCGTCAAGCGTTCGACAAAATTCCTACAAGAGTTTTGGTCTTGAATCTTTCATTCGGTTTCCCGATGCTGTTCGTTGCCTATACCGTCCCCTCTAGGGACCGATACCGACGCACAAAGATGAGCTTAATCCAAGTTTGGTGATACATATAGAAGAGCCTAAAGAACGTCGACAGACTGCGGACAAGATCTTTGACTTGGACCACCAAGATCTTCATCATGGACCCATTAACGCCGGAAGACCAAGACCTTCCTCACGGACGCCATGACCTCCTTCACGGATTCGGTAGTCGAGACTCCGAAGCCCGATACTAAGACCTCGAAGACCGAACCCGAACCAAGATCGTCGACCAATGTGTGACCTCTTTTCCGAGACCCCTATTTTTATAAATGATATATAATTGTTGCATATAATTATTCATGCTTGCACACATCTCATGTGGTTTGAGGGCATTATGCCGATTCACCTTATAATTAAATATGGAGACCATATGCGAACTATTATAGTCTTATATTGGCTCCATTTAAATTTGTGTAGCGAACCGAGTGCTATATTTTGCCTTGTTAATACAACATTTAAAATGCGGTGTATCTAAACAACATGAACCATCTAATAAATTATCGGGACCCCGATTCCACTTAATATGGCCTAATTGCATCGCATATTTGCCATGTCATCATACATGCATCATGCCCGATATTTTGCCGTAGTATTAAATAGTGCATCCGGTGTTTCGTCTAGTGCTTTGCGTCTTCATGGATTAGGCCGATGAGTTGATGCAAGTGTCAACCCAATCTTCGATGAACCTTCGGCAATGTTTTCAGGCGAGCATTCTCCCTCTTTCTACCTATTTTATATTTATAGTCTTTATTTCCTCTCGTTGATCTATTTCTATCTGTGTTGCGATGCTTTAGATTCCGTGCACTAGTTATATTCCTTGCCGCCTCTATATTGCCTTGGACACCTCCTATTGCCTGTTGATTGATAGACGGTCGGCCTTGCGAGTCGTAGTTGCTTGCTGAGGTGCTGCTTCGCGTTGTCGATGTTCCAATAGTTGTTGGGTGGTTGGCACATGCTTAATGGTGAAGATGATCATGTATTTAATTACCATTTAATAACTAAAATTGAAATTACGTAAATAATGCAGAGGCACCGGTGGGTAATAGACAATATTTGGTTTTGAACCGCTCACTGGTGTCCCATAGGACCCCGAGTTCTTGAGACTTGTTCCGAGATTGAGCGCACTAACCACAGGTGGGGTGTGTGGGCACCCCCATCGATTTAGTATCTGATTTCAAAGTACTGTACTGGGGTCCACTGTCACGACCCAGGATCAGGGCTAGAAAAATACCAGATCTTCATCAGACATAAGCCTAACCTAAATCCCGGAGCGCGCAGGGAAAGATCGGTAACATCACAAAAAATACAAACCATACAATAATAAGGTAAACTCTTAACAGAGTTACAAACCAGTCATACAAGCCAGGGGTCACAGACCCATCATTACAACAAACAACGGAAGCAAACAAGTTGTTCTAAATAACAAACTTATCAAAGGGCCTAAGAGGCCTTAAACAGAAGTAGTGACCTTTCCATAGATCCTAGGCTGCTGCCTGGGAACCCCGACTACTCGTCGACTTCGAAGTAGAAACCACCTTCAATTGGAGTAGCTTTATTTGAAGAAAAACATCAACGAAGCAAGGCTGAGTACAGGGTGTACTCCGCAAGACTTATGGCTAGTGGAGTTATCTTGCATAAAGCCATCTTTTGTTTTCAAAACAAGAGGGAGAAGAAACTCGTCTAGTTAGATCATTTTCAAAAGGGATAAGAAGACTACAACTCTAGCTCTTGGAATCATCTATGATATCCACCAAGTACCATCATCAACTGAACCTCTCTTCCCGGACTACCCCCTCAAACAACCCCGAGGAAGTATTCTGGATCTCACGTTAGTTGGCCAAGTTTTATCATTCGGTTATAGTTCTCTATGATCTTCACGTCTGTTCCCAAGTTGTCCATAACCATGGACACGACTTTTCAAAAAGATTAGTAACCCTGCAGGGGTGCACAACTTTACCCACATGTACCAACCGATTCTTAATGCCAAATTATTAGCCCTCTTCCTTGGAAGGCCGACAGAGAGTGGTTGACCGCGACCTTTACCTTGATTTTTCCGAGACCATAAGTCCTGAAGTCGTGTCAACACTCGGATTTTTAATCCAGATGCTTGTTATGCCATACATCGCAATCCCAGGATTACCATTTTTGCGAGACATAACAGTTTTTTATATCACAGAACATCATCCATTACAAACCATACATAAAGTCTTACACAAATACGGATCTCATGATCCATTCCTTAATAGAACTCAAGCAACGGAATAACGTAATAGTAACGATAGCATAGGCGAAGCTCCATCTTCAGGGTCACATGCAATGCTGACGATGGGAGATGATCCTAGTTGTCGTAACCTTCCTGCGGTCCATCATCCTGGTACTCCTCTTCATAGTCTGGCCACGGGAATAGCCAGGGACAAAGCCATGAGTACTCTTTAAGTACTCGCAAACTAATACTAACAAGTTAAGGGGGTTTTGTAGTAGGATACTAGGCTCTAGGGTTGTTTTGCAAAAAGCCAGATTTACCTCTACTATGTTCAGAAGCAAAAAAAACTAGTTGAAAGTTTTATAACACCTAAGTGGGAACTTGAATTTCATATAAAAACTCTGTTGTGGTCAAGTCAAAGTCATAAATCATTTGACAAGTTGTTTTGAAAACATCTGACGATAGAACAGTATGGCCACTCCAAATGTCCATAACCGCGGACGCGGCTATTCGAATAGTTTGACACTCTGCAGAGATTGTACACTTTCACCACAACATTCGATACATCAAGATTATCACTAGCATCTACAAGTGGGGGTAATGACTAAAGAGGGGTAATAAATAAGTGGGGATTAGCTAAGTTCAATCTCATGCCTTAGGATGACATCAAGATTATCTAACTTAGGCCAAATTTTATACTCCTTATGATACCTTCAGTTATCTTTCTAGAATCTACAAGTCACTATGTAAACTCTAAGAGAAAGCTTTGATAAAGAAAATAAAGTATTAAGCGTGTAAGTAAAACTAGGATTGGGTATCAAGTGGTGTAAGCTTGCTAAGTTAATAGCTTGCTCACTCAACTAGTAGTATTAAGCTTGCATAAGAAGGGTATCTTGCAAGTGTTAGCTTGCAAGGTTGCAAGTATTGGCTTGCATAGATATCAGTATAAGCTTGCTAAGTTGCAAGGGTTAGCTTGCCCTGTGCAGAGCAGTGATTGAAGTTCTCCTCGGCTTCTTCCTCGTAGTATCCTCCTTCCTCCTCGTATCCTTGGTTGGTACTAGCGTCTATAAATAAATATGAGGTACACAATCACCAAACAATACTTAACTATTTTTACTCATCACACAAAGGTGCACACTAGGTGATCCAGCATCATCACTATCATTACAAGGGTTAAAACACTTGTATCATTTATTTTATTTAAGAAAAGTAATTTCTACTCATTGAAAAACTACTTAATATTTAATATTCTCCAACTCAAACATGGGATCATGTTGACACATGTCATCACCACATATTTCAGTACATGGGAATCTGATTTAAAGTGGTGTCACAATTTAATAAGGTTTAACCTTTTTATTTTAATTAAATAAAGTGACTAGAGATGCCTATGTGGCATTCTTTTATTACTTGAACATTATCTCTACAAGTAAACCCATATGTTTTTATATATTCTGAAAGGTATGATCAAATGTGATTTTTGAGAGTTGGAATCAACTCAAAAGGTTTTATGGTTGAATTTTGAAAAATGTTTGAATGCAGAAAAGCTTCTGCCTTTTTATTTTTACCATGGTTGATCTACACATCCAAATGGTTTGAATCCAACAAGCTTGGATTAAGCATTTCACTACCTTTCTAACAAAATTAGTTTCATGCATTTTGTTTTAGTGAATCGAGCTGGGTTGATTTTTGAATCTATGTACAAAACTGTGTTTGAAATTAAATGAATAAAACTAAATTTGAATTGTTGGGTCGCGCGGGACGGTTAACTGGCCCGGCCCACTACGCACAGCGCACGCGCGGGTTGGTTAAGTGGCTGTCCCACGCGCCAGTGAGACGGTGAGGGGCGAAGCGGTACGGGGCAATGTGGACCGTGGGTGTCACATCCCAAGATTTTCCAAATCTTGTAATGTGAAAATAAATGAATAAAATAAAACTTTGTTTGATTTTCAGGGCCAGAAGAAACTTTTTGAATCCAATTGGAAACCTTCAAAACCTATTTGGATCAAATGAAATCCTAAAGGGATTTAAAAAGTTAAATAAACAATAAACTTCAAAATATTTAGACTTACTATTTTGGATCTTTTAAATAAAAGGTTTTGGCTTTCAAAAGAAAAAGTGGATTTATAAATAAAGATTATTTTACAGAGCCAAATTAAACCTTGGCCAAGCCTTTGAATTAAACATTTTGTTTTGAATGAAAATAACAAAGGTTTTATTTAAATAAATTAATAAGGATTTGATATCCAACTTTATTTAAATAAAAGGTTTTATCATTTTAATTAAAATATCAAACTTATTAAATTATTTTAAATAAGTTTTCCAAGTATTTTATTTTCTTAATTAAAACCTATTGAAGTGTTTTGGCTTTATTTTAGATTTCAAAATATATATCTCAATAGAACAAATCCTATTTGAATTAATCACTAAAGCCCATTTTTATTTAATTACTAATGGCCCCTTTAGCAAAAATGTTATTTTGTTTTAAACAAATTTCCAAATATTATATATTTCCCAAATTTAACCTACTAATTTGATTTTGAAAATATTTAGGTTTCAAATAAAGACTTTAGAAATAAAAATCAAACTCTATTTGATTTAACAACTAAGGCCCACTTTATTTAATTATTAATGGATCCTAAAAATAAAAGGTTATTTTGTTTTAAACAAGTTTTCCAAATATTCTTTATTTCCAAATAAAATCTACTGATTGGTTTTGAAAATATTTGGATTTAAAATGGAGATTTTATTAAATAAACCAAACCCTATTTTATTAATAAACCATGGTCCATTTTATTTAATTAATAAATGGAACCTAAAAAGATTTAAAATATTATTTTATTTTGGAGGTTGGTTATACTACTAAACAGAACCAAAAACTCATTACAATAGTTTGAATTGTTTGAATGGTTTGAATGTTTGAAATGTTGATTGAAAATCAAATCAGCAAATAGAAATAGAAAAGGAAAATGTTTCTGTACAAAAAAAGGGAAACAACAGAAGCCCAACTACCCCAGCCCAACTCAGCCCAACCGAGCCCACCTCCCTCTCTCAGCGAATTGAATCGTTTTTCACCGCAAAACAAACCCACGCAGTGTATGACAACTGGAGCCCACCTGAAGCTTTCCTCACTCGCTGACAAGCAGGCCCCACATCCCCAGCCATCGTCTTCAACGAGACACCGTCGCCCTGACCGTTGCAGAGAGAATTACTCCGGCGATTGATTGCACATAAAGGAGGCTTTGATTTCTTGTAATGACCACGCCCCTTTAAACGCCAGTCACTCCTCTATGTTTCCCCTCTGTTTTCTCCCCCGAGCACGCCTCCAAGCCGCCACAATCTCTCCTCGACTGCCTCGGCTCCGACCACCGTCTCCGGCCAATTCAGGCCAGTACACGCCACCCCCTGCCTTCTCGAGCACCCTAGCAGCTTCCCCACTCCCATAAGCTTCTCCCCGTGTCCTTCACTCGACCGCGGACACCCCAGAACCTTGGCTTGGACTAGCTCTGAGCGCTGCCGCGTCTGTCTTCTTCTCCGGCGAGCTTCCCAGGTAAAAATCCGGCCGCCCCTTTGCTTCTCGATCATGCTAGCATCTTCGCCTTGGACTTGCGCACCTAATCGTGCCCTCCGTTTGGCTTCTCGTGATCGACAGCGTCGCCTCCGACCGCAACCAGGACCACCTGACGCTGTTCGCAACTCCGACGAGGAATTACTGCAACCCGAGTGCGCCCCTTGACCAACCGCAAGTACCTTGAGCTTCGCCGTGTCCTCTTGAGCCTGGTGAGCATCTTCTTACCCTTTCTTGCTTCCTGCCTTGCCAGCACCGCCGCCAACTGGTCGCTCCGCCGCTCGCCGTTGTCATCGCGCCGCCAGTCCTTGGCCAGGCAGCAGCAACCGTCCGATCTTGATCCAGCGGCTAGGAAAGAAAGTGATCGAAGGGGTATGCGTCGATCTGCACCGCACGTTTCCAGTTAGATCCTGCGGTTCACGATGCCGATCCGGCCGAACCGGTATCAACCAGTAGAATAACGCCGCGTGTCACCTCCTCGGTTTAAAAACAGATTTGAAATCTGATTATGTTATGATTTTCAAACCCTTGTAACTTTCAAACCACACGTCCAAATTTGGCAAATTTTATATCAATGGATTCAGAAGAACAAGCCCTAGCCAACTGTGGCCTTAGTTTGACAAATAGTATCTGTTAGCTTGTTTGAATTTGCAGAAACATTTGTGTACTTGTTTATACTAGAAAAATTGTTTAAAAATGATTTTTGGATTAAAACCTTTGCAAAATGGTTTGTTGTGATCTTACTGACCCTAGGAACCAACCCTTGGTGTTAAAAATGATTTTGGTAAAATTTAGGTTGGATTATTTGACTTAGCCAAATTCTAGTCAAATAAAATTATTAAGTTTATTATGAAAATGTTTATGGAAAGAAAATTTTGAGAAAATGGTTTGATCAAACCCACTGACTCAAAACACCAAGTTTTGCAAATTAGCAACTCATTTGGTGAACAACCTAAGAGTTTTGCCTTAATAAAAACATTTTTCACCACATAAAATGATGAATGGTTTTAAAAATGGTTTTTGGGCAAAACCCTCTAACTAATGACTTTGCCACTTTGGTAAATGACCAATTTGGGACTTACAAAGTTTAGAAACCCCATAGAGACCCTTTGCAAAATAAAACTATCTTGTGCATGCTCCCATGCATGACTTAGATTCCATTACTTTGTGTGTGTGAAGAATTGTTTGTTTGACTTTGGTTTGGAATGTGAATTGAATTTGTGTTTGCTTGATTGATTTGTAGTGAAGTGTGAGACTAGAAAGATCAAGGAGTGAACCACCATTCCCTACCAAAAAGGCAAGTGATGCTTCATACTTTCTATCCCACTACTTTCACTATGCATTCGTGATTTTTCTCTAAGTAAAACTTGCATGGATTTTGCTAAGTATAGACCTTGCTATAGTAAAACCTAGTAGATGAATCCTTAGTAGGATCTTCCTAAGCTAGGATTTCTATTACTATCAAGCTTAGACTAGCTAATAGAAAACATGGGTGGAAAATATATTCACACTATGGAAAAATCTCTAAGTCTGAAGACTTATGTTTTTGTTTAATAAAACAACTAAGTTAATGAATCCCCTGGGTGGAATGGGCTTTCTTGGTGGAGATTGGTTGAGTGGTTCACAATGCCATGGACTTGGATTGTGTATCTCACTTGTGGTATGCCACCCAGGAAACAAAGAGATTTGAGATGTCAAATGTTGAGAAGCTTCAAGTGCAACCACTTGGCAATATGGGCTCTGCCAAGATCATATAGGTTGCAAGAACTTAGCCATATGGACAGTGGGTGGTAGTGTTTGATAGGTTGGAGCGCGTCCATATTGGTCTAAGGGAAAGCTTCTGAAAGATCTTGTCTTGGGAAACCAAGTCTTGTGGGGAAAGTGCACCACCTCTGCAGAGTGTAAAATCTAAGTACTTAGCCATGTCCCTGGTAAAGGACAATTTGAGCATCAAGACATGGAAGCAATCAAGAATCTCATCATTCAAATTTCTAAGTTAAAATCTTGTGGATTGAACAAGGGTTGTTTGAATTCTTCAATCATTGATGGAGAGATGGCTTGGTACAAGGATCTTGAAATCTTTGATTGAGAAAAATTATTTTGTCAAGCAAAAACTTAGTATTTTCAAAATGATAAGAAAAATCTATTTTGAGCAATGCAAGCCTCAACTCCACTTAGCCAAATGCATGTAGATGATAGATTCCACTATACTACCATAGTATCACTTACCAATACAATTCAAATGTATTGACCCTTTGTGGCTGTAACTTGTATGTTGCAGGTTTGATTGTTTTTAGTGAAGATTGATTGATTAGGATTACAAAGTCTACAACCAACATCTGCCTGTGGCACTTTGAAGATGAAGGACCCCATGCTTATAGTTATTCCGCTGCAATGTAATGTAATAGCCATATGAGCTATGTGTGATGTAATAAACTTATGTTATTCCTGGTTATAAAGTTATAATATGACCTTTGTTTCTTGATATTACATCTTAACTGTGGATGCTAGCTATTGATCCAGGGACTAGCATTGTAAAACACAGGAGGAATCTATCTTATCTAAGATTGGGACCCCTACAGATGGTATCAGAGCATTGTGTTGCCTGTAGGATTTGTAAACCTAGGATTGGACAAAAACCCTTAGGAAAATAGGAGTTGTTTTGTTCCAAAAACTTATTTACAAAAACTTGTAAGCTCTTTCCTCAACCATTTTGGTTTCAACTCTACATCTCTTCTACCTCAACTTGGTGGAAAAGCCTACCCCATGACCAAATACTACACCATGTGCAAAGGACTTCTTCAACTTCTTCAACTCTAATGACTTCAACATCTTCAGCATATTCACCAAGGACTCCCAACTTGGAAACTACTAAGGACTACAAGTGAGACAAGGAAATCTTGCTCAAGAATTAGAGACTGAGGGAATGCAAAAGTTAGAAGGAGCCTACATCACTTGAAGTATTGTAACCAAGAGTTTTTCTCAAGGAAACCATGATTTCATGCAAGAAGAATCAACCAAAGAAAGATGGAAAGATCACAAGTGAACCATATAGATGGACCACCATATTTTAGTTAAGTCAAAACACACCAACTTATGTGGTGTAACAAAAATAATTTGTTGCCAAAGTAAGTGCTTGAACTTTGTTGATTGAGTGAAATGTTTGTTTGTGATTGATTACACATTGCTTGTGTGACTTGTCATGTGTGTGATTAGAATTGAATCCTTAGAAATTTTGCCTATTCTAATCCCATCCAACCCAAACAGATGACTCCTCCAAGAGACACCAACACCAACCAAGAAGACAACATGAGAGAACTTATAGCAACCCAAAACCAGTTGAGCCAAGAGACAACTCAGCTATTAGCCAACAACAATGGACTAGACCCAGCCATACAAAGGATTTTGAAACTTCAATCCCAATTGTTGCAAGGATTAGTTACTCAAATGATCAACATGAGAGAAAACTTTTCCCAAAGAGCTAATGACAACAAGGATGACAAAGATGTTATTCTAAAAGGAACCCAAGTTAGCAATACTTGTGGAGACAAGGATCATGCATCCAAGGAGCATGAAGATCAATGCCCCAAGAAGAGAGAAAGATCTCCCACCTATGAAGAATATGAACTGGAAGAACTCCTAGCTTTGGAGAGACCCAAGAAGAAGAAGAAATGCACCAACCCTAACAAGAAGGATATTACTCAAGAGCAATGTTACAATTACAAAGAGATGGGACACTATGCCAATGAATGCCCAGAAAAGAAGAAGAGACAAGAAGACAAACAAAAGCTGGTGAAACCCAAGATAAGGAAGGATTTTAGCCAAGTGATGTTCAAACACTGCAAAGAGTTAGGACATTATGCAAACTACTGTCCAGAAAAGATGAAACATAAGATAAACCAGCCTATGAGGGATCTCAGCCTTGTCACATGTTTCAAATGCAAGGAACTAGGCCACTATGCAAACAATTGTCCAGAAAGGATGGAGAACAAGTTAAACAAGTCTATGAAGGATCTCAACCTTGGCCCATGAGTCAAGAATGGAAACCAAGGACAATGCAAAAGTTACTTAGAGAAATTTTCTCCAGGACCCAAGAAGGCCAATATGTAATTTTTGTTTGAAAATTTTTAAGGGTGGTAGTACCCTAGTTGTTTTGAACTTGCTTGTAACCCTAGCCTCCCCAAATCTGGGGACGAGATTTATTTTAAGGGTGGTAGCCTGTCACATCCCAAGATTTTCCAAATCTTGTAATGTGAAAATAAATGAATAAAATAAAACTTTGTTTGATTTTCAGGGCCAGAAGAAACTTTTTGAATCCAATTGGAAACCTTCAAAACCTATTTGGATCAAATGAAATCCTAAAGGGATTTAAAAAGTTAAATAAACAATAAACTTCAAAATATTTAGACTTACTATTTTGGATCTTTTAAATAAAAGGTTTTGGCTTTCAAAAGAAAAAGTGGATTTATAAATAAAGATTATTTTACAGAGCCAAATTAAACCTTGGCCAAGCCTTTGAATTAAACATTTTGTTTTGAATGAAAATAACAAAGGTTTTATTTAAATAAATTAATAAGGATTTGATATCCAACTTTATTTAAATAAAAGGTTTTATCATTTTAATTAAAATATCAAACTTATTAAATTATTTTAAATAAGTTTTCCAAGTATTTTATTTTCTTAATTAAAACCTATTGAAGTGTTTTGGCTTTATTTTAGATTTCAAAATATATATCTCAATAGAACAAATCCTATTTGAATTAATCACTAAAGCCCATTTTTATTTAATTACTAATGGCCCCTTTAGCAAAAATGTTATTTTGTTTTAAACAAATTTCCAAATATTATATATTTCCCAAATTTAACCTACTAATTTGATTTTGAAAATATTTAGGTTTCAAATAAAGACTTTAGAAATAAAAATCAAACTCTATTTGATTTAACAACTAAGGCCCACTTTATTTAATTATTAATGGATCCTAAAAATAAAAGGTTATTTTGTTTTAAACAAGTTTTCCAAATATTCTTTATTTCCAAATAAAATCTACTGATTGGTTTTGAAAATATTTGGATTTAAAATGGAGATTTTATTAAATAAACCAAACCCTATTTTATTAATAAACCATGGTCCATTTTATTTAATTAATAAATGGAACCTAAAAAGATTTAAAATATTATTTTATTTTGGAGGTTGGTTATACTACTAAACAGAACCAAAAACTCATTACAATAGTTTGAATTGTTTGAATGGTTTGAATGTTTGAAATGTTGATTGAAAATCAAATCAGCAAATAGAAATAGAAAAGGAAAATGTTTCTGTACAAAAAAAGGGAAACAACAGAAGCCCAACTACCCCAGCCCAACTCAGCCCAACCGAGCCCACCTCCCTCTCTCAGCGAAGTGAATCGTTTTTCACCGCAAAACAAACCCACGCAGTGTATGACAACTGGAGCCCACCTGAAGCTTTCCTCACTCGCTGACAAGCAGGCCCCACATCCCCAGCCATTGTCTTCAACAAGACACCGTCGCCCTGACCGTTGCAGAGAGAATTACTCCGGCGATTGATTGCACATAAAGGAGGCTTTGATTTCTTGTAATGACCACGCCCCTTTAAACGCCAGTCACTCCTCTACGTTTCCCCTCTATTTTCTCCCCCGAGCACGCCTCCAAGCCGCCACAATCTCTCCTCGACTGCCTCGGCTCCGACCACCGTCTCCGGCCAATTCAGGCCAGTACACGCCACCCCCTGCCTTCTCGAGCACCCTAGCAGCTTCCCCACTCCTAGAAGCTTCTCCCCGTGTCCTTCACTCGACCACGGACACCCCAGAACCTTGGCTTGGACTAGCTCTGAGCGCCGCCGCGTCTGTCTTCTTCTCCGGCGAGCTTCCCAGGTAAAAATCCGGCCGCCCCTTTGCTTCTCGATCATGCTAGCATCTTCTCCTTGGACTTGCGCACCTAATCGTGCCCTCCGTTTGGCTTCTCGTGATCGACAGCGTCGCCTCCGACCGCAACCAGGACCACCTGACGCTGTTCGCAACTCCGACGAGGAATTACTGCAACCCGAGTGCGCCCCTTGACCAACCGCAAGTACCTTGAGCTTCACCGTGTCCTCCTGAGCCTGGTGAGCATCTTCTTACCCTTTCTTGCTTCCTGCCTCGCCGGCGCCACCGCCAACTGGTCGCTCCGCCGCTCGCCGTTGTCATCGCGCCGCCAGTCCTTGGCCAGGCAACAGCAACCGTCCGATCTTGATCCAGCGGCTAGGAAAGAAAGTGAGCGAAGGGGTATGCGTCGATCTGCGCCGCACGTTTCCAGTTAGATCCTGCGGTTCACGATGCCGATCCGGCCGAACCGGTATCAACCAGTAGAATAACGCCGCCTGTCACCTGCTCGGTTTAAAAACAGATTTGAAATCTGATTATGTTATGATTTTCAAACCCTTGTAACTTTCAAACCACACGTCCAAATTTGGAAAAATTTATATCAATGGATTCAGGAGAACAAGCCCTGGCCAACTGTGGCCTAAGTTTGACAAATAGTATCTGTTAGCTTGTTTGAATTTGCAGAAACATTTGTGTACTTGTTTAGACTAGAAAAATTGTTTAAAAATGATTTTTGGATTAAAACCTTTGCAAAATGGTTTGTTGTGATCTTACTGACCCTAGGAACCAACCCTTGGTGTTAAAAATGATTTTGGTAAAATTTAGGTTGGATTATTTGACTTAGACAAATTCTAGTCAAATAAAATTATTAAGTTTATTATGAAAATGTTTATGGAAAGAAAATTTTGAGAAAATGGTTTGATCAAACCCACTGACTCAAAACACCAAGTTTTGCAAATTAGCAACTCATTTGGTGAACAACCTAAGAGTTTTGCCTTAATAAAAACATTTTTCACCACATAAAATGATGAATGGTTTTAAAAATGGTTTTTGGTCAAAACCCTCTAACTAATGACTTTGCCACTTTGGTAAATGACCAATTTGGGACTTACAAAGTTTAGAAACCCCATAGAGACCCTTTGCAAAATAAAACTATCTTGTGCATGCTCCCATGCATGACTTAGATTCCATTACTTTGTGTGTGTGAAGAATTGTTTGTTTGACTTTGGTTTGGAATGTGAATTGAATTTGCGTTTGCTTGATTGATTTGTAGTGAAGTGTGAGACTAGAAAGATCAAGGAGTGAACCACCATTCCCTACCAAAAAGGCAAGTGATGCTTCATACTTTCTATCCCACTACTTTCACTATGCATTAGTGATTTTTCTCTAAGTAAAACTTGCATGGATTTTGCTAAGTATAGACCTTGCTATAGTAAAACCTAGTAGATGAATCCTTAGTAGGATCTTCCTAAGCTAGTATTTCTATTACTATCAAGCTTAGCCTAGCTAATAGAAAACATGGGTGGAAAATATATTCACACTATGGAAAAATCTCTAAGTCTGAAGACTTATGTTTTTGTTTAATAAAACAACTAAGTTAATGAATCCCCTGGGTGGAATGGGCTTGCTTGGTGGAGATTGGTTGAGTGGTTCACAATGCCATGGACTTGGATTGTGTATCTCACTTGTGGTATGCCACCCAGGAAACAAAGAGATTTGAGATGTCAAATGTTGAGAAGCTTCAAGTGCAACCACTTGGCAATATGGGCTCTGCCAAGATCATATAGGTTGCAAGAACTTAGCCATATGGACAGTGGGTGGTAGTGTTTGATAGGTTGGAGCGCGTCCATATTGGTCTAAGGGAAAGCTTCTGAAAGATCTTGTCTTGGGAAACCAAGTCTTGTGGGGAAAGTGCACCACCTCTGTAGAGTGTAAAGTCTAAGTACTTAGCCATGTCCCTGGTAAAGGACAATTTGAGCATCAAGACATGGAAGCAATCAAGAATCTCATCATTCAAATTTCTAAGTTAAAATCTTGTGTATTGAACAAGGGTTGTTTGAATTCTTCAATCATTGATGGAGAGATGGCTTGGTACAAGGATCTTGAAATCTTTGATTGAGAAAAATGATTTTGTCAAGCAAAAACTTAGTATTTTCAAAATGATAAGAAAAATCTATTTTGAGCAATGCAAGCCTTAACTCCACTTAGCCAAATGCATGTAGATGATAGATTCCACTATACTACCATAGTATCACTTGCCAATACAATTCAAATGTATTGACCCTTTGTGGCTGTAACTTGTATGTTGCAGGTTTGATTGTTTTTAGTGAAGATTGATTGATTAGGATTACAAAGTCTACAACCAACATCTGCCTGTGGCACTTTGAAGATGAAGGACCCCATGCTTATAGTTATTCCGCTGCAATGTAATGTAATAGCCATATGAGCTATGTGTGATGTAATAAACTTATGTTATTCCTGGTTATAAAGTTATAATATGACCTTTGTTTCTTGATATTACATCTTAACTGTGGATGCTAGCTATTGATCCAGGGACTAGCATTGTAAAACACAGGAGGAATCTATCTTATCTAAGATTGGGACCCCTACAGTGGGAACTAGTTCTAATCAAACGGCTCTGGTTCATCGTCCATGTCGGGCACCGCCGGCGAGACAGAACCCTAGTGCGGCAGGTAGGGGTCATGGGAGGCTCATCGGGGCTCAGGCGAGGGTCGGCGATAGGGGCGAATGACGAAGTCGACGACGTAGGTTCTCCTAGTACCGACAGCTTCTCCTGGGGCGACTCCAATCGACGACTCCCTTCTTCTCCAACAGCGGTGGGATCCGGCCAAATTCCGGCGAGAGAGAGCTCGCCTTTCTCCGGTAAGAAGTGGGAAGGATCAGTGAGAGGTGGGGAGTGAGATGGTGTGGAGGAATCGAGCTGGGGTGGCCTCCTTTTATAGGTGAGCAAGAGGGGCAGCATGACGTGGGATGAGGTTGTCGGGGGCGACGGTACAGGCGGCTATCGACGTGGCTGAGGCTAGGGGACGGTGCATGTTCTCCTGGCGAAGCTCAACGACATGGTGGCGAGGCGTGGGGAGGTGCTGATCGGTCGGAACGCGTCGATGCTTTGGGCGGGTCCGCTGGCGATTTTAATGGCCCACAACATGCGTGGTCCGCGCGGCGGCGAACGGGCATTTCTGCCGTTTTGCTGGGGCGGTGGTGATCACGCACGCATGCGGCGAGGGCGGCGCGCGGTCTGTGGGGGCTGGACGAGGGTGGCGCACTGGCGCGCTCTCGGCTCGCACGCAGAGAGGTTTGGCATGGTCCTGTCGTGTGGTCCAGGGGCTAGCAGTGCTCGGGGCTGGGACAGGGAGTGGCGGTGGACGGTGGAGTGCCTGCTAGACAGGCTTGCTAGGCTTGGTGCTGCACCCTAGCTTGTTGTTGACAATGGGGTGGCAAGGTGAGGCTCGGCATGCTTGCCATTAATGGCATGGTGTGGTTTACAGTGAGCTAGAGGGGTTAAACAAGTTAGATGATCTACTGAGGGTGTAGAGTGAGCTAGATAGGGAACAAGTTAGGCCAAAATTACTGCACACTATAGTGTTTCATGTTTGTTTGATTTATATCTGCAAGGTGTTTGATGAAATAGCCGCAAGAACTTTGAATTTCAATTTTGGATTCAAACTTGGTGGGTTTGCTAGGCACATACTAGGGAGTGTCTGGTTAGTTGGATTAGTCAAGGGGTACTGGCTTGGTTGGGTTTTGAAAATGGGTGATCTTCACATATGATAAAGATTCAATTTTGAATTGTGATTTGAATGAGGTTGCCAAATGTTTCTGTAAGTTTGAAAGGTGGGATTTGATTCACTTTTACTTGTTCTAGCAAGGGGTGAAAAGAATTGGGAAAGTTTTTGTCTGAAATCTTGGACTAGAAACACTCAAAGTGACCTATTCAGCAAGATTGGCAAAAATGACCATTTGCTTTATTTGATTTGTTTCTGCATGGAAATGTTTTATATGATGTTATTTTCCTCTTTAAACCATTTCTTGCTATTTAGGTTAATCACACAAGTTCATTCATGCATTTAACAAATCATCTCATTCACACATGCATTGATATGATTTTAATTAATCAAAGTTTTTGTTAACCCTAATTTTATTGATTAGAAACCTTCCCCCCTTAAACAAAATCTCGTCCCGAGATTTGAAAAAGGAAGAAAAAAGATTACCTAGGATTTAAAGAGATCGGGAAATTCCGTCCTGATGTGATCTTCTCGCTCCCAGGTAGCTTCTTCTTCGGTGTGGTTGCTCCACTGAATCTTGAGAAACTTGATGCTTCGGGTCCTGGTGGTTCTGAAAGCTTCTTCCAAAATACGGATTGGTACTTCAGGATAGGTCAGGTCACCGTTTATCTCTATGGTACGGTGATCAATGTTCTTGAAAACTTTCGTCTTCTCCGGAACTTCAAGGCATTTGCGAAGTAACGATATATGGAACACATTGTGCACTGCGGACATTTCCTCTGGCAGTTCCAATTGATATGATACTAATCCTCGACGATTCAGAATTTTGAAGGGACCGATATCTCTGGGGGCTAACTTTCCTTTGAGTTGGAAACGTTGCATTCCTTTCAAAGGTGACACTTTAAGGTACACGAAATCTCCGATATTGAAAGCGAGGTCACGACGTCTCTTGTCGGCGTAACTCTTCTGTCTTGATTGGGCGGTCTTGAGGTGCTCACGAATCTTGTGAACTTTCTCTTCTGCTGCTCGTAGGATGTCGGGTCCGAAAATCTGAATCTCTCCTACTTCCAACCAATTCAAAGAGGTGCGACACTTCCTTCCATACATGAATTCAAATGGGGCCATGTGCAAACTAGCTTGGTAACTGTTATTGTATGAAAATTCTGCGAAAGGCAAATAGTCTTCCCATTTAGATCCATACTCTAGCACACATGCTCTCAACATATCTTCGAGTATTTGATTTACTCGCTCCGTTTGTCCCTCAGTCTGAGGTGATACGCGGTGCTGAAATCTAGTCAGGTTCCTAAACCTTCTTGGACTTTCTTCCAGAACCTCGAGGTGAACTGGGTTCCTCGATCCGATACGATGTTCTTGGGGACTCCGTGCAAACTGACGATTCTAGCGATGTACAACTCTGCTAGCTTCGAACTCTGGTACGTGGTCTTGACTGGTAAGAAATGGGCTACTTTGGACAATCTGTCAACTATGACCCAGATAGAGTCATTTCCCCTACTAGAAGTAGGCAATCCGGTGATAAAGTCCATTCCAATGGAATCCCATTTCCATTCCGGAATCTGTAGCGGTTGCAACAGTCCTGCGGGTATTTTATGTCCCGCCTTGACTCTCTGACAGATATCACACTAGGTGATATAGCTTCCGATTTCTCTCTTCATCCTATGCCACCAAAATTGTTCCTTCAAATCCTGATACATCTTCGTTCCTCCGGGGTGGATAGAATACAGAGTATCATGGGCCTCTTTCAAAATCACTTCTTTCAATTCCAAATCTGCTGGTACACAAAGGCGTCCTTTGTACCACAGAACTCCTTCTTCGTCTTCCGTGAATCTGGGTACTTTGCCTGTACCGATACGACGTTTAATTCCATCGATACTAGCATTTCCTTTATGCGCCTCTTTGATCTGACTGATCAAAGTGGGTTAAAGTTCTATGCTAGCCAAAAATCCTTCACTCACTAATTCCATTCGGAAATCTTCCATCTATTTGTGCAAACTTGGTTGCTCCTTCAAAATCATGGAGTTCAAGCGGCACGGCAATCTTCTAAGGGCATCTGCCACCACATTGGCTTTACTAGGGTGATAGTGAATGTACAGATCATAGTCCTTGATTATTTTAATCCATCTTCTCTGCCTCATATTCAGCTCCTTCCGAGTGAATATATATTTTAGGCTCTTGTGATCCGATTAAATCTCACAACGGTTTCCCATCAGGTAATGCGTCCATGTCTTCAGGGCTAGAACTACTGCTGCTAGTTCAAGGTCATGGGTTGGATAATCCTGTTCATGCTATTTTAGTTGTCGGGATAGATAAGATATAACTTTGCCTTCTTGCATTAGCACACATCCGAGACCGATCTTGGATGCATCACAATACACCTCAAAGGGCTTCGTGATATCCGGCATGATCAAGATTGGGGCTGAAATCAATCTTCTCTTGAGTTCTTGAAAACTCTCTTCACATTTGTCCATCCATTCAAACTTCTTGTCCTTCTTCAGCAATTGGGTCATGGGTGTGGAAATACTCGAGAATCCTTCTACGAACTTGCGGTAGTATCCCGCTAATCCGAGAAATGCACGAACTTGGGTTTGAGTGGTTGGGGCTTGCCAATCTTCAACATCCTTCACCTTCGCAGGGTCAACGGAAATTCCTCTGGCTGATACAATATGTCCGAGGAATCCTACCTCCTATAACCAAAATTCACATTTGCTAAACTTGGCATATAGCTGATGCTCTCTAAGGGTTCCAAGAATGGTCCTTAGGTGTAGATCATGTTTGTCTTCTGATTTGGAATAAATCAGAATGTCATCGATGAAAACAATGCCAAACTTATCCAGGAAGTCCATAAAAATCTTATTCATGAGGTTCATGAAATAAGCGGGGGCATTGCTTATTCCAAAATACATGACAGTATACTCATATAATCCATATCTGGTGGTAAAGACAGTCTTTGGAATATCCTCTGCGCGAATCTTGAGTTGATGATAGTCAGTTCTAAGATCAATCTTAGAAAACAGTTTGGCACCAGTCAACTGGTCAAACAGGTCTTCTATCTTCGGCAACATGTACTTGTTTTTGATAGTGACATCATTCAACTTCCGATAATCCGTACACAAACGGTTACCTCCATCTTTCTTGTCCACGAACAAAACAAGTGATCTCCAAGGTGACGCATTTGGTTGAATCAGTCCAATTTCCAACATGGCATCCAGTTGCTTCTTCAGTTCTGCTAGTTCAGACGGGTTCATACTATATGGTCTCTGGGCTATGGGTCTGGTTCTAGGGATTATTTCAATGTTAAACTCGATATCCCGATCTGGGGGCATACCGGGAAAAACATCTGGAAATACATCGGGGTATTCACAGACTATCTGAAATTGGTCAATGGTAGGTTGGGCTATACTCTTGTTGCACTTGAATTGACAGGGCAAGGTTTCAGATATATGCTCGACTGATATTCCGGCTGTACTAGTCATGGTTATGGCTTTCTTGGCGCAGTCAATTAATCCTTTGTGTTTGGACATCCAATCCATTCCTAGTAGTACTTCCAAACCTTTAGTTCCGAGTACTATTAGATTAGCATAAAAATCTATGCCATGGATTCAGATAGGGACGACTTTGCAAATTTGCCTAGCTTTGGTGGTTGAACCGGGTATTTGAACAATCATAACATGCTTCAATTTGGTTGGTTGAATCTCATGCAAATTCTTCAGTGACAAATGTGTGCGATGCTCCAGAATCAAACAACACTCTTGCAAGTACTGAGTTAACAGAAAACATACCAAGCACGACATCTGGCGCTTCTTGGGATTCTTCAGCATGCATGAGAAAAAGACGGCCATTGCGGTTGAGCGAGTTTCCTGGGGCAAACCTTCTTTCGGGATGAACACGACGCTGCTGCTGAGCTGGGGCATTTGCATTGGGGCTGCGGCAATCTTCTTGGGGCACTCATTGGAGTAGTGACCCTTGGTTCCACATTCATAACAAATCACGTGCGACTTGTCCTTTGCTGCAATAGGCATAGCATTGCTTCCAGTCCTTGGGGCAGTGTTGGTGTTGGTGGCGGCATTGTTGTTATTGAACTTGGGTGGTGCACGGTTGAAATTGCTGGAGTTGCCGGGGTTGTTGTGGTTTCCTCCGGGCCTTGGGTTTCCACGGTTGGGATAGGTCGGACGGTTCATCAGGGGTCTGTTGGTTCTTGGGGCAAATCCTAGAGATGGGTTGGGGCGATACTTTGGTGTATGGTGGGTTCCTGGTTGATGCATCATGCGACGCTTGCGGTTCTCATTGGCTTGGTTGATCTTTCCTTCCATCTGAATGGCAGAGTCAACTAAGGCTTCAATATCCAAAAAGGGGATATGGACTAACACCGTCTGCATCTCATCGTGCAGACCATTCAAGAATCTCTCTTTCTTCTTGGCTTCAGTGTCGATCTCATCCGGTGCATACCTAGCTAATGATAAGAATTTGTCACGGTATTCCACTACTATCATCCTTCCTTGCTTCAGTTCTTTGAATTCATATCTCATCCTCTTGATCAAACTCGGTGGCACATGGGTTCTGCTGAAATTGACCTTGAATTCATCCCAAGTCATCATCTGACCTCCGGTCATTGCACGAATGCTGTTCCACCATGTTCTTGCATCTCCGGCCAGATAGTGGGTGGCGAACAGAACTTTCTCGTTGGCTTTCACTCCTGCAACTTTCAGATTGTTCTCCATGGTTTGCAGCCAATCATCTGCATCTAGGGGATCTTCTGACTTAGTGAAAACAGGTGGATTGGTGTTCTGGAAATTCTTGAGCTTAGATCGATGGTTGTCCTGTTTTCCATGGCCTTTATTGTTGTTGGCCATCTGGGATGTGTTGAAGGGTGGCTAAGTTGGTGCGGTGACCCAGCACACCACTTCATGTGTAGTACACTATAGTCGTTGACATGACATCCACAGAACACCGTTCCGTAAATATCACATCCCTCAGAGTGGTACAACAGAAACATTGCGGGTCCATATTACAAAGGTAGACACATTATTATTATTACAATACCGGAAGTTCAAGACTTCCAAAATATCCAACTTACAAACCAAAATATAACATGTCCAGCGGAAATTTAAAAGTAACAACTCCGACTAGGAGTGGGGCTCAACAGCTAACTAGACGCTTAAGTGGACTCGTTCTCATCGACACCGTAGCAGATCTCGTAGTCCACGCCTTCAACTCCTCCGGATAGATTAGGTTCCTCGTAGAACACGTCTTCTTGGCATTTGGCTGCATACATTGGCACGTCTTCGGAATCCTCAGAGTGTAAGCAAGGGATCAAAGGAAAGAATGAGTAACAGTGTTACCCAACAAGTTCATTATATGCAAGGTGGGAAGTTTGATGCTCTAACTACCACCTCGGATTATAAATACTTGGCACTATGCAGTTTTTGTAAATCTTTCTTCAAAGATTGATTTTATTCTGAAAGACTATGACAATCAGCCTTCACAGGTTGACTAGAACTTTCATGGAGTTCCTTTCCTGATGCGTTCGTAGCTCCTTCCCAGAACAGGGAGTAACAAGTTACAATTCTTACACTCTGCAGAGGTGCGTTACTTTAACCATGAGAGATCAACTCCTTCTTGCACAACCCGACGTACTTTCCCGTCCACAATTCCATGATGTGGGGCCCAGTAGTTGGTCCAAGCCAATCACTGCCCCCTTCGCGACCCCGCATGCCTCCTTGGTGTACACCATGCCCACATAATGAATTACGGCAATGGTTTGTACAAACCGTTAGATGCCAGAACTATCGTGGGACGTTGAGGGTTCCCACCCATATGCTGCATATCCTCTACGAATTACCAATTAATATGCACGCTACGAGGATAACAGCCACGACCTGCACATCCGGCTTCATGCGAGAGGAAGAAGATACAGCTGACTTCTCCGTCCCATTCCAAATCTCATGGCCAACGCGTAATATACGACGCTAGAATCACTGATGCCAGGGGTTATTAAGTCCCTTCTTGATCAACATTGTTGCAATTAGAACTCTAAGTTCTATTGCTCCATCATATCACCACTTGGGATGATATCTATAATTTCTTTATTTGTGAAAATAATATTTTCTTTCTTTATAGCATATATGATAACACACAATTTGCAAATACTTTGATAAAGACTCTTCAAAGGATATGATCAAGTGATGAACTTGCCTAGTGATGGCAAGGTAGTGAAGTCTGATGCTTGCACTGGACCTTGAGCTTCTAGTTCTACAAAAATATCATTATTGCCCGGTAAGGACAATATTTAAAGAAGCAAAATGATTATGCAAGTAATGGCATGCATTATTTAATTTTATATGCATTTACCCCCAAAAGTCCCTTGTTAGTAATAAAGGATTTATAAATATTACTTTTTAATATTTTATAACATATATTGAATTACTTTATTTTATTTCCCTTTTGTTTGGTTTTTATTGATTTAATAATCCTTTTAGGAATTATCAATTATACATTAAAAAATGGTGATTAAATATTTATTTATTATTTTTCTAAAATACCATATTAATACATAATGAAAGTGAATTTTAATTAATTTTTATCACCTTTCAATAATTTTGTAAAATTCCATAAGGAATATATAATTTACAAAATTCCTAATAAAATTTAAATGTCTAAAATTTTATACTTTTAATTTATTTGGGTAGTTTGGATTTTTGTGAATCCAAAAATATTTTATTTATAATTTTTGGACTTTTATTTTATTTTCTAGAATTTTATTAAGTCCAGGGGTATTTTGGTCTTTTTCTTTTTATTAAAACAGGCCTGAAATTGTTTCTAGGCTGGTTATTCTTATTGGGCCCTATTGGCCCACTAGTACTAGACAAAAGAGCCACCCCAAAGGGTTTGGCCCATCTCAGCACACTCCTCACTACCTCTCTCTCTCGAGTTCATCTTCTCCTCCTTTGACCCCGACCCTGTGGCCGGCGATTCCTGATGCCGTCGGCTGTTCTGTTCACCGCCGTGGTGCATTAGGGGGTTGTCGACGATGCCCGTTCGTTCTATCCAATTGGATTCGAGCCTAGGGCTCTCCTGCGATGGATCGATGCCGTCCCGAACCCTAGGGTTTGGGGATTGGCATGGATTCAAGTGCGGCCGTGGTCATCGTGCATTGAGGTGATGCTCTGCACCTCTAGGCGTGATCAGGGTCGTTTCCGTGGCACCGTGCGGGTTGCAGCGCCCCCTATAGGGTGATCCCCGTGCCGCCATGGCCGTTGTCCCCCTGCTTCCTCCTCTATCCTTCAGCGAGGACCTACGGTGAGTTTGATTCCCCTCTCCGAGTGCTCTCTGTGTTTGCTGATTCGATGCTAGATGTTAGCAGTGTCCTCTCTGGCTACTGTCTGATTCTGATTAGGATGATTATCCCTTTTGGGTTCCCGTGATGTGCTTGTTCATGTACTGGATGAATTGATTCATGTTTGGATGGTCTGTACACATGCTAAATGCTTATTGGCCTGAGGCTTGTTGCTTAAAATGATATATGATGTTTCTGGTGGCTTACTAGATGATTTGATGCTTGGATTGCATCTAATTCAGATGATGTGGTTGTATGGGAAACATGCTTGGTAAATCCAATGATTTGATAGCTTTCCACTGTTTATTGGATTCATGGTCATGATTATGATAGGATACAGCTACTGTCTTAGTGCTGTTAGCTTGGGAATTAACATGTGGTCTGAGATCATCATGATCTCAAAAAGTGAAGTGTAACATAAAAATATACTAGTTATGATTCCTGTGTTAACAGGAAAATGATTAGTTAGTTGATTGTTCGAATCTATGATGATTTACTGTCTTTCCTGATTCATAATGGATTGTTCTTGTGACACCATCATGTATGGCACAGAAGTTTGATTCTAAACCATGGATTTGGTTAGTTTATGTTTAAAACAATCTTGGCTTTGAAACATAAATAGAGATGCTCTTATCTGAATTCCCTATGACCAATGATGTTGGTCTGAGGCTTAGGGATCAAATCTTATCTAATTGGTTCATCTAGATAGTCCTGGTAGTGGTACCAGCTATTCTTTATTGAATCATAGCTTGGAAAAAATGATAGTGAGCTTGATCAATCTATGGATCCCAAAGATTTGTTTCTAAGGTTCTACCCTTCTTTTAGGGATGTGCCTAGAAATAGATCATAGGTATATGTATGATTGAATTTTAGAATATAGTTTGACAACAAGAGCAAGGATGTTGCTCTGAGATCTGGTTGGATTCTGGTACTTTGCTGTTTGCCTTTAGATTTTCAGAAATCCCTATGATGGATTCACCCCACTTGGGTGTCTTCTGAGGGTTTGTTTTGTAAAACAACACATGCCTTTCTCAAAATAAGATGATTAGATCATGTGAAGGTTTTATGAAACTCACCACAAAAGCTGATATTTGTGGAGTAAGTTGGTGATCATCTTGATCTGGTTTTGCTAGACTCCTGTGCTTGATCTGGAGCTAGCCTGCTCCTCCTAGCTCCTGGGCTTGGCCTTGCTGTCCACCTGATTCATCCCCCTCCTTATGTTACCATCCTGGTGATGTTTGGGTTAATCTGGGTGGTTGGTTTGGCTGCTGTTCTTGGTTTACTGGCTGTTCACCCAGGCTGTGTTGTGGTGTGGTGTAGTGTGGTGTAGTGATGCACTGAGGTGCTTCCTCACGGTTGTGCTCTGGTTTTGTGTGATCTAACTGTGCTTGTGAAGTCGACAGCACACCCTTTGCATGCTTCTGTGTGCAGCCTGTGTGCCTGCTATGCACATATGGATAGGTTCAGAAAATTTGAACTTACTATTACCAATCTACTTTTAACTTGGCTGGTGAATTGGTCCCTTTTTGGCTGTCATTTGCATTCTGGATGGGAATTTATGAAAGATGAAATCTTTCATATTGGTGAAACTTGCCCCTCCTTAACATTTCTCAATGATGAGATTGTCAAGTGCACCTCACTAACATATCTGAGAGAAATATCTACTAACACTAATCTTGTTTTATTTCTGTATAATCTTTGTTTTGCAGGTTCAAAGATAAAGATGAAGATTTAGTTCAGGTTTTAGATATAGGATAGTTAGTAGATGTAATTTTCTTAGTCCTTTGTAATTTTTCTTTTATAGTTCTTGTATTCTTTATTTTATTCAATTTTAATAAAGATTATATTATTATTAAATAAGAATATTCTTATTCTTTATTCTGTTGTAATTTGTTTATGTCTTTATAATATGAAAATGAATTTAATAATTTCTATTGTTTTTAGATTTAAGTTATACTACCTATATCTTAATTAATTTAAGATTCAAATCTTATATCTAAATCAGTTAAATTATTATTCAAACACTTAAGTTTTTAAATTCAAACCCATTTCAAAACACACATAGTTCTTTTAAGATCACATCAAAGTTTATAACAATCCTCCTTTAAGTCTAAACCTAATCTTAAAGTAAGAAAGAAACATTGATCACTTAAGGTTTTATTTGGCGAAAATTTTACCCACCTTTTCACAAATAGATGCATGCAACAATACATAATCCTAAATCTACCCTTCGTTAGGTTACTAAATGTTGGGATGATAGAGACTCTCCCCCCTTAAATTAAACTTCATCCTGAAGTTTGTTGGAGATGTACCTGAATAGTTCTGGATAAGTTTTTCTTAAATCCTCTTCCTTCTTCCATGTGGCTTCCCTTTCAGGGTGATGTTCCCATTGTACCTTGCAATATTTGATTGCCCTATTCCTCAATCTTTTCCAATTTTCTTCCAGAATCTTGCAGGGGTATTCAATATAAGTCAGGTATGCTTGTAGTTCTATCTCTTGATGTGTTATTGCATCCTCCGGAACTTTCAAACATTTGCGAAGTTGTGATACATGAAAAACATTATGCACTTGAGCCAGTCTTGATGGTAACTCTAAAGCATAAGCTATAGTTCTGTTTTGGCTCAGTATCTTGAATGGTCCGATATATCTTGGACTTAATTTCCCTTTAACTTCGAACCTTTTTACTCCTTTCATTGGACTTACTTTCAAATAAACCATATCTCGTAATTCTGGATGCCATGATCTTCGGCTTTGATCCGCATAACTTTTCTGCCTGCTCTAGGATATTTTCAGTCTATCCCTGATCTTATCAATGATGTCTTGTCTCTCCTTGATATAATCTAGCGCAAATTCTTTGCTGCTTCCAGGTTCATACCAACATATTGGTGATCTACACTTCCTTCCATACAGAACCTCATATGGAGCTGCCTTTAGACTACTCTGATAGCTATTGTTATAAGAAAATTCTGCCAATGGTAGGTGATCCTCCCATGTTCCTCCAAAATCTAGTGCACAAGCGCTCAACATGTCTTCTAGTATTTGATTTGTTCTTTCAGTTTGACCTCCTGTCTTAGGATGATATGTCGTGATGAAATCTAACTTTGAACCAAGTGCTTCATGCAATTGCTTCCAAAATGCTGAAGTAAACACTGATCCCCTATCAGTTACGATCTTCTTGGGTACTCCATGCTTACTTACTATCTCTTTAACATATACTTCAACTAACTTCTCGGCATTATCCTTTTGATTCACTGGAATAAAATGTGCACTCTTAGTGAGTCTGTCCACTATTACCCATATCATGTCCTTCTTTTTTGGTGTCATAGGTAATCCTGTGATAAAATCCATGCCTATTTCCTCCCATTTCCATTCAGGAATTTCTAAGGGTTGTAATGGTCCTCCTGGATTTTGATGTTCAGCTTTCACTCTTTGACAAGTATGGCATTCAGATACATATTTAGCAATATCTTTTTTCATGTTATTCCACCAGAATAGTTCGTTTAAATCCATATACATCTTAGTACTCCCTGGATGTATAGAATATGGGGTAGCATGTGCTTCTTTGAGTATGACATTTCTGATCTCAGTCACATCTGGAACACATAAACGATCTTGGAACCATAAAGATCCATAATCTCCAAGGCGAAAAACTGATTTTTGCCCTTGAGATATCCTCTGAATTTCCTCCGTAATAAAAGGTTCTTCTTCTTGACGTCTCAAAATTTCTTGCTTAAGATCACTGTCATGTTCTGCAACTACCTGCATAGTCGCTAATCCTCCAAGAACCTCTGTCCTGATGAATTGGAGTTCTAATCTTTCCAAGTCCATTTGTAACTCTTTTGGTAACTCTCTGTTGCTAGGATGAATATCTGCACTCTTTCTTCTTAAAGCATCTGATACAACATTTGCTTTTCCTGGGGTGTAATTGATTGTTAGATCATAATCTTTGATTAATTCCAACCAACGCTTCTGTCTCATGTTCAATTCCTTTTGAGTGAAGAAATATTTGAGACTTTTATGGTCAGTGTATAACTCACATCTGGCTCCATAAAGAAAATGCCTCCATCCTTTCAGTGCAAAAACTACCGCTGGTAACCCTAAATCATGAGTTGGATAGTTTACTTCATGTGGTTTCAATTGTCTTGAACCATAAGCAATTACTTTCCGATCTTGCATTAATACACAACCCAAACCTTCTTTAGATGCATCATAGTATACGGTGAAATCCTTCCCTGTTTCTGGAACTGCTAAGATTGGAGCTGTGGTTAATCTCGTTTTCAACTCTTGGAAACTTGCTTTACACTTCTCATCCCACTTAAATGGTGTATTCTTCCTTAATAATTTGGTCATTGGTTTGGCTATTTTGGAGAAACCTTCAATGAATCTCCGATAATAACCAGCCATTCCTAGGAAACCTCCAATTTGTTTCACATTGGTTGGTGCAGTGCACTCTAGTACCGACTGAACTTTAGATGGATTCACAGCAATCCCATCTTTACTGATCACATGACCGAGGAATTCTACCTCATCTAACCAGAACTCACACTTACTGAACTTAGCATAAAGCGTATGTTCTCTTAAAGTCTGCAATGCTATTCTCAAATGGTCAGCATGCTTTTCCTTATCCTTGGAATATATCAGAATATCATCAATAAATACGATGACAAACTTGTCAAAATATGGCATGACGATCTTGTTCATCAGATACATGAATATTGCCGGTGCATTGGTCAAACCAAATGGTACCACCAGATACTCATGGTGTCCATATATTGAGACAAATGCTGTTTTTGGAACATCTTCCGGCTTGATTTTTATTTGATGGTATCCAGATCTTAAATCGATCTTTGAAAATACTCCAGCTCCTTTCACTTGATCAAACAAATCTTGAATTCTTGGTAAAGGATAATTGTTCTTGATCGTCACGTTGTTCAGATTTCTCTAATCACCACACATCCGTCTTCCACCATCTCTCTTATCCACAAGAATTACTGGTGTTCCCCATGGAGATACACTTTCCTGAATAAATACTTTTCTTTCTAACTCATCAATTTGCTCCTTGAGTTCTTTCAACTCCTTGGGTCCCATTTTATATGGTGCCTGAGCTATTGGTGTTGTACCAGGTATTAGTTCAATGGTGAATTCTATCTCCCGGTCTGGTGGCATTCCTGTTAATTCTGTTGGGAAAACATCTTGGAATTCATTAACTAAAGGAATTTCTTCTAATTTAACTTCCTTCATTGAATTCAACTGCAGATCCACCATGATATGACTGTATTTATCTGCCTGGTAAACTATCCTTGCTCCACTCAGAGTTTTGATTGAGACAGTTTTCTCCTCGCAATTAATCAGAGCTCCGTGTTCCATCATCCAATCCATCTGATCACTACTACAATTCCCTTCAAAAGAATCACATAAAGGTCTGCAAAATATGTACAACCACAGATCGAGATAACCTGATCTTGTTTCATGTGGCGTACAATCACATTCCCTCCTGTCGTAACTACGGTCATAGGACGTTCTAACATTGCCCTTCTAATCCCGAACTTATCATAGAATTCTTCAGAAATGAATGATGTAGTTGCACCAGTATCAAATAGAACTTTGCCGGGATTGGCAAGGATATTGAGCGTACCTATTACTGCATGCTCCGAATTATCCACCTCCTTGAGGGTTGCACAGTTCAGTTTTCCTGTAGGTCGGTTTCTCTTGCCGTTATTGTTCTTGCCATTGTTTCCTCCTTTATTGGGTTGTCCATTTCCTCGACTGGCTTGTCCTCCTCCCTTGGTAGGCCATCCTCCCGATGGTTTGCTCGGACAATCCGGCTTGATATGACCCTTCTGACCACAACCGTAACAGATCACTACAGGCTTTTTGCACTCCCTCTGGAAATGCCCTGGTATTCCACGGTTGTTACAGATACGTTCCTTCTCGGATTAGATTGATTTCCACCACTGCCCTTTTTATTGTTATTGTTGTTGTTGCCATAATTCCTATTCTGGGGTTTGAACTCCAGGTTAGGTTTAGGTTTGCTTGCCTGAATTCTCTTGGTTTCCTTCTTGGCTCTCTTCCTCCGGTCCTCTTGGACATTCTTGTAATCATCTTCAAAAGTAATGCTGCATCCAACAACTGCTGATAAGTTTGCTTATTGGCTAACCTTAGCTGCATCTTCACAAACGAATTTAATCCATGGAAGAAACGTTTCTTCCTCTTCTCTTCAGTGTTAACATCCTCCTCGGCATAACGAGACAGTTGGCTGAACTCCCGGATGTTCTTCATGACACTAGTATATCCTTGCTGAAGCTCCTCAAATTCTCTACGCTTCAACTCCATGACGCTTTCCGGAACATGATATTCATGGAATCTCTGCTTGAAATCCTCCTAGGTAAACTCCCTTCCTGGTGGTTGCATAGCTAATTGATTTTCCCACCATGATGCTGCAGGTCCGGTCAGCACATGAGTTGCATACCTCAATTTTTCCTCATCATTGCAACCTACAGTTTTCAGCTTCCTCTCTGTATCTGCTAGCCAGTCTTGTACATCCATTGGTCCAGGAGCTGATGCAAAAGGTAACGGTCTTGCATTCTGGAAATCAGATAAACTCACTCCTCCACCTTCAGGTGCCCTCTCATTTGCTCTACCCAGCAATTCTTCCATGAACTTGTTCTGGGTATCTTCATCATTTGCATACATTGCATAAAGTTCTGCTCCATTAACGACCTCATTGGTGGTGGTGGTAATGCTTCTTGGTTCGCTGCATCTGCATCGGCCTTTTCCTTGGCCTCTCACTCCATCCGCTGCTGCTCCGTTTCCATTCCTACACCCGTATCCATGACCCTCTAGTCCTGCAACATAAAGCGAATACTCATAATTACATCATGCACATGTGTTCTGAGATGGACTTTACGCACAGAACTAGTCACACAATGAAGATCCAAAGAAAATCCAAATATGCATTTCACATACTTTACATAATATCATAATGATACAAAGTCATTACAACATATACCATATAGGTATAATCACACAGCTACCTTATTACTTGGGTACAAAACACGATACTTGATACTTCTAACTAGTTGTCTTATTCTAGTAGTAACTACGCTCATCGTACATGCCTGATGTCCAACCGTGATGACATGTTGTTCGTCGCACAGTTCGTGGAACATATGGTCTTCCAGAAGGAACATACTCTGTATCTGAAGTGTCAGGACTTGAGTCATTACTCAACCTGAGCGCATCGACTCCCTCTAGCTCAGCTGAAAAGTCTTCAGAAACATATTCAACATTATCTCCACCCTGCATCTCCTGAGCTTCATCTCTAGAGTTGTCAATAGGATACGCAGATCCTACTGCTCCCCAGGTGCTCTCGTGGACCAGATAATTGAATACTGGATAATGTATAATCCCTAAGATTTGAGAAGATGTTGATGATTCAAACACTCTTTCCTCAGGATCTTCTTCTTCATCCTGATCATCTATTGACATGGTATTTCTACTTCTGTTATTAGGATTCATCCTTGCACCCATCCAACTAGATTGTCCAACATTTTTGTCAGAACCATCTGTGGACATCTGGTGTTCAGGAGGTCCATTATATGATCCCATTCTTCATCCATCCAAGTTCTCAATAGGAAGTTCCGAGTCAGAACCATCCTCTGAGCCCTGTGGTACTGCATACCGCATATCTATTGTAGGATCATGTGTAGGTTCAGGTCTTGGTGAGTAAGGATATGGTGTAAAAGATTCCGGATCTATAGGTATATCCTTAAAGATAGGTGTTGCACTACTACTTGCTTCTTTCTCTAACTGGAATGCTAACTGCTTCCTCCTTTCTAGATCAGTTAGATCCTCTAACATGTTATTTTTGTCTTCAACAATCACTTGATGAGTCTTATAAAAAGACGCAACGAGTGTCCGGTATCTGTCCATAAACTTGGAATCTAACTTAGGATGCTTCTTAACCAAATTAAGATGATCCGGTATAGGCTCTGAGTCTATAGAATCATGAGGTATCACAGAAAATGTGCTACCTTCTAGCTCCTTGGTTTTCTGCTCCCGGATATTAGATATTGCCTCCACAATAGCAACATGATAGGCTGCTA
This sequence comes from Avena sativa, assembly GCA_916181665.1. Lineage (NCBI taxonomy): Eukaryota > Viridiplantae > Streptophyta > Magnoliopsida > Poales > Poaceae > Avena > Avena sativa. The sequence continues at coordinate 20,057,376 of OV702282.1, read as the reverse complement.
AATGACTCCTACCTTATCCTATGGGTAGATCGTGGTACAGTCCAAGCTTCTCTGGAAGTTGGATACTCACACGATACTTGGATAACATCCGGCCATCAAGATAAGTGATAGTGTTCACTGGGATTCTAGTTGGACAATTAAAAATCTTTAAAAGTTGACGAAGTTGGTCTGCAAATGATCATTGATAATCATCAAGAGTCTCCTCTTTCCTTACCAAAGTCTGCTTTGGAAACTTCGGTGCCATATCTCTGTATATCAGAAAATAATTTTGATTAGTATCCAATAATATATTGCATCATAACAAAGAATTATCGCACTAAAATATATAACAAAATATTCTCATTTGAATACCCATTATATTACTTTTAGAGAATTCTTTATCATTGCCAAATCTCCTATAAGTAATACCCTTAACTAGGTTTCCAACCTAAGGTCAAAGAAATTTGCTCTGATACCAACTGCGGTGACCCAACATACCACTACATGTGTAGTACACTATAGTCGTTGACATGACATCCACAGAACACCGTTCTGTAAATATCACATCCCTTAGAGTGGTACAACAGAAACATTGTGGGTCCATATTACAAAGGTACACACATTATTATTATTACAATACCGGAAGTTCAAGACTTCCAAATGATCCAACTTACAAACCAAAATATAAGATGTTCAGCGGAAATTTAAAAGTAACAACTCCGACTAGGAGTGGGGCTCAACGGCTTATTTTATAGAGTTCATGCTGCTCGGCTCCATTAGTTACTACTAACTCGACCCTTAAGTGGACTCATTCTCATCGACACCGTAGCAGATCTCGTAGTCAACGCCTTCAACTCCTCCGGATAGATCAGGTTCCTCGTAGAACACGTCTTCTTGGCATTCGGCTGCATACATTGGCACGTCTTCGGAATCCTCAGAGTCTAAGCAAGGGATCAAAGGAAAGAATGAGTAACAGCGTTACCCAACAAGTTCATTATATGCAAGGTGGGAAGTTTGATGCTCTAACTACCACCTCGGATTATAAATCCTTGGCACTATGCAGTTTTTGTAAATCTTTCTTCAAAGATTGATTTTACTCTGAAAGACTATGACAATCAGCCTTCACAGGTTGACTAGAACTTTCATGGAGTTCCTTTCCTGCTGCGTTTGTAGCTCCTTCCCGGAACAGGGAGTAACAAGTTACAATTCTTACACTCTATAGAGGTGTTACTTTACCCATGAGAGATCAACTCCTTGTTGCACAACCGGGCATACTTTCCCGTCCACAATTTCATGATGTGGGGCCCAGTAGTTGGTCCAAGCCAATCACTGCCCCCTTCGCGACCCCGCATGCTTCCTTGGTGTACACCATTCACACATAATGAATTATGGCAATGGTTTGTACAAACCGTTAGATGCCAGAACTATCGTGGGACGTTGAGGGTTCCCACCCATATGTTGCATATCCTCTATGAATTACCAATTCATATGCACGCTATGAGGATAACAACCACGACCTGCACATCCGGCTTCATGCGAGAGGAAGAAAATACAGTTGACTTCTCTGTCCCATTCCAAATCTCATGGCTAACGCGTAATATAAGGCGCTAGAATCACTAATGTCAGGGGTTATTAAGTCCCTACTTGATCATCATTGTTGCAATTAGAACTCTAAGTTCTATTGCTCCATCATATCACCACTTAGGATGATATCTATAATTTCTTTATTTGTGAAAATAATATTTTCTTTCTTTATAGCATATATGATAACACACAATTTGCAAATACTTTGATAAAGACTCTTCAAAGGACATGAGCGAGTGATGAACTTGCCTTGTGATGGCAAGGTAGTGAAGTCTAATGCTTGCACTGGACCTTGAGCTTCTAGTTCTACAAAAACATCATTATTGCCCGGTAGGACAATATTTAAAGAAGCAAAATGATTATGCAAGTAATGTCATGCATTATTTAATTTTATATGCATTTACCCCCAAAAGTCCCTTTTTAGTAATAAAGGATTTATAAATATTACTTTTTAATATTTTATAACATATATTGAATTATTTTATTTTATTTCCCTTTTATTTGATTTTTATTGATTTAATAATCCTTTAAGGAATTATCAATTATACATTAAAAAATGGTGATTAAATATTTATTTAGTATTTTTCTAAAATATTACCGTATTAATACATAATGAAAGTGAATTTTAATTAATTTTTATCACCTTTCAATAATTTTGTAAACATCCATAAGGAATATATAATTTACAAAATTCCTAATAAAATTTAAATGTCTAAAATTTTATACATTTAATTTATTTGGGTAGTTTGGATTTTTGTGAATCCAAAAAAGTTTTATTTATAATTTTTGGACTTTTATTTTATTTTCTAGAATTTTATTAAGTCCAGGGGTATTTTGGTCTTTTTATTTTTATTAAAACAGGCCTAAAATTGTTTCTGGGATGGTTATTCTTATTGGGCCCTATTGGCCCACTAGTACTAGACAAAAGAGACACCCCGAAGGGTCTGGCCCAGCTCGGCCCACTCCTCACTGCCTCTCTCTCTCTCGAGTTCATCTTCTCCTCCTCTGACCCGACCCTGTGGCCGGCGATGCCGCCACCGGAGATTCCTACCGCCGCCGACCGTTCTGGTCGCCCCGTGGTGCATTAGGGGGTTTTCGATGACGCCCGTTCGTTTTATCCAATTGGATTCGAGCCTAGGGCTCTCCTATGATGGATCGATGCCGTCTCGAACCCTAGGGTTTGGGGATTGGCATGGATTCAATTGCGGTCGTGGTCGTCGTTGAGGTGATGCTCTGCACCTCCATGCGTGATCAGGGTCGTTGTCGTGGCGCCGTGCGGGTTGCAGCGCCCCCTCTAGGGTGCTCCCCGTGCCTCCATGGCCGTCGCCCACCCTTCTTCCTCCTCTATCCTTCAGCGAGGACCTACGGTGAGTTTGATTCCCCTCTCCCGGTGCTCTCTGTGTTTGCTGATTCGATGCTAGATGTTAGAAGTGTCCTCTCTAGCTACTGTCTGATTCAGATTAGGATGATTATCCCTTTTGGGTTCACGTGATGTGCTTGTTCATGTACTGGATGAATTGATTCATGTTTGGATGGTCTGTACACATGCTAAATGCTTATTTTCCTGAGGCTTGTTGCTTAAAATGATATATGATGTTTCTGGTGGCTTACTAGATGATTTGATGCTTGGATTGCATCTGATTCAGATGATGTGGTTGTATGGGAAACATGCTTGGTAAAGCCAATGATTTGATAGCTTTCCACTGTTTATTGGATTCATGGTCATGATTATGATAGGATACAGCTACTGTCTTAGTGTTGTTAGCTTGGGAATTAACATGTGGTCTAAGATCATCATGATCTCAAACAGTGAAGTGTAACATAAAAATATCCTAGTTATGATTCATGTGTTAACATGAAAATGATTAGTTAGTATTATCTGAATCTATGATGATTTACTGTCTTTCCTGATACATAATGGATTGTTCTTGTGACACCATCATGTATGGCACACAAGTTTGATTCTAAACCATGGATTTGGTTAGTTTATGTCTAAAACAATCTTGGCTTTGAAACATAAATAGAGATTCTCTTATCTGAATTCCCTATGACCAATGATGTTGGTCTGAGGCTTAGGGATTCAAATCTTATCTAATTGGTTCATATAGATAGTGCTGGAAGTGGTACCAGCTATTCTTTATTGAATCATAGCTTGGAAAAAATGATAGTGAGCTTGATCAATCTATGGATCCCAAAGATTTGTTTCTAAGGTGCTACCCTTCTTTTAGGGATGCGCCTAGAAATAGATCATAGGTATATGTATGATTGAATTGTAGAATATAGTTTGACAACCAGAGGAAGGATGTTGCTCTGAGCTCTGTTGGATTCTGGTACTTTGCTGTTTGCCTTTAGATTTTCAGAAATCCCTATGATGGATTCACCCCACTTGGGTGTCTTCTGAGGGTTTGTTTTGTAAAACAACACATGCCTTTCTCTAAATAAGATGATTAGATCATGTGAAGGTTTTATGAAACTCACCACAAAAGCTGATATTTGTGGAGTAAGTTGGTGATGATCTTGATCTGGTTTTGCTGGACTCCTATGCTTGATCTGGAGCTATCCTGCTCCTCCTAGCTCCTGGGCTTGGCCTTGTTGTCCACCTGATTCATCCCCCTCCTTATGTCACCATCCTGGTGATGTTTGGGTTAATCTGGGTGGTTGGTTTGGCTGTTGTTCTTGGTTTACTGGCTGTTCACCCAGGCTGTGCTGTGGTGTGGTGTGGTGTAGTGTGGTGTAGTGATGCACTGAGGTGCTTCCCCACGGCTGTGCTCTGGTTTTGTTTGATCTGGCTGTGCTTGTGAAGTCGACAGCACACCCTTTGCATGCTTGTGTGTGTGCAACCTGTGTGCCTGCTATGCACATATGGATAGGTTCAGAAAATTTGAACTTAATATTACCAATCTACTTTTACCTTGGCTGGTGAATTGGTCCCTTTTTGGCTGTCATTTGCATTCTGGCTGGGAATTTATGAAAGATGAAATCTTTCATATTGGTGAAACTTGCCCCTCCTTAACATTTCTCAGTGATGAGATTGTCAAGTGCACCTCACTGACATATCTGAGAGAAATATCTACTAACATTAATCTTGTTTTATTTTTGTTTAATCTTTGTTTTGCAGGTTCAAAGATAAATATGAAGATTTAGTTTAGGTTTTAGATATAGGATAGTTAGTAGATGTAATTTTCTTAGTCCTTTGTAATTTTTCTTTTATAGTTCTTGTAATTTTTAGTTTATTCAATTGTAATAAAGATTATATTATTATTAATAAGAATATTCTTATTCTTTATTCTGTTGTAATTTGTTTATGTCTTTATAATATGAAAATGAATTTCATAATTTCTATTGTTTTGAGGTTTAAGTTATACTACCTATATCTTAATTAATTTAAGATTCAAATCTTATATCTAAATCATTTAAATTATTATTCAAACACTTAAGTTTTTAAATTAAAACCCATTTCAAAACACACATACTTCTTTTAAGATCACATCAAAGTTTATAACAATCCTCCTTTAAGTCTAAACCTAATCTTAAAGTAAGAAAGAAACATTGATCACTTAAGGTTTTATTTGGCGAAAACTTTACCCACCTTTTCACAAATAGATGCATGCAATAATACATAATCCTAAATATACCCAGGTTCCTAAATGCTGGGATGTTACAGTTGGCTTGACGTTCGGCTCGTTCATCTTCGCGGTCAGAAACCAACATTTGCAAGATCTGCAACATCGGGTCCGGGGATGGACCGCTTCCTCCACGAGGCATCTGAAGATTGAGATAGATAATGAGAAAAGAGGGAAATTTCTAAGGTTCAAGGATTTTGAAAAGTTTTTAAAGTTTGACTTAGATTTTTCTATCAACTTTGTTTTCATTCATTCATAGCAGACGATACAAACACGCACCACAACAAAGAAAAACAGATGGTTTTAAGAACCATTATGTGAAGCTATGATATAGTGGGACCGAATACAAATCACTAACGCTAGTGCTCAAGTGATACTACTCCTCGGACTCGGTGTCCTCATCATCCTCATCATCATCGATGAAAGCAAAGTCATCCTCATCGGTGAAGAAATCCATGGCCTGATCCTCCAGAAAGTGATCATCATCGCTGAGATAGGAGTAGGGGTCTCCACGAAGGTCTTACCCTGCATTCTCCCTCTCCTCCAACTGCATGTCTCTCTCGTGGATGGTCTCCTCCAAATCCGTGATCCGGTGGCGAAGACGGGCAATGGTGTGCTCCTTCTTGTCGAGCTGACCACGACGAGACTTGCGATCCTTTATTAGCATGGCGAGGGTCTGATCCTTCTTCTTGGCGATGGCGTACTTGTGGTTGGTGTAGGAAACGAGCATTGTCCAACTCCTTTTGACAGTCGTACATCATGAAGCTGAGGTGGTCCAATTGACTCTTCATCTCGGGGTGATATGGGGCTTCCAGTGGCTGTTCCATAACATCACTCCTTGGGTAGAACTCAAAACGGGTACCCTTGATCTGATTGATACTCTGCCCACACAGACGTGCAAGAGCTTCTTGCATAGCCCTGGCAAGTCTATCGAGCCAGTTGTTCTCTCTTAGGTGAACTGAATTCCCTCTGCAGTGGGAGGTAATCTTTCCTAGAAGACTCGCAACAACTAGCCACTTCAAATCTTCTCCTTCCTGATCATTGAGCTGAGATCCGAAGAACTCGGGGTGGGGACGCTCCAGCATCTCCGATAGCTGGTCCAAGTCATGCTCAAAGATGAGGTATCCTCCATTCCGCAACTGATAAAACTTGTTGTACTTCACGTCCATCTATAAGAATATAGGATGAGTAAGTTAGTAGAGTGATCAAGTGTGTCAAATTTTATGTAGTTTGCAAGAATTTTTAAGAACATGAATTTTCATGAAAGAATCCAAGTGATAATAATGGGAATAAGTTTTTGTAAATACTCACTTCCTTTGGTTTTGAAACTAAGTTTTTGATTCAAACGTCCATTCTAACTAGGGTCTCCTATGGTCAGGATGGCTCTGATACCAACTTGTCAACACCCGGATTTTTAATCCTAGATTCCTGTTATACCATACATCGCAATCCTAGGATTACCATTTTTGCGAGACATAACAGATTTGGATATCACAGTACATCATCCATTACAAACCATACATAAAGTCTTACACAAATAAGGATCTCATGATCCAGTTCTTAATACCACTCAAGCAGCGGAATAACGTAATAGTAATGATAGCGTAGGCGAAGCTCCATCTTCAGGGTCACAGGCAATGCTGACGATGGGAGATGATCCTATTTGTCGTAACCTTCCTGCGGTCCGTCATCCGGGTAGTCCTCTTCATAGTATGGCCACGGGAATATCCAGGGACAAAGCCATGACTACTCTTTAAGTACTCGCAAACTAATACTAACAAGTTAAGGGGGGGTTTTGTAGTAGGATACTAGGTTCTAGGGTTGTTTTGCAAAAAGCCAGATTTACCTCTACTAAGTTCAGAAGCAAAGAAAACTAGTTGAAAGTTTTATAACACCTAAGTGGGAACTTTAATTTCATATAACAACTCTGTTGTGGTCAAGTCAAAGTTACAAATCATTTCACAAGTTGTTTTGAAAACATCTGACGATAGAACAGTATGGCCACTCCAACTGTCCATGACCGCAGACGCGGCTATTCGAATAGTTTGACACTCTGCAGAGATTGTACACTTTCACCACAACATTCGATACATCCGTTAGGAACAATCCTGAATTCACCATACTCAGTATGCGGATAATCAATCCTAACCTTTCCATTACACGCCCTAGTATAGGCACCTCTCCTATGATTTTGGCCTCCCAACCATGACCAACGGTCATCTTGGGTAATGCACAGGTGGACAATCTTCACAAGGTAGCCTCAGCTCAGACCTTGGCCGTAGGGGAACCCATACTAAGGTATATAAATTTCCAGTCAAGCCCTGCCCATTTTTTGGGTATTGTGGTTGTACGGTAAAATTTGAATGGTATCGCATCCAAACAACCATCAATTTTATAAAGGGCTAAGGCTCATGCCTCAACATTTTCATCATCAAAATCATCTGGTGTTCGAGAACACATGTCAAAACATTTCAGTAGAATGACCCATCATTCTAAGGTTTTCATAACCATTTTCACCAAGTCTTCCCATCTAAAGTTGATAAAGTTTTATGCTTAGCACTAGCATCTACAAGTGGGGGTAATGACTAAAGAGGGGTAATAAATAATTGGGGATTAGCTAAGTTCAATCTCATGCCTTAGGATGACATCAAGATTATCTAACTTAGGCCAAATTTTATGCTCTTTATGCTACCTTCAGTTATCTTTCTAGAATCTACAAGTCACTATGTAAACTCTAAGAGAAAGATTTGATAAAGACAATAAATTATTAAGCTTGTAAGTAAAACTCGGATTGGGTATCAAGTGGTGTAATCTTGCTAAGTTAATAGCTTGCTCACTCAACTAGTAGTATTAGGCTTGCATAAGTAGGGTATCTTGCAAGTGTTAGCTTGCAAGTTTGCAAGTATTGGCTTGCATAGGTATCAGTATAAGCTTGCTAAGTTGCAAGGGTTAGCTTGCCTTGTGCAGAGGAGTGGTTGAAGTTCTCCTCGGCTTCTTCCTCGTAGTATCCTCCTTCCTCCTTGTATCCTTGGTCGGTACTAGCGTCTATAAATAAATACGAGGTACACAATCACCAAAAAATACTTAACTATTTTTACTCATCACACAAAGGTTCACACTAGGTGATCTACCATCATCACTAACATTACAAGGGTTAAAACACTTGTCTCATTTATTTTATTTAAGAAAAGTAATTTCTACTCATTGAAAAACTACTTAAGATTTAATATTCTCCTACTCAAACATGGCATCATGTTGACACATTGCACCACCACATATTTTAGTACATGGGAATGTGATTTAAAGTGGTGTCACAATTTAATAAGGTTTAACCTTTTTATTTTAATTAAATAAAGTGACTAGAAATGCCTATGTCGCATTCATTTATTACTTGAACATTATCTCTGCATGTAAACCGATATGTTTTTATATATTCTGAAAGGTATGATCAAATGTGATTTTTGAGAATTGGAATAAACTCAAAAGCTTTTATGGTTGAATTTTGAAAAATGTCTGAATGCATAAAAACTTCTGCCTTGTTATTTTTACCATGGTTGATCTACACATCCAAATGGTTTGAATCCAATGGGCTTGGATTAAGCATTTCCGTACCTATCTAAAAAAATTAGTTTCATGCATTTTGGTTCAGTGAATCGAGCTGGGTTGATTTTTGAATCTATGTACAAAACTATGTTTGAAATTAAATGAATAAAACTAAATTTGAATTGTTGGGTCGTGCGGGACGGTTAACTGGGCCGGCCCACTACGCACAGCACACGCGGGCTGGTTAAGTGCCTGTCCCCACTCGTCAGTGAGACGGTGAGGGGCGAAGCGGTACGGGGCAATGTGGACCATGGGATCTAGTTCTAATCGAACTGCTCTGGTTCATCGTCCACGTCGGGCAGCCCCGGCGAGACAGAACCCTAGCGCGGCAGGTTGGGGTCGTGGGAGGCTGACCGGGGAACAGGCGAGGGTCGGCGATGGGGTCGAATGACGAAGTCGACGACGGCGGTTCTCCTGGTACCGTTAGCTTCTCCTGGGGCGGCTCCAATCGACGGCTCCCTTCTTCTCCAGCAGCAGCGGGCTCTGGCCAAATTCCAGTGAGAGAGAGAGCTTGCCTTGCTCCGGGAAGAAGTGGGAAGGATCAGTGAGAGGTGGGGAGTGAGATGGTTTGGAGGAATCGAGATGGGGAGGCTTCCTTTTATAGGCAAGCAAGAGGGGCAGCAAGGCGTGGGCTGAGGTCGTTGGGGGCGACGGTATAGGCGGATATCGGCGTGGCTGAGGCTAGGGGACGGTGCACGGTCTCCTGGTGAAGCTCAACGAAGTGGTGGCGAGGCGTGGGGTGGTGCTGATCGGTCGGAACACGTCGATGCTTTGGGCGGGTCCGCTGGCGATTTTAATGGCCCACAACATGCGTGGTCCATGCGGCGGCGAACGGGCATGTCTGCGAGGTTGCTGGGACGGTGGTGATCACGCACCCACGCGGCGAGGGCGGCGCGCGGTCTGTGGGTGCTAGTCGAGGGTGGCGCATTGGCGTGCTCTCGGCTCGCACGCAGAGAGGTTTGGCATGGTCATGTTGTGTGGTCCAGGGGCTGGTAGTGCTCGGGGCTGGGACAGGGAGTGGCGGTGGACGGTGGAGTGCCTACTAGACAGGCTTGCTAGGCATGGTGCTGCTCCTATCTTGCTGTTGACAATGGGGTGGCAAGGTGAGGCTCGGCATGCTTGCCATTAATGGCATGGTCTGGTTTACAGTGAGCTAGAGGGGTTAAACAAGTTAGATGATCTACCGAGGGTGTAGAGTGAGCTAGATAGGGAACAAGTTAGGCCAAAATTACTGCACACTATAGTGTTTGATGTTTGTTTGATTTGTATCTGCAAGGTGTTTGATGAAATGGCTGCAAGAACTTTGAATTTGAATTTTGGATTCAAACTTGGTGGGTTTGATAGACACATACTAGGGAGTGTCTGGTTAGTTGGATTAGTCAAGGGGCACTGGTTTGGTTGGGTTTTTAAAATGGGTGATCTTCACATATGATAAAGATTCAATTTTGAATTGTGATTTGAATGAGGTTGCCAAATGTTTCTGTAAGATTGAAAGGTGGGCTTTGATTCACTTTTACTTGTTCTAGCAAGGGGTGAAAAGAATTGGGAAAGTTTATGTTTGATATCTTGGACTAGAAACACTCAAAGTGACCTAGTGAGCAAGATTGGCAAAAATGACCATTTGCTTTATTTGATTTTCTCTTGATTTGTTTCTGCATGGAACTGTTTGATGTGATGTTATTTTCCTCTTTAAACCATTTCTTGCTATTTAGTTTAATCACACAAGTTCATTCATGGATTTATCAAATCATCTCATTCACACGTGCATTCATATGATTTTAATTAATAAAAGTTTTTGTTAACCCCTATTTTAGTGATTAGAGTTTGATGATCAATGTTTAATATTTTTGGGATGTTACAAGCCGGTCCCTAATGATGTGCGCAGGGTTCAAGATTATAGATGTCGGGCATCTCTTGTTCCTAGCCATGCTTACCTAACTTTTATGAATGCACCTCCTTCACCTCCATTCAAGAACAAACATGATGCGTATGTCGAATGAAAATCCCAAACTATGTGACTCATGGAATCTACTAGGCAAGTTAGTTGGTCGAGGGGGTTTACAAGCCCCCGTGTGGTTGTACGCTCGTCTTTGTTCAAGAGGCAAGAACATCAGGTCCTAGGGGTCGCAAGTATGGGACTACAAAAACCACAACCCACGTGGCCTCCCATACAAGCCTTAGCATGTTTATCATCCATCTCTGATCACATCACCACATCCTACCATACTAGATTCATTCGTACCTCCGGTGCATCACCTGAATGATCAGCATCAGACCACTAAGCATGGCTAAGCTTGACTGAACTATGGCACTAGCAATGATCATAAGCTAAACCCTAGTTATGCTAGGAGCGATGGATCAAGTAATATAGTTCACAAAGGGGAAACATGCATCAGATAGGATTACTCTATCTACTGATAAAAGACTGTTGAACCGAATGCACATGGCGAGAATGAAATACTTCGTAAACATAGGATTCATATGTATGAGTGGGGCTTCGCTTGCCTTGTCCGTTGTTGGACTGGTACTGCTCTTCAGTGGCGTTGACTTCAGCCTCGGGTTCGGTTCCTATTCGCGAAGAACCAATCACCGGAAAAGAGAAAACAACATTCAACACATGGCATGTGTAATGCTCATACAATATGGATGATATGACAAGTTAAATAGTGTTGAAATGAACAATAGAACATGCTTGGTCATTTTAAATGGGGTACAAGGGGTCCAAACCCTAGAACAGGCCTATCCTCGGAATCACTTGTGGGGTTCAATTGGTTCTTATAATTATACTTTCCATCAAAGTTGGTTAACAATGTATGATTATTGCTTAGTTAGGTAGGTTTCATTTTTCTGATCATTTTGGTATATTATTTTTATTTTTCTGATTTAAAATGAATTAGTTATGAATTTCTCCAATTTTAATTCATTTTAAATCATTTTTGGAATATTTAAAATAATTTCCAACTTGGGCCCACATGTCAGACTTTTAATCATTTCAGAAAACATTTATAGAAAATATTAAAACCGTGACAGACAGGGCCCACCTGTCAGCATTTTCCTATTTATAGAAAATAATTATAGATATTAATAAAATAAAAAGGAAAAAAGGGATTATGACATCAGCATGGCATTGATGTGATCAATGGGGATGCTCCTAGGTCGAGCATGGATCCATCGATCCAGTGCGCGCCTGCACGCGCGGAGGGGCGCGTTGGAGAGAGGGCGTCGTGGGGAGTCATATGGTGGTGGAGCCGCCTGTTCTTGGTCACCGGAGATGGCGGTGCGACGACGGAAAGCGGCGGCGGCGTCAGACTCACACAGGGAAGACATCGGAGGGGAAGAGAGAGGAAGAGGATAGGTGCTTGAGCACAAGAAGCTCACCAGGAGCACGGTGGTGGGGTCGGTGAGGCGAGGCGAGCACGGGCGATGCCAGAATCGATGAAGAACGTGGTGGCTAGAGCTCAGGAAGGTGAGGTCGATGGCGACATTCCTTAGCGCCCGCGGCCGATTCCTTCGGCGGGGACGCTCAGCTCGACGGGGCGCAGCTCCCAGGGGCAACGGCGAGGCACGGGGCGGCCGGAGATGGCAGGGACGAGCGACTAGGGTTTCTGCCAGAGGAAAGGAACGCGAGCGGGAGGTCGGGAGACATAGGGGAAAGAGATAATGCCGAGGCTAGGGCAGCTTGGCTTTCTTATCCTGACCCCGGGGCTCGTCGGACGTCCAACAGAAGGCGGCGGGGATCAACGACGGCGGCGCTGCCACCCAGCTGCTTCCTCTCGGGGAGGAAGACGACGGACAAAAATGACGAAGGGGTACGGGCCCGGTTGGGCCAGGGTGGCTGGCTGGGGAGCGCGTGAGCGACGAGGAGAGAGAGGAAGAAATGGGCTGCGGCCCAGTACAGCTAGGTTTAGCTATTTTTTTCTTATGAAAACCTTTTTCTTTTCTGTTTTTCAATTTCCGTTTGTATTTTCAAATTCAACTCTGTTTTGAATATTTCCAAATTACAGAAACTTTTATAAAATATCTGGAAACACTAAGGGGCCCTTAACACAATTTGGGCTCCATTTATTTTGATAGTTCTCAAAATATGTAAACCATTTGAATGGTATTGAGAGGAAGCAAAATTAGGGTTTTATTTGTGTTTGTTTGTTTAAACCAAAGTGCAAGTATAATGCATGCATGTAATGCTCAAACATGTCTTTATTTAATATTACACAAAAGGGTGGTATGTTACAGCCACAAACTAGTTTGGGGCTTTATTACTATCATGTACTTACGCCATGCTTTAATGCTTTATTTACGATTGCGCGTGGAGCGCCTGTACTGTTTAGGAACAAATGCAGAGTGTTTTCGCAGTATCGACAAGTGTAACGCCCCCGAATCGGGTCTATGCAGATCTCGGCATTTCCTGCCAAAACCAGCATTGAAGCGATTCAAAGACGTCCACCAGACACTTTCGTGTGGGTGGGATTTGAATACAAGTAGTTACATCACAATAGTTTACAATAGAGTCCACAAGAACTTATATATACAACAACGACTCGACGAGTCAAGAATACAAAAGGTACAATACGAAGATACAAATCAAGAAGAAAGCAAGATAGTATCCGAGTACGGACAAGATCCAAATGGTACTAAGAGTCCTAAAGAATAGCCAAGCGGTGTCCAACCCTACCCAGACCAAGCCGGAAGGGTAACCTTGCTAACGTCGTCAGTCACATACCTGTCAAGCCAAAAGGGTGCCGACAAAGGGCAAAGGAAAACATAAAAAGAGCGGTCAGTACTGAGGCCAGTACACGGCAAGACTAGAATTCGGCGGTCCTCGCCTACATAGGTATGGTGGGCTCAGCGGCAGCAAAGCTTGCACTATCTAACTTATAGAGACACACTACAACTTCGTCTATTAGAGCGAGATAAGAGAGCTCTATGCGGTAACAATAATATAACACCAAACATAACCCATCCGAAGATTTCCCCCTCGAAGACCAGTCCAGGAAGTCCTCTTACAGAACACACATGGTGACAAATTTTAGCTAATCAGGTATTTAGTTGATAAGGCTAATTACTAATCATATTATTAGAGGCAAAACATTAGTGGCATTGTCTATGATCATGACACTGTACTCCTGAGACGCCCATAACCGTGGACACACGACTTCTTGAAAACATTTACCCTGCAGGGGTGAACTACTATACCCAAACGCATGCTCAACCCTTCAGGCAACATATAACGCGTGCCTTCCGAATCTCACAACAAGAACTGTCCCATAACTACGCGCATATCCAGAGGCATCACCTACTGTGTATTACCCACACAAGAGATACAGCTGATTCTCCAGGTGGCATAGCGTTTGAGTCTACGACCGGGCGATGATCTGAAGATAACTTATAGAGCTCCATCCCACCTCCGGCACGATATCCCGATTTTATGCAATGCAAGCCATGGCAGTCCACCAAAATCATATCAAAACTCAACCCATGTCTGAGGACATATTATGCGTATGCACCAAATGGAAAACCAATTTTTGTAACCCTCTGGATATACGAATAGCGCCGGTAGTTGAGGGGAGGGGGATCCCAGAGGCCCCCACGTTTGGTTAGCACGATCAACTTAGAACTGGTATCGTAGAAAGAACGGTTCCTAGGTCGGCTCAAGCAGTTCCCAAAGGTGGTCCCTTCCGGGGCCTTATCATTAGGTGAAACCATAACCATAACCAACATCAGTTTAATTATCTTATCACCAACCATATCGGAGTATCATGTTCCACCTGTATGAGAGCGGTACTAAGCATGCCTACGACTCGCAAGGACAAAGCTAGCTAGACAAACAAGGCAATAGGATAACCAAGGAAATATAGTGCAGCAGGTAAATAAGAAGGACAATACTAAAGCATCGATAATAAGGATAGCAATAGATCAATTGGAGGAAGTAAAGACTATAAATGCAAAATAGGTAGAAGGAGGAGAAATGCTTGCTTGAAAACATTGTGGAAGGTTCACCCGAAGATCGGGTCGACACTCGCATCAACTCATCGGCCTAGTCCGCGGAGAAGCAAAACACTATAAGAGGCAATGGATGCAATATTTAATACTAGGGCGGAGGATCTGGCATGATTATGATATGATGCATGGCATCGCAATATGCGGTCCCACTTAGCAATATTAAGCGGAATCGGGATCCTGACATTTATTGTTAGGTTCAAGTTATTTAACTACCCCGCATATTAAATGTTGAATTAACATGGCAAAATATAGCACTGGTTAGCTACACAATTTTAAATGGGATCAATATTAGACTAGATTCGCCCGCATATGGTCTCCATATTTAATTATGAGGTGAATCATCAAAATAGCCCCAAACAAATAAATATGTATGCGAGTATGAATGATTTAATATGCAACAAGTTTAATATGGCAATTTATAAAATAGGGGCTCGGATAGAGATCACACGTTGGGGTTCGAAGATCTTGGGTTTGGCGGGATCGGGTGCGGTCTTCGGCGGGATCGGTCTTCAGAGCGGGGCTTCAGGGTCTCAGCATCCGTCAAGAAGAACACGACGCCAGTGCAGGGTTCGGTATTCAGGATTGGGGTCATGGAAGGTTCTTGAGCGGCACCATGTGCATCCCTTAGAACTATTGGCATCAAACCGGCATTGTCGGCCAAGAGATCATGTTGTCAACCGCACATCCTCTCACTCTACCGGCTACTCACTAACAAACAAAGCCTCAGGATACGAAGCAGCACCAACATACAGGCAAAGGCCAAACACTAGAATACAGAAGGATTCCTCGGGGGTGTCCAGGCACAAGGGAGGCCTTGACTCGTTCAAGCATTACGTCGAACACATGTCTACCAGGAAGCAGCGAGGGGCCGACGATCTCAGGAAGGCGTCAGGGACTAGCGTCGGTCGTTAGCGAGGTGGGGAAGGACGTCTGGCGGTTGAGCACGCATGGGGTAGCAAGCTCGAGGCTGTGGGCGCCCACATTGGGGACGAGGTCGGAGAGGCGATGCACGGGGTGTAGAGGAGATGAAGCAGCAGTGTGGGCTCGACCTCTGGTGGCGGGGCAGGCTAGGTGGAGGCCGTCTCAGGGCAGAGAGGAAGCAGGGAGGAGAGGTGGTGGCGAGGCGCAGCCGACGGCGGGGTCGCGTCCAGGGCGGCACTCGGCCCGACGGGGAGCGGGGAGGGCCGGCTAGTGTAGGAGGGCGGAGGCATGGTGCGAGGAGGGCGCTGAGGCGAGGAATCGCTGGGACAGGGAGCCCCTAGAGGTAAGCGGCAGATGGCGGCGCTTGGGACTCAGGTAGAGGCCGGCGAGGGGCTGGAGGATCGAGGAAGGTAGGGGTAGGTAGCGATTGGGGCAAGCACGGGCTCTCGTGTGCGTGGGTCGCGTTCCAGGTCAGGGTGTGCGTGTAGCGGTTTGTGGCGTGGTCGAGTGTGTGTGTTGTGTGGTGTCTAACGTGACAGGGTAGTGTGTGTGTGTGTGTGCTCGTGCGTTGTGTGCTGCGCGCGCGAGTGCGGGACTGCGTGCGCTGCTGTGTGTGGCGGCAGCAGGAGGAGGGTGTGTGTGTGGCTAGGGTTAGGATTAGGGTTTGGGGAGAAAAATGGGGAATAGATTACTTATCTAGTCCAAAGTAGACTAGATGGGGCTAGTTTTAGGCCAAATCATTAGACGGGCATTTAGCCTAATTTTATTTATAAAATAAGAAAGACTTTCGCTGCGAGAAATATTATTTGTTTTAATTTTAAAATAAGAACGAGAGATGGGTTTAATAAAACCACATGGATATTTAGTAAAACAAAATATGGTTTCATAAAATAATTTTACGGATAAAATATGCATGATGATGTGATGATGATGCACAAAATAAAATTACAATCAATTTCTAATTTTTAATATTTTCCGGGCATTACAACAAGCCCAGTCACACTTTCGGGTTCCCAGTCGTTTACAACCATTGACGCAAACCTCTGGTCCGTCCCGGAGCCGGCCAACTTTGTTGTGGGTATCATAGTAGGGTGGCCCCCATGTGCTTGCTTTGGGTCTGGGAAATGTCATGTCCGAAACCCCGTTGACATACTATTGTGTGTATGATTTGTGATCTTGTACCTACCTGATCTGACAAGGGTGTAGGTGCGTGTGGAAACTTTGGTGCACCCCTGCAGGGTTAAATCTTTTCGAGAAGTCGTGCCCACGGTTATGGACGAGTTGGAGCACAGTTCTCGATCATAGACAACTATAACTAAAGTTTACTGTTATAATTTGACTTGTATCTGATATGACTAGTAAGTTGGATAACCACCATGGAATGAATGGATAAAACTTCCAACCAATCGAGTTTCCTCGGCTTGACTTCCTCGTTTGGTATCGAGGGGGAAATACCAGGATGGGTTTGTTTGGTGTTAGTATCAGATTGGGACCAAATAGGTCTTTCTTATCCCTCTCTGATAGTCGCCAGTTGTATCGAGTCTCTATAGGTTGTTTAGTGCATGCTGCACTGCCGCTTCATTCCACCATACCTATGTAGGCGAGGACCGCCGAATTCTAAGACTCTTCATGTACTGGCCTCGGTACTGACCGCTCTCTTTTTTCCTTGCCCTTTGCCGGCACCCCTTTTGTTTAAGCAGGTTTTCAGATCGACGTCATTAGCAGGGTTACCCTTCCGGCTTGGCCTGGGAGGGTTATGGACGCCATTGGTTATTCTTTAGGGATCTTAGCTCAATTTTCATCTTGTCCGTAGTCGAATGTTGTATCGTTTTCAAGGTGATTTCGATCTTTGTACTGTATATTTGTATTCTTGACTCTTTGAGTCATTTTTGTATATATATGTTCTCTGGGTTCCATCGTGGACTCTGTGTAATGATATTACTTCATTTTCCACCCGCACGCAAGTGCCTGGTGGACACCTTTGAATCGTTTCTATGCGGGTTTGGCGGGAATCACTAAAACTTGCATATGGCCGATCCAAGGTTGTTACAGAGTGGTATCGGAGCTCAGCAGTTGCGATACCCCACTGGTCCAGCCTGTAGGATAACCTATCTAACAGACGTTGTAGATTGTCAAAAATATTTTTGAAAATCGGGTGGATAGATCTGATTAGGTCTGCTTTTACTCCTTACCCGCCGCTATTCTCTTCTTACCTCCACGTGTTTTGAATATGTTCTCTTACCTTTTCTTCGAGTCCAGGAATTCTCGTGGTTGGATTTCTGTCGTACCGTCAGGGTTTCGCTTCCATCCTCTTGTAACGGTGCTTCGACATCCGGTCTTCATGCTATCTGATAGATCTTTTATCTGTTTTATCGTTCAATGGATCAAAAATTCACTAAATTTTTTTATTCTTTATATCTTCCGGTGTTTTTTAACACGACGACTTCATCTGCACCAGAACGGATTAAGAGCCTACATCATTATTTTGTTTCCGAAACTTGATTGTCGAGATCTTCAGTCTGATTTCGAGAGTGGGTTTCCCCTATTCATGTACAGAGTAATGCTTTGGGTGCGCGATGGACTGATCACCATCCGACTACTCTTAGCATTCGCTCTTGTACATTGAATCAAAGTATCAAGCAATTTTACTCCTCCCACGGAAGTTAGAAGTCTCCTTACCTTTGTCCTTTGTTTATCTGGTGTGTTCCCTCGACGAACATGAGCAAAAAACCTTGTTGGTGGTGTCGCTGATTGCAAGATGGAGCAAGAATCTTTGTTAGTGGTGTCATGAGGATCTACACGAAGCGAGACGATTCAGGCATATGAACTTTTCTCCCGTACCACGAGGCGGATCTCGAGGGCCAGATCCATTGTTAGTGGTGTCGAATTGTAGCACCCCATGAAAACCCTAATTATATCAATGCTTGTTATTTCTATTTTGCATCATCATCATGCATACCTTATTTCTAAACTATTTTAGTAATACCCTATATTACTTTCTATTTTACATCTCTTGTTTATATTCAAATTATATCCTTTGATATTTAAATTGTGTAAAGATATTTACCAAAATGAGTTTTAACAAAACAACATAAAACAGAAATATTTTAAATATATAAAAAACACAACCTAGTACTAAACCGGTCAGGACCAACCGGTGGAACCCTAATCTACCAAACCCACCTAGCCCCAAACCCTAGTCCCTAATCCTACCCCGCCGCCGCCGGCAACGCATACACCTGCACGCACGCACCAATGCTGCAACACGCGAACACCACCACGCGCCCACTCACGCACACAAACCCACCCAGCACCCTAGCCCCACCTCGGCCCCACCCTGGTCGCGTCCTGTGACACTGCACAACCGTGCCCCTGCACGGGAACCTCGTCCCCGACCTTCCTCCTTCCTCGCGAAGCCCAAATCTCGTCGCCTCCCTTTATGCTCCTGGCCATCTTCGTCGCCACAGGCGCCCTCAGCCGCCTCCCGTGAGCCTCCCCTGGCACCGCTTACACCTCTCCTCGTGCGTGAGCAGCCGCCGCTGCCCTCTGCTCTCATCTACGCCCGACCCGGTCCACCATCGCGGCCTACCGGCCGACAGAGCTCCTCCCGGCGAGCCCCACACGTCTAGGCGCCGCCCGTCTTCCTCCTCAAAATCCATCGCCGCCTTGAGCCCTCTTTCTGTGAGCTGTCCCCAGCACCTCCGGCCTCCTCCACGTCTCTCTGTGAGCCTCGCCACCTCACCTTCCTCCCTCAACCTCTGCCTCCGCCGTGGCCGCCCTCCTCAGATTTGTCCCCAGGCCGTGTCGCCCCCGCCTCAGCACCGTTGGTCTCTGCCCGACGCCTCCCCAGAGACCGGCCCGCCGCCGTACGTCAGTACTACCCTGGTCCAGTTTCCTTTTGTCGTGTCGTGCACGTCTCTGTGAGGTCCAGTGCGCAGCCTTCTCCGTCTTTGGCCATCACAGGACCGGGTGGTAGCGGTTGCTGTTGGAGATATGCCCAAGAGGCAATAATAAAGTGGCTATTATCATATCTTCATGCTTATGTTAAATGTTTACATACCATGCTATAATTGTATTAACCGGAAACATTAATACTTGTGTGATTTGTAAACATAAAAGAGTCCCTAGTAAAGCCTCTTGTTAAACTAGCTTGTTGGTTAATATATGATCATGGTTTCCTGATCATGAACATAGAGATGCTATTAACAACAGGGTCATATCATTAGGAGAGTGATGTGATGGACATACTCCTATAGTTAAGCGTAGCATAAAGATCAAGTCATTTAATATAGTTCATTTGCTATAAGCTTTCTGATACATAGTAACCTAATTCCTTCGACCATGAGATCATGTTAATCACCATCACCGGAAGGATGCTTTGATGACATCAAGCACCACACCGTAACTGGGTGGCTATAAAGGTGGCATTGAGTGTTCGGAAAGTATGGGTTGAGGCACATGTATCAAGAGTGGGATGTGTCCATCCATATGACGGATAGATATACTCTAGGCCCTCTCGGTGGAATCTCATCCAATTAGCTTGCAAGCATGTGACTGTATCACAAGGGATCACATATCACGGGAACAAGAAAAGAGTACTCATCGGTAACGAGGTTGAACTAGGCATGCATTGATACCGACGATCAAAACCTTGGATAAGTAAACTATCGTGAGACAAAGGGAAATTGGTATCGTATGTAAGCGGTTGATTCGATCACAAAGTAATCGTAGAAATATGTGGGAGCCATATGGATTTCTAGATTCCTCTATTGGTTATTGATCGGAGAAGTGTCTCGATCATGTCCGCATAATTCACGAACCGTAGGGAGACACACTTAAGGATTCGACGTTGTTGAGTAGTTATGGAATGATGAGTAAGAGACCGAATGTTGTTCGGAGTCTCGGATGGGATCCGGGATATCACGAGGAGATCCGGAATGGTCCGGAGAATAAGATTCATATAAGGAAAGTCCTGTTTCGGAGTTCGGGAATGATTCCGATGTTTTCACCAGGAATGTTCTAGAAGGGCCCGGAAGGTCCGGCACTCTAGAGGGGAAGGGTACATGAATGTGTCATGACAATATGGAATGGTTGCATCATGTACTAGGTCACTTGGCTAGGCAAAATAAAGGGAGAAATCAAATCCTAGTTTGAAAGTCAAACGCCAATTTTAAAAGTCAAACGACAAGTTTGCTTGGTGGAGGGAGAGTAGGAAACCTACTTGGGGAGGAAGTCTTCTCCCTCCACCCGCCGGCCAAGGAGGAGGAGTTGGAGGAGGACTCCCTCCTCCCAAGCCGCACCCTCCCACCTATATAAGGATGGGTAGGGCTACCCCTCTCCCTCACACACCCAAACCCTAGCCTCCAAGTCGCCAGCCACCTCCAAGCCGCCGCCTAGGGCCCCCTCTAACTCGGCGAGTTAGGGTATCCCTAAACCCTAGCCGCCGGCCAAGCCCTCCCCTTGGTGCCCTCTAAACCCTAGATCACCAAGGCCTCTATCATACTCCACCATACTCGCTTCGGCTTAAGGCGAAGCCCTGCGAGATCTCCCCTCTACTTCCGACACCACGCCGTCGTGCTGCCGGAATCACGAGGAGAATGCTACAACCTCCGCTTCCTGCTGGAACAAGGGAGAGGAAGGTCTTCATCGAGTACCGAACGTGTGATCGACTATGGAAGCGCTGCCGGGACACAGCGCCGGAAGGATCGTCTACGCGATCTTGAGATCGGCAAGTGTACGACTACATCACCCACGAGAATCTGCTCTCGTTAACCGCTTTGGAATCTTCACGCTTGACATGCAACTTGTATTGCATAAGTGGCTTTGCGGGTGCCTGTTTCTCCCAACATAGTTAAGATTCAATTTACAACGGGTGATTGACAATACTAGTATCAATGTTGTGGTTCTTGTTCGTAAGTTAGAATGACACTTATTGAAAGCCCCAAACCACGTAAAACATGCAATGAAAATTAGAGGCGTCTAACTTTGTTTTGCAGGGGTGTGCTGTGATGTGATATGGCCATGATTGTGATTATATATGATGTATGCAATGTTCCTTATTGTAAGTTGGCAACCGGCAGGAGCCATATGGTTGTCTTTTAAATTCCGTTAAGACCCGCGTGTCTATTATTCAAAGTAGTTGTAATAGTTGATGCTGGTGGATGACAACCATGAAGCGGTGCCATTGACCTTGACGCCATGCTGGTGATGATGGAGATCATGTTCGTTCTTGAAGATGGAGACCGGAAGCACAAGAAGAAAGGCCATATCATATCACATATTATGAATTGCATGTGATGTTAATCCTTTTATGCATATTGTATTGCTTAGTTCACGACGGTAGCATTATAAGATGATCCCTCAAGCACACAATTTCAAGTTTTAAAGTGTTCATCCTAAGTAAGCACCGTTGCTAAAGCTCGTTGTTTCGAAGCACCACGTGATGATCGGGTGTGTTAGATTCTGCGAGTGTATACAACGTGAGCAAGCCAGATTTGCTCATGCGGAAGCTAAGGTTTGATCATGACGAGCCTAGCATGTACAGACATGGTCTCAGAACACGGATCACCAAAAGGTAAAGCATGAGTCATATAGTAGATATGATGAACATGTTGATTGTTCGCCATTGAAGGTACATCAACTCTCGTGTTGATCGGTTTTGATGTGGTGGATTTGGTTCGTGTGATCACTAAAACAATGTGAGGGATATTGTTTTGAGTGGGAGTTCAACGGCAATATGATTAAAAGTTGAACACTGTTTATCATAAATTAAATCAAAGTAAATTTGCATAGTTGTTGTAGTCATTGGCATCCATTTACCACCCTGCACTTAGTTATAATTGAGATGATAGAACGATAGGATTCTGGTTAGTTACTTTACGAACTGGTATCGTATTGTTTTGAAGTGTTAATCTAAAGTTTAAAAGTCCTATTGCAAACTTTTAGTAAGTTCTAGTTACTCCATGAAGTTTAATAATTGGTATTAAATCAAGAGTGACAATTCCAAGTGTTAGTGTATGAGTATCATGTTTGTCTCCATGATTCTTGATATTCAAAGGATTGTCTTAATATCAAGGTTATCTAGGATCTAAAAGAGTTGTTTCAGAAACCATGATGTGTGAAAGATATTGTGATATCTGAAACGAAGTTTTGGTTGCAACATGACAGAGTATAATATAGCAAAAGTCATGTTCTCATATTTGATGAGAATTTACAAAAGGTTGGAGACACTAGTTGTCCTAATCCTCCAAAAGGTTTTGGAGAGCAACATTATACTCGCGATTCACCGTTATAAGCTAAAAGTAGCTTGATCATGGATAATTCCATGATAAGGGTGAATATTTGATGTAGGTAAAATGTTTACTACACCAAGAGATTACTAAGGAAAGGAATTTGAAAGAACACCAAACATTTGATGATGGTGATCTACTTCAAAGTGCAAGTCCAAAGACATTGGTATTTTACTATACATGCTTTGGACTATGTGTCATGTATATGGCTCCACTATTGATGTTGATAGATTCTTTCAAATAGAAAAGGAAATACCGAAAGATAATCTCATAAATATATGGCAGAAAAGAAAAGACCAGAATTGTTCAAGCTTAAGTATATAGATGATATACATGTTATGGCTATATTCTTTGCTTATTAAAAAATGTGGTTCTTAAGAATTTGATACTGAATTTGTTGGTGTGAATCGTCATACGAAACAACACAATTCATGAACTACAATGGCCTAAGTAACTAGCAAAAGAATATGTGATGATGTTCATCGAGAACAAATAAAGGGTTATTGTGCTGCTCGTTAAACATCAAAGCTTGCCTTCAAGATTTGTTTTATCAGGTATTATGAGAACAAAAGGATTGTTCAAATAATTGCCGTACTCCATAAAATATGGATGATTTACAAATCTCGTTGGAGAAATCACATCCATAAAACTAGTGCTAAAAATGTTGAAAGACAAATTGATTGAAAGATCAATTAGGAAGTGACATTGACATTTAAATTATATTGGAAAGAAAACATGAAGAAACTCCATGTGGATGGAATTTTGGAGTCTTTTGATTTTGATTGAATGACGCTTGTGAAACTTTCCTAGAGATAATTAAAACTTCGTTCATAGGCCAAAAGGGAACAAATGACTAGCTTATTGGAACTTGTACATATTGTTGTATGAAGTCCATTATGTGTAGTCAATAGCGATGGATTTCAATTTCATATGCTTTCTCCAAAATTTTGAGTGAATATATGAATATTTACTTAATAAGGATGAAGTATGAAACATTTGAAAGGTTCAAAGACTTTCAAGATGAAGTGCAAAATCATTGTAACAAGAATATAAATAGTTTATTATAAGATCATAAAGGAAGATATTTGAGTTACAAGTTTAGCATAATACCTAAGATTTAAGGAATCGTTCCGTGGATTTGCATTTCCCGAAACACCATAAGAGTATGGAGCGTTCGAGATATGTAATTAAACCTTGTTTGACATGGTAAGATCAAAGGTGTAATTCATAAAACTGCCATTATATTTTAATGATTAAAAGCTTTAGAGACTACCATTTTTCCACTGAAAAGAGCTCCATCATAATCTGTTGAAATGACACCATATAAAGTTATGGTTTGGGATTAAACCCAAGTTGTCCTTTCTTAAACATTGGTATGCTATGCATAAGAAAGATGTTTGCAACCAAAGTCGGATGAACCTGTCTTTGTATGTTATTTCGAATAACTGTTAAGTTTTCCTCCATAACACCGGAGACAAAAGTGTTTGTCGCTTAGAACGTTAAGTTTCTTTGAGAAGGAATTTTTCGTGAAAAGATAAGTGGGAGGACAATAGAACTTTGATAAGGTTAAAAGAACCGTAACTATGTGTGCAAAGTTGCGCAGCGCCGAAAAGTGTTCCGGAGGCAGCAACAATGCTCATGGCTCACGTGCCTCAAAGTTTGTGGTCACGGATATCTAAGTTCCTATTGAAACAAGTAGGTCGGGTAAACAATCAAATACCAAGATTTGAGGGTTGAATCATTATTTGAGAATAATGAACGGACGACATGCAAAGACGCGATGATGGGCCCTGACTCCGTAAAATGGCTTGAAGCCATAAAATCCGTGATAGTTCCATACACGAGAAATCAAGCTTCGAACTTGAAAGACCCTCTAGAAAGGTGTGCGACCTTACAGTCGTTTTTGGATCTATAAAGAAATAGACATGGATGTTTTCACATCTATGAAATAGTCGACATGTTGGGAAAGAGTTCACAACAATGTTCAAAGGTTGATTATGACACGATTTGATCTTTCATAGCGATATTTAGTCTAGACGGATTAATGTAGCAAACACTACATATAATTTGTTATGTGGTAGTTGAATAAACAAAACAAGTTCTTCTAATAGAATTGTTACCTAGGACGTGTGCATAACACGGTCCAAAGGGTTTTGTTATTTCAAAGGATGCTAAAAGCATATGCAAACTTCAATGGTTGAAGTTAGCATAGCGGAGTTGGAATCTTCACTATGCTGAAACTGTTAAAAGAGTTTAATTTCATCGGAGACAATGAAGATGCTTGCATTTGCAAGAAATTAAGTGGGAGCGCTAAGACATGTTTCTAATACATTATGTGGAAGACATATTGTTGATTGGAAATGATGTATCTTTTATTAACACATATTAAGAATTTCATCCCGATGAAAGACTTAGGAAAAACCCAAATATTTGGCATCAATAGACGCTAATATGGTTGTGCCGAAAGTACATAGATGATGTATTGAATGAGTTCAATATAGAAACTACAAGAAAGGTTCTTGTCGCACAGAAAGGATTGAATGAGTTCAATATTGATGATATATTCAAGTGTATTGACACTTGGTAAGTGAAACAAAGATTCAAGTATAGATTGATACTTGATGTATGAAATCATAAAGAGTATTTATATCAATCATATTGTGATATGTACAAATCCAGATATGTCCTATGCTCTAAATGTTATGAGCATATACCATAATGATTCATAAGATAATCATTGGACGATAGTAAGGATATTCTTATGATCTTTTGGAAGAACTAATAGTATATTATTTTGTAGAAGTGGCAAATAGATGGTTAGGTCATTGTAAAAGTACTACATTGATACTAGTTTTGTCACAAAGTACAAATTAAGTTTATCTCAATCTAAACTAAGGGTGGCACAATATAATGGAAAGTAAGTTCCATAATGGATTTGGATGAGTTCCAAAGTTAAGACATTGTGACAGATACTACAAACAAAGGCTAAGTATATGACTGCTATTATAGAAGCTAAAGATGGCATTTGTGTCAAGTAGTTTGTTATCAAACTAGGTGTAGTTCATAGCGGGATAATACTATGAAGATATATTGTACGACAATATTATCAACATGTTTTAACCCCAAAGAACTAAAGGTCTCACCAAAGGACCAAATTTATACAAAGCCATCTCATTAGAGAATGAGTGATGCATAGAGACGCAAAGACATGCAATTACACACGGACCTGTAAGTGTCAGATCCGGAGATAAGTTAACCACTAGCAATCGTGTACATACGACACCAGAAAGCCATAGGTGTTGAATACACAAAGGTTTGAAACTAGATTATTGACTCTAGTGCAAGTGGGAGACTGTTGGAGATATGCCCAAGAGGCAATAATAAAGTGGTTATTATCATATCTTCATGCTTATGATAAATGTTTACATACCATGCTATAATTGTATTAACCGGAAACATTAATACTTGTGTGATTTGTAAACATAAAAGAGTCCCTAGTAAAGCCTCTTGTTAAACTAGCTTGTTGGTTAATATATGATCATGGTTTCCTGATCATGAACATAGAGATGTTATTAACAACATGGTCATATCATTAGGAGAGTGATGTGATGGACAAACTCCTATAGTTAAGAGTAGCATAAAGATCAAGTCATTAATATAGTTCATTTGCTATAAGCTTTCGGATATATAGTAACATAATTCCTTCGACCATGAGATCATGTTAATCACCATCACTGGAAGGATGCTTTGATGACATCAAACACCACACCGTAACTGGGTGGCTATAAAGGTGGCATTGAGTGTTCGGAAAGTATGGGTTGAGGCACATGGATCAAGAGTGGGATTTGTCCATCCATATGACAGATAG
This sequence comes from Avena sativa, assembly GCA_916181665.1. Taxonomy (NCBI): domain Eukaryota; kingdom Viridiplantae; phylum Streptophyta; class Magnoliopsida; order Poales; family Poaceae; genus Avena; species Avena sativa. The sequence goes on along the minus strand of OV702282.1, from coordinate 20,030,509 downwards.
ATATACTCTGGGCCCTCTCGGTGGAATGTCATCCAATTAGCTTGCAAGCATGTGACTGGCTCACAAGGGATCACATATCACGGGAACGAGAAAAGAGTACTTATCGGTAACGAGGTTGAACTAGGTATGCAGAGATACCGACGATAAAAACCTTGTATAAGTAAACTATCGTGAGACAAAGCGAAATTGGTATTTGTAACATCCCAAAAATACTAAACTTGGATCATCAAACTCTAAGCATCAAAATTAGGGTTAACAAAAACTTTTCTAAATAAAATTATGAAAGCATGCATGGTGTATGCATTTCATTTGGAATTCTTTTGAACCAACTTGTTTGTGTGTTCCTTTTCTTGTAAATGGATGCTTAGGTGAAATAAACATCATCTAAAACATTTCCACACTTTTCCCAAAGACAAGTAAATAAAAACAAATAAAATAAAGGAATGGTCATTTTGACCAATTTAACTCCCATGCCTACTTTGGCTGTCTCAAACTTTCAGAACCTAACAGAAACTTTTCTGGATCTTTGCACCCCTTGATTGTACTCATAATAAAGTATCAAGGCCCAATTTGTGATCATCCAGAAACTTTCAAATGCATAGTTTAAATGGAAATTCAAAATTGAATCTTTATCATATGGGAAGATCCCACTTTTTCAAAAACCACTCAAACAAGCTCAACTTTCAAAACCCAAGCATCTGCAGACTCACCAGCACCAATCTAGCACACCCACCAAAAATCTTTTCAAAATTCAAAACTTGAATTCATGCGGCCATTTCATCAAACACTTGGCAGACACAAATGAAAAAAATCAAAACACTATAGTGTGCAGTGTTTTGAGCCTAACTGGTTCCCTACCTAGCTCACAACCAGCTCAGTAGATCATCTAGCAAGATTAACCAAGCACTAGCACCACTGTGAGCTTGCCAAAATCAACAATGGTGAACAGCCGAGTGCATCCTTGCCACCCCAGTGTAGACATCAAGCTAGGAAGGAAACAAGCCATGCCAACCTTGTCTGGGCGATCACCCATGCCTCACCGCCCCCTCTCGACCAGTCCTGCCTCAAAGACACCGACCAGAGCACCCAGGAACGCCGCGCCCGTTCCTCTGCCAACTGTGCCGAGCATGCGCCAGAGAGCCACGCTCGACCAAAGACCACAGACCGCGCGTCGCCCTCGCCGCGTGCAGACACGATCGCCACCGACCCAGGAGACCACTAGACATCCCCGTTCGCCGCCCCATGCCGCACAGCCACCGCTCGCCGTCGAAGACGCCGCCTCTGTCGCATAGAGCGTCGCGTGTTCCAGACCAAACCGCACTGCCCCACGTCTCGCCACCGTATCGTTGACCATCGCCAGGGAACACCGCACCGTCCCCTACCTTCGCCCATGCCAATAGCCGTCTGTACCATCGCCCCCGACGAGCTCACCGTGCGCCCCTTCGGTCCCCTCGCTCGACTATAAATAGAGGCCACCCCCGTTCGAATTCTTCACACCATTCTACTCCCCTCTCCTCACTGATCGTGCCACACCGTTCCCGGAGCAAGGCGAGCAACACCTCGTCGGAATTTCACCGGAGCCCACCGCCTCTGGAGAAGAAGGGAGCCAGCGATTGGAGCCGCCCCAGGAGGAGCCACCGGTACCAGGAGATTCGCCGTCGTCGACTTCGTCGTTCGCCCGCCTCGCCGACCCTCGCCTGCACCCCGGTGAGCCCCCAGCAACCGCCACTGGCCGCCCTAGGTTTCTGTCTCGCCGGCGTTGCCCAACGTCGATGATGACTCTGAGCCGTTGGATTAGAACTAGATCGAACGCCCCACATCGCCCCATACCGCTTCGCACCCCACGTGTCACATCCCAAGATTTTCCAAATCTTGTTATGTAAAAAATAAATGGATAAAATAAAACTTTGTTTGATTTTCAAGGCCAGAAGAAACTTTTTGAATTTAAATGGAACTTCAAATCTATTTGGATTAAATAAAATCCTAAAGGGATTCATAAATATAAACATTTATTAAAGGAAATTAAAATGTTTTGGAATTACTATTTTTGGATTCTTTTAATAACAGATTTGGTTTTCAAAAGAAAAGGTGGATTTATAAATAAAGATTATTTTATAAAGCCAAAATAAACCTTGGCCAAGCTTTGGGAATTAAAACATTTTATTTTAAATAAAATTAGCAAAGGTTTATTTAAATAATTTAATAAGGATTTAATATCCAACTTTATTTAATAGAAGGTTTTACCAATTTAATTGAAACATCAAAATTTATTAAAATTATTTAAAATAAGTTTTATAAATATTTGATATTCACAAATAAAACCTACTAGAGAGTTTTGGCTTTATTTTAGATTTCAAAATAAATATCTCAATAAAGAAAATCCTATTTGATTTAATAATGAAAGTCTATTTTATTTAATTATTAATGGACCCAAAAATAAAAGGTTATTTTGTTTTAAACAAGTTTCCCAAATATTCTTTATTTCCAAATAAAACCTACTGATTTTGTTTTGAAAGTATTTGGATTTCAAGTGAATATTTTATTAAATAAATCAAACCATATTAAATAAATAAAGGTCCATTTTATTTAATTAATGAATGGATCTTAAAATGAATAAAAAATATTATTTTATTTTGGAATTTAGGTTTATGCTGATAAACAGAACCAAGTTCAAAATTGTGAAGTGTGGTGTTTGTTTGAGTTGATTTGGTTGAATAAATCATTTGTTTGAATTTCAAATCAGTAAATTGAAAATAGAAAAGGAAAAAGTTTCAGACAGAAAAGAAAAAATAGAGCAGCCCACCATCTGGCCCAACTGCCCTAGCCCAACAGCCCACCTAGCCCACCTCCTCTTATTCCCCGAACCGTTTTCCTTCACCACTGAAACAGCCCGCAAAGTCACTGACTTGTGGACCCTCCTCCCTCACTCCTTTTCTCGCTGACACTAGGCCCCACCGCCACGTTCCCCTTCTTACCCACCCGCAGACGACGTCCACCCCTCGCCGGCCGTTGTAGGCGGAATAACTCCGGCGTAATACGTCTTAATCACGCAATGAAGCTGCCCCTTGACCACGCAGGATAAATCGTCTGCCTCCCCTCTTCCGTTTCCCCCAGACACCCCTCCTCGACACGCCCCCAGGCCGCTCTAATTTCTCTCCGAGCACCCTCTGTTCCGACGAAGTCCGGCGCTGATTCCGGCGACACGACACTGCCCCGAGCCTCCCTGAGCACGCTGACAACTTCCCCACTCCCAGACGCACCTCCCAGCACTTTTAGTTCGACCGTGGACGCCCTGGAGCATCGACTACGACAAGCTCCCGACGCCGCCGTGTTTGTCTTCTTCTCTGACGACGCCCACAGGTTGTATCCGACCGCCCCTCCTCTTATCTTTCATGCACGCGTCACTGCCTCAAACTTGCGCAGCTAACCTTGCCTTATGCTTGCCTTGGCGTGATCTGTAGCGTCGTCCTCGACCTCGATCGCGCGCGTCCGTCGCCAGAACCAACTCCGGCGAAGAATCCTGCCCGTCCCCGTGCGCCCCTCCACCAACCAAGAGCACGTTGAGTATCAGCGCTGCATTGCGAACCTGGTGAGAATCCTCCCCCTCTTCCTCGCGTCCTATTTCGCCAGCGCCGCCGCCGACTGACCTCGCCGCCGCCAGCGACCGTCGCTGCGTCGCCCAAGTTTGGTCAATGCGATGACAGCCGTCCGATCTAGATTGAGCGAGCAGGATTAAACCACTTAACCGCGAAGGGGTATGCGTTCTGGATCGCATGATTCGATTAGATCCTACGGTCTGCAGCGTGATCCACACCGAATCGGTACCAGCCAGTCGTAGTGCGCCACGTGGCCAGTTTTGGTTTAAAAACAGATTTGAAAACAGAATTATTTGTGATTTTCAAACCCCTGTAACATTCAAACCACACGTCCAAAAATTACAAACTTTATATCAATGGATTCAGGAGAGCAAGCCCTAGTCAACCATGCCCTTGGTTTAGTAAATAGTATCTGTTAACTTGCTTGTTTTTGCAGAATCAAATGTGTTCTTGTTTAGAGTATAAAAATTGTTTAAAAATGATTTTTGGATTAAACCCTTTGCAAAATGGTTTGTTGTGACCTTACTGACCCTAGGAACCAACCCATGGTTTTGAAAATGGATTTGGAAAAGATTAGGATGGAATATTAGATTTGGTCCATTTCTAGCCAAGTGAAAATAATGGAATTGTTATGGAAAAGATTTTGGAACAAAAACTTTGGGAAAATATTGAGATTCAAAGCTACTGACCCCAAAACACCAAGTCCTAAGAGTTAGAAACTTTTGGTGAAGATTTAAAGGTTTTAGACTTGATATAACTAAATTTCCACCACATAAAATGATGAATGGATTTAAAAATGGTTTTGGACAAAACCCTCTTGCTAATGACTTTGCCACTTTGGTAAATGACCAATTTGGATCTTACAAAGTTTAGAAACCCAATAGAGGCCCTCTTTGCAAAATAAAACTATCTTGTGCATGCTCCCATGCATGACTTAGATCCCATTGTTTTGTGTGTGCTAAATTGTTTGATTGATTTATTGGTTTGGAATGCTAGTTGATTTTGTGTCTACTTGATTGACTTGTAGTGAAGTTAGAAAGTGTGAGACTAGCAAGATCAAGGAGTGAACCACCATTCCCTACCAAAAAGGCAAGTGATGCTTCATACTTTTGTCCCATTACTTTCACTATGCACTAGTGATTTTCTCTAAGTAAAACTTGCATGGATTTTGCTAAGTATAAACCTTGCTATAGGAAAACTAGTAGATGAAACCTTAGAAGGAAATCTTCCTAAGTTAAGAATCCTATTACTATCAAGCTTACCCTAGCTAATAGAAAACATGGGTGGAAAATATATTCACACTATGGAAAAATCTCTAATTCTGAGGACTTATGTTTTTGTGTAATAAAACAACTAAGTTAATGAATCACCTGGGTGGAATGGGCTTGCTTGGTGGTTTTTGGTTGAGTGGTTACACAAGGCCAGGGGACTGGTGAACCTTGTGTATCTCACTTGTGGTATGCCACCCAGGAACAAAGAGATTTGAGATGTCAAATGTTGAAAAGCTTCAAGTGCAGCCACTTGGCAATATGGGCTCTGCCTGGATCATATAGGTTGCAATAACTTAGCCAAATGGATAGTTGGTGGTAGGGGAATGATAGGTTGGAACGCGTCCATTCTGGTCTAAGGGAAGGCTTCTGAAAGATCTTGTCTTGGTGAAACCAAGTCTTGTGGGGAAAGTGCACCACCTCTGCAGAGTGTAAAATCTAAGTACTTAGCCATGTCCCTGGTAAAGGACAATTTGAGCATCAAGACATGGAAGCTATCAAGAATCTCATCATTCAAATTTCTAAGTTAAAACTTGTGGTTTGAACAAGGGTTGTTTGAAATCTTCAATTTTTGATTGAGAGATGCCTTGTAAAGGATCTTCAATCTTTGATTGAGAAAAATGATTTTGTCAAAGCAAAAACTTAGTATTTTCAAATGTTAAGGAAAATCTATTTTGAGCAATGCAAGCCTCAAACTCCACTTAGCCAAATGCATATAGATGATAGACTCCACTATACCACCATAGTATCACTTGCCAATACAATTCAAATGTATTGACCCTTTGTGGCTGTAACTTGTAATGTTGCAGGTTTGATTGATTTTAGTGAAGATTGTTTGATTAGGATTACAAAGTCTACAACCAACATCTTCCTGTGGCATTTTGAAGATGAAGGACCCATGCTTATAATTATTCCGCTGCAATGTAATGTAATAGCCAAATGAGCTATGTAAGATGTAATAAAACTATGTTATTCCTGGTTATAAAGTTATATTATGACCTTTGTTTCTTGATATTACATCTTAACTGTGGATGCTAGCTATTGATCCAGGGACTAGCATGGTAAAACACAGGGATGTCTACCTTATTAAAAGTTGGCAACCTTACACCCCGTCTCACTGATGAGTGGGGATAACCACTTAAGCAGCCCGCGAAAGCGCTACGCTTAGCAGGCCGGCCCATTAACTTTTCCCGCGCAGCCCAGTTATTTGAATTAAACCTTTTCCATTTTATTTCAAACACACTTTTGTACCCAACTTCAAAAATCCACCCAGATCGATTCAGTGCACCAAATTGAATGAAACCAATTTTTTTGGAAAGTTCTAGGAATGCTAAATCCAAGCCCGTTGGATTCAAGTCATTTGGATCTATATATCACCCATGGTAAAAATAACAAGGCAGAAGCTTTTCTACATTCAAACATTTTTCAAATTTAAACCATAAAATCTTTTGAGTTGATTCCAACTCTCAAAAATCACATTTAACCATACCTTTCAGAATATATAAAAACATATAGGTTTACTTACAGAAATAATGTTCAAGAAATAAAAGAATGCTACATAGGCATTTCTAACCACTTTATTTAATTTAAATAAAAGGGTAAAACCTTATTAAATTGTGACACCACTTTAAATCATATTCCCATGGACTAAAATATGTGGTGATGACATGTTTCAACATGATCCCATGTTTGGTTTGGAGAATATTAAATCTTAAGTAGTTTTTCAATGAGTAGAAATTACTTTTCTAAAAATAAAAGGAATTAAACCAAGCCTTAATATTGTAATGTTAGAGATGATGTTAGATCATCTATAGGACCCTTGTGTGTAATGATTGCAAGTAGTTAAGTATTGTTTGGTGATTGTGTACCTCGTATTTATTTCATAGACGATAGTACCGACCAAGGATACGAGGAGGAAGGAGTATTCTACGAAGAAGAAGCCGAGGAGAACTTCAACCACTGCTCTGCACAAGGCAAGCCTAATAATACTAGTTGATGTGCAAGCCCATACTTGAAAGCTATTAACTTAGCAAGCTGATACTATACCTATGCAAGCAGATACTTGCTTGTTACCATGCCAATTATATGCCTTAAGCATATATGATCATCTCCACCTGATAAACCAATCCTAGTTTTACTTGCAAGCTTCTTACTTTATTTCTTTATCAAAGCTAGTACTTAGAGCTTACTTAAGTGAATTGTAGATTCTAGAGGGATACTTGAAGGTTGCATAAAGAGCATAAAATTTGGCCTAAGCTAGATAATCTTGATGTCATCCTAAGGCATGAGATTTAACTTAGTTAAAACTCCACTAGTTTACCACCCCTCATTAATGCTTACCCCCACCTGTAGATGCTAGTGCTAAGCATAAAACTTGATCAACTTTAGATGGGAATACATGGTGGAAAAATGGTTACGAAAACCTTGGAATGATGGATCATTCTATTGAAATGTTTTGGACATGTGTTTCCGAACACTTGATGATTTTGGTGATGAAAATGTTGAGGCATGAGCCTTAGCCCTTTATAAAACTGATGGTTGTCTGGATGCGATACCATTCCAATTTATCATACAACCACAATAACCGAAGATTGGGTAGGGATTGACTGGAAGCTTGTATACCTTAGTATTAGTTCCCTCACGACCAAGGTCTGAGATGAGGCTACCTTGTGAAGATTGTCCACCTGTGCAGTACCCAAGATGACAGTTGGTCATGGTTGGGAGGCCAAACTCATAGGAGAGGTGCTTATACTAGGGCGTGTAATTGAAAGGTTAGGATTGATTATCCGCATACTGAGTATGGTGAATTCAGGATTTGTTCCTGACGGATGTATCGAATGTTTTGGTGAAAGTGTACAATCTCTACAGAGTGTCAAACTATTCGAATAGCCGCGTTCGCGGTTATGGACAGTTGGAGTGGCCATACTGTTCCCCCGTTAGACTTTTCAAAATGACTTGTGAAACAAAGTGAGACTTTGACTTGACCACAACAGGGTTGTGATATGAAATACAAGTTCCCATTTAGGTGTTATAAAACTTCAACTAGCTTTCGTTGCTTCTAAACTTAGTAGAGATAAATCTGGCTTTTGCAAAACAACCCTAGAGCCTAGTGTCCTATTATCAAAAACCCCTTTCATTTTTTAGTATTAGTTTGCGAGTACTTAAAGAGTACTCATGGCTTTGTCTCTGGCTATTTCCATGGCCAGACTATGAAGAGGAGTACCTGGAGGATGGACCCCAGGAAGGTTACGACAACTAGGATCATCTCCCATCGTCAGCATTGCCTGTGACCCCGAAGATGGAGCTTCGCCCACGCTACCGTTATTATTACGTATTCCTCTGCTTGATGTTGTATTAAGAACTGGATCATGAGATCCCTATTTGTGCAATAACTTATGTACGGTTGTAATGGATGATGTACTATGGTATCCAATTCTGTTATGTCTCGTAAAAATGGTAATCCTGGGATTGCGATGTATGGCATAACAGGCATCTGGGATTAAAAACTCGGGTGTTGACAGTATCGTATGTAAGTGGTTCATTCGATCACAAATTAATCCTAGAAATATGTGGGAGCCATATGAATTTTCAGATTCCTCTATTGGTTATTGATCGGAGAAGTGTCTCGATCATGTCCGCATATTTCACGAACCGTAGGGAGACACACTTAAGGATTCGATGTTGTTGAGTAGTTATGGAATGATGAGTAAGAGATCGAATGTTGTTCGGAGTCTCGGATGGGATTCAGGATATCACGAGGAGATCCGTAATGGTCCAGAGAATAAGATTCATATCAGGAAAGTCCCGTTTTGGAGTTCGGGAATGATTCCGGTGTTTTCACCAGGAATGTTCTAGAAGGGTCCGGAAGGTCCGTCACTCCGGAGGGGAAGGGTACATGAATGTGTCATGACAATATGGAATGGTTGCATCATGTACTAGGTCACTTGGCTGGGAAAAATAAAGGGAGAAATCAAATCCTAGTTTGAAAGTCAAACGCCAATTTGAAAAGTCAAACGCCAAGTTTGCTTGGTCGAGGGAGAGTAGGAAACCTACTTGGGGAGGAAGTCTCCTCCCTCCACCTGCCGGCCAAGGAGGAGGAGTTGGAGGAGGACTCCCTCCTCCCAAGCCGCACCCTCCCACCTATTCATAAGGGATCACGAGGAGAGTGCTACAACCTCCGCTGCCTGCTAGAACAAGGGAGAGGAAGGTCTTCATAAAGTACCGAACGTGTGACCGACTACGGAAGCGCTGTCGGAATGCAGCGCCGGAAGGATCGTCTACGCGATCTTGAGATCGGAAAGTGTACGACTACATCACACACGAGAATCTGCTCTCGTTAATCGCTTTGGAATCTTCGAGGGTGAGTTCCTCTATCGACTCGTTGCTACAATCTAGTAGATAGATCTTGGCTTGTTTGTGTGCATGCGGTAGAAAATTTTGTTTTTTATGCTACGAACCCCTACAGTTGCTATGGCTTCTATTGATCTCCTGTGTTCACCTATCGTCAAGCGTTCTGCAAAATTCCTACAAGAGTTTTGGTCTCGAATCTTTCATTCAGTTTCCCGATGTTGTTCGTTGCCTATGCAGTCCCCTCTAGGGACCGAGACCGATGCACAAAGATGAGCTCAAGCCAAGTTTGGTGATACATGTAGAGGATCCTGAAGAATGTCAACGGAGCGCGGACAAGATCATCAAATTGGACCACCATGATCTCCATCATGGACCCGGTAACGCCGGAAGCCCAAGACCTTCCTCACGGACGCCATGTACTCCTTCAAGGATTCGGTGTCCGAGACTCCGAAGCCCGATCCTGAGACCTCGAAGACCGAACCCGAACCGAGATCGCCGACCAATGTGTCACCCCTTTTCAGAGACCCCTATTTTTAAATGATATATAATTGTTGCATATAATTATCCATGCTTGCATACATCTCATGTGGTTTGATGGCATTATGCCTATTCACCTTATAATGAAATATGGAGACCATATGCAAACTATTCTAGTCTTATATTCGGCCCATTTAAATTTGTGTAGCGAACCGAGTGCTATATTTTGCCTTGTTAATACAACATTTAAAATGCAGGATATCTAAACAACATGAACCATCTAAAAAACTATTGGGACCCCGATTGCCTTGCTATATTTTCACATCTTTGCCATTTACATCATACATGCATCATGCCCGATCTTTTGCCGCAGTATTAAATAGTGCATCCAGTGTTTCTTCTAGTGCTTTGCTTCTTCGCGGATTAGGCCGATGTGTTGATGCGAGTGTCGACCCAATCTTCGGATGAACCTTCGGCAATGTTTTCAAGCGAGCATTCTCCCTCTTTCTACCTATTTTATATTTATAGTCATTATTTCCTCCTGTTGATCTATTTCTATATGTGTTGCGATGCTTTAGGTTCCGTACACCAGTTATATTCCTTGGAGACTCTATATTGCCTTGGACACCACCTATTGCCTATTGATTGATAGACAGTCGGCCTTGCGAGTCGTAATTGCTTGCTCAGGTGCTGCTTCGCATCGTCGATGTTCCATCGTTGTTGGGTGGTTGGCACATGCTTAATGGTGGAGATGATCATGGATTTAATTACAATTTAATAACTAAAATTGAAACTAGGTAAATAATGCAGAGGCACCGGTGGGTTATAGATAATATTTGGTTTTTAACTGCTCACTAGTGTCCCGTAGGACCCCGAGTTCTTGACATCTGTTCCAAGATCGAGCACTCTAACCACATGTGGAGTTTGTAGGCACCCCCATCGATTTAGTACCTGATTTCAAAGTACTGTACTGGGGGCCACAAACTAGTTTGGGGCTTTATTACTATCCTGTACTTATGCCATGCTTTACTGCTTTATTTAAGATTGCCCGTGGAGCGCCTGTACTGTTTAGGAACAAATGCGGAGTGTTTTCGCGGTATCGACATGCCCAGTCACACTTTCGGGTTCCCAGTCGTTTACAGCCATTGACGCAAACCTCTAGGTCCGTTCCGGAGACGGCCAACTTCGTTGCGGGTAGCTTAGTGGGGTGGCCCCCATGTACTTGCTTTGGGTCTGGGTAACGTCGTGTCCTAAACCCCGTCGACATACTGTTGGGTGTATGTTTTGTGATCTTGTACCTACCTGATCTGACAACAAGGGTGTAGGTGCGTGTGGAAACTTTGGTGCACCCCTGCAGGGTTAAATCTTTTCGAGAAGCCATGTCCGCGGTTATGGACGACTTGGAGCACAGTTCTCGATCATAGAAAACTATAAATAAAGTTCACTATTCAAAAAATCATCCTACATGCCGATTTATCGCTTATCACTGGGTGACCGATAAGCCGATTAATCAATTTATGGCCCGATAAATCGGCCGGTTCACCCAAAAATCACTAATTTTAGGCTGACCGAGAAGTTAACGATAAACGATATCCTCAACATTGCTAAAGTTTAGTGTTATAATTTGACTTGTATCGGATATGACTAGTAAGTTGGATAACCACCATGGAATGAATGGATAAAACTGCTAACCGTGTGAGTTTCCTCGGCTTGACTTCCTCGTTTGGTCTCTAGGGGGAAATACTAGGATGGGTTTGTTTGGTGTTAGTATCAGGTTGGAACCGAATAGGTATTTCTTATCCCTCTCTGATAGTCGCCAGTTGTATCGAGTCTCTATAGGTTTTTTAGTGCATGCTGCGCTGCCTCTTCAGTCCACCATACCTATGTAGGCGAGGACCTCCGAATTCTAAGACTCGCTGTGTACTGGCCTTAGTACTGACCGCTCTCTTTTTCCCTTGCCCTTTTGTTTAAGCAGGTTTGAGATCGACGTCATTCGCAGGGTTACCCTTCCGAATTGGCCTGGGCAGGGTTATTGCGGTGACCCAGCATACCACTGCATGTGTAGTACACTATAGTCATTTACATGACATCCACAGAACACCATTCGGTAAATATCACATCCCTCAGAGAGTTACAACAGAAACATTGCGGGTCCATATTACAAAGGTACACACATTATTATTATTACAATACCGGAAGTTCAAGACTTCCAAAAGATCCAACTTATAAACCAAAATATAAGATGTTCAGCGGAAATTTAAAAGTAACAACTCCAACTAGGCCCATTAGTTACTACTAACTAGACCCTTATTTACTACTAACTAGACCAGAAAATATAAGATGCTCAACAGCTTATTTTATAGAGTTCATGCTGCTCGGCTCCATTAGTTACTACTAACTAGACCCTTAAGTGGACTCGTTCTCATCGACACCGTAGAGGATCTCGTAGTCCACGCCTTCAACTCCTCCGGATAGATCAAGTTCCTCATAGAACACATCTTCTTGGCATTCGGCTGCATACAGTGGCACGTCATCGGAATCCTCAGAGTCTAAGCAAGGGATCAAAGGAAAGAATGAGTAACAGTGTTACCCAACAAGTTCATTATATGCAAGGTGGGAAGTTTGATGCTCTAACTACCACCTCGGATTATAAATCCTTGGCACTATGCAGTTTTTGTAAATATTTCTTCAAAGATTGATTTTATTCTGAAAGACTATGACAATCAGCCTTCACAGGTTGACTAGAACTTTCATGGAGTTCCTTTCCTGCTGCGTTCGTAGCTCCTTCCCGGAACAGGGAGTAACAAGTTACAATTCTTACACTCTACAGAGGTGCGTTAATTTACCCATGAGAGATCAACTCCTTATTGCACAACCAGGCGTACTTTCCCGTCCACAATTCTATGATGTGGGGGCCAGTAGTTGTTCCAAGCCAATCACTGCCCCCTTCGCGACCCCGCATGCCTCCTTGGTGTACACCATGCCCACATAATGAATTAAGGTAATGGTTTGTACAAACCGTTAGATGCCAGAACTATCATGGGACGTTGAGGGTTCCCACCCATATGCTGCATATCCTCTACGAATTACCAATTAATATGCATGCTACAAGGACAACAGCCACGTCCTGCACATCCGGCTTCATGCGAGAGGAAGAAGATACAGTTGACTTCTCTGTCCCATTCCAAATCTCATGGCTAATGCATAATATACGGCGCTAGAATCACTGATGTCAGGGGTTATTAAGTCTCTACTTGATCATCATTGTTGCAATTAGAACTCTAAGTTCTATTGCTCCATCATATCACCACTTAGGATGATATCAATAATTTCTTTATTTGTGAAAATAATATTTTCTTTCTTTATAGCATATATGATAACACACAATTTGCAAATACTTTGATAAAGACTCTTCAAAGGACATGAGCAAGTGATGAACTTGCCTTGTGATGGCAAGGTCGTGAAGTCTGATGCTTGCACTGGACCTTGAGCTTCTAATTCTACAAAAACATCATTATTGCCCGGTAAGGACAATATTTAAAGAAGCAAAATGATTATGCAAGTAATGTCATGCATTATTTTATTTTATATGCATTTACCCCAAAAAGTCCCTTTTTAGTAATAAAGGATTTATAAATATTACTTTTTAATATTTTATAACATATATTGAATTATTTTATTTTATATCCCTTTTATTTGATTTTTATTGATTTAATAATCCTTTTAGGAATTATCAATTATACATAAAAAATGGTGATTAAATGTTTATTTAGTATTTTTCTAAAATACTACCATATTAATACATAATGAAAGTGAATTTTAATTAATTTTTATCACCTTTCAATAATTTTGTAAAATTCCATAAGGAATATATAATTTACAAAATTCCTAATAAAATTTAAATGTCTAAAATTTTATAATTTTAATTTATTTGGGTAGTTTTGATTTTTGTGAATCCAAAAATATTTTATTTATAATTTTTGGACTTTTATTTTATTTTCTAGAATTTTATTAAGTCCTGGGGTATTTTGGTCTTTTTATTTTTATTAAAACAGGCCTGGAAATTTTTCTGGGCCGGTTATTCTTATTGGGCCCTATTGGCCCACTAGTACTAGACAAAAGAGCCACCCCGAAGGGTCTAGCCTAGCTCGACCCACTCCTCACTACCTCTCTCTCTCTCTCTCGAGTTCATCTTCTCCTCCTCTGACCCCGACCCTGTGGCCAGTGATGCCGCCACCGGCGATTCCTGCCGCCGTCGGCCGTTCTGGTCGCCGCCGTGGTGCATTAGGGGTTGTCGACGACGCCCGTTCGTTCTATCCAATTGGATTGGAGCCTAGGGCTCTCCTGCGATGGATCGATGCCGTCCCGAACCCTAGGGTTTGGGGATTGGCATGGATTCAAGTGTGGTCGTGGTCGTCGTGCATTAATGTGATGCTCTGCACCTCCAGGCGTGATCAGGGTCGTTGCTGTGGCGCCGTGCGGGTTGCAGCTCCCCCTCTAGGGTGCTCCCCGTGCCGCCATGGCCGTCGGCCCCCTGCTTCCTCCTGTATCCTTCAGCGAGGACCTACAGTGAGTTTGATTCCCCTCTCCTGGTGCTCTCTGTGTTTGCTGATTCGATGCTAGATGTTAGTAGTGTCCTCTCTGGCTACTGTCTGATTCAGATTAGGATTATTATCCCTTTTGGGTTCCTGTGCTTGATCTGGAGCTAGCCTGCTCCTCCTAGCTCCTAGGCTTGGCCTTGCTGTCCACCTGATTCATCCCCCTCCTTAGGTCACCGTCCTGGTGATGTTTGGGTTAATCTGGGTGGTTGGTTTGGCTGTTGTTCTTGGTTTACTGGCTGTTCACCCAGGCTGTGCTGTGGTGTGGTGTGCTGTAGTGTGGTGTAGTGATGCACTGAGGTGCTTCCCCACGGCTGAGCTCTGGTTTTGTTTGATCTGGTTGTGCTTGTGAAGTCGACATCACACCCTTTGCATGCTTGTGTGTGTGCAGCCTGTGTGCCTGCTATGCACATATGGATAGGTTCAGAAAATTTGAACTTAATATTACCAATCTACTTTTACCTTGTCTAGTGAATTGGTCCCTTTTTGGCTATCATTTGCATTCTGGCTGGGAATTTATGAAAGATGAAATCTTTCATATTGGTGAAACTTGCCCCTCCTTAACATTTCTCAATGATGAGATTGTCAAGTGCGTCTCACTGACATATCTGAGAGAAATATCTACTAACACTAATCTTGTTTTATTTCTATTTAATCTTTGTTTTGCAGGTTCAAAGATAAAAATGAAGATTTAGTTTAGGTTTTAGATATAGGATAGTTAGTAGATGTAATTTTCTCAGTCCTTTGTAATTTTTCTTTTATAGTTCTTGTATGCTTTATTTTATTCAATTGTAATTAAGATTATATTATGATTAATAAAGAATATTCTTATTCTTTATGCTGTTGTAATTTGTTTATGTCTTTATAATATGAAAATGAATTTCATAATTTCTATTGTTTTGAGATTTAAGTTATACTACCTATATCTTAATTAATTTAAGATTCAAATCTTATATCTAAATCATTTAAATTATTATTCAAACACTTAAGTTTTTAAATTCAAACCCATTTCAAAACACACATACTTCTTTTAAGATCACATCAAAGTTTATAACAATCCTCCTTTAAGTCTAAACCTAATCTTAAATTAAGAAATAAACATTGATCACTTAAGGTTTTATTAGGCGAAAATTTTACCCACCTTTTCAAAAATAGATGCATGCAATAATACATATTCCTAAATCTACCCTTCGTTAGGTTCCTAAATGCTGGGATGTTACAGACTTCCCCCCTTAAATTAAACTTCGTCCCAAAGTTTGTTGGAGATGTACCTGAATAGTTCTGGATAAGTTTTTCTGAAATCCTCTTCCTTCTCCCATGTGGCTTTCCTTTCAGGGTGATGTTCCCATTGTACCTTGCAATATTTGATTGCCCTATTCCTCAATCTTTTCCAATTTTCTTCCAGAATCTTGCAGGGCTTTTCAATATAAGTCAGATCTGCTTGTAGTTCTATCTCTTGATGTGTTATTGCATCCTCTGGAACTTTGAAACATTTGTGAAGTTGGGATACATGAAAAACATTATGCACTTGAGCCAGTCTTGATGGTAACTCTAAAGCATAAGCTATAGTTCTGTTTTGGCTCAGTATCTTGAATGGTCCGATATATCTTGGACTTAACTTCCCTTTAACTCCGAACCTTTTTACTCCTTTCATTGGCCTTACTTTCAAATAGACCATATCTCCTACTTCTGTATGCCATGATCTTCGGCTTTGATCCGCATAAATTTTCTGCCTGCTCTGGGCTATTTTCAGTTTATCCCTGATCTTATCAATGATGTCTTGTCTCTCCTTGATATAATCTGGCGCAAATTCTTTGCTGCTTCCAGGTTCATACCAACATATTGGTGATCTACACTTCCTTCCATGCAGAACCTCATATGGAGCTTCCTTCAGACTACTCTGATAGCTATCGTTAGAAGAAAATTCTGCCAATGGTAGATGATCCTCCCATGTTCCTCCAAAATCTAGTGCACAAGCCCTCAACATGTCTTCTAGTATTTGATTTGTTCTTTCAGTTTGACCTCCTATCTCAGGATGATATGCCGTGTTGAAATCTAACTTTGAACCAAGTGCTTCATGCAATTGCTTCCAAAATGCTATAGTAAACACTGATCCCCTATCAGTTACGATCTTCTTGGGTACTCCATGCTTACTTACTATCTCTTTAACATATACTTCAACTAAATTCTTGGCATTATCCTTTTGATTCACTGGAATAAAATGTGCACTCTTAGTGAGTCTGTCCACTATTACCCATATCATGTCCTTCTTTTTTGGTGTCATAGGTAATTCTGTGATAAAATCCATGCCTATTTACTCCCATTTCCATTCAGGAATTTCTAAGGGTTGTAATGGTCCTGCTAGATTTTGATGTTCAGCTTTCACTCTTTGACAAGTATGCCATTCAGATACATATTTAGCAATATCTTTTTTCATGTTATTCCACCAGAATAGTTCCTTTAAATCCATATACATCTTAGTACTCCCTGGATGTATAGAATATGGGGTAGCATGTGCTTGTTTGAGTATGAAATTTCTGATCTCACTCACATCTGGAATAAATAAACGATCTTGGAACCATAAATATCCATAATCTCCAAGGCGAAAAACTGATTTTTGCCCTTGAGATATCCTCCGAATTTCCTCTGCAATAAAAGGGTCTTCTTCTTGATGTCTAAAAATTTCTTTCTTAAGATCAGTGTCATGTTCTGCAACTACCTGCATAGTCGCTAATCCTCCAAGAACCTCTGTCCTGGTGAATTGGAGTTCTAATCTTTCCAAGTCCATTTGTAACTCTTTTGGTAACTCTCTGTTGCTAGGATGAATATCTGCACTCTTTCTTCTTAAAGCATCTGCTACAGCATTTGCTTTTCCTGGGTGTAATTGATTGTTAGATCATAATCTTGGATTAATTCCAACCAACGATTCTGTCTCATGTTCAATTCCTTTTGAGTGAAGAAATATTTGAGACTTTTATGGTCAGTGTATAACTCACATCTGGCTCCATAAAGAAAATGCCTCCATCCTTTCAGTGCAAAAACTACTGCTGCTAACTCTAAATCATGAGTTGGATAGTTGACTTCATGTGGTTTCAATTGTCTTGAACCATAAGCAATTACTTTTCGATCTTGCATTAATACACAACCCAAACCTTCTTTAGATGCATCACAGTATACGGTGAAATCCTTCCCTGGTTCAGGAACTGCTAAGATTGGAGATGTGGTTAATCTCGTTTTCAACTCTTGGAAACTTGCTTCACACTTCTCATCCCACTTAAATGGTGTATTCTTCCTTAATAATTTGGTCATTGGTCCGGATATTTTGGAGAAACCTTCAATGAATCTCCGATAATAACCAGCCATTCCTAGGAAACCTCAAATTTGTTTCACATTGGTTGGTGCAGTCCACTCTAGTACCGACGGAACTTTAGATGGATTCACAGCAATCCCATCTTTACTAATCACATGAACGAGGAATTCTACCTCATCTAACCAGAACTCACACTTACTGAACTTAGCATAAAGCTTATGTTCTCTTAAAGTCTGCAATGCTATTCTCAAATGGTCAGCATGCTCTTCCTTATCCTTGGAATATATCAGAATATCATCAATAAATATGATGACAAACTTGTCCAAATATGGCATGAAGATCTTGTTCATCAGATTCATGAATATTGCCGGTACATTGGTCAAACCAAATGGTACCACCAGATACTCATGGTGTCCATATCTTGAGACAAATGCTGTTTTTGGAACATCTTCTGGCTTGATTTTTATTTGATGGTATCCAGATCTTAAATCGATCTTTGAAAATACTCCAGCTCCTTTCACTTGATCAAAAAAATCTTGAATTCTTGGTAAAGGATACTTGTTCTTGATCGTCACGTTGTTCAGATTTCTATAATCACCACACATCCGTCTTCCACCATCTCTCTTATCCACAAAAATTACTGGTGTTCCCCATGGAGATACACTTTCCTAAATAAATCCTTTTCTTGCTAACTCGTCAATTTGCTCCTTGAGTTCTTTCAACTTCTTGGGTCCCATTTTATATGGTGCATGAGCTATTGGTGATGTACCAGGTATTAGGTCAATGGTGAATTCTATCTCCCGGTCTGGTGGCATTCCTGGTAATTCCGTTGGGAAAACATCTTGGAATTCATTAACTAAAGGAATTTCTTCTAATTTAACTTCCTTCATTGAATTCAACTGCAGATCCACCATAATATGACTGTGTTTATCTGCCTCGTAAACTATCCTTGCTCCACTCGGAGTTTTGATTGAGAAAGTTTTCTCCTCACAATTAATCTGAGCTCTGTGTTCCATCATCCAATCCATCCCTAGCACTACTGCAATTCCCTTCAAAGGAATAACATAACGGTCTGCGAAATATGTTCAACCACAGATCGAGATAACCTGATCTTGTTTTATGTGGCGTACAATAACATTCCCTCCTGCCGTAACTACGGTCATAGGACGTTCTAACGTTGCCCTTCTAATCCCGAACTTATCATAGAATTCTTCAGAAATGAATGATGTAGTTGCACCAGTATCAAATAGAACTTTTCCGGTATTGGTAAGGATATTGAGCGTACCTATTACTGCATGCTCCGAGTTATCCACCTCCTCGAGGGTTGCACAGTTTAGTTTTCCAGTAGGTCGGTTTCTCTTGCCGTTATTGTTCTTGCCATTGTTTCCTCCTTTATTGGGCTGTCCATTTCCTCCACTGGCTTGTCCTCCTCCCTTGGTAGGCCATCCTCCCGGTGGTTTACTCAGACAATCCGGCTTGATATGCCCCTTCTGACCACAACCGTAACATATCACTATAGGCTTTTTGCACTCCCTCTGGAAATGCCCTGGAATTCCACAGTTGTTACAGATAACATTCCTTCTCAAATTAGATTGATTTACACCACAGCCCTTGTTATTGTTATTGATGTTGTTGCCATAATTCCTATTCCGGGGTTTGAACTCCAAGTTAGGTTTAGGTTTTCTTGCCTGAATTCTCTTGGTTTCCTTCTTGGCTCTCTTCCTCTGGTCCTCTTGGACATTCTTGTAATCATCTTAAAAAGTAATGGCTGCATCCAACAACTACTGATAAGTTTGCTTATTGGCTAACCTTAGCTGCATCTTCACAAACGGATTAAATCCATGCAAGAAACATTTCTTCCTATTCTCTTCAGTGTTAACATACTCGTCAGCATAACGAGACAGTTGGCTAAACTCCCGGATGTACTTCATGACAATAGTATATCCTTGCTGAAGCTCCTCAAATTATCTCCGCTTCAACTCCTTGACGCTTTCCGGAACATGATATTCACGGAATCTCTGCTTGAACTCCTCCCAGGTAAACTCCCTTCCTGGTGGTTGCATAGCTAATTGATTTTCCCACCATGATGCTGCAGGTCCGGTCAGCAGATGAGTTGCATACCTCAATTTTTCCTCCTCATTGCAACCTAAAGTTTTCAGCTTCCTCTCTGTATCTGCTAGCCAGTCTTCTGCATCCATTGGTTCAGGAGTTGATGCAAAAGGTAACGGTCTTGCATTCTGGAAATCAGATAAACTCACTCCTCCACCTTCAGGTGCCCTCTGATTTTCTCTACCCAGCAATTCTTCCATGAACTTGTTCTGGGTCTCTTGCATCATTTGCATACATTGCATAAAGTTCTGCTCCATTAACGGCCTCATTGGTGGTAGTGTTCATGCTTCTTCGTTCACTGCATCTGCATCGGCCTTTTCCTTGGCCTCTCGCTCCATCCGATGTTGCTCTGTTTCCATTCCTACACCCGTATCCATGACCCTCTAGTCCTGCAACATAAAGCGAATACTCATAATTACATCATGCACATGTGTTCTGAGCTAGACTTTACGCACAGAACTAGTCACACAATGAAGATCCAAAGAAAACACAAATATGCATTTCACATATTTTACATAATATCATAATGATACAAAATCATTACAACATATACCATATAGGTATAATCACACAACTACCTTATTACTTGGGTACAAAACACGGTACTTGATACTACTAACTAGTTGTCTTCTTCTAGTAGTAACTACGCTCATCGTACATGCCTGATGTCCAACCGTGATGACGTGTTGTTCGTCGCACAGTTTGTGGAACATATGGCCTTCCAGAAGGAACATACTCTGTATCTGAAGTGTCAGGACTTGAGTCATTACTCAACCTGAGCGCATCGACTCCCTCCAGCTCAGCTGAAAAGTCTTCAGAAACATATTCAACATTATCTCCAGCCTGCATCTCCTGACCTTCTTCTCTAGAGTTGTCAACAGGATACGCAGATCCTACTACTCCCCAGGTGCTCTCGTGGACCAGATAATTGAATACTGGATAATTTATATTCCCCGGGCTTTGAGAAGATGTTGATGATTCAAACACTCTTTCCTCAGGATCTTCTTCTTCATCCTGATCATCTATTGACATGGTATTTCTACTTCTGTTATTAGGATTCATCCTTGCACCCATCCAACTAGATTATCCAACATTTCTGTCAAAACCATCTGTGGATATCTGGTGTTCATGAGGTCCATTATATGATCCCATTCTCCATCCATCTGAGTTCTCAATAGGAAGTTCTGAGTCAGAACCATCCTCTAAGCCCTGTCGTACTGCATACCGCATATCCATAGTAGGATCATGTGTAGGTTCAGGTCTTGGTGAGTAAGGATATGGTGTAAAAGATTCCGGATCTATAGGTATATCCTTAAAGATAGGTGTTGCACTACTACTTGCTTCTTTAACTAACTGGGATGCTAACTGCTTCCTCCTTTCTGGATCAGTTAGATCCTCTAACATGTCATTTTTGTCTTCAACAATCACTTGATGAGTCTTATAAAAAGACGCAACGAGTGTCCGGTATCTATCCATAAACTTGGAAGTTAACTTAGGATGCTTCTTAACCAAATTAAGATGATCCGGTATAGGCTCTGAGTCTATAGAATCATGAGGTATCACAGAAAATGTGCTACCTTCTAGCTCCTTGGTTTTCTACTCCCGGATATTAGCTATTGCCTCCACAACAGCAACATAATAGGCTGCTAAATGACTCCTACCTTCTCCTATGGGTAGATCGTGGTACAGTCCAAGCTTCTCTAGAAGTTGGATTCTCACACGATACTTGGATAATATCCGACCATCAAGATAAGTGATAGTGTTCACTGGGATTCTAGTTGGACAATTAAAAAGCTTTAAAAGTTGACGAAGTTGGTCTGTAAATGATCCTTGATAATCATCAAGAGTCTCCTCTTTCCTTACCAAAGTTTGTTTTGGAAACTTTGGTGCCATATCTCTGTATATCAGAAAAATAATTTTGATTAGTATCCAATAATATATTGCATCATAACAAAGAATTATCGCACTAAAATATACAACAGAATATTCTCATTTGAATACCCATTATATTACTTTTAGAGAATTCTTTATCATTGCCAAATCTCCTACAGGTAATACCCTTAACTAGGTTTCCAACCTAAGGTCAAAGCAATTTGCTTTGATACCAACTACGGTGACCCATCATACCACTGCATGTGTAGTACACTATAGTCGTTGACATGACATCCACAGAACACCGTTCCGTAAATATCACATCCCTCAGAGTGGTACAACAGAAACATTGCGGTTCCATATTACAAAGGTACACACATTATTATTATTACAATACCGGAAGTTCAAGACTTCCAAAAGATCCAACTTACAAACCAAAATATAAGATGTTCAGCGGAAATTTAAAAGTAACAACTCCGACTAGGAGTGGGGCTCAACAGCTTATTTTATAGAGTTCATGTTGCTCGGCTCCATTAGTTACTACTAACTAGACCCTTAAGTGGACTCGTTCTCATCGACACCGTAGCGGATCTCGTAGTCCACGCCTTCAACTCCTCCGGATAGATCAGGTTCCTCGTAGAACACGTCTTCTTGGCATTCGGCTGCATACATTGGCACGTATTCGGAATCCTCAGAGTCTAAGCAAGGGATCAAAGGAAAGAATGAGTAACAGCGTTACCCAACAAGTTCATTATATGCAAGGTGGGAAGTTTGATGATCTAACTACCACCTCGGATTATAAATCCTTGGCACTATGCATTTTTTGTAAATCTTTCTTCAAAGATTGATTTTATTCTGAAAGACTATGACAATCAGCCTTCACACGTTGACTAGAACTTCATGGAGTTCCTTTCCTGCTCGTTCGTAGATCCTTCCCGAAACAGGGAGTAACAAGTTACAATTCTTACACTCTGCAGAGGTGCGTTACTTTACCCATGAGAGATCAACTCCTTGTTGCACAACCAGGCATACTTTCCCGTCCACAATTCCATGATGTGGGGCCCAGTAGTTGGTCCAAGCCAATCACTGCCCCCTTCGCGACCCCGCATGCCTCCTTGGTGTACACCATGCCCACATAATGAATTACAACAATGGTTTGTACAAACCGTTTGATGCCAGAACTATCGTGGGACGTTGAGGGTTCCCACCCATATGCTGCATATCCTCTACGAATTACCAATTAATATGCACACTATGAGGATAATAGCCACGACCTGCACATCCGGCTTCATGCGATAGGAAGAAGATACAGCTGACTTCTCTGTCCCATTGCAAATCTCATGGCTAACGCGTAATATACGGTGCTAGAATCACTGATGTTAGGGGTTATTAAGTCCCTACCTGATCATCATTGTTGCAATTAGAACTCTAAGTTCTATTGCTCCATCATATCACCACTTAGGATGATATTTATAATTTCTTTATTTGTGAAAATAATATTTTATTTCGTTATAGCATATATGATAACACACAATTTGCAAATACTTTGATAAAGACTCTTCAAAGGACATGAGCAAGTGATGAACTTGCCTTGTGATGGCAAGGTAGTGAAGTCTGATGCTTGCACTGGACCTTGAGCTTCTAGTTCTACAAAAACATCATTATTGCCCACTAAGGACAATATTTAAAGAAGCAAAATTATTATGCAAGTAATGTCATGCATTATTTAATTCTATATGCATTTACCCCAAAAAGTCCCTTTTTAGTAATAAAGGATTTATAAATATTACTTTTTAATAATTTATAACATATATTGAATTATTTTATTTTATAACATACATTAAAAATGGTGATTAAATATTTATTTAGTATTTTTATAAAATAATACCATATTAATACATAATGAAAGTGAATATAATTAATTTTTATCACCTTTCAATAATTTTGTAAAATTCCATAAGGAATATATAATTTACAAAATTCCTAATAAATTTAAATATCTAAAATTTTATACTTTTAATTTATTTGGGTAGTTTGGATTTTTGTGAATCCAAACATATTTTATTTATAATTTTTGGACTTTTATTTTATTTTCTAGAATTTTATTAAGTCCAGGGGTATTTTGGTCTTTTTCTTTTTATTAAAACAGGCATGCAATTTTTTCTGGGCTGGTTATTCTTATTGGGCTCTATTGGCCCACTAGTACTAGACAAAAGAGCCACCCCGAAGGGTCTAGCCCAGCTCGGCCCACTCTTCACTTCCTCTCTCTCTCTCTCTCGAGTTCATCTTCTCCTCCTCTGACCCCGACCCTGTGGCCGGCGATGCCGACACCGGCGATTCCTGCGGCGGCCGGCCGTTCTGGTCGCCGCGGTGGTGCATTAGGGAGTTGTCGATGACGCCTGTTCGTTCTATCCAATTGGATTCGAGCCTAGGGATCTCCTGCGATGGATCGATGCTGTCCCGAACCCTAGGGTCTGGGGATTGGCATGGATTCAAGTGCGACCGTGGTCGTCGTGCGTTGAGGTGATGCTCTGCACCTCCAGGCGTGATCAGGTTCGTTGCCGTGGAGCCGTGCGGGTTGCAGCGCCCCCTTCTGGGGTGCTCCCCATGCCGCCATGGCCGTCGGCCCCCCTGCTTCCTCCTCTATCCTTTAGCAAGGACATATGGTGATTTTGATTCCCCTCTCCTGGTGCTCTATGTGTTTGCTGATTTGATGCTAGATGTTAGCAGTGTCCTCTCTGGCTACTGTCTGATTCAGATTAGGATCATTATCCCTTTTGGGTTCCTGTGCTTGATCTGGAGCTAGCCTGCTCCTCCTAGCTCCTGGGCTTGGCCTTGTTGTCCACCTGATTCACCCCCTCCTTATGTCACCATTCTGGTGATGTTTAGGTTAATCTGAGTGGTTGGTTTGGCTGCTGTTCTTGGTTTACTGGCTGTTCACCCAGGCTATGTTGTGGTGTGGTGTAGTGGTGCATTGAGGTGCTTACCCACGGCTGTGCTCTGGTTTTGTTTGATCTGGCTGTGCTTGTGAAGTCGACAGCACACCCTTTGCATGCTTGTGTGTGTGCAGCCTGTGTGCCTGCTATGCACATATGGATAGGTTCAGAAAATTTGAACTTACTATTACCAATCTACTTTTACCTTGGCTGGTGAATCGGTCCCTTTTTAGCTGTCATTTGCATTCTGGTTGGGAATTTATGGAAGATGAAATCTTTCATATTGGTGAAACTTGCCCCTCCTTAACATTTCTCAATGATGAATTGTCAAGTGCACCTTACTGACATATCTGAGAGAAATATCTACTAACACTAATCTTGTTTTATTTCTATTTAATCTTTGTTTTGCAGGTTCAAAGATAAAGATGAAGATTTAGTTTAGGTTTTAGATATAGGATAGTTAGTAGATGTAATTTTCTTAGTCCTTTGTAATTTTTCTTTTATAGTTCTTGTAATCTTTATTTTATTCAATTGTAATAAAGATTATATTATTATTAATAAAGAATATTCTTATTATTTATTCTGTTGTAATTTGTTTATGTCTTTATAA
Source organism: Avena sativa (assembly GCA_916181665.1). NCBI lineage: Eukaryota > Viridiplantae > Streptophyta > Magnoliopsida > Poales > Poaceae > Avena > Avena sativa. Next base: position 20,005,383 of record OV702282.1, on the reverse strand, counting down.
TATGAAAATGAATTTCATAATTTCTATTTTTTTGAGATTTGAGTTATACTACCTATATCTTAATTAATTTAAGATTCAAATCTTATATCTAAATCATTTAAATTATTATTCAAACACTTAAGTTTTTAAATTCAAACCCATTTCATAACACACATAATTATTTTAAGATCACATCAAAGTTTATAACAATCCTCCTTTAAGTCTAAACCTAATCTTAAAGTAAGAAAGAAACATTGATCACTTAAGGTTTTATTTGGCGAAAATTTTACCCACCTTTTCACAAATAGATGCATGCAACAATACATAATCCTAAATCTACCCTTTGTTTGGTTCCTAAATGCTGGGATGTTACAGTCATGGACGCCATTGATTATTCTTCAGGGCTCTTAGCTCAATTTGCATCTTGTCCGTAGTAGGATGTTGTATCGTTTCAAGGTGATTTGGATCTTTGTACTATATATCTGTATTCATGACTCTTTGAGTTGTTGTTGTATATATATGTTCTCTGGGTTCCATCATGGACTATTGTGTAATGATATTACTTCGTTTTCCACCCGCACGCAAGTGCCTGGTGGGCACCGTTGAATCGTTTCTATGCGGGTTTGGCGGGAATCGCTAAAACTTGCATAGGGCCGATCCGTGGGTGTTACAGTCTTCGAGGGTAGTATTACCCAATTTAATGTAGGGTTCGCAGCATAGAAAACAAAAAATTTCCTACGATGTGAACTATATACCAAGATCTATCTACTAGATACAAACAATGGGCAGATGTATATCCGTAGAGAACATACCCTTGAAGACCGACAAAGCTTAACGAGTTCAACTCGTGGTTGATGTAGACGATCTCTTGCCGATCTCAAGATCGAGAGGAAGTCCTAGCGCCGCAAATCAGCAGCGCATCCGTGCTCGCACACACGTTCGAGGCACCGAGCAACCTCCGCCTCCTCGCTCCAGCGATGCAGCGGAAGCACAACTCTTTCTTGCCGAATAGCCACCGGGAACATGTATCTTGCTAGTCCGAGACCATGGGGGATAAATTCTAGAGGGGGGGAGAGATCCTTCACGAGGAGGTGTGAGAGATAAGTGAGGAGGGGGGCTCCTTTTATAGGAGGAGGGGGGGAACCCCAAGGGGGTGGCCGGCGCATGGGGCTGCACCCTTGCCCTCCCCTCTTCATGTGGGTGGACACTCCACTCACAAATCTCCTTTAAATTCCCTCCACTCAAAAGTCCACTCAAATTCCCATTAAATTTCCACCAAATTTAATGCAAACTCTCATTAAATAAAACTCTTTTATTTTATTCAGAATTTTGTCAATTACTTTAATGACAAACATTCACAAATAACCCCTTGCTAGAATTCTATTTCACATGCATAACCACTTTATGCAATTTCACCCGAAAACCTATTTCGGTATCTAGTGAAATAAATTCCTGCGCTTGTTCATTCTTTCGGCATGAAACATTTGCTCCAATTGGATGTCGGTGTCTCTTAAGTGTGTCACCCTATGGTTCGTGAATAATGCGGACATGATCGAGACCCCTCTCGGATCAATAATCAGAAGCGGGATCTGGAGACCCATACTGACTCCCACACATTCAACGATGACTTTCTTGTGATCGTCGGAACCTTTTACGCTAGTATCTTAATCCCTTTGTTTCACGATATATTACATGTCCGAGATTCGATCATCGGTATCTCCATACCTAGTTTGATCTCGTTACCGACATGCACTCTTTTCTCGTTCCTGTGATATAACATTCTAGTGATCAAATCACTTGCTTGCAAGCTAATCAATGTGATATCACCGAGAGGGCCCAGAGTATATCTATTCGTCATCGGGATGAACAAATTCCACTCTCGATCCATGAGCCTCAACATAACACTTTATTAGTTCTGAATCCATCTTTATAATCACCCTGTTACGGTGTGACGTTTGATGTTATCAAGAAACTCTTTCGGTGTTAGTGATTGACATGATCTCATGGTCTAAGGATTAGGATCACTTCGTAAGTTGTTATAGCAATATAAACTCAATGACTTTGATCGTAATGCTATACTTCGGATGAATGTTCATCACACCATTACACTAATGTTGTGATCCCGTTATTAACAACATCCAATGTCCATGATCAGGAAACCTTGATCATCTTGTTAATCAACGAGCTAGTTTATGAGAGAGGCATAACTAGGAACTTTCTGTTTGTTTATTAAACACACATGTATTAACGTTTCCGTATTAATACAATTATAGCATGCAAAATAAACATCTATCATATACTTGGAATACACATAATAAACACTTTATTATTGCCTCTCAGGGCATATTCCCTTCAGTCTCCCACTTGCATTAGAGACAATAATCTAGTTACATAGTGATAAATCTAACACCCATTGAGTTCTGGTGTTGATCATGTTTTGCTCTAGGGAGAGTTTTAGTCAACGGATCTGCTACATTGAGATCCGTATGTACTTTACAAATCTTTATATCTCCATCCTTGACATGCTCGCGGATGGAGTGAAACCGGCGCTTAATATGCTTGGAATGCTTGTGAGACCTTGGCTCTTTGGCATTGGCAATGGCACCATTGTTGTCACAATAGATCACCATTGGGTCCAACGCGTTTGACACCACTCCTAGTTCGGATATAAACTCCTTCATCCAAACTGCTTCCTGAGCCGCTTCTGAAGCAGCAACATATTCGGCCTCCGTTGTTGATCCCGCTACCACAGGTTGTTTGGAGCTCCTCCAACTAACCGCTCCGCCATTCATGAGAAATACATATCCGGATTGAGACTTAGAGTCATCCGGATCGGTGTCAAAGCTAGCATCGACATAACACTTAGCGACGAGCTCTTCTTCTCCTCCGTATACAAGAAACATATCCTTAGTTCTTCGTAAGTACTTAAGGATATTCTTGACCGCTATCCAGTGTTCCGAACCTGGATCCGATTGGTACCTACTAGTCAAACTAATAGCATGTGCCACATCCGGTCTTGTACATAGCATGGCGTACATTATAGAGCCTATGGCTGAAGCATAGGGGACTTTGTCCATTATCTCTCTTTCTTCCGCCGAAGCCGGACTTTGAGTCTTACTCAATGTCTTGCCTTGCAACATAGGTAAGAACCCCTTCTTACTTCCGTCCATTTTAAACTTCTTTAAAATCTTATCAAGGTATGTACTTTGTGATAGCCCTATTAGGCGCCTAGATCTATCTCTATAGATCTTTATGCCTAATATGTATGACGCTTCACCTAGGTCCTTCATTGAAAATTTGCTGTTTAGATAACTTTTAACACTGTTTAAAAGATCTATATCATTTCCGATCAATAATATGTCATCCACATATAATATCAGAAATGCCACATTGCTCCCACTCACTTTCTTGTAAATACAAGCTTCTCCATAAGTTTGGACAAATCCAAACTCTTTGATCACCTCATCAAAGCGGAGATTCCAACTTCGTGATGCTTGCTTCAATCCATAGATGGATCGCTGAAGCTTGCACACCTTGTTAGCATCCTTAGGATCGACAAAACCCTTTGGTTGTATCATATATAACTCTTCTTCAATATTACCATTGAGAAACGCGGTTTTGACATCCATCTGCCATATCTCATAATCAAAATATGCAGCAATTGCTAACATAATCCTAACTGACTTTAGCATCGCTACGGGAGAGAAAGTCTCATCGTAGTCAACTCCTTGAATTTGTCGAAACCCTTTTGCGACAAGTCAAGCTTTATAGACGGTCACATTACCATCAGCATCAGTTTTCCTTTTGAAAATCCATTTGTTCTCCACGGCCTTTCGGTCGTGAGGTATTTCCACCAAGTTCCAAACTTGATTTTCATACATGGATTCCATCTCGGATTTCATGGCTTCTAACCATTTGTTGGAATCCGGGCTCATCATCGCTTCTTCATACGTCGCAGGGTCATCATTTTTATCAACCATGAAATTCATGACAGGATTTCCGTACAGCTCGGGAGCTGCACGCGTCCTGTTTGACCTGCGAGGTTCGGTAGTACTCTCTTTCGGAGTTTCATGATCATTATCATTAGTTCCCTCTTCAACAGGTGGAGCCAACTACGGAACAACTTCCGGCGCTGCGCTACTCGCCATACTTTGAAGAGAAGGTTCCACAACCTCTTCGAGTTCTACCTTCCGACTACTCACACCTTTCGCGAGAAACTCTTTCTCTAGAAAGGATCCATTCTTGGCAACAAAAACCTTGCCCTTAGATCTGTGATAGAAGGAATACCCAATAGTTTCTTTAGGGTATCCTATGAAGACGCATTTTTCCGCTTTGGGTTCGAGTTTATCCGGTTGAAGTTTCTTCACATAAACATCACATCCCCAAAATTTAAGAAATGACAGCTTAGGTTTGTTTCCAAACCACAATTCATACGGTTACTTTTCAACGGATTTAGATGGTGCCCGATTTAAAGTGAATGCAGCAGTTTCTAGTGCATAACCCCAAAATGACAACGGCAAGTCCGTCAGAGACATCATAGATCGAACCATATCTAATAAAGTACGATTACGATGTTCCGACACACCATTTCGCTGTGGTGTTCCGGCAGGTGTGGGTTGTGAAACAATTCCACACTCTTTCATGTGAGTGCTAAACTCGTAACTTAGATACTCACCTCCACGGTCGGACCGTAGAAATTTGATCTTTCTATTACGATGATTTTCCACTTCATTCTGAAATTCCTTGAACTTTTCAAAGGTTTCAGACTTGTGTTTCATCAAGTAGATATAACCGTATCTACTCAAATCATCCGTGAAAGTAACAAAATAACGATATCCACCTCGCGCCGACACACTCATTGGACCACATACATCAGAATGTATGATTTCCAATAAATCTGTCGCCCGTTCCATTGAACCGGAAAACGGCGTTCTAGTCATCTTGCCCATAAGGCATGGCTCACATGTATCAAATGATTCATAATCAAGTGATTCCAAAAGTCCATCCGAATGGAGCTTCTTTATGCGTTTAACGCCAATATGACCTAGACGGCAGTGCCACATATATGCGGATATATCATCATTAAGTTTAATCCTTTTAGCATCAACATTTTGAATATGTGTAACATTATCATCGAGATCTAATAGAAATAAACCATTCATCATCGGTGCATGACCATAAAAGATTTCATTCATATAAATGGAACAACCATTGTTCTCGGATTTAAATGAATAACCACTTCGCATCAAACACGATCCAGATACAATGTTCATGCTCAGTGCAGGCACCAGATAACATTTATTCAAGTTTATAACTAATCCCGACGGCAAGTGGAGAGGAAGCGTTCCGACGGCGATCACATCAACGCTTGATCCATTGCCGACACGCATCTTGACCTCACCCCTTGCTAGCGGTCGCTTGTTCCGCAGCCCCTGATTCGAGTTACAAATATTAGCAACTGAACCGGTATCAAATACCCAGGTGCTACTGCGAGCACTAGTCAAGTACACATCAATAACATGTATATCATATATACCTTTGTTTGCCTTGCCGGCCTTCTTTTCTGCCAGATACTTGGGGCAGTTGCGCTTCCAGTGGCCAGTCCCCTTACAATAGTAGCACTCGGAATCAGACTTAGGTCCAACTCGGGGTTTCTTTTCAGGCGCGGCAACAGGCTTGCCGCCCTTACTTCCCTTTCGTTTTCCCTTCTTGTCTTTCTTGAAACCAGTGTTCCTATTGATCATCAACACTTGATGTTCCTTTTTGATCTCCACTTCTGCAGTTTTAAGCATTGACAGAAGCTCGGGGAGAGAGTTCTTCATGCCTTGCATATTATAGTTCATCACGAAGCTCTTATAGCTAGGTGGCAGAGACTGCAGAACACGATGGATGCCTAAGTCAATGGGAATCGATATTCCCAAGGACACAAGCTTATCGGCGTAACCCGACATCTTGAGTACATGCTCACTAACGGAGCTGTGCTCTTCCATCATGCAGCTAAAGAACTTTTCTGAAGCGTTGTAGCTCTCTACAGCAGCATGTGTGTCGAAAATCATTTTCAACTCACCCATTGTATCAAATGCATTGCCGTTTTCGAAACGCTTTCGAAGTTCCGGCTCTAGCCCATACAATATGCCGCAATGAACTAAGTTGTGGTCCTCCTAACGAGTCTGATAGACATTCTTCTCCTCGTCAGGGGCATCATCTAAAGGTGGGGGGCCTAACAGCGCTTCTAGCACATATTGCTTTTGTGCAGCAGAGAGGAGAATCCTCAAATTCATGGCCCATTCGGTAAAGTTGCTACCGTTCGTTGCTAGTTTCTCTTTCTCCATGAACACATTGAAATTAAAAGCAGGTGGTGCCATCTACAACAGAATTTGTAAAGTTTAGACTAAGTGTATGATAGATTGAGTTCAACTAATCTATATTACGAATGAACTCGCACTCAAAAACGACATCCCTCGTGCCTTTTTGGTGATTACATGAACCAAATCCACTACACCAAGTCCGATCATCACGTGAGTCGGTATAGCTTCAAAGGCGAGCATCAAATGGGCATCATATCAACTATATGACTCATGCTTAACCTTTCGGTCCGTGTTCCGAGGCCATGTCTGTACATGCTAGGCTCGCCAAGTTAGAACCTTAGTATTCGCGTGTGTAACTGTTTTACACCCGAAATATGGTCGTGGATCCAAGAACACCCGATCATCACGTGATGTCTTGGAGCGACGAAAACATAATCGGTGCATACTAAAGGAAGAACACATTCTTATCCTGATATTTAAATGAGGGATCATCTTATTATGCTAACAAAGCGCTAAACAAGCAATATAAGATGCTATCAAACATCATATGTTTATTAGTGAAATTATATGGTTCCCGCAGATGATCTCTATCATGTGCATCGTGGTATGATCACTATCATACCTATATGTGTAAATCCAAGGTCTATGGATTTTACACGCTATGTGTGTTGTAAGAGTATCATCTCATACTTCTACTTACAACACTACCATATCATAACACTAGCCCAGCAACAATCTAAACTAGACGCCTCTAATTTATCCATTGCAAGTTTTACGTGGCTTAGGGCTTTCGAGATAGAACCGTTCTTACCTACGAACATGAACCACAACGAGGATAATCAAATTGTTGACAACTCGCTTGCAAAATAGATATTGACTATAGTAGGAGAGACAGACACCCGCTAGCCACTTATGCAAACTAGTTGCATGTCAAGCGTGGAACAGGTCTCATGTGCGAGGACATGTAAAGTTTGTCCGGGCCGCTCCTTCCCACTATGCCACCAATATCCAAAATTACAACAAAGGAGCAACAACATGATCATCATCGCCCACATACTCATATGTGTACTACCCGTGTAAAGTATCTACGCATAGATCCGGCTCTGATACCACTGTAGGGTTCGCAGCATAGAAAACAAAAAATTTCCTACGATGTGAACTATATACCAAGATCTATCTACTAGATACAAACAACGGGCGGATGTATATCCGTAGAGAACATACCCTTGAAGACCGACAAAGCTTAACGAGTTCAACTCGTGGTTGATGTAGACGATCTCTTGCCGATCTCAAGATCGAGAGGAAGTCCTAGCGCCGCAAATCAGCAGCGCATCCGTGCTCGCACACACGTTCGAGGCACCGAGCAACCTCCGCCTCCTCGCTCCAGCGATGCAGCGGAAGCACAACTCTTTCTTGCCGAATAGCCACCGGTAACATGTATCTCGCTAGTCCGAGACCATGGGGGATAAATTCTAGAGGGGGAGAGAGATCCTTCACGAGGAGGTGTGAGAGACAAGTGAGGAGGGGGGCTCCTTTTATAGGAGGAGGGGGGAACCCCAAGGGGGTGGCCGGCGCATGGGGCTGCCCCCTTGCCCTCCCCTCTTCATGTGGGTGGACACTCCACTCACAAATCTCCTTTAAATTCCCTCCACTCAAAAGTCCACTCAAATTCCCATTAAATTTCCACCAAATTTAATGCAAACTCTCATTAAATAAAACTCTTTTATTTTATTCAGAATTTTGTCAATTACTTTAATGAAAAACATTCACAAATAACCCCTTGCTAGAATTCTATTTCACATGCATAACCACTCTATGCAATTTCACCCGAAAACCTGTTTCGGTATCTAGTGAAATAAATTCCTGCGCTTGTTCATTCTTTCGGCATGAAACATTTGCTCCAATTGGATGTCGGTGTATCTTAAGTGTGTCACCCTACGGTTCGTGAATAATGCGGACATGATCGAGACCCCTCTCGGATCAATAATCAGAAGTGGGATCTGGAGACCCATACTGACTCCCACACATTCAACGATGACTTTCTTGTGATCGTCGGAACCTTTTACGCTAGTATCGTAATCCCTTTGTTTCACGATATATTACATGTCCGATATTCGATCATCGGTATCTCCATACCTAGTTTGATCTCGTTACCGACATGCACTCTTTTCTCATTCCTGTGATATAACATTCTAGTGATCAAATCACTTGCTTGCAAGCTAATCAATGTGATATCACCGAGAGGGCCCAGAGTATATCTATCCGTCATCGGGATGAACAAATTCCACTCTCGATCCATGAGCCTCAACATAACACTTTATTAGTTCTGAATCCATCTTTATAATCACCCTGTTACGGTGTGACGTTTGATGTTATCAAGAAACTCTTCCGGTGTTAGTGATTGACATGATCTCATGGTCTAAGGATTAGGATCACTTCGTAAGTTGTTATAGCAATATAAACTCAATGACTTTGATTGTAATGCTATACTTCGGATGAATGTTCATCACGCCATTACACTAATGTTGTGATCCCGTTATTAACAACATCCAATGTCCATGATCAGGAAACCTTGATCATCTTGTTAATCAACGAGCTAGTTTATGAGAGAGGCATAACTAGGAACTTTCTGTTTGTTTATTAAACACACATGTATTAACGTTTCCGTATTAATACAATTATAGCATGCAAAATAAACATCTATCATATACTTGGAATACACATAATAAACACTGTATTATTGCCTCTCAGGGCATATTCCCTTCATTTAATTGATTCGACACAAGGGGAGCCAAATAATACTTATAAGCCTGAACAACTGAGTTGTCAATTTAGCTGCACCTGGAAATAGTCTTGCTCATAGCAGTTTATCAGTAGCAACAGTTTTGTAGTAGCAATAGCAAAGTAATAGCAGTAGTAAAACAAAAGCAATAGTAACGATAGTAGCAAAAAGTAGGATATGACTGCGGTAGGCATATGGATGGATGGACGGGCGTTGCATGGACGATACTACTCATGTAACTTCAAGATCTAGGGCAATTGCAGATAAATAAGACAAACCATCCAAGTACTTAAAAATCATAGGCATGTGTTCCATATATAGTCATACATGCTCGCAATGAGAACTTGCACAACATCTTTTGTCCTTCCAGCCCGTTGTAGCGGAGCCTTAGAGGGAATCTACTGGCAATTAAGGTACTCCTTTTAATAGAGTATCGTAGCAAAGCATTAACACTCCATGAACACACGTGATCCTCATATCACAGCCATCCCCTCAGGCTGTCCCAATTTCTATCACTTCGGGGCCTTTGGTTCCGGACAAAGATATGTGTACAGAACTGACAGATAAGATCACAAACAATACTATCATCATGAATCAATAACATGTTCAGATCTGATATCATGGCACTCGGGCCCTAGTGACAATCATTAAGCACAACAAGTTTCAACAAAGTCAAATATCACTAATAGAGATACTAGGCACCATGCCCTAGCAATCTTATTCGATTACACGGTAGAACTCATCCAATATCTACCATCCCCATAGCCTACAACGGGGGCTTACTCCCTCATGGATGGGGGAAATATGGATGGTTGATGGAGAGGCGTCGGTGATGATGATGGCGATGATCTCCTCCAAATCCCTTGTCCCGGCAGGGTGCCAGAACGGAGTTTCTGGTTCCGAATCGCGGTTTATGGTGGTGGCGGCGTAGCAGAACTCTTTCTGGAAAAACGTCGAAACCCCCTCTGTTTTAAGGTTTGAGGCTTCTTATAGGCGAAGAGGGAGGGCGAGGGGGGTGCCCGAGGTGGCCACACCCCTCCCAGGTGCGGTCTGGGCTGGCCCACGCGGCTAGGGGTGTGGGCCCCTCGTGGCCCTCCTCCATTCGTCTTCTGGCTCCGTGAGTCTTCTGGCGAAATAGGATTTTTGGCATATTTTCCGGGATTTTTCCTGAAAGTTGATTTTCTGCACAAAAACTAGACACCAAGGTAATTCTGCTGAAAACAGCGTCAGTCCGTGTTAGTTGTATCCAAATCACACAAGTTTAGAGGAGAAAAAATAGCAGAAGTGTTCGAGAAAGTAGATACGTTTTAGACGTATCAACTCCCCCAAGCTTAGCTTATTGCTTGTCCTCAAGCAATTCAGTTGAAAACTGAGTTCGATAAATGAACTTTCACGAACACATTTGCTTCATATGATGTATATATTCTCAGCATATGATCAGTACTTAGACAATTCATGATAAGGAGTATGCAACTATGTCTACTCAATAATCATTGCAAGCTCATAAGAAGGTATGATAAAGTGGTATCTCGCTTGCCTTTGATTGTGTAGCAAAACATAAATGCCAAGGCACCTCTGAAGTTCAAGTGAAGACTGGAAGTAAAGATATCAGAGATACAAGCATCAAAGTCATGACATAATTAACCAAGTTTTGAGACAAGAACATTACACTAAAAATGACAACTATTCTCTCAAGAAGGCTCTCATAGAATAAGTGGTGACTCAACAAGGAAGTTAAAAGGTTTTGAAAAGTTTGAAAGGCCTCCAAATCCTGAAAGTATGGTACTCGTTAGCTTTGAGCACTCATTGCCCCTATCATAGGCATCTTTAGGTGGTTAAGGTGAAAGTGAGGTCCAATATGAGTTATATGCTTGACATACCATAAACTGGAAATCTCATGTCCCTTGAGTATGAGGGCCGCTCCTCATGCTACTCAACTTTAGTTACCGGTAGGTTTCGGTCATAGTAAATACATGTGTATCATAGAGAATCGCTAATGGGGTACCCCTTGCACATGATACAGGAGCTATTCCATAATCAAAATGACAAGGCAAGCAGATAATGAGCATCTCAGCAATCTTCTTATTTACCATGGGAAAATGGTGTTTTTTACTCTCTTTCCTCTTTTTAGTGTGTCTATTTTTTTATAAGAAGAAAGCTTCATAGATTGCTCACTATGGTTATGCTGCAGGTTTCCACCATGATTAGGAATGACTTAGGCTAGCGGCCCAGGCGTTTCTCTAACACATATACATAACTCCATGGACTTAAGATCCCCTTTTATTTCACACCGACGACATCCGTAAACAAAAGAGCATGATATCAAATGGGTATATATTTACAGGTGTTACAAGAGTTCCCCGTGACAGCACGGTTCTGCTAACTCCCAGCCTATAATTTGCAAGCATATAACTTTCATGGACAGTCACAATGGTTCAGGTTTATTAAGTGCAAGAAATAAAGTGTTCCATCAAGTTCGTGAGAGATTTACTAACTAACTTTCTCATCAAAAGAAAACATTTTATTTGGAAGAAAACAAGGCATGATAAATATGCACGGAATATAAAATGATACTAGTAGGTAGGTATGGTGGACACTTTTGACAATACTGGTTTTGGGGAGTTGGAAGCACGAGTAGAGCTCATACTCAGTGCAAGTGAAGGCTAGCAATAGAGAGGGAGTGACAAACAAGGGAGCAATAACTGTCATAATCATGCTTGCAACAAAATAGAACTAATTATGGCATGAAAGTGATACAAGAACTCTGAGGCAAAATAAATCATCGAGGCTTAACTAACTTTGGTTCAGTCGTATGCATGTGTGATCATGTGCCATGTCGATTCAAATGAAATATTCAGAGGAGGATACCACAATGTCATACCAAATTATGAATAGAAAAATGCAAGCAAACATTCATATGACATGCTACAAACTATTAGCAAGCTAGAGCTAATCATAAGAGAGCAAGAACTACTAAGCATCCATAAATAACATACACCTTACCTGAACAGACTAAGCATGCCCACAATGATGAGTATATGTACAAAAATGGAAACAAATAGAGTTCATTACCGGCCTCTTACCACCCCTCAAGTTGTCATTAATCTTCATTATTGCTCTTCACGTGTGTGGCTTAAATAATAACATGAAACCATAATCCACTGAGGACCGCTGAACCCTACAACAAACTTCACAAATCCAAATAAGAACAAAAAATGTTTTTGGGTTTTAGATTTTTAAAGCAAGCACTAAAAGTAAAAACAAAGAAAGAAAAATCTTTTTGGATTTTTCTTAAGGAAAACCAAAGCTAAAAAGGCAAAGAAACAAACTAAGAGAAACAACGAAAATATTTTTGGTCTTTTTGTGTTTTTGGGAAAGCAGGAACAAAACAAAAAATAAAGTGAAACATGGATATACAAAGTACCAACAAAACATGATTTGTAGATGAGTGCGATGTCGGTATACCTCCCCCCAAGCTTAGGCTTTTGGCCTAAGTGGGGATCAATCAGTAACGCGGGTAGTAACCCCAAGCTGGTGTGTCATCGTAGGAATAGATCATAATGAGGCCCCCGCGATGAAGAAGAAGAAGCTCTCCAATCATAGGAGGGCTGCTGGTATGAAGACTCCCCCATGTTGGAGGGCTGAACCAAATCATCTTCGGCATCCTCCCCAACATTCTCCTCTTGCTGGGAGAGCTCCACCACGTATGTGTCAAGTTCTTCTTCCATGAGTGACCATCGTTGCATGTTATCAAAGTTAAACAAAGCAGGTGCAGGCAAAGAGACTACTTTCTCAGACCTACCCCATCTCCAACCACCCTTGACAAAGGTTATTTCATACGATAAATCACTCAAAGTAGCCCAAGAGAAAACAAACTTATGCTGAACCATGGATCAAGTCTCTCAATGGGGAACTGAAAATCTGAATGATCAGGCTCTAAACCATGAAAAGATAACAGACGAGATGCAATGAGACCTCCACATATTCCACCTTTCTCGCGGTTAGTAGCAAGACGGAAAGCTATCAAAGCACCCAAGTTATAAGTTCTATCCCTATTCAAAGCAGCTGAGATAAAAGCTAGATCAAATGAAGATAATTTTCTAGCAGTCTTTCTAGCAAGAACACACTTGGTAATGAAATAGGAAAAATATCTAATAGACGGGAACTGAATGTTACGAATTTTACCACTTTCCTTTGAGAAGTCGCAACCTTGGCAAATTTTAGCATATAAATCCATGAGTGGCTTAGGCATTTCTCTAATATTCTCACATGAACCCCACCGTGGCACTCCGATAGCTGCACAAAAATCAACAAAATGGAGGTCGACAACTATATTATAAATTTAATAGTGGACCATGCGACTAGACAAGGACCAACTAAACTGAAAGTCCTGCACCACTGACATGGTTAGCTTAACATATTGGTATGGTTGTTGTCCAACAAAATGTTCCAACCTTTCATTAGTAATCATAGTTTGGAAATCCTGAAAGATCCCTGCAGCTCTCATAAATTCAGGGCATGGATATATGGAAGGGAATACTTCCTCCTCGTGATGGACTTTCATTGGCTCAAGTACCATCAATTCATGTTGATTCAGCTGGTATGCACTCATCTTCTTTTCTGAAATTTTTAGACAAACATCAAACCAAGTGATTTCCAAGTTGATAAATGATGACGAACTACTATAGGAACTTGCTAGAGGGATAAATATGCATCAAAATGAAATCTCTAAGCATAGAACAAGCATGCAAGCTCACACAACCTATCACATACAGTAGCAAAATACTCAAGATACAATCTACCAATCAAAAATCTAATTGGACAAGCAGAGGAGACACATACCTGAGAGCAATCCCTCCAAAAATCAGAAGCAAAGATGGGCCGAGCAAGGAGATCGAAAATCGGGAGCAAGAACAGCAGGAACTCGAGCTTGAGAAAGTTTTCCGGTGTTTTTCGGGAGAGAGAAAGAAGTGGCTGGAAGGAGGTTGTAACATCCCAAAAATCATGAATTGTAAAAGCATGCATTGAATTCATATTATCATAGCATTTAAGGTTGGCAAAAAAAATTTAAAGTTTGAAATCAAACAAAACCATTCATATGCCCACTTTAATATTATATGAGGCATGGTTTTGCTCTTATTTTCAAAGGGCCAAGGTTGTTTGTGTAAACAGTAGTGTTTGACACACATTTGAATGCAAGGATCACACTACAAAAATCTAGAGAAGATTTGAAATCAAACTTATTTGAATTAGGGTTTGAAAATCATTCCTGAACAATCAAACAGAAAAAGAAAAGGCAAAAATAAAAAAATAAAAAAGGAGCTACCCTTTGAGCCCAGCTCCAGAACAGGTCCAAAATCCCACCCGGGCCATTTCCCTCTCTCCCCTTTGTTTCCTACCTCGCGCGAGCACACCCACTCGCTGACGACTGGGCCCCGCAGCCATGTCACTCCTTCGTCATCAATCAGCGCCGACGACCATCTCGCCGTTGCCATTTTTTCCCCATCACATCCGCGTTGATGCCGCTATTAATTGCATTCATTCGGCGAGTGATTTCCTCCCCTGATCCCCTCTACTTAACCCCCTCCTCCTTTTGCTCTTTTCCCCTCACGCCACACTCATAGAGTGCCCCCAGGCTGCCCACACACGAGCTCACATCGCCGCGGTATCGAGCCTCTCCGGCGATTGATTCCGGTGAGAGATGCCTGCCCCTCGCCTTCTAGTTCTTGCTATCATATTCACCACCCTCCCGCGCATCTAACACTTCTTGCGGTTTTCGTTTTGGTGTCTTGTAGCATCGCCATCGTCGACACCCGCGTGTGCCCGATGACAAGCTCTACTCCGGCGACCGAATACGGTAACGCTAGCCACCCTCTGATTGTCTTCTCGTGACCCGTAGCGCCACCAGCGACGACGCCCGTACGCGCTCGATGCCTCCTTCACCTCTGACGAGGATTTCCCGACGACTCCGCACGCCCACGCATCCACCTCGTCGACCATCGTCACCACCTTGTCTTCGTGCTTCGGTAACAACCCGTGCCTTCTCCACTTGCCCCCTAGCACCGCCAGTACACCGCCGGCAGGAGCGTCGCCGCCGCTCTGGCCATTTGCACTGCCCCTCTATGGTCGAAGCAACCATCACCGTTAGATCTAGATCTAGAGGATCAAATTAAATCCTTACTCAAAACGATATCGATCGATCTGCCCCGTGCATTTTCATTTAGATCCTGTGGCTCGCATTGATCGATCCAACCGAATCGGTATGGACCAATCATGCATGGCCACGTGTCTGTGTCCTGTTTAAATAAAATCCAGAAAAGGTTTTTGAATGTTTAAACTTGTAAAATTCATATATTTTGTTCTGTTTATCCAAAAAATGCAAATAATATAACATTGGATTCAGAAAAATGAGCCCTACATTACTGTGTGCTTAAATTTGTATTTTTCTTCTGAAAACGAGGATTATATGCAGAACACTTTATAGGCTTATTTTGACTATATAAAATGTTTATAAAATTGTTTTGAGGCAAATTTAAGTTTGTTTAGACTTTAAATAGATGGGTTTGTATTCAGTAATGTTTGGTTGACTTGTTTAGTACATAAAAGTCATCTCATTGCATTTGCATGCATTCATATTATTTTTGCTTGAATATTTGAATGTGAATTTGGTGTTATCATTTTATGTGTAGATTTTGGTGCTAGTGGTGATTGTAAGTGTGAGGATTGTTGCTACTCCCCCAACTAGTACCAAGGAAAGTGGTGCTTCATATATTTTTTCCTATTATTTTGACTATGCACTAGTGATGTTTTGAATAGGGCTTGCATGGAATTTTGCTAAGTATATATATATGCTATGCCTTGGGAAATCCTAGTAGTTATAGTCTTAGTAGAATTTTCTCTAAGTTAAGATACTTGTTAAGTTATCATGCTTAGCCTAGCTAGTAGCAAACAAGGGTGGATTATTCATGCTATGAAATATTTCTAACTCTATAACTTCTGTTTTTGCTTAATAAAATAACTAAGTGAATAAATCACCTGGGTGGAATGGTATGATGGTTTGTGTTGAGTGGTTACACAAGGCGCATGTCTATGGTTTACCTTGTGTATCACACTTGGGGAAATCCACCCAGGAACAAAGGGATTTGAGATACTTAGTGTTTATAAGCTTCTAGTGCAACAACATGGCATATGGGCTCTGCCTTGATCATATAGGTTGCAATAACTTAGCCTGATGGACAGTTTGTGGTAGGGTGATAGGATGGAACACGTCCATGGTGGTCTAAGGGAAGGCTTCTGAAAGATCTCGTCTCGATGTATGTCGAGTCTTGTGGTAAAGTGCACCACCTCTCGAGAGGGTAAAACCTAAGTACTTAGCCATGTCACCGACAATGGACAATTTGAGCATCAAAGACATTGAAGCTATCAAGGATCTCCTCATCCCAATTTCTAAGTTAAAACTTGTGGTTGAACAAGGGTGAAGGTTCACCAATGTCTATTGGTGGTTCCTTGGGAGTTTTTGTCAAACAAAAACT
Source organism: Avena sativa (assembly GCA_916181665.1). NCBI lineage: Eukaryota > Viridiplantae > Streptophyta > Magnoliopsida > Poales > Poaceae > Avena > Avena sativa. Next base: position 19,988,782 of record OV702282.1, on the reverse strand, counting down.
TAGTGTTTTCAACTGATAAAAACCAATTTTGAGCAAAGAAAGCCTAAGCTAGACTTAGCCAAATTTATATAGATTTTAGTTACTACTATTCTACTAAGGTATCACTTGCCAATACAATTCCAAATGTATTGACCGACTGTGGCTATAACTTATGATGTTGCAGGTTACTCTGATGGAGATTAGGGTTATGAGTCTACACTCAACATTCTTGCCTGTGTCACATGAAGATGACGACTTTATTTTATTTACTTATGTTATGAACTCTTGTACTAGCCTCTGGCTAATGAGTTGTAAAAGACTATGTTATCTCTGGAATGACGATGTAATAACGACCTTTGTATCTGTGTACTTCATCTTAATCTGTGGATGCTAGCATTTGATCCAGGGACTAGCATTGCAATCAAAGGGACCTTTACCTTATAAAGGTGGGGTCTTACAAATGGTATCAGAGCACTGTGTTGCCTGTAGGATTATGACCCTAGGTTGGATTAGACTAAGAAAACCACTAAGGAAAAATGCAACTCTTTACAAATTCCACACTTGTATTTTTCTTCTCGTAAAACTCTTCTAATCTTCTTTCTCATCTCAATTTGTAGATGGCCACCATCAACGAAGGCATCAATAAGGGACCACTCATGACCATGATTCTAGAATGTCAGACAGAGTTTCCCAAAGCACTCAAGACCCTTATGATTAGCTTGGGAATATATGGTGAGGCCGTGTACAAGGGATTTCCAGTTATGGATGAAGGAGAAGAATATTGGTGGGTGCAACTTCACTTGTACAAAAACAAGGGATACAACCACAAATAGTTGGGATTCTACATGGGCACCAACTCAGAAATGTATACGACATTATTTGACTATGCAAGAAATGCAGCTTGGAATGCTATCAAGGAGCTTGGTGAAAGACTGAAGTATAGAATACTCAATACCCAAAATGACCTTAAGGAGGAGAAGAAGTATACCCAAGACTTAGAGACCGCCATAAAACGTCTAAGGGAAGATATCATAGACTTAGAATATGAGTGAGAATTGTAACGTACTCCGCTAGTTGGACCACCACCCTTGTCGTTTTCTCGCAAAATTTGTCTAAGTTATGTTGAACCTTAGTGCTTGTGGTAGACTTTGTATGCCATGACTTGTGTGTTTTATGGGTGAACGTATGCTTTTTTATATCTTTTCACTGTATTTTTTTTCTCTTACTTGTGTTGTTCTAATATTTCTCTATCTTATACATTAGATGCCTAGCTTTGTGATCAGCACTGCCGAGGAGTTCAATGGAATTCGTTTTGGTTCACATATTATGCAGTTCACTAGTGTGCTCAACCTCCCACTTCCTAGTATCAAGGCACTCCAGCTTACCAAGTTTGAGAGGAAGGATCTTTGGGGCTTTAGAGTCACATAGTCGGGACGCCAGACGGAGCCACTCACGGAGGAGATTTCCTTCAAGATAATGCACGATGCCAAAGAGAAGGGTCTAGATGTAGTCATCCAGGAGCTACTCGGACACCTCTGCGGACGCCAATCCACCGAGCTTAGAGGCCTCTACTTCCACTTGTTCGGGCGATGTGACGAGGAGGGAGAGGCATTGGTGTATGAGGGTGCTACTAGAGAGACGATAGAGCCAGTTCGTCTGTACCTCCAGGACTTAGAGGGCCTTATTAGACACCTCGACACAGATAGGACCAACGTTATGCTTAGCAATGACGAGATCCAGGTTCAGTTGAGGGAGAAGGACAAGCTTCGTGGAGCAAGACGATATAGTCAAAGAGATGGAGGCCAGATTCGAGAGCCAAGACAAGAAGTTCAAGAATTAGGAGAAGAGAGTTCAGGATAGAAACAAGAAGATCAATGACATGAGGGCCGAGATAGAGGCCAAGGACTTTGAGTTAGAGACTCGGCAGGGAGTGATAGAGAGGCTTTGCTCGCAGAAGAGAGCCCTTCGCGAGAAGATTAAGGCCTTGACCACCAGCGTGGAGGAGTACAAGTCAGCTATGGAGACAGCCGGACTTACTCTTGTGGACGTGGAGGTCGACATGGAGGTGTAGTTTGATTATTCAGCTACCTATTTATCTATCATCCTTTGATTTATTGAGTTGCAATGATCATCCAACATGTGGATGGATGGCTATTATGTTTACTTTTCCAAAACTTGTTTACGTAGTTTAAACTCTATGTTTATCTTGTGATTGTTTATTGTGTTTGTTGATATGTGATGTATTGTGCATGGCATATATGGGTTATATCTCATTACTTATCCTTATTGAAACCACAGATGCGTCCCCATCGTGCCAATCCCAAGCCAAACAACAACAATAATGTCAATCCCGAGATTCAACAATTGATGACAGATCAAACTCAACGGATGCAGATGATGACCCAGTTCATGGCCAATAAAAATCAGAATCAAAACAACAACAACAACAACAACAATCCCAACAACCCGCCAGCCTTTGATATGCTTACGAGGTTCTTGAGATTGAGGCCAGCCAAGTTCTCGGGAACCACTGATCACATGGTAGCCAATGACTGGCTATGCTCTGTGAATTAAGAGTTGGTCACTATTGGCTGCACCGATGAGGAAAAGGTCAGGTTCGTAGCACCACTGCTTGAGGGACCAGCATCAACATGGTGGGATAACTTTCAGATCACGACTCCCCTTGAGGATGTGACTTGGGCTATTTTTGAGGATGGATTTCGTACAGCTCACATCTCATAAGGAGTGATGAACTTGATGTCACATCCCAAATTCTGGATTTGGTACTACATAGCATACATTTCATTGCATCATGATCATCCATTGCAAAATTTTATTTTGAAAAGATTCTGGCGAAACAATATTTTCAAAGCCCTATTTTGAATTACTAAAATGCACTTACAAGAGGATATACCAGGGTTATATAAATACACTAACTTCAACTGGTGAAAAAGATTACAAGCTTGATCTTATGTTGATCCTCTGGTTTTTATAAAAATTTAGAGACAAAAATCACTCAATTCAGAGTTCATATGGAAAAGATATAATAGGAATACTAAAACAGAAAAGAATAAAAAGAAAAGAATAAAAAAACTAACCTAACCTCACCGGCCGAGCCACCCCGGCCCAGCCCAGCTAGCCACCCTCCTATCTGCCGCGTGCCTCTCCCGCGAGCAGCACGCAACACAGCGGCAGCGCAGCCGGTGGCCCACGCAGCCCAGCGGCACCCACAGGCAGCCCACCTTTCCCCTTCCTCTCACTGACGTATGGGGCCCGCTCCCCTCCTCCTTCCTCGCGACAGAAGCCGACCCGGGCACGAGTTCATCGACCGAACGATTTCCTCCGCCAAATCCGCATGGATTGTTGCGATTTTGCCCCCTTTTTCCGCACAGGAACCCTCACATAAATCCCCACCTCCATTTCCCTTTTTTCGGTTTCGTTTTCTTTTTGAAACCCTAGCTGCCCCGCGAACTCGCTGATCTCGCCGCCACCTCCCTCCATTTCTGAACTTCAGAGCTCGAGGCCCCGACGAGGCAGCCGCCCCTGACCCTCCTGTTCCCCCTATTTCTCTTCCACTCGTTCGTCCGCATCGCCTCACCCCTTTTCCCCTACATGCAGTGCACCAGGACGACGAGGATTGCTCGCCGGAGCACCGCCGACGCCGCCCGCCTCCAGCCGTTCGTCGTCGATGCCAGAGGAAGCCACGTAGCACCCCAACGCCACCAATCGGCACGCCATCCTCATCTACACCTCGTCGACCGCTTTGCCGACACCGGAGACCGCCACAACCGCCGCCAGCACCACCGCCCGACGAGCCCGCCGCCGCCATGTCATCGCGTCGGTGAGTCTCGCCACGGTCAACCTCGACCGTCCAATCTTCATAAGATCCGACGGCCCTCTTCTGTCTCTGCACCGAACCGGTACCATCCACTCGTGGCGTGCCGCGTGGCGCCCACGTGTCCGCGCGTCAGCGTTGACTATTCTGGAAGTAAAGAAATTGATTTAAATGGCAGAAAAATTGTATAAATTTGTAAAATTCATATCTTTAGATCTACTGGGCCAAAAACTGCAAATAAAATATGTGTAGAATCATTGTCTCGTGTAGAAACTTGATGTACCATTGTTTTACAGTTTTACAGCAAGGTTTGGTCCTGAATAATTAAATAATTTAATGCCCTTTTTAGAGTAATTAAATCATAGAATAAGTTCTGTAACTCCAAAAATTGAAAATGAGATATCCCTGGAATCAGTACAACAAGGGAATCTCATAGTGAATTAAAAAGTTAGGCTTACAGTAATGGTTTTTGCATAATCTAATTAGAGGCTTACTGTAGCATTTTAATTACTCAGGGAGTTAAATAAATCCTTTTTGACAAATTCCAATTGGTACTGTTCCTATTTAGAGTTGCCTACACAGTAGAAGTTTTCCAAGATTTTACAAACAGTATGTTAGCAGTGGTGAATTATTTAGTTCTAGCTCTATTATTGAGCATTATAAATTGCGTACTCGTTTTCTTTGTGCTAAAAATAATTTCCATGCATGCATACAACAGCTATACTGAATAATATTATGTGATGCTGCTGTAGCATCAATCCACTTGTCGTGCATGCATCTTGCATCATCTTTGTTTGCATATGATTGTGGATGGTTTGTTTATGATTGCAATTGTGTCGTGTAGATTGTGACGAGTGAAACGCTTGCTCGTTTGTGGATTGTTCTTCTGACCGCTACAACCAAGGAAAGTAGATGCTACCTTGTTCATAATGTTGTCCTACTATTTTCAATGCATTGCCGTGTATTTTGTATATGCATGTATAGGGTATTACTATCGCTATGCTATGTCCTATTATGTGGTAGGGCCTTCCTTGTAGATGAACCACCGTTGGTAGATGTGCTTAGTCATGCTATGATGAACGAGGGCTGGGTTACATCATTGAAAGTTATTTCTAAATGTGTTGGTTTGCGAAAACTAAAAACAACTTAATCAATGAACCTCCTGGGTGTGATGGGATTGATAATTTTTGGTGGTATCATTACGGAAAGGCACCCAGGTACCAAGAGAAAATGATTTGCTTCTTTATTTTGTAGCTTACATGTATAACCATGTGCCAATAATGAAATGGGCGGTTGGTTGGACTCAGTAGGTTGTGGTAACTCAAACCCGCGTATCCAGATATGTAGAATTTTTGTAGGTTGGACCGGTGCGCGTCAGGATTGGGGAGCTACTTCCCGAACGGTCTCTTCTTGGACTTCTCCCTATCATCACCCAAAATGAGAGTGATGGTACGAGCTGGGCTGGCCAAGTCACATGGGTAAAGTGTACTAATCCCTGCAGGGTGTATGATCTAATCGATTAGCCGTGTTCCCGGTTATGGACGACTGAGTTTCTTGATATTGATTCCATGACATGTTTCTCGCTCATTCTAATTTCATAATTGCTTTAATGTTGTTGGGTTAACTTAATTGGGATCTTTTCAAAGAAAATCAAAAACTGTTTATGAAAGTAGGACAAAGGTATTTGCAAATGCAAGCTAGCCACAGCTCCACTTGCCAAATATGCATGTAGATGTTAGCACTATTGTCTCCTTTAATAGCTCTACTTGCCATACATTCCATGTATTGACCCTTCGGGGTTGCTACGTTTCATGTTGCAGGATATTCCGATTCTGAGTAATCGATTTAGGCCACGGTACTCCACTCGGCACTTGTTCACTTGTGGGCAATTTGAAGAATGCAGGATTTACTATAATTATGTTGCTGCTTGAATAACATTGAGCTAGCCTTGAGTTAAGCTTTATTGTAATAATGATACTCTGGATCTTCGTTATTTATGATACACGGATATTTTGCTATGTTACTCATCTTATTTTATTGTGGGCCAATGAACCGATCCAGGGATTGGCATGTCATATAGAAGCTACGGTCTTTCAGAACCGTGGTGTTACAAGATGGTATCAGAGCCCGTGTGTCGACTGTAGGATCGCGACCTAGGTTTGGATTAGGTAGCCATAGAATTATTAAAGCTTATATTAACTCTGTCTTTCATCTTATGATTTTCACCCTCGTAAATTCTTACCATATGCTATTCTCACACTTTCCTCTTTTAATTGATAGATGGGAAAAGTCAGGACTGAGTATGCAACCATGGAGTCACCAAGGCCCTTTGAAAGACAGTTACCACAGCTCTCACAGTCATTGGGATTTCCACTGCCCATGTTCAAGGGAAGGAGGCTGTACACCTATGGATATGGTGAGGATGCATGGGAGATAACCACTTTCATCTTCAGGGATGCCGCCTTGCCAAACCATGTCCACCAATTAGTCTTCATTAGGTAAAATCGTTACGATTAGTCTCGATCGATGTAAAACTTAATTACTGATAGTTTAAGAGTGTTTAGTTGATCCTATGGGTACCCCAATATCCCAGGATTAATTGTGCGAATTTTATGAAAGAATTATGGCAAGTTTGGTTAATATCTGTGTTATTTCTGTTGCAGTTTTCTGCTGACACAGCAGTACTGTACGATTTTTCATATTTTACTGGTATCTGGAAAAAATGTGAAAAAAATAGGATTGGTTCGAAACTCTCTTTACTGTATGCATAAAAATCATAAAAAAATCCTGACGAGTTTAAGTCAGGTAGAAAAATTCGTGAACACTGCTGGACTGTCCTGGCAGATTCTTGTTTTCATTGCTTTGTTGATCTATTGTGTAGATAACTATTGCCAACTCTTCTAAAAACTATTTCAGTAGATATGTACTTCTAGGATAACCCCTGGGATGTTGCTGGATCATTTGTTTGTTGATGTGATGCTTGCTTGAGATTGTCTGTGAATGTTTTGTTGTTGTTTGATCATAATGCATGGGTAGAATCCTGTTTTCGTAATCGATTCTTTCTAAGCTTATCTATGAGGAACCGCAGATGCCTCCCCGCCGTTAACCCACTGAGTTGGAGCAGCTCATGGCAGCCCAGGCACAGCTGACCCAAGTTATGAACCAGTTCATGGAAGCTCAGAACAACAACAACAACAATAGGAACAACCAGCCTCAGGGAGATGCTCTCACTAGGTTTCTGAGGCTAAGGCCAGCTAAGTTCTCTACTGCAACGGAGCCGATGGTTGCTCTCGACTGGATGCGTTCAGTGAACAAGGATCTGGTAACTGTCGGGTGCACAGATGCTGAGAAGGTGAGGTTTGCCGCTCACCTGCTGGAGGGACCAGCTGCTTCGTGGTGGGACACTTTTCAGATCACCCACCTGCTGGATACTGTGACTTGGGCGATGTTTGAGGAAGGTTTCAAGACCAACCACGTATCTTCAGGAGTTCTGAGCCTGAAGAGGAAGGAATTTCGCAACTTGCGCCAAACCAACCGCACCGTGGCTGAGTATATTGAGGAATTCAACAACTTTTCTCGTTATGCACCTGAGGATGTTGACACTGATGCAAAAAGGAGGGAGAGATTCCTGGATGGCCTCAGTGATGAGATTTCAGTGTAGCTGCTGGTGGTTTAATGTCCCACTTTTCAGGAGCTTATGGACAAGGCCAGAATTTTCGAAGGGAAGCACAAGCAAGTGGAAAGCCGCAAGAGGGGGAGCAACAATCACCACTCTGGTTCTCACCACAAGTCTCGCACTTCTTATGATGGATACTCCAAGCATGGAGGGAGTGACCATGGGCACCATGGAAGCCATGACCGCCACAACCATGGAGGCGATGGACATCTCCATGATAGCCACAAGAGCAACCGCCATAGCCACAAGGGAGGACACACTCACCATTCTGGAGGACACAGTGGGCATGACCGCAACCGTGATCACAGCTTAGTGAAGAAGGATCTGAGTGAGGTGACATGCCTCAAGTGTGGCCAGAAGGGACATTATGCAGACAACTGTCCAGAGAATAAAGGACAGAAGCCAACCAACAACCAGAAGGCCACAGTGAACCACATGTATGTGGAGGAGATCCCAGATGAGCCTGATCTTGTGATTGGTAAGTTTCCAATCAACACTCACCCTGCACTTATACTTTTCGATACTGGTGCATCGCATTCATTCATATCAAGGGAATTTGTGGATAAGTATAAGTTACCTATAGAGTCTATGAAAGAGTCTATTAGAGTAAGCTAACCTGGAGGAGATATGATAGCTAGCGCGGGATGCCGCGACTTAACTGTGAGGATTGGAGCACACAATTTTATTGCACATCTGGTAGTTTTGGAATCACAAGGTCTAGATGTAATACTGGGTATGGACTGGATGTCTATGCATGGGGGACACATAGACTGTGCACAGCGAGCTGTTTCACTCAAAACCCCGGATGGTAAGAGAATTAGGTTCAAGTCGGCTGTGCAACCGGGAAGGTGTAAGCTCAATTCTCTTATGGGGGTTAGCATGGATACTGTGCCTGTGATTAAGGAGTACCCCGATGTGTTTCCGGAAGAGCTGCCAGGGATGCCACCTGACAGGGATGTGGAGTTTCTATTCGATCTGATGCCGGGAACAGGACCTATAGCAAAGAGACCATACAAGATGCATGTGGACGAACTGAAGGAACTAAAGAAACAGCTAAAGGAGCAGTTGGACAAGGGGTTCATTCAGCCTAGTTCGTCGTCATGGGGTGCACCTGTTCTGTTTGTGGAGAATAAAGACAGCAGCAAGAGGTTAGTGGTGGACTACCGCTTGCTGAATGAAGTGACCATCAAGAACAAATACCCCCTTCCGAACATAAATGATTTGTTTGAACAACTGGAAGGAGCAAAGGTATTTAGCAAAATTCATATGCGATCGGGCTACTTCCAATTGAAGATCCGGGAGGAGGACATACCGAAAACTGCTTTCACTACTAGGTATGGTTTATATGAGTATACAGTTATGTCTTTTGGACTAACGAATGCCCCGGCATATTTCATGGCCATGATGAACAAGGTATTCATGGAGTAATTGGACAAGTTATTGGTTGTGTTCATTTATGACATACTGATATATTCCAAGGATGATGTTGAGCATGAGAAACATCTGCGACTGATTATGGAGAAGCTGAGGGAACACAAGTTGTATGCCAAATTCAGCAAGTGTGAATTCTGGCTTAACACTGTTGGATTTATTGGACACGTGGTGTCAGGAGAAGGAGTCGCTGTTGATCCAAGCAAAGTGACTGCAGTGACTGAGTGGGAAGCGCCCAAGAATGTGGGTGATATTCGTAGATTTTTGGGACATGCTGGATATTACAGGAGGTTCATTGAAATCTTCTCCAAGATTGCTAAGTCAATGACAGAACTTCTGAAGAAGGAGCTGAAGTTTGAATGGGCGGATGCGTGTGAAGCCAGCTTTCAGGAACTGAAGCGCCGACTAGTGACCGCACCTGTTCTGTGTTTACCTGATCTTCAGAAGGATTTCCAAGTGTACACCGACCACAAGAGCCTGAAGTACATATTTACGCAGAAGGAATTCAACATGAGGCAAAGGAGATGGTTGGAGCTTATCAAGGATTATTATATGAATCTGCAGTACCATCCAGGGAAGGCAAATGTAGTAGCAGATGCTCTGAGCCGGAAGGTCTATGCCAATGGATTGACTGTTGGGGAATAGCCCGAGGATTTGTGCAAGCAATTCAAGGACCTTAGACTGGAGGTAGTGTCAGAAGGATATTTGGCGGCGATGGAAGTCCAACCAACGCTACAGGACAAGATCAGGAAGGCTCAAGTAGGAGACAAGGAGATAGATGAAATAAAGGAAAAGATGAAGGAAGATCGGGCAAAAGAATTCCGCGAGGATGAGCAAGGAACCTTGTGGTATGGAGATCGTTTGTGCGTTCCCAACGATCCGGAGATAAGGAAGTTAATTCTACAGGAAGCTCATGACTCGCCGTATTCCATACATCTGGGAAATACGAAGATGTATATGGACCTAAAGGACAGATTTTGGTGGAACAACATGAAGGGAGACATCGCTGAGCATATTGCCTTATGTGATGTATGTAGCCAAGTGAAGGCGGAACACCAGAAGCCAGCAGGACTACAGCAGCCATTGCCCATGCCGGATTGGAAGTGGGATAGAGTGGGAATGGATTTTATCAGATGATTTCCCAGGACCAGGTCAGGATATGACTCCATTTGGGTAGTGGTCGACCATCTGACCAAGGTAGCCCACTTTATACCGGTGAATAAGACCTACATGAGTGCAAAGTTGGCCAAGATTTATATGGACAGGATTGTGTGCCTACATGGAGTTCCTAAGAGTATTGTATCTGATAGAGGCACCCAGTTTACCTCACACTTTTGGCGCCAGCTGCACGAGTCATTGGGGACTAGATTGGAGTTTAGCACAACATTCCACCCACAGATTGATGGACAGACCGAGAGGGTAAATCAGATTTTGTAAGATATGCTGAGAGCTTGCGCTTTGGCTCATGGTTCTAGTTGGGATGAGAATTTGCCGTATGCCGAGTTTTCCTACAACAACAGCTATCAGACCAGCATCAAGACGTCACCGTTCGATGTGCTGTACGGGAAACGGTGCCGGACACCATTGCTATGGGATGGAGTAGGGGAACGTCAGCTGTTTGGACCTGATTTGATCAAGGACACTGAGGAGAAGGTCGCCTTCATTAGGGACAGGCTGAAGGTAGCACAATCAAGGCATAAGAGCTACGCTGACGCCAAGCGCAAGGAGGTGGTGTATGAGGTAGGTGATAGAGCATACCTCAGAGTGTCGCCATTGCGTGGAATTAAGAGATTTGGAATCAAGGGTAAGCTGGCACCTCGGTTTATTGGACCGTATCGGGTCTTAGCACGCAAAGGAGAAGTTGCTTATCAATTGGAGTTGCCAGAGGCTCTGTCCGCTGTCCACAATGTGTTCCACGTGTCCCAGCTGAAGAAGTGCAATACGGAGATGGTGGATACACCATTGAGAGACACGGTGCCGCTAGAGGAGGTTCAGCTTGAGAATGACTTGACCTATGAGGATAAGCCAGTCAAGATACTGGAAACAGCGGAGAGGATTACCCGCACCAAGACGATCAGGTTTTGCAAGAGGAAGCCACTTCGGAGCGTGAGGATGACATCCGAGAGGACCACCCGCACCTATTTGCTAGCCACGCCGAATCTCGGGGACGAGATTCATCTTAAGGGGGTTAGTCTTGTCACATCCCAAATTCTGGATTTGGTACTGCATAGCATACATGTCATTGCATCATGATCATCCATGCAAAATTTCAGTTTGAAAAGATATTTTCAAAGCCCTATTTTGAATTACTAAAATGCACTTACAAGAGGATATACCAGGGTTATATAAATCCACTAACTTCAACTAGTGAAAAAGATTACAAGCTTGATCTTATGTTGATCCTCTGGTTTTTATAAAAATTTAGAGATGAAAATCACTCAATTTGGATTTCATATGGAAAAGATATAATAGGAATACTAAAAGAGAAAAGAATAAAAAGAAAAGAATAAAAAAAACTAACCTAACCTCAGCGACCGAGCCACCCCGGCCCAGCCCAGCTAGCCACCCTCCTATCTGCCGCGCGCCTCTACCGCGAGCAGCACGCAACACAGCGGCAGCGTAGCCGGTGGCCCATGCAGCCCAGCGGCACCCACAGGCAGCCCACCTTTCCCCTTCCTCTCGCTGACGTGTAGGGCCCGCTCCCCTCCTCCTTTCTCGCGACAGAAGCCGACCCGGGCACGAGTTCATCGACCGAACGATTTCCTCCGCCAAATCCGCACGGATTGTTGCGATTTTGCCCCCTTTTTCCACGTAGGAACCCTCACATAAATCCCCGCCTCCGTTTCCCTTTGTTCGGTTTCGTTTTCTTTTTGAAACCCTAGCCGCCCCGCGAGCTCGCTGATCTCGCCGCCACCTCCCTCCATTGCGGAACTTCAGATCTCGAGGCCCCAACGAGGCAGCCGCCCGTGACCCTCCTATTCCCCCTATTTCTCTTCCACTCATTCGTCCGCATCGCCTCACCCCTTTTCCCCTACATGCAGTGCACCAGGACGACGAGGATTGCTCGCCGGAGCACCGCCGACGCCGTCCGCCTCCATCCGTCCGTCGTCGACGCCGGAGGAAGCCACATAGCACCCCGACGCCACCAATCGGCACGCCATCCTCCTCTGCACCTCGTCGACCACTTTGCCGACGCTGGAGACCGCCACAACCGCCGCCAGCACCGCCGCCCGACGAGCCCGCCGTCGCCACGTCATCGCGTCGGTGAGTCTCGCCACGGTCAACCTCGACCGTCCGATCTTCATAAGATCTGACGGCCCTCTTCTGTCTCTGCACCGAACCGGTACCGGCCACATGTGGCGTGCCGCGTGGTGCCCGCGTGTCCGCGCGTCAGCGTTGACTATTCTGGAAGTAAAGAAATTGATTTAAATGGCAGAAAATTGTATAAACTTGTAAAGTTCATATCTTTAGATCTACTGGGCCAAAAATTGCAAATAAAATATGTGTAGAATCAGTGTCTCGTGTAAAATCTTGATGTACCATTGTTTTACACATTTATAGAAAGGTTTTGTCCTGAATAATTAAATAAGTTAATGCCCTTTTTAGAGTTATTAAATCATAGAATAAGTTCTGTAACTCCAAAAATTGCAAAAAAGATATCCCTGTAATCCGTAGAACAAGGGAAATCTCATAGTGAATTAAAAAGTTAGGCTTACAGTAATGGTTTTTGCAGAATCTAATTAGAGTCTTACTTTAGCATTTTAATTACTCAGGGAGTTAAATAAATCCTTTTTGAGAAATTCCAATTGGTACTGTTCCTATTTAGACTCGCCTACACAGTAGAAGTTTTCCAAGATTTTACAAACAGTATGTTAGCAGTGGTGAATTATTTAGTTCTAGCTCTATTATTGAGCATTATAAATTGCGTACTCGTTTTCTTTGCGCGAAAAATAATTTCCATGCATGCATACAGCAGCTATACTGAATAAGATTATGTAATGCTGCTGTAGCATCAATCCACTTGTGATGCATGCATCTTGCATAATCTTTGTTTGCATATGATTATGGATGGTTTGTTTATGATTGCAATTGTGTCGTGTAGATTGTGACGAGTGCAACGCTTGCTCGTGTGTGGATTGTTCTTCCGACCACTACAACCAAGGCAAGTAGATCCTACCTTGTTCATAATGTTGTCCTACTATTTTCAATGCATTGTCGTGTATTTTGTATATACATGTATAGGGTATTACTATCTCTATGCTATGTCCTATTATGTGGTAGGGCCTTCCTTGTAAATGAACCACCGTTGGTAGATGTGCTTAGTCATGCTATGATGAACGAGGGCTGGTTTACATCATTGAAAGTTATTTCTAAATGTCCTGGTTTGCGAAAACTAAGATCAACTTAATCAATGAACCTCCTGGGTGTGATGGGATTGATAATTTTTGGTGGTATCATTGCGGAAAGGCACCCATGTATCAAGAGAAAATGATTGGCTTCTTTATTTTGTAGCTTACATGTACAACCATGTGCCAATAACGAAATAGGCGGTTGGTTGGACTCAGTAGGTTGTGGTAACTCGAACCCGTGTATCCAGAGATGTAGAATTTTGGTAGGTTGGACCGGTGCGCGTCGGGATTGGGGAGCTTCTTCCCGAACGGTCTCTTCTTGGACTTCTCCCTATCATCACCCAAAATGAGAGTGATGGTACGAGCTGGGCTAGCCAAGTCACATGGGTAAAGTGTACTAACCCCTGCAGGGTGTATGATCTAATAGATTAGCCGTGTCCCCGGTTATGGACGACTGAGTTGCTTGATATTGATTCCATAACATGTTTCTCTCTCATTCTAATTTCATAATTGCTTTTATGTTGTTGGGTTAACTTATTTGGGATCTTTTCAAAGAAAATCAAAAACTAATTTATGAAAGTAGGACAAAGGTATTTGCAAATGCAAGCTAGCCACAGCTCCACTTGCCAAATATGCATGTAGATGTTAGCACTATTGTCTCCTTTAATAGCTCTACTTGCCATACATTCCATGTATTGACCCTTCGGGGCTGCTACGTTTCATGTTGCAGGATTTTCTGATTCTGAGTAATCGATTTAGGCCACGGTACTCCACTCGGCACTTGTTCACTTGTGGGCAATTTGAAGAATGGAGGATTTACTATAATTATGTTGCTGCTTGAATAACATTGAGCTAGCCTTGAGTTAAGCTTTATTGTAATAATGATACTCTGGATCTTCGTTATTTATGATACACGGATATTTTGCTATGTTATTCATCTTATTCTATTGTGGGCCAATGAACCGATCCAAGGATTGGCATGCCACATAGAAGCTACGGTCTTTTCAGAACCGTGGTCTTACAAGATGGTATCAGAGCCCGTGTGTCGACTGTAGGATCGTGACCTAGGTTTGGATTAGGAAGCCATAGAATTATTAAAGCTTATATTAACTCTGTCTTTCATCTTATGCCTTTCACCCTCGTAAATTCTTACCATATGCTATTCTCACACTTTCCTCTTTTAATTGATAGATGGGAGAAGTCAGGACTGAGTATGCAACCATGGAGTCACCAAGGCCCTTTGCAAGACAGTTAGCACAGCTCTCGCAGTCATTGGGATTGCCACTGCCCATGTTCAAGGGAAGGAGGCTGTACACCTATGGATATGGTGAGGATGCATGGGAGATCACCACTTTCATCTTCAGGGATGCCGCCTTGCCAAACCATGTGCATCTGATCTACAGCAAGACATACTGCAACTGGGGACTTGGAATAAACTTGGCCCTGCATGAAGCCCTGTCTCGCCAGTGCCATCTTTTCCGACACCTGCTGCCAGCAGACTCACCCTACCGTGACTATGGGAAGCGTGATGAGGATGGGAACGTTGTGGTTACCCCGGGCGACAGGAACAACATGTCGCCCCGTCGGAGGCACATAGAGGATATGGAAAGGGAGAATGGAGCTCTAGCTGAGAAAGTGATGATGGTAAAGGAGATAGCAGATTTTGCCAGCAATGGTATGGTGGTCCAGGGACAGGAGATAGAGACCTTGCATGAAGCTGTGGATGTTCTGAAGAATGCCCTGATAGGCAGGGATGCAACCATAGCTCAGCTTAATGGAACTGTGTAGGAAAACAACCAGACCATACAACAGTTGCAAGGGACCGTCCAGGAAAGGGATCAAACTATTGAGGATATGACAGCCCAGATTGCCGCTCTCCAAGCACAGCTGAATCCACCCTCTGATGATGACAATGGAGATGATGGAAACAATGATGATGATGATGATGACAGTGGGAATGATGATGAGGACGAGGATGATGATGATGATGATGGAGACGATGATGGTGGAGGAGATGAAGCTGTCGCAGCTGCAGCGGAGAATGAGGAAGAAGAGGAGGATCCAGAAGAGGTGGAGTTTGAGATTTCAAGTGATGACACAGGAGAGGTGTATACTCCGCCGCCATGGTCGGTTCGTGGACAGAAGCGCCAACGCATGAGTGCGAGGACCTACCGCAACCTCTTCAAGAAATAGATAGAAGTCCACCAATTAGTCTTCGTGAGGTAAAATCGTTAGGATTAGTCTCGATCGATGTAAAACTTAATTACTGCTAGTTTAAGAGTGTTTAGTTGCTCCTATGGGTACCCCAATATCCCAGGATTATTTGTGCGAATTTTATGAAAAAATTATGGCAAGTTTGGTTAATATCTGTGTTATTCCTGTTGCAGTTTTCTGCTGACACAACAGTACTATACGATTTTTCATATTTTACAGGTATATGGAAAAAATCTGAAAAAATAGGGGTGGTTCGAAACTCTCTGTACTGTACGCACAAAAATGAGAAAAAATTCTTAACGAGTTTAAGTCAGGTAGAAAAATTCGTGAACACTGCTGGACTGTCCTGGCAGATTCCTGTTTTTAATGCTTTGTTGATCTATTGTGTAGATAACTATTGCCAACTCTTATAAAAACTATTTTAGTAGATATGTACTGCTAGGATAACCCCTGGGATGTCGCTGGATCATTTGTTTGTTGATGTGTTGCTTGCTTGAGATTGTCTGTGAATGTTTTGTTGTTGTTTGATCATAATGCATGGGTAGAATCCTGTTTTCGTAATCGATTCTTTCTAAGCTTATCTGTGCTGAACCGCAGATGCCTCCCCGCCGTCAACCCACTGAGTTGGAGAAGATCATGGCAGCCCAGGCACAGCTGACCCAAGTTATGACCCAGTTCATGGAAGCTCAGAACAACAACAACAACAATGGGAACAACCAGCCTCAGGGAGATGCTCTCACTAGGTTTCTGAGGCTAAGGCCAGCTAAGTTCTCTACTGCAACAGAGCCGATGGTTGCTCTCAACTGGTTGCGTTCAGTCAACAAGGATTTGGTAACTGTCGGGTGCACAGATGCTGAGAAGGTGAGGTTTGCCGCTCACCTGCTGGAGGGACCAGCCGCTTCGTGGTGGGACACTTTTCAGATCACCCACCTGCTAGATACTGTGACTTGGGCGATGTTTGAGGAAGTTTTCAAGACCAACCACGTATCTTCAGGAGTTCTGAGCCTGAAGAGGAAGGAATTTCACAACTTGCGCCAAACCAACCGCACCGTGGCTGAGTATATTGAGGAATTCAACAACTTGTCTCGTTATGCACCTGAGGATGTTGACACTGATGCAAAAAGGAGGGAGAGATTCCTGGATGGCCTCACTGATGAGCTTTCAGTGCAGCTGCTAGTGGTTTATTGTCCCACTTTTCAGGAGCTTATGGACAAGGCCAGAATTTTGGAAGGGAAGCAAAAGCAAGTGGAAAGCCGCAAGAGGAAGAGCAACAATCACCACTCTGGTTCTCACCACAAGTCTCGCACTTCTTATGATGGATACTCCAAGCATGGAGGGAGTGACCATGGGCAACATGGAAGCCATGACCGCCACAACCATGGAGGCGATGGACATCTCCATGATAGCCACAAGAGCAACCGCCATAGCCACAAGGGAGGACACACTCACCATTCTGGAGGACACAGTGGGCATGACCGCAACCGTGATCGCAGCTTAGTGAAGAAGGATCTGAGTGAGGTGACATGCCTCAAGTGTGGCCAGAAGGGACATTATGCAGACAACTGTCCGGAGAATAAAGGACAGAAGCCAACCAACAACCAGAAGGCCACAGTGAACCACATGTATGTGGAGGAGATCCCAGATGAGCTTGATCTTGTGATTGGTAAGTTTCCAATCAACACTCACCCTGCACTTATACTTTTCGATACTGGTGCATCGCATTCATTCATATCAAGGGAATTTGTGGATAAGTATAAGTTACCTATAGAGTCTATGAAAGAGTCTATTAGAGTAAGCTAACCTGGAGGAGATATGATAGCTAGCGCGGGATGCCGCGACTTAACTGTGAGGATTGGAGCACACAATTTTATTGCACATCTGGTAGTTTTGGAATCACAAGGTCTAGATGTAATACTGGGTATGGACTGGATGTCTATGCATGGGGGACACATAGACTGTGCACAGCGAGCTGTTTCACTCAAAACCCCGGATGGTAAGAGAATTAGGTTCAAGTCGGCTGTGCAACCGGGAAGGTGTAAGCTCAATTCTCTTATGGGGGTTAGCATGGATACTGTGCCTGTGATTAAGGAGTACCCCGACGTGTTTGCGGAAGAGCTGCCAGGGATGCCACCTGACAGGGATGTGGAGTTTCTCATCGATCTGATGCCGGGAACAGGACCTATAGCAAAGAGACCATACAAGATGGATGTGGATGAACTGATGGAACTAAAGAAACAGCTAAAGTAGTAGTTGGACAAGGGGTTCATTCAGCCTAGTTCTTCGTCATGGGGTGCACCTGTTCTGTTTGTGGAGAATAAGGACAGCACCAAGAGGTTAGTGGTGGACTACCGCTCGCTGAATGAAGTGACCATCAAGAACAAATACCCCCTGCCGAACATAAATGATTTGTTTGATCAACTGGAAGGAGAAAAGGTGTTTAGCAAAATTGATCTGCGATCGGGTTACTTCCAATTGAAGATCCGGGAGGAGGACATACCGAAAACCGCTTTCACTACTAGGTATGGTTTATATGAGTATACAGTTATGTCTTTTGGACTAACGAATGCCCCGGCATATTTCATGACCATGATGAACAAGGTATTCATGGAGTACTTGGACAAGTTTGTGGTTGTGTTCATTGATGACATACTGATATATTCCAAGGATGATGCTGAGCATGAGAAACATCTACGACTGATTCTGGAGAAGCTGAGGGAACACAAGCTGTATGCCAAATTCAGCAAGTGTGAATTCTGGCTTAACACTGATGGATTTCTTGGACATGTGGTGTCAGGAGAAGGAGTCGCTGTTTATCCAAGCAAAGTGACTGCAGTGACTGAGTGGGAAGCGCCCAAGAATGTGGGTGATATTCGTAGCTTTTTGGGACTTGCTGGATATTACAGGAGGTTCATTGAAAACTTCTCCAAGATTGCTAAGCCGATGACAAAACTTCTGAAGAAGGAGAGGAAGTTTGAATGGGTGGATGCGTGTGAAGCCAGCTTTTAGGAACTGAAGCGCCGACTAGTGACCGCACCTGTTCTGTGTTTACCTGATCTTCAGAAGGATTTCCAAGTGTACTGTGATCCTTCTCGACAGGGACTTGGGAGTGTGCTGATGCAAGATGGGAGAGTGGTGTCATATGCCTCGCGGCAACTTAAACACCATGAGAGGAAATATCCCACACATGACTTGGAATTAGCATCGGTTGTGCATGCGCTCAAAGTATGGAGGCACTACTTGATGGGGAAACACTGCGATGTGTACACCGACCACAAGAGCCTGAAGTACATATTTACGTAGAAGGAATTGAACATGAGGCAAAGGAGATGGTTGGATCTTATCAAGGATTATGATATGAATCTGAAGTACCACCCAGGGAAGGCAAATGTAGTAGCAGATGCTCTGAGCCGAAAGGTCTATGCCAATGGATTGACTGTTGGGGAATTGCCCGAGGATTTGTGCAAGCAATTCAAGGACCTTAGACTGGAGGTAGTGTCAGAAGTATATTTGGCAGCGATGGAAGTCCAACCAACGCTACAGGACAAGATCAGGAAGGCTCAAGTAGGAGACAAGGAGATAGATGAAATCAAGGAAAAGATGAAGGAAGATCGGGCAAAAGAATTCCGCAAGGATGAGGAAGGAACCTTGTGGTATGGAGATTGTTTGTGCGTTCCCAACGATCCGGAGATAAGGAAGTTAATTCTACAGGAAGATCGTGACTCGCCGTATTCCATACATCTGGGCAATACAAAGATGTATATGGACCCAAAGGACAAATTTTGGTGGAACAACATGAAGGGAGACATCGCTGAGCATATTGCCTTATGTGATGTATGTAGCCGAGTGAAGGCGGAACACCAGAAGCCAGCAGCACTACTGCAGCAATTGCTCGTGCTGGATTGGAAGTGGGATAGAGTGGGAATGGATTTTATCACAGGAGTGCCCAGGACCAGGTCAGGATATGACTCCATTTGGTTAATGGTCGACCATGTGACCAAGGTAGCCCACTTTATACAGGTGAAGACGACCTACACGAGTGCAAAGTTGGCCAAGATTTATATGGACAGGATTGTGTGCCTACATGGAGTTCCTAATATTATTGTATCTGATAGAGGCACCCAGTTTACCTCACACTTTTGGCGCCAGCTGCACGAGTTATTGGGGACTAGATTGGAGTTTAGCACAGCATTCCACCCACAGACTGATGGACAGATCGAGAGGGTAAATCATATTTTGGAAGATATGCTGAGAGCTTGCGCTTTGGCTCATGGTTCTAGTTGGGATGAGAATTTGCCGTATGCCGAGTTTTCCTACAACAATAGCAATCAGACCAGCATCAAGACGTGACCGTTCGATGTGCTGTACGGGAAACGGTGCCGGACACCATTGCTATGGGATCGAGTAGGGGAACGTCAGCTGTTTGGACCTGATTTGATCAAGGACGCTGAGGAGAAGGTCGCCTTGATTAGGGACAGGCTGAAGGTAGCACAATCAAGGCAGAAGATCTACGCTGACGCCAAGCGCAAGGAGGTGGTGTATGAGGTAGGTGATAGAGCATACCTTAGAGTGTCGCCATTGCGTGGAATTAAGAGATTTGGAATCAAGGGTAAGCTGGCACCTCGGTTTATTGGACCGTATCGGGTCTTAGCACGCAAAGGAGAAGTTGCTTATCAGTTGGAGCTACCAGAGGCTCTGTCTGCTGTCCACAATGTGTTCCACGTGTCCCAGCTGAAGAAGTGCCATCCGGAGATGGTGGATACACCATTGAGAGACACGGTGCCGCTAGAGGAGGTTCAGCTTGAGAATGACTTGACCTATGAGGAGAATCCGGTCAAGATACTGGAAACAGCGGAGAGGATTACCCGCACCAAGATGATCAGGTTTTGCAAGGTGCAATGGAGCCACCACACCGAAGAGGAAGCCACTTGGGAGCGTGAGGATGACATCCGAGAGGACCACCCGCACCTATTTGCTAGCCACGCCGAATCTCGGGGACGAGATTCATCTTAAGGGGGTTAGTCTTGTCACATCCCAAATTCTGGATTTGGTACTACATAGCATACATGTCATTGCATCATGATCATCCATGCAAAATTTCAGTTTGAAAAGATTCTGGCGAAACAATATTTTCAAAGCCCTATTTTGAATTACTAAAATGCACTTACAAGAGGATATACCAGGGTTATATAAATCCACTAACTTCAA
This sequence comes from Avena sativa, assembly GCA_916181665.1. Lineage (NCBI taxonomy): Eukaryota > Viridiplantae > Streptophyta > Magnoliopsida > Poales > Poaceae > Avena > Avena sativa. The sequence continues at coordinate 19,968,093 of OV702282.1, read as the reverse complement.
CTAGTGAAAAAGATTACAAGCTTGATCTTATGTTGATCCTCTGGTTTTTTTTAAAATTTAGAGAAGAAAATCACTCAATTTGGAGTTCATATGGATAAGATATAATAGGAATACTAAAATAGAAAAGAATAGAAAAATCTAACCTAACCTCACCGGCCAAGCCACCCCGTCCCAGCTTAGCAAGCCACCCTCCTATCTGTCGCGCGCCTCTCCAGCGAGCAGCACGCAACACAGCGGTAGCGCAGCCGGTGGCCCACGCAGCCCAGCGGCACCCACAGGCAGCCCACCTTTCCCCTTCCTCTCGCTGACCTGTGGGGCCCGCTCCCCTCCTCCTTCCTCGCGATAGAAGCCGACCCGGGCACGAGTTCATCGACCGAACGATTTCCTCCGCCAAATCCGCACGGATTGTTGCGATTTTGCCCCCTTTTTCCTCACAGGAACCCTCACATAAATCCCCGCCTCCGTTTCCCTTTGTTCGATTTCGTTTTCTTTTTGAAACCCTAGCTGCCCCGCGAGCTCGCTGATCTCGCCGCCACCTCCCTCCATTGCCGAACTTCAGAGCTTGAGGCCCCGACGAGGTAGCCGCCCCTGACCCTCCTGTTCCCACTATTTCTCTTCTACTCGTTCGTCTGCATCGCCTCACCCCTTTTCCCCTACCTGTATTACACCAGGACGACGAGGATTGCTCGCCGGAGAACCGCCGACGCCGCCCACCTCCAGCCGTCCGTCGTCGACGCCAGAGGAAGCCACGTAGCACCCCGACGCCACCAATCGGCACGCCATCCTCCTCTGCACCTCGTCGACCGCTTTGCCGACGCCGGAGACCGCCACAACCGCCGCCAACACCGCCGCCCGACGAGCCCGCCGCCGCCACATCATCGCGTCAGTGAGTCTCGCCACGGTCAACCTCGACCGTCCGATCTTCATAAGATCCGATGGCCCTCTTCTGTCTCTGCACCGAACCGGTACCATCCACTCGTGGCGTGCCGCGTGGCGCCCGCGTGTCCGCGCGTCAGCGTTGACTATTCTGGAAGTAAAGAAATTGATTTAAATGGCAGAAAATTGTATAAACTTGTAAAATTCATATCTTTAGATCTACTGGGCCAAAAATTGCAAATAAAATATGTGTAGAATTAGTGTCTCGTGTACAATCTTGATGTACCATTTTTTTACACTTTTACATCAAGGTTTTGTCCTGAATAATTAAATAAATTAATGCCCTTTTTAGAGTAATTAAATCATAGAATAAGTTCCGTAACTCCAAAAATTGCAAATAAGATGTCCCTGGAATCAGTAGAACAAGGGGAATCTCATAGTGAATTAAAAAGTTAGGCTTACAGTAATGGTTTTTGCAGAATATAATTAGAGGCTTACTGTAGAATTTTAATTACTTAGGGAGTTAAATAAATCCTTTTTGAGAAATTCCAATTGGTACTGTTCCTATTTAGAGTTGCCTACACAGTAGAAGTTTTCCAAGATTTTACAAACAGTATGTTAGCAGTGGTGAATTATTTAGTTCTAGCTCAATTATTGAGGATTATAAATTGCGTACTCGTTTTCTTTGCGCTAAAAATAATTTCCATGCATGCATACAGCAGCTATACTGAATAAGATTATGTGATGCTGCTGTAGCATCAATCCACTTGTCATGCATGCATCTTGCATCATCTTTGTTTGCATATGATTGTGGATGGTTTGTTTATGATTGCAATTGTGTTGTGTAGATTGTGACGAGTGCAACGCTTGCTCGTGTGTGGATTGTTCTTCCGACCACTACAACCAAGGAAAATAGATGCTACCTTGTTCATAATGTTGTCCTACTATTTGCAATGCATTGTCATGTATTTTGTATATGCATGTATAGGGTATTACTATCGCTATGCTATGTCCTATTATGTGGTAGGGCCTCCCTTGTAGATGAACCACCGTTGGTAGATGTGCTTAGTCATGCTATGATGAACGAGGGATGGGTTACATAATTGAAAGTTATTTCTAAATGTGCTGGTTTGCGAAAACTAAAAACAACTTAATCAATGAACCTCCTGGGTGTGATGGGATTGATAATTTTTGGTGGTATCATTGCGGAAAGGCACCCATGTATCAAGAGAAAATGATTGGCTTCTTTATTTTGTAGCTTACATGTACAACCATGTGCCAATAATGAAATAGGCGGTTGGTTGGACTCAGTAGGTTGTGGTAACTCGAACCCGTGTATCCAGAGATGTAGAATTTTGGTAGGTTGGACCGGTGCGCGTCGGGATTGGGGAGCTTCTTCCCGAATGGTCTCTTCTTGGACTTCTCCCTATCATCACCCAAAATGAGAGTGATGGTACGAGCTGGGCTGGCCAAGTCACATGGGTAAAGTGTACTAACCCCTGCAGGGTGTATGATCTAATCGATTAGCCGTGTCCCCGGTTATGGACGACTGAGTTGCTTGATATTGATTCCATGACATGTTTCTCGCTCATTCTAATTTCATAATTGCTTTAATGTTGTTGGGTTAACTTAATTGGGATCTTTTCAAAGAAAATCAAAAACTGTTTATGAAAGTAGGACAAAGGTATTTGCAAATACAAGCTAGCCACAGCTCCACTTGCCAAATATGCATGTAGATATTAGCACTATTGTCTGCTTTAATAGATCTACTTTCCATACATTCCATGTATTGACCCTTCAGGGCTGCTACGTTTCATGTTGCAGGATATTCCGATTCTGAGTAATCGATTTAGGCCACGGTACTCCACTCGGCACTTGTTCACTTGTGGGCAATTTGAAGAATGGAGGATTTACTATAATTATCTTGATGCTTGAATAACATTGAGATAGCCTTGCGTTAAGCTTTATTGTAATAAAGATACTCTGGATCTTTGTTATTTATGATACACGGATATTTTGCTATGTTATTATGACACCCCGGTTCTGAAAAGACCGTGGCCTCTATGTGACATGCCAATCCCTGGATCGGTTCATTGGCCCACAATAGAGTAAGATAGATAACATAGAAAAATAACCGTGTATCATGATCTACAAAGATCCAGAGTACCATTATTACAATAAAAGCTTAGCATAAAGCTAGCTCAAATTATTCAGGTAGCAACATAAACAAGTAAATCCTCCATTCTTCAAATTGCCCACAAGTGAACAAGTGCCGAGTGGAGTACCGTGGCCTATAACGATCAATCAGAATCGGAATAACCTGCAACATGAAACGTAGAAGCCCCGAAGGGTCAATACATGGAATGTATGGCAAGTAGAGCTAGTAATGGAGACAATAGTACTAACATCTACATGCATATTTGGCAAGTGGAGCTGTGTCTGGCTTGCATTTGCAAATACATTTGTCCTACTTTCATAAACAATTTGATTTTATTTGAAAAGATCCCAATTAAGTTAACCCAACAATATTAAAGCAATTATGAAATTAGAATGAGCGAGAAACATGTCATGGAATCAATATCTAGCAACTCAGATGTCCATAACCGGGGACACGGCTAATCGATTAGATTATACACTCTGCAGAGGTTAGTACACTTTACCCATGTGACTTGGCCAGCCCAGCTCGTACCATCACTCTCATTTTGGGTGATGATAGGGAGAAGACCAAGAAGAGACTATTCGGGAAGTAGCTCCTCAATCCCGACGCGCACCGGTCCAACCTACCAAAATTCTACATCTCTGGATACGCAGGTTCGAGTTACCACAACCTACTAAGTCCAACCAACCGTCCATTTCATTATTGGCACATGGTTGTACACGTAAGCTACACAATAAAGAAGCCAATCATTCTCTCTTGATACCTGGGTGCCTTTCCGCAATGAAACCACCAAAATTTATCAATACAATCACACCCAGGGGGTTCATTGATTAAGTTGTTTTAGTTTTCACAAACCAATACTCTGAGAAAACAAGTATCAATGATGTAACCCAGCCCTCGTTCAACATAGCATGGCTAAGCACATCTACCAACGGTGGTTCATCTACAAGGAAAGCCCTACCACATAATAGGACATAGCATAGCGATAGTATCATCCTACACATGCATCTACAAAATACACGACAATGCATAGAAAATAGTAGGACGATATCATGAACAAAGTAGCATCTACTTGCCTTGGTTGTAGCGGTCTGGAGCACAATCCTGACACGAACAAGCGTTGCACTCAGCACAATCTACACGACACAATTGCATTCATAAACAAACAATCCACAACATATGCAACAAATATGATGCATGAATGCAAGAACGGCAAGTGGATTGGTGCTATAGCTGCACCACAACATCCTATAACATAACACTACCGATTGTATGCATGAAAAATAGTTTTAGCGCTAGGGAAACTAATAAACAAAAGTAATGCTCACAACTAGAGCTAGAACTTAAATAATTCACTACCGGTAGTATACTGTTTGTAAATTCTTGGAAATTTTCTACCGCAAAGGCATCGCTGATTAGAAACAGTACCAATTGGAATTACTCGAAAAGGATTTATAAAACTCCCCGAGTAATTAAAACACTGCAGAAATCCATTAGACAAATACTGCAGAAGTTTTTACTGTAAGCCTACCTTTTTAATTCACGATGAGATTCCACTCGTTCACACGAGTTCAGGGACATATCACACGCGATTTTTGGAGCTACGGATCTTTTTCTACGAATTTATTACTCCGAAAAGGCCACTAAGTAGTTTGATTAAACTGTACTAAACCTGACAGTAAAAGTCTGAACGAAAGCTACAGCGAGATTCTACACGACTCACTGAACCCGTACATATTTTATTTGCATTTTTTGGCGAAGCGGTTGAATTTCTACGCAATTTACAATATTCTATCGAAATCTGCCAACTAAAGGGATTAGCGAAAATTGACCCAGTCAACTGTGTCTGTTTGACTGGTCAACACGTCTGCTGACTGGGCGCTGACTGGGTGTCTGACTAGTCAACGCCTGGGATGCTGACCAGTCAACGAACGATCTAAGCCGCTGATCTGAGATCTGACGGTGGCTGCTGTCTTACCGGAAACGAATGGCGAATCGGACTCCGGAAGGCGCGGCGAGCTCCGGACGGCGGTGGCGATTGGTTCCGGCGTCGGGGTTCTTCCTGCACGGACGTACACGGTCAACTACGGGTCGAGAAAAGTTACATCGCGCGCGAGGCGGCGCGTACGTGCGTGTATGCGTGCGCGTGTATGCATGCAATAACGCATGCGATGACGCATGCAGCGGCACGCGCAACGAGGCGGCGCGGCGCACCGCAGCGAGGCGGCGGCTTGGCGGCGGTGTCGCGCGCGCGGCGCGGTGGCGGCGCACGGCGGTGGCAGCGAGCGGTGGCGGCGATGGCGGCTGCGGCCATCGGCGGCGTGGCGCACGGCGGCGGTCGCGGCTCGCGCGGCGGAGGGCGGCGGCGTGCTTGCGGGCGGTGACGGCCGGGTGGCGCGGGGCGGCCGCGGGCGGTGGCCTGCGCGGAGGGCGGCGACGGCGGCGTGGCCGCGGCGACGGAAGGCGGTGATGGCGGCGGCGATCGCGGCGGCGACGCGCGGGACGGAGAGGCTGCCGGCGGCGGAGGCGACGGCCGGGGCGGCGGCGGCCCGATGCAGCGGCGGGTCGAGCTCCTCGGGAGGCACGCGCGTGGGGTAGGCGGCGGGGTCGCGTGGGGCAGGAGTGCGGGCACGGGAATCGAGGCCAGGTGGGGTCCTGCTCAAATAGTCCTGCGCGCGGAAATCCTAAACAGAATCGGTCCGCAGTTGGACTCCGATTCAGAAATCGGTCCAGATTTTCGGACCGTTTTCCGGCGGTTTACTAAAACGTCCGAGTCTTTTGCATACGAACTCCGATTGGAGCGATTCTCGTGCCTACGGGTTCGTATCGTCGAGGGGCACAACCTTCAGTCGAAGTTTGAGTGAAAGCTCGAACCTACAGGGGTGGTTGTTGCAAGACACTCCAAAGCTTCCCGCAGGAAACTCGTAGCGAAACAAAATAGGGTTTTGAAGGTGGCGTTCCGCCGAACCTTTCTATTCAATGGTTTTGCATGGAAAGATATGATGCAATGACATGGATGATATGCAAGACCAAATCTAAAATTTGGGATGTTGCAAGACTAACCCCCTTAAGATGAATCTCGTCCTCGAGATTCGGCGCGGCTAGCAAATAGGTGTGGGTATTCCTCTCGGATGTCATCCTCACGCTCCCAAGTGGCTTCCTCTTCGGTGTGGTGGCTCCACTGTACTTTGCAAAACTTGATTGTCTTGGTACGGGTAGTCCTTTCTGCTGTCTCCAGAATCTTGACCGGTTTCTCCTCATAGGTCAAATCATTCTCCAGCTGAACCTCCTCTAGCGGTACAGTGTCTCTCAACGGTCTATCCACCATCTCCGGATGGCACTTCTTCAGCTGGGATACGTGGAACATGTTGTGAATAGCAGACAGAGCCTCTGGCAACTCCAACTGATAAGCAACTTCTCCTTTGCGTGCTAAGACCCGATACGGTCCAATAAATCAAGGTGCCAGCTTACCCTTAATTCCAAATCTCTTGATTCCACGAAGCGGCGATACTCTAAGGTATGCTCTATCACCTATCTCATACACCACTTCCTTGCGCTTGGCGTTAGCGTAGCTCTTCTGCCTTGATTGTGCTACTTTCAGCCTATCTCTAATCAAGGCGACCTTCTCCTCAGCGTCCTTGATCAAATCAGGTCCAAACAGCTGACGTTGTCCTACTCCATCCCACAGCAATGGGGTCCGGCATCGTTTTCCATACAGCACATCGAACGGTGATGTCTTGATGCTGGTTTGATAGCTGTTGTTGTAGGAAAACTCCGCATACGGCAAATTCTCATCCCAACTGGATCCATGAGTGTAACACCCTCAGAATCGGACCTATGCAAGTTTTAGCAAAACTCGCCAAACCCGCATAGAAACGATTCAAAGGTGCCCACCAGGCACTTTCGTGCGGGTGGAAAACGAAGTAATAACATTACACAACAGTCCTCGATGGGACCCACAGAACAGATATATACAACAGCGACTCAAAGAGCCAAGAATACAGATACAATATACAAAGATCCAAATCACCTTGAAAATGATACGGCGTCCGACTACGGACAAGATGAAAATGGGGCTAAGAGCCCTGAAGAATAACCAATGGCGTCCATAACCCTGCCCAGGCCAAGCCGGAAGGGTAACCCTGCTAACGACGTCGATCTCAACACCTGCTTAAACAAAAGGGGTGCCGACAAAGGGAAAAAAAAAGGGGAGCGTCAGTACTGAGGCCAGTACACGGCGAGGCTAGAATTCGGCGGTCCTCGCCTACATAGGTATGGTGGACTGAAGCGGCAGCGGCAGCATGCACTAAACAACCTATAGAGACTCGATACAACGGGCGGCTATCAGAGAGGGGTAAGAAAGACCTATTCGGATCCAACCTGATACTACCATCAAACAAACCCATCCTGGCGTTTCCCCCTCGAGACCAACGAGGAAGTCAACCGAGGAACTCACACAGTTGGCAGTTTTACTTATTCAGTTATAGTTGCGGCACTTTACTAGTCAGGTTTAGATATTCGTCCTGATAAAGTAAGCAGTGGGCACTTTTAGTTAACCATTCCATTGTAGTTGCGACACTTACTATTCAGATACAATTAGCATGAGATAACCCCAAAAACCTAGCAGTTGTTGGTACTTTTATTCAGCTGTTCCGTTGTAGTTGCAATATTTACTAGTCAGGTACAATGGTCGCAAGCGACACTCCAAACAAGCAATTGTGGGAAGTATTAATTAGCCATTCCATTATAGTGAAGCTGATTACTAGTCATCTTATAGTCAAATTTATAGCAATAAACTTTAGTTATGCTTGCCTATGGTCGAGATACTGTGCTCCAAGTCGTCCATAACCGCGGACACGGCTTTCAGAAAGTTTTACCCGGCCGGGGTGCACCAATAGCAACACACACTCGATCAACCTCGGAAAAACCAAATCAAACCCAACGAGGCCTTCACGACAAAGCAATCACAGGATTCAGAAATATTTCAGGGGGCCACCCCATTGAGTAGACCCGCAACGAAGTAAGCTAGCTCCGAGACGGACTCAAGGTCTGCGACAATGGCTGTAAACGACTGGGAACCCCAAACGGGGCTTGTCGATACCGCGAAAACATTCCGCTTACCTAAACAGTACAGTGTGCTATCCATCGCACAATCGTAAATAAAGCAGTAAAGCATGGCATAAGTACTGGATCGTAAATAAAACCTCAAACTAGTTTGTGGCCCCAAGGAATAAGACTGAATCAAGCTCTGGCTAAGGGGGGGTCCCATATACCTCCCGGATGTGGATAGCGCGATAAATCAAGGAACAGGTATCAAGTACTCGGGGTCCTACGGGACACAAGTGGGCGTTCGGAAACCAAATATTATCTATCACCCACCGATGCCTCTGCTTACTTCAGTTTTAGTTGTTAAACAGGAATTAAAGTGAACGATAAGTAAAACTATGATCATCTCCAACAACAACATGCGGCAATACCTCAACAACTGTGGCACTGGACGACACGCGACAACACTTGAGCAAGCGACTACGATGCGCAAGTCCAACTATCTACCAAACAACAGGTAATAGGATGTGTCCAAGGCAATATAAGGCTGCAAGTAATATCAAGGGTACGGAAACTAGAGCATCGCAACACAGATAGCAATAGATCAACAGGAGGGAGTAAATAATATAAAAGTAAGATAGGTAGAAAGGGGGAGATGCTCGCCTGAAAAACATTGCCGAAGGTTCATCCAAAGATCGGGTCGACACTCGCATCAACTCAACGGCCTTATCCGCGAAGAAGCAAAACACTAGAAGAAACACCGGATGCACTATTTAATACAACGACAGAAGATCGGCATGATGCATGTATGATGTATGGCATGGCGAAGATGCGATGCAATTAGGTCATATTAAGCGGAACCGGGGTCCCGACAATTAATTAAATGGTTCAAGTTATTTATCTACCCCGCAATTTAAATGTTGTTTTAGCATGGCAAAAGATAGCACCGGTTCGCTACACAAATTTAAATGAGGCCAATATGAGACTAGATTTGCCCGCATATGGGCCCCATATTTAATTATTAGGTGAATCGGCATAAGGCCCCCAAACCACATGTCAAAAGATGCATGCATGGACAATTCAATATGCAACAATTTATAATTATGGCATTTATAAAATAGGGTTCTCGGATAAGGGTCACACATTAGGGTTCGGCAGATCTTGGGGTTCCGGGGTTCGGGGTCGGTCTCAGGGTCCAGAGTTCGACGGGTTCGGTCTCGACGGATGCGTTCTCGGATAACAGAGGGAGGTCTTGTCGCATCCGGGAAGCAGGCCTTGGGTCAGTGTCGGGGCGCATCGGATTCTCCCTGGTCGGTGTCGTTCTTGTCGGGTTCTCGTGTCGGTTCGGTATTGGCATTCGGGGTGAAGTTCTTGACGTTCCTTGTCTTGTCGAAGTCCCTGTTGCCCTACGGCGAAGAACTTAGCGTCATCGGGGTCCGAGAAGGATATCTTGACGCGGCACCGGGTACGGGATCGGCCTTCGGGATCGGGGTCTTGGCGTGGCCTTGTTGGCGAGAAGATCTTGGCGTCCTCGGGGGAGTACTTGGCGTTCCGAGGGTTCAATTGTCGATGACGAACTTGGACTTAGCACCGAAAGTTCGGGCGGCTTCTCGGGGTACTTGTCCGGCTTGCAGCTATTGTTCACCGGAAGGATTCCAGACAGGGTTAACATCTTGCAGTACCATCAATGCCACCACAAGAACCAGGTCAGTACCACGAACACATCACTGCAAACCACCACCGCATACTCACTGTCCGACCCAAAAACATGGGGCCGAGTTGGAGTGACGAACGACGGGGAGGTCGGCTGATGGCGACGAGGTGGTCTGGGGCCGCGGAAGGGCACGAGGAAGCCGGCGGCCGGCGGGGTCCGCGCGCGGGGAAGGAGCTACCGAGGGGAGGCACAGGCAGCCGCGCGGGAGAGGACGGGGACAACGGGGGTGCGGGGCCGGCGAGGTGGTTGTCGGGGGCGGCCGCGGCGCAGACGGGGCAGGGGGAGGACGAGGTAGCCCGGAGGGTGGCCGGCGGGCGCGCGGAGGAGGCCGGACGGGCCAGGGCCGCGCCGGCAGCGGCTCGGGGAGGGGACCGGCGGTGGGCTCGCAGGCGGCCGGCGGCGCGTGCTGCGAGGGGGAGCGGCGAGGCTAAAGGAGGCGTGGTCGTGCGGGGTGCTGGCGGTGGCGGCCGCGGGCTGCGGGCGGGAGCGAGAGCGGCGGCAGAGGAAGGGAGCAGAGGCGGGGAGAGCGGCGCTGCGAGGGCGGCGGCGAGGTCGCTGGCGGCTGGGAGCAGGCCGGAGGGGAGCGAGGTCGCTAGGGAGAGAGGAGAGGGTGGAGGAGCGGAAGGAGGTGGCGGCGGTGGAGCGAGCCAGGGAGGAAGAAGGTGGGGAGGAGGAAGAGACGGAGGGTCGGGGACCGGTCGCGTGGTGGGCAGGTGGGGACGGGTGGGGCCAAGCGCGTGCGTGGCAGCGTGTGTGGGTGGAACAGGTGGTGTGCTGCGCGTGTTGTGTGGTGTGTGTTGTGTGGGGGTGTGGTTGGGGAGAGAGGGAGAGAGAGATGGGGGGTGAGGTGGCAACACTTGGTTGGAGGGGGTGAGGGAGAGGGTGAGGTGGCGGCCTGGGACTGGTCCGGGTGAGGTGGCCGGGGGTGTGGGTAGGATAGGACTAGGTAGCAAAGGATTAAGGGGTGGACCATTTTATTTTCTGGGGTGGTCGTTCGGGTCATTCGGCCCGTTCGACTGCCCCACTAAAATAATACAATTAAATTATTTATTTCAACCAGCGCTTTTGCAATCCGACAGCGGACAGAACAAAATAATCCGGGGACCCGGGTTTTCGTGTTTGAATGAAGATGGGGCGTTTTAGAAAACAAAACTAGGTTTATCTGCAAATAGTTTTATACAAGCAAATGCAAGATGATGCCGATTCTCAAATGCAATGTGGCATGATGACATGAGCATGCGGTCATGATGATGCAATGCACAAAAACAACGCGACTTTCTAGTAGTGGTTTTGCGGGATGCCACAATTCGACACCACTAACAATGGATCTCGCCCTCGAGATCCGCCTCATGGTACCGGAAGGAAGGTCGGCAATCTGAATCTTCTCGCTTCATGTAGATCTTCGCGACACCACTAACAAGAGGTCGTTGTCCGTGATCGACGAGAGAACACTCCGGGAACAAAAGGTCGAAGGTAGAGGTATCAACAAATAAAGCCACCTCTAGCTTCGATGGAAAAGGGGGGAACCGATGCATTCTCATCCACTTCAATGTACCAAAGCGAATATAAGGGGTAGTCGGCATGGGGGCCAATCCATCACGCACCCAAACTATTACTCCGCACAATCAATGGAAAAGCGTGCAGCCATTCTCGGAATCAGACTGAAGATCTCGACAATCGAGGTTCAAAAACAAAGGAGTGATGCAGACTTTGCATCGGATCTGGCGTAGATGATGTCGTCGCGTCGGAAAACACCGGAAGGCACAATTCAAGGAACAAAGATTGGTACCACCGCAGACGGATTCCTCAGGCAGCATGAACACCGGATGGTAGAACGCCGTTATCAAAGGTGGAAGCGAAACCCTGAAGGTACGACGGAAACCCAACCACGAGAATTCCTGGACTCGAAGAAAGAGAAGAGAGCGGATTCAAAATACGTTGAGGTAAGAGGAGAACAGCAGAGGGGTAAGGAGTAAAATCAGACCTAATCAGAACTATCCAACCGTTTTTGCAAAAATAGTTTTTGACACTCTACTTCGGTCGTTAGCTAGGTTATCCTACAGGCTGGACTTGTGGGGTATCGTAACTGCTGAGCTCTGATACCACTCTGTAACACCCTCAGAATCGGACCTATGCAAGTTTTAGCAAAACTCGCCAAACCCGCATAGAAACGATTCAAAGGTGCCCACCAGGCACTTTCGTGCGGGTGGAAAACGAAGTAATAACATTACACAAGAGTCCTCGATGGGACCCACAGAACAGATATATACAACAGCGACTCAAAGAGCCAAGAATACAGATACAATATACAAAGATCCAAATCACCTTGAAAATGATACGGCGTCCGACTACGGACAAGATGCAAATGGGGCTAAGAGCCCTGAAGAATAACCAATGGCGTCCATAAACCTGCCCAGGCCAAGTCGGAAGGGTAACCCTGCTAACAACGTCGATCTCAACACCTGCTTAAACAAAAGGGGTGCCGACAAAGGGCAAAAGAAAAAGGGGAGCGTCAGTACTGAGGCCAGTACACGGCGAGGCTAGAATTCGGCGGTCCTCGCCTACATAGGTATGGTGGACTGAAGCGGCAGCGGCAGCATGCACTAAACAACCTATAGAGACTCGATACAACGGGCGGCTATCAGAGAGGGGTAAGAAAGACCTATTCGGATCCAACCTGATACTACCATCAAACAAACCCATCCTGGCGTTTCCCCCTCGAGACCAACGAGGAAGTCAACCGAGGAACTCACACAGTTGGCAGTTTTACTTATTCAGTTATAGTTGCGGCACTTTACTAGTCAGGTTTAGATATTCGTCCTGATAAAGTAAGCAGTGGGCACTTTTAGTTAACCATTCCATTGTAGTTGCGACACTTACTATTCAGATACAATTAGCATGAGATAACCCCAAAAACCCAGCAGTTGTTGGTACTTTTATTCAGCCGTTCCGTTGTAGTTGCAATATTTACTAGTCAGGTACAATGGTCGCAAGCGACACTCCAAACAAGCAATTGTGGGAAGTATTAATTAGCCATTCCATTATAGTGAAGCTGATTACTAGTCATCTTATAGTCAAATTTATAGCAATAAACTTTAGTTATGCTTGCCTATGGTCGAGATACTGTGCTCCAAGTCGTCCATAACCGCGGACACGGCTTTCAGAAAGTTTTACCCGGTCGGGGTGCACCAATAGCAACACACACTCGATCAACCTCGGAAAAACCAAATCAAACCCAACGAGGCCTTCACGACAAAGCAATCACAGGATTCAGAAATATTTCAGGGGGCCACCTCATTGAGTAGACCCGCAACGAAGTAAGCTAGCTCCGAGACGGACTCAAGGTCTGCGACAATGGCTGTAAACGACTGGGAACCCCAAACGGGGCTTGTCGATACCGCGAAAACATTCCGCTTACCTAAACAGTACAGTGTGCTATCCATCGCACAATCGTAAATAAAGCAGTAAAGCATGGCATAAGTACAGGATCGTAAATAAAACCTCAAACTAGTTTGTGGCCCCAAGGAATAAGACTGAATCAAGCTCTGGCTAAGGGGGGTCCCATATACCTCCCGGATGTGGATAGCGCGATAAATCAAGGAACAGGTATCAAGTACTCGGGGTCCTACGGGACACAAGTGGGCGTTCGGAAACCAAATATTATCTATCACCCACCGATGCCTCTGCTTACTTCAGTTTTAGTTGTTAAACAGGAATTAAAGTGAACGATAAGTAAAACTATGATCATCTCCAACAACAACATGCGGCAATACCTCAACAACTGTGGCACTGGACGACACGCGACAGCACTGGAGCAAGCGACTACGACGCGCAAGTCCAACTATCTACCAAACAACAGGTAATAGGATGTGTCCAAGGCAATATAAGGCTGCAAGTAATATCAAGGGTACGGAAACTAGAGCATCGCAACACAGATAGCAATAGATCAACAGGAGGGAGTAAATACTATAAAAGTAAGATAGGTAGAAAGGGGGAGATGCTCGCCTGAAAAACATTGCCGAAGGTTCATCCGAAGATCGGGTCGACACTCGCATCAACTCAACGGCCTTATCCGCGAAGAAGCAAAACACTAGAAGAAACACCGGATGCACTATTTAATACAACGGCAGAAGATCGGCATGATGCATGTATGATGTATGGCATGGCAAAGATGCGATGCAATTAGGTCATATTAAGCGGAACCAGGGTCCCGACAATTAATTAAATGGTTCAAGTTATTTATCTACCCCGCAATTTAAATGTTGTTTTAGCATGGCAAAAGATAGCACCGGTTCGCTACACAAATTTAAATGAGGCCAATATGAGACTAGATTTGCCCGCATATGGGCCCCATATTTAATTATTAGGTGAATCGGCATAAGGCCCCCAAACCACATGTCAAAAGATGCATGCATGGAAAATTCAATATGCAACAATTTATAATTATGGCATTTATAAAATAGGGTTCTCGGATAAGGGTCACACATTAGGGTTCGGCAGATCTTGGGGTTTCGGGGTTCGGGGTCGGTCTCAGGGTCCAGAGTTCGACGGGTTCGGTCTCGACGGATGCGTTCTCGGATAACAGAGGGAGGTCTTGTCGCATCCGGGAAGCAGGCCTTGGGTCGGTGTCGGGGCGCATCGGATTCTCCCTGGTCGGTGTCGTTCTTGTCGGGTTCTCGTGTCGGTTCGGTATTGGCATTCGGGGTGAAGTTCTTGACGTTCCTTGTCTTGTCGAATTCCCTGTTGCGCTACGGCGAAGAACTTAGCATCATCGGGGTCCGAGAAGGAGATCTTGACGCGGCACCGGGTACGGGATCGTCCTTCGGGATCGGGGTCTTGGCGTGGCCTTGTTGGCGAGAAGATCTTGGCGTCCTCGGGGGAGTACTTGGCGTTCCGAGGTTTCAATTGTCGATGACGAACTTGGACTTAGCACCGAAAGTTCGGGCGGCTTCTCGGGGTACTTGTCCGGCTTGCAGCTATTGTTCACCGGAAGGATTCCAGACAGGGTTAACATCTTGCAGTACCATCAATGCCACCACAAGAACCAGTTCGGTACCACGAACACATCACTGCAAACCACCACCGCATACTCACTGTCCGACCCAAAAACATGGGGCCGAGCTGGAGCGACGAACGACGGGGAGGTCGGCTGATGGCGACGAGGTGGTCTGGGGCCGCGGAAGGGCACGAGGAAGCCGGCGGCCGGCAGGGTCCGCGCGCGGGGAAGGAGCTACCGAGGGGAGGCACAGGCGGCCGCGCGGGAGAGGACGGGGACAACGGGGGTGCGGGGCCGGCGAGGTGGTTGTCGGGGGCGGCCGCGGCGCAGACGAGGCAGGGGGAGGACGAGGTAGCCCGAAGGGTGGCTGGCGGGCGCGCGAAGGAGGCCGGACGGGCCGGGGCCGCGCCGGCAGCGGCTCGGGGAGGGGACCGGCGGTGGGCTCGCAGGCGGCCGGCGGCGCGTGCTGTGAGGGGGAGCGGCGAGGCTAAAGGAGGCGTGGTCGTGCGGGGTGCTGGCGGTGGCGGCTGCGGGCTGCGGGCGGGAGCGAGAGCGGCGGCAGAGGAAGGGAGCAGAGGCGGGGCGAGCGGCGCTGCGAGGGCGGCGGCGAGGTCGCTGGCGGCTGGGAGCAGGCCGGAGGGGAGCGAGGTCGCTAGGGAGAGAGGAGAGGGTGGAGGAGCGGAAGGAGGTGGCGGCGGTGGAGCGAGCCGGGGAGGAAGAAGGTGGGGAGGAGGAAGAGACGGAGGGTCGGGGACCGGTCGCGTGGTGGGCAGGTGGGGACGGGTGGGGCCAGGCACGTGCGTGGCAGCGTGTGTGGGTGGAACAGGTGGTGTGCTGCGCGTGTTGTGTGGTGTGTGTTGTGTGGGGGTGTGGTTGGGGAGAGAGGGAGAGAGAGATGGGGGGTGAGGTGGCAACACCTGGTTGGAGGGGGTGAGGGAGAGGGTGAGGTGGCGGCCCGGGACTGGTCCGGGTGAGGTGGCCGGGGGTGTGGGTAGGATAGGACTAGGTAGCAAAGGATTAAGGGGTGGACCGTTTTATTTTCTGGGGTGGTCGTTCGGGTCATTCGGCCCGTTCGACTGCCCCACTAAAATAATACAATTAAATTATTTATTTCAACCAGCGCTTTTGCAATCCGACAGCGGACAGAACAAAATAATCCGGGGACCCGGGTTTGCGTGTTTGAATGAAGATGGGGCGTTTTAGAAAACAAAACTAGGTTTATCTGCAAATAGTTTTATACAAGCAAATGCAAGATGATGCCGATGCTCAAATGCAATGTGGCATGATGACATGAGCATGCGGTCATGATGATGCAATGCACAAAAACAACGTGATTTTCTAGTAGTGGTTTTGCGGGATGCCACAATGAGCCAAGGCGCAAGCTCTCAGCATGTCTTCCAAAATCTGATTCACCCTCTCGGTCTGTCCATCAGTCTGTGGGTGAAACGCTGTGCTAAACTCCAGTCTAGTACCAAGTGACTCGTGCAGCTGGTGCCAGAAGTGTGAGGTAAATTGGGTGCCTCTGTCAGTTACGATACTCTTGGGAACTCCATGTAGGCACACAATCCTGTCCATGTAAATCTTGGCCAACTTTGCACTCGTATAAGTCGTCTTTACCGGTATGAAGTGAGCTACCTTGGTCAAATGATCGACCACTACCCAAATAGAGTCATATCCTGACCTGGTCCTGGGCTGTCCTGTGATGAAATCCATTCCCACTCTATCCCACTTCCAATCCGGCACGGGCAATGGTTGCAGCAGTCCTGCTGGCTTCTGATGTTCTGCCTTCACTCGGCTGCATACATCACATAGGGCAATATGCTCCGCGATGTCTCCCTTCATGTTGTTCCACCAGAATCTGTCCTTTAGGTCCATATACATCTTCGTATTGCCCGGGTGTATGGAATATGGCGAGTCATGAGCTTCCTGCAGAATCAACTTCCTTATCTCGGGATCGTTGGGGACGCACAAACGATCTCCGTACCACAAGGTTCCTTGCTCATCCTCGCGGAATTCCCTTGCTCGACCTTCCTTCATCTTTTCCTTAACTTCATCTATCTCTTTGTCTCCTATCTGAGCCTTTATGATCCTGTCATGTAGCGTTGGTTGGACTTCCATTGTTGCTAAGTACCCCTCAGATACTACCTCCAGTCTAAGGTCCTTGAATTGCTTGCACAAGTCCTCAGGCAATTCACCAATTGTCAATCCACTGGCATAAACCTTCCGGCTCAGAGCATCAGCTACTACATTGGCCTTTCCTGGGTGGTACTGTAGATTCATATCATAGTCCTTGATAAGTTCCAACCATCTCCTTTGTCTCATGTTCAGTTCCTTCTGTGTAAATATATACTTCAGGCTCTTGTGGTCGGTGTACACATCACAGTGTTTTCCCATTAAGTAATGCCTCCATACCTTGAGCGCATGAACCACTGACGCTAACTCCAAGTCGTGTGTGGGGTAATTCCGCTCATGGTGCTTGAGTTGTCGCGAGGCATATGACACTACTCTCCCATATTGCATCAGCACACTCCCAAGTCCCTGTCGTGAAGCATCACAGTACACTTGGAAATCCTTCTGAAGATCTGGTAAACATAGAACAGGCGCGGTCACTAGTCGACGCTTCAGTTCCTGAAAGCTGGCTTCACATACGTCTGACCATTCGAACTTCCTCTCCTTCTTCAGAAGTTCAGTCATCGGCTTAGCAATCTTAGAAAAGTTTTCTATGAACCTCCGGTAATATCCAGCAAGTCCCAAAAAGCTTCGAATCTCTCCTGCATTCTTGGGCGCTTCCCACTCTGTTACTGCAGTCACTTTGTTTGGATCAACAGAAATTCCTTCTCCTGACACTACGTGTCCAAGAAACCCAACAGTGTTAAGCCAGAATTCACACTTGCTGAATTTGGCATACAGCTTGTGTTCTCTCAGCTTTTCCATAATCAGTCTCAGATGTTTCTCATGCTCAGCATCATCCTTGGAATATATCAGTATGTCATCAATAAACACCACCACGAACTTGTCCAAATACTCCATAAATACCTTGTTCATCATGGTCATGAAGTATGCCGGGGCATTCGTTAGTCCAAAAGACATAACTGTATACTCATATAACCCATACCTAGTGGTGAAGGCGGTTTTCGGTACATCCTCCTCCCGGATCTTCAATTGAAAGTAGCCAGATCGCAGATCAATCTTGCTGAACACCTTTGCTCCTTCCAGTTGATCAAACAAATCATTTATGTTTGGCAGAGGGTACTTGTTCTTGATGGTTACTTCATTCAGCGAACGATAGTCCACCACTAATCTCTTGGTGTTGTCTTTCTTCTCCACAAACAGAACAGGTGCTCCCCATGACGACGCACTAGGCTGAATGAATCCCTTTTCTAGCTGCTCCTTCAACTGTTTCTTCAATTCCTTCAGCTCATCGACATCCATCTTATATGGTTTCTTTGCTATTGGTCCTGTTCCCGGCAGCAGGTCGATAAGAAACTCTACATCTCTGTCAGGTGGCATACCTGGCAGCTCTTCCGGAAACACGTCGGGGTAATCCCTAATCACTGGCACAGTATCCATGCTAACCCCCTTAAGAGAATTCAACTTACACTTTCTCGGTCGTGCAGCCGACTTGAATCTAATCCTCTTACCATCCGGGGTTTTGAGTGAAACAGCTCGCTGTGCATAATCTATGTGTCCCCCATGCATAGACATCCAATCCATACCCAGAATGACATCTAATCCCTGTGAATCCAACACTACTAGATGTGCAATAAATTTGTGTGTTCCAATCCTCACAGTCAAGTCGCGTCATCCCGCACTAGCTATCATATCTCCTCCAGGTGAACTCACTCTAATAGACCTCTTCATAGACTCAGTAGGTAACTTATACTTATCCACAAATGCCCTTGATATGAATGAATGCGATGCACCAGTATCGAAAAGTATAAGTGCAGGGTAAGTGTTGATTGGGAACTTACCAATCACAAGGTCAGGCTCATCTGGAATCTCCTCCACATTCATGTGGTTCACTGTGGCCTTCTCGCCGTTGGTTGGCTTCAGTCCTTTCCTCTCCGGAAAGTTGTCAGCATAGTGCCCCTTCTGCTTGCACTTGAAGCACGTCACCTCACTCAGATCCTTCTTCACGAAGTTGCGATCACGGTTGCGGTCATGTTCACCGTGTCCTCCGGAGTGGTGAGAGTGTCCTCCCTTGTGGTTATGGTGGCTGCTCCTATGGTTGTCATGACGATGTCCATCGTGGCGGTCATGGCTCCCATGGTCACTTCCTCCATGCTTGGAGTATCCATCATATGAAGTGCGAGTCTTGGGGTGTGAACCAGAGTGGTGATTGTTGTTCTTTCTCTTGTGGTTCTCCACTTGCTTGTGCTTCCCTTCCAAGATTCTGGCCTTGTCCATAAGCTCCTGGAAAGTGGGGCAATAAACCACCAGTAGCTGTACTGAAATCTCATCACTGAGGCCATCCAGGAATCTCTCCCTCCTTTTGGCATCAGTGTCAACATCCTCAGGTGCATAACGGGACAAGTTGTTGAACTCCTCAATGTACTCGGCCACGGTGCGATTGGTTTGGCGCAAGTTGTGGAACTCCTTCCTCTTCAGGCTCAGAACTCCTGAAGACACGTGGTTGGTCCTGAAACCTTCCTCAAACATAGCCCAAGTCACGGTATCCAGCGGGTGGATGATCTGAAATGTGTCCCACCATGAAGCGGCTGGTCCCTCCAGTAGGTGAGCGGCAAACCTCACCTTCTCAGCATCAGTGCATCCGACAGTTACTAGATCCTTGTTGACTGAACGCAACCAGTCGAGAGCAACCATTGGTTCCGTTGCAGTAGAGAACTTAGCTGGCCTTAACCTCAGAAATCTGGTAAGAGCATCTCCCTGAGGCTGATTGTTTACATTGTTGTTGTTCTGGTTTGCCATGAACTGGGTCATCACTTGGGTCAGCTGTGCCTGAGCTGCTCCATCTCAGTGGGTTGGCGTCGGGGAGGCATCTACGGTTCAACATAGGTAAGTTTAGAAAGAATCAACTACGATAATAGGATTCTACCCATGCATATGATCAAACAACAACAAGCAATGGCAGACAATCACAAGCAAGCAACACATCAACAAACAAGCGGTCCAGCAACATCCCAGGTGTTATCCTAGCAGTATATACCTACTGAAATAGTTTTGCAAGAGTTGGCAATGGTTAACTAAACAATAGATCAACAAATCAACAAAACAGCAATTCTGCCAGAACAGTCCAGCAGCGTTCACGAATTTTTCGGCCTGACTTAAACTCGTCAGAAAAATTAGCCAATTTTTGTGCATATGGCACAGAGAGTTTCGCATCAGCCCAATTTGTTTCAGATTTTTCTGAGTTACCAGAAAAATATGAAAAATCGCGCAGTACTGCTGTATCAACAGAAAAACTGCAGCGAAAAACACACAGATGATAACCAAATTGCCATAACTCTTTCATTAAAATTCGCACAAATAAATCCTGGGATATTGGAGTACACAAATAAGCAACTAAACGCTTTTAAACTAACACGAATTAAGTTTCACAACGATCGAGACTAATCCTAACGAATTCGCCTAACGAGGACTAATTGGTGGACTTCTATCTACTTCTTGAAGAGATTGAGGTAGGTCCTTGCGGTCATGCGTTGGCGCTTCGGCTCGCGGTACAACCATGGCGGCGGAGTGTACACCTCTCCTGAACCATCACTTGAGACCTCATATTCCACCTCTTCGGGATCCTCCTCTTCTTCTTCATCTTCAGCTGCTACAGCAACAGCTTGATCTCCTCCACCATCATCGTCTCCATCATCATCATCCTCGTCCTCATCATCATCATCATCTCCACTGTCATCACCATCCCCATTGTTGCCATCATCTCCATTGTCATCATCAGAGGGTGGATTTAGCTGTGCTTGGAGAGCGGCAATCTGGGCTGTCATAGCTTCAATGGTTTGGTCCCTTTCCTGGACGGTCCCTTGCAATTGTTGTATGTTCTGGGCATTCTCTTGCACAGTACCATGAAGATGGGCTATGGTCTCATCTCTGGCTATTAGGGCAGTCTCCAGAACTCCCACAGCTTCATGCAAAGTGTCTATTTCCTGTCCTTGGACCACCATTCCATTGCTAGTAAAGTCAGCAATCTCCTTCAACATCCTCACCTTCTCTGCTAGAGCTCCATTCTCTCTTTCCATGTCCTCTATGTGCCTCCGACGGGGCGGCATGTTGTTCCTGTCGCCCGGGGTAACCACAATGTTCCCATCTTCATCACGCCTTCCATAATCACGGTAGGGTGAATCTGCAGGCAGTAGGTGTCGGACATAGTGGCACTGGCGAGACAGGGCTTCATGTACAGCCAAGTTGATCCCAAGTCCCCAGTTGCAGTATATCTTGGTGTAGACCAAGTGCGCGGGGTTTGGCAAGGCGGCATCTCTGAATATGAAGGTAGTGATCTCCCATGCATCCTCTCCATATCCATAGGTGTACAGCCTTCTTCCCTTGAACATAGGCAGTGGCAATCCCAATGACTGAGAGAGTTGAGCTAACTGCCTTGCAAAGGGCCTTGGTGACTCCATGGTGACATACTCAGTCCTGACGTCTCCCATCTATCAAGTAAAAGAGGAAAGTGTGAGAATAGCATATGGTAAGAATTTACGAGGGTGAAAGGCATAAGATGAAAGACAGAGTTAATATAGGCTTAATAATTCTATGGCTTCCTAATCCAATCCTAGGTCACGATCCTACAGTCGACACACGGGCTCTGATACCATCCTGTGACACCCCGGTTCTGAAAAGACCGTGGCCTCTATGTGACA
This sequence comes from Avena sativa, assembly GCA_916181665.1. Classification (NCBI taxonomy): domain Eukaryota; kingdom Viridiplantae; phylum Streptophyta; class Magnoliopsida; order Poales; family Poaceae; genus Avena; species Avena sativa. The sequence continues at coordinate 19,946,476 of OV702282.1, read as the reverse complement.
TGCCAATCCCTAGATCGGTTCATTGGTCCACAATAGAGTAAGATAGATAACATAGCAAAATAACCGTGTATCATGATCTACAAAGATCCAGAGTACCATTATTACAATAAAAGCTTAGCATAAAGCTAGCTCAAATTATTCAGGTAGCAACAAAAACAAGTAAATCCTCCATTCTTCAAATTGCCCACAAGTGAACAAGTGCCGAGTGGAGTACCGTGGCCTATAACGATCAATCAGAATCGGAATAACCTGCAACATGAAACGTAGCAGCCCTGAAGGGTCAATACATGGAATGTATGGCAAGTAGAGCTAGTAATGGAGACAATAGTACTAACATCTACATGCATATTTGGCAAGTGGAGTTCTGTCTGGCTTGCATTTGCAAATACATTTGTCCTACTTTCATAAACAGTTTGATTTTATTTGAAAAGATTCCAATTAAGTTAACCCACCAATATTAAAGCAATTATGAAATTAGAATGAGCGAGAAACATGTCATGGAATCAATATCTAGCAACTCAGATGTCCATAACCGGGGACACGGCTAATCGATTAGATTATACACTCTGTAGAGGTTAGTACACTTTACCCATGTGACTTGGCCAGCCCAGCTCGTACCATCACTCTCATTTTGGGTGATGATAGGGAGAAGACCAAGAAGAGACTGTTCGGGAAGTAGCTCCTCAATCCCGACGCGCACCGGTCCAACCTACCAAAATTCTACATCTCTGGATACGCGGGTTCGAGTTACCACAACCTACTAAGTCCAACCAACCGCCCATTTCATTATTGGCACATGGTTGTACACGTAAGCTACACAATAAAGAAGCCAATCATTCTCTCTTGATACCTGGGTGCCTTTCCGCAATGAAACCACCAAAATTTATCAATACCATCACACCCAGGGGGTTCATTGATTAAGTTGTTTTAGTTTTCACAAACCAATACTCTGAGAAAACAAGTATCAATGATGTAACCCAGCCCTCGTTCAACATAGCATGGCTAAGCACATCTACCAACGGTGGTTCATCTACAAGGAAAGCCCTACCACATAATAGGACATAGCATAGCGATAGTATCATCCTACACATGCATCTACAAAATACACGACAATGCATAGAAAATAGTAGGACGATGTCATGAACAAAGTAGCATCTACTTGCCTTGGTTGTAGCGGTCTGGAGCACAATCCTCACACGAACAAGCGTTGCACTCAGCACAATCTACACGACACAATTGCATTCATAAACAAACAATCCACAACATATGCAACAAATATGATGCATGAATGCAAGAACGGCAAGTGGATTGGTGCTACAGCTGCACCACAACATCCTATAACATAACACTACCGATTGCATGCATGAAAAATAGTTTTAGCGCTAGGGAAACTAATAAACAAAAGTAATGCTCACAACTAGAGCTAGAACTTAAATAATTCACTACCGGTAGTATACTGTTTGTAAAATCTTGGAAATTTTCTACCGCAAAGGAATCGCTGATTAGAAACAGTACCAATTGGAATTACTCGAAAAGGATTTATAAAACTCCCCGAGTAATTAAAAAACTGCAGAAAGCCATTAGACAAATACTGCAGAAGTTTTTACTGTAAGCCTATCTTTTTAATTCGCGATGAGATTTCCCTCGTTCACACGAGTTCAGGGACATATCACACGCGATTTTTGGAGCTACGGATCTTTTTCTACGAATTTATTACTCCGAAAAGGCCACTAACTAGTTTGATTAAACTGTACTAAACCTGACAGTAAAAGTCTGAACCAAAGCTACAGCAAGATTCTACACGACTCTCTGAACCCGTACATATTTTATTTGCAATTTTTGGCCAAGCGGTTGAATTTCTATGCAATTTACAAGATTCTACCGAAATCTTCCAACTAAAGGGATTAGCGAAAATTGACCCAGTCAACTGTGTCTGTTTGACTGGTCAACTCGTCTGCTGACTGGGTGTCTGACTAGTCAACGCCTGGGATGGTGACCAGTCAACGAACGATCTAAGCCGCTGATCTGAGATCTGACGGTGGCTGCTGTCTTACCGGAAACGGATGGCGAATCGGACTCCGGAAGGCGCGGCGAGCTCCGGACGGCGGTGGCGATTGGTTCCGGCATCGGGGTTCTTCCTGCACGGACGTACACGGTCAACTACGGGTCGAGAAAAGTTACATCGCGCGCGAGGCGGCGCGTACGTGCGTGTATGCGTGCGCGTGTATGCATGCAATAACGCATGTGATGACGCGTGCAGCGGCACGCGCAACGAGGCGGCGCGGCGCACCGCAGCGAGGCGGCGGCTTGGCGGCGGTGTCGCGCGCGCAGCACGGTGGCGGCGCACGGCGGTGGCAGCGAGCGGCGGCGGCGATGGCGGCTGCGGCCATCGGCGGCGTGGCGCACGGCGGCGGTCGCGGCTCGCGCGGCGGAGGGCGGCGGCGTGCTTGCGGGCGGTGACGGCCGGGTGGCGTGGGGCGGCCGCGGGCGGTGGCCCGCGCGGAGGGCGGCGACGGCGGCGTGGCCGCGGCGACGGAAGGCGGCGATGGCAGCGGCGACGCGCGGGAACGAAGAGGCGGCGGCGAGACGCACCTGGCGGCGGGGTCGACGGCTGCCGGCGGCGGAGGCGGCGGCGGCCCGATGCGGCGGCGGGTCGAGCTCCTCGGGAGGCGCGCGCGTGGAGTAGGCGGCAGGGTCGCGTGGGGCAGGAGTGCGGGCACGGGAATCGAGGCCAGGTGGGGTCCTGCTCAAATAGTCCTGCGCGCGGAAATCCTAAACAGAATCGGTCCGCAGTTGGACTCCGATTCGCAAATCGGTCCAGATTTTCGGACCGTTTTCCGGCGGTTTACTAAAACGTCCGAGTCTTTTGCATACGAACTCCGATTGGAGCGATTCTCGCGCCTACGGGTTCGTATCGTCGAGGGGCACAACCTTTAGTCGAAGTTTGAGTGAAATATCGAACCTACAGGGGTGGTTGTTGCAAGACACTCCAAAGCTTCCCGCAGGAAACTCGTAGCGAAACAAAATAGGGTTTTGAAGGTGGCGTTCCGCCGAACCTTTCTATTCGATGGTTTTGCATGGAAAGATATGATGCAATGACATGGATGATATGCAAGACCAAATCTAAAATTTGGGATGTGACAGTTATTCATCTTATTCTATTGTGGGCCAATGAACCGATCCAGGGATTGGCATGTCATATGGAAGCTACGGTCTTTTCAGAACCGTGGTGGTACAAGATGGTATCAGAGCCTGTGTGTCGACTGTAGGATCGTGACCTAGGTTTGGATTAGGAAGCCATAGAATTATTAAAGCTTATATTAACTCTGTCTTTCATCTTATGCCTTTCACCCTCGTAAATTCTTACCATATGCTATTCTCACACTTTCCTCTTTTAATTGATAGATGGGAGAAGTCAGGACTGAGTATGCAACCATGGAGTCACCAAGGCCCTTTGCAAGACAGTTAGCACAGCTCTCGCAGTCATTGGGATTGCCAATGCCCATGTTCAAGGGAAGGATGCTGTACACCTATGGATATGGTGAGGATGCATGGGAGATCACCACTTTCATCTTCAGGGATGCCGCCTTGCCAAACCCTGTGCATCTGATCTACACCAAGACATACTGCAACTGGGGACTTGGAATAAACTTGGCCCTGCATGAAGCCCTGTCTCGCCAGTGCCATCTTGTCCGACACCTGCTGCCAGCAGACTCACCCTACCGTGACTATGGGAGGATTGATGAGGATGGGAACGTTGTGGTTACCCCGGGCGACAGGAACAACATGCCGCCCCGTCGGAGGCACATAGAGGATATGGAAAGGGAGAATGGAGCTCTAGCTGAGAAAGTGATGATGGTAAAGGAGATAGCAGATTTTTCCAGCAATGGTATGGTGGTCCAGGGACAAGAGATAGAGACCTTGCATGAAGCTGTGGATGTTCTGAAGAATGCCCTGATAGGCAGGGATGCAACCATAGCTCAGCTTAATGGAACTGTGCAGGAAAACAACCAGACCATACAATAGTTGCAAGGGACCATCCAGGAAATGGATCAAACTATTGAGGATATGGCAGCCCAGATTGCCGCTCTCCAAGCATAGCTGAATCCGCCCTCTGATGATGACAATGGAGATGATGGCAACAATGATGATGATGATGATGATAGTGGGAATGATGATGAGGACGAGGATGATGATGATGGAGACGATGATGGTGGAGGAGATGAAGCTGTCGCAGCTGCAGCGGAGAATGAGGAAGAAGAGGAGGATCCAGAAGAGGTGGAGTTTGAGATTTCAAGTGATGACACAGGAGAGGTGTATACTCCACCGCCATGGTCGGTTCATGGACAGAAGCGCCAACGCATGAGTGCGAGGACCTACCGCAACCTCTTCAAGAAATAGATAGAAGTCCACCAATTAGTCTTCGTTAGGTAAAATCATTAGGATTAGTCTCGATCGATGTAAAACTTAATTACTGCTAGTTTAAGAGTGTTTAGTTGCTCCTATGGGTACCCCAATATCCCAGGATTATTTGTGCGAATTTTATGAAAGAATTATGGCAAGGTTGGTTAATATCTGTCTTATTCCTGTTGAAGTTTTTTGCTGACACAGCTGTACTGTATGATTTTTCATATTTTACTGGTATCCGGAAAAAATCTGAAAAAAGTAGGGTTGGTTCGAAACTCTTTGTACTGTATGCACAAAAATCAGCAACAATTCCTGCCGAGTTTAAGTCAGGTAGAAAAATTCTTGAACAGTGCGGGACTGTCCTGGCAGATTCCTGTTTTTAATGCTTTGTTGATCTATTGTGTAGATTACTATTGCCAACTCTTCTAAAAACTATTTCAGTAGATATGTACTGCTAGCATAACCCCTGGGATGTTGCTGAATCATTTGTTTGTTTATGTGTTGCTTGCTTGAGATTGTCTGTGAATGTTTTGTTGTTGTTTGATCATAATGCATGGGTAGAATCCTGTTTTCGTAATCGATTCTTTCTAAGCTTATCTGTGCTGAACCGCAGATGCCTCCCCACCGTCAACCCACTGAGTTGGAGCAGATCATGGCAGCCCAGGCACAGCTAACCCAAGTTATGACCCAGTTCATGGAAGCTCAGAACAACAACAACAACAACAACAACAACAACAACAACAACAATGGGAACAACCAGCCTCAGGGAGATGCTCTCACTAGGTTTCTGAGGCTAAGGCCAGCTAAGTTCTCTACTGCAACGGAGCCGATGGTTGCTCTCGACTGGTTGCGTTCAGTCAACAAGGATCTGGTAACTGTCGGGTGCATAGATGCTGAGAAGGTGAGGTTTGCCGCTCACCTGCTGGAGGGACCAACCGCTTCGTGGTGGGACACTTTTCAGATCACCCACCGATGGATACTGTGACTTGGGCGATGTTTGAGGAAGGTTTCAAGACCAACCACGTATCTTCAGGAGTTCTGAGCCTGAAGAGGAAGGCATTTCGCAACTTGCGCCAAACCAACCGCACTGTGGCTGAGTATATTGCGGAATTCAACAACTTGTCTCGTTATGCACCTGAGGATGTTGACACTGATGCAAAAAGGAGGGAGAGATTCCTGGATGGCCTCAGTGATGAGCTTTCAGTGCAGCTGCTGGTGGTTTATTGTCCCACTTTTCAGGAGCTTATGGACAAGGCCAGAATTTTGGAAGGGAAGCACAAGGAAGTGGAAAGCCGCAAGAGGAAGAGCAACAATCACCACTTTGGTTCTCACCACAAGTCTCGCACTTCTTATGATGGATACTCCAAGCAAGGAGGGAGTGACCATGGGCACCATGGAAGCCATGACCGCCACAACCATGGAGGCGATGGACATCGCCATGATAGCCACAAGAGCAACCTCCATAGCCACAAGGGAGGACACACTCACCATTCTGGAGTTCACAGTGGGCATGACCGCAACCATGATCGCAGCTTTGTGAAGAAGGATCTGAGTGAGGTGACATGCTTCAAGTGTGGCCAGAAGGGACATTATGCAGACAACTGTCCGGAGAATAAAGGACTGAAGCCAACCAACAACCAGAAGGCCACAGTGAACCACATGAATGTGGAGGAGATCCCAGATGAGCCTGATCTTGTGATTGGTAAGTGTCCAATCAACACTCACCCTGCACTTATACTTTTCGATACTGGTGCATCGCATTCATTCATATCAAGGGCATTTGTGGATAAGTATAAGTTACCTACGGAGTCTATGAAAGAGTCTATTAGAGTAAGCTCACCTGGAGGAGATATGATAGCTAGCGCGGGATGCCGTGACTTAACTGTGAGGATTGGAGCACACAATTTTATTGCACATCTGGTAGTTTTGGAATCATAAGGTCTAGATGTAATACTGGGTATGGACTGGATGTCTATGCATGGGGGACACATAGACTGTGCACAGCGAGCTGTTTCACTCAAAACCCCGGATGGTAAGAGAATTAGGTTCAAGTCGGCTGTGCGACCGGGAAGGTGTAAGATGAATTCTCTTAAGGGGGTTAGCATGGATACTGTGCCTGTGATTAAGGAGTACCCCGACGTGTTTGCGGAAGAGCTGCTAGGGATGCCACCTAACAGGGATGTGGAGTTTCTCATCGATCTGATGTCGGGAACAGGACCTATAGCAAAGAGACCATACAAGATGGATGTGGATGAACTGATGGAACTAAAGAAATAGCTAAAGGAGCAGTTGGACAAGGGGTTCATTCAGCCTAGTTCGTCGTCATGGGGTGCACCTGTTCTGTTTGTGGAGAATAAAGACAGCAGCAAGAGGTTAGTGGTGGACTACCGCTCACTGAATGAAGTGACCATCAAGAACAAATACCCCCTGCCGAACATAAATGATTTGTTTGATCAACTGGAAGGAGAAAAGGTATTTAGAAAAATTGATCTGTGATCGGGCTACTTCCAATTGAAGATCCGGGGGGAGGACATACCTAAAACCGCTTTCACTACTAGGTATGGTTTATATGAGTATACAGTTATGTCTTTTGCACTAACGAATGCCCCGGCATATTTCATGACCATGATGAACAAGGTATTCATGGAGTACTTGGACAAGTTCGTGGTTGTGTTCATTGATGACATACTGATATATTCCAAGGATGATGCTGAGCATGAGAAAACTCTGTGACTGATTATGGAGAAGCTGAGGGAACACAAGCTGTATACCAAATTCAGCAAGTGTGAATTCTGGCTTAACACTGTTGGATTTCTTGGACACGTGGTGTCAGGAGAAGGATTCACTATTGATCCAAGCAAAGTGACTGCAGTGACTGAGTGGGAAGCGCCCAAGAATGTGGGTGATATTCGTAGCTTTTTGGGACTTGCTGTATATTACAGGAGGTTCATTGAAAACTTCTCCAAGATTGCTAAGCCAATGACAGAACTTCTGAAGAAGGAGATGAAGTTTGAATGGGCGGATGCGTGTGAAGCCAGCTTTTAGGAACTGAAGCGCCGACTAGTGACCGCACCTGTTTTGTGTTTACCTGATCTTCAGAAGGATTTCCAAGTGTACTGTGATGCTTCTCGACAGGGAATTGGGATTGTGCTGATGCAAGATGGGAGAGTGGTGTCATATGCCTCGCGGCAACTTAAACACCATGAGAGGAATTATCCCACACATGACTTGGAATTAGCATCGGTTGTGCATGCGCTCAAAGTATGGAGGCACTACTTGATGGGGAAACACTGCGATGTGTACACTGACCACAAGAGCCTGAAGTACATATTTACGCAGAAGGAATTGAACATGAGGCAAAGGATATGGTTGGAGCTTATCAAGGATTATGATATGAATCTGCAGTACCACCCAGGGAAGGCAAATGTAGTAGCAGATGCTCTGAGCCGGAAGGTCTATGCCAATGGATTGACTGTTGGGGAATTGCCCGAGGATTTGTGCAAGCAATTTAAGGACCTTAGACTGGAGGTAGTGTCAGAAGGATATTTGGCAGCGATGGAAGTCCAACCAACACTATAGGACAAGATCAGGAAGGCTCAAGTAGGAGACAAGGAGATAGATGAAATCAAGGAAAAGATGAAGGAAGATCGGGCAAAAAGAATTCCGCGAGGATGAGCAAGGAACCTTGTGGTATGGAGATTGTTTGTGCGTTCCCAACGATCCGGAGATAAGGAAGTTAATTCTACAGGAAGATCATGACTCGCCGTATTCCATACATCCGGGCAATACGAAGATGTATATGGACCTAAAGGACAGATTTTGGTGGAACAACATGAAGGGAGACATCGCTGAGCATATTGCCTTATGTGATGTATGTAGCCGAGTGAAGGCGGAACACCAGAAGCCAGCAGGACTACTACAGCCATTGCCCGTGCCGGATTGGAAGTGGGATAGAGTGTTAATGGATTTTATCACAAGATTGCCCAGGACCAGGTCAGGATATGACTCCATTTGGGTAGTGGTCGACCATTTGACCAAGGTAGCCCACTTTATACCGGTGAAGACGACCTACACGAGTGCAAAGTTGGCCAAGATTTATATGGACAGGATTGTGTGCCTATATGGAGTTCCTAAGAGTATTGTATCTGATAGAGGCACCCATTTTACCTCACACTTTTGGCGCCAGCTGCACGAATCATTGGGGACTAGATTGGAGTTTAGCACAACATTCCACCCACAGACTGATGGACAGACCAAGAGGGTAAATCAGATTTTGGAAGATATGCTGAGATCTTGCTCTTTGGATCATGGTTCTAGTTGGGATGAGAATTTGCCGTATGCCGATTTTTCCTACAACAAAAGTTATCAGACCAGCATCAAGACGTCACCGTTCGATGTGCTGTACGGGAAACGGTGACGGACACTATTGCTATGGGATGAAGTAGGGGAACGTCAGCTGTTTGGACCTGATTTGATCAAGGACGCTGAGGAGAAGGTCGCCTCGATTAGGGACAGGCTGAAGGTAGCACAATCAAGGCAGAAGAGCTACGCTGACGCCAAGCGCAAGGAGGTGGTGTATGAGGTAGGTGATAGAGCATACCTTAGAGTGTCGCCATTGCGTGGAATTAAGAGATTTGGAATCAAGGGTTAGCTGTCACCTCGGTTTATTGGACCGTATCGGGTCTTAGCACGCAAAGGAGAAGTTGCTTATCAGTTGGAGTTGCCAGAGGCTCTGTCCGCTGTCCACAATGTGTTCCACGTGTCCCAGCTGAAGAAGTGCCATCCGGAGATGGTGGATACACCATTGAGAGACACGGTGCCGCTAGAGGAGGTTTAGCTTGAGAATGACTTGACCTATGAGGAGAAGCCGGTCAAGTACTGGAAACAGCAGAGAGGATTACCCGCACCAAGACGATCAGGTTTTGCAAGGTGCAATGGAGCCACCACACCGAAGAGGAAGCCACTTGGGAGCGTGAGGATGACATCTGAGAGGACCACCCGCACCTATTTGCTATCCAAGACGAATATCGGGGACGAGATTCATCTTAAGGGGGTTAGTCTTGTCACATCCCAAATTCTGGATTTGGTACTGCATAGCATACATGTCATTGCATCATGATCATCCATGCAAAATTTCAGTTTGAAAAGATTCTGGCGAAACAATATTTTCAAAGCCCTATTTTGAATTAACTTCAACTAGTGAAAAATATTACAAGCTTGATATTATGTTGATCCTCTGGTTTTTATAAAAATTTAGAGACGAAAATCACTCAATTTGGAGTTCATATGGAAAAGATATAATAGGAATACTAAAACTGAAAAGAATACAAAGAAAAGAATAAAAAAAACTAACCTAACCTCACCGGCCGAGCCACCCCGGCCTAGCCCAGCTAGCCACCCTCCTATCTGCCGCGCGCCTCTCCCGCGAGTAGCACGCAACACAGCGGCAGCGCAGCCGGTGGCCCACGCAGCCCAGCGGCACCCACAGGCAGCCCACCTTTCCCCTTCCTCTCGCTGACGTGTGGGGCCCGCTCCCCTCCTCCTTCCTCGCGACAGAAGTCGACCCGAGAATGAGTTCATCGACCGAACAATTTCCTCCGCCAAATCTACACGGATTGTTGCGATTTTGCCCCCTTTTTCCGCACAGGAACCCTCACATAAATCCCCGCATCCGTTTCCCTTTGTTGTCTTTCGTTTTCTTTTTGAAACCCTAGCCACCCCGCGAGCTCACTGATCTCGCCGCCACCTCCCTCCATTGCCGAACTTTAGAGCTCGAGGCCCCGACGAGGCAGCCTCCCCTGACCCTCCTGTTCCCCTATTTCTCTTCCACTCATTCGTCCTCATCGCCTCACCCCTTTTCACCTACCTGCAGTGCACCAGGACGACGAGGATTGCTCGTCGGAGCACCGCCGACGCCGCCCGCCTCCAGCCGTCCGTCATCGACGCCAGAGGAAGCCATGTAGCACCCCGATGCCACCAATCGGCACACCATCCTCCTCTGCACCTCGTCGACCGCTTTGCCGACGCCGGAGACCGCCACAACCGCCGCCAGCACCGCCGCCCGACGAGCCCGCCGCCGCCACGTCATCGCGTCGGTGAGTCTCGCCACGGTCAAACTCGACCGTCCGATCTTCATAAGATGCGACAGCCCTCTTCTGTCTCTGCACCGAACCGGTACCGGCCACTCGTGGCGTGCCGCGTGGCGCCCGTGTGTCCGTGCGCCAGCGTTGACTATTCTGGAAGTAAAGAAATTCATTTAAATGGCAGAAAATTGTATAAACTTGTAAAATTCATATCTTTAGATCTACTGGGCCAAAAATTGCAACTAAACATGTGTAGAATCAGTGTCTCGTGTAGAATCTTGATGTACCATTGTTTTACACTTTTACAGTAAGGTTTTGTCCTGAATGATTAAATAAGTTAATGCCCTTTTTAGAGTAATTAAATCATAGAATAAGTTCTGTAACTCCAAAAATTGCAAATAAGATGTCCCTGGAATCAGTAGAACAAGGGGAATCTCATAGTGAATTAAAAAGTTAGGCCTACGTTAATGGTTTTTGCAGAATCTAATTAGAGGCTTACTGTAGCATTTTAATCTCAGGGAGTTAAATAAATCCTTTTTGAGAAATTCCAATTGGTACTGTTCCTATTTAGAGTTGCCTATACAGTAGAATGTTTCCAAGATTTTACAAAAAGTATGTTAGCAGTGGCGAATTATTTAGTTCTAGCTCTATTATTGAGCATTATAAATTGCGTACTCGTTTTCTTTGCGCTAAAAATAATTTCCATGCATGCATACATCAGCTATACTGAATAAGATTATGTGATGCTGCTGTAGCATCAATCCACTTTTCATGCATGCATCTTGCATCATCTTTTTTTGCATATGATTGTGGATGGTTTGTTTATGATTGCAATTGTGTCGTGTAGATTGTGACGAGTGCAACGCTTGCTCGTGTGTGGATTGTTCTTCCGATCGCTACAACCAAGGCAAGTAGATGCTACCTTGTTCATAATGTGGTCCTACTATTTTCAATGCATTGTCATGTATTTTGTATATGCATGTATAGGGTATTACTATCGCTATGCTATGTCCTATTATGTGGTAAGGCCTTCCTCGTAGATGAACCACCGTTGGTAGATGTGCTTAGTCATGCTATGATGAACGAGGGCTGGGTTACATCATTGAAATTATTTCTAAATGAGCTGGTTTGCGAAAACTAAAAACAACTTAATCAATGAACCTCCTGGTTGTGATGGGATTGATAATTTTTGGTGGTATCATTGCGGAAAGGCACCCAGGTATCAAGAGAAAATGATTGGCTTCTTTATTTTGTAGCTTACATGTACAACCATGTGCAAATAATGAAATGGGTGGTTGGTTGGACTCAGTAGGTTGTGGTAACTCGAACCTGCGTATCCAGAGATGTAGAATTTTGGTAGGTTGGACCGGTGCGTGTCGGGATTGGGGAGCTACTTCCCGAACGGTCTCTTCTTGGACTTCTCCCTATCATCACCTAAAATGAGAGTGATGGTACGAGCTGGGCTGGCCAAGTCACATGGGTAAAGTGTACTAACCCATGTAGGGTGTATGATCTAATCGATTAGCCATGTCCCCGGTTATGGATGACTGAGTTGCTTGATATTGATTCCATGACATGTTTCTCTCTCATTATAATTTCATAATTGCTTTAATGTTGTTGTTAACTTAATTGGGATCTTTTCAAAGAAAATCAAAAACTGTTTATGAAAGTAGGACAAAGGTATTTGCAAATGCAAGCTAGCCACAGCTCCACTTGCCAAATATGCATGTAGATGTTAGCACTATTTTCTCCTTTAATAGCTCTACTTGCCATACATTCCATGTATTGACCCTTCGGGGCTGCTACGTTTCATGTTGCAGGATATTCCGATTCTGAGTAATCGATTTAGGCCACGGTACTCCACTCGGCACTTGTTCACTTGTGGGCAATTTGAAGAATGGAGGATTTACTATAATTATGTTGCTGCTTGAATAACATTGAGCTAGCCTTGAGTTAAGCTTTATTGTAATAATGATACTCTGGATCTTCGTTATTTATGATACACGGATATTTTGCTATGTTATTCATCTTATTCTATTGTGGTCCAATGAACCGATCCAGGGATTGTGTAGAGGGAGTGGCCCAACCTTTAAACAATATAAGGTGGAGTCCCCTGTGTTTACAATGCTAGTCCCTGGATCAATAGCTAGCATCCACAGTTAAGATGTAATATCAAGATACAAAGGTCATATTATAACTTTATAACTAGGAATAACATAATTTTATTACATCACACATAGCTCATTTGGCTATTACATTACATTGCAGCGGAATAACTATAGTCATGGGGTCCTTCATCTTCAAAGTGCCACATGCAGATGTTGGTTGTAGACTTTGTAATCCTAATCAATCAATCAATCTTCTCTAAACAATCAAACCTGCAACATTACAAGTTACAGCCACAAGGGTCAATACATTTGAATTGTATTGGCAAGTTTCACTACTATGTGGAATATAAGTGGATCCTATCATTACATGCATAATTGGCTAAGTAGAGTTTAGGCTCATTTGCATAAAGCAATACTTTACCCTATCTTTTTCAAAATGGTTTTGGTCCTTTGTCAAATCTCCTTTTCAAAATTTCCTTGAACTCCTTGGTAGAAACTCAAGTGTTCAAGTCTTTGTCAAAATCCCTTGAGCTCCTTGGTAACCCCAGGTGCATCAAGTTTTATCAAAAATCTCATGAGTTCCTTGGTAACCCCAAGTGTTCATGTTTTCACCAAAATCTCTTGAGTTCCTTGGTACCCCCAAGTACATCAAGTTTTATCAAAGTATCTTGAGCTCCTTGGTACCCCCAAGTGCATCAAGTTTTAAAAGTTTTCTTTTAGAAATTAGAATGTCGAGATTTCCCATAGCTTCAAACTTTAGTTGCTCAGTATTGTCCATAACCGGGGACACGGCTAAGTACTTAGATTTTATTATCTTCTGCAGAAGTAGTACACTTTGCCCACATGTCACAATCCCATCTTTTTGCCACCAGTGGCCACTGGATTAGTGCTCACCAAGATGGAGTACCGGCAGATTGAGAATGTGACGAAGTCTTTCCAGAGAGTCCTCCCATGCACCATTGCTAGCTTGTCTTCAAGTATCCATGTAGGATTCCAGGTCCTCATGTCCAGTAGCCTGAAGACAATGCATGGGTCTTCCCAATGTAGTTGACTAAGCCAGAGCCATAATAGCATGTGGTTGCACACGAAAGCCACAATTGGAGAAACATGTTTAATCTCTAAGTTTCCTGGGTGGTTTCCTTTGGATCACAACACAAAGAGATTGCCATAGACATGGTTCCTTTTGTTGCCACCTTCTCCAAAACTCAAAGTATCCTTGGCCACCCAGGTGGTTCATTAATTCCTTGTTTTATTATATAAAAACACAAGTCCTTTTCTCAATCTTCATAAAAATCTCAACATGTATCTCTTTTCAAAATATAGCATGGCTAAGCATGTATCAACTACAATGTTTTCACTAAGGAATGTATAGGGAATCCTATTAGGATTTAGCATAGCATAAGTATAGAAATTCTTTTCATGCATGTTTCAAAATCCACTAAGCATAATGAAAATAGTAGGACTTTAGATGATAGTGTCACTTGCCTTTTGGTAGGGAATGGTGGTTCACTCCTTGATCTTGCTAGTCTCACACTTTTCTAACTTCACTACAATCAATCAAGCAAACACAATATCAACAAGCATTCCAAACCAATAATCAATCAAACAATTCACACACATAAAACAATGGGATCTAAGTCATGCATGTAAGCATGCAAGAGATAGGTTTAATTTGCAAAGATGGTATCCACTAGGCTCCTAAACTTTGTAAGGTCCAAGGTGGTCATTTTTCAAAGTGGCATGGTAATTTGAAAAAGGGTTTTGTCCATAAACCATTTTTAAATCCAATCATCATTTTATGTGGTGGAAAATATTTTTATCAAAGAAACTGAAGGGAATATGCCCTAAGAGGCAATAATAAAGTGTTTATTATGTGTATTCCAAGTATATGATAGATGTTTATTTTGAATGCTATAATTGTATTAATACGGAAATGTTAATACATGTGTGTTTAATAAACAAACAGAAAGTTACTAGTTATGCCTCTCTCATAAACTAGCTCGTTGATTAACAAGATGATCAAGGTTTCCTGATCATGGACATTGGATGTTGTTAATAACGGGATCACAACATTAGTGTAATGGTGTGATGAACATTCATCCGAAGTATAGCATTACGATCAAAGTCATTGAGTTTATATTGCTATAACAACTTACGAAGTGATCCTAATCCTTAGACCATGAGATCATGTCAATCACTAACACCGGAAGAGTTTCTTGATAACATCAAACGTCACACCGTAACAGGGTGATTATAAAGATGGATTCAGAACTAATAAAGTGTTATGTTGAGGCTCATGGATCGAGAGTGGAATTTGTTCATCCCGATGACGGATAGATATACTCTGGGCCCTCTCGGTGATATCACATTGATTAGCTTGCAAGCAAGTGATTTGATCACTAGAATGTTATATCACAGGAACGAGAAAAGAGTGCATGTCGGTAACAAGATCAAACTAGGTATGGAGATCCCGATGATCGAATCTCGGACATGTAATATATCGTGAAACAAAGGGATTAAGATACTAGCGTAAAAGGTTCCGACGATCACAAGAAAGTCATCGTTGAATGTGTGGGAGTCAGTATGGGTCTCTAGATCCCGCTTCTGATTATTGATCCGAGAGGGGTCTCGATCATGTCCGCATTATTCACGAACCATAGGGTGACACACTTAAGAGACACCAACATCCAATTGGAGCAAATGTTTCATGCCGAAAGAATGAACAAGCGCATGAATTTATTTCACTAGATACCGAAACAGGTTTTCGGGTGAAATTGCATAAAGTGGTTATGCATGTGAAATAGAATTCTAGCAAGGGGTTATTTGTGAATGTTTGTCATTAAAGTAATTGACAAAATTCTGAATAAAATAAAATAGTTTTATTTAATGAGAGTTTGCATTAAATTTGGTGGAAATTTAATGGGAATTTGAGTGGACTTTTGAGTGGAGGGAATTTAAAGGAGATTTGTGAGTGGAGTGTCCACCCACATGAAGAGGGGAGGGAAAGGGGGCAGCCCCATGTGCCGGCCACCCCCTTGGGGTTCCCCCCTCCTCCTATAAAAGGAGCCCCCCTCCTCACTTGTCTCTCACACCTCCTCGTGAAGGATATCTCTCCCCCTCTAGAATTTATTCCCCATGGTCTCGGACTAGCGAGATACATGTTCCCGGTGGCTATTCGGCAAGAAAGAGTTGTGCTTCCGCTGCATCGCTGGAGCGAGGAGGCGGAGGTTGCTCGGTGCCTTGAACGTGTGTGCGAGCACGGATGTGCTGCTGATTTGCGGCGCTAGGACTTCCTCTCGATCTTGAGATCGGCAAGAGATCGTCTACATCAACCACGAGTTGAACTCGTTAAGCTTTGTCGGTCTTCAAGGGTATGTTCTCTACGGATATACATCTGCCCGTTGTTTGTATCTAGTAGATAGATCTTGGTATATAGTTCACATCGTAGGAAAATTTTTGTTTTCTATGCTGCGAACCCTACAGTGGTATCAGAGCCGGATCTATGCGTAGATACTTTACACGGGTAGTACACATATGAGTATGTGGGCGATCATGATCATGTTGTTGCTCCTTTGTTGTAATTTTGGATATTGGTGGCATAGTGGGATGAAGCGGCCCGGACAAACTTTACATGTCCTCGCACATGAGACCTGTTCCACGCTTGACATGCAACTAGTTTGCATAAGTGGCCAGCGGGTGTCTGTCTCTCCTACTATAGTCAATATCTATTTTGCAAGCGAGTTGTCAACAATTTGATTATCCTCGTTGTGGTTCATGTTCGTAGGTAAGAACGGTTCTATCTCGAAAGCCCTAAGCCACGTAAAACTTGCAATGGATAAATTAGAGGCGTCTAGTTTAGATTGTTGCTGGGCTAGTGTTATGATATGGTAGTGTTGTAAGTAGAAGTATGAGATGATACTCTTACAACACACATAGCGTGTAAAATCCATAGACCTTGGATTTACACATATAGGTATGATAGTGATCATACCACGATGCACATGATAGAGATCATCTACGGGAACCATATAATTTCACTAATAAACATATGATGTTTGATAGCATCTTATATTGCTTGTTTAGCACTTTGTTAGCATAATAAGATGATCCCTCATTTAAATATCAAGATAAGAATGTGTTCTTCCTTTAGTATGCACCGATTATGTTTTCGTCGCTCCAAGACATCACGTGATGATCGGGTGTTCTTGGATCCACGACCATATTTCGGGTGTAAAACAGTTACACACGCGAATACTAAGGTTCTAACTTGGCGAGCCTAGCATGTACAGACATGGCCTCGGAACATGGACCGAAAGGTTAAGCATGAGTCATATAGTTGATATGATGCCCATTTCATGCTCTCCTTTGAAGCTATACCGACTCACGTGATGATCGGACTTGGTGTAGTGGATTTGGTTCATGTAATCACCAAAAAGGCACGAGGGATGTCGTTTTTGAGTGGGAGTTCATTCGTAATATAGATTAGTTGAACTCAATCTATCATACACTTAGTCTAAACTTTACAAATTCTGTTGTAGATGGCACCACCTGCTTTTAATTTCAATGTGTTCATGGAGAAAGAGAAACTAGCAACGAACGGTAGCAACTTTACCGAATGGGCCATGAATTTGAGGATTCTCCTCTCTGCTGCACAAAAGCAATATGTGCTAGAAGCGCCGTTAGGCCCCCCACCTTTTGATGATGACCCTGACGAGGAGAAGAATGTCTATCAGACTCGTCAGGAGGACCACAACTTAGTTCATTGCGGCATATTGTATGGGCTAGAGCCGGAACTTCGAAAGCGTTTCGAAAACGGCAATGCATTTGATACAATGGGTGAGTTGAAAATGATTTTCGACACACATGCTGCTGTACAGAGCTACAACGCTTCAGAAAAGTTCTTTAGCTGCATGATGGAAGAGCACAGCTCCGTTAGTGAGCATGTACTCAAGATGTCGGGTTACGCCGATAAGCTTGTGTCCTTGGGAATATCGATTCCCATTGACTTAGGCATCCATCGTGTTCTGCAGTCTCTGCCACCTAGCTATAAGAGCTTCATGATGAACTATAATATGCAAGGCATGAAGAAGTCTCTCCCCGAGCTTCTGTCAATGCTTAAAACTGCAGAAGTGGAGATCAAAAAGGAACATCAAGTGTTGATGATCAATAGGAACACTGGTTTCAAGAAAGACAAGAAGGGAAAACGGAAGGGAAGTAAGGGCGGCAAGCCTGTTGCCGCGCCTGAAAAGAAACCCCGAGTTGGACCTAAGTCTGATTCCGAGTGCTACTATTGTAAGGGGACTGGCCACTGGAAGCGCAACTGCCCCAAGTATCTGGCAGAAAAGAAGGCCGGCAAGGCAAACAAAGGTATATATGATATACATGTTATTGATGTGTACTTGACTAGTGCTCGCAGTAGCACCTGGGTATTTGATACCGGTTCATTTGCTAATATTTGTAACTCGAATCAGGGGCTGCGGAACAAGCGACCGCTAGCAAGGGGTGAGGTCAAGATGCGTGTCGGCAATGGATCAAGCGTTGATGTGATCGCCGTCGGAACGCTGCCTCTCCACTTGCCGTCGGGATTAGTTATAAACTTGAATAAATGTTATCTGGTGCCTGCACTGAGCATGAACATTGTATCTGGATCGTGTTTGATGTGAAGTGGTTATTCATTTAAATCCGAGAACAATGGTTGTTCCATTTATATGAATGAAATCTTTTATGGTCATGCACCGATGATGAATGGTTTATTTCTATTAGATCTCGATGATAATGTTACACATATTCATAATGTTGATGCTAAAAGGATTAAACTTAATGATGATATATCCGCATATATGTGGCACTGCCGTCTAGGTCATATTGGCGTTAAACGCATGAAGAAACTCCATTCGGATGGACTTTTGGAATCACTTGATTATGAATCATTCGATACATGTGAGCCATGCCTTATGGGCAAGATGACTAGAACGCCGTTTTCCGGTTCAATGGAACGGGCGACAGATTTATTGGAAACCATACATTCTAATGTATGTGGTCCAATGAGTGTGTCGGCGCGAGGTGGATATCGTTATTTTGTTACTTTCACAGATGATTTGAGTAGATACGGTTATATCTACTTGATGAAACACAAGTCTGAAACCTTTGAAAAGTTCAAGGAATTTCATAATGAAGTGGAAAATCATCGTAATAGAAAGATCAAATTTCTACGGTCCGACCGTGGAGGTGAGTATCTAAGTTACGAGTTTAGCACTCACATGAAAGAGTGTGGAATTGTTTCATAACTCACACCTTCCGGAACACCACAGCGAAATGGTGTGTCGGAACGTCGTAATCGTACTTTATTAGATATGGTTCGATCTATGATGTCTCTGACGGACTTGCCGTTGTCATTTTGGGGTTATGCACTAGAAACTGCTGCATTCACTTTAAATCGGGCACCATCTAAATCCGTTGAAAAGACACCGTATGAATTGTGGTTTGGAAACAAACCTAAGCTGTAATTTCTTAAAGTTTGGGGATGCGATGTTTATGTGAAGAAACTTCAACCGGATAAACTCAAACCCAAAGCGGAAAAATGCGTCTTCATAGGATACCCTAAAGAAACTATTGGGTATTCCTTCTATCACAGATCCGAGGGCAAGGTTTTTGTTGCCAAGAATGGATCCTTTCTAGATAAAGAGTTTCTCGCGAAAGGTGTGAGTAGTAGGAAGGTAGAACTCGAAGAGGTTGTGGAACCTTCTCTTCAAAGTATGGCGAGTAGCGCAGCGCCGGAAGTTGTTCCGGAGTTGGCTCCATCTGTTGAAGAGGGAACTAATGATAATGATCATGAAACTCCGAAGGAGAGTACTACCGAACCTCGCGGGTCAAACAGGACGCGTGCAGCTCCCGAGCTGTACGGAAATCCTGTCATGAATTTCATGGTTGATGAAAATGATGACCCTGCGACGTATGAAGAAGTGATGATAAGCCCGGATTCCAACAAATGGTTAGAAGCCATGAAATCCGAGATGGAATCCATGTATGAAAATCAAGTTTGGAACTTGGTGGAATTACCTCACGACCGAAAGGCCGTGGAGAACAAATGGATTTTCAAAAGGAAAACTGATGCTGATGGTAATGTGACCGTCTATGAAGCTCGACTTGTCGCAAAGGGGTTTCGAAAAATTCAAGGAGTTGACTACTATGAGACTTTCTCTCCCGTAGCGATGCTAAAGTCAGTTAGGATTATGTTAGCAATTGCTGCATATTTCAATTATGAGATATGGCAGATGGATGTCAAAACCGCGTTTCTCAATGGTAATATTGAAGAAGAGTTGTATATGATACAACCAAAGGGTTTTGTCGATCCTAAGGATGCTAACAAGGTGTGCAAGCTTCAGCGATCCATCTATGGATTGAAGCAAGCATCACGAAGTTGGAATCTCCGCTTTGATGAGGTGATCAAAGAGTTTGGATTTTTCCAAACTTATGGAGAAGCTTGTATTTACAAGAAAGTGAGTGGGAGCAATGTGGCATTTCTGATATTATATGTGGATGACATATTATTGATCGGAAATGATATAGATCTTTTAAACAGTGTTAAAAGTTATCTAAACAGCAAATTTTCAATGAAGGACCTAGGTGAAGCGTCATACATATTAGGCATAAAGATCTATAGAGATAGATCTAGGCGCCTAATAGGGCTATCACAAAGTACATACCTTGATAAGATTTTAAAGAAGTTTAAAATGGACAGAAGTAAGAAGGGGTTCTTACCTATGTTGCAAGGCAAGACATTGAGTAAGACTCAAAGTCCGGCTTCGGCGGAAGAAAGAGAGATAATGGACAAAGTCCCCTATGCTTCAGCCATAGGCTATATAATGTACGCCATGCTATGTACAAGACCGGATGTGGCACATGCTATTAGTTTGACTAGTAGGTACCAACCGGATCCAGGTTCGGAACACTGGATAGCGGTCAAGAATATCCTTAAGTACTTACGAAGAACTAAGGATATGTTTCTTGTATACGGAGGAGAAGAAGAGCTCGTCGCTAAGTGTTATGTCGACGCTAGCTTTGACGCCGATCCGGATGACTCTAAGTCTCAATCCGGATACGTATTTCTCATGAATGGCGGAGCGGTTAGTTGGAGGAGCTCCAAACAACCTGTGGTAGCGGGATCAACAACGGAGGCCGAATATGTTGCTGCTTCAGAAGCGGCTCAGGAAGCAGTTTGGATGAAGGAGTTTATATCCGAACTAGGAGTGGTGGCAAACGCGTTGGACCCAATGGTGATCTATTGTGACAACAATGGTGCCATTGCCAATGCCAAAGAGCCAAGGTCTCACAAGCATTCCAAGCATATTAAGCGCCGGTTTCACTCCATCCGCGAGCATGTCAAGGATGGAGATATAAAGATTTGTAAAGTACATACGGATCTCAACGTAGCAGATCCGTTGACTAAAACTCTCCCTAGAGCAAAACATGATCAACACCAGAACTCAATGGGTGTTAGATTTATCACTATGTAACTAGATTATTGTCTCTAGTGCAAGTGGGAGACTGAAGGGAATATGCCCTGAGAGGCAATAATAAAGTGTTTATTATGTGTATTCCAAGTATATGATAGATGTTTATTTTGCATTCTATAATACGGAAACGTTAATACATGTGTGTTTAATAAAAAAACAGAAAGTTCCTAGTTATGCCTCTCTCATAAACTAGCTCGTTGATTAACAAGATGATCAAGGCTTCCTGATCATGGACATTGGATGTTGTTAATAACGGGATCACAACATTAGTGTAATGGTGTGATGAACATTCATCCGAAGTATAGCATTACGATCAAAGTCATTGAGTTTATATTGCTATAACAACTTACGAAGTGATCCTAATCCTTAGACCATGAGATCATGTCAATCACTAACACCGGAAGAGTTTCTTGATAACATCAAACGTCACACCGTAATAGGGTGATTATAAAGATGGATTCAGAACTAATAAAGTGTTATGTTGAGGCTCATGGATCGAGAGTGGAATTTGTTCATCCCGATGACGGATAGATATACTCTGGGCCCTCTCGGTGATATCACATTGATTAGCTTGCAAGCAAGTGATTTGATCACTAGAATGTTATATCACAGGAACGAGAAAAGAGTGCATGTCGGTAACGAGATCAAACTAGGTATGGAGATACCGATGATCGAATCTCGGACATGTAATATATCGTGAAACAAAGGGATTAAGATACTAGCGTAAAAGGTTCCGACGATCACAAGAAAGTCATCGTTGAATGTGTGGGAGTCAGTATGGGTCTCCAGATCCCGCTTCTGATTATTGATCTGAGAGGGGTCTCGATCATGTCCGCGTTATTCACGAACCGTAGGGTGACACACTTAAGAGACACCGACATCCAATTGGAGCAAATGTTTCATGCCGAAAGAATGAACAAGCGCAGGAATTTATTTCACTAGATACCGAAACAGGTTTTCAGGTGAAATTGCATAAAGTGGTTATGCATGTGAAATAGAATTCTAGCAAGGGGTTATTTGTGAATGTTTGTCATTAAAGTAATTGACAAAATTCTGAATAAAATAAAAGAGTTTTATTTAATGAGAGTTTGCATTAAATTTGGTGGAAATTTAATGGGAATTTGAGTGGACTTTTGAGTGGAGGGAATTTAAAGGAGATTTGTGAGTGGACTGTCCACCCACATTAAGAGGGGAGGCCAAGGGGGCAGCCCCATGCGCCGGACACCCCCTTTGGGTTCCCCCCTCCTCCTATAAAAGGATCCCCCCTCCTCACTTGTCTCTCACACCTCCTCGTGAAGGATCTCTCTCCCCCTCTAGAATTTATTCCCCATGGCTCGGACTAGCGAGATACAAGTTCCCGGTGGCTATTCGGCAAGAAAGAGTTGTGCTTCCGCTGCATCGCTGGAGCGAGGAGGCGGAGGTTGCTCGGTGCCTCGAACGTGTGTGCGAGCACGGATGCGCTGCTGATTTGCGGCGCTAGGACTTCCTCTCGATCTTGAGATCGGCAAGAGATCGTCTACATCAACCACGAGTTGAACTCGTTAAGCTTTGTCGGTCTTCAAGGGTATGTTCTCTACGGATATACATCCGCCCGTTGTTTGTATCTAGTAGATAGATCTTGGTATATAGTTCACATCGTAGGAAAATTTTTGTTTTCTATGCTGCGAACCCAACAGAAACAACCTTAAGTTGTTCACAAAATAAGTTGTTGTTTCTCAAAACTTGGTGTTCAGGGTCAGTAGGTTTGCTCCAAAACATTTTCCCAAAGTTTTTACTCCAAAAACATTTTCATAACAAAACCATTATTTTTATTTGGATAGAAATGGGCTAAACCAAGTTTTTATTCTTAAACTTTACCAAATCCATTTTTAAAACCATGGGTTGGTTCCTAGGGTCAGTAGGTTCACAACAAACCAATTTGCAAAGTTTTTAAACTCAAAAACATTTTTAAACAATTTTTCTAAACTAGACAAGCATACAAAAGTTTCTGCAAAAACAAACAATCTATCAGATACTATTTGCTAAACAAATTCCATGGTTGTCTAGGGCTTGTTACACTGATTCCAATGATATAAAGTTTGCAATTTTTGGACGTGTGCAATTTTTGGACGTGTGGATCAAACGGTTTTCAAATCTGCATCTATTCTGATTTTCAAATCTGTTTTAAACCAAATCTGGCCACGCGTCGCAGCGCTACTGGCTGGTACCGGTTCGGCCGAATCGGCTCTGCGGTGCGTTGGATCTAATGCGAATCATGCGGCTCAGATGCTCCCATACCGATTCGCTTAAATCGTTCTGTCTACGCCACAGGATGGGGATCTAACGGCTCACGCGTGCTTGACCAGAAGCTGGCGGCGCTGCGCGGCGGCAGACGGCGGCGACACCCAGACGAGGTGCTAGCGGTGGTTCTAGGAAGCAAAGATCAAGGTGGGAATGCTCACCGAGGTCGCAAGGACGTGGTGAAGCTCGTCGTGTGGTCGGCGTGGCAAGGGGTGTCCTGGAACAGCAGGGATTGCTCGTCGGAGTAGGGAACAACGTCGGGTGGTCCTGGTCGTGGTCGGAGTCGTCGCTACAGATCACGAGAAGGCCAACCGAGGACATGGTTAGATGCGGAAGAGTGAGGCGAATGTGGGAGAATGATCGAGAAAGCGCGGGGCGGTCTGAAACTACCTGGGTACTTGCCGGAGTTGAAGACAGACGCGGCAGCGTTCGGAGGCTTGTCGTAGTCGACGCTCTGGGGCGCCCGCAGTTGAACGGAGGGCACAGGCAGATGCGCCAGGGAGTGGTGAGTGTGCTCGTGTGTTCGGGGAGGTAGGAGGTGGCGAGTACTGGCCGGAATTGGAGGTGGAAGCTCGTCGGAGCAGTGGGAGGGTGAGCTCGATTCAGAGCAGCCTGGTGGCGTGTTGGTTATGGCGACAGAGGGGAAAGGAGGAGAAGACGCAGGCGCTGAATAGGACGTGGTCGTGGAGAGTTTAAGGCGCGGCATTACTGCGAATTGAAGCCGCGACATCAACGGCAGAAACGGCCGGCGTGGTCGTCGCGAGGAAGAAGAGGAGTGAGCTGGCTGCGTGGGTCCCTGCTGTCAGCGAGGAATGAGAGGGAGAAGAGGGCCACCAGTCAGTGTCTGTTCGGGTTAGAATTTGAGTGTCAAACGTTTTCTTCGGGGGAGGGGGAGCTGGGCTGGTTCTGGGCCTTGTTGGGCTGCTGGGTTGGGTCGACCAGTTCCTTATTATTATTATTTTTTTCTTCCTGAACCTTTTTCTTTTCTAATTCTGAATTCTGATTTGAAATTCAAACAACACTCAAGCATTCAAATTGGTTCAAACAATCACCAAACTTTATAACTTTGAATTTGGTTATGTTCAGTAACATCAACCAATTTCCAAAACAAAATAATATTTTTATTTTTAGGTCCATTATTAATTAAATAAATAGACCATTGTTATTAAATCAAATAGGATTTTTTTATTTAAATACTCCTTTTGAAATCTAATTATTTTCAAAACCAAATCAGTAGGTTTTATTTCGGAATATAAAATACTTGGAAAACTTATTTTAAATCAATAAATAAGTTTTATTGTTTTGGAAATAGTAAATCCTTTAATAATAAAACTTGGATATTAAATCCTTATTACATTATTTAAATAAACCTTTACTATTTTTATCACAACAAAATGTTTTATTTCAAAAGCTTGGCCAAGGTTTAATTTGGCTCTTATAAAAATAATCCTTATTTATAAAACTTCTATTTCTTTTGAAAACCAAATCCTTTTATTTAAAAATCCAAAATGGTAACTCCAAAATATTTTATTTTCCTTTTATAAATGTTTATCTTTTTAAATCCCTTTAGGATTTGTTTGTTCCAAATTGGTTTGAAGGTTTCCAATTGGATTCAAAAAGTTTCTTCTCACTCTGAAAATCAACAAAGTTTTATTTTATTCATTTATTTTTCACATTACAAGATTTGGAAAATCTTGGGATGTGACAGATTGGCATGTCACATAGAAGCTATGGTCTTTTCAGAACTGTGGTGTTACACTTGAAGAAGAAGGAGTTCCACAATCTAAAACAACGTCACCGCAGTGTGCCTGAATACATTGAGGAATTAAACAATCTGGGACGCTATGCGCCGGATGAGGTTGATACTGATGCCAAGAGGAAGGAGAAGTTCCTCGAGGGATTGAATGATGAAATGAACCTGTAGCTCTCTGTTGCATATGTCCCAACATATCAATCACTGTGTCAATGTAACATCCCAAAAATCATGATTTGTTAAAGTTTGCATTTCATTCATGCATTCATAGCATTTGGTCTTTCCAAACAAAATTTCAATAAGAAACCATGTTATCCCTATTATTTTATGCAAATAAGGAAATGGTTTTATTTTCATTTTCAAGGTATGAGAGTGCTTTGGATTGATCAATAATGTTTTAAAGTGGATGCAAAGATTGCACAAAAATTTTCAGAACAAAATTCAAAACAAAACCATTTATATGCCTAATATATATATATCAATAAAGGCATGTTTTTTTTCAAAGTGTCAAAGTACTTTTGACTAGGCAGTAGTGTTTTGTACATAATTAGGTGCAAGGATTACACTACAAAAATCTAGAGGTGGTATGAATTCAAACTTATTTGAAAATGGTTTGGATTTGGTTCCTGAAAATCAAATAGAAAAAGAAAAAGCAAAAAAGAAAAAAAGAAAACGGTCGCTGCCCTTTTGGCCCAATACCAGAACTGGCCCAACAAGCCCACCCAGGGTATCCCCTTCCCCCCCTCTCTCTCACCCGCGCGCGCATACCCCTCCCTCGCTGACCAGTGGCCCAGACGCCACGTCGTCATTGTCCCCAAACCCTGTACCCCCCTCCCCCCGAACCCGTCGTCGTCGTCGTTACCTCCATCACTGCCGTGATTGAAGCGGGCTTAATTGCCGATAAATGCCGCGTTATTTCCTCGCCCCTCTCCGGATATTTAACCCCCTCCCCTCTCCGCTCATTTCCCCTCACTCAATGCCCTCTCTGCGCCACCAGGATGTCCACAATTCAACTCGCGCCACCGCTGTCCTGAGGAATACGGTAAACCATAGGCCCCCTTTATCTCTGGTTGATGCATGTGTGCTTTCCATGTCCGTGCGTGTCTAACGCCACCTTTGGTTCATCTTTTCGTGCCTTGTAGCATCGTCAACGACCACTCCCGAGCAAGCCCGACGCCGTCCCCAACTCCGACGAGAAATCTCGGTGAGATAGGACCGCCCCTTTCTTTCTGGTTCATGCTATCTTGTTTGCAAGTTCATTGTGCACACGCTGATGCCTTTGACTTATGCTAGGGCGGCCCAGGTCGTTGCCTGCGTCGCCGTCCGCACAAACCCGACGCCAGTGCAAGCTCCGACGAGTTTTTCCGGCCGCGTCCGTGCACCCCCACCCAAGCTAGGACCACGTTGAGCCTCACCGCATCCTTGCGACCTCGGTAAACATCAGCACCCCTCCCCTAACCTACTAGACTCGCCGGGTTTCCGCCATTTCCCCTAACCTACTAACCTCGGTAAACGTCTGTGCCATTTCCGCCGCCAGGTTTTAGTCGAGTGAGTCAGCGCCGTTAGATCTGGATCGTAGGGTATAAATTAGAACTAGATCGAACCGTTTTCTTTAGATCTGGCGCTATGGATCTAACTTGATCCAACAGCGAGGAAGCGTGATCCCGCGTGAAGCGGTACCGTCCAATCAGAGCACGCCATGTGTGTGTGCTTTGTTTAAATAAAATCCAGAAAAGGTTTTTGAATGTTTAAAATTATAAAATTCATAACTTTTGATCTGTTTATCCGAAAAATGCAGATAATATATCAATGGATTAACAAAAATAAATACTACACTACTGTGGGCTTAGTTTTGCATTTTTCTTCTGTAAAAATGGAACTTTATGCAGAGACAAATATAGGCTTATTTTGACTACATAAATTATTTAGAAAATGTTTTTAAGGTAAAATTGGGTTTATTTAGACTATAAATGTTTATTTTTGTGTTTAGTACTATTTACTTGTCTTGTTTAGTTTAAGAAAAAAATCATCACATGGCATTTGCATGCATTCATATATTTTTTCTTGATTATTTTGAATGTAAATTTGGTGCTATCATTTTATGTGTAGATTTTGGTGATTGTGATTGTGAGGATTGTTGCTACTCCCCCAACTACCAAGGAAAGTGGTGCTTCATGTATTTTTCCCATTATTTTGACTATGCACTAGTGATATTTTGTATATCGCTTGCATGAAATTTTTGCTAAGTATCTATATGCTATGCTATGGGAAATCCTAGTAGATGTAGTCTTGGTAGAATTTTCTCTAAGTTAAGATACTTGTTATATTATCATGCTTAGCCTAGCTAGTAACAAACAAGGGTGGATTATATACATGCTATGGAAATTTTGTTAAGTCTTTGACTTATGTTTTTGCCTAATAAAACAACTAAGTGAATGAATCGCCTGGGTTATGTTTAGTGGTTACACAAGGCCCATATCTATGGTCTACCTTTTGTATCACACTTGTGGGAAGCCACCCAGGAACAAAGGGATTTGAGGTTGGAACGCGTCCATTTGGTCTAAGGGAAGGCTTCTGAAAGACCTCGTCTTGATGCATGTCGAGTCTTGTGGGGAAAGTGCACAACCTCTCGAGAAGGAAAAATCTAAGTACTTAGTCGTGTCCCCGGCAACGGACAATTTGAGAATCAAGACATTGAATCTATCAAGGATCTCCTCATCCCAATTTCTAAGTTAAGTGTAAAGGTTCACCAATGGATTAACAAAAATTAATTGGTGGTTCACCAAGAATGGTGGTTCCTTGGGAGTTTTTGTCAAACAAAAACTTAGTGTTTTTAACTGATAGGCAAAACCTATTTTGATCAAAGCAAGCCTAAGCTACACTTAGCCAAATTAAAATAGAAGCTAGAAACAATTATTCTACTAAGGTATCACTTGCCAATACTATTCCAATGTATTGACCCACTGTGCTTGTAACTTGTGATGTTGCAGGTTACTCTGATGAGGATTAGGGTTATGAGTCTCTACTCAACATGTTTGCCTGTGGCACATGAAGATGAAGACTTTTCTTTATTTACTTAAGTTGAACTCTTGTACTAACCTATGGCTATGGAGTTGTAAAAGACTATGTTATCTCTGGAATGACGATGTAATAAATACCTTTGTATCTGTGTACTTCGTATTAAACTGTGGATGCTAGCATTTGAACCAGGGACTTGCATTGCAATCATAGGGACCTTTACCTTTATAAAGGTGGGGTCATACAGTGACAAGGCCACCATCTTGTACAGCAAGATGAAGCGGGTTGAGAACAGGAAGAGGAAGCACCACTTTGACAAGCACAGCTCGGGGTCATCTCATAAACGATCCCATGGTGATGATAGTGGAGGATCTGGTTCCCACAAGCATGGGAAGTATAACAGCCACCACAACAATAACCGTCACCATGACAACAAGCACCACCGCAGCCATGACAATGAAAGGTATAATAACCACAAGAGTGGACACAAGAGCCACCACAGTGGGAATGGCAATGGGAGTCAACCTGCTAAAAGAGATATCAGTCAGGTTGAGTGCTTCAACTGCAAGAAAACTGGGCACTATGCAAATGAATGCCCAGAAAAGAAATTTGAAGGAGCCAAAAGGCCCAAAACTTTCCAGAAGGGACAAGTGAACCACATCAATGTGGAAGAAATATATGAGGAGACTGATTCTGTGGCTGGTAAGTTGAAGCTTAATTCTTTTCCAGCACTTGTTCTTTTTGATATCGGTGCATCGCATTCATTCATATCAAGAGCATTTGTTGATAAAAATGGACTTCCAACTGAAACTATTGAGTGTCCTATTAAAGTAAGCTCTTCCGATGGAGAGATGATAGTGAATTTGGATGTCATGATCTAGTGATAGAATTTGGAAAGTATAAGTTTCTAGTTAGTCTGATAATCCTAGATTCCCAAGGATTGGATGTAATTTTGGGTATGGTTTGGATGACTAAGTATGAAGGAGTACTAGATTGTGAAAATAGTACTGTTACACTCACAACCCTGGATAAGAAAAGGATTAGGTTCAAGTCTAACTTTGAATCTAAAGGAAGTAAGATAAATTCTCTTAAGGGGGTTAGTATAGATGGTGTACCAGTTGTGAAGGAATATCCGGATGTATTTCCAGAGGAATTAACAGGAATGCCACCAGATAGAGATGTGGAGTTTCTGATTGACTTGTTGCCAGGATCAGGACCAATAGCAAAGAGACCCTACAATATGTCGGTTGATGAGTTGAAAGAACTCAAGATACAACTTGGAGAAGAGTTGAAGAAAGGATTTATTCAACCAAGTTCTTCGTTTTGGGGTGCACCAGTTCTGTTCGTTGAGAAAAAGGATAGAAGTTAAAGGTTATGCATAGATTATCGTTCACTTAATGAAGTGACAATAAAGAACAAGTATCCTTTGCCTAGAATCAATGATATATTTGATCAGCTAGAAGGAGCCCGAGTGTTCTCAAAAATTGATCTCCGATCAGGCTATTTACAGCTAAAGTTTAGAGAGCAAGACATACCTAAGATTGCTTTCACCACTAGGTATGGATTGTATGAGTATACCGTGATGCCATTTGGATTGAAAAATGCACTAGCTTATTTCATGAACATGATGAATAAATTTTTCATGGAATTTCTTGACAAGTTTGTTGTCATATTCATCGATGACATTTTGATCTATTACAAGAGCAAAGAAGAACATGAAGAACATTTGCGTTTGATACTGGAGAAGCTCAGGGAGCACAAGCTGTATGCCAAGTTCAACACGTGTGAATTCTGGTTGAATGAAGTTGGTTTTCTCGGACATATTGTGTCAGGAGTGTTGGAATTATGCCCTAGAGGCAATAATAAAGATGTTATTATTATAATTCTTGTTCATGATAATGTTTTTATTCCATGCTAGAATCGTATTAAGCGGAAACTTTAATACTTGTGTGGTTTGTGAACAACACCGTGTCCCTAGTACGCCTCTGTGGACTAGCTCATTGATTAATGATGGTTAAGGCTTCCTAACCATGGCCATGAGTTGTCGATTAATAATGAGATCATATCATTGGGAGAATGATATGATGGACAGACCCAAACTAAGCGAAGCAATTAGATCGTGTCATCATGTTCATCTTTGCGAAGCTTTTCTTATGTCAAATATTGTATTCCTTAGACCATGAGATAGTACAAATCCCTGGTATCGGAATAAAGCTTTGAGTTCATCAAACGTCATCCTATGAGAGGGTGATCATAAAGGTGTCTCTCAGGTGATCGGAAAGTATCTGTTGGGTTGTATGTATCGAGATGGGATTTGTCCCTCCCAAGACGGAGAGATATACTTCGGGCCCACTCGGTAATCGATATCAACAACGCTTGCAAGCATGTGGTTAAGGAGTTAATCACAAAGTGATATCGGATTACGGAACGAGTAAAGTACTTGTTGTGAACGAGATTGAACTAGGTATGACGGTACCGACGATCAAATCTCGGGCAAGAAAAATATCGCGAGACGAAGGGAGTATACATATGGGATTGATTGAATCCTGGCATCGTGGTTCATCCGATATGATCATCGATGAATGTGTGGGAGTCAATATGGGTTTCTAGACCCCGCTGTTGATTATTGATAGAAGATCATGTCTGCATATTCTCGAACCCGAAGGGTCACACACTTAACGTGTCTCGATGCTAGGATAGATTGGATAATTGGTTTATGAGTTTTTGTTCGGAGTCTCGGATGGGATCCGAGACATCACGAGAGGTTCCGGAATGGTCCGGAGAATAAGATTCATATAAGGCAGTGCAGTTTTTGGAGTTCGGAATTGTTCCGGGTTAATCGATATTGTACCGGAAGCTTCTAGAACCTTCCGGAAGGGGGCCAACGTGGTCCCACCTGTCGGGAGGGGGCATGGGCCTATGAGGGAGTGCCCTGGCCGCATTGGGCCAGGGGCACAAGGCCCCATAGGGCCCAGCCGGCCAAACAAGGGGAAACCCTAGTTTGGAGCTTCTAAAAGGGGGGGGGGGGTTTCCTTGCCCCCACTCCTCCCTCCTTTGGCCGCTGGCCTAGGCTTGGGGGAGGGGCTAGGGCTGGCGCCCACCCCTCTATATATAGAGGGCTGGGGCACACCACCCCCTCGACACCTCCTCGTCAACCCTAGCCTCCCTGCTGCCCTCCTCTCTCTCTCCCTCCCGACTGCGTGTAGGCGAAGCCCTGCTGCAGAAACTCTCCACCACTTCCACCGCGCCGTCGCGTTGTAGATCCAATCCATCTCTCCACCATACTTGCTGGACCGAGGAAGGAGGAGACATCGAGGTGCTGCACGTGTGCATCTCACGGAGGCATCGCCACTTGTGGTGCTAGATCGGATCGGATCGCGAGGAGGAGAAGCGAGTACGACTACATCACCCACGTTCCGCTGTGCGAATCTTCAAGGGTATGAAGATCTAATCCAATCTCTCCCGTTGTTTGCATCTCCTAGATTAGATCTTGGCTTCCCTCTGTTCGCATCCGTAGAAAATTTTGATTTACTATGCCGCGAAACCCATCAGTGGTATCAGAGCAAGATCTATGCGTAGATGTGTTTCACGAGTAGAACGCAACATGGTTGTTGCGGGCGTTGATGTTTTCTGTTGCAAGCCTCTTGTTTGTGTTCTTCTATGATGCGGGATAGTGAGATTGAAGCGGTCCAGGCCAACCTTACGCGACGTCGTTCGCGAGACCGGCTCCGCACTTGACGTGTGGCTTGTTCCACACATGCGGCTGGTGGATGCCAGTTTCTCTCACTATAGTTGTCATGGGATTTACACCGGAGTTTGGCAACCATAATATCACCGTTGTGGCTTTCCGTAGGTAAGAATCGTTCTTAGCTTCTACTCCCATAAGCCACGTAAAACATGCAACAACAACGTAGAGGCGTCTAACTTGTTTTTGCAGGGAGTGTTTTCTGTGATATGGTATGGCCCAAGATGTGATGTGTATATTGTATGCGATGATCATGTTTTGTAATGTTTCACGACTTGCATGTCGATGAGTACACAACCGGCAGGAGCCATATGGTTGTCTTTATAATTGTGTATGACATGTGTGTCAACTTCTTATACGCCATGTAATAGTTTCACTTTATCGCTAAGTAGTTAGCAATAGTTGT
This sequence comes from Avena sativa, assembly GCA_916181665.1. NCBI lineage: Eukaryota > Viridiplantae > Streptophyta > Magnoliopsida > Poales > Poaceae > Avena > Avena sativa. The sequence goes on along the minus strand of OV702282.1, from coordinate 19,914,160 downwards.
AGTTGCTATTCGTGGTGGAGGCAATCATGGTGGAGTGATGGAGATCATGTCAGCACGCACAAGATGGAGCTAATTGCGCGAACATTGGCTATACCATGTCACATAAAGTTATATGCATGTGATGTTTATCCTTTTATGTATCTTATTATGCTTAGATCACGACGGTAGCATTATAAGATGATTCCTCACTTAAAGATCAAGATAAAACTGTGTTCTCCCCAAGTATGCACCGTTGCGAAAGTTCGTCGTGTCCAAGCATCACGTGATGATCGGGTGCTATAGACTCTACGTTCACATACAACGGGTGCAAGCCAGTTTTGCACACGCGGAAATACTTGGGTCTAACTTGACGAGCCTAGCATGTACAGACATGGCCTCAGAACACATGAACCGAAAGGTTAAGCATGAGTCATATGAATGATATGATCGACACTTCGTTGTCCACCATTGAAACCACATCTCTTCTCGTGAATATCGGTATTAGGTGTGGTGAATTTGGATCATGTTCACTAAACAACTTGAGGGATGTTGAATTTAGTGGGAGTTCATCTAGTAATTTGATTAAAAGTTGAACTAGTTATCATGAACATAGTCTAATTTGTACTTGCAAACATTGTAGATCAAATGGCTAAGTCCAACTTCAACTTCAACGTTTTTGATGAGAAGGAAAAGCTTAAAAACAATGGGTCTAACTTCACCAACTGGTTCCGCAATCTAAGAATCATTCTCTCTGGCGGTCAAAAGGACTATGTCCTTGAGAATGCGTTAGGTGACGCCCCTGCTGCTACTGCGCCGGTTGATGAGAAAGATGTCTATCAGTCGCGCAAAGATTATTATGGTGTGATTAAGAGCACCATGTTGTTTGCTATGGAATCGAACCTTCAAAATCGTTTTGAAGACTATCCCGGGCCCTTTTAGATTCTCGAGGAGCTGAAAACCATGTTTCAGACTCAGGCCCGTTCTGAGAGATATGAGATCTCTGAGAAGTTCTTTAACTGCAAGATGGAGGAAGGGAGTTCCGTTAGTGAGCACGCCATTAAGATGTCGGGCTATACTCAACGCCTTGAGCAACTGGACTGCAAGATTCCAGAGTAGCTCAAGATTGACAGGGTTCTGCAATCACTCCCTCCCAGCTACAAAAGTTTTGTAGTGACTCACAATCAGATTGGTTCCACTGATACGATCACCGAGCTCTTCGCAAAGCTGAAGGCTGCGGAGGTGGACATCAAAAAGGATAATCATGTGTTGATGGTCAACAAGCCCCCCACCTTCAAGAAAGGTAAGGGTGAAAAGAAGCCCTTCAAGAAAGGCGGTGGCAAGCGCGTTGCCCCTGCTGAGAAGAAGCTCAGGTCTGGTCCTAAGACGGACACTGAGTGCTTCTATTGCAAGGACAAGGGTCACTGGAAGCGCAACTGCCCGAAGTACTTAGCGGACAAGAAGGCTGGCACCAGCCGTCTTTCGAGTTACAAATATTAGCAACTGAACCAGTATCAAATACCCACGCACTACAACGAGGGCTAGTAAGGAAAACATCAATAGAAGCAACAACGGAATAGACGGCGGCTTGCGAGGGATGAGGTGACGATGCGCGTTGGCAACGTATCAAGAGTTGATGTGATGGCCGTCGGCACGCTCTCCTTAGTTTTACCTCCGGGATTAGTTTTAAACCTCAATAAATGTTATTATGTGCCTGCGTTGAGCATGAACATTATTTCTGGATCTTGTTTATTGCAAGGCGGTTATTCATTTAAATCGGAGAATAATGGTTGTTCTATTTATATGAGTAACATCTTTTATGGTCATGCACCTATTGTGAATGGTTTATTTCTTCTAAATCTCGAAAGGGATGAAACACACATCCATAATATTGAGGCTAAGAGATGCAAAGTAGATAGTGATAATACTACTTATTTGTGGCACTGTCGTCTAGGTCATATTGGTGTAAAACTCATGAAGAAACTCCATTCTGATGGACTTTTGGAGTCTCTTGATTTTGAATCATTTGACACATGTGAACCATGCCTCATGGGCAAGATGATCAAAACCCCGTTCTCCGGTATGATGGAGCGAGCAACGGACTTGTTGGAAATCATACATACCGATGTATGCGGACCGATGAGTGTTTCGACGCGCGGTGGATATCGCTATTTTCTCACTTTTACCGATGACTTAAGTAGATATGGGTATATCTATTTAATGAAACATAAATCTGAAACATTTGAAAAGTTCAAAGAATTTCAGAATGAAGTGGAGAATCATCGTAACAGAAAGATTAAGTTTCTACGATCCGATCGTGGAGGTGAATATTTGAGTTATGATTTTCTCACGCATCTTAAAGCAAGCGGAATCGTTTCGCAACTCACGCCACCCGGAACACCACAGCGCAATGGTGTGTCTGAACGCCGGAATCGAACCCTATTATATATGGTCCGGTCGATGATGTCTCTTACTGATTGCCGTTATCATTTTGGGGTTATGCATTAGAAACCGCTGCATTCACTTTAAATAGGGCACCATCTAAATCCGTTGAGACGACACCGTATGAACTGTGGTTTGGTGCTAAACCTAAGTTGTCGTTTCTTAAAGTTTGGGGATGCGAAGCTTACGTCAAGAAGTTGATGCCGGACAAGCTCGAACCCAAAGTGGAGAAATGCGTCTTCATAGGATACCCTAAGGAAACTATTGGGTATACCTTCTATCACAGAACAGAAGGCAAAGTGTTTGTCGAAAATAACGTTCCTTTCTTGAGAAGGAGTTTCTCTCGAAAGAAGTGAGTGGGAGGAAAGTAGAGCTAGACGAGGTTATTGAACCTTCTCTTGAATTGGAGAGTAGCGTAGCACCTGAAATTGTTCCAGTGCCGCCTGCACCAACAATAGAGGAAGCTAATGATAAGGATCATGAAGCTTCGGACGATGCTGCTACTGAACGTCGCAGGTCGACAGGGTCGCGTTCCCCTCCTAAGTGGTACGGCAACCCTGTCTTGACTGTCTTGTTAGTAGAAGACAGTGAACCTACGAACTATGAGGAAGCGATGATGAGCTCAGACTCTGAGAAATGGCTAGAAGCCATGAAATCCGAATTGGGATCCATGAGCGAAAACCAAGTATGGACTTTGGTGGACCCTCCTAGCGACCGAAAGGCCGTTGAGTGCAAATGGATCTTCAAGAAGAAAACGGAAGCGGATGGTAATGTTACCGTCTATAAAGCACGGCTTGTCGCGAAAGGTTTTCGACAAGTTCAAGGTGTTGACTACGATGAGACTTTCTCTCTCGTAGCGATGTTTAAGTCCATTCGGATTTTATTAGCAATTGCTGCGTTTCATGATTATGAAATATGGCAGATGGATGTCAAGACTGCGTTCCTCAATGGCAACATTGATGAAGAGTTGTATATGATGCAACCCGAAGGTTTTGTCGATCCTAAGGATGCTGATAAAGTATGCAAACTTCAGCGTTCTATTTATGGACTGAAGCAAGCATCTCGGAGTTGGAACCTTCGTTTTGATCAAGTGATAAAGAGCTTTGGATTTGTTCCAAATTGCTACGAAGCTTGTATCTACAAGAAAGTGAGTGGGAGCTCGGTGACATTTCTAGTACTATATGTGGATGACATATTGATTATTGGAAATGGCATTAACAGGCTTAACGATGTGAAGAGTTATTTGAACAAGTGTTTCTCAATGAAAGACCTAGGTGAAGCTGCTTATATATTGGGCATCTGTCACATCCCAAGATTTTCCAAATCTTGTAATGTGAAAAATAAATTAATAAAATAAAACTTTATTGATTTCAGGGCCAGAAGAAACTATTTGAATTTAATTGGAACTTCAACCCAATTTTAATTAAATAAAATCCTAAAGGGATTTAAAAAGATAAACATTTAATAAAGGAAAATAGAAATATTTCGACTTACTATTTTGGATCTTTTAAATAAAAGGTTTTGGCTTTCAAAAGAAAAAGTGGATTTATAAATAAAGATTATTTTACAGAGCCAAATTAAACCTTGGCCAAGTATTTAAAATAAAATGTTTTGTTTTGATTAAAAATAGTAAAGGTTTATTTAAATGAAATAATTCCAAATTTTATTTAAATAAAAGGTTTTACCATTTTAATTAAAACCTCAAAACTTATTAAATTATTTTAAATAAGTTTTCTAAGTATTTTATTTTCTTAATTTAAAACCTACTGAAGTGTTTTGATTTTATTTTAGATTTTCAAAATAAAGATTTTAATAAAACAAAACCTATTTGAATTAAATGAATAAGGTCTATTCATTTAATAATTAATGGACCCTAAAATAAAATGTTATTTTATTTTAAACAAGTATTTCAAGTATCTTATATTTTCAAATAAAACCTACTGATTGGTTTTGAAAGTATTTGGATTTCAAATGAAGGTTTTATTAAATAAACCAAACCCTATTTTATTAATAAACCATGGACCATTTTACTTAATTAATAAATGGAACCTAAAAAGATTTAAAATATTATTTTATTTTGGAAGTTGGTTTATGCTACTGAACAGAACCAAATTCTTAGTGCAAGGTTTGGTGATTAATTGATTTGATTTGGACATTGTTTGTTTGTTTGAAAATTCCAAACAGAAATTAGATTCAGAAAAAGAAAAGGATTACAGGAAGGAAAAAAATAGATTCAGGACCTGACCCAACTGGCCAAGCCCACTAGGCCCAGCAGCCCAGCTTTCCCTCACCCCGAAAGAAAACGTTTAGCACCCAGATTCTGACCCACACAGAGTATGACCAGTGGACTCTCCCCTCCTTTCTTTTCCCACTGCCAGGTAGACCCCACTCTTTCCTGTTCATCGTCCACACCCCGCATCGACCGTTCTTCCCCGCCCCTGCCATTGATTTCTCTGGCTTAATTCGCCTTAACGCCGCGAGTAAAACCTGCAGTGATCACGCATGATAAAGCGTATTCCCCTCCTCTTTCATTTCCCCCAAACCCCACGTCTCGAGAGCCACCAGGCTGTCGCAATTTTCTTCTGCACCGCCACCGTCTCCGACGACCCTCCTCGATGATTCCGGCAACACGACACCACCCCGAGCCTCCCTGAGCACGCTGACAACTTCCCCACCCCCAGACGCATCTCCCAGCACCCTCCTCTCAACCGCGGGCGCCCCTGAGCCTCGGCAACAACAACCCCCAGCACCGCCACCGTCTGGCTCTACTCCGGCGGAACCTCTCCGGTAAACCAGACTACCCCGACCCCTCTCATTCACGCACACACCTTCGCCGTGTCCTTGCGCTCCTGACTATGTGTTTTGATTGTCTCTGGATGATCCCTAGCGTCGTCCTCGACCTCGACCACGTGCGTCCGTCGCCAGAACCAACTCCGGCGAGGAATCCTGCCCGCCCCCGTGCGCCCCTCCACCAACCAAGAGCACGTTGAGTATCAGTGCTGCATTGCGAACCTGGTGAGCCCCTCCTCCCTTTCCCTCTCTTCCTAGAATAGCCGGAACGCCTCTGCCTGGCCGTCGCCGCCGCGCGCAGCCGCCGAGCGCCGCCAAACTTCGGTCGAGTACTGCAGGCCGTAGGATCCTAATCTGACGCTCACGATAGTTTAACTTAACCGCGAAGGGTTACGCGTCCAGGACCGTGCGATCGATCAGATCCAACGCCCTACAGACGCGATCCAACCGAATCGGTACCCGCGAATAGCAAAGCGCCGCGTGTCACTGTTCTGTTTAAAAACTGATTTGCAAACAGAATATTTTGTGAATTTCAAACCCTTATAACTTTGGATCCACACGTCCAAAAATTACAAATTTTATGTCGTTGGATTCAGGAGAACAAACCCTAGCCAACTGTGGAATTAGTTTAGCAAATATTATCTGTTAGCTTGCTTATTTTTGCAGATCCTTTTGTGTTCTTATTTAAGATTAGAAAATTGTTTAAAAATGATTTTTGGATTAAAACCTTTGCAAAATGGTTTGTTGTGACCTTACTGACCCTAGGAACCAGCCCATGATTTGAAAAATGGATTTGGAAAAGTTTAGAATGGATTTATTGGTTTAGTCCATTTCTAGCTAAATAAAACTATTGATTTGTCTATGAAAATGATTTTGAGTAAAAAACTTTGGAGAAAATGTTTTTGACCAAACCTACTGACCATAAATACCAAGTTTTTAGAAACAACAACTTATTTAGTGAAATCACTAAAGGTTATGGTATTGAAATTAATAAGTTTCACCACATAAAATGATGAAAAGATTTAAAAATGGTTTATAGATAAAACCCATTTACAAATGACTTTGCCACTTTACAAAATGACCATTAGGTGTTTTCAAATGTCCATGACCCATTAGGAACCACTTTTTCAAACAAAACAAAGCTTGGCATGCTTGCATGCATTACTTTGACTTTGTCATTTTATGTGTTGTTTTGCTTGATTGGTAGATTGAGTTTGTGCCTTGCTTGATTGATTTGTAGTGACTTGAAGAGTGTGATTGTTGCAAAGACAAGGAGTGAACCTATACCCTCTACCAAAAAGGCAAGTGATGCTTCATACTTTTTGTCCCATTACTTTCACTATGCATTAGTGATTTTCTCTAAGTAAAACTTGCATGGATTTTGCTAAGTATAAACCTTACTATAAGAAAACCTAGTAGATGAATCCTTAGTAGGATTTTCCTAAGTTAATATTCCTACTACTATCAAGCTTAGCCTAGCTAATAGAAAACATGGGTGGAATATATATTCACACTATGGAAAAATTTCTAAGTCTGAGGACTTGTGTTTTGCTTAATAAAACAACTAAGTTAATGAATCACCTGGGTGGAATGGGACTTGCTTGGTGGTTTTTGGTTGAGTGGTTCACAAGGCCATGGACTTGGCTTGTGTATCTCACTTGTGGATTGCCACCCAGGAACAAAGAGATTTGAGATGTCAAATGTTGAGAAGCTTCAAGTGCAACCACTTGGCAATATGGGCTCTGCCTTGATCATATAGGTTGCAAGAACTTAGCCATATGGACAGTGGGTGGTAGTGTTTGATAGGTTGGAACGCGTCCATTTTGGTCTAAGGGAAGGCTTCTGAAAGATCTTGTCTTGGGAAACCAAGTCTTGTGGGGAAAGTGCACCACCTCTGCAGAGTGTAGAATCTAAGTACTTAGCCATGTCCCTGGTAAAGGACAATTTGAGCATCAAGACATGGAAGCAATCAAGGATCTCATCATTCAAATTTCTAAGTTAAAACTTGTGGATTGAACAAGGGTTGTATGAAATCTCCAATCTTTGATTGAGAGATGCCTTGTAAAGGATCTTCAATCTTTGGTTGAGAAAAATGATTTTATCAAGGCAAAAACTTAGTATTTTCAAATGTTAAGGAAAAATCTATTTTGAGCAATGCAAGCCTCAACTCCACTTAGCCCAATGCATATAGATGATAGACTCCACTTTACTAATATAGTATCACTTGCCAATACAATTCAAATGTATTGACCTTTGTGGTTGTAACTTGTATGTTGCAGGTTTGATTGTTTTTAGTGAAGATTGATTAATTAGGATTACAAAGTCTACAACCAACATCTGCCTGTGGCACTTTGAAGATGAAGGACCCATACTTATAGTTATTCCGCTGCAATGTAATGTAATAGCCAAATGAGCTATGTTGATGTAATAAACTTATATTATTCCTGGTTATAAAGTTATATTATGACCTTTGTTTCTTGATATTACATCTTAACTGTGGATGCTAGCTATTGATCCAGGGACTAGCATTGTAAACACAGGGGGCTCTATCTTATTAAAGGTTGGGACCTCTACAGATGGTATCAGAGCATTTTGTTGCCTGTAGGATTTGTAAACCCTAGGATTGGACAAAAACCCTTAGAAGAATAGGAGTTATATTTTGATCCAAAACTTATTTACAAAACCACTTGTAAACTCTTTCCTCAACCAATTTGGTTTCAACTCTACATCTCTTCTATTTCAACTTGATGGAAAAACCTACCCAAGACCAAAGACTTCACCATGTGCAAAGGACTTCCTCAACTTCTTCAACTTCTTCAACTCTAATGACTTCAACATCTTCAGCATATTCCCCAAGGAATTCCAACTTGGATACCACTAAGGACTACAAGTGAAACAAGGAAGTCTTACTCAAGAATTGGAGACTAAGGGAATGCAAAATAAGAAGGAGCATCAACAACTTTGAAGTCTTGTAACCAAGAGTTTTTCTCAAGGAGACCATGATCTCATACAAGAAGAATCAAGAAGATGGAAAGATCACAAGTGAACCATATAGATGGACCACCATATTTTAGTTAAGACAAAACCACCAACTTATGTGGTGTAACAAAATATTTTGTTGTCTAAGTATGTGTTTGAACTTTGTTGATTGAGTGAAAAGTTTCTTGTGAATGCTTGCACATTGCTTGAGTGAATTGTGATGTGTGTGATTAGAATTGATTCCTTAGAAAAATCTTTTGCCCATTCTAATCTCCCTTCAACCCAAACAGATGACTTCTCCAAGAGACTCCAACCTCAAGGTTGATGACAACAACAACAACCAAGAGGACAACATGAAATAAATCATAGCAACCCAAAACCAGTTGAACCAAATGACAACTCAGCTTTTAGCCAACAACAATGGACTAGACCCAGCCATACAAAGGATTTTGAAACTTCAATCCCAAATGTTGCAAGGATTAGTTACTCAAATGATCAACATGAGAGAAAACTTTTCCCAAGGAGCTAATGACAAAAGGATGACAAGGATATTATTCTAGAGAGAACCCACGCTTGCATTATCTATGAAGTCAAGGATCATGCACCCAAGGAACATGAAGATCAATGCCCCAAGAAGAGAGAAAGATCCCCCACCTATGAAGAACATGAACTAGAAGAACTCCTAGCTTTGGAGAGACCCAAAAAGAAGAAGAAGAAATGCCCCAACACTAGCAAGAAGGATATTACACAAGTGCAGTGTTTCAAATGCAAAGAGATGGGACACTATGCCAATGAATGCCCAGAAAAGGAGAAGAGCCAAGAAGACAAACAAAGGCTAGTGAAACCCAAGATGAGGAAGGATATTAGCCAAGTGATGTGAAAACACTGCAAGGAGTTAGGACATTATGCATCATACTGTCCAGAGAAGCCACCTCAAGACCTCAAACTTATAACATGTTTCAAATGCAAGGAACTAGGCCACTATGAAAATAATTGTCCAGAAAAGATGAAGAACGAGTTAAACAAGTCTATGAAGGATCTCAACCTTGGCCCATGAGTCAAGCATGGAAATTAAGGACATTAATGCAACTGTTTGCTTAGAGAAAGTATTTCTCATGATCCCAAGAAGGACAATGTGTAATTTTTGTTTGACAATTTTTAAGGGTGGTAGTACCCTAGTTGTTTTGAACCTGCTTGTAACCCTAGCCTCCCCAAATCTCGGGACGAGATTTATTTTAAGGGTGGTAGCCTGTCACATCCCAAGATTTTCCAAATCTTGTAATGTGAAAAATAAATTAATAAAATAAAACTTTGTTGATTTCAGGGCCAGAAGAAACTATTTGAATTTAATTGGAACTTCAACCCAATTTGAATTAAATAAAATCCTAAAGGGATTTAAAAAGATAAACATTTAATAAAGGAAAATAGAAATATTTAGACTTACTATTTTGGATCTTTTAAATAAAAGGTTTTGGCTTTCAAAAGAAAAGGTGGATTTATAAATAAAGATTATTTTACAGAGCCAAATTAAACCTTGGCCAAGTATTTAAAATAAAATGTTTTGTTTTGATTAAAAATAGTAAAGGTTTATTTAAATGAAATAATTCCAAATTTTATTTAAATAAAAGGTTTTACCATTTTAATTAAAACCTCAAAACTTATTAAATTATTTTAAATAAGTTTTCTAAGTATTTTATTTTCTTAATTTAAAACCTACTGAAGTGTTTTGATTTTATTTTAGATTTTCAAAATAAAGATTTTAATAAAACAAAACCTATTTGAATTAAATGAATAAGGTCTATTCATTTAATGATTAATGGACCCTAAAATAAAATGTTATTTTATTTTAAACAAGTATTTCAAGTATCTTATATTTTCAAATAAAACCTACTGATTGGTTTTGAAAGTATCTGGATTTCAAATGAAGGTTTTATTAAATAAACCAAACCCTATTTTATTAATAAACCATGGACCATTTTACTTAATTAATAAATGGAACCTAAAAAGATTTAAAATATTATTTTATTTTGGAAGTTGGTTTATGCTACTAAACAGAAACAAATTCTTAGTGCAAGGTTTGATGATTATTTGATTTGATTTGGACATTGTTTGTTTGTTTGAAAATTCAAAACAGAAATTAGATTCAGAAAAAGAAAAGGATTACAGGAAGGAAAAAAATAGATTCAGGACCTGACCCAACTGGCCAAGCCCACTTGGCCCAGCAGCCCAGCTTTCCCTCACCCCGAAAGAAAACGTTTAGCACCCAGATTCTGACCCACACAGAGTATGACCAGTGGACCCTCCCCTCCTTTCTTTTCCCACTGCCAGGTAGACCCCACTCTTTCCTGTTCATCGTCCACACCCCGCATCGACCGTTCTTCCCCGCCCCTGCCATTGATTTCTCGGGCTTAATTCGCCTTAACGCCGCGAGTAAAACCTACAGTGATCACGCATGATAAAGCGTATTCCCCTCCTCTTTCATTTCCCCCAAACCCCACGTCTCGAGAGCTACCAGGCTGTCGCAATTTTCTTCTGCACCGCCACCGTCTCCGACAACCCTCCTCGACGATTCCGGCGACACGACACCACCCAGAGCCTCCCTGAGCACGCTGACAACTTCCCCACCCCCAGACGCATCTCCCAGCACCCTCCTCTCAACCGCGGGCGCCCCTGAGCCTCGGCAACAACAACCCCCAGCACCGCCACCGTCTGGCTCTACTCCGGCGGAACCTCTCTGGTAAACCAGACTACCCCGACCCCTCTCGTTCACGCACACACCTTCTCCGTGTCCTTGCGCTCCTGACTGTGTGTTTTGATTGTCTCCGGGTGATCCCTAGCGTCGTCCTCGACCTCGACCGCGTGCGTCTGTCGCCAGAACCAACTCCGGCTAGGAATCCTGCCCGCCCTCGTGCGCCCCTCCACCAACCAAGAGCACGTTGAGTATCAGTGCTGCATTGCGAACCTGGTGAGCCCCTCCTCCCTCTCCCTCTCTTCCTAGAATAGCCGGAATGCCTCTGCCTGGCCGTCGCCGCCGCGCGCAGCCGCCGAGCGCCGCCAAACTTCGGTCGAGTACTGCAGGCCGTAGGATCCTAATCTGACGCTCACGATAGTTTAACTTAACCGCGAAGGGTTACGCGTCCAGGACCATGCAATCGATCAGATCCAACGCCCTACAGACGCGATCCAACCGAATCGGTACCCGCGAATAGCAAAGCGCCGCGTGTCACTGTTCTGTTTAAAAACTGATTTGAAAACAGAATATTTTGTGAATTTCAAACGCTTATAACTTTGGATCCACACGTCCAAAAATTACAAATTTTATGTCGTTGGATTCAGGAGAGCAAACCCTAGCCAACTGTGGAATTATTTTAGCAAATAGTATCTGTTAGCTTGCTTATTTTTGCAGATCCTTTTGTGTGCTTGTTTAAGATTAGAAAATTGTTTAAAAATGATTTTTTGGATTAAAACCTTTGCAAAATGGTTTGTTGTGACCTTACTGACCCTAGGAACCAACCCATGATTTGCAAAATGGATTTGGAAAAGTTTAGAATGGATTTATTGGTTTAGTCCATTTCTAGCTAAATAAAACTATTGATTTGTCTATGAAAATGATTTTGAGTAAAAACTTTGGAGAAAATGTTTTTGACCAAACCTACTGACCATAAATACCAAGTTTTTAGAAACAACAACTTATTTAGTGAAATCACTAAAGGTTATGGTATTGAAATTAATAAGTTTCACCACATAAAATGATGAAAAGATTTAAAAATGGTTTATAGATAAAACCCATTTACAAATGACTTTGCCACTTTACAAAATGACCATTAGGTGTTTTAAAATGTCCATGACCCATTAGGAACCACTTTTTCAAACAAAACAAAGCTTGGCATGCTTGCATGCATTACTTTGACTTTGTCATTTTATGTGTTGTTTTGCTTGATTGGTAGATTGAGTTTGTGCCTTGATTGATTGATTGATTTGTAGTGACTTGAAGAGTGTGATTGTTGCAAAGACAAGGAGTGAACCTATACCCTCTACCAAAAAGGCAAGTGATGCTTCATACTTTTTGTCCCATTACTTTCACTATGCATTAGTGATTTTCTCTAAGTAAAACTTGCATGGATTTTGCTAAGTATAAACCTTACTATAAGAAAACCTAGTAGATGAATCCTTAGTAGGATTTTCCTAAGTTAAGATTCCTACTACTATCAAGCTTAGCCTAGCTAATAGAAAACATGGGTGGAATATATATTCACACTATGGAAAAAATTTTAAGTCTGATGACTTGTGTTTTGCTTAATAAAACAACTAAGTTAATGAATCACCTGGGTGGAATGGGACTTGCTTGGTGGTTTTTGGTTGAGTGGTTCACAAGGCCATGGACTTGGCTTGTGTATCTCACTTGTGGATTGCCACCCAGGAACAAAGAGATTTGAGATGTCAAATGTTGAGAAGCTTCAAGTGCAACCACTTGGCAATATGGGCTCTGCCTTGATCATATAGGTTGCAAGAACTTAGCCATATGGACAGTGGGTGGTAGTGTTTGATAGGTTGGAACGCGTCCATTTTGGTCTAAGGGAAGGCTTCTGAAAGATCTTGTCTTGGGAAACCAAGTCTTGTGGGGAAAGTGCACCACCTCTGCAGAGTGTAGAATCTAAGTACTTAGCCATGTCCCTGGTAAAGGACAATTTGAGCATCAAGACATGGAAGCAATCAAGGATCTCATCATTCAAATTTCTAAGTTAAAACTTGTGGATTGAACAAGGGTTGTCTGAAATCTCCAATCTTTGATTGAGATATGCCTTGTAAAGGATCTTCAATCTTTGGTTGAGAAAAATGATTTTATCAAGGCAAAAACTTAGTATTTTCAAATGTTAAGGAAAAATCTATTTTGAGCAATGCAAGCCTCAACTCCACTTAGCCCAATGCATATAGATGATAGACTCCACTTTACTAATATAGTATCACTTGCCAATACAATTCAAATGTATTGACCTTTGTGGCTGTAACTTGTATGTTGCAGGTTTGATTGTTTTTAGTGAAGATTGATTAATTAGGATTACAAAGTCTACAACCAACATCTGCCTGTGGCACTTTGAAGATGAAGGACCCATACTTATAGTTATTCCGCTGCAATGTAATGTAATAGCCAAATGAGCTATGTTGATGTAATAAACTTATATTATTCCTGGTTATAAAGTTATATTATGACCTTTGTTTCTTGATATTACATCTTAACTGTGGATGCTAGCTATTGATCCAGGGACTAGAATTGTAAACACAGGGGGCTCTATCTTATTAAAGGTTGGGACCTCTACAGCATCAAAATCTATAGAGATAGACAAAGACGCCTGATAGCTTTAAGCCAGAGTACATACCTAGACAAAGTTCTGAAAAGGTTCAGAATGGATAAGGCAAAGAAAGGTTCAGTGCCTATGTTGTCAGGTAAGATATTGAGCAAGTCTCAGTGTCCAGCTACGGTGAATGATAGGGAAGCTATGAGCAAAGTGCCTTATGCCTCGGCCATAGGTTCTATCATGTATGCCATGCTGTGTACTAGACCGGATGTGTCCAATGCTCTTAGTTTGACGAGCAGATATCAAAGTGATCCAGGAGTGGAACACTGGACAGCCGTGAAGAACATCCTAAAGTACCTAAATAGGACTAAAGAAATGTTCTTAGTCTATGGGGGTGATGAACAACTCGTCGTAAAAGGTTACGTCGATGCTAGTTTTGACACCGACAAGGATGATTCTAAATCTCAGACAGGATACGTGTATATTTTGAATGGAGGAGCTGTGAGCTGGAGAAGCTGCAAGCAAAGCGTGATCGCGGGATCTACAGTAGAAGCGGAATACATGGCTGCTGCAGAAGCGTCAAGTGAAGGAGTTTGGATCAGTAACTTCATCACTGAGCTTGGCGTGGTTCCAAGTGCATTGGACCCACTGGAGATATTGTGTGACAACACTGGCGCCATAGCACTCGCTAAGGAACCAAGATATCATCCAAAGACCAAGCATATCAACCGCAAGTTTCATATAATCCGAGATTATATAGCAGATGGAGATCTGAAGATTAGCAAAGTACATATAGATCTGAATGTCGCAGATCCATTGACTAAACCTCTTCCACGTGTAAAACATGATCAACACCTCAGTGCCATGGGTGTGAGATTATTGCCAAATGTAAACTAGATTATTGACTCTAGTGCAAGTGGGAGACTGTTGGAATTATGCCCTATAGGCAATAATAAAGATGTTATTATTATAATTCTTGCTCATGATAATGTTTATATTCCATGCTAGAATTGTATTAAGCGGAAACTTTAATACTTGTGTGGTTTGTGAACAACACCGTGTCCCTAGTACGCCTCTATGGACTAGCTCATTGATTAATGATGGTTAAGGTTTCCTAACCATGGACATGAGTTGTCGATTAATAATGAGATCATATCATTGGGAGAATGATATGATGGACAGACCCAAACTAAGCGAAGCAATTAGATCGTGTCATCGTGTTCATTTTTGCGAAGCTTTTCTTATGTCAAATATTGTATTCCTTAGACCATGAGATAATACAACTCCCTGGTATCGAAAGAAAGCTTTGAGGTCATCAAACGTCATCCTATGAGAGGGTGATCATAAAGGTGTCTCTCAGGTGATCAGAAAGTATCTGTTGGGTTGTATGTATCGAGATGGGATTTGTCCCTCCCAAGACGGAGAGATATACTTCGGGCCCACTCGGTAATCGATATCAACAACGCTTGCAAGCATGTGGTTAAGTAGTTAATCACAAAGTGATATCGGATTACGGAACGAGTAAAGTACTTGCTGTGAATGAGATTGAACTAGGTATGACGGTACCGACGATCAAATCTCGGGCAAGTAAAATATCGCGAGACGAAGGGAATATATATATGGGATTGATTGAATCCTGGCATAGTGGTTCATCCGATATGATCATCGATGAATGTGTGGGAGTCAATATGGGTTTCCAGACCCCGCTGTTGATTATTGATAGAAGATCATGTCTGCATATTCTCGAACCCGAAGGGTCACACACTTAACGTGTCTCGACGCTAGGATAGATTGGATAATTGGTTTATGAGTTTTTGTTCGGAGTCTCGGATGGGATCCGAGACATCACGAGAGGTTCCAGAATGGTCTGGAGAATAAGATTCATATAAGGCAGTGCAGTTTTTGTAGTTCGGAATTGTTCCGGGTTAATCGGTATTGTACTGGAAGCTTCTAGAACCTTCCGGAAGGGGGCCAACGTGGTCCCACCTGTCGGGAGGGGGCATGGGCCTATGAGGGAGTGCCCTGGCCGCATTGGGCCAGGGGCACAAGGCCCCATAGGTCCCAGCCGGCCAAACAAGGGGAAACCCTAGTTTGGAGCTTCTAGAAGGGGGGGTTTCCTTGCCCCCCACTCCTCCCTCCTTTGGCCACCGGCCTAGGCTTGGGGGAGGGGCTAGGGCTGGCGCCCACCCCTCTATATATACAGGGCTGGGGCACACCACCCCCCCGACACCTCCTCCTCAACCCTAGCCGCCCTCCTGCCCTCCTCTCTCTCTCCCTCCCGACTGCGTGTAGGCGAAGCCCTGCTGCAGAAACTCTCCACCACTTGCACCGCGCCGTCGCGTTGTAGATCCAATCCATATCTCCACCATACTTGCTGGATCGAGGAAGGAGGAGACGTCGAGGTGCTGCACGTGTGCATCTCACGGAGGCATCGCCACTTGTGGTGCTAGATCGGATCGGATCGCGAGGAGGAGAAGCGAGTATGACTACATCACCCATGTTCCGAAGAACGTTCCGCTGTGCGAATCTTCAAGGGTATGAAGATCTAATCCAATCTCTCTCGTTGTTTGCATCTCCTAGATTAGATCTTGGCTTCCCTCTGTTCGCATCCGTAGAAAATTTTGATTTACTATGCCGCAAAACCCATCAAGGAGATGGTATAGCTGTCGATCCCTTAAAGGTGTTAGCTATAACTGAGTGGGAATCTCCCAAGTCAGAGAAAAAAGTTTTTAGTTTTCTAGGCTTGGCAGGATACTATAGAAGGTTCATTGAAACTTTCTCAAAGGTATCCAAGCCAATGACGGAGTTAATTAAGAAAGATAAGAAGTTTGACTGGACTAAAGGTTGTGAAGTCAGTTTCTAGGAATTGACAAAGAGACTAGTGACAGCACCGGTCTTATGTCTGCCAGATTTGGAGAAGGACTTCCAAGTTTATTCTGATGAATCTCACCAAGGACTAGGTGGAGTTTTGATGCAAGAAGGGAAAGTTGTGGCTTATGCCTCGAGACAACTCAAGACTCATGAAGTGAAATATCCTACTCATGACTTAGAGTTAGCCTCTGTTGTCCATGCACTCAAAACATGGAGACACTATCTTTTGGGAAAGCATTGTGAAGTGTTCACGGATCACAAAAGTTTGAAGTATATCTTCACTCAGAAGGAAATAAATATGAGACAAAGATGGTGGCTAGAGCTCATCAAGGACTATGACTTGAGTTTGCAATACCATCCCGGTAAAGCAAATGTTGTAGCAGATGCTTGAAGCCATAAGGTTTATGTGAATGGCCTGGCTAAGGGAGAATTGCTAGATGATCTGTGTGCCCAATTCAAAGATCTCAGATTGGAGATAGTGCCTGAAGGACATCTCATGTCATTGGATGTTCAACCCACATTGTTGGACAAGATCAAAGAAGCCCAAAAGATGGACAAGGAAATTGAAGAGATTAAAGGTAAAATTAGCAAAGGGAAAGCTAAAGGATTCCATGAAGACGAACATGGTACTTTATGGTATGGAAAAGGTATCTGCATTCCGCAAGATCCGGAGCTTCGAAAACTGATTCTGCAGGAAGCACATAACTCACCATATTCCATTCATCCAGGTAACACCAAAATGTACATGGATGTGAAGGAAAGATTCTGGTGGAATAATCTCAAGAAAGACATCGCAGAACATGTTGCTTTGTGTGATGTGTGTAGTTGAGTGAAGGCGGAACATCAGAAACCGGAAGGGTTACTACAACCACTACCCATTCCTGATTGGAAGTGGGATAAGATTGGTATAGATTTTATCACCGGACTGCCAAGGACTAGATCCGGATATGATTCTATTTGGGTTGTCATAGATCGCCTAACTAAAGTGGTTCATTTCATACCCGTGAAGACTACCTATACAAGTGCCAAGTTAGCCAAAATCTATATGAATAGAATTGTATGTCTGCATGGAGTACCTAAGAGTATTGTGTCCGATAGAGGAACTCAGTTCACTTCACATTTTTGGCGACAACTGCATGAGTCATTGGGAACAAGATTAGAGTTCAGCACAGCTTTTCACCCCCAGACTGATGGACAGACAGAAAGGACCAATCAGATTTTGGAGGATATGTTGAGGGCATGTGCCTTAGACTATGGTGCTAGTTGGGATGAAAGTCTGCCTTACACAGAATTATCATACAATAATAGCTATCAAACAAGCATTGAGATGGCACCGTTTGAATTTCTTTATGGAAGGAAGTGTACTACACCATTGCTATGGAGTGGTGTAGGAGAAAGGAATTTGTTCGGACCAGACTTGATCAAGGAAGCTGAATAGAAAGTTAAATTGGTAAAGGACAGATTGAAGATAACCCAGTCCCGACAAAAGAGCTATGCAGATCCAAAGCATAGAGAAGTCACCTATGAGGTAGGTGATAGAGCTTATCTTAGAGTCTCACCACTTCGTGGTGTGAAGAGATTTGGAGTCAAAGGAAAATTGGCACCAAGATACGTTGGACCATTCAAGATTTTGAGTCGCAAAGGAGAAGTGGCTTATGAGATAGAATTGCCAGAATCACTCTCTGCGGTTCACAATGTGTTTCATGTGAGTCAGTTGAAGAAATGCTATCCGGAGATGGAAGAGACTTCTTTGAAGGATACTATACCTTTGGAAGAGGTTCAATTGGAGAGTGATCTCACCTATGAGGAGAAACCTATCAAAATCCTCGAGACTGCAGAAAGAGTTACTCGTACCAGGACTATCAAATTCTGCAAAGTTTAGTGGAACCACCATTCCGAAGAAGAAGCAACTTGGGAAAGAGAAGATGATCTTTGGAAAGACCACCCACACCTATTTGCTAGCCAATCCGAATCTCGAGGTCGAGATTCATCTTAAGGGGTTTAGATTTGTAACATCCCAAAAATCATGAATTGTAAAAGCATGCATTGAATTCATATTATCATAGCATTTAAGGTTGGCACAAAAAATTTCAAAGTTTGAAATCAAACAAAACCATTCATATGCCCACTTTAATATTATATGAGGCATGGTTTTGCTCTTATTTTCAAAGGACCAAGGTTGTTTGTGTAAACAGTAGTGTCTGACACACATTTGAATGCAATGATCACACTACAAAAATCTAGAGAAGATTTGAAATCAAACTTATTTGAATTAGGGTTTGAAAATCATTCCTGAAAAATCAAATAGAAAAAAAGCAGGCAAATAGAAAAAAATAAAACAGGCGCTGCCCTTTGAGCCTAGCTCAAGAACAGGCCCAAAATCCCACCCGGGCCATTTCCCCTTCTCCCCTCTGTTTCCTACCTCGCGCTCACACCCACTCGCTGACAATTGGGCCCCGCAGCCACATCACTCCTTCATCCTCAAGAAGCGTCAATGACTACCTCGCCGCTGCCTTTTTTCCCCATCACTGCCGTGTTGATGCCGCACTTAATTACATTGATTTGGGAAGTGATTTCCTCCCCTGATCCCCTCTACTTAACCCCCTCCTCCTTCCGCTCTTTTCCCCTCACGCCACACCCACAGAGAGCCCCCAGGCTGCCCACACATGAGCTCACACCGTCGCGGTACCGAGCCTCTCCGGTGATTGATTCCGGTGAGAGCTTCCCGCCCCTCGCCCACTAGTTCTTGCTATCGTATTCACCACCCTCCCGTGCATCTAACACTTCTTGCAGTTTTCGTTTTGTTGGCTTGTATCTTTGCCATCGTTGACACCCGCGCGTGCCTGACGACAAGCTCTACTCCGGAGACCGAATACGGTAACGCTAGCCTTTCCTCTTCTCTCTGGTTAACGCTCGTGCACTCACCGTCCTCTTGCGCGTCTAACGCCACCCTCTGCTTGTCTTCTCGTGACCCATAGCGCCACCAGCGACGACGCCAGTACGCGCCCAACGCCGCCTTCACCTCCGGCGATGAATTCCCAAAGACTCCGCACGCCCGCACCTCTACCTCGTCGACCATCGTCACCACCTCGTCTCCGCGCTTCGGTAACGACCCGTGCCTTCCCCACTCGCCCCCTAGCACTGATAGTACACCGTCGGCAGGAGCGTCGCCGCCGCTCTGGCCATTTGCGCCGCCCCTTTATGGTCGAAGCAACCGGCACCGTTAGATCTAGATCTAGAGGATCAGATTAGATCCTTACTCGAAACGGTATCGATCAATCTGGCCCGTGCGTTTTCATTTAGATCCTGTGGCTCACATTGATCGATCCAGCCGAATCGGTATGGATGTTAAGTTATAGTCTTTGTAGAATTTTCTCTAAGTTAAGATAGATGTTAAGTTATCATGATTAGCCTATCTAGTAGCAAACAAGGGTGGATTATTCATGCTATGAAATATTTCTAAGTCTATGACTTGTGTTTTTGCTTAATAAAACAACTAAGTGAATAAATCACCTGGGTGGAATGGTATGATGGTTTGTGTTGAGTGGTTACACAAGGCCCATATCTATGGTTTACCTTGTGTATCACACTTGGAGAAAGCCACCCAAGAACAAAGGGATTTGAGATACTTAGTGTTTAGAAACTTCTAGTGCAACCACATGGCATATGGGCTCTGCCTTGATCATATAGGTTGCAATAACTTAGACAGATGGACAGTTGGTGGTAGGGTGATAGGGTGCAACACATCCATGGTGGTCTAAGGGAAGGCTTCTGAAAGATCTCGTCTCGATGCATGTCGAGTCTTGTGGGGAAAGTGCACCACCTCTCAAGAGGGTAAAACCTAAGTACTTAGCCGTGTCCCCGGCAATAGACAATTTGAGCATCAAAGACATTGAAGCTATCAAGGATCTCCTCATCCCAATTTCTAAGTTAAAACTTGTGGTTGAACAAGGGTGAAGGTTCACCAATGTCTATTGGTGGTTCCTTGGGAGTTTTTGCAAACAAAAACTTAGCGTTTTCAACTGATAAGAAAAGAAATTTTGAGCAAAGCAAGCCTAAGCTACACTTAGCCAAATTTATATAGATGTTAGTTACTACTATTCTACTAAGGTATCACTTGCCAATACAATTCTAAATGTATTGACCGACTGTGGATATAACTTATGATGTTGCAGGTACTCTGATGGAGATTAGGGTTATGAGTCTACACTCAACATGCTTGCCTGCGGCACATGAAGATGAAGACTTTACTTTATTTTATTAAGTTGAACTCTTGTACTAGCCTATGGCTATGGAGTGTAAAAGACTATATTATATCTGGAATGACGATGTAATAATGACCTTTGTATCTGTGTACTTCATCTTAAATTGTGGATGTTAGCATTTGATCCAGGGACTAGCATTGCAATCACAGGGACCTTTACCTTTATAAAGGTGGGGTCTTACAGATGGTATCAGAGCACTGTGTTGCCTGTAGGATTATGACCCTAGGTTGGATTAGACTAAGAAACCACTAAGCAAAATTTCAACACTTTGTAAAATTGCACACTTGTCTTTTCTTCTCGTAAACTTTTCTAATCTTCTTTCTCTTATCTATTTGTAGATGAACTCCATCAACGAGGCCGTCAGGAAGGGACCACTCATGACCATGTCTTTGGAGTGTGCGACGGAGTTCCCCAAAGCACTCAAGAACCTTATGGTTACCATGGGGATACATGGTGCAACTGTGTACAAGGGATTCCCTGTGATGGATGAAGGAGAAGAGTATTGGTGGGTGCAACTTCACTTGTACAAAAACAAGGAATACAACCACAAAGAGTCAGGATTCTGCATGGTCACCAACTCTGAAGTCCACACAACATTCTTTGACTCTACAAGAAATGAATCTTGGAATACCATCTAGGAGCTTGGTGATAGGATCAAGTGTATAATGCTCAACACTCAAAATGACCTTAGAGAGTAAAAGAAGCATACCCAAGACTTAGAGGCTACCAATCAACATCTAAGGGAAGACATCATAGACTTAATACGGGAGTCTTGTGATCAAGATAGATAGATTGCCACTAAGGATGCCTTGATAGCTATCTTGTCTACTGAGTGAGAATTGTAACATACTCAGTTAGTTGGACCACCATACTTGTCGTTTTACTCGCAAAAATTTGTCTAAGTTATGTTGAACCTTGGTATTTGTATTGGATTTGTGTATGCCATGGCTTGTATGTTTTATTGTTGAAAGTGTGTTTGTGTTTTTATTGTCTTGTGATTTCCCTACTTGTATTGATTCTAAACTTTCTCTATCTTACAGAATAGATGCCTAACATTGTTATCAGCACTGTCGAGGAGTTCAAGGGAACTCGTTTCGGTTCTCGTCTCGTGGAGCTCACTAGTGTGCTCAACCTTCCACTTCCTAGTATCACGACACTCCAGCTCACCAAGTTTGAGAGGAAGGACCTTTGGGGCCTCAGAGTCACACAGTCGGGACGCCAGGCAGAGCCATCCACGGAGGACATCACCTTCAAGCTGATGCATGATGACAAGGAGAAGGACTTAGATGTAGTCATGCAGGAGTTACTTGGACGCCTGGTTGGGAGGCACTCCACCGAGCTTAGAGGCCTCTACTTTCACCCGTTCGGGAGACGTGACGAGCAGGGTGAGGCAGTAGAGTACGATGGCGCTACTAGAGAGACGATTGAGCCAGTTCGTCTATACCTTCAGGACTTAGAGGGTCTTATTAGACACTTTGACACCGATAGGACCAACATCATGCTTAGCAATGACGAGCTCCAGGTTCAGTTGAGGGAGAAGGACAAGATCTTCGTAGAGAAATATGATATCGTCAAGGAGATGGAGCCAGATTCGAGAGCCAGGACAAGAAGTTCAAGAATCAGGAGAAGAGAGTCCAGGACAGAAACAAGAAGATCAGGGAGATGAAGGATGAGTTAGAGGCCAAGGACTTCGTGCTTGAGCACCAGCAGGGAGTGATTGAGAGGCTTTGCTCAGAGAAGAGGGCCCTTAGGGCCAAGATTGAGGCCTTGACCACTAGTGTAGAGGAGTACAAGGCCACCATGGAGAATGCAGGTCTTGCTCTTGTTGACGTGGAGGTCGACATGGAGGAGTCGTATAGACTACTCAACTATCATTTATTTTATTAAGTTGAACTCTTGTACTAGCCTTTGGCTAATGAGTTGTAAAAGACTATGTTATCTCTGGAATGACAATGTAATAACGACCTTTGTATCTGTCTACTTCATCTTAAACTATGGATGCTAGCATTTGATCTAGGGACTAGCATTGCAATAACAGGGACCTTTACCTTATAAAGGTGGGGTCTTATAGAGGCACTTTGGAGGGCCTCAGGTGGGCCCCACCCAGTCTAGGAGCGCCATGGGGCTGGCCGGACCACCATGGGGTGTGTTGGCCCGGTGGGCCCCCTAGGCCAATCCAGGTGTCCCTCTGCCCCTTTTTCGAGGAAAAATTTAATATGAATTTTCTAAAAAAAATCGGAAAACTTTATTTTTGGCCAATTTTCAGGTTATGAAAATTGATTTTCTCGCAGAAAAAGATTTTTTTAGAAGAAGCAAAAAGCAAACCAAAACCAAAACTACAGAAGTTCTAAGACACACTAAAAAGCAAACAACTATCAAAAATAAAGCTAACAAGAGGAAGAGTAAAATTGGAAAGGGGAAAAATAAAGGTGAGCAAGTATAACCATTGTGAAAGCATTGTTTTGTTCATTAAAATACCTTTTTTAACAAGGTTGATAAAGTCTTGTTACCAAAACAATCTTATATGAAACAAAATTTTGCATTTCAAAAAATGATTATGTTAACTCAAACTTGATAGCAATAGTCCCAATCATAATAGTTTCAAAACTTTCTTGTGGAATGGGACAATATATTTCTCCCACTTTGATGCTCTCAATATTTTCAATGGAATTCAGGCCATAGCTCTTATCGATCTTCTTGGGGAAATAGGCAGTATGCTCTTTGTCATTGATATTAAAAGTTACTTTTCCTTGATTACAATTCATGACAACACCTGCAATATTAAGAAAAGGTCTCCCAAGAATAATAGACATATTATCATCTTCAGGCATCTCAAGCACAATAAAGTCAGTTAAAACCAAGCAATTATGAGCCACTTGAACAGGAACATCCTCACATATACCAACAGGGATAGTAGTAGACTTATCAGCCATTTGCAATGATATATCAGTTGGTATCAATTTTCTAGATGGAGTCTCTTGTGAGAGAAAAAGGTATAACACTAAATCCATCTCTCAAATCACACAAAGCATTTCTAACATAATTATTTTTAATAGAGCAAGGAATAGTTGGAATACCTGGATCACCAAGTTTCCTTGGAACCTTACCATTGAAGGAATAATTAGCAAGCAAAGTAGAAATTTCCTCATTAGGAATCTTACTTTTATTAGAGACAATATCCTTCATATACTTTGAATAAGGAAGCAAATTAATATCATCAGTCAAAGGAATTTGCAAAAATAAAGGTTTCATCCATTCACAAAACTTGTTGTAGTGTTTTTCCTCCTTTGACTTGTGTTTCTTATTGGGAAAAGGCATAGGTTTCTGCACCCAAGGTTCTCTTTCACTACCATGTTTATTAGAAATAAAATCTTCCTTAGTGTACATAGTGTTCTTAGTGTGCTTCTTAGGTTCTCCCTCAACTTCGTCCTTATCAGGAGCATCATTTTTATCAATACCACTTTTAGTTTCAGCATCAGAGACAGATATACTATTAGGATCTACAGCAGGTTTAGAAGGTTCCTCAACTGTTTTATGTTTCTTTTTCATTCTCTTATGAGGACTACCACTATTTTTAGCTTGTTGAGAATCCTGCTCAATTCTTTTAGGATGTCCTTCAGGATATAAAGGATCTTGAGTGGGTGTACCACTCCTAGTTCTAATTCCATAAGCATGTTTATCTCTATAAGTATTATCTAGCATATCTTTTTGTACCTTAGCAAGTTGATCAATTTGAGTTTGAACCATTTGAAAATGTTTGACAAGCATTTTAACATCATTAGCAGTTCTTTCCACAATATCTTTCAACTCATTAATATCTCTAGAGTTTTCCAATAAATGATTCTAAACTTGTTTATTAAAATTACCTTGTTTAACAATAAAAATGTCAAGTTCCTCTAAGCATTGATCAGGAGGTTTAACATAGGGAATAACACCTTCATCATAGTGTTGGAGAGAGTGTACCTCAATATGATGAGTGGGGAATTGGCTTACATAATTCTTCTATAGGAGGTAGATCATTCACATTTTTAGATCTAATACCTTTCTCCTTAAGACATTTCTAATCTTGTTTCATCACTTCATCATTTAATTCAATCATTCCCCTCTTCTTTGGTGTTGGTGTTGGAGTTGGTTCAGGCACAATTGGTTCAGGTGTAGTAGGCTTAGGTGTAACTGGCTTAGTTGAAGTCCAATCATCATAATTCTTGCTTATTTTAGCCATTAATTCTTCAGCTTCTGCAGGAGTTCTTTTCCTGAAAACGCAATCAGCAAAACTATCCAGCTATGTCCTAGAATCATCAGTTAGTCCATTATAATAAATATCAAGAAGCTCATTTTTAGGTAATGGACATCCAGGATGTGCATGAATCAAGGCACAAAACCTTGTCCATGACTCGGGCAATTTCTCTTCTTCTTCTTGTTTAAAATCAAAATGTTTCTGCAAAGCAGCATGTCTAGCACTAGGAGGAAAATATTTCTAAAAGAAAGTAGCAATCAAGCAATCAGGGCTATCAATGGATCCGGGAGGTAATATATTAAACCAAGCTTTAGCTTCTCCTTTTAGTGAAAAAGGGAAGATTTTAGTAACAAAGTATTTGCACATCTTAAAATCATCAGAGAATAAGGCACTCATAGTAGAAATATCATTCATATGAGCTACAACACTTTATATAGGATAAATCAAGAGAGAAATCATAGTCCCACAAAAGGTTCTTTCTCAACAATATTTATATAGGAGAAATCAAGAGAGAAATCATAATCTTTATCTTTAATGTCTATGGAAGAAGTAGCAAACTTAGCATTAGGAGATAGTAGGTATAATGGTACGTCTCTCAAGGAGACTCCTAATAGAACTAGCACTGTGTGTGTTTTGACACTCTTCTATAAATTCATCAGTCAATTCAATGTAACCATCATTAATGTCATATCTCTCTCTAGACTCAGGTGAGCTAACAGGTGTAATAGTGTCTTCACTAGGAGTTTCAGTGTTTCCCAATATAGTTCTAGCAATAGTAGCATCTAGGAAAGGACCTAATGAACCACTTGCATCAAGCACAGTAGAAGTAACATCATGAGTATCAGAAGCAATTTCAGATTCAGCAGTAGTAGCAGTGTGTGTATCATGTGTATGTGGTGGTGATGTAACAAGCTTACTTATAACAGACGGTGAATCAAGAGCAACAAAGGTGTTTAGGAATGTACCTCTTCTTGTAGTGGATGGTAAAATAGGAAACTTTCCATCACGAGACTTACCCATGATGAAAGGAATAGCAACGAAAATAATAGATCCAAGTGAACTTACAAATAAAGCTATGCTCCCCGACAACGGTGCCAGAAAATAGTCTTGATGACCGACAAGTATAGGGGATCGCAACAGTCTTCGAGGGTAGTATTACCCAATTTATTTATTTGACACAAGGGGAGCCAAAGAATAATTATAAGCCTTAACAAATGAGTTGTCAATTAATCTGCACCCGAAAATAGTCTTGCTCACAGTAGTTTATCAGTAGAAACATTTTTATAGTAGCAATAGCAAAGTAACAGCAGTACTAAAACAAAAGCAATAGTAACAATATTAGCAAACAGTAGGATATGAGTGCGGTAGGCATATGGATGGATGGATGGGCGTTGCATGGTCGAGACTACTCATGTAACTTCAAGATCTAGGGCAATTTTAGATAAATAATATAAAGCATCCAAGTACTAAACAATCATAGGCATGTGTTCCATATATAGTCACACGTGCTCGCAATGAGAACTTGCACAACATCTTTTGTCCTGTCAGCCCGTTGCAGCGAGGCTTCAAGGGAATCTACTAGCAATTAAGGTACTCCTTTTAATAGAGTACCGGAGCAAAGCATTAACACTCCATGAACGCACGTGATCCTCATATCACATCCATCCCATCCGGTTGTCCCAATTTTTGTCACTTCGGGGCCTTTGGTTCCGGACAATGATATGTGTACACAACTTGCAGATAAGATCACGAACAATACTATCATCATGAATCAATGACATGTTCATATCTGAGATCATGGCACTCGGGCCCTAGTGAAAAGCATTAAGAAAAACAAGTTGCAACAAAGTAAAATAGTACTAATACAGATACTAGGCACCATGCCCTAACAATCTTATTCGATTACATGATAGAACTCATCCAATCCCTACCATCCCCATAGCCTACAGCGGGGGATTACTCACTCATGGTTGGGGAAACATGGATGGTTGACAGAGAGGCGTCGGTGATGATGGTGGCGATGATCTCCTCCAAATCCCCCGTCCCGGGAGGGTGCCAGAACGGAGTTTCTGGTTCCGAATCACGGTTTCTGGTGGTGGCGGCACAGCGGAACTCTTTCTGGAAAAACGTAGAAACCCCCTTGGTTTTTAGGCCAGGAGGCTTCTTATAGGCGAAGAGGGAGGCCGAGGGGGTGCTCGAGGTGGCCACACCCCTCCTAGGAGCGACCTAGGCTGCCCGCGCGGCCAGGGGGTGTGGGCCCCTCGTGGCCCTCCTCCATCTCGTCTTCTGGTGAAATAGGATTTTTGGCATATTTTCCAGGATTTTTCCTGAAAGTTGATTTTCTGCAAAAAAAACTAGACACCACGGTAATTCTGCTGAAAACAGCGTCAGTCTGTGTTAGTTGTATCCAAATCACACAAGTTTAGAGGAAAAACAATAGCAAAAGTGTTCGGAAAAGAAGATACGTTTTGGACGTATCACTACATCATCCACCTAACCAAATATAGACAGACGATCATTAAATAATCAATAGTTAATTACTCAACAAATATATCAACATAAATAAACATTGCTCACCCTCCT
Organism: Avena sativa; assembly: GCA_916181665.1. Lineage (NCBI taxonomy): Eukaryota > Viridiplantae > Streptophyta > Magnoliopsida > Poales > Poaceae > Avena > Avena sativa. The sequence continues at coordinate 19,886,720 of OV702282.1, read as the reverse complement.
TCCTATTTCCCGAACGGGAAGGCGGAAGAACATCCCACCCGTTGGCAATTTTATTAATCATTCAGGGAATGTTGCACTATTTACTAGTCATATTTAGTCAAGTTAAAAGCGGTACTTGATAGGGCAAAGGTGTCCGATCTTTCGATGAGATGGTGATAGTCGATTTTGTGGAGTTCGGGCTTGACGATCCGACTACACGTGCGAGCACGAGCTCCAATGCAATCGCTAGGCCAATCTCCTAGAGTTTACCGATCCTGCGGGAATACGATCAGCCTGACTAGCGAGAGTCTTAATTCCTACCCGAAGTCAAGAAAACTAATATTGCAATCAAGATATTGCGGATTAAGATGAAAGCTTTATTGAAAATGTGGGATCCTGTATAGGTGCAAAGTACCAGGACGCTCGAGCCTTGGCGAAGTTGCTATGATGGCTAACTTTATGTCTAAACAAAATCCAAGTCAAAAGTGACGGCTATGGGGAGTATTTAAGGGGGAAAAGGTGGGATTTCGGCCAACCATAGGGGTGGTGGCCGAAACCAACCCTAGAAGTCCTTTTCACCTCAAATACGGACTCTAAAAATTGGCTATTTTAATTCCTGTGAAAATTACATGGGACTGGCCCAAAATAAAAGGTTTCGTAGCACCCAACTAAGCTATGGATGAAATTAGGATGTAATATTCTTGAATAATTCTCCCAAGCCTTCTTTCTTCATTATGGTGGCTTCAAAGTTCTGAAATCTTCACTCGTGGCATCCTCTTCAATCCTCAGATGCTTGCTGCCATCTCCAGGCATGATCATGCTCCATTGCTTGTCCTTCTCATCCTTGCTAGGTCCATCATTCCTAAGAGTAAAAAACATATCTGATTTAGGCAGCATCATATTCTCATGTATGTGAGGAATAGTTCCAATAAACGAAAGTACCTGATAGTTAAGTTGCTTGGCACGAGCTCGAGTGATATCTCCTTGTATGTGTGTAGATATAGGTACAATGGTTGTATCAATAGATGGGATGTCCACATCAGTACTTTAGTTATAGTTGTCTATGATCGAGAAACTATGCTCTAAGTCGTTCATAACCGCGGACATGGATTTTTGAAAAGATTTACCCTCTAGGGGTGCACAAATAGAAACACACGCATGCTTAACTCCGGTAAGAACCAAATCAAAAGAAATGATACATCACGATAAAGCATTCACAAGATTCAAAAATGATTTCAGGGGGCCACCCCACTAAGCTACCCGCTATGAAGTCGGCCGAACTTCGAAGGCGGACCCAGAGGTTGCGAGATCGGCCAAGATATTAGAGGCCATAGGTATAATCCTCAACATAACGACCCACATCCTAAACAGTGCAGTAGTAAATTCTCATCAAGCAATAGATAATAAACATTGCATAACATGGTATACATGGCATAGTTCAGAATATAAAAAAACCTAGACTAGTTTGTGGCCCCGAGAAATAAGATGTGAATCGAGCTCGGGCCAAGGGGATTAATGGTCCCACATGTGGATAGTGCGATAGTCAAGGAACATGAATCAAGTAATCGGGTCCTACGGGTCACAAGTGAGCGGATAAAACCAGATCTCAAATATTGCCCTCTAGTGCTTCTTTCATTATTTATCCCATAACTAGTCAATTTTAGTTGTTTAAGTACCTCATTGCCAAGACTATCACAAAACCTACACATGAAGTTCTACGTCTTGCATGGATCAAAAAACTCTTGTAGTAATGGCTCATAGGATTGACGGAACAAGCTTCGGTGGGGTTTAAAAATAAAGGCTATGTAGTGCTTGGGATTGCAATTTAATTCGGATCGCGACTCTTGATGCAAGAATAAGATAGATGCAATAGATACTATATGTAGTGCAAGCATGGAGAGTTGCTTGCCTGATAGCTCATATGAAGAATAGGTGGGGGTCCGGGTAATACTCCTGAGGCTCTTGAGAGTTCCTTGCTCGACGTCTATCCATATAAAAACCAAACACATAAGGGCCACAAAAAATAAAGTGCGCAATCATATAAACTATATGCAACAAGCAATACAAGGTATGCCATGATGGAATGATGCACAATTACATGGTATAACATAGCATAACATGGGTGACGTGTGAGGTACAAAAATAAAGCATTTTATTAGTTGTTTAGTCATATTCCCCCCCCCCATAAACCATGCTGCCCCATTAATATTTATATGATGCATGATTAAATTCATATCATGGAATGCATATTTAGAACAAGCTCGTCGTGCTGATCATTTTATACATATCATTTGTCGAATTCTGAGTTGGGGTTTTAAAGTTGTGAATTATTTAGTAAATGGGCATTTCATAGTATTTAAATTATTTTTAAATTTTAAATTGCTCAAATAATATTTTAAATAGAATATTCATATTCATGGCAATTTTATGATTCAAAAACATATATTATTCGTATTATTTGGAAATATGAATTTAAAACATTAATTAATACAAAACAATTCAAATTCGGTCAAAAGTCAATGGTTTGAATAGTTAGGGTCAAAACTGGAATTTACAGAATATGGATTTGAATTCATGTTTGAAAAAGATTCACTTTTCATTTTGAAAGTTTTTGTAAATTCAAATTATTTAAAAATATATGAATTTAAATAGATTTAAACATTTACTGATATTTTTATTAGTTAGAAAATACCCTAAAAACTTGTGTATAGAAGCTTTTCCAGCCTCACTCAATGACAAGTGGGACCGGCTACGGACTAGACGATTACGGAGCGGAACTGTGTGGATGTGACACGTGGGAAGCGGAGGGGCTACGAGTTCAGTTTTCCAAAAGGGAGGGGGCTATCTGAAAAATGGCTCCATGACTGCTATTGCTCCTGAATTTTCTAGACAGTAACTTCAGAGGATAATACCGAACTTCCAAAGAAATAGTCGAGCAGCCCAGGCCTCCGTTTGAGAGGGGTTTTCTGTGTTGGCAAGAAGGTACAACCAAGATCATTTAAAAGTGATGATAGGTGATACGTCAGAAATGTATCTATAATTTTTAACATTCCATGCTTGTTTAGTATCTACTTTGCTTTGCTTTGTCCACACTTTGAGGTGCTTTTCATATGTTTTCTGGTACTAAGCTATTAACAAGTTTCCACAGTGTCAGTTGCATGTTTTCTGCTGTTTTTGGTTCCAGAAAAGCTAGTAAGGAAATATTCTCAGAATTGGACGGGACAAAAGAAAAAGTCAATATTTCACCGAGGAGAACATGGAGTCTAGATGAGAGACAGAGGGGCGCAACAGGGAGGCCGCACCCCCCCAGGCGCGGGCCCACCCTGGGCCGCGCCTGGGCAGGGTGTGGGCCCCCTGGCCGCCTCCCATCCTCGCCTCTTCTCCTATAAGAAGCCCCTGATGCCTAAACCCTAATCACCCGATCAATATTCCACAAAACCGTCTGTAGCCGCCACCACCATCGTCCCTATATCGGGCGGATCTGAAGCTCTTCCCGGCACCCTGCCGGAGGGGATATCATCCCGGAGGCCTTCTTCTTCATCATGCCAGCCTCCGGTATGAAGCGTGATTAGTTCCACCTTGGACTACGGGTCCATGTAGTAGCTAGATGGTTATATCTCCTCCTTGTGCTTTTATGTCTAGATCTTGTGAGCTCTGTTCATGATCAAGATCTCATCTATTTGTAATCATGCATTTTGTGTTTGGGAGGATCCGGTGGATATTGAAATTACTATGTCAGATTAATCTTATTGATTCTATCATGTCTGTGTTGTTTTTGATCTTGCATGCTCTCCGTTGTTAGTAGCTATCTTGGCCAAGTAGTTGCTAGTGACTCCAAGAGGGGGTATTTATGCTTGATAGTGGGTTCATGCCTCTATTTAATCAAGGGAAGTGACATAAATATCTAAGGTTGTAGATGTGTTGTTTCCACTAGGAAGAAAACAACGGTCTCTTGTTCATAGAACAAGTGGATTTTTTACCTTACACACTTTGCTTAAAGCAGTTGTCTGTTGCTTGCAACTTAATACTGGAGGGGGTTCGGATGATAACCCAAAGGTGGACTTCTAGTCATAGATGCAGTTGGATGGAAGTTTATGTATCTTGTTGTATTGCCCAATCGAATCTCATCGGATCTTTATGTCTTGTATTGCATTGTGATGCCTTGCTCAGTCCTGTCAATAGCCCTACTGTAATTTGTTTGCCCAACATGCCATGTTTGTTTATCTATGGAGAACACCTCTAGTGAAATATGGACCCCGGTCCAATCTTTACCATTGATACATCTTCCACTGTTACTGTTTACTTGCTGCAAACCATTATCACCTTCCACACCATACAGTTAATCCTTTGTAACAGCAACCGGTGAGATTGACAACCTCATTGTTAGTTGGGGCAAAGTCTTGAGTTTGTGTTGTGCAGGTTTCCATGTTGCTTGCAACACCTTTGAGATGTTTCCTTCCTCCTACCGGTTCGATAACCTTAGTTTCATACTGAGGGAAGACTTGCTGCTGTGCTGCATCATACCTTGCTCTTGGGGTTTCCCGACGAAGCGCTCCACGTTGACGCAGAGCCATCAATAGGTTGGAAGATGGCCGGGGTAGTTGCAAAATTCTGGTGAATGTGGATAAAAACTAGAGACGTATGACTGTCGAATATTGTCAGAATTCTGAGAAAAGGCCAGATCTTCATCATACGATGGACATTGCGATGAAGCTCTATTTAGGGCATAGCTAGGCTCGCTAGAAAGAGGGAAGTGCCCTCTTTGTAGGGATGTGATGGGCGGTGTAGGCGGGTGATGGTCGCCTGAAAACTAGAAGGAACAGAGGGCTCCGAGATGATTGCACGCTGTCTGTAATCCTACTATAGGCTATAGCATTCCTGTGCGGCAAGCGGTGCAGCTCGGCATAACTAGGATACAAACATGAAGCTATGGTGGCGGCGAGGATGCTCAAGAGAGGGGAATCGAACGGGTTGCTCACCCTGAGGCTCGTGGTGCTCTCGGCCTTGTCGGAGGACGACAAGAGCAACAACGAACGTGGCGTTCTACTCGTACTCGACGAGGTTGACGACCGGGGCGAGGTGTAGTTGATGGCCCCCGCTCCTCTGCTGCTTCTAGTGCACAACAACAACATGTCGGTGGTGACCATGGTGTCGGATTGATGAGACCTCCTCCTCTCATCTCTCTCTAGGATTCCTCACAGATGGTGGAGGAAAAGGGAAGGCAACGCGAGGGGGAAAAGCCTAGGGTTTGGGAGGTGTGCGGCGGGGATAAGAAGGGGAGGCGCCCACGCTCTGCTGACATGGACAACGGCGTGTGGATGGCTACATGCCTTGCCATTAGGAGATGTAGAGAGAAAGAATCAGACAGAAGGTAAGAAGAACAGTAACGTAATTTATCGAAGGGGTAAAGGGCTAGGGAAAGGAAATGGGAGGAGGAGAGAGAAACCCCAGGCGGGCTGGAACTACCGTGGCTGGGATAGAAGAGGAAGATGTTGTGACCAGGAGAGCCAAGGTGAGTTTTTCTTTGCTTTTATTTTATTATTAATTGTTTTGTGTCTATGTTTTGTCAATTTCAAATAGTAAACTAATTCAAAATAGTGTGAACTCTGCAGGTTATTTTAGCGGAGGGTAGGTTAAGCAAAAAGGGACTAGGGGAAAATAGCAGAGAGGGAAAGGAATGCCCCATGCATACATGTACGTTTGGGCACATACAAGAATGGATCACAAATATATCTTGAAAAGAGAAGACACTTATATATTCAAAATAATCCAAAAGAAACAACGATGGTCAAAAAGAAGGGTTAAGCTTGCTTGGGCCATGCATAAAAATTAATGCATCCTCTAGATGTGAAAACAAGTAGATTTCCTATGAGAATTTGAATTATGCAAGCATTCACATTATATTTAAATACCCACAAAAAGTTTATGGAAAACATTCCCACTTCACATGGTTTATTTAAAATGATGGAAATTTTTGATTGATGTTGTGCAAAGCTAATGTGTATGTACCACTATTTTATTTATATGACCACCATAATTCAAAGACCCCATTATGCAATAAAACCATTTAAAGAAGCAAGAAAAGGTTATACTCTATATAGCATGCAAAGGTGGCCATGCAGGCTTATTCCACATTGTGAGAACAAAGAGGTTCATTATGGAAAAAAGTATAGAATAGAAGGAACCATTCCCAAATATATATGAGCAAGAACTAAAAGCCAAAGAAACATGCATTTCCTCATATTACATAGGATGGTGGAATTATAAGGTGCTGGAGTTGAAACAATATGCCCCCAACTTAACTTGGGCATCAAGCAATATATCAAGATCCAACTACAATACATCAAGAGGCAAACACAAGTAATACAATATAAATGCATATGTGATAAGATCCAAAAAAAGGGGTTTGATATGATGCTCAAATGCAGGGTGGCATGGTGACATGAGCATGATATAATGACGATGCAATAAATGACATGTAGGAAGTAGCAATATATATAATAGGCAAGTAGCATTACAATTTTTAGACAATTGAGATGCTACACCGCTGTTATTCGCGCGCGCAGGAGACCGTGTTGGGTCCCAATCGAGTCCACCTCAAAACGTGATGGCTCCGGAGATTCTGCAGGGGATAGATCGTCCTTGGGATTAGCTCGCGTATGATTCTAGGCTTCTAGACGATCTCTAGTTTTTTCTTGTTCTTGATTGCCTGATTTGCTTGTATCATCATTTGATGCAACAATTTCTGCGGAATTTTCTTCTATATCATTTTCTGCAGCTATAGTAGCTTGGTCCGCACTAGGTTGATCATTAGCAGTAAGAATTGGTATTATTGCAATGGCATATAATCATCAACATGTGTATCCCCATGAGTATGCGATGCATAGGTGTTATTTTGTGGAAGTAGAAGAATGTCTTGGCGAAGTCGAGAGCCAATATTGGGATGCAAAGAGGCAAACGAAAAGATGTTTTCATAAAAAAATCAAAACATAAACACTCCCAATTTTAGCGTCTAAATTTTTTACTCCTTTATGAAGAGGGCTATAACCTAATAACAGACAACATGTAGAACAAAAAGCAAGTTTCCTCTGGTTATATGGATGAAGATTGGGCCAACATGCACACGCAAGGACATGAAGAGAGTCATAATTTGGTATAGTGTGTAAGAGACATTCCACAGGTGTATCAAAATCTATGAATTCTCTAGGAAGCAAGTTAATGAGAAAAGTGGCTGTAAGAAAAGCTTCATCCCAAAATTTAAGAGGCATGGAGGCATTAACAAGTAAAATAAGTCCAACCTCAACTATATGACGATGTTTGCACCCAACTGAGCCAATTTGTTGATGGGCATGTGGACAAGAGACATGATGGGATATGCAAATTTTCTGAAAGAAAGTATTGAGTTTCATATTCACCGCCCCAATAGTTTGCATAGTACTCCCTCCGTCCCAAAGGTGCCTAAGCTTTAGTCAAAAGTCAATATATTCTAAGTTTGACCAAAATTATATGAAAAAATATAAACATCCACAATATCAAATAAATATCAATAGATTCACCATAAAGTATAGTTTCCCAATATGTCCATTCGATATTATAGATATTCATATTTTTTTGTATAGACTTGGTAAAACTTAAAAGATGTTGACTTTTGACTAAAGCTTAGGTGCCTTACATTTTGGGACGGAGGAAGTGAAATTTTGGTATTGATTTTTTTTCTTTTAACAAGACCTTTGAAATTGAGGAAAAATTGATAAACATCAGATCTCTTTTTGAGCAAATAAATCCATGTAAATTTACTGAAATCATCTATGAAGCTTACATAATATGAGTGCTTGCCAACAAACACAGGTGTTAGACCCCATACATCAGAAAACAGTTGTTCCAATGGAATAGCGGAAATACTAGTAGAGCCAGGATATGACAATTGATGATTCCTAGCTAGTTTACAAGAATCACATATGTAAGGGGTTAATTTAGGAGCATAAGAAATATGTGTTTCCTCGGAATTTTATTAACCACAAACAAGGAGGGATGGCCTAAAAGGCGATGCCATGTGGAAGATGAAGGCTTTATCGTGACAAAAGCTTTCTTGGGTGAACCGGTGGAGATAGGCACTAGTGGATAGAGGCCACTATGGCATGGACCTTTAAAGAAGAAAGGTGAAATTCTAGAACCACATCATTGTGAAGTGTGAGTTTATGAATGGATAATGATTTAAGGACGCATCAGGAACATGCAAGACATCTTTTAGTTATAGGAAATCATGGGGATTACGCAAAATTGAATGACCAATATGTCTTATTTTCATACCATTACCATTGGCCATGTGGACGCAGTCACGTCCCTTGTACTTGTAGCAGGTGGTGAGCTTGTTGTTCTTGTTGGTGACATGATGTGTAGCCCCTGAGTTGGCGTACCAATATGTGTCAACCCCATAGGAGATGAATGGGCATCCTTGAGATCTCAATCACCACCATCAAATTCAGAGTCGTTCTAGTTCTACAACTAGCACTCACTTCCAGGGTGGCCATGTATTTTACAGATTTGGCATGTGACATCCACAAAGGATGTAGGGGCACAGCCACGTTGACGGCGCCCCTGACCACCACCATCATGACGGCCGTGGTGGTCACCACCAACGTATTGGCTCTGATCATCACAGCGATCACGTCGGTCACTGATGCGCTCACATCACTGTAGAGCTTCGTTGGGAGACCCTAAGAGGAAGGTATGATGATCACAGCAGCAAGTCTTTCCTCAGAAAGAAACTAAGATTATCGAACCAGTAGGAGGAAGGAAACTACCCAAAGGTGTTTCTAGCAACTTGGAAACCTGCACAACACAAACTCAAGACTTTGCTGCAACGAATAGTGAGGTTGTCAATCTCACCGGTTTGTTGAAAACAAAGGATTAAGTTTATGGTGTGGAAGGTAATGGTAGTTTGCAGAAAATAAACGGTAATAGTGGAAGATGTATCAATGATAAAGATTGGACCGTGGTCCATAGTTCACTAGAGGTGTTCTCCTTAAGATAAACAAACATGGCATGCTGGGTAAACAAATTACAACATGGCAATTGACAGGACATAGCAAGGCATAATGCAATACTAGACATTCATAATCCTATGATATTTGATTGGGCAATACAACAAGATACATAGACCGCCATCCAACTGCATCTATGACTAGTAATCCACCTTTAGGTTATCATCCGAACCCCCTCCAGTATTAAGTTGCAAGCAACAGATAACTGCTTTAAGCAAAGTGTTTAAGGTAAAAAATTCACTTGTTCCATGAACAAGAGACTGTTGTTTTCCCCCTAGTAGCAACAACACATATACAACCTTAGAGATTTTTGTCATTCCCCAGATTAAATAGAGGCATGAACCCACTATCGAGCATAAATACTCCCTCTTGGAGTCACTAGCATCTACTTGGCCAAGATAGCTACTAGAAACGGAGAGCATGCAAGATCATAAATAACATAGACATGATAAAATCAATAAGATAGAACCATTAATCAATCTGACATAGTAATCTCAATATCCATCGGATCCCGGCAAACACACTATGCATGATTACAAATAGATGATCTTGATCATGAACGGAGCTCACAAGATCTAAACATTATAGCACAAAGGAGGAGAAACAACCATCTAGCTACTACATGGACCCGTAGTCCAAGGTGGAACTACTCACTCATCATACCGGAGGCTGGCATGGTGATGAAGAAGGCCTCCAGGATGATCTCCCCTCTGGTAGGGTGCAGGGAAGATCTTCAGATCCCCCGATCTAGGGACGATGGTGGCGGCAGCTACAGACTGTTTCATCGAAGATTGATCGGTAACATAGGGTTTTGGCATCGGGGGCTTCTTATAGGAGAAGAGTCGAGGCAGGGGGCACCCGGGGTGGCCGCACCCCCCAGACGCGGGCCAGGGGGTGTGGCCCCCTAGTGGCTCTCCTCCGTCTCGTCTTCTAGCTCCATATTCCCCACGGTAAAATGTTGACTTTGGCTTTTGTCCTGTCCAATTCTGAGAATATTGATTTTCTTCCTTTTCTAGAACCAAAAACAGAAGAAAACATGCAACTGGCACTGTGGCATCTTGTTAATAGGTTAGTCCCAGAAAACATATAAAAATACTTCAAAGTGTAGAAAAAGCAAAGCAAAGTATATACTAAACAAGCATGGAACATCAAAAGTTATAGATACGTTTACGACGTATCAAGCACCCCCAAGCTTAACTCCTGCTCGTCCTCGAGTAGGTAAGTGATAAAAAGAATAATTTTTTAGGTGACATGCACCATCAAAATCAGGATCAAACCATCTGCAAGCATTGAAAGCTAGTATCAAAAAACTCTAAACATGAGCATGAAAGAAGAAGTTCTAACAATAAGACAAAGTACAACATCAAAGGTTACAAACAAGGATCATGAATAACAATGCATTGAAAGACTTTTGTTTGTTTCACATATAGAAAACATAGCATAGTGGCATTCAGCTTGTCCCTCGTGGAGTAGCAAATAAATGCATAGGACACCTTCAAAGTTCATAAGTGTGACTAGATACAAATAGTTCATGTGCAAGCAATATCAACAATATGAATCAATCAATAAGTTTTGGGACAATGCACATAGAAATAAGAATGACAACTATCCTCTCTTAATTGGTGCCTAAGGGTAGAAAGTGGAGACTCAATATAATGGTGGAAGAAAGGCCCTTCATAAAGGGAAGCAGGGATTTCAAGTCTCATCAAGAGCTTCCAAAAATTATGGTACTTGTTAGCTTTCATCTCTCATTTCCCCTATCATAAGCATCTTGATGTGATTAAGCTTAAAGTGAACAAACTATGGAATATATGCTTGACAAAGTATAAGTTGGCAATCTCATGTCCCTTGAATACGAGGCCCGCTCCTCATGCGACTCAAGTTTAGTTACTAGTAAGTTCTTGTCATAGTAAGTACATGTGTATCATAGAGAACCGCCAACGAGGTACCCCTTGCACATGATACATGAGCTATCCCATAATCAAAATGACAAGGCAAGTAGACAATGAGCATCATAGCAATCTTCTTATTTAACATGGGAAAATGGTGCTTTTTCTCTCTTTCCTCTTTTCTCATCTTTTTTTTATTTTTCTCAATCTCTTTTTCCATTTATTTTTTTATAATAATAAGGCTTCATAGATTGCTCACTATGGTGATGCTGCAAGTTTACACCATGATTAGGCATGGCTTAGGCTAGCGGCCTAGGCGTTTCTCTAACACACATACATAACTCCATGGAGTTACAAGGTCGCCTTTCATTTCACACCGATGACATCCATAAACAAAAGAGCATGATATCGACTAGGTACAATGTACAAGTGCAATGTTGAAAGAGTTCCCCATGACAGTATGGTTCAGCTAATTCCAACGTATAAGTTCAAGCATATACAACATAGATGACACAATGGTTCGAGTTTATTAGGGTCAAGAAAAATAAAGTGTTCCATCAAGTTTGTGAGATCTTTAATCACTAAATTTTCACATAACAAAGTGACTTTTTAATTGGAAGGTATATGAAACAACAATATACTTGGAATGGTGTAACACACCATGCATAGGAATTTATAGTGGACACTTTGGAATAACTTGGTTTCTTGGGAGTTGGATGCATGAGTAGAGCTTACTCATACAAGTGGAGGCTAGCAAAAGACTGGGAGCTACCAACTAAGAGAGCAATAATGGCCATAATCATGGAGAGCGACAAAACATTACTAATCAAAGCATAAAGTGCTACCACAAGTCAAAAACTAAATGATCATAGAGGATAAGGTGACTTGTTCATAGTCATAACATGGTGTGAGCATGTGCCAAGTCAACCCAAACAAAGCATCAAAGGAGAATACCACAATATTATGATTTTGTATGCTAAAACAACACATGATTCCTTCAAGGCACATTAAGCAATTCTAATTGGTTGGAACGAGTCATGCTACAGCAATAATCACTAAGCATAAGGTCAAAACAACATGTAGCATGACCTGATAAAGTCTAAGTCACAGTCAAAGCAAGCTCCTCTTGTAATACTAAGGAAGAACTTCCTACTCCTTTCCAACACCAATCAACTTATTTGAAACAACACAGCGAGAACGAGGGTCCAAACTACTTTATTCAAGCAAACTAAGCAATCAAAAACCAAAAACAAAAACTAAGACGCTCCAAGAACAACACAACTGTGCATGAAACAATAAAAATAAAGTGTCTAGAAAGACCTGAGATTTTTATCGATGAAAAAGGGAATGCCTTGGGCATCCCCAAGCTTTGCCGCTTGCACCTCTTAAATATTCCTTGGGGTGAAATGGGGTGGCATCCCCAAGCTTGAGCTTTTGTCCATTCTTCATCTCATTACATCATTCTTTCCTTACACCTGAAAATTTTCCTTCATACAAAACTTCACACAATCTTCATTAGCAGCATTATTGTATTCAAAAGATAATAGACCTTTGGGTTTTAGTTTTAAAACAGAAAAACTTTCACTAAAGACACAAGATACTATAGCAATTCCCTCAAAAAGCTCAATTTCCCAAAAAAAAAAACCCCAAAAGGAATCAATAAGAAGCAAATGCAAATAATGGCAGAAATTTGTCAAAACAGACCAGCAGGTAGAAACCGACTTTTTTGAAGACCTTCTGTTGCTCAAATCAAAAAATGTTGAACTAACGAAAGTTAGCTAACAAGCTGTGGGATATATTCATAAAATTACAGCTCAATCCGACTTGCACAGATTTTAGACGAATTTTTACAGTGGAGCACAAAAATCTGTTTCGGGACAACAACTCCCCAAATCTTACTTCCCTCTCTTTAGAGGTTATTCTTGGCACAAAAAGCAAATAAAAAGGATAAGGAGAGGTCATTACAAAAGTAATAAATTCCAATACTCAAGAAAACTATTGGGTTATCTCCCAATAAGTAGTTTTCTTTAATGCCTTTAAGTTAGGCACAAGAAGCAAGAATCAATTATTTTCAAATGAACAAGCATTAAAATCAAACCTTGAATTCAAAGGAGGAGAAAAAAGCAACTTATCTCTCCTCATAGGGAAGTGTTCAATACCTTTCTTGAATGGAAATTGATATTTAATGGTTCCTTGTTTCATATCAATGATGGCACCAATAGTTCTAAGAAAAGGTCTTCCCAAAGTAATAGGACAAGAAGCATTGTATTGAACATCCAAAACATAGAAATCAACAGGGACATAAGCATTGTTAACCATAATAAGAACATCATTAACATTCCCCATGATTTTCTTTTTAGCATTATCATCAAGTGGGACGTCCAAATATTAATCTTACAAAGGTGGCAAGTTAAGCATTTCATAAATCTTTCGAGGCATAATAGAGAAACTAGAACCAAGGTGACATGAAGCTTTGAGATCAAAGTCATTCACTTGCATATTAATGATGGGTTCCCAACTATCTTCTACTTTCCTAGGAATAGAGGTTTTTTGTTTCAACTTTTCTTCCTTAATTTTAATAAGAGCATCTGTAATGTGCTTGGTGGAAGCCACATTCATATCACTAGCATTAGGGATTCTAGCAAGCTTTTGTAGGAACAAAATCACTTCAGAAATATTGCAACCATCAAGATCAAAATCAAACTTAGCATCACTTGTAGCAGACTCATTGGGTTTAGGCATTGTGGTAGAAGGAATAGGGACTTCTTGTGGTTTGGTGGCATCCATATTGGTGGTGGTGATAGTGCACACACTATTGTTTGTAGCAATTTCAGCTTCTCTTTCCCACTTAGCATGTAGTTGAGCTAATAGTCTAACATTTTCATCAATAGTAACTTGTATGGCATGAGTGGCAGCAAAGGTGCTTTCCAAGGTTTCAGGTTTAGAAGCCATTTTATTAATCAAAGAGGACTGTGCTTCAGAAAAAGAGGAAATATTTTTCTCAACATTCAAAAGCTTTTCCTCTACAATCTTGTTAAAAATGGTTTGTTTACTAATAAAGTCCTTGAGCATGACTTCAAGTTTAGAGGGAGCACTTCTAGTATTGTTGTAGGAGTTTCCATAGGTATTGCCATTAGTAGGAGGATTCTATAGTTATTACCATAAGCATTGTTGCCAAAATTATTATTCCTAATGAACTTCACATCCACTTGCTCTTGTTGAGCAACCAAAGAGGCTAAGGGAACATTATTTGGATCTATATGAGCTTGTCCATTAACAAGTATAGCCATGATAACATCAATCTTATCACTCAAAGAGGAGGTTTCTTCAACAGAATTTATCGTCTTACCATGTGGAGCTCTCTCAGTGTGCCATTCAAAATAATTAACCATCATATTATCAAGGAGCTTTGTTGCAGCACCCAAAGTAATGGTCATAAAGGTACCTCCAGGAGATGAATCCAACAGGTTTCTTGAGGAGAAGTTTAAACCTGCATAAAAAGTCTGGATAATCATCCAAGCAGTCAGTCCATGAGTGGGACAATTCTTAACCAAATATTTCATTCTTTCCCAAGCTTGAGCAACATGTTCATTATCAAGTTGTTTAAATTTTATTATTTCACTTCTCATAGATATAATCTTAGCAGGAGGATAGTATTTTCCAACAAAAGCATCTTTGCACTTATTCCAAGAATCAATACTATTTCTAGGCAAGGATACCAACCATTCTTTAGCTTTTCCTCTCAAGGAGAAAGGAAACAACTTGAGCATAATAATATCTCCATCTACATCCTTATATTTTTGCATCTCACAAAGTTCAACAAAGTTATTGAGGTGGGCAGTAGCATCATCAGAACTAGCACCAGAAAATTGCTCTTTCATCACAAGATTCAACAAAGCAGGCTTAATTTCATGAAAGGTGGCATCTGGAGCAGGTGGAGCAATAGGTGTACTTAGGAAATCATTGTTGTTTGTGCTAGTGAAGTGACACAACTTGGTATTCTCAGCAGCAGCAACTAGAGAAGGAACTAATTTTTTGTGTTTTTGATAGGAAAAACAAAAACAAAGTAAAGAGAAAGGTTGTGAAGGACTCCCCTTGTGAAGCCGTCCTTAGCCTCCCCGACAACGGTGACAGAAAACAGCGTGATGCGCTCAGATCACTTTAGATCTTCCACTACTAGGAAACTAGCTATAGATAGACAGACCTTCTGTGGCGCATGGTTCTGACCATGCGCCACAAAAGTTATCCAATGGCGCATTTCAGCAAATGCGCCACAGAAGTCTTCACACTTCTGTGGCGCATATAGGAAAAATGCGCCACAAAAGTTAGAACTTCTGTGGCGCATATGTCCACATGCGCCACAAAAGTTCCAACTTCTGTGGCGCATATGGACATATGTGCCACAGAAAGGTCGGGTGGACCCTATTACGAAATCTCATTGACTGTACTCTGACCAATATTCTGTGGCGCATATGACCATATGCGCCACAGAAGTTCATCTTCTGTGGCGCATATAGAGGCATGCGCCACAGAAGTTGGAGTAGGAAAAACAGATTCTACCCCTCCCCCCTTGAGGATCGCCTTTTTAGTCTTGCAAAAAATAATAGAAAAAGAAAAACACTTCAAAAAATAAAATCCTTTAAGATAGTGATAGGTAATATGGTCTAGTTTGCAGGAAAATTAAAAAACATGCATTTCGACTTTTTATGCAAAAAAAGTTTATGCCACGGTAAAACGGACGTAACTTTTGCATACGATGTCAGAAAAATACGTATAATATACCAAAATAACAAAAACGAGATTTCGCACCCGCTCGCAACGACCTTTGGTCGTTTAGCGATTATTTAGAATTTGAAATTTCGAAAAGAGTAAAAAGTTATGGCCAAAAGATCGTTTTTTCCTGTAAAGAAATAAAAAAGGAGGACAAACTTCGCATTTCTTCCATATGCGCCACAGAAGTCTTGGCCAAAATTAGAAATTTGAATCCCGCCCCTTCTCCCTCTCTTATACTCTTCCACTCCTCCACCCTTCCCCTCCTCACCTTCTTCTCTCATTCTCCTCACCTTCTCCTCCTCCTCCTCCTCAACCACCACCACCCCGGTGAGCTCCTCCCTCCTCCACTCTGGTGAGCTCCTCCTCCTCCTCCCACCTCCCTCCTTCTCCACCCCGGTGAGCTCCTCCTCCTCCCACCTCCCTCCTCCTCCACCCCGGCGACCTCCTCCTCCCACCTCCCTCCTCCTCCACCCTGGCGAGCTCCTCCTCCGGCCACCTCCTCCTCCTCCGGTGGCATCCTCCACCGGCGACCTCCACCTCCTCCGCCAGCGACCTCCTTCTCTCCTCCATCGGTGACCCCCATCTCCGGCGAGCACCACCTCCGGCTAGATCTGGCCGGGTTTTTTTTCGAAATTTTAAAAAAACTTATCTAGCGCATATTGGCCAAATGCGCCACATAAGTTTGAGATCTGGTTCGGGATTTCTGTGGCGCATTTTGGCAATATGCGCCATAGAAGTTTTTCAGACTTCTATGGCGCATTTCAATATGCGCCACAGAACTGCAGTTTAGTGGCAAGATAACAGTGGCGTATCCCATATGCGCCACAGAAGTCCCAAAATGGTGCGCCACTGATAGGCCTTTTCCTAGTAGTGTTCATTGGGAGACCCCAAGAGGAAGGTATGATGAGAACAGCAGCAAGTCTTGCCTCAGAAATAAACCAAGGTTATCGAATCAGTAGGAGGAAGGAAACGACCCAAAGGTGTTGCTAGCAACTTGGAAACCTGCAGAACACAAACTCAAGACTTTGCCCCAACGAATAGTGAGGTTGTCAATCTCACTGGTTTGCTGAAAACAAAGGATTAACTATATGGTGTGGAAGGTAATGCTGGTTTGCAGAAAGTAAACAATAATAGTGGAAGATGTATCAATGGTAAAGATTGGACCGGGGTCCATAGTTCACTAGAGGTGTTCTCCTTAAGATAAATAAATATGGCATGCTGGGTAAACAATTTACAGTAGGGCAACTGACAGGAAAGATCAAGGCATAACAATGCAATACTAGACATTCATGATCCTGTGAGATTTGATTGGGCAATACAACAAGATACATCGACCGCCATCCAACTTCATATATGACTAGTAATCCACCTTCAGGTTATCATCTGAACCCCCTCCAGTATTAAGTTGCAAGCAACGGATAAATGCTTTAGGTGAAGTGTGTAAGGTAAACAATCCACTTGTTCCATGAACAAGAGACCGTTGTTTTCCCCTAGTAGAAACAGCACATTTACAACCTTAGAGACTTCTTTCACTTCCCAGATTAAATAGAGGCATGAACCCACTATCGAGCATAAATACTCCATCTTGGAGTCACTAGAATCTACTTGGCCAAGATAGCTACTAGAAACGAAGAGCATGCAAGATCACAAACAACACAGACATGATAGAATCAATAAGATAGAACCATTAATCAATCTGACATAGTAATCTCAGTATCCATCGGATCCCCGCAAACACAACATGCATAATTAAAAATAGATGATCTTAATCATGAACGGAGCTCACAAGATCTAAACATGGTAGCACAAAGGATGAGAAACAACCATCTAGCTACTACATGGACCCATAGCACAAGGTGGAACTACTCACGCATCATACCTGAGGCTGGCATGGTTATGAAGAAGGCCTCTGGGATGATCTCCCCTCCGGCAGGGTGTCGGGAAGAGCTACAGATCCCACGATCTAGGGACGATGGTCGCGGCGGATACAGACTGTTTCATGGAAGATTGATCGGGTACTTAGGGTTTTGGCATCGAGGGTTATTATAGGCGAAGAGGCGAGGCAGGGGCACTCGGGGTGGCCGCAGCCCCCAGGCGCGGTGGCTACGGACTGTTTCGTGGAAGATTGATCAGGTACTTAGGGTTTTGGCATCGGGGGCTTCTTATAGGCGAAGAGGGGAGGTAGGGGCACTCGGGGTGGCCGCACCCCCCCAGGCGCTGGCCAGGCATGGCCGTGCGGCCAGGGTGTGGCCCCCTGGTGGCTCTCCTCCGTCTCGTTTTGTGGCTCAGTGTTCCCCACGGTAAAATATTGACTTTGGCTTTTGTCCCGTCCAATTTCGAGAATATTGATTTTCTGCCTTTTTTGGAACCAAAAATAGAAGAAAACAGACAACTCGCACTGTGGCATCTTGTTAATATGTTAGTCCCAGAAAACATATAAAAATACCTCAAAGTGTAGAAAAAGCAAAGCAAAGTAGGTACTAAACAAGCACGGAACATCAAAAATTATAGATACGTTTATGACGTAACAATCACCACCACCATCATGGCGCAGATCATCACATTGATCATGGTGGTCACCATCGCATCAGTTATCATAGAGGTTGTTGTAGAGTTTGTTGTAGAGACCACCATGGTTGGGAGAGCGTCCATGATGACAGTATGGAGATCGGCCAAGACCTCCTCCATGACCACCATGGCGTGCCACGTTGGTGGAGGAGGTGAAATTCTCACCATCCTAGCCTGTCTCTGGCAGCATTTTCCGACGCATATCATGAGAATTTATCTGAACAAAAATATCAAAGAGAGTTGTACCCGGATTAGCATTCACCGAGTCCACCAAGAAGTATTAGGATTCGTCCAGGCCATTCATAATGTAACCTATGAGCTCATCATCATCAATGGTTTTTCCGACGGCAACAAGCTCCAAAAGTAACCCCTTCATCTTGGTGAAGAACTATGCCAT
Source organism: Avena sativa (assembly GCA_916181665.1). NCBI lineage: Eukaryota > Viridiplantae > Streptophyta > Magnoliopsida > Poales > Poaceae > Avena > Avena sativa. The sequence goes on along the minus strand of OV702282.1, from coordinate 19,868,070 downwards.
GGTCATGTTTAGTTTCTTGGTTGTGTTGAGGGAGGTCTGGAGATGTTGCACCTGAGAGTTAGATTGGGATGCAAACATGTCGGTGATGGCTCCCCAGATTTCAGCAGAGGCGGTCAACCCGAGGACATGGGCGACCACATCTAGGGAGATTGATTTGACGAGGTAACTCGCCACATTCTAGTCCCATTTGAGCTAGGCGATGTAGGCCGGGCTCTCGAAGGTTATATTCTTATTTGGATCATTTGGATCTTCAACCTCCATGTATGGATTGCACACATACATCACAAAATAGATGTAAAATAGAGGTATATCAATAACACAAAATAAAGTAATTATAATGTGAAATGATATGGCTCTCTTTATGGCGATCTCCATCTCCACAAAGCCTATAATCCGAATCATGCCCCTCTTGTCACTTGCCGCCTTACTCCATGTCGCCAACATGTACATTGACTTGCATGCCATTTGGTTTCTCCAAACAGCTACACTAGCTTAGTAAACTAAATTACATAGAGAATTCGACACGAAGGTCGTTATACAATAAAATGACAGCACCTAGTCTCCAGCCGTCTGACAAAACCGTGATTCATAGATGACGTATGGATTACACACATACATCACATGCACATGAACCATACCATTCACAACTTCCCGCAAAAACAAGTTATGCATAGATACGCTATCTACCGGCGTTGTGAAACTCGCAATGACATCTAAGGCGCTACAACAGGGCGAAGCCGGCAGTCCCAAACTTGGATTTCGATCATTGTTCTGACTCGATCAAACTCCTTTGATCTTTGATCACCGCATCTGGATTTATGTGTCACGGTCTACCCCGATGGCGGAAATAGACCGGTAGGGGTATGTCGTTCCACGACCTCAGTAGTATGATCACGGAATCAGATCTACCATTCCCCTAGTACAGTTGATCCAATCAACCTCGTACAAAACCAATCTATATCATAGATCGACCACCAAAACATCACATAGATCCAATCTACAGCCAATCGCATATCACATATGCGATATCTCGAGCCTAAAACCAGAAGCTATCGCTCTGATACCACAGTTGGGCCACGTAGAGATAAAACAAAACTTTTTCCTCTAACGTGGTGATCCCAAGATCTAGCTGAGGTAGAAGACCACGAGGATTACCACTAGACGCATGGTTGCGAATTACTAATGAAGTGCGTCTGTTGATGTAGTAAAGTCCTTGCGATCTCGATCCAATCAACGATCGTCCAAGCGCTGATGATACAACGCCTCTGATGGTGTCCACACGTATGAGGAGGAGCGCCGCCGGTGATCTGCTAGGTTCAGTACGGCGGCAGGATTGATGTGGAGAGCTAGGGTTTCCAACGCATGGAATAATCTAACCGTTTACCCTTCTTGGTTTTTGCTCCCCACTATATATAGGGAGTGAAAGTGGGCTTCACTCACTCGTGGCCCATTCACTAAAACCCATATTAGTCACCGTGAGTCCAACTCACTGACTCAGTCCAAATTCAGCTTGGGTCCATCCCAACCAGATTTCCGGTTCAAATCCAATCCGAACTTGAGCAGCTCTTAAGTGTGTGACCCCGCAGGCTCATGGAAAATTGGACACGATTGGAGTCCGACTCTCAATTGATCAGTCGGTAGCGGATCCTAGCAGAACGTGCCGACTCCCAAGTACCAAAGATTCATGATGACTTGCCTTTCCAATGTGAATTATGTCCAAGTCCCTTTTGCCTCACGATATACCTTGTCAGACTATAGGTGAATATTTGTCATCCCTTAAATAGTCCGACTCTCTTCTCGATCCGAGATAAGTGATTGATTACCCACAAGTATAGGGGGTGTATCGTATTACTTTCGATAAATAGGAGTGTCGATCCCAACGAGGAGCAGAAGGTGCTAAACAGTGGTACGGACCGGGAACTCTCTGCAAATACTTAGCAAACGGATTTATAGTGGTTTTTTGATAAATCAACAAAACAAAGTGCAAGTAACAAAGAACAAATGCAGCAAGTGACCCAATCCTTTCTTAGCAAAGGACAAGCCGGTGGAAATACTTATAAGGAACAAACGTTCTCGAGGACATATGGGAATTCTGTCAAGTGATTTTGCTTCAAATAGCTGAGTACTCTTCTTTGGTGTTGTAAGTGTTGTGTGGGTGAACCTGTGTTAATGTATCGACCTTAATTGGACTAATACATACTTGTGATTAAACCCCTGCAAACATTCGTAACTACATGAAAGTAATTAAGATATAAATCTAACCACAACCTTAAACTCTGAGATCCTACGCTCCCTTGTGCAAAGGTGTCCTAACGGGTGTTCAGGTTTTTGTCACTCCGGCAACCCAATAATTAGTAGCCAAATACACAACGCATTCCCCTAGGCCCATAAATGGTGAAGTATCATGTATTCGACGTTCACAGGACACCACTATAAGAATAGCACCACAACTTAAATACTAAACCATTGAATAATAACTCAACACAAATCCACTACTAACAACATGACTTCTCCCATGTTCTCAAGAACTAAACAAACTACTCACAAGACATCATATGGATCAAGATCAACGATGATATGATAATGGATAAAAATCTGAACATAAACAATAATCCAATGATTCCACTCACAAGCATCAACTATAATAAGAATTAACACCGGGAAAGTTCCCCCTAAGAACTAAAGCAATATCCAACACAATTGTTACAGCGGGACAAAGTGGTGATGATGGTGCTGGTGGAGATGATGGTGTGGATGATGATGATGATCCCGATGAAGCCTAGATTTACGATGGTGTTGATAGCGACAATCTCCCCTCTCCTGGAAGGAATTCCTCCTGCAGAAATCTGTCTGCCAGAGAGATCTTTCTCTCTTGGTGTTTTCCGCCCCGCGGAGGCGGCGGAAATCTATCTGTGGTCGCTCTCCTAGCCTCATGGTTCTGTAGAGAAGATATAGGCGAAGGGGCGGAGTCGGGAGCCGGGAAGGTGGGCCACACCTTCCCTATGCGCGACCCAGGGTGGGCCCACGCCTAGGGGGATGTGGGCCTCCTGCGGCCCTTCTTCGCTCCTTCTGGCTTCCTCAATCTTCTGGAAAAATAATATTTTCCCATATTTTTCTGGTATTTTTCTGATCTTTGCGAAATTGCACCAAAACGCCTTCTTTTCCCTCAGAATCCAGACTCCGGCAGTCCATCCTCCAAGAATCATCCAACATGCATAAACATATGAAAAGCCATAACTAATGCCTCTTAATAAGACAAATATAAATGAATAGAGGTAGATTATGATATAGAATGGTTATGCAAATTGGGCGTATCAACCCCCCCAAGCTTAGATCTTCGCTTGTCCCCAAGCAAAAACTGAGCTCAATAAACATGTCCACAGGTTTATGGAGTGAAGTGTCGATAAAAGAATACGAACAAGAAGCATCACACTTACCATTACACAACTAAGAAAGCAACTCACCATTATATAACTTAGCTTGCAACAAAGTACAGCAGTCACAATAGAGATACATAAAGATAAATTATAATTGGAATTGGCAAACTTGTTCTTGGCCAGAGAACACCTGGCAAATAGTTTCACAAAAAACTTTTTGTAGAAGTTTTTACAACAAGATCACTCTTTAGTCAAAAAGGTTTTTCAATGAAGGCTTTCAAAGTAATACTCAATAGATAAGAGTTTTTGTGAGGAAGATAGAGAACATGATTGAATAAATCACCATATGAATGTTTGCAACACAACAACTCAAATGCTTACTAGAGATAGAGAGGAAGTAGGTCTACTGGAGAAAGGTCCCTTCATAGAGGTAAGCAGGGATTACAAGTCATACAGAGATTCCAAAAGATTATGGTACTTGCTAGCTTTGAGCCCTCATTGCCCATATCATAGGCATCTTGAGATGATTAAGGTTAAAGTGCACAAAGATGGAGTATATGCTTGACTAAATATAAGTTGGCAATCTCATGTCCCTTGAATATGAGGGCCACTCCTCATGCTACTCAACTTTGGTCACCGGTAAGTTCTTGTCATTGTAAGTACATGTGTATCATAGAGAACCGCCAACGGGGTACCCCTTGTACATGGTACAAGAGCTTTCCCATAACCAAAATGACAAGGAAAGTAGACAGTGAGCATCTCAACGATCTTTTTATTTACTATATACATAGCTTTTTATTGAGGATGCTTCATAGATAGCTCACTATGGTGACGCTGCAAGTTTCCACCATGATTAGGAATGGCTTAGGCTAGCGGCCCAGGCGTTTCTCTAACACAAAATACAGACTCCATGGACTTACAAGTTCCCTCTTTATTTCACACCATTGACATCCATAGACAAAAGAGCATGATATCAACTGTGTATAAAGTATAGGTGCAATGTTGAAAACGTTCTCCGTGACAGCACGGTTCTGCTAATTCCAATGTATAGATGCAAGCATATACAACTTCGATGGCACAATGGTTCAAGTCTATTAGGGGCAAAGAAATAAGGTGTGCCATCAAGTTCGTGAGAGCTTTACTAACTAGTTTTCCCATAACAAAATACTTTTTAATTCGAAAGGTAGATGAAGCTTGAGAATTTGCTTGGAATAGCAAAAGCTACTAGGTAGATATGGTGGACACAAGTGGCAAAGGTTTTGGTTCAAAGGGATCGGAAACATGAGAAGTATGCCTTCTCAAAACAGGTTTTTGGCTAGCAAGGCTGGGAAGCAAGCAAGAGAGTTGAAAGAAACAAGCAAACATACAAGTAAGAAATCCAAACATGCAATCTTCCTTGAAGACACAACAGATCTTAAATAGAGAATAGTAAGCTTATGAGCCATCAAGAAAGAAAAATAAATGATACAAAATACCTGTAAGCTTTTTCTCTTTTCTTTCAAACATCAAAAAGTATAGCTACTGACCAGAACTCAGTTTGAAAAAACCAATTTAGATCCACTTGATGCTCCCAAAGTGATGCCAATACTGATCAACAAGAACCGTCATATAATAGAGATTGCAAAACTAAAATAAGAAGTGCAAAAAGTTCTCACAAGTATAGGGGGTGTATCGTAGTACTTTCGATAAATAGGAGTTTCGATCCCAACTAGGAGCAGAATGTGCTGAACATTGGTATGGAGCGGGAACTATCTGCAAATACTTAGCAAACGGATTTATAGTGGTTTTCTGATAAAGCAACAAAACAAAGTTCAAGTAACAAAGAACAAACGCAGCAAGTGGCCCAATCCTTTCTTAGCAAAGGACAAGCCGGTGGAAATACTTATAAGGAACAAATGTTCTCGAGGACACATGGGAATTCTGTCAAGTGCTTTCGCTTCAAATAGCTGAGTACTCTTCTTTGGTGTTGTAAGTGTTGTGTGGGTGAACCTTTGCTAATGTACTGACCTTACTTGGACTAATAAATAATTGTGATTAAACCCCCTACAAACATCCGTAACTACAAGAAAGTAATTAAGATATAAATCTAACCATAGCCTTAAACTCTGAGATCCTACGCTCCCTTGTGCAAAGGTGTCCTAACGGGGGTTCAGGTTTTTGTCACTCCAGCAACCCCACAATTAGTATACAAATACACAATGCATTCCCCTAGGCCCATAAATGGTGAAGTATCATGTAGTCGACGTTCACATGACACCACTAGAAGAATAGCACCATAACTTAAATACTAAACCATTGAATAATAACTCAACACAAATCCACTACTAACAACATGACTTCTCCCAAGTCCTCAAGAACTAATCGAACTAGTCATAAGACATCATATGGATCAAGATCAAAGATGATATGATAATGGATAACAATATGAACATAAACAATAATCCAATGGTTCCAGTCACAAGCATCAACTACAATAGTAATTAAGACCAGGAAAGTTTCCCCTAAGAACTAAAGCAATATCCAACACAATTGTTACAGCGGGACGGAGTGGTGATGATGGTGCTGGTGGATATGATGGTGTGGATGATGATGATGATGATCCCGATGAAGCCTAGCTTGACGATGGTGTTGATGGCGATGATCTCCCCTCTCCGGGAAGGAAGTCCCCCAGCAGAAATCTGTCTATCGGAAAGATGTTTCTCTCTCGGTGTTTTCCACCCCGCAGAGGTGGCGGAAATCTATCTGTGGCCGCTCTCCTAGCCTTAGGGTTCCATAGGGAAGATATAAGCAAAGGGGTGGAGTCGGGAGCCAGGCTGGTGGGCCACACCTTCCCTAGGCGTGGCCTAGTGTGGGCTCGCGCCTAGGAGGGTGTGGGACCCCTGCGGCCCTTCTTTGCTCGTCCTTCTGGCTTCCTCAATCTTCTGGAAAAATAATATTTTCCAATATTTTTCTGGTATTTTTCTGATCTTTGCGACTCCGGCAGTCCATCCTCCAAGAATCATCCAACATGCATAAACAGATGAAAAGCCATAAGTAATACCTCATAATAAGATAAATATCAATGAATAGAGGTAGATTATGATATAGAATGGTGATGCAAATTGGGCGTATCAGTGATTCATCCGACTAACTCTTAGTCGATTGCCTCAGTTAACACTTAACCGAGTCATGCATGGCCATGCTTTCCGAATCATATCATCCAAGAGGGCATATTGAATATCTCTCCAACTGGAGGGGTAAAACCCCATCTTGGTTATTCATATCATGCAGCTTGATTCACAGTAGACCTGAACTCTTCCTTTATAACTTCCTAGTTACGGATCATCGTTTGACAGAAACTAAGTCGATGATCCTCAATTCGGACTGTGTAACAACCTTAGGTCTAAGGATTACATTGATTGAGATATAAAAATAACAACTTGTTCATTGTACCTCAATATGGGTCAATCCGACTCGCTAAACTCTTTAGCCGAATCTGTGTAAGTTGGATAGCATCTCCATGCCCATGACAAGTGGAACCGAGCCATCTGTCGACTTTCACATTGGTCTAAGTTATGTGTCCAACATAACCTCGATGACCAAGGATATTTAGAACAAACAACATGAATGTATAGTTCCACAACCAAATCACGTATTCAATGATACACATCAGATGTTTATACAAGCAAAACTTAATATCTTTATGAATAAAATGGGAAATATCATCATACATGATTGCCTCTAGGGCATATTTCCAACAGTAGCTCTGAATGTAATTGATTACGTGGATGCGATCTAGAACACGGAATCCGATCACTTGAAGTATTAGACGAGATTTTTCTTTTTGGTGAATGGTGGCGCGGTAACCTGGAGAAGTGTGAATCAACCAGTGGTGGCACAGTATTCAATGGAGTCGAAATACATCGCAGTTAACTCTGCGACGAATGAAGCTTTATGGCTACAAAATTTTATCATCAAACTGGGAGTTGTTCCTAAGGCGGATGACCCGATGACAATCTACTGCGACAACACAGGTGCCATAGAAAACGCGTCGGAACCAAGAACTCATTACATAGCCAAGCACATCTAGCTTAGATTCCACACCATTAGACAAAATGTTGAGGATCGCAAAGTAAAGATTTACAAAGTGCATACAGATCTGAATGTCGCAGATCCGTTAACCAAAAGTATTCCACAAGCCAAGCATGAGCAACACCGGTATAGTATTGGTGTTAGGCCATTTCCTATTGTAAAACTAGATTAATTTGTACTCTAGTGCAAGTGGGAGACTGAAGGAGATATGCCCTAGAGGAAAATAATAAAGGGTTTGTATTTGATGTATCTCTTGTTCATAATATGTTTCTAACCATGCTATAACTATATTAATACGAAACGTTAATACACGTGTGGTATGCAAACAACCAGGTCTCTAGTTATCCCTAGTAAACTAGCTCATTGGGCAAGTGATGATCTCATGGTTTGGAGATCATGGTGATAGTGCCGATTGACAATGAGGTCACATAATTATAGAATGATGTGATAAACATCCACCCAAAGTTAATCACAATGATATCTAGTTACTTAAACATTCATCATTGATGATAACATAGAAACACTGTGGCTTATATCCTTCCACTGTGAGATAATACATAACCAATGTTTTGGAGGGAGACTTTGATGATATCAAGTATCAACGCGTGAAAGGGTGATCATAAAGGTATCGTTGGGTTTTTTGAAGAAATGGGTAGATGAGTTTTTATCAAGACCAGGATTTGCCAATCCAAGTAACGGATAGATACACAAGGCCAACTCGATGATGTTGAATTAACAAAGCTTGCAAGCGTATGATTGGATCATAGAATGCAATGACACGGGAATGATTAAACGAGTACATCGGTAACAAAGTTAAACAAAAGTATGGAGATACTTGAGATCAAATCTCGGATGACCTAGGTATCATATGGCAAAGGGAATAGGACTACACAGTTAAGGTTCAAGCAATGAGATTAATTGTGAGGGCACGGGTATCATTATGGACATCCATATCCCATGCTGATCATTGATACAAAAGAGTCTTTCTTATGTACGTAACATCTCCGAGCTGAAGGGTGGCACACTTAAGTGTGGGGACGCATTAAGATCGAACCAACACCGAAGGAGAAATGAGAGAGAGAAACCGGAAAGGTTCCGGGTAACATACGATGATGACCGGAAGGGGACCGAAAGGAGTTTTGGTGTATGGAATATATTAATATATGTGTTTAATATTAATTAGTTGAACTAATATTACACATATTTTATATTTATATTTATGGGCCGCCTCTTGCCATTGGGCCGCTTCTAGAAGGGCTCATAGGTCTAGGCGCCTAAATAAAAAAAGGAGAAGGGGGGCCACCTGCCAAACCCTAGGGTTTCCCACCCGCAAGGTGAGTCCTAGGGGTGGTGGCGACCCTACCCTCTCCCTACTATAAATAGAGGAGCCCCCTCCCCTCTATTTGCATCCCAACAACAAGTTATCTCCTCTCTCCCCTAAACCCTAGAGTTATCTCGATTAGATTGGATCTAGCTACTTGGTTTAGTTCTCCATCCCTGCACCACCGTCGTGCGCAGGACGGTCTAGCTTCCTTCTTCTTTCGATGCTCTGCTGGATCGGATCCCGGGAGACGTCCCTACACCGTACGTGTGTAGAGCATCGAGGCGCAACACTTGGGGCGATGTCTTCATCACTATACGCCTACCTGCGTAAGGCGTGTCACGATATTCAAGGGTATGAACTCCTTTCTTCATCTCCGTTACTTATGTATACATAATATAGATCTTGGTGGTCATGTTCATGTAGGTAGAAATTTTTTGATTTTCTGATGAGAACCCCAACAGTGGCATGAGGAGACCGACCGCGGGCACATGGGCATGATAGGCGTGTGGGAGAGGGGGACCTCCCAGGCGACATAGCGCGTACGGACGAGCTGCTTGTAATAACTCGGAAACTACACTCTATGCAATAAGCCAGGATGAACCCAAAGTGCATAAGGTGTCCTACCGAGGAGGCCCGAGGGACACCCACGTGTAGGCCCCATCAAAGCAGAGAAGGACACGATACCGGCCAACCACCCTATCCACTTTGCAAGAACATTGTATCAAGTGCGACTGGCATAGTCGACAGGTATGCGAACAAAACATATACAAGTGTGTATGTCAGCGACATACAATAGGACATCAGAGATAGACCATCTAAAAGAAATAGAAATATTCAACACCATGCGACAAGATCCAAATATCCTAGATAGAGATAATATTTTAAGATACATCCTCATACTTCACACATCAGAGTATCAAGCGGAAGTGGAAAACAAGATCCGAGTACAGATAAGAGGCAAATTGGCATAAGATGCCCTGAAAATAAGCACATCTCGCCCACATAATCTCAAGGATCTCCATTCCCGGAATCTCTACATCTGACGGTCGTTGCCACCACCATCTTCAACCTTATCGACCAGGAACCTTCTTGTGGTTATACCTGTCCAGATGAACAATATTTATTGTGTGAGACCCTTGGGGACTCAGCAAGTTTTTATGCATCTAAAGGGAACAACATGAGGGTGATGGAATTGCAGCGAAAATAAATCCGAGCAGTTCTATAGAGACACGCTACATCATCCGCCTAACCAAATATAGACGGACGATCATTAAATAATCAACAGTTAATTACCTAATAGATATATCAACATAAATAAACATTGCCCACCCTCCTTCCCGTTTCCCGAACAGGAATGCGGAAGAACATCCCACCCATTGGCAATTTTATTAATCATTCAGGAAATGTTGCACTATTTACTAGTCATATTTAGTCAAGTTAAAAGCGGTACTTTAGTTATATTTGTCTATGATCGAGAAACAATGCTCCAAGTCGTTCATAACCGCGGACACAGATTTTTGAAAAGATTTACCCTATAGGAGTGCACAAGTAGCAACACACGCACGCTCAACCCGGTAAGAACCAAATCAAAAGCAATGAGACATCACGACAATGCATTTACAAGATTCAAAAATGATTTCAGGGGGCCACCCCCACTAAGTTACCTGCTATGAAGTCGGCCAAGCTCCGAAGGCGGACCCAGAGGTTATGAGATCGGCCAAGAGATTAGAGGCCATAGGTATAATCCTTAACATAACAACCCACCTAAACAGTGCAGTAGTAAACGCTCATCAAGCAATAGATAATAAACATTGCATAACATGGCATAGTTCAGAATATAAAAAAACCCAAACTAGTTTGTGACCCTGATAAATAAGATGTGAATCGAGCTCAGGACAAGGGGATTAATGGACCCACATGTGGATAGTGCGATACTCAAGGAATAGGAATCAAGTACTCGAGTCCTACGGGACACAAGTCAGCGGATAAAAAACCAGATCTCTTGCCCACTAGTGATTCTTTCATTAATTATCCCATTACTAATCAATTTTAGTTGTTTAAGTACCTCATTGCCAAGACTCTCACAAACCCTACACATGCAGTTCTATGTCTCGCATGGATCAAACAAATCCTGTAGTAATGGGTCATAGTATTGAGGGAACAAGCTTCGGTCGGTTTAAAAGTAAAGGCTATGCAGTTCTTGGGATTGCAATTTAATTTGGATCGCGACTCATGATGCAAGAAGAAGATAGATGCAATAGGTACTATATGTAGTGCAATCATGGAGAGTTGCTTGCCTGATAGCTCATATGGAGAATAGGTGGGGTCCGGGTAATACTCCTGAGGCTCCTGATAGTTTTCTTGCTCGACGTCTATCCAGAAAAAAACCAAACACATAAGGGCCATAATAAATCAAGTGCGCAATCATATAAACCATATGCAACAAGCAATACAAGGTATGCCATGATGGAATGCTGCACAATTACATGGTATAACATAGCTTGACATGGATTATGTGTGAGGTACAAAAATAAAGCATTTTATTAGTTGTTTAGTCATATTTTGCCCCCATAAACCTTGCTGCCCCATTAATATTTATGTGATGCATGATTCAATTCATATCATGGAATGCATAGTTAGAACAAGCTTGTCGCGCTGATCATTTTATACATATCATTTGTCAAATTCTAAGTTAGGGTTTTAAAGTTGTGAATTATTTCGTAAATGGGCATTTAATAGTATTTAAAATATTTTTAAATTTTAAATTACTCAAATAATATTTTAAATATCATATTCATATTCCTGGCAATTTTTTGATTCAAAAATATATATTATTTGTATTATTTGGAAATATGAATTTAAAACATTTATAAATACAAAACAATTCAAATTGGGTCAAAAGTCAATGGTTTGAATAGTTAGGGTCAAAACTAGAATTTACAGAATATGGATTTGAATTCATGTTTGAAAAATATTCACTTTTCATTTTGAAAGTTTTTGTAAATTCAAATTAGTTAAAAAGATATGAATTTAATTAGATTTAAACATTTACTAATATTATTATTAGTTAGAAAATACCCTAAAAACTTTTGTAACGAAGCTTTTCCAGCCTTAGTCAATGACAAGTGGGACCGGCTGCGGACTACACGCTGGCGGAGCGGAAGTGTGTGGGTGTGACACGTGGGAAGCGGAGGGGTTGCGGTTCAGTTTGCAAAAGGGAGGGGCCTATCTAAAAAACGGCTCCATGACTGCTTTTGCTGCTTAATTTTCTAGACAGTAACTTTAGTGGAAAATACCGAACTTCCGAAGAAACATTCGAGCAGCTCAGGTCTTTGTTCGAGAGGGGTTTTATGCGTTGGCAAGAAGGTACAACCGAGATCGTTTAAAAGTGATGAGATAGGTTGGAAGATGGCCGGGGTAGTTGCAAAATTCTGCTGAATGTGGAGATAAACGAGACACGTCTAACTGTTGAAAATAATCAGAATTCTGAGAAAAAGGATGGATCTTCATCATTCGATGGCGAACGCGATGAATCTCTATTTAGGGCATAGCTGGTCTCACTATAAAGAGGACAGTACCCTCTTTGAAGGGATGTGACGGGCCGCGCCGGAGGCGAGCGGTGGTCGCCTGAAAACTGGAAGGAACAGAGGGCTCCAAGATGATTGCACACTGTCTGTAATCCTACTATAGGCTATAGCATTCCTGTGCGGCGAGCGGCGCAGCTCGGCGGAACTAAGATACGGATAAGAAGCTATGGTGGCGGCGGGGTTGATCAAGAGAGGGGAATCGAACGGTTGCTCACCCCGAGGCTCGTGGTGCTCTCGGCCATGTCGGAGGACGACATAATCAATGGGTGAACATGGAGTTCTTCTCGTACTCGACAAGGTTGACGACCGAGGCGAGGTGTAGTTGATGGCCCCCGCTCCTCTGCTGCTTCAAGCGCACAACAGCAACATGTCCGTGGCGGCGCTCGGCGGTGACCATGGTGTCAGATTGAGGAGACCTCCTCCTCTCCTCTCTCTCTAGGATTCCTCACATATGGTGGAGGAAAATGGAAGGCAGCGCGAGGGGGAAAAGCCTAGGGTTTGTGAGGTGTGAGGCGGGTATAAGAAGGGGAGGCACCCGCGCTGCTGACGTGGACAAAGGCATGCGGATGGCCACCTGCCTTGCCCTTAGGAGATACAGAGAGGAAGAATCAGACATACGGGAAGAAGAACAGTAACGTAATCGATCTAACGGGTAAAGGGCCAGGGAAAGGAAATGGGAGGAGGAGAGGGAGAGAAACCCCAGGCGGGCTGGAACTGTTGTGGCTGGGACAAAAGAGGAAGATGTTGTGGTCAGGAGAGCCCATGTGAGCTTTTCTCTGCTTTTCTTTTATTCTTATTTTTTTGTGTCTATGTTTTTCAATTTGAAACAATAAACTAATTCAAAATAGTGTGAACTTTCCAGGTTATTTTAGAGGAGGCTAGGTTAAGCGAAAAGGGACTAGGGGAAATAGCAAAGAGGGAAAGGAATGCCCCATCCATACATGTACATTTGGGCACATACAAGAATGGATCACAAATATAGCTTGAAAACAAAAGAAACTTATATATACAATATAATCCAAAAGAAACGACGATGGTCAAGAAGAAGGGTTAAGCTTGCTTGGGCTATGCATAAGAATTAATGCACCCTCTAGATGTGAAAACAACTAGATTTCCTATGAGAATTTGAATTATGTAAGCATTCACATTACCTTTAAATACCCAAAAAAAGTTTATGGAAAACATTCCCACTTCACATTGTTTATTTAAAATGATGGAATTTTTTGAATTATGGTGTGCAAGGCTAATGTGTATGTACCACTATATTCTTTATATGACCACCATAATCCAAAGACCACATTACGCAATAAAACCATTTAAGGAAGCGAGAAAAGGTTATATTTTAAATAGAATGCAAAGGTGGCCATGTAGGCTTATTCCACATTGTGAAAACAAAGAGGTTCATGTATGGAAGAAAGTATACAATAGAAGGAACCATTCCCAAATATATATATGAGGTAGAACTAAAAGCCAAAGAAACATGCATTTGCTCATATTACATAGGATGGTGGAATTATAAGGTGGTGGAGTTAAAAAGATATGCCCCCAACTTAACTTGGGCCTCAAGATATATCAATAGACAACTACAATACATTAAGAGGCAAATACAAGTAATACAATATAAATGCATATGGGATAAGATCCAAACAAAAGTGGTTTTATATGATGCTCAAATGCAAGGTGGCATGGTGACATGCGCATGATATAATGGCGATGCAATAAATGACATGTAGGAAGTAGCAATCTTTATCTTTACTATTATAAATGAGAGTTGGTGATCATAGGCCATCCTCAAACATCAAACATCAAACATCAAACATTGAAGCAATCTGGACCGTTAAATCACCGCGCTAAACACCGCACACACCTAGACCGTCTGATTGACTCTCCATTTTCCACGTCTTGGTGACTCTCTCGCCCACCCTGTCGTCCCGTCCTTATCGTTCCTCGCCCCACAATGCTTCCCGTCGTTGCCACCGCCACCGCTGGTTCTTCCTAGAAAAAGACTCACGTGAACAAGGTGCATACAAACAGGAAGACGACACGCAGGGTGCCCCAAGCGATGAGGGAAACCGGTTGTGCAGTGGCAGCGCTGTCGTGAGGCATCAAACTCATGCCGCCGTCATCCCGGCACTGCATCGCAAGCTCCCTCTCTCTATGAGCCGATCATGTCCTCCTTCTCCTCCAGCGTGTCAACCTTCCCATAGATCCTTCCCGCTCTCCAACCTTCCTCCCCTACTGAGATCTCCGGCGGCCTTTGCCCTGATCCCACCTTACTCCTCAGATTTGCCCTCAAGCTCATAACCGCCGCCCGTGTTAGATCCGTCCCCAACCTCCTCCTGGCGGCTCTCACTGGCAGAGCAAGGATGCCTGAGCCCTCCTCTTGGCACCCAGGGCAACACAGCAAGATTTTTCTCGGCCCTTGATTCGACCGAGAAGACATGGCGCTCACCTTCCTAGCGAATCGATTGCTCACGATAGTTTAGTAACTGTATTTTTTATTTCTGCAGAATTTGACCTTAGTATATGATGTTCGCATGCTTAATCTGGCATCCTGTATTGAAGTTCCATTGACGACAAAATCCCAGGTAGACGGCCATGTCTAGCTTTCAAACATCAACGACATTATCTGTGTCCAATTGATCATCTGCCACATGTGCGCTTTGGTTTTTCAGGTTCAGAATAGTTATAAGAGGTGAGATTTTTTTTATAACAACCTGCTATTAGTTAGAAGTTCCAGATGGAGGAGCACGTATTGCTAAGCATGGTTGGTTCTATCCTTTTGTGAACTTTGAATCCAATTTAGTCATAGTCCAAGTTCTAAACATATCGTCTTCAAATTATATAGCAGTTGACAGATTGCCAATTGTGCAATATTTATGCTTATGAATAATTCTCTTGCAATGCGAGCCAGGTGAATTGTATACACCGAGTATGAATGCTTAGATATTTTCTACTTTATCACACTACATGAACGAGTTTCGTATTAGCAAATAATGATTGTACATGCATATTTCATTCTTTCTTGCTTCACAATAATTCCTTGGCATCCCTTGGTAGAGAAATGTACTATTTTCAGAATGTTTGGCCCTGAGCATCAGCCATATATGGTTGTTGAATCTCACTCATATATGGCTGCTGAATCTCACTGGATCACCATATACGAGGTTTCAATAAATAGACTGTATACCCATAACATTGGACATATAGTTTACCTCCTTGATTTTATTTTTGTTTTCATATAGCCAAACTGGGCCTCGCGTGCATATGAATGGAGGAAATCTCAAATTGCCATGATTACATATTGAATTTTATGTTTGTGTTTGGACTACATTTTGTGAGTCATAGAGTACCAATCCGTAAGATTATACATCTACTATATTTTCACAAGAAACTCATAACTCTCACTCCTATTTGAGGTAAGGTCTTGCTTTTGAGATGTTAAAATTAAAGCCAGATATTTTGTATGTAACATGGTTTAGAATATACAAGAATTGTGAAGATGGATGTAACCTAGAAGTCGCACTCCCCCCAATATTCATGACTACCATAGTATAAGTTGCCACCAAATGTAGTTTGGCTTATGAATTGCATAATGAATGAGATATCTAGCTTTCTCAGGATACTCGTTTATGATTCAGATAAATCTCTTGCATGGAGTTGTAGCTGCAAAAAAGACAAAGATTAAGAATAGAAAGCTCCACATCGATTTTCACCTACTCGGGGGTGCAGACACTTTATTTGCCAACATATGTACCAGTCATTAAGTAGTTGAAGCACATAAATGAGCGCCTACTAATTCACAAGTCTGATTTGGTAGTAGTTTAAAACATGCTATGTCTTCTTTCACTGAAAGCAACCGATTTGGCGTTTTTATCAATGATTAGTAGTTTAACTTCTACATTCTACATTCATTTTTGTGTGTCTAATGGCCATTTCATGTGACTAATGATTGAATGATTGTTCATGAATCATTTCCCGATTCATATATGAAGAATATGTCGGCAAACTTACGATATATTTAATTAGTTTGTTATCTCGCCATTGCATGAGGATATTAGTGAAGACATAAAGCTAGACCATCATGTTGGTTGTATTCAATCATTTGTGCTAACGCACTATTCATGTTTGTTTCAAGGGTGTCATGAAGGAGATAAGGAAGAATCGAACCAACATTTTGTAAGCTACTCTTGCCCTCTATACTCTGAGATCAGTCTTTGCGATAAGATCTGGATTTCCACCTTTGATGTTATGAAGTATATGATATGGAATTCCACAGGGTATATATGATATAAAACATCTTGTTGGGTTCTTGTGATATGTCATATTTTTTTTGTCACAATTGGTTTTCTTCCTTGGTCAAGATGTAGTGAACTTAAAGAATATGATCACCATGTCATATATATATATATATATATATATATATATATATATATATATATATATATATATATATAATCCATCGCCAGGACAAAGAAGCGTTATTTTCTTATGGGTTCGAGAGAAAGGGGACAAGTACAAAGGGCCAAAAGACCACATCGGAACATTAAAAACCTATTCATAGCAGGTAACATAGGTAAACTCTTGTTGTTTCTCATGCATAACTCCTCATTGCCTATTATTATTTATTAATTCAACTCAGACTTGACAATTGCCAATTTTGAGGACTGTATTCTTTAAAAAACTCATCCAAGTAGTCCATTATAGTCAAGGTTGTAGCAGGGAGGATCTTGTCGTCTATGGTATGCCATATTTGGTTTGTAGCTTACGAGAAAATTCATATGCAAGATGTAAGAAACAGCGCATTATGATATGTGAATTGCATATGACATGGTATGTACTGGTTGGTAGTTGCTTGGGAAGTTGGGAGGTACTACTATTGATAATTTTGGGGGTATGCACTGTGCTTTGTAAGTGGATAAAATTCTATCATGTTGGTTTTCCTGAAGTTGTCCAGGTTCTGTTCTATGTTGATAGAATTGCAACTCTACAGATGTATCATGATAATTTGGCATTTTTCTTGTGCTTCATATTTGATCTTGGTTATAAGCTGGACTCCCTCTCTCTTAATTTTCTAAGTTTTTTTAACAAGGAGGTCCCCGAAGGGACAGGAAGCATCTCATTAATTCCAGACGGTGGATGTACAATGTTTTACAAAGGACCCCATAAAGTAAGAAAGAAAATGTAGGTCCCTAATAAATGTAGAAAAGACCTCACTGAAAGATGGAAGACAACAATCCGATCCTTCTCTTTCTCCACCACCGAGTCGGAAGGCAGACGCGCGTGTGGCATCCCGCAAAACCACTACTAGAAAATCGCGTTGTTTTTGTGCATTGCATCATCATGACCACATGCTCATGTCGTCATGCCACATTGCATTTGAGCATCGTCATCATCTTGCATTTGCTTGCATAAAACTATTTTCGGGAAAACCTAATTTGTTTTCTAAACGCCCCGTCTTTATTCAAACGCAAAACCCGGGTCTCCGGATTATTTTATTTTGTCTGCTATCGGTTTGCAAAAGCCCTGTTTGAAATAAATAAAATATTTAATTATTTTTAGTGGGGCAGTCGAACGGGCCGATTCGACCCAGTCGACCACCCCCGGAATAAAATCGGTCCACCTAAACTAAACCTAAATCCTAAAACTACCTAGTCCTATCCTACCCACCTATCCCAGCTTGCCACCTCACCCCTCCCCCAATTCCCTACCCACCCCTCCACCTCATCAATCCACCCTGCAAATCCCACTCTCTCTCTCACACAGCCCTTTCTTACCCCTCTCTCTCCTCTCTCTCTGCAGTCCGGCCCCACCTCCTGCGCCTGCCCCACTCCCTGGCCAACCCCCCCTCTCCCCCACAGCCCCACTCCCATCCCCACCTACCACCCTGGCCCCACCGCTCCTCTCCCTGGCCCACTCCCCGACCCCACCTCGGCCACCTCCCTCCCCACGCGGCCCGCCCGCGTCCCCCTCCTTCCCCTTCCTCCCGCTCGGTCTCCCCTCCTCTCTCTGCTCCGGCGTGTCCGCCGTCTCACCTCCCCCTCTGGCCACCTCCCGCCGCCGGCCAACGCCCGAGCTCGCCTCCGCCCGAGCCCAGCGCGTCGCCCTTCCCCTCCTCCCCCGCCGCCGGCGAGCCGCCTCCGGCCCGTCCTCGCCTCGCCTCCTCGCCGCTCACCCATCCTCGTCGCCGGCCGCCTCCTCCACCGACGCCGCCGGCGCGCGGTACCGCGGCGACCGCCACGCCCCATCCTCCCCGCACGCTCCCTCTCCCTCCCCTGCAGTACCCCCGTCGCCGCGGCCGCCGGAGCCCGAGCCGGCCCCGCGCCTCCACCCTTCCTCGCCTCCGGCCGGCCCGCGAGCCACCGCCGTCGTGCCTTGGCCTCCCTCCTCGCCCCGCTCCGACCCCCGCGTGACCCCGCCGCCCCTGCCGCCGTCCTCAACCGCCTCCCCGAGCTCTGTCCTCGCCGGCCCCGGCCCCGCCTCCCTCTGTCGACCCGAGCACCGCGCCGCCAAGCTCGCGCCGGTCGCCGTCCGTCGCGGGCCACCGCCTCTGCCTGCGTGGGAGCGCCGCCCCAGCGCCATGGCCCGTCCACCCGCCGACCCTCCTCCGCTGCCGCGCCAAGTCCGGCCGCCGCCCGGTTCCGGCCGCAGCCCAGGGACCCTCCCTCCGCGAGCTGCTGCCGCTCGTGCCCGCCGCCGTCCGCTCGGCCTCGTCCCTATGCAGCAGCATGCCCCGCGTGCCCCTGTCTCCTCGGCCGGCCTCGTGCCCTCGAGCGCCTCCCCGTCGCCTGGACCCGTTCCCGTCCCGTCCCGTGTATGTCCGCCTTGGTGCGTTGTGTTGTGTCCCGGGCAGAAGGTTATTGCAAGCTTCTGGGAGTCGACAAGCACGTCACCGACCACCGGAAGCCGGATTCCAAGGCCTTCAACACGGAGCATTCGTTCGAAGCCGCGAACCCGCAGGAACTTCATCATAGAAGGCGAAGACCGTACCGAACCGGTGACACTCGACGAACCCCCGGCAAGATCTTCGACATGGCCAAGATCTACCACAACCGAGTCCGGCACCGACAAGTGAAGTCAAAGCCACCAAGACCTTCACCGTAGGACGCCAAGAACTTCACCCCGAATGCCAGAACCGACCCGACACGAGGACCCGACAAGATCGACACCAACTAGGGGAAAGTCCGATGCGCCCCCGGACACCGAGACCCTGGACGACAAGTTCTCCTTCCCGGACGCCGAGCTCGCCGAGAACCCGGATGCGACAAGATCTACCCATTGATCGAGAATGTTTCTGCCGAGACCGATCCCGTCGAACCCTGAACCCTGTCGGACCCCGAACCCGCGGAACCCCAAGTTCTTCGAGACCCCCTAATGTGTGAACCTTTTTCCGAGCCCCTATTTTATAAATGCTAAATATAAAACCTGTTGCATATTAATCATTCATCCCGCATGCATATTTGTGTGGTTGGGGGGCCTTATGCCGATTCACTGCATAATTAAATATGGGGCCCATATGCGGACAAATCTAGTCTTATATTGGCCTCATTTAAATTTGTGTAGCGAACCGGTAACTTATCTTGCCCTGTTATTACAACATTTAATTTGCGGGGTAAATAAATAACTTGAACTGTTTAACTAAATGTCGGGACCCCGGTTCCACTTAATATGACCTGATCGCATCGCACCTTTGCCATGTCATACATCATACATGCATCATGTCCGATCTTTTGCCGTAGTATTAAACAGTGCATCCGCTGTTTCTTCTAGTGTTTTGCTTCTTCGCGGATTGGGCCGTTGAGTTGATGTGAGTTTCGCCCCGATCTTCGGTTGAACCTTCGACAATGTTTTCAGGCGAGCATCTCCCCCTTTCTACCTATCTTACTTTTATAGTATTTATTCCCTCCTGTTGATCTATTGCTATCTGTGTTGCTATGCTCTAGCTTTCGTACCGTGATATCCCTTGCAGCCATATATTGCCTTGGACACCTCCTATTACCTGTTGTTTGGTAGATAGTTGGACCTGCGCGTCGTAGTCGCTTGCTCAAGTGCTGTTGCGTGTCGTCAAGTACCACAGTTGTTGGAGCCTTGCCGTATGTTAAGGTTAGAGAAGATCAGGGCTTTAATTATCGTTCACTTTAATTACTGTTTAACAACTAAAATTGAAGTAAGTAAGCAGAGGCACAGGTGGGCAATAGATGTTATTTGGTTGTTAACCGTCCACTTGTGTCCCGTAGGACCCCGAGTGCTTGATACCTGTTCCTTGAATATTCGCGCTATCCACATCCGGGAGGCTTATGGGACCCCCGTGAGCCAGAGCTTGATTCATTCTTATTTCTTGGGGCCACAAACTAGTTTGAGGTTTTATTTACTATCCTGTACTTATGCCATGCCTTACTGCTTTATTACGATTGTGCGATGGATAGCACCTGTACTGTTTAGGATCGGGACACGTTTTCGCGGTGTCGACAAGCCCAGTTTTGGGTTCCCAGTCATTCACAGCCGTCCACCCAAACCTCGGGTCCGTCTCGGAGTCAGCTAACTTCGTTGCGGGTGTACTCCAAGGGGTTGCCCCCTGAAATATTTCTGAATCCTGTGATTGCTTTGTCGTGAAGGCCTCGTTGGGTTTTGATTTGGTTTTTCCGAGGTTGATCGAGTGTGTGTTGCTATTTGTGCACCCCGGTCGGGTAAAACTTTCTGAAAGCCATGTCCGCGGTTATGGACGACTTGGAGCACAGTATCTCGATCATAGACAACTATAACTAAAGTAGTGCTATAAATTTGACTTTATAATGACTAGTAATCAGCTTCACTATAATGGAATGGCTACATAAAACTGCCCACAATTGCTTGTTTGGGTTGTCGCTTGCGACCATTGTATCTGACTAGTAAGTATTACCACTACAACAGAATGGCTAAATAAAAGTACCAACAACTGCTGGGTTTTTGGGGTTATCTCATGCTATTTGTATCTGATTAGTAAGTGTTGCAACTATAACGGAATGGTTAACTAAAATTGCCCACTGCTTATTTTATCAGGATGACTATCTATATTTGACTAGTAATTGCTGCAACGATAACTGAATAAATAAAACTGCCAACTGTGTGCGTTCCTCGGTTGACTTCCTCGTTTGGTCTCGAGGGGGAAACATCAGGACGGGTTTGTTTGATGGTGGTACCAGGATGGGTCCGAATAGGTCTTTCTTACCCCTCTCTGATAGCCGCCAGTGTATCGAGTCTCTATAGGTTGTTTAGCGCAAGCTGCCGCTGCCGCTTCAGTCCACTCTACCTATGTAGGCGAGGACCGCCGAATTCTAGTCTCGCCGTGTACTGGCCTCAGTACTGACGCTCCTCTTTTTCCTTTGCCCTTTGTCAGCACCCCTTTTGTTAAAGCAGGTTTTGAGATCGACGTCGTTAGCAGGGTTACCCTTCCGGCTTGGCCTGGGCAGGGTTATGGACGCCATTGGTTATTCTTCAGGGCTCTTAGCTCCATTTGCATCTTGTCCGTACTCGGACGCTATATCGTTTTAAAGGTGATTTGGATCTTTGTACTGTAAATCTGTATTCTTGACTCCCTGAGTCGTTGTTGTATATATCTGTTCTGTGGGTCCCATCGAGGACTGTTGTGTAATGTTATTACTTCGTTTTCCACCCGCACGAAAGTGCCTGGTGGGCACCTTTGAATCGTTTCTATGCGGGTTTGGCGGGAATCGCTGAAACTTGCATAGGGTCGATTCTGAGGGTGTTGCAGAGTGGTATCAGAGCTCAACAGTTGCGATACCCCACAAGTCCAGCCTGTAGGATAACCTAGCTAACGGCCGAAGTAGAGTGTCAAAACTATTTTTGCAAAATCGGTTGGATAGTTCTGATTAGGTCTGATTTTACTCCTTACCCCTTTGCTATTGTCCTCTTACCTCTACGCGTTTTGAATCCGCCCTCTTCTTTTTCTTCGAGTCCAGGAATTCTCGTGGTTGGGTTTCCGTCGTGCCTTCAGGGTTTCGCTTCCTCCTTTGATAACGGTGTTCTACCATCCGGTGTTCAAGCTGCCTGAGGAATCCGTCTACTGTGGTACCATTCCTTTTTCCTTGTTGTGCCTTCCGGTGTTTTCCGACGCGACGACATCATCTACGCCAGATCCGATGCAGAGTCTGCATCACTCCTTTGTTTCTGAACATCGAGTGTCGAGATCTTCAGTCTAATTCCGAGAGTTGGTTGCATAATTCGCTATTCGTGTGCAGAGTAATGGTTTGGGTGCGCGATGGACTGATCACCATCCGACTACTCTTATCATTCGCTCTTATACACCGAATCAGTGGGTCCAGCAATTTTACTCCGTCCACGGAAGCTAGAGGTGGCTTTATTTGTTGATACCTCTACCTTCGACCTTTTGTTCCGGAGTGTTCTCTCGACGATCACGGACAACGACCTCTTGTTAGTGGTGTCGCGAGGACCTACACGAAGCGAGAAGATGCAGATCGCCGACCTTCTTTCCGGTACCATGAGGCGGATCTCGAGGGCGAGATCCATTGTTAGTGGTGTCGAATTGTGGCATCCCGCAAAACCACTACTAGAAAATCGCGTTGTTTTTGTGCATTGCATCATCATGACCGCATGCTCATGTCATCATGCCACATTGCATTTGAGCATCGTCATCATCTTGCATTTGCTTGCATAAAACTATTTTCGGGAAAACCTAATTTGTTTTCTAAACGCCCCATCTTTATTCAAACGCAAAACCCGGGTCTCCGGATTATTTTATTTTGTCTGCTATCGGTTTGCAAAAGCCCTGTTTGAAATAAATAAAATATTTAATTATTTTTAGTGGGGCAGTCGAACGGGCCGATTCGACCCAGTCGACCACCCCCGGAATAAAATCGGTCCACCTAAACTAAACCTAAATCCTAAAACTACCTAGTCCTATCCTACCCACCTATCCCAGCTTGCCACCTCACCCCTCCCCCAATTCCCTACCCACCCCGCCACCTCATCAATCCACCCTGCAAATCCCACTCTCTCTCTCACACAGCCCTTTCTTACCCCTCTCTCTCCTCTCTCTCTGCAGTCCGGCCCCACCTCCTGCGCCTGCCCCACTCCCTGGCCAACCCCCCCTCTCCCCCACAGCCCCACTCCCATCCCCACCTACCGCCCTGGCCCCACCGCTCCTCTCCCTGGCCCACTCCCCGACCCCACCTCGGCCACCTCCCTCCCCACGCGGCCCGCCCGCGTCCCCCTCCTTCCCCTTCCTCCCGCTCGGTCTCCCCTCCTCTCTCTGCTCCGGCGTGTCCCCCATCTCACCTCCCCCTCTGGCCACCTCCCGCTGCCGGCCAATGCCCGAGCTCGCCTCTCCCCGAGCCCAGCGCGTCGCCCTTCCCCTCCTCCCCCGCCGCCGGCGAGCCGCCTCCGGCCCGTCCTCGCCTCGCCTCCTCGCCGCTCACCCATCCTCGTCGCCGGCCACCTCCTCCACCGACGCCGCCGGCGCACGGTACCGCGGCGACCGCCACGCCCCAACCTCCCCGCACGCTCCCTCTCCCTCCCCTGCAGTACCCCCGTCGCCGCGGCCGCCGGAGCCCGAGCCGGCCCCGCGCCTCCACCCTGCCTCGCCTCCGGCCGGCCCGCGAGCCACCGCCGTCGTGCCTTGGCCTCCCTCCTCGCCCCGCTCCGACCCCCGCGTGACCCCGCCGCCCCTGCCGCCGTCCTCAACCGCCTCCCCGAGCTCCGTCCTCGCCGGCCCCGGCCCCGCCTCCCTCCATCGACCCGAGCACCGGGCCGCCAAGCTCGCGCCGGTCGCCGTCCGTCGTGGGCCACCGCCTCCGCCTGCGCGGGAGCGCCGCCCCGGCGCCATGGCCCGTCCACCCGCCGACCCTCCTCCGCTGCCGCGCCAAGTCCGGCCGCCGCCCGGTTCCGGCCGCAGCCCAGGGACCCTCCCTCCGCGAGCTGCTGCCGCTCGTGCCCGCCGCCGTCCGCTCGGCCTCGTCCCTATGCAGCAGCATGCCCCGCGTGCCCCTGTCTCCTCGGCCGGCCTCGTGCCCTCGAGCGCCTCCCCGTCGCCTGGACCCGTGCCCGTCCCGTCCCGTGTATGTCCGCCTTGGTGCGTTGTGTTGTGTCCCGGGCAGAAGGTTATTGCAAGCTTCTAGGAGTTGACAAGCACGTCACCGACCACCGGAAGCCGGATTCCAAGGCCTTCAACACGGAGCATTTGTTCGAAGCCGCGAACCCGCAGGGACTTCATCATAGAAGGCGAAGACCGTACCGAACCGGTGACACTCGACGAACCCCCGGCAAGATCTTCGACATGGCCAAGATCTACCACAACCGAGTCCGGCACCGACAAGTGAAGTCAGAGCCACCAAGACCTTCACCGTAGGATGCCAAGAACTTCACCCCAAATGCCAGAACCGACCCGACACGAGGACCCGACAAGATCGACACCAACCAGGGGAAAGTCCGATGCGCCCCCGGACACCGAGACCCTGGACGACAAGTTCTCCTTCCCGGACGCCGAGCTCGCCGAGAACCCGGATGTGACAAGATCTACCCATTGATCGAGAATGTTTCTGCCGAGACCGATCCCGTCGAACCCTGAACCCTGTCGGACCCCGAACCCCCGGAACCCCAAGTTCGTCGAGACCCCCTAATGTGTGAACCTTTTTCCGAGCCCCTATTTTATAAATGCTAAATATAAAACCTGTTGCATATTAATCATTCATCCCACATGCATATTTGTGTGGTTTGGGGGCCTTATGCCGATTCACTGCATAATTAAATATGGGGCCCATATGCGGACAAATCTAGTCTTATATTGGCCTCATTTAAATTTGTGTAGCGAACCGGTAACTTATCTTGCCCTGTTATTACAACATTTAATTTGCGGGGTAAATAAATAACTTGAACCGTTTAACTAAATGTCGGGACCCCGGTTCCACTTAATATTACCTGATCGCATCGCACCTTTGCCATGTCATACATCATACATGCATCATGCCCGATCTTTTGCCGTAGTATTAAACAGTGCATCCGGTGTTTCTTCTAGTGTTTTGCTTCTTCGCGGATTGGGCCGTTGAGTTGATGTGAGTTTCGCCCCGATCTTCGGTTGAACCTTCGACAATGTTTTCAGGCGAGCATCTCCCCCTTTCTACCTATCTTACTTTTATAGTATTTATTCCCTCCTGTTGATCTATTGCTATCTGTGTTGCGATGCTCTAGCTTTCGTACCGTGATATCCCTTGCAGCCATATATTGCCTTGGACACCTCCTATTACCTGTTGTTTGGTAGATAGTTGGACCTGCGCGTCGTAGTCGCTTGCTCAAGTGCTGTTGCGTGTCGTCAAGTACCACAGTTGTTGGATCCTTGCCGTATGTTAAGGTTGGAGAAGATCAGGGCTTTAATTATCGTTCACTTTAATTACTGTTTAACAACTAAAATTGAAGTAAGTAAGCAGAGGCACAGGTGGGCAATAGATGTTATTTGGTTGTTAACCGTCCACTTGTGTCCCGTAGGACCCCGAGTGCTTGATACCTGTTCCTTGAATATTCGCGCTATCCACATCCGGGAGGCTTATGGGACCCCCCTGAGCCAGAGCTTGATTCATTCTTATTTATTGGGGCCATAAACTAGTTTGAGGTTTATTTACTATCCTGTACTTATGCCATGCCTTACTGCTTTATTACGATTGTGCGATGGATAGCACCTGTACTATTTAGGATCGGGACACGTTTTCGCGGTGTCGACAAGCCCAGTTTTGGGTTCCCAGTCGTTCACAGCCGTCCACCCAAACCTCGGGTCCGTCTTGGAGTCATCTAACTTCGTTGCGGGTGTACTCCAAGGGGTGGCCCCCTGAAATATTTCTGAATCCTGTGATTGCTTTGTCGTGAAGGCCTCGTTGGGTTTTGATTTGGTTTTTCCGAGGTTGATCGAGTGTGTGTTGCTATTTGTGCACCCCGGCCGGGTAAAACTTTCTGAAAGCCATGTCCGCGGTTATGGACGACTTGGAGCACAGTATCTCGATCATAGACAACTATAACTAAAGTAGTGCTATAAATTTGACTTTATAATGACTAGTAATCAGCTTCACTATAATGGAATGGCTACATAAAACTGCCCACAATTGCTTGTTTGGGTTGTCGGTTGCGACCATTGTATCTGACTAGTAAGTATTACCACTACAACGGAATGGCTAAATAAAAGTACCAACAACTGCTGGGTTTTTGGGGTTATCTCATGCTATTTGTATCTGATTAGTAAGTGTTGCAACTATAACGGAATGGTTAACTAAAATTGCCCACTGCTTATTTTATCAGGATGACTATCTATATTTGACTAGTAATTGCTGCAACGATAACTGAATAAATAAAACTGCCAACTGTGTGCGTTCCTCGGTTGACTTCCTCGTTTGGTATCGAGGGGGAAACATCAGGACGGGTTTGTTTGATGGTGGTATCAGGATGGGTCCGAATGGGTCTTTCTTACCCCTCTCTGATAGCCGCCAGTGTATCGAGTCTCTATAGGTTGTTTAGCGCAAGTTGCCGCTGCCGCTTCAGTCCACTCGACCTATGTAGGCGAGGACCGCCGAATTCTAGTCTCGCCGTGTACTGGCCTCAGTACTGACGCTCCTCTTTTTCCTTTGCCCTTTGTCGGCACCCCTTTTGTTAAAGCAGGTTTTGAGATCGACGTCGTTAGCAGGGTTACCCTTCCGGCTTGGCCTGGGCAGGGTTATGGACACCATTGGTTATTCTTCAGGGCTCTTAGCTCCATTTGCATCTTGTCCGTACTCGGACGCTATATCGTTTTAAAGGTGATTTGGATCTTTGTATTGTAAATCTGTATTCTTGACTCCCTGAGTCGTTGTTGTATATATCTGTTCTGTGGGTCCCATCGAGGACTGTTGTGTAATGTTATTACTTCGTTTTCCACCCGCACGAAAGTGCCTGGTGGGCACCTTTGAATCGTTTCTATGCGGGTTTGGCGGGAATCGCTGAAACTTGCATAGGGTCGATTCTGACAATGGTTTATGAGAAAAGTGGTTGTAAGAAAAGCTTCATCCCAAAATTTAAGAGGCATGGAGACAGTAATAATTAAAGTAAGTCCAACCTCAACTCTATGACAATGTTTGCGCCCAGCTGAGCCATTTTGTTGATAGGCTCCTTACATTTTGGGACAGAGGAAGTAAAATTTTGTAATTGATTTTTTTCTGTTAACAAGATCTTTGAAATTGAGGAAAATTTGATAAACATTAGATCTCTTTTTGAGCAAATAAATCCATGTAAATTTACTGAAATCATCTATGAAGCTTACATAATATGAGTGCTTGCCAACAGACATAGGTGTTAGACCCCATACATCAGAAAACACTTGTTCCCATGGAACAGTGGAAATATTAGTAGAGCCAGGATGTGGCAATTGATGATTCTTAGCTAGTTGACAAGGATCACATATGTAAGGGGTTATTTTAGGAGCATAAGAAATATGTGTTTCCTTAGAATTTTATTGACCAAAAGCAAGGAGGGATGGCCTAAAATGCGATGCCATGTGGAAGATGAAGGCGTTATCATGAAACAATCTTAGTTGGGTGACCCAGTGGAGATAGGAACTAGTGGATAGAGGCCACTGTGGCATGGACCTTTAAAGAAGAAAGGTGAAATTCTAGAAACACATCATTGTCACGTGTGAGTTTATGAATGGATAAATGATTTAAGGACACATCAGGAACATGCAAGACATTTTTTAGTTATAGGAAATCATGGGGAGTACGCAAAATTGAATGACCAATATGGATTATTTTCATACCATTACCATTGGTCGTGTGGATGCAGTCACGCCCCTTGTACTTGTCACAGGTGGTGAGCTTGTTCTATTCGTTGGTGACATGATGTGTAGCCCCTGAGTCAGGGTACCAATATGTGTCAACCACATAGGAGATGACATGAGCATCCTTGAGGTCTCGATCACCACCATCATCATCATATTCGTTCTAGTTCTGCAACTAGCAATCACTTGCAGGGTGGCCATGTATTTTTTAGATTTTGCATGTGACATCCACAAAGGATATCGGGCACGGCCACGACGACGACGCCCCTGACCACCACCATCATGATGGCCACGGTGGTCACCACCACCATCTTGGCGCTGATCATCACAGTGATCATGTCGGTCACTGATGCTCTCTAATCACTGTAGAGCTTCTTTGGGAGACACCAATAGGAAGGTATGATGAGCACAGCAGAAAGTCTTACCTCAGAAAGAAACCAAGGTTATCGAACTAGTAGGAGGAAGGAAACGACCAAAAGGTGTTGCTACCAACTTGGAAACCTGCACAACACAAACTCAAGACTTTGCACCAATAAACAGTGAGGTTGTTAATCTCACCAGTTTGCTGAAAAAAGGATTAACTATATGGTGTGGAAGGTAATGGTGGTTTGTAGAAAGTAAACGGTAACAATGGAAGATGTATCAATGGAAAAGATTGGACCGGGGTCCATAGTTCACTAGAGGTGTTCTCCTTAAGATAAACAAACATGGCATGCTGGGTAAACAAATTACAACAGGGCAATTGACAGGACAGAGCAAGGCATAACAATGCAATACTAGATATTCATGATCCTATGAGATTTGATTGGGCAATACAACAAGATACATAGACCGCCATCCAAGTACATCTATGACTAGTAATCCACCTTCAGGTTATCATCTGAACCCCCTCCAGTATTAAGTTGCAAGCAACGGATAACTGCTTTAAGCAAAGTGTGTATGGTAAACAATCCACTTGTTCCATGAACAAGAGACCATTGTTTTCCCCCTAGTAGCAACAATACATCTAAAACCTTAGATATTTCTATCACTTCCCCAGATTAAATAGAGGCATGAACCCACTATCGAGCATAAATACTCGCTCTTGGAGTCACTAGTATCTACTTGGCCAAGATAGCTAATAGAAACGGAGAGCATGCAAGATCACAAACAACACAAACATGATAGAATCAATAAGATAGAACCATTAATCAATCTGACATAGTAATCTCAATATCCATCGGATCCTCACAAACACAACATGCATGATTACAAATAGATGATCTTGATCATGAACGGAGCTCACAAGATCTAAACATGGTAGCACAAAGGAGGAGAAACAACCATCTAGATACTACATGGACCCGTAGTCCAAGGTCGAACTACTCACGCATCATACTGGAGGCTAGAATGGTGATGAAGAAGGCCTCCGGGATGATCTCCCCTCCGGCAGGGTGCCGAGAAGATCTTCCGATCCCCGTGATCTAGGGACGATGGTGGTGGCGGCTACAGATTGTTTCGTGGAAGATTGATTGGGTACTTAGGGTTTTCGCATCGGGGGCTTCTTATAGGCAAAGAGGCGAGGCAGGGGGCACCCGGGGTGTCCGCACCCCCCAGGCGTGGGCCAATCCTGGCCGCGCGGTCAGCGTGTGTGGCCCCTGGTGGCTCTCCTCCGTCTCGTCTTCTGGCTGCGTGTTTCCCACGGTAAAATATTGACTTTGGCTTTTTCCCCGTCCAATTCCGAGAATATTGATTTTTTTCCTTTTCTGGAACCAAAAACAGAAGAAAACATGCAACTGGTACTGTGGCATCTTGTTAATAGGTTAGTCCCAGAAAACATATAAAAATACCTCAAAGTGTAGACAAAGCAAAACAAAGTAGATACTAAACAAGCATGGAACATAAAAAATTATAGATACACTGACGACGTATCAAGCATCCCCAAGCTTAACTCATGCGCGTCCTCGAGTAGGTAAGTGATAAAAAGAATAATTTTTTAGGTGACATGCACCATCAAAATCAGGATCAAACCATTTGCAAACATTGAAAGCTAGGATCAAAGAACTCCAAACATGAGCATGAAATAAGAAGTTCTAACAATAAGACAAAGTAACTATGCATGCAACATGAAAGGTTACAAACAAAGATCATTAATAACAATGCATTTAAAGACATTTGTTTGTTTCACATATAGAAAACATAGCATAGTGGCATTCATCTTGTCCCTCATGGAGTAGAAAATAAATGCATAGCACACCTTCGAAGTTAATAAGAGTGACTAGATACAAATAGTTCATGAGCAAGCAATATCAACAATATGAATCAGTCAATAAGTTTTGGGACAATGCAGATAGAACTAAGAATGACAACTATGCTCTCTTAATTAGTTCCTAAGGATAGAAAGTGAAGACTCAAAATAATGGTGGAAGAAAGGCCCTTCATAAAGGGAAGCAGGGATTTCAAGACTCATAAAGAGCTTCCAAAAATTATGGTACTTGTTAGCTTTTAGCTCTCATTGCCCCTATCATAAGCATCTTGAAGTGATTAAGGTTAAAGTGAACAAACTATGGAATATATGCTTGACAAATTATAAGTTGGCAATATCATGTCCCTTGAATACGAGGGCCGCTCCTCATGCTACTAATGTTTAGTTACCGGTAAGTTCTTGTCACAGTAAGTAAATGTGTATCATAGAGAACCGCCAACGGGGTACCCCTTGCACATGATACAAGACCTATGCCATAATCAAAATGACAAGGCAAGCAGACAATGAGCATCTCAGCAATCTTCTTATTTACCATGCGAAAATGGTGCTTTTTTTATCTCTTTCCTATTTTATCATCATTTTTTATTCTTTTCCTCAATCTCTTTTTCTATCTCTTTTTTTATAAGAAGAATGCTTCAGATATTGCTCACTATGGTGATGCTGCAAGTTTCCACAATGATTAGGCATGGCTTAGGATAGCAGCCTAGGCGTTTCTCTAACACGCATACATAACTCCATAAACTTACAAGATCCCATTTCATTTCACACCGACGACATCCATAAACAAAATAGCATGATATCAACTGGGTACTATGTACAAGTGTAATGTTGAAAGCGTTCCCCATGACAGCATGGTTCTGTAATTCCAACGTATAAGTACAAGCATATACAACATAGATGACACAATGGTTCAAGTTTATTAGGGGCAAGAAAAATAAAGTGTGCCATCAATTTTGTGAGAGCTTTAATCACTAAGTTTTCACATAACAAAGTGACTTTTTAATTGGAAGGTAGATGAAACAAGAAAATACTTGGAATGGTGTAACAAACCATTCATAGGAATTTATAGTGGACACTTTGGAATAACTTGGTTTCTTGGAAGTTGGATGCATGAGTAGAGCTTACTCATACAAGTGGAGGCTAGCAAAAGACTGGGAGCGACCAACTAAGAGAGCAATAATGGGAATAATCATGCAGAGCGACAAAACATTACTAATCAAAACATAAAGTGCTACCACAACTCAAAAAATAAATGATCATAGAGGCTAAGGTGACTTGTTCATAGTCATAACATGGTGTGAGCATGTGCCAAGTCAACCCAAACAAATCATGCTACAGCAATAATCACTAAGCATAAGGTCAAAACAACATCTAGCATGACATGATAAAGTCTAAGTCACAGTCCAAGCAAGCTCCTCTTGTACTACTAAGCAAGAACGTCCTACTCCTTTCCAACACCAATCAACTTATTTGAAACAACACAGCGAGAACGGGGGTCCAAACTACTTTATTCAAGCAAACTAAGCAAACAAAAACCAAAAACAAAAACTAAGACGCTCCAAGAACAACACAACTGTGCATGAAACAATAAAAATGAAGTGTCCAGAAAGACCTGAGATTTTTATTGATGAAGAAGGGGATGCCTTGGGCATCCCCAAGATTTGCCGCTTGTACCTCTTGAATATTCCTTGGGGTGACATGGGGTGGCATCCCCAAGCTTGACCTTTTGTCCATTCTTCATTTCATTACATCATTCTTTCCTTACATCTAAATTTTTTGCTTCAAACAAAACTTCACACAATCTTCATTAGCAACATTAGTGTATTAAAAAGATAATAGACCTTTGGGTTTTAGTTTTAAAACATCAAAACTTTCACTAAAGACACAAGCTACTGTAGAAATTCCCTCAAAAATCTCAATTTCCCAAAAAGAACCCAAGAAGGAATCAATAAGAAGCAAATGCAAATAATGGCAGAAATCTTTCAAAACAGACCAGCAGGTAGAAATCGACTTTTTCAAAGACCTTCTGTTGCTCAAATAAAAAAGTGTTGAACTAACAGAAGTTAGCAAACAACCTAGGGGAATTATTCAGAAAATTACAGCTCAATCCGACTTACAGAGATTTTACACGAATTTTACAGTGGAGCACATAAATCTGTTTCGGGACAGAAACTCCCCAAAGCTTACTTCCCTCTCATTAGAGGTTATTCTTGGCACAAAAAGCAAATAAAAAGAATAAGGAGAGGTCATTACAGAAGTAATAACTTCCAAGACTCAAGATAACAATTGGGTTATCTCCCAAGAAGTACTTTTCTTTAACGCCTTTAAGTTAGGCACAAGAAGCAAGAATCAAGTATTTTCAAATGAAGAAGCATTAACATCAAACCTTGCTTTCAAAGGAGGAGAAAAAAACAATTTCTATCTCCTCATAGATAAGTGTTCAATACCTTTCTTGAATGGAAATTGATATTTAATGGTGCCTTCTTTCATATCAATGATGACACCAACAGTTCTAAGAAAATGTCTTCGCAAAGTAATAGGAGAAGAAGCATTGTATTGAACATCCAAAACATAGAAATCAATAGGGACATAAGCATTGTTAACCATAATAACAACATCATTAACACTCCCCATGAGTTTCTTTTTAGCATTATCATCAAGTGGGACATCCAAATAGCAATCTTCCAAAGGTGGCAACTCAAGCATTTCATAAATCTTTCTAGGCATAATAGAGACACTAGAACCAAGGTCACATTTATTCACTTGCATATTAATGATGGGTTCCCAAATATCTTCTACTTTCCTAGGAATAGAGGATTTTTATTTCAACTTTTCTTCCTTAATTTTAATAAGAGCATCTGTAATGTGCTTGGTGAAAGCCACATTCATATCACTAGCATTAGGGCTTCTAGCAAGCTTTTGTAGGAACAAAATCACTTCAGAAATATTGCAACCATCAAGATCAAAATCAAACTTAGCATCACTGGTAGTATACTCATTGGGTTTAGGCATTGTGGTAGGAGGAACTGGGACTTCTTGTGGTTTGGTGGCATCCATATTGGTGGTGGTGATAGTGCACACACTATTGTTTCTAGCAATTTTAGCTTCTCTTTCCCACTTAGCAAGTAGTTGAGCTAAAAGTCTAACATTTTCATCAATAGTAACTTCTATGGCATGAGTGGAAGCAAAGGTGTTTTCCAAGGTTTCATGTTTAGCAGCCATTTTATTAATCAAAGAGGACTGTGCTTCAGACAAAGAGGAAATATTTTTCTCAACATTCAAAAGCTTTTCCTCCACAGTCTTGTTGAAAGTGGTTTGTTTACTAATAAAGTCCTTGAGCATGACTTCAAGTTCAGAGGGAGCACTTCTAGTATTTTTGTAGGACTTTCCATTGGTATTGCCATTATTAGGAGTATAAGGCCTATAGTTATTACCATAAGCATTGTTGCCAATATTATTATACCTAATGAAGTTCACATCAACTTGCTCTTGTTGAGCAACCAAAGAGCCTAAGGGATCATTATTTGGATCTATATGAGCTTTTCCATTAACAAGCATAGCCATGATAACATCAATATTATCACTCAAAGAGGAGGTTTCTTCAACATAATTTACCTTCTTACCATGTGGAGCTCTCTCAATGTGCCATTTAGAATAATTAACCATCATATTATCAAGGAGCTTTGTTGCAGCACCCAAATTAATGGTCATAAAGTTACCTCCAGCAGCTGAATCCAACAGGTTTCTTCAGGAGAAGTTTAAACTTGTATAAAAATTATGGATAATCATCCAAGCAGTCAGTCCATGAGTGGGACAATTCTTATCCAAAGATTTCATTCTTTCCCAAGATTGAGAAACATGTTCATTATCAAGTTGTTTAAATTTCATTATTTTACTTCTCATAGATATAATCTTAGCAGGGGGATATTATTTTCAAATAAAAGCATCTTTGCACTTAATCCAAGAATCAATACTATTTCTAGGCAAGCATAACAACCATTCTTTAGCTTTTCCTCTCAAGGATAAAGGAAACAACTTGAGCTTAATAATATCTCCATCTACATCCTTATATTTTTGCATCTCACAAAGTTCAACAAAGTTATTGAGGTGGGCAGTAGCATCATCAGAACTAGCACCAAAAAATTGCTCTCTTATCACAAGATTCAGTAAAGCAGGCTTAATTTCATAAAAGGTAGCATCAGGAGAAGGTGGAACAATAGGAGTACTTAGGAAACCATTGTTGTTTGTGCTAGTGAAGTCACACAATTTGGTGTTCTCAGCAGAGTTCATTTTGGCAAAAGTGGAGCAAGCCAACAACAAGAGCAGGAACTAATTTTTTTGTGTTTTTGATAGGAGAAAGCAAACCAAACTAAACTAATTTTTTGGATTTTTTGATAAAAAGAGGCAAACAAAACCAGGAAAAAGAAACTAAGCAAAACAAAAACAAAGTAAAGAGAAAGGTTGTGAAGGACTCCCCTTGCGAAGCTGTCCTTAGCCTCCCCGTCCACGGCGCCAGAAAACAGCTTGATGCGCCCAGATCAATGTACAGCTTCGTTTGGAGACCCCAAGAGGAAGGTATGATGAGCAGAGCAGCAAGTCTTCCCTCAGAAAGAAACCAAGGTTATCGAACTAGTAGGAGGAAGGAACCGACCCAAAGGTGTTTCTAGCAACTTGGAAACCTGCACAACACAAACTTAAGACTTTCCCCAACGAATAGTGAGGTTGTCAATCTCACTGGTTGCTGAAAACAAAGGATTAACTGTATGGTGTGGAAGGTAATGGTGGTTTGCAGAAAGTAAAAGCCAAAGTGCAAGATGTATCAATGGTAAAGATTGGATCGAGGTCCATAGTTCACTAGAGGTGTTCTCCTTAAGATAAACAAACATGGCATGCTGGGTAAACAAATTACAACATGGCAATTGACAGGACATAGCAAGGCATAATGCAATACTAGACATTCATAATCCTATGATATTTGATTGGGCAATACAACAAGATACATAGACCGCCATCCAACTGCATCTATGACTAGTAATCCACCTTTAGGTTATCATCCGAACCCCCTCCAGTATTAAGTTGCAAGCAACAGATAACTGCTTTAAGCAAAGTGTTTAAGGTAAAAAATTCACTTGTTCCATGAACAAGAGACTGTTGTTTTCCCCCTAGTAGCAACAACACATATACAACCTTAGAGATTTTTGTCATTCCCCAGATTAAATAGAGGCATGAACCCACTATCGAGCATAAATACTCCCTCTTGGAGTCACTAGCATCTACTTGGCCAAGATAGCTACTAGAAACGGAGAGCATGCAAGATCATAAATAACATAGACATGATAAAATCAATAAGATAGAACCATTAATCAATCTGACATAGTAATCTCAATATCCATCGGATCCCCGCAAACACAACATGCATGATTACAAATAGACGATATTAATCATGAACGGAGCTCACAAGATCTAAACATGGTAGCACAAAGGAGGAGAAACAAACATCTAGCTACTAAATGGACCCATAGTCCAAGGTGGAACTACTCACGCATCATACCGGAGGCTGGAATGGTTATGAAGAAGGCCTCCGAGATGATCTCCCCTCCGGCAGGGTGCCAGGAAGAGCTTCAAATCCCCCCTGATCTAGGGATGATGGTGGCGGTGGCTACAGACTGTTTCATGGAAGATTGATTGGGTAATTAGGGTTTTGGGATTGGGGGATTGTTATAGGCGAAGAGGCGAGGCAGGGGGTACCCAGGGTGGCCACACCCCCCTAGGCGCGACGGCTACAGACTGTTTCGTGGAAGATTGATCGGGTACATAGGGTTTTGGCATCGGGGGCTTCTTATAGGCAAAGAGGCGATGCAGGGGGCACCCGGGGTGGCCACACCCCCCAGGCGCGTGCTAGGACGGGCCACGCGGCCAGGGGGTGTGCCCCCTGGTGGATCTCCTCCATCTCGTCTTCTGGATACGTGTTCCCCACGGTAAATATTTACTTTGGCTTTTGTCCTGTCCAATTCCGAGAATATTGATTTTCTACCCTTTCTGGAACCAAAAATAGAAGAATACAGGCAATTGTTACTATGGCATCTTGCTAATAGGTTAGTCCCAGAAAACATATAAAAATACCTCAAAGTGTAGACAAAGCAAAGCAAAGTAGATACCAAACAAGCATGAAACATCAAAAATTATAGATACGTTTATGACGTATCATTCACCACCACCATCATGGTGCAGAGCATCACATTGATCATGGTGGTCACCATCGCCTCAGTTTTCATAGAGGTTGTTGTAGAGACCACCATGTTTGGGAGAGCGTCCATGACCATGGTATGGAGATCGGCCACGGCCTCCTCCATGACCACCATGGCGTGCCACGTTGGTAGAGTAGGTGAAATCCTCACCATCCTAGCCTATCTCTGCCAGCATTTTCTGACACATATCATGAGAATTTATCTGAATAAAAAGATCAGAAAGAGTTGTACCCGAATTAGCATTCACTGAGTCCACTAGGAAGTTGTAGGATTCGTCCAGGCCATTCATAATGTATACGATGAGCTCATCATCATCAATGGTTTTTCCGACGGCAACAAGATCCAAAAGTAACCACTTCATCTTGGTGAAGAATTATGCCATGGTCATGTTTAGTTTCTTGGTTGTGTTGAAGAAGGTCCGGAGATGTTGCACCTGAGAGTGAGATTGGGATGCAAACATGTCGGTGATGGCTCCCCAGATTTCAGCAGAGGTGGTCAACCCGAGGACGTGGGCGACCATATCTAGGGAGAGGGAGTTGACGAGGTAACTCACCACATTCTAGTCCCGTTTGGGCAAAGCGATGTAGGCCGGTCTCTCGACGATTATATTCTTATTTGGATCATCTGGATCATTTGGATCTTCAACCTCCATGTATGGATGACGCACATACATCACGAAATAGATGTAAAACAGAGACATATGAATAACACAAAATAAAGTAATTATAATGTGAAATGATATGGCTCTCCTTATGGCGATCTCCATCTCCACAAAGCCTGTAATCCGAATCGTGCCAAATCTTATCACTTGCCATATTACTCCATGTCGCCGACATGTACATCGACTTGCATGCCATCCGGGTTCTCCAAACAGCTACACTAGCTTAGTAAAGTAAATTATATAGAGAATCCGACACGCAGGTCGTTATACAATAAAATGATAGCACCTAGGCTCCAGCCGTCTGACAAAACCGTGATTCGTAGATCACGTATGGATTACACACATACATCACATGCACATGAACCATACCATTCACAACTTCCCGCAAAAACAAGTTATGGATAGATACACTATCTACCAGCGTTGTGAAACTCGCAACGACATCTAAGGCACTACAACAGGGCGAAGCCGGCAGTCCCGAACATGGATTTCGATCATTGTTCGGACTCGATCAAACTCCTTTGATCTTCGATCACTGCATCTGGATTTATGTGTCACTGTCTACCCCGATGGCGGAAACCGACCGGTAGGGGTATGTCGTTCCACGAACTCAGTAGTATGATCACGGAAATCAGATCTACCATTCCCCTAGTATAGTTGATCCAATCAACCTCGTACAAAACCAATCTATCTCATAGATCGACCACCAAAATAGCACATAGATCCAATATACAGCCAATCGCATGTCACATATGCGAGAGCTCGAGGCTAAAACCAGAATCTATCGCTCTGATACCACAGTTGGGCCACGTTGAGATAAAACGAAACTTTTTCCTCTAACATGGTGATCCCAAGATCTAGATGAGGCAGAAGACCATGTGGATTACCACTAGACGCATGGTTGCAAATTACTAATGAAGTGCACCTGTTGATGCAGTGCAGTCCTTGCGATCTCGATCCAATCACACAATCCTCCAATCGCTAATGATACAACGCCGCTGTTGGTGTCCACACGTACGAGGAGGAGCACCGACGGTGAACTTCTAGGTTCAGTACGGCGGAAGGACTGCTGTGGAGAGCTAGGGTTTCCAATTCATGGAATAATCTAACCGTTTACCCTTCTAGGTTTCTGCGCCCCACAATATATAGGAAGTGAAAGTGGGCTTCACTCACTCGTGGCCCATTCACTAAATCCCACATTAGTCACTGTGAGTACGACTCACTGACTCAGTCCAAATCCGACTTCGGTCCAACCCAACCAGATTTTCGGTTTAGATCCAATCCGAACTTGTGCCCGCTCTTAAGTATGTGACACGATTGAGTCCGACTATCAATAGATCAGTCGGTAGCGGATCCTAGCGGAACATGCCGACTCCCAAGTAACAAAGAGTCGTCATGACTTGCCTTCCCAATGCGACTTACGTCCGAGTCCCTTTTGCCTCACGATATACCTTGTTATACTATAGGAAATTTTTTATCATCCCTTAAATAGTCTGACTCTCTTCTCGATCTGAGATAAGTGATTCATCCGACTAACTCTTAGTCGATTGCCTCGGTTAACACTTAACCGAGTCATGCATGGCCATGCTTTTCGAATCATATCATCCTAGAGGGCCCAGAGAATATCTCTCCAAATGGAGGGGTAAAACCCCATCTTGGTTATTCATATCATGATGCTTGATTCTCAGTCGACCCAAACTCTGCCTTTATAACTGCCTAGTTACGGATCATCGTTTTATAGAACCTAAGTTAGTGATCCTCAACTCGGACTGTATAACAACCTCAGGTCCAAGGATTACATTGATTGAGATATACAAATGATAACTTGTTCATTGTTCCTCTATATGGGTCAATCCGACTCGCTAAACTCTTTAGCCGAATCTGTGTAAGTTGGAATAGCATCTCCATGCCCATGACAAGTGGAAGGAAGCCACCTGCCGACTTTCACATTGGTCTAAGTTATGTATCCAACATAACCTCGATGACCAAGGATATTTAGAACAAACAATATGAATGTATAGTTCCACAATGGAATCACATATGCAATGATTCACATCATATGTTTATACAAGGAAAACTTAATATCTTTATGAATATAATGGGAAATATCATCATACAAGATTGTCTCTAGGGCATATTCTCAACAGTAGCTCTAAATGTAATTGGTTACGTGGATGCGAGCTAGAACACAGACTCTGATGAATCGAAGTATTAGACGAGATTTTTCTTTCTGGTGAATGGTGGCGCGGTAACCTGGAGAAGTGTGAAGCAACCAGTGGTGGCACAGTCTTCAATAGTGTCGCAATACATCGTAGTTAACTCTGCGGCGAATGAAGCTTTATGGCTACAGAATTTTGTCATCAAACTGGGAGTTGTTCCTAATGCGGATGACCCTATAACAATCTACTGCGACAACACAGGTTCCATAGAAAACGCATTGGAACCAAGAACTCATTACATAGCCAAGCACATCCAGCTTAGATTCCACACCATTAGACAAAATGTTGAGAATGGCAAAGTAAAGATTTACAAAGTGCATACAGATCTGAATGTCCTAGATCCGTTGACAAAAAGTATTCCACAAGCCAAGCATGAGCAACACCGGTATAGTATTGGTGTTAGGACATTGCCTATTGTAAAAATAGATTAATTTGTACTCTAGTGCAAGTGGGAGACTAAAGGAGATATGCCCTAGAGGAAAATAATAAAGAGTTTTTATCTGATGTATCTCTTGTTCATAATATGTTTCTTACCATGCTATAACTATATTAATACGAAACATTAATACACGTGTGGTATGCAAACAACCAGGTCTCTAGTTATCCCTAGTAAACTAGCTCATTGGGCAAGTGATGATCTCATGGTTTCGAGATCATGGTGATAGTGCCGATTGACAATGAGGTCACATAATTAGAGAATGATGTGATAGACATCCACCCAAAGTTAATCACAATGAGATCTAGTTACTTAACAGTTTATCATTGATCATAACATAGAAACACCGTGGCTTATATCCTTCGACTCTGAGATAATACATAATCACTATTTTGGAGGAAGACTTTGATTATATCAAGTATCAAGCCGTGAAAAGGTGATCATAAAGGTATCGTTGGGTTTTCTGAAGAAATGGGTAGAGGAGTTTTTATCAAGACCAGGATTTGTCAATCCAAGTAACGGATAGATACACATGGCCAACTCGGTGACGTTGAATTAACAAAGCTTGCAAGCGTATGATTGGATCATAGA
Source organism: Avena sativa (assembly GCA_916181665.1). NCBI lineage: Eukaryota > Viridiplantae > Streptophyta > Magnoliopsida > Poales > Poaceae > Avena > Avena sativa. The sequence goes on along the minus strand of OV702282.1, from coordinate 19,827,506 downwards.
ATGCAACAACACGGGAACGAGTAAAGGATTTCATCAGTAACGAGATCGAACACAAGTATGGAGATACTTGAGATCAAACCTCGGATGACCCTGGTATCGTATGACAAAGGGAATAGAACTACGCAGTTAAGGTTCAAGCAATGAGATTAATTGTGAGGGCATGGGTATCATTATGGACATCCAGGTACTGTAACACCCCAGTATTAGCTAATTACTATTTAGATTTTCTTGTGCACTCATGAGCATCATCCATTAATATGTGCATTGAAGAAACAAAGCAAAAACCCTAAACCCCATTTCCTTCCTCTATTTGAAAACAATTCAAATGGTTTCGAATTCGCACTCACAAAAATATGGAGCACAAATTGATTAAAAGGGCCCTGAGATATTTTATATATATCTACAAAGTTTCTGGTATTTTTGAAATGGAGTCAAAGAAGATTTGAAAATTCAAATTGCAAAGAGAGAATTCAAAATAGAAAAAGGAAAAAAAGTTTACAGGAAAAAATTTAGATCCAGAGCTCCCTGGGCCGAGCCCATCTTGCTCTCCTCTCTCTCTCTCCCGCTCAGTGCGCCTATAGTCAACCCACCTGGCCCGTCTGCAGCCCAGAGCCGGCCTGTACCCCTTCGACGCTCTGTCCGTCGTCGTCTTCGTTGACGACGGCGAGCAGCTCGCTGTCGGCGCTCCCGCCATCCGCGCGCGCAGTGATTCGCGCCGTCGCCGTTCTGCATACGCGAGAGGATAAGGAGGCCACCCCGCTACGTCTTCCTTCCCCTATCCACTTTCCCCTCCCTCCCTTGTTTCCGTTCGTCCTCTCCTGAGCGATCCCGAAACCCTAGCAGAGGTCGCCGCTCGTCGCCGTTGCTCCCGACCTCCCCTCGCCGTTCTGAGACCACCATCACGACCGCCATGCTCGACTTCGTCTTCCCCCTCCTAACGTGCTAGCCAGGGAGCCCCCTAATCGCGGGATTTGAGCCGTCTTCTCGAGCGCCGGCCACCGTCTCCGTCGATGATTCTGACGCCCTCTGACCTCGCCTGGCCTCCTCGAGCCTTCCTCTGCACTCTCGGTGAGCCCACGGTCCGGAAGGACCTCTCCTCTGCCTCCCTTTCTCTCTGAATCACCGCCCCACCGTGCACTTCCGCTTGCCGCTGTCAGCCGTCGTCATGGAAATCGCTCCGGCGACCATATCATGGCGGCGCTGCCCCAGTTAGGCTCACCGCAGAGTGCTGCGTCGAACCTGCCCCTCCGCGCTAGCCCGCTCGCCTCCTAGCTCCGCCAATCGCCGCCGTCTGCCATGCTCACCGGCGAGCCCGAGTGGCGCTTGCGTGGCATGTTGACCCGACCCAGGCCCCACCCGTCAGTGGAAGTGGCTAGCTACTGCCTCCATGAGAACAACAAACCACCCCCGCCCCCTGTCCCACTTTGCTTGCATGGCTGCTGAGGTGGCTCAGGGCCCATCAGTCAGTCACTATGGGTAGACTGTGTCTGGGTGTAAAAAGTTTGATAAGCTTTTAATAATTTATTTAATAATTTCAGAATTTGAATAAAACTTGTAAATTCAATATCTAATTATTTATAAATCAGAAAAAATGTGTATAATATACCAAAATATATTTAGAAAAATGAAACCTACCTCTTTAAGCTATCATACAGCATTGATCATTAAATCAAATGACAAGTTTAATTAGAGAACTAATCAACCCCTCTCATAAGTTCCGGAGTTTTCCCGAGTTATGGTTTTCACCCCTCGGAACCCTGATTAATTTGTCGAGCATGCTTTAGGGTTTCAATTCAATGCAAATTAACTTGTCATATCATCATTCTTGTTTGAGCATTGCATCGATGCCATAGTTGATTGCTTCGCCTCTCTTTCCGATGTTTGGTTCTTCTCGGTAGAATACGAGATCGAGATCGAGATTGAAGCCAGAGATCAACACCGTCGAAGATCGACGAACAATACTTGATCAGCTATGACCAAGTCAAGTACAAGGCTTCCGAAGATCTATTTATCTGCTATCAACAGGCAAAAGCAAGCATAGCCCCACCATGATATAATCCTATTATCTCGAAAGTATTTCAATTCCTGCCATGATGCATACGATTCTACTGTGGTCTTTTATCGATAGATAGAGTATCCTATCTATTGCACTACTCCCTTTGAGCTTATATTACCTGATCCACTGCTCCTAGCATAACTAGGTTTGGCATGTGTGCATTGCTAGAGCTTATATCTGTGTCCGCTTAGCCATGCATAGCTGTCAGTTCTGGTCCATCCAGATGATTTATCAGATGCAGATAATTTAGTATGACAGGAGAACGTGATGAGATGATATCAGAGGTGATATGAGTTAAACATGCTAAGGCTTGTATAGGAGGCCATGGTGGGATGTGGTTTTTCTAGTCCCATGCTCGCCACCACTAGGACATGAGTTCTTGCCTTTTGAACCAAGACGAGCGTGCAACCACACGGGGCCTGGACAACCTCATGACTAACTAACTTGCCTAGTAGATTCCATGAGTCACATAGTTCGGGCGTTCCATTTGACATATGCATAGAAAATCTTTTGAAAGATTTTCTGGGTGAAGTTGGTGCATTCATAACAGGTAGGTAAGCGTGGACCGGGTTGCTTGGGGTAGATAGCGCCCCTGTTAACCAACCTCGCCTCACATGTTTAAGTACCGGCTTCGGGATTTCACTCGTTACGGAAGAACCATACTTATTCCGTGACTCATTGTCTCGGCGAAAGCAAGGTAAAGGTCGTGTCTAACCACCCTCTGCCGGCCTTCCAAGGAAGAGGGCTATTACTAGTGGCATTAAGAGAAGGTTAGTATGTGTGGGTAAAGTTGTACACCCCTCCAGGGTATTAATATTTTCGAAAAGTCGTGTTCACGGTTATGAACGCTTGGCGACCAGATTCTAAGATCATAGAGAACATGAACCTAATCTTAAAACTTGGTAGATCAACGTGTGCTTAAGGATGCTTCCTCATGGGTACGAGGGGGTGATCCTAGTTCAGGAGATGATGATGATTTGGTGCATATCAAAAGATGATGATCAATACTTTGGAGATGTCGATCTCTTATCCCCTTTAAAAATACTCTGATTAGACAAGATTCTTCTCCCTCTCTTGTTTTATAAAGAAAGATGGCTTTTCGCAAAACAACTCCACTAGACAGAAGTCTTGCGGAGTAAACCCTGTACTCACCCTTGCTTTGTTGATACTTTTGGCAGAGTAAGTGTTCACCTGAAGACGAGCTATGTACTACATCGACATCGACGAGTAGCTTGGGGTTCCCGGCCGGCAGCCTGGAATCTGTGGGCTGGGACGTCATCGTTATGCTTCAGGCCTCTTAGACAATTTGTTAAGTTTGCTATACTTAATAGCATAATTTGCCTTCCGTTGTTTGATGTTTTGTGGTCAGTGACCTCTGCTTGTAATAATTTGGTTCTCTGCTCAGTTATGGGCTTGCTGTAGTAAATTTTGTGTCGTAGGGTCACTGTTGTGTTACCGATTCTTCACTGGATATTCTCGAGCTCAAGGTTAAGCCTATATCAGACGGAGGTCTAGGATTTGTTTAGCCCTGATCCCGGGGGTATCACAGTTGTTGGTATCAGAGCAGTACCGACCGTAGGAAAACCTTGCTATTGGTCGATGTTGAGTCTAGTGCTTCTGAAAACTATTTTAAAAGCTAAAAAGTATTTGCGAAAACTCTAGTATGCTTCTTTTCTCCTTATCCAGTTTCTCTCTAACTCTGGGTTATCTTATCTTGTGTTGACTTTGGGAAAGTTTTGATATCTCTTCTAATCTTTCAAAACTTAGGTGCCTTTGTGCATGTCGTTTCTCAACCAGTTGACCTAGTGTTGAGTTCTCTAGAGTTATGTGTGTTGTGAATTCCTTGTTCCCCTTTTGTCTTGTTCATCTGAGAGATTCTTTTCTATCATGATCTCTCTATCCTTTGGATCCACAATATTATATTGCTGGTTCCAAAATATTCTGTTCTAAGCTTCGAGGTTTCCTTTCGCCTCGTGTGCCTCCTTTTTGTTTGTTGGGTACTTCAGAAGTCGTTTCTTCTCTTAGAAGCTACCTCTTGGTTACTATCTTGCAGTGTACGCCATGTCACTCAAGTAGTAGTTACTCCTTTCTTTGGGTTTTAACCCTTGGACTTGAACTTAAGATCCCTGATTGTGCTGGATTCTGTTGTTCTGAATCTTGTACATGAAGCTGACCTTTAAACCAAGATACATTCATTTGACCCCTGTCGTTAATGTTCACACATTACTTCAGGATGGCTGATATTACAATTCTAGCCTTCAAGCTTGTGGTCTTTGTCGTGATTGAATTGTGACAATGAAGGACTTCCCCTACCACATGCTATGGCAGATGTTCTTTAATGGAACCAAATAGATCACGACAATAGTGCTCCTCGAGAGTCTCACATCTATACTCGTGACTCTGCCACACCTTACCCTTCTCTGCATTGGTTTTCGGAAGATTGTTAATCTATGCATCCACATCTCGGGATTCTATCCTGAGCATGTTCCTCCTCCCTTGTTGTTTTCCGACCTATGTCTACCAGTTGGTAGCCAAGTAGTACTGTGCATTGGTGTCTTCCGAAGTAAGATACTCTTGTGGTCCGTCATGACAAACCATTTTGGAATGTCTAGGAGAAACAAACTCCAGTACGTCGTCATATCCAATACCAGGTCAAAGTGTTGTAATCCGCAGATTAAGAATCATTGATTAGCTTTTATCTGTTCCACCTTAAAGTATCACAGTCTTTTATACTAAGAGGTCGTGCTGAGTTTCCTGACCACTTAATGAAGTGATGCTCTTACACATATTTACCCACCCTTCCTCGAGCTTTCGCGCTCGTGAGTGATGCGTGTGCGTAATAATGTGGCCATCTAAGATTCTTAACAATTTTTATTGTTTTGAAATCTAAAGACATTTGAGTCATTCTTAGCGTGATTGGTTAACCCTATCATTAAGCGAAGAATGATTATGCTACCAAGTCCATTATTCTGGTGCACTCTCTTTGGTCAAAGAGATAGGCTTGTGCCGAAGCTCCGAGACTATGTCTTCTTGCCTTACAAAGCAAGTCTCCTCCCGAACCAAGTGACATATCGGTGGTTCGTGATATTCTAGATGTCTTCCTAAAAGTATCGCCATGTTGCCACATGACCGCGTTGTCAGGTTCTTGAGCAAGCAAGGTCTTTGAACTGCTCTTTTCTCCAAGGATCTGTACTGGATACCCCTGAACTAGTTGGTCGAGCTTAAACAACAACTTGGAGAGTTGTAAGACAAAATTTCTATCCGACTTGTTCCTTCGTAAAGGGATGTCTAGTTTTGTTCGTGTTGAAGAAAGATAGTATCTCCTTCGTGGATATGTTATCGTTCCCCAATTTTGATTTGATTTGGGTTATCGTCAAATCAAACTCAGTTCCATGGACTATCTTGAGGGTATTTCTTCTTGTGATGTTTCACTTGAGTACATCTTCATGTCTTTTGGTCTGACCAATACTCTTGCCTTGTTCATACAACATATGAGTTCATCTTCTTGGAGTTTCTCGATAAGTTTGTTGTTGAGACCATCGATGACATCCTTAATGCTAGATTAGATTCATATGGAACATTTGGAATTAATGTTGGAAAATTTTGAGAACCATCTTCGTGTCATCTCGAAGTATGTGTTCTGGATGTTAGAAGTAATCTTATCCGGTTCACGCGCAAATGCTGAAAGATGCCGCCGTAGATTCGAGAAGAGTTATCTTTCTTTTCTTTAGGACCCATGTGTGTTTTATTGCTAGTACCTTATGTGTGTGCATTTGTCCCTCGACAAGTTGATAATACATGGGTATAGCAAGCTAGCTCAGTCTTTTGGAGCTTCACACTGTAGTCCATATCTTGAGAATCTAGTGACTTTACCTTTGTGGTAAATGTTGCAAACTTTCTATTCAGACATGCTGAGTCTGAAGTATCATACCACTTAACCAAATATGAATCTCAAGCAGATACGATGGTTGGTGTTCCTCAAGGTTTTGACATAGGTCTCTTTGTTAATCTGGCAAGATGGATGTAATGGTTGACACAAACTTAGCCGGAAGGACCTTTGTCATATCCTTTAGAATCAGCAGTAACAACCACTCCTCATGAGGCTTCTTCTATGATTTATCATATGAGTTATGATTATGGTTTCCTTTATCTCCGATGTCTGACCTTTACTTGATGTTTGATTTCCTAGACATCGAGGAGAACATTTAAAGTAGTTTTGCTAAATGTCTCTCAGTTGATCCTCCAGACCGTTTTATGATGGCAAGCATCTTGTTGTGCCAAGTAATTGAGGTCTGAGATCGAAGTTTCTTTCTTCTCGTGTCATTAGGAATCTTCTTAACTATTCATATCAGTGGGATAAAGTGATATCACGGTCTTTGGCAAAGATTTTGGTATGCCTGGTTGAATAAAGAGTTTCCTTCGTTTTCTTAGCCATATTTTAAGAGTGACTATGATTTTTGTAATCTGAAGCTTCTCTATGATACATGTTTCTTGTAGCTCTTATGAGTCCTCTCCACCAAGATACCTTTCCGTCTTGGCCTTCTGTTGAATGAAAAAGTGACCCTTATGTGTCAAAAGTAGTTCAACATCTTGGTTTTGTTGAACCATATCTCTGCAACCTGAAATCTCTGCTTAAGCTATTTAGTAGAGGTTCCCTATAGAAGTCTGTGGTCATGTTCCTTCTGCTGGAGGCTATTTTCTTCAGAAGCTTCAAACCTCCTGTAAGTTCCGTGGTCTCAATCCTTATGAATACCATCTCTCTAACAACTTGAAACCATCTCCTTATGCTTCCTCCTTTACCTTGATGTGTTTCATGTTGTCACCTCGGAGTTGTTTCTAAACACTCCATCCATGAGTTGACCATGAGATACTCTGTGTGTTGTCTAGTGTGTTTCCCTCTTATCTAGAGAGTGGACCTGTTTCTTTCTCTCTCTGTTTCTCTTCCTACCTTTGGAATCTCGGGTCGAGATTCTCGTAAGGGGGATAGAGCTGTAACACCCTAGTATTAGCTAATTACTATTTAGATTTTCATGTGCACTCATGAGCATCATCCATTAATATGTGCATTGAAGAAACAAACAAAAAACCCTAAACCCCATTTCCTTCCTCTATTTGAAAACAATTCAAATGGTTTTGAATTCGCACTCACAAAAATATGGAGCCCAAATAGATTAAAAGGGCCCTGAGATATTTTATATATATCTACAAAGTTTCTGGTATTGTTGAAATGGAGTCAAAGCAGATTTGAAAATTCAAATTGCAAAGAGATAATTCAAAATAGAAAAAGAAGAAAGAGTTTGGAGGAAATAAATTAGATCCAGAGCTCCCTAGGCTGAGCCCATCTTGCTCTCCTCTCTCTCTCCCGCTCAGTGCGCCTGCAGCCAGCCCACCTGGCCCGTCCACAGCCCACAGCCGGCCCGTACCCCTTCGATGTTCTGTCCTTCGTAGTCTTTGTTGACGACGGCGAGCAGCTCGCTGTCGGCGCTCCTGCCGTCCGCGCGCAGTGATTCGCGCCGCATCCGTTCTGCGTCCGCGAGAGGATAAGGAGGCCACCCCGCTATGTCTTCCTTCCCCTATCCACTTTCCCCTCCCTCCCTTGCTTCTGTTCGTCCTCTCTTGAGCGAGCCCGAAACCCTAGCAGAGGTCGCCGCTTGTCGCCGTTGCTCCCGACCTCCCCTCGCCGTTCTGAGACCACCATCACGACCGCAATGCTCGAATTCGTCTTCCCGCCCCCCCCCAAACATGCTAGACAGGGAGCCCCCTCATCGCCAGATTTGAGCCGTCTTCCCGAGCGCCGCCACCTTCTCCATCGACGATTCCGACGCCCTCCGACCTCGCCTGGCCTCCTCGAGCCTTCCTCTGCACTCTCGGTGAGCCCACGGTCCGGAAGGACCTCTCCTCTTCCTCCCTTTCTCTCTGAATCGCCACCCCACCGTGCACTGCCACTTGCCATCGTCGGCCGTCGTCATGGAAGTCGCTCCGGCGACCATATCATGGTGGTGCCGCCCTAGTTAGGCGCCCCGCAGAGTGCTGCGTCGAACCCGCCCCTCCGCGCTAGCCCGCTCGCCTCCTAGCTCTGCCAACCGCCATCGTCTGCCGTGCTCGCCGGCGAGCCCGTGTGGCGCTTGCTTGGCATGTTGACCCGACCCAGGCCCCACTCGTCAGTGGCAGTGGCTAGCTACTGCCTCGATGAGAACAGCAAACCCCCTCCCCCCACATGTCCCACTTTGCTTGCGTAGCTGCTGAGGTGGCTCAGGTTCCATCAGTCAGTCACTGTGGGTAGACTATGACTGGGTGTAAAAAGTTTGATAAGCTTTTAATAATTGATTTAATAATTTTAGAATTTGAATAAAACTTGTAAATTCAATATCTAATTATTTATAAATCAGAAAAATGTGTATAATATACCAAAATGTTCAGAAAAATGAAACCTACCTCTTTAATCTATCATCAAGAATTGATCAACAACTCAAATGACAAATTTAATTAGAGAACTAATCAACCCCTCTCATAAGTTCCGGAGTTTTCCCGAGTTAGGGTTTTCACCCCTCGGAACCCCGATTAATATGTCGAGCATGCTTTAGGGTTTCAATTCAATGGAAATTAACTTGTCATATCATCATTATTGTTTGAGCATTGCATCGATGCCATTGTTGATTGTTCCCCCTCTCTTTCCTGTGTTTGGTTCTTCTCGGTAGAATACGAGATCGAGATCGAGATTGAAGCCAGAGATCTACACCGTTGAAGATGAAGATCGATGAACAATACTTGATCAACTATGACCAAGTCAAGTACAAGGCTTCCGAAGATCTATTTATCTGCTATCAACAGGCAAAGGCAAGCATAGCCCCACCATGAATAATCCTATGATTTCGAAAGTATTTCAATTCCTGCCATGAGGCATATGATTCTACTATGGTATTTTATCGATAGATAGAGTATCCTATCTATTTCATTACTCCCTTTGAGCTTATATTACCTGATCCACTGCTCCTAGCATAACTAGGTTTGGCGTGTGTGCATTTCTAGAGCTTATATCTGTGTCCGCTTAGCCATGCATAGCTGTTAGTTCTGGTCCATGCTAAGGCTTATATGGGAGGCCACGGTGGGATGCGGTTTTTCTAGTCCCATGCTCGCCACCACTAGGACCTGAGTTCTTGCCTTTGGAACCAAGACGAGCGTGCAACCAAACGGGGCCTGGACAACCTCATGACTGACTAACTTGCCTAGTAGATTCCATGAGTCACATAGTTCGGGCGTTCCATTCGACATATGCATAGAAAATCTTTTGAAAGATTTGTCGGGTGATGTTGGTGCATTCATAACAGGTAGGTAAGCGTGGACCGGGTTGCTTGGGGTAGATGGCGCCCCTGTTAACCAATCTCGTCTCACATGTTTACGTACCAAGCAAGGTAAAGGTCGTGTCTAACCACCCTCTGCCGGCCTTCCAAGGAAGTGGGCTATTACTAGTGGCATTAAGAGAAGGTTAGTACGTGTGGGTAAAGTTGTAAACCCCTGCAGGGTATTAATCTTTTCGAAAAGTCGTGTTCACGGTTATGAATGCTTGGCACCAGATTCTAAGATCATAGAGAACATGAACCTAATCTTAAAACTTGGTAGATCAATGTGTGCTTAAGGATGCTTCCTCATGGGTACGAGGGGATGATCCTAGTTCAGGAGATGATGATGATTCGATGGATATCAAAAGATGATGATCAATACTTTGGAGATGTCGATCTCTTATACCCTTTAAAAATACTTTGATTAGACGAGATTCTTCTCCCTCTCTTGTTTTATAAAGAAATATGGCTTTTCGCAAAACAACTCCACTAGACAGAAGTCTTGTGGAGTACACCCTGTAGTCACCCATGCTTTGTTGATACTTTTGGCAGAGTAAGTGTTCACCTGAAGACGAGCTCCATACTACATCGACACCGACGAGTAGCTTGGGGTTCCCGGCCGGCAGCCTGGAATCTATGGGCTGGGACGTCATCGTTATGCTTCAGGCCTCTTAGGCCATTTGTTAAGTTTGCTATAATTAATAGCATAATTTTCCTTTTGTTGTTTGATGTTTTGTGGTCAGTGACCTCTGCTTGTAATAATTTTGTTCTCTACTCAGTTATGGGCTTGCTGTAATAAATTTTGTGTCGTAGGGTCATTGTTGTGTTACCGATTCTTCACTGGATATTCTCGAGCTCAAGGTTAAGATTATATTAGACGGAGGTCTGGGATTTGTTTAGCCCTGATCCCGGGGGTGTCACAGGTACCATGTTGATTATTGATACAATAGAGTCTTGGTTATGTCCGTAGCATCTCCGAGCTGTAGGGTGGCACACTAAAGGTGGGGACGCATTAAGATCAAACCGGCACCGAAGGAGAAATGAGAGAGAGAAACCGAATAGGTTTCGGGTAACATACGATGATGATCGGAAGGGGACCGAAAGGATTTTTGTTGTATGGAATATATTAATATATGTGTTTAATATTAATTAGTTGAATTAATATTAAACATATTTTATTTTTATATTTATGGGTCGCCTCTTGCCATTGGGCCGCTTCTAGAAGGGCCCATAGGTCTAGGCGCCTAATGAAAAAAAAGGAGAAGGGGGGCCACCGGACAAACCCTAGGGTTTCCCACCTGCGAGGTGAGGCCCAGGGGCGGTGGCGGATAGCCTCTCCCTGGAGGCGGTGGCTTGGGGGATCCCACCCCCAAGCCCTAGGGTTTGACCCTACCCCCTCCCTACTATAAATAGAGGAGCCCCCTCCCCTCTATTTGCATCCGAACAACAAGTTCTCTACTCTCTCCCCTAAAACCTAGTTATATCCATTAGATTGGATCTAGATACTTGGTTTACTTCTCCACCTCTGCACTACCTTCATGTGTGGGATGGTCCGGCTTCCTTCTTCTTTCGTTGCTCTACTGGATCGGATCCCGGGAGACGTCCCTACATCGGACGTGTGTAGAGCTTCGAGGCGCAACACTTGGGGCACTTGCTTCATCGCTATACGCCTACCTGCGTAAGGCGTGTCACGGTCTTCAAGGGTATGAACTCCGTTCTTCATCTCCGTTACTTATGTATACATAATATAGATCTTGGTGGTCGTGTTCATGTAGGTAGATTTTTTTTGATTTTCTGATGTGAACCCCAACACTGGCAGGAGGAGACCGGCCGCAGGCACATGGGCGTGACAGGCGTGTGGGCGAGGGGGACCGCCCAGGCGATGTGGCACGGGCGGACGAGCCGCTTGTAATACCTCAGAAAATACGCTCTAAGCAACAAGCCAGGATGAACCCAAAGTGCATAAGATGTCCTACCGAGGAGGCCCGCAGGACACCCGCGTGTAGGACCCATCTAAGCAAAGCAGGACACGGTACCAACCAACCACCTTGTCCACTTTTCAAGAACATTGTATCAAGTGAGAGCGGCGTAGTCGATAGGTATGCGAACAAAACATATACAGGTCTGTATGTTAGCGACATACAACACTACATTGGAGATAGACCATCTAAAAGAAATAGAAATATTCAACACCATCCGGCAAGATCCAAATATCCTAGATAGAGATAGTATTTTAGGACACATCCTCATACATCACATATCAGAGTATCAAGCGGAAGCGGAAAACAAGATCCGAATGCGGATAAGAGGCAAATTGGCATAATATGCCCTGAAAATAAGCACATCTCGCCCACATGTTCTCAAGGATCTCCATCCCCGGAATCTCTACATCTGACGGTCGGTGCCACCATCTTCAACCTTATTGACCCAGGAACCTTCTTGTGGTTATACCTGTCCATATGGACAATATTTATCGTGTGAGACCCTAGGGGACTAAGCAAGTCTTTATGCATCTAAAGGGAACAACCTAAGGGTGATGGAATTGCAGCAAAAATAAAGCCGAGTAGTTCTATAGAGACACGCTACATCGTCCACCTAACCAAATATAGACGAACGTTCATTAAATAATCAAAAGTTAATTACCCAATAGATATATCAACAAAAATAAACATCGCTCATCCTCCTTCCCGTTTCCCGAACGGGAAGGCGGAAGAACATCCCACCCGTTTTATTAATCATTCAGGAAATGTTGCACTATTTACTTGTCATATTTAGTCAATTTAAAAGCGGTACTTTAGTTATAGTTGTCTATGATCGAGAACTATACTCCAAGTCATTCATAACCGCGGACACAGATTTTGAAAAGATTTACCCTATAGGGGTGCACAAATAGCAACACACGCACGCTCAACCCCGGTAAGAACCAAATCAAAAGGAATGAGATATCACGACAAAGCATTCACAATATTCAAAAATGATTTCAGGGGGACACCCCACTAAGCTACCCTCTACGAAGTCGGCCGAGCTCCGAAGGCGGACCCAGAGGTTACGAGATCGGCCAAGAGATTAGAGGCCATAGGTATAATCCTTAACATAACGACCCACATCCTAAATAGTGCAGTAGTAAACACTCATGAAGCAATAGATAATAAACATTGCATAACATGGCATACATGGCATAGTTCAGAATATAAAAAAACCAAACTAGTTTGTGGCCCCGAGAAATAATATGTGAATCGAGCTCAGGCCAAGGGGATTAATGGTCCCACATGTGGATAGTGCAATAGTCAATGAATCGGAATCAAGTACTTGGGTCCTACGGGACACAAGTGAGCGGAGAAAAACCAGATTTCAAATATTACCCACTAGTGCTTCTTTCATTAGTTATCCCATTACTACTCAATTTTAGTTGTTTAAGTACCTCATTGCCAAGACTCTCACAAACCCTACACATGTAGTTCTATGTCTCGTATGGATCAAACAACTCCTGTAGTAATGGCTCGTAGGATTGAGAGAACAAGCTTTGGTGGGGTTTAAAAGTAAAGGCTATGCAGTGCTTGGGATTGCAATTTAATTTGGATCGCGACTCATGATGCAAGAATAAGATAGATGCAATTGGTACTATATATAGTGCAAGCATGTAGAGTTGCTTGACTGATAGTTCATATGCAGAATAGGTGGGCTCTGGGAAATACTCCTGAGGCTCCTAATAGTTCCCTTGCTCGATGTTTATTCGGATAAAAACCAAACACATAAGGGCCACAATAAATAAAGTGCACAATCATATAAACCATATGCAACAAGCAATAAAAGGTATGCCATGATGTAATGATGCACAATTACATGGTATAACATAGTATGACATGGATGACGTGTGTGGTACAAAAATAAAGCATTTTATTAGTTGTTTAGTCATATTTTGCCCCCATAAACCTTGCTGGCCCATTAATATTTATGATGCATGATTCAATTCATATCATGGAATGCATAGTTAGAACAAGCTCGTCGTGCTGATCATTTTATACATATAATTTGTCGAATTCTCAGTTAGGGTTTTAAAGTTGTGAATTATTTAGTAAATGGGCATTTAATAGTATTTAAATTATTTTTAAATTTTAAATTGCTCAAACAATATTTTAAATAGCATATTCATATTTCTGGAAATTTTCTGATTCAAAAACATATATTATTTGTATTATTTGGAAATATGAATTTCAAACATTAATAAATACAAAACAATTCAAATTGGGTCAAAAGTCAATGGTTTGAATAATTAGGGTCAAAACTAGAATTTACAGAATATGGATTTGAATTCATGTTTGAAAAGATTCACTTTTCATTTTGAAAGATTTTGTAAATTCAAATTGTTTAAAAAGATATGAATTTAATTAGATTTAAACATTTACTGATATTTTTATTAGTTAGAAAATACGCTAAAAACTTTTGTACCGAAGCTTTTCCAGCCTCACTCAATGACAACTGGGACCTGCTGCAGACTAGACGCTGACGAAGCGAAACCGTGTGGGTGTGACACGTGTGAAGCGGAGGGGCTGCAGGTTCAGTTTTGCAAAAGGAAGGGGGCTATCTTAAAAATGACTCCATGACTGCTGTTGACACCAACTTCAGTGGAAAATACCGAACTTCCGAAGAAACAGTCGAGAAGCTCAGGTCTCCGTTTGAGAGGGGTTTTCTGCGTTGGCAAGAAGGTACAACCGAGATCGTTTAAAAGTGATGAGATAGGTTGGAGGATGGACAGGGTAGTTGCAAAATTCTGGTGAATGTGGAGAAAAATAAGAGACGTCTCACTGTCGAAAATCATCAGAATTTTGAGAAAAAGGCCGGATCTTCATCATTTGATGGCGAACGCGATGAAGCTCTATTTAGGGCATAGCTGGGCTCACTATAAAGAGGACAGTACCCTCTTTGGAGGGATGATTACGTACTGTCCGTAATACTACTTTAGGCTATAGCACGCCTGTGCGGCGCAGCTCGGCGGAACTAGGATACAGACATGAAGCTATGGTGGCGCCAGAGATGCTCAAGAGAGGGGAATCGAACGGGTTGCTCACCCTGAGGCTCGTGGTGCTCTCGGACTTGTCGGAGGATGATAGGAGCAACGGAGAACGTGGCGTTATTCTCGTACTCGACGAGGTTGACGACCTAGGCGAGGTGTAGTTGATGGCCCCCGCTCCTCTGCTGCTTCCATCCCACAGCAGCAGCATGTCCGTGGTGGCGCTCGGCGGTGACCACGGTGTCATATTGAGGAGACCTCCTCCTCTCCTCTCTCTCTAGGATTCCTCACAGATGGTGGACGAAAAGGGAAGGCAGCGCGAGGGGTAAAAGCCTAGGGTTTGGGAGGTGTGAGGCGGGGATAAGAAGGGGAGGCGCCCACACACTGCTAACGTGGACACCGGCGTGCGGATGGCCACCTGCCTTTCCATTAGGAGATGCATAGAGGAAGAATCAGACGGATGGGAAGAAGAACAGTAACGTAATCGATCGAAGGTGTAAAGGGCCAGGTAAAGGAAATGGGAGGAGGAGAGGGAGAGAAACCCCAGGCGGGCTGGAACTGTTGTGGCTGGGACAGAACAGGAACATGTTGTGGCCAGGAGAGCCCAGGTGAGTTTTTCTCTGCTTTGGATTTATTCTTATTTGTTTTGTGTCTATGTTTTGTCAGTTTCAAACAGTACACTAATTCAAAATAGTGTGAACTCTGCATGTTATTTTAGAGGAGGGTAGGTTAAGCAAAAAGGGACTAGGGGGAAATAGCAAACAGGGAAAAGAATGCCCCATGCATACATGTACATTTGGGCACATACAAGAATGCATCACAAATATAGCTTGAAAAGAAACGACACTTATATATACAAAATAATCCAAAAGAAACGATGATGGTCAAAAGAAGGGTTAAGCTTTCTTGGGCCATGCATAACAATTAATGCATCCTCTCGATGTGAAAAAAATAGATTTCCTATGAGCATTTTAATTATGCAAGCATTCACATTAGCTTTAAAGCCCCACAAAATTTTTATGGAAAACATTCCCACTTCACGTGGTTTATTTAAAATAATGGAAATTTTTGAATGATGGTGTGCAAGGCTAATATGTATGTACCACTATTTTATTTATATGACCACCATAATTCAAAGACCCCATTATGCAATAAAACCATTTAAAGAAGCAAGAAAAGTTTATATTCTATATAGATTGCAACGTTGGCCATGTAGGCTTATTCCACATTGTGAAAACAAAGAGGTTAATGTATGGAAGAAACTATAGAATAGAAGGAACCATTCCAAAATATATATGAGCTAGAACTAAAAGCCAAAGAAACATGCAGTTTCTCATATTACATTGGATGGTGGAATTATAAGGTGGTGGAGTTGAAAAGATATGCCCCCAACTTAACTTGGGCATCAAGCAATATATTAAGATCCAACTACAATACATCAAGAGTAAAATACAAGTAATACAATATTAATGCATATGGGATAAGATCGAAATAAAAGGGTTTTTATTTGATGCTCAAATGCAAGGTGGCATGGTAACATGAGCATGATATAATGACGATGCAATAAATGACATGTAGAAAATAGCAATATATATAATAGGCAAGTAGCATTACAATTTTTAGACAATTGAGATGCTACACTGCTGTTATTCGCACGCGCAGGAGACCGTGTCGGGTCCCGCATCGAGTCCACCTCAAAACGTGGTGGCTCCGGAGATTTTGCAGGGGATAGCTCGTCCTCAGGATCAGCTCACGTATGATTCGAGGCTTCTAGAGTATCTGTAGATTTTTCTTGTTCTTGATTGCCTGATTTGCTTGTATCATCATTTGATGCAACGATTTCAGCGTTATTTTCTTCTATATCATTTTCTACAGCTGTAGAAGCTTGCTCCACACTAGGCTGATCATTAGAAGTAAGAATTGGTATTATTGCAATGGCATATAATCATCAACATGTGTATCCCATAAGTATGCGATGCATAGGTGTTATTTTGTGGAAGTAGAAGAATGTCTTGGCGAAGTCGAGAGCCAATATTGGGATGCAAAGAGGCAAACGGATAGATGTTTTCATAAAAACATCACAACATAAACACACCTAGTTTTAGCATCTAAATTTTTTACTCCTTTATGAAGAGGCTATAACCCAATAACACACAACATGTAGAACAAAACGCTAGTTTCCTCGGGTTATATGGACGAAGATTGGGCCAACATGCACACCCAAGGACATGAAGAGAGTCATAATTTGGTATAGTGTGTTAGAAACATTCCAAAGGTGTATCAAAATCTATGAATTCGCTGGGAAGCAAGTTTATGAGAAAAGTGGTTGTAAGAAAAGCTTCATCCCAAAATTTAAGAGGCATGGAGACAGTAATAATTAAAGTAAGTCCAACCTCAACTATATGACAATGTTTGCGCCCAGCTGAGCCATTTTGTTGATAGGCTCCTTACATTTTGGGACAGAGGAAGTAAAATTTTGTAATTGATTTTTTTTCTGTTAACAAGATCTTTGAAATTGAGGAAAATTTGATAAACATTAGATCTCTTTTTGAGCAAATAAATCCATGTAAATTTACTGAAATAATCTATGAAGCTTACATAATATGAGTGCTTGCCAACAGACATAGGTGTTAGACCCCATACATCAGAAAACACTTGTTCCAATGGAATAGTGGAAATACTAGTAGAGATAGGATATGGCAATTGATGATTTTTAGCTAGTTGACAAGGATCACATATGTAAGGGGTTATTTTAGGAGCATAAGAAATATGTGTTTCCTTAGAATTTTATTCAGCACAAAGGAGGGATGGCCTAAAAGGGGATGCCATGTGGAAGATGAAGGCTTTATCATGACAAAAGCTTGCTTGGGTGACCCGGTGGAGATAGGCACTAGTGGATAGAGGCCACTGTGGCATGGACCTTTATAGAAGAAAGGTGAAATTTTAGAAACACATCATTGTCAAGTGTGAGTTTATCAACGGATAAATGATTTAAGGACGCATTAGGAACGTGCAAGATATTTTTTAGTTATAGGAAATTATGGGGAGTACGCAAAATTGAATGACCAATATGGATTATTTTCATACCATTACCATTGGCCGTGTGGACGCATTCACGTCCCTTGTACTTGTCGTAGGTGGAGCTTGTTCTTCTCGTGGTGACATGATGTGTAGCCCCTGAGTCGGGGTACTAATATGTGTTAGCCCCATAGAACACGACATGGGCATCCTTGCGGTCTTGATCACCACCATCATCATTAGAGTCGTTCTAGTTCTGCAACTAGCAATCACTTGGGTGGCCATGTATTTTGCAAATTTGGGCTAGTTCTGCAACACGACACGGGCATCCTTGCGGTCTTGATCACCACAAAGGATGTCACGGAACAGCCATGATGACGGCGCCCCTAAACACCACCATAACGACGTCCATGGTGGTCACCACCACCATCTTGGTGCTGATCGTCACGGCGATCACGTCGGTCACCACCATCTTCGTGGTGCAGATCATCACATTATCATGGCGGTCACCATCGCATCAGTTGTCATAGCGGTTGTTGTGGAGGTTGTTGTAGAGACCACCATGGTTGGGAGAGTGTATATGACCACGGTATGGAGATCGGCGACAGCCTCCTCCATGACCACCATGGCGTGCCACGTTGGTAGAGGAGGTGAAATCCTCACCATCCTAGCCTGTCTCTGCCAGCATTTTCCGACGCATATCATGAGAATTTATCTGAACAAAAAGATCAGAGAGAGTTGTACCCATATTAGCATTCACTGAGTCCACCAGGAAGTTGTAGGATTCGTCCAGGATATTCATAATGTACCCGATGATCTCATCATCATCAATGGTTTTTCCGACGGCGACAAGCTCCAAAAGTAACCATGTCATCTTGGTGAAGAACTATGCCATGGTCATGTTTAGTTTCTTGGTTGTGTTTAGGGAGGTCCGGACATGTTGCACGTGAGAGTGAGATTGGGATGCAAAAATGTCGGTGATGGATCACCAGATTTCAGCAGAGGTGGTCAACCCGAGGACGTGGGAAAGCACATCTAGGGAGAGGGAGTTGACGAGGTAACTCGCCACATTCTAGTCCCGTTTGAGCCAAGCGATGTAGGCCGGGCTCTCGACGGTTATATTCTTATTTGGATCATTTGGATCTTCAACCTCCATGTATTGGGGCCGAGGCGGCATCGCTGCTGTCGAGAGGGATGAGGACTCACGCTCCATGCAGAGTCGGCGATACCAGCGCCTTCCAGAAAATGAAGTTGTCTGGCATTAGTTTTTTGACGGGGGAGAACCCAGGTGGGTGGTTGGGGCAAAGCTCATTGAGGAGGAGGTTGCCATGGCCAGGTAGGAAGATAGGAAATGACGGCGGCCGAGAGATTGCAGTGGCAGCCTAGGTTTTTAGGTTTTCTAGTTTTCTGTTTTTTGGATCGGTCGCAGCAGCTAGGTCGAGGAAAAGGATCGCTCTGATACCATAACATGAAACTTGTCGAGGCGGAAACGATGCCTTCTCGGGATAGTGTTACATGTTTATATAGCAGCTTGGAAAAGCCCCTACCTTGGCGTCTACAGGCAGGTACGGTATAGGGTGGTGTACTACACCGTGCTTATACCATACGATACATATTGTTTAACTATAATTACTACTAGTAATACAGACAAACGATAGTCCCTAGTGTGTCCACCTTTCCAAATTTTCCTGTTTAGATTTTATCAAAGTAAATTTTTTGTAACTTTTGTCAAGTAGAAAAATATTAAAATATTAAATACATATAATATATTCATGATGATCATAGTAATATTCATTATATATTTACATATTAATATTGTTTCTTTGTACTTGGTCAAGGTCAAGTTTTATAAAGTTTGACTTTAAACAAAGCTAATAAGCCAATTTGAAAATGAGGGAGTAGATACTGGTCACGTGCCCTAATACATATTTTAACGGTCAAACTTTATAAAGTTGGACTTTGACCAATACTTAAACGCAAAGGCAATTTGGAAATGGAGGAGCATATACCACTCACGTGTCCCCTCCCAAACCCCCACACACCAACACGAGAGTAATCATGTACTTTCCCAAAATATATTTAATATCTAGAAAATAATAAATGTAACCTACATTAATAACATAATGAAGCAAATCCCAATGATACAAATATTATAATCATTTCTTCCATCAATAGTGAAATTATATTGGGTTGTTTGGTTAGGTCATTTTAGACATTTTGGACTGGAATTATATTCCATAAAAACCTGAATACAAGTGCCTTAAGAGAATCTCCAAGGAAGACCCCCAAATGCCCCCGATCGGTTCGAAATGGTACGAGCGGACAGTCCGCCCAAAAAACAGCATCCAACGATCTCCCGAAATCCCCCTCAGACAGCCGCCTGACCCGAATTGTCCCCATGTTTGGGGAGAATTTGGGGGAAAACGGACATGTTCGGCTTTCCTCCTGTGTCCTCATGTGTCATGTGGCCCACATGTGGATTTGTCCTGTTTGGGGAGAATTTGGGGGCAAACTGCGAGGGAGATGACATGGATCTTCGAGATGGAGATGGTGTTGATGTTGGGGATGATGTAGATGGCGATGGAGATGCATGCCCCTACGCCAAGGAGAGCATTAGTGATGACAAAGGCGGAGAATTTCCCTCGGTGGCGGCATATGACAACATGATCTAGCCTCTCCGAAGGTGGAAGATAAGATATTCCCCGTTGCCGCCTCAGAAAAATCTAGGAATATTATGGGGTATATTTTCTTGTGAGACGGAGAGTTATGTCAAAACGAGAGGCCGAGGTGGCACTCAGAGGCCGAGTTAGCCCAGGTGGCGTGTCTAGAATTTGGGGTTGCACCACCTAGTCGATCTTGGGCCTCGCAGCTCTTCATGTGTTCTCCAGGTGTCCAGGGTCTTCGTTTTCCTGAAAAACTTCCATGGTTTCTTTCCCCGATCAATTTGAGTTCTAGAAGGTCTCTGAAACTTTAAAATACAAAAATGGTTTTTTTGACTCCGGGAAATTAAATACCAAAATAAGTAACTTTATATGAAATTCCCATAAATTATCTAATAATGCATAAATAAAGTCAGAACAATGCAAATTGTAGGGGTTCGTAGCATAGAAAACAAAAAATTTCTATCACATGAACACACAAAAGCCAAGATCTAACTACTAGATCGGTGCAACGAGATTGAAGAATACTAACCCTCGAGGATCCAAAGCGTTTAATGAGATATGGATCTCTGTGTGATGTAGTCGTTCACTTTCCGATCTCAAGATCGCATAGACGATCCTTCTAGCGCCGCGTTCTGGTAGCACTTTCACGGTCGGTCACACGTTTGGTACTCGATGAAGACCTTT
This sequence comes from Avena sativa, assembly GCA_916181665.1. Taxonomy (NCBI): domain Eukaryota; kingdom Viridiplantae; phylum Streptophyta; class Magnoliopsida; order Poales; family Poaceae; genus Avena; species Avena sativa. Next base: position 19,806,734 of record OV702282.1, on the reverse strand, counting down.
TTCTTTCTCGTTCTAGCAGGTAGCGGAGGTTGTATATCTCCTCGCGATTCCATCAACACGACAGTGTGGTGGTGGAGGTGGAGGAGTAGATCCTATAGGGCTTCGCCTAAACCCAAAGCAGGTATGGTGGAGTCGAGGGGTTCCTCGTTGTCTAGGGTTAGGCACCGAGGGGAGGTGGCGGCGGCGGCGTTGGCTAGGCGGCGGCAGCTTGGGGTGCTAGGGTTTGGGTTGAGGGGAGAGGGGCTGCCCCTCCCCTCCTTTTATGAGAGGGAGAGGCGGTTTGGGGAGAGGGAGGCCGAGTCCTCCCCCAACTCCCTCTCCTTGGCCGGCGGTGGAGGGAGAGGAGGTTTCCACTCCTCCCGCCACTAGGATTTGACTTTCAAACTCCTGTTTGACTTTTTCAGACACTCGTTTGACCTAATCAAACTAGGGTTTGATTTCTCTCTTCCTTTTAACCAACCAAGTGACCTAGGGCATGAACCATTCATCCCTTTAGGGATTAGTACATTCCATGTACCCCTTCCACCCGAAGTGGTAGACCTTCTAGAACTTTCTAGAAGCTTCCGGTCAAAACACCGAAAACATTTCTGAACCTCGGAAATTGACTTTCCTTATATGAATCTTATTCTTTGGACCATTTCGGATCTCCTCGATCCAACCCAAGACTCTGAACAACATTGCAATCTCCAACACATATTACATATCTACTAAACAACATTGAATCCTTAAGTGTGTCTCCCTACGGTTCGTGAACTATGCAGACATGATCGAGACATCTCTCCGATCAATAACTAATAGAGGAATCTGGAAATTCATGTCTCCCACATATTTCTATGATTACTTTAGGATCGAATGAACCATTTACATACAATACCAATTTCCTTTTTTCTCACGATACATTACTTATGCGAGGTTTGATCGTCGGTATCCTAAATACCTATTTCAACCTCGTTATCGATAAGTACTCTTTACTCGTTCCATGATATGTGATCCCTTGTGACCTAGTCACATGCTTGCAAGACAATTGGATGACATTCCACCGAGAGGGACCAGAGTATATCTATCTGTCATATGGATGGACGAATGTCGCTCTTGATCCATGTGCCTCAACACATACTTTCAGAATACCTAATGCCACCTTTATAACCACCCAATTATGGAAGTGGTGTTTGATGTCATCAAAGCATTCATCCGTTGATGGTGATTAATATGATCTCATGGTCTAAGGATTAGGTTACTATGTACTCGGAATCTTGTAGCAAATAAACTTCTAAATGACTTGATCTTACGCTACGCTTGCTATAGGAGTGTGTCCATCATATCATTCTCCTAATGACATGATCTTGTTATTAATAACATCCAATGTTCATGATAAGGAAACCATGATCATCTATTAATCAACAAGCTAGTTTAACAAGAGGATTACTAGGTACATCTTTTATGTTTACAAAACACACAAGTATTACTGTTTCCGGTTAATACAATTATAGCATGGGATGTAAACATTTATCATAAACACAAAGATATAATAATAACCATTTTATTATTGCCTCTTGGGCATATCTCCAACAGTCTCCCACTTGCACTAGAGTTAGTAATCTAGATTACATTGTGGTGTACCTAACACCCATGGTGGTTTGGTGTTGGTCATGTTTTGCCCTAGGGAGAGGTTTAGTCAACGGATCTGCCACATTCAGATTTGTGTGTACTTTGCAAATCTTTATGTCACCATGTTAGACATTCTCGCGACTAGTATGAAAATGCATCTTGATATGCTTCAGCTTATTGTGTGACCTTGGCTCTAGTGCATTGGCTATGGCACCCATGTTGTCACAGTAGATGTCCATTGGGTCCAACGCACTAAGAACCACACCAAGGTCCATAATGAACTCCTTCATCCATATCGCGTCTTGTGAAGCCTCTAAAGCAGCTATGTATTACGATTTAGTTGAAGATCTCTCCACAACGCTTTGCTTAGCACTCCTCCAGCTCACTGCTGCACCATTCAAAGTAAATACGTATCCACATTGCGACCTAGAGTCATCCAGACCGATGTTCCAACTAGCATCGGCGTAACCGTTTACAACGAGCTATTCAACACCTCCATAAGAAAGAACCATATCCTTAGTCCTTCTTAAGTACTTTAGGATATTTTTGACCTCTATCTAGTGATCTACTCCTGGATCACTTTTTTTGAGGGTTGAACAGTAGGGTAAGCCCCCACTGCAATTTTTATATAATAATCATAAAGGATTACATATGTACATATTTACATGTCCATGTAAACCTCATTGAGGTATTACACACAAAAGCTAGCTATCTCCAATCTAAATGGGAGTTGATCTAGGCTTTTAGGTCTTGGGAATAGTTTTTCTTAATTCTAAACAACACCTATCTCAATTCCTGGGATACTAATGCCTTCCATTCCTCTAGAGGAGGGCGTTTGTTATTGAAGATCTTGTTATTTCTGCATATCCAGATGCCCCAGGCTCCCAATATAATAATCTCCATTGAAAAAGGAACATTCAACTTGCATTTTATGTCTAAAAAGGCCTCATTTAGAGAAAGATCAATATTCCTAGAAGTACAAATTTCATCCCAGCATGCCTTGGCAAAAGGGAAATCCTAGAAGAGATGAACTAGAGTCTCCTCAGCAGGGCAGCGATAAGTAACAAAGTTATAAGAAGGCAGTGAGAACTTCTTTCTCTTCAGCAAGTTCCTAGTATTTAATCTGTCTAAAAGGAGCAGCCAGAAAAAAACTTGTGCTTTTACTGGCAAGAAGACTTCCATAACCAAGAGAAGTGAGGTGGAACATCAACATGCCTAGAGAGAAAAGAATATGCTTTGTTAACAGAGAAAGAGTCACTTCCCCAAATGTAGCTCCACTTATCTATGCTTCCATGCTTCCCAGAACATCTCATGTCTTGGCAAATCTGCTCCAGGTTGAGAAAATCAGAGTATGCCTGCTGAGAGAGGGGTGGTCCTAAATATGAGGGATTTGGATGAACTCCTTGACAAAAATACTTGAATTTTTTGCAAAGGATAGCAAATGAGGGAATTGATGTTGCAGACATTATTCCCTCCACATGTCAGTCCAAAAAAGAGTGGTTTTACCATTCCCCACCGATCATTTTGCAATTCCTTTGAAGATATCAATTAATTTCATATGTGCTTTCCACCAAAATGACCCATCCATACTTCTTCCTTGTAACTTTCCATTATTATTATAGTAAGTGTTCCAAAAAAGATGAACCCAAGGGATGTCATGATGATTGAAGAACTTGTCCAGATTCTTCAAAACAAGAGCAGAATTTTGAATGTTAAGATCTAGAACTCCCAAACCACCTTGAGTCTTGGGTCTGCAAACTTTGTTCTAGGCAACTAAAGCTTGCCCTCTAGATTGGACATCCACAGTCTTTTTCCTAGATCACTTTGATATTTGCTAGCCAAACTAACAGCATATGCAATATTTGGTATTGTACATAGCATGGCATACATGATAGATCCTATGGCTGAGGCATAGGGAGTTTTGTTCATCCTCTCTCTATCTTCTTCCGTAGCTGGACTTTGAGTTTTACTCAAGGTCGTATATGGCAACATGGGCAAGAACTCTTTCTTGTTATATTCCATTCCAAACCTCTTTAGAACCTTTTCCAAATATGTATTTTGTGAAAGAGCTATTAAGTGTCTTGGTCTATCTCTATAAATCTTGATGCCTAAAATGTATGTAGCTTCGGCAAGATCCTTTATTGAAAAACTATTATTCAAATAGTCTTTGACACTTTTAAGAAGTTCTATATTATTCCTAATCAACAATATGTCATCCACATATAGTACCAGGAATGCTAAAGAGCTCCCACTCACTTTCATGTAAATACAAGCTTCTCCATAAGTTTGTATAAATCCAAAGCTTTTGATCACTTTATCAAAACATTGATTCTCAGGTCCAGGATGCTTGCTTTAATCCATAAATGGACCATTGAAGTTTGCATACCTTGTTAGCATCTTTAGGATCAAGAAAACCTTTGGGTTGTACCATATACAACTCTTCATCAATGTCACCATTGAGGAACTCCGTTTTGACATCCATCTGTCATATCTCATAATCGTAATATGCAGCGATTGCTAACAAAGTCCTCACAGACTTTAGCTTCGCTACCGGTGAAAGTCTCATCATAGTCAACTCCTTGAAGTTGTCGGAACCCTTTCGTGACAAGTCAAGATTTATAGACAGTTACATTACCATCAACATCTATTGTCTTCTTGAAAATCGATTTATTCTCGATAGCCTTGCGGCCATCCGTAAGTCCACCAAAGTCCACACTTGGTTTTCATACATGGATCCAATCTCCGATTTCATGGATTCATGTCATTTGTTGTAATCTGGGCTCATCATTGCTTCCTCATATGTTGCAGGGTTATCGGTGTTGTCCACCAACATGACACACATAACAGGATCATACCAATCAGGAGTGGTACTAGTCCTCCTCGACCTAGGAGGTTTAGTAGTAACTTTGCTCGAAGTTTCATGATAAGTATCATTAGCTTCCTCTCTTATTGGTGCAGGCGGCACATGAACATCTTCCAGTGCTACGCTACTCTCAAATCTGAGAGAAGGTTCAACAACCTCGTCACTTTCTTCTTTCGAGAGAAATTCCTTCTCTAGAAAGGATCCATTCTTGGCAATGAAAACTTTGCCTTTGGATCTATGATAGAAGGTACCCAATTGTTTCTTTAGGGTATCCTATGAAGACGCATTTTTCTTCTTTGGGTTCAAGCTTGTCGGGCTGTAACTTCTTTACATAAGCTTCGCATCCCCAAACTTTAAGGAACAACAACTTAGGTTTCTCCCCAAACCATAATTTATACGGTTTCGTTTCAATGGATTTTTATGGTGCCCTATTAAAGTGTACAAACCCCTGCAGGGTGTCTAAACTAAGTACTTACCGTGTCCCCAATTATGGACAATTTGAGCGACCTGCTACTGATGCTATGAAATATTTCTCACTCATCCTTATTTCTCAATTACTTAATACTTGTTGGCTGAACTTAATTGGGTAGGAGCACCTGGGAGTGAACCAGAGTGTCCTATTTATCGTATTGGAAAACTACTTTGATACAAATATTAGGGTAAAACTATTTATTTTATGCAAATGAGCCTGAGCTCCACCTAGCCAAATAAGCATGTAGTTGATAGATATGTTGTTAACCACTTTAGCCTACTTGCCATACATTCAATGTATTGACCATTCGTGTCTGCAACGTTTTATGTTGCAGGTTATATCGTATCTGAGTGATCATTCATAGGTCGCGAGACTCCACTCAACAATTGTTCGCCTATGGCACATTTGAAGGATGGAGATCTACCTTGTATTTATTTTCCGCTGTATAGTTGAATAAATAATGTAAATTCTGGATCATATTCATTGTATTTTATGATGCACAGTTATATTTGGTATCATTTTGTACTGTGTGTGCTAGTGAACCGATCCAGGGATTGGCACTATACACATGAACTTAGCTTTATCAGGCGAGGGTGTTACACTATAGGAGTGTGTCCATCATATCATTCTACTAATGACATGATCTTGTTATTAATAACATTTAATGTGCATGATCAGGAAACCATGATCATCTATTAATCAACAAGCTAGTTTAACAAGAGGCTTACTAGGGACATCTTTTATGTTTACAAAACACACAAGTATTACTGTTTTCGATTAATACAATTATAGCATGGAATGTAAACATTTATCATAAACACAAAGATATAATAATAACCATTTTATTATTGCCTCTGGGGCATATCTCCAACACAAATAACAAAAAAAACTAGTCATATATGTTTCTATTATGATGATGCAAAATGCACGTATCAACTCCCCCAAGCTTAAAATTTTGCTCATCCTCAAGAAAATAAGCGAATATATCATATCATGTATCAATGAGCTTATGGTTAATAAAATAAATATGGACATTGTATCATAAACTTATTAATGTTTATTCATACAAAATATTTATGAATTAGAGCTACTCAAATAATGAAAGCATAAATAGAAGATCTAGCAAATACCCTCTTACTTTGAATTAAAATAACCATTGCATGTGAGACAATTGAATTACATTTCTTTAACCACAAAATCTTTTAGAACATTAGCTCATATGACTTGAAACATTGTAGTTTATTTTGAAAAAAAGATAAACTCTAATAGAACAATCAACTAAATAAAATAATATCTAACACAAGATAGATATGAAGTTCCGCCAGAAACTCAAGTATTTGTCTTGGACAACTAAACACTTTCACCACAAAACATGATATCAGTTGATGGTATCGTATTTAGCACCTATAGAATCAAGCTTTCTATTCATGGATATTTTAATCTTTAGTTTCGCACACTTCAACCTTTTGTTTTCTCATACCATGGCTAACCGAATCCTCGGGTGCCGACCAAACTTTCATAACCATGTGAGTGTGCCAATTTAAAAGATCCATAAATAACATAAGTTGATCTTTCTAGTTACCAATTGAACGAGAGTATCTCATATCCCCTTGATAGCATCATTTCCATATTTATTTGTCATACTAAACTAAATCTCTTCCTCAAAATTCAAATTTTAAAAATTAAAACAATTATTGATTTACTTGAATTTATTTTCACTTTCTTTTCAAGATTGTTTCATTCTTGTCCAACATGATCAAGTTAATTTATCCCAAAGAAAAGTGTAAGTGAAACCTCTAAGTGTGATGTGATTATTTGTATGAGTGCTATCCATAAATCCCCAAACAAAGGAAACCATGGATGACAATATACTTATATTTCATTATAAGCCACTCGAACCAGGGATACAAGATAATGCTCCATGAGCTTGCATATACTGAACTAAAATATAACTAAAAGATAAAAGCACTCCCATACTAAAAAGATAGCTAGATGCAATATGGTAAACTAGAAAGCATAAAAGACTAGGTGGAACTCCCCTAGCTTAGATTGTTACTGCGGGTCCATTAATCTCTTTCTCCTCCTAATATGCTTCCTCCTATTCATAGTGGCCTTCCCACTCTTTGATCCTTCAAGGTTTTATGGTTTCAGGAAATTTCAATAATGTTCAAGCTGCTTTATGCTTTTAATCATGGAATAGAATGGCGTTACCATAATTTAATGGAAGTATCTCAAAATTGAATCTATAAGTGCATGATACATTCTTAGTTGGGGTTTGAATATGGGTTGAGGGGTTTAGGGTTTAGGGAATTTTCAATAATGTTCAAGCTTTATACTTATATTCATGGAATAAAATAGTGTTACGCAAATTTAATGAAAGAATCTCAAATTTTGATCTATAAGTGCATATACATGCTTTGTTAGGGTGTATGTGGGTTGAAGGTTTAGGGCTTTAGTATTTATGGGCTTATGGTTTAAGTTTTAGGGGTTGTTCATGGTCGAGGGTTTAGGGAATTTTCAATGATGTTCAAGCTTTATGCCTATATTCATCGACTAGAATGGTGTTAACCTAATTAATAAAAGCATCTAAAAATTAATTTGATCTATAAGTGTGCATGACAACTGCTCGATCAAGGTTTAGTGGTTTAGTGTTTCAGGTTTTAGGGTGTAGGGGTTTAGTGTTTCAGGTTTTAGGGTTTACTAGGGCTTTATAGTATTGATGGTTTAGGGTTTTGGTTTTTTTAGGGGTAGTTTGGGGTTTAGAGTTTAGGAATTTTTCAATAATATGTCGGAGCTTAGGTCTAGGGGTTGAGGGTTTAGGGTTTTTAGCGGTATATATAGGGGGCTTATGGTTTAGGATTTATAAGGGTATTAGGGTACTTTAGGGAATTTTCAATAATGTTCGAGATTTCGTGAATTAGAATGACGTTAGCGCAATTTAATGGAAGTATCTAAAAATTTGATCTATGAGTGCATGATACCCGCTTGGTTAGGGTTTAGGGTTATATGGTTAAGGTTTAGGTTTTAGGGTATTTTCAATAATGTTCAAGCTTTTATGCTTAGATTCGTGGAATGGAATGGCGTTAGCGCAATTTAATGAAAGTATATCTCCAATTTTGATCTATAAGTGGATGATATACATGCTTCTTAGTTAGGGCCGTCTAGGGGTTTAGGGTTTAGGAATTTTTTAATAATGTTCAAGCTTTAAGCTTATATGTGTGGAACATAATGGCGTTACCGCAATTTAATAAAAGTATTTCAAATTTGGATCTATAAGTGCATGTTACCTTGCTTGGTTAGGGTTTGATTATGGGTTGAGGGTTTAGGGTTTATGGTTTTAGTATTTAGGGGTTTAGGGTTTAGGTTTTAGGGGTTGTTAATGGTTTGGGTTTTTGGATTTTTCAATAATGTTCAAGCTTTATGCTTCTATTCGTCAAATAGAATGGTGTTAACCAATTTATATTAATACTAGCACAAAACTGTGTGTTGCTATGGTGAAAGATTAAATCAAATGGACATCGTTTAATATTCTTAAATCCGTCGAATGAACTTTTCTACCATGTTTCAGTAAAAATAACAGAACATCAATTCAAATATGTGGCATTTTTAAACTCAATACGTGTTATTAGTTCAAGAACTTATTCTACTCCCTCCGTCTCAAAATAGATGTTGGGTTTTTCAAAATTTAGATGTATTTAGACACTATTTAGAATATATAGATATATTCAAATTTTGAAAAACAATTAACATCTATTTTGAGACGGAGGGAGTAATAATATTCACATGTTAGGCACATAAATATGCAACTAAATTAGCTTCAAATTTATCAATGATAGTTGAAAACTCTAAAACAGATTCCTCAACTACTTCAATTCTTCCAGGATGTGGCAGCCCAGTAGGTATCAGTCGCCATTTATCATTCTAGAGAGTTTAAACCTATAGATAGTTCACCTATAGCTTCACTTTGGTATAACCTCTTTTTCATGCATCTTCGAGTCCTTATCGACATGCTAAAAGTTCACTTATAATTTGGTGTGTGGGAATCCGCAGGAATTTTGCAGGCTTAGTTTTCACAGGAAAATTTTCCTGCATGCCCGTTTGCTCTGCAGGAATCTACCTAGAATATTCCCCTTAGCTGCACTTTTCACAGGAATTTTAACACCTACTCGAATCCAAGGAATCGCTAGGGATAATTTCCTCTGAACTTTCTATATTTTCTTTGTTTTCTATTCCCGGAAGTTTGTCTTTTGCACCCAACTCTATTCATGTAGATTTTTATTTTTTTCCTCTGCTTTCCAAAACCATGGCATGAATGGGGCCTAAATGGATCGATCACCCCTTGTTAAATAGTACATCAGGCAGCAATGAACCGACCCAGATCACATAAGATAAAATAGAAGCTGCTTCTCTTTCTGTAGCGTTTAGTGAACCATCAGTATGACCATCACCCAGACCTTCAACGGTGGCCTCCATACATGCCAAGCAGACAACATTTTTTCCTTGTAAAGGAAGCTCAAGGGTTAACATGTGCCGTGGTGGTGCCATAACAGATGTCATGGGTAGGCTTAAGTCAGGGGCCGAATGGACACTTGGGGTCATCGGAGAGGGTCTGCACGGTCGAGCCGCACACGATGAACACGATGAACTTTCCAGACTTAGGATTTTTATTCCTCCTTGATGTTTACAAGTGCTCCTAGAGCTGTTTAAGGATAGCCTCTAGGCGCTAGTTTTCTACTTGGTCCCTCTCCTCAAACACTAGCTATGCCCCTCCTTATATAGGCGATGGGTAGCTAGGTTACAACTTTGGGCCCTAGGGTTTACTGTTTGGATCTTTTCCCCTACTATGCGGGCCGGATCACAGGCTAGCCCTTAGCCCTCGACCCAATCCATAAAGCTGTAGTGCCAATGGTCTTCACCTATGTAGACTCCATCCCTTTGGTGTCATACGGTGATTTTATAGGTCAGCCCTTGCTTTTGGCGGCACCCGGTCGGCTGCGCCCTTCTCTTTCGACCATGCTTTTCTATGGTCCCTCCTGGATCTTACTCGGAAAGCTTCCACACGTCCTTCTTGACTCGGCCTGCCTCGTGATACCCGGCTCTCGATGCTACCTGTAAGTTAAATAACTTTATCCTATACGGGCCGACATACTTCTTATGCCGGCCTTACATAGGCTTCGTATCTCGGCCTTTATGACTCGGCCTATGGTTTCTTTGACTCGGCCTATGGTTTATTTGACTCGGCCTAAGACAAGCTGGGCAACATTTTACCCCTTATGACCCTACTGGGGTTATCCCCCTGACATTAGTCCCCGAAGCTGGTGAGGCCTAGCAGTTCTTGTTGTTAGGCGTCTCCAGGTTCCTTTAACGTACTAGGAACTTCTCTTTTTACTCTGCATTTCTCACTTAGGGCGACCTGTGTGGCGTGACCTTGATCTTTGCCGAGTATATCTTGGACTTTCCGAGTCTCATTTTTGACTCTGCGTGGTCTTCTTGGCCTGTGCTGAGTCATTTCTGGCTTTGCCGAGTCACCTTGGGCTTTTTATATTTGCATTAGTCACTGGCAGGTTGTAATCATGATTTCTTGCCTAAAATTTTATCTCAGATCCAAACTGCACAATGATGGCGACACAGTTACTCCTGTCATTGTGGCAGTCTCATCGCTCAGCGCCTCGTGTCCTATGCAGCGTGACGTGGCTCGGGATACTCCATGTATCATGTACACGTGGAACCTGCTGACACGTTTACTCGGCTGGGTACACGGCCACACGTCGGCCACATGGCGTACAAGGATCCCACGCCTGGGGTTTTTACCCCCTTAAGGGGAATTAATTGCCCCCGCCACTTCAGTTTTCGCCAAGCCTTCTTCTTCCTCGCGCCTCCCCAATCTGCAACTGCCTCTTTGTTCTTATCCCTTCTTGCTTCACCGGTCCAGCAATTCCCTCCTTCTTCCTCCAATTCCCTAACGGGTCATCGACATTCTAGGCCTCTTCCGACAACGCGAGAGCCCGAGGCGCGAGAGATCATGGATGCGCACGACGATGGCGAGGAAGTGGAGGAGCACGAGACCGCCAGCGAGCGCGGTGCTTGGGAGGGCTCGGAGGTTACCGAGCAGGAGATTGAGTGGCTGCGCTCCCTACTAGGAGCATCCCTCTTGAGATTGATTACCGCCTCCCTTTAGGTGAGATTGCTCCTACACTCGAGCCCAACGAACAGGTGGTTTTCCTTTCTCACTTTGAGCGCGGCTTTGATCTTCCTATTAGAAATTTCTTCAAGTCTTTTTTGTCTACTTTCCATTTGCAAACCCATCTTATTGCGAACGCCATTGGCTCCCTTTCTTGCTTTATCTCTTCCTGCGAGGGCTTTCTCGGTCTTTGGCCCACTTTTCTTCTTTGGGCTAAATATTTCTTCTGGATCCAGGTCGTTCCTGATCCTGGTGTTCCCTTTTCGGAGAAGAGGCCTACGCGTTGTGGTGCTGCTAGCATCACACCCAGGAGGGACTCTGTTTTTCCCCGCTTTACTGGTATCGGTTCCTGCAAGAAGTGGCATAGGACCTTTTTCTATGTCATGAACAGCGGGTCCAACCACTATATCCGTCTCCCCCCTTTAAATATGAAGTTCCCAGTAAGGAGCTTTGGAAGCTTGACACGCGGGATCGGAACCCGGCGGTTAATGAGGCTCATGCCATCATTGAGAGGCTCCTTGACCCGAAGGAGGGGTTTAACCTCACTGAGGGGGACCTGATGTGCACTTCTGTATCTCGCCGGGTTAGCCCCATTCAGGCTCGTTGCCACAAGATCTGTTTTATGAGTGGCTCTCACGACCCCACTCGGCACTCTACTATAGAGCTTCCCAATGATTTTGTGGCCCGCCGAGTTAGCTCCATTTTTAAGCTGAACTTGGCGGAGGACTGGGCTTGGAGTTGTACTCCGTTTAGCTAAGACAGACCCAATCCCTGGGTAAGCTTGCGAGTAATTCTGTTCTGCTGACATATTTAATCGGCTCCCACTTGTCACTTGTTTCTTGCATTTGTTGGAGATATGCCCAAGAGGCAATAATAAAAGTGGTTATTATCATATCTTCATACTTATGATAAATGTTTACATACCATGCTATAATTGTATTAACAGGAAACATTAATACTTGTGTGATTTGTAAACATAAAAGAGTCCCTAGTAAAGCCTCTTGTTAAACTAGCTTGTTGGTTAATATATGATCATGGTTTCCTGATCATGAACATAGAGATGTTATTAACAACAGGGTCATATCATTAGGAGAATGATGTGATGGACATATCCTATAGTTAAGCGTAGCATAAAGATCAAGTCATTTAATATAGTTCATTTTCTATAAGCTTTCTGATACATAGTAACCTAATTCCTTCGACCATGAGATCATGCTTATCACCATCACCGGAAGGATGCTTTGATGACATCAAACACCACAACGTAACTGGGTGGCTATAAAGGTGACATTGAGTGTTCGGAAAGTATGGGTTGAGACACATGGATCAAGAGTGGGATTTGTCCATCCATATGACGGATAGATATACTCTGGGCCCTCTCGGTGGAATGTCATCCAATTAGCTTGCAAGCATGTGACTGGCTCACAAGGGATCACATACCACGGGAACGAGAAAAGAGTAGTTATCGGTAACAAGGTTGAACTAGGTATGCAGAGATACCGACGATCAAAACCCCGGATAAGTAAACTATCGTGAGACAAAGGGAAATTGGTATCGTATGTAAGTGGTTCATTCGATCGCAAAGTAATCGTAGAAATATGTGGGAGCCATATGAATTTCCAGATTCCTCTATTGGTTATTGATCGGAGAAGTGTCTCGATCATGTCCGCATAATTCACGAACCGTAGGGAGACACACTTAAGGATTCGATGTTATTGAGTAGTTATGGAATCATGAGTAAGATACCGAATGTTATTCGGAGTCTTGGATGGGATCCGGGATATCACGAGGAGATCCAGAATGGTCCGGAGAATAAGATTCATATAAGGAAAGTCCTGTTTCGGAGTTGGGGAATGATTCCGGTGTTTTCACCGGGAATGTTCTAGAAGGGTCCGGAAGGTCCGGCACTCCGGAGGGGAAGGGTACATGAATGTGTCATAACGAGTTGTAATGGTTGCATCATGTACTAGGTATCATGGCTGGGCAAAATAAAGGGATAAATCAAATCCTTGTTTGAAAAGTCAAACGCCAATTTGAAAAGTCAAAGGGAAGTTTGCTTGGTGGAGGGAGAGTAGGAAACCTACTTAGGGAGGAAGTCCTACTCCCTCCACCCGCCGGCCAAGGAGGAGGAGTTGGAGGAGGACTCCCTCCTCCCAACCGCGCCTCCCTCCCACCTATAAAAGGAGGGGCAGGGGTGCCCCTCTTCCCTACACCTCAAACCCTAGCTTTGGCGCCTCCACCTCCAAGTGCAGCCGCCGCCTAGGGTTTCCCCTCCAACTCGGCGAGTTGGGGCTCTCCCCAAGCCCTAGCTACCAGCCAAGCTTCCTCCCTTGGTGCCTCTAAACCCTAGATCGCCAAGGCCTCTCTCATAGTCCACCATACTCACTCCGGCTTAAGGCGAAGCCCTGCAAGATATCCCCTCTACTTCAGGTACCACGCCGTCGTGCTGCCGGAATCACGAGGAGAGTTCTACAACCTCCGCTGCCTGCTGGAACAAGGGAGAGGAAGGTCTTCATTGAGTCCGAACGTGTGACCGAATGCGGAAGCGCTGCCGGAACGCAGCGCCGGAAGGATCGTCTACGCGATCTTGAGATCGGAAGTGTACGACTACATCACCCACGAGAATCTGCTCTCGTTAACCGCTTTGGATCTTCGAGGGTTAGTATTCTATCGACTCGTTGCTACGATCTAGTAGATAGATCTTGGCTTGATCATGGATTAGATCTTGATTGTGTGTTCATGCGGTAGAAATTTTTTGTTTTCCATGCTACGAACCCCTACAGCATTGACTTCGTTTCCTTTGCCTTTTTGCAGAATCTTGTGCACCAGGATGACGAAAGCACTGTCCCTCCTAGCCATTACTTTGAGGATTGCTCGGATGACGATGAGGCCGAGTTTGATTTGGAGTGATTCATGGCCATCCCGCACGTTGCTGCCTCTCTAGCTCCGGGTAAGAATTTCACTCGAAATCCATTGCGGGATTGGTCAGATGATGACGATGACGATTGTGAGGTCCTAGAGGTACTTGTCCTTTATCTTAACCTTTTGTCTTGTCCAATTGAGCTTTGCATTTACTGATGCAGCTAGTCAGGTACACGAGGAACCTCCTCTTGCTACCGGCGGCTACGGCAAAATCCCTATCGCCATGCCGTGTAAGCGGCGTAGGACCTCCTCCAGTACTCAGACCTCCAAGAAGCGCCAGGTCGAGAATTCTATGTCCCCTGAAGACACGTCCTCGCAGCCTCGCAAGGCTCCACGCCAGGTTGGTCGACGCGTTCCGCGTGACCCCACCATTTCCCGGTAACTTCTGCTTCCTGTTACCTTACATTTTTATTTTCTATGGTTGTTTCCTTATAGGTTTTTGTTTTTATTTTCAGTGCTGCCTTGTCCGCAAACTAGTCAGCTTCCAGCATGGCCTCCCCTATTCCGAAACCAGCCTCTCCTCCTCGTGCTGCTCCAGATTTACAAAACCCTGTTTGGGTCGCTGCCCCACGGTTGAAATTTCCAAGCCTCAGCGTGAGGCTGACCCGACGGCGCGTCCATCTTAGGAGACTCAGCCCCTTTCTCCAGTTTCTTCTGCCGACCCAAACCTGGGGCGCAGTACCAGCAGCATCGGCACCGAGTCCATCCAGAACATTCCTACTATGTCTCCCCCTGTTAGAGATCAACTAGTGAATCCAGTTTCCGCTCCCCAGCCGGTTGTTGAGCCTGCTCATTCGGCTCCCCTGTCTTCACAACCGAGTTCTAGACCCACTCCTTCAGCTTCAACCACCAAAAGCAAGACCCGACCCACTCCGCAAGACCAGACTCGGACTGCGCCCGTCAATACGACGGGTTCCAAACAACAAACTCTGGTCTTCGCTCCTGGCTCAGCGTCGCAGATTAGGACAACACTAACAACAAAGAAACCTACTTCGGCAGGTCCGTTGGGTGAATCTATTGCTTCCAGATCTGGCAGCGCTCTACGGGCCAGCACTTTGCCAGCCAGCGCTGCTACCACCCAGGCCGGAGTGGGGGCTACCCTGAAAAGGGGTCAAGTCCTTACTCGGACGCTTAGCGGCCAGAGTCTTAGCTCCGTTGAGCGTTTTGCCTTGGACTAGAACGCTGGAGGCGACCAAGAGGCAAACTCAGGTTCTGGTCAGTAGCTGCAGTTGGGCCCTAAGCTGTGTCCGATATGACCCAGTAGGCCATCGCACTTATGGCCCAAGAAGATCTGGTGAATGAGGTACGCGTTTGCATTACTCTTTTGTGCTCTAAGTATTTCATATCCATACGTATTCCATAGTCCCCAAGGTTACTGCCGAGTAAGGTACTTACTAGGCTGTAAGCTCTTAGGTAAAACATCTCTCTTCCTTCTTCTTGACAAGATCTTATGCTGAAACTTCGATTCTTACCCCTTGCGGTGACCCATCATACCACTACATGATGTAGTAAACTATAGTCGTTGACATAACACCAATGAAACACCATTCACTAGTACTACATCCCTCAGAATGGCACAACATAAACATAGCGGGTCCAATACATGGCTAAAGGTTACAATTCAATCTTTACATAAGATCCAGAGAACACTCTAGGTTAAAGAGAGAGAAAGAACTTCTTACGGAGAAGAATCAAAGATAAATAACGCAAGAACAATTATACTATTGTGTCTAGTATTCTGGCTAAGAGATTGGCATTGCTGCTATCGCAACTCACTACAGAAATAGGTTCTTTGGCTAGAGATTATATTCCTATCTAATCAATAACTTCGTCTTCACTTTAGTTGAGGTATATGATGTCTTCCTTGTCTTCATTGAAAAGATTTAGCTGAGCATGATAAGTCCTGGAGCATAACTTGATGTAGACATCGTTTTAATGGCTTCAGAATCTAGCAAGGGTTAAGAAGATACTTTGAGTACGAGCGTGCTCAGCAAATTCACTAGAAAAGGAGTGTTTGATGCACTATAACTATAACCACAGACCATAGAACGTAGGCAATGCAAGTTTTCATAAACATTCCTTCAAAGGTTGCTTTTATTCTGAAAAGCTATGTCCGTCAGCCTTCACGGGTTTACCAGAACTTTCATGGAGTTCCTTTCCCGCCGCATTCGCAGCTCCTTCCCGGAATAGGTAGTAACAAGTTACAGTTCTTACACTCTGCAGAGGTGCGTTACTTTACGCATGAGAGATCAACTCTTTGTTGCACAACCGGGCAGCTTATTCCCGTCCACAATTCCATGATGTGGGGCCCAGAAGGTGATCCAATCCAATCACTGCCCCCTTAGCGACCTCGCATGCCTCCTTGGTGTACACCATGCCCACATAATGAATTACGGCAATGGTTTGTACAAACCGTTAGATGCCAGAACTATCGTGGGACGATGAGGGTTCCCACCCATATGCTGCATATCCTCTAAGAATTACCAATTAATATGCATGCTACGAGGATAACAGCCACGACCTGCACATCTGGCTTCATGCGAGAGGAAGAAGATACAGCTGACTTATCCGTCCCATTCCAAATCTCATGGTTAACACGTAATATACGGCGCGAGAATCACTGGCGACATTGGTTGTTAAGTCCTAGGTGATATAGTTCTGAACAGTGGTATTCCAACTATCACATTTAATAGATTATCTGATCACCATGGATCAGTAACCAATAGTTCACATTATTATCGAAAATAGTGTTTTTAGACCTTTTTCAAATGCAGGTGATAACAACACTGGATTTATAAAATACTTTACAGAAAATAAACAAAGGACATGAGCAAGTGTGAACTTTCCTTTTGTGATTGCAAGATTATGCACTCACGATCTTCGAGACAGTATAAGATCCAAAATCTGAAATCAGCATCATTGGTCCGGTAAGGACTAATGTTTAAAGAAGCAATATGCTTTTATGCATAAGTAATGTGATGCATGTTCTGAGCACAAATCCCGGGGATAACGTTGTCCTAGGGTTTGGATTCCGGAAATAGTTACTTTAGAATATGTTGTCCTTTTAGATAAGTTTCACACTTGTGCTTCTTATTAGGGCTTGTGAGTGTGTGTGAACAACACATATTTAGTAATTAAATATATATTTATGAAATACTATTCAAAATTGTTTATATAGGAGTTCTTGTTTGAAGTGGCAAAAAGAATAACCTTCTAAGAAAAGGTTTCTCTTCTAAGGTCTAAACAGGCTTTGTGGTTAATTAGTGGTGGTTGACATTTTTTGTGTTTGCTCAAATGGTTTGGCTTAAGTTGCTCTATAACTTTAATTACTTCAGACCAAAGTTAACTACAAAACATATAGTAATGTTTATTGTATTATATTTAGATTCTTGGAGACTAAAGTTAACTTTAAAATTTAGATAGTTTTGGAAGTATCATACTTATACATTTGTATCTTGTGTATCTGAATTATTTCCTTTAAGTTATTTAAGAATGGTTATTATTTTACTTGGTGTAATGGTTTCTTGATTCTATAATGGAGTAGTATCATTTACTTTTTATAGATAAATGAGTATAGTTTATAAACCAAGATATATTGTCACTTAACTACTTTTGAACTTTCTATAGTGTTGTGGTAGTTTCTGCAATTTGGTGGTTAATATAGATAGAAAAGGTTTGGTGTATTCATAAGTTGTTCTTTAAGGTTTTTATTATAAATGGGAATCTTTTTAGAATAAAAACTTCATTTAAGGTTGAAGGTAATTTAATAAAAAGATATTTATAATGTTTTAAACCATTAAAGATTCATTTTATTAATATTTAAGATTAATACTATTTTTAAACTTAATTTAATCATTTTAGGAATATTAATAAATTTTATTTATCCTTATATGAATTGTTAATGAAGTAAGTAAGTTTAAATTTGAGTTATTAAAATATTTAAATTTTTATTTAACTCAAAAGTAGAATAATAGGTTTTTAACATGTAGATATTATTTTTGTGATCATTTTGGTATATTACATTTATTTTTGTGGTTTATAAATAACAAGATATGATTTTTATAATTCTTATTACTTTAAAATTACTTAATAAATAATAAATATTTAATTAAGTGAAGTTTTAAAGTATAATTCTTATTTTTCTAAGATTTTTGGTATTATATTTATATTTTTATCATTTACCATTATTAAAATATGAATTATTAAAGTTTTATTAGTTATAAAACCTTTATTAAATAATATTTATTTAAATAATCAACATAATAATATTTGATAATAAGTTTAAGTTGTAGATATTATTTTTCTACAAATGTTCATATATTATACATATTTTTCTGAATTGTAAATTAAAAGTTATTAATTAAACATGGTTTAATCATTTATTTGATTTCTAGAATATTATTAATTGAATTATAACATTTTATTTAACTCTCAACAGAAAATACTTTTTATACCGTACCAAGAGCTAGCCCTAGTCACTGACTAGTGGGCCAGTGTCCACCTCATCTCACTGGTTAAAGAAATTACATTTGTTACTGACCTTCTCTCTACTCTCAATCGATGACACATGGGCCCTGGGCCACGTCACTTTCCACGCAGGACAACGACCAGTCAAACTAGCTGATGTGGTGCGATCATGACATAACGATGATGACAGCACCACCACTGCCGCCAGAGGTTGGTCGCCGGCGACGATCTAATGCGCCCTAGCAAGCGAGATAAGCCTAGTTCGAATAAGCGCAACCTACTGAACCTAATAGTGGCAGCGCCGCTCGGAAATAGTCATCAGAGCTTTAGCTCCGACGAGCTCCGACGATGGCCGACGGTGGCATATGGTGAAACGGCGATTTACAACGAGATCCGGCGATTGAATGTTACTGGGAGGTTCAGGAACTCACCCTTATGATGATTGAGTGGTCGGCGAGGACAGGTGCGGTCGGAAACGAGCTCCTCGATGAGGATTCCGACGATCCGCTGCGAAGGGGAACGGCCAAATTCACCTGCTCTAGTGCTCCCCTTGATGCAAGATTCTACCTAGAGGATCTACAGAGGACGACGCTTCTCCATGGCTGCTCAGAATGGTGTGGGGAGACGTGGTTCGATGGCGAGGAGAGGCTCCGGTGAGCTAGGGTTTCGGTTCCGTCTGCATCTGCGAGGATAAGGAGGAATTGGGGATAAGGTTTGATGTAGGGCGTCGCGGTGGCCTTCTTATCCCTTCCTAGAACAACGACGAGTATCTTGGCGCAAGGCTGATGACAACGACGGCATCGAGCGGCGGCGAGCTCCGCCAGCGAGCTACCTGTGCGCGTGATGATGACGACGATGCAACTTTTGCGGATAACCCCCTGGAAATTCCTTCAACTCAACCCGCGGTCCTCTCCTGACCCAACTTGTCAGTCACAGATAGAAAATAATCTGGGCTGGTTAGTGGGCTGTTGTGGGCTTCTCAGGGGCGGCAGATTGGTGTAGGGTTGTTGGGCCACGACCAGGTAGTATTTTTTATTTGTTTTATCCTTTTTCTATTTTCTATTTTCTTATTCATATTTGAATTTGATTTATATTTTGTACCTTTCTTTGTATGAATTGTTTGCTGGATATTTACAACAATACTAAAATATACTTAGTCTCATTTGTGAAATTTTATTATATCATCTTTTTGTATTTCTTTTAGTTACTTAATATGAACCCCCTTGTTAATATTTTATATAAGCTTTTATTATTATTTTTATCTCCTATTTTAGTTAGGTATTTCTTGAATGATATATTCTTATTTTTTATAAACTTAACTGTAATTGGATTATAGTTTGAATATAAATTTTATATTTATAATGATCCT
Organism: Avena sativa; assembly: GCA_916181665.1. Taxonomy (NCBI): domain Eukaryota; kingdom Viridiplantae; phylum Streptophyta; class Magnoliopsida; order Poales; family Poaceae; genus Avena; species Avena sativa. Next base: position 19,786,852 of record OV702282.1, on the reverse strand, counting down.
GGATCATTATTTGATGCAGGAAACATAAAAGACATTGATATGGTTATTACTATTCCCATTAATTTAGAAAATGAAATGTGTATGTTCTATTGTGATAAACAAAGAAATTGTTTTGAATTATAAATATTTACCCTAGAGTTTAGGTTTTTTAATATACTTAGATTCCTTTTTTGGATATGAGTAATGAATTAATAACTAAGCATATTGTTTTCTGTTTGTGATATTTGATGACATCACCTTTCATAAAGGAAGGTTTTTTAGAATATTTTATGGAAATGAATTGATAAAGATATAATTAAGCACATATAGTTATGATGGTTGGAATTAACACAGATGTGCTTATGTAATTTGCTATAGGGAAATATTTCTATAAAGTGTTATAGACATCAGATGATGGATCAACAGTATGAGATGGATATTATGTTTGATTTGAGATTTAGAGTTGATTCCTTAACAAGATTAAATAGGAAAATGATTTATAACATATAATAATATTTCACAATCTTGGATCTCTAATTAAGGAATTCTTTTTCTAGATATAATACTTCTTCCTATCGATCATCATGGTTAGTATGATGGGCTTACTTATTAGAATCTTCTTATTCATATATCATTCTTCTAAGCTTATGGATGAATCCAATGAGTTTGATACAAAAGTATTTCATAATTTTCTCATATCCTTGCTTGGTTGTATTACTATTCTACTGTTGATAAACTTCCATGCAACCAGTAGTTCCTTCAGCTTCACTCACAATCTTCCTTAATATTCCATCACTAATGTATCTCTATTAGTTGTATGCATCCAACTACCTTTCTCTAAAGTTGAATATCCTTTAAGATGAATAACATCACTTCTATAACTCTATGTTATACTAGCTTTAATTGAATAATATCATCCTGTATTCACTTTACTCCCATAACTCACACTCCAACCCTAAATTAAATTTATGTGGTTTGTAATGGCTACTCTAGGATAACTTATCTCTACTAAGGTTCCAATCATGTTCTGCCCACCATTATTATTTATACTACATATAAGCATTCAATATAGGTGGCTAAAGCATTACCATTATAATCCTTTAATCATTTATTGCTTAAGTTCTTAGTTGGCTAAGCAAGGTTTTATCTATCCTACTTTTCCATTATCTTGAAATTATCTTCTTAGTATCTCATATTGGATTAAGGTTATTTATGGACTATGCTCTCTTTAAAATATTTAAGTAGATTTTATGATAAGATCAAGAAATAGTAGATCAGAGATTGATAGTTAAAGAATTTGTGAATCAATGGTTGATTACTCAAAATTGATGAACAACAGATATTAAGATAGGTTCCATAAAGATTGATATGGAAAGAAAGATATATGGTGGATGATCCTGACTTAGTCTCTTTCCAACTCCAACTTATTTAAGAGTTCAAGGTTAGGTATTACTATGATACTCATAGTAGGAATAGAAAAAAATAAGATAGATCAGCACTAATCATTGCATTTTTATTATTCTAGTGGTAATCTTAACTTAGTATTCATAGGTTGGTATGATGAATAGTATGATATGATCCCTTAAGGATCCTATATGAATCATTTAAGCAATGTATTATGAGTGACATTTATTATATTTGGTCTACCCTTAGACCAAATCATGTTTAACCAAATAAGGTTTTAGCAAAGGTCATATTGAAACTTATCACAGTTAACTTGATGATCTACTTCAATTCCATCAAGTTAAGAGAAGCTTCAATCACTTTGACAAGTTTTGTTTAAAATCGCGAAAATTATTCGGATTTTCTATGCATGAATGCAATGCACACATCTGAGTTCAACTTATTTCTAAGCTCTAATGCTGGGATGTTATACCCCTGAGGTTACTGCTGAGTAACGTAGTTACTTGGCTGTAAGCTCAAAACTTGAACACATCTTTTTTACTTTCTTCTGGGATGGAATCACTTGACCTATTGAGCATTCTCTGATTAATTATCTTCCCTGTAGCTCATGCATAATGAATGTATCAAGGTACACCAGGCTCTACTATGGGAGTATAAAAAACTCGAGGTTGCTCATCAGAACATGAAGGCCGAGGCTCAGAGCCAAGGTATATTATCTTACTCTCCTTGATTTTTACTGACCAATCTTTTTTATTTTGTTATCTTGACTTCTTCTTGTTATTCTTTCCACAACTTCTGCCCAATCCACCATTGACACGCTGCACAAGGAAATCAGTGACGCTGAAAGTAACGCCCTTCTCCTTAGGAATTTTGTAATTGCCCAGCATTTGTGTTACCTTTATTCTGTCATTTTTTTCTTAGCTGTGCTGAGATACGTTTGCCGGTATTGATGAAACATGCTTTCCAAATAAGCAGGTCGGCACCAGGTCGAGCTCTAGAAGGAGCGAGCCAAGGTGACTCAGCTTAAACAGAAGATGGGGGACATGGAGCTGAAGCACAAGTCCAAGTTGGAGTGTCTGTGCCAAGAGCTTGCCGACAGAGATGGGCAATATGCCGCCAAAGTTGAGAAGACAAATCAGTTGCTCAAGGAGGCCGAATCAGCACTGGATTCAGCTCACTAGGACTTAGATGCCCTTCAGGCCAAGGCGAAGGTCTGGCAGACCAAGATTGACATGATTAATTCTTTCATCGGTAGTGAGTTCTTACCTTTTCGCTATGCCCTTATCTTCACTTTTTATCTCTTTCACTATTTTTTGATGATCTCCTTTCTTTTTGCACAGAATTTTCGTGAGGCTGACATGTTCGCCCTGAGAGCCATGAAGAAAGTGAGATCCGAATCTGGCTAATGACGATCGTTGCTCTGAATGACCCCGAGCCGGCGCACCGCGACTTCAAGACGAAGCAGTCATTCCGTTCGGTGATGGCGCGCACCTTGAACACGCACCCGTCAAACCCGTGGGTCCCCTTCATATGTGTTCGTGGTGGCGGTGGCGCCTCGTCTTTGAAGACTGTGGAGTAGATATGTCACATCCCAAAATTTTCCCAAAATTTTTAATGTGAAAAATAAATAAACAAAATAAATAATTGTTGAAATTTAGGGTGAAAATAAACTTTTTGATTTCCAAATGGAAACATCAAAACCCATCTTCGAACAAACTCTGAATAAAATGGAATCCGACAAATTTCAATCAAGATAAATGCATTGATCAATAATGTGTTTTGAAATTTAAACACTTGGAAAAGTTAAACCAAAACTCTAAAACCCTAAAGGAAGAATATCATTTCCAAGATTACTCTAATCCTATGGATTTGATCCATATCAAAATTTGTCAACAAACATTTATAAGTGATCAAAATGACAAATAAAAATATTATAAAACCATAGAAATTGGTTTCACTTAATTTGAAGCCATGGATAAAAACTTATGGATTTAATAAGATGAAAGGAAATAATTTCCAAAGCTAATAAAGCTCCTATCTAAAATCCATAACAGATTGTGAGTAAATTAATCCTAAAAGGATTTGAAAAGATAAACAATTATCAAATGAAAATATACAAATTGGAATCACCAAATTTGGATCTCTAAATAAAAAATATGGAATTTATAAGACAAATAAAGAAAGAAATAAATAAGGAATATTTAAAAGCCAAATTAAATCTTGGCCAAATCCATAGGCAAATGAAATAAAGATAATCCAAATAAAATAAATGGACAAGGAATATTTAGATAAAATAATATGGCCTTAACCAAATTATATTCCCTTTTAATAATGACAAAATCCATAATAGAAATGATTAATTAAATCATGGGAAAATAATAATTGGAATTTACCCAAGTGGAATAAAAGTTATTTAATTAACTTAAAGGGAATCAAAGAAATTATCTAAATAAAATTTATGGAATTAAAACCATATTCGATTTCATTGGAATAAAGACATTTGACCAAATTAAATGATTAATAATCATATTAAAATACTTTAATTTAACACTCTATTAAATAAATAAAACCTACTGAAAAGTTTTAGTGAAAATTAGAATTAAAATAAAGAGTTTGAAAATATATTTAATCTTATTTGAATAAAGGCAAGTGCTTATTTTAATAAACAATAAAACCATAAGAAGAATAAAGAAATTATTCTAAAAATGGTCTTAAAAATACATGTTTAAACAGTATAGAAACTATTGAAAAGTTTTGATAAAAAAATCTGATTCAAATAAAAGTTTGAATTTGAAAACAGAAAATCAAAATGGAAAAAGAAAAAGAAATAAAAGGGGAAAAAGTAAAACAAACCAGCCCAGCTAACCTAGCCCATCAGGCCCAGCTAGCTCATTTCCCTTCTCCCCCGCAGAAAACGGTTCACACCGCAGTTCTCACCTGCACCCTCACTGAAATCTCTCTATCTCGCTGACAGAATGACCCCGCTTGTCGGTCATCGTTTACACCCGCGCGACCAGTTCTTCCTTCCCCTCTCTCCCGTTTCAGCTTGATTCTCGCGACTTAAATTCACCATAATTCCGCGAGTAATTGCTGCTGCAACTACGCTCATTAACGCGCCATGATCCCCTCTATCTTTTTCCCCCAGACGCCCCGCGCTCACTGCCCGTAGACTGCTCGGAATTCTCGCAGCAACGCCTGTGTCTCCGACGATGTTTCCGGCCGATTCCGACGAACCCAGCCACCGCCTTGCCTTCCAGACTCCATGAGCCTACTCCCCATCTCCTTACGCACCTCCCAGCACCAACCACTCGCCCGCGCGTGCCCCTATCGTCGACAACATCAACATCCGAACACCACCGCCACCTGCTCCAACTCCGGCGAGCTACTGACTCCAACCCCGTGCGCCCCGCGTGTTCTGGTGAGTACCCCTATAACCCCCGAGACCATGTGCGTCCTCCTGATGCTTTCCCTCTATCACTTGCATCCCAGGTGCTCGTCTTCGACCACAGTAGTGCGTGCCCGATGCAGACACGAACTTCGGCGAGAAATTTTCGTCGTCCTCGTGCGCCCCTGTCCAGAAAAAGACCACCTCGAGCATCCCCATGCCACGGTGACCTCGGTGAGCTCCTCCCCTATCTCTTTTGCTTCCAAAATTGCTGGCACCATCCTTGTCTGAGCGCGCCACCGCCACTCGCCGCCGCCAGCGCCGCCAATCTATGGTTGGTGTGCTGTGAACCGTTGGATGATGATCCAGTGGATACGATAGATTCATTAACCGAAGAGGTATCATGCTGTGAGGCATGCGATGCACATTAGATATGATGCTCCACGTTAGCTGATCTGTGCAAACCGGTACCAACGAATCAGAACATCAAGCATGGCCAGCCTTCGATTTAAAAACCAGATTTTGTTCTATGGAATGTTCAAACTTGCAAAAATCATAACTTTTGATCCACATGTCCAAAATTTCCAAATTTTATATCAGTGGAATCAGAAAAACAAATACTTTCCAACCATGTACTTTGTTTAGTAAATTGATTCTGTTAAATTGGTTGTTTTTATAGAAACTTGTGTAGGCATAATTTGAATATAAAAATTATTCTAGAAATATTTTTAAGGTAAAATTTTTGGTAAATGGATTGTTTTGAACCTACTGACCATAGAAACCTACTTTTGGATTTAAAAACATATTTTGTGAAGCTAAAGAATAAATCTTGGATTAAAGCATTTCTAGTTAAATAAGAATATTGAATATGTTTTAAAAATGCTTTTTGAGTAAAACCTTTGGAAAATGGTTGGAATTAAACTCTCTGACCCTAAACACCAAGTTTTATGATTTTAAAATATATTTGGTGAACCCTAGAAAAATTATTACTTTGTTTAAAGGCATTTCTAACAATAAAATATTGCTTTGGTATAAAAATGGTTTATAAGTAAAACCTTTTGCAAAGGTTTTAATATTAAACACTTGACCTTAAAACACTAATATTTTTGTTTAATAATATATTTTTCAAACACTAGGAATTATTACCTTGATTTAAATCATTTCTAACAAAACAAAAATGACTTAAAGTAGCCATTTTACTAACTTGTTTCCAAATGGCTTTACCACTATTATAAATGACCAATAGGTGTTTTATAATGTTTATAACCTATTAGAAACTACTTTTACAAATAAAATAATCTTTGGCATGCTTGCATGCATTGCTTTGTTTTTATTATTCTATGTGATGAGTTGCTTGAATGGTAGATTGAATTTGTGCCTTGATTGAATTGTAGTGAAATTTGAAGAGTCTGACTATTGCAAGATCAAGGAGTGAACTATTATTCTCTACCAAAAATTCAAGTGGTGCTTCATACTTTTTTACTATTATTTTCACTTTGCATTAGTGATATTTCTAAGTAGGACTTGCTTGGAATTTTGCTAAGTATAAACTATGCCATGGGAAATCCTAGTAGATGAAACCTTAGTAGAATTTTCCTAAGTTAAGATTCCTACTACTATCATGCTTAGCCTAGATAATAGAAAACAAGGGTGGATTACGTTCATGCTATGGAATATTTCTAAGTCAAGGACTTGTGTTTTGTTTAATAAAACAACTAAGTGAATGAATCACCTAGGTGGAATGGTATTGCTTGGAAGGATTTTTGTTGAGTGGTTACACAAGGCCAGTGGACTGGTGAACCTTGTGTATCTCACTTGTGGAATGCCACCCAGGAACAAAGAGATTTGAGATGTCAAATGTTGAGAAGCTTCAAGTGCAGCAACTTGGCATTATGGGCTCTGCCTGGATCATATAGGTTGCAATAACTTAGACAAATGGACAGTTGGTGGTAGGGGATGATAGGTTGGAACGTGTCCATTCTGGTCTAAGGGAAGGCTTCTGAAAGATCTTGTCTCGATGCATGTCGAGTCTTGTGGGGAAAGTGCACCACCTCTCGAGAGTGTTATATCTAAGTACTTAGTCGTGTCCCTGGCAATGGACAATTTGAGCATCAAGACATGGAAGCTATCAAGAATCTCCTCATCCCAATTTCTAAGTTAAAAACTTGTGGTTGAACAAGGGTTAAAGGATCACCAATTTCTATTGGGGGATGCCTTGGGTGATTTTGCCAAACAAAAACTTAGTGTTTTCAAATGATAAGGAAAATCTATTTTGAGCAAAGCAAGCCTAAGCTCCACTTAGCCAAATTCATATAGATGATAGATACCACTATACTACCATAGTATCACTTTCCAATACAATTCAAATGTATTGACCCTTGTGGCTGTAACTTATTATGTTGCAGGTTTGTTTGATGTTAGTGAAAAGTGTTGATTAGGATTACAAGTCTACAACCAACATGATTGCCTGTGGCACTTTGAAGATGAAGGACTCCATGCTATATTGTTATTTCTTCTACATTATAATGAGATAGCCAAATGAGTTATGTAAGATGTAATGAATCATTTTATTCCTGGTTATAATGTTGTATTATTACCTTTGTTTCTTGATATTACATCTTAACTGTGGATGCTAGCTATTGATCTAGGGACTAGCATTGTAAACACAGGGATCTCTACCTTATTAAAGGTTGGGACCTCTAAAAGATAGCTTGATGATTGGCGTTAGTGGAAACAAGTGTATGTCTACCCTTGTAAGCAAACTGTATTTTTTGTCGTAAGGAATGCAGGTATGCTCGAGTCAGCTTTGATTTGAGTTTGGATTTTTTTGTTGTGCGAGTCGCCAAGCGTGTCCGCCCTTTAATGGGGTTTATCTCGTGTTTCTCTATGTATGTTTGTTCGTATACTCTTAGTTAGTTGAGGTTGAATCGCCATGGCTTGGGAGCCAGTCGCTTGGCGACCCCAAGGGATGCTCTGTACTTAGTTGTTTTCCCAGACATGAACGGGGTCGGTTGGACGTGGCCCTGAGCGTGGTACTTAGCCATTCTAGTCGCATGCCCAAGGTAGGTGAGGACGGACCGCGTTGTTCTTGGCGCGTCACTCCGCCTGACTCGAGGAGCCAGTCCTGTGGCGAGTCCAGGGCACACTCTCATACTTGGTGTTTTCCCGAGCCGCGTAGGTTTGGACTAGCGTGAGTCCTCGAGCGTGGTACTTGACCGTTCAAATCGCTGCACCGAGGATATTGAGGACCAGGTCGCTGTGAGAAGCGAGTGCGGTTTTCTTGGCCCGGCGGGGCAGTCAAGCGGGGCGACTCCGATGGGGGATCCGGGTTGGCATTTTTCGTGGAAGACGCAAGGCCTAAATTTCGTCGATGCCCTTGCGTCGCACTACTTAGCCATGCCGGTCGTGCAACCAAGGGTTGACTTCCGTGTTTAGCGTAATGTTGTTTTTATAAGTGCGAATAGCACAAGGTTTGGAGAGTAGACACAATTTGTCTGGTTCGAATATATTTATTGCATGGAGAAGGGAATATATGTCGGATTTCTAGTTGTAGAACTTCCTTAAGAGGTTTACATTCCATGGCCGCTTGAGGTCAAGTTATCTGTCGCCTTGGACGTCGATGCGGTAGTAGGAGTCGTTGCCCAAGACTCGCCCTATGGAAAATGGTCCCTCCCATGGGGGAGAGAGCTTGTGCATGCCCTTCTTATCCTAGATCTATCACAGGACCAGGTCACCTTCCTGGAAGGTGCGAGTCCGAACTCGGCGGCTGTGGTAGCGGTGGAGTCCCTACTGGTAGATGGCAGTGCGGGAGCGAGCTAGGTCGCGTGCTTAGTCGAACTGGTCGACCCGTCATGGCTAGCGAGCTCGTTTCCAACCTCCGCGTAGTTGACGACATGAGGCGATTCATGCTCGAGGTCAGTCGGCATGACAGCTTCGGTGCCGTACACCATGAAAAAGGGCGTGAACCCAGTCGATCGGTTGATGGAGGTGCGGATGCCGTAGATGACAGAGGGGAGATCATCGACCCAGCATCCGGGAGTCCTCTAGAGGGGAACTTGCAGTCGCGGCTTGAGGCCGTGATGGATGCTCTGGTTGGCGCGTTCCACCTGGCCGTTGGACGCCGGGTGGGCGACTGAGGCGAGGTCGAGCCGTATGTTATGATCCTTCCAGTACTCGGCCGTGGCGCCCTTGGCGAAGTTGGTGCCTTTGTCCGTGATGATGCCGTGCGGGAATCCGTAGTGGTAGATGAGCTCCCGTAGGAATTTGGCGGCGGTCTTCCCGTCGCACTTGCGGACTGGCTTGGCTTCCACCCACTTGGTGAATTTGTCGACTGTGACCAGAAGGTGGGTGTAGCTAGAGGGGGCCTTCTTGAAGCGGCCCACCATGTACATGCCCCATATGGCGAATGGCCAGGTGATGCGGATGGTCTTGAGTGCCGAGCTGGGTACGTGTGTCTGGTTGGTGTACTTCTGGCACCCGACATAGCGTTGGATGATGTCGACCGTGTCGGCGTGCACGGTGAGCCAGTGGAAGCCGTGTCGCATGGCTTTGGCGACCAGGAACCAAGCACCGGCGTGGTGGCCACAGTCGCCGGCGTGGATGTCTTGGAGGATGTTGTGCCCTTATGCAGGCAGTACATAGCGTTGGAACACGCCAGTCACGCTGCGCTTGTGGAGCTCGTCGTTGATAATGACGAAGGATTTGCAGCGGCGCACGATCATTCTTGCCTCCGTCTCGTATGCTTGCAGGGTCCCTCCCTCAAGGTAGGTGATGTATGGTGCGGTCCAGTCGCTTGGCTCCGCGATCATGGCGACCAGAGTGGGTTCTGGTTGTTGCGGGATCTCAAGGTCGATCTCCTTCGGGGGAGAGATGGAAGGATTGTGGTTGGTGTCGAGTAAGACAACGGATGGTGGTGATTGACGAGCCGACCCTATGCGACAGAGGGAATTGGCCTCTTAGTTCTTGCTGCGATCGATCCACTTGACGGAGTAGCCGGCTAAGTGGCCCCTAGCTGATCCACTGCTTGGCGGTATGCCGCCATGGTCGGGGAGACAGCGTTTGATGTGTACGCACTTCTATTCTTGTAGACAATTGTTGGGCCTCCAAGTGCAGAGGTTTGTAGAAAAGCAGCAAGTTTCCCTTAAGTGGATTACCCAAGGTTTATCGAACTCAGGGAGGAAGTTATCAAAGGTATTCCCTCTCAAGCAACCCTGCAATCAAGATACAAGAAGTCTCTTGTGTCCCCAACACACCCAATACACTTGTCAGGTGTATAGGTGCACTAGTTTGGCGAAGAGATAGTGAAATACAAGTGGTAACGGTGCCAAAAAAGAGCTTGACGGTGAGGTAAAGACTAAAGCAAGCAAACATGCAACATATCTAGATGCAAACGGTGTTTCAATGTTTAGAAACAAGGCCTAGGGATCATACTTTCACTAGTGAACACTCTCTCATATAAATATCCTCTCTTCATGATACTACTCTTAACTACTCTCCGGCTGGAAACTCTAATCATTGGTAGGGCTATAACAGCACTCCTCAAAGTCTGCCTTCCCCAATCTAGATTATCCCACACTGTCACCTTGAGTGCTAGATGGTTCCAACAAACACCACAATTTCATAGAGACATCCAACTCCAAATATAACTCATAACAAATATTTGATCTAGCCAAAGTTCCACACACGGTATGCACGCTGTCACTTTCACACATGTGGGGAAAAAGCATAGATCTATTAAAACACAAAGAGTATTTATGTAGACTCAAACTTAAGTGCCACCATGACATGCACGATGTCACTTTCACACACATGGGGAGAGAAGAGATCTAATTAAGCACTTGAGCAGCAAGGTAGATCTACTTACAAAGCTCATGATCACAATATGACCATGCATAGAGAGAGAGGTGAACACATAGCTACCGGTAGAGCCCTTATCCTCGAGGAAGAACTACTCCCTCCTCATCATGGGAATCAACAACGGTGATGGAGATGGTGGTGGAGATCGATGGAGATGTCTCCGGGGGCACTTCCCCGTCCCGGCAGGGAGCCGTAACAGAGACTTTCTGTCCCCCGAATCTCCCCTTCGGTGGCGGCGGCACTATGGAGGTTTTTGTGGATTTCTTGTGGATTCCCTAGGGTTTTTGGGTCGCAGGCTTCTTATAGGCGCATGAATCAAGGTCGGTGGGGGTCCAGGGGGCCCACACCCCCTGTGGGCACCTCCAGGGCTTGCTCGCGCCTAGGGGGTGCGACCACCCTGTGGCCCCCATCCGGCTCTTCTTCGTGGTTCCGTGTTGCTCCGGGAAAAATAATTACTTTGGCTTTTGTCCTGTCCAATTCCGAGAATATTGATTTTCTGCCTTTCTGGAACCAAAAACAAAAGAAAACAGGCAACTGGCACTAGGGCAACTTTGTTAATCGGTTAGTTCCAGAAAATATATAAAAACACCTCAAAGTATAGGCAAAGCAAAGAAAAGTAGATACAAAACAAGCATGGAGCATAAAAAATTAATGATACATTTCCGACATATCAGCGTCACAGGTACCAGCGACTTACGCGGTGACGAGGTCGGAGTCGCCGTAGCACCGTAGGCGATTGACGTTCATATCCTTGGCGGCTCGCATGCCATGAAGGACGGCCTCGTACTCGTCCATGTTTTTGGTGCAGGGGGTGAAGTTGAGGTACAACACGTAGCGGATCTTGTCGACCTTGGGGGAGGTGAGGACGATTCCCGCCCCTGTGCTGTCTGTGTTCTTGGACCCGTCGAAGTGGAGCAACCAGTTGTGGAGGTACGGCAATTTCTATGGCTACTGCGCCTCCTCCCAGTCAGCAAGGAAGTCCGCTAGGGCCTGCGACTTGATTGCCTCGGGCGGATCTTACTTGATGTTTTGGACGCCGATCTCGACGGTCCACTTGGCGACTCGCCCAGTCGCCTTGTGGTTGCGGATGATGTCCTACAACGGCACGAAGAATACGACCATAATTGGGTGCACCTATAAGTAGTGCGGTAGCCGTCGCTGGGCTCGGAAGACTGCGTACAACAGTTTCTGGTATTGCGGGTAGCACTGTTGTGATTCGGTGAGGAGCTCGCTGATGTAGTAGAATGGGCACTGCACGGGGCGCTCCTTTCCCTCTTCTGGCCGTTCGACGACCCTGGCGATGTTGACAACTCGCTCGGATTCCGCGACATAGACGCGCATTGGCTCCTTGTCAACGGGGGAAGGCGAGTAGATCGCTCTGGCGAGTAGCGGGGCCACGAGTAGCACTTCTTGGAGTGCGTGGAGCGCGTCGTTTGCCTCCTTGTCCCACTGGAACGTGGGGTTCTTGTGCATTAGGAGGTAGAGAGGCATTGCCTTCTCGCCTAGCCAGGCGGTGAAGCGGCTGAGAGCTTCGACTCGCGCGACCAACTTCTGGATGTCGCGGAGGCACTCGGGTTTGCCGAGCCGGGCGATCGTGTCGATCTTGGTGGAGTTCGCCTTGATGCCTCGCTTGGAGACTACGTACCCTAGTAGCTGTCCAGTGGATACACCGAAGGTGCACTTCCCTGGGTTGAGTTTGATCTTGTACCTCCGCAGATTCGCGAAGGTTTTGGCCAGGTCAGCGAGTAGATCGCTGTGGCGATTGGACTTGACCACCATGTCGTCGATATAGACGTGGATGTTGCGGCCAATTTGGCTCTCCAGGCACTCCTGCATGCACCGCTGATAGGTCGCTCCAGCGTTCTTGAGGATAAACGTCATCGCGGTGTAGCAGAAGGCACTGAATGGTGTGATGAACGCCGTCTTCTCGTCATTCTCATCTGCCATTTTGATCTGGTTGTAACCAGAGTATGGATCGAGAAAGCACAGTGACTACGAGCCTACGGTCGAGTCGATGATCTGATCGATGCGTCGGAGGATGAACTGCTCCTTTGGGCAGGCGCTATTGAGGTTTGTGTAGTCGATACACAATCTCTAGGTTCCGTTCTTCTTTTCGACCAGGACTGGGTTTACCAGCCACTTGGAGTATTTGATGGGCCGGATGAAGCCTGTAGCGAGTAGATGCTGCACCTCCTTGGCGATTGGTCGGCGGAGCTCTTCATTAAAGGGCCGCAGCGACTGCTTCATAGGTCGCGCTTTGGGGTCGGCGTTGAGTTTTGCTCAGCGAGTTCCGCGGGACACCTGGCATGTCAGATGGCTTCCATGCGAATATGTCGCAATTCTAACATAGGAACTCGATGAGCGTGCTTTCCTATGCAGGGCTCATGTGAAGGAAATATGCCCTAGAGGCAATCATAGAGATGATTATATTTCTTATCTATCCTTGAGTTATTGTAATGTTCCTTGAATGTCCATATCAGGCAACTTGTATTGATTGGAAATTATGTGAATTGTTTGTGAAACTCTTTACTTGTTTGGTTATTTAATAGTTGTCCCTAGTCGGAGTTCATGTGAGGACACACATGAATATTAGATTAGCACATCGATTTGTTGATGACTATGTTTTGCAAGTCATAGACATGGAGATGTCAAACTAATGATGTGGACACATGTTATGAACATTGGGTTGGACTGACCCAACTTGAGACTTGCAATTAGACTTGCAGCTCTCTCTAGACATCGTGTAGGTTTTGTCTTTAGACTTGATATTATCGCATGTACTTGAGATGTGGATTGACCTACTTTGAGTTATCAGACGCTACTCCGTAACTGGGTAGTTATTAAGGTAGCTTTCGGGTTTGTCCTGAAGCATGCTACAAGGCAAGGTCAATCAAAATGGGATTTGCCCCTCTCTACTTGAGAGAGATATATCTGGGCCCCTCGAGTGATCGGATCCAGAAATGCATGGCCATTCTACATAAGGTTAAGAGTTAACCTAGTAAAGGGATTCCGAATCACAGTATCGAGAAAGGGAGGTCAGCTTGGAGCTAGACCAATTATCATGAGGCAAAGGGAAAGACATGTACTAAACCTTGTGATGGTTCGTCCGATATGATCTTTGTATGCGTTTAGGAGTTGGAACGTCTTGCTAGAGGCTGTTACCAACTATTGATAGAATAAGTGTATTTGTGTCATGTCTATACGTATATGAACCTATAGGGTCACACACTTAAGGGGTTGGAAGCCTAATGAGGATTGGATCCGAATTAGACCAGGCTTAGGCTACTAATGGGCGGCTAATGTAGAAGCCCACTAGGTACGCCTATATAAGAGAGGGTAGGGACAGCTGACCAGGGTGAGACGATTCCACCCAGCCGCCACTCCTCACGCCTGTGTTGCACGCGTGAACCTAGCAGTCCGGCGTCTGACGCTTCCACCCCGCACGTGTGGATACCTCGGAGGTGCTGCATCTGTGACACTTGGACGATCCGCGCAAGGGGAGATGCTCATGGGATGAGATCAAGGAGGAGACGTAGAACGTCTACACTGCCTCGACGCGCTTTATCAAGTTCCGCAACCGCACGTATAGTGGTAATCCCGTGATCTATGACAACAGTATTCCTGGTTTACGCGGTAGGAAATTTTGTTTTGCGCTAGTGTAGCCTACATGTATCCTTTCATCATACCTGTCCCGATCATCACTGTCTAGCTAGACTCGCCTAGGACCAGTTCGATGGTGCGGGTGTGCGTGGTGGCCTTGAACACGGTCGAGCCGCCATACTCCGAGTTGGTATTCTTTAGTATTGTGGGGTCGTCTTTGTTGACCCCGCTCGCGTATCTTGCGAGCTCTTCCGCGTGGTTGGCCTCCGCAGCGATGACGGCGTTCGCGATCTCGGCGCCCTTTTCCTCACATTCCACGGCCATGTCGGAGTTCCCGTGGATGGTGATGATGTCGCACGGCCCTGGGAGCTTCATTGCGTTGTACGCGTAATGCGGTGCCAACATGCCTGTCGCCCTAGGATGTAGTGGTAGGGGTTGTTGAAGTTGACCAACTCGAAGATGGTCCTATTGGTGCAGAAGTTGGCTGGTGTGCCGAAGGTGACTGGAAGTGTCACCTTGCCGATCGGGTATGCCTTCCGACCGGGGACGATGCCGTGGAAGGTGGTGAGGGTCGTCTCAATCATCGATTGTGGAAACCGCAACCGCCTGAATGTGTCCAGGTAGAGTATGTTGATGGAGATCCCGCCGTCCACCAATGTCTTGGGGAGCCATTAGTCACCCACTTTGGGCTTGACTACCAGGGCAACTTGCCCCGGATATTCGATCCATGGCGAGTGGTCCTCGTGGCTCCACGTGATGCGCTGCTCGGACCAGTTGAGGAAGCGGGGGACATCGACCTAGGACACCTCTTTGACGACGATGGAACGGGCGAGGACCTTATTCTCCCGCTTGGTGCCAAGCCGGGTGAAGGTGTGGAGCGATCCGACGTCGTTGCCGAATGCCCTGCCGTTTGGCGGGTTGTTGTTTGGGTCCTCCCTTGCGCGCCGTGCCTTCTCGATATCCTTCAGGGAGTGATAGTCGGCAGTCTTGTGTGTGGCGGGCTTCCCCTCCCTGTTGTGGAACACACAGGGTTGGTTGAGGAGAGCTACAGGGTCGAATTTCGGCCTCGCTCGATAGTTTTCGCCAACGCGGTGTTGGCCTCCGTCGCGGCGGAAGCTCTTGGGGTCACGTGGTGCTTAGAAGCGTTGGCTACAAAGTCGACTCGCCCGTCACCGCGGCGCTTTCCGGTGAGGCGAGTGTTGCTATAGTGTAGCTCGCGCTACCTGCCGTTGTCGTGGCCGTTTTGGCGGCGATTTCCACCCGACTCGTCGTCGGTTTCTTGGTTCAGATCCTCCTCCGCGTACCGCTTGGCGATCTCCAGGAGGTCTGGGATGTTCTCGAGTGTCTTTTACACCCTCTTGACCTGGGCGACCAAGGGCTCATAGCGGATCGACTCGCGGGGTCCCTGGACGCATCGCTCCATGTCCTCAATGGTGGTGGCGCAGGTGTAGGAACCCTCGAAGTGACTGGCAAAGGCTTGGCGCATGTCCTCCCAGGAATCAATGTTGTCCACAGGGAGGGTGTTGATCCATGGCCGACTCGCTCCCTCCATCATTAGGGGAAGGTAGCGAGCGGTGAGGAGGTTAGTGTGGGTGGCGATTCCCATCGCCATGAGGTATCTGTCCAGCCATATGGCCGGATCATACGTGGGATCTTACTTTTCAATCTCCTTTGACGATTTGAAGTTCGCTGGGTATTTCTCTCCTCGGATCATCAGTCTGAAGCACTGGGGGGCGACTCGACTGAGCGAGCCTCTTGGCTCGCCATCGTGGCGGTTGGTGAGGGTATGCCTCAGGTCATTGGGCTGGCGTGCGCGCCAGTTCTGGTTGTTGATGATGTGGGTCCATGCATTGACTGGCTGCCTGTTGGCAGCGACCAAGTTGTTTCGCGGTCATGGGTCATTGGTGGAGAGTGCTGCATGCGCGGCCCTTGGCTGGAGCTGTAGGGGCTCGGGTGGCGGACAATTGAGGGTGTTCGCCATTGATGGGAGGCTGCTTGAGGCCACCCTGCTTCCTGAGGAGTGGGAGTACATGCGCCCCCCGCGAGTCGGCTCCTGCGACCTGCTGCTCGACGACCCTAGCGACTAAGGCCTTGGCGTACTGGATCTGCAGCGCTCCTTCCCCTGTGACATTGAGGTTGGCAACTGCTGCCTGCCCCACGATGACGTTTTCCATCGGGGTGGAGTACAGAGGGATGCCATTTGCGTCCTGCTATTGCAGGGAGATGAGAATTATCGACTGGTTTGGAGGGGGCGTGCGACCGGGTGGCCGTGGGGGAGCTCCGCTAGCTGGTGCTCCGGGTGGCGGTTGGCCACTGAAGCCTGAAGGCGTATTCTCACAGACCACCTACTCGGCCATGCGGGCGGGGTCGTTGTCGTCGTCGAAGTTCTGGGCGCGACCCTGAATGGTGCGGTCCAGGCGCATCCTGATGCGGTGTTGGTGGTACAGCAATAGCTCCTGCGTTGTCACCTATTCGAGGCGAAAATTTTCATGCTCGGCTTGTTCCTTGCGCATCGCCCCTTCTAGGCGCAGGTGCGCCTCCTCGACCTCGCTCGCTATCGCTGTTGGCGGGATCAGCATGGAGAAGGGGTCTAGCGGGGCACTCGCGCCACCTGCCATGTAGGCCGCGATGAAGCGACCAGATCCGCCATAGAGGTCGCCGAACTTTTCTGATCCGGAACCGGAGTCAAAGATCCTGAGGATAGACGGATCCTCGAAATCCCCGACGTTGGAGACTTGGGTGATGGAGCCGGTTGGTGACGTAGCAACGATGGATCCGGCGATTGAGGCCGGGGTCGCCGAGTCGGCATCGTGATGGAGGGCTACATCATTCGCAGCCGCGTTGGTCTCGGCCACGTTGCTATTGGCCGAGTTGTACTCGGAGGCAAGCCTGGATGGTGCGGACCTGGCTCTCAGAGAGCCAATCGTGTGGCAACGACTTGTCAACGAGTGCCGAGTCCTCCAAGACGATGATGTCGGTGAAGCCGGCGAAGAGGCTGATCGTGCCGACCGGCATGATCACATTGTGCATAGCTGGGCGTGACATCGAGACGTAGCTGCTAGGCAAGATCTGGAGGATCTCACCGATGGCGATCATGCGTCCGGTGGCGATCGCCCAGTTGATGGGCAAGTAGGGTCTCGCTGTAGAACATATGCCTGACCGGCGATGCCCCACGGTGGGCGCCACTGTCATGGGAATGGCCACGGTAGATGTTGTGATTGGTAGCGAGTAGTAGAATGAGGGGCAAGGGTGGCCAACCATCTGCGGTGCGAGATGAGGGCAAAGACACAGGGTTTTACCCAGGTTCGGCCCCCGGAGGGTAAAGATCTACTCCTGGTAGATTGTATTGATGAGAGATTACAAAGGGCAGGCTCGACGGCTAGGCGTCGAGTCGAGGGGGTGTATGATGGAACGTAAGTGCTATGCGTGCCCTAGGGAGGTTTCAATAGAGTCACCTCGATAGGGTTTACAGATCTACAACCGACTTAGATAAGGACTCGGAGGGTTTTGACCTAATCCAAATGGGCCTAGCTACGCTTTTGGTCCTTCAGCATCCAGTCGCATGGCTTCTTCTTGGGTCGCGGTCCAGTCGTCGTCCTGAAGGCCCACTCGCTGGGAGTATGAACCATAAGGGAACGTCCTGCTGGGTATACCCCACTCGGCATATCCCCATCAGCTTGAGATTTAATTGCATCTCGCCTATCGTATTATGGAGTATATGGTGCTAGATCTATGGCCCACTTTGCCACTCGGCCGCTGGCATCTTTACTGCCCAGTATGTCTGAGATAGGTGCCTTGCATATTACCCGGATTGGGTGTTCTTGAAAATAGTGCTTCAGCTTCTTTGCTGCCATATACACCCCATATGTCATTTTTTTATAGTGGGGGGAGTTTTGTTTTGATGTAGAGAGCACTTCACTCAAGTAATAAACTGCTCTTTGGACTGATTTTCCCTCTTCTTCGCGCTCTACCACTATTACCGCACTAACAACTCTATTGGTTGTTGCGACATAGAGCATCATTGGATCTTTGGATAGTGGTGAGGCTAATATTGGTGTTGTTACCAACATTTTCTTGAGTTCATGGAAAGCGCTATCAGCTTGCTGTGTCCATGTAAATTTATCTGATTTTTTCATCAGTTGGTATAATGGTAGGGCTTTCTCACCTAGCTGAGTTACAAACCTGCTTAATGAGGCCAAGCACCCTGTGAACTTCTGGACATCATTGAGGGTATTAGGAAATTCCATTCTTTCGATGGCCCTGATCTTTGTCGGGTTAGCCTCAATTCCTCGTCTAGATACATGGAATCCGAGTAATTTTCCAGCCGGGACACCAAAGGTGCATTTTCTGGGTTAAGTTTCATCCGAAATCTTCTTAGGTTTGCAAATGTTTGACGCAAGTCTCGATTAAAATATGACTTTGTGTGGTTTTTATTATCACGCATCGACGTATACTTGAACATTTTTGTCAAGTTGATCTTGTAAGCATTTTTGCATGCATCTTTGATATGTTGCGCCTGCAATTCTTAACCCAAAAGACATAGTACGATAGCAATAAGCCCCATACGGGGTGATAAAAGTTGTCTTTATTTCATCACTCGGATTCAGTGGTATCTGATGGAAATCAGAATATGCATCCACAAATGACAACAACTCACACCCGGTAGTAGGGTCAATGACTTGATCGATCCGTGGCAATGGAAATGTATCTTTTGGTTCGTGTAGTAAATACACATGCGCCACACCACTGCCATGTTCGGTTCATCCTTTTTCTTCTCGACCAAGACTGGATTTAACAACCATTCTGGATGCAGTACTTCCATGATATACCCAGCAGCCAAGAGCCTGGCTATCTCGACAGCTATCAGTTTCCTCCTATCTTCGGCGAAGCAGCGGAGGGGTTGCTTCACCGGCTTGGCATCTTGCCTTACATGAAGAGAGTGCTCAGCCAGCTCCCTCGGAACTCCCTCCAAATCTTGTGTGGACCATGCAAAGATATCCCGATTCTCACGGAGGAAGCTGGTGAGCTCGCTTTCCTATTTGTTAGATAACCTGGCGCCAATATTCACTGTGCGCTCTGGGAAAGCCTCATCAATCTGTATCTTTTTTGTCTCCTTAGTAGCTTGGAAAGACACACTGCCATGCGGGTTAGTGAGTGCCGGCATAGACATCCGTGCTGCCTTAGCCAGTGCTGCAATCTCCATCATTTGATGTTTCTCCTGCGCTATCACCAGTGACTCGGCCAATGAAGATCCGACTGAGGTGCATGCGATAGATTGCTTGCAGTCACCCTCAACTATGATAACTCCAGATGGACCTGGCAGCTTCATATTTAGATAAGCAATGTGAGGATTTGCCATAAACTTTGCCATAACTAGTCTGCCGAGTAAGGCATGGTATGAGCTAACGAGATCAACCACTTCAAACTCTATGGCCTCAGTAGGACAATTCTCTCTGTTGCTGAATAAGACGTCAACCCAGATCTTCCCAATTGGCTCACATGACAATCCTGGCACAATGCCATGGAAGGTTGTCTTAGTTGGCTCTAGCATGTTCATGGTGATGCCTAGCTTGAGCATGGTATCCTTGTACATGATGTTGATACTACTGCCATTGTCTATCGGTACCTTGGAGAACTTCACATTGATATCTGGGCCCATGAAAGTTGGATCCAGTACAAGAGCATACCCTCCTAGTGTCGGCATGATCTTGGGGTGATCTTTTATGCTCCACGTTATTTCCTGCTCAGACAAATGCATGTATTTTGGTATCGCTGGCATTGTGGCATTTACTTCCATCATCCGTCTCTTCTGGCTTTTCTTGTGAGTTGGCTCTGTGACAAACACAACATAGCTCTGGTGATGCTCTATGTATTTGTTTCTGGTTCCATGGCTGACATGGGCACTATCGTTCCTTGGATCATGCAGTTGGTGCACAGCTTCTCTTCTTTCTTGATCACGGTATCTTGGCTATTGATTTTCATACCTCTGCACAACACCAATGACTTGAGAATTTCCCCCTGTAAGTTGTGGTGGGGGAGGTGGTGGTAGCTGCTGGATTGCCGAGTCTACTCTGGCAGCTTTTTGGAACCAAGTACATTGTCGAGTTCTGTGGTTTGTTGGCTTACTTGGACTCGGCATGTGAAACTTGCTTGGCTGATCCAACATCATCTCATAAGTATACTTTTGCCTTTCTTGATATGGATTTCTCTGTTCATATGGCTTTTTCCATCATTCTTTGGTATCCATTGATGTTGCCCACTTGTCCTTTGACGCTGGCTGCTTCCAGGATCAGGATGATCCTGACTTACGGCTGCGACCTGAGTCGAACCATACCTGTAATCCGGCCTCTCATCTTGTCGTTTTCTCATGTACTCGCCTCTCTCATGGTGCCTTTGTGATCCAGCTGCATCATATGTCTGAGTCTCACTCATCCCGTCTGCCAACATAAGCAGAGGCTCAGCCGGATCTCCTAATGCATATGAGTCGGCAATCCTTATCATTTCAGCTAAGCTTGCCGGCATATCTCTTTGCAACCTTTGCAATTACACACTTATGTGCTTGCATCCTTGTTCAAACCACGCAATGGCCTAAGATTCGATTACTTCTTCACAAGAATTGCGCATAGTTCACCAACTTGTGAGAAACTCTCTGTCTATTTCATTTGGCCTTTGCTTGCACATGGCTAGTTGTTGTGGGCGA
This sequence comes from Avena sativa, assembly GCA_916181665.1. Taxonomy (NCBI): domain Eukaryota; kingdom Viridiplantae; phylum Streptophyta; class Magnoliopsida; order Poales; family Poaceae; genus Avena; species Avena sativa. The sequence goes on along the minus strand of OV702282.1, from coordinate 19,765,928 downwards.
TTCGGCCTCTTGTAGGTTCTTGTGAAATTATTCACAAAGGCTTCTTGGAAATCAATCCAGGTGTTGATACTTCCGGGTGGAAAATTATTCAGCCATACCCTCGCTGGTCCATCTAGCATCTGCGATACGTGCCGCACTTCCCACCTCAGATTACCCTGCACGATTTTCACTGCAGTCCCGTAATCAATAAGCCAGTCCTCTGGTTTTGTGCTTTCATCATAAGTCTGTGTTCCTCTTGCCATCTGAAAGTTTGGCACTAGCGACTCTCTCATGATCCTTGGGCTGAAGAATGGTGGGCCCTGTTGTCCTTGTGACTCGATAAGCTCTGCCATTTTTATTCTCTCAATCTTTAGCCTTGCGTCATCCGGCTGGAGGTTTCTTCCCCCTAGCCTTCATCCTATCGCTTGATATACGTGATCCGGCAACTCATATCCATCATTTACCATTGGATAGGTTGAGGGATGAAGTTCTGGCCTCCATCATCATTTCTTTGTCTGGCCTGCCTTTCTCGGCCAACATTTTCTTGGTTTTCATTTCCTTGGCCAGCATTTCTTCTTGTGCCTTGGGCACGAGATGGGTTCCCTTGAGCCATTGTCGGGTCATAGGCAACCATTTGTTTGTTTTTTCCTGAGTCCACACTTTTCTCTTTTCTCTGTCTCGGCGCAACCCCTGGCGAGGAAGCTGTATGCCCTGCTGACCTTGCCGGGATTGGGGTTGCCGAGTGAATGAGCTATGACCTTCCAACTATACCCGGATTTTCCCTGTAGTACGCTTCAGTCAGATTTCCTACTACTCGCACCAACTCGTTTACTCATTCTTGTTTCTTTTTCCTTGCCTCACCCGTCAAGTGGGGTAACTCCTCCATTGTTGCCTCTACGGCTCTTAAGATTCCTGCTGCCGTGTTTTATGTCGGCCTGATGGCGCTCTCGTTGCTGCATTCTGGGGTTACTTTTGATGTAGAATCCACCAGCTCTTCATTGAGGTTCCTTCCTCTTATCCTTGTTGCTTCAAGCCGGCTCTTAGCTCCCTTGACTCGCTTCACCGAGTTATATTCTCGGATCGTGATGTCCATATACTGCTGCAGCTGAGCTAATTCCTTTCCTTTTTCCAACACTTTTTCCCTGGTTTCCTCTAACTCGGCTTGCATGAGCGTCAGGTCAGCTGTTGATGCCACTGGCTCTGCTAACTGCTCTATTGCTTCCTGCAATTCCTTGGCTCTTTTTCTCCTAGCTATGTCCTCTGGCTTTTCTAGCGGCGCCTTCGCGGTTTGATTCCAGGTTTTCTTCCTCACCATTTTCATTCACTACAGGAGCTACTGGAGGTGCTGGGGGACGCGGTGGATCCGGCGCTAAGAAGATGTGCATTCATCATTACCTCGGCGGAGACGAGCTGATGAAGCTTTCCCGCAGCGCAAACCGCGGGTGGATCCAGCGCCAAGACGATGTGCATTCATCATTACCTCGACGGAGACGAGCTGATGAAGCTTTCCCGCAGTGCAAACCGCAGGTGGATCCGGCGCCAAGATGATGCGCTCTGGGTATGCGTGTTCCACGCGCACAGCGACGCAAACTTGGTGCTCGCCGAACTTGATGAAGCGATCACCCCTAGGGAATGGCTTAGTCCCGAAGCATCCCGCGTTGTCGCTGACAAAGTTGAGCGCTCCGAACCTCTAGATGAGGGCAGAGTAGACGCACTCGCCCATTGTGGTGACGATGTTGCCCGTCCGGATAAAGACTCCAGCAAGCTCCTGCTTCTTCCCCTAGGTGAGCGCCAACTGTCGTGGTAGTGTCACGGCAGATTCCATGGGTGGCTTAAGTTGGGGGACGAATGGACGCTTGAGGTCACCAGGGAGGGTGTCCACGGTCTAGCCGTGCACGATGAACATGATGAACTCTCCAGACTTAGGATTTTTCTTCCTCCTTGATATTTACAAGTTCTCCTAGAGCTGTTTAAGGATAGCCTCTAGGCGCTAGTTTGCTACTTAGTCCCTCTCCTCAAACCCTAGCTATGCCCCTCCTTATATAGGCAATGCGTAGCTAGGTTACAACTTTGGGACCTAGGGTTTTGTCACATCCCAAGATTTTCCAAATCTTGTAATGTGAAAATAGATGAATAAAATAAAACTTTGTTGATTTTCAGGGCCAAAAGAAACTTTTTGGAATTCAAATGGAACCTCAAACCAATTTGAATCAAATAAAATCCTAAAGGGATTTAAAAATATCAACATTTATTAAAGGAAATTAAAAATGTTTTGGAATTACTATTTTAGATCTTTTAATAAAAGAATTGGTTTTCAAAAGAAAAGGTGGATTCATAAATAAAGATTATTTTATAAAGCCAAATTAAACCTTGGCCAAGCTTTGAGAATTAAAAACATTTTATTTTTAATAAAAATTAGCAAAGGTTTATCTAAATAAAATAATAAGGAATTAATATCCAAACTCTATTTAAATAAAAGGTTTTACCAATTTAATTGAAACATCAAAACTTATTAAAATTATTTAAAATAAGTTTTCCAAATATTTGATATTCACAAATAAAACCTACTAAAATGTTTTGGCTTTATTTTTAGATTTCAAAATAAATATCTCAATAAAACAAATCCTATTTGATTTAATATTGAAAGTCTATTATATTTAATTAATAATGGACTCTAAAACAAAAATGTTACTTTGTTTTAAACAAGTTTTCCAAATATTCTTTATTTCCAAATAAAATCTACTGATTGGTTTTGAAAGTATTTGGAGTTCAAATGAAGATTTTATTAAATAAACCAAACCCTATTTTATTAATAAACCATGGACCATTTTACTTAATTAATAAATGGAACCTAAAAAGGTTTAAAACATTATTTTTATTTTTGGATTTTGGTTCATGTTACTGAACAGAACTAATTTCAAAATAACAAAGTTTGGGTGTTGTTTGAATTGATTTGAACCTTGTTTGATTGTTTTGAAATTTAAAACAGGAAATAGAAATAGAAAAAGAATCAGAAACAGAAAAAATAAGAAAAGGGTCGACCCAACCCAGCAGCCCAACAGGCCCAGTAACCAGCCCAGCTCCCCTCCTCGAAGCGTTTCTTTCCACTCGGAACCGCACCCACACAGAGGCTGACCGGTGGACCCAACTTCCTTTCCTTTCTTTCACTGCCAAGCAGACCCCACCCTCTCCTGTTCATCGTCCTCCCCGCAGCGACCCGTTCCTCCTCGTTCTGCCGTTGATTCTCCGGCTTAATTCGACTTAACGCCGCGTTTATTCCTCGTGGTGATCAAGCACCTTTAAACGCCAGCACGTCCTCTCTCGTTCCCCTCTGACCCCTCCCTCAAGCACGCCCCTAGGCCGAGGAATTTTGCCTTGCACTCCCTCTACTCCGACGAGCTTTCTTCCCAAAATCCGGCCAGCACACACCACCCCGAGCCTCCCTAAGCACGCTGACAACTTCCCCACAACCAGACGCATCTCCCAGCACCCTCCTCTCAACCGCGGGCGCCCCATAGCATCGGCTACATCAGGCTTTCGAACGCCGCCGCGTCTGCCACCTCTCCGACGACGCCCACAGGTTGTACCAGACCGCCCCTCTCCCCCTCATTCACACACGCGTCATCCCCTCGACCATACGCATATAACCGTGCCCTTTGTTTGCCTCCGCGTGATATGCAATGTCGCCTTCGAACACAGACAGAGCCGTCCGGCGTTGCTCTCTACTCCGGCGAGCAATCGCAGCTGCCCCCTAGCGCCCCTCGACGGACAAGTACCACGTTGAGCCTCAGCGAGCGTCAGCAATTCCGGTGAGCATCTCCCCACCCTCCTTTGCTTCCTGTACCGCCGGCGCCGTCATCGACTGGCCGCTCCGCCGCCAGCCACCGTCGTCGCGCCGCCAGCTTTTGGCAAAGCACTGAGAGCCATCCGATCTTGATCCGGTGGATAGGATAGAAAGTAGAACGAAGGGGTAAGAGAGAAACTGAGCTGTGCGATATCAGTTAGATCTAACGGCCTGCAGTGCGTGATCCGTGCGAACCGTTTTCGTCGAATCAGAGTGAGACACGTGGCCAGTATTAAAATCTAAAAACAGATTTGAATCAGATTTATTTGCAAACTTCAAAACCTTGTAACTTTGGATCCACACGTCCAAAAATTACAAATTTTATGTCGTTGGATTCAGGAGAGCAAGCCCTATCCAACCATGCCCTTAGTTTAGTAAATAGTATCTGTTAGCTTGTTTGAATTTGCAGAAACATTTGTATGCTTGTTTAGAGTATAAAAATTGTTTAAAAATGATTTTTGGTTTAAAACCTTTGCAAAATGGTTTGTTGTGACCTTACTGACCCTAGGAACCAACCCATAGTTTGGAAAATGGATTTGGTAAAGTTTAGGATGGAAAACTTGATTTAGTCATTTCTAGCCAAAAGAAAATAAGGATTTTGGTTATGAAAATGTTTTTATAAAGAAAACTTTGGGAAAATGGTTTAGACCAAACCTACTGACCCAAAACACCAAGTTTTGCAATAGCAACCCATTTGGTGAAAAACATAAAATTTTACTTTGATAAAAATAATTTTCACCACATAAAATGATGAAAGGATTTGAAAATGGTTTAGGGATAAAACCCATTTGCAAATGACTTTGCCATTTTGGTAAATGACCAACTTGGAACTTACAAAGTTTAGAAGCCTAATGGAGACCATCCTTACAAATAGAACCATCCTTTACATGCTTACATGCATGACTTAGATCCCATTGTTTTGTGTGTGTTAAATTGTTTGATTGATTTATTGGTTTGGAATGCTAGTTGATTTTGTGTCTACTTGATTGACTTGTAGTGAAGTTAGAAAGTGTGAGACTAGCAAGATCAAGGAGTAAACTACCATTCCCTTCCAAAAAGGCAAGTGATGCTTCATACTTTCTATCCCATTACTTTCACTATGCATTAGTGATTTTACTAAGTAAAACTTGCATGGATTTTGCTAAGTATAAACCTTACTATAGGAAAACTAGTAGATGAAACCTTAGTGGAAATCTTCCTAAGTTAAGATTCCTACTACTATCAAGCTTAGCCTAGCTAATAGAAAACATGGGTGGAAGATATATTCACACTATGGAAAAATATTCTAAGTCTGAGGACTTGTGATTTTGTCTAATAAAACAACCAAGTTAATGAATCACCTGGGTGGAATGGGCTTGCTTGGTGGTTTTTGGTTGAGTGGTTACACAAGGCCAGGGGACTGGTGAACCTTGTGTATCTCACTTGTGGATGGCCACCCAGGAACAAAGAGATTTGAGATGTCAAATGTTGAGAAGCTTCAAGTGCAACCACTTGGCAATATGGGCTCTGCCATGATCATATAGGTTGCAAGAACTTAGCCATATGGACAGAGGGTGGTAGTGTTTGATAGGTTGGAACGCGTCCATTTTGGTCTAAGGGAAGGCTTCTGAAAGATCTTGTCTTGGGAAACCAAGTCTTGTGGGGAAAGTGCACCACCTCTGCAGAGTGTAAAAATCTAAGTACTTAGCCATGTCCCTGGTAAAGGACAATTTGAGCATCAAGACATGGAAGCAATCAAGAATCTCATCATTCAAATTTCTAAGTTAAAATCTTGTGGTTTGAACAAGGGTTGTTTGAAATCTTCAACCTTTGATTGAGAGATGCCTTGCAAAGGATCTTCAATCTTTGATTGAGAAAATGATTTTATCAAAGCAAAAACTTAGTATTTTCCAATGTTAAGGAAAAACCTATTTTGAGCAATGCAAGCCTCAACTCCACTTAGCCAAATGCATATAGATGATAGACTCCACTATACTACCATAGTATCACTTGCCAATACAATTCAAATGTATTGACCCTTAGTGGTTGTAACTTGTATGTTGCAGGTTTGATTGTTTTAGTGAAGATTGATTGATTAGGATTACAAAGTCTACAACCAACATCTGCCTGTGGCACTTTGAAGATGAAGGACCCCATGACTATAGTTATTCCGCTGCAATGTAATGTAATAGCCAAATGAGCTATGTATGATGTAATAAATTATGTTATTCCTGGTTATAAAGTTATATTATGACCTTTGTTTCTTGATATTACATCTTAACTATGGATGCTAGCTATTGATCCAGGGACTAGCATTGTAAACACAGGGGGGCTCTATCTTATTAAAGATTGGCACCCCTACAGATGGTATCAGAGCATTGTGTTGCCTGTAGGATTTGTAAACCTAGGATTGGACAAAAACCCTTAGAAAAATAGGAGTTGTATTTTGATCCAAAACTTATTTACAAAAACACTTGTAAAATCTTTCCTCAACCATTTTAGTTTCAACTCTACATCTCTTCTATTTCAACTTGATGGAAAAACCTACCCATGACCAAAGACTACACCATGTGCAAAGGACTCCTTCAACTTCTTCAACTCTAATGACTTCAACATCTTCAGCATGTTCACCAAGGACTCCCAACTTGGATATCAATAAGGACTACAAGAGAGACAAGGAAAACTTGCTGAAAGATTTAGAGACTGGGGGAATGCAAAAGTTAGAAGGAGCCTACATCATTTGAAGTTTTGCAACCAAGAGTTTTTCTCAAGGAAACCATGATCTCATACAAAAAGAATCATGAAGGATGGAAAGATCAAAAGTAAACCCTATAAATGGACCACCATATTTTAATTAGGTCAAACACACCAACTTATATGGTGTAACAAAAATATTTTGTTGCCTAAGTATGTGCTTGAACTTTGTTGTTTGAGTGAATTGTTTGGTTTGTGATTGCATGCACATTGCTTGAGTGAATTGTGATGTGTGTGATTAGAATTGACTCCTTAGAAATATCTTGCCTATTCTAATCTCCCTTCAACCCAAACAGATGACTACTCCAAGAGACTCCAACATCAAGGTTGATGACACCAACACCAACCAAGCTGACAGCATGAAAGAGCTCATAGCAACTCAAAACCAGTTGAGCCAGGAGACAACTCAGCTTTTAGCCAACAACAATGGACTAGACCCAGCCATACAAAGGATTTTGAAACTTCAATCCCAAATGTTGCAAGGATTGGTTACTCAAATGATCAACATGGGAGAAAACTTTTCCCAAAGAGCTAATGACAACAAGGATGACAAAGATGTTAATCTAGAAGGAACCCAAGTTAGCAATATTTGTAGAGACAAGGACCATGCATGCAAGGAGCATGAAGATCAATGCCCCAAGAAGAGGGAAAGATGTCCCACCTATGAAGAACATGAACTAGAAGAACTCTTAGCTTTGGAGAGACCCAAAAAGAAGAAAAAGGACATAAGCCAATTACAATGTTACAATTGCAAAGAGATGGGACACTATGCCAGTGAATGCCCAGAAAAGAAGAAGAACCAAGGAAACAAACAAAAGGCAATGATACCAAAGGAAAAGAAAGATATCAGCCAAGTGATGTGTTCCAAATGCAAGGAACTAGGCCACTATGCAAACAATTGTCCAAGAAAGATGAAGAACAAGTTAAACAAGTCTATGGAGAAACTCAACCTTGGCCCATGAGCTTCATGAGTCAAGAATGGAAACCAAGGACTCAATGCAACTGTTTGCTTAGAGAAGTTTTCTAAGGATCCCAAGAAGGCCAATATGTAATTTTTGTTTGAAAATTTTTAAGGGTGGTAGTACCCTAATTGTTTTTGAATCTGCTTGTAACCCCAGCCTCCCCAAATCTCGGGACGAGATTTATTTTAAGGGTGGTAGCCTGTCACATCCCAAGATTTTCCAAATCTTGTACTGTGAAAATAAATGAATAAAATAAAACTTTGTTGATTTTCAGGGCCAGAAGAAACTTTTTGGAATTCAAATGGAACCTCAAACCAATTTGAATCAAATAAAATCCTAAAGGGATTTAAAAATATAAACATTTATTAAAGGAAATTAAAAATGTTTTGGAATTACTATTTTAGATCTTTTAATAAAAGAATTGGTTTTCAAAAGAAAAGGTGGATTCATAAATAAAGATTATTTTATAAAGCCAAATTAAACCTTGGCCAAGCTTTGAGAATTAAAAACATTTTATTTTTAATAGAAATTAGCAAAGGTTTATCTAAATAAAATAATAAGGAATTAATATCCAAACTCTATTTAAATAAAAGGTTTTACCAATTTAATTGAAACATCAAAACTTATTAAAATTATTTAAAATAAGTTTTCCAAATATTTGATATTCACAAATAAAACCTACTAAAATGTTTTGGCTTTATTTTTAGATTTCAAAATAAATATCTCAATAAAACAAATCCTATTTGATTTAATAATGAAAGTCTATTATATTTAATTAATAATGGACTCTAAAACAAAAATGTTACTTTGTTTTAAACAAGTTTTCCAAATATTCTTTATTTCCAAATAAAATCTACTGATTGGTTTTGAAAGTATTTGGAGTTCAAATGAAGATTTTATTAAATAAACCAAACCCTATTTTATTAATAAACCATGGACCATTTTACTTAATTAATAAATGGAACCTAAAAAGGTTTAAAACATTATTTTTATTTTTGGATTTTGGTTCATGTTACTAAACAGAACTAATTTCAAAATTACAAAGTTTGGGTGTTGTTTGAATTGATTTGAACCTTGTTTGATTGTTTTGAAATTTAAAACAGGAAATAGAAATAGAAAAAGAATCAGAAACAGAAAAAAATAAGAAAAGGGTCGACCCAACCCAGCAGCCCAACAGGCCCAGTAACCAGCCCAGCTCCCCTCCCCGAAGCGTTTCTTTCCACTCGGAACCGCACCCACACAGAGGCTGACCGGTGGACCCAACTTCCTTTCCTTTCTTTCACTGCCAAGCGGACCCCACCCTCTCCTGTTCATCGTCCTCCCCGCAGCGACCCGTTCCTCCTCGTTCTGCCGTTGATTCTCCGGCTTAATTCGACTTAACGCCGCGTTTATTCCTTGCGGTGATCAAGCACATTTAAACGCCAGCACGTCCTCTCTCGTTCCCCTCTGACCCCTCCCTCAACCACGCCCCCAGGCCGAGGAATTTTGCCCTGCACTCCCTCTACTCCGACGAGCTTTCTTCCCAAAATCCGGCCAGCACACACCACCCCGAGCCTCCCTGAGCACGCTGACAACTTCCCCACAACCAGACGCATCTCCCAGCACCCTCCTCTCAACCGCGGGCGCCCCATAGCGTCGGCTACATCAGGCTTTCGAACGCCGCCGCGTCTGCCACCTCTCCGACGACGCCCACAGGTTGTACCAGACCGCCCCTCTCCCCCTCATTCACACACGCGTCATCCCCTCGACCATACGCATCTAACCGTGCCCTTTGTTTGCCTCCGCGTGATATGCAATGTCGCCTTCGAACACAGACAGAGCTGTCTGGCGTTGCTCTCTACTCCGGCGAGCAATCGCAGCTGCCCCCTAGCGCCCCTCGACGGACAAGTACCACGTTGAGCCTCAGCGAGCGTCAGCGATTCCGGTCAGCATCTCCCCACCCTCCTTTGCTTCCTGTACCGCCGGCGCCGTCATCGACTGGCCGCAACGCCGCCAGCCACCGTCGTCGCGCCGCCAGCTTTTGGCAAAGCACTGAGAGCCATCCGATCTTGATCCGGTGGATAGGATAGAAAGTAGAACGAAGGGGTAAGAGAGAAACTGAGCCGTGCGATATCAGTTATATCTAACGGCCTGCAGTGCGTGATCCGTGCGAACCGTTTTCGTCGAATCAGAGTGAGACACGTGGCCAGTATTAAAATCTAAAAACAGATTTGAATCAGATTTATTTGCAAACTTCAAAACCTTGTAACTTTGGATCCACACGTCCAAAAATTACAAAATTTATGTCGTTGGATTCAGGAGAGCAAGCCCTATCCAACCATGCCCTTAGTTTAGTAAATAGTATCTGTTATCTTGTTTGAATTTGCAGAAACATTTGTATGCTTGTTTAGAGTATAAAAATTGTTTAAAAATGATTTTTGGTTTAAAACCTTTGCAAAATGGTTTGTTGTGACCTTACTGACCCTAGGAACCAACCCATAGTTTGGAAAATGGATTTGGTAAAGTTTAGGATGGAAAACTTGATTTAGTCATTTCTAGCCAAAAGAAAATAAGGATTTTGGTTATGAAAATGTTTTTATAAAGAAAACTTTGGGAAAATGGTTTAGACCAAACCTACTGACCCAAAACACCAAGTTTTGCAATAGCAACCCATTTGGTGAAAAACATAAAATTTTACTTTGATAAAAATAATTTTCACCACATAAAATGATGAAAGGATTTGAAAATGGTTTAGGGATAAAACCCATTTGCAAATGACTTTGCCATTTTGGTAAATGACCAACTTGGAACTTACAAAGTTTAGAAGCCTAATGGAGACCATCCTTACAAATAGAACCATCCTTTACATGCTTACATGCATGACTTAGATCCCATTGTTTTGTGTGTGTTAAATTGTTTGATTGATTTATTGGTTTGGAATGCTAGTTGATTTTGTGTCTACTTGATTGACTTGTAGTGAAGTTAGAAAGTGTGAGACTAGCAAGATCAAGGAGTAAACTACCATTCCCTTCCAAAAAGGCAAGTGGTGCTTCATACTTTCTATCCCATTACTTTCACTATGCATTAGTGATTTTACTAAGTAAAACTTGCATGGATTTTGCTAAGTATAAACCTTACTATAGGAAAACTAGTAGATGAAACCTTAGTGGAAATCTTCCTAAGTTAAGATTCCTACTACTATCAAGCTTAGCCTAGCTAATAGAAAACATGGGTGGAAGATATATTCACACTATGGAAAAATATTCTAAGTCTGAGGACTTGTGATTTTGTCTAATAAAACAACCAAGTTAATGAATCACCTGGGTGGAATGGGCTTGCTTGGTGGTTTTTGGTTGAGTGGTTACACAAGGCCAGGGGACTGGTGAACCTTGTGTATCTCACTTGTGGATGGCCACCCAGGAACAAAGAGATTTGAGATGTCAAATGTTGAGAAGCTTCAAGTGCAACCACTTGGCAATATGGGCTCTGCCATGATCATATAGGTTGCAAGAACTTAGCCATATGGACAGAGGGTGGTAGTGTTTGATAGGTTGGAACGCGTCCATTTTGGTCTAAGGGAAGGCTTCTGAAAGATCTTGTCTTGGGAAACCAAGTCTTGTGGGGAAAGTGCACCACCTCTGCAGAGTGTAAAAATCTAAGTACTTAGCCATGTCCCTGGTAAAGGACAATTTGAGCATCAAGACATGGAAGCAATCAAGAATCTCATCATTCAAATTTCTAAGTTAAAATCTTGTGGTTTGAACAAGGGTTGTTTGAAATCTTCAACCTTTGATTGAGAGATGCCTTGCAAAGGATCTTCAATCTTTGATTGAGAAAATGATTTTATCAAAGCAAAAACTTAGTATTTTCAAATGTTAAGGAAAAACCTATCTTGAGCAATGCAAGCCTCAACTCCACTTAGCCAAATGCATATAGATGATAGACTCCACTATACTACCATAGTATCACTTGCCAATACAATTCAAATGTATTGACCCTTAGTGGCTGTAACTTTTATGTTGCAGGTTTGATTGTTTTAGTGAAGATTGATTGATTAGGATTACAAAGTCTACAACCAACATCTGGCTGTGGCACTTTGAAGATGAAGGACCCCATGACTATAGTTATTCCGCTGCAATGTAATGTAATAGCCAAATGAGCTATGTATGATGTAATAAATTATGTTATTCCTGGTTATAAAGTTATATTATGACCTTTGTTTCTTGATATTACATCTTAACTGTGGATGCTAGCTATTAATCCAGGGACTAGCATTGTAAACACAGGGGGGCTCTATCTTATTAAAGATTGGCACCCCTACAGGTTTACTGTTTGGATCTTTACCCCTACTATGCAGGCCGGGTCACGGGATAGCCCTTAGCCCTTGACCCAGTCCATAAAGTTGTAGTGCCAACGGTCTTCACGTATCTAGACTCCATCCTTTCGGTGTCATACAGTGCTTTTATAAGTCAGCCCTTGCTTTTGGCGTCACCCGGCTCCTTTTATCTCACTCGGCCGCGTTCTATTTTGACAATGCTTTTCCATGGTCCCTCCGGGATCTTACTCGGAAAGCTGCCACGCGTTCTTCTTGACTTGGCCTGCCTCGTGATACCCGGCTCGATGCTACCTGCAAGGTAAATAACTTTGTCCTATACGGGCTGACATACTTCTTATGCCGGCCTTACATAGGCTTCGTATCTCGGTCGTTATGACTCGGCCTGTGGTTTCTTTGACTCGGCCTAAGCCAAGCTTGGCAACATTTTCCCCTTATGACCCTACCTTCTCGAAAACATGTACTCTTCTATAACATGTAAAGCTTTCAGAGGCCGATACACATTCTCACCATGAACGAAATTGTTCCTATAGCTCCATATAGTCCACACAACAATGATAATCAACACTACATCCTTCATTTGAAGTGATCTTGGATGGAGCCTTGGCATAAATTAGCTAAAATTTTATACAGCAACCCCCCAAAATTGCTTCGGCGTGCTCAAATTTGAGCTGAGCAGGATACATATCCTCCACTTCATGTCCACATAGTTTATAGATTCTCATATCCGTAATAATCAAGTTAGTCTTCTACTTACCAGACACCTGCATTCTTTAGCATTTCCATAGGTTTCATAGTAGGTGTACCAGCTATCCGTAGGTTTCATAGTAGGTGTTTTTCTCCATTACCAATTCTTCTCAGCAATCCTTGTTTCAGCACATCACGACCATGTATGATTGCCTTCCAAGTTTTTGTTTCAGCAGATAAGATGTCACCATGAGGATAATACTTACCCTGAGCTGAGAATACCACTCTAATTATTTGATGTGATAAAAAATAAATCGGGTACACAAATTCAAGAATAACATTTCAACAATATCTGAAATTAAAAAAAATCTCTACACATGACCTTTTTTCGGCGCTACTTTCTATCAACCACAAGTGGTGCTCCCTAAAATCCATATTGTTTTACACAAAAAAAAAACATGACGAGTTATCAGCTAAATCTGCATAAACTTGACAAGTTCTCAACCGAATCTGCGTGACAAAGGCCATAAATTAGATAGTAAGTACATGATGACCAGATAAAGCCGAGAAAATTCAGAAATTAGATGAAACCTACTGCCAAACACTTTTCATCACACATCACACCCAAAATAATACAACTGAACCTACATCTACTGCATCCTAGCTAATTCCACAAAACAATAGCTAATTCAGGCCATTAATTGTTTTTAACTACTGCCTGCTAATTCAGAAGTATCCAAAAGGATGTTTGTGTCTTCTTGTGCCTACTAATCCATCGACAAGCAAGAGGCAACAACTTGTGTCCCATCATGGACGAAGAGGCAAGCGGCTTCTGGGCGTATGTACTTGTTCCTGCTAATTCAGAAATATTCAGAAGGAGAAGATCTGGAGCAGATCACAAATACATGAGCGGAAATGTGAGGGCGTGAGAGAGTAATGGACTGAAGCCACCAGGGCCCGTGTCCGTCGTTGCATCTCCTAGGCGTCGGTTCCTCCGTCGACCTATGCGAGGCGACAATGTGAGGGTGAAAGAGAGCCATGTACCTGGGCGACCTAGCTCGTGTTCCACTCTAAGGCCCCCAGATCTGACATGACAAACATCAGACAAAAGATGCATGAGTTCATCTACCATGGTGGTGGCACGCTCGACAGAGCCATGTAGTCTGCGAAGTCAGCGTGCCTGCTCTCCACCAAGACCGGGAGCTCCACAACCGTGTGGACACAGATCAATGCATGGTGTTGCATGGAAGGCTGTCACGAGGAGAGAGAAATAGTTGCTGCATGTGGGAGGAGAGAGAAGGGAGAAGGGAAGTTGGTAGGCGGTGGCAGCCCACAGGAAGGGGTGGGCGGTGTCCGCTGTCGAGGAGATAGGGGAGTCCGGCGATGGAGAAGGAGGAAGGAGGAAATAGAGGGTATTAGGTCAAAGTTAACTTGTACGATGGACCAAACGGTTCGGTTTGTCGAGGAAAACGAACCGTCCAGTTTAATTATCTGTGGTAGTGCCTGTAAATAACTTCAAACTGTAGGGGCAAATCTATATGACGGACCATTGAAAGAAACGTTCCATACTTTATTATTAGGTATAGAAAAGTATCTCGAATTTGATTTATAAGTGCATGATACCTTCTTGGTAACTCTATAGGGGGTAGTGTTTAGGGTTTTATGCTTTCAGGGTTTAGGGTATAGGTTTTTAGGCTTTGGGGGTTTATGGTTTAGGGTTTCAGATTTTTCAATAATGTTCAAACTTTATGGTTATATCTATGGAATAGAATGGCATTACCGCAATTTACTGAAAGTATCTCAAATTTGGATCTATAAGTGTATGATATCTACTTGGTTAGGGTTTAATTATGGGTTGAGGATCTGAGGGTTTAGGGTTTAGTATTTACGGGTTTAGGGCTTGTTTGATTCAAAGGATTTGTGAAGGATTTTGCCCCTTAGAAAATATACAAATGTTGGTCGTTTGATTCAAAGGATTACAATCCGTAGTGATTCCTTCAAAGGATTCCTTTGCTCTCTATTTTGTAGGAAAAAGATTCCATTCACCTTAACCTCATGTTTGAATTCCTTTTCTTTACCTACGATTAAAAAAGACGTACTTGATCCAAATTCACGTAATTTTTTTTTCTTATAGGATTCAAGAGGTCATGCCACTCCAATCCTATGGTTTTCCTATTCCTATATTCTAGGAACCCTGCAAATCAAATGAGACCTTAGGATTTATGTTTTAGGGGTTGTTTAGCGTTTAGGGAAATTTCAATAATGATCAAGCTTCATGCTTATATTCGTCGAATAGAATGGTGTTGCCCAATTTAATGGAAGTATCTCAGATTTTATCTATAAGTGCATGATACCCTGCTTATTTAGGGTTTAACGAGTTTATCTCAGTTTAGCAAAAAATGTTTGAATCTTGAACTACAAACGATAGGAATCTCTACTTCCCGTGATTCTGGGTCACTGACAAGCGGGGTACTTGCATTGTGGGTCCATAAAATCAATGTAAGGATGCAGGTGGGAGGGGCAAGTAAATACGCTTATTGAGGAAGGGCATGGAACAGTTCGATGGGGTGATGCACGTGGGGGAATGCAAAATACCATCTATATCCCTCTATTCTTGCATTGCTCCTCGGGTTCTTGTTTCTAGAGCAGGGATAGAAGAGGAATTTTCATTATAAAAAAAGGTGAAGTATGTTTGGGGATGGATGTTTGAATGGATGGGCGGGATATTTGAGGGCTCTCTCGAAATTTTGAAGCTGAAGCTTAAGGTACTCTACTCCCACTCCCACTTGGGGGATGATGTCCCTGTCAGATAGACCTAGACACATGTACGCTTTTGAGCACTGAATGAGTTGATAGACATCTACCGTCTTTCAAACAAGATGACCAAGGTCACAGCCGTAGTTGCTTTTTTTGACCTGCACAGCCATAGTTGCTGGTACCGTGTCCATGTATTGTACTCCGTACATTGGATGCATCTTGGACAATAAAGATTTTCTTACAAAGGTAAAATCCAATTTTATTTTTCCATGTGACAACATTGTTTTTGGTTGTGAAGCAACTTCAAAGATTATGGCTCAATATGACATCGTGCCAATTATCACACAAGTAACATGTTTAATGGATAAACCAATCCAATCTTACTGTCTAAATTCTTGTAATAAAT
Organism: Avena sativa; assembly: GCA_916181665.1. Classification (NCBI taxonomy): domain Eukaryota; kingdom Viridiplantae; phylum Streptophyta; class Magnoliopsida; order Poales; family Poaceae; genus Avena; species Avena sativa. The sequence goes on along the minus strand of OV702282.1, from coordinate 19,750,248 downwards.
TAACAACATGGCAATTTACTAAACCATGTCAATTTCTTTTGCTCGGACATATGCTCATCTCTATCGCCGCGTTGTACATGTATAGAAAAAATTTTAGGCAGGGGAAGAGGGCAACAGCGAAGAGAGAAAAGGAGTTGAAAGCTGGTTCGATTATAGAGCAAAATTTATTATGATGGGTTCCTAAAATGAGGTACTCGAGCCGCCTTTAAAGTGTACACTCTACTAGTAGTAAATTTCAGGACCCATGCACGCAAAAAATAATGTGTGTTTTCTATCTCCTTTGTTGCCTCTCATCTCTCCCCCCTCGCGCACCGGCCCAGCTGATCTCTCCCTCGTCCACAGCGTGGCGCTGCGCACGTGTGCCTCAGTACGTCGTCTCTGTTTCTTTTACTTTGTTGAGGAGGAGGCTCTATTTTTTTCTCTAGCGTGTTCGGCAGCCGCGTTGGTGACTTGGTGTGGAGTACGAGTAGTACATAGGAAGGAAACCACTTTGGTCCTTGGCGCCAAAAAAATTCAAACTTTTACGGTTTCGAAATTTTCACTTGCTTCCCAAACATCAGGAGGGAAAATTATTCAAAATATCGTTCATTCACGATAATAATTCTTATCTTATCTTGATCTTTTCTTATCTCTTACAATACCATAGCACTAAAAGTGTATGATACCCGTGCCTGGTCAGGGTCGTTTAGGGGGTTAGCAAATTTTCAATAATGCTCAAGCTTTATGCTTATAATCGTGTAATATAATGGCGTTACCTCAATTTAATGAAATATCTCAAATTTGGATCAATAAGTGCATTATACCCTGTTTGGATAGGGTTTAATTATGGGATGAAGGGTTTAGGCTTTTAGTATTTAGGGGTTTAGGGTTTATTTATTAGGGTTTAGGTAATTTTCAACATGTTCACATGTATGCTTATATTCGTCAAATATAATGGCGTTTCCCAATTTAATGCAAGTATCTCAAATTTGATCTAAAAGTGCATGATACTTGTTTGGTTGGGTTTTAGGGGTTTAGTGTTTAGGGTTTTATGGTTTATAGAATTTTCAATAATGTTCAAGCTGCTTTATGCTTTTAACAGTGGAATAGAATGGTGTTACCACAATTTAATGAAAGTATCTGAAATTTTAATCTATAAGTGCATGATACCCTACTTGATTAGGGTTTAATTATGGGTTGAAGGGTTTAGGGTTTTAGTTTGTATGGGTTTAGGGTTTAGTTGTTAGTGTTTAGGTAATTTTTAACAATGTTCAAGATTTATTCTTGTATTTGCGAACATAATGGTGTTACCCAATTTAATGCAAGTATCTCAATTTTGATCTAAAAGTGCATGATACTTGTTTGGTCAGGGTTTAGGGGTTTAGTGTTTAGGGTTTTATGGTTTCTATAATTTTCAATAATGTTCAAGCTACTTTATGCTTTTAATCGTTGAATAGAATGGTGTTACCGTAATTTAATGAAAGTATCTCAAATTTGAATATATAAGTGCATGATACCTGCTTGGCTAGGGTTTATTTATGGGTTGAGGGATTTAGGGTTTAGGGAATTTTCAGTAATAATGTTCAAGCTTTATGCTTATATTCATGGAATATGATAGCGCTACCGCAATTTAATGAAAAGCATCTCAAATTTTTATCTATAAGTGCATGATACATGCTTGGTTAGGGTGTATGTGGGTTGAGGGTTAGGGTTTTAGTATTATTTATGGGTATAGGGTTTAAGTTTTAGGGGTTGTTTAGGGTCGAGGGTTTAGGGAATTTTTAATAATGTTCAAGCTTTATGCCTATATTCGTCGAATAGAATGGTGCTACCCTAAATAATAAAAGTATCTACATATTAATTGGATCTATAAGTGTGCATGATAGCAACTCGGTCAAGGTTTAGGGGTTTTGTGTTTCTGGTTTTAGGGTGTAGGGGTTTAGTGTTTCAGGTTTTAGGGTTTACTAGGGTTTTATAGTATTGATGGTTTAGGGTTTTGGTTTTTTAGGGTTTGTTTAGGGTTTAGGAATTTTTCAATAATATGTCTGAGGTTAGGGTTAGGGGTTGAGGGTTTAGGGTTTTAGCGGTATATATAGGGGGCTTATGGTTTAGCCTTTATTAGGGGATTAGGGTACTTTAGGGAATTTTCAATAATGTTCGAGCTTTCGTGAATTAGAATGACGTTGGCGCAATTTAATGTAAGTATCTCAAAATTTGATCTATAAGTGCATGATTCATGCTTGGTCAGGGTTTAGCCTAGGTTATATGGTTAAAGTTTTTGGTTTTAGGGCATTTTCAATAATGTTTAATCTTTATGATTAGATTCATGGAATGGAATGGCGTTAGCATAATTTAATGAAAGTATATCTCAAATGTTAATCCTAGGGATTACTGCTAGATTTCATAGGAAATCCAACATGCACTCCTACCTATTTTTTAGAATCCCTTGTTTTTCCTACGGTTGAGTCAAACAAACTTTGGTTCATAGGATTTCCTGTGTGATTGGAGTGGTCATGACATTGCAATCCTACATTTTTCCTATTCCTACGTTTTTTATCCTAGGAATCAAAATATGCCCTAATTCTTATCTTATCTTTATCTTGTCTGATATCTTACAATACACCATACCACTAGAGCAAGTGTATGATACACCTTCCTGGTCATGATCGTCTAGGGGTTCAAGTTTTACGCATATAATTATGGAATATAATGGCATTACTGCAATTTAATGAAAGTATCTGAAACTTGGATCTATAAATGCATGATACCCTGCTTGGTTAGGGTTTAATTATGGATTTAAGGGTTTAGGGTTTTAGTATTTAGGGGTTTAGGGTTTAGTTATTAGGGTTTAGGGTTTAGGTAGTTTTCAATAATGTTCAAGCTTTACGGTTATATTCGTCGAATATAATGGCGTTGACTAATTTAATATAAGTATCTTGATGGGGATGCGCCTACCGGGGTATACCCAGCAGGACGTTTCTGACTGGCCCAAGACCTGGCGAGTGGGCCTGCAGGACGGCGACTGGATCAAGGCCCAGCGTGGATCCAAGCGACTGGAAGCTAAAGGCCCAGGCGAGTAGATAGGCCCAGTCGGATTAGGTTAAACGAGTACCGAAGCTTTATCTGATTCGGTTGAGATATGTAAACCCTAGGGGAGGTGAGTCTATATAAACCTCCCTGCAGGGCGTGTAGAGATACGTTCCATCATACACCCAAGCGACTCGCCGCCTAGCCGCCGAGCTCGCCCATTGTACCACCTCCATAATACAATCTAGCAGGAGTAGGTCTTTACCCTCCGGGGGGCCGAACCTGGGTAAACCCTGTGTCTCCGCCCTCATCTCGCACCGCAGATGGCTGGCCGCCCTTGCCCCTCGTTCTACTACTCGCTTCCGATTGCAGCATCTACCGTGACCATTCCCACGACAGTGGCGCCCACCGTGGGTCCTGGCCGGTCTGGCCGGTGTTCTGCGGCGAGATCCAATCTGCCCATCAACGAGACGGTCGCCACCGGCCGCATGATAGCGATCGGCGAGATGCTCCAAATCTTGCCGAGCAGCTACGTCCCGGCGGCGCGACCCGTCACGCACAGCGTGATCCTACCGGTCAGCACGATCAGCCTCTTCGTCGGCCTCACCGACGTCATCTTCTCGGAGGACTCGGCTCGCATCCGCGAGTCGCCGCCACGCGATCGGCTCTCCGAGAGCCAGATCCGCACGATCCATCGCCTCGCCTCCGAGTACAACTCGGCCCACAGCGACGTGGCCGAAAAATCAGCGGCCGCAGAAGACGCGGCCCTCAACGACGACGCCGACTCGGCGACCCCGGCGTCACTCGCCGGGTCCATCACCGCGGCTTCACCCGCGGGCTCCATCACCCAGGTCTCCAACGTGGGAGACTTCGAGGACCCCTCCATCCTCGGGATCTTCGAATTCGATTCCGGATCGGAAAACTCCGCCGACCTCCGCGACGAAACCGGTCGCCACGCCGCGACCTACATGGCGACCGGCACCGAGCCGCCGGAGGACCCCTTCTCCACCCCAATTCCTCCTAACGCCACGGCGACGGAGGTCGAGGAACTCCGCCTGAAACTGGCGGAGGCGGTACGCAAAGAACAAGCCGAGCGCGAAAAAATTCGCCTCGAGCAGGTGACGGCGCAGGAACTATCGCGCTACCATCAGCAGCGTATCAGGTCGCGCCTGAACCCCACCGTTCAGGGGCGCGCCCTGAACTTCGACGACGAAAATGACCCAGCCCGCGTGGCCGAGCGCGTGATCTGCGAGAACGCGCCACCAGGAGGAAGCGCCCGACCCCCGCCAGGGTCGACGGCGATGGGCGCCCCACCTCCACCCAACCGCACACCTCCCAGGGACCAGCCGCGGATAGTAGTCTCCTCACGGGAGCGAGACGCAAACGGCCCCCCACTATTCTCCACCCCGATGGACAACCTCGTGGCAGGCCGAGCAGCAGCCGACAACATCACGGCCACGGGCGACGGCGCCCTACAGATCCAGTACGTCAGGGCCCTGCTCGCAAAGGCCGTCGAGCAGCAAAACGCGGGCGCCAACTCGCAGGGTCGAGTATACTCGCGTTCTTCGGGAAGCAGAGCGGCCTCAAGGGGCCGCCCAATGGCGGCAAACACCCTCAACTGCCCGCCACCGGAGCCACTGCAGCTCCAACACCGACCCGCGAAGCGGCACTCTCCACCAACGACCCCAGGCCAGCGACAAACTTCGTCGCCGCCAACGGTCAGCCCATCGACGCCCGCACTCACATCATCAACAACCAAAGCTGGCGCGCACGCCAGCCCGATGACCTGCGACACACCCTGACCAATCGCCGGGAAGGCGAGCCCATGGGGTCACTCAGTCGACTCGGCCCCAAGTGCTTCGGACCAATGATCCGAGGCGAGAAGTACCCGCCAAACTTCAAGGCACCGAAGGAGATAGAAAAGTACGACCCCTCGTACGACCCCGCCGTTTGGCTCGATACATACCTCATGGCGATGGGGATCGCAGGCCACACCGACCTGCTAGCCGCCCGTTACCTCCCCCTGATGATGGAGGGGACGTGCAGGCAGTGGATCAACACCCTCCCCCAGGACAGTATCGACTCCTGGGAGGAGATGCGCGACGCCTTCGTCAGGCACTTCGAGTGCTCCTACACCCGCGCCACCACCATCGAGGACCTGGAGCGATGCGTCCAGGGACTCCGCGAGTCGACCCGCAACTGGGTCCAACGATGGCAAGAACTCTGGTACAACGCGGTCGGCATCCACCCGGACACCGCGATCCACTGCTTCAAGACCTCGTGCCGCTACGAACCCCTGGTCGCCAAGCTCAAGCGACACTCTCGCACACTCGACAACATCCCGGACCTCCTCGAGATCGCCAAATGGTACGCGGAGGAAGATCCAAACCAGGAAACTGACGACGAGTCAGGACATCAACGCCGCACGAGCGGCAACGATAGCGGACGACGGTCCGACCTGCGCTACAGCAACACCCGTCTCACCGGCAAGCGCTGCAGTGACGGGTGAGTCGACTTCGTCGCCAACGCCGGGCACGCACAACGCGAGCCCAAGAGCAACCGCCGCGACGGAGGACAATGTCGCGACGGCGGCAACTACAAGGCCAAGCCAAGGTTCGACCCCGCGGCCCTCCTTAACCAACCGTGTGCGTTTCATAGCAGGGAAGGGAAGCCCGCAACGCACACAACCGCCGACTGCCACACCCTCAGGGAGATTGAGAAGGCACGACGAGCACGGGAGGACCCCGACAACGACCCGCCAAATGGCGGAAAATTCGGCAAAGTGGCCGGCTCGCTCCACACCTTCACAGGCTTCAAGACGAAGCGCGAGAAGAAGGTCATCGCCCGCGCCGTCGCCGTCAACGCGGTGGCCCAAGCGGACGTTCCCCAGTTCCTCAACTAGTCGGAGCAGCCCATCACCTGGAGCCGCCAAGACCACTCGCCACGCATCGAGTACCCAGGTCGAGTCGCCCTGGTGGTAAAGCCTAAGGTCGGCGACTACTGGCTCCCCAAGACATTGATGGACGGCGGCAGCTCCATCAACATCCTGTACCTGGACACCTTCAGGCGGCTGCGGCTCCCGCAGTCGATGATCGAGACGACCCACACCACGTTCCATGGCATCGTCCCCCGTCGGAAGGCGTACCCGATCGGCAAGGTCACGCTGCCAGTCACCTTCGGCACACCAGCAAACTTCCGCACCGAGCGGATCGTCTTCGAGCTGGTTCCCTTCGACAGCCCCTACCACTGCGTCCTGGGGCGCCAGGCGTTCGCCAAGTTCATGGCAGCGCCCCACTACGCGTACAACGCGATGAAGCTCCCCGGGCCGTGCGGCGTCATCACCATCAACGGCGACCCCGACATGGCCGCCGAGTGCGAGGCCAAAGGAGCCGACCTCTCGCTGACGCCGTCATCGCGGCAGAGACCAACCACGCCGATGAGCTTGCCAAGTACGCGAGCGGGGTCAACAACGACGACCCCACCATACTCAAGAAGCCCAACTCGGAGGGCGCAAACACCTCAACCTTCGAGGCGACGACGCACACCCGCACCGTCGAGCTGGTCCCAGGCGACTCCAGCCAGACGGTGACGATCCGGACGGGCATGAGCCCAGGATAGGAAGGCGCGCTCATCGAGTTCCTCCGTGAGAACAGGGACATCTTCGCATGGAAGCCCTCTGACATGCCTGGTTTCCCTAGGGAGCTCGCTGAGCACAAGCTAAACGCCGACCCCAAAGTGCGACCCGTCAAATAGTCGTTGTGGCCTTCAATGAAGAGCGCCGCCGAGCAATTGCCGAGGAGGTGCAGCGTCTACTCGCTGCAGGCTTCATCCGGCCAATTAAATACTCCAAGTGGCTGGCAAACCCAGTCCTGGTCGAGAAGAAGAACGGGACCTGGAGGATGTGTATCGACTACACAAACTTAAACAGCGCCTGCCCAAAGGAGCAGTTCGTCCTCCCGCGGATTGACCAAATAATCGATTCCACCGCGGGCTCGGAGTCTCTATGTTTCCTCGACGCCTACTCTGGGTACAACCAGATCAAAATGGCCGTCGAAGACGAGGAGAAGACGGCGTTCATCACGCCATTCGGAGCCTTCTGCTACACCGCCATGACCTTCGGCCTCAAGAACGCCGGGGCGACCTACCAGCGGTGCATGCAAGAGTGCCTCGCGAGCCAAATTGGCCGCAACATCCACGTCTACATCGACGACGTGGTCGTAAAGTCCGCTCGCCAGGGTGACCTACTCACCGACCTGGCGGAAAAATTCGCCAACTTGCGAAAATACAAGATAAAGCTTAACCCAGGCAAATGCACCTTCGGTGTACCAGCAGGACAACTATTGGGGTACGTCGTCTCCAAGCGAGGGATCGAGGCGAACCCCACGAAAATCGACACGATCGCCCGGCTCGGCAAACCCGAGTGCCTGCGCGACGTCCAGAAACTGGCCGGGCGAGTAGAGGCTCTCAATCGCTTCATCCCCCGCCTGGGCGAAAAGGCGATGCCCCTATACCGCCTGATGCGCAAGAACCCCACCTTCCAGTGGGACAAGGAGGCGGATGACGCGCTCCACGACCTCAAGAAGGTGCTACTCGCCGCACCGCTACTCGCCGCCCCCGCCGACAAAGAACCCATGCTGGTTTACGTCGCGGCTTCCGAGCGCGTCGTCAGCGCCGTGATGGTCGTCGAGCGACCGGAGGAAGGAAAGGAGCGCCCAGTACAGGGACCGGTGTACTACATCAGCGAGGTCCTTACCGAGTCGCGCCAGCGGTACCCGCAGTACCAAAAGCTGGTATACGCAGTCTTCAGAGCTCAGCGGCGCCTGCCGCACTACTTCCAGGAGCACCCGATCACGGTCATTTCCTCAGCACCACTGCAAGACATCATCCGCAACCGTGAGGCGACTGGGCGGGTCGCCAAGTGGGCCATCGAGATCGGCGTCCACAACATCAAATACGAGCCACGAAAATCGATCAAGTCGCAGGCCCTAGCGGACTTCATCGCCGACTGGGAAGAGGCCCAGCAGCCAGAGAAGCTGCCATACCTCCATTACTGGAGCCTGCACTTCGACGGCTCCAAGAGCGCGAACGGCGCAGGCGCAGGGATCGTGCTAACTTCATCGAAGGGCGACAAGCTCCGCTACATCCTCTGCCTCGACTTCACACCCTGCACCAACAACATGGCCGAGTACGAGGACTTTCTCCACGGCATGCGAGCTGCCAAGGAGATGAATGTCAACCGCCTACGCTACTACGGAGACTCTGACCTCGTCGCGGGGCAAGTCGCTGGCACCTGCGACACCGTCTCCCCCACCATGGCGGCGTACCGCCAAGCAGTGGACAAGCTGGGCAGACACTTCACAGGCTACTTCGTCGAGTGGATCGACAGGCGGAAGAACGAGGAGGCCGACGCCCTCTCTCGCATTGGGTCGGCTCGACTCGCACCACCCGCCGGCGTCTTCCTCGACACAATAACCAAACCATCAGTCCCCCCCTGAGGGAGATCGACATCGGAGTCCCGTTACAGCCGGAGGCAGCCCTGGTCGCACTCGTCACCGAGCCAGACGACTGGACCAAGCCCTACATCGCCTACCTGGAGGCCGGCACCTTGCCGGCAGACGAGACAGACGCTCGGATGATCGCCCGCCGATGCAAGTCCTACACCATCATCGAGGGCGAGCTCCACAAGCGCAGTGTCACCGGCGTGTTCCAACACTGCGTCCAACCCGCCGAAGGACGCAAGATCCTCCACGACATCCACTCCGGTGACTGCGGCCACCACGCCGGCGCCCGCTCTCTGGTCGCCAAGGCTATGCAGCATGGCTTTTACTGGCCCACCGCACACGCCGACGCTGTCGACATTGTCCAGCGGTGCGCCGAGTGCCAGAAGTACGCCAACCAGACGCACGTGCCAAGCTCAGCACTCAAAACAATCCCCATCACCTGGCCATTCGCTGTGTGGGGCATGGACATGGTAGGCCCCTTCAAGAAGGCTCCCTCTGGCTACACCCACCTGCTGGTCGCGGTCGAAAAATTCACAAAGTGGGTGGAGGCCAAGCCAGTTCGGAAATGCAACGGGAAGACCGCCACTAAATTCCTACGCGAGCTCATATATCGCTACGGGTTCCCAAACAGCATCATTACGGACAATGGCACCAACTTCGCCAAAGGAGCCATGGCCGAATTCTGCGAAGAGCACCACATCCGGCTCGACCTCGCGTCGGTCGCCCACCCGGAATCCAACGGCCAGGCGGAACGGGCCAACTAAAGCATCCTCCACGGCCTGAAGCCGCGACTCCAAGTACCACTCGAGCGCACCATCGGGTGCTGGGTCGAGGAACTGCCCTCTGTCATTTGGGGGATTCGCACCTCGGTCAACAAGTCGACAGGATTCACCCCCTTCTTCATGGTATACGGTGCCAAGGCAGTCATGCCCACCGACCTCGAGCACGACTCGCCACGGGTCGTCCACTACACGGAGGCTGCAAACGAACTCGCCCGCCAAGACGGAGTCGATCAGCTCGACGAGGCACGTGACCTCGCTCGGTCACGCACCGCCATCTACCAGCAGGGACTCCGCCGCTACCACAGCCGGCGGGTGAAAACTCGCACCTTCCAAGAAGGCGACCTGGTGTTGCGCCTCATCCAAGACAAGAAGGGCATGCACAAGCTCTCCCCTCCGTGGGAAGGGCTATTCGCCATCGGGCGAGTACTCGGCAACGACGCCTACTACCTCATCGACGTCCGCGGGGATGGCGAACTCGACGTCAAGCGACCATGGAATGTAAACCTCCTACGGAAGTTCTATTCCTAGAACCCCACATATGTACTCCCCAGTCGCTATGAAATAAAAAGAATCGGTTACCGCAAATTGCGCCTACTCTCCGTGTCTTGTGCCACTCGCACTCGTAATAACAGCGTCAAGCTAACCATAGAAGTCAACCTTTGGTACAGCGATCGGCACGGCTAAGTAGTGTGGTGCGAGAGCAGTGAGTCACCTCAGGTCTTGCATCGTCCATGAAAAACGCCTACCCGGAGCCCCATTGGAGTCGCCCAGCCCGACTGGCTCTACGAGCCAAGACAACTGCCTTCGCTTTTTACAGCGACCATGGTCCTCCGCATCCTCGACATAGAGACTCGAACGGCCAAGTACCACGCTCGGGGACTGACAACCAGTTCATCACGAGCGGCTCGGGAAAATGCCAAGTAGGAGAGCATTCCCAGGACTCGGCACGCGACTGACCCAACGGGACAGGCAGGAGTGATGCGCCCAAACTAACGCGCCAAGTTCTCACCCACCCTCGAGTCGCGCCTAGAACAACCAAGTACCACGCTCGGGGACTCGGCCACCCGACCCCGTTCGCGCACGGGAAAACGGTGAAATATAGAGCATTCAAGGGAGTCGCCCTGCGACTGGCTCTTCGAGTCCGGGCGAGTAGACCACAATAACAAAACATTCAAATACAACAAAAATATCACACACGAGGTAAACCCCACAAAAGGGCGGACGCGCTCGGGGACTCGTTCAAACCTCAATCACAAAACACATGAAAAATCCCAAAACAGACACGATGTCTCATTCAATAGCATGTCGCATTATCTCAAATTACAAAATATGCCCGTACGGCAGACTTGCTACTAATGCCACAGGGCAAACTACCCTATTCTGCAGGCTTCGACGACGACTCGCCAACACCTCGGCGATTGCGGATGAACGGCGTGTACGGGTTTGACGGGTACGTCGTCAGCTCACCCGCCATCGCCGCGCGGAAGGGCTTCTCGACCTTGAAATCCCGGTGCAGTGGCTCGGGGTCGTTGGGCGCGACGACCGTCTCCTGGTACGGAAGGAGGTCACCCATTGCCCAGACACACTCGGAGTACATCGCAGCGCGGTCAGTCAACTTGAGCACCTCGGAAAGCTCCACCGTGCCAGTTGACGAAGGGTAGCCACTCGTCACATCGTCGAGGTCGAAGTCCTCCGGGAAGTGAGCAAGTCCAAGGCTAAGCGCCGTCGCTGCTCCGCGCCGAAATGCCGATCGCGTCATGAATTCAACGACCGAGGGCGCCTTCTCCAAGTACTTCCACACCTCGACGAGGTCGCTGGGAATTACCTCCGTGGGTGATATTTCCTGGAGGTAGGCTCGGATGCACGTCGCCGATAACGTCACTGAGTCGACGAGCGTGGCCACGCACTGCCGCGCGTCGAACGAGGTCGCCTCTTCCGCACTATCAATGATGCGACCAGCGAGTAGAAGACAACAGTGAGTACATCGGACAAAAAAAAAGAAGCACACGCTATTGGCAGCGGCAGATGCACTTACCAATCAACGGGCGGGCGAGGTCCGTGATGAAGCGTTGAAGTGAAGTATGGTCGTCCTGAAGCCCAGCAACAAGGGCGTCCGACACTTTACGATCTTCTTCGGCGGCCGTAACGACGGCCTTGGCTCGCCCATCAGCCGAGCTCACTTCCTCCTTCGCCTCCCGCAGCTCGCGCTCGAGATCGGAGATTCGCTTTTCAGCCGAGCTCAAAGCCGATTGCGCTGCCGCCAATTCACCCGCGGGGACAAGTCCCTGGCGAGCTTCCTCCGCCTTCGCGGCAACCGCCTGAAGCCCCTTATTCGCTTCTTGGACGGTGGCCAGTTCCTTCTCCGCGCGGTGCTTCGCTGCCAATCGGTCAGCTGATTCACGTTGCAGACCCTGCACATCGTTTAAACAGTTAGCCAAAGCGAAATCCTAAGTGCCCACCCGCTGAAATTCAGCGAGTGCGCACTCGGGACTGGCAATCAAAAACTTCCTAAGTGCCCACCCGCTGAAATTCAGCGAGTGCGCAATCGGGGACTGGCAATCAAAAACTTCCTAAGTGCCCACCCGCTGAAATTCAGCGAGTGCGCACTTGGGGACTGGCAATCAAAAACTTCCTAAGTGCCCACCCGCTGAAATTCAGCGAATGCGCACTCGGGGACTGGCAATCAAAAAAATTCCTAAGTCCCACCCGCTGAAATTCAGCGAGTGCGCACTCGGGGACTGGACGCGCAAAATAAAAATTATACACCAAAAGGATCAGACCGCTGCAAAACACCAACCTGATCCTCGGGGACTGGACATACCTGGATGGCTGCGCCAAGCATGCCATGGAGTTGTATTGCGTCCACGGACGCAAGGAGAGCTGGCGTGTGCCCACGACGCTGCTCGACTTCCGCATCGGCGACTCCAGGTGCACGGCTCGAGGGCGAAGTTCCACTCGCCGCGGCCGCTTTGGCCATGAAGCGCGGGAATGTCGCGATGGAGGCACCCGCCCCAAAGGAGGTCGGCTCGGCCGCTCCAGGCAAGGGAGCGCCCTCCTTCGTGTTCACGGCCACCTCGGTTACGGGCTCAGTCGGCGCGACCGCCGTGTCGTCAGAAAGCGTGACGACGTCATCGCCCTTGGCCTTTTTGCCGCCATCCTTAGGGACGACGACCTTGTCCGCCTTCCTCTTATGGGAAGGATCCTCCTCGCTGACGACGGATGGCACCTTAGCCACGGTCGGGTGGCCTATCCTCTTCACTCCGGTCCTGTACATCTCATGTAAGCAAGATAATCCAAGTTTCTATGGAAGACAAAGGAAGGTGAGTGTACTCACTTGGCGACGGGAATGAAGCGCAGCCCCGTGCGGAGGCCGGCCTGCTTCTCCAGTTTAGGGCCCAGTCGGCGGCTAAGCCCCATCTCCAGGACGTCGCGTGCCCAAGACACGAACGGCTTCTTCGTCGTCGAGGCCACAACCGGAGCCTCTGGGACATCTTCGGCAGGAGTCTCCCTGCGAGGCGAAGCCGCTGCAGCCGGAGCATCCCCCAGCCCAGAGACTGGGGCGAATGGCGGAGGCATCGAAGCCAGTGGCACCTCGACGGCGGCCGTGTCCAGCACGGTTGTCGTCAGCGGCGCCTCGTCCTTGGCCGGGCTGGGGGCGTCAGAGTGTAGGGTTTCATAGCATGGAAAACAAAAAATTTCTACCGCATACAAACAAACAAGCCAAGATCTATCTACTAGATTGTAGCAACGAGTTGATGGAATAACTCACCCTCGAAGATTCCAAAGTGTTTAACGAGAGCGGATTCTCGTGGGTGATGTAGTCGTACTCTTTCCGATCTCAAGATCGCGTAGACGATCCTTCCGGTGCTGCGTTCCGGCAGCGCTCCCGCAGTCGGTCACACGTTCGGTACTCGACGAAGACCTTCCTCTCCCTTGTTCCAGCAGGCAGCGGAGGTTGTAGCACTCTCCTCGCGATTCCGGCACCACAACGGCGTGGTACCGGAAGTAGAGGGGAGATCTCGTAGGGCTTCGCCTTAAGCCGGAGCGAGTATGGTGGAGTATGAGAGAGTCCCTCGACGATCTAGGGTTTAGACACGACGAGGAGGAAGCTTGGCCGGCGGCTAGGGTTGCTAGGCGGCGGCGGCTTGACCTAGGTCGGCGGCGGCGGCAGTGGAGGTGGCGGCGCCGGCGGCTAGGGTTTGGAGGAGAGGATCTTGTGTCTCTAGGAGGGAGCCCTGCCCCTCCTTATATAGGTGGAGGGGCCGGCCGGCCAAGGGGAGGGAGAGGAGTCCCTCCCCAACTCGGCTTGGAGGTGGGCAGGCGGTTGGAGGAGGGAACTCCTCCCCAACTCGGTTTCCCACTCCTCCTCCTCTTTCCAAAAACTGCCGTTTGACTTTCAAACTAGCCGTTTGACTTTTCAAACTAGGATTTGAACAAACCCTCTATTTTTGTTCAGCGATGACACCGAGTACATGATGCAATCATACCAACTTGATATAACACATTCCTGTACCCTTCCCCCCCGGAGTGCCGGACATTCTGGAACCTTCTAGAACATTCCCAATGAAAACACCGGAACCATTCTCCAACTCCGAAACGGGACTTTCCTTATATGAATCTTATTCTCCAAACCATTCCGGATCTCCTCGTGATATCCCGAATCCCATTCGAGACTTCGAACACCATTCGGACTCTTTCTCATCATTCCATAACTACTCAAACAACGTCGAATCCTTAAGTGTGTCTCCCTACGGTTCGTGAATTATGCGGACATGATCGAGACACTTCTCCGAGCAATAACCAATAGAGGAATCTGGAAATTCATATGGCTCCCACATATTTATACGATTACTTTGCGATCGAATGAACCACTTACATACGATATCAATTTTCCTTTGTCTCATGATAGTTTACTTATCCGAGGTTATGATCGTCGGTATCTCTGCATACCTAGTTCAACCTCGTTACCGGTAAGTACTCTTTTCTCGTTCCGGTGATATGTGATCCCTTGTGAGCCAGTCACATGCTTGCAAGCTAATTGGATGAAATTTCACCGAGAGGGCCCAGAGTATATCTATCCGTCATATGGATGGACAAATCCCACTCTTGATCCATGTGTTTCAACCAATACTTTCCGAACACTCAATGCCACCTTTATAGCCACCCAGTTACGGTGTGGTGTTTGATGTCATCAAAGCATCCATCCGGTAAAGGTGATATGCATGATCTCAGGGTCGAAGGAATTAGATTACTACGATCAGAAAGCATATAGCAATTGAACTATTAAAATGACTTCATCTTTATGCTATGCTTATCTATAGGAGTATGTCCACCATATCATTCTCCTAACGATATGATCTTGTTGTTAATAACATCTCAATGTTCATGATAGGGAAACCACAATCATCTATTAACCAACAAGCCAGTATTATATAGAGGCTTTACTAGGGACTTCAAATTAAGTTTACAAATCACACAAGTATTAATGTTTCCTTGTTAATACTATTATAGCATGAATGTAAACATTTATCATAAACACAAAGATATAATAATAACTAGATTTATTATTGCCTCTAGGGCATATCTCCAACAGTCTCCCACTTGCACTAGAGTCATCTAATCTAGATTACATGGTAATATACCGAACACCCATGGCAGTTTGGTGCTGGTCATGTTTTGCCCTCGGGAGAGGTTTAGTCAACGGATCCGCCACATTCAGATCTGTGTGTACTTTGCAAATCTTTATATCCCCATCTTGGATATGTTCTTGAATAGCGTGAAAACGTAGCTTGATGTGCTTCAGCTTCTTGTGTGACCTTGGTTCTTGCGCATTGGCGATGGCGCCCATGTTATCACAGTAGATAGACATTAGGTCCAGCGCACTGGGAACCACACCCAGCTCTATAATGAACTCTTTCATCCATATCGCTTCTTGTGAAGCCTCCGAAGCAGCCATGTATTCCGATTCAGTTGAAGATCTCGCCACAATGCTTTGCTTTGCACTCCTCCAGCTAACTGCTGCACCATTCAAAATAAATACGTATCCAGATTGTGATTTAGAATCATCCGGATCGGTGTTCCAACTAGCATCGGTGTAACCATTAACAACGAGCTGTTCATCACCTCCATAAGAAAGAACCATGTCCTTAGTTCTTCTCAAGTACTTAAGGATGTTTTTGACCGCTGTCCAATGATCCACTCCTGGATCACTTTGATATCTGCTAGTTAAACTAACAGCATATGCAATGTCGGGTCTAGTACATAGCATGGCATACATTAGAGATCCTATGGCTGAGGCATAGGGAGTCTTACTCATCCTTTCTCTATCTTCTGCCGATGTCGGACTTTGAGTTTTACTCAAGGTTGTATTGGGCAACATGGGCAAGAACCCTTTCTTGCTATCTTCCATTCCAAACCTCTTTAGAACTTTGTCCAAATATGTACTTTGAGACAATGATATTTGGCGTTTCGATCTATCTCTATAAATCTTTATGCCTAATATGTAAGCTGCTTCGCCAAGATCCTTCATTGAAAAACTATTATTCAAATATTCCTTGACACTATTAAGAAGGTCTACATCATTCCCAATCAACAATATGTCATCTACATATAGTATTAAGAATGCTACAGAGCTCCCACTCACTTTCTTGTAAATACAAGCTTCTCCATAAGTTTGTATAAAACCAAAACTTTTGATTACCTTATCAAAACGTTGATTCCAACTTAGGGATGCTTGCTTCAATCCATAGATGGACCGTTCAAGTTTGCATACCTTGTTAGCATCTTTAGGATCGACAAAACCTTTGGGTTGCATCATATACAACTCTTCATCAATGTCTCCATTGAGGAATGCTGTTTTGACATCCATCTGCCATATCTCATAATCATAATATGCAGCGATTGCTAACATAATCCTCACAGACTTTAGCTTCGCTACTGGTGAGAAAGTCTCATCGTAGTCAACTCCTTGAATTTGTCGAAACCCTTTTGCGACAAGTCGAGCTTTATAGACATTAACATTACCATCAGCATCTATTTTCTTCTTGAAGATCCATTTATTCTCGACAGCCTTCCGGCCATCCGGTAAGTCCACCAAAGTCCATACTTGGTTTTCGTACATGGATCCAATCTCGGATTTCATGGCTTCTTGCCATTTATTGGAATCTGGGCTCATCATCGCTTCCTCATATGTCTCAGGGTCATCAGTGTTGTCCACCAACATGACACTCATTATGGGATCATACCAATCTGGAGTGGTACGAGTTCTCGTTGACCTACGAGGCTCTGTAGCAACTTCAACCGAAGTTTCATGATCATCATCATTAGCTTCCTCTCTAATTGGTGCAGGCACCACAGGAACTTCTTCCGGTGCTGCACTACTCGCAATTTCGAGAGAAGGTTTGACAACCTCGTCAAGTTCTACTTTCCTTCAAGTCACTTCTTTCGAGAGAAATTCCTTCTCTAGAAAGGATCCATTATTGGCAACGAAGATTTTTCCTTCGGATCTATGATAGAAGGTATACCCAATAGTTTCATTCGGGTATCCAATGAAGATGCATTTTTCCGCTTTGGGTTCAAGCTTGTCCGGCTGTAACTTCTTTACATAGGCTTCTCATCCCCAAACTTTAAGGAACGACAATCTAGGTTTCTTCCCAAACCATAATTCATACGGTGTCGTTTCAACGGATTTAGATGGTGCCCTATTTAAAGTGAATGCGACTGTTTCTAATGCATAACCCCAAAATGATAGCGGTAAGTCTGTAAGTGACATCATAGAACGAACCATATCTAAGAGAGTTCGATTACGACGTTCGGACACACCATTACGCTGTGGTGTTCCCGGCGGTGTCAATTGTGAAAGTATTCCGCATTTCTTCAAATGCTCTCCAAACTCGTAACTTAGATATTCACCTCCACGATCAGGACGTAGAAATTTAATCTTCTTGTTACGTTGATTCTCTACCTCACTTTCAAATTCCTTAAACTTCTCGAAAGTTTCGGAATTATGTTTCATGAAATAGATATACCCATATCTACTCAAGTCATCCGTGAAGGTAAGAACATAACGATAACCACCACACGATCCTACACTCATTGGACCACACACATCGGTATGTATGATTTCCAACAAGTCCGTAGCTCGCTCCATCATACCAGAGAATGGAGTCTTAGTCATTTTACCCATCAGACATGCTTCGCATCTTTCAAGTGATTCAAAATCAAGTGATTCAAGAAGTCCATCGGAATGGAGTTTCTTCATACGCTTCACTCCAATGTGACCAAGACGACAGTGCCACATATAGGTCGAGTTATCGCTCGATTTCAAACGTTTAGCCTCAATGTTATTTATATGTGTATTTCCACTATCGAGATTCAACAAGAATAGACCATCTATCAAAGGTGCATGTGCATAAAACATATTACTCATATAAATCGAACAACCATTATTCTCGGACTTAAACAAGTAACCGTCTCGCAATAAACAAGATCCATATATAATGTTCATGCTTAACGCAGGCACCAAATAACAATTATTTAAGTATAAAAATAATCCCGATGGTAGATGAAGGGGTAGCGTGCCGACCGCGATCACATCAACCTTTGATCCGTTTCCCACGCGCATCGACACCTCGTTCTTCACTAGCTTCCGTTTATTCTGCAGCACCTGTTTTGAGTTACAAATATGAGCAACCGAACCAGTATCAAATACCCAGGCACTACTACGAGTACTAGTGAGATACACATCAATAACATGTATATCAGATATACCTTTCTTCTTGATGTTGCCGTTCTTCAAATCCGCCAAGTACTTTGGGCAATTCCGCTTCCAGTGACCTTCTCCCTTGCAGTAAAAGCACTTAGTATCAGGCTTAGGTCCAGCCTTGGTCTTCTTTGTCGGCGTGGTAACTTTCTTACCACCCTTCTTGAAGTGTCCCTTCTGCTTAGACTTGCCTTTCTTGAATTTGGTGGTCTTATTGACCAACAACACTTGGTGCTCTTTCTTGATCTCCACTTCTGCAGATTTCAACATGGCAAAGAGTTCTGGCAACGTCTTGTTCATGTTTTGCATGTTGTAGTTCATCACAAAGTTCTTGTAACTTGGTGGTAGTGATTGGAGGACACGGTAAATCCCCAAAGCATTAGGAATCACAATACCCAAGCTTTGAAGTTTGTTTGCGTGCCTAGACATCTTAAGCACATGCTCACTAACGGAGCTGCCCTCTTCCATCTTGCAGTTAAAGAACTTTTCAGAAGCCTCATAGCTTTCAATTGACGCATGAGTCTCAAAGATCAATTTGAGATCCTCGACAATATCATATGGGTCTGAATTCTCAAACCTTTTCTGAAGCTCCGATTCTAAACCATACAAGATAGCACACTGAACTCTGGAGTACTGAGTCTTCCGAGTGAGGTAAACATTCTTTACTTCATCGGCAGCATCAGCTGCAGGTGGGTCACCCAGCGGTGCATCCAGCACATAGCTCAAATTACCAGCTGTGAGGACAATCCTCAAATTGCGGAACCAATCCGCGAAGTTGCTTCCATTGTTTTTCAACTTTTCTTTCTCTAGGAACGCATTAAAATTGATGGTAGGGGCTGCCATTGATCTACAGCATATTTGCAATAGTTTAGACTATGTTTATGACAAATTGAGTTCAAATTAATAATAAAATTAATCTACGTGAACTCCCACTCAAAAGAATATCCCTCACATTGTTTTAGTGATCACACGAACCAAATCCACCACATCAACACCGATCATCACGAGAGTTGATATATTTTCAATGGCGAACAATCGACATGTTCATCATATCTACTATATGATTCATGCTTTACCTTTCGGTGATCCGTGTTTCGAGACCATGTCTGTAAATGCTAGGCTCGTCAAGATCAAACCTTAGTTTCCGCATGAGCAAATCTGGCTTGCTCACGTTGTATACACTTGCGGAATCTAACACACCCGATCATCACGTGGTGCTTTGAAACAACAAGCTTTAGCACTGGTGCTAACTAAGGGTGAACACTTTATGACTTGAAATTCATGTGCATGAGGGATCATCTTATAATGCTACCGTCGTCTACTAAGCAATACAAGATGCATAAAGGATTAACATCACATGCAATTCATAATATGTGATATGATATGGCCTTTCTTCTTTGTGCTTCCGATCTCCATCTTCTAGCACGAACATGATCTCCATCATCACCGGCATTGCATCAAGGTCAATGACGCTTCTCCATGGTTGTCGTCCACCGGCTTCAACTATTACAACTACTTTGAATAGACAGGCGGGTCTTAACATAAATTAAAGACAACCATATGTCTCCTGCCGGTTGACAACTTACAATAAGGAACATTGCATACATCAAATATAATCACAATCATGGCCATATCACATCACAGCACACCCCTGCAAAACAAAGTTAGACGCCTCTACTTTCTTTGCATGTTTTACGTGGTTTGGGGCTTTCAATAAGTGTCGTTCTAACTTACGAACATGAACCACAACATTGATACTAGTATTGTTAATCACCCGTTGTAAATTGGATCTTAACTATTCTAGGAGAAACAGGCACCCGCAAAGCCACTTATGCAATACAAGTTGCATGTCAAGCGTGGAGCAAGTCTCATGAACGATGTCATGTAAGGTTAGCCCGGGCCGCTTCATCCCTACATCCCGCAAGATGCAAAGTACACAAGAAGCAATCGACAATAAAAGCATCAACGCCCACAATGACCATTGTGTTCTACTCGTGCAACAGATGTACATATAGACACGTCTCTGATACCACTGTAGGGTTTCGTAGCATGGAAAACAAAAAATTTCTACCGCATACAAACAAACAAGCCAAGATCTATCTACTAGATTGTAGCAAAGAGTCGATGGAATAACTCACCCTCGAAGATTCCAAAGTGTTTAACGAGAGCGGATTCTCGTGGGTGATGTAGTCGTACTCTTTCCGATCTCAAGATCGCGTAGACGATCCTTCCGGCGCTGCGTTCCGGCAGCGCTCCCGCAGTCGGTCACACGTTCGGTACTAGACGAAGACCTTCCTCTCCCTTGTTCCAGCAGGCAGCGGAGGTTGTAGCACTCTCCTCGCGATTCCGGCAGCACAACGGCGTGGTACCGGAAGTAGAGGGGAGATCTCGCAGGGCTTCGCCTTAAGCCGGAGCGAGTATGGTGGAGTATGAGAGAGTCCCTCGACGATCTAGGGTTTAGACACACCGAGGAGGAAGCTTGGCCGGCGGCTAGGGTTTCTAGGCGGCGGCGGCTTGACCTAGGTCGACGGCGGCGGCAGTGGAGGTGGCGGCGCCGGCGGCTAGGGTTTGGAGGAGAGGATCTTGTGTCTCTAGGAGGGAGCCCTGCCCCTCCTTATATAGGTGGAGGGGCCGGCCGACCAAGGGGAGGGAGAGGAGTCCCTCCCCAACTCGGCTTGGAGGTGGGCCGGCGGTTGGAGGAGGGAACTCCTCCCCAACTCGGTTTCCCACTCCTCCTCCTCTTTCCAAAAACCGCCGTTTGACTTTCAAACTAGCCGTTTGACTTTTCAAACTAGGATTTGAACAAACCCTCTATTTTTGTTCAGCGATGACACCGAGTAAATGATGCAATCATACCAACTTGATATAACACATTCATGTACCCTTCCCCCCCGGAGTGCCGGACATTCCGGAACCTTCTAGAACATTCCTGATGAAAACACCGGAACCATTCTCCAACTCCGAAACGGGACTTTCCTTATATGAATCTTATTCTCCGGACCATTCCGGATCTCCTCGTGATATCCCGAATCCCATTCGAGACTCCGAACACCATTCAGACTCTTTCTCATCATTCCATAACTACTCAAACAACGTCGAATCCTTAAGTGTGTCTCCCTACGGTTCGTGAATTATGCGGACATGATCGAGACACTTCTCCGAGCAATAACCAATAGAGGAATCTGGAAATTCATATGGCTCCCACATATTTCTACGATTACTTTGCGATCGAATGAACCACTTACATACGATATCAATTTCCCTTTGTCTCACGATAGTTTACTTATCCGAGGTTATGATCGTCGGTCTCTCTGCATACCTAGTTCAACCTCGTTACCGATAAGTACTCTTTTCTCGTTCCCGTGATATGTGATCCCTTGTGATCCAGTCACATGCTTGCAAGCTAATTGGATGACATTTGACCGAGAGGGCCCAGAGTATATCTATCCATCATATGGATGGACAAATCTCACTCTTGATCCATGTGTTTCAACCAAAACTTTCCGAACACTCAATGCCACCTTTATAGCCACCCAGTTACGGTGTGGTGTTTGATGTCATCAAAGCATCCATCCGGTAAATGTGATATGCATGATCTCATGGTCGAAGGAATTAGATTACTATGTATCAGAAAGCATATAGAAATTGAACTATTAAAATGACTTGATCTTTATGCTATGCTTATCTATAGGAGTATGTCCACCATATCATTCTCCTAACGATATGATCTTGTTGTTAATGACATCTCAATGTTCATGATAGGGAAACCACAATCATCTATTAACCAACAAGCTAGTATTCTATAGAGGCTTTACTAGGGACTTCAAATTAAGTTTACAAATCACACAAGTATTAATGTTTCCTTGTTAATACTATTATAGCATGAATGTAAACATTTATCATAAACACAAAGATATAATAATAACTACATTTATTATTGCCTCTAGGGCATATCTCCAACACAGAGCTGCTCGCCAAGTGCGGTGGCGAGGCCGGCCTCGTCGGTTTCTTCTTCTTATTCGGAGGGGACTTTGCCTCCTTCTCTTTCTTCTTCTTCTTCTTCGACGGAGTAGCCTGGCGGCGCGAGGTGGTCTCCGGAAGTTCGTCGTCGTCATCGTGACGCTCGAGACTTTTACTCGCCTCGAGCTCACGCTGTCGCTGCCCGCGGGTCTTGCAAACCAGCGGGGCGACCTCCTCCTCGGACTCGTCATCGTCATTGTTCTCGTCGCTCCCGGAATCGCCTTTGGCGGGAGGTGACTCGCCCATGTCCTGGACGGACGAGCTCGAATTCTCGTCGTCCGAAGGCGGGAGCCATCCTTCCACCACTTGGAAAAGCTGCAATGAACGCAAGATGAAATTAGAATTACCGCGACTGCAAAAACTGCGACTGCGAATGAAGCGAGGTGATTACCGTTGGGGCTGGACGCTTTGCGGTGTAGGGGGCGACCCCAGCTTGTGCGTCCAGGTACACTGCCTGGGTGATCTTCTTTAGTGCTGGGATGTAGTCCTCGAGCTTCCACTCGGCTAGGCAGGCCTTCGTGGAGTCCTCCCGGCCCGTGTACTGGTACATATAGTGGTCGCGTTGAGCCAGAGGGACGAGCCGCCGCCCGAGCCAGCAGTTGTATAGGTTGATCGTTTGGAGGCCCTTCTTCTCCAAACCGCTGATAGTTTGGAGCATTTCGTCAACGACCATCCGCTGGTCGCTGGGGATCTTGCCGACTTGAAGACGGCGCGGTTCGGACCGGTTGGCGGAGTACCGCGGGATCGCCGTCTCGCCCTCCGGCGTCGCCTCGGCAACATAGAACCACGACTTCTTCCAGTCGCTCGCTGCCTTGGCGGGCAACATCAAGTCGAAAAATGAAGCCTTCGACTTTAGCTGGAAGGTTAGGATGCCCGCGGCGAGCATTGGGCCGCCCGCCTCCTCGCGGCTGATCCGTCTGTGGAACAGATCTTGCCATAGAGGGAAGTAGGGCCGGCAGCCCAAGTAGCATTCACAGAACGCCACGAAGATGGCGAGATGCTCGATGCTGTTGGGACCCAGATCCGATGGCTGGATCCCGTAGTAGGCGCAGAAGCGCCGGAAGAACAGGGACGTGGGGAACCCTAGCCCCCGTTCTAGATGACTGGTGAAGCAGATGAATTCCCTCTCTCGCGGGCTCGGGGTCACCTCTCCGGCCGCGGGGATGCGCCAGCAGCCGGCTCGCAGGATCCCGGCCTCCTCAAAGGAAGCCAGTTGCACCCCCGAGCACTTAGATCTACCCCAAGGTTCGGTGGAGAGGGCCATGGCGGAAAGATTTGTGGGGGATCGGAGGATTTCTGGTCGGCTGGATCGCGATGCGAAGGGAGGCGAAAGTGCGCGCAGTCGGAGGAAATGGCGAGAAGGTGGTCCTCTGATCGCCTTCCATTCCCCTTATATAGCGGTTGTTACCCGCCAAATCAGGGAGCCGTTACTACGCGGTGATTACGCCAAAAGTTACCGTTGGATTACCCCAACGGCTAGTTTGACCACGTTTAACGGTCCAACTTCAGCCATTCGGCTCGCCGACCCGACAATATTGCGCCGACTCGACTCGCCAAAGCTATGATCTGGATGATTAGTTTTCTCCTTTATGTAGGAGCCCGCCGACGATTCGACTGGATGTCTACTCTGAAGCCGTATACTCCGACTGCCAGCAGCCACCTACGCCTATTCGACGACGACCTCGGGGACTACTGATGGGGATGCGCCTACCGGGGTATACCCAGCAGGACGTTTCTGACTGGCCCAAGACCTGGCGAGTGGGCCTGCAGGACGGCGACTGGATCAAGGCCCAGCGTGGATCCAAGCGACTGGAAGCTAAAGGCCCAGGCGAGTAGATAGGCCCATTCGGATTAGGTTAAACGAGTACCGAAGCTTTATCTGATTCGGTTGAGATATGTAAACCCTAGGGGAGGTGAGTCGATATAAACCTCCCTGCAGGGCGTGTAGAGATACGTTCCATCATACACCCAAGCGACTCGCTGCCTAGCCTCCGAGCTCGCCCATTGTACCACCTCCATAATACAATCTAGCAGGAGTAGGTCTTTACCCTCCGGGGGGCCGAACCTGGGTAAACCCTGTGTCTCCGCCCTCATCTCGCACCGCAGATGGCTGGCCGCCCTTGCCCCTCGTTCTACTACTCGCTGCCGATTGCAGCATCTGCCGTGACCATTCCCACGACATGTCTCAAATTTGATCTAAAAGTGCATGATACTTATTTGTTTAGGGTTTAGGGGTTTAGTATTTAGGGTTTTATGGTTTCGGGAAATTTCAATAATGTTCAAGCTGCTTTATGCTTTTAATCATGGAATAGAATGGTGTTACCATAATTTAATGGAAGTATCTCAAAATTGAATCTATAAGTGCATGATACATGCTTATTTATGGTTTGACTATGGGTTGAGGAGTTTAGGGTTTAGGGAATTTTCAATTATATTCAAGTTTTATGCTTATATTCATGGAATATAATAGCGTTAACACAAATTTAATGAAAGCATCTCAAATTTGATCTATAAGTGCATGATACATGCTTGGTTAGCGTGTATGTGGGTTGAGGGTTTAGGGTTTTAGTATTATGGGTTTATGGTTTGAGTTTTAGGGGTTTTTTATGGTCGAGGGTTTAGGGAATTTTCCATGATGTTCAAGATTTATTACTATATTCATCGTCTAGAATGGTGTTACCCTAATTAATAAAAGTATCTGAAAATTAGTTTGATCTATGAGTGTGCATGCGAACTGCTAAATCAAGGTTTAGTGGTTTGGGTTTTAGGGTTTTGGGGTTTAGTGTTTCAGGTTTTAGGGTTTAGGTGTTTAGGGTTTCGACAATTTTCAATAAAGTTCGAGATTTATGCTTATATTCCTAGAATAGAATGACTTAGAAACAATTTAATAATGAAACATCTCAAATTTTGATCAATAAGTGCATGATACCTTCTTGGTTAGGGTTGTTTATGGGTTGAGGGTTTTATTGTTGAGGGTTTAGTTTTTTGGTTTTTTAGGGGTAGTTTAGGTTTTAGTGTTTAGGAATTTTTCAACAATATGTCCAAGCTTTGGTTTAGGGGTTGAGGGTTTAGGGTTTTTAGGGGTATATGACTTAGTGTTTAGGATTTAGGGGACTTTAGGAAATTTTCAATAATGTTCGAGCTTTCATGAATTAGAATAATGGCATTAGAGAAATTTAATGGAAGTATCTCAAATTTTGATCTATAAGTGCATGATACTGTCTTGGTGAGGGTTTAGGGTTATAGGGTTTAAGGTTGAGGTTTTATGGCATTTTCAATAATGTCCAAGATTTATGATTAGATTCGTGGAATGGAATGGTGTTAGCGTAATTTAATGAAAGTATATCTCCAACGTTGATCTATAAGTGGATGATATACATGCTGCTTAGTCAGGGCCGTTTAGGGGTGTAACATCCCAAAAAACATGAATTGTAAAAACATGCATTGTGTTCATATTGTCATAGCATTTAGAGTTAGCACAAAAAAATTCAAAGTTTGAAATCAAACAAAACCATTTATATGCCCACTTTAAATATTATATGAGGCATGTTTTTGATCTTATTTTCAAAGGACCAATGTTGGTTTGTGTAAACAGTAGTGTTTGGCACACATTTGAGTGCATGGATCACACTACAAAAATCTAGAAAATATTTGAATTCAAACAAGTTTGAAAAGGGTTTGAAAACCATTCCTGGAAAATCAAAGAGAAAAAGAAAAGGCAAAAAGAAAATAGGCGCCAACCTTTCGGCCCACACCAGATCCAGCCCAACATCCCACCCGCCCCTCCCCTCTCTCTCTCACGCGCGCTAACCCTACCCCGCTGTCACCGCCACTCGGCCCAAGCCAGCCCAGCGTCGTCTCCCCCAAACCCCCACGCGCAGACACCGTCGCCGCCCGTTTCCTCCCCCATCAACGCCGCGATTGATTTGGGCTTAATAGCCATTCATTACCTGCGTAAATCCCTCGCCCCCACCGGCTACTTAATCCCCAGACCGCCGCGGCCATTTCCCCTCAACTCTCCTAGCTAGAATGCAACCAGGCTGCGCGCATTTGAGCTTGAAACTCCGCTGTCTGACGAACTCCGATGAGGTATTCCGGTGAGCACCGTCCGCCCCGTCCCCTCTCGTTCATGCTATCATGATCCCCTTGATCTTGCCCTTCTTCTCATACCCTTTTTTCATCTGCTCGTGACCTAGAACGACGACTCTGTCGACCACCGCGAGCATGCGACGCCGTCCCTATCTCCGACGAGAAATCCTGGTAAGATGCGACTGCCCCTTGGCCTCTGAAACAAACTAACCTGTTCGCATGAACCTTGCGCTCGTCCTGATGCTTCTGGTTTGTTCTAGGGTGGCCTAGGTCGTCGCCTCCGTCGTCGTCTGCACAAACCCGACGCTGCCCGCAACTCCGACGATCTCCCACGGCCACTACAACTCGCCCCCGTCCGAACCAAGGCCACCTTGAGCTTTCTCACAACCTTGCGACGTTGGTAAGCCGCTGTACAGCCCCTAGCCCCCTCTAGAATCACCGGAGCGTCGCTGTCAGAAGAGCCGCCACCGCTAGCACCCATTTGCGCTGCCCATCCATGGTCGCTTGATAAAGCACCGCTGGATCTAGATCTAAAGGCATAGAACAGGTCACTTAACAAATTGTTATCCATCAATCTGGTCTATGCGATTTCATTTAAATCCTGTGGCTCTTGTTGATCGATCCAACCGAACCGGTACAGGCCAATCAGACACAGCCACGTGTCTGTGATTTTGTTTTAAAATCTGTTTTTGAATCTATTAGGAATTTAAACTTGTAAAATTCATATCTTTTGTTCTGTTTATCCAAAAATGCAAATAATATATCATTGGATTCAGAAAAATAAATCCTACATTGCTGTGGTCTTAAATTTGTATTTTTCTTCTGGAAAAATAGGATTTTATGCAGAACACTTTATAGGCCTATTTTGACTATATAAAATGTTTATAAAATGGTTTTAAAGCGAATTTAAGTTTTTTTAGACTTTAAATAGATGGCTTTGTGTTTAGTACTGTTTAGTTGACTTGTTTGATTTAGAAAAGTCATTTCATTGCATTTGCATGCATTCATATTATTTTTTCGCTTGAATATTTGAATATGAATTTGGTGTTATCATTTTATGTGTAGATTTTGGTGCTAGTTGTTATTGTGAGTGTGAGGATTGTTGCTACTCCCCCAACTACTACCAAGGAAAGTGGTTCTTCATATATTTTTGTCCTATTATTTGGACTATACACTAGTGGTATTTTTAATAGGGCTTGCATGGAATTTTTACTAAGTATATATATGCTATGCCTTGTGATATCCTAGTAGTTGTAGTCTTAGTAGAATAATCTCTAAGTCAAGATACTTGTTATGTTATCATGCTTAGCCTAGCTAGTAGCAAACAATGGTGGATTGTATTCATGCTATGGATATTTTTCTAAGTCATTTGACTTGTGTTTTGACTAATAAAACAACTAAGTGAATGAATCTTCTGGGTGGAATGGTATGATGGTTTATGTTGAGTGGTTACACAAGGCCCATGTCTATAGTTTAACTTGTGTATATAACTTGTGGAAAACCACCCAGGAACAAAGGGATTTGAGATACTTATTGTTTAGAAGCTTCCAGTGCAACCACATGGAATATGGGCCCTGCCTTGATCATATAGGTTGCAATAACTTAGCCAGATGGACAGTTGGTGGTATGGTGATAGGATGGAACGCATCCATGGTGGTCTAAGGGAAGGCTTCTGAAAGGTTTCATCTCGATGCATGTCGAGTCTTGTGAGGAAAGTGCACCACCTCTCGAGAGGGTAAAACCTAAGTACTTAGCCGTGTCCCCGGCAACGGACAATTTGAGCATCAAAGACATTGAAGCTATCAAGGATCTCCTCATCCCAATTTCTAAGTTAAAAACTTGTGGTTGAACAAGGGTTAAAGGTTCACCAATATCTATTGGTCGTTCCTTGGGAGTTGTTGTCAAACAAAAACTTAGTCTTTTCAACTGATAGGAAAAACCCTATTTTGAGCAAAGCAAGCCTAAGCTACACTTAGCAAAATTAATATAGATGTTAGGTACTACTATTATACTATGGTATGAATTGCTAATACAATTCCAAATGTGTTGACCCATTGTGGCTGTAACTTATGATGTTGCAGGTTACACTGATGGATATTAGGGTTGTGAGTCTACACTCAACATGATTGCCTGTGGTAGATGAAGATGAAGACTTATAGTTATTTACTTTTTGTTATGAACTCTTGTACTAGCCTTTGGCTATTGAGTTGTAAAGACTATGTTATCTCTGGAATGATGATGTAATAACAACCTTTGTATCTGTGTACTTCATCTTAAACTGTGGATGCTAGCATTTGATCCAGGGACTAGCATTGCAATCATAGGGACCTTTACCTTATAAAGGTGGGGTCTTACAAGGGGTTTTGGGTTTTGGGAATTTTCAATAATGTCCAAGATTTATGCTTATATTTGTGGAACAGAATGGTGTTACCGCAATTTAATGAAAGTATCTAAAATTTGGATCTATAAGTGCATGATACCTACTTGGTTAGGGTTTAATTATGGGTTGAGGGGTTTAGGGTTTTAGTATTTAGGAGTTGAGGGTTTAGGTTTTCAAGGTTGTTTAGGGTTTAGGGAATTTTCAATATGTTAAAGATTTATGCATACGTTCACCAAATAGAATGACGTTGCCCAATTTAATGAAAGTACCTTAAATATAATCTACAAGTGCATAATAAAAAATGGAGTAATATAGTAGTAGCATGCGCACGGATTTGGTGTTGTAATGCAATTCGATAGCGGAGATCATGCATGAGTCTAGAGTCCAGACCCACGCGTCCACACCGACACGTGTCTACTCAAGGGAAACCAACCCTCCTCACGTATATAAAGCACCTCGGCCTCCTTCGTCTCTTCCAAGAGCGTCGACTTCTCCCCCCAATATGTCTAGTCAAAAAAACCCTGGTTGCACATGCCGCAAGAGCTCCTTTTGCAGCACCACCTTCCCCACTTCCTTTGCTGCACCATGGTGGGAACCCGTGGAGATGATCCAGAGGCGAAGCCAGCTAGAGGCGCAGCACATGGCTCTGCGGTCATTGCTGCCATGGCGGTCCCGGCTTCTCCGGGCACACACGCCTCTCGTCGCCGGGCCATCACTGTTTCAAGGTCCATCCATCCGGTCGCCGTCGTCATCGAGGAGTAGGTGAACAAGAATGTCGTGGTGCCAACGTCATACCTTGATGAGGGGCATGCACGTGGAGGCGATAGCATCTTCATCCTAGTGGAAGACGAGAACTACGCCCACGCCATCATTGACCCCTTCATCAAAGCAGTCAAGCAGAGGGATGGATTCGAGGAGGAGGTCCCCGATGAGTAAACCAAGGTACTACTCTGCTTCACTATTCTCATATTTTACTGTTCATACATAGGTTTTTCTCGATCTGTATATTATTTTGATATGCCCCCATGTTGTTGTAGACATATCAGATTCTCTGGTTCGAAGGGTCAATCCTTTTGCAGATTTGTTTAGATCTGCTGATCTGCCATCTAGCAATTTTACATCTGTTTGTTGTTGTTCATACGGTCTTCTGGTGCTGTAGATTTGATTGATCTATCACATAATTTTTTTAAGCATATTTGATTTTAGGGTTTTTAGGGATTGCTGTTACTAGCTTGTTGATCGATGGCACATAAATTTCTATCATTAAAATGTACATGAATATTGTTTGATTCTATAGTCAAAAAAAAGTTTTCCATTCTTGTTATTATTCTTAGTACAAAATTTAGGAAACACATGATTACAGTGTATAATCTAGCGATGATACGTGAACTGAAATATCAACTTCGAATATTATATGTTGTCATTCATATTCATAAATGTCAATTCTTGAGTTCTATTTCAATTACATCTTTTAGGGCATGTTTGATTCAAAGGATCTGTATAGGATATTGTAGGATTAAATCCCATAAGAAAATTTCCTATGATGGTTGTTTGATTTGCGGGATATATAGAATCCTTTAGTTTTTCTTATCCTATGAATCAAACAGGCCTTATATGTGTTCTTATATACTTAAAAATCTGCAGGAAGAATCTGACGACATGGGCGAAGACAAGGACTCCAGGGACAGAAAGAGCCGCTACATACTTAGGCGGTTGTGGAGTGGGAAAATTCCTTTCCACTATAATGGGAAGCTATTTTTCCCATTTTGTGGCAAAGTCATCAACAAGGACATCGACAACATGATCCAGCACTCGGTGGGCATCGACCGTGGCCACAGCCGTAAGCGCAAGGTGAATACCTTGCCAAAGCATGCAATATATGGAAAATTCCTCCTGGAATATGTCAAGACTAGCATGTTTTCCCTCTAGTAGGAGTTATGAAGATGGGAGGCTCAACATTATCTCGGTTGGATTGCTTGATGGAGATAGCCTGTACTATACATTTCCAAATCTGCTCAAGTACCCATTTCCAAATGCAACCGGGATAATGTTTCATGCTAAGATTTTCTGCTGCTCGTGTTAATGTAGTGCAGAAAGAGGATGCGTTGAAAGAGACTTGCACACAGATTATGCCCAATTGTAGAATTAAAAAGGGTCCATTTTGTGTGAAATTTAGGATTATTACATTCTAGGCCATATTCTGCGCATTGCCATCACTCAAAATATTTATTTCTTTTGGAAAACTACATTTTTTCATATAATAAGTTATAATCTCGCATTGTTTACCCAGCCAATATATAACCATATCTACCAAATATGGGAACATTTTACCAGAATCCGCGATGTGGAGAGGACCAGAATGTTCATACTCTACATGGCAATCCATATCGGAAGGCAAGTTTTTTGACAAGTTGTCCAAAAACCGTTGGTCGGCTTCCGTATTTCACCGGCCTCTCTCCAGCGTGGGATCTGCATGGACTCCTCTGGTGGCTGTTGGAAGATCACCTACTCTGGTGTGACCACGGGTGGTAAGTTTCTTGAGGGATCGCTTGTTCTCTCGGCTGATTCTTGGATGGTTCTTCTCAATGACAAAGGCTCTCCTCTTGGGGGCAAATGTTTGGAAAATTGGGAGAAGATTTCTATTGGATCTGTTTTGAGGTTCCCCTCTCACCTCTCTCGTGTTAATGATTTTTTGGTGCCTACATCTGGATTTCTTGGTAGATCTCCTACCATTTCTGGAACAAATGAGGACACTGGTTTTAAATGGAATGATCTTTGCTCCTCCTTGACGACTGATGATCTAGAACCTACTAAGGGTTTTTTGATGCTTTTTCCTAGTGCCAACAGATTAGTTCTTCTCAATCATAATGAGGTGGTCATTGATGCTAGATATTTTATCCAAGGTGAAGTTGTGGCATCTAGTGTTACTATTGATCTTTAAGTCAAAAGGGTTATTGCTGGTACTCAGATCTTGCCTAGCTCTTCGGTTTTGGATAATTCTTTCAACTCAAAGAAGATCGTGCCAAAAACCCTGGATTTCACCAATAAATTTCCTGAGGAGGTGCTTCATGAGGATCAGTCGGTGAAGAGACCTGCCATGGATTTCTCTTTCGGGCAGGAATTTAAGAAAAATTGTTTCAAGAAATTCAGGCATCAAGTTAACTTTTGTCAACACCCGTATTTTTAATCCCAGATGCCTGTTATGCCATACATCGCAATCCCAGGATTACCATTTTTGCGAGACATAACAGATTTGGATACCACAGTACATCATCCATCACAAACCATACATAAGGTCTTACACAAATAAGGATCTCATGATCCAGTTCTTAATACAACTCAAGCGGCGGAAATAGGTAATAATAATGGTAGCGTAGGCGAAGCTCCATCTTCGGGGTCACAGGCAATGCTAACGATGGGAGATGATCCTAGTTGTCGTAACCTACCTAGGGTCCATCATCCTGGTACTCCTCTTCATAGTCTGGCCATGGGAATAGCCAGGGACAAAGCCATGAGTACTCTTTAAGTACTCGCAAACTAATACTAACAAGTGAAGGGTTTTTTTTTAGTAGGATACTAAGCTCTAGGGTTGTTTTGCAAAAATCCAGATTTACCTCTACTAAGTTCAGAAGCAAAGAATGCTAGTTGAAGTTTTATAACACCTAAGTGGGAACTTGTATCTCATGTCACAACTCTGTTGTGGTCAAGTCAAAATCTCAATTCATTTCACAAGTCATTTCGAAAACATCTGACGGGGGAACAGTATGGCCACTCCAACTGTCCATCACCGTGGACGCGGCTATTCGAATAGTTTGACACTCTGCAAAGATTGTACACTTTCACCACAACATTCGATACATCCATCAGGAACAAATCCTGAATTCACCATACTCAGTATGCGGATAATCAATCCTACCCTTTCAATTACACGCCCTAGTATAAGCACCTCTCCTGTGAGTTTGGCCTCCCAACCATGACCAACTGTCATCTTGGTACTGCACAGGTGGACAATCTTCACAAGGTAGCCTCAGCTTAGACCTTGGCCGTGAGGGAACCAATACTAAGTATATAAGTTTCCAGTCAAGCCCTACCCAGTTCTCGGGTATCGTGGTTGTACGGTAAAATTGGAATAGTATCGCATCCAGAGAACCATCAGTTTTATAAAGGGCTAAGGCTCATGCCTGAACATTTTCATCACCAAAATCATCTGGTGTTCGGAAACACATGTCAAAACATCTCAATAGAATGATCCATCATTCCAAGGTTTTCATAACCATTTTTCCACCAAGTATTCCCATCTAAATTTGATCAATTTTTATGCTTAGCACTAGCATCTACAAGTGGGGGTAAGTACTAATGAGGGGTGGTAAACTAGTGGAGTTTTACTAAGTTCAATCTCATGCCTTAAGATGACATAAAGATTATCTAGCCTAGGCCAAATTTTATGCTCTTTATGCAACCTTTAATTATCTCTCTAGAATGTACAATTCACTTAAGTAAGCTCTAAGTACTAGCTTTGATAAAGAAATAAAGTATAAAGCTTGTAACTAAAACTACGAATGGGGTTATCAAGTGGGTATGATCACATATGCTTAAGGCATATAGTTGGCATGGTAACAAGCAAGTATTTGCTTGCATAGGTCAACTTGATTAGTAAGGCTTGCTAAAGTAGAGTATCTTGCAAGTGTTAGCTTGCTCAATCAACTAGTAGTATTAGGCTTGCCTTGTGCAGAGAAGTGGTTGATGTTCTCCTCGGCTTCTTCTTCGTAGTATCCTCCTTCTTCCTCGTATCCTTGGTCGGTACTAGCGTCTATAAATAAATACGAGGTACACAATCACCAAACAATACTTAACTAATTTCAATCATCACACAACAGGGTCCTATAGATGATCTAGCATCATCACTAACATTACAAGATTAAAGCTTGGTTTAATTTCTTTTATTTTTAGAAAAGTAATTTCTACTCATTGAAAAACTACTTAAGATTTAATATTCTCCAAACCAAACATGGGATCATGTTGACACATGTCATCACCACACATTTCAGTACATGGGAATGTGATTTAAAGTGGTGTCACAATTTAATAAGGTTTAACCTTTTATTTTAATTAAATAAAGTGACTAGAAATGCCTATGTGGCATTCTTTTATTATTTGAACATTATTTCTATAAGTAAACCCATATGTTTTTATATATTCTGAAAGGTATGATCAAATGTGATTTTTGAGAGTTGGAATCAACTCAAAAGCTATTATGGTTTAAATTTGAAAAATGTTTCAATGCAGAAAATCTTCTGCCTTGTTATTTTTACCAAGGTTGATCTATAGATTCAAATGATTTGAATCCAACGGGCTTGGATTAAGCATTTCAAAACCTTTCTAACAAAATTGGTTTCATTCAATTTGGTTCACCGAATCGAGCTGGGTTGATTTTTGAAACTAGGTACAGAACTGTGTTTGAATGGAAATGGAAAAATCCAAATTCAAACGAGTGGGCTGCGCGGGAACTGCTAACGGGCCGGCCTGCTGCGCACAGCGCTTACGCGGACTGGTTAAGTTGTTGTCCCCACGCGCCAGTGAGACGGGGGGTGCGAAGCGGTACGGGGCAACATGGTGCGTTGGATCTAGTTCTAATCCAACGGCTCTGGTTCATCGTCCACGTCGGGCAGCGCCGGCAAGACAGAACCCTAACGCGACAAGTGGGGGTCGTTGGGGGCTCACCGGGGCTCAGGCGAAGGTCGGCGATGTGGGCGAACGACGAAGTTGATGACGGCGAACCTCCTGGTACCAGCGGCTTCTCCTGGGGCGGCTCCAATCGCTGGCTTCCTTCTTCTCCAGCAGCGGCCTGCTCCGGTGCAATTCCGATGATGCGCTGCTCGCCTTGCTCCGGGAACGGGGTGGAACGATCATTGAGGAGAGGGTAGTGATATGGTGTGCCCAATTCGGCTGGGGGTGGCCTCTATTTATAGTGGCTTGAGGGGACCGACGGGCGCAAGCTGAGCTCGTCGTGGTCGACGGCACAAAGGGCTATCGGCGTGGGTGACGGTAGGGGGCGGTGATGTGCTCCCTGGCGAAGCTCAACGGCGTGGTGGAGAGGCGTGGGGCGGTGCGGATTGGTCGGAACGCTGTGGTGCTATGCGCGTGCCCGACGGAAGTTTTTATGGCGCACAGCTCGCGTGGTCCGCGCGGCGGCGAACGGGCATGTCTGCGGGGTTGCTGGGACGATGGTGATCACGTCTGCACGCGGCGAGGGCGACGCGCGGTCTGTGGGTGTCTGTCGAGCATGGCGCACGGGGCGCGCTCTCGGCATGGTTGCAGAGCAGCTTGGCATGGTCTGTGCGCGTGGTCCAGGGGATGGCATCGCTCGCGGCTGGGACAGGGAGTGGCGGTGGGGTGCTGGCTTGCTCCCAGACATGTTGGCTAGGGTTGGTGCTTCTCCTAGCTCGTTATCGACATGTGGGTGGCAAGGTGAGGCTCGGCCTGCTCACCATTGATGACAATGGCCAGCTTACAGTGGTGCTAGAGGTTAGTTTAGGTTGTTAGATGATCTACTAAGGCTCGTTGTTCCCAGAGAGGGAACAAGTTAGGCCAAAATCACTCCACACTATAGTGTTTGTGATTTTGTTGATTTGAATCTGCAAGGTGTTTGATGAAATGGCCGCATGAATTCAAGTTTTAAATTTTGAAAAGATTTTTGGTGGGTGTGCTAGGCATGTGCTGGTGAGTCTGTAGATGCTTGGGTTTTGAAAGTTGAGCTTGTTTGAGTGGTTTTTGAAAAAGTGGGATCTTCCCATATGATATAGATTCAATTTTAAACTATCATTTAAACCATGCATTTGAATGTTTCTGGATGATCAAAAGGTGGGCCTTGATACTTTGTTATGAGTACTATCAAGGGGTGCAAAGATCCAAACAAGTTTATGTTAAGTTCTGAAAGTTAGAGACAGCCAAAGTAGGCATGGGAGTTAAATTGGCCAAAGTGACCATTCCCTTATTTTGTTTGTTTTGATTTATTTGTCTTTGGGAAAAGTTTGAGAAATGTTTAGATGATGTTTATTTCATCTAAGAATCATTTTACAAGAAAAGCAACACACAATCATGGCAATTCAAAAGAATCCAAATTGTCATGCTTACATATATGCATGCCTTCATATTTTTATTTAGAAAAGTTTTTGTTAATCCTAAATTTTGATGATTAGAGTTTCATGATTCTAGTTTAATATTTTTGGGATGTTACAAACCTTCCCCCCTTAAAAAAAATCTCGTCCCGAGATTTGAAAAAGGACGAAAAGATTACCTAGGATTTGAAGAGATCGGGAAACTCCGTCCTGATGTGATATTCGTGCTCCCAGGTAGCTTCCTCTTCTGTGTGGTTGCTCCACGGAATCTTGAGAAACTTGATGCTTCGAGTTCTGGTAGTGCGGAAAGCTTCTTCCAAAATACGGATGGGTACTTCGGGATAGGTCAGGTCATCGTTGATCTCTATGGTCCGGTGATCAATATTCTTGAATACTTCAATCTTCTCCCGGACTTCGAGACACTTACGAAGTAATGAGATATGGAACACATTGTGCACGGCTGACATCTCCTCGGGTAGTTCCAATTGATACGATACTTCTCCTCGACGGTTCAGAATCTTGAAGGGTCCGATATATCTGGGGGCTAACTTTCCTTTGAGTTGGAAATGCTGCATTCCTTTTAATGGCGACACTTTCAGATACACAAAATCTCCTATGTTGAAGGCGAGATCTCGACGTCTCTTGTCGGTGTAACTCTTCTGCCTGGATTGGGCGGTCTTGAGGTGCTCATGAATCTTGTGAACCTTCTCTTCTGCTTCTCGTAGGATATCGGGTCCAAAAATCTGACTCTCTCCTACTTCCGACCAGTTCAAAGGGGTGCGACACTTCCTTCCGTACATGAATTCAAATGGGGCCATTTGCAAACTAGCTTGGTAACTGTTGTTGTATGAAAATTATGCGAACGGCAGACAGTCTTCCCATTTAGATCCATACTCTAACACACATGCTCTACGCATATCTTCGAGTATTTGATTTACTCGCTCCGTTTGTCCATCGGTCTGAGGGTGATAAGCTGTACTGAAATCTGGTCGGGTTCCTAAACCTTCTTGGACCTTTTTCTAGAATCTCGAGGTAAATTGAGTTCCTCGATCCGATACGATGTTCTTGGGGAATCCATGCAAACTGACGATTCTAGCGATGTATAACTCCGCTAGCTTCGAACTCTGATATGTGGTCTTGATGGGTAAGAAATGGGCGACTTTGGGCAATCTGTCCACTATGACCCAGATAGAGTCATTTCCCCTACTAGAAGTAGGTAATCCGGTGATAAATTCCATTCCAACTGAATCCCATTTCCATTCCGGAACCTACAATGGTTGCAACAATCCAGCGGGTCTTTGATGTCCGACCTTGACTCGCTGACATATATCACACTTGGCGATATAGCTTCCGATTTCTCTCTTCATCTTATGCCACCAAAATTGCTCCTTCAAATCTTGATACATCTTCGTTCCTCCGGGGTGGATAGAATAAAGAGTATCATGAGCTTCCTTCAGAATAACTTCTTTCAACTCAGAATCTGCTGGTACACAAAGGCGTCCTTTGTACCACAGAACTCCTTCTTCGTCTTCGGTGAATCCGGGTACTTTGCCTGTACCGATACGACGCTTGATTCCGTCGATACTATCATTTCCTTTCTGCGCCTCTTTGATCTGGCTGATCAAAGTGGGTTGAAGTTCGATGCTAGCAAAAATCCTTTACTCACTAATTCCATTCGAAAATCTTCCATCCCTTTGTGCAAGCTTGGTTGCTCCTTCAAAATCATGGAGTTCAAGCGGCACGGCAATCTGCTAAGGGCATCTGCTACCACGTTGGCTTTACGAGGGTGATAGTGAATGTCCAGATCGTAATCCTTGATTAGCTCAATCCATCTTCTCTATCTCATATTCAGCTCCTTCTGAGTGAATATATACTTCAGGCTCTTGTGATCCGAATAAATCTCACAATGATTTCCCATCAGATAGTGCCTCCATGTCTTCAGGGCTAGAACTACGGCTGCGAGTTCGAGGTCATGGGTTGGGTAATTTTTCTCATGTTGTTTCAATTGTCGAGATAGATAAGAGATAACTTTGCCTTCTTGCATTAGCACACAGCCGAGACCGATCTTGGATGCATCACAATACACGTCGAAGGGCTTTGTGATATCCGGCATGATTAAGATTGGGGCTGAAATCAATCTCCTCTTGAGTTCTTGAAAACTCGCTTCACATTTGTCGGTCCATTCAAAGTTCTTGTCCTTCTTCAGCAATTGGGTCATGGGTCTAGCAATACTCGAGAATCCTTCTACGAACTTGCGGTAGTATCCCACCAATCCGAGAAATGCACGAACTTGGGTTTGGGTGGTTGGAGCTTGCCAATCTTCGATAGCTTTCACCTTTGCAGGGACAACGGCAATTCCTCCAGCTAAGACAATGTGGCCGAGGAATCCTACCTCCTGTAACCAGAATTCACATTTTCTAAACTTGGCATACAACTGATGCTCTCTAAGGGTTCCAAGAATGGTCCTTAGGTGTAGCTCATGTTCTTCTTCTAATTTGGAATAAATCAGAATGTCATCTATGAAGACAACGACAAACTTATCCATGAAGTCCATAAAAATCTTATTCATGAGATTCATGAAATAAGCGGGGTCATTGGTTAATCCAAAAGACATGACAATATACTCATATAATCCATATCTGGTGGTAAAGGCAGTCTTGGGAATATCCTCTACGCGAATCTTGAGTTGATGATAGCTTGTTCTAAGATCAATCTTAGAAAACACTTTGTCACCGGTCAACTGATCAAACAAATCTTCTATCTTGGGCAATGGGTACTTGTTCTTGATGGTGACATCATTCAACTTCCGATAATCCGTACAGAAACGGTTACCTCCATCCTTCTTGTCCACAAATAAGACAGGGGATCTCCAAGGTGACGCACTTGGTTGAATTAATCCAATTTCCAACATGGAATCCAGTTGCTTCTTCAGTTCTGCTAGTTCAGACGGGTTCATACTATAGGGTCTCTGGGCTATGGGTCCTGTTCCGGGGATTAGTTCAATGATAAACTCGATATCCCGATCTGGGGGCATACCGGGCAAAACATCTGGAAATACATTGGGGTATTCACAGACTATCCGAACTTGGTCAATGGTAGGTTGGGCTATACTCTTGTTGCACTTGAATTGACGAGGTAAGGTTTCAGATATATGCTTGACTGATATTCCAGCAGTACTGGTCATGCTGATGGCTTTCTTGGCACTGTCAATCAATCCTTTATGCTTGGACATCCAATCCATTCCTAGTACTACTTCCAATCCTTTAGTTCCGAGTACTATCATATTAGCATAAAAATATATGCCATGGATTCGGATAGGGACGGCTTTGCAAATTTGCCTAGCCTTGGTGGTTGAACCGGGAATTTGAACGATCATAATATGCTTCAGTTTTGTTGGTTGAATCTTACTAGTGCAGGCAAATTCTGTAGATGGGTTAGGGCGATACTTTGGGGTCTGATGGGTTCCTGGTTGATGCATCATGCGACGCTTGCGGTTCTCATTGGCTTGGTTGAGCTTTCCTTCCATCTGGATGGCAGAGTCGACCAGGGCTTCAATATCAGCAAAGGGGATATTGACTAACACCAGACCATTCAAGAATCTTTCTTTGTTCTTGGCTTCGGTGTCGATCTCATCTGGGGCATACCTAGCTAATAAAAAGAATTTGTCACGGTATTCTACTACATTCATCCTTCCTTGCTTCAGTTCTCTGAACTCATCTCTCATTCTCTTGATCAAACCTGGTGGCACATGGGTTCGGTTGAACTTGACCTTGAATTCCTCCCAGGTCATCATCTGTCCTCTAGTCATCGCACGAACGCTGTTTCACCATGCTCTGGCATCTCTGGCTAGGTAGTGGGTTGCGAACAAAATTTCTCGCTAGCTTCCACTCCGGCGACTTCTAGGTTGTTTTCCATGGTCTGCAGCCAATCATCGGCATCTAGGGGCTCTTCCGACTTAGTGAAAACAGGTGGGTTGGTGTTCTGGAAATTCTTGATCTTAGATCCATGGTTGTCCTGATTTCCGTGTCCTTGATTTTTGTGGGCTAGCTGTGCTATCTGTTGAAGGGTCGCTAGGTTGGCTTGATGTTTGGCTCTTTCAGCTTCACGGTCAAAAACCAACATTTGCAGGATCTGCAACATCGGGTCCGGGGATGAACCACTTCCTCCGTGTGGCATCTGAAGATTGAGATAGATCATGAGAAAAGAGGGAAATTTCTAAGGTTTTGGGACTTTAAAAAGTTTTTAAAGTTTGACTCAGATTTTTCTAGCAACTTGCTTTTCATTCATTCATTCATTCATAGAACACGATACAAACACACACCACAAAACAAGAAAAATAGATGGTTTTAAGAACCATTCTGGAAACTACGATACAGTGGGACCGAATACTACTCACTACGCTAGTGCTCAAGTGCTACTACTCCTCGGAGGTGTAGTCGTCATCCTCATCATCCTCATCGTCATTGATGAAGGCTAAATCCTCCTCATCGGTGAAGAAATCCATAGCCTGATCCTCCAGAAAATCATCATCATCGCTGAGATAGGAGTAGGGATCTCCACGAAGGTCCTCTCCGGCATTATCCCTTTCCTCCAACTGCATGTCTCTCTCGTGGATGGTCTCCTCCAAAGACGAGATACGGTGGTGAAGACGGGCAATGATGCGCTCCTTCTTGTCAAGATGACGGCGGCGAGACTTGCGATCCTTCGCTAGCATGGCGATGGTCTGATCCTTCGTCTTGATGATGGCGGACATGTGGTTGGAGTAGTCACGGCAATTATCCAACTCCTGCTGACGATTGTACATCATGTGAAAACAGGTGGGTCGGTGTTCTGGAAATTCTTTAGCTTAGATCCATGGTTGTCCTGATTTCCGTGGCCTTGATTGTTGTGGGCTAGCTGTGCTATCTGTTGAAGGGTCGCTAGGTTGGCTTGATGTTTGGCTCTTTCAGCTTCGCGGTCAAAAACCAACATTTGCAGGATCTGCAACATCGGGTCCGGGGATGAACCACTTCCTCCGTGTGGCATCTGAAGATTGAGATAGATCATGAGAAAAGAGGGAAATTTCTAAGGTTTTGGGACTTCAAAAAGTTTTTAAAGTTTGACTTGGATTTTTCTAGCAACTTGCTTTTCATTCATTCATTCATTCATAGAACACGATACAAACACACACCACAAAACAAGAAAAATAGATGGTTTTAAGAACCATTCTGGAAACTACGATACAGTGGGACAGAATACTACTCACTACGCTAGTGCTCAAGTTCTACTACTCCTCGGAGTCGGTGTAGTCGTCATCCTCATCATCCTCATCGTCATTGATGAAGGCTAAATCCTCCTCATCGGTGAAGAAATCCATAGCCTGATCCTCTAGAAAATCATCATCATCGCTGAGATAGGATTAGGGATCTCCACGAAGGTCCTCTCCGGCATTATCCCTTTCCTCCAACTGCATGTCTCTCTCGTGGATGGTCTCCTCCAAAGACGAGATACGGTGGCGAAGACGGGCAATGATGCGCTCCTTCTTGTCAAGCTGACGGCGGCGAGACTTGCGATCCTTCGCTAGCATGGCGATGGTCTGATCCTTCGTCTTGATGATGGCGGACATGTGGTTGGAGTAGTCACGGCAATTACCCAACTCCTGCTGACGATTGTACATCATGAAGCTAAGGTGGTCTAATTGGGTCTTCAGCTCGTGGTGGTATGGGGCTTCCAGTGGTTGTCCATTAGGATCACGCCTTGGACAAAACTCAAAGCGGGTACCCTTGATCTGGTTGATACTCTGCCCACACAGATGGGCAAGAGCTTCCTGCATGGCCCTAATAAGTCCATCGAGCCAGTTGTTCTCTCTTAAGGTGAATTGAATTCCCTTTGCAGTGGGAGGTTCAATCTTTCCTCGGAGTCTTGCAACAATTAGCCACTCAGATCTTCTCCTCCTTGATCATTGAGTTGAGCTCCGAAGAACTCGGGGTGCGGACGCTCTAGAAGTTCCGAAAGCTGGTCGAAATCCCTCTCAAAGATAAGGTCTCCGCCATTTCCCAACTGGTAAAACTTGCTGTACTTCACGTCCATCTATAAGAATATAGGATGAGTAAGTTAGTAGAGTGATCAAGTGTGTCAAATGTTATGTATTTTGCAAGAGTTTTTGAGGAACATGAATTTTTGTAAAAGAATCAAGGTGATAAGAATGTGAATATGTTTTTGTAAATATTTGTTTCCTTTGGTTTTGAACTAAGTTTTTGATTCAAACGTTCAGTCTAACTAGGGTCTCCTATGGTCAGGATGGCTCTGATACCAACTTGTCAACACCCGGATTTTTAATCCCAGATGCCTGTTATGCCATACATTGCAATCCCAGGATTACCATTTTTGCGAGACATAACAGATTTGGATACCACAGTACATCATCCATTACAAACCATACATTAGGTCTTACACAAATAAGGATCTCATGATCCAGTTCTTAATACAACTCAAGCAGCGGAAATACGTAATAATAACGGTAGTGTAGGCGAAGCTCCATCTTCGGGGTCACAGGCAATGCTGATGATGGGAGATGATCCTAGTTTTCGTAACCTTCATGGGGTCCATCATCCTGGTACTCCTCTTCATAGTCTGACCATGGGAATAGCCAGAGACAAAGCCATGAGTACTCTTTAAGTACTAGCAAACTAATACTAACAAGTGAAGGGGGTTTTTGTAGTAGGACACTAAGCTCTAGGGTTGTTTTGCAAAAAGCCAGATTTACCTCTACTAAGTTTAGAAGCAAAGAATGCTAGTTAAAGTTTTATAACAACTAAGTGGGAACTTGTATCTCATGTCACAACTCTATTATGGTCAAGTCAAAATCTCAATTCATTTCACAAGTCATTTTGAAAACATCTGACAGGGGAACAGTATGGCCACTCCAACTGTCCATAACCACGGACGCGGCTATTCGAATAGTTTGACACTCTGCAGAGATTGTACACTTTCACCACAATATTCAATACATCTGTCAGGAACAAATCTTGAATTCACCATACTCAGTATGCGGATAATCAATCCTAACCTTTCAATTACACGCCCTAGTATAAGCACCCCTCCTGTGAGTTTGGCCTCCCAACCATGACCAATTGTCATCTTGGGTACTGCACAGGTGTACAATATTCACAAGGTAGCCTCAGCTCAGACCTTGGCCGTGAGGGAACCAATACTAAGGTATATAAGTTTCCAGTCAAGCCCTACCCAATTCTCGGGTATTGTGGTTGTACGGTAAAATTGGAATGGTATCGCATCCAGACAACCATCAGTTTTATAAAGGGCTAAGGCTCATGCCTCAACATTTTCATCACCAAAACATCTCAATAGAATGATCCATCATTCCAAGGTTTTCATAACCATTTTTCCACCAAGTATTCCCATCTAAAGTTGATCATTTTTTATGCTTAGCACTAGCATCTACAAGTGGGGGTAAGTACTAATGAGGGGTGGTAAACTAGTGGAGTTTTACTAAGTTCAATCTCATGCCTTAAGATGACATAAAGTTTATCTAGCCTAGGAAAAAATTTATGCTCTTTATGCAACCTTTAATTATCTCTCTAGAATCTACAATTCACTTAAGTAAGCTCTAAGTACTAGCTTTGATAAAGAAATAAAGTATAAAGATTGTAAGTAAAACTAGGAATGGGGTTATCAAGTGGGTATGATCACATATGCTTAAGGCATATAGTTGGCATGGTAACAAGCAAGTATTTGCTTGCAT
Source organism: Avena sativa (assembly GCA_916181665.1). NCBI lineage: Eukaryota > Viridiplantae > Streptophyta > Magnoliopsida > Poales > Poaceae > Avena > Avena sativa. The sequence goes on along the minus strand of OV702282.1, from coordinate 19,706,850 downwards.
AGGTCAACTTGATTAGTAAGGCTTGCTAAAGTAGAGTATCTTGCAAGTGTTAGCTTGCTCAATCAACTAGTAGTATTAGGCTTGCCTTGTGCAGAGAAGCGGTTGAAGTCCTCCTCGGCTTCTTCTTCGTAGTATCCTCCTTCTTCCTCGTATCCTTGGTCGGTACTAGCGTCTATAAATAAATACGAGGTACACAATCACCAAACAATACTTAACTAATTTAAATCATCACACAAAAGGGTCCTATAGATTATCTAGCATCATCACTAACATTACAATATTAAAGCTTTGTTTAATTTCTTTTATTTTTAGAAAATTAATTTCTACTCATTGAAAAACTACTTAAGATTTAATATTCTCCAAACCAAACATGGGATCATGTTGACACATGTCATCACCACACATTTCAGTACATGGGAATGTGATTTAAAGTGGTGTCACAATTTAATAAGGTTTAACCTTTTATTTTAATTAAATAAAGTGACTAGAAATGCCTATGTGGCATTATTTTATTACTTGAACATTATTTCTGTAAGTAAACCCATATGTTTATATATTTTCTGAAAGGTATGATCAAATGTGATTTTTGAGAGTTGGAATCAACTCAAAAGCTATTATGGTTTTAATTTGAAAAATGTTTGAATGCAGAAAAGCTTCTGCCTTGTTATTTTTACCAAGGTTGATCTATAGATTCAAATGATTTGAATCCAACGTGCTTGGAGTAAGCATTTCAAAACCTTTCTAACAAAATTGGTTTCATTCAATTTGATTCACAAAATCGAGATGGGTTCATTTTTGAAACTAGGTACAGAACTGTGTTTGAATGGAAATGGAAAAATCCAAATTCAAACGAGTGGGCTACACGGGAACTGCTAATGGGCCGGCCTGCTACGCACAGCGCTTACGCGGGCTGGTTAAGTTGCTGTCCCCACGCGTCAGTGAGACGGGGAGTGCGAAGCGGTACAAGGCAATGTGGTGTGTTGGATCTAGTTCTAATCCAACGGCTCTGGTGCATCGTCTACGTTGGGCAGCGCCGGCGAGACAGAACCCTAACGCGGCAGGCACTACTAGGAAAACAGCTATAGGTAATCAGCACATCCGTGGCTCACATGGTTGAAGTGCCCCACGGCTAAAACAGGCGTGGCTCACCTGTGGGCAGTGCCCTACTAGTAACTAGAACAACCGTGGCGCACATGACTATAGTGCGCCACAGATGTGTGTGGGCCAGGGCCCTGTTGGCCACACGCCAAACATCTGTAGCGCACTACAGTCATGTGCGCCATGGTTGTTAGGGTCATCTGTGGCGCACGTGTGCCTGGTGCGCTACGCCTAACAGCATGCCCCCCTCTGCTCTGAAACGGCCACAAACTTCTATGGCGCACTAGCCCGAGTGCGCTACAGACATCCGTAGCGCACTCTAGCATAGTGCGCTACGCCTATCTGGGTTTTATCCACGTCATCGATCTCTCTCACACTCGCTCATCACCATCTCCCTCACAATCTCTCATCCCCATCCCCAGCCCGATCGATCCCCTCCGCCGCCGCCTCCAGCCGATCCGTGGAGGAGACGCCCGCGCCGCTGCCGATCTGTGGAGGAGGAGGAGGCCCACGCCGCTCGTGGAGGAGGAAGCCCGCGCCGCTCGAGGAGGAGGAGGCCCGCGTCTGCCGATCCGTGGAGGTCACCGCTGCTCGAGGAGGAGGAGGCCGCCGCCGATCGATCCCCTCCGCCGCCGCCTCGCCCGCGCGCTCGTCATCGTCCTCGTCTTAGAGGTGAGCCTTCTCCCCTCGCCCTCTCTCCCTCTCTCCCCTCTCCACTTCTCTCCCTATCTCCACGGGTTAGGGTTCAGAGTATATTACTGATAGCACAAATTCTAATAAGTGGATCAAGCAAGATCCCTCTCCACTTCTCTCCCTATCTTCCAACAGAATTCTAGTGGATCAAGCACATAGTACTGTATTCTGCAGCAAATAGCCAAATTACCTTCTGTTTTCTTTGCAGTAGCACTCTGCTAGAAATCTCTCCCTCATCTCTGTGTTGTTCATGGTCTCCAGCAGTAGCAAGATCCTTCTGTTTACAGTAGCAAGATCCTTCTGTTTACTATGAATTGAAACTTCCCAGGCTTTCATCTAAAAAATTAACTAGGACAGTTAGGGTGAAGTAGAAGATGCATGTTTGAAACTATTTACTTCTGCCACAGGATTTACATCAAGTATATTTTGTATAATTGGTTCATTGTGTTAGCTAGTCAAGTAGTAGATGGTAGTTGGTAATCATACCGACATGGTTAGTTGCAAATAGGCATGAAAACAGTAGACGTAATTACACAAGGTTTGTGTGTAGAGGATTATTAAGTGTGCTAGTCCAAGAAGGGATCTTAGGGGGCTTTGGTTCTATTTCTGCTACCTAGGGGCGTCTGTGGTGTGGATTCCCCACACCTTCAGGGTAGCAACTATAAGAGGACAATGCAAAGTGAAGTCAATGCGTGAGTTAGAGGCTGCATAGTTCAATCCACTTTCAAAGTTTCAGGCCATCTAGTTGAGTTTGCGCACTTCACACCAATGCACAAATCCACTTTCAGAGTTCCAGGCCATTCAATGGTGTGGTAACTGATTCAGTTGATATTATGGAAGTGAAATATCCTGATCCTTGATGTATCAGCATATATCATGGGTTTAGGCATGTCTATGGCCTGCTTTTCTTTATTGAATTGAAGACTGTGGAACTTGATGACAAAGGGTAGGTTCTTGTGCTTTGTTATACATCTGGGGATGTTCGTATATTTTGATTAATATTGGGCTTATATTTTTAGCTATGGTCTTGGGCAACCGCCGTGACTAGGCAAAGCTGTGTAGACTTACTTCACCTCAGTTGTACATTCATATGCACCACAGAGATGTCAAGGCTATGCTCATATGTGTTGTTTCCCCTCAATAATTCCAACTGAAGCTTCTTAAAGCCTTCCTGCACAGACTGAAGGAATTAAGATAAACAACCAAAGAACAAAAAACACTTCTGAAGTCTGAACAGTAGATGCATATTATCATAGGTTTGAGATTTTGGTTGATTGTGTTGATGCACAAAAGTTATTGTAGCACAGATTGTGGGCATCCATTGTGGTTAGAACAATGACATTGCTTCATTGGAATCATACAATAAGTGGCATGCTTATGTAAGATCATTCTCATTTTTACCTTTACTTATTCACAAGATTTATTTTAATTGGGTTGTCATTGTTGCTTAAAGAGATAGCTTCTGTCATATGGCTATGCTTAAATTGATAACAAAAGTTTATATGGTTGTGGCACTGTGCTGGGACTGGATGGATGTGGTTGTGAAATGGTTTGGAAGGAAAAATAGAGTAGTGTTGGTTTTGCTACTATCTGTGCTGGGACAATAGCACCTTGAAATTGTGCTTGTGCTTGTATATGAAGCACTTTATTATGTGTGTATGCAGGTTCTTGTATGAAATGAGTCCCGATTTTTGCCGGAATGTTGATTAACTTCCGTTTTGGCAGAAATCGGGCACTCCTAGTTTAAGAAAATTAGCAAAGGTCATGCCGGATTTTTCCGTGCATTTAACCAATTATTTGTTTTTTATTAGTGCAAAGATGTGTGACAACGACGAGGCTGGATGTTCTAAGCGCATCAGCGCTGAAGGAGAACTCAGACCTCCGAATAAACAATTGACATTCTGGGAGGTGGCCCAGCGTCTAGAAGACGATGAAGAATACCATCCTTCGGAGAGCGAGGATGATGAGATGGAAGACGCGGAGGAAGAAGCCGAAGGAACGGCGGACGATGAAACCACTGATGGCGGCGAGGGCATAGGGAGTGGTAGCAACCCTCCTAAGAAGAAGAAGCCGAAGGACCGGCGCCCGAACACGGTCGGCACGGTCAGGGAGGAAATTACCGAAGTGAGCCCATCAGGGGTTCCTTTGGAGCCCGCCCTTGTCGTCAAATGGTACGGTGGGCAAGTGGCGGCGATCACCTGGACAACCATCTCGATCAACACCGAGAATCTCCGGCATAAAGATAATGGCCACTTGCGCACACTCCTCTTCGAGAAGCTGCACGCCAGATACAAGTTCCCCGCTAAGTATCAGAACACAAATTATCATGGGAACGAAGTAAACAAATCCACCCTCACAAAGATGAGCACCGCCCTGGCCAGCTGGAGAACCCGGATAAAGAAGAAGATTTATAAAGAAGGCAAAAGTCTCGAGGAGATCCAGAAGATTGACCCGCAGATCACCGAAGATCAGTTCCGGGAGTTCAAGGAGAGGTGTGAATCCGAAAGAGCCCTGGCCAATAGTAATCGGGGAAAGGTGCTGCAGGCGATGAATATAGGTCATCACCATCTCAGATCTGGTGGATACAGAACCGCGGAGGCCAAATGGAATAAGGAGGACGAAGAGTATAGATCCAAGGGGATAGAAAACCCCTTTGCTAAATTCGAACCCGGGCAGGTTCGAAACTTCATCAGGGCCCGTTACCATGTGGACCCAAAAACCAAACAACTCACCGCGGATCCTGCGGTGAAGGAATTCGAGGAAATTGTGGTAAGTATAATCTAATTACCGCGGATCAACACGATTGCAATCTAATCGATGATCTAAATGATTCACTGTTACTTCTTCTGCAGGAGGAGGAAATTGTTGCTAGTCATGGATCCCAGGGTTCCTCATCCCAGGGGTCGACGGCGGCCACCCGGTGGGATAACCCTTTTAATAGGGCGATGAACCGGGCCAAGAAAATAGAGCCGGTTACGAAGAAGCCGTCGTCGGCTGGCCGTCTGGCCGGCCTCGGGGGTAAGAATTGGGTGGATCATTTTGGTCCACCGCCGAGGACGCATGTGGCGCCGTCGGGAAGGAGCGAGGAGGAAAACAGAGAGGTTCAAGAACTTAAGGCACAAGTGGTGCGGATCCCGCAGATCGTCCAAGACAACCTGGCAATCACCGTTACGTCCTTCCTGCCTACCTTGGTGGAGTCAATATCGAACTGGAGTGCGGGTGGTCGAGTAGGGCCGTGCCCGATTCCAAGCATGGTCAGCAGCCACTCGAACAACGCGGCGCCGACGAATCAGGCGAACTACGTGTTCGTGACTCCGCCCGCTAGCACCGCGGCGCCGCAAGTGTTGGTGACTCCCCCTGCCATCACCGCGGTGCCGGAGTACATGTTGGTGCCCCCCTGCCATCGTCGCGGCGGCACCGGAGCTCCAAGCACCCGTCGGTAGGGAGAATACACCGGCGGCCAGCACCGCGCCATCAAGCAGCCCTTCCGTCTCTTGCACGCCCGTCGCCGTATGCGGTGCGTCGACATTAGCCGATCTCGACGCCATCACGGTAAACAAATTGCTTTAATTACCGCCTTTCATGCCATCTATATATTACTCTTGTGGCATCTCGCTCTGACGACGCCGTACATATTTTTTGCAGACGGATGTTCCTTGCACTCTCTTATGCTACGTGAACAACGAGCTGAGGGATGTTGCCAAGGGTACCATCGTTCAACCCTTGCAGCGCACGTTCCACTCAAAACCGATGCCAGATAGCGTGCATAGGGTTAAAATTAGTCGGGTGCTAAGGGGCTTCGACGACCTGGAACCTCCCATTCAAGCCCCAGGAGCGGATGAAGAAGAGTCGTCTGTCCTCAGAAGTTGCTTCGGCTTGTTCTTGCTATGGCCAAAGAGCATGATCCGTTTGGGGACGGCGGGTGCCATCACGCCACAGACAACAGCACCGCCTGTCGTGCCAGCGACAAGCGGTGGCAAGGCCCCCTTACCGCCCTCGCCGTCACCTCCACGCGGTGGGTCGGATGATCATGTTGATGATATGCACATGGCGCAGGATCCGGCCGAGGATGACGAAGACTGGAATGATCACTTCTTCAGCACTCAGTTTGGCAACGAAGAAGACCTAGCTGGTGGCCCCACAGAGAAAGCCACTATCACCAAGCGTCTGTTTGGTTCTCAGGAGACGCCTCCAGCTTGCGCCTTTACAGAGCCAGCTGATACAACCAACCGGCCCTTTATTCTAAGCCCTGACACACTACATAGGGCGGCCGGTGCTCAGATTGCGGTGCCTGCCCGCTCTCCAAAAGGAAAAAAGGGCAGGAAAAGAAAATCTAGCAGCTCGAGCTAGCCGGTGGCGTCAACAACTGCGAATCCGATCAGGTTTCGGGACGGGCCACCAAGACCCGAGGGTATTATGTGGAGGATTCATGTGGCGGGTGAGCCCATGCTACCTAAGAATTTGCGGAAGCTCGCCAGTTCGGAACTGCAGAGTGTGCATGACGGCGTGCTGACGATAGAGACGCCTTCTATCGGAGAAAGATCCCTCGCACCCGATATTCGTGGTTAAGGTGCCACCAGGCTTGGGCTTCGTCGACACTGCCCCCGCGGATCTGTTCTTCCTGCGGTTCGAGGACATCTTCAATATGTTCCACCTATACCCGCTGCACTATACCATGGTCCGTCTCTTTTCTCTCAGCCTGGCCACGCAGATCATTAGAGAGAACACACCGGGCATCGCTATAGTGGACCCCTACTACATGCGTGACAGCTGCTTGGGTTCCCCCGCCGAACGACGTATCGTTTCCTCGTACCTAAAAAGAATCCTCGTGGCGAACAAGACAAAGGAATACATTCTCGTGCCTTATTTTCCCGAGTAAGTCGTTATTCAGTCGCCACCGTCGATTGGCTTTATTAGATCATCATCATTCTTTTTTCAACACATTCCATTTGAATTTTTTGCGCAGAGATGAACACTGCACGCACATCTACTTATCGCCGAAGAATTCCCACGCCACGTATTTCGACTCGGGGAGTCTAGAAAAGAAGAAAAACTACGACAAGATAAGGGAAGTTCTGGATGATGCTCTCACTGGCTTTGCCTCGACGGAAGGCACCAGCTTCGTGCGTAAGAAGGTCAAGTTCGGCAGGCACGTCTTCAACCACGTAACAGAGTTCCCCTGCGTGAAGCAGCCGGAAAAAAGTAAGAAGGAAGCCTACTACGCACTCCATCACATGAGGGCGTTCCTACTTGACCAGCAGAATTCTACGCTGCCAGATCATCTCAAACAGTGGGCCGAAGCAAAGGCCAAGATCAATGATTCGGATATTAGACAAGAGATGTATCGCATCCAGCAGCAGTTTGGGGCAATCATCTTTCGTGATGTCATGACTTCGGGGGGGATCTTCTACGGAGGAAATATCCCGAATAACCGTGACATAGAAGATCGCCTAGAGATGCAGGGTGACTATAGGAAGTTCATGACGAGACAGGGCGTCCTCCCGTTCCCTAAGACGAGCCAGAAGGCTTGATGTTGGCCTAGTTGTAGTTGCAAACTATAGATGACCTTTGTGTGTGTGTGTGGACAACAAGTGTACTTATCTTATTAGGTTTATGAATCACCGCTTACTTATTTTGCTTATTATTATTATATATCAATCAATGCTTGGTTTTTTTGCTTACTCTTTGGTTTTTTTGCTTACTCTTTGGTTCTCGGACGACAAGTGTGAGTTATTTTTGTCTTTTTCGAGAATATGCCGATGATTGAAATGTCGTGGCACAATATATATGTGAATATGCTATGAAGGGATTGTTAGCCTTGTGATATGCACAAGTCCAGGAATTGTGCATCCTACTTGGCTAACAGTCCCGTCATAGCATATTCCTGTGTCCAACGACCTAGCTAGTTATATATGAGGCATTCTTTTCGAGTTATTTTTGTCTTTTTCGAGAATATGCCGATGATTGAAATGTCATGGCACAATATATATGTGAATGTGCTATGACGGGATTGTTAGCCTTGTGATATGCACAAGTCCAGGAATTGTGCATCCTACTTGGCTAACAGTCCCGTCATAGCATATTCCTGTGTCCAACGACCTAGCTAGTTATATATGAGGCATTCTTTTCGAGTTATTTTTGTCTTTTTCGAGAATATGCCGATGATTGAAATGTCGTGGCACAATATATATGTGAATGTGCTATGACGGGATTGTTAGCCTTGTGATATGCACAAGTCCAGGAATTGTGCATCCTACTTGGCTAACAGTCCCGTCATAAGCATATTCCTGTGTCCAACAACCTAGTTATATATGAGGCATGCTTTTCGAGTTATTTTTGTCTTTTTCGAGAATATGCCGAAGAGTGAAATGTCGTGGCACAATATATATGTGAATGTGCTATGACGGGATTGTTAGCCTTGTGATATGCACAAGTCCAGGAATTGTGCATCCTACTTGGCTAACAGTCCCGTCATAAGCATATTCCTGTGTCCAACAACCTAGTTATATATGAGGCATGCTTTTTGAGTTTGCTCTTTTTGATTTAAGAGTACTTTCTATAAGTGTATCTTCATATGCGACTTTAATTATACATGTTTTTTCAATCACCGGTTAGTTATTATTGTCAACTTGTAGATGACGTGGTACGTCGTGTACAAGGGACGGGTTCCCGGAGTCTACGATGATTGGGAAGACTGCCGGAGACAGGTGCACCGTTTCAGCGGCAATAGCTACAAAGGGTACAACACTATGGCGGAGGCGGAATCTAGATACACGCGCTATCTAGCGGTAGTTAGGACAAGGAACCAGATGAAGACCTACACCTTCGTCGCGGCGGTGATCATGCTTATCTTCTTTGGTTATTTATCCCGCGTTTGTGTCTAGCTAGCTAGTTTAGATGTCTAGGCGAGCTTCCGAGCTCTAACTTGTTCGATCGACACATGTATTCGCATGTCACCAACTACTACTTTGTAACATGATCAAAACAGTGTAACTTAGACTATGTATTCATGTATGAGACTTATCTATATGTATTTGTTTCAATCTTGTTTTTCATATTGAGTATTTATATATATAATTGTATATCTTGTATCTGTGTGTGTATATCTGCTGTAATATTGTATATAATCTGTATTGCATATAATCTGGCTTGGAAATTAAAAAAAAAACAAAAAATACATCTGTGGCGCACATGGTCTACCTTTTGTGGCGCACTACACCTAAAGCGCACCATGGATGTTTAGTGGCGCACTAGGTAGTGCGCCACAGAAGATCCAAGGGGTAGTGCACCATGCCAAACTTCTGTGGCGCACTAGGAGGTGCGCTACGCCTATCTCTACACAACCGTGGCGCACTAGGCAGTGCGCCACGGCTGAGAGATAGCCGTAGCGCAAGGCCCGTGGCGCACTGCAGGTGCGCCACAGATGATGGTTTCAGGTGCGCCACTAAAGGCCGTTTTCCTAGTAGTGAGGTGGGGGTTGTCGGGGGCTCACCGGGGCTCAGGATAGGTCGGCGATGCGGGCGAACGACGAAGTTGACGACAACGAAACTCCTGGTACCGGCGGCTTCTCCTAGGGCGGCTCCAATCGCTAGCTTCCTTCTTCTCCAGCAGCGGCCTGCTCCGGTGCAATTCTGGTGATGCGCTGCTCACCTTGCTCCGGGAACAGGGTGGAACGATCAGTGAGGAGAGGGGAGTGAGATGGTGTGCTCAATTCGGCTGGGGGTGGCCTCTATTTATAGTGGCTTGAGGGGATCGACGGGCGCAAGCTGAGCTCATCGTGGTCGACGTCAGAGAGGGCTATCAGCGTGGGAGACGGTAGGGGGCGGTGATGTGCTCCCTGGCGAAGCTCAACGACGTGGTGGCGAGGCGTGGGGCGGTGCAGATTGGTCGAAACCCTGCGGTGCTCTGCGCGTACCCGATGGAAGTTTTTATGGTGCACAGCTCGCGTGGTCCACGCGGCGGCGAACGGGCGTGTCTGCGGGGTTGCTGGGACGGTGGTGATCACGTATGCACGCGGAGAGGGCGGCGCGCGGTCTGTGGGCGTCTGTCGAGCGTGGCGCACGGGGCGCGCTCTCGGCATGGTTGCAGAGCAGCTTGGCATGGTTTGTGCGTGTGGTCCAGGGGCTGGCATCGCTCGCGGCTGGGACAGGGAGTGGCGGTGGGGTGCTGGCTTGCTCCAAGACATGTTGGCTAGGCTTGGTGCTTCTCCTAGCTCGCTGTCGACATGTGGGTGGCAAGGTGAGGCTCGGCCTTCTCACCATTGATGACAATGGCCAGCTTACAGTGGTGCTAGAGATTAGTTTAGGTTGTTAGATGATCTACTATGGCTAGTGGTGCCCAGAGAGGGAACAAGTTAGGCCACAATCACTACACACTATAGTGTTTGTGATTTTGTTGATTTGAATCTGCAAGGTGTTTGATGAAATGGCCGCATGAATTCAAGTTTTGAATTTTGAAAAGATTTTTGGTGGGTGTGCTAGGCATGTGCTGGTGAGTCTGTAGATTCTTGGGTTTTGAAAGGTGAGCTTGTTTGAGTGGATTTTGAAAAAATACGATCTTCCCATATGATATAGATTCAATTTTAAACTGTCATTTAAACTATGTATTTGAATGTTTCTGGATGATCACAAGGTGGGCCTTGATACTTTGTTATGAGTACTATCAAGGGGTGCAAAGATCCAAACAAGTTTCTGGTAAGTTCTGAAAGTTAGGGACAGCCAAAGTAGGCATGGGAGTTAAATTGGTCAAAGTGACCATTCCCTTATTTTGTTTGTTTTGATTTATTTGTCTTTGGGAAAAGTTTGAGAAATGTTTAGATGATGTTTATTTCACCTAAGAATCATTTTACAAGCAAAGCAACACACAATCAAGGCAATTGAAAAGAATCCAAATTGTCATGCTTACACATATGCATGCCTTCATATTTTTATTTAGAAAAGTTTTTGTTAATCCTAAATTTTGATGATTTGATGATTCTAGTTTAATATTTTTGGGATGTTACAACTTTCTTGGTGGTTTTAGAAAGAAACCTTTCTATCTGGTTTGTTCTTTTGGAAGAGAAAATTTTAAACTGGACATTCATACGATTGGTATTGCACTCCAAGCTTGTTTTGGTGGTTTGGCTTCTAAATTCCAAGTGAGATTTTTGCAAGACTGGACCTTTCACTTCTCGGTTGCTTCAAGAGCTGTGGGTTTTGAAATTTATAATATTTCAAAATTTTCTTGTGATTATTTTGTGGTTCATATTAACCTATGGGGTAACGGTGGCCCAAATTGGATTTTTGAAGAGAAGGAATTTTACAAGGAATCTGCTGGAGATTGGAAGGTTGTCACGTACAAAAAGAATAGCCCCAAAAAATATCCTTTGATCAAACATGTCAAAAAAGTGCAGTCGGTTTTTCAAAGGCTTGAATTCCCGGTTGCGACTGCAGATTCCTCGCCTGGTCTCGCTGGACATAGTAAGTGTGACAATAACTCGCGTAATCAAAATCGGTCTTACGCTCAGGTTATCGCTGATGGCGGATCTAAACCATTGGTAACGCCTGTCTGGCCCAAAGGTGGCGAAAATCACGCGGCAATTAAGATCCCTGGTCTTATTCCTTTTCTGAAATTCCCGACCTTCCCAAAATGTTTGTGGCCCGATAACTCTTTCCTTGGGTGGTTCAAGGCCCAACCAAATTTACCTCTCTTTCGGACCACTGTGTACAATGGTTTTAAGGACTTATCCATTTCCTTGCGAAAAACAACTGCCAGAAATTTTGTCCCCTCAACTTCCTCTCCTGCGGAAACCCCAACCCCCTTGCCTTGCTAGTCGCCGGCGAAGTCTGGTACAATGGCCAACATTCCGATTGACCCCGCGCCGTTTCTGCCGGGCGGTTTTCAAGTTCGGCATGTGGCTGGAAGAACCCGCGTCAAGCGGGTGGTGGTTCCGCGTCGGTCTAAGGCGCATGAAAAGTATGCTATTGCTTACATTAATCCCCTCCCCCCTGGTTAGGTCCCTTTCGTGAATATTCAATATTTTCTGCTCGACTTCCTCAATAATGAAGTTCGGGTGGATTTTCGGGATATCCAGGATTGTCCTTTTGGGGCCGCCTATGTGCAGTTTCACCATGTAAGTGATAGAGACAGGATCATTGCGGCCAGCGCCATTCCTTTCCAAGATGTGCATGTCTCTTTTGTTAAGAACAATGAGGGTGATAATTGGAGAAGGACCCAATTCAACAGTGAGTGCTGGGTGATGTTGGTCGGGCCTCCTTTGGACCACTGGCACACTGAAGATCTGAACGCTGTTTTTGTTGATATTGGGAAGGTTCTTCTGTGGGAGAGGGATCGGGATCATAAGGGAAGAATTCTGGCAAAAGTGAGAGTAACTGACTTGGTGGAGATCCCCAAGAGTGTGAGGTTCACTACTGGTGACTTGGTGGTGACTGAATCTTGTAATTTTTCTGTTGATGTTTTGCAGAGTGACTTGCTTGGGGGTGGCCCCCCTGAGGAGGACCCACTGCCTGCTGATAATGAGGACCCACATCCTCTTCCTGTCTTTGGGCCCTAGATCCCCCCCTCCCCCACCTCCACCTGCTCCTACTGGTGAGGCTGGTGGCTGGGGACAGTGGTTGGCGCCACCTCCTCCTCCTCCTGGTGGAAACAATGAGGGATGGGACCCATGGGAAGCTGCTGCTGCCCCAGTGCAGGGCCCTGTGGTTGCCCTGGTGAGGATATTCCAGTGGATGACCTCAATCTCCCCCCTCAGGATGTTAACAATGCGGTTACTGGTGTTGTCCTTATGCAAGACTGGGAGTTAGATGATGATGGATCTGTTAATGTTGATCCTGCACCTGTTGGGGAGTTCGTATTGGGGAAGGACTGCAGAACATCCTCCAGAATTACCTGGAGGAGGATGATTTCAACTCTGATGAGGAAGGGAGGGTTTAGAGTCCAATGGACACTGGTGTTGAGGCTGGAGAGAACAATGATTGGATGTTGGAAGATTAGCACCTTCTCTCCCCTAATGAAGCTCATCTCCAGGTTGGCATGGTCAGAACTTTCATTTCCATCCTTGATGTCCATGCTGCAAAACAGGGCTTCTCTTACTAAGGGTTAGAACTTTGGGAAAGTTACTTTGCACCCCATCTTCGAAAGGATTCATCATCAAAGGGGTCACTCATGTGTGACATTCCTGTAAGTTGGTTTAATTTTATTACTCTCATGCTTGCTACTCCTAAAAAGTTCAATTGGGTCAGAAGCTTTCTTACATCCCCGCTCTAGGAGATTATTAAAGAACCTATTGCTAAGGATAATTCAATCTCTTTCATCATCCCTAATGAAAGCATTTCACAGATGGATCCTCCCTGTCTGGGCATTGAGGCTAAGCAGTCATCTAGATCTCCTTCCACTCCCTCCAAAAAGAGGAAAGGCAAGGAACCTCTGGTTGAAACTGAGGTGAGAAGAAGTCCTCGAATTGTTGAGTTGAATGGGGGTTTCAAAAGTCATATAAACTGCTCAATTTTAGACTGTCTGACTTGTAATCCCGCTCTCCCATGTTTAAATCCTAAAGTGGTTAAAAACCTTGCTGCTTCTTTCTGCAAGGTCACAGATGGTTTTGTACGAGGTTGATTGGATCAACTGTACTCGGGGAATGGTAGATATGATTTCCATGATCATACAGCTGAGGTCGTGGAACGACATACCCCTATTGGTCGGCTTCCGCCATCGGGGTAGACTGTGACACGTAAATCCAGAGGCGGCGATCGAAGATCAAAAAGTTTGATCGAATCGGAACAATGGTCGGAATCCATGTCCGGATCGTAGATGAGATCGTAGATGAGATCCATGTCAGGACCGCCGGCTTCGCCCTGTCGTAGCGCCTTAGATGTCACTACGAGTTTCACAACGCCGATAGATATTGTATCTATGCTTAACTTGTTTTTGTAGGAATTTTTGAATGGTATGGTTCATGTGCATGTGATGTATGTGTGTAATCCATACATGATATGCGAATCACGGTTTTTGTCAGCCGTCTCGAGCCTAGGTGCTATCATATTATTGTATAACGACCTGCTTGTCGGATTCTCCTTGTAATTTACTTTACTAAGCTAGGGTATCTATTTGGAGAGCCCGGATGGCAAGAAAGGCGATGTACATGTAGGCGACATGGAGTAAGACGACAAGTGGCAAGAGTTGGCACGAGTCGGATTACAGGCTTTGTGGAGATGGAGATCGCCATGAAGAGAGCCATACCATTTCACATTATAATTGCTTTATTTTGTGTTATTGTTATGTGTCTGTTTTACCTCTATTAGATACTCGGTAAAATTTAATCCCTCAGAGAAGGTCTAATCGGTTTTCCCACCAGTGTTTGCACCATCACAAGTCGGACATTTTTGGTAGTGGGCTCATAAAATTGAGGTGCTGCCAATTCTTTCTAACTAGGTGGGTTCGAGTCGGACTCTTACTGCGGAAACACTTGGTAAGCTAGACGGGTCTATCACAACGGTTGTGGGGCTCGGGGAAAAGTCGGATGGGAGACGGGACATGTGATGCCACCCGTCCAACAGGAGTCGTATGAGATACGATTGACAAGGAGTTGTCTACCTAGATCACTTGGCGGCTAGCGGTGATGCTAAATCTCACTAGCCGACATGCTTATTTAGGATCCTGAATCACTAAGTAACCATGGAGGGGTGTTCGTTCTAGTGGGAGCATAAAATATTAAAGTGTTTAATATTCTTGCTCTTTTATGAATACATGTCTTATGTGTTTTGCATATTTTATGTTGTAAATCATGGACCCAAGTAGCAGTCACTCTAAGATATCCGGTTTTGCGTTGAGAACTATCCTTGAGAAAGATAAACTAAACGACACTAATTTTACCAACTGGTATCGAAATCTAAGAATTGTTCTCAAACAAGAAAAGAAGGACCATGTCCTAAACAACCCACTTCCAGATGAGCCGAATGAGAATGCGACTGTCGCTGCCACCAATGCCTACCGCCGGGCTAAGGATGAGTCCATGGATATTAGCTGTCTTATGCTTGCTCACATGGAACCGAACTTGCAAAAGAAGTTTGAGCATGTTGAGGCCTACAATATGATCGAAAGCCTCAAAAGTATGTTCCAGGCTCAGGCGAAGACTGAGAGGTATCAAGTCTCTCAGGCTTTGCTGAGTTGCAAGCTTAAGGATGGTGATCCACTGAGTCCGCATGTGATCAAAATGGTTGGTTATGTGCAGTCTCTGGAGAGGATTGGCTACCCCATTAGCAAAGAGTTCGCTACGGATCTATGTCACATCACAAAATTTTCCAAATTTTGAAATGTGAAAAATAAATAAACAAAATAATTAATTGTTGAAATTTAGGGTGAAAAGAAAC
Organism: Avena sativa; assembly: GCA_916181665.1. Lineage (NCBI taxonomy): Eukaryota > Viridiplantae > Streptophyta > Magnoliopsida > Poales > Poaceae > Avena > Avena sativa. Next base: position 19,691,692 of record OV702282.1, on the reverse strand, counting down.
TTTTGTTTCTAAATGGGAACTTGAAAACCCATCTTGAACAAAGTTTTAATCCAACTAAATTCAAATCAAGTGAGATGCATTCTTCATAAATGCATCTTGAAATTTAAACAGTTGGAAAATAAACCAAAACTCTAAAACCCTAATGGAAGGAAAACATTTCCAAGTTATCTCAAAGACTAAGGATTTGATCCATATAAAATTTGTCAACAAACATTTATAAATTATCAATAATGACAAATGGAAATATTATAAAACCATAGAAATTGATTTCATTTAATTTGGAACCATAAATAAAATCTTATGAATTTAGTAAGATAAGGAAATTGAATTTCCAAAGCTAATAAAGCACCTAACTAAAAATCCATACCAAATGGTGAGAAAATAATCCTAAAGAGATTTAAAAAGGATAAACCAATATTAAATAAAAATATACAAATTGGAATCACCAAGTTTGGATATTTAAATAAAAAAGATATGAGATAAGTAAAAGAATAAATAAACAAGGAATATCTGAAAGCCAAGTTAAATCTTGACCAAACAAATGAAATGAGAGATTTTTGTTTAATAAAAAGAGTGAAGGATTATCTAAATAAAAAATCATAAGGATTTATTAATTTTTATTTATGTAAAGACATTTTCCCTATTTAAAATGAACATTAAAACATATTAAAATATTATAAATAAAAATCCAAAGTGAAATTATTTTTGTATAAATAAAACCTAATGAAAAAGGTTTGGTAAAATTTAGAATTAATATAGAGTTTGAAAACATATTTAAATCCTACTTTGAAATAAAGACACATGCCTATTTATAAATACATAAATAGACCCCAAAAGAATAAGAGAAATATTCTAAATTTTACTTTAGAATATGTTAATAAACAGTATTAAAATATATTCAAGGTTTGGCAAAGGTTTGAATTCAATTAGTATTTGAAATATTTGAATAAAAATCAAAACAAAATAATAGAAAAGGAAAAAGGAAAAGAAACAGAATAAAAAAATGAAAGAAGCCTGCCCAGCTAGCAAGCCCAACCCATCTGGCCCAGCAGCCCACCTCTCTCCCCAGCGGACCGTTCCTTTCTCACTCAGAACCACACCCGCAAACTCACTGACAAGGTGACCTCTCTCTCTCTCTCTCTCTCTCTCTCTCTCTCTCTCTCTCTCTCTCTCTCTCTCTCTCTCTCTCTCTCTCTCTCTCTCTCTCTCTCTCTCTCTCTCTCTCGCTGACTAGACAGCCCCACCCCCCAGTCATCTTACTCACCCGCCGCGGTGACCACGCCCCCCTCGCCGGCCGTTTCTGGCCATAATTTCTCGCGTTAATTCGCTTTATTGCCGGATTAAACCCTGCCCCCGACGAAGCATACTTAAACGCCTTCCTCTCCTCTCTCATTCCCCTCGCTCACCCCACCCTCTCCGCCACCAGGCCGCTCCGATTTCACCTGAGATCGCCCACTGCTCCGACGAGGTTTTCTTCCAATTCCAGCCAGTCACCGTCACCCCTAGCCCCCTCGACCAGCCGATACTGATCCCCAGACTCCTGCGCACCTCCCAGTAGCCTCGACTTGCCCGCGCTTGACCCACATCGTCGGCAACAACGACAACCAGCAGCGCCGCCATCTGCAAACAACTCCGGTGAGCCTTATCGCTTGAACCAGTGCGCGCCCTGAACAGAGATTCATGCCAACTTATTCGCCTGTGCCTTGTGAACATCCAGGTGCTCGCCATTTACTCGCGCAGGATATGTAGACTCTCCTTCGACGTTGACAGCAAGCGCCAGACGCAGACGACGACTCCGGCGAAGAATTGCATCCATCCTCGAGCGCCCCTCAGCCAAAGGTGGACACGTTGAGCTTCAGCACGTCTCGGCGAACCTGGTGAGCCTCCCTATTCTATCCCTCGCTTCCAGTAGCCACCGCAGCACTGTAGACCGAGCGCGCCGCCGCTCACCGTCGCCGCGTGCCGCCAGTTGTTGGTCGTTTGATCAACGGCCGTAGGATCTTGATCCATTGGTGTCACATCCCAAGATTTTCCAAATCTTGTAATGTGAAAAATAAATGAATAAAATAAAACTTTGTTGATTTTCAGGGTGAGAAGAAACTTTTTGAATCCAATTGGAAACTTTCAAAACCTATTTGGATCAAATAAAAATACTAAAGGGATTTAAAAAGTTAAATGAACAATAAAGTTAAAAATATTTGGAATTACTATTTTTGGGTCTTTTAATAAAAGATTTGGTTTTCAAAAGAAAAGGTAGATTTATAAATAAGGATTATTTTATAAAGCCAAAGTAAACCTTGGCCAAGCTTTTGAAATAAAATGTTTTGTTTTGATTAAAAGAGTAAAAGTTTATTTAAATAAAATAATAAGAGTTTATTAATAAACCAATTTTATTAAAGTAAAGGTTTTCCCATTTTAATTAAACATCAAAACTTGTTAAATTATTTTAAACAAGTTTTCCAAGTATCTTATATTTTCAAATAAAACCTACTGATTTGGTTTTGATAATATTTAGATTTCAAATGGAGATTTTAAATAAATAAATCAAAACCTATTTGAATTGATAAATAAAGTCTATTTTATTTAATTATTAAATAGATCCTAAAAAGAATAAAAATATTATTTTATTTTGGGACTTAGAATTGTGTTGTTAAACAGAACCAAAACTCAATGCAAAGTTTGGAGGAGTTTTGAATTGATTTGAATGTTGAATTGTTTGATTGAATTTTAAAACAGAAAATCAAAAGAGAAAAAGAAAAACATTCAGAATAAAAAAAATGAATCTGGTCGACCCAACCCAGCAGCCCACTAAGCCCAGCAGGGGCCCACCCGGCATATCCCTCAGCGAATCGTTTTCCCACCGAAAGACCCACCCGCAGAGCCAATGACTGGTGGACCCTATTCCCTCTCTCTCTCACTGACGACGTTACCCCACAGCCGCGTCATCGTCTTCCTTACCCCGCGACCAGTTCCTTCCCCCTCGTCGCCGTTTGCTGCCTCTAATTGCTCGCATCAATTCGAGTAAATGGCCGATTAAATTCTCCCAGTAACCTCGCCCATTTAATCGCCCACGCTCCCTCCTTTCCCCTCAACCGTCACACGACCGGAGCCACCAGGCTGCACAAATCACAACCTCGAACCCCTCTGCTCCGACGAGCCACCGTGCAAATTCCGGCGAGCACGAACCTCCCCACTGCCCCCAGAGCACACGGGTGTGATCCCCATCGTCGCCTGCATCTCCTAGCACCAACCCCACACCCGCGCGAGCACCGTAGCCTCGACAGCAACATCGACTGAACGCCGTCGTAGTCTGCCACTTCTCCGGCGAAGCACCCTGGTAAAGTCTGACCGCCCTAACCCCTCTAGCTCACACGCGTGTATTCGCCACACTCTCCCGCATCTAACGAACCCTCTGCCTCACCTTTTTGTGCCCTGTAACATCGACAGCATCGCCACCTGAGCAAGCCCGACGCCGACAACGTCTCCGACGAGCAATCACCGCCGTTCCTGTGCGCCCCTACCCAATGATGAGCACCTTGAGCATCAGGGCATCACTGCGATCACTGTAAGCGCCTTCACTCCCTCCCTCTCTTCCTGAAACATCGCCAACGCCACCTCCAGAGCCACGCCTCCGCCAGCCACCGTCGAGCGCCGCCAGTTCCTGGCAAGCTCCCTGTAGCCGTAGGATCCCTTTTGACAGGCTAGGATTAGATCTAGGCGAAGAGGTAAGGATGAACCTGCGCCGTGCGATATCAGTTAGAACCAACGGCCTACAGCGCGTGATCCAGACGAAGCGGTATCAGCGAGTAAGAACTCGACACGTGGCTCAGACCCCGTTTTAAAAACAGAAACTTTCCTATTAGAAGTTCAAATTTGAAAAATCCATAACTTTCAAACCACACGTCCAAATTTTGCAAATTTTATATCAATGGATTCAGCAAGACAAGCCCTAGCCAACCATGCACTTTGTTTAGTAAAAAGCTTCTGTTAAAATGTTTGTTTTTGCAGAAACTTATGTATTCTTGTTTAGGTTATAAAAATTGTTCTAAAATGTTTTTGGGGATAAAATCTTTTGCAAATGGTGTGTTTTAAACCTACTGACCATAGGAATCACTTTGTGCTTTCAAAAATATATTTGGAGAAACAAAAGAATGAATCTTTGATTTAAATCAATTCTAGTCAAATAAAAAATATGATTTATTTATTAAAAATGGTTTTGAAGGAAAACCTTTGGGAAATGTTTTGTTTTAAACTCTCTGACCCTAAACACAAAGTTTTATGGTTTGAAAACATATTTTGTGAACCCTATAGATTAATGCCTTAGTAAAAACACTTCTACACCACACAAAATGATACCTTGTTTTGAAAATGGTTTATGAAGTTAAATCTTTTGCACATGACTTTGCCACTTTATAAAATGACCATTAGGTGTTTTCAAATGTTTATGACCCATTAGGAACCACTTTTTCAAATAAAACAAAGCTTGGCATGCTTGCATGCATTACTTTGACTTTATAATTTTATGTGATGTTTTGCTTGATTGGTAGATTGAGATTGTGCCTTGCTTGATTGAATTGTAGTGACTTGAAGAGTGTGATTGTTGCAAGGACAAGGAGTGAACTTATACCCTCTACCAACAAGGCAAGTGATGCTTCATACTTTGTCCCATTATTTTCACTATGCATTAGTGATATTTCTAAGTAAGACTTGCATGGAATTTTGCTAAGTATAAACCTTGCTATGGGAAATCCTAGTAGATGAAACCTTAGTAGAAATTTCCTAAGTTAAGATCCCTACTATTATCATGCTTATCTTAGCTAATAGAAAACAAGGGTGGAATATATACATTCATACTATGGAAAAATTTCTAAGTCTGAGGACTTGTGTTTTGTTTAATAAAACAACTAAGTGAATGAATCACCTGGGTGGAATGGAAGGAATGGTTTGTGTTGAGTGGTTCACAAGGCCCATTTTTATGGTTTACCTTGTGTATCTCACTTGTGAATGGCCACCCAGGAACAAAGAGATTTGAGATGTCAAATGTTGAGAAGCTTCAAGTGCAACCACTTGGCATTATGGGCTCTGCCTGGATCATATAGGTTACTAGAACTTAGCCATTTGGACAGTTGGTGGTAGTGGGAATGATAGGTTGGAGGGCGTCCATTTGGTCTAAGGGAAGGCTTCTGAAAGATCTTGTCTTGGTGAAACCAATTCTTGTGGGGAAAGTGCACCACCTCTGCAAAGTGTAAAATCTAAGTACTTAGCCATGTGCATGGTAAAGGACAATTTGAGCATCAAGACATGGAAGCTATCAAGAATCTCATCATCCAAATTTCTAAGTTAAAAACTTGTGGTTGAACAAGGGTTAAAGGATCTTCAATCTTTGATTGGTAGATGCCTTGGGTGATTTTTGTCAAGCAAAAACTTAGTGTTTTCAAATGATAAGGAAAAATCTATTTTTGAGCAATGCAAGCCTCAACTCCACTTAGCCAAAAGAATATAGATGATAGACTCCACTATACTACCATAGTATCACTTGCCAATACAATTCAAATGTATTGACCCTTGTGGCTGTAACTTGTTATGTTGCAGGTTTGATTGATTTAGTGAAGTGTGTTGATTAGGATTACAAAGTCTACAACCAACATGTCTGCCTGTGGCACTTTGAAGATGAAGGACCCCATGCTTATAGATATTCTGCTTCAATGTAATGTAATAGCCAAATGATCTATGTAAGATGTAATAAAATTATGTTATTCCTGGTTATAAAGTTGTATTATAACCTTTGTTTCTTGATATTACATCTTAACTGTGGATGCTAGCTATTGATCCAGGGACTAGCATTGTAAACACAGGGATCTCTACCTTATTAAAGGTCAGGACCTCTTACAGATGGTATCAGAGCATTGTGTTTCCTGTAGGATTTGTAAACCTAGGATTGGACAAAAACCTTAGAAAAATAGGAGTTGTATTTGTTCCAAAAGTTATTTACAAACAATCTTGTAAACTCTTTCCTCAACCATTTTAGTTTCAACTCTACATCTCTTCTACTTCAACTTGATGGACAAACCTACCCCATGGCCAAAGACTTCACCATGTGCAAAGAACTTCATCAACTCTAATGACTTCAACATCTTCAACTCTAATGACTTCAAAATCTTCAGCATATTCACCAAGGACCTCAACCTTGGATATCACTAAGGACAAGTGAGACAAGAAATCTTGCTCAAGATTTGAAGACTAAGGAAACACAAATTAGAAGGAGCCATCATCACTATAAAGTTTTTGTGACCAAAAGTTTTTCGAAGGAAACCATGATCTCATGCAAGAAGAATCAACCAAGAGGGATGGAAAGATCACAAGTGAACCATATAGGTGGACCACCATAATTTGTTTAAGACAAACCCACCAACTTAAGTGGTGTAACAAAAATATTTTTGGTTGCCTAAAAATATGCTTGAAACTTGTTGTTTGAGTGGAATGTTGTTTGTGATTGCTTGCACATTGCTTGAGTGAATTGTGATGTGTGTGATTAGAATTATTCCCTTAGAAATATCTTGCCTATTCTAATCCCAATTCAACCCAAACAGATGACTTCTCCAAGAGACTCCAACATTAAGGATGGTGACACCAACAACAACCAAGAGGACAACATGAGAGAACTTATAGCAACCCAAAACCAGTTGAGCCAAATGACAACTCAGCTTTTAGCCAACAACAATGAACTAGACCCAGCCATACAAAGGATTTTGAAAATTCAATCCCAATTGTTGCAAGGATTGGTTACTCAAATGATCAACATGGGAGAAAACTTTTCCCAAAGAGCTAATGACAACAAGGATGACAAATATGTTATTCTAGAAGGAACCAAAGCTTGCAATATTTGTAGAGACAAGGATCATACATGCAAGGAGCATGAAGATCAATGCCCTAATTATGAAGAAGAAAGTCATATCTGTAGTAACTGCCCCAAGAAGAGAGAAAGATTTCCCACCTTTGAGGTGAGATATGAAGAGCATGAACTACAAGAACTCCTAGCTTTGGAGAGACCCAAAAAGAAGAAGAAGGACAAAAGCCAGTTGCAATGTTACAATTGCAAAGAGATGGGACACTATGCCAGTGAATGCCCAGAAAAGAAGAAGATCCAAGAAGACAAACAAAAGCTAGTGAAACCCAAGATAAGGAAGGATATTAGCCAAGTGATGTGCAACCACTGCAAAGAGTTAGGACATTATGCATCATATTGTCCAGAGAAGCCACATCAAGACCTCAGCCTTGTCACATGTTTCAAATGCAAGGAGCTAGGCCACTATGCAAACCTCTGTCCAGGAAAGTTACACCAAGATCCCAAGTAAGACAAGATGTAATCTAGTTGGAAATGTTAAGGGTGGTAGTACCTTAGATGCTTTGAGCCAACTTGTAACCCCTAGCCTCCCCAAATCTCGGGACGAGATTTATTTTAAGGGTGGTAGCCTGTTACATCCCAAGATTTTTCAAATCTTGTAATGTGAAAAATAAATGAATAAAATAAAACTTTGTTGATTTTCAGGGTGAGAAGAAACTTTTTGAATCCAATTGGAAACTTTCAAAACCTATTTGGATCAAATAAAAATCCTAAAGGGATTTAAAAAGTTAAATGAACAATAAAGTTAAAAATATTTGGAATTACTATTTTTGGGTCTTTTAATAAAAGATTTGGTTTTCAAAAGAAAAGGTAGATTTATAAATAAGGATTATTTTATAAAGCCAAAGTAAACCTTGGCCAAGCTTTTGAAATAAAATGTTTTGTTTTGATTAAAAGAGTAAAAGTTTATTTAACTAAAATAATAAGAGTTTATTAATAAACCAATTTTATTAAAGTAAAGGTTTTCCCAATTTAATTAAACATCAAAACTTGTTAAATTATTTTAAACAAGTTTTCCAAGTATCTTATATTTTCAAATAAAACCTACTGATTTGGTTTTGATAATATTTAGATTTCAAATGGAGATTTTAAATAAATAAATCAAAACCTATTTGAATTGATAAATAAAGTCTATTTTATTTAATTATTAAATAGATCCTAAAAAGAATAAAAATATTATTTTATTTTGGGACTTAGAATTGTGTTGTTAAACAGAACCAAAACTCAATGCAAAGTTTGGAGGAGTTTTGAATTGATTTGAATGTTGAATTGTTTGATTGAATTTTAAAACAGAAAATCAAAAGAGAAAAAGAAAAACATTCAGAACAAAAAAAATGAATCTGGTCGACCCAACCCAGCAGCCCACTAAGCCCAGCAGGAACCCACCCGGCATATCCCTCAGCGAATCGTTTTCCCACCGAAAGACCCACCCGAAGAGCCAATGACTGGTGGACCCTATTCCCTCTCTCTCTCTCTCTCTCTCACTGACGACGTTACCCCACTGCCGCGTCATCGTCTTCCTCACCCCGCGACCAGTTCCTTCCCCCTCGTCGCCGTTTGCTGCCTCTAATTGCTCGCATCAATTCGAGTAAATGGCCGATTAAATTCTCCCAGTAACCTCGCCCATTTAATCGCCCACGCTCCCTCCTTCTTTCCCCTCAACCCTCACACGACCGGAGCCACCAGGCTGCACAAATCACAACCTCGAACCCCTCTGCTCCGACGAGCCATCGTGCAAATTCCGGCGAGCAAGAACCTCCCCACTGCCCCCAGAGCACACGAGTGTGATCCCCATCGTCTCCTGCATCTCCTAGCACCAACCCCACACCCGCGCGAGCACCGTAGCCTCGACAGCAACATCGACAGAACACCGCCGTAGCCTGCCACTTCTCCGGCGAAGCACCCTGGTAAAGTCTGACCGCCCTAACCCCTCTAGCTCACACGCGTGTATTCGCCACACTCTCCCGCATCTAACGAACCCTCTGCCTCACCTTTTTGTGCCCTGTAACGTCGGCAGCATCGCCACCTGAGCTAGCCTGACGCCGACAACGTCTCCGACGAGCAATCACCGCCGTTCCCGTACGCCCCTACCCAATGATGAGCACCTTGAGCATCAGGGCATCACTGCGATCACTGTAAGCGCCTTCACTCCCTCCCTCTCTTCCTGAAACGTCGCCAACGCCACCTCCAGAGCCGCGCCTCCGCCAGCCACCGTCGAGCGCCGCCAGTTCCTGGCAAGCTCCCTGTAGCCGTAGGATCCCTTTTGACCGGCTAGGATTAGATCTAGGCGAAGAGGTAAGGATGAACCTGCGCCGTGCGATATCAGTTAGAACCAACGGCCTACAGCGCGTGATCCAGACGAAGCGGTATCAGCGAGTAAGAACTCGACACGTGGCTCAGACCCCGTTTTAAAAACAGAAACTTTCCTATTAGAAGTTCAAATTTGAAAAATCCATAACTTTCAAACCACACGTCCAAATTTTGCAAATTTTATATCAATGGATTCAGCAAGACAAGACCTAGACAACCATGCACTTTGTTTAGTAAAAAGCTTCTGTTAAAATGTTTGTTTTTGCAGAAACTTATGTATGCTAGTTTAGGTTATAAAAATTGTTCTAAAATGTTTTTGGGGATAAAATCTTTTGCAAATGGTGTGTTTTAAACCTACTGACCATAGGAATCACTTTGCGGTTTCAAAAATATATTTGGAGAAACAAAAGAATGAATCTTTGATTTAAATCTATTCTAGTCAAATAAAAAATATGGTTTATTTATTAAAAATGGTTTTGAAGGAAAACCTTTGGGAAATTTTTTGTTTTAAACTCTCTGACCCTAAACACAAAGTTTTATGGTTTGAAAACATATTTTGTGAACCCTATAGATTAATGCCTTAGTAAAAACACTTCTACACCACATAAAATGATACCTTGTTTTGAAAATGGTTTATGAAGTGAAATCTTTTGCAAATGACTTTGCCACTTTATAAAATGACCATTAGGTGTTTTCAAATGTTTATGACCCATTAGGAACCACTTTTTCAAATGAAACAAAGCTTATAATGCTTTCATGCATTACTTTGACTTTATCATTTTATGTGATGTTTTGCTTGATTGGTAGATTGAGATTGTGCCTTGCTTGATTGAATTGTAGTGACTTGAAGAGTGTGATTGTTGCAAGGACAAGGAGTGAACGTATACCCTCTACCAACAAGGCAAGTGATGCTTCATACTTTGTCCCATTATTTTCACTATGCATTAGTGATGTTTCTAAGTAAGACTTGCATGGAATTTTGCTAAGTATAAACCTTGCTATGGGAAATCCTAGTAGATGAAACCTTAGTAGAAATTTCCTAAGTTAAGATCCCTACTATTATCATGCTTAGCTTAGCTAATATAAAACAAGGGTGGAATATATACATTCATACTATGGAAAAATTTCTAAGTCTAAGGACTTGTGTTTTGTTTAATAAAACAACTAAGTGAATGAATCACCTGGGTGGAATGGAAGGAATGGTTTGTGTTGAGTGGTTCACAAGGCCCATTTTTATGGTTTACCTTGTGTATCTCACTTGTGGATGGCCACCCAGGAACAAAGAGATTTGAGATGTCAAATGTTGAGAAGCTTCAAGTGCAACCACTTGGCATTATGGGCTCTGCCTGGATCATATAGTTTGCTAGAACTTAGCCATTTGGACAGTTGGTGGTAGTGGGAATGATAGGTTGGAGCGCGTCCATTTGGTCTAAGGGAAGGCTTCTGAAAGATCTTGTCTTGGTGAAACCAAGTCTTGTGGGGAAAGTGCACCACCTCTGCAAAGTGTAAAATCTAAGTACTTAGCCATGTGCATGGTAAAGGACAATTTGAGCATCAAGACATGGAAGCTATCAAGAATCTCATCATCCAAATTTCTAAGTTAAAAACTTGTGGTTGAACAAGGGTTAAAGGATCTTCAATCTTTGATTGGTAGATGCCTTGGGTGATTTTTGTCAAGCAAAAACTTAGTGTTTTCAAATGATAAGGAAAAATCTATTTTTGAGCAATGCAAGCCTCAACTCCACTTAGCCAAAAGCATATAGATGATAGACTCCACTATACTACCATATTATCACATGCCAATACAATTCAAATGTATTGACCCTTGTGGCTGTAACTTGTTATGTTGCAGGTTTGATTGATTTAGTGAAGTGTGTTGATTAGGATTACAAAGTCTACAACCAACATGTCTGCATGTGGCACTTTGAAGATGAAGGACCCCATGCTTATAGATATTCTGCTGCAATGTAATGTAATAGCCAAATGAGCTATGTAAGATGTAATAAAATTATGTTATTCCTGGTTATAAAGTTGTATTATGACCTTTGTTTCTTGATATTACATCTTAACTGTGGATGCTAGCTATTGATCCAGGGACTAGCATTGTAAACACAGGGATCTCTACCTTATTAAAGGTTGGGACCTCTTGCAATTGGTTACGATAGAACATAACTCGAAGGGGTATCTAGTGCTGTGAGCCGTGCGTTCTGTTTACATCCAACACACCGCGTAGGCCGATCCAACAAAAGCGGTACCAGCTAGTAAGAACACGACGCGTGGCCTGTGATTTGTTTTAAAAACCAGAAACATTTCTATTAGTTGTATGAATTTGTAAATTGCATAACTTTTGATATACACGTTGAAATTTTGCAAATTTTATATCAATGGAATCAGAAAAACAAACTCTATCCAACCATTCACTTTTTTTATTAAATTGCTTCTGTTAAATTGGTTGTATTTGCAGAAACTTGCGTAGGCATATTTTGAACATAAAGTTTATTCTAGAAATATTTTTATTGTAAAATCTTTGGCAATTGGATTGTTTTGAACCTACTAACCATATAAACCAACTTTTGGATTCAAAAAAATATTTTGTAGAGCAAAAGAATAAATCTTTGAATTACAGCATTTCTAGTTAAACAAAAATATTGCTTATGTGTTAAAAATGCTTTTTTTGTAAAACCTTTGAAAAATGATTAGATTTAAACTCTCTGACCCTAAACACCGAGTTTTGAGATTTAAAAATATATTTTATGAACCTATAAATTATTACTTTGCTAAAAAGCATTTTCAACAACATAAAATATTGATTTGGTATAAAAATGGTTTATAGGTAAAACCTTTTGCAAATGGTTTCAATATTAAAAACTTGACCATAAAACACTAACATTTGTGTTTAAAAATGTATTTGTCAAACACTAGAAAATAATACTTTGGTTTGAACCATTTCTAGCAAAACAAAAATGACTTAAAATGGCCATTTTCACTAACTTGATAACAAATGTTTTTGCCACATTTATTAATGACCTTGCCACATTTATAAATGGCCATTGTAGTGCAATTTGAAGAGTGTGACTATTACAAGATCAAGGAGTGAACTTATAATTCTCTACCAAAAAGGCAAGTGATGCTTCATACTTTTGTCCCATTGTTTTCACTATGCATTAGTGATATTTCTAAGTAGGACTTACATGGAATTTTTGCTAAAGTATAAACTGTGCCATGGGAAATACTAGTAGATTAAACCTTGGTAGAATTTTCCTAAGTTAAGATTCCTACTACTATCATGCTTAGCTTAGCTAATAGAAAACAAGGGTGGATTATATTCATGCTATGGAATATTTCTAAGTCAAGGACTTGCGTTTTGTTTCATAAAACAACTAAGTGAATGAATTACCTGGGTGGAAAGGGACTTGCTTGGTGGTTTTTGGTTGAGTGGTTACACAAGGCCCATTTCTATGGTTTACGTTGTGTATCTCACTTGTGGAATGCCACCCAGGAACAAAGAGATTTGAGATGTCAAATTTTGAGAAGCTTCAAGTGCAACCACTTGGCATTATGGGCTCTGCCTGGATCATATAGTTTGCAATAACTTAGCCAAATGGATAGTTGGTGGTAGGGGAATGATAGGTTGGAGCGCGTCCATTCTGGTCTAAGGGAAGGCTTCTGAAAGATCTGGTCTTGGTGAAACGAAGTCTTGTGGGGAAAGTGCACCACCTCTGCAGAGTGTAAAATCTAAGTACTTAGCCATGTCCCTAGCAAAGGACAATTTGAGCATCAAGACATGGAAGCTATCAAGAATCTCCTCATCCCAATTTTCTAAGTTAAAACTTGTGGTTGAACAAGGGTGAAGGTTCACCAATTTCTATTGGTGGTTCCTTGGGTGTTTTTGACAAGCAAAAACTTAGTGTTTTCAAATGATAAGGAAAATCTATTTTGGGAAAAGCAAGCCTAAGCTCCACCTAGCCAAATCCATATAGATGACAGACTCCACTATACTACCATAGTATCACTTGCCAATACAATTCAAATGTATTGACCCTTGTGGCTATAACTTATTATGTTGCAGGTTTGTTTGATGTTAGAGAAGTATGTTGATTAGGATTACAAGTCTACAACCAACATGATCGCCTGTGGCACTTTGAAGATGAAGGACCCCATGCTATAGTTATTTCTGCTGCATTGTAATGAGATAGCCTAATAAGCTATGTAAGATGTAATGAATTATTTTATTCCTGGTTATAAAGTTGTAATATGACCTTTGTTTCTTGATATTACATCTTAACTGTGGATGCTAGCTATTGATGCAGGGACTAGCATTGTAAACACAGGGATCTCTACCTTATTAAAGGTTGGGACCTCTACAGATGGTATCAAAGCACTGTGTTGCCTGTAGGATTTGTAACCCTAGGATTGGACAAAACCCCTTAGAAAAATAGGAGTTGTATTTTTTCCAAAACTTATTTACAAACAATCTTGTAAACTCTTTCCTCAACATTTTTGGTTTTGATTCTACATCTCTTCTATTTCAACTTGAGGGACAAAGACCTCAACCATAAGCAAAGACTTCAACATGAGCAAAGGACTTCACCCACTCAAATGACTTCAATTTCAACATTATCAAAGACCTAAACTTTATTTTCACCAAGGACTTCAACTTGGACATCACCAAGGACTACAAGTGAGCCAAGAAATATTACTCAAGACTTGAATACTAAGGAAATACAACTTAGAAGGAACCATCATCACCTTTGAAGTTTTGTGACCAAGATACAAGAATTTCTCCAAGGATACAATGATCTTGTTCAAGAAGAAACAACTAAGAAGATTGGAATGATCTCAACTGAACCATATAGTTGGACCACCATATTTAGTTTAGATCAAACCCACCAACTTATGTGGTGTAGAAAAATATTTTGTTGCCTAAAAATGTGCTTGAAACTTGTTGTTTGAGTGGAATGTTTGTTTGTGATTGCTTGCACATTGCTTGTGTGAAATGTGATGTGTGTGATTAGAATTCTTCCTTAGAAATCTTTGCCTATTCTAATCCCAATCCAACCCAAACAGATGACTACTCCAAGAAACTCGAACATCAAGGATGGTGACAACAATAACCAAGAGATGCACATGAGAGAACTCATAGTAACCCAAACCCAGTTAAACCAACTGACCATCAATTTTGGGCCAACAACAATGAGTTATACCCATCCATCCAAAGTATTATAAAAACCCAAACCCAATTGTTGCAAAGGATGACAAATCAAATGATCAACATGGGAGACAGCCCTTCCCAAGGAGTTTGTGACAACAATGATGTCATGGATGATATTATAGAAAGAAATCAAGCTTGCCATATTTGTGGACACCTGGATGACACTTCCAAAGAGCATGAAGATCAATGCCCAAATTGTGAAGAGAAACATCCAACTAAGCAATGCCCCACATCTCAAGCTACATGCTTCCTATGTGAAGGAAATAATCATGGCCCTATCCAATGCCCCATCTATTCTATAGTCCAACAAATGAAGCAAGATGGAATGCATCAAATGTTTGGAAACCTCCATAAGGGAACAACTTCTACCAAGAAGGATGAAGTCAAAGTCAGAACCATGCATCATAAGGCCAAATCCAAAGTGACCACAAAGTGTTGCTACTCTTGTGAAGAAAAAGGTCATATCTCTAGTAACTGCCCCAAGAAGAGAGAATGATTTCCCACCTTTGAGGTGAGGTATGAAGAGCATGAACTTGAAGAACTCCTATATTTGGAGAGACCCAAAAAGAAGAAGAAGGACATAAGCCAGTTGCAATGTTACAATTGCAAAGAGATGGGACACTATGCCAGTGATTGCCTAGAAAATAAAAAGAACCAAGGAAATAAACAAGAGGAATTGATACCAAATAAGAAGAAGGATAATAGCCAAGTGATGTGTTTCAAATGCAAAGATCTAGGCCATTATGTAAACAAGTGTCCAGAGAAGATTCATCAAGATCTCAAGCAAGCCAAGATGTAATCTAGTTGGAAATTTTTAAGGGTGGTAGTACCCTAGTTGTTTTGAATCCAACTTTTAACCCTAGCCTCCCCTAATCTCAGGACGAGATTTCTTTTAAGGATGGTAGCCTGTGACATCCCAAAATTTTCAAAATTTTGAAATGTGAAAAATAAATAAACAAAATAATTAATTGTTGAAATTTAGGGTGAAAAGAAAATTTTGTTTCTAAATGGGAACTTAAAAACCCATCTTGTACAAAGTTTGAATCCAACTAAATTCAAATCAAGTGAGATGCATTCTTCATAAATGCATCTTGAAATTTAAACACTTGGAAAATAAACCAAAACTCTAAAACCCTAATGGAAGGAAAACATTTCCAAGTTATCTCAAAGACTAAGGATTTGATCCATATAAAATTTGTCAACGAACATTTATAAATGATCAAGAATGACAAATGGAAATATTATAAAACCATAGAAATTGATTTCATTCAATTTGGAACCATAAATAAAATCTTATGAATTTAGTAAGATAAGTAAATTGAATTTCCAAAGCTAATAAAGCACCTATCTAAAAATCCATACCAAATGGTGAGAAAATAATCCTAAAGAGATTTAAAAAGGATAAACCAATATTAAATAAAAATATACAAATTGGAATCACCATGTTTGGATCTTTAAATAAAAAAAGATATGAGATAAGTAAAATAATAAATAAACAAGGAATATCTAAAAGCCAAGTTAAATCTTGACCAAACAAATGAAATGAGAGATTTTTGTTTAATAAAAAGAGTGAAGGATTATTTAAATAAAAAAATCATAAGGACTTATTAATTTTTATTTATGTAAAGACATTTTCCCTATTTAAAATGAACATTAAAACATATTAAAATATTATAAATAAAAATTCAAAGTGAAATTATTTTTGTATAAATAAAACATACTGAAAAAGGTTTGGTAAAATTTAGAATTCAAATAGAGTTTGAAAACATATTTAAATCCTACTTTGAAATAAAGACAAAAATGTCTATTTATAAATATATAAATAGACCCTAAAAGAATAAGAGAAATATTCTAAATTTGACTTTAGAATATGTTAATAAACAGTATTAAAATATATTCAAGGTTTGGCAAAGGTTTGAATTCAATTAGTGTTTGAAATATTTGAATAAAAATCAAAACAAAATATTTGAATAAAACCCTAGCCGCCGTCTGCAAACAACTCTGGTGAGCCTTATCACTTGAACTAGTGCGCGCCTCGACCAGAGATTCATGCCAACTTATTCGCCTGTGCCTTGTGAACATCCAGGTGCTCGCCATTCACTCGCGTAGGATCTGTAGACTCTCCTTCGACGTCGAAAGCAAGCGCCAGACGCAGACGACGACTCCGACAAGGAATTGCATCCATCCTCGAGCACCCCTCAGCCAAAGGTGGACACGTTGAGCTTCAGCACGTCTTGGCGAACCTGGTGGCACGATTCCTTAAATCTTTAGGTGTTTATGCTAAACTTGTAACTCAAATATATTCCTTTATGATCTTATCATAAACTATTTATATTCTTGTTAAAATGATTTTGCACTTCATCTTGAAAGTCTTTGAACTTTTCAAATGTTTCATACTTCATCCTTATTAAGTAAATATTCATATATTCACTCAAATTTTCGGAGAAAGCATATGAAGTTGAAATCCATCGCTCTTGACTACACATAATGGACTTCTACAACAATATGTACAACTTCCAATAAGCTAGTTATTCGTTCCCTTTTGGCCTATGAACGAAGTTTTAATTATCTCTAGGAAAGTTTCACAAGCGTCATTTGATCAAAAATCAAAAGACACCAAAATTCCATCCACATGGAGTTTCTTCATGTTTTCTTCCCAATATAATTTAAACGGCGATGTCACTTCCTAAGTGATCTTTCAATCAATTTGTCTTTCGACATTTTTAGCATTAGTTTTATGGATGTGATTTTTACAACAAGATTTGTAAATCATCCATCTTTTATGGATTACGACAATTATTCGAACAACCCTTTTGTTCTCATAATACCTGATAAAACAAATCTTGAAGGCAATCTTTGATGTTTAACGAGTAACACGATAACCCTTTATTTGTTCTCGATGAACATCATCACATATTAATTTGCTAGTTACTTAGGCCATTGCAGTTCATGAATTCTGTTGTTTCGTATGATGATTCATACCAACAAATTCAGTATCCAAAACTTAAGAACCACATTATTTAACAAGCAAGGAATACAGCCATAACACGTATATCCTCTATGTACTTAAGCTGAACAATTCTAGTCTTTTCTTTTCTGCCATATATTTTTGAGATTCTCTTTCAGTAGTTTCTTTTCTGTTTGAAAGAATCTATCAACATCAATAGTGGAGCCATACACATGACTCATAGTCCAAAGCATGCAAAGTTAAATACCAATGTCTTTGGACTTGCACTTTGAAGTAGATCACCATCATCAAATGTTTGGTGTTCTTTCAAATTCCTTTCTTTAGTAATCTCTTGGTGTAGTAAACAATTTACCTACATCAAATATTCACCCTTATCATGGAATTATTCATGATCAAGCTACTTTATCTTATATTAGTGAATCACGAGTATAATGTTGCTCTCCAAAATCTTTTGGAGGATTATGACAACTAGTGTCTCCAACCTTTTGTAAATTATCATCATATATGAGAACATAAACTTTGCCATATTATACTCTATCATGTTGTAACCAAAACATCATTTCAGATATCGCAATATCTTCCATACATGATGGTTTCTAAAACAACTCCTAGATTACCTTGATATTGAAACTATCTTTCGAATATCAAGAATCATGGAGATAAACATGATACTTATATACTAACACTTGAATTGTTACTCTTAATTTAATACCAACTATTAAACTTCACGGAGTAATCAAAACTTACTGAAAGTTCACAATGGGACTTTTAAACTTTAGATTAACACTTCAAAAACAATACGATACCAGTTCGTAAAGTAACTAACCAGAATTCTATAGTTCTATTATCTCAATTATAACTAATCGCAAGGTGGTAAATGGATGCCAATGACTACAACAACTATGCAAATTCACTTTGATTTAATTTATGATAAATAATGTTCAACTTTTAATCATATTGCCGTTGAACTCCCACTCAAAACAATATCCCTCACATTGTTTTAGTGATCACACGAACCAAATCCACCACGTCAAAACCGATCATCACGAGAGTTGATGTAGCTTCACTGGCGAACAATCAACATGTTCATCATATCTACTATATGACTCATGCTTTACCTTTCGGTGATCCGTGTTCCGAGACCATGTATGTACATGCTAGGCTCGTCAAGATCAAACCTTAGCTTCTGCATGAGCAAATCTGGCTTGCTCACGTTGTATACACTCGCAGAATCTAACACACCCGATCATCATGTGGTGCTTCGAAACAACGAGCTTTAGCAACGGTGCTTACTAAGGATGAACACTTTAAAACTTGAAATTGTGTGCTTGAGGGATCATCTTATAATGCTATCGTCGCAAACTAAGCAATACAAGATGCATAAAAGGATTAACATCACATGCAATTCATAATATGTGATATGATATGGCCTTTCTTCTTGTGCTTCCGATCTCCATCTTCAAGCACGAACATGATCTCCATCATCACCGGTGTGGCGTCAAGGTCAATGGCGCCGCTTCATGGTTGTCTTCCACCAGCATCAACTATTACAACTACTTTGAATAATAGACACGCAGGACTTAACGGAAAAAACCATATGGCTCCTGCCGGTTGCCAACTTACAATAAGGAACATTGCATACATCATATATAATCACAATCATGGCCATATCACATCACAGTGCACCCCCTGCAAAACAAAGTTAGACGCCTCTAATTTTCTTTGCATGTTTTACTTGGTTTGCGAATTTCAAAAAGTGTCGTTCTAACTTACGAACAAGAACCACAACATTGATACTAGTATTGTCAATCACCCGTTGTAAATTGAATCTTAACTATGTTGGGAGAAACAGGCACCCGCAAAGCCACTTATGCAATACAAGTTGCATGTCAAGCGTGGAGCAAGTCTCATGAACGATGCCATGTAAGGTTAGCCCGGGCCGCTTCATCCCACCATCCCGCAAGATGCAAAGTACATAAGAAGAAATCGACAACAAAAGCATCAACGCCCACAATGACCATTGTGTTCTACTCATGCAACAGATCTACATATAGACACGGCTCTGATACCACTATAGGGGTTCGTAGCATGGAAAACAAAAAATTTCTATCGCATGAACACACACAAGCCAAGATCTATCTACTAGATTGCAGCAACGAGTCGATAGAGTACTAAACCTTGAAGATCCAAAGAGGTTAACGAGAGGAGATTCTCGTGGATGATGTAGTCGTACACTTCCGATCTCAAGATCGCGTAGACGATCCTTCCGGCGCTGCGTTCCGGCAGCGCTTCCGCAGTAGGTCACACGTTCGGTACTCGATGAAGACCTTCCTCTCCCTTTTTCCAGCAGGCAGCGGAGGTTGTAGCACTCTCCTCGTGATTCCGGCAGCACGACGGCGTGGTGTCGGAAGTAGAGGGGAGATCCCGCAGGGCTTAGCCTTAAGTTGGAGTGAGTATGGTGGAGTATGACAGAGGGCCTTGGCGATCTAGGGTTTAGAGGCACCAAGGAGGGGTGTGTCCGGTGGCTAGGGTTTGGGGAAACCCCAAGTCGCCGACATGGAGGAGCCCTAGGCGGCGGCTGCACTTGGGTGGAGGCGCCAGGAGCTAGGGTTTGAGGTGGGAGGGAGGCGGTTTGGGAGGAGGGAGTCGTCCTCCAACTCCTCCTCATGGCCAGAGGGTGGAGGGAGTAGGACTTCCTCCCTAAGTAGGTTTCCTACTTTCCCTCCACCAAGTAAACTTCAGATTTGACTTTTCAAATTGGCGTTTGACTTTTAAACTTGGATTTGATTTCTCTCATCATATTGCCCAGCCAAGTGACCTAGTACATGATGCAACCATTCCACATTGTCATGACACATCCATGTACCCTTCCCCTCCGGAGTGCCGGACTTTCCAGACCCTTCTAGAACATTCCTGGTGAAAACACCGGAATCATTTCCGAACTTCGAAACAGGACTTTCCTTATATGAATATTATTCTCCGTACCATTCTGGATCTCCTCGTGATATCCCGTATCCCATCCGAGACTCCGAACAACATTCGGTCTCTTACTCATCATTCCATAACTACACAACAACATCGAATCCTTATGTGTGTCTCCCTACGGTTCGTGAATTATGCGGACATGATAGAGACACTTCTCTGATCAATAACCAATAGGGGAATCTGTAAATTCATATGGCTCCCACATATTTCTATGATTACTTTGCGATCGAATGAACCACTTACATATGATACCAATTTCCCTTTGTCTCATGATAGTTTACTTATCCGAGGTTTTGATCGTCGGTATCTCTGCATACCTAGTTCAACCTCGTTACCGATAAGTAATCTTTTCTCGTTCCCGTGATATGTGATCCCTTGTGATCCAGTCACATGCTTGCAAGCTAATTGGATGACATTCCACCTAGAGGGCCCAGAGTATATCTATCTGTCATATGGATGGACAAATCCCACTCTTGATCCATGTGCCTCAACCCATACTTTCCGAACACTCAATGCCACCTTTATAGCCACCCAGTTACGGTGTGGTGTTTGATGTCATCAAAGCATCCTTCCGGTGATGGTAATTAACATGATCTCATGGTCGAAGGAATTAGGTTACTATGTATCAGAAAGCATATAGCAAATGAACTATATTAAATGACTTGATCTTTATGCTACTCTTAACTATAGGAGTATGTCCATCACATAATTCTCCTAATGATATGAAACTGTTGTTAATAACATCATCTATGTTCATGATCAGGAAACCATGATCATATATTAACCAACAAGCTAGTTTAACAAGAGGCTTTACTAGGGACTCTTTTATGTTTACAAATCACACAAGTATTAATGTTTCCGATTAATACAATTATAGCATGGTATGTAAACATTTATCATAAGCATGAAGATATGATAATAACCACTTTATTATTTCCTCTTGGTCATATCTCCAACAACCTCTACAATATAATTCTGAACTCTCTTCCTAGTGCATATGGGCAGTTCATTTCGAACTACCACATGCATGGTATGGATAAGAAGCTCACTAAATTTCATGGGATGCTCAAGCAGGCAGAGGCGGATCTCAAGAAGGGCACCAGTCAAGTGTTGACGGTGCAAAATAAGGCTATGTTCAAGAAGAGTTATTGGACTAAGAAGAAGGATAAGTCAGGAGGAAAGCAGGCTCAGGACCCGGTCCCAAGCGCTTCCTCAGGGACTAAGCCATCTCCTTTTACCGGATCTACTTGCTTCTATTGCAAGGAGGATGGCCACTCGAAGAGGAACTGCAGCAAGTATTTGGTCGACAAATCCAAGAGTGGAGGTATGTCTTCCGACTCAGGTACACTTGTTTGCAATGTTATAGACATATATCTTGCTGATGCACCTAATAGTTCTTGGGTATATGATACTGGATCAGTTATTCACATCTGCAACTCGTTGCAGGGACTGGTAAGAACTAGGAGTGTAGCAAGAGGCAAGGTTGATATTCGAGTCGGCAACAAAGAAAGAGTTGCTGCGTTGGAAGTCGGCACGATGCAGCTTTATTTACCTTTTGGATTCATTATGTAACTGAATAATTGTTATTATGTTCTAGTGCTTAGTCGAAACATTATTTGTGCTTCATGTTTGATGAGGCAATGCTATGAGTCGAATATCAAGAATAATGGTTGTTCTTTGTATTTGAATGATATGTTTCACGGCTTTGCACCCGTCTAGGATGGGTTATTTATTTTGAATCTTGATGGTGAGTCAGTTTATAACATAAATGTTAAAAGGTTGAAACCAAATGATCTGAATATGACTTTCTTTTGGCACTGTCGGCTTGGCCATATAACTTCGTTCGACTTGGAGTCGCTTGAGACATGCGAATCTTGCCTACTCGGTAAAATGACCAAGACAACTTTTGCAAAGAGTTGCGAAAGGGCGTCCGACTTGTTGGGACTAGTACATAGTGATGTATGTGGACCAATGAGCATGACAGCTAGGGGTGGATATGAGTACTTCATTACCTTCACTGATGATTTGAGTAGGTATGGATATATCTATTTGATGAAACATAAGTTGGAAGCCTTTGAAAAGTTCAAAGAATTCCAAAATGAAGCACAGAATCAACTCAGCAAGAAAATAAAGTTCCTTCGGTATAACCGAGGAGGCGAGTACATGAGCCATGAGTTTGATGACCATCTGAAAAGTTGTGGAATAGTTCCCCAACTTACTCCGCCAGGAACGCCACAAAGGAATGGTGTTTCGGAAAGGAGGAATCGGACCTTGTCGGACATGGTACGATCAATGATGAGTCGGACAGATCTGCCTTTATCATTTTGGGGTTATTTTCTAGAAACAGCGGTGTTCACACTAAACAGAGTACCATCAAAGTCGGTAGAGAAGGCACCGCATGAGATGTGGACAGGCAAAAAGCCGAGTTTGTCTTTTCTTAATATTTGGGGTTGTGAAGCATTTGTCAAGCGACTTCAGTCGGAGAAGCTCACGGCCAAGTCAGATAAGTGTATTTTCGTGGGGTATCCGAGGGAAACCTTGGGTTACTACTTCTACAAACGAGAAGAGGGCAAAGTGTTTGTCACTGGAACGGTGTCTTCCTTGAGAAAGAGTTTCTCAGTCGGGGAGTAAGTGGGAGCACGGTGCAGCTCGAAGAAATTCGAGAGGAACCGGATAGTAGCGAGTCGGCAAAAACCTTGGAGGTTGAGCCGGTCGTGGTAGCTAAGCCGGCAGAAGCACCTGTACTACGAAGATCGGCGAGATTACGAAGTGCTCGTAATGTATTAATTACTGTTAGACAGTGATGAGCCGGCAAATTATTCGGAAGCGATGGTGGGATCTGATTCTGAGTCATGGCTTGGATCCATGAGATCCGAGTTAAAGTCCATAGATGAGAATCATGTTTGGAACTTGGTTGATCTCTAGACAGTGCAAGACCCGTCGAGTGCAAATGGGTCTTTAAGAAGAAAACTGATATTGATGGAAATGTTTTTGTCTATAAAGCATGCCTTGTCACGAAGGGGTTCTGACAAGTTCAAGGAGTTGATTACGACGAGACTTTCTCACCCGTAGCGATGCTTAAATCATTTCGGATCATGTTAGCTATAGCAGCCTATTTCGACTATGAGATATGGCAGATGGATGTCAAAACGTCTTTCCTTAACGGAAATTTAACCAAGGACGTGTATATGATACAGCCTGAGGGTTTTGTCGATCCGGCTAATGCTAACAAAGTGTGCAAACATTAGAAATCTATTTATGGGTTGAAGCAAGCATCTCAGAGTTGGAATATTCGCTTTGATGAGGTCATCAAATTGTTTGGCTTCATCAAGAGTGATCATGATTCTTGTTTGTACAAGAAGTTTAGTGGGAACAAAGTAGACTCTCTAATCTTATATGTGGATGACATATTATTGATTGGAAATAATGTCCAGATGTTGCAAGAGACCAAGGAATCATTGGAAAGGAGTTTCTCAATGAAAGACTTGGGTGAGGCAACATACATCCTCAGAATCCGGATCTATAAAGATAGATCAAGGAGGCTCATTGAATTGAGTCAGAGTACTTATTTGGACAAAGTGTTGAAGAAGTTCAACATGTAATCGTCTAAGAAGGGGTTCTTACTGATGTCCCATGGTGTAAAACTTAGCAAGACTCAGTGTCCTACGACAACTGATGAGCGAAGTCGGATGAGTGCGATTCCGTATGCTTCTGCAATCGGATCCATCATGTATGCCATGATTTGTATTAGGCCGGATGTTTCCTATGCTCTAAGTGTTGTGGGCAGATACCAGGCTGATCTTGGAGAGATCCACTAGACAGCGGCTAAAAATATCCTAAAGTACTTGAGAAGGACTAAGGATATGTTCTTGGTTTATGGTGGTGAAGATGAACTCAGTGTAAAGGGTTACACGGATGCGAGTTATCTTACCTTCTCTGATGATTCTCGTTCGCAATCCAGATACATGTTTATTATAAACGGAAGAGTTCCAAGCAAGAGACTTGTCTGCATCTACAACAGAGGCTGGGTATATTGTCGCCTCAGAGGCAGCAAAGGAAGCTGTTTGGATGAGGAATTTCGTCATGGATCTTGGTGTGGTTCAGGGCTCGTCCAATCCGTTAGACATGTATTGTGACAATAACGGTGCTATTGCACAAGCCAAGGAACCTAGACAACACCAGAAGAACAAGCACATACTCATGCGGTATCACCTGATTCGCCAGTTCGTGGACCAGGGTGATATCAAGTTATGCAAGGTACACACATATGCAAATATTGCGGATCCGTTGACAAAGCCGTTACCACAGCCGAAGCATGAGGTGCACCTGAGAGCCATGGGCATTAGATGCTTAGACATGTGATGTCGGAAGATTGACTCTAGTGCAAGTGGGAGACTGTTGGGAATATGCCCTAGAGGCAATCATGTATGATGAGATTTCCCATTGTATTCATAAAGATATAAAGTTGTCCTCGTATAAACATCTGATGTGTATCATTGAATATGTGATTTGGTTGTGGAACTATATATTCATGTTGTTTTTACTAAATATCCTTGGTCATTGACGTTGTGCTGGACACACAACTTAGACCAATGTGAAAGTTGTCTTGATGACTCGGTTCCACTTGTCATGGGCATGTAGATGCTATTCCAACTTACACAGATTCGGCTAAAGAGTTTAGCGATTCGGATTGACCCATATTGAGGTACAACGAACAAGTTGTCATTTGTATATCTCAATCAATGTAATCCTTAGACCTGAGGTTATTGCATAGTCCGAGTTGAGGATCACCGACTTAGGTTCTGTCAAACGCTGATCCGTAATTAGGCAGTTATAAAGGAAGAGTTCGGGTCGACTGAGAATCAAGCTGCGTGATGTGAATAACCAAGATGGGATTTTGCCCCTCCACTTGGAGAGATATTCTCTGGGCCCTCTCGGATGATATGATTCGGAAAGCATTGACATGCACGACTCGGTTAAGTGTTAACCGAGGCGATCGGCTAAGAGTTAGTCGGGTGAATCACTTATCTCGGATCGAGAAGAGATTCAGACTATTTAAGGGATGACATATATTCGCCTATAGTCTGACAAAGTATACCGTGAGGCAAAAGGGACTCGGACGCAAGTCACATTGGAAAGGCAAGTCGTCATGACTCTTTGGTACTTGGGAGTCGGCACGTTCTGCTAGGAGCCGCTACCGACTGATCGTTTGAGAGTCGGACTCTAATCGTGTCCAAGTAGCCATGAGCCTGCGGGGTCACACACTTAAGAGCGGGAGAAAGTTCGGATTGGATCTAAACTGGAAATTTGGTTGGGTTGGACCCGAGCCTGATTTGGACTGAATTAGTGAGTCGGACTCACAAGGACTAATATTATATGGGCTTTAGTGAATGGGCCGCGCGAGCAGAGCCCATGTTCACTCCCTATATATAGTGGAGCACCGTAACCCAGAAAGGTAATCAATGATCGGTTAGGTCATTCCATGTGCTGGAAACCCTAGCTACACAGCAGTCCTGCCGCCATAACGAATCTAGCAGTTCGCCGCCAGTGCTCCTCCTTGTACGTGTGGATACCAGCATAGGTGTTGTATGATCAACACTAGGACGATCAGATCGCAAAGGACTGCACTGCATCAACCGACGAGCTTCATCAGTAATCCGCAACTGCGCATTTAGTGGTAAACCTCGTGGCCTTCTACCTCGGCTGGATCTTGGGATCACCACGTTAGAGGAAAAAGTTTTGTTTTATCTCTGCGTGGCCCAACAATGGTGTGGAAGGTAATGGTTGCTTGCAGAAAGTAAACTGGAACAATAGATGATGTAACAATGGTAAAGATTGGACCGGGGTCCACAGTTCACTAGAGGTGTTCTCCTTAAGATAAATAACATAACATGCTGGGTAAACAAATTATAGTGGGGCAATTGACAGGAACTGAGAAAGGCATAACAATGCAAATACTAGACACGTATGATCCTACGAGATTTGATTCGGCATTACAACAATATACATAGACCTCCATCCAACTGCATCTATGACTAGTAATCCACCTTCAGGTTATCATCCGAACCCCCTCTAGCATCAAGTTACAAGCAACGGATAACTACATTAAGCAATGTGTGTAAAGTAAACAATACAATTGTTCCATGCACAAAAGATTGTTGTTTTCTCCCTAGTAGCAACAACACATCTACAACCTTAGAGATTTCTGTCACTTCCCGAGATTCAATAGAGGCATGAACCCACTATCGAGCATAAATACTCCCTCTTGGAGTCACTAGCATCTACTTGGCCAAGATAGCTACTAGAAATGGAGAGCATGCAAGATCTCAAACAACACATACATGATAGAATCAATAATCAATAAGACATGATAGAATCAATAATCTGTCACATCCCAAGATTTTCCAAATCTTGTAATGTGAAAATAAATTAATAAAATAAAACTTTGTTTGATTTTCAGGGCCAGAAGAAACTTTTTGAATTCAATTGGAACTTCAGACCCATTTGAATTAAAAAGAATCCTAAAGGGATTCATAAAGATAAAAATTTAATAAAGGAAATTAAAAATGTTTTGGAATTACTATTATTGGATCCTTTAATAAAAAGATTTAGTTTTTCAAAAGAAAAGGTGGATTCATAAATAAAGATTATTTTATAAAGCCAAATTAAACCTTGACCAAACTTTGGGAATTAAAACATTTAGTTTGAATAAAAATAACAAAGGTTTATTTAAAATAAAATAATAAGGAATTAATATCAAATTTTATTATAAAAGGTTTTACCATTTTAATTAAAACATCAAAACTTATTAAATTGTTTTAAATAGGTTTTCCAAGTATTTTATATTCTCTAATAAAACCTACTAAAGTTTTTTGGCTTTATATTAGATTTCAAAATAAATATCACAATGAAACAAATCCTATTTGATTAATAAACCTTGGCCCATTTTATTTAATTAATATTGGACCCTAAAGAAAAATAATATTTTGTTTGAAACAAGTATCCAGGTATTATTTACTTCCAAATGATACCTACTGATTTGATTTTGAAAACATTTGGATTTCAAATGAAGATTTTATTAATAAACAACAAAAACTTTATTTAATTAATAAACCATGGCCTACTTATTTAATTAAGGATGGAACCTAAAAAGATTAAAGTATTAATTATTTTATTTAGGATTTTGGTTCAGGTTACTAAACAGAACCAAATTCTTACTTACAATGTTTGGTGAAAATTTGAATTGTTATGAATGCTTGAGAATTGTTTGAAATAACAAATCAGGAAATAGAAATAGAAAAAGAAAAAGAATTAGACAGAAAAAAATAGAACAGCCCACCAATCTGGCCCAACTAACCCAGCAGCAGCCCATCTAGCCCACCTGTTCCTCCCCCGAACCGTTTTTCTCCACCGCAAACCTAACCCACACCCTCACTGGCAGGTGGACCTCCTCCTCGTCTCTTTTCCCACTGACGCAACGGCCCCACTCCACTGTTCTTCCTCTCCACCCCGCTCGACCGTTCCTCGCCGTTTACTGCCGAGTAAACTCCCTTGAATTCGCGTTGATGAATGGATTAAACCCGCCATTGACCATGCTATGTTAAACGCCATGCTTCACGCCCCCTTTCCCCTCTGTTTCCTCCCCCGAGCACGCCTCCAGTCCATCCCAATTTCTCCTCGACTGCCCTGTCTCCGACGATGCTCCGACGACGAATCCGGCGGCCCCTCACCACCCCTTGCCTCCCCGACCATGCTCCTGTGATCCCCACCTCCTGGCGATCATCACCGTAGCGCCAGCTCGCCCCCGAGCGCTCCAGGACGTCAGCAATATCTCCACCTGTACGCCACCGACGACCCCGCAACTCCGGTGAGCTCCAGCACTCGACTCCGTGCGCGCCTTGATCAGTGAGACATGCCATTTTATTAGTCTTTGTCCTCTGTATCTCCAGGTGCTCGCCAAACCCTCGCGCGTGGCCTGCAACCTCGTCCCCGTCGGCAAGCAGAAGCTCCTGGCGCCAGTAGAAACTCCGACGAGGAATTCCCGTAGCTCCAGCGCGCCCCTCGGCAAACGGGAAGCACCTCGAGCACCCCCACGCCTTTGCGAATTCAGTGAGCCCCCTCTCCTCCTTCCTTGCTTCCTGTAGCGTCGACTTCGCCACCGTCTGGCCGCTCCGCCACCAGACGCCGCCGCCAGCGCCGCCCATCCCTGGCAAGCGAGCTGAGCACCGTGCGATCTAGATCCAACGAGCACGATAGACTCACTTAACCGAAGGGGTATCGAGCAATCTGTACCGCACGATGGGATTAGATCCAACGCACCGCAGCGTGATCCGGTCGAACCGTTACCAGCGAATGTAGAAATTGAAAACTGATTTGTTTGTAATTTTCAAACCCTTATAACTTTTGATCCACACGTCCAAATTTGGAAAATTTTATATCAATGGATTCAGGAGAACAAACCCTAGCCAGCCATGCCCTTAGTTTAGCAAATAGTATCTGTTATCTTGTTTGAATTTGCAGAAACTTTTGTGTGCTTGTTTAGATTAGAAAAATTGTTTAAAATGGAATTTAGGGTTAAAACTTTTGCAAAATGGTTTGTTGTGACCTTACTGACCCTAGGAACCAACCCATGATTTGCAAAATGGATTTGGAAAAGTTTAGAAAGGATTTATTGGTTTAGTCCATTTCTAGCTAAATAAAACTATTAATTTGTTTATGAAAATGATTTTGAGTAAAAACTTTGGAGAAAATAGTTTGGACCAAACCTACTGACCCAAAAACACCAGGCTTTGCAATAGTGTTAAACCCCTCCTTTATAAAGGATAGGATCCCTGTGATTGCAATGCTAGTCCCTGGATCAATGCTAGCATCCACAGTTTAAGATGAAGTACACAGATACAAAGGTCGTTTATTACATTCATTCCAGAGATAAAAACATAGTCTTTTACAACTCAGGGCCATAGGCCTAATACAAGAGTTTTAAGGAATAAGTAAATAAACACAAGTCTTCATCTTCATGTGCCACAGGCAAGCATGTTGAGTGTAGACTCATGACTCCTATTCATCATCGGAGTAACCTGCAACATCACAAGTTACAGCCACATAGGGTCAATACTTTGGAATAGTATTGGCAAGTGATACCTTATTATATTTTACGTGGACTATATTACTATATGCATTCTGGCTAAGTGTAGCTTGGCTTGCTTTGCTTGAAAATAGGTTTTTCCTATTAGTTGAAAAACACTAAGTTTTTCTTTGTCAAAGACATTCCCAAGGAACCACCAATAGACATTGAGGTCCTTCACCCTTGTTCACCCACCAATTTTTATTTAGAAGTTGGAGTGATGAGATTCTTGTAGCTTCCATGTCTTGATGCTCAAAGTGTCCATTTCCTTGGACAAGGCGAAGTACTTAGGTTTTCCATCTGCAGAGGTTGTGCACTTTCCCCACCAGACTTGGTTTCCCAAGACAGGACCTTTCAGAAGCTTTTCCTTAGTCAAATGGACGCGCTCCAACCTATCAACCCATCTACCACCAACTGTCCAAGTGACTAAGTTCCAGCAACCTATATGATCATGGCAGAGCCCATATTGCCAAGTGGTTGCACTGTAAGCTTTCTCAACACTTGGCCTCCAAATCCCTTAGTGCCTGGGTGGCATTCCACAAGTGAGATACACAACCCAAGTCCATGGCCTTGTGTAACCACTCAACATAACCCATACTTTCCATTCCACCCAGGAGGTTCATTTGACTTAGTGGTTTTATTAGAAAAGCATAAGTCTCTTGACTTAGTAACAATTTTCTTTATAGTAAGTGTAGTTTTTCACCAACCCTTGTTTTGCTATAAGCTAGGCTAAGCAAAGTATGGCAAAATATCTTAGGGATAATTCCTTAGAAATTCTACAAGGTTACATAGGATTTTCCCATCTTTTGCATTAGACCAAAATAACATGCAATACCATAACAAAATATCTAATGCTAGTTCAAAATATAGGACAAATTTATTCATGTAAATATCACTTGCCTTGGTAGTGGGGAGAGTAGCACTCTTCACAATCACAATCACTAGCAAAATCTACACAAGAATCAATAGCATACAATTACACACAAATTTATACAACCAAAAATAATATGAATGCATGCATGCAAGAATTTACTAAGTGGTGATTTTTGAAAATTATACCAAGTATGTTCATGAGTACAGAAACTTAACATGTCACAAGTTTGCCAACTAAACTTATTTGGCCCCAAAATAATATACAAGAATAAAACTATATCTAAAATAGCCCTAAACTTGTTCTACAAATAAAATCATTTTTAACTGTTACTATATGCTAAATAAAGTGGATATTCAGAAAGGTCTTGTTTCACTGAATCTAACGGTATAAAATTTGCAAAAATCCAACGTGGCATTCAAAAGTTATAAGCATTTGAAGTTTGAATCTAAATCTGGTTTTAAATTCTGTTTTTAGTTTAAACCTTGCCACGCGTCGCGTTATTACTGGCGCGTACCGGTTCGCACCGGATCACCCTTCTGTGCCGTTGGATCTAACTAACGATGCACGGTTCAGATCTGTCCATACCCCTTCGTTTAAGTGAAGTGTTTCTACGCGTAGGATTCAGATCTAACGGCTAAAAATCTCCTAACCAAAATCGAGCGGCGCTACCGGCGGTGACAGGCGGCGGCGCGTCAGTCGGTGGCGGTGCCGGCGTTCTAGGTCGCCCGGGGAAGGGAGGAGATGCTTACCAGAACCGCAGGAGGCTGCTGATGCTCAAGGTGGCAATGGCTTGGGAAGAGGCGCACGGGGTCGTCGGGGATTCCTCGCCGGAGTTCGCGAATGCGTCAGCCACGGTCAGTCGTCGACGTTGGCGAGGTTCCTCGTCGCGCTAAGCCAAAATAGGGGTACTGTCAGATGCGTAAGACGATGTGGATTCTAGGCGTATCAGTCAGAGGGCAAGGGGCGATGGCTACTTACGGAGGGAGGTCGCCGGAGTTCGTGCAGAAGACGGTGGCAGTCCAGTCGTCGACGTTGCCGAAGCTATGGTTCATGCGAAGGCAAACGGAGAGTGTCAAAAGATGCACAGAGGTTCACTGAACAAGATAGCGTGAATGCGAGACCGAGGGGAACTCGAGGCTCACCGGAATTCGCCGGTGCAGTCGTCGGAGACGGCGGGGTTGCAGAGAGAAATGCGCGCAGCCTGGGGGCATTCTGTGCTTGGGGTTTGGGGGAAAAGAGAGAGGGGACAGAGGGGGTTTATATAGCCTGGTCAAGCGCGAGAATCTCTCGGCCATTGATTCGAATTGACGCCGCGATTAACACACAGGAAACGGCCGCGTTGATTGGGGACGAACAGGTCGTGCGGGTGGAGACGACGCTGGCGTGGAGATGGCCCGCTTGTCAGCGAGGTGCGCGAAATGCAGGTGGGGTCTGCTTGTCAGCGGCTCAGCGCGTGCGCTCGCGCGTGCGAGAAGAAATGAAAGATCCCGGGTGGGCTTGCTGGGCTTGATCCGTTGCTGGGCCAGATTCTGGCCGCGCGGCCCTTTTCTATTATTTATTTCTTTTCTTTTTCTATTTCTATTTTCTGGAATGGTTTTTGATATGAATTCAAATCCTTTTGAATCCAAACTGTTTTGGGACTTTTTGCAGGGTTTTGTGGTTTCAAAAACAGTCATTCTAACTAAGTGTTTATCCTGCAAGGCTTGGTCAAGCTTGGTTTTCAAAGTAAACAGAGATTTGCTCTAGTTTGCAATTATTTGAAATAGGGTTTTGAAACCATTTCTAAATTTTGAATCTTGGGTTAAAAGCTTCACCTAATCTTTCCATCAATGGAGTCAAGCAAACAAGTATTTAAACTTTCAAAATTTCAAGGGTGATGGTCATTTGGGATAAATTGTCCACATGAAATCATAGCTCCAACTTC
Source organism: Avena sativa (assembly GCA_916181665.1). Taxonomy (NCBI): domain Eukaryota; kingdom Viridiplantae; phylum Streptophyta; class Magnoliopsida; order Poales; family Poaceae; genus Avena; species Avena sativa. The sequence goes on along the minus strand of OV702282.1, from coordinate 19,659,391 downwards.
TGTCTCTAATTGATTTTTAAGAAAGCTCTAGATGGATGAATGATGCAAAGGTGATATGAATGAGTTTTGAAACCATGATTTTTGGGATGTTACAAATCTAACCCCCTTAAGATGAATCTCGCCCTCGAGATTCGGTTTGGCTAGCAAATAGGTGAGGGTGGTCTTTCCGAAGATCATCTTCTCTTTCCCATGTTGCTTCCTCTTCGGAGTGATGGTTCCATTGTACTTTACAAAACTTGATAGTCTTGGTCCTGGTAACTCTTTCTGCGGTCTCCAGAATTTTGACAGGCCTTTCCTCATAAGTGAGATCACTTTCTAGTTGAACTTCTTCCAAAGGTATGGTATCCTTCAATGAAGACTCTTCCATTTCTGGGTGACATTTCTTAAGCTGACTCACATGAAATACGTTATGGACTGCTGATAGAGATTCTGGCAATTCAACTTCATATGCAACTTCTCCCTTGCGACTTAGAATCTTGAATGGCCCAACATATCTTGGTGCCAACTTTCCTTTGACTCCAAATCTTTTCACTCCACGAAGTGGTGATACCCTGAGATAAGCTCTATCTCCAACTTCGTAGGTGACTTCTCTACGCTTAGAATCCGCGTAGCTTTTCTGTCGGGACTGTGCTATCTTCAACCTGTCCTTAACCAATTTGACTTTCTCTTCGGCGTCTTTGATAAGATCCGGTCCAAATAAGCTCCTTTCGCCCACACCATTCCATAGCAATGGGGTGGTACACTTCCTTCCGTAGAGTAACTCAAACGGTGCCATTCCAATGCTAGATTGATGGCTGTTATTGTAAGAGAACTCCGCGTAAGGCAAACTTTCATCCCAACTTGCTCCATAATCTAAAGCACAGGCTCTCAACATGTCCTCAAGAATTTGGTTGGTCCTTTCGGTTTGTCCATCCGTTTGAGGATGAAACGCAGTGCTAAACTCCAACCTCGTTCCTAAGGATTCATGAAGCTGTCTCCAAAAGTGAGATGTGAACTGGGTTCCTCTATCTGACACAATACTCTTTGGCACACCGTGAAGGCATACAATCCTGCTCATGTAAACTTTTGCTAACTTGGCACTTGTATAAGTTGTCTTCACGGGTATAAAATGAGCCACTTTTGTTAGGCGATCCACTACTACCCATATGGAATCATACCCTGATCTGGTCCTTGGTAATCCGGTAATGAAATCCATACCAATATTCTCCCACTTCCATTCAGGAATAGGTAGTGGTTGAAGCAGACCTGCTGGTTTCTGGTGCTCCGCTTTGACTCTGCTACACACGTCACACAAAGCAATATGTTCGGCGATGTCCCTTTTGAGATTGTTCCACCAAAACCTTTCCTTCATGTCCATGTACATTTTGGTATTTCCCGGGTGAATAGAATATGGAGAGTTGTGACCTTCTTGTAAGATCAGTTTCCGTAACTCCGGGTCTTGTGGAACACATATACGTTTCCCGTGCCACAAGGTACCTTGTTCATCTATATGGAAACTCTTAGCCTTCCCTAGACTAATATTTTCCTTAATCTTTTCAATCTCTTTATCGGTCTTCTGGACTTCTCGGATCTTGTCCAATAGAGTGGGTTCAACATCTAAGGACATGAGATGTCCTTCTGGTACGATCTCCAATCTGAGTTCTTTGAATTGCTTACACAAGTCATCTGGCAATTCTCCTTTGGTAAGGCCATTTACAAATGTCTTACGACTTAGAGCGTCCGCTACTACATTTGCTTTACCGGGATGGTATTGCAAACTTAAGTCGTAATCCTTGATAAGTTCTAGCCATCTTCTTTGCCTCATGTTGATTTCCTTCTGGGTGAAGATATACTTCAAGCTCTTATGATCGGTGAACACTTCACATCGCTTACCCAAAAGGTAATGTCTCCATGTTTTGAGTGCATGGACGACAGAGGCTAACTCCAAATCATGAGTAGGATAGTTTACTTCATGAGTTTTGAGTTGTCTTGAAGCATAGGCTACGACTTTACCATCTTGCATAAGTACAGCACCCAAACCTTGATGTGACGCATCACAATATACTTGAAAATCTTTTTCCAAATCTGGCAGACACAGAACTGGTGCTGTCACTAGTCTCTTCTTCAATTCTTGGAAGCTGACTTCACAGCCTTCAGTCCAAGCAAATTTCTTGTCCTTCTTTAACAATTCTGTCATTGGCTTAGCAACCTTCGAGAAATTTTCAATGAACCTTCTGTAGTAACCTGCTAAGCCAAGGAAACTACGAACTTCTTTTACATTCTTAGGTGATTCCCAATCGGTCACAGCTGAAACTTTAGCAGGATCAACTGCCACACCATCTTTTGTCATCACATGACCAAGAAAACCAACTTTCTCTAACCAGAACTCACACTTGCTGAATTTGGCATATAGCTTATGTTCCCTCAGTTTCTCAAGTATCAAGCGTAAGTGTCTTTCATGTTCTTCCTTGCTCTTGGAGTAGACCAAGATGTCATCGATGAAAACGACAACGAACTTGTCAAGGAATTCCATGAACACCTTGTTCATCATATTCATGAAGTATGCTGGAGCGTTGGTTAATCCAAAAGGCATCACAGTATACTCGTATAATCCATACCTTGTGGTGAATGCTGTTTTTGGTATGTCTTGCTCTCGTATCTTGAGTTGAAAATAACCTGACCGAAGATCAATCTTCGAGAATACACATGCTCCTTCTAGCTGATCAAATAAGTTGTTGATTCTTGGCAAAGGGTACTTGTTCTTGATGGTAACCTCGTTAAGAGAACGGCAGTCAATACATAATCTTTGGGTTCTATCCTTCTTCTCCACGAACAATACTGGGGCTCCCCAAGATGAAGAACTTGGTTGAATAAACCCTTTCTGTAACTGTTCTCCTAGTTGTTTCTTGAGCTCTTTCAATTCATCAACAGACATTTTGTATGGTCTCTTAGCTATTGGTCCTGATCCTGGCACCAAATCTATCAGAAACTCCACATCTCTATCCGGTGGCATTCCTGGTAGCTCTTCCGGAAACACATCCGGATACTCACATACTATTGGTACACTGTCCATGCTAACCCCCTTAAGAGAATTCAGCTTACTTCCTTTGGATTCAAAGTTCGACTTAAATTTTATTCTTTTTCCTTCTGGGGTTGTGAGTGTAACTGTACGATTTGCACAATCTAATACTCCTTCATACTTAGTCATCCAATCCATTCCCAATATTACATCTAGTCCTTGGGAATCTAGGATTATCAGGTTTACTGGAAACTTATGTTTACCAAACTCTATGATGAGATCCCGGCATCCAAGGCTTACTATCATGTATCCCCCCGGAGAACTAACCTTTATTGGACACCCAATGTTTTCTGATGCAAACCCATTTCTATCCACAAATGCCTTTGATATGAATGAATGAGATGCACCGGTATCAAAGAGTAGAAATGCTGAAATTGAATTGAGTCTGAACTTACTAGCCACGGCATCAGGTTCCTCATAGACCTCCTCCACATTGATGTGGTTAACCTGTCCTTTCTGGAAAGGATTCGGCTTGTTAGGTCCTTCCACCTTCTTTTCGGGGCACTCATTGGCATAGTGTCCCATCTTCTTGCATTTGAAGCACTCAACCTGACTGATGTCCTTTTTAGGAGGTTGGCCTCCACTTCCACTACCATTTCCACTATAGTGGCTCTTATGTCCACCCTTGTGGTTCTTGTACTTGTCCTTGTCATGACTGCGGTGATGCTTATTGTCATGACGGTTGTGCTTGTTGAATTTCCCATGTTTATGGGATCCTGAGCTGCCACTGTCATCATAGTGAGATCGTTTGTGAGACGATCCCGAGTTGTGCTTGTCGGAGTGTTTCCTCTTTCTACTCTCGACTTGCTTCATTTTACTTTCCAAAATAGCAGCCTTGTCACACAACGACTGATAAGTTGGAACATATGCCACAGACAACTGTAGGTTCAGCTCATCATTCAAACCTTCCAAGAACTTTTCCTTTCTCTTGGCATCTGTATCAACCTCATCCGGTGCGTAGCGCGCCAGATTGTTGAATTCTTCTATGTACTCTGCCACGCTGCGGTGGCGCTGTTTCAGGTTGTGAAACTCCTTCTTTTTCAGACTCATTATCCCTGATGAGATATGAGCCGTGCGAAAACCATCTTCAAAGATAGCCCAAGTCACCTCATCAATAGGAGTGGTGATTTGGAAGTTGTCCCACCATGTGGCGGCTGGTCCTTCCAACAGATGTGCTGCAAATCTGACTTTTTCAGCATCCGTGCAGCCCACGGTCACTAAGTCTTTGTTCACAGAACGTAACCAGTCATTGGCTACCATGGGATCAGTTGTCCCCGAAAACTTTGCTGGCCTCAGACGCAGAAATCTGGTGAGCATATCGAAACCCGGAGGGTTGTTGTTGTTGTTATTGTTGTTGTTGTTGTTGTTGTTGGGGTCGTTGTTGTTGTTGTTGTTGTTATTCTGGTTTTGGATGAACGTTGTCATCATTTGCATAAGCTGTGTTTGCGCGTTCATCATTTGTTGCATTTCCGGGGTGATGTTGTTGGGGTTGGGGTTTGCGCGACGGGGAGGCATCTGTGGTTTGTTCAAATAGATAAGAATGAGATACCCATAGATGTTTCATGCACAGTACATCATAAGCAAACACATATCAAGCAACATAAGAATAAAAGTTCAACAACCACATAACAAGCTCATGAGGTAAACACACAAGTGGCAAGCCATCCACATGTCGGATGGTCCAATAATAAGTTCACAATAACAAGTATGAATATGAAAAGTAAACGAGTAGTCAAGTCTACTCATCAGCGTCAATCTCCTCCTCAACGAAAGTAAGACCTGCGTTCTCCATCGCGGTCTTGTTCTCCTCAATCGTAGTGGTCAAGGAATCGACCTTGGCCTTGAGAGCCCTCTTCTGGGAGCGAAGCCTCTCAATGACCATCTGCTGCTGCTCAAGCTCGAAGTCCTTGGACTTCAGTTCCTCGGTCATGTCCCGGATTTTCTTGTTCCTATCCTGGACGCGTTTCTCCTGACTCTTGAACTTGCGATCCTGAGCCTCGAACTTCGTCTCCATTTCCTTGATCAACTCATCCTGCTGTGCGAAAAGCTTGTCCTTCTCGCGTAGCTGCACCTGGAGCTCGTCATTACCTAGCATGACGTTCGTCCTGTCCGTATCTACGTGCCTGAGAAGAGTCTCTAAGTCCTGAAGATAGAGGCGTATCGGCTCTGCAGTGCTCCTCGAGTCGTCCTCAAAGTCGATGGAATCTCCATCAACATCACGCCTTCCGAAGGCGTGGAAGTGAGTGCCCCTAACCTGTCGGGAGTGACGGCCTAACAGTCGTCCTATCAGGTCCTGCATGACTACCTCCATGCCTCTCTCCCTGTCGTCGTGCATCAGCTTGAAGACGATGGCCTCCGTAGTAGGCTCAGTCTGGCGTCCGGGCTGGTTCACCTTGAAGCCCCAGAGGTCCTTCCTCTCGAACTTGGTGAGTGGGTACACCGTGATGGTAGGAAGAGGGAGATCGAGCAGAGTGGTAAGCTCAACGATACGGGGTCCGAAACGAGTAACCTGGAACTCCTCAACCGTGCTGACGGCAATAGGCATCTATTTATAAAATTGAAAAGTTAGAACAACACTTATTTAAAAATGAACACAAAACAATCATCTCATACACAAATTCACACAAGTCATGCTTACATAAATCCATTTCATCAAACAAGGTCCAACTTATTTAAGGTATCATTTTGGAAAATAAGGTGATAATTGGTGGTCCAACTAACGAAGTGTTCTTACAATCCAATCTCACGGGACCTATTATTAAACACTATGTTCCTAGATGCAATCCACCAATCTTGCTCTCTTGACTCTATCACTAAGTCTATAACATCTCCCCTTATCTCTTGGTTGGTGTCTTCCAACTCTTGAGTAAACTCCTTTTCTTTCTCTAAGTCCTTTTGGAGGTTGAGAATTCTGCACTTGACTCTAGCACTTAGTTCTTTGATAGTCCTCCAAGCTGCATCCCTGGCTGACTCAAAGAATGTGGTGTGCATTGTAGTGTTGGTGTACATGCAGAATCCCCTTTCTTTGTGGTTGTCTTCCTTGTTTTTGTACAAGTGAAGTTGCACCCACCAATACTCCACTCCTTTATCCATCACTGGAAAGCCCTTGTACACGGCTTCACCATGTGCATCCATTGCCTCCATGAGATCCTTGAGAATATTGGGAAACTCAGTTTCACACTCCAAGGTCATGGTCATGAGTGGTCCCTTCTTCACGGCTTCGTTGATGGAGTTCATCTACAAGGGAAGTTGGAAGAGGTTAGAAAAGTTTTACGAGAAGAATAGACAAGTGTAGAAGTAGTTGAAAAACTTTTTCCTTAGTGGTTTTCCAAATCTAGGGTCATAATCCTACAGGCAACACAGTGCTCTGATACCATCTGTTAAACCCCTCCTTTATAAAGGATAGGATCCCTGTGATTGCAATGCTAGTCCCTGGATCAATGCTAGCATCCACAGTTTAAGATGAAGTACACAGATACAAAGGTCGTTTATTACATTCATTCCAGAGATAAAAACATAGTCTTTTACAACTCAGGGCCATAGGCCTAATACAAGAGTTTTAAGGAATAAGTAAATAAACACAAGTCTTCATCTTCATGTGCCACAGGCAAGCATGTTGAGTGTAGACTCATGACTCCTATTCATCATCGGAGTAACCTGCAACATCACAAGTTACAGCCACATAGGGTCAATACTTTGGAATAGTATTGGCAAGTGATACCTTATTATATTTTACGTGGACTATATTACTATATGCATTCTGGCTAAGTGTAGCTTGGCTTGCTTTGCTTGAAAATAGGTTTTTCCTATTAGTTGAAAAACACTAAGTTTTTCTTTGTCAAAGACATTCCCAAGGAACCACCAATAGACATTGAGGTCCTTCACCCTTGTTCACCCACCAATTTTTATTTAGAAGTTGGAGTGATGAGATTCTTGTAGCTTCCATGTCTTGATGCTCAAAGTGTCCATTTCCTTGGACAAGGCTAAGTACTTAGGTTTTCCATCTGCAGAGGTTGTGCACTTTCCCCACCAGACTTGGTTTCCCAAGACAGGACCTTTCACAAGCTTTTCCTTAGTCAAATGGACGCGCTCCAACCTATCAACCCATCTACCACCAACTGTCCAAGTGACTAAGTTCCAGCAACCTATATGATCATGGCAGAGCCCATATTGCCAAGTGGTTGCACTGGAAGCTTTCTCAACACTTGGCCTCCAAATCCCTTAGTGCCTGGGTGGCATTCCACAAGTGAGATACACAACCCAAGTCCATGGCCTTGTGTAACCACTCAACATAACCCATACTTTCCATTCCACCCAGGAGGTTCATTTGACTTAGTGGTTTTATTAGAAAAGCATAAGTCTCTTGACTTAGTAACAATTTTCTTTATAGTAAGTGTAGTTTTTCACCAACCCTTGTTTTGCTATAAGCTAGGCTAAGCAAAGTATGGCAAAATATCTTAGGGATAATTCCTTAGAAATTCTACAAGGTTACATAGGATTTTCCCATCTTTTGCATTAGACCAAAATAACATGCAATACCATAACAAAATATCTAATGCTAGTTCAAAATATAGGACAAATTTATTCATGTAAATATCACTTGCCTTGGTAGTGGGGAGAGTAGCACTCTTCACAATCACAATCACTAGCAAAATCTACACAAGAATCAATAGCATACAATTACACACAAATTTATACAACCAAAAATAATATGAATGCATGCATGCAAGAATTTACTAAGTGGTGATTTTTGAAAATTATACCAAGTATGTTCATGAGTACAGAAACTTAACATGTCACAAGTTTGCCAACTAAACTTATTTGGCCCCAAAATAATATACAAGAATAAAACTATATCTAAAATAGCCCTAAACTTTTTCTACAAATAAAATCATTTTTAACTGTTACTATATGCTAAATAAAGTGGATATTCAGAAAGGTCTTGTTTCACTGAATCTAACGGTATAAAATTTGCAAAAATCCAACGTGGCATTCAAAAGTTATAAGCATTTGAAGTTTGAATCTAAATCTGGTTTTAAATTCTGTTTTTAGTTTAAACCTTGCCACGCGTCGCGTTATTACTGGCGCGTACCGGTTCGCACCGGATCACCCTTCTGTGCCGTTGGATCTAACTAACGATGCACGGTTCAGATCTGTCCATACCCCTTCGTTTAAGTGAAGTGTTTCTACGCGTAGGATTCAGATCTAACGACTGAAAATCTCCTAACCAAAATCGAGCGGCGCTACCGGCGGTGACAGGCGGCGGCGCGTCAGTCGGTGGCGGTGCCGGCGTTCTAGGTCGCCCGGGGAAGGGAGGAGATGCTTACCAGAACCGCAGGAGGCTGCTGATGCTCAAGGTGGCAATGGCTTGGGAAGGGGCGCACGGGGTCGTCGGGGATTCCTCGCCGGAGTTCGCGAATGCGTCAGCCACGGTCAGTCGTCGACGTTGGCGAGGTTCCTCGTCGTGCTAAGCCAAAATAGGGGTACTGTCAGATGCGCAAGACGATGTGGATTCTAGGCGTATCAGTCAGAGGGCAAGGGGCGGTGGCTACTTACAGAGGGAGGTCGCCGGAGTTCGTGCAGAAGACGGTGGCGGTCCAGTCGTCGACGTTGCCGAAGCTATGGTTCATGCGAAGGCAAACGGAGAGTGTCAAAAGATGCACAGAGGTTCACTGAACAAGATAGCGTGAATGCGAGACCGAGGGGAACTCGAGGCTCACCGGAATTCGCCGGCGCAGTCGTCGAAGACGGCGGGGTTGCAGAGAGAAATGCGCGCAGCCTAGGGGCGTTCTGTGCTTGGGGTTTGGGGGAAAAGAGAGAGGGGACAGAGGGGGTTTATATAGCCTGGTCAAGCGCGAGAATCTCTCGGCCATTGATTCGAACTGACGCCGCGATTAACACACAGGAAACGGCCGCGTTGATTGGGGACGAACAGGTCGTGCGGGTGGAGACGACGCTGGCGTGGAGATGGCCCGCTTGTCAGCGAGGTGCGCGAAATGCAGGTGGGGTCTGCTTGTCAGCGGCTCAGCGCGTGCGCTCGCGCGTGAGAGAAGAAATGAAAGATCCCGGGTGGGCTTGCTGGGCTTGATCCGTTGCTGGGCCAGATTCTGGCCGCGCGGCCCTTTTCTATTGTTTATTTCTTTTCTTTTTCTATTTCTATTTTCTGGAATGGTTTTTGATATGAATTCAAATCCTTTTGAATCCAAACTGTTTTGGGACTTTTTGCAGGGTTTTGTGGTTTGAAAAACAGTCATTCTAACTAAGTGTTTATCCTGCAAGGCTTGGTCAAGCTTGGTTTTCAAAGTAAACAGAGATTTGCTCTAGTTTGCAATTATTTGAAATAGGGTTTTGAAACCATTTCTAAATTTTGAATCTTGGGTTAAAAGCTTCACCTAATCTTTCCATCAATGGAGTCAAGCAAACAAGTATTTAAACTTTCAAAATTTCAAGGGTGATGGTCATTTGGGATAAATTGTGCACATGAAATCATAGCTCCAACTTCTGTCTCTAATTGATTTTTAAGAAAGCTCTAGATGGATGAATGATGCAAAGGTGATATGAATGAGTTTTGAAACCATGATTTTTGGGATGTTACAAATAGCAACTCATTTGGTGAAAAACTTAAGAGTTTTGCCTTAATAAAAACATTTTTCACCACATGAAATGATGAATGGATTTAAAAATAGTATTTGGACAAAACCCTCTTGCTAATGACTTTGCCACTTTGGTAAATGACCAATTTGTATCTTACAAAGTTTAGAAACCCCATAGAGACCCCTTTGCAAAATAAAACTATCTTGTGCATGCTCCCATGCATGACTTAGATTCCATTACTTTGTGTGTGTGAAGAATTGTTTGTTTGACTTTGGTTTGGAATGTGAATTGAATTTGTGTTTGCTTGATTGATTTGTAGTGAAGTGTGAGACTAGCAAGATCAAGGAGTGAACCACCATTCCCTACCAAAAAGGCAAGTGATGCTTCATACTTTCTATCCCAATACTTTCACTATGCATTAGTAATTTGCTAAGTAAAACTTGCATGGATTTTGCTAAGTATAGACCTTGCTATAAGAAAACCTAGTAGATGAATCCTTAGTAGGATTTTCCTAAGTTAGAGATTCCTACTACTACCAAGCTTAGCCTAGCTAATAGAAAACATGGGTGGAATATATATTCACACTATGGAAAAATATTCTAAGTCCGAGGACTTAAGTTTTGTTTAATAAAACAACTAAGTTAATGAATCACCTGGGTGGAATGGGCTTGCTTGGTGGAGAATGGTTGAGTGGTTCACAATGCCATGGACTTGGATTGTGTATCTCACTTGTGGTATGCCACCCAGGAACAAAGGGATTTGAGATGTCAAATGTTGAGAAGCTTCAAGTGCAACCACTTGGCAATATGGGCTCTGCCATGATCATATAGGTTGCAAGAACTTAGCCATATGGACAGTGGATGGTAGTGTTTGATAGGTTGGAGCGCGTCCATTTTGGTCTAAGGGAAAGCTTCTGAAAGATCTTGTCTTGGGAAACCAAGTCTTGTGGGGAAAGTGCACCACCTCTGCAGAGTGTAAAATCTAAGTACTTAGTCATGTCCCTGGTAAAGGACAATTTGAGCATCAAGACATGGAAACAATCAAGAATCTCATCATTCAAATTTCTAAGTTAAAATCTTGTGGTTTGAACAAGTGTTGTTTGAAATCTTCAATCATTGATGGAGAGATGGCTTGGTACAAGGATCTTGAAATCTTTGATTGAGGAAAATGATTTTGTCAAACAAAAACTTAGTATTTTCAAATGTTAGGGAAAAATCTATTTTGAGCAATGCAAGCCTCAACTCCACTTAGCCAAATGCATATAGATGATAGATTCCACTATACTACCATAGTATCACTTGCCAATACAATTCAAATGTATTGACCCTTTGTGGCTGTAACTTGTATGTTGCAGGTTTGATTGATTTTAGTGAAGATTGTTTGAATAGGATTACAAAGTCTACAACCAACATTTGCCTGTGGCACTTTGAAGATGAAGGACCCATGCTTATATTTATTCCGCTGCAATGTAATGTAATAGCCTAATGAGCTATGTTTGATGTAATAAAATTATGACCCTTGTTTCTTGATATTACATCTAAACTGTGGATGCTAGCTATTGATCCAGGGACTAGCATTGTAAACACAGGAGGACTCTACCTTATCAGGTTGAGGCCCCTATAGATGGTATCAGAGCATTGTGTTGCCTGTAGGATTTGTAAACCCTAGGATTGGACAAAAACCCTTAGAAAAATAGGAGTTGTATTTTGTTCCAAAAACTTATTTACAAAAGCTTGTAAGCTCTTTCCTCAACCATTTTGGTTTGAACTCTGCTTCTCTTCTACTTCAACTTGATGGAAAACCTACCCATGGCCAAAGACTACACCATGTGCAAAGGACTTCTTCAAACTTATTCAACTCTAATGACTTCAACATCTTCAACTACTAATGATTTCAACATCTTCAACTCTAATGACTTCAACATCTTCAGCATGTTCACCAAGGACTTCCAACTTAGAAACTACTAAGGAACACAAGTGAAACAAGGAAATCTTACTCAAGATTTAGAGACTGAGGGAATGCAAAATAAGAAGGAGCCATCAACAACTTTGAAGTCTTGTGACCAAGGAGTTTTCTCAAGGAACCATGATCTCAAGTAAGAAGAAGCAACCTATAAGGAAGGAAAGATCACAAGTGAAACCATATAGATGGACCACCATTTTATAGATAGGTCAAAAACACACCAACTTATGTGGTGTAACAAAAAGATTTTGTTGCCTAAGTATGTGCTTGAACCTTGTTTGAGTGAAAAGTTTGGTTTGTGATTGCATGCATGTTGCTTGTATGAAGTGTGATGTGTGTGATTAGAAATATCTCCTTAGAAATATTTTGCCTATTCTAATCCCAATCCAACCCAAACAGATGACTACTCCAAAGGACTCCAAGGTTGATGACACCAACACCAACCAAGCTGACAGCATGAAGGAAATCATAGCAACCCAACACCAGTTAAACCAACTGACAGCTCAGTTCATAGCCAACAATAGTGATAAAGATCCATCACTACAAAGGTTTTTGGAAGAGCAATCCAACTGATGCTTAAGGTGACTAATCAAATGATCAGCATGGAAGAAAGCTATCCTAGAAGAGTGTATGATAACAAGGATGACAATAATGTTGTTCTAGATGGAGCCCCAGCTTGCATTATTTGTGGATACAAGGATCATACTTCCACGGAGCATGAAGGACAATGCCCCAATTGTGAAGAAGACCATCCTGTTGGACAATGCCCCACCTCTCAAGATACTTGCTACCTTTGTGAAGGAAGTGATCATACTCCTGACCAATGTCCCATCTATGCCATGGTAGAAAAAAGGAAACAAGAAGGATCCAAGTCTACCAAAGGAAAAGGACCACTCATACCTCCAAACAAGACAACCCAATTCAAAGGATCAAAGAAAACCAAGAAGCCCAAGCAAGACATGAGCCTTGCACAATGTCGTAAATGTAAGGAAATGGGACACTACTCCAGTGGATGCCCAGAGAACAAGAAGAATAAAGAGATTGACCAAGTGTGGTGCAACAACTGCAAAGAACCAGGCCACTATGTAGCAACTTGCCCACAAGAGCCACGTAAAGAACTCAAGGACATTCATTGCTTCAACTGCAAGAATCCAGGACATTATGCGAGCAACTGTCCAGAAAGAATGAAGAACAAGTTGAACAAGCCTATGGAGAAGCTTAACCTTGGCCCATGAGTCAAGTATGGAAACCAAGGAAACCATGCAAATGTTTGCTATGTGAAGTTTTTCCCCAGGATCCCAAGAAGGACAATATGTAATTTTTGTTTGAAAATTTTTAAGGGTGGTAGTACCCTAGTTGTTTTGAACTTGTTTGTAACCCCAGCCTTCCCAAATCTCGGGACGAGATTTATTTTAAGGGTGGTAGCCTGTCACATCCCAAGATTTTCCAAATCTTGTAATGTGAAAATAAATTAATAAAATAAAACTTTGTTTGATTTTCAGGGACAGAAGAAACTTTTTGAATTCAATTGGAACTTCAGACCCATTTGAATTAAAAAGAATCCTAAAGGGATTCATAAAGATAAACATTTAATAAAGGAAATTAAAAATGTTTTGGAATTACTATTATTGGATCCTTTAATAAAAAGATTTCGTTTTTCAAAAGAAAAGGTGGATTCATAAATAAAGATTATTTTATAAAGCCAAATTAAACCTTGACCAAACTTTGGGAATTAAAACATTTAGTTTGAATAAAAATAACAAAGGTTTATTTAAAATAAAATAATAAGGAATTAATATCAAATTTTATTATAAAAGGTTTTACCATTTTAATTAAAACATCAAAACTTATTAAATTGTTTTAAATAGGTTTTCCAAGTATTTTATATTCTCTAATAAAACCTACTAAAGTGTTTTGGCTTTATATTAGATTTCAAAATAAATATCACAATGAAACAAATCCTATTTGATTAATAAACCTTGGCCCATTTTATTTAATTAATATTGGACCCTAAAGAAAAATAATATTTTGTTTGAAACAAGTATCCAGGTATTATTTACTTCCAAATGATACCTACTGATTTGATTTTGAAAACATTTGGATTTCAAATGAAGATTTTATTAATAAACAACAAAAACTTTATTTAATTAATAAACCATGGCCTACTTATTTAATTAAGGATGGAACCTAAAAAGATTAAAGTATTAATTATTTTATTTAGGATTTTGGTTCAGGTTACTAAACAGAACCAAATTCTTACTTACAATGTTTGGTGAAAATTTGAATTGTTATGAATGCTTGAGAATTGTTTGAAATAACAAATCAGGAAATAGAAATAGAAAAAAAAAGAATTAGACAGAAAAAAAAATAGAACAGCCCACCAATCTGGCCCAACTAACCCAGCAGCAGCCCATCTAGCCCACCTGTTCCTCCCCCGAACCGTTTTTCTCCACCGCAAACCCAACCCACACCCTCACTGGCAGGTGGACCTCCTCCTCGTCTCTTTTCCCACTGACGCAACGGCCCCACTCCACTGTTCTTCCTCTCCACCTCGCTCGACCGTTCCTCGCCGTTTACTGCCGAGTAAACTCCCTTGAATTCGCGTTGATGAATGGATTAAACCCGCCATTGACCATGCTATGTTAAACGCCATGCTTCACGCCCCCTTTCCCCTCTGTTTCCTCCCCCGAGCACGCCTCCAGTCCATCCCAATTTCTCCTCGACTGCCCTGTCTCCGACGACGCTCCGACGACGAATCCGGCAGCCCCTCACCACCCCTTGCCTCCCCGACCATGCTCCTGTGATCCCCACCTCCTGGCGATCATCACCGTAGCGCCAGCTCACCCCCGAGCGCTCCAGGACGTCAGCAATATCTCCACCTGTACGCCACCGACGACCCCGCAACTCCGGTGAGCTCCAGCACTCGACTCCGTGCGCGCCTTGATCAGTGAGACATGCCATTTTATTAGTCTTTGTCCTCTGTATCTCCAGGTGCTCGCCAAACCCTCGCGCGTGGCCTGCAACCTCGTCCCCATCGGCAAGCAGAAGCTCCTGGCGCCAGTAGAAACTCCGAAGAGGAATTCCCGTAGCTCCAGCGCGCCCCTCGGCAAACGGGAAGCACCTCGAGCACCCCCACGCCTTGGCGAATTCAGTGAGCCCCCTCTCCTCCTTCCTCGCTTCCTGTAGCGTCGACTTCGCCACCGTCTGGCCGCTCCGCCACCAGACGCCGCCGCCAGTGCCGCCCATCCCTGGCAAGCGAGCTGAGCATCGTGCGATCTAGATCCAACGAGCACGATAGACTCACTTAACCGAAGGGGTATCGAGCAATCTGTACCGCACGATGGTATTAGATCCAACGCACCGCAGCGTGATCCGGTCGAAACGTTACCAGCGAATGACGACGTGCCGCGTGTCACCTGTCTGTTTAAAAATAGAAATTGAAAACTGATTTGTTTTTAATTTTCAAACCCTTATAACTTTTGATCCACACGTCCAAATTTGGCAAATTTTATATCAATGGATTCAGGAGAACAAACCCTAGCCAGCCATGCCCTTAGTTTAGCAAATAGTATCTGTTATCTTGTTTGAATTCGTAGAAACTTTTGTGTGCTTGTTTAGATTAGAAAAATTGTTTAAAATGGAATTTAGGGTTAAAACTTTTGCAAAATGGTTTTTTGTGACCTTACTGACCCTACGAAACAACCCATGATTTGCAAAATGGATTTGGAAAAGTTTAGAATGGATTTATTGGTTTAGTCCGTTTCTAGCTAAATAAAACTATTAATTTGTTTATGAAAATGATTTTGAGTAAAAACTTTGGAGAAAATAGTTTGGACCAAACCTACTGACCCAAAAACACCAGGCTTTGCAATAGCAACTCATTTGGTGAAAAACTTAAGAGTTTTTCCTTAATAAAAACATTTTTCACCACATGAAATGATGAATGGATTTAAAAATAGTATTTGGACAAAACCCTCTTGCTAATGACTTTGCCACTTTGGTAAATGACCAATTTGGATCTTACTAAGTTTAGAAACCCCATAGAGACCCCTTTGCAAAATAAAACTATCTTGTGCATGCTCCCATGCATGACTTAGATTCCATTACTTTGTGTGTGTGAAGAATTGTTTGTTTGACTTTGGTTTGGAATGTGAATTGAATTTGTGTTTGCTTGATTGATTTGTAGTGAAGTGTGAGACTAGAAAGATCAAGGAGTGAACCACCATTCCCTACCAAAAAGGCAAGTGATGCTTCATACTTTCTATCCCAATACTTTCACTATGCATTAGTAATTTGCTAAGTAAAACTTGCATGGATTTTGCTAAGTATAGACCTTGCTATAAGAAAACCTAGTAGATGAATCCTTAGTAGGATTTTCCTAAGTTAGAGATTCCTACTACTACCAAGCTTAGCCTAGCTAATAGAAAACATGGGTGGAATATATATTCACACTATGGAAAAATATTCTAAGTCTGAGGACTTAAGTTTTGTTTAATAAAACAACTAAGTTAATGAATTACCTGGGTGGAATGGGCTTGCTTGGTGGAGAATGGTTGAGTGGTTCACAATGCCATGGATTTGGATTGTGTATCTCACTTGTGGTATGCCACCCAGGAACAAAGGGATTTGAGATGTCAAATGTTGAGAAGCTTCAAGTGCAACCACTTGGCAATATGGGTTCTGCCATGATCATATAGGTTGCAAGAACTTAGCCATATGGACAGTGGGTGGTAGTGTTTGATAGGTTGGTGCGCGTCCATTTTGGTCTAAGGGAAAGCTTCTGAAAGATCTTGTCTTGGGAAACCAAGTCTTGTGGGGAAAGTGCACCACCTCTGCAGAGTGTAAAATCTAAGTACTTAGCCATGTCCCTGGTAAAGGACAATTTGAGCATCAAGACATGGAAACAATCAAGAATCTCATCATTCAAATTTCTAAGTTAAAATATTGTGGTTTGAACAAGGGTTGTTTGAAATCTTCAATCATTGATGGAGAGATGGCTTGGTACAAGGATCTTGAAATCTTTGATTGAGGAAAATGATTTTGTCAAACAAAAACTTAGTATTTTCAAATGTTAGGGAAAAATCTATTTTGAGCAATGCAAGCCTCAAATCCACTTAGCCAAATGCATATAGATGATAGATTCCACTATACTACCATAGTATCACTTGCCAATACAATTCAAATGTATTGACCCTTTGTGGCTGTAACTTGTATGTTGCAGGTTTGATTGATTTTAGTGAAGATTGTTTGAATAGGATTACAAAGTCTACAACCAACATTTGCCTGTGGCACTTTGAAGATGAAGGACCCATGCTTATATTTATTCCGCTGCAATGTAATGTAATAGCCTAATGAGCTATGTTTGATGTAATAAAATTATGTTATTCCTGGTTATAAAGTTATATTATGACCCTTGTTTCTTGATATTACATCTAAACTGTGGATGCTAGCTATTGATCCAAGGACTAGCATTGTAAACACAGGAGGACTCTACCTTATCAGGTTGAGGCCCCTACATAATCAATCTGACATAGTATCTCAATATCCATTGGATCCCCGAAATAACAACATGTATGATTACAAATAGATGATCTTGATCATGAACGGAGCTCACAAGATCTAAACATGATAGAACAAAGGAGGAGAAACAACCATCTAGGTACTATATGGACCCATTGTCCAAGAGTGAACTACTCACGCATCATACCGGAGGCTGTCATGGTGATAAATATGGCCTCCGTGATGAACTCTCCCCTCTGGCAGGGTGCCAGGAAGATCTTCAGATCCCCCTCGATCTATGGATGATGGTGGCGGCTGCTATAGACTGTTTCATGGAGATCTGATCGAGTGCTTAGGGTTTTGGCATCGGGGGCTTATATAGGCCAAGAGGCGAGGCCGGAGGGAGGCCAGGGGTCCCACACCCTGCCCAGGCACGGCCTAGGGTGGGCCCATGCTAAGGGGGTGCAGCCGCCCTGTGGCTTCCCTCCTTCTCTCCTCTTAACTTCGTGTTCTCCTTAGTGAAATATTGACTTTGGATTTTGTCTCGTCCTATTCCGAGAATATTTCCTTACTAGATTTTCTTAAACCAAAAACAATAGAAAACAGGCAAATGGCGCTGCAGCATCTTGTTAATAGGGTAGACCTAGAAAATGTATAAAAATACCTCAAAGTGTAGATAAAGCATAGAAAAGTGGATACTAAACAAGCATGGACCATCAAAAATTGTAGATACGTTTACGACGTATCAAGCATCCCCAAGCTTAACTCCTCGTCCTAGAGTAGGTAAGTGATAAAAAGAATAATTTTTGAGGTGACATGCACCATCACAATCTTGATCAAACTATTTGCACGCACTGAAAGATGGGATCAAAGTACTCTAAACATGAACATGAAAGATGAAGTTCTAGCAATAAGACATAGCAACTATGTTGCAACATGAAAGGATACAAACAAAGATCATGAATAACAATGCATTGAAAGAAGTTTGTTTGTACCACATATAGAAAACATAGCATAGTGGCATTCAACTTGTCCCTTATAGAATAGAAAAACATAAATGCATAGGACACCTTCAAAGTTCATAAGGGTCACTAGATACAAATAGTTCAAGAACAAGCAATATCAACATTATGAATCAGTCAATAAGTTTTGGGACAATGCACCTTAAACTAAGAATGACAACTATGCTCTTCTAATTGGTGCATAAAGATAGAAGGTGGAGACTCAATATAAAAGTGGAAGAAAGGCCCTTCAAAGGGAAGCAGGGATTTCAAGTTTTATAAAGAGCTTCCAAAAATTATGGTACTTGTTAGCTTTCAGCTCTCATTGCCCCTATCATAAGCATCTTGAAGTGATTAAGGTTAAAGTGAACAAAGTATGGAGTATATGCTTGACAAAGTATAAGTTGGCAATCTCATGTCCCTTGAGTACGAGGGCCGTACCTCATGCTACTCAAATTTAGTTACCGGTAAGTTCTTGTCATTGTAAGTATATGTGTATCATAGAGAACCACCAACGGGGTACCCCTTGCCCCATGACACAGGAGCTATCCCATATAAAATTGACAAGGCAATAGATAATGAGCATCTCAGCAATCTTATTATTTACCATGGGAAAATGGTGCTTTTTTCTCTTCTTTCCTCTTTTTTCTTTTTCTCTTCTCTTTTTTTATAAGAAGAATGCTTCATAGATTGCTCACTATGGTGATGTTGCAAGTTTCCACCATGATTAGGCATGGCTTAGGCTAGCGGCACAGGCGTTTCTCTAACACATATACATAACTCCATGGACTTACAAGCTCCCCTTTTATTTCACACCGCCGACATCCATAAACAAAAGAGCATGATATCAACTGGGTAGATATTTACAGGTGTTGAAAGCGTTCCCCGTGACAGCACGGTTCTGCTTCATACAAAACCGTACTTGAACCTTTTATTTTTCTTGTCCATTCTTCATAAACTTTTATTAGGGTAATCCATGTTGAAAGCGTTCCCCGTGACAGCACTTTATTTTTCTTGCCCCTAATAAACTTGAACCATCGTGTAATCCATGTTGTATATGCTTGAACCTTTTATTTTTCTTGTGCATTCTTCATACAAAACCGTACTTTATTTTTCTTGCCCCTAATAAACTTGAACCATCGTGTAATCCATGTTGTATAAACTTGAACCTTTTATTTTTCTTGTCCATTCTTCATCTCATTACATCATTCTTCCCCTACACTTGGAAATTTCCTTCATACAAAACTTCACACAATCTTCATTAGCAACATTAGTGCATTCAAAAGTAATAAACCTTTGTGTTTAGTTTCAAAACAGCAAAACTTTCATTAAAAACAAAATATACTATAGAAATTCCTTCAAAAATCTCAATTTACCAAAGAGAACACAAAAAGAAATCGATAAAGATGCAAATGCAAATAATGGCAGAGATCTGTCAAAATAGACCAGCAGGTAAAAACCGATTTTTTCGAAGACCTTCTGGTGCTCAAATCAAAAAGTGTTGAACTAACTAAACTTATCTAACAACCTGGGGTATTTATTCAGAAGATTACAGCTCAATCCGACATATAGATATTTTTCAAGAATGTTTACAGTGAAGCACAAAATCTGTTTCGGGACAGCAACTTCCCCAAATCTTACTTCTCTCTCATTAGAGGTTATTCTTGGCACAAAAATCAAATAAAAAGGATAAGGAGAGGTTATTACAGAACTAATAACTTCCAAGACTCAAGAAAACTATTGGATTATCTCCCAAGAAGTACTTTTCTTTAACGCCTTTAAGTTAGGCATAAGAAGCAAGAATCAAGTATTTTCAAATGAAGAGCATTGACATCAAATTTATTGCTCCTACCTTTCTTACCTTTACTCTTATCTTTAGGGAATGTATGATTTCTTATTGGAGAAGCAAAATGCATAATGCATTTTCCCTCATCTATTATTGCTCCAAGGAGTTTCAGTAGGGATCTTCTAGTAGGGATCTCCTTCAGAAAGTCCCCAAAGATTCAAAGACTCGTAGATATCTTTATGCATAAGACAAAATTTAGACATGATATCACAACGGGCATCAAAAGTATCATTGTAATAACAACTTTTATTGTAGGAAACCATTTTGAAGGCTCGGAATTTATTGGAACATAATCATGGTGCTCTTTAAGCATGTTATAGCAATCTTTCAAACTAGCTGTACTTGTGTCAAGAGTGTTCAACCTAGCATAGATGTTTATAAAGGAAGAATCAAACTTGCTAGGAAAATTATAAATTGTAATCAACTTCTTTATGGCATCTAAAGCTTCATCCTGATTACAATGTAAAAAATCTTTTCCTGCTACAGCATCCAAAGCATATCTATAATAAAGAGCAAGACCATGGTAGAAACTGCTAAGAACCAAGCCTAGAGTCATTTTAGTCTCAATTTTTCCATGTGAATCAGAAATTATAGACCAACCTTATTTGAAACTTTCTTCACTTCCTTGTTTGAAAGTAAAGATCCTTTCCATAGGAGACACAGTGATAGGAACAAGACTAGACATGGTAGAAACTAAAGTAGGAACTATTTTTTTGTGTTTTTTGATAAGAAAAGGCAAACCAAACGAAACTATTTTTTTCTAATTTTTGATAAAAATAAGAAAGCAAAACAAAGCAAAAAAATTAATAAAAACAACAACAAAGTAAAGAGATTGGTTGTGAAGGACTCCCCTTGTGAAGCTGTCCTTAAACTCCCAGGAAACGGCGCCAGAAAAATCCTTTACGTGGCTCAATAGTAGAGCTTCATTGGGAGACCCCAAGAGGAATGTATGATGAGCATGGCAGTAAGTTTTCCCTCAGTTATGAAACCAAGGTTATCGAACTAGTAGGAGCAAGGAAACAACCCCAAGGTGTTGCTAACAACTTGGAATCCTACAAAAAACACAAACTCAAGACTTCACCCCAACTTACAATGAGGTTGTCAATCTCACTGGTTTGCCGAAAACAAATGATTAAACATATGCTGTGGAAGGTAATGGTTGCTTGCAGAAAGTAAACAGTAACAGTAGATGATGTAACAATGGTAAAGATTGGAACGGGGTCCACATTTCATTAGAGGTGTTCTCCTTAAGATAAATAACATAACATGCTGGGTAAACAAATTACAGAAGCAATTGACAGGAATGGAGCAAGACATAACAATGCAAATACTAGACATTCATGATCCTATGAGATTTGATTGGGGATTACAACAATATACATAGACCGCCATCCAACTGCATCTATGACTAGTAATCCACCTTCAGGTTATCATCCGAACCCCCTCTAGTATTAAGTTGCAAGTAATGGATAACTGCATTAAGCAATGTGTGTAAAATAAACAATACAATTGTTCCATGAACAAAATATTGTTGTTTTCTCCCAAGTAGCAACAACACATCTACAACCTTAGAGATTTCTGTCACTTCCCCAGATCCAATAGAGGCATGAACCCACTATCGAGCATAAATACTCCCTCTTGGAGTCACTAACATCTACTTGGCCAAGATAGCTACTAGAAACGGAGAGCATGCAAGATCTCAAACAACACAGACTTGATAAAATCAATAATCAATAAGACATGATAGAATCAATAATCAATTTTACATAGTATCTCAATATCCATCGGATCCCCGCAAACACAACATGTATGATTACAAATAGATGATCTTGATCATGAACGGAGCTCACAAGATCTAAACATGATAGCACAAAGGATGAGAAACAACCATCTAGGTACTGTATGGACCCATAGTCCAAGAGTGAACAACTCACGCATCATACCGGAGCCTGGCATGGTGATGAAGAAGGCCTCCGGGATGAACTCTCCCCTCTGGCAGGGTGCCAGGAAGAGCTTCAGAACGCCCTCGATCTAGGGACGATGGTGGCTACGGCTACAGACCGTTTCATGGAGAACTAATCGGGTGCTTTGGGTTTTGGCATCGCGGGGCTTATATAGGCGAAGGCGAGGCAAGAGGGAGGCCAGGGGGCCCACACCCTGCCCAGGCGCGGCCTAGGGTGGGCCCATGCTAGGGGGTGCAGACGCCCTGTGGCTTCCCTCCTTCTCTCCTCTGAACTTCGTGTTCTCCTTAGTGAAATATTGACTTTGGATTTTGTCCCGTCCTATTCCGAGAATATTTCCTTACTAGATTTTCTGAAACCAAAAACAATAGAAAACAGGCAAATGGCGCTGCGGCATCTTGTTAATAGGGTAGACCCAGAAAATGTATAAAAATACCTCGAAGTGTAGATAAAGCATAGAAAAGTGGATACTAAACAAGCATGGAACATCAAAAATTGTAGATACATTTATGACATATCACGCTGCACAACGTCGAAATCATTGTGCGGAAGCTTACAAGAGAAGGAAGAGATATGAGATGCGTAGAAGAGCCGAACGGGTGCCTTTGATGAGGAGAGATCATCATCGATGATGCCAGCGAGGATATTTTGCGTGCCCCGCATATCATAAGTCATGTTTTTTTGAGAGAGAGTCAGAAGTCAAAGAACCCACATGTAAGAGCTATCCTCTCATAGTTTTGTGATTAAAATTTGTTTTCTATTTCTAGGTGTACTAGATATCAATATTTTAATGATTATGGACTACCCATAATCTTAAGGGTGACCCCTTAATAAGGTTTTTAGCTTGTGCTTTATTCAACGAGTACTGCACTAGTTCCCCTATCCTTCTCCTCCTCTCCACTTTCCTCTATCCCCACTCTGACTCGCCCTCCACGCCGCCCAGTTTCTAGATTCTATGTTCTTCATCTCGTCCCTCTTTGCCAGAGCCCAAACCAACGAATCCCAATCACTGTCGCCACAGCAGGTGCATTGAGATGGCTGGATCTAGCAAGGACAGTGACGATGATTCTCGACTGTTCCAGGAGGTGTTTACCGAAGGCCCCCTTGAAGAACTCACGGCTATATGCAACGTCATCACGGCTGCGAGCCTCGTCAGTTCGTCCAAACTTCATCTTGACTCAACAAAATATTGTTGGGGGGGTGACCCCGGATAGGGTCAAGACAGGGGAAGCCAAAAGGAGTTTCCCCGGTCTCATGCCGAGTTACTGGTTATATCGGCCGAATCATGTAAAGGTCGGCCGAGATAAGCATGGCCATGACCTTTGCTAGAGAGGCGGTACGTTATTCGGCCGACGTACGAGTCAGGTCGGCCGGGCTAGTCCGAATAAGCCAAAATGCAGGTGAAGGCCAAGCCGAGTTAAGCAAGGCGGGGACGAATAACACGAAGCTTGCGGTAGAAGGAAGAACCTAAGGTCAAACCCTAGCCTCAGGCCAGGAAGAATCTGAACAGAGCCAAGTGCAAAGGACAAGGCGCAGAGAAGCAGAGGAGCAGAAGGAGGTCACGGAGGTGACAGTCCTGGAGCCCGAGGCGTCCAGGTGGGGTTCTCTGAAACCTTGCCGTCATTAGAAGGGCGACACAGAAAGGAGACCGCCGAGTTAGTATATTGGGAGAAGCATATTCTTCGAATATGCTTGCCATGTCATCCCTAGAGGAGCCAAGACGCCCCTTTATAAGGAGAGGCTTGGACTCTGAGAAGGGCATGGGCTCATTTGGTGCCGTTAGGCTGGTAAAAGTTCATCTTCCCCTCTTGTAAAACAGCTCAAGGAGCACTTGTAGCCCAAGAGAGGAGGAATAAAGATCTTTACATTAGTCTTTTGTGTGTAGAATCAACTACAT
Source organism: Avena sativa (assembly GCA_916181665.1). NCBI lineage: Eukaryota > Viridiplantae > Streptophyta > Magnoliopsida > Poales > Poaceae > Avena > Avena sativa. The sequence continues at coordinate 19,635,573 of OV702282.1, read as the reverse complement.
CTTCCCTCCCCAGATCCCTCTAGCATCCATTGGCCTCATACTTTAGCCTATCCATGGCATCTGTCGTGCCACCACCACGACAGTTGGCGCCCACCGTGGGGCCTTCAGCGGTGCTAGCTGGAATCATGATCTGGACGGGAAACTTCATCCACACTGGCGAGCGCGTTGTCTCTGGCCTAGTCTGGAGATTTGATCTCTGTGACTATGTCAGCGATAACGCAGGCAGCTTCAGGGGAAAAACTCCTCCGCGCAACGGCGTCTTCATTAACTTGGGCATGCACCAGATCTACGTCGGCGTCGACACCTCCGACGTTTATCCTCACCAAGTTATTGTTTCAGGAGAGCCTCCCCTTAGCGCCGCAAACAGTCCGCGCAGAGTGCGCCCCGTCAGCAGCGTCGAGGTGATGGTCGTAGCCGGGGTGCAGGCGAGAGAAGCGGGCGCCGGATCAAGCAAGGATCCGATGACGGATGTGCAGGTGACCACAAAGCAGGCAGCTCCACCGCCCACCGAGGTAAATCCTTCAGCAGCCAACCCAGCCGAGGTGCAGGAGACGACCCCAAAGGCACCAAGGGTAAGATGGCCACCTCTGGAAAGACCATAAAATATTCTCCAGGCAACTATAGATAATCTGACTACACATGTAGTGCCGATACTTGATCCGGCTAATGCTCAGGCAGAATTAGAAGAAACCAGGCAAAAAGTATTAGTAGAGGCAAAAAAGGTTTCGGCATTGCGGGAGTCCTTAAACAGGACCCTGCGAGAATATGCTAAGGCAAACAAGCTTGACGTCGCTCCCGAACGGGTTGATGAATTAAGATTAAGAGGGAAGAACCTCATAGATGATATCAATAAAGAGCATGAGGCTCATCAGGAAGAATCAGTTGATCTAGGCTTGCCGAGGTATAGTACCCCAGCAAAGAACCTAAGGGCGGAAAATGCCGCTACACTAGAGTTAGAAGGGTTGACCGGTGAAGCCCGGGAAAAACAGCAAGAAAGAGTGAATGAGCTGGTGCACATTGCGAACCAGCAAAATGAAGAAATGCTCAGGGCAGACCCGACAAGGCCTGGTGCCTCGCGAATGGTTCATTCGGCTGGTGCAGCACCTGCCCTATTTGTAGCAGCAGCATCCTCACCCAGAAACAACGCGCGAAAAGACAGAGCAGTAACTTCGGGAAAAAGAAATAAGCAAATTGTTCCATATGATCCGGCAGTAGCCGGAAAAGCAAATGAAAACAGAGGTAATGGAAGCCGAGGTAACAGTGGCGAAAGAAACCCTGGCCGTGTCGATAGAGGCAACGGAAGCCGAGGTAATGGGGATCTCGGAAGAGAAAATCATGAGAATAATATCCCGGCAGAAGGAAGGATAGATCCGCCGCCTAATCCTCCACCGAGGTATGAACCTCGGCAGGAAAGAGAAGTGAGACCAGCTCGCCACAATCAGCTGAATGAGAGGTACGATGATGGTTATTCAGAAATGGAATATGCGGTTCATGGTGGAAATAACCGCTATGGAACACATGAAAGAATTATGTACAGAGATTTTCCATCAAGTGATGCAAGAGTAAAACTAGACCGACTATACCGGTCCGAGTTGTTAGAAGAGCAGGGTCCGCCGGGTCCTGCATGTTTTGGACCACGGATCATGGGCGAGCCGCCAGTGCCGAACTTTCAGCTGGCAAGAGGCACGAAAACATACAATGGGAGCACCAAACCACAGGATTGGTTGATTGATTATGCCATGGCTGTAAAAATAGCAAGTGGAAACTTGCGATGGGCAGTAAGATATGTCCCGCAAATGCTGGAAGGGCCAGCCAGAGTATGGCTGAATAATCTGCCTCCAGGCAGCATCAACTGTTGGTTGGATTTCGAAGATATGTTTGTCAGCAACTTCACCAGTACTTATAAAAGGCCAAACAGGCCGCATCAGCTAGCCATGTGCAAGCAAAGGCCGAATGAGACAGACAGAGAATTCTTAACTCGGTGGTGTAACCTCAGGAATTCATGCGAGGGAGTTATAGAATCACAAGCGAGAGCATGGTTCGCTCAAGGATGCCGTTATGCCAGTGTTTTGTGGCAGCGACTGCAAAGAGATATGCCAACCACTTTGGCAGAAACCATCAGGATAGCGGATTCGTATGCGTTAGGAGATCCGACGCAACCAGAGCTTATATCGGCAGATCATCGGGAGCATCAACATCAATATGCAAGAGATGCGGCCGGATCATCAAGGTGTAATGAGTTCAGAGGAAGAAGAAGAGAGGAAAGACCGGATTACAGATATGCCTCCAATCAGGTGGCAGCAGTAGTGCAAGATCAGCCGAGTCACGGTAACAGTCAGCGGCAGAAGAATGGTCCTCAGCAATGGACACCAAGGAATGAAGGAAAGAGACAGCAGACACCAGAACAGAAGAAACAATGGCAGGAAAGGCCGAAGTACACGTTTGAGTCCATGTTGGATCAGCCGTGTAAGTTACATACTCCAAACCCGGCCAAGCCGGCCAATCATACAACTCGGCAATGCGCCTGGATGAAAAATGCAATGGGTAACCCGGAAGGCATGCAAGAACGTACCCACCAGGCGCATCAGCAGCATCAACCGCAATTGACTAGAGCAAATGCACAGCAACTAATGTTACCACCTCCTCCCCCGAGGTATGATAACTCGGACCGGAGAGATGTAGTGCATCAAGTGATAAATCAGGGTCCGGATGGAAGGACGAACCCAGGAAATAATGGACGCAATGATTATAGGGAACATCATCAATCATATTGCGTGTTCACAACAGAACAGCAAGACAGGCAAAGTGTACAGTGCCGGCATATGGAAGTAAATGCAGTTATGCCGGCAGTACCAAGATATGTGCCTTGGTCAGATCAAGAAGTAACTTGGAGCATAAAGGATCACCCCAAAATAATGCCGAATCCAGGGTCGTATGCACTCGTACTAGATCCAACATTTGTCGGACCGAGCATTAATGTGAAATTTTCAATAGTACTCATTGACAATGGGAGCAGTATCAATATCATGTACAAGGATACAATACATAAACTCGGAATATCGCAGAATATGCTGCAATCCACGAGAACCACGTTCCATGGAATAGTGCCAGGACTTTCATGCGAACCCGTTGGAAAGGTTCGAGTAGATGTGTTATTCGGCACAAGGGATAACTGCAGAGCAGAAAATTTGGAGTTTGAGGTGGTGGATTTAGAGAGTTTTTATCATGCTCTACTCGGGCGGCCGACATTGGCAAAATTCATGAGCAGCTGCCACATAACTTACTTGAAAATGAAACTACCCGGACCACAAGGGGTGATAACAGTAGCAGGAGATTACAGGAAGTCAATGGAATGTGCTTCAGCCGGATCAAAACTAGCCGAGTCATTGGTAATAGCAAGAGAAAAAAGAAGGATTCAGGAGGTAGCGGCCCTCGCTCAGTCGGCACAACTGAATATGCCGGCACTGGCCAATCCGCATGGAAGCGTCTCTTTCCAGCCAACTAAAGAAACAAAAAAGTTCCAGATAGACGAGCAGTTCCCAGAGCGCACCGTCACCATTGGTGCCGGCCTAGATGCTAAATAGGAAAGCGAGCTCACCAACTTCCTCCGTGAGAATCGGGATATCTTTGCATGGTCAACTCAGGATTTGCAAGGTGTGCCAAGGGAGTTGGCTGAGCACTCTCTGAATGTAAGGCCAGGAGAAAGGCCGGTGAAGCAACCTCTCCACCGCTTCGCCGAAGACAGGAGAAAAATAATAGGGGATGAGATAGCTCGGCTCCTTGCGGCCGGGTTCATCATGGAGGTGCTTTATCCGGATTGGCTATCAAACCCGGTGCTAGTAGAAAAGAAGAAGGATGATCCAAATGTAGCCATTGTATGGAGAATGTGTATTGATTACATGAACCTGAACAAGGCGTGTCCAAAAGATCCTTTTCCTTTACCTAGAATAGACCAGGTCATTGATTCGACCGCTGTTTGTGAGCTGTTACCATTTGTAGACGCGTATTCTGGTTTTCACCAGATACCGTTAAATCCGGCCGATCAAATAAAGACTGCGTTTATTACCCCGTACGGGGCTTATTGCTATCGCACCATGCCATTTGGCCTGCGTAACGCAGGGGCAACGTACCAGAGATGTATGAAAAAATGTCTGCAAGACCAGATAGGAAAAAATGTACAAGTATATGTAGATGATGTGGTTATCAAAACCAAAGAAAGAAAAACGCTACTGGATGATATTCGGCAGACTTTCGTGAACTTGAGAAGGTTCCGAATGAAGCTTAACCCGGAAAAATGCACCTTCGGTGTACCGGCTGGAAAACTACTCGGTTTTCTCATATCTAGCCGAGGTATAGAGGCCAACCCAACTAAGATAAGAGCAGTAGAAAGGATGGAATTGCCGAGATGTCTAAATGACATATAGAAGTTCACAGGTTGCCTGGCCTCGCTTAGCCGATTTGTATGTCGGCTTGGAGAGAAAGCATTACCACTTTATCAACTGATAAAAAAATCTGATAAGTTCATTTGGACACCACAAGCAGATAATGTGTTCCATGAACTGAAGAAGATGTTGGTCACAGCGCCAATCCTGGCCTCTCCATTGTCAAAATACCCTATGTTACTTTACATAGCCGCCACGAACAGATTAGTAAGTTTTGTGATCATGGTGGAATGAATTGAAGATGATAAATCAGTACAAAGGCCGGTATATTACCTAAGCGAGGTACTATCAGCCTCAAAGAAAAATTACCCACATTATCAGAAGATGGCATATGGGGTATACATGTCAAGGAAGAAACTTAAACATTACTTCGAAGAGCACCCGATCAAAGTGATCTGTGAAGCGCCCATAGTCGACATATTGAGCAACAAAGATGCGAGCGTCCGAATAGCAAAATGGGCAATTGAATTGTCACCTTATGCTCCGCAATTCGATAGACGAGATGCGATCAAATCTCAGGCTGTGGCCGACTTCTTCGTGGATTGGGCCGAGGTATAATATGAGCCACCATTACCAGATCCGAGTTATTGGACGATGCACTTCGATGGTTCCAAATTGAGAAACGGTTTGGGGGCAGGGATAGTGTTAACCTCGCCAAAAAGAGATCAGCTGAAATATGTGCTGCAAATACATTTTGCCGCATCAAACAATGTAGCCGAGTATGAAGCACTCGTCCATGGATTGATGGTGGCAAAAGAGATTGGAATACGCCGAATCTTATGCTACGGAGATTCAGATCTAGTAGTACAAGTATCAGGAAATTGGGATGCACTAGATGCCAATATGGCCTTATATAGGTTCCATGTGCAAAAACTCAGTGGATACTTCGATGGATGTGAATTTCATCATATACCCCGGGCAGAAAACGACGCCGCAGACACACTGTCAAAATTCGGATCAACCAGGCAATCAATTCCCCCAGGTATCGCCCTAGAGCACCTGAGAAAACCATCAATAACACCATCACCACAGTCCGAATCCATCTTTATTCCGGCAAAATCAAGAGAAGATAGTATGCCGATGGAAATTGACAAGGAATGTAACCCGAAATTTCTGAAAATGAACCCGGCCGATGCACGGATGGATATGGAAAAATCCGAGGTAGTTATGTCGGCGGAAAATATGGAAATAAATAGTGAGATTATCCCAGAGAGAATCATACCAACATGGGCGCAACCCATATTTTCTTTCCTTAAAGATGCGACTTTGCCGAATAACGAGGTATTGGCTAGACAGATAGTGAGAAGAGCTAAAGCTTATACAATCATAAACAATGAGCTGTATAAAAGGAGCGTCACAAGCGTGTTGCAAAGATGTGTGGATTCGGCGGAAGGCCAGGAGATCCTCCTAGATAGCCATCAAGGAGAATGCGGGCATCACGCCTCGTCCAGAGCTTTAGTGGCCAAAGCATTCAGGCATGGATTTTATTGGCCAACAGCGTTGACAGAGGCCAAAGAACTGGTGGAAAAATGTAATGGTTGCCAGAGATATGCCAGCAAGATACATATGCCATCGTCCGAGTTAAAAACGATACCAGTTACTTGGCCGTTTTCTGTATGGTGCTTAGATATGGTGGGACCTGTCAAGCCGGCCCGGGGCGGGATGACGCACATCTTATTCATGGTCGACAAATTCACAAAATGGATTGAAGTGAAACCAATAAAAAAATGTGATGGACCCACAGCAGTAAAATTCCTCAAAGATATTATCTTGAGATATGGTTACCCACACAGTGTTATTACAGACAATGGTACAAACTTTGCTGAAGGGGATTTTGCTAGATTTTGTCAAGAGAAACACATAAGACTAGATATCGCCTCGGTGGCTCACCCAGCATCTAATGGGCAAGTAGAAAGATCCAATGGACTAGTATTGTCTGGAATGAAACCCCGACTCATCGAACCACTGCAAAGGTCGGCAGTGTGTTGGATCGAGGAACTACCAGCAGTACTATGGAGCCTCAGAACTACCCGAATAGGTCGACAGGCTATACCCCATTTTTTCTGGTATATGGAGCAGAAGCCGTGCTTCCAGCCGACATAATACATGACTCGCCAAGAGTTACCCAGTTTACAACCGCTGAGGTGAATGAGATAGCTCGGCAAGATGACGTTGATCTGCTAGAAGAAGCCAGGGAGTTGGCACAATCAAGATCAGCTATCTATCAGCAGGACTTACGACGATATCACAACAAGAAAGTCAACCCAAGAGTGTTTAAAGAAGGAGATTTGGTTCTTCGGTTAGTGCAACGCATGGCCGGCATGCACAAACTATCACCCCCATGGGAAGGACCATTCATCGTGAGAAAAGCATTGCACAATGATGCATATTACCTAATTGATGCTCAGTCACCAGAAAAGAACAAGGCAGACAAAGTTGGCGAAGAATCGAAAAGACCATGGAACATAGCTTTACTTCGTCCATTTTACTCGTAGGAGTCATCTATGACACGTTGTAAAGTGATGCTTCAGGACGAAGTATCAACTATGTATTGAACCTTGGCACCTCGAGCAATGACTCGGGGACTTCCCTATGTTATTTTTCATTTTGGATTATGTATTACACCTCGGCACCTTGAGCAGCAACTCGGGGACTGCCCTATATTATTTCTGAGTTTGGGTTATGTATTAAACCCCGGCACCTCGAGCAATGACTCGGGGACTGCCCTATATTATTTTTCATTTTGGATTATGTATTAAACCTCAGCACCTTGAGCAGTAACTCGGGGACTGCCTTGTATTATTTTGCATTTTGAGTGATGTGTTAAACCTAGGCACCTAGAGAAGTAACACGGGGACTGCACTATGTTGTTACACATTCTGAGGTAGGTACTAAACCTCGGCGCTTTGAGTTATGCACTTGGAGGAGTGACACGGGGATTGCCCAATGTCATTTTTTCCTGAGTTATGTGTTAAGCTTCAGGACCTCGAGCAAGGAACTCGGGGACTATGACGTATTATCCATTATTTCGAATTAGGCATTAAAACCTCGATTTCTAGAGCACTGACTACTGAATTGCCCCACAATTGTCCCTTGTTACAAAGATGGGTATTAAACTTCGGCACCCAGAACGATATTATTTCGCTTTCCCCAAATGTGGGCTTCGAGAGTTATAACTCGGATAGAGATCAAGGACACAATGGTTGAGCCATCAAATTTATAAAGGTCAGACAATATTAAAAGCCGAACTATGATGGGACAAATGAAAACACACAATCCAAACTTACGAAATTGAAGGCCACCAAAGCAAAAATTTAAACCAACAAGATCAGTTTAGACAGAATAATAACGATCACCATCATATGTGCCTCAGTGGCAAAAGGCAAAAGAAGTTCATACCACACAGAAAGTTGGACAATTGTTTCACACACATCATATGCCCGGCATACCGGGGATAAGAAACAACTTAAAGTTTTTTAAAACCTAAGGGGCAGCGACTTGGTTAGGCACTGGGCGCTCCGAGGTAGACGGCACCTCGGCCGAAGTCGCTTCTCCCTCCACAGAACCAGGAGCGACTTCGGGGGAAGCCCGGGGAGGTTGAGAAACATTAGCTTGAGCTTGAGAATGCCCAGTCCCTTTGGAGGATGATCGCGCGTCGCCGTTGCCATCCGAGCTTGCGCTGGAATCACCAGAAGTATCCGAGTCGCCCTCATCCTCGTCCTGGTCGGCCGAATTATCATCAGAGGCATATTCAACCTCGACGTCATCCGCCGGGTTAGAAAGGAAACTCGGCCCTTCAATCTAGTTATGCACGTCCGCGTACTCAACAAGCTGGAAGGCACGAGCTTGTCGGCGAGCGATGAATTCTGGATCCTCAACCCAACAGGAGCCAGTGCGAAAATTTATCAAGGTATCGAGCGAAATATCCTCGTACCATGACATAACGATTGTGAGCGCCATATCAGCACCAGCTCGTCCAGCGGACTTCCTCCAGAGATTTAACTAGTTCTGGGATGCCATCAATCTTTCCACCAGTATCTTGATCTCATCAATATCAGGAGTTCCAGAAGTATTCGGCCAGAGAACATGGTAGGCTCGGATGGCTGCCTGCACCAAGTCCCTGCCCATAATCTTCATCGAACCAACGGCAGCGCCAACGTCAACCAAGTAGTCCTCCATCGAGTATTCTAGGCTCGCATCTGCGGGGACACCTAGGCGCACACGAGCATTAACCACCGCTCTAGAGCTCACGGGCTTAGCTTCTGGAAAATGGTCTACGCAAAATAAAAGTACATCGGTCAACAGTAAGAAAGAGAAAAAGATAACTCGGCCACGGTCAGAGGCTTACGATGAATATAGCTCAGCATTCTCTAAAGATCTTGAGCCCAATCACCCTTAGTTTTCTCAAAGCGAGTGATCTCCTCGCTCATCGCCCGTGTCTTGAGTTCGGCATCCTCGAGGAGTTCTTTATTTTTCTGCAATTGCAGAGCTAGCCGATTCTTCTCCTCGGAGAACTCCTGGTCAACTTTCTCTAACTTAGACTTCTAAGAGAGCTTGAGGGACTCCACCTCGGCGCGCAAGCGAATTATCTCGTCATCTTTATCTTTCAGCTGCGCCGAGTGAGTAGCGGCTTGTTCTAAAAAATGCAACATCATATCAAGCATGGGTATGCAGTCTTGATGTGATGCTGCAAAAGTTTGTAACTCGGCTTTACCAAAGCCAAAAGGGTTAAAAGAAACCCGGTATAAGTTTAAAATGGAAATCTGTAAAGAAAAAGAGTAACTAACCTTCCAGGGCCTTGACTTTCTTCTCAAGACGGATATTAAGATTGTTGATATTACCTATTCACCAGCAAAATGAGCTAACACCTCACGTCCAAAACAATAAGAACTTTAGGGACAATGCAAAAGTTTGCTAACTTACCAGCTTTCTTCACCACGGGAGTGACTTTCTCATACTTGTCTTGCAATTTTTTATGTGCGAAAAGCAGCCTTTGGAATTCGGCGGTCCGCCGATCATGCGCAACCTAAGCAACAAAATAAATAGCAATGAGATATTCGAAGCTCGGGCATATCCGAATCAAGCAAAGCTTTACTCAGACCCAGGTGGCTGGATATTTGAACACTAGGACAGATCCCAATTAAGTAAAGCATAACTCAGATCTAGGTGGCTGGATATTCAAAGCTAAGACAGATCCGAATCAAGCAAAGCTTAACTCGGATCTAGGTGGCTGGATATTTGACGCTAAGACAAATCCGAATCAAGCAAAGCTTAACTCGGATCTAGGTGGCTGGATATTTGAACACTAGGGCAAGTCCGAATTAAGAAAAGCTTAATTCGAACCTAGGTGGCTGGATATTCGAACACTAAGACAAAACTTAACCAGGCAAAGCCTAATAAAGCTTCCAAACGAATAACAAATTATTCGGTTGCAATCTTTGGGGACTAGAGTATATATAATATCATTCGAATGACTAATCAAACTTCAACAAAAACAATTACCTCATTCATATTATCACTGTCAAGAACGATCTTGGCAGCCAGATGTAAGCGACTGCTGATGTCGAAGAGTTGAAACGGCTGACTGCTTGGATTGCCCTCGAGCTGATCAGCAGCGTTCCAATTGTTGGCATACTCAACCAACGAGCTGAGGCTGTTCCCACTCTCAGTACGAGTCAGGACTTTACCTCGGATGTGTTGTGTAGCCACCGCCGCCGCGGGACTCTTGTGAAGAGCGAGCTGGGTATTAGTGGCCGGGGTAACAATAGTCTTGGCAGAAGAAACCCCCTTGCGCAGTGCATCAGCAATTGTAGGCTGAGAAGAGCTGGCAAGCCCTTTCTGAGATGAGGGAGGTTTGCTGACGACGACCTTTTTTGCCTTAGAAGAGGCGTCGGCAGGAGGCGTTACCTCGGCACTTGGAGTGGCATCTTTGGGGCCGGGGCCGGAGGGATTACGGTTTCTGAGGGCGCCGAGATAGTGATATCCTCGGCTGGAGTCATAGTGGCAGTAAAGACTGTGGGGGTCGAAGGAATCTTGGGGGAAACTCCGGGGTTCACGGAGGAGGCAGCAGGCTTAGTAGAAATATCTACTGGCCGAGTTGTTTCGGCATCAACGGGAGAGACCTCAGGCGCATCCTGACGAGATGACGTCTGATTCGGAGCAGGAGGAGAGTCTGCGCGAGTAGGACTAGGAACCCTAGTATCTTCAGGAGGCGGAGGAGAAGGCGGCCGAGTCGTATGACTCGTCATGCTAGGACCACTGGGCTTAACAGAGAGAGGAGATCTGCAAAGGCACAAAGAGTCAGGTCAGAAGACAGAAAGAGAGAAACAAGAAATACAAATGAAAAGTAACTCACCCAGTAACCCCGGGCATATTTTTATGCTTCGGAAGGTGCTGGGATGACTTTTGAGTTCGCTTCTTGGGGGCGGCTTCGACGACACCCGTTGGAGCGGCACGCTTCCGCGAGGTAGCAGGAGGTTGGGAGGCGAGAGGCTCGGCTTCGTGCACCTGACCGGCCTGATTAGCTGGGGAAGTAGAAGCCGGAAATGAATAAGAGATAGGCATTGCACCAACTACCTCAAGAATTTGCACGTCGTCTGAATCACCTTCCTCCTCGTGAGCCGAGGTCTTGCCACGGGCAGGAGCCGGAGCGAGGTCCGATTTGGGAACGAACTCCTCCGAGTCAGGTTCCCCGCTATCTGGGGTATTCCGATCCGCGGTCCACGGAAGGGCAAAAACCTTGGCATCTTCAATCTTCTGCTCCGCAAATCTCTGCAAGAAAAGAGAAAAAGTAATTAGCAAAAGGAATAACCAACGCAATTGGGGGGCAAAACATAAATGCATGAACTTACCTCGGGAGGGGGGTTCCCACGGGTGAACGGCTTCAGTCCCCAGGTCCAATCCTCCGGCATCTCTGTCTTAAAGATAGCTCGGACACGCTTAAAAATAAGATAATTATCGAGCTCAACTGTTGAGACTCGATTGGGATCAAGGGGTCCGCTCATATAGCAGAGTTTATTCGTGCGTTGCTGAAAGGGGCAGATCCGGCTGCTGACGAAGGTGGTCATCAGATCCTCGCCGCGTAACCCGGCGCGGATCAGCTCCTTCAGCCGAATCTCAAAGGCCTCGGACAGAGCATGGCTCTTCCTGGGATTATAAGTCCAGTTCTTCTTGGAAGGGGGGACAATGGAGAAAGCAGGAAGCCGAATCTTATCTTCCTTCCCAGAGTTCTTGACATAGAAAAACAATCTATGCCACTTCTTGCATGACTCAAGACCAGCAACGCGAGGAAACTCGGACTTCCTCCGAGGTGTGATGGACGCTGCTCCACACTGGGTAAGCAATTTCTCGGAAGACTGAAGGGATTTGTCTGGAATGACATTGGATCGGATCTGGAAAAACTTGGACCATACATGCTCTAACGGCCAGAGGCCAAAGTATCCTTCCGAAGCCGAGATAAAGGCAGATAGAGAAGCAATGGCGTTAGCCGGAAGATGATGCGGCTGCAGGCCGAAGTAATCGAGGAATTCCCTAGCAAAATCACTAAGGGGAAGACCGAACCCGCGAGCGAAATGGGACATGAACACGACATACTCACCCTCTTTAAGAACAGGAGAGGATTCGCTGCCAGGTAAGCGACAGGCTACCTCGGTAGGAATCCATCGAGTTCTAATCAACCACTCGACCTCTCGGCGGGTAACGGTGGAACCTTGCCAGGAGCCCCGCTCTGGGCTAGACGCTGCATTGTCATCTTCGATGAGCGCGCCGCTAACGGAGCTTGACATGGGGTCTCCGGAGGAGTCCACTGAAGAGAAACTAGCGGCGGAGCAAAGTCTAGAAGTGCAAGGCCCCGTCGTGGTCCTAAGCGAGAACGGCGGCAGAGCGGAAAAGAAACCGCCGCGGAGAACCTAGAAAGCAGCAGACGCGTCTAGGGAAGAATCTAGGCAGTAAGACCACAGAGAAACTCATCGGCGATGGCGTCAGAGCAAGTGCGCGCGGACGAGGTCGACGGAGCAGAGGGATTAGGACCTCGCCGTCGAAGATTCTGACGTGCGCGCGGCCGCAGAAGCACGAACGGGCGCAAGGGCGAAAAGAGGAAGAAGGGCAATGGTGAGCGAAGGAGGAAAGTGAATCCCCTAGCCCCGTGCCCCTCTATATAACCGTGTGGCCTTGGTGATAATGGGATCGTGCGTGCAGGTGATAACCGTGTAGATCGTGTATGCGGCGGAACCGCTCGCGGCTGAGTGGAGCCACACTAACGGCCACACGACGCAGGAGAGGATCAGGCCTGCTGACAGTTGCGGTGCGCAAGGCGTCACAGAGACGACGCGACAGGCGCAGTAATCACTGTAGCGTTTTCAGCGGGAACAGTAAAGGAACAAAAAACTAGAGAAATAATGATGAGTGTTACACGTAGGATGAGGCGTACGCAAGAAGATACACGGATACCTCGAACAGGAGAGAGTAACTCGGAAATAAGGAGAAATGAGTATTGAGAAACTGATGTGGCCCGGCCGAGGTACGGACGGGACCACACCAGCTTCGGGGACTAATGTTGGGGGGGTGACCCCGGATAGGGTCAAGACAGGGGAAGCCAAAAGTAGTTTCCCCGGTCTCATGCCGAGTTACTGGTTATATCGGCCGAATCATGTAAAGGTCGGCCAAGATAAGCATGGCCATGACCTTTACCAGAGAGGCGGTATGTTATTCGGCCGACGTACGAGTCAGGTCGACCGGGCTAGTATGAATAAGCCAAAATGCAGGTGAAGGCCAAGCCGAGTTAAGCAAGGCGGGGCCGAATAACACGAACCTTGCGGGAGAAGGAAGAACCTAAGGTCAAACCCTAGCCTCAGGCCAGGAAGAATCTGAACAGAGCCAAGCGCAAAGGACAAGGCGCAGAGCAGCAGAAGGAGGTCACGGAGGTGATAGTCCTAGAGCCCGAGGCGTGCAGGTGGGGTTCTCTGAAACCTTGCCGTCATTAGAAGGGCGACACAGAAAGGAGACCGCCGAGTTACTATATTGGGACAAGCATATTCTTCGAATATGCTTGCCACGTCAGCCCTAGAGGAGCCAAGACGCCCCTTTATAAGGAGACGCTTGGACTCTGAGAAGGGCATGGGCTCATTTGGTACCATTAGGCTGGTAAAAGTTCATCTTCCCCTCTTGTAAAACAACTCAAGGAGCACTTGTATCCCAAGAGAGTAGGAATAAAGATCTTTAAATTAGTCGTTTGTGTATAGAATCAACTACATCTTCCCTCCCCAGATCCCTCTAGCATCCATTGCCTCATACTTTAGCCTACCCATGGCATCTGTCGTGCCACCACCACGACAAATATAGTGCAACTCTGCTGGTTTCTCTGTCGTTCGGCCTCCCATGTGTTCTTCATTCTCACCCGACTAAGTTACCGCGGGATTGCATGTTAGATGGCGAGAGCCTCCTCTGTATGTTTTCGCCACTGGACAGGTTCTCCCGAGATGACACGAATAAACAGTGGAAAGGCGCCAATGGTGATTGGATCGCCAAGGTTGGCCTCCAATACAGCTGGGAAGTTGTCAACGTGTACACTCGTCTCAAGATTATTATCCCACCGGTGTCGTTTGAATCCAGTAATCGCCTAGATAATTTCTTGGATCATGGCCATCGTATGATAATATAGAAGATAGCTATTTGCCAATTGCCCACATTTTCTGGGAGATATCAAGATTACACTCTTGTTTCCCTTTTCGACGGCTTAGTTCTCGTTCATCACGGCCATCAAGATGTATGGACAGTTCTTCCAAATGAGCCCCCGACCTATTTTAGTTACACTGATGTAATTATCCACAGAAGACTAGTGTTTGCCATAACTGAGATTGGAAGCGTTTATGCGTGGAGTCCTTAATATCTTAGTAATTACACCTCCATATATAGCGCTATAGATTCATATTCATGGATGTATGCTTACTTTACAAAGCTGTCATATGTCATTGTTTCATATTCTATGATTTTTACCCTCTTTGTCTGAAAGGATTTCCCTATGAGTTTAGAGCATTTATATCTATAGGATTTCTCCTAAGGATTGCTATGTAAATTAGTAGTATTATATTCGGCAGGGTTGCTTCGTGAATGAATCCATAATATTCACATATTTGTTCACACGTATTTCTACCTTCTTTCGCATGGTTCAACCAGATTGCTTCTATTACAGATTCCCGCAATTATGATTCCAATACGATTTATTATATCATGCTATCCGATTATTGTATTTTCCTATTCCTTCATTTTTTTAATCTTGTGAACCAAACATTTTTTAATGAACTGCATTTTTCATTTCAAGCTCCTGCGTTGTACCTAATGTCACCAGTTGTGGTTAACTGGGAGGATGAAATCGAAGGCTCTCTATGCCACAAGCACGAGTATGATTATGGTATGTGGTGGTTAGCCAGTTCTCCAGACGGTTCCGTCCTTTTACTCGTCTTTACTCGGGAAATTTCTAGTGAGAAAGATGTTCAATGTCTGATTTGTGCTAATATGGCTCGTCCTAATGTTGTTAGTGGCGGTCACACTGACCGTTCGCACATATTCTTCTAGATTTGGCTTCCTACTGTTCTCGAAATACCCTGATGTGTTACTACATCGAGGTAAGCCATGGACAAGGGTTACTGACCTTGGAACATATCCTTGGAGTGAACTATCCGATCAGCGTGCCGGTAGTCGGCACCGATATTGACCAAGGATATCTGACGAGAAGCAACTGTGTCTACACGTCGCACTATGCAATATGCCTTTATGAGCCACCATATCCTGAAATATGTCGCTTCGGTCATAATGGTTTAGACGCCTCTGTTGGTTTCTCAACAAACACTGCCTTCTCATCAGATAATATGCTAAATGAACGCATTGACCCGTCATTCGTGAAGACTCCGCTTTGGTTCATCCCAAGATTTGCTAACGTCCTGGATTAGCACTAGTCTGGCTGTGCATTTCAAAAAGGAAAAAGGCGATGTGGCCAATGTATTTGCTACTAAAATGTTGTATAGTACTACCAGAGTAGTAATCCGTATGTAATGGGAGTAGCTTCCAGTTGGTCATTGAACTATTTCTTCTGTATTATTCCATATGGAGTAGTATGATTTGTAAAGATAGTTTTATGCCCTTGTATCTTTACTTGATTAAATATAATTTTATACACAATCTCTGTTTAATACTCCATAAGTTGACTCACGTCTGACTAGCATATTGCATGCAGCAAACAATATGATGAGTGTCCCCAGTCTTTAGGTCGCAGCACAAGTTGTACTGTACGTAGTCTTCTTCGTCCCATATATATATACGAGTATAGAGTGGAGTACTTACTAGAGTACTAGTACTAGCGAATAGAAACTAGTGAAACTGATGCCACCGGACACTAACTGCAGCAGCCGCCCACAAGTTCCCAAGCATCGCCAAAGCAAACGCGCCCCCAAACCCCCACCCCCAGTACCCCACCCCTGGCTCTCTCTTCTCTCTCTCTCTCTCCACCTCCATTGCTATGAAGCACCCTTCTTCTTTCAACTGCATATCAGGAATTGAGGCAGAATGGATCTTCCTGAGATTCGGCAGGCAAGCCGACTGGATCTTCCACATGCTGGATAATCTTAACAAGCCCGAGGTCCACCATATTATACAGACGGCCACATCGTCTGCCAGCATGGAGATCGCGGTGGCCACAATGTCTGCATCCATTTTTGACCCTTCGGCGGCGCCAACTTCTCCGACGGATCGATCACCATCCTTCGCTGCACTGTCTACTCCGATGGAGGCTCCATCTTTTCCAGCAGACCTGGAAGCATCTCCCTCGGCACTATCTTCTCCCGCGTCGGCACCAATATCTCCGGTAGTGGCACCAACTTCTTGTGCGACCAAGGACCCTTCACCGGCGGCACCATCCAACAAGATGCATGCAGGTGTAAGTAGTTTGTTGTTTTTTTAGTTTCTTTGTACTCATTCCGATCCAAATTTTAATGGACTCAACTTTTTCTAGATACACATGCATCTTTTATAAAAATGTTAACTACTAGTATGAATAACTTTTAACATTGACCATTAGATCAAGTCTGGCAAATCCCAACATTTTTTTGACTATCTACTATGAGGCAAAAGCCCCACGGCCCAACTTTTATTATCACCAACAAAGAGTATAGAGAGTACACACAGAAAGGAGGGGAGGAGTGACTACCTGCTAGACTAGAAGAAAAAAACTTACTATCTAAAGGGAGGAAGGGGAGAGGATATGTACAAATTGGACATCTATTAAGTAAACAAATTACAAGAGAGCAAGGATCTGTTGCTGAAATTTGTGCTTATGCGTCAACCTCATTCTATACACCTGTAGAGAGATATCATGGACAAACCCCCCTTTCCATGTGCTAAAACGAGGCTGGATGTTTTCAAAGATGAGTGCATTCCTAACCTTCCAGATATTCCAGCATGCAAGGAAAACCACCTTAGACAATATAGGTTGATTGACCTTCCTCCTAGCCTCCTTGGCAATCTGCTCCATATATGTCCCTGTTGTCTAGCTAATTTGAAGGTAATTTGATATCCTGGAGCAAAAAGTGCATGTGAAAATGATATGGTCTCTATCCTCATGATGTGCCCCTGGGCAGAGTGTACAATTGTAGTTGTTAGTAACATTCCAATGCCTCCTCTGGATCATGTCTCTTGTGTTCAGTCTGTCATTAAAAAGCAACCAAGAAAACATCTTGATTTTCATAATACACTTTCTCTTCCAAATCAACAGATATATGGGACAAACTTGAACAGTGTCATAGATGGACTTATAGAACTTGCTGGCAGTTTAAGTTGCCCAGTAACAGCTCCAAACATTGGGTGTGTCTAGCCTAATCTCTATCTTATTGAGCCACCCCTCCAAGGTCAACAGCTCCTGGTATCCACTTTCTGATAATGGCCGGTGAAATTCCCCCTTCTGTCTTGCAAAAGGACCATGTCACTAACTGAAATGTACCTGTTGTATATGACAATAATCTGGAGAACCTCTGCTGCAAAGGTACACGTGAGTCCATCAATTCCCAATTATCAGCCCAAAATAGGACAGTCTACCCACTGTTGACATTTGGATGAGCAACAGTGTTATATTTTTCAAACAACTGTAACGCATCCTTCCACCAGTAAGAACCACATGCTTCAGCAGCATGTGGGAAAAAGTCATCATACTATGTTTTCCAAATCAACTTGACCCAAGGGTTGGACAGGTCTTTGTTATATAATTTGTTGAGAAATTTTAGCAGCAGAGCATCATTTTTATTTTGAAAATCCACAATCCCAGACCACATTTCATCTTAGAATTGCATAGCATATCCCAATAGGATAAAGATTGTTTTGGGGTGTCTACATTATCTCTCTAGAGACACTGCCTAATAATTCTCTTAAGTTTCTTAGTGATACCAGGAGGAATATGAATTGTACTCATCATGTTAAGGGGTATCGAAGATAAAGAAGAAACAATAAGCTGAAGCCTAGCACCTTGTGAGAGAAAACTAGAGGTAGTAGTCAACCTCCTTTCAAGGTGATGAACCACAGGTGTCAGGTCTTGAATTGTTGGCCTGGTAGTGCCAACATACAACCCAAGATAAGTAAAAGGCAATGTACCAATTTGACATCAAAAACCCTGGACCAACTAAGCCACTAAACTATCCCCAACATTAATACCCATGAGTGAGGATTTGTGATAGTTAATATGCAAACAAGTGGTTTCAGAGAAAGCTTGTAGAACTTCTTTGAGAGCAAGAAGTTGTTGTAGATCAGCAGGCATGATTAACAACGTATCATCAGCATATTGTATAATTGGATAGTCCATATCTCCATTGGGGACAGGGAGGTGAATGGTCCGTCTTCTAAAGAGGTCATTAACAGCAGACTGAAGCAGATCCCCTCCAAGTACATAGAGAAGAGGAGGAATAGGGTCACCTTTCCTCATACCCCTCCTGCAGTGAAATTGTTTACCTGGAACTCCATTCAAAAGAACTGAAGAGACTCCAGAGGATTAGAAATACTTCACCCACCTTAGCCACTCATCATTAAATTCTTTATGTTTCAAAATCAGTAGCAGTGCTTCATGCTCTATTGAATCAAAAGCCTTTTCAAAGTCTAGTTTCAATATGATAATAGGCCTTTTAGACGCATGGCATTGGAATATATATTCAAGTGACCATGCAAGGCAATCCTGTATTGTCCTGGATTTGATGAAACCATATTGGTTTATATGAACACACCTCAGAATGTGTTCCTCAAGCCTGTTAGCAGCTAGCTTGGTGAGGAATTTCAGATAAACACTTGTAAGGGAAATGGGCCTGTAATCATTGAACCCCTCAAGCGAGGCAATTTTAGGGACAAGGGTAATGAAGGAGGTATTCAGACTTTCCAGGGAGACAAGGCCAGCATGAAAATCATGTGCCTGTTTGTTGAAATCCTTAGCAATGATGTGCCAACATTATTTCAAAAACATTCCATTAAAACCATCTGGGCCAAGAGCTTTATCTACTGGCATAAATTTGATGATCAAGTCCATTTCTTCCTCCTCAAACGGCTTAGGCAACACACTAAATTCCTCTACAGGTTGCAGAAGAGAAGCCACATACAAGCTTAAGTTAATCCCTCTTGATTGCCCCATTCTCTCTTTGAACTTATTAAGAACAATGCCAGCCATTTTTTGATGATCAGTCATAATGTCCCCACTCTCAGTTTTCAAACTGGCTATGTTGTTTCTTGTATATCTCTGACTGGCCATTGCATGAAAGAATTTTGTATTGTCTTCCCCAACCTTGATCCACCTAATAGAACACCTTTTCCTCCAGTATTTGCACTGTGTAGACGGGAGTTTGTTGAGTTGCATTTTCACAATGTTTCTAAAATTGAATTCATCCCTAGTCAAGCACCTATGTTCTTCCAGGTTGTCAAGGAACATAATTACCTTATTAGAATTATGAATAAGAACCTTAATAGTGGAAAGACTGGTATTCCATTTCTTCAGATCATATCTTAGACTTTTAAGTTTATGAACAAGAGAAGCAGCACTATTTGTCTTATGTGTGGTCTTATACCAAGAACTCATGACACATTGTAAGAAGGAGGGGTGATCAACCTAGAAATTCTCAAACCTAAACAATCTGGCTCTTAGTATGACAGTGTCAATAGTTACCATACAGGGGATATGATCAGAGTCTGATTTGGCCATAGGTAAGACTATTGTGTTGGGGAAATGAATTGTCCAAGAGGGAGTGGTGAAGAACTAGTCAAGCTATTCAAGTAATGGATTAGCTTTCATGTAAGACCAAGTACACTGACGCCCCTTGATGGGAAGTTCAATCAGACCCAAATGCCCAATAATATCATTAAAGGTAAACATGTCATCGATGTCACCACCTGGCCGATTTCTGTTTTCACTGGATCTAATAAAGTTGAAATCTCCCAGGATTAACCATAAGGTATCAACAAGTATTGTTAAATCGAAAATCCAAGAAAAAAAATTATCTCTCTCAGGGCCATTACAATTGCCATGGACTAAAACCAGAGTCCAACCATCAGAGTTATGCACTGATAGTAAATTAACCACCACATAAAATATCTGAATTTCAACCATATTACCATCGAATACAGAAGAGTTCCATAACACAATGATACCACAAGAGGCCCCCACTGATGGAGAATAAGAAAAATTATTGAACCGTTTAGGATAGAACTTTCGAATAATCCTATGATCAAAATATTCCATTTTAGTTTCCTGTAGGCACAATATGGAACAATGGCTTTCTTCAATTTTAGAACGCACATCTAACTCTCCCTTTTCAGAGTTCAAGCCTCTAACATTCAGATCAAGTACACACCATTTTCTAGTAGATAAATTGTAGAGGTCCCAACCTGATAAGGTAGAGATCCCTGTGTTTACAATGCTAGTCACTGGATCAATAGCTAGCATCCATAGTTTAAGATGTAACATCAAGAAACAAAGTTCATAGTACAACTTTATAACCAGGAATAAAATAATTCTTTACATCTTACATAGCTCATTTGGCTATCTCATTACAATGCAGCAAAAATATCTATATAGCATGGAGTCCTTCATCCTCAAAGTGCCACAGGCAATCATGTTGGTTGTAGACTTGTAATCCTATTCAATACACTTAACTAACATCAAACAAACCTGCAACATAATAAGTTACATCCACAAGGGTCAATACATTTGAATTGTATTGGCAAGTTTCACTACTATGTGGAAATAAGTTGGAACCTATCAATATATGCATATTTGGCTAAGTAGGGTTTAGGCTAATTTTGCAGAAAGCAATATGGTTTTATCCTATCTTTTCAAAGTAGTTTTGATCTTTTAACAAACTTTTTGAACTCGTTGGCAAACTCCAAGTGCTTATAATCCCTTGTTTACACCATCAAGTTCTACTTTGAGAAATTGGAATGTCGAGATCTTCCATAGCTTCAAGCCTTAGTTGCTCAGAGTTTTCCATAACCGGGAACACGGCTAAGTACTTAGAATTGGATCTTTTGCAGAAGTTGTACAATTTACCCACATGACACAATCTTGTCTTGATGCCACCGGTGGCTGCTGGATAAGTACACACCAAATGGAGTACCGGCAGATCGAGAATGTGATGAAGTCTTTCCATAGAAGTCCTCCCAAGACATAATGCTAGCACGACTACCAGGCACCAATGTAAGGATATAATTCCAATACATAATTCTAGTTAACCTGAATAGGTGCCAATGAAAGGGTCTTTCTCTATGTAATTGACTAAGGCAGAGCCCATTTAGCATGTGGATGTACACGAAAGCCACTGTACGAGAAACATGTTCAATCTCTAAGTCCCTGGGTGGTTTTCTTCTAGTGCACACACGAAAAATATAGCCATATATACATGGTTCCCTTCGTTGCCACCTTATCCACAATTGAGTATCCACATTCCACCCAGGTGATTCATTGAGTACTTGTTTTATTATATAAAACATATATTTTTCCAACACTTCATATAATCATAACATGTATTCCACCCCAAGTCTATAGCAGGGCTAAGCATACTACAACTATGATGTTTTCACTAAGGGAGATATAAAGGATATCCTAATAGGACATATCATAGCATAGTAACATAGTATCCCTATCATGCATACTACAAAAATTCCACTAAGTGTATTGAAAATAGTAGGACATGGATGATAGTGCCACTTGCATTTTTGGTAGAGAATATAGGTTCACTCCTTGATCTTGCAATAGTCACACTCTTCAAATTTCACTACAATTCAATCAAGGTACAAATTCAATCTAGCATTCAATCAATTCACCACATAAAATAAAGAAAACAAAAAAATGGATGCAAGCATGCAAAAGATTTTTTTATTGGAAAAGTGGATCCTAATAAGGCTATAAACATTTTTAAACACCTATTGGTCATTTATAAAAGGGGCAAAGCCATTTTAAACCAAGTTAATGAAAATGGGCCCTTTAAATCATTTTTGTTTTGCTAGAAATGATTTCAATCAATGTACTAATTTGTAGTGTTTGCCAATTATATTTTTAAAACAAAATTTTAGTTTTTATCATCAAAGTGTTTAAATCAAATCCATTCCCAAAAGTTTTCACTCAAAAATCATTTTTAAATCAAGCACCATTTTTATTTTACTAGAAAAGCTTTTTATTCAAAGGAATAATTCCTTAGTGTCACAAAATATATTTTTAAACCCAAAAGTTGGTTTTTATGGTCAGTAGGTTCAACACAAAACATTTGGAAAAGATTTTACCCTAATAACATTTTTAGAATAAATTTTATAACCAAAATAGGCCTAAACAAGTTTCTGCAAAAACCAATCAATTTTCCAAAAGCAAAATGCTAAACTAAGGGCATGGTTGCAAATGTTTCTTTTTTCTGATTCAATTGATATAAAGTTTCTAAATTTTGGACGTGTAGATCTAAAGTTATGAATGTTTCAAATGTAAACATCTAATAGATATGTTTCTGTTTTTAAAACAATAGACAGGGCCACGTGGCTATTTCCTATTCGCTGGTACCGGTTCGGTTGGATCGTGCAGTGTGGGCTGTTGGATCTAAAGTGCATCGCACGGCTCAGAATCAAACATACCCTTTCGATTAAATGATCTATCGCATCCGCTGGATCGTCATCTAACGGTTCACAGCACGTTGCCAAGAACGGACGGCACTGGTTCAATGGCGAGCGGCGGCGCGGCTCTGCTCACGGTGGTTCTGGCGAAACAGGAAGAAAAGGAGGGAGGAAAGATGCTCACAGTGTTCGCGTGATCGCAGTGAATCTCAAGGTGGCTTCCTTCTATCAAGGGGCGCACGGGAACGACGGCGATTGATCACCAGAGATGGCATCGACGTCGGGCACACTCTGCTGTGGTCGAAGGCGATGTTATAAGCCACGGGAAAGCAAGAGGAGAGGTGTGTTAGATGCGCAAGAGGGAGGAGGTTGTAGAGGTAGCAACCAGAGAGGAGGGGCGGCCTCTGCTTACAGAGGGGTCACCGGAGTGGACACAGTCGACGGTGGTGCTTGGGCGAGGTTGTTGCCGACGCTGTGGAGCACACGCGGGCAAACATGGCACAACAGTAGATGCGACAGATGCTGGCAAATAGTCCCGTGGAAGCTAGGAGGTAGGAGATGGTCGGGGTTGGCCGGAATCGGTGGTGGAGCTCGTCGGAGAGAGGAGTTGTAGCGAGTAATTAGCGCAGCCTGGTGGCGCTCATGGCGTGGGTTTTTAGGAGAAATGAGGAGGAGGGCGAGGCGATTTATCGTGCGTGGTCGCGGACAAGTATTACTCACACATTGATGTGAATTCATGCCGCGGAGTCAAGGCAGAAATGGCGAGGTGCGAGGGGGAAATGGGTCGCGTGGAGAAGATGATGACGCGGCAGTGGGGTCGCCAAGTCAGTGGGGTGCGGGGTTATGCGTGGGGTCAAGCGGTCAGGGACTGAGCGGGTTTATCTGTGGGTGAGAAAACGTTTCGGAGGGGGAGAGGGAGGTGGGCTTCGCTGGGCCAGATGGGCTGGGGTCTAGGGTAGGTTTAGTTAGGCTGGACCCTTTTCCATTTTTTCTTCCAGAATCTTTTTTTTTCTGATTTCATTTTCTGTTTTCATTTTGTTCAAATAATTCAAACACCCATTTGAATTCAGAACTTTTCCAAACTTTCAGTAAGCTTTTAATACTATTTATTAATATATTCTAAAGTCCATTTTAGAATATTTTTTTATTCTATTATGGTTTATTATTTATTTAAAATAGACATTTGTCTTTATTTTAAATATGGTTCTAATCCATATTATTTATTCAAATAATTATTCTATTCTTTTTAAGTCAATTAGATAACTTTTAATCCACTTGGCAGTCTCCATTATTTTTCCCATGATTTAATTAATCATTTACCTTAGGGATTTTGTCTCCATTTAAATATAATTAGAATATGGTTTAATCCCATATACTTTTAATATTCTTTCTCGCTTTATTTTATTTGGATTATCTTTATTCCATTTGCTTATTGATTTTTCCAATATTTAATTTGGCTTTTAAATATTCCTTAATAATTTATTTCTATCTTTGCCTTATAAAATCCATATCTTTTTTTAAAGATCCAAAATTGGTGATTCCAATTTGTATAATTTTATTTAATATTTGTTTATCTTTTTAAATCCTTTTAGGATTATTTTTCTCAAGATTTGGCATGGATTTTAGATAGGTGCTTTCTTAGCTTTGGAAATTAATTCCTTTTATCTTATTAAATTCATAAGTTTTAATCCAAGGTTCCAAATTAAATGAAACTATTTTCTATGGTTTTATAATATTTTTATTTATCATTCTTGATCATTTATAAATGTTTGTTGACAAATTTTTATATGGATCAAATCCATAGTCTTAGAGAGATCTTGGAAATGAATTATTCCATTAGGGTTTTAGGGTTTTGGTTTAACTATTCCAAGTGTTTAAATTTCAAGATACAGTCATTGATGAATGCATTTCACTTGATTGAAATTTGTTGGATTCCATTTTCATTCAAATTTTGTTCAAGAAGGGTTTTGATGTTTCCATTTAGAAACAATTATTTCTTTTGTTTATTTATTGGAAAATTTTGGGATGTGACATAAATTATCCATTACAGACTGTAGAGGGAGTGTCCCAACCTTTATACAATATAAGGTGGAGTCCCCTG
This sequence comes from Avena sativa, assembly GCA_916181665.1. NCBI lineage: Eukaryota > Viridiplantae > Streptophyta > Magnoliopsida > Poales > Poaceae > Avena > Avena sativa. Next base: position 19,610,922 of record OV702282.1, on the reverse strand, counting down.
TGTTTACAATGCTAGTCCTTGGATCAATAGCTAGCATCCACAGTTAAGATGTAATATCAAGAAACAAAGGTCATAATATAACTTTATAACCAGGAATAACATAATTTTATTACATCATACATAGCTCTTTTGGCTATTACATTACATTGCAGCGGAATAACTATAGTCATGGGGTCCTTCATCTTCAAAGTGCCACAGGCAGATGTTGGTTGTAGACTTTGTAATCCTAATCAATCAATCTTCACTAAAATCAGTCAAACCTGCAACATTCAAGTTACAGCCACAAAGGGTCAATACATTTGAATTGTATTGGCAAGTGATACTATGGTAGTATAGTGGAGTCTATCTTCTATATGCATTTGGCTAAGTGGAGTTGAGGCTTGCATTGCTCAAAATAGATTTTCCTTAACATTTTGAAAATACTAAGTTTTTGTTTGACAAAAATCATTTTTCTCAATCATAGATTTGAAGATCCTTTAACCAAGGCATCTCTCAACCAAAGATTGAAGATTTCAAACAACCCTTGTTCAAACCACAAGTTTTTTGCTTAGAAATTTGAATGATGAGATTCTTGATTGCTTCCATGTCTTGATGCTCAAATTGTCCTTTACCAGGGACATGGCTAAGTACTTAGATTTTACACTCTGTAGAGGTGGTGCACTTTCCCCACAAGACTTGGTTTCCCAAGACAAGATCTTTCAGAAGCCTTCCCTTAGACCAATATGGACGCGTTCCAACCTATCAAACACTACCACCCACTGTCCATATGGCTAAGTTCTTGCAACCTATATGATCATGGCAGAGCCCATATTGCCAAGTGGTTGCACTTGAAGCTTCTCAACATTTGACATCTCAAATCTCTTTGTTCCTGGGTGGCCATCCACAAGTGAGATACACAAGGTAAACCATAGACATGGTCCTTGTGAACCACTCAACCAAAATCCACCAAGCAATTACCATTCCACCCAGGTGATTCATTAACTTAGTTGTTTTATTAAACAAAACACAAGTCCTCAGACTTAGATTATTTTTCCATAGTGTGAATATATATTCCACCCATGTTTTCTATTAGCTAGGCTAAGCTTGATAGTAGTAGGAATATTTACTTAGGAAGATTTCGACTAAGGTTTCATCTACTAAGTTTTCCTATAGCAAAGTTTATACATAGCAAAATCCATGCAAGTTTTACTTAGAGAAAATCACTAATGCATAGTGAAAGTAATGGGACAAAAAGTATGAAGCATCACTTTCCTTTTTGGTAGAGTATGGGTTCACTCCTTTGTCCTTGCAACAATCACACTCTTCAAGTCACTACAAATCAATCAAGCAAGGCACAAACTCAATCTACTAATCAAGCAAAACAACACATAAAAAGACAAAGTCAAAGTAATGCATGCAAGCATGCCAAGCTTTGTTTTGTTTTGAAAAGTGGTTCCTAATGGGTCATAAACAATTGGGTACACCTAATGGTCTTTTTATAAAGTGGCAAAGTCATTTGCAAAAGGTTTCACTTCATAAACCATTTTCAAAACAAAGTATCATTTTATGTGGTGTAGAAAATATTTTACTAAGGCATTAACCTATAGGGTTCACCAAATAAGTTTTAAAACCACAGAACTTGGTGTTTGGGGTCAGAGAGTTTAAAACAAAACATTTTCCAAAGGTTTTCTTCCAAAACCATTTTTAATAAATAAACCACATTTCTATTTGACTAGAAATGGTTTTAAATCAAAGAATCATTCTTTTTCTTCACTAAAAACATTTTTGAATCCACAAAGTGTTTCCTATGGTCAGTAGGTTCAAATCACACCAATTGCCAAAGGTTTTATCCCCAAATTCATTTTTAAACAATTTTCACAATCTAAACAAGCATACAAATGTTTCTGCAAAAACACACATTTTTCCAGAAGCTTTTGACTAAACAAAGGGCATGGTTGGCTAGGGCTTGTCTCACTGATTCCAAAGATATAAAGTTTGCAAATTTTGGACGTGTGGATTGAAAGTTACAAGGGTTTCAAAATGGCATCTAAATCTGATTTCAAATTCTATTCTAAATCATCCAGTGACATGCGGCGCGTTCTGATTCGTCGAAAATGGTTCGTGCGGATCAGGCGACGCAGGCCGTTGGATCTAATTGATATCGCGCGGCTCAGATGGACGCGTACCTCTTCGATTGGATCTAATCTTAGCCAGATGTTTCGCATCCTACGGCTCCCGACTCACTAACCAAAATCCGGCGGCGCTCAACGGTGGCTGGTGGCGGCGGCGGTCAGAAGACGGCGGCGCTGGTGAAATAGGAAGCGAGGGAGGAGGGGAAGGTTCTCACCTCGTTCGCAAAGGCCTGAGGAAGCTCGACGTGGTCTCCTTGGGTCAAGGGGAGCTCTGTCGTGGCGGTAATCGTTCGCCGGAGTTGCTCCTGGCGTCAGACGGCTTTGGTTGTGGTCGGGGACGGTGCTGTGGTTCACCCTGAGACAAAACGAAGACGCGGTTAGACGCGCAGGATCAAGACAAAGCTGTGTGCGTGAACGAGAGGTGAAGGGGCAGTCTGGTTTACCGGGGAGACGTCGCCGCAGTTGGAGCAGACTGCGGTGCTGGCTCGGGGTAGACGTTGCCGACGCTCAGGGACGCGCGCGAGCAAGCTGCGGCTGCAGAAAGGTCCGCTGGGGGATGCTGATCGCAGCTGCGTGCTCGAGGAGGCAAGAGGTGGCGTGTGCTGGCCGGAATCTTCGCCGGAGCATCGTCGGGCAGTGGGTGAGGTCTGGCGAAATTTGGCAGCCTGGGGGCAAGGGAGGTCTGGCGACGGAGGGGAACCAGAGAGGGGAGAGGGGTGCTTTTACCTTGCGTGCTGGCTGGACGAATTAACGCGGCAATTAACAGGGATTGATGGAGCTTTCAACGGCAGTAACTGCGACGTGGTTTTGGGGGAGGAAGAAGTCGCGGCGAAGAAGACGACCATGTGGCTGTGGGGTCCACTGGCAGCGAGAGAGAAGAAAAGAAAACGAGGTCCACCAGTCAGTGTCACTGCGGGTGCGGCTTTAGGTAGAAAACGTTTCGCAGAGGGAAAGTGTAGCTGGGCTGCGAATGGGCTTATTGGGCTGGCTCAGTTGGGTCAGGTCCAATTCACATTTTTTTCTGTCTGAAACCTTTTTCTTTTTCCAAATCTATTTTTGTTTTGAAAATCAATTCACAAATCAAACAACAAAACAAACATTCAAACAATTCAAACACTTCCAAACTTGTAATGAGTTTTTGGTTCTGTTTAACAACATAAACCAAATTCCAAATCCAAAATAATATTTTTATTTTAGAGTCCATTATTAATTAAATAAAATAGACCATTGTTGTTAAAACAAATAGATTTTGTTTTATTAAAAATATTTATTTGGAAACTAATTATTTTCAAAACCAAACAGTAGGTTTTATTTGAAAATATAAAATACTTGGAAAACTTATTTTAAATAAATAAATAAGTTTTGATGTTTTGGAAATAGTAAAAACCTTTATTAATAAAACTTGGATATTAAATCCTTATTAATTTATTTTAAATAAACCTTTACTATTTTTATCAAAACAAATTGTTTTTATTTCAAAAGCTTGGCCAAGGTTTAATTGGCTTTATAAAATAACCTTTATTTATAAATCCACCTTTTATTTTGAAACCAAATCCTTTTATTAAAAGATCCAAAAACAGTAATTTTAAATATTTTGAAGTTTCTTGTTTATTTAACTTTTCAAATCCCTTTGGGATTTTATTTGATCCAAATAGGTTTTGAAAGTTTCCAAATGGATTCAAAAAGTTTCTTCTCACCCTGAAATTCAACAAAGTTTTATTTTATTCATTTATTTTTCACATTACAAGATATGGAAAATCTTGGGATGTGACACAGACCAACAAAATAAAAGCAAAGGGAGCCCAACATCCAGGTCCAGCTCCAAAACATGACACATATAAATAGGTTCTGATAAAGGACAACCTCAAAGTGACAGAAGCAATATACACTAAGGGGGCACATGAAAAAACTAAGAAAGGACATAAACTCAAACACCAACTCCCCACAACCATCTAAGGTGGTTTACTTGTCATTGGGAACACTAGTTTTAGTTGTGGGACTTGGATCAGCTAAAAGCTTTTCCTTCATGAGTTTAGTTGCTTCAATGCCTAGATAAGATCCCACCCTCTGCATAACTAGGATAAGAGTTGGGAGGATGTTGCAAACCCCTGATGGGCCACCTGCATCTTCTACAACCATCATGGAGCTACCAGACTCCCCAAAATTTGCAGCTCTCTTCACTTATGGCCATCTCTTAGAGTGCTGCTTCGAGTACTGCGTCTGAGTCCATGTTCAGTTAAAGGAGTCTCATGCTTCTTAGAAGTTCTTCCATGCTTCTTAGGGGTAGTAGGAGTTGTTGTACTGAAGACTATGACAGGCTCTGACCTGGAAGTGAATTCCTCAGCATCAGCGATCCTTGCTCCTCTGAACACAGTCACCTTCATTGTCTTCCTAGTGAGAGAGGAACAAGGCCTCCAAGACATATTAAATAGAGTTTGATAAAAAATCTTCCTCCTAACTCCCCTTGGAAAGAGATACAGATGTGAAAACCCTAGGCATAGGCATGGGGGAGGGTAGTTGTGAGGAAACCAGCCCAGGCATAGCCTTCTAAAAGAACCTGTCCACCAAAATATGAGGAGGTAAAGTAGGTCCCAGGTACTGAGAGGGGCCTAGAGATGGTAAATATTTAGAAATGATGTCAATGCCATCCATTCCCAAGCAGAGGCCTTCGTTGTCCCAATGGAGCAACACCTGATTGATCACTAAGTTCCCAGGCTAAGGTGCATTGTGTACATAATCCCTCGAACTGTCAGAATTATATTTCACAATGGAGATGCTAATCTGTAATTCCATAGGTTTCTCCAGAACCTCCTCATCAGCCTCCTCCTCAACATGGCCATGCTGCACATCCTCTTCAGGCTGAAAAAACTCATCATTATCCTGCCCTTGGTGATCCCCTAATGGTATTGTTGCTGCTATTCATTCTGAAACCGGTGCCCAGGAGCATCATCCCAACCTAACTCAAGGAATGCTGGAAGGACAAAGTTATTGTTAATTGTCAACACCCAGATTTTTAATCCCAGATGCTTGTTATGCCATACATCGCAATCCTAGGATTACCATTTTTGCGAGACATAATAGATTGGATATCACAGTACATCATCCATTACAAACCATACATAAGGTCTTACACAAATAAGTATCTCATGATCCAGTCTTAATACAATTCAGGCAGCGGAAATAACGTAATAATAATGATAGCGTGGGCCAGGATCCATCTTCATAGTCAGAGGCAATGCTAACGATGGGAGATGATCCTAGTTGTCGTAACCTTCCTGCTGTCCGTCTTCCTGATACTCCTCTTCATAGTCTGGACACGGGAATAGCCAGGGACAAAGCCATGAGTACTCTATAAGTACTCGCAAACTAATACTAACAAGTGAAGTGGTTTTGGAATAGGAAGTACTAAGCTCTAGGGTTATTTTGCAAAAATCCAGATTTACCTCTACTGAGTTCAGAAGCAAAGAAATCTAGTTGAAAGTTTGATAACACCTAAGTTGGAACTTGAATTTCATATCACAACCTTGTTGTGGTCAAGTCAAGTCATAAATCATTTCGTAAGTCATTTTGAAAACATCTGATGACAGAACAGTATGGCCACTCCAACTGTCCATAACCACGGACGCGGCTATTCGAATAGTTTGACACTCTGCAGAGGTGGTACACTTTCACCAGAATATTCGATACATCCATCAGGAACAAATCCTGAATTAACCATACTCATTATGCGGATAATCAATCATAACCTTTCAATTACACGCCCTAGTATAGGCACCTCTCATGTGACTTTGGCCGCCCAACCATTACCAACTGTCATCTTGGGAACTGCATAGGTGGACAATCTTCACAAGGTAGCGTCAGCTCAGACCTTGGCCACAAGGGAACCCATACTAAGGTATATAAATTTCCAGTCAAGCTCTACCCAAATTTCGGATATTGTGGTTGTACAGTAAAATTGGAATGGTATCGCATCCAGACAACCATCAGGGCTAAGGCTCATGCCTTAACATTTTCATCATCAAAATCATCGGGTGTTCAAGAACACATGTCCAAACATTTCAGTAGAATCACTCATCATTCTAATGTTTTCATAACCATTTTCACCAAGTATTCCCATCTAAAGTTGATCAAGTTTTATGCTTAGCACTAGCATCTACAAGTGTGGTAAATACTAAGGAGGGGTGATAAGCAATTGGATCTTATCTAAGTTCATTCTCATGCCTCAAGATGACATCAAGATTTATCTAACTTAGGCCAAGTTTTTTGCTCTTTATGCTACCTTTAATAATCTTTCTAAAATCTACAAGTCACTAAGTAAACTCTAAGAGAAATCTTTAATTAAGATATAAAGTACTAAGCTTGCAAGTAAAACTAGGATGGTGTGTCATCAAGGTGTAAGCTTGCTAGGTCAACTTGTATAGTAAGGCTTCCAAGATTGCAGGTATAGGCTTGCTCAGTTAATAGCTTGCCTTGTGCAGAGGAGTGGTTGAAGTTCTCCTCGGATTCTTCCTCGTAGTATCCTCCTTCCTCCTCGTATCCTTGGTCGGTACTAGCGTCTATAAATAAATACGAGGTACATAATCACCACACAATTCTTAACTACTCGATTTAGCACACAAATATTACACTAGATGATCTAGCATCATCACTATTATCACAAATATTAAAGCACTTGTCTTTTTTTAGAAAAGTAATTTCTACTCATTGAAAACTACTTAAGATTTAATATTCTCCAACTCAAACATGGGATCATGTTGACACATGTCATCACCACATATTTCAGTACATGGGAATGTGATTTAAAGTGGTGTCACAATTTAATAAGGTTTAACCTTTTTATTTTAATTAAATAAAATGACTAGAATGGCCATGGGGCATTCTTTTATTACTTGATCATTATTTCTGTAAGTAAACCTATATATTTTTTATATATTCTGAAATATCTTGTTAATTATGATTTTTGAGAGTTGGAATCAACTCAAGAGCTTTTATGGTTGAAATTTGAAAAATGTTTGAATGCAGAAAAGCTCCTGCCTTTTTATTTTTACCATGGGTGATCTACAACTCCAATTGGTTTGAATCCAACGGGCTTTGATTAAACACTCCAGAACCTTTCTAACAAAATTGGTTTCATGCATTTTGGTTCAGTGAATTGACCTAGGTTGATTTTTGAATCTAGGTACAGAACTGATTTTGAAACTAAATGAATAAACCAAAGTTTTAATTGCTGGGTCGCGCAGGAGGTTTAACTGGGCCATCCCACTACCCACAGCGCGCGTGTGGGCTGGTTAAGTGAACGACCCCACTCGTCAGGGAGACAGCGAGTGGCGAAGGGGTACGGGGCAATCTAGGCCGTGCGATCTAATTCTAATCCTACGGCTATGGTTCATCGTCCACGCCTGAACAGGACGCGGCGAGGCTGAACCCTAGCGCTGGGGGTCAACGGGGGCTCACCGGGGCTCCGGCGATGGTCGGTGATGGGGGCGAAGGACAAAGTCGACGACAGCGATCCTCCTGGTACCGGTAGCTCCTCCTGGGGCGCCTCGAATCGACGGCACCTATCCTCCTCTACAGCGGCGAGCTCTGGTGAAATTCCGGCCACATGGTGCTCGCCTTGATCCGGGGGTGAGTGGGTGTGATCAGTGAGAGGTGGGGAGTGAGATGGTTTGTTCAAATCGAACGGGGGTGGCCTCCTTTTATAGTGCCTGAAGGGGACCGACGGGTGCGGGTGGAGCTCGTCGTGGTCGTCGCCACAGCGTGCTAATGGCATGGGTGATGATAGGGGGCGGTGCATTGCCTCCTGGCAAAGCTCAATGGCTTGATGGCGAGGCGTGGGGTGGTGAGGAACGGTCGTAACATCGCGGCGCTCTGAGCGGGTACGAGTACGACAGTGATTTTAATGGCGCACAACGTCCATGGTCCACGCGGTGACTAACGGGGTTGTCTAGCGGGTTGCTGGGATGCTGGCAATCACACAAGCAAGCGGCGAGGGCGGCACGCGGTTTGTGGGCTGGTGTCGCGTGCGGCGCACTAGCGCACTCTTGGCTCATTTGCAAAGAAGATGGGCGCGAGCTTGTCGTGTGGTCCAGTGGTTGGCAAGGCTTGGGGCTTGGACAGGGGGTGGCGATAGACGGTGTTGCGTGTCCCAGACAAGGTTGGCGAGGCTAGAGCTTCTCCTATCTCGCTGGCGACATGGCGGTGGAAAGGGTGCTCTCGGCATGGTCACCATTGATGGCTATGCATGCTCACAGTGGTGCTAAGGCTAGTTAGATTAGTTTGATCATCTACTGAGAGTGTAAAGGGACCTAGAGAGGGGACAAGGTTGGCCAAAATTACTGCTACTAATAGTGTTTTGTGTTTGTTTGTTTGCTGATCACAAGGTGTTTGATGAAATGGCCAAAAGAGATTCAAATTTGAATTTTGGATTCTAACATGGTGGGTTGGCTAGTTACATACTAGGGAGTCTCTGGTTAGTTGGATTGGTCAAGGGGCACTGGTTTAGTTGGGTTTTGAAAATGTGGGATCTTCACATATGTTATAAATTCAATTTTAAATTGTCATTTGAATGGGGTTGCCAAATTTTTCTGTCAGTTTGAAAGGTGGGCTTTGATTTACTTTTACTTGGTCTAGCAAGGGATGAAAAGAAATGGAAAAGTTTCTCTTTGAAATCTTGGACTAGAAACACTCAAAGTGGCCTAGTGAACAAGATTGGCAAAGATGACCATTTTCCTTATTTGATTTGTTTTTGATTTTATCTTGATTTGTTTCTTCATGGAAATGTTTTAGATGTTGTTGTTTTCATATTTAAACCATTCCTTGCTATTTAGATCAATCACACAAGTCCATTCATTCATTCCCACAATCATCACATACACACATGCATTCATAAAGATTTGAATTAACAAAAGTTTTTGATAATCATGATCAATATTTTTGGGATGTTACAAACCTTCCGTCCTTAAACAAAATATCATCCCAAGATTTGAAAAAGAAGAAAAAAGGTTACCTAGGATTTAAAGAGATCGGGAAACTCCATCCTAATGTGATCTTCTCGTTCCCAGGTAGCTTCTTATTTAGCGAGGTTGCTCCACTAAATCCTGAGAAACTTAATGCTTCGGGTTCTAGTGGTTCTGAAAGTATCCTCCAAGATACGGATGGGTATTTCGGGATAAATCAGGTCATCGTTGATCTCTATGGTGCGGTGATAAATGTTCTTGAAAACTTCAGTCTTCTTCGGGACTTCAAGGCATTTGAGAAGTAACGATATATGGAACACGTTATGCACTGCTGACATCTCCTCTGGCAGTTCCAATTGATATGATACTTCTCCTCGACGATTCATAATCTTGAAAGGTCCAATATATCTAGGGTCTAACTTTCCTTTGATATGGAAACGTTGCATTCCCTTCAAAGGAGACACTTTGAGATACACAAAATCTCCGATATTGAAAGTAAGGTCTCGATGTCTCTTGTCGGCATAACTCTTTTGTCTTGACTGGTCGGTCTTGAGGTGCTCACGAATCTTGTGAACTTTCTCTTCTGCTTCTCCTAGGATGTCGGGTCCGAAGATCTGACTCTCTCCTACTTCCGACCAATTCAAAGGGGTACGGCACTTCCTTCCATACATGAATTGAAAAGGGGCCATTTGAAAACTAGCTTGATAACTGTTGTTGTAAGAAAATTCTGCGAAAGGCAGACAGTTTTCCCATTTAGATCCATAATCTAGCACACATGCTCTCAACATATCTTCAAGTATTTGATTTACTCGCTACGTTTGTCCATCAGTCTGAGTTGGTGATAGCCCGTTCTAAGATCATTCTTAGAAAACACTTTGGCACTAGTCAACTGGTCAAACAGGTCTTCTATCTTTGGCAGTGGGTACTTGTTATTGATGGTGACATCATTCAACTTCCGATAATCCGTACACAAACGGTTACCTCCATCTTTCTTATCCACAAATAAAATAGGTGATCTCCATGGCGACACACTTGGTTGTATCAATCCTATCTCCAGCATGGCATCCAGTTGCTTCTTCAGTTCCACTAGTTCAGACGGGTTCATACTATATGGTCTCTGGTCTATGGGTCTGGTTCCAGGGATTAGTTCAGTGATAAACTCGATATCTCGATTTGGGGGCATACCGGTCAAAACATCTGGAAATACATCGGGGTATTCACAGACTATCCGAACTTGGTCAATGGTTGTCTGGGCTATACTCTTGTTGCACTTGAATTGACGGGGCAAGGTTTCAGATACATGCTCGACTGATATTCCGGCTCTACTGGTCATGGTTATGGCTTTCTTGGCATAGTCAATTAATCATTTATGTTTGGACATCCAATCCATTCCTAGTACTACTTCCAAACCTTTTGTTCCAAGTACTATTAGATTAGCATAAAAATCTATGCCATGGATTCGGATAGGTACGGTTTTGCAAATTTGTCTAGCTTTGGTGGTTGAACCAGGTATTTGAACTATCATAACATGCTTCAATTTGGTTGGTTGGATCTTAGTAGTGCATGCAAATTCTTAAGTAACAAATGAGTGCGATGCTCCAAAATGAAACAACACTCTTGCAAGTACTAAATTAATAGAAAACATACCCAACACGACATTGGGCGCTTCTTGGGCTTCTTCGGCATGCATGAGAAAGAGAAGGCCGTTGCGGTTGAGCGAGTTCCCTGGGGAAAACCTTCTTCTGGGCTGAACACGACGCTACTGCTGAGCTGGTGCATTTGCATTGGGGGCTGCGGCAATCTTCTTGGGGCACTCATTGGAGTAGTGACCCTTGGTTCCACATTCATAACAAGTCACTTGGGACTTGTCCTTTGCGGCAAAAGGCACAACATTTCTTCCAGTCCTTGGGGCAGTGTTGGTGTTGGTGGCGACATTATTGTTGTTGAACTTAAGCGTAGCACGATTGAAGTTGTCGTGGTTGTTGTGATTTACTCCGGGCCTCGGGTTTCCATGGTTGGGATAGGTCGGACGGTTCATCGGGGGTCTGTTGGTTCTCGGGGAAAATCCTGGAGATGGGTTGGGGCGATACTTTGGTGTATGGTGGGCTCCTGGTTGATGCATCATGCGACGCTTGCGGTTCTCATTAGCTTGATTGATCTTTCGTTCCATATGAATGGCAAAGTCAACTAAGGCTTCAATATTGGCAAAGGGGATATTGTCTAACACTGTCTGCATTTCATCGTGCAGACCATTCAGGAATCTCTCCTTCTTCTTGGATTTAGTGTCTATCTCATTCGGTGCATACCTAACCAATGACAAGAATTTGTCACGGTACTCAACTACTGTCATCCTTCCTTGCTTCAGTTCTCTGAATTCGTCTCTCATCCTCTTGATCAAACCCGATGGCATATGGGTTCTGCTGAACTTGACTTTGAACTCTCCCCAAATCATCATCTGACCTCCTGTCATCGCGTGAATGCTGTTCCACTATGCTCTTGCCTCTCTGGCCGGGTAGTGGGTAGAAAACAGTACCTTCTCGTTGGCTTACACTCCTGCAACTTCAAAATTGTTCTCCATGGTTTGCAGCCAATCATCTGCATCTAGGGGCTCTTCTAACTTAGTGAAAACGGGTGGATTGGTGTTCTGGAAATTCTTGAGCTTGGATCCATGGTTGTCCTGATTTCCATGGCCTTGATTGTTGTTGTCCATCTGAGCTATCTGTTGAAGGGTGGCTAAGTTGTCTTGACGTTCGGCTCTTTCGGCTTCGCGGTCAGAAACCAACATTTGCAACATCGGGTCCGAGGATGAGTTGCTTCATCCGCGAGGCATCTGAATATTGACATAGATCATGAGAAAATAGGGAAATTTCTAAGGTTTAGGGGTTTTAGGTTTGAAAAGTTTTCAAGGTTTGACTCAGATTTTTCTTCTAGCAACTTGCTTTTCATTCATTCATTCATAGCACACGATACAAACACACACCACAACATAGGAGAAATAGATGGTTTTAAGAACCATTCTGGAAAGCTACAATACAGTGGGACCGAATACAACTCACTAATGCTAGTGCTCAAGTTCTACTACTTCTCGGATTCGGTGTTCTCATCATCATCATCTATGAAGGCAAAGCCATCCTCATCGGTGAAGAATTCCATGGCCTGATCCTCCAGAAAGTCATCATCATCGCTGAGATAGGAGTAGGGGTCTCCACGAAGGTCTCCCCCTGCATTCTCCCATATCCTCTAACTGCATGTCTCACTCGTGGATGGTCTCCTCCAAATCCATGATCCGGTGGAGAAGACGGGCAATGATGCGCTCCTTCTTGTCAAGCTAACGGCGACGAGACTGGCGATCCTTCACTAGCATGGCAATGGTATGATCCTTCTTGGTGGTGATGGCGTACTTGTGGTTGGCGTAGGAGCAGGCATTGTACAACTCCTTCTGACGGTCATACATCATGAAGATGAGGTGGTCCAATTGACTCTTCAGCTCATGGTGATACGGGGCCTCCAGTGGCTCTCCCATAACATCACGCCTTGGATAGAACTCAAAGCGGGTACCCTTGATCTGATTGATACTCTGCCCACACAGACGGGCAAGAGCTTCCTGCATGGCCCTGGAAAGTCCATCGAACCAGTTGTTCTCTCTCAAGGTGAACTGAATTCCCTCTGAGGTGGGGGCTTCAATCTTTCCTCGGAGGCTGGCAACAACTAGCCACTGCAAATCCTCTCCTTCCTGATCATTGAGATGAGCTCCGAAGAACTCGGGGTGCGAACGCTCTAGCATCTCCGAAAGCTAGTCGAAGTCACGCTCAAAGATGAGGTCTCCTCCATTCCCCAACTAATAAAACTTGATGTACTTCACGTCCATCTATAAGAATATAGGATAAGTAAGTTAGTAGAGTGATCAAGTGTGTCAAATTTTATGTAAGTTTGCAAGAATTTTCTTAAGGAACATGAATTTTCATAAAAGAGTCTAAGTGATAGGGATGAGAATATGTTTTCATAAATACTCACTTCCTTGATTTTAAAACTAAGTTTTTGATTCAAACGTCCATTCTAAACTAGGGTCTCCTATGATCAGGATGGCTCTGATACCAACTTGTCAATACTCGGATTTTTAATCCATAGGCATGTTATGCCATACATCGCAATCCCAGGATGACCATTTTTGCGAGACATAACAGATTGGATATCACAGTACACCATCCATTACAAACCATAAATAAGGTCTTACACAAATAAGGATCTCATGATCCAGTGTTAATACAATTCAGGCAGCGGAAATAACGTAATAATAACGATAGCGTGGGCGAGGCTCCATCTTCATGGTAAGAGGCAATGCTGACGATGGGAGATGATCCTAGTTGTCGTAACCTTCCTGTTGTCCTTCTTCCTAATACTCCTCTTCATAGTCTGGCCACGTGAATAGACAGGGACAAAGCCATGAGTACTCTTTAAGTACTCACAAACTAATACTAAAAAGTGAAGTGGTTTTGGAATAGGAAGTACTAAGCTCTAGGGTTATTTTGCAAAAATCCAGATTTACCTCTACTGAGTTCAGAAGCAAAGAAAGCTAGGTGAAAGTTTTATAACACCTAAGTGGGAACTTGAATTTCATATCGCAACCTTGTTGTGGTCAAGTCATAAATCATTTCATAAGTCATTTTGAAAACATCTGATGACAGAACAGTATGGCCACTCCAACTGTCCATAACTGCGGACGCGGCTATTCAAATAGTTTGACACTCTACAGAGGTGGTACACTTTCACCATAAGATTCAATCCATCCATCAGGAACAAATCCTAAATTCACCATACTCAGTATGCGGATAATCAATCCTAACCTTTCAATTACACGCCCTAGTATAGGAACCTATCCTATGAGTTTGGCCTCCCAACCATGACCAAATATCATCTTGGGAACTGCATAGGTGGACAATCTTCACAAGGTAGCCTCAGCTCAGACCTTGGCCGCAAGGGAACCCATACTAAGGTATATAAATTTCCAGTCAAGCCTGTAACATCCAAAAAATCATGATTTGAAAAGTTTGCATATCATTCATGCATTCATAGCATTTGGTCATTTCAAACAAGATTTGAAAATAGGAAACCATGTTATGCCTATTATTTTATGCAAGTAAGGCAATGGTTTTATTTTATTTTCCAAATATGAGAATGCTTTGGATTGATCAGAAATGTTTTAAAGTTGAATGCAAAGCTTGCACAAAGATTTTCAAAACAAAAATTTCAATATAAAACCATTTATATGCCTATTATATATATATATATCAATAAAGGCATGTTTTATTTTAATTTTCAAAGTGTCAAAGAGAATTTGACCAATCAGCAAGGTTTTATACTCAATTTTATGCAAATATTTCACTACAAAAATCTAGAATTGATTTGAAATCAAAACCATTTGAATTTTATTTGGTTTGGTCTCCTGAAAATCGAATTAGAAAAAGAAAAAAAATAGAGAAAAAGAAAAAGGCCGTCGCCACCATTTCGGCCCAGCAGCAGAATTAGCCCGCGAAGCCCACCCGGCCACCTCCCCCTCTCCACTATTTCTCACGCGCAAGCACACCCCCACCTCGCTGACGGGCAGGCCCCACTGCCACGTCGACCTCGTCGTCTATCTCGCGCTAGAGGACCCGCGCCCCTCTCTGTCGTTTCCTCCATGTTTCAATTCGAGTAACTGCGCTTGATTTCCGACGTGATTGCCCCTCTCGGCCCAACTAATTAAACCCCCACTGCCCCTCGCCATTTCCCCTCACTCGGCACATCTTCTTCGCCACCAGGCTGCTAGGATTTTGAGATGCGACGCCACTGCCTCGATGCTCTCCAGCGACCGATTCCGGTGAGGACCCCTCGCCCCTTGCCCTCTCAATCTTACAGTCGTGTTCGCCACACTCCTGCGTGTCTAACGCTGCTCACGGTTTTCCTTTTGGTAGCCTACAACCTCGTCTTCGTCGACAACCACAAGTGCCCGACGCCGTTCCCGACTCCGGCAAGCAATTACGATATAAATTGAACGCCCCTTGTCCCCTGGTTCAAAATAACTGTTGCGCCTTGTCTTGTGCACACTCTGATGCTTTTCGTTTGCGTTGCGGTGGCCTAGGTCGTCGCCTCCGTCGCCGTTTGCTCCAGCCCGACACTGTCTGCAATTCCGACAAGCTCCCACGGCCGCAATAGCTCGCCCCTGTCCAAGCCGAAGCCACCTCGAGCATCCTCGCACCCGTGCGACGCTAGTAAGCTACTGCCCCGCCCCTAGCCCCCTCTAGAATCGCCGTACCACCGCCGCCAGAAGCGCCGCCGCAGCTAGTGGCCCTTCGCGCCACCACTTATTTGTCAGAGCAACGTGCACCATTAGATCTGCATCGCAGAGTCTAGATTAGATCTGGCGCGAACCATTTTCTTTAGATATGGCGCGTTGGATCTGATTAGATCCAACGGCGTGGAAGCGCGATCCATCCCGAAGTGGTACTGACCAATCAGGAGCCACCGTGTGGCCTGTTTTTCAATTTAAAAACCAGATTTGGTTTAAAACTTGTAAAATTCATAACTTAATTTCTGTTTATCCAAAAAATGCAAATAATATATCAATAGATTCACAAAAAAAATCCTACACATCTATGAGCTTAGTTTTGTACCTTGTTTCTGTAAAAATGGAATTTTATGCTGAGAAATTTGTAGGCTTAATTTGAGTATAAAAATTATTTAGAAAGTGTTCTAAAGACTAATTTGAGTCTATTTAGTATATAAGAGTTTAATTTTGTGTTTAGTATTGTTTACTTGTCTTGTTTGGTTTAGGAAAAATCATCACATGGCATTTGCATGCATTAATATACTTTTTCTTGATTAATTTGAATGTAAATTTGGTGCTATCATTTTATGTGTAGATTTTGGTGCTAGTGGTGATTGTGATTGTAAGTATTATTGCTACTCCCCCAACTACCAAGGCAAGTGGTGCTTCATGTTTTTTCCCAATATTTTTACTATGCACTAGTGATATTTTGTATAGGGCTTGCATGATATTTTTGCTAAGTATCTATATGCTATGATATGGGAAATCCTAGTAGTTGTAGTCTTGGTAGAATTTTATCTAAGTTGAGATACTTGTTTTATTGCCATGTTTAGCCTAGCTAGTAGCAAACAAGGATGGATTACATACATGCTATGGAAAATATTGTTAAGTCTTTGACTTGTGTTTTTGCTTAATAAAACAACTAAGTGAATGAATCACCTGGGTGGAATGGTCTGTTTGGGTTATGTTGAGTGGTTACACAAGGCCCATATCTATGGTCTACCTTGTGTGTCACACTTGTGGAAAGCCACCCAGGAACAAAGGGATTTGAGATACTTAGTGTTTAGAAGCTTCTAGTGCAACCACATGGCATATGGGCTCTTCCTTGATGATATAGGTTGCAATAACTTATCCAGATGGACAGTTGGTGGTAGGGTGATAGGTTGGAGCGCGTCCATTTGGTCTAAGGGAAGGCTTCTGAAAGATCTTGTCTCGATGCATGTCGAGTCTTGTGCGGAAAGTGCACCACCTCTCGGGAAGGAAAAATCTAAGTACTTAGCCGTGTCCCCGACAATGGACAATATGAGCATCAAGACATTGAAGCTATCCAGGATCTCCTCAGCCCAATTTCTAAGTTAAAAACTTGTGGTTGAACAAGGGTAAAGGTTTACCAATGTCTATTGGTGGTTCCTTGGGAGTTTTTGTCAAACAAAAACTTAGTGTTTTCAACTGATAGGAAAAACCTATTTTGAGCAAAGCAAGCCTAAGCTACACTTAGCCAAATTCATATAGAAGATAGAAACTATTATTCTACTAAGGTAGCATTTGCCAATACTATTCCAATGTATTGACCCACTATGGGTGTAACTTGTGAAGTTGCAGGTTACTCTGATGAGGATTAGGGTTATGAGTCTACACTCAACATGTTTGCCTGTGTCACATGAAGATGAAGACTTTACTTTATTTTATTAAGTTGAACTCTTGTACTAGCCTATGGCTATGGAGTGTAAAAGACTATATTATATCTGGAATGACGATGTAATAATGACCTTTGTATCTGTGTACTTCATCTTAAATTGTGGATGTTAGCATTTGATCCAGGGACTAGCATTGCAATCATAGGGACCTTTACCTTTATAAAGGTGGGGTCTTACAGATGGTATCAGAGCACTGTGTTGCCTATAGGATTATGACCCTAGGTTGGATTAGACTAAGAAACCACTAAGGAAAATATCAACACTTTGTAAAATTGCACACTTGTCTTTTCTTCTCGTAAACTTTTCTAATCTTCTTTCTCATATCTATTTGTAGATGAACTCCATCAATGAGGCCGTCAGGAAGGGACCACTCATGACCATGTCTTTGGAGTGTGCGACGGAGTTCCCCAAAGCACTCAAGAACCTTATGGTTACCATGGGGATACATGGTGCAACTGTGTACAAGGGATTCCCTGTGATGGATGAAGGAGAAGAGTATTGGTGGGTGCAACTTCACTTGTACAAAAACAAGGAATACAACCACAAAGAGTCAGGATTCTGCATGGTCACCAACTCTAAAATCCACACAACATTCTTTGACTCTACAAGAAATGAATCTTGGAATACCATCTAGGAGCTTGGTGATAGGATCAAGTGTATAATTCTCAACACTCAAAATGACCTTAGAGAGTAAAAGAAGCATACCCAAGACTTAGAGGCTACCAATGAACGTCTAAGGGAAGACATCATAGACTTAATATGGGAGTCTTGTGATCAAGATAGATAGATTGCCACTAAGGATGCCCTGATAGCTATCTTGTCTACTGAGTGAGAATTGTAACATACTCAGTTAGTTGAACCACCATACTTGTCGTTTTACTCGCAAAAATTTGTCTAAGTTATGTTGAACCTTGGTATTTGCATTGGATTTGTGTATGCCATGGCTTGTATGTTTTATTGTTAAAAGTGTGTTTGTGTTTTATTGTCTTGTGATTTCCCTACTTGTATTGATTCTAAACTTTCTCTATCTTATACAATAGATGCCTAACATTGTTATCAGCACTGTCGAGGAGTTCAAGGGAACTCGTTTCGGTTCTCGTCTCGTGGAGCTCACTAGTGTGCTCAACCTTCCACTTCCTAGTATCACGACACTCCAGCTCACCAAGTTTGAGAGGAAGGACCTTTAAGGCCTCAGAGTCACACAGTCGGGACGCCAGGCAGAGCCATCCACGGAGGACATCACCTTCAAGCTGATGCATGATGAAAAGGAGAAGGGCTTAGATGTAGTCATGCAGGAGTTACTTGGACGCCTGGTTGGGAGGCACTCCACCGAGCTTAGAGGCCTCTACTTTCACCCGTTCGGGAGACGTGACGAGCAGGGTGAGGCAGTAGAGTACGATGGCGCTACTAGAGAGACGATTGAGCCAGTTCGTCTATACCTTCAGGACTTAGAGGGTCTTATTAGACACTTTGACACCGATAGGACCAACATCATGTTTAGCAATGACGAGCTCCAGGTTCAGTTGAGGGAGAAGGACAAGATCTTCGTAGAGAAATATGATATCGTCAAGGAGATGGAGCCAGATTCGAGAGCCAGGATAAGAAGTTCAAGAATCAGGAGAAGAGAGTCCAGGACAGAAACAAGAAGATCAGGGAGATGAAGGATGAGTTAGAGGCCAAGGACTTCGTGCTTCAGCACCAGCAGGGAGTGATTGAGAGGCTTTGCTCATAGAAGAGGGCCCTTAGGGCCAAGATTGTGGCCTTGACCACTAGTGTAGAGGAGTACAAGGCCACCATGGAGAATGCAGGTCTTGCTCTTGTTGACGTGGAGGTCGACATGGAGGAGTCGTATAGACTACTCAACTATCATTTATCTATCATTGATTATTGAGTCGCAATGACCATCCAACATGTGTATGGCTTGCTATTGTGTGTTTGCATTTTCAAAAACCTGTTGTTTATGTCGTTCAAACTCTATGTTATTTTAAGCTTGGTTATTGTGATTGTTCTATGCGATGTATTGTGCATGTTAAACATCTATGGGTATCTCATTTCTTATCCTTATTTAAACCACAGATGCCTCCCCGTCGTGCCAACCCCAACCCAAACAACAACAATAACGTCACTCCCGAGATGTAGTAGTTGATGATAGCTCAAGATCAACTGATGCAGATGATGATATAGTTCATGCAAAACCAGAATCAGAACAATAACAATAACAACAACAACAATAACAATTAGAATAATCCTCCAGCATTTGACATGCTCACCAGATTTCTGAGACTAAGGCCTGCCAAGTTCTCGGGAACCATTGATCCACTGGTAGCCAATGACTAGTTACGTTCAGTGAAAAAGGACCTAGTCACTGTTGGTTGCACCGATGAGGAAAAGGTCAAGTTTGTAGCACATCTGCTAGAAGGACCAGCAGCAACCTGGTGGGACAACTTTCCGATCACCACTCCCCTTGAGGAGGTGACTTGGGCTATCTTTAGGGATGGATTCCGTACAACTCACATCTCATCTGGAGTGATGAACTTGAAGAAAAAGGAGTTCCAAAACCTGAAACAGTGTCACCGCAGTGTGGCTGAGTACATTGAGGAGTTCAACAATCTAGCGTGCTATGCATAGGATGAAGTTGATACTGATGCTAAGAGGAAAGAGAAATTCCTCGAAGGACTTAATGATGAATTGAACCTGCAGCTGTCTGTTTCCCATGTCCCAACCTATCAATTAACAAGATGAAACAGGTTGAGGGCAGGAAGAGGAAGCATAAATTTGATAAGAACACCTTGGGATCGTCTCACAAGCGTTCCCATCATGATGATAGTGGAAGTTCTGGATTCCACAAACATGGAAAGTACAACAGCCACCACAACCACAACCGTCATCATGAAAACAAACATCATCGCAGTCATGACAATGACAAGTATAAGAACCACAAGAGTGGACACAAGAGTGGAAGTGGAAATGGAAGTCAGCCTGTAAAGAAATATCTCAGTCAGGTTGAGTGTTTCAAGTGTAATAAGATGGGTCACTATGCAAATTAGTGCCCAGAAAAGTGAGTTGAAGGTGCCAACAAGCCCAATCCGTTCCAAAAGGGACAAGTGAACCACATTAATGTGGAAGAAATATATGAAGAGTCTGATGCCGTGGCTGGTAAGTTTAAGCTCAATTCTTTTCCAGCACTTGTTCGTTTTGATACTAGCACATCGCATTCATTCATATCAAGAGCATTTTTTAATAAAAATGGATGACCAACTAAAAATATTGGGTGTCCTAAAAAAGTAAGATCTCCCGGTGGAGAGATGATAGTGAGCCTTAGATGTCGTGGTCTAGTGATAGAATTTGGGAAGTATAAGTTTCCAGTTAGTTTGATAATCCTAGATTCTCAAGGATTAGATTTTATTCTAGGCATGTATTGGATGACCAAGTATGAAGGAGTACTAGATTGTGCCAATCGTACTGTCACACTCACAACCCCGGATAATAAAAGGATTAGATTCAAGTCTAACTTTGAATCAAAAAGGAGTATGCTAAATTCTATTAAGGGGGTTACCATAGACAGTGTGCTAGTTGTGAGAGAGTATCCGAATGTGTTTTGGGAGGAATTTCCTAGATTGCCACCAGATAGAGATGTTGAGTTCCTGATTGAATTACTGCCAGGATCTGGACCAATAGCAAAGAGACCTTACAAGATGTCAGTTGATGAGTTGAAGGAACTCAAGAAACAACTTTGAGAATAGTTACAGAAAGGATTTATTCAACCAAGTTCTTCCTCTTGGGGTGCACCAGTTCTATTTGTTGAAAATAAGGATAGAAGCCAAAGGTTATGCATGGACTACCGTTCACTCAACGAGGTAACTATCAAGAACAAGTATCCTTTGCCTAGAATCAATGATCTGTTTGATCAGCTAGAAGGAGCGCGCGTGTTATCAAAGATTGATCTCTGGTCAGGCTACTTATAGCTAAAGATCAGGGAACAATACATACCTAAAACTTCTTTCACCACTAGGTATGGTTTGTATGATGCCATTTGGTTTGACAAATGCGCCAGCCTACTTCGTGAATATGATGAACAAGGTGTTCATGGAATTTCTTGACAAGTTCGTTGTCATATTCATCGATGACATTTTGATCTACTCCAAGAGCAAAGAAGAGCATGAAGAGCATTTGCGTTATATACTTGAGAAGCTTAGGGAGCATAAGCTGTATGCCAAATTCAGCAAGTGTGAATTCTGGTTGAATAAAGTGGGATTTCTCGGTCATATTGTGTCAGGTGATGGTGTAGCTTTTGATCCCGTAAAAGTGTCAGCTGTAACTGAGTTGGAATCACCTAAGTCAGTGAAAGAAGTACGTAGTTTCCCTGGCTTGGCAGGATACTATAGAATATTCATTGAGAATTTCTCAAAGGTAGCTAAGCCAATGACGGAATTACTTAAGAAAGACAAGAAATTTGATTAGACTAAAGTATGTGAACTCAGTTTCCAAGAGTTGAAGAAGAGTCTAGTGACAGCACTAGTTTTATGTCTGCCAGATTTGGAGAAGGATTTCCAAGTATATTGTAATGCATCTCACCAAGGATTAGGTGGAGTTTTGATGCAAGAAGGGAAAGTTGTAGCTTATGCCTCGAGACAACTCAAAACTCATGAACTGAATTATCCTACTCATGATTTATAGTTAGCCTCTGTTGTCCATGCACTCAAAATAAGGAGACATTATCTTTTGGGAAAGCGTTGTGAAGTGTTCACAAATCACAAGAGTCTGAAATATATCTTCACTCAGAAAGAAACCAACATGAGACAAAGAAGATGGCTAGAACTCATCAAAGACTATGACTTGAGTTTACAATACCACCCCGGTAAAGAAAATGTTGTAGTGGATGTATTAAGCCGTAAAGTTTATGTGAATGGCCTCACTAAGGGAGAATTGCCAGACGATTTGTGTGCCCAATTCAAAGATCTCAGATTGGAGATAGTGCATGAGGGACATCTCATGTCATTGGATTTTCAACCCACCTTATTGGACAAAATCAGGGAAGCCCAAAAGATGGACAAGGAAATTGAAGAGATTAAGGGAAAAATTATCAAGTGGAAAGCTAAGGGATTCCATGAAGACGAACAGGGTACTTTATTGTATAGAAAACGTATCTGCATTCCGCAAGATCCGGAGCTTTGAAAACTGATTTTACAAGAAGCACACAACTCACCATATTCCATTCACCCGGGTAATACCAAAATGTACATGGATGTGAAGGAAAAATTTTGGTGGAATAATCTCAAGAAAGACATCGCAGAACATATTGCTTTGTATGATGTGTGTAGTATTGTGAAAGCGGAACATCAGAAACCAGTAGGGTTGTTACAACCACTACCTATTCCTGATTGGAAGTGGGACAAGATTGGCATGGATTTCATCACCGGACTACCAAGGACTAGATCAGGATATGATTCTATTTGGGTTGTGGTAGATCACCTAACTAAAGTGGCACATTTCATACCCGTGAAGACAACCTATACAAGCGCTAAATTATCCAAGATTTATATGAATAGAATTGTGTGGCTACATGGAGTACCCAAGAGTATTGTGTCTGATAGGGGAGCTCAATTCACTTCGCATTTTTGGCGAAAACTACATGAGTCATTGGGAACGAGATTAGAATTCAGCACTGCTTTTCATCCTCAAACTGATGGATAGACAGAAAGGACCAACCAAATTCTGGAGGATATGTTGAGAGCTTGCTCCCTAGACTATGGTGCTAGTTGGGATGAAAATCTACCTTACGCGGAATTATCTTACAACAACAGCTATCAAGCCAGTATTGAGATGGCACCGTTTGAATTTCTTTACGGAAGAAAGTGTACTACACCATTGATATGGAGTGGTGATGGAGAAAGAAATTTATTCGGGCCAGAACTAATCAAGGAAGCTGAAGAGAAAGTCAAGTTGGTAAAGGACAGATTCAAAATAGCACAGTCCCGACAGAAGAGCTACGCAGATCCAAAGCGTAGAGAAGTCACATATGAGGTAGGTGATAGAGTTTATCTTAGAGTCTCACCACTTAGAGGAGTGAAGAGATTTGGAGTCAAAGGAAAATTGACACCAAGGTATGTTGGACCATTCAAGATTCTGAGTCGCAAAGGCGAAGTGGCTTATGAGATTGAGTTGCCTGAATCACTGCCTGCCGTTCACAATGTGTTTCACGTAAGTCAGTTTAAGAAATGCCATCCGGAGATGGAAGAGACTTCTTTGAATGATACTATACCTTTGGAAGAAGTTTAGTTGGAAACTGATCTCACTTATGAAGAGAAACCTATCAAGATTCTTGAGACTGCAGAGAGAGTCACTCGTACTAAGACTATCAAGTTTTTCAAAGTTTAGTGGAATCATCATTCCAAAGAGGAAGCAACTTGGGAAAGAGAAGATGATATTCAGAAAGACCACCCACACCTATTTTCTAGGCAATTCGAATCTCGAGGGCCAGATTCATCTTAAGGGGGTTAGATTTGTAACATCCCAAAAATCATGATTTGAAAATTTTGCATATCATTCATGCATTCATAGCAGTTGGTCATTTCAAACAAGATTTCAAAATAGGAAACCATGTTATGCCTATTATTTTATGCAAGTAAGGCAATGGTTTTATTTTTATTTTCCAAATATGAGAATGCTTTGGATAGAAATGTCTTAAAGTTGAATGCAAAGCTTGCACAAAGATTTTCAAAACAAAAATTCAATATAAAACCATTTATATGCCTATTATATATATCAATAAAGGCATGTTTTATTTTATTTTTTCGAAGTGTCAAAGAGAATTTGACCAATCAGCAAGGTTTTATACTCAGTTTTATGCAAAGATTTCACTACAAAAATCTAGAATTGATTTGAAATCAAACCCATTTGAATTTGATTTGGTTTGGTTTCCTAAAAATTGAATTAGAAAAAGAAAAAGAATATTGAAAAAGAAAAAGGCCGTCGCCACCGTTTTGGACCAGCAGCAGAATCAGCTATGAAAAAGCCCACCCGACCACCTCCCCCTCTCCACTATTTCTCACGCGCAAGCACACCCCCACCTTGCTGACAGGCAGGCCCCACTGCCACGTAGACCTTGTCGTCTATCTCGCGTCGGAGGACCCGCACCCCTCTCTGCCGTTTCCTCCCTGTTTCAATTCGAGTAATTGCGCTTGATTTCCGACATGATTGCCCCTCTTGGCCCAGCTACTTAAATCCCGACTACCCCTCGCCATTCCCCTCACTCGGCACATCTTCTTCGCCTCCAGGCTGCTAGGATTTTGAGCTGCGACGCCACTGCCCCGACGCTCTTCGGCAACCAATTTCGGTAAGGACCCCCCGCCCCTTGCCCTCTCAATCTTACAGTCGTGTTCACCACACTCCCACGCGTCTAACGTTGCTCATGATTTTCCTTTTGGTAGCCTACAGCCTTGTCTTCGTTGACAACCACAAGTGCCCGACGCCGTTGCCTACTCCGGCGAGCAATTACGGTATAAATCGAACACCCCTTGTCCCCTGGTTAAAACTCACTGTTGTGACTTGTCCTTGTGCACACGCTGTTGCTTTTCGTTTGTGTTGCGGTGCCCTAGGTCATCGCCTCTGTCGCCATTTGCTCCATCCCGACACTGTCCGCAACTCTGACGTGCTCCCACGGCCTCAACAGCTCGCCCCCGTCCAAGCCAAAGCCACCTCGAGCATCCTCGCACCCATGCGACGCTAGTAAGATACTTGTAAGATCCCTCCTTTGTAAAGGAAAGGATCCCTGTGATTGCAATGCTAGTCCCTGGATCAATGCTAGCATCCACAGTTTAAGATGAAGTACACAGAAACAAAGGTCATTATTACATATCATTCCAGAGACAAACATAGTCTTTTACAACTCCATGGCCACAGGCCTAATACAAGAGTTCAAATATATAATAAGATAAATAAGTCTTCATCTTCATGTGCCACAGGCAAGCATGTTGAGTGTAGACTCATGACTCCTAATCATCATCAAAATATCCTGCAACATCACAAGTTACAGCCACAGTGGGTCAATACATTGGAATAGTATTGTCAAGTGATACCTTAGTAGATTATTGGTGGACTAGTTACTATATGCTTTTTGGCTAAGTGTAGCTTAGGCTTTCTTTGCTCAAAATAGGTTTTGCCTATCAGTTGAAAACACTAAGTTTTTCTTTGTCAAAAACTTTCCCAAGGAACCACCAATAGACATTGGGGTCCTTCACCCTTGTTCAACCACAAGTTTTTACATAGAAATTGGGATGAGGAGATTATTGATAGCTTCCATGTCTTGATTCTCAAGTTTTCCAATACCAGGGACATGGCTAAGTACTTAGATTCTTCCATCTGCAGAGGTTGTGCACTTTCCCCACAAGACTTGATTTTCACCAAGACAGGACCTTTCAGAAGCCTTCCCTTAGACCAAATGGACGCGCTCCAACCTGTCATCCCACTACCACCAACTGTCCAAATGGCTAGTTATTGCAACCTATATGATCCAGGCAGAGCCCATATTGCCAAGTGGCTGCACTAGAAGCTTCTTAACATTTTTCCTCTCAAATCCCTTTGTTCCTGGGTGGCTTTCCACAAGTGAGATACACAAGGTAAACCAAAGAAATGGGCCTTGTGTAACCACTCAACATAAACCATTCCTTCCATTCCACCCAGGTGTTTCATTCACTTAGTTGTTTTATTAAGCAAAAACATAGTCCAAATACTTAGAAATATTTATTCATAGCATGAATATAACCATCCTTGGTTGCTACTAGCTAGGCTAAGCATGGCATTGATAAGGCTTAGAAATATTTCTAGCAATTCTACATCTACTAGGATTTCCCAAGCATAGCATATAGCACAAAATAACCATGAAAGACTAGCAAAATATTTCGAATGCATAGTTTAAAAACATAGGAATAAATCATGAAGCACCACTTGCCTTGGTAGTTTGGAGAGTTGCTACAATCCTCACAATCACAATAACTATTTGCACCAAAACCTACACATAAAATGATAGCACCAAATCACATACAAAATAAATAAAAGCAAAAATATATGGATGCATGCAATATGATATGTGATGATTTTTCTATACTCAACAAGACAAGTGCACAGTACTGATTCATAAACAATTTCAAAACTTGCCAAACAACCTTTATTTGAACATTAAAACATTTCCCAAATATTTGTTATACATAAAATAGGCCTACACATGTTTCTGTAAAATTAACCATTTTAAAAGAAACAAAACATTAAACACATTACATATATGGAAAGGGATTTCTCTCCTGATTCCATTGATATAAAATTTGTCAAATTTGGACGTGGGAATCAAAAGTTATGAATTATACAAGTTTAAACATCTAATAGATCTAAATTCAGATTTTAAATCAAAGAACTGGCCACGCGGCAGCGTCTGATTGGCTGGTACCGCTTCGCGCCGGATCGCGTCTGCGAACCGTTGGATCTAACTAAAACGTGCGGCATAGATCTAAACTTACCCCTTCGGCTATGATCTATCACATACACTGGATCTAAATCTAATGGCCCTAAGCATATGACCATCAAGTGGCGGCGCTAGCGGCGGCGACAGGCGGCGGCGTGCTCAGTTAGTGGCGGAGCCGGCGAACTAGGTCGCCCGGGGAGGTGGGAGGATGCTCACCAGAATCGCCGTGACGAGGAGAAGCTCGACGTATGCTCGGTTGGCGAAGGGGCGCTCGGAGTTGTCACGGATTGTCGGAGTAGTCCCTGGCGACGGTGGCTTCTGTTCGTCGACGTTGGCGACGCTTTGAGCCGCGCTAAGACGAGAGAAAGGTGTCGTTAGATGCGCAGGACACTGGGGATCTCACGCGTATCAGACGGAGGGTGAGGGGAGGCTAGGACTTACGGGAAAAAGGTCGCCGGAGTTCGAGCAGAGGGCGGCGGAGCTCAGTCGTTGACGTTGCCGAGGCTACAAACCATGCACCAGCAAACGGAAAGCATCAGTAGGTGCGCACGGAGATGTAGAACAAGCCAGCATGAACCATAGGCAGAAGGGAGTGCGGCGCTCACCGCAATTTGACGACGAACTCGTCGGAGCAGCGGGCGTCCAGAGAGAAATTCGTGCAGCCTGGTGGCTCCGGCGAGGTGTGGTTTTGGGGAAAAGGAGGAGGGGAGCATGGTGTTTAAGTAGGCGAGATGGGGGCGTGAATCACTCAGGCATTGAACGGGAATTGACGCCGCGAATTAAACAGGAAACGCTCGGCGTAATTTGGGGATGAACCAGTCGCTGGGAGGAGACGACGATAGTCGTGTGGGCCGTGGTTGTCCGCGAGAGATAAGGAGTAAGGGTTGGTCCAGACGGTCAGCGACTTAGTGGGTGCGGGTGCGAGTGAAAGAACGATTCGTGGGGGATGGGTTGCTGGGCTAGCTGGGTCGAGTGGGCTGGGTTGGGCCAGATTGGCTTGCTGCTTATTTTTTCCTCTTTATTCCTTTTCTTTTTCTGTTTGGTTTTCTAGAATTGGTTTTCAAATTCCATTTCAATTCAGTTTGAATTCAAACCTTCTCTAGATTTTTGTACAATGTACTTTGCACTCAAATATGTGTCAAACACTTCTGTTTACAAAAACATACTTGGGTCATTTGGAAAATAAAATAAAACCAAGACTTTATGAGATATAATAATAGGCATAAACTTGGTTTTATTTCATACTTTGTTTTGAAACTTTGTTCAAGCTTTTGAAATCACTTAAGTTTGAACTCAAAACATTACTGAATGAATATTAGTACCTTTCTCATTAGCAAGTAGCACAGAGGCTAGAGTATTCATACATAAAATAATGAGCAATATATGCTCCTGTTTTTGAAATGATTTTAAAATGAAACCCTAAATGATCATGGATGCAAGGATGATATGCATGATTTTTGAAACATGATTTTAGGGATGTTACAAATCTAACCCCCTTAAGGTGAATCTCGCCCTCGAGATTCAGGTTGGCTAGAAAATAGGTGAGGGTGGTCTTTCCGAAGATCATCTTCTCTCTCCCATGTTGCTTCTTCTTCGGAATGATGGTTCCACTGAAGTTTGCAGAATTTGATAGTCTTAGTCCGAGTTACTCTTTCTTCAGTCTCAAGAATCTTGATAGGTTTCTCCTCATAAGTGAGGTCACTCTCCAATTGAACCTCTTCCAAAGGTATAATATCCTTCAAAGAAGTTTCTTCCATTTCTGGATGACATTTCTTAAGCTGACTTACATGAAACACATTATGAACAGCTGACAAAGACTCTGGCAATTCAATATCATAAGCTACTTCTCCTTTACGACTCAGAATCTTGAATGGTCCAACATATCTAGGGGCCAATTTACTTTTGACACCAAACCTCTTCACTCCACGAAGTGGTGACACTCTAAGATAAGCTCTATCACCCACTTCATAGGTGACTTCTCTACGTTTAGGATCTGCATAGCTCTTCTGTCAGGATTGTGCTATCTTCAATCTGTCCTTAACCAGCTTGACATTCTCTTCAGCCTCTTTGATTAGTTCTAGTCCGAACAAACTTCTTTCTCCCACACCATTCCATAGTAATGGGGTGGTACACTTTCTCCCATAGAGAAACTCAAATGGTGCCATCTCAATACTGGCTTGATAGCTGTTATTATAAGAGAATTCTGCGTAAGGCAGACTTTCATCCCAACTGGCTCCATAGTCTAGGGCACATGCACTCAACATATCTTCAAGAATCTGATTAGTCCTTTTTGTCTGTCCATCAGTCTGAGGATGAAAAGCAGTGCTGAATTCCAACCTCGTTCCCAATGACTCATGTAATTGCCTCCAAAAATGAGAAGTGAACTGAGTTCCCCTATCAGACACAATACTCTTGGGTACTCCATGTAGACATACAATTCTACTCATATAGATCTTGTCTAACTTAGCACTTGGGTATGAAATGAGCCACTTTAGTTAGGCGATCCACTACTACCCAAATAGAATCATATCCTGACATGGTCCTCGGCAATCTGGTGATGAAATCCATGCCAATCTTGTCCCACTTCCAATCAGGAATAGGTAGTGGTTGCAATAATCCTGCTGGTTTCTGATATTCCGCTTTCACTCTACTACATACATCACACAAAGCAATATGTTCGGCGATGTCCTTCTTGAGATTATTCCACCAAAATCTTTCTTTCATATCCATGTACATTTTGGTGTTACCCGGATAAATAGAATATGGTGAGTTGTGTGCTTCTTGTAAAATCAGTTTCCGAAGCTCCGGATCTTGTGGAACACAGATACGTTTTCCATGCCATAAAGTACCCTGTTCGCCTTCATGGAATCCTTTGGCTTTTCCTTTGCCAATCTTTTCCTTAATCTCTTCAATTTCCCTATCCATCTTTTGGGCTTCTTTGATCTTGTCCAACAAAGTAGGTTGAACATCCAAAGACATGAGATGTCCTTCAGGCACAATCTCCAATCTGAGATCTCTAAATTGGGCACACAGATCATCTGGCAATTCTCCCTTAGTAAGGCCATTCACAAAAACCTTACGGCTTAGAGCATCCGCTACAACATTTGCTTTACCGGGGTGGTATTGCAAACTCAAGTTATAGTCCTTGATGAGTTCTAGCCATCTTCTTTGTCTCATGTTAATTTCCTTCTGGGTGAAGATATACTTCAAACTATTGTGATCTGTGAACACTTCACAACACTTTCCCAAAGGATAATGTCTCCATGTTTTGAGTGCATGGACAACAGAGGATAACTCTAAATCATGAGTAGGGTAGTTTACTTCATGAGTTTTGAGTTGTCTCGAGGCATAAGCCACAACTTTCCCTTCTTGCATAAGTACTGCACCTAATCCATGATGATATGCATCACAATATACTTGGAAATCTTGCTGCAAATCTGGTAAACGTAAGAATGGTGCTGTCACTAATCTCTTCTTTAATTCCTGAAATCTGAGTTCACAACCTTCACACCAAGAAAATTTCTTGTCTTTCTTTAGCAATTCTGTCATGGGTTTTGCTATCTTGGAGAAACTCTCAATAAATCTTCTGTAGTATCCTGCCAAGCCAAGGAAACTACGAATCTCTTTCACTGACTTGGGAGATTCCCATTAAGTTACAGCTGAAACTTTAGCAGGATCAACTGCTACACCATCTCCTGACACAATGTGTCCAAGAAATCCAACTTCATTCAACCAAAACTCACACTTGCTTAATTTGGCATACAGCTTATGTTCTCTAAGCTTCTCAAGTATCAGACGCAAATGTCCTTCATGCTCTTCTTTGCTCTTGGAGTAGATCAAAATGTCATCGATGAAAACGACAACAAACTTATCAAGAAATTCCATGAACACCTTGTTCATCATATTCATGAAGTATGCTGGTGCATTGGTCAAACCAAATGGAATCACGGTATACTCATACAACCCATACCTTGTGGTGAAAGCTGTCTTAGGTATGTCCTGTTCCCTTATCTTAAGCTAAAAATAACCTGACCGGAGATCAATCTTTGAGAACACACAAGCTCCTTCTAGCTGATCAAACAAGTCATTGATTCTAGGCAAAGGGTATTTGTTCTTGATAGTCACCTCATTGAGTGAACGGTAATTTATGCATAACCTTTGACTTCTATCTTTCTTTTCCACAAACAAAACTGGTGCTCCCCACGATGAAGAACTTGGTTGGATAAATCCTTTCTGCAACTGTTCTCCAAGTTGCTTCTTGAGTTCTTTCAACTCATCCACTGACATCTTGTACGGTCTCTTTGCTATTGGTCCAGATCCTGGTAGCAAATCAATAAGAAACTCCACATCTCTATATGGTGGCATTCCCGGCAATTCTTCCGGAAACACATCCGGATATTCACTCACAATCGGCACACTGTCTATGCTAACCCCCTTAAGAGAATTAAGCTTACTCCCTTTTGATTCAAAGTTAGACTTGAATCTAATCCGTTTCTTTTCCGGGGTTGTGAGTGCAATAGTACGATTAGCACAATCTAATACTCCTTCATACTTGGTCATCCAATCCATTCCCAAAATTACATCCGGTCCTTGGGAATCCAGGATTATCAGACTCACTAGAAATTTATGCTTTCCAAATTCTATCACTAAATCCCGGCATCCAAGACTTACTATCATGTCTCCACCAGGAGAACTCACTTTTATTGGACACCCAATGTTTTCAGTTGGGAACCCATTTCTATCAACAAATGCTTTTGATATGAATGAATGTGATGCACCAGTATCAAAAAGAACAAGTGCTGGAATAGAATTGAGTTTGAACTTACCAGCCACAACATCGGACTCCTCATAGATTTCTTCCACATTTATGTGGTTCACTTGTCCCTTCTGAAAAGGGTTGGGCTTGTTGGGTCCCTCAACTTTCTTTTCTGGGCATTCATTTGCATAATGCCCCATCTTCTTGCACTTGAAACACTCAACCAGACTAAGATCCTTCTTGACAGGCTGGCTTCCACTGCCACTTCCATTTCCACTATGGTGGCTCTTATATCCACCCTTGTGATTCTTGTACTTGTCATTGTCATGACTACGGTGACTCTTGTTGTCATGATGACGGTTGTGGTTGTGGTGCTTGTTGAACTTCCCATGCTTGTGGGATCCAGAACTCCCACTCTCATCATAATGGGAACGCTTGTGAGACGATCCCGAGCTGTGCTTGTCAGAGTGCTTTCTCTTCCTTCTTTCAACTTGTTTCATTTTGCTCTCCAAAATAGGAGCCTTGTCACAAAGAGACTGGTATGTGGGAACATAGGCCACAGCTAACTGCAGGTTCAGTTCATCATTCAACCCTTCAAGGAACTTTTCCTTCCTCTTAGCATCAGTGTCAACTTCATCCGGTGGGTATCGCGCCAGATTATTGAACTCCTCAATATATTCAGCCACGCTGCGGTGGCGCTGCTTCAGGTTATGGAACTCTTTCTTCTTGAAACTCATCACTCCGGATGAGATGTGAGCAGTACGGAAACTGTAAAGAGTCCCAACCTTTAAATAAGGTAGATTCCCCTGTGTTTACAATGCTAGTCCCTGGATCAATAGCTAGCATCCACAGTTAAGATGTAATATCAAGAAACAAAGGTCATAATACAACTTTATAACCAGGAATAACATAATTTTATTACATCTTACATAGCTCATTTGGCTATTACATTACATTGCAGCAGAATATCTATAAGCATGGGGTCCTTCATCTTCAAAGTGCCACAAGCAGTCATGTTGGTTGTAGACTTTGTAATCCTAATCAATCAATCTTCACTAAAATCAATCAAACCTGCAACATTACAAGTTACAGCCACAAGGGTCAATACATTTGAATTGTATTGGCAAGTTTCACTACTATGTAGAATGTAAGTGGATCCTAACATTACATGCATATTTGGCTAAGTAGAGTTTTAGGCTCAATTGCAGAAAGCAATATTTTATCCTATCTTTTCAAAATGGTTTTGATCTTTTGTCAAATCTCTTTATCAAAATCCCTTGAACTCCTTGGTAAATCCCCAAGTGTTCAAGTCCTTGTCAAAAATCTCTTGAGCTCCTTGGTAAATCCCCAAGTGCATCAAGTTTCATCAAAACCTCTTGAGCTCCTTGGTACCCCCAAGTGCATCAAGTCTTTAGTTGTCACTTAAAAGTTTTTCTTTTAGAAATTGGAATGTCGAGATTTCCCATAGCTTCAAGCTTTAGTTGCTCAGTATTGTCCATAACCGGGGACACGGCTAAGTACTTAGATTTTATTATCTTCTGCAGAAGTTGTACACTTTACCCACATGTCACACTCTCATCTTGTTGCCACCAGTGGCCGCTAGATTGGTACTCACCAAGATGGAGTACTGGCAAATTGAGAATGTGACGAAGTCTTTCCAGAGGGTCCTCCCATACACCATTGCTAGCTTGTCTTCAGTACCCATGTAGGATTCCAAGTTCCTCATTTTCAGTAACCTGAAGACAATGCATGGGTCTTCCCAATGTAGTTGACTAAGCCAGAGCCATAAGTAGCATGTGGTTGTACACGAAAGCCACAATTGGAGAAACATGTTCATTCTCTAAGTTTCTAGGTGGTTTTCTTTTGGAGCACAACACAAAGAGATTGCCATAGACATGGTTCCTTTTGTTGCCACCTTCTCTAAAACTCAAAGTATCCTTGTCCACCCAGGTGGTTCATTGAGTCCTTGTTTTATTATATAAAAACACAAGTCCTTTCTCAACTTCATAAAATCTCAACATGTATCTCAAAATATAGCATGGCTAAGCATGTAACAACTACATTGTTTCCACTAAGGAATGTATAGGGTATCCTATTAGGATTTAGCATAGCATAAGTATAGAAATTCTTTTCATGCATGTTTCAAAATCCACTAAGTATAATGAAAATAGTAGGACTTTAGATGATAGTGTAACTTGCCTTTTTGGTAGGGAATGTTGGTTCACTTCTTGATCTTGCTAGTTTCACACTTTTCTAACTTCACTACAAATAAATCAAGCAAACACAATATCAACTAGCATTCCAACCAATAATCAAACAATCAAACACACACATAAAAAACATAGAAACTAAGTCATGCATGCAAGCATGCAAAAGATAGTTTTATTTGCAAAGGTGGTTTCTACTAGGCTCTAAACTTTGTAAAGTTCAAAGTGGACATTTTCTAAAGTGTCAAAACCATTTGCAAAAAGGGTTTTATCCATAAACCATTTTTAAATCCATTCATTATTTTATGTGGTGAAAAATGTTTTTATCAAAGCAAAAACTTTATGTTGTTCACCAAATAAGTTGTTGTTTCTCAGAACTTGGTGTTTTAGGGTCAGTAGGTTTGTTTCAAATCATTTTCCCAAAGTTTTTATTCCAAAATCATTTTCATAGCAAAATCATTATTTTTATTTGGCTAGAAATGGGCTAATTCAAGTTTTTATTCCTAAACTTCACAAAATCCATTTTTAAAACCATGGGTTGGTTCCTAGGGTCAGTAGGTTCACAACAAACCAATTTGCCAAGGCTTCAACCCTAAAAACATTTTGGAAATTTTTTTCTAATCTAAACAAGCATACAAATGTTTCTGCAAAAACAAACATTTTACCAGAGGCTTTTTACTAAACAAATTGCATGGTTGGCTAGGGCTTGTTCCACTGATTCCAATGATATAAAGTTTGCAAATTTTGGACGTGTGGATCAAAAGTTACAAGGGTTTCAAATTTGCAAACAAATCTGTTTTCAAATTCTGTTTTAAATCGTCTGGTGCCACGCGGCGTAATATGACTGGCCAGTACCGGTTCGCACGGATCGAGCGATGCGGGCCATTGGATTAAGATACATCGCACGGCGCTGAGATTCTACTTACCGCTTCGCCTAGTTTCAATCGTGTGCGTCCGATCTAGATCCTACGGACACCACTACCTGGTCAACAACGGGCCGCGCTGTGCGGCGGCTGGCGGCGGCGCACGCTCAGACGGTGGGCTAGCGGCGGTTCTAGGAAGCAAGAAATGAAGGGGAGGTGCTTACCGTGTTCGCAGTAGCGTGGGGAAGCTCAACGTGTTGTTGGTTCGATGAGGGGCGCGCAAGGTTGCGGTTAATTGCTCGCCGGAGACGTGGTCGGCGTCAGATGGTCCTGGAGCTCGTCGAGGGTGGTGCTGTGGTTCGCCCCATGGAAAATCAAGGGCATGGTTAGATGCAGCCGAGGTTGGGGAGTGCAGGAGCATCATCGGGAAAGAGCGGGGCGGTCAGATGCTTACCAGAAGGGTCGCCGGAGAAGGAAGCAGACGCGGCGGCGCTCAGAGGTCGTCGAAGGCGAGGTTCTAGGGCGCCCGCGGTTGAACGGATGGCACAAAAAGAAGCGTCTGGGAGTGGGGGTCATGGTCGTGTGCTCAGGGAGGCAAGGGGTGGCGAGGTTGAGCCGGAATTGGAGCAAAGGCTCGTCGGAGCAGTGAGTGGTCTCTGGCGAAATTAGCGTAGCCTGGTGGCGAGTTGGTTATGGCGACAGATGGGAAATGGGGAGGAGAGGGAGACGTTTAAGGGAGCGTGGTCGCCGGGGGAGTAATGGCTGTTAATCACACGAATTGATCGCCGGCGTAAAGGTCAGGAAACGGCAGGGCGTCGTCTGCGCGAGGAAGAAGGAGTGAGCTGGCTGCGTGGTTCCTTGCTGTCAGCGAGGGAGTGTGGGGGAAGAAGGGGCCATTGGTCAGTCACTCTGCGGGTGCGAGTTCAGGTGAAAACGCTTCGTGCGTGGAAAAGAAGCTGGGTTGCTACTGGGCTTGTTGGGCTTGGCCAGTTGGGCTGCGTCTGTTTCTATTTTTTTTTCTTCCTGACTGTTTTTCCTTTTTCTGATTCTATTTTCTGTTTTGAAATTCAAACAACAAAACAAACATTCAAATTAATTCAAACATTCACAAAACATTGCAATTGAATTTTGTTCTGTTTAACAACATAAACCAAAGTCCAAGGATCAAAATAATATTTTTATTTTAGGGTCCATTATTAATTAAATAAATAGACCTTGTTTATTAAAACAAAATAGAATTTGATTTATTCAAAACTACATTTTTGAAAACCAAATAATATCAAAACCAAATCAGTAGGTTTTATTTGAAAATAAAGACTACTTGGAAAACTTGTTTAAAATCAATAAATAAGTTTTGATGTTTAATTAAAAATAGTAAAACCTTTATTTTTAATAAACTTGGATATTAAATCCATATTAATTTATTTTTAAATAAACCTTTACTAATTTTTATCAAATAGAAATATTTTATTTCAAAGGCTTGGCCAGGTTTTAGTTTGGATTTATAAAATAATCCTTATTTAAAATTCTACCTTTTCATTTGAAAATCAAATCTTTTTATTAAAAGATTCAAAATAGTACTTTCAAATATTTTTAACTTTTATTTTTTTATTTATCTTTTTAAACTCCTTTAGGATTTTATTTGATCAAACAGATTTTGAAAGTTCCCAATTGGATTCAAAAAGTTTCTTCTTACCCTAAAAATCAACAAAGTTTTATTTTATTCATTTATTTTTCACATTACAAGATTTGGAAAATCTTGGGATGTGACAGAAACCATCTTCAAAGATAGCCCATGTCACATCCTCAATGGGAGTGGTGATTTGGAAGTTATCCCACCAAGTGGCTACTGGTCCTTCCAACAAGTGAGCTGCAAATCTGACTTTCTCTTCATCACTACATCCAACAGTTACCAAGTCCTTGTTCATAGAGCGTAGCCAATCATTGGCCACCATAGGATCAGTAGTTCCTGAGAACTTTGCTGGCCTCAGTCTCAAGAACATGGTAAGCATGTCAAAACCCGGTGGGTTGTTCTGATTGTTGTTGTTCTGATTCTCGATGAACGTAGTCATCATTTGCATCAGCTGAGTCTGATCTGTCATCATCTGCTGCATCTCAGGGGTGATGTTGTTGTTGTTGGGTTGGGATTGGCACATCGGGGAGGCATCTGTGGTTTGTTCAATAGAGATAAGAATGAGATACCCATAGATGCTAACATGCACAATATATCACATAAACAATCACCAAACATGCATCATAATAATAAAAGTTCAACAACATAGACAACAAGTTTGCAAAGTAAACACACCAATAGCAAGCCATCCACATGTTGGATGGTCATTGCGACTCAATATTCAAAGACATGATAAATAAAGGTAAATGAGTAGTCATCACTACTCCTTGGCATCAACCTCCTCCTCAACAAATGTAAGACCTTCATTCTCCATAGCGGTCTTGTATTCCTCGACATTGGTGGTCAAGGTCTCTACTTTGGCTTTGATAGCCCTCTTCTGTGAGCGAAGCCTCTCAATCACAGTCTGCTGATGCTCGAGCTCGAAGTCCTTGGACTCTAGTTTTGTAGTCATGTCTCGAATCCTCTTGTTCCTATCTTGGACTCGCTTCTCTTGACTCTTGAACTTTCTGTCCTGACTCTCAAACTTGGCCTCCATCTCTTTGACTATCTCATCTTGCTCCGCGAAGAGCTTGTCCTTCTCATGAAGCTGCACCTGGAGTTCGTCATTGCTAAGCATGACGTTGGTCCTATCAGTGTCTATGTGCCTAAGAAGAACCTCTAAGTCCTGGAGGTATAGACGAATCGGCTCTACTGTATCCCTCGAAGTATCCTCGAAGTCAATGGCCTCACCATCCTCATCACGTCTGCCGAAGGCGTGGAAGTGAGTACCTCTAACCTGTCGAGAGTGTCTTCCTAACAGACGTCCAATCAAATCTTGCATGACTACCTCAAGGCCTCTCTCCTTGTCATCATGCATGAGCTTGAAGATGACGGCCTCCATGGATGGCTCAGTCTGGCGTCCTGGCTGATTGACCTTGAATCCCCAAAGGTCTTTCCTCTCAAACTTGGTGAGGGGAAGCATCATGATAGTAGGAAGAGGGAGATTGAGCTCAATAATACGAGGGCAAAAATGAGTTCCCTTGAACTCTTTAGCCGTGCTGATAGTAACATTAGGCATCTATTTAATAAGATAGAAAAAGTTAGAATCAACACAATTTAAGACAAATCACAAGACAAGGCATCACATGCATAACTTTGGAAATCAAAACACACAAGTCATGTCATACATAAAATCCATTACAAGAATCCAAGGTTCAACTTATTTTAGACAACATTTTTGGAAATTAAAATGATAAGTGTGGTGGTCCAACTAACGGAGTACGTTTACAATCCCATCTCACTTGCCAAGTTGGCTAACAGGGCATCCCTAGAGGAAATCTGTTTATCTTGATCACATGACTCCATTGCTAAGTCTATGATGTCTTTCCTTAAACTTTGCTTGGTAGCCTCTAGCGCTTGGGTATGCTTCTTTTCTTCCCTAAGATCATTCTGGGTGTTAAGCATTCTACACTTGATTCTATCACCAAGTTCTTTGATGGCCCTCCAAGATGCATCCCTTGCTGAATCAAAGAATGTGGTGTGCATCATTGTGTTGGTGACCATGCAGAATCCTGAGTCCTTGTGGTTGTCTTCCTTGTTTTTATACAAGTGAAGTTGCACCCACTAGTACTCAACTCCTTCATCCATCACAGGAAAACCTTTGTACACAGCTGCACCATGTATTCCCATGGCAACCATGAGGTCCTTGAGAGCCTTGGGGAATTCTGTCTCACACTCCAAAGTCATAGTCATGAGTGGTCCCTTCTTCACGGCTTCGTTGATGGAGTTCATCTACAAATAGAGATGGGAAAGAAGATTAGAAGAGTTTACGAGAAGAAAAGACAAGTGTGGAAGTTGTTGAATTTTTTTTTCCTTAGTGGTTTCCAATCCTAGGGTCATAATCCTACAGGCAACACAGTGCTCTGATACCATCTGTAAGATCCCTCCTTTGTAAAGGAAAGGATCCCTGTGATTGCAATGCTAGTCCCTGGATCAATGCTAGCATCCACAGTTTAAGATGATGTACACAGAAACAAAGGTCATTATTACATACCATTCCAGAGACAAACATAGTCTTTTACAACTCCATGGCTACAGGCCTAATACAAGAGTTCAAATATATAATAAGATAATAAGTCTTCATCTTCATGTGCCACAGGCAAGCATGTTGAGTGTAGACTCATGACTCCTAATCATCATCAAAATATCCTGCAACATCACAAGTTACAACCACAGTGGGTCAATACATTGGAATAGTATTGGCAAGTGATACCTTAGTAGAATATTGGTGGACTAGTTACTATATGCTTTTTGGCTAAGTGTAGCTTAGGCTTGCTTTGCTCAAAATAGGTTTTTCCTATCAGTTGAAAACACTAAGTTTTTCTTTGTCAAAAAATTTCCCAAGGAACCACCAATAGACATTGGGGTCCTTCACCCTTGTTCAACCACAAGTTTTTACTTAGAAATTGGGATGAGGAGATTCTTGATAGCTTCCATGTCTTGATGCTCAAGTTGTCCAATACCAGGGACATGGCTAAGTACTTAGATTCTTCCATCTGCAGAGGTTGTGCACTTTCCCCACAAGACTTGATTTTCACCAAGACAGGACCTTGTGTAACCACTCAACATAAACCATTCCTTCCATTCCACCCAGGTGTTTCATTCACTTAGTTGTTTTATTAAGCAAAAACATAGTCCAAAGACTTAGAAATATTTATTCATAGCATGAATATAACCATCCTTGGTTGCTACTAGATAGGCTAAGCATGGCATTGATAAGGCTTAGAAATATTTCTAGCAATTCTACATCTACTAGGATTTCCCAAGCATAGCATATAGCTCAAAATAACCATGCAAGACTAGCAAAATATTTCTAATGCATAGTTTAAAAACATAGTAATAAATCATGAAGCACCACTTTCCTTGGTAGTTTGGAGAGTTGCTACAATCGTCACAATCACAATCACTATTTGCACCAAAATCTACACATAAAATGATAGCACCAAATCACATACAAAATAAATACAAGCAAAAATATATGGATGCATGCAATATGATATGTGATGATTTTTCTATACTCAACAAGACAAGTGCACAGTACTGATTCATAAACAAGTTCAAAACTTGCCAAACAACCTTTATTTGAACATTAAAACATTTCCCAAATATTTGTTATACATAAAATAGGCCTACACATCTTTCTATAAAAATAACAATTTTAACAGAAACAAAACATTAAACACATTGCATATATGGAAAGGGCTTTCTCTCCTGATTCCATTGATATAAAATTTGTCAATTTTGGACGTGGGAATCAAAAGTTATGAATTAAACAAGTTTAAACATCTAATAGATCTAATTCAGATTTTAAATCAAAGAACTGGCCACGCGGCAGCGTCTGATTGGCTGGTACCGCTTCGCGCCGGATCGCGTCTGCGAACCATTGGATTAACTACAACATGCGGCACAGATCTAAACATACCCCTTCGGCTATGATCTATCGCATCCACTGGATCTAAATCTAACGGTCCTAAGCATCTGACCATCAAGTGGCGGCGCTAGCGGCGGCGACAGGTGGCGGTGCGCTCAGTCAGTGGCGGAGCCGGCGAACTAGGTCACCCGGGGAGGTGGGAGGATGCTCACCAGAATCGTCGTGACGAGGAGAAGCTCGACGTATGCTCGGTTGGCGAAGGGGCACTCGGAGTTGTCGCGGATTGCTCGTCGGAGTAGTCCCTAGGGACGGTGGCTTCTGTTTGTCGACGTTGGTGATGCTCTGAGCCACGCTAAGACGAGAAAAAGGTGACGTTAGATGCGCAGGACACTGGGGATCTCACGCGTATCAAACAGAGGGAGAGGGGAGGCTGGGACTTACGGGAAAAAGGTCGCCGAAGTTCGAGCAGAGGGCGGCGGAGCTCAGTCGGTGACGTTGCCGAGGCTACAAACCATGCGCCAGCAAGCGGAAAGCATCAGTAGGTGCGCACGGAGATGTAGAACAATCCAGCATGAACCATAGGTAGAGGGGAGTGCGGTGCTCACCGGAATTTGATGAAGAACTCGTCGGAGGAGCGGGCGTCCAGAGGGAAATTCGTGCATCCTGGTGGCTCCGGCAAGGTGTGGTTTTGGGGAAAGGAGGAGGGAGGCATGGTGTTTAAGTAGGCGAGATGGGGGCATGAATCACTCAGACATTGAACGGGAATTGACGCCGCGAATTAAACAGGAAACGCTCAGCGTAATTTGGGGATGAACCAGTCGCTGGGTGGAGACGACGATATTCGTGTGGGCCGTGGTTGTCAGCGAGAGATAAGTAGTGGGAGTGGGTCCAGACGGTCAGCGACTCAGTGGGTGCGGGTGTGAGTGAAAGAAAACGATTCGCGGGGGAGGGGTTGCTGGGCTAGCTGGGTCGAGTGGGCTGGGTTGGGCCAGATTGGCTTGCTGCTTATTTTTTTCCTCTTTATTCCTTTTCTTTTTCTGTTTGGTTTTCTAGAATTGGTTTTCAAACTCCATTTCAATTCAGTTTGAATTCAAAACTTCTCTAGCTTTTTGTACAGTGTACTTTGCACTCAAATATGTGTCAAACACTTTTGTTTACAAAAACAT
Source organism: Avena sativa (assembly GCA_916181665.1). Taxonomy (NCBI): domain Eukaryota; kingdom Viridiplantae; phylum Streptophyta; class Magnoliopsida; order Poales; family Poaceae; genus Avena; species Avena sativa. The sequence continues at coordinate 19,569,862 of OV702282.1, read as the reverse complement.
ACTTGGGTCATTTGGAAAATAAAATAAAACTAAGACTTTATGAGATATAATAATAGGCATAAACTTTGTTTTATTTCATACTTTGTTTTGAAACTTTGTTGAAGCTTTTGAAATCACTTAAGTTTGAACTCAAAACATTACTGAATGAATATTAGTACCTTTCTCATTAGCAAGTAGCACAAAGGCTAGAGTATTCATACATAAAATAATGAGCAGTATATGCTCCTATTTTTGAAATGATTTTAAAATGAAACCCTAAATGATCATGGATGCAAGGATGATATGCATGAGTTTTGAAACATGATTTTAGGGATGTTACAATACTGCCCCGCCCCTATACCCCTCTAGAATCGCCGTACCACCGCCACCAGTAGCGCCGCCGCCAGTGGCCATCAGCGCCACCACTTATTGGTCAGAGCAACGTGCACCGTTAGATCTGCATCGCAGAGTCTAGATTAGATCTGGCGCAAACCGTTTTCTTTAGATCTGGCGCGTTGGATCTGATTAGATCTAACGGCGCGGAAGCGCGATCCACCCTGAAGCGATACTAACCAATCAGGAGTCGCCGTGTGGCCTGGTTTTCAATTTAAAAACCAAATTTGGTTTAATACTTGTAAAATTCATAACTTAATTTTTGTTTATCCAAAAAATGCAAATAATATATCAATGGATTCACAGAAATAAACCCTACACATCTATGAGCATAGTTTTGTACCTTTTTTCTGTAAAAATGGAATTTTATGCAGAGAAATTTGTAGGCTTAATTTGAGTATAAAAATTATTTAGAAAATGTTTTAAAGACTAATTTGAGTCTATTTAGTATGTAAAAGTTTAGTTTGTGTTTAGTACTGTTTACTTGTCTTGTTTGGTTGAAGAAAAATCATCACATGGCATTTGCATGCATTCATATACTTTTGCTTGATTAATTTGAATGTAAATTGGTGCTATCATTTTATGTGTAGATTTTGGTGCTAGTGTTGATTATGATTGGGAGGATTGTTGATACTCCCCCAACTACCAAGGCAAGTGGTGCTTCATGTTTTTGTCCCAATATTTTTACTATGCACTAGTGATATATTGTATAGGGCTTGCATGATATTTTTGCTAAGTATATATATGATATGCTATGGGAAATCCTAGTAGTTGTAGTCTTGGTAGAATTTTCTCTAAGTTGAGATAATTGTTTTATTGCCATGCTTAGCCTTGATAGTAGCAAACAAGGGTGGATTACATACATGCTATGGAAAATATTTTTAATTCTTTGAATTGTGTTTTTGCTTAATAAAACAACTAAGTGAATGAATCACCTAGGTGGAATGGTCTGTTTGGGTTATGTTGAGTGATTACACAAGGCCCATATCTATAGTCTACCTTGTGTGTCACACTTGTGGAAAGCCACCCAGGAACAAAGGGATTTGAGATACTTAGTGTTTAGAAGCTTCTAGTGCAACCACATGGCATATGGGCTCTGCCTTGATCATATAAGTTGCAATAACTTATCCAGATGGACAGTTGGTGGTAGGGTGATAGGTTGGAGTGCGTCCATTTGGTCTAAGGGAAGGCTTCTGAAAGATCTCGTCTTGATGCATGTCGAGTCTTGTGGGGAAAGTGCACCACCTCTCGAGAAGGAAAAATCTAAGTACTTAATCGTGTCCCCGACAATGGACAATATGAGCATCAAGACATTGAAGCTATCAAGGATCTCCTCATCCCAATTTCTAAGTTAAAACCTTGTGGTTGAACAAGGGTAAAGGTTGACCAATGTCTATTGGTGGTTCCTTGGGAGTTTTTTTCAAACAAAAACTTAGTGTTTTCAACTGATAGGAAAAACCTATTTTGAGCAAAGCAAGCCTAAGATACACTTAGCCAAATTCATATAGAAGCTAGAAACTCTTATTCTAAGAAGGTATCATTTGCCAATACTATTCCAATGAATTGACCTACTGTTGCTGTAACTTGTGATGTTGCAGGTTACTCTGATGAGGATTAGGGTTATGAGTCTACACTCAACATGTTTGCCTGTGGCACATGAAGATGAAGAATTTACTTTATTTTGTTAAGTTGAACTCTTGTACTAGCCTATGTCTATGGAGTGTAAAAGACTATGTTATCTCTGGAATGACAATGTAATAAAGACCTTTGTATTTGTGTACTTCATCTTAAACTGTGGATGCTAGCATTTGATCCGGGGACTAGCATTGCAATCACAGGGACCTTTACCTTTGTAAAGGTGGGATCTTACAAAGCCCTACCCAAATTTCGGTTATTGTGGTTGTACGGTAAAATTGGAATGGTATCGCATCCTGACAACCATCAGTTTTATAAAGGGCTAAGGCTCATGCCTTAACATTTTCATCATAAAAATCATCGGGTGTTCAAGAACACATGTCAAAACATTTCATTAGAATGACTCATCATTCTAAGGTTTTCATAACCATTTTCACCAAGTATTCCCATCTAAAGTTGATCAAGTTTTATGCTTAGCACTAGCATCTACAAGTGGGGGTAAATATTAATGAGGGGTGATAAGCAATTGGATCTTATCTAAGTTCATTCGCATGCCTCAGGATGACATCAATATTTATCTCACTTAGGCCAAGTTTTATGCTCTTTATGCTACCTTTAATAATCTTTATAAAATCTACAAGTCACTAAGTAAACTCTAAGGAAAATCTTTAATTAAGAGATAAAATACTAAGCTTGCAAGTAAAACTAGGATGGTGTGTCATCAAGGTGTAAGCTTGCTAGGTCAACTTGTATAGTAAGGCTTTCAAGATTGCAGGTATAGGCTTGCTCAGTTAATAGCTTCCCTTGTGCAGAGCAGTGGTTGAAGTTCTCCTCGGCTTCTTCCTCGTAGTATCCTCCTTCATCCTCGTATCCTTGGTCGGTACTAGCGTCTATAAATAAATACGAGGTACACAATCACCACACAATTCTTAACTACTCTATTTAGCACACAAAGGTTCACACTAGATGATCTAGCATCATCACTATTATCATAAATATTAAAGCACTTGTCTTATTTATTTTATTTTAGAAAAGTAATTTCTACTCATTGAAAAACTACTTAAGATTTAATATTCTCCAACTCAAACATGGGATCATGTTGACACATGTCATCACCACATATTTCAGTACTTGGGAATGTGATTTAAAGTGGTGTCACAATTTAATAAGGTTTAACCTTTTTATTTTAATTAAATAAAATGACTAGAATGGCCTATGGGGCATTCTTTTATTAATTGATCATTATTCCCGTAAGTAAACCTATATATTTTTATATATTCTGAAAGGTCTTGTTAATTATGATTTTTGAGAGTTGGAATCAACTCAAAAGCTTTTATGGTTGAATTTTGAAAAATGTTTGAATGCAGAAAAGCTTCTTCCTTGTTATTTTTACCATGGGTGATCTACAACTCCAATTGGTTTGAATCCAACAGGCTTGGAGTAAACCCTCCAGAAAATTTCTAACAAAATTGGTTTCATGCATTTTGGTTTAGTTAATCGAGCTAGGTTGATTTTTGAATCTAGGTACAGAACTGATTTTGAAACTAAATGAATAAACCTAAGTTTGAATTGCTGGGTCGCGCGGGAGTTTTAACTGGGCCGACCCACTACGCACAGCGCGCGCGGGTTGGTTAAGTGAATGATCCCACTCGTCAGTGAGACGGCGATTGGCGAAGGGGTACGGGGCGATCTAGGCCATGAGATCTAATTCTAATCCTACGGTTGTGGTTCATCGTCCACGCCTGAACAGGACGCGGTGAGGCTGAACCCTAGCGCGGCCAGTGGGGGTCGACGGGGGCTCACCGGCGCTCCGGCGATGGTCGGCGATGGGGGCGAACGACGAAGTCGACAACATCGATCATCCTGGTACCGACAACTCCTCCTAGGGCGCCTTCAATCGACGGTGCCTCTCCTCCTCTGCAGCGGCGAACTCCGATGAAATTCCGGCCACCTGGTGCTCGCCTTGCTCCGGGGGTGAGTGGGTGTGATTAGTGAGGTGGGGAGTGATATGGTGTGCTCAAATCGAACGGGGGTGGCCTCCTTTTATAGTGCCTGAAGGGGACCGACGGGCGCGGGTGCAACTCGTCGTGGTCGTCGGCATAGCATGCTAATGGCATGGGCGATGATAGGGGTGGTTCGTTGCCTCTTGGCGAAGCTCAACGGCTTGATGGCGAGGCGTGGGGTGGTGAGGAATGGTCAGAACATCGCGACACTCTGAGCGGGTCCGATGGCAATTTTAATGGTGCACAACGTCCATGGTCCGCGCGGCAGCAAACGGGGTTGTCTGGCGGGTTGCTGGGGTGCTGGTGATCACACACGCAAGTGGCGAGGGCGGCGCGCGGTCTGTGGGATGGTATCATGTGTGGCGCACTGGCGCTCTCGGCTCGTTCGCAGAGAAGCTGGGCGCGAGCTTGTCGTGTGGTCCAATGGCTGGCAAGGCTTGGGGCTTGGACATGGGCTGGCGGTGGACGGTGCTGTGTGTCCCAGACAAGGTTGGCGAGGCTAGAGCTTATCCTAGCTCGTTGGCAACATGAGGGTGGCAAGGGTGCTCTCGGCATGGTCAACATTGATGACTATGAATGCTCACAGTGGTGCTAAGGCTAGTTAGATTAGTTTGATCATCTACTGAGAGTGTAGCGTGGCCTAGAGAGGGGACAAGGTTGGCCAAAATTACTTCTACTAATAGTGTTTTGTGTTTGTTTGTTTGCTAATCACAAGGTGTTTGATGAAATGGCCGAAAGAGATTCAAATTTGAATTTTGGATTCAAACTTGGTGGGTTTGCTAGTTACATACTAGGGAGTCTCTAGTTAGTTGGATTGGTCAAGGGTCACTCGTTTAGTTGGATTTTGAAAATGTGGGATCTTCAGATATGTTATAGATTCAATTTTAAATTTTCATTTGAATGGAGTTGCCAAATGTTTCTGTAAGTTTGAAAGGTGGGCATTGATTTACTTTTACTTGGTTTAGCAAGGGGTGAAAAGAAATGGAAAAGTTTCTGTTTGAAATCTTGGACTAGAAACACTCAAAGTGGCCTTGTGAGCAAGATTGGCAAAGATGACCATTTTCCTTAGTTGATTTATTTTTGATTTTCTCTTGATTTGTTTCTGCTTGGAAATTTTAGATGATGTTGTTTTCATCTTTAAACAATTCCTTGCTATTTAGATCAATCACACAAGTCCATTTATTCATTCACACAATCATCACATACACACATGCATTCATAAAGATTTGAATTAACAAAAGTTTTTGTTAATCCTAATTTTGGTGATTAGAATTTGATAATCGTGATCAATATTTTTGGGATGTTACATTAATGGGGAGCAGTTCTCCAGGGAGAGTGTGGGATTACCGTCCTAAGGCATATGATCTTCATCTGGTGGCAGCACATCAGCAAAGTATGTAATTAAGATATAACAGACAGCCGTCCAGGTTTCTTTGATAGCTCCCATGTAACACCGCGGTTCTGAAAAGACCGTGGCTTCTATGTGACATGCCAATCCCTGGATCGGTTCATTAGCCCACAATAGAATAAGATGAATAACATAGCAAAATATCCGTGTATCATAAATAACGAAGATCTAGAGTACCATTATTACAATAAAAGCTTAGCTCAAGGCTAGCTCAAATTATTCAGGTAGCAACATAAATAAAGTAAATCCTCCATTTTTCAAATTGCCCACAAGTGAACAAGTGCCGAGTGGAGTACCGTGGCCTATATCGATTACTCAGAATCGGAATAACCTGCAACATGAAACGTAGCAGCCCCGAAGGGTCAATACATGGAATGTATGGCAAGTAGAGCTAGTAATGGAGACAATATTACTAACATCTACATGCATATTTGGCAAGTGGAGCTGTGTCTGGCTTGCATTTGCAAATACCTTTGTCCTACTTTCATAAACAGTTTTTGATTTTCTTTGAAAAGATCCCAATTAAGGTAACCCAACAATATTAAAACAATTATGAAATTGGAATGAGCGAGAAACATGTCATGAAATCAATATCAAGCAACTCAGTTGTCCTTAACCGGGGACACGGCTAATCGATTAGATTATACACCCTGCAGGGGTTAGTACACTTTACCCATGTGACTTGGCCAGCCCAGCTCGTACCATCACTCTCATTTTGGGTGATGATACGGAGAAGTCCAAGAAGAGACTGTTCGGGAAGTAGCTCCCCAATCCCGACGCGCACCGGTCCAACCTACCAAAATTCTACATCTCTGGATACGCGGGTTCGGGTTACCACAACCTACTAAGTCCAACCAACCGCCCATTTCATTATTGGCACATGGTTGTACACGTAAGCTACCAAATAAAGAAGCCAATCAATTTTTCTAGATACCTGGGTGCCTTTCCGCAATGAAACCACCAAAAATTATCAATACCATCACACCCAGGAGATTCATTGATTAGGTTGTTTTAGATTTCACAAACCAATACTTTTAGAAACAAGTCTCAGTGATGTAACCCAGCCCTCGTAAATCATGGCATGGCTAAGCACATCTACCAACGGTGGTTCATCTACAAGGAAAGCCCTACCACATAATAGGACATAGCATAGCGATAATATCATCCTACACATGCGTCTACAAAATACACGACAATGCATAGAAAATAGTAGGACAATATCATGAACAAAATAGCATCTACTTGCGTTGGTTGTAGCGGTCGGAAGAACAATCCACACACGAGCAAGCATTGCACTCGTCACAATCTACACGATACAATTGCAATCATAAACAAACAATCCACAAGCATATGCAACAAAGATGATGCATGAATGCATGCATGACAAGTGGATTGACGCTATAGCAACACCACATAATCCTATTCAATAAATCTATTGATTGCATGCATGGGAAAATAGTTTTAGCGCAAGAAAAACTATTATACAAAATATAATACTCAAAACTAGAGCTAGAACCCAATTAATTCACTACCGGTAGTATACTGTATGTAAAATCTTGGGAAAATTCTACCGCATAGGCATTGCTATTTAGGAACAGTACCAATTGGAATTACTCAAAAAGGAATTATAAAACTCCCTGAGTAATTAAAACACTGCAGAAAGCCACTAGACAGTTTCTGCAGAAGTTTTTACTGTAAGCCTATCCTTTTAATTCACGATGAGATTCCCCTCGTTCTACAGAATCCAGGGACATATTATAATACGCAATTTTTGGAGTTACAGATCTTTTTCTACGAATTAATTACTCCAAAAAGGCCATTAACTCATTTGATTAAAATGTACTAAATCTTGCTGCAAACGTGTGAAACAATGGTACAGCAAGATTCTACACGACTTACTGAACCTACACATATTTTATTTGCAATTTTTGGCCCAGCGGATTAATTTCTACGCAATTTACAAGTTTCTACGAAAATCTGCCAACTAAATCGATTAAAGAAAATACCCAGTCAACTGTGTCTGTTGACTGGCCCACGTGGCTGCTGACTGGGCGCTGACTGGGCGTTTGACTAGTCAGCGCCTGGGGCTGACCGGTCAACGGCGGATCTAGGCCGTTGGCCACAGATCGTGCGGCAGAGGGAGGGCGGCGGCCGCTCGGACGGCGGCGGTCGGCGGCGGGTCCTGCGCGGAAGGAGAGGCGGTCGGCGCGGAGGCGGCGGCGCGGGGCGCGTGCGCGGGCGGCGCGGGGCGGCGAGCGGCGGCGCGAGGCGGCGGCGGCGCGCGGATCGAGGGGAAGGCGGCGGGGTCCGGGCGCGTGGGGGAGAGAGAGGCGGTGGGACCCGTGGCTTAAGTGGGGCCCCCACGCGGGTCCTAGCCGGACTCGGTCGGCGGCGGTTACTATCCGCCGCGCGGGCGGCGCGGTGCTGGCCGGCTAGGCCGGCGCGGCCCAGCCGGCTGGCGCCGATTTTTTTTTGACCTTTCTTTTTCCTTTTTGCATTTTAGTAAAACCTCCGTAACTTCTTCATACGAACTCCGAATCGGGCGATTCTTGTTCCTAAATTTTTGTAAAATCGAGGGGAACAACCTAGGGTCAAAGGATGAGTGAAATCCCTAGGCTACAAGGGTGGACAACACAAGTCCTACTAAAACCTCCCGTAGGAGCCTCGTAGTAGAATAGAGTAGGGTTTAGAAAATAGTGTTTTGCCGAATCTTTTCAATCGATGGTTTTGCATGGAAGAGTATGATGCAATGGCATGAATGATATGCAGAACCAAATCTAAAATTTGGGATGTGACATCCCAGATTAGAGTAGTTGCCAAAGACTACATCACGAGGCACAAGAGCAGCAGAGCAAAAAGAAACATAGACCATAGTTCTCTCAATGACCTTGTCATCCTGATGCTAGTGCAGAAAATTCCCAAAACCCGCAATGGTGTTAGCAATGTCGTATTCGTTCCTATAGTCGAGGGGAATTCCTAGGAACATCAGCCAACCGTTACGGTAGCCCACCTCTGCCCTATGGTTATGTCTGTCATCATGACTGACAAACTGCACAAAAACCCCTGGTTGTATGGTTGTATCTGAAAAGGATCATGATTCAGAAGTGCTGCACGAGCCGCCTAGTTCCAAATCCTATAGAACCCAAGGCCAAATAGAAAGGGTTGTACATCATCCACGACTCTATGCAAGTGCTAAACGATGAAATTTTGAACTTGATCATGCCACATTGGCTCATCCTCCTTTGGCGGTGGAGGCATCAGAATAGAAGTGTAGATGTTCTCATTGCGCCGGGGAGGCGCCACAAAGGGGGTGTAGAAGGTGCGTGGAAGCCGTGTTGGTCCTCCATCAATAATATGGTGGCCCTCTGGCACCCAGCGAGAATGGGTCGAGGGAAAAGTTACCCATTGATGGCTTCAGCAACTTGGAAGGGAACAAAGGAGGCGGAGGACTCGAAATAGGATGAACAGGGGAGGGCAGTGTTTGTGAAGCAACCTCTACAGAAGATGGAACGGCAAGGTTCTCCATGATGGAAGTGGTGCAGTTATCGAGGTGGCGCTGTCCAGAACTGCCTTTTTAGGGACCTAGAGTTGCCTATTACCAGAATTAAAGCATTCCTTTTCAATATGGCCGTATCGGAAACAACCTCGGCACCTGATTTTATTTGTGCAAACATATGTTTGATGACCCATTGCCAAACACCTGCCACAGTCACAAAATCGGTAGGCGATATTGTTAATAACATCTTCCATCCCAAAGAGATCCTCCACCAAATCAGAACGCTAAGGGAAAGGCCCAATAGTCAGCCCAGTCTCCGCGACGGGCTTAATCCAAGAACTAGAACCCTCCATAGCAGAAGAGCCCGAAAGATCCGACCCTGATTGATTTGATTTCAAAACATTTATTGGTGCCCGAGAAACCTGGGTGACCGGCTCCAACTTACCATCAGGGCCAAAAGAACCAAAAAATATAGGAGGCGATGCATTTCCTACCAGGTTCAGAAACAGAGTAACCAGGCTGACATCGGCAAAAGAAAGAGACTTCTGAACTCTCTGATGGCCCGAAAAATAATGGATATGTCATTCATGAGAACTAGCCATCCACGTCCCTCCTTGATCCAGATATGGACATATCCATCATAAACCTTGGTACGGCCATGTTCCTAATCCCGAGACGTGGAGTATGTGGCCTGACATTGTCCTGAGGGCTGAATCAAGGTGTAGGAAGAGGGGAAAAGAAGGAGATCACCTTGAAGAGTACGAAACACCGAAGAAGATGGTCGGAGCCGAATGGAAGGAGGAAACACCGCCAAGGAGATTGCCGGCCTTGAAGGTTTTAGGGCTCAGGTGGGGGGAGGGTGGGAGAGACGCCAATCCCAACATTTGCCACAATGTGTAGCCAAAAGCGGTTCCATATTTGCTTTTTAGTTTTTGGAACTAGTTCCTGACACTGTGGAGGTGGTTACAAATTGAGGAAAAGAGGGAACCGGGGCAAGAGGGTGCTCCGATGCAAAATGTGGTTCTAAATTGCTTATCAAACCGTATGTGTGACATGTGTCCTCTGCTCTCATATCCAGACAAAAAACAAGGCTATTCTTGTCAGTGGAGGGACCGCATGATGTAGAAATTTAGAATAGATACATTGTGGAGATCTAGCCAAATTGCATGGTGAAGCCAAATTCAGTTTTTGTAGCCAAATAAGGCTATAACAACATTGTGGCTGCCCGTTAACTTTGTCTAGATACGCACTAGTATGAATAACTTTGAGCCTTAACCGTTAGATCAAGACTAGAAAATCGCAACATTTACATATTATAATTTTAGTCATGATATGTCGTACTAGTATTTATAATATGTAGTATTATTTAGAACTTGCCACTTATTTACAAGTACACAAGATGATTGCAAAAAAAATGAAGCAGCTATGCTATGAAGCTAAAAACAGATCAATACTCTGAAGTCTGAACTTGTGCTATAGTTTGATTTTTATGTTGTTGATTCATATATACTATACTCAAATTTATGTAGGACTATGCTCTCTTCAACTTCGATGAGCAACTGCCTTTTACTACTTTTGATTGGGAATCTACCCCTTACCATGTTTTAAGTTCAGAATTGAGAGGAACACACTGGCCAAAAAGCCAATGATGTCCAACTAGCGTCTTAAGGTTGGGTTACATATAGCGAAAGCGCGAGGGCTAGGCCGCCCTAAAAGGGTTGGCCACCAATTGGCCCCTCCTTAGCCATGTCGCTTGAAGAAGACATGTACATGATAGTCATCCCCAACGAGTTAAAGAAGCATCTAAAGGGGATTGCCAGGCCTGTCATGCTGAATAATTTCCCTGAGTGCGGCTGGTCTGTGCACATCGAGCATGATAAGAGCAGTGATAAGCTGGTCTTCAACGAAGGTTGGTTATGTTTCGTAGATGGGCACGAACTACAGGTTGATGATATCCTAATGTTCAAGATAATAGATGATTCCACGTTTAAGGTGGATATCTATGACCATAACACCTCCACCAAGAGATTGATTATTTGTGCTGTGGTAAGTAGCAATGAGCTCAAAGTTAGTGTTAATCATTCCACGGCCGATGGTGATTTATGAGGTCATTGGCCATGTTTTACTTGGGTTGTATGTACGGCAATAATGGTTTTTGTTGTTTGCTTGATCTCTTTACTAGTGGATTATGGTTTTGTTAGATGTATTCATTTAAGTATTATTTTGCAATTCGATCTGAAGTAGCTCGAGACATTCCCTGATTGAGGCCAAATTTTCTGCAGTGTTCAAGCAAGAAGCTCAAGGTTGGACAGAGCTCACTATGGAAGAAGACATGAGAGAACTATGTTGTCAGCCTGATGCAAAGGCCAATGAATAAGGCTAGGTACGCCCATTGGGAGAAGACCACAGGCAGCTTCTACAACGTTCTGAGTGAATCAGGTTAAATATGCTTGCCATCCCTAGTTTATTTTTGCCTTGTTTTGAGCGTGAGTGTCCTCCGACCATCAAGATGAAGACCTCCACTGCCTGCATATTGGATGTCCACCTGAAGGAGGAAGATGGAAACATACTAATGGACGCAGGATGGCCAGAGTTAGCCAACACACATGCTTTGAAGAAAGGACAACTCCTGGTATTCAAGAAACTTACCAGAAGATCCTTGAATGTAATTTTATTTGATAAACATTACTTCCAGAAGGTGATCAAATTTGTAGGTTATCACCCATGACCCATCACTGGAGGAACAATGTGAATCATAGCTGTATTAAGTTGGTGCCTGTTCGGTTCAAATTGCAACGATTCTATATAGAGGCAGTCTAAGTATACCCCTCTCTTTGATGTACTCGATCTTGGCCTAATTATTTGACAGTAGAATATGGATTCACCTTTCTTTCTAATCTTGGCCTTGATAAAACTATTAAATTTCAATATCTGCATTGTTGAATCTGCTAATTATTTTGGTCCATTTTTTATGTACTGCTGAATCGGTCACTTTGAAATGTTGTTGAATATGTCAAGTGTAGCCGAGTATGAATCAGGAACCTATTGATATTTTTTATCTTATTATGTACTTCTGGATCTTTCGAATGCTACCGAATCTGTCAAATGTTCTATCCTTGCTACTACTAAAAATAAGAAATTAATTCTCTCTGTACTACTATTTAATTTCATGTCCCTTTTACTGAATCGGTCACTTTAAAATGCCGCTGAATCTACTTCCGAATATGAAGTGGGAATCTGTTGATATTTTCTATCTTATTCTATACTGCTAAATCATTCAAATGCTATAGAATCTGGAAAAGTTGCATCATTGCTGCCTGGATATTTTCCATAGAGCATTTGCCTTTCTGTCATTAGATTCGTTGGATGTGTTTTGGTCAGAGATGAGACGGGTAGAGATACAACGTGATTTTTTATTTGTATATCAGTCTAGTTTTGGCCCGGTCGGAGTATGTGTCCCTCGTTCCTTAGGTTTTTCACATGACTATATCTGTCGAAAGAATTATCCCTTTTTTCCTCATCCCATGGTCTTTTTAGCCCACCATTGTTTTTTTTGTTTTGAGAATATTTTCCCTCCCTTAATGAGGTCTTTGTTTCGAGTCCCGCCTTAGCACATGAGATGAAAGGTAGCCCATTCGGCCCCTGTTTAGCCCAGAATATTTTAATTCTCCCTTTAGGGATCAGGGGAATGCTGAGAACTACTTAGTGAAATTAGATAAAGGCTCATGCAGCATAGCCCTGAACATTTTAATTCGGCCTTTTAGGGGTCACTGCTAAGAACAGCCTATGAAATTCGAGAAACAAGCCCATGGAGTATAGCTCACATGTAGAATAGCCAAACACTTTTTAGTTTAAATTTAGAATAAAAAACTCCGCCTACCCATATTTTTAAGAAACTACTCCATCATGTGGCATTTTATAAAATGAGATGCCAGGAGCGATGCCCTTATATATTTTAAAGTAGATATACATGGACACAAAATATTTTTAAGAAGACTAATACATAAGGTGTAGTACTAATTAACATTTAATGTTATATTTTCTACAATTATCTTTAGTGTAGCAGTAACACACTCAGTTTATGTCAATTTAATTTGATGAATGTCTTTAGTTCGAATCCCCGGTGTATATATATATATATATCTTCATTTTACATTTTCTACTTCTAGCAATTCACATTATAGAGAGGCTGACATCACGGATCCACCAACTGTAGAGTCCATCAAATTTAACGGGAAGGTTTGAAAAAGGGTAAATACATCTATAGAGAGGCTGGCAATGGGGCCCCAGCAGGAAGACCATACATGGCTGCCGCATCGAGCAACGTAGCCAAGATCAAAATAGCGGAGGTGGACGAAAAAAGTCCATCATACACTTTTCATTTACAGAGAAACTGACACGTGGGACCCATGAGCAAGACCTTATAAAGATGATCCATCAAGAAACGCTCCCAAGTTCGAAACAGGGAGGCACGAGCAAGAAAAAAAATCCATGCACACGTTTCTTCTAATGAGAGGCTATCGACCCAACAGCATGACCAAACGCCAGATTCGTCGAGCAACGTCTAGTTCGTCAACATCCTCCGCGTTCAAATCCTAGGTAATTTGTGTTATTATAGAGTCAAGTTTTTTGTACTCTAAAGCTGACATCTAGACCCAGATAAACTGTTGCTGCATCTAGCACAGACTCGACCCAAAAAATCAGTCCAACTATACTTTCATATAGATTCTGACATGTGGGACCCAGCAAGATACACTTTCTATATAAAAAAGGCTGATATGTGGGACCCAGTACAGACACGCTTCATACACAAAGAAGGCTGACATGTGGGACCCAGCAACGTACCAAGTTCAAAATAGTGGTCATGGAAATTTCTATTATTATAGACTAACACTGACATGTGGGACCCAACAACGGATACTGAGTAACATTTTTTTAAAGAAAGGCTGATACCTAGGACCTAGATAAACTGCTGATGCATCTAGCAATGTTGTCAAGATAACATACACACGTTTCTTTCAAATGGAGGCTAACATCTGGGACACATCCTAGACACGTTTCCTGCACAAAGCAGGCTAACATCTGGGACCCAACAACGCACCAAGGTCAGAATATCGGAGGTGGCAGGAAAAAAGTCCATCATAGCACGTTCCATTTATAGAGAGGCTGACATTTGGAACCCACCAGCAAGACCTCATACAGGTCCTGCATCGAGAAACTTGGAGTCCAATATGCACACGTTCTTCTAATGAGATACTGACATGTGGGGACCTGCAACCTATGGAGCATAGATCATGTAGAGTATCCAAACTCTTTTTAATTCGGCCTTTTGGGCATTGGGCCCCAATTCTCAATTTTTTTTTAAAAACTCTGCATGTAGATTTTTTTCAGCTCCTGCAGTTTTTAGTTTAGCTGCCAGGAGTGCGACCTTGTTATTTGATAGGCGAGAAAAATGTTCAAAAAAGTCTTTTTAAGGAGACAAGTCAATAAGTTATAATAGCATAGCTTAACGATTCTACTCAATTAGTTGTTTCTGTCGTAGTGGCAAGGCACACAGTCAACCTGTGGTGAGGTGATCTCGAGTTCGAATCCTATGCAATTTGTGTTAATATATAGTTACTTCTTTGTACTCTCAGGATGACATCCAGGACCCAGATAAACTGCTGCTTCATCTAGCATTGTTGCCAAGGTCAGGACGACGGACTCGATAAAAAAAATAGTACAACATATATACACATGTTTAATTTAAATAAAGGTTGACATGTGGGACCCATCATGGACATAATTAATTTAAATAGTGGCTGACATGTGGGACCCAGATAAACTGCTGCTACATCCACCAGATAAACCTTATTACAGGTCTGCATCGAGCAACTTTGCCAGTTCGAATAAGGGAGGCGCGAGCGAGAAAAAGTCCAACATCCAGAAGTTTTTTCTAATGAGATGCTGACATGTGGGACCAAGCTGCGTGAGAAAACGGCAGATTGGCCGAGCAATGCTATCAAGTTAACACGGAGGTGCGACCGAGGAACATGGTGGCGCTAGAGAAGAAAAAATCCAATCAAACACACACGATTCTTCTAATGTGAGGCTAGCATATGGGACCCACAAGCCTAAATAAACGGCTGATGCAGCAAGCAACGCTATCAAGTTAACACGTAGGCACGACCAAGGGCAAAAATTGCATCATACATACATTTCTTCTAATGAGAGTATGACATGTGGGGCCAGTTGCGTGAATAAACGGTAGATGCATCTAGTAGTGCAATCTTCTGATGAGAGGCTGGCATGTCGGAACAGGGTATCGGGAGCGAAGGAAAAAATTCCATCATACACACGATTCTTCTAATGAGAGGCTGGCATGTGGGACCCAGCATCGCGATTAAAGACCGATAGATCGAGCAACATTATCGAGTTCAAATCAGGGAGGCACGAGCCAAGGAAAAAAATCATCATGCAAACATTTCTTCCGATGAGAGGATGACATGTGGGGCCTGACTACATGATTAAACTATAGATGCATCTAGTAACGCTTATCAAGTTCGGAACATGGTAGCGGGAGCGAAGGAAAAAATTCCATTATACACATGATTCTTGTAATGAGAGGCTGGCATGTGGGACCCAGCATCGTGATTAATATAATATAGATCGAGCAACGTTATCGAGTTCATATCAGGGAGGCACGAGCCAAGGAAAAAAATCCATCATGCACACGTTTCTTCTAGTATGAGGATGACACGTGGGACCCAGCAGCCCAATTAAACGGCGGATGCATCGAGCGACGCTATCAAGTTCGGAACAAGGAAGGGAAAAAATTCCATCATACACATGATTCCTCTAATGTGAGGCAGACATGCGGGACCCAGTAGCCTGACTAAACGGAAGAGGCATCGAACAACGTTATCGAGTTCAAATCAGGGAGGCGCGACTAAAAAGTTTGGTTTGCTAGAGTCACTGATATCCGGGATCCACATGCAAAAAAATACTTCGGCGAGTCAACATCTCGCGAAGAAGTGGGAATCTTACTTCTGCCACCCGCCCAACGAGCCTCCTCCATGTTTTTAAGGGTTTCGTCATAGTAGAGGGGCGCAAAACCGGAAAAAAAGTTCTGCATCGGCCACGGTCGAGCCAAGATTTTAATCGCGGAAGAGGCGCCTTCTACGACGACCGACGGGTCCAGTCATTGCAGAAGGAAACATTTTTTGTAGTGTTAATTGCAAGGAGATGGGACATGATACGTCGGAAACGTATCTATAATTTTATGTTCCATGCTTTTTTAGTGTCTACTTTTCTTTCCTTTGTCCACACTTTGAGGTGCTTTTCTTATGTTTTCTGGTACTAACCAATTAACAAGTTGCCACAGTACCAGTTGCCTGTTTTCTGCTATTTTTGGTTCCAGAAAAGCTAGTAAAGAAATATTCTCAGAATTGGACGGGACAAAAGCCAAAGTCAATATTTCACCGAGGAGAACACAGAGTCCAGAGGAGAGATAGAGGGGCGCCACATGGTGTCCACACCCCCCAGGCGCAGCCTAGGGCGGGCCTACGCCTAGGCAGGGTGTGGGCCCCCTAGCCGCCTCCCATCCTCGCCTCTTCGCCTATAAGAAGCCACCAATGCATAAACCCCAAGTACCCGATCAAAATTCCACGAAACCGTATGTATCCTCCGCCACCATCGTCCCTAGACCGGGGGATCTGAAGCTCTTCCCGGCACCCTGCCGAAGGGGAGATCATCCCAGAGGCCTTCTTCTTCATCATGCCAGCCTCCGGTATGAAGAGTGAATAGTTCCACCTTGGACTACGGGTCCATGTAGTAGCTAGATGGTTGTATCTCCTCCTTGTGCTTTGATGTGTAGATCTTGTCAGCTCTGTTCATGATCAAGATCTCATCTATTTGTAATCATGTATGTTATGTTTGTGGGGATCCGATGGATATTGATATTACTATGTCAGATTGATTAATGGTTTTGTCTTATTGATTCTATCATGTCTGTGTTGTTTGTGATCTTGCATGCTCTCTGTTGTTAGTAGCTATCTTAGCCAAGTAGTTGCTAGTGACTCCAAGAGGGGGTATTTATGCTCGATAGTGGCTTCATGCCTCTATTTAATCAAGGGAAGTGACAGAAATCTCTACGGTTATAGATGTGCTGTTGCCACTAGGAAGAAAACAACGGTCTCTTGTTCATGGAACAGGTGGATTGTTTACCTTACACACTTTGCTTATAAAAGTTGTCTATTGCTTGCAACTTAATACTGGAGGGGGTTCAGATGATAACCTGAAGGTGGACTTCTAGTCATAGATGTAATTGGATGGCGGTCTATGTATATTGTTGTATTGCCCAATCGAATCTCATAGGATCTTTTTGTCTAGTATTGCATTGTTATGCCTTGCTCAGTCCTGTCAATTACCCTTCTATAATTTGTTTAACTAGCATTCCATGTTTGTTTATCTAAGGAGAGCACCTCTAGTGAACTATGGACCCCGGTCCAGTCTTTACCATTGATACATCTTCCACTGTTATTGTTTACTTGCTGCAAACCATCATCTCCTTCCACACCATACAGTTAATACTTTGTTACAGTAACCGGTGATATTGACAACCTCACTGTTAGTTGGGGCAAAGTCTTGAGTTTGTGTTGTGCAGGTTTCAAATTTGCTTTGCAACACCTTTGGGAAGTTTCCTTCCTCCTACTGGTTCGATAACCTTGGTTTCTTACTGAGGGAAAACTTGCTGCTGTACTGCATCATACCTTCCTCTTGGGGTCTCCCAACGAAGTGTTGCTGCACGCATCAAGATTTTTTCTGGCGCCGTTGCCAGGGAGGTTAATGACGTCTTCACAAGGGGAGTCCTCCTCAACCTTTCTCTTTACTTTCTTTTGGTTTTCTTAGTTTCTTTTGATTGGGTTTGTTTGCCTCTTTTTATCAAAAACTCCAAAAAATTAGTTTAGTTTGGTTTGCTTTATCCTATCAAAAACACAAAAGATTAGTTCCTACTCTAGTTGCCACCTTGCTCTTGCTCACCATGTTGTTCCCCAAGTTCGCCCTGAAGGACCTTTCGATAGGGAGTGGCTCCATAATTGGGAAAGATAATATTGAAGAATTCTTTAATCATGTTAGCAAGCATGAGGACATTGAGGATAAATCTATAGCAGAGCTTGCTCCTAATTATGAAATTTCTGCAGCTTCTTTAGTTCATATGTTGGAGGCTAAGTTTGTTAGCCTTAACCCCATGATGCAAATTTTGTTCCTAAAACTAATTGAAGAAAATAATGCTAAAAAGAGAGAATTTATTCTTAAAAACTTTACTAAAAGAGTTCCCTGATGTTGCTAAGGAAGCCAAAAAAGTCTTTGAGTGTTTCTAGGCTCATGTGTAGATGTTGTGGGTACTTCATATAAAACCAAGCCTAGAGAGGAATTTAAGATACCCCTACCATTTAAGCTTGTTGGGATGCATGAGGCCTTTGAAAATAATTTTGATTGGATTGTTCCTAAAAATCCTTTTGATGAAAGTAGTAAAGAAAAGGGAGATGATAAGGGATCCTCCAAAACTCATTTGGAAGAGATAGCTTTCATAGTTGAAGACTTTGCAAGTATTGATGTTAATGCTTCTTCATTTGAAAATACTTGATTTCTTGCTTCTTGTGCCTAACTTAAAGGCGTTAAAGAAAAATACTTGTTGGGAGATAACCCAAGAGTTTCCTTGAGTCTTGGAAGTTATTACTTCAGTAATGACCTCTCCTTATCCTTTTTGTTTTCTTTTTGTGCCAAGAATTACCTCTAATGAGATGGAAGTAAGATTTGGGTAGTTGCTGTCCCGAAACAGATTTCTATCCTCCACCATAAAAATTCGTAAGGAGTCTCTGTATGTCTGATTGAACTGAATTTTTTTGAATAAATCCCCCGGTATGTTAGATAACTTTCGTTAGTTCAACACTTTTTGATTTGAGAAACATAAGGTATTCTAAAAAATCGGTTTCTACCTGCTGGTCTGGTTTGACAGATTTCTGCCATTATTTGCATTTGCTTCTTATTGATTCCTTTTTGGGTTCTTTTTGGGAAATTGAGCTTTTTGAAGGAGTTGCTACAGTATATTGTGTTTTTAGTGAAAAGTTTTTCTGTTCTAAAGCTAAATCCAAAGGTATATTATCTTTTGAATACACTAATGTTGCTAATGAAGATTGTGTGAAGTTTTGTATGAAGGAAAATTTCAGGTGTAGAGAGAGAATGATGTAATGAGATGAAGAATGGACAAAAGATCAAGCTTGGGGATTCCACCCTGGTGTCACCCCAAGAAATATCGAAGAGTTACAAACGTCAAAGCTTGGGGATGCCCAAGACATCCCCTTCTTCATCAATAAAAAGCCTAGGTCTTTCTAGACACTTCATTTTTATTGTTTCATGCACTGTTGTGTTGTTTTTGGAGCATCTTAGTTTTCGTTTGCTTTTCTTAGTTTGTGTGAATAAAGTAGTTTGGACCCCCGTTCTCGCTGTGTTGTTTCAAATAAGTTGATTGGTGTTGGAAAGGAGTAGAAAGTTCTTGCTTGAAAGTGCAAGAGGAGCTTGCATTGAATGTGACTTAGACTTTAGCATGGCATGATAGTTGTTGTTTTGAACTTATGCTTAGTGATTATTGCTATAGAATTTCTTGTTCCAAACAATTGGGATTGCTTAGTGTGCCTTGAAGGAATCATGCATTGTTTTAGCTTACAAAAGCATAGTATTGTGATATTCTCCTTTGATGCTTTGTTTGGGTTGACTTGGCACATGCTCACACCATGTTATTACTATGAAAAAGTCACCATAGCCTCTATGATCATCTAGTCCTTGACTTGTGGTACCACTCTATGCTTTGATTAGTAATGTTTTGTCTCTCTACATGATTATGGCCATTATTGCTCTCTTAGTTGGTTGCTCCCAGTCTTTTGCTATCCTCCACTTGTATGAGTAAGCTCTACTCATGATTCCAACTCCCAAGAAACCAAGTTACTCCAAAGTGTCCACTATAAATTCCTATGCATGGTGTGTTACACCATTCCAAGTATATTCTTGTTTTCAGCTATCTTCCAATTAAAAAGTATTTTGTTATGTGAAAACTTAGTGATTAAATCTCTCACAAACTTGATGGCACACTTTATATTCCTCGCCCCTAATAAACTTGAACCATTGTGTCATCTATATTGTATATGCTTGAACTTATACGTTGGAATTAGCAGAACCATGTTTTCATGGGTAACGTTTTCAACATCGCACTTGTACTTTGTACACAGTTGATATCATGCTCTTTTGTCTATGCATGTCGCCGGTGTGAAATAAAAAGGGAGCTTCTAAGTCCATGGAGTTATGTATTTTGTGTTAGAAAAATGCCTGGGCCGCTAGCCTAACCATGCCTAATCATGGTGGAAACTTGTAGCATCATCATAATGAGGAATCTGTGAAGCATCCTCAATAAAAAGCTATGCAAATAGTTAATAAAAAGACTGCTGAGATGCTCATTGTCTTCTTGCCTTGTCATTTTGGTTATTTGAAATCTCCTGTACCATGTGCAAGGGGTACCCCATTGGCGGTTCTCTATGATACACATGTACTTACTATAACAAGAACTTACAAGTGACCAAAGTTGAGTAGCATGAGGTGTGGACCTCGTATTGAAGGGACATGAGATTGCCAACTTATACTTTGTCAAGCATATACTACATAGTTTGTTCACTTTAACCTTAATCACTTCAAGATGCTTACGATAGGGGCAATCAGGGCTGATAGCTAACAAGTACCATAATTTTTGGAAGCTCTTTCTGAAACTTGAAATCCCTGCTTCCCTTTATGAAGGGCCTTTCTTCCACTATTATATTGAGTCTCCACCTTCTAATTTTAGGAACCAGTTATGGGACCATAGTTGCCATTCTTAGTTCTATGTGCAGTGTTCCAAAACTTTTTGATTGATGCATATTACTGATATTGCTTGTTCCTGTGCTATTTGTATCTAGTCACTCTTATGAACCTTGAAGGTGTCCTATGCATCTATTTCCTACTCTATGAGGGACAATATAAATGCCACTATGCCATGTTTTCTGTATGTGAAACAAACAAACGTTTTTCAATGCATGTTATTCATGATCTTTATTTGTAGCCTTCCATGTTGCATACATAGTTACTTTGTCTTATTGTTAGAACTCCATCATTCATGCACATTCTTAGAGTTCTTTGATCCCATATTTCAATGCTTGCAAATGGTTTGATCTTAATTTTGATGGTGCATGTCACCTCAAAAATTATTCTTTTATCACTTACCTACTCGAGTACGAGCAGGAGTTAAGCTTGGGGATGCTTGATACGTCGGAAACGTATCTATAATTTTTGATGTTCCATTCTTGTTTAGTATCTACATTGCTTTGCTTTGTCCACACTTTGAGGTGCTTTTCTTATTTTTTCCGGTACTAACCTATTAACAAGTTGTCACAGTGCCAGTTGCCTATTTTCTGTTGTTTTTGGTTCCAGAAAAGCTAGTAAGGAAACAATCTCGGAATTGTACGGGAGAAAAGCCAAAGTCAATATTTCACTGAGGAGAACACGGAGTCTAGAGGAGAGACGGAGGGGCGTCACAGGGTGGCCACACCCTCCCAGGCATGACCTAGGGTGGGCCCGCACCTAGGCGGGGTGTGGGCCCCCTGGCCGCCTCCCAGCCTCGCCTCTTCGCCTATAAGAAGCCCCTGATGCCTAAACCCTAAGTACCCGATAAAAATTCCACGAAACCATATGTAGCTTCCGCCACCATCGTCCCTAGATCTGGGGGATCTGAAGCTCTTCCCGGCACCCTACCGAAGGGGAGATCATCCTGGAGGCCTTCTTCTTCATCATGCCAGCCTCCGGTATGAAGAGTGAATAGTTCCACCCTGGACTATGGGTCCATGTAGTAGCTAGATGGTTGTATCTCCTCCTTGTGCTTTCATGTCTAGATCCTGTGAGCTCCATTCATGATCAAGATCTCATATATTTGTAATCATGCATGTTGTGTTTGCGGAGATCCGATGGATATTGAGATTACTATGTCAGAATTATTAATGGTTTTATCTTATTGATTCTATCATGTATGTGTTGTTTGTGATCTTGCATGCTCTCCGTTGTTAGTATCTATCTTGGACAAGCAGTTGCTAGTGACTCCAAGAGGGGGTATTTAAACTCGATAGTGGGTTCATGCCTCTACTTAATCAAGGGAAGTGACAGAAATCTCGACGGTTGTAGATGTGCTGTTGCCACTAGGAGAAAACAATGGTCTCTAGTTCATGGAACAAGTGGATTGTTTACCTTACACACTTTGATTAAAGAAGTTGTCTGTTGCTTGCAACTTAATACCGGAGGGGGTTCGGATGATAACCTGAAGGTGGACTTCTAGTCATAGATGTAGTTGGATGGCGTAGTTTGTATATTGTTGTATTGTCCAATCGAATCCCATAGGATATTTTTGTCTAGTATTGCATTGTTATTCCTTGCTCAGTCCTGTCAATTGCCCTGCTATAATTTGTTTACCCATCATGCCATGTTTGTTTATCTAAGGAGAGCACCTCTAGTGAACTATGGACCCCGGTCTAGTCTTTACCATTGATACATCTTCCACTGTTACTATTACTTGCTGCAAACCATCATCACCTTCCACACCATACAGTTAATCCTTTGTTACAGCAACCGGTGAGATTGACAACCTCACTGTTAGTTGGGGCAAAGTCTTGAGTTTGTGTTGTGCAGGTTTCCACGTTGCTTTCAACACCTTTGGGACGTTTCCTTCCTCCTACTGGTTCGATAACCTTGGTTTCTTACTGAGGGAAAACTTGCTGCTGTACCGCATCATACCTTCCTCTTGGGGTCTCCCAACGAATTGTTGCTGCACGCATCAGGACACTATGCAAATGAATGTCCAGAAAAGAAGAAGGGCCAAGAAAACAAACAAGAGATAGTGATACAAAGCATAAAGAAGGATATTAGCTAGGTGGTGTGCTACAATTGCAAAGAGTTAGGCCATTATGCGTATGATTGACTAAAATAAGAGAAGACTAAGACAAGTGAACCTGGTAAGGACCTTAACCTTGTCACTTGTTTCAATTGTGGTAATAAGGGACACTACACAAACAACTGCCCAGAGAAAATACATCGAGACACCAAGTAAGCCAAGATGCAATCTAGTGGGTGGTAGAACCCGAGTTGTCTCAAAACCCAATCTATTTTTTCTAGCCTTCCCGAATCTCGAGATTCGTTTCAAGGGTGGTAGCCTGTCAATCCCAAAAAATTCAAATTTTGAAATGTGAAAAAAATCAAAAAAACAAAAGAAATAAAGGATGAAATTTAGGGGGGAAATAAAAAAATTTCTTCTAAATGGAAACATCAAAATCTCACTTAAACAAATAATAATAATTTTGAATGAGAAAGTGACAAACAAGATTTAAAAAAAGTCAAATGCATGCCATGCATCATCATTATTAAACACTTGCATTTTAAACCTCTAGAAAATTGATAAACCTAAAACCTAAACACTAATAAGAGAAATCACCATCAAGTTCAATACATGACTATGGCTATGTTCCATATAAAAATTTAGAAACATCATTACTAAATAATCTACAATGGTGAACAAAAACATTACAAAACCATGGGAATTGTTTTTACTCTATTTGGAGCCATAGATAAAAAGATATGATTTATTTGATAAAAAAAAGAAATGGAAAAAATTGCAAAGCCAATTTCAGCCGTAACAAAAGTCAATATTTAATTGGAAAAAATTATATTTAAATGAGATATAAATAATAATTATTAAATAATACTAAAAAATTGGAATCATTCATTTTGGAACCATAAAGCAAAAGATATGATTTATATAATATAAGAAGAAAAAGAATTAAGAAATATTACAAAAACAATTTAGGTCATAGATAAATACATATTTTAATAGAACTAAAGTATTCAAAAAAATTATATAATGATAAATAATTATTGAATAAAACTATGGAATTTGGTTTGAACATTTTTAGAGATCTAAGTCAAAAGATGTGAATTAATAGAGAATAGAATTAAGAAAATACACTATTAGCCATTAAATCCAAAGTGAATAAATTTGATTAGTAATTTTGAGATGGGAATTAAATGTGTTCTGTAATTTTAGAAAAACATAATTTGAATTTTAATTTTTTAAAAAAATTGTTTTATTCTATTTGGATCACTAAAACAAAATTTATTGAAGAAATCAGAAAAAGAAAAAAGAATTAAAAATAAAAGAGCCTTCCCAGCCCAACTACGGCCACCCGAGAGCAGCCTAACCAGACCTCCTTTCCACTTTTTTCCTCCCTTTATTTTGATTTGGGCCGCACTTCCTGACCCATCAAGCCGATCGACCCAGGATCGATCATCTTCTTCTTGCCCGTTCACGTACATGTTACACAAGCTCAATGTTCATGGCAGTTACTTCTTACCCTCCCTCTCCCATCAAATCTAATGGTCGTTTTGGTTTGCAATAAACACAAAATTTGTTGTATATCCAATGAATGTTCTGTTTAGCCCTCTAATTTCCCACTTTGGTGTCTTCATCGTTCAAATCAATAAAGGTGCTCCGAGTGCCACCTATCGGCATACATCAATCGATCTCCCTCCCTAGAGCATATCAAGACGAACCGAGAGAAGAAGCGTGTACCCCTATTCCTACTCCTTCACTTTCGTTCCTAAACTTTCTCCAAAGGATGTCTCTACAATCCGTACAGATGATGCCAAGATCAGCCTAATCCCGAAGTTCATTGTCAGATCTTGTCGTCCAAAGTGAGCCCCTTATCGATTCCTTTTACCAGGAGACTCGCCTCGACATTTTCTACCTCCTGTACATGATGTTTTTTCTCTTGGTTGTAGTTAACCGTATCGCCCGACGTCACACATCACTATAGACAAGGATTTCTGCCATCCCACGAAGCTAACGACTACTCCATGGTCGCCATAATCTATGTATCAACATCCTCTACGCCATCCATGTATTTCTCGACCCGAAAGACCTTCCAAGCGATGGGAACGGTAATGCCAAGCCCGTGCCCGCCATTCCGGTGACCTCTCCGGTGAGCTATTTCGGTGAGCTCTCCTTGAAAATATCCCATTGAATAAAGCTTTTATACGAAAAGAAAAATACTTTAAATAACCTAATTGCACTAACTTGATTCCAATTGGAATTCCACCTTTATAAAAAGGACCAGTAGGTGTTTGTAATGTTCAGAACCTTGTTGGAACAACTTTTTCAATAAAATGATCTTGTTGCATGCATTCCATTATATTGTTTTGTTGATTTGTGATGTAGTTTTGAGTGTGTGCTTTTGCTTGATTGTATTGTTGTAGACTTTCAGGAGTGTAATATTTGCAATACAAGGAGAGTACCTAAATATTCTACTATAAAGGCAAGTGATACTTTGGTCATCAAAAGTCCTATCTTTTCTATATTGCATTAGTGATATTTTTGTAATATGCATGATAGGACTATTATGATATATTACTATGCTATGATATTCCTATAGTATCTATCTTGGTAGTATTTCCTAAAGATAGGATACATCATAAGATTAGAATGTTTAGTGTTGCTATATCGATTCGTGGGTGGAAATCATGATATGATGTCTTATGGAAATATAAGTATTTTTGGACTAATGAAAACAACTTATGTTAATGAAACACTTGGGTGGAAATGGGACTTTTATAGATTATGTTGAGTGGTTACCCAGGGCCCATTTCTATTGTTTACCCTGAGGTATCGCACATCTGGATGGCCACCTAGGAACAAATAGATTGGAGACGTTCTTGTCGTGAAGCTTCTAGTGCACCCACATGGCATATGGGCTCTACATTGACCGACTAAGTTGCGAGAACTCAGCCAAACGGACAGAGGGTGGTAGTGATGATAGGATGGAATGCGTCCATGGTGGTCTAAGGGATTGCTTCTGAAAAGTCTCGTCTCGATGCATGTCGAGTCTTGTGGGGAAAGTGCACCCCCTCTCTAGAGGGTAAAACTAAGTACTTAGCCGTGTCCCCGATTACGAACAACTTTTGACCATCAAGACAATGAAGCAGAATCAAGAATCTCATCATTCTAATTTATCTAAGTTAAAACTTTGTGGGTGAACAAGGGAAGCACCTAGAGGGTATCCAGTGTGTCAAATTTGATGAAGTGTTAATGAAAAAAGAAAAAACTATTTTAACAAGGATAGGGAAAACTTACTTTATGCAAAGACCAGCCAAAACTCCACTTAGCCATATATGCATGTAGATGTTAGGTTCTCTTTATCAATATGGTATCACTTGCCAATACAATTCAAATGTATTGACCCTTGTGGCTATAACTTATCATGTTGCAGGATTTCTTGATGATAGTGATGTTTGATGAGTAGGGATTATGAGTCTGCAACCAACATGATTGCCCGTGGCACATGAAGATGAAGGACTCCATGCTTTGTAGTTATATCTGCTGCTTTGTAATAAGATAGCGATATGAGCTATGTAAGTTGAACTATTTTTATTCCTGGATATGCGATGTAATATGACCTTTGTTTCTCGATATTATATCTTAACTGTGGGTGCTAGCTTTTCGATCCAGGAACTAGCACTATAAACACAGGGATTCGAACCGTATCGGTTCGGTCCGCTACACCTAATGTGGCATATAGATCAACTATTTCAAATAGAAATCACCTAAACAACTATCCGGATGGCTGTGGACTCACCAAAGATTGCGCTGATGCGATGGTGACGTGGACACACCTGGGTAAAGAAGGTGCACGATGGGGGAGGTGTACAGATGTGCAAAAAATGTAGCGATATTAATATATAGATAGAGATAGCAGTAACCACAAACTCTAGAAAGGCGGTCAGTAGACTTTCAACTACTCCCATCTTAATTAACCTAGTGTAATTTAAATTGGCAGTACTAGGAGATGGTGAGTACTTGTAAACAAAAGGATATTACTAGTAAACAAAAGGGTATTACTTGATTATTATAGATAGCATGCTCAATATTTAGATTGTAGACCGTGCTTGGTGAAGAACCTAATGTCCAGCTCTGATTACCCAAATCTAACAACATCTATCCTATCCAAAAGCATGATGGTGCTCCTGCTCCTCCTCTTCGAGCTTAACCCGGATCTCGAGCTGTAACCACATCGCCATCATCACGCGCTGCAGAAAAAGTGAGTGCGGTAGATCAACCCAGTGGACGAACAAGCAGCGCTCGCATTCGTAGTTGCAACCCAAGAACTTGTGGTCGAAGTTCGTTCCGTTGAACGTCGTTAGGTGACGGGGCGCGCCGGGGCGCAAGTCGCAATAGAGCGGGATATTCGTATCGGTAACAATGTCATACCACTCGGCATCTACCATCCATGCCAGCACCTGAACCCGGGATACATCGTCGATCGAGATGGGCAGAATAGAGAAAAACCCCAAAAGCAGGAGAGACCCCATAAGGTAAATTCGAGAAAATAAACTGAGACTGTGAACTCTGGCGAACTTATCCTAACCCGGTTGCCTTACTCATCAAGATCCCCCGTCATTCGCCGGACCGACATGACTGAATCCACCGACATTGCTTGAAAAACATGCGCGCCTTCAAAGCCTAGTGTAGAGGCTTCGTGGAGAAGGAAGAGGTAGGGGAGCCGGTGCTCACATTCGCCCGCAATTAACTGGACCACTAACTGGGGCCCATGGTAGAGATATCGTGGGCCCCAAACATCAATGACATGTTTGATTTGCATTATTTTTTAAAACAGAGTAAAACTCAATAAATTAACCTAAATCCCCTATCTCTCTTTTAGCGAATCCTCGGTACAAAACAGAGACGCTCACAAATGCGTAGACACACTCACCCCTATGAACGCAGGCACGCACACCCTACCCTATGAGAACCTCAGAAATATTATGTCTTGAGACTGATCCGGGGGGCTTAAGCTTGAAGAAGTAACCATAGGCACATCACTATATATCGACAGGAACGTCGCCTCCCACCATAATCTTAACCATCCTTCAAAGGCAAGCGTCGAGGCTTCATGGAGAAGGAAGGGCTAGGGGAGTCGAAGCTCACATTCGCTGGATGCTATAGGATATAACTGGACCACTAAGGGAAGCCACAATGTGCTATGGCCAAATTGACACAGTACCATCATATGGATGCCTTGCCAAATAGCTAATTTCTCTACAACGTGTCTGCTTGCCAATTTCTAGAGATGGGACCCACTACATGTAAGAAGTAAAGTAAAATATATCCATTCTCTCTCTTCTCTAGTTCCTTTCACCCTTCCACTGCATGCAAAGAACTACCTGCTTATTCATTTTCTCAATTTAGCATCGGAGAAAGTTCCTGCTCTAGTTCCCTCGCCTTGTTGATTTGGAACTACTCTCACAATGGTAGGAACTAGTTCTAAAAGCCAAAATATAAATTTGGAACTAGATTTAGATACACATTGTGGGTGCCCTGATAACATGGCCCCATGGTAGTGAGTCGATAGGCCCTAGACATTACTGACTAAATTTGACTTGCATTACAGGTACTTTTGGAAAACTAAGCAAAACTTAATAGAAACCCCCCTCTATATATATATATATATATATATATATATATATCTATTTGTCAAAACCCACTACAAAATGCAGAATCTCACAAATGCATACAAACAATAACCCCTATGAATGCAAGAAAGTTTGTGTCTTGAGACTGATCTGGTGGGGCTTGAGCTTGATGAAGTCACCATATATATGCACATTACTATCAACAAGAAAGTCACCTCCTACTACCCTTATAACCATCCTTCAAAGCCGAGCATCGAGGCTTCGTGGATAAGGAAGAGTTAGGGGAGTCAGAGATCATGTTTGTTGGCTGCTATCGTATATAACTTGACCACTAATAACAGCCCCCCGCGGTAGTTATCCCATAGGCCCGATACATTAGAGCAAGCACAACATGAGCCGTTACTAGATGTGGCTAGAAATTTACTATACTCGTGTCTAAGAGAATAAAATCGCCTCCACCGTTTAGACGAAATAGGGGATCCACTCATCTCGATAGAAATGCCCAATAAAGAAAAACTGTCATTTGATTCCCTTATACATGGGTCTTGTACTAGACCTACGGTAAAGAAAAACTTAGCTAGACTCACCGTCTCAAGGAATCCACTATGTTGTACACAAGCTTGTCCATAAGGAAAAATTAGTGGCGGCTATCAACGAGCTAAAACCTTAAGGGTCACCACCCTTAGCTTATGGGTAGTCCATAATCTTTAAAATATTGATATCTAGTACACATTGTGATAGAAAACAAATTATAATCATAAGACTATTAGAGGGTAGCTCTTACGATGTTGGGTCCTATCTTATGGACATGTTTGACTATATACATTGTGGTGCAATCAACAAGCTGATGACATAGCAAGTGGGTCCCATATTAAAGATAGGGTTGGCTATATACATAGGTGATGCCCTCAAGTTTTAGACCTAAGTCTAGGAAGAAAAATATTCTCTTTTAGACACCAAAAAATTTCAATGTTGCACATACTCTCAATTACCTAGTTTGACTTGCATTATATGTACTTCTGGATAACCAAGCAAAACTCAATAGAAACTAAAGGATGAACGCACACAGGCATACCCTACAACCTCTATATATTACCACCTCTGAAATGTTGTGTCTTGAGAATTATCCGACGGGGCTTGAGATTGACGAAATCAGCATACACGCCTCACTATAGATGATCGCTTCCTACTAAAAAATATTCCACCTTGTATGAGACACTAAAGTGCCAAACCCGTGGTTCGAACTCTGGTGAGCTAGGGGTACCAGTTATCTCATACGTAATAGCCATCCAACCATGGGTGAGATCTCGCTCTCTCTCCCTCTCTCTTATACATGACATGGTACACAATAAATAACTGGCATACATGAAATTAAGTGAACACATTTTCAATGTTCGTTACTGTGACTGGTCTTAACGAGTACCTCAAGAAACTCTTTAACAATATTATTCAGTTCATTAACATTAATGGGAAAAATGTTGCTTACCTAAGTTCATTAAGAAAACAAACCGACCTCAAACGAGTCAACTAAATGAGCGCTCATTAGTCGTGGCGCACAAGCTTGGCACTGCCCCATTTTTAGACAAACATTGACAATGTTTAAGAATAAGGGATTTCTATTTTTGTGCCCCTTGTTTGTTAGTTGTACTCAGTTTTCCCTAGCCAGTTAACTTTTCCTCATTTTCCCCCTCGCCATGTTAAGAAACCCTCACAGGCGCTCAGACGGAGGGATGCCATCAGGTCAAATGCTTGACCATTACATGCTGACTGGTGGGACCGCGTTGGGGCAGGTCGGACGTTGAGCGTTACGTTACGAGGCCTCGACCGTTACATGCCTGACCGGTGGGGACGTGTGTGGTTCAGGTCCTGCACACGTGGTGAAGGGTGCGTCCGCGTTGGGACGTGTCTTGCATACATGGTGAAGGGTGGGGCCGCATGGAGACACATCGTACCGGCCATTCTCGCTCACCCAAAGCATTCGCTTCCCCCCAAGCCTAGAACAACTCCCACACCGCCCCTCCGCTGCACTGCCGTCGTGCCCTCCTACCTTATGTCTTCCTCGGCCCCAGAGTCGCCCCTCCCCCTAGCCGTGGAACAGTATCCAACGCCGTGTGGTGCACCGTCCATCCGCGTCGAGCAAGGAGAAGATTGGGTGAAATCACAGGGATCTAACGCATGGATTCCATCTGGGTAAGCATCGTTTCCATTTTTTGGGTTGATTATTGGAAGTATTTGAGCGCGAATTGCTGGTGCTCAACTAACTGCCTTGCTTTTCGAATAGGATTGATCCAGTGCTGGCATTTCGTCTGGCGATTAGACTGGATACTAGCGTAATTCGTGGTTGTGAACAATATCTCTCTTGATTTTACTTCCCAGCGTGGTTCCAACCTCCATAACTCGCAGAGATTTGATAGATAAAATCTATTGTAAATTTCCCTGGTATAGTGGCAATTCAGTTGATTAGCAATATTTCAACATTAGCGAGCAAAGATTGCTCCCACTAACTAGGGAAGATGATCTGATAATGCTTTTCTCTTTGAATGCTGCCGAACGTTTTGGTCAAATTCGTCTCCATGTGCAACCTAAAGTTGAGCACATGGGAAAGAGTGTTAAATCACCATCTGGTGGTCACGCATCATCAGGTGGTCGGGCATCATGTGTCCTTGTTGTCTCTGCTAATAGTGTGTGCCTCGTCGATCCTTGTAGGTCCACAAAAGTAGCATATATTTGCACTGCGAGTGTGCCAAATCGCTCGTGTGGCTGATGTGGAGGACGAGGCAGAGCCTGACGAGGGAGTTCTTCCACTAGATGATGAGGATGAGTTGATGTTTCTTGAATTTGTAGATAGATTCAGTAAATTGGCACTAGAGGATTAATACATGGATGAAATTTCCTAGGGTGCCATATTTGATGATACTGATGACGAAGAGAACGAGGAGAACAATGATAGCCTCATTTTAGCCGAGTATGATGGTGAGGACTTGCCAGTAATTGAGTGGGACAGGGACGATCCTAAGATTTCAGAAGGCACCGTATTTGAAATGATGCGGGACTGTCGTAATGCCCTTACTACATATTGCATTCACACCAATAATTCTTATGATGTTATTAAGAGTGAGGCAACAAGGTTCAAAGTGAAGTGCCCATACAAGAGGTGTAGGTGGAGGATGCATGCATCCACTATGCTTAGGAGCCGTTTGGTTCAGGTTTTACAACCACTTGTGTATTTTAGATCACTGTGTAGAGTTTGTTAGATGTACGTGACATTTTAATTATGTTTCAGATAAAAATTAATTGGTTCGAACATTCTTTTCCACCTCAAGGGGCGCAACCAAAGGACAAAACAAAACTAGCAAAGGCTAGATGGTTGGCGATGCAATCATGGATTGGATGAGAGCGAACCCAACACTTGGTGCAACAGCGCTCGTAAAAGAAGTTTCTAATTTTTTTTACTATTACAGTACCCAACATGAGGATGTTCTATGC
Source organism: Avena sativa (assembly GCA_916181665.1). Classification (NCBI taxonomy): domain Eukaryota; kingdom Viridiplantae; phylum Streptophyta; class Magnoliopsida; order Poales; family Poaceae; genus Avena; species Avena sativa. The sequence continues at coordinate 19,537,896 of OV702282.1, read as the reverse complement.
AAAGAAAATGGGTCTCGAGAGGATCAATGGTCCACGCAATGAATGTTTCCAGTTGCTTTACAACTTCAAAGCTGAAGTGGAGATGGCTAGTCCAGGTAGTGTTGTACAGATAGATAGGCATAACGTTCAGTACAAAATAAGAGGTAAGACAATGGAGAAGGAGTGCTTTAGAAGGGCTTTTGTTTGTTTCAAAGCTTGCTGGCAAGGGTTTCTGGATGGTTGCGGGCCTTATTTGGTCGTGGATGCAACAACTCTTCATGGCAGATTTAAAGCATAGCTAGTAGCTCCTACTGCAATTGATGGCCACAATTGGATGTTCCTTGTTGCTGATGGAGTTTTGGAGATTGAGTCAGAGGAAAGTTGGACTTGGTTTCTGTAGAATTTGCGCGACCTTATATGTCATCCACCAGGACTTACTATCCACACAGACGCTTACAAAGGTTTGGAGAAAGCTGTAGAAGCAGTATTCCCCAGAGTGGAGCATATGGAATGTATGCGACACTTAGTGCATAATTTTACAAATAAATTCAAGGGTAAAGTTTATACTGACAACCTATAGCCAAATTCATACACATGCAGTTTGAGGAAGCATTCGTATCATCTGGAAGTGTTGTATAAACAAAAACCTGCGGTGAAGAAGTACTTGGATGCACATCATGGAATGGTGTGGTCAAGAAGCCGATTCAGTGAAATTTGGAAGGTATACTATGTAACAAGTAACCTTGAAGAGAGTTTTAATGCATAGGTCAAGTCATTGAAAGGGAATATGATGTGGCAAATATTTGATAAGATTAGGCAGATGATCGTGATAAAGATCGATTTGTGTCAAAGAATTGCATCAACAGTATATGATGGCCATCTCATCCTCCCATCTTTGAGTAAGACTTTGCATGCCAGGGAAAAACAATTGAAGATGAAATGCATTAGAAGAGGAATGGAGGCGGAGGTAATGTACACTGATAGTAAAGATAGGAAATAGAGGTATCCGGTGAGTTTGGTTGGTAGGACATGCCATTGTAGGCAATGACAGCTTCGTACATACATGCATTGTTTTTCATGGGTGTTCTAGGAGGTGAAGAGGGTGAAGTTGATCAGTACGTGTTGGATTATTTCTGCGTTGCCAAATTTAGGGCAGCATATGCTCAGAATGTTCCAGCCTTGTTGGGAAAAGACTAATGGATGGAAGTGGATATAGGCTTCAAGCTATACCCTCCAGTTTTTACTAGACTAGCAGGTAGGCCAAGGAAGAATAAGATAAGATCTAGTGCAGAGGGTGGTGCACCACCTCGACGTCATAAGTGCAAACATTGTGGGATCCTAGGGCACATTGCTAGGCTTTGTAAAAATGCAGTAGACCCAGCTTATGGAATGGATGATCAGGCGGGAGCAGCAAATGCAGATGAGAATGAAGCGTTTGAATAAGAGGAGAATGGAGAAATGGATACATTGCAGATTGCACCAATGGACTGAGAGGAGATTGAACCAAATGCACAGGAGATTGAACCAAATGTAAGGGAGATTGAACCATTCGATCAATTGGAGATTGAACCAAATGCAGAGGAGATTGATCCAAATGCAGGGAAGATTAAACCAGTCGATCGAGAGGAGATTGAAACAAATGCAGGGGAGATTGAACGAGTCTATCAAGAGGAGATTGAACCAAATGCAGGGGAGGTTGAACTAGTCGATCGAGATGATATTACATCAATTGCATGGGAGATTGAAGTAGAGTTCAAGCGTAAAGGAATTACACCAGCGGATATGGTAGAAATGGGGACAATACTTTTTCAACCGTATGAACCAGCAGATCGAAACGTGTTTGAACCAATTGTACGATAGACTAGAGCACTTGATTCATTGGATGCAGAGAAAACTAACAAAGGAAAAAACGGAAGAAGATGATGGTGGACTCCAAGAATATTCCAGCTAGGATCACCAGGAGCAAGGTGGTGAATCCAGGTAAAAAACTAGGATCAAGAAAAGAATGGATTTGAATTTGTATGCTAAATTTTAACTACTATCAATGTTTGTATTTAATTCGAACTAGTGTGACGCTCCCAAATTTGTATGTTGGATAATCCCATAATGTACGTGTTATTGCAAGTTTCTATGGTCATGCACCTAGTTGCTTAGCACTGCTCAGTTTTGCCCTCTACATGTGGTCAACATATGGGGTTTAGCTAGTTCATGGCTTAAACGTTGACCAATTGATCCAAAATTTGGCACACTTGTGTATCTTGGATTGATTTACCATATGAAATTGGAAATTTTGGATTAACTTGTAATCAGAAACATTTTTCTTTTTCTAAGTCATTAAATTCAAAAAATGGTTTTAGGGTTAGTTTAAATCAAAAAAAAAAGCCAGAACATAGTGCAGCCTTCAAATGGAGTCTTGTTATGTGGCCTACAACCTAGAATGAATAATAAAGGAAAATAAAATTAAGAGAAACAGACTTATCCCCTAAACCACTTCTTAAACCCTTGTTGGAATGAGCTACTAGCTATGAAGATGCATGGCTTTCTACTCGATCAACCTCCAAAAATAACCCATCCCAAAACATAGTTTGTCTAAATGAGGCCAAATTTGGAACACTTATGTATATGTGAGTTGCATATAATATAATGTCGGCCAAGACGATTATTTTGTTCAAATAACACATTTTCCATTTTTTATGCCAAAATCTTGAATTTCCCTTACTCATTTTTTATGACATTCTCGCTAACCCAAAGCATTCGCTTCCCCCCAAGCCTAGAACAACTCCCACACCGCCCCTCCGCTGCACTGCCGTCGTGCCCTCCTACCTTATGTCTTCCTCGGCCCTAGAGTCGCCCCTCCCCCTAGCCGTGGAACAGTATCCAACGCCGTGTGGTGCACCGTCCATCCGCGTCGAGCAAGGAGAAGATTGGGTGGAATCACAGGGATCTAACACATGGATTCCATCTGGGTAAGGATCGTTTCCATTTTGTGGGTTGATTATTGGAAGTATTTGAGCGCGAATTGCTGGTGCTCAACTAACCGCCTTGCTTTTCGAATAGGATTGATCCAGTGCTGGCATTTCGTCTGGCGATTAGACTGGATACTAGCGTAATTCGTGGTTGTGAACAATATCTCTCTAGATTTTACTTCCCAGCGGTGGTTCCAACCTCCATAACTCGCAGAGATTTGATAGATAAAATCTATTGTAAATTTCCCTGGTGTAGTGGCAATTCAGTTGATTTTCAATATTTCAACATTAGCGAGCAAAGATTTCTCCCACTAACTAGGGAAGATGATCTGATAATGCTTTTCTCTTTGAATACTGCCGAACGTTTTGGTCAAATTCGTCTCCATGTGCAACCTAAAGTTGAGCACATGGGAAAGAGTGTTAAATCACCATCTGGTGGTCACGCATCATCAGGTGGTCGGGCATCATGTGTCTTTGTTGTCTCTGCTAATAGTGTGTGCCTCGTCGATCCTTGTAGGTCCACAAAAGTAGCATATATTTGCACTACGAGTGTGCCAAATCGCTCGTGTGGCTGATGTGGAGGACGAGGCAGAGCCTGACGAGGGAGTTCCTCTACTAGATGATGAGGATGAGTTGACGTTTCTTGAATTTGTAGATAGATTCAGTAAATAAGCACTAGAGGATTAATACATGGATGAAATTTCCCAGGGTGCCATATTTGATGATACTGATGACGAAGAGAACGAGGAGAACAATGATATCCTCATTTTAGCCGAGTATGATGGTGAGGACTTGGCAGTAATTGAGTGGGACAGGGACGATCCTAAGATTTTAGAAGGCACCGTATTTGAAATGATGCGGGACTGTCTTAATGCCCTTTCTACATATTGCATTCACACCAATAATTCTTATGATGTTATTAAGAGTGAGCCAACAAGGTTCAAAGTGAAGTGCCCATACAAGAGGTGTAGGTGGAGGATGCATGCATCCACTATGCTCAGGAGCAGTTTGGTTTAGGTTTTACAACCACTTGTGTATTTTAGATCACTGTGTAGAGTTTGTTAGCTGTACGTGACATTTTAATTATGTTTCAGATAAAAATTAACTGGTTCGAACATTCTTTTCCACCTCAAGGGGGGCAACCAAAGGACAAAACAAAACTAGCAAAGGCTAGATGGTTGGCGATGCAATCATGGATTGGATGAGAACGAACCCAACACTTGGTGCAACAGCGCTCGTAAAAGAAGTTTCTAATTTTTTTTTACTATTACAGTACCCAACATGAGGATGTTCTATGCAAATAAAATGGGTCTTGAGAGGATCAATGGTCCACGGAATGAATGTTTTCAGTTGCTTTACAGCTTCAAAGCTGAAGTGGAGATGGCTAGTCCAGGTAGTGTTGTACAGATAGACAGGCATAACGTTCAGTACAAAATAAGAGGTAAGACAATGGAGAAGGAGTGCTTTAGAAGGGCTTTTGTTTGTTTCAAAGCTTGCTGGCAAGGGTTTCTGGATGGTTGCGGGCCTTATTTGGTCGTGGATGCAACAACTCTTCATGGCAAATTTAAAGCATAGCTAGTAGCTCCTACTGCAATTGATGGCCACAATTGGATGTTCCTTGTTGCTTATGGAGTTTTGGAGATTGAGTCAGAGGAAAGTTGGACTTGGTTTCTGGAGAATTTGCGCGACCTTATAGGTCATCCACCTGGACTTTCTATCCACACAGACGCTTACAAAGGTTTGGAGAAAGCTGTAGAAGCAGTATTCCCCGGGGTGGAGCATAGGGAATGTATGCGACACTTAGTGCATAATTTTACAAATAAATTCAAGGGTAAAATTTATACTGACAACCTATGGCCAACTTCATACACAAGCAGTTTGAGGAAGCATTCGTATCATTTGGAAGTGTTGTATAAACAAAAACCTGCGGTGAAGAAGTACTTGGATGCACATCATGGAATGGTGTGGTCAAGAAGCCGATTCAGTGAAATTTGCAAGGTAGACTATGTAACAAGTAACCTTGAAGAGAGTTTTAATGCATAGGTCAAGTCATTGAAAGGGATTATGATGTGGCAAATATTTGATAAGATTAGGCAGATGATCGTGATAAAGATCGATTTGTGTCAAAGAATTGCATCAACAGTATATGATGGCCATCTCATCCTCCAATCTTTGATTAAGTCTTTGCATGCCAGGGAAAAACAATTGAAGATGAAATGCATTAGAAGAGGAATGGAGGCGGAGGTAATGTACACTAATAGTAAAGATAGGAAATGGAGGTATCCGGTGAGTTTGGTTGGTAGGACATTCCATTGTAGGCAATGACAGCTTCGTACATACATGCATTGTTTTTCATGGGTGTTCTAGGAGGTGAAGATGGTGAAGTTGATCAGTACGTGTTGGATTATTTTTGCGTTGCCAAATTTAGGGCAGCATATGCTCAGAATGTTCCAGCCTTGTTGGGAAAAGACTAATGGATGGAAGTGGATACAGGCTTCAAGCTATACCCTCCAGTTTTTACTAGACCAGCAGGTAGGCCAAGGAGGAATAAGATAAGATCTAGTGCATAGGGTGGTGCACCACCTCGACGTCATAAGTGCAACCATTGTGGGATCCTAGGGCATATTGCTAGGCTTTGTAAAAATATAGTGGACCCAGCTTATGGAATGGATGATCAGGCGGGAGCAACAAATGCAGATGAGAATGAAGCGTTTGAATAAGAGGAGAATGAAGCAATGGATACATTGCACCAATAGACTGAGAGGAGATTGAACCAAATGCAGGGAAGATTGAACCAATGGATCGAGAGGAGATTGAACCAAATGCACAGGATATTGAACCAAATGTAAGGGAGATTGAACCATTCAATCAATTGGAGATTGAACCAAATGCAGAGGAGATTGAGGCAAATGCAGGGAAGATTGAACCAGTCGATCGAGAGGAGATTGAAACAAATGTAGGGGAGATTGAACGAGTCTATCAAGAGGAGATTGAACCAAATGCAGGGGAGGTTGAAGTAGTCGATCGAGATGATATTACATCAACTGCATGGGAGATTGAAGTAGAGTTCAAGCGTAAAGGAATTACACCAGCGGACATGGTAGAAATGGGGACAATACTTTTTCAACCGTATGAACCAGCAGATCGAAACATGTTTGAACCAATTGTACGACAGACTGAAGCACTTGATTCATTGGATGCAGAGAAAAATAACAAAGGAAAAAACGGAAGAAGCTGATGGTGGACTCCAAGAATATTCTAGCTAGGATCACCAGGAGCAAGGTGGTGAATCCAGGAAAAAAACTAGGATCAAGAAAAGAATGGATTTGAATTTGTATGATAAATTTTAACTACTATCAATGTTGGTATTTAATTCGAACTAGTGTCAAGCTCCCAAATTTATATGTTGGATAATCCCATAATGTACGTGTTATTGCAAGTTTCTATGGTCATGCACCTAGTTGCTTAGCACTGCTCAGTTTTGCCCTCTACATTTGGTCAACATATGGGGTTTAGCTAGTTCATGGCTTAAAAGTTGACCAATTGATCTAAAATTTGGCACACTTGTGTATCTTGGATTTATTTACCATATGAAATTGGAAATTTTGGATTAACTTGTAATCAGACACATTTTTCTTTTTCTAAGTCATTAAATTCAAAAAATGGTTTTAGGGTTAGTTTAAATAAATAAAAAAGGCAAAACATAGTGCAACCTTCAAATGGAGTCTTGTTATGTGGCCTACAACCTAGAATTAATAATAAAGGAAAATGAAATAAAGAGAAATGGACTTATCCCCTAAACCACTTCTTAAACCCTTGTTGGAATGAGCTACTAGCTATGAAGATGCATGGCTTTCTACTCGATCAACCTCCAAAAATAACCCATCCCAAAACATAGTTTGTCTAAATGAGGCCAAATTTGGAACACTTATGTATATGTGAGTTGCATATAATATAATGTCGGCCAAGACGACTATTTTGTTCAAATAACACATTTTCCATTTTTTTATGCCAAATTCTTGAATTTCCCTTACTCATTTTTTTATTTGAGTGCCCTTGTTTTCGTTAGCTCTACTCAGTTTTCCCCTCCCTCTAAATTTTCCTCCAATTTCCCCTCCCACTAAAGTTTTCCTCATTTTCCCCCTCTCTCTTGACTCAAACCCTCACAACAGCTCCTGCGCTCAGATTGGTCGAGATGTATGTCACACGGATCTTGGCTAACCACCGTTGGATACATCATGATTCGATGGGCTGGAGGTCTCTCTCTCCCGATGGGCACACCTACCTTGTACGGAGAGGAAAGCCTGACAAGTTGGAGGTCTCTCTCTCCTGATAGGCGCACCTACCTTGTACGGAGAGGCGAGCCCAACGGGCTGGATGTCTCTCCCTCCCTTTCCCATGTCGTACATATACCAGCCGCATCTTCCTTCCCTCCTATCGACATGCGGCGCGGTTCTAAGCGTGGCGGTCCAAACGACATGCGGCAGCGTGGACCTAAGCCTGGCGGTCCGAATGGCATGCGGTGACGCAGACCTAAGTGTGGGGGTTGGAACGGCGTGCGGCTCTTGGCGGTCGGAACGGCGTGCGGCGGCGCGAACCTAAGCGTGGGGTCAGAACGGCTTGCGGCGGCGTGGATCCAAGCGTGGCGGCTAGAACGGCGTGCTACAGTGGATTTAACAACATATAACTACCAGTTCGTGAGCTAAATTCCGGAAATCTACCAGTTTACGTTTTCGCAGCAAAAATCTACCATATTTGGCGTCCGTTTTCTCAAATACCACTAAACTCGTCCTGATCGCGAATTGACATGGGAAATAACAAAGGTGGCCCACCCGTCATATTGGCATGGCAGCGCGAGACGGCGTGTCGTCTGCCATTTTTCACGCAGGTCCTCGAGTTTTGACAGAAAATTGCGCAGAAGTCCCTTGCACTATTAAAACCTTCATAACTTTTGAATACGAATTCAAATGGAAAAAAGTTTAAATACGAAAAGTGCTCAGAATTATTTGAATTTTTATTACAAACTATTTATTATTTTATATAATTAAAATATGCAAAAATATAAAAAATATTTTATTAATTATAATAAATTATTTTATTAATTATACAAAACTTTGGAAATTCATAACTTTAACTATATAATTCCAAATAATATAAATAATATCTCTAAATTTATTAGAAAAGTCCAAGAAATCCATTTCTTATATTTAATGCATAAATCATATATGTTCCTCTCGGATATTTTGATTATGCAAGTAATCATAGTAATAATTATGTGCCATTTTATTTATTCTTGCATATTGGTAGATGCATTAGAAATATGCAAGTAAACTACCAACTGATCCGACAATAGCACCGAGCTACGTATGTACGTACACCGATTACATCACCTTTGTTGGCGATCATCCTCAAACTTTTGATTAAGTATCTCGTGCTGATCATTCCTCCAACCCAAATTATATGAATCATATGTCGTAGTTTTGCTTAGATTCGAAACATATAATCTTTACTCAGTTTTACCAGATCTGCTCGCAAGATGCCGATCGGCAAATGATCCATAGTGTGAGCAAAGCCTTTACATGCAAAGAACTTATCCAATTGCTTTGTTTCATCCATCAAAAAAACGTTCAAATGGTCTCAAGTTGTGGCCTCGACGACGACAATGCACGATAAAAATACCACAGAAACCAACTTACAACCGAAACTTATGTTTTGTTCAGCGTTTTTTTTGGTTAGCCCAGCCTGGTAACAGATACCGCATAAACAGGTTACATGCAAATACAAATATGATTCCGGCCACCCTTCACCGTAATAAACGCGTGTTACCGGACGGTTTGAGTACAGCCACGGCTGAAGGAACGCTCTTTCCCTCGATCAATCCTTCCATACACCACGGTCGGTGTACGTACGTACACTGATTACTAGAAATATGCACGGCTGAAGGAACCCTCTGTCGGTATAAGTACATACGTAGCTAGGGGCGGTTGTCGGATCAGTAGGTGGATTACTTACATATTTGCATATTTCTAGTGCATCCACAAATATGCATGAAATAAATAAAACGGCACACATTTATTATTATGATTACTTGCATAATCAAAATATCTGAGAGGAACAGATATGATTCGTCCATTATAAATATAATAAATGGATTCCTTGGATTTTTTAATAAATTTAGATATATTATTTATATTATTTGGAGTTATATAGTTAAAGTTATGAATTTCCAAAGTTTTTGTATAATTAATAAAATAATTTTTATATTTTTGCATATTTTAATTATATAAAATAATAAATAAAGTTTGTAAATACAATTTCAAACAATTCTGAGCACTTTTCGTATTTAAAATTTTTTCATTTGAATTTGTATTCAAAAGTTATGAAGGTTTTAATAGTGCTAGGGACTTCTGCATAATTTTCTGTCAAAACTTGAGGACCTGCATGCCAAATGGCAGACGACCTGCCGTCTCGCGCTGCCACGTCAGTCTGAAGTGTGGGCCACCCTTGTGAGTTCCCGTGTCAATTCGCGATCAGGACGAGTTTAGTGCTATTGGAGAAAACGGACGCCAAATGTGGTAGATTTTTGCTTCGAAAACGTAAACCGGTAGATTTCCAGAATTTAGCTCACAAACTAGTAGCCTATGCTATTAACTCTGCGGCGGTGAGGATCTAAGTGTCTGAATTTTTTGTCTCTGTCCGTCTCACTCCTGTTCACCTCCTCGGATCCATTACTGATTAAAGACACTGAGGCGGCGGCGGTGCCGACAGTGTTCATCGATGCAACGACGATTGAGGCCATCATCTGCAACATAACCGCGACGGTGCAAATCAAGCCCCCGTGAACCGATTTGAATAAATTTGATACTTCCTCCGACCCATATTAGTTGACTTGGATTCATCTAGATATGAAACGTATCTAGTCAACTTTTACTTCTAATATTAGATTCATAAGTAGCAGTACTTGCTTTGACAATCTCTTGTGAAATTTTATTAGTTGATTTAGATTTGTCTAGATTTAATTGTACCTAGACATTAATTAGTATTAGATTCATCTGTATCTTGATGAATTTGAGTCAACTAAATTGGCTCGGAGGGAGTAGTACTTTCTTTGACATGAATGGGGCGTCAGGAAGAATAGGGAATGGATGCTACAACTTGCAGATAAATTATAGGCCTATATCTACATGGCATTTGGCACGCCAACTATGGGCAGCTAGATCTGACGGCAAGCAACTCGGGCCCCGCAATGCATTCTCATGACAACTTTGGGACCACAAAGTGACCAAATTTGTAGGAACTCATAACCATCCATCGAATAACAATTCTACTATATAAATTAGCTATCAATTCAATAATCATTACATGTGCCACCTTCACCACAACCCCATAGTGTAACTGTTAGGACGGGGATGATAACTACTAAAACTGCCCACATGAATCTACTAGTATCCTCCCCCTTCACTTGAAGTTCATGTTTTATATTTTCTACCGCTTGATCAGATACGACAAGATCAGCCTCAAGTGTCAACTTCTCTTTGCGAATAAGCTCTGAGTTCTTCTTTTCTTCCTCGACAGTACGCTTCAGCTCTAATATCAACAGGTTTTTATGGGACAATTCAGCACCTAAATTGGCAACCATCTCCTCCAAATCCATCCTCTGGCTAGACCACTGGGTCGATTCATATTGGTATGCAATGTACCATGGATCATCGGCCTGCATAGCACACTGTAACAATCCCAAAACAAACCCAATTATAATCAGTTCGACAAGCCATGGCGGCACTTCCAATTCAACGGTAGGACAAAGAGAAGGATCTACCTGCACTTCTAACATGGTAGGAGAAGGAGAACGTGGCCACGACATGATCGAATCCCCACCCTCAACGGTGTACCCTCTACGACCAGACATTGAAGACTAATTTACACCTACAATATCGAGGAAATTATGGGAACCAAACCGATTAGGGTGGGCGGAGCAGGAGAGAAGGTCTTACTAAGCACTACTAGCAATTGCTGCGACCATGCGTTGAGCTATGGTGGCGGAACAAAATCCCGGTCGTCGTGGGAGGCGGACCTGCCTGTGGTCGGTACTGCCTAAACATACAATGCATGCGGTCAAAACAGGTGCTGGAGCCGTGGTTGAGGTGCAGCGCGGCAGTCCTTCTGACGCCACCATAGGACGGAGTCGCCGATGCGCCGACAATGGCTGCTGACCGCCGGTGGGGTAGGAGCTGCTTGGGGATGGGGGCTAGGAGCGGATGAGAGAGATCCGACCTCACGTGTGTCATACACGACACCACCTATCAATGTTTGGGGGTGTATCTGCTCTAGGATTTTTGCATATTTGCCAATTTTGCATATCTGCCAAACTTTTTCTTTGAAATTTTCATATTTGCCACTTGTCAGCGACACACAAAATGGAAAATATGCAAGTTGCAATCTAAAACATGGCAAATATGCAAACCCCCCTCCATCCATACATCATGGCCCCATCAGTCATTGGCTTTGACGGCCCGACATGACACCCCCATCGTTCATTAGCTTCGATGGCCCCACAGGACGAATCTTTTCTTTGAAATTTGCATATTTGCCACATGACCACCACATAGCAGCGATACACAAAATGGCAAATATTCAAGTTGCAATCTAAAATGTGGGAAATATGCAAATCCCTCCTCTAGCCACCCATCACGGCCCCATCAGTCATTGTCTTCGACGACCCCACATGACGGCCCCATCGTTCATTGGCTTTGATTGCCCCATAGAACGAACCTTTTCTTTGAAATTTGCATATTTGTCACATGACCACCACATCTCAGCGACACACAAAATAGTAAATATGCAAGTTGCAATCTAAAACGTGGCAAATATGCAAATCCCTCCTCCAGCCACACATCATGGCCACATCGGTCATTGGCTTCGACGGCCCCACATGACGGACCCATCGTTCATTGGCTTCGATTGCCCCACAGAACGAACATTTTCTTTGAAATTTGCATATTTGCAACATGACCACCATATGTCAGCGACACACAAAATGGCAAATATGCAAGTTGCAATCTAAAACGTGGAAAATATGCAAATCCCCCTCCCGCCTCACATCACGGCCCCATCGGTCATTGGCTTCGACGGCCCCACATGATGGCCCCATCGTCCATTGGCTTCGATTGCCCCACAGAACGAACATTTTCTTTGAAATTTGCATATTTGCAACATGACCACCATATGTCAGCGACACACAAAATGGCAAATATGCAAGTTGCAATCTAAAACGTGAAAAATATGCAAATCCCCCTCCCGCCTCACATCACGGCCCCATCGGTCATTGGCTTCGACGGCCCCACATGATGGCCCCATCGTCCATTGGCTTCGATGGCCCCATAGAACGAACCTTTTCTTTGAAATTTGTATATCTGGAACATGACCACCACATGTTAGCGGCACACAAAATGGCAAAAATGAATGTTGCAATCTAAAACATGGCAAATATGCAAATACCTCCTCCAGCCCCACATCACGGCTCCATTGGTTATTTGCTTCGACCTCCCCACATGATGGAACCATGGTTCATTGGCTTCGATGGCCTCATAAAGCGAACCTTTTCTCTAAAATTTTCATATTTGCAACATGACCACCACATGTCAGCGACACAAAATGGCAAATATGCAAGTTGCAACTAAAGTGTGTCGAATATGCAAATCCCCCCTCCAGCTCCACATGACAGCTCCATCAGTCATTGGCTTTGACGACCCCACATAACGATCCCATCGTTCATTGTCTTCGATGGCCCCCCAGAACAGCCCCATTTGTCATTGCCTGCACCGGTCACCCAATTAGGAAAAATGCGGGCCACAAGGCAGCAAGAGAAGGATGGCGGGTCCGACGTGTATCCTGCCCCCCCCCCCCGTCAGCACGTATCGGCCATGGCAGGACCCGCACCAAAGCGGCCCCACTGGTCAGGCATGTAACGGTCGAGGCCTCGTAACATAACGCTCAACGCTCGACCCGCCCAACACGGTCCCACCAGTTAGCATGTAACAGTCAAGACTTTGACCTGACGACATCCCTCCGTCCGAGCTCCTACGAGCGCCGGCGTGGGTTTCTTAACATGGAAAGGGGAAAAGTGAGGAAAAGTTAAGCGGCTGGGGAAAACTGAGTACAACTAACAAACCAAGGGTACGAAAATAGAAATCCCTAAGAATAATTCTAAATATTTATGCAATCTTTCTATCTAGTTTTGACCATCGAAATGACTTTAATTCGATTACTAGATAAACTAGTGAGGATTTGGAAAGATTCAGTTTCTTGCTAAGAATTTGCACGTCGACCCTATTTTAAAAATATTGAAATAAAAAAAATAAAAAATAAGACCTTTCGCATTCGATGCAATATATGAACAAGCTCTACCAAAAGTGAGCAACACGATGATCTCTTTTGTTAACCAAATGGTACTAGCCAATGTGTATGGCTCAGCTTCTTGGTGGAGAAATAGCTAGACCTAACCGCTTTATCTTTCTTCATTAATTTCAAGGTCCTTTATGCTAAATGTATGAACGCTATTATTTTCATTTTCTAAGGTTCTATATGGAACTTGTACTTCCACCGATCGTATGCACACTACTATTATGGGACCCACTTCAGTTATAAGAAAATACCACCACCCCAATTTTCATACAAAGTGGACCATGATTTTTTACAATTCCCAAGTTTTTAGTCGACTTTATCAAGATTACTAGCTAACTTGGTACACTTAAAAGAATTTATGTCGATTGAACAAAATTAGGTCAAATTGTTCTTTTCTGTAAAGACAATAACTCAAAATAAAGGGGGAAATCAAAGAACAAGAAGTGACTATGCATGTACATTAATTGTGGAGTAACGTAATAGGGTGTCAAAGAGCAACTTACTTTTGGGCCTCTTTATATGGTTGTTGATCATTATCAATAGATTTCTATTTACAATTTTGGGCGATATATTTCTCTTGAATTAATTTTATTTTTGAAGGTAGATAGGTGCATCTTCTTCTAGTAAACAATGTCGTCGATGTGAGTTTCCAACTATCAGTAAAGAACATTCTGAATTTTTCGAGTGACGACGATATTGTTCCTTTCCGTAAAGTAGGTCTGAAGAATATAATGTGGATTTCAATGCCACAAGTCAAGCTTTTCAGTCATATATATAGTGGACTGACATGTTGTGTACCACTTATATGATTCCCATGTTTGAAAAGTTTTCAAACACTTCGGCCTAGCTAACTATGCCCACTTGAATGGTGCTATGTCGATTTATCGAAATTAGGTCAAATTGGAACTACGAGTAAATTGTAGTTTGCGTTGACAGTTTTGCGATTTGTTTTTTAGGTAACCATCGGGGGTCATTTAATATATCACAAACCACCATTTAGAGTTCTAACAATAGGTTCAACATCTTGCTTAGATTTTGCATCTTTAAAATTTAAACGAAATTAGGTCAAACTTAAGCTACAAGTAAGCGCGATAGATTCCTCTCGGATTAATTGTCTTTTCTTTAAAGGTAGATGGGTGCATCATCTTTTAGTAAACAATGTTGTCAGTGTGAGTTTCCATGTTTTGCGAATTTAAAACTTCCTAGCTAACTTTGTCGACTTGAATGGGACTTTGTGCCAATTTATCAAAATTAGGTCAAATTTGAACTACAAGTAAATCGTAGATTGCTTTGAAAGTTTTATGAAAAAGCTTTTCGATGGTTTTCGATATACTGAATTCCTGGTTGGCTTCAAAAGATTTTTTGCAAATTTTAGGAGCATATTTGTAATACAAATTCGACATGGTCGGTGGGAGTACGGTCTACATCAGGACCTCCATAAATACAAAATTACATAGAGGTCCCTAAATTTAGCACAAAGGACCCTAAAGTTAAGCAAGGAAAAGCGGTCAGGCCTTTATGGAGTGAGAAGCTAAGCCATACCCTTCATACTACTGTACTTGCTTTACACACACAGAATAAAGAACATTCTCAATTTCCCGAGTGATGATGAGATTGTTCCTTTCTGTAAAGAAAGTATGAAAACTATGAATCTGAGTGCCATAAGGAGATCTTTCAAATATTTATAGTGGACAGACATGTTATACTTACGATTCCCATGTTTTATGATTTTTCAAGCTTCGTCCTAACAACTCTGCCCACTTGAATGACTTTATGCCAATTTATCTAAATTAGGTCAAATATGAACTACAAGAAAAATTAAGGCTCGTTTGAAAGTTTCGTGATTTTTTTGGAGGTAACCATCGAGGGTCATTTAATATAGCACAAACTACCACCGAGAGTTTGTACAATAGGTTCAACATCTTTATAAGATTTTGTATCTTGAAAATTTAATGAAATTTGGTCAAACTTGAGCTACACAAGAGAATAAAAGGGAGGCATCGAGCCTTTGAAAAAAAAGAGGCAGCGCGAGAGTGGCGAAGAGGAGGGGCAGTTCAATGTCAGAGCAAAGTTATGATGGATTCCTGACACGAGGTACTCCTCTACTAGTATTAAATTTTAGTACCTATGTATGCAAGAAAAGTGGTGTGTTTCTCTCTCCTTCACTTCCTCTCATCTCTCCCCTCGCGCACCGACCCGGATGATCTCTCCCTTGATCACAGCAGGGCGCTGCACACGTGTGCCTTGGTATTGCGGCTCAGTTTCTTTTTGCTCTGTTTCTCTGGCATGTTCGGCAGCCGCCTTGGTGAGTAGGAGTAGTACATAGGAAGGAAACCACTTTGGTCCTTGGCGGCAAAATAAATCAAACTTTTCCGGTTTCAAAATTTTCACTCGCTTCCCAAACATCGGGATGTTAGAGCAAAGTTATGATGGATTCCTGACACGAGGTACCCCTCTACTAGTAATTTTAGGACCTATGTATGTAGTGTGTTTCCTCTCCCCTTTGTTGCCTCTCATCTCTCCCCACCTCTCTCCCCTCGCGGATCGGCCCGGCTGATCTCTCCCTAGTCCATAGTGTGGCGCTGCGCACGTGTGCCTTGGTATGGCGGCTCTGTTTCTTTTTGTTGAGAGGGATTCTCTGTTTCTCTGGCGTGTCCGACAGGCGCCTTGGTGTGGAGTAGGAGGAGTACATAGGAAGGAAACCACTTTGGTCCTTGGCGGCAAAGAAAATCAAACTTTTCGGTATTAAAATTTTCACTTGCTTCCCAAACATCGGGAGGGAAAGGTTATTCAGAAGAGCGGCCATTCACATTAGTACTTCTTATCTAATATTTTTCTTGTCTTATCCCTTACAATACCATACCACTATAGTATAGTGTACGGATAACTTTGAACATTGACCGTTTGATCAAGACTGGAAAATCCAAACATTGGTAGCCATTGGATCTTCTTTTCCATTATTAGCATCCATAAGTTTCTATTGTTAGTCTTTAGCATGTATAATGAACCCTAGTATGCGCAAACATCAAAACACACTTCACTTCTTAGTTGTAGAGACCTTGTGCAAAATGCATGGACTTTGGTTTAATTTTCATTTTTATGAGGTACTTGATGTAACTCGTACTTCCACCGACCGTGTTAACTGAAGCACCTCGCTCCTATAGGACCTTCCACAGTTATAAGAAAATGCCACTACCCAATTATCACACAAAGTGGACCACAGTTTCTTATATTTTCAGTTTTGAAGCTTCCTAGCTAACTTCGCACACTTCACTCACTTCTTGCCGATTTAATGAAATTAGATAAAACTTGAGCTACAAGTAAGCGCGATAGATTGCCCTCCAATTAAATTTCTTTTCATAGGTAGATGGGTGCATCTTCTTGCAGCAAAACAACACCATCGCTGTGAGTTTCCATCTATCGGGAAATAACATTCTAAATTTTCTGAGTGATGACGAGATTGTTCCTTTTCGAAAAAAGTCTAAAGAATATGGATCTAAATGCCACAAGCCAAACTTTTAGACATATATAGCGGAACGGCATGTTGTACTTAAGATTCGCATGTTTTATGAGTTTTCAAAGTTTGTTCTAGCTAACTCTATTCACTTGAATGACTTTATGTCGATTTATCGAAATTAGGTCAAATTTCAACTACAAGTAAATTATACATTGTGTTGAAAGTTTTACGAATTATTTTGGAAGTAACCATCGGGAGGGGGGTCATTTAATACATCACAACCCATCACCGAGAATTTTGACAACGGGTTCAATTTCTTGCAAAGATTTTCGAACTTGATAACTTAACAAAATTAGATCAAACTAAGGTACCAGTAAGCGTGATAGATTGCTCTTGAATTAATTGTATTTTTGAAGGTAGATGGGTGCATATTCTTCTAGTAAACAAAGTCGTCGGTGTGAGTTTCCAACTATCAGGAAAGAACATTCTCAATTTTTTAAGGGACGGCGAGATTGTTCCATTACATAAAGTATGTCTGAAGAATATAATATGGATCTGAATGCCACAAGCCAAGATTTGCAGTCATATATAGTGGAAGGACATGTTGTGTATCACTTATAAGATTCGCATGTTTTATGAGTTTTCAAATTTTGTCCTAGCTAACTCTATTCACTTGAATGACTTTATTTCGATTTATCAAAATTAGGTCAAATTTCAACTACAAGTAAATTATAGATTGTGTTGAAAGTTTTACGAATTATTTTGGAGGTAACCATCGAGAGGGGGGGTCATTTAATACATCACAACCCACCACCGAGAATTTTTACAATAGGTTCAATTTCTTGCTAAGATTTTGCATCTTGTCAACTTAATAAAATTAGGTCAAACCGAGGTACCAGTATGCTCGATAGATTGCTCTTGAATTAATTTGTAGACAAAGCGGGTTCGGAATTGTCTTTCCTTCATTGTCTTTTTTAAGGTAGATGGGTGCATCTTCTTCTAGTAAAAAATGCCGTCGGTGTGAGTCTCCAACTATCAAAAAAGAACATTCTCAATTTTTCAAGTGATGACGTGATTGTTCGTTGCCCTAAAGTAGGTCTGAAGAATATAATATGGATCTGAAAGCCACAAGCAAAGATTTTCAGTCATATATAAAGTGGACCGACACCTATGTAACTTTTCCCACTTGAAAGGCGCTATGTCAATTTAAGAAAATTAGGTCAAATTTGAACTATGAGTAAATTATAGGTTGTGTTGACAATTTTGCGATTTGTTTTTTAGGTAACCATCAGGGGGCCATTTAATATATCACAAACCACCATCAAGAGTTTACAATAGGTTCAGCTTCTTGATAAGATTTTGCATCTTGACAACTTAATGAAATTAGTTCAATATTGAGCTACAAGTAAGCGTGATAGATCCCTCTCGAATTAATTATATTTTATTCGAAGGTAGATGGGTGCATCATCTTTTAGTAAATGATGTCATCGGTGTGAGTTTACAACTATCAGGATAGAACATTCTCAATTTCTCTTGTTTTGCAAATTTTAAAATTTCCTAGCTAACTTTGCTGACTTGAATGTGACTTTGTGTCGATTAATCAAAATTAGATAAAATTTGAACTACAAGTAAATCGTAGGTTGCTCATTTAATACATCACTAACCAGCACCGAGAGTTTTGAGAAAAGATTCAACTTCTTTCTAATACTTTGCATCATAACCATTTAACAAAATTAGGTCAAACTTGAGCTACCATTAAGAACGATAGATAGCTCTCGAATTAAATATCATTTCAAAGGTTGATGGGTTCACCTTATTTTAGTAAACAATGTCGTCGGTGTGAGTTTTCAACTATCAGAAAAGAACATTCTCATTTTTCCAAGTGATGGACTTGGATGTATTTTTCATTTTGTAAGGTCCTTTTCACAACTTGTACTTCCACCGACCGTGTTAACTGAATCTCATTGCTCGTATGAGACCTACTTGCTATACCAAGCTAGTTGATTGCACCACAATGTAACTAGTCAAACTTGTCCATAAGATAGGACCACATGTAAAATCTACCCTCTCGTAGTCTTGTGATTAAATTTTGTTTCTACAACTATGTGTACTACTCCATATTTTTATGCTTATCAATATTTTAATGCTTATGCAATACTCGTAAGGTTTTTACCTTGTGGATAGCTTCCACTGTATATGGAAGTCCATCAGGATTATTTCTTTTTCTTGATGAACAACATAGTCCATGCCCTTTTACTCGTAGTAGTATTTTTCTTTGCTTAGACATTTGCTCACCCCTGTCCATGTGTTGTACATGCAGAGAGAATAAAAAGTAGGCAGGGGAAGAGGGCAAAAGGAAAGAGAGATGAGAAGTTGGAGGCGGCTCGATGTCAGAGCAAAGTTATGATGGGTTCCTGACACGAGGTAGTACTGCCGCCTTATAGTCTACATTCTACTAGTACTCCTATGCATTCAAAAAAAATTGTGTGTTTTATCTCTCCTTCGATGCCTCCCATATTTACACCCCTCTCCCCTCACGCACCAGCCCCACTGATCTCTCCCTCGTCCACAACGTGGCGCTGCGCACGTGTTCCTCGATACGATGGCTCTATTTCTTTCTTTTTTTGAGGGGGAGGCTCTGTTTCACTAGCATGGTCGGCAGCCGCATTGGTGTGGAGTAGGAGGAGCACATAGGAAGGAAACAACTTTGACCTAGCTAAATGCATGGACATGGATGTAATTTTCAGTTTTATGAGGTCCTTGATGTAACTTATACTTCCACCCAGTGTGTTAATTAACGCACAAAGTCCCTACAAGATGACATCTAGAAGATTCTATTGATATTGATTAGCACAATGAACGCTAGTATGATAAAACCTCAAAACATACTCCAGTGCTTAGTTTCAGGTACCTTGTGGTAAATGCATGGACTTGGATGTAATTTTCATTTTTACAAGGTCCTTGATGTAAATTGTACTTCCACCGACCATGTTAACTGAAGCACCTCACTCGTATGGGACCTACCTAAATCTGCCCACTGGAATGACTTTATGTCGATTTATCGCAATTAGGTCAAATTTGAATTAGAAGAAAACTGTAGGTGCTTTGATAGTTTTGCGATTTTTTGAAGGTGACCATTGGGGGTCAATCAATATATCATAAACCACCACCGATAGTTTTGACAACATTTTCTAATTTTTTCTAAGATTTTCCATCTTAACAATTTAAAAAAATTAGGTCAAACTTGAGCTACAAGTAAGCGTGGTAAATTTCTCTCGAATTAAATGCCATTTCAGAGGTAGATGGGTGTATATTCGTTTAGTAAATAATACTGTCTGTGCGAGTTTCCAAATATCAGGAAATAACTATCTCAATTTTCTGAATGATGATGAGATTTTTTTACGTAAAGGAAGTCCGAAGAATATTGGATCTGAATGCCACAAAACAAGTTTTCAGACCTATATAGTGGACTGACATATTTTACTTATTATCCCCGTGTTATATGAGTTTTCAAACTTCGTCCTAGCTAACTCTTCCCACTTGCATAACTTATGTCGATATACTGGAATTAGGTCAAATTTGAACTACAAGTAAATTGTAGGTTGCGATGAAAGTTAGTTTAATAAAAAAAATTTGGAGGTACCCATGGGGCGCTCAATTTTTATATCAGAAACCACCGAGAGTTTTGACGACTAGTCTGACTTCATACTATGATTTTCATTTTTACAAATTTGAATCCGTTTTGAAAAAGATGACATGAAATAAAGAAAAAAATGAAAGATTTAAGCATGATGTCCTATCATCTCGCGTGCACTGCGTGCCATGTAAATATTAACCATGGGATTAGACAAGTTTTGGAAAACGGTTTCATAATATTGTTCTACCATTTGTATGGACGTTATTGGGTTCAACCGAATGACCAAGGTCATCAAGGCCATATGGACATCATAGTTTATGATCTGATATATAGAGTTCTTACATTAGTTTGGTAGATGGGTGCATCTTGCCATAGTAATCATTGTTGCTTGTGAGTTTTGACGACTAGTCTGACTTCATACTATGATTTTCATTTTTACAAATTTGAACCCGTTTTGAAAAAGATGACATGAAATAAAGAAAAAAAATGAAAGATTTAAGCATGATGTCCTATCATCTCGCGTGCACTGTGTGCCATGTAAATATTAACCATGGGATTAGACAAGTTTTGGAAAACGGTTTCATAATATTGTTCTACCATTTGTATGGACGTTATTGGGTTCAACCGAATGACCAAGGTCATCAAGGCCATATGGACATCATAGTTTATGATCTGATATATAGAGTTCTTACATTAGTTTGGTAGATGGGTGCATCTTGCTATAGTAATCATTGTTGCTTGTGGTAGTTCTCAACAATTGGGAAAAAATACATTCATTTTTCCCTAGCAACAACGGTGATGTTTTTTCTATTCAGAAAGTCTGAATAATATGGTTCAGAATGCCACAAGCCCATAGTTTCACACATAGTGGACCATGCTTCCTATGTGACTTCCGCACTTAAATGGATTTATGTGGATTTATTGAAACTAGGTCAAATTAATTTGAAGTACAAGTAAATGGTAGATTCCTCTTAAGATTTTACATAGGGCCTTTGAAGGTATTGTACCCGTCAGGCATTCAATATACGAGAACATCCAAGATTTTCGAAAGATACTTCTTGCTAATCATTTGTTGTTGACAATGTTGACTCTATTTTGAAATCAATAGAAAAAAAATCCAAAAACAAAGACTTACGCATGGCGTCCTTTTGCATGTATTACCTGCCATGAAAAATGGTAAACATGAGTTTTTATAACTTTGGAAAAACTTGCCTTTTAAAATTTTCCTAGTGTGTAGATGATCATGTTTTAAGCCGAAAGACCAATTTCATGGCCATATTGTGACACCCCCGGGATTAGGGATAAACAAATCCCAGACCTCCGTCTGACATAAGCTTAACCTTGATCTCGAGAATATCCAGTGAAGAATTGGTAACACAATAGTGACCCTACGACACAAAAATTTATTATAGAAAGCTCATAACTGAGCAGAGAACCAAATTATTACAAGCAGAGGTCACTGACCACAAATATCAAACAATGAAAGGAAAATTATGCTATTAAGTATATCAAACTTAACAAATGTCCTAAGAGACCTGAAGCATAACGATGACATCCCAGCTATTAGATTCCAGGCTACCGGCCGGGAAACCCAAGCTACTCATCAATGTCGATGTAGTACCAAAACTGATCTTCAAGGGAACAATTACTCTGCCAAAAGTATCAACAAAGCAAGGGTGAGTATAGGGTGTACTCTGCAAGACTTATGGCTGGTGGAGATGTTTTGCATAAAGCCATCTTTGTTTATAAAAACAGAGAGATAAGAAGCTCGTCTAATCAGAGTATTTTAAAAGGGGATAAGAGAGCAACATCTCCAAAATATTGATCATCATCTTTGATATCCACCAAATCATCATCATCTGGACCCTATCTAGGATCACCCCTCGTACCCATGAGGAAGCATCCTTAAGCACACGTTGATCTGCCAAGTTTTACGATTAGGTTATAGTTCTCTATGATCTTAGAATCTCGTCACCAAGTGTTCATAACCGTGAACACGGCTTTTCGAAAGGATTTAACCCTGCAGGGGTGTACAACTTTACCCACACGTACCAACCGACTATTAATGCCAGATCATTAGCCCTCTTCCTTGGAAGGCCGACAGAGGGTATGGTTGGACACGACCTTTACCTTGCTTTCGCCGAGACCATGAGTCACGCAATAAGTATGGTTCCACCATAACGGGTCAAATCCCGAAGCCGGTACTTAAATATGTGAGGCGAGGTTGGTTTACCAGGAGATCCATCGACCCCAATCAACCCGGTCCATGCTTCCCTACCTGTTATGAATGCACCTTCACCCGACAAATCTTTCAAAAGATTTTCTATGCATATGTCGAATGGAACACCCGAACTATGTGACTCATGGAATCTACTAGGCAAGTTAATTAGGCGAGGGGTTCCGAAGCCCCGTGTGGCTGTACGCTCATCTCGGTTCCAAAGGCAAGAACTCAATTCCTAGTGGTGGTGAGCATGGGACTACAAAAACCACATCCCACCGTGGCCTCCCATAGAAGCCTTATCATGTTTTAATCTCATATCACTGATCTCATCTCATCATGTTCTCCTGTCATACTAGATTATCTGCATCTGATACATCATCTGGATGGACCAGACTCAATAACTATGCATGGCTAAAAAGGACACAGATAATAGCTCTAGAAGTGCATACAAGCCAAACCTAGTTATGCTAGGAGCAGTGGATCAGGTAATATAAGCTCAAAGGGAGTAATGCAATAAATAGGATACTCTATCTATCGGTAAAAGACCACAGTAGAATCATATGCATTATGGCAGGAATTGAAATGCTTTCAAAATCATAGGATTATATCATGGTGGGGCTATGCTTGCCTTTGCCTGTTGATATCCAATAAGCGGAGCTTCGGGCATCCGAAACTTGAATTGATTACAGCTGGTCAAGTATTGTTCATCGATCTTCGAACTTCGACGGTCTTGATCTCGATATCGTATTCTACCGGGAAAAACCAAACACCAGAAAGAGAGGGAAACAATAAACACATGGCATCGATGCAATGCTCAAGCAAGGATGATGATATGACAAGTAAAATGGTATGAAAAGTAACCCTAAGGAATGCTCAACAATTTAATCGGGGTTCCGAGGGGCGCAAACCCTAATTCGGAAGAACTTCGGAATCACCTATGAGGGTTATTATGTTCTTCTAATTAAACTTGTCATTTAAGTTGCTTAACAATGCATGATTATAGCTCTAATAGATAGTTCTCATTTTTTTGATCAATTTGATATATTATTTGTATTTTTCTGACTTCTAAATAATTAGTTATTGAATTTACAATCTTATTTTAATTTATGTAAAAGATTAAAGGGTTTATTACGTCATATAGATCTCAGGATGATGTCATCACAAGCGTTAATCCTTTTTACACCGCAACATGGACTAGCCACAGTGGTTGATAGGTGGGGCCTTGGCCACCTAAGCCTCCACGTGGGCAGGGTGGAACCCACCTCGGGTTTGACTGTGCTGACCACGGGCGCTGGCGTCACGATGACATCGGCATGACGTCATCCCGATAGGGAGCTCCCAGATGGTCGACGGGCACGACGCTGTAGGGCGCGCGGGTAAGCGGGGTTGGGCGCGTTCGACGCAGCGCGAAAAGGCGAACTAGAAATGGGCGGAGCCGTTCTCTATTGGTGGCCGGAGGACGGCGGCGTGCGGCGGCACGCGACATGAGGACAAACTAAGGAGGGAGGGGAGGCATAGAGGGTTGCTTGAGCACCGGGTGCTCACCATGGTTGCGCTGGAGGGGTCGGGAAGGCCTGGCGTGGTCCGAGGGCGCCGAATCGACAACGACCGGCGTCGGGGAAGATGAACTCGTCGGGAAGAACTAGAGCTCGACGACTCGATTCCTTTGGGAGGACGACAGAGGGGATCACGGAGGAGCTCATGGCATGCTTGGCTCGGTCTGGAACGATGAGAAACGATGGCAAGCGGCGAAGCCCCCGACGGCTAGGGTTTCAGTCCTGCAGCGTGAGAGGAAGAGAGAGGTCTCTTGGGAGAGGGGGAAGTGGATGAGGATGGGCAGAGTGACGACGTGGTGATATTATCCCTCCCCAGGACGCGATGGACGGCGGAAGGTAGGAGGCGGGATCGACGGCGGCCGCAGCGATAGCGAGCTACCTGCCGTCAGCGAGGAAGACAACATGGGCAACGCTGAAACGGTACGGGCCCTGGATGGGCTGGTTTTTGCCGAGGACGGGCTGGCTGCGGTGCACTGAGCGGAAGGGAGAGGAAGGAGAGGGGGTGGGCTAGCTGGGCCGGCCTGCTAAGGGTCTGGCTGCTATTTTTTCTATAAAACCTTTTCCTTTTTCTGTTTTCCAAATCTATTTTGTATTTCATTCAAATTCAGTTTTGAATCATTCAAAAATATCAGAAGCTTTTATAAGATATTGGAAATAGTGTGGGGCCCTTTTATTCCTTTTGGGCTCCAATAGTTTTGTACTTTTCAAATTCAAACCATTTTGAATGCTTTTCAGATAGAGAGGGAAACTAGGGTTTAGGGTTTTACTTGAATTTTCTTTAATGCACAATTTCAATTATGATGCTCATGAATGTGCAATCAACCCTAACTAGTAATTAGCTAAAACTGGGGTGTTACACATATCCAACATCATGTTTATGATAATTTTCCCATATTTAGTATATTGGTGCATCATGGCATGGTAAACAACGTTGCCAAGGGGATTTTCCAACAAGTATTAGGAAAACAGACAATCTCAGTTTTCCTAGCGAGAGGAATGTTTTTTGTGTAAATAAAGTAGGAGTAGTACTAGTACTACGAATAATATGGTTCGAAATGTACGAGAAAATTGAAGAGCGAGAAGAGAACGTGAGCTTAGAGGAATGCGTTTCTATA
Organism: Avena sativa; assembly: GCA_916181665.1. Taxonomy (NCBI): domain Eukaryota; kingdom Viridiplantae; phylum Streptophyta; class Magnoliopsida; order Poales; family Poaceae; genus Avena; species Avena sativa. Next base: position 19,512,561 of record OV702282.1, on the reverse strand, counting down.
AAAACATCTGCTTCACAATATAACCAGTGATGTGTTAACATACTTGGGTTTCAAGCTAAATAATGACCAAGGTCATGGCCATTATCTACCTAGTTTATAATAACGTGTCCATTTCTGCTTGATGGGTGCATCTTGGCATGACATACTAACGTTGTTAATGTGACTTTTCAACATTTATGTATTCAAACATTTTCAAATATTTTTATAAGTGTCACCTATAAATGTTTTTTAAAGATAGTGCAAAGAGTATGTCTCTGAATGCCACAACATAGTAAATTTCACACATAATAGAGTATGTTTTATGGTTAACAAGTTTCATGAATTTTCAAGCTTTCTATCTAATTTCTCATAATTAAATGACTTTTTGTTAATTGACCAAAGTAGGTTAAATTTGAAGTACAAGTGCATGATATATTTCTTATAAATTTGTCCAAAATTCATTTATAATTATTGTACCCACGCAGTGATACTGAAAACCAACGACTGTTTTGAAATATACTTCTTTGAAAGAATTTGCATCCTGACATATCTGACCATGTTTAAAAAAGTCAAAGAAAATATAGAAACATTGCAAAAATGAGCAAAGGACGTTTTTTCTTTTCTTTCGAAGAGGGGGAGTGGAACCCCGGCCTCTGCATCGGTTGATACACATAGCCTTTTATTAAAAATTCATAGTAAAATAGTAAAAAGGATGCTCTTAAAGTTTCAATATAAGGGACCTTGGTACCTTCACCGGGCCTCCACAATTAACCTTTCTTCCTCTTCTCCACCCCTCTTCTCCTTTACGACATTGCAGATCTGGCTCCAAAGACCGGAGATCCCCGGGTGAAGAATAAGAATATCTAGGTGGTAGCAACAAAGCCCGTGGAGAAAAAGAAGACATGTCGTCGGCTTCTGAATCCTGCTCTGGTCACTCCAGGCAGCAGTCTTGCACCGGGTAGGAACAGGAAGAAGAAGGTGACGAGGTCCGTCAAGGCCGGTCTGCATTTCCCCGTCGGCCGGATCGGGTGCTACCTCAAGGAGGGTCAGTACTCCCAACGCATTGGCTTTGGGTCTCACATCTACCTCGCTGTCATTCTTGAGTACCCCACAGCCAAGGTGTTGGAGCTCGTCAGGCAAGACGCCAAGGACAAGAAGAAGATTTGCCACATCCTGAGGAACTTGATGCTCAGCGGCATGCACGATGAGGAGATGAGCAAGCTGTTGGCCGGCGTCACCATCGTGAACGGCGGCCTGCTACCCAACATCCATGAGTTGCTGCTTGGCGATGGTACCGCGGAGGACGCAGTCAAGTTGCCCACAGAGGATGCTGCCAAGTCTCCTAAGAAGACCACCGAGTCCCCCTAGAAGTTGTTAAGTTGTATTGTACTCTGTATGATGTTGGTTTTGCTCTATTTGCAGTTTGGCTAATCATCACTGTCAACGTAATGTTCGGATCATGGTCTAAGAAAGAGCTTGAGGGTTCTAAAAAATGTTGTTTTCCAAATTTTATCCTATACTCCATTTGTTTAATATTACCCCCTTTGCCACAAGCCAAGGTTTTAGACATATATAGTGGGCCAACATTTGGATGAATCTAGACAGTATTTAGCATATACTCACTCTATTTCAAAATATAAGATGTTTTAGCTTTGTGAAGCTAATGCATCTAAACTCCTTTTAATATGTAGATTCGGAGATGTTCGGAGTGATCCTACACACTGAAAGGGGTCTAGATTCATCATCTTCACAAAGCTAAAACATCTTATATTTTGAAACGGAGGGAGTATATTCATCCAAAATTTGAAAAGTCTGAGACATCTATTTCAAGAAGGAGGGATTAGTAAATAATGTCGTAGGTCTAAGTATCTAACTATCAGGAAAAAATTCTCAATTTTCCGAGTGATGATGAGATTGTTATTTTTCCGCAAAGAAAGCCCGAAGAATATTGGATTTGAATGCCACAAGCCAAGTTTTCAGACATATTTAGTGGGTCAACATGTTGTACTTACGATTACCATGTTTTATGAGTTTTGAAGCTTCCTATCTAACTTCGCCCACTAGAATGTCTTTATGTTAATGTATAGAAATTCGGTCAAATTTGAACTACATGTAAATTGTAGGTTGCTTTGAAACTTTTATGTAAGAGATTTTGGAGGTACCAATCGGTAGGTCAATTAATATACAATATCATAAACCACCATAAGTTTTAACGACATGTTCAACTTCTTGTTATAAGATTTTTATCTTGACAATTTAACGAAATTAGGTCAAACTTGATCTACAAGTAAGCGCAAAGACGTGGTTTAGGGCATGTTTTGTTTTAGGGTGGTTTAGGGCATGTTTGCTGGGTTTCATCTGTGTTGCACCGGCGGGCCTATTTGTGTTGCATGCACGAAGAAGAGTTGGGGTCTCGGGATGCATCGGGAAGGAGCGCTCGAAATCCCCTCACCGTAAAAGGTGCCATGTTGATGCAAGACTGTGTTATCGTGACGCGTGCAGCATTGTATCCGCACCTAAGTGCCATTATTAATAAAATAAATTGTACGAATAACTATGTGATATCACGCAGAACTATGTCGTCATGATGCGTGCAGGTTGGACGCGTGCACCATTGAATTGCGCAAGGAGAGAAAAGAAAGAGCTCGCCGTGATGATTTACGCACTGCAGAGTCAAAAGATAAGATGATGAAGGTTGTGCCCATAGGAGAGGGGTCCTCCAGGTAGGTCTTGTACTTCTTCTCCTTAATCATGTTCTCCAGCATTCTTCTTCTCCTTCATTATCATCCTCTTATCCTTGTTCAGAGCCGACGGTTCACCGGTAGACCTGTTCTCCCTAGTTCCCCGGGTCAGCGCGGAAAGCACTATACACTAGGTTTTTTACGAATGGGAATCGGGCTTTCCTGATCTTTTCCGCACCACCTAGTCTTGCATAAAGCTCAGTGCTATAACTTCAGATATTGTTTTCCTCGTTCCATGATAGAGATGAAACCACATTTTCTTTGTCCCATTAAAAGAAGCCACAACTCAACACTTAGGTGGATGCTTGGCTTAATGCACAGATAAGTAGCCATAGGGAGAAAATGAAAACTCAAGAGCTAGAATTAGAACGGCTCATATGAGATGTGAATACCCTTACTAAGGAGAACGACCAGCTGAAAAGAAACAACGCTGCCTGGGAGAAACTGCATAAGAAGATCCAAGCCTCGACCCGACGGAATAAAGCCATCATCGAGGGGCTCTCAAAGGATAATGCAAGGATAACAAATGCTAATGTCGATCTCCGTGTCAACAACATGAACTTGCTTCGGAAGCTCGAGGAATCGCTCAATGAGAAGGTCAAGATTACGCAGGACATGCTCGTATGTCGCCTACTACTTGAAGAGCAGCAGGAGGAGGAAAATGAGCAGCTCCTCATCAGGCTTTCCTCGGTGCTGATCTGCTGAACTAAACTACTAGATGTTTCTATTTTGCAACTGTAAACTAAACTATCCAAACTATATGAGTTGCAACGGGATACACCTTTTGCGCAGTCTGGAACATACCTGCTTTCTTGTTGTTTCTATCTATTTATCAGAGTTACAGATGCTCAAAAAACCTTCTGAGTTACAGTGTGAGAACTCTGCTCCGGATGACTAGATATTACTAGTGCCATAATGTGGATCGAACATGCAGGGCGTGGACTACGTTCCCCTATTACATCCCATTTGATCCAGTTCATCATTCTATCATCAGAATGGTTCAAACAATGACCTAAACAAGTGCTGCATGAAACTAAATGAAACAGGTGTAGGGTTTTTAGGTGCTAACTGAAACTGAACGAAATCAAGAGGTTATCGACAATAGCTTGACGGCAACAGTAACCTGACGAAACTAAACATTATAAGATGCATAAGATTTATTCAATATAGCATAAAATCCAACATTAACTAAAGGTTCACCTCATAAAAAATGTCTTATCATGTTCCTAATGCTCAAACCAACTGCAGCGTATGCACTATATAAATTAATAGTGCATTCAGTCAACTGAATCTTCAAAACAACAAGAACCCACCAATAGTCTACATCTACTATCATTATAAGTTTAAGTAGATGAACCATCACAATATTTGGAATACAAATTCATGCTAAGTTCAGTAAGTATCTACATCATATCAAACAAAGTAAGAGACTCACCATAACAAAAGCTGCATCAGCTTGTAGATAAGCATCTGCTGATGCTCAACCATGGAGTGTAGAGAAAGTGAGTGGAATATCCTACATGAATTTTAAAGCCAACTAGGTGGGATCATGTTGTCCAAGTGTTTACTCACACAACCAATAGATGGCATTTCTAGCCAACCCAGAGAGGTCTATAGCCCATGCAATGTTAGCATGGGCCCACATCTACCACAAAGTGTCTCATCATATCTTGGCATAGCAAAATTATACTTAGATCTATCAAGTAGGTAGGATCATGTTGTCCAAGTGATCCTGACATCTTCCCTATGTCGCTAGGAAGGGTTGACGGCACAGGACTTGCTCCTGTTCGTGATGGTGGCCACATCTTCTATGGCTCAATGGGTTCGTCGGGGGGGGGGTGGTATGATTGTGCATAATTTTAGATAAGGCATTTGGTACTGAATTTGCTCCAGTGTGTATGTGAAATGAACAAGTCAGGCTCTGATGTGCTAACATTGCAGTGTGATGTGCTAGTGTACAAACTTTTTGTATTGTTGTTTTTGAAACTGTGAACTTTATGTGCAAATTCTTTAGCTTTTTGCATGATGACAATGCCACATATTGGCGCTAATTGCGACATCTATTAATTTGATTGTACTGAAGCATACAACTTCGAGTGATCAGTATAAGCTGGTGCTTACCCGAGCTATCTGAAGCTGGGCAAGTTAAGGCCACTATGTCTCTATCACCTACATATTAAATGGCATGATTACATGGTTTTGAGTACATGAAATCGATTGGGCAGATTCAAAGCCACCCAAACATCTCGAAATATAACCTTTGCTGAAAAGATGATCGTGCACTATAATACTTGATATGATAGGATTTTATGTCAATCAGTCAAACTCCCTCCAGTACTTTCCATGTTCGAATCCTACACTACCAAAGTTCTTTGCTAGCTAGGTCATATCAAGTCTTACAATATCGGTCAAATTTATCACTTTCCAACTTCATTCTTTTGGATGCGGCGTAGGTATAGCCAGTTCAGGTGGACCATCGCACTTCAGTACAATGTATTTTCACTACTGAGCCTATGGAAATGAATTTTTCAAACCCACTTCGGACAAAAAACTTCTCATAATCTTGTTTCAAATAAAAAACTTCCCTTAATTGGCCGCCAAAACCCCAGTATATTTTACCAAATACATCGAATTTTCACTAAGGAGCTAAAAAAATATTGGACAATCGACCCAAGTCCGGCACAAAACATTGCAAATTCAGTGAGGAGCTTATTGGAAAATAGTACATTTGACCCAACTCTAGCCCAAAATCTTGCAAATTTGTCCTTCTTGGGTTAGGTCGGTCGTGGGCGGCCAACCCTCAATACATTGTTACTTTTTAAAGCATGAAGCACACTCAAGTAGTTTCACTAAGGAGCCCACAATATTAAGCCCATTTGTTCACAAGATTGGACCCAAATTATTTTTTCTATCGCCCAAAATCTTCTTAGTTTAGCATTTTCCATGTCACTATGATTGAGTATAGTGCAAGCTTTGCCTACCAAAGTTTTATTTATGCTAACCGTGTAGCGTTTTTTAATGGCAATCGTCATCGCTTCGTTTTCATTTTAAGTGATATCAACATTTTTAAACCTAATATTTTATGATTAGCATAGTTGGTTCTAACGTAGTGGAAGTGCACGCAGTTGCTATTTGTTGAAGTCTTGAGTTCGATTCGAAACCTAGGGTTATGAATATATATAATCTATGTCGTACTTGTACATTAGTTCCATAATAAACACGTTTCTTGCATAGAGAAGACTAACATGTGGGACCGTACAACGTTACCAAGCTCAAACCGGGGGAGGCGTCCGAGAAAAAAGTCCAACATATGCACACATTTCTTCTAATAAGATGCTGACATGTGGGACCAGCAGCCCGTATAAACGTCTGGTCATGCATCGAGCAACGTTTCCAAGTTTGAGACACGGAGGCGCAAGAGAGAAAAAAGTCCCACACGTTCTTCTAATGAAATGCTATCATATGGGACCCAGCTGCGTGACCAAACGGCTGATTCGTCGAGCTAGGAACAGGGTAGCACTACAGAAGAAAAAATTCAATCATTTACACTCCATTCTTATTATGTGAGACTGGCATATCGGACCCACCAGCCTGATTAAATGTCTGATGCAGCGAGAAACGCTGTCAAGTTAACACGGAGGCACGACCGAGGGGAAAAATTCCATCATGTACATGTTTCTTCTAATGAGAAGATGACATGTGGGCCTAGCTGCGTGATTAAACGGTAGATGCATCTAGCAGCGCAATCAAGTTCGGAACAGGGTAGCGGGAGTGAAGGAAAAATTCCACCATACAGACGATTCTTCTAATGAGAAGTTGGCATGTGGGACTGAGCAGTGTGATTAACAATAGATAGACCGAGCAATGTTACCGAGTTCAAATGAGGGAGGCACGAGCCAAGGAAAAAATAATCATGGACAAGTTTCTTCTAATGTGAGGATGCCATGTGGGGCCCAGCTGCGTGACTAAATTGTAGATGCATCTAGCATCGCTATCAAGTTCGGAACAGGGTAGCAGGAGCGAAGGAAAAAAATTCCATCATACACATGATTCTTATAATGAAAGGCTGACATGTGGGACCCAACATAATGATTAACGATAAATAGATCGAGCAACATTATCGAGTTCATATCAAGGAGACACGAGCCAATGAAAAAAATCCATCATGCACAAGTTTCTTCTAGTTTGAGGATGACATGTGGGACCCAACACCTGATTAAACGGCAGATGCATCGAGGGACGCTATCAAGTTCGGAACAATGAAGGAAAAAACTCCATCATACACATGATTTCTCTAATGTGAGGTAAATATGCGGGACCCAACATCCTGACTAAACGGAAGAGGCATTGAACAATGTTATCAAGTTCAAATCAGGGAGGCGCAACTAAAAAGTTTGGTATTCTGGAGTCACTGACGTCCAGGACCCACACACAAAAAAAATACTTCGGCGAGTCAACATCTCGCTAGGAAGCGGAAATCTTAATTCTGCCACGGGCCCGTCGAGCTTCCAGATTAATGAACTCAACTTTGTACTCACACACATTAATTTCTTTGTACTCACTACATATTATAAATACTAGTAAGTTTGGTCTTCTGGAGTCACTGACGTCCAGGAAGCACACACATTAATTTCAATGAACTCAAATTTGTCTAGATACGCATGTATCTTGGATAAACGGTTAACTACTAGTATGAATAACTTTGAACATTGACCATTAGATCAAGACTAGAAAATCCAAACATTTAAGTATTATAATTTTAGTTATGATATGTCGTACTTCTATAATTTGAGTCTCGTGTACAACACACATGCAACTTACTAGTATTTATAATATGTAGTATTATTTATAACTTTATACTTGTTTACAAGTACACAATATGATTGCAAAAGAATGAAACAAAAATCCTATGAAGCTCGGAAACAGACCAGTACTCTGAAGTCTGAACTTATGCTATAGTTTGATTTTTATGCTATTGATCCATATATACCATTCTCAACTTTATATAGGACTATGATCTCTTCAACTTCGATGAGCAACTGCCTTTTAAGTTCAGAATTAAGAGGAACACACTGGACAAAAAGCTAGTGGCGTCCTATAGGAATGTTAAGGCAGGGTTACATATAGCGAAAGCGCGAGGGCCAGACCACCCTAAAAGGGTTGGCCACCAATTGGCCCCACCTCAGGCCTCTCGTTTCTACGTGCAACTCGACAAAGAAGATATGTACAAGCTAGTCATCCCTAGTGAGTTCAAGAAGCGCCTGAAGGAGATTTCCAGTCTTGTCATGCGAAGACTTGCCCATGAGTGCGACTATTCTATTCACATTGAGCATGATAAGAACAATGATAAGATGGTCTTCAACAAAGGTTGGTTATGTTTTGTAGATGGGCACGAACTATAGGTTAATGATATCCTAGTGTTTAAGGTAATAGATGATTCCATGTTTAAGGTGGATATCTATGACCATAACACCTCCACCAAGATATTGATCATTTGTGATGATCACCCTGCTTTAGCCATCCATGATCTGTTGTACTTCTACAAGCAGGGCATCTTAAAGTCTGAAACCCTTCAAATCTATTGGATCAGGGCTAGAGCCACTCATGATCATGTTGTTTTGTTTTCCTATTAGGCTTCACGATGCACTGTCGGTAGTATGTTAGACTGAGGTTTTATGTTAGTTTGGCTCGTTTCAGTGTGTGGTCTAATGATGTATATATATTGCAGTATGATGAATCATTGATACATGGAACTCGGTTTTAAAAATTTAAACAGTTCATATCAAAGTTCCAGAATAAACCTAAAAAACCAAAGATGTCAATGGTATATTCTACCAGGTTTGAAATTCTCAGAGCGATGTACCTTGTACTATAGGCTACAAAAACATAACCTTTGATCTAATTGCAACGAACAAGTGAAGAGACTTGAACAACAAAAATTGTCAGATTTATCATTTTCACATATCCTAGTTTATTGGAATTTCTATGCGATATATTTCATAATGGTGGACTACACCATTCCCTAGTCACCGCCACTAATCCATCACTATCACACACCCATCATATTCACATCTCTCTCCCTCTCAGGCATCTCTCCATCAGCTCGGCGACCACCGCCGACACTACTAGGAAAAAGGCCATTCGTGGCGCACCTGAAAAGGCCATCCGTGGCGCACTAGCAGTGCGCCACTATCCTCATGCTACGGCTAAAAGTTAGCCGTGGCGCACTAGGTGGTGCACCACGCCTATGAAAATATAACCGGCGCACTATGTGTTGTGCGCCACGCGTATGAAACGATAACTGTGGCGCACTACGTGTTGTGCGCCACGGATACAAATTTCAAAATTCAAAAAAAAGCGGCAGATCTGGATCTCGCCGTCAGTACCGTCGCTTGTCGGTGCAGGTCGTCGTCGTCGCCTCATCACCTCGTCGTCGTCACCTCATCAGAGAGGCCTCGTCATTGTCGTCGAAGCTGCAAGGAGGAGGAAGAGGAGGAGAATAAGAGGAGGCCTCGTCGTCGTTGTCGGAACTGCAAGGAGGAGGAGGAAGAGGAGGAGAAGAAGAAGGAGCCCGCCATCGTCGTCGTCACTGCAAGGAGGAGTCCGCCGTCACCATCTTCACTGCAAGGAGGTGGAAGAGGAGGAGAATAAGAAAGAGAAGGAGGAGGAGGAGGAGGAGGAAAATGAGAAGGAGAAGGAGGAGGAGGAGGAGGAGGAGGAGGAGGAGAAGAAGGAAAGGATAAGGGAGGAAAAGGAAAATGAGAAGGAGAAGGAGGAGGAGGAGAAGGAGAAGAAGAAGGAAAGGAGAAGGGAGGAAAAGGAAAAGGAAAAGGAAAAGGGAGGAAAAAGAAAAGGAGAGAAGGGGAGGTAAAAGAAAAGGGGTAGGTGGGCGGAGTGGGGATTCAAATTTTGAATCCCGCCCAACTTACTCGTAGCGCATTAAGTAGTGGTGCGCTACGGGTAAGTTGCCATCTTTTTTTGTACAGGAAAAAATAGACTTTTGACCGTAACTTTTTTCTCTTTTCGAATTTTGAAAATCTAAATAATCTCTAAACTACCGGATATTACTGTTTTCGAATTTTGGTATATTATATGTTTTTTTCGATATTGTATGCAAAAGTTACGGCCATTTTACCGTGGCATGACTTTTTTTTGCAGATAAAGTCGAAATTGTTGTTTGTTAATTTTCCTACAAACTATACCACATTACCTACCTAAATATGAAAGGATTATATTTTTGGAAGTGTTTATCATTTTCTTTTATTTTTTGCAAAATCTAAAAAGGCGATCCACGGGGGGGGGGGGGGGGGGGGGGGGGGGGAAGGGGGGGAGGGGGGGAGGGGGGATCAGGCCACTTTGTCGTAGGGCACTAGGGAAGAGTGCCCTACGGCTAAGTTGACCCAGCTGCTGCAGCACACATGCCCGTAGCGCACTAGGTAAAGGTGCGCTATGGCTAAGTGACACATTCGTAGCGCACCTTGACCTAGTGCGCTACGGGTATGTGTGCTACGGCCACATGTGCCCTGGCCCACACATAGCCGTGGCGCACCGTCCCCATGTGTGCCATGCTTATGGCAGTTAGCCGTAGGGCACCAATGGGCAGTGCGCCACGCCTATTTTACCCGTGGGGCACCACTAGCAAGTGCGCCACAGAAGTGTGGATTACCTATAGACGTTTTACTAGTAGTGCCAACAACGGGGATTTTTCTCTATCCTATACGGCAGTGACAATGGCTTAGCGGATAACACATGTAAGGCGGCGACGCATAGTTGTTCCTCTCATCTAGCGACGGTTGATGTCTATGCATGCTTCTATTCTTGTAGACAGTGTTGGGCCTCCAAGTGCAAAGGTTTGTAGAACAGCACCAAGTTTCCCTTAAATGGATCACCCAAGGTTTATCGAACTCACGGAGGAAGAGGTCAAAGGTATCCCTCTCAATGAACCCTGCAATCAAGATACAAGAAGTATGTTGTGTCCCCAACACACCCAATACACTTGTCAAGTGTATAGGTGCACTAGTTCGGCAAAGAGACAGTGAAATACAAGTAATATGGATGATTATAAGTGGTAATTGCAGTCTGAAATAAAGATGGCAGCAAGCAAACATGTAAGATGACTAGTTGTAAATGGTGTTTCAATGCTTAGAAACAAGGCCCAGGGATCATACTTTCACTAGTGGACACCATCATATAAATATCTTCTCTTCATTATTCCACTCTGAGCTACTATCTGGTTGGATGATGTAGGGATGTAACAGCACACCTCAAAGTTCGCATTCCCCATCTAGATAACCCCATTGTCACCTCGAGCGCTAGATGGTTCCAACAAACACCATGAAATCATAGATACATCCAACTCAAATTATAATTCATGATAAATATTTCTGTATTCTTTAGCCTAAGTGCCACACGGTGTGCACACTGTCAACTTCACACACGTGGGGATAAGCAGAGATTAATTAAAGCACTTGAGTAGTAGAGTATATCTACTTGATTACAAAGCTCATGATCACAATAATATCACACATAGAGATACATGAACACATACCTACCGGTAGAGCCCTTACAATTGAGGGAGAACTACTCCCTCCTCATCATGGGAGTCAGAAAAAGCGATGGAGATGGCGGTGGAGTCGATGGAGATGGCTCCGGGGCCAATTCCCCGTCCCGGAACGGTACCGGAATAGACTTCTGTCCCCCGAATCTCCTCTTCGGTGGCGGCGGTGCTGAGGAACTTTTTATGGAGATCTGATCCACATAAGGTTTACGTCTCGGGGAGACGTATATGTAGGCGAAAGGGAAAGGTCGGTGGAGCCTCTAGGGGCCCACACCATGGGCTGGCGTGGCCTAGGGTGGGCCCGCTCCACCCTATGGTGTGGACGCCTCGTGGCTCCCCTTCATCTCTACTTCGGGCTCCCTGTTACTTCTGGAAAAATAGGCACTTTGGTTTTTGTTTCGTCTAATTCCGAGAATATTTACTTACTAGCTTTTCTGAAACCAAAAAGAGAATAAAACAGGCAACTGGCACTGTGACATCTTGTCAATAGGTTAGTTCCGGAAAATATATAAAAATACCTCAAAGTGTAGACAAAACATAAGAAAGTTGATACAAAACAAGCATGGAGCATAAAAAATTATAGATACGTTTACGACGTATCAGCGACACCTAATGGAGGTAGTAATCCCCAATCGCACGACTTCTTAGCATTTTTTGGTGTACAATATTGGTATTTAACCTGCTTGCGTAGACTAGGATTACACATGCAAGCCAGTTTTGGGGCTAGATCTGTTGTGATAAGTAACAATAAGATCAAATTTAGTATTGAACGTTCCACAACTGATAATTATTTGTGAGGTCATTGGACATGTTTTACTTGGATGGTCTATACGCTGATGATGGATTTTGTTGTTTGCTTGATCGATCTCGTTACTGGTGGATTATGATTTTGTTATATGTCTTTGTTAAGGTATTATTTTGCAATTCAATCTGAAGTAGATCGAGTCATTCCCTAATTGAGGCCAAATTTTCTGCAGTGTTCAAACAAGAAGCTCAAGGTCATACATAGCTCACCATGGAAGTAGCCAAGAGAGAACTCTGCTACCAGCCTGATGTAGAGGCCACTGAAGCAGGCTGGGTACGCCTATTGGGAGAAGACCACTGACAGCTTCTGCAACATGCTGAGTGAATTCGGGTTAAATATGCTTGCCACACCTAGTTTATTTTTTCCTTGTTTGTAGGGCGAGTGTCAACACCCGGATTTTTAATCCCAGATGCCTGTTATGCCATACATCGCAATCCCAGGATTACCATTTTTGCGAGACAAAACAGATTTGGATATCACAGTACATCATCCACTACAAACCATACATAAGGTCTTACACAAATAAGGATCTCATGATCCAGTTCTTAATACAACTCAAGCAGCGGAATAACGTAATAATAAAGATAGCGTAGGCGAAGCTCCATCATCGGGGTCACAGGCAATGATGACGAAGGGAGATGATCCTAGTTGTCGTAACATTCCTGTGGTCCATCGTCCTGGTACTCCTCTTCATAGTCTGGCCACGGGAATATCCAGGGACAAATCCATGAGTACTCTTTAAGTACTCGCAAACTAATACTAACAAGTTAAGGGGGTTTTTGTAGTAGGACACTAAGCTCTAGGGGTTGTTTTGCAAAAATCCAGATTTACCTCTACTAAGTTCAGAAGTAAGAAAAGCTAGTTGAAGTTTTATAACACCTAAGTGGGAATTTGAATTTCAATATCACAACCCTGTTGTGGTCAAGTCAAAGTCTCAATTCATTTCACAAGTCATTTTGAAAACATCTGACGGGGGAACAATATGGCCACTCCAACTGTCCATCACCGCAGACGCGGCTATTTGAATAGTTTGACACTCTTTAGAGATTGTACACTTTCACCACAATATTCGATACATCCATCAGGAACAAATCCTGAATTGACCATACTCAGTATGCGGATAATCAATCCTAAACTTTCAATTACACGCCCTAGTATAGGTACCTCTCCTATGAGTTTTGCCTCCCAACCATCACCAACTGTCATGTTGGGTACTGCACAGGTGGACAATCTTCACAAGGTAGCCTCAGCTCAGACCTTGGCCGTGAGGGAACCCATACTAAGGTATATAAGTTTCCAGTCAAGCCCTACCCAATTTTCGGGTATTGTGGTTGTACGGTAAAATTGGAATGGTATCGCATCCAGACAACCATCAGTTTTATAAAGGGCTAAGGCTCATGCCTCAACATTTTCATCATCAAGAGGTAAGTACTAATGAGGGGTAGTAAACAAGTGGAGATTAATTAAGTTTAATCTCATGCCTTAGGATGACATCGAGATAATCTAGCTTAGGCCAAATTTAATGTTCTTTAATCAACCTTCAATTATCTTCCTAGAATCTACAAGTCACTTAAGTAAACTCTAAGAGAAAGCTTTGATAAAAAAATAAAGTATAAAGCTTGCAAGTAAAACTAGGACTGGGTATCATCAAAATGTGTCTAACCAAGCATGCTTAGTGCATTGCTTAGGTTATGTAACTTTCATAATTGCAAGTGCTATCTTGCAAGGTTTCAAGTATTGGCTTGCATAAGTATCATTATAAGGTTCCCTTGAGCAGAGCAGTGGTTGAAGTTCTCCTCGGCTTCTTCTTCAGAGTATCCTCCTTCCTCCTCGTATCCTTGGTCGGTACTAGCGTCTATAAATAAATACGAGGTACACAATCACCAAACAATACTTAACTATTTTCAATCATCACACAAAGCTGCACTATAGATGATATAGCATCATCACTAACATTACAAGATTAAAGATTTTGTCTTATTTATTTTATTTTTAGAAAAGTAATTTCTACTCATTGAAAAACTACTTAAGATTTAATATTCTCCAAACCAAACATGGGATCATGTTGACAAATGTCATCACCACATATTTTAGTACATGAGAATGTGATTTAACGTAGTGTCACAATTTAATAAGGTTTAACCTTTTTATTTTAAATAAATAAAGTGACTAGAAATGCCTATGTGGCATTCTTTTATTACTTGAACATTATTTCTATAAGTAAACCCATATGTTTTTATATATTCTGAAAGGTATGATCAAATTTGATTTTTGAGAGTTGGAAACAACTCAAAAGCTATTATGGTTGAATTTTAAAAAATGTTTGAATGATGAACAGCTTCTGACTTGATATTTTTACCAAGGTTGATCTACATATCCAAATGATTTGAAAACGGGCTTGGATTAAGCATTTCAGTACCTTTCTAACAAAATTGGTTTCATGAAATTTGGTTCCCTGAATCGAGTTGGGTTGATTTTTGAATATCGGTACAGAACTGTGTTTTAATTAAAATAGAAATATATAAATTTAAACGGTTGGGCTGCGCGGGAAAGGTTGATGGGCCGGCCCAGTGTCACTCCGCAGCGCGGGGCTCAGCTGACAGGGGGTTCCACCAGTCAGTGGCTCATAACACGCGAAGCGGTACGGGGCGGTGTGGTTCTTGGATTAGAAGGGCGATCAACGGCTGAGGGTCATCGTCGATGATGAACATGTCACCGGCGAGCTCGAACCCTAGCGGCACAATGGGGGTGCATAGGGGGCATACCAGGGCTCCAGCGACGACGGCGAGGCGGGCAAACGAATGAGTGGTCGACGGCGAGATCAGGGATGGTCGAGGCAGCTCCTGGGGTGGTCGAAATCAATGGCTCCCTTCTTCTCTAGAGGCGGCCTGCTCCGGCGCAATTCCGGCGAGCTGCTGCTCCTCGTGCTCCGGAGAGAGGGTGGAATGATCAGTGAGGTGAGGGGAGTGAAATGGTGTGCTTCAATCGGCTGGGGGTCGCCTCCTTTTATAGGCTCAATGGCGAGATCGAGAGGGATGCGTAGGTGACGGTGGCGACACGGCTATGGGCGGATAGCGGCATGGCTGAGGTTGGCGATCGACGTGTTGTCTCGGCGATGCTCTAGAACTTGAATGCGCACTTAGGGGCGGTGGCAATTGGTCGAGAACGTGCGGTGCTCTGTGCGGTAGAGGCGGCGTCTTCGACGGCGAGCGGTGGCTACGGGGTACGGGGCGGCGAATGGGGATGTCTGGCGTGTTCCTTGGGTCATGGCGAAGCGGTAGGCACGGGCTGCGGTCGAGGGGCGCGCGGCGTTCCTGGTGGTCCACGGCTTGCGCTGGATTGGGGAGGGGATAGTGGGCGGCAGTGAGGTGCTGGCTACCTCCCAGACAAGGTTGGCACAGCTAGTTCTTCCTCTAGCTTGCTGTCCACACTAGGGTGACATGGTGAGGCTCGGCCTGCTCACCATTGATGGCAATGGCAAGCTCACAGTGATGCTATAGGTTACTAACTAAGCTAGATGATCTACCAAAGGTTTGCTGTGAGCTACAGAGGGGACAAGGTTGGCCAAATCACTGCTCAAAATAGTGTTTGTTGTTTGTTTGGTTTGAATATGCAAGGTGTTTGATGAAATGGCCGCAAGAACTTGAGTTTTGAATTTTGAAAAGATTTTTGGTGGGTGTGCTAGGCAGGTGCTGAGGATTCTGTGGGTGCTTGGGTTTTGAAAATTGAGCTTGTTTGAGTGGTTGTTGAAATAGTGGGATCTTCCCATATGAGATAGATTCAATTTTAAACTATCATTTAAACTTAGTATTTGAATGTTTTTCGATGATCAAAAGGTGGGCCTTGGTACCTTATTATGAGTACTAACAAGGGGTGCAAATATCCACAAATGTTTCTGTTGAGTTTTGAAAACTAGAGATAGCCAAAGTAGGCATGGGAGTTAATTTGGCAAAAATGACCATTCACTTCATTTGTTTATTTTGAGTTGTTTGTCTTTGGGAAAAGTTTGGGGATTGTTTAGATGATGTTTATTTCACCTAAGAATCATTTTACAAGCAAAGAAACACATAACAATGGCAATTCAAAAGAATCCAAATTTTGAATACACACATATGAATGCTTTCATGTTTTTGTTGGGAAAGTTTTTGTTAACCCTAATTTTGATGATCCAAGTTTAGTATTTTTGGGATGTTACAAACCTTCCCCCCTTAAACAAAATCTCGTCCCGAGATTTGAAAAAGGACGAAAAAGGTTACCTAGGATTTGAAGAGATCGGGAAACTCCGTTCTGATGTGATCTTCGCGCTCCTAGGTAGCTTCTTCTTCTCTGTGGTTGCTCCATTGAATCTTGAGAAACTTGATGCTTTGGGTTCTGGTAGTTCTGAAAGCTTCTTCCAAAATACAGATGGGTACTTCGGGATAGGTCAGGTCATCGTTGATCTCTATGGTCCGATGATCAATGTTCTTGAACACTTCAGTCTTCTCCGGAACTTCGAGGCATTTGCGAAGTAATGAGATATGGAACACATTGTGCACGGCTGACATCTCTTCGGGTAGTTCCAATTGATACGACACTTCTCCTCGACGGTTCAGAATCTTGAAGGGGCCGATATATCTGGGGGATAATTTTCCTTCAGTTGGAAACACTGCATTCCCTTTAATGGCGACACTTTCAAATACACAAAATCTCCGATATTGAAAGAGAGGTCTCGACGTCTCTTGTCGGCGTAACTCTTCTGTCTTGACTAGGCTCTCTTGAGGTTCTCACGAATCTTGTGAACCTTCTCTTCTGCTTCTCTTACGATGTCGGGTCCGAAAATCTGACTCTCTCCTACTTCCGACCAGTTCAAAGGGGTGCGACACTTCCTTCCATACATGAATTCAAATGGGGCCATTTGCAAACTAGCTTGATAACTGTTGTTGGATGAAAATTCTGCGAATGGCAGACAGTCTTCCCATTTATATCCATACTCAAACACACATGCTCTCAACATATCTTCGAGTATTTGATTTACTCGCTCCGTTTGTCCGTCGGTCTGAGGGCGATAAGCTGTGCTGAAATCTAGTCGGGTTCCTAAACCTTCTTGGACTTTCTTCCAGAATCTCGAGGTAAACTAAGTTCCTCGATCCGATAAAATGTTCTTGGGGAATCCATGCAAACTGACGATTCTAGCGATGTATAACTCCGCTAGCTTCAAACTCTGATACGTGGTCTTAACTGGTAAGAAATGGGCGACTTTCGACAATCTGTCCACTATGACCCAGATAGAGTCATTTCCCCTACTAGAAGTAGGCAATCCAGTGATAAAGTCCATTCCAACGCAATCCCATTTCCATTCCGGCATCTGCAGGGGTTGCAACAATCCAGCGGGTCTTTGATGTCCCGCCTTGACTCTCTGACATATATCACACTTGGCGATATAGATTCCGATTTCTCTCTTCATCTTATGCCACCAAAATTGCTCTTTCAAATCTTGATACATCTTCGTTCCTCCGGGGTGGATAGAATAAAGAGTATCATGAGCTTCCTTCAGAATAACTTCTTTCAACTCAGAATCTGCTAGTACACAAAGGCGTCCTTTGTACCACAGAACTCCTTCTTCATCTTTGGTGAATCCGGGTACCTTGCATGTACCGATACGACGCTTGATTCCATCGATACTAGCATTTCCTTTCTGCGCCTCCTTGATCTGGCTAATCAAAGTTGGTTGAAGTTCTATGCTAGCCAAAAATCCTTCACTCACTAATTCAATTCGGAAATCTTCCATCTCCTTGTGCAAACTTGGTTGCTCCTTCAAAATCATGGAGTTCAAGCAGCACGGAAATCTGCTAAGGGCATCTGCTACCACATTGGCTTTACCGAGGTGATACTGAATGTCCAGGTCGTAATCCTTGATTATCTCAATACATCTTCTCTATCTCATATTCAGCTCCTTCTGAGTGAATATATACTTCAGGCTCTTGTGATCCGAATAAATATCACAACGGTTTCCCATCAGGTAGTGCCTCCATGTCTTCAGGGCTAGAACTACGGCTGCGAGCTCGAGGTCATGGGTTGGGTAGTTCTGCTCATGTTGTTTCGATTGTCGGGATAGATAAGATATAACTTTGCCTTCTTGCATTAGCACACATCCGAGACCGATCTTGGATGTGTCACAATACACGTCAAAGGGCTTCGTGATATCCGGCATGATTAAGATTGGGGCTGAAATCAATCTTCTCTTGAGTTCTTGAAAACTTGCCTCACATTTGTCTGTCCATTCAAACTTCTTGTCCTTCTTCAGCAATTGGGTCATGGGTCTGGCGATACTCGAGAATCCTTCGACGAACTTGCGGTACTATCCTACCAATCCGAGAATGCATGAACTTGGGTTTGAGTGGTTGGGGCTTGCCAATCTTCGACATCTTTCACCTTTGCAGGGTCAACGACAATTCCTCCGGCTGATACAATGTGACCGTGGAATACTACCTCCTGTAACCAGAATTCACATTTGCTAAACTTGGCATACAACTGATGCTCTCTAAGGGTTCCAAGAATGGTCTTTAGGTGTATCTCATGTTCTTCTTCTGATTTGGAATAAATCAGAATGTCATCGATGAAAACAACGAAAAACTTATCCAGGAAGTCCATAAAAATCTTATTCGTGAGATTCATGAAATAAGCGGGGGCATTGGTTAATCCAAAAGACATGACAGTATACTCGTATAATCCATATCCGGTGGTAAAGGCAGTCTTTGGAATATCCTCTACGCGAATCTTGAGTTGGTGATAGCCAGTTCTAAGATCAATCTTAGAAAATACTTTGGCACCGGTCAACTGATCAAACAAATCTTCTATCTTGGGCAATGTGTACTTGTTCTTGATAGTGACATCATTCAACTTCTGATAATCCGTACACAAACGGTTACCTCCATCCTTCTTTTCCACAAACAAGACAGGTGATCTCCATGGTGACGCACTTGGTTGAATCAATCCAATTTCCAACATGGCATCCAGTTGCTTCTTCAGTTCTGCTAGTTCAGACGGGTTCATACTATATGGTCTCTGGGCTATGGGTCCGGTTTCGGGGATTAGTTCAATGATAAACTCGATATCCCGATCTGGGGCCATACCGGGCAAAACATCTGGAAATACATCGGGGTATTCACAGACTATCCGGACTTGGTCAATGGTAGGTTGGGCTATACTCTTGTTGCACTTGAATTGACGAGGTAAGGTTTCAGATATATGCTCGATTGATATTCCGGCTATACTGGTCATGGCTATGGCTTTCTTGGCACAGTCAATTAATCCTTTATGTTTGGACATCCAATCCATTCCTAGTACTACTTCCAAACCTTTAGTTCTGAGTACTATCAAATTAGCATAAAAATCTATGCCATGGATTCGGATAGGGACAACTTTGCAAATTTGCCTAGCTTCGGTGGTTGAACCGGGAATTTGAACAATCATAACATGCTTCAGTTTGGTTGGTTGAATCTTACGAGTGCATGCAAATTCTTCGGTGACAAATGAGTGCGATGCACCAGAATCAAACAACACTCTAGCAAGTACTGAATTAACGGAAAACATACCCAGAACGACATATGGCGCTTCCTGGGCTTCTTCAGCATGCATGAGAAAAATACGGACATTGCGGTTGAGCGAATTCCCTGGGGAAAACCTTCTTCTGGGCTGAACACGACGTTGTTTATGAGCTGGGGCATTTGCATTGGGGGCTGCCGCATTCTTCTTGGGGCAATCATTGGAGTAGTGACTCTTATTTCCACAGTCAGAACAAGTCACTTGCGACTTGTCCTAGGCTGCAACAGGCAAAACATTGCTTCCAGTCTTCGGGGCAGTGTTGGTGTTGGCGGCAGCATTCTTGTTGTTGAACTTGGGTGGTGCACGGTTTAAATTGCCAGAGTTGTCGGGGTTGTTGTGATTTCCTCCGGGCCTTGGGTTTCCACGGTTGGGATAGGTCGGACGGTTCATCGGGGTAAATCCTGGAGATGGGTTGGGGCGATACTTTGGGGTATGATCGGTTCCTGGCTAATGCATCATGCGACGCTTGCGTTCTCATTGGCTTGGTGTTGATCTTTTCTTCCATATGGATGGCAGAGTCGACAAGGGCTTCAATATCCGCAAAGGGGATATTAACCAACACCGTCTGCATCTTATCGTGCAGACCATTCAAGAATCTTTCTTTCTTCTTGGCTTCGGTGTCGATCTCGTCCGAGGCATACCTAGCTAATGACAAGAACTTGTCACGGTATTCCACTACGGTCATCCTTCCTTGGTTCAGTTCTATGAATTCACCTCTCATTCTCTTGATCAAACCCGGTGGCATATGGGTTCTGCTGAACTTGACCTTGAATTCCTCCCAGGTCATCATCTGTCCTCCGGTCATTGCACGGACGCTGTTCCACCATGGTCTTGCATCTCCGGCTAGATAGTGGGTGGTGAACTGAACTTTCTCGTTAGCTTCCACTATGGCGACTTCCAGGTTGTTTTCCATGGTTTGCAGCCAATCATCTGCATTTAGGGGCTCTTCCGACTTAGTGAAAACAAGTGGGTTGGTGTTCTGGAAATTCTTGAGCTTAGATCCATGGTTGTCCTGATTTCCTTGGCCTTGATTGTTGTGGGCCAGCTGAGCTATCTACTGAAGGGTGGCTAAGTTGGCTTGATGTTCGGCTCTTTTAGCTTCACGGTCAAAAACCAACATTTGCAGGATCTGCAACATCGGGTCTAGGGATGAACCACTTCCTCTGTGAGGCATCTGAAGATTGAGATAGATCATGAGAAAAGAGGGAAATTTCTAAGGTTCAGGGACTTTGAAAAGTTTTTAAAGTTTGATTCAGATTTTTTTTTGCAACTTGCTTTTCATTCATTCATTCATAGCACACGATACAACACACACCACAACAAAGGAAAACAGATGGTTTTAAGAACCATTCTGGAAACTACGATACAGTGGGACTGGATACAACTCACTAAGCTAGTGCTCAAGTGTTACTACTCCTCGGAGTCGGTGTACTCATCATCCTCATCGATGAAGGCGAAATCCTCCTCATCAGTGAAGAAGTCCATGGCCCGATCCTCTAGAAAATCATCATCATCGCTGAGATAGGAGTAGGGGTCTCCATGAAGGTCTTCTCCGGCATTCTCCCTTTCCTCCAACTGCATGTCTCTCTCGTGGATGGTCTCCTCCAAATCCGAGATACGGTGGCAAAGACGGGCAATGATGCGCTCCTTCTTGTCAAGCTAAAGGCGGAGAGACTTGCGTTCCTTCGCTAGCATGGAGATGGTCTGATCCTTCTTTCGGATGATGGCGGACTTGTGGTTGGAGTAGTCACAGGCATTGTCCAGTTCATTTTGACGATCATACATCATGAAGCTAAGGCGGTCCAACTGAGTCTTTAGCTCGTGGTGATATGGGTCTTCCAGTGGCTGTCCCATAGCATCACGCCTTGGACAAAACTCAAAGTGGGTACCCTTAATCTGGTTGATACACTGCCCACACAGACGGGCAAGAGCTTCTTGCATGACCCTAGCAAGTCCATCGAGCCAGTTGTTCTCTCTTAAGGTGAACTACATTCCCTCGGCAGTGGGAGGTTCAATCTTTCCTCAGAGACTTGCAACAACTAGACATTGCCGATCTTCTCCTTCCTGATCATTGAGCTGATCTCCTAAGAACTCAGGGTGCGGACGCTCCAGAAGTTCCAAAAGCTGGTCCAAATCCCGCTCAAAGATGAGGTCTCCTCCATTCCCCAAATGATAAAACTTGTTGTACTTCACGTCCATCTATAAGAATATAGGATGAGTAAGTTAGTAGAGTGATCAAGTGTGTCAATTTTTATGTATTTTGCAAGAGTTTTTTAGGAACATGAATTTTTATGAGAGAAACAAAGTGATAAGAATGGGAATAAGTTTTTGTAAATATTTGCTTCCTTTGGTTTTGAAACTAAGTTTTTGATTCAAACGTCCGGTCTAACTAGGGTCTCCTATGGTCAGGATGGCTCTGATACCAACTTGTCAACACCCGGATTTTTAATCCCAAATGCCTGTTATGCCATACATCGCAATCCTAGGATTACCATTTTTGCGAGACATAGCAGATTTGGATATCACAGTACATCATCCAAAAAAACCATACATAAGGTCTTACACAAATAAGGATCTCATGATCCAGTTCTTAATACAACTCAAGTAGCAAAATAACGTAATAATAAAGATTGCGTAGGCGAAGCTCCATCTTCGGGGTCACAGGCAATGCTGACGATGGGAGATGATCCTAGTTGTCGTAACCTTCCTGCGGTCCATCGTCCTGACACTCCTCTTCATAGTCTGGCCACGGGAATAGCCAGGGACAAAGCCATGAGTACTCTTTAAGTACTCGCAAACTAATACTAACAAGTTAAGGGGTTTTTTGTAGTAGGACACTAAGCTCTAGGGTTGTTTTGCAAAAAGCCAGATTTACCTCTACTAAGTTCAGAAGTAAGAAAAGCTAGTTGAAGTTTTATAACACCTAAGTGGGAACTTGAATTTAAATATCACAAACCTGTTGTGGTCAAGTCAAAGTCTCAATTCATTTGACAAGTCATTTTGAAAACATCTAATGGGGGAACAGTATGGTCACTCCAACTGTCCATAACCGCGGACGCGGCTATTCGAATAGTTTGACACTCTGCAGAGATTGTACACTTTCACCACAACATTCGATACATCCGTCAGGAACAAATCCTGAATTCACCATACTCAGTATTCAGATAATCAATCCTAACCTTTCAATTACATGCCCTAGTATAGGCACCTATCCTGTGAGTTTGGCCTCCCAACCATGACCAACTTTCATCTTGGGTACTACACAGGTTGACAATCTTCACAAGGTAGCCTCAGCTCAGACCTTGGCCGTGAGGGAACCCATACTAAGGTATATAAGTTTGCAGTCAAGCCCTACCCAATTTTCGGGTATTGTGGTTGTACGGTAAAATTGGAATGGTATCGCATCTAGACAACCATCAGTTTTATAAAGGGCTAAGGCTCATGCCTCAACAGTTTCATCATCAAAATCATCTAGTGTTCGGAAACACATATCAAAACAGTTTAGTAGAATGACTCATCATTCCAAGGTTTTCATAACCATTTTCACCAAGTATTCCTATCTAAAGTTGATCAAGTTTTATGCTTAGCACTAGCAACTACAAATGGTGGTAAGTACTAATGAGGGGTGGTAAAGAAGTGGAGATTAATTGAGTTCAATCTCATGCCTTTGGATGATATCAAGATTATTTAGCTTAGGCCAAATTTAATGCTGTTTATGCAAACTTCAATTATCTTCCTAGAATCTACATGTCACTTAAGTAAACTCTAAGAGAAAGCTTTGATAAAGAACAAAAGTATAAATCTTGCAAGTAAAACTAGGATTGGGTATCATCAAAATGTGTCTAACCAAGCATGCTTAGTGCATTGCATAGGTTATATAACTTTCATAATTGCAAGTGTTAGCTCGCAAGGTTTCAAGTATTGGCTTGCATAAGTATCAGTATACGCTTTCCATGATCAGAGCAGTGGTTGAAGTTCTCCTCGCCTTCTTCTTCGTAGTATCCTCCTTCCTCCTCGTATCCTTGGTCAGTACTAGCTTCTATAAATAAATACGAGGTACACAATCACCCAACAATACTTAACTATTTTCAATCATCACACAAAGGTGCACTATAGATGATCTAGCATCATCACTAACATTAAAAGATTAAAGATTTTGTCTTATTTATTTTATTTTTAGAAAAGTAATTTCTACTCATTGAAAAACTCCTTAAGATTTAATAATCTCCAAACCAAACATGGGATCATGTTGACAAATGTCATCACCACATATTTCAGTACATGAGAATGTGATTTAAAGTGGTGTCACAATTTAATAAGGTTTAACCTTTTTATTTTAAATAATTAAAGTGACTAGAAATGCCTATGTGGCATTCTTTTATTACTTGAACATTATTTCTGTAAGTAAATCCATATGTTTTTATATATTCTGAAAGGTATGATCAAATGTGATTTTTGAGGGTTGGAAAAAACTCAAAAGCTTTTATGGCTGATTTTTAAAAAATGTTTGAATGCTGAACAAGTTCTGACTTGATATTTTTACCAAGGTTGATCTACAGATCCAAATGATTTGAATCCAATGGGATTGGATTAAGCATTTCAGTACCTTTCTAACAAAATTGGTTTCATGCAATTTGGTTCCCTGAATCGAGCTGGGTTGATTTTTGAATATAGGTACAGAACTGTGTTTGAATTAAAATAGAAAAATCTAAATTTAAACGGTTGGGCTGCGCGGGAAAGGTTAATGGGCAGGCCCAGTGTCACTCCGCAGCGCGGGGCTCAGCTGACAGGGGGGTTCCACCAGTCAGTGGCTCATAACACGTGAAGCGGTACGGGGCGGTGTGGTTCGTTGGATTAGAAGGGCGATCAACGGCTGAGGGTCGTCGTCAATGATGAACATGTCACCGGCGAGCTCGAACCCTAGCGGCTCAGTGGGGGTGCATAGGGGGCATACCAGGGCTCCGGCGACTACGGCGAGGCGGGCAAACGAACGAGTGGTCGATGGCGAGCTCAGGGATGGCAGCTCCTGGGGTTGTCGAAATCAACGGCTCCCTTCTTCTCCAGAGGCGGCCTGCTCCGGTGCAATTCCGACGAGCTGCTGTTCCTTGTACTCCGGCGAGAGGGTGGAATGATCAGTGAGGTGAGGGAAGTGAAATGGTGTGCTTCAATCGGCTGGGGTCGCCTCCTTTTATAGGCTCGACGGCGAGACCGAGAGGGATGGGCAGGCGACGGTGGCGACACGGCTACGGGCGGCTAGAGGCATGGCTGAGGTTGGCGATCGATGCGCTGTCTCCTGGCGAAGCTCTAGAACTTGAATGCGCGCTTAGGGGCCGTGGAAATTGGTCGGGAACGTGCGGTGCTCTGCGCGGCAGAGGCGGCGTCTTCGACGGCGAGCGGTGGCTACGGGGTACGGGGCGGCGAACGGGGATGTTTGGAGTGTTCCTTGGGTCATGGCAAAGCAGTGGGCACAGGCTGTGGTCGAGGGGCGGCGTGTGCACGCGTGCCGGGTGCGGTGGTCTGGCGCATGCTCGGCATGTTGCAGTGGCACTGGGCGCGCGGCGTTCCTGGTGGTCCATGGCTTGCGCTGGCTTGGGGAGGGGACAGTGGGCGGCGGTGAGGTGCTGGCTACCTCCCAGACAAGGTTGGCACAGCTAGTTCTTCCTCTAGCTTGCTGTCCACACTAGGGTGACATGGTGAGGCTCGGCCTGCTCACCATTGATGGCAATGGCAAGCTCACAGTGATGCTAGAGGTTACTAACTAAGCTATATGATCTACTAAAGGTTTGATGTGAGCTAGAGAGCGGACAAGGTTGGCCAAATCACTGCTCAAAATAGTGTTTGTTGTTTGTTTGGTTTGAATCTACAAGGTGTTTGATGAAATGGCCGCAAGAACTTGAGTTTTGAATTTTGAAAAGATTTTTGGTGGGTGTGCTAGGCAGGTGCTGAGGATTCTGTGGGTGCTTGAGTTTTGAAAATTGAGCTTGTTTGAGTGGTTTTTGAAATAGTGGGATCTTCCCATAGGAGATAGATTCAATTTTAAACTGTCATTTAAACTTAGTATTTGAATGTTTTTGGATGATCACAAGCTGGGCCTTGGTACCTTATTATGAGTACTAACAAGGGGTGCAAAGATCCACAAATGTTTCTGTTGAGTTTTGAAAACTAGAGATAGCCAAAGTACGCATGAGAGTTAATTTGGCAAAAATGACCATTCACTTCATTTGTTTATTTTGAGTTGTTTGACTTTGGGAAAAGTTTGGGGATTGTTTGGATGATGTTTATTTCACATAAGAATCATTTTACAAGCAAATAAACACAAAACCATGACAATTTAAAAGAATCCAAATTTTCAATACACACACATATGAATGCTTTCATGTTTTTGTTGGGAAAGTTTTTATTAACCCTAATTTTGATGATTAGAGTTTGATGATCCAAGTTTAGTATTTTTAGGATGTTACAGCGAGTGTCCTCCGACCATCAAGCTTAAGACCTCCACTGCCTGCATCTGGGATGTCCACCTAAAGGAGCAAGATGGCAACATTTTCATGGACATAGGACGGCCAGAGTTTGCCAACGCACATGAATTGAAGAAAGGACAACTCCTGGTATTCAGGAAGCTTACCACCAAATCCTTGAAAGTAATTTTATTTGATAAACATTGTTGCAAGAAGATGAACTGATGCGTAGGTTATCACCCATGACCCATCACTAGAGGAACAACATGAATCACACATGTATTAACTTGGTGCATGTTCGGTTTGGATCGCAACTTTTCTGTATAGATGAGGTGTAAGTATACTCTCTCTTTGACATGGCCTAATTATTTGAGTGTAGAATATGGTATCGCTTTTCTTTCTAATCATGTCCTTGCTACATCTATTGAATTTCAATGTCCGTATTGCTGAATCTGCTGCTAATTAGTTTGGTCCATTGTCTATGTACTTCTGAATCAGTCACATTGAAATGGTGTTGAATATGTTAACTACTGCTGAGTATGAACTAGGAATCTATTGATATTTTTATCTTATTATGTAGTACTAAATATTTCGAATGCTACTAAATATGTCAAATTTTCCGTCCATCCTCTTACTAAAATATTTTGTAGGGCTAAAAAGAATTAATTCTCTTTGTACTACAATTGAATTGCAATGTTTCTTTTAAAGCGGTCATTCTAAAATGCTGTTGAATCTACTTTTGAATATGAGACAATCTATCGATATTTTTCTATCTTATTTTATACTTTTGAATATTTTAAATGCTACTAAATCTGTCAAAAGTTGGTTCATTGATGCCTGGCTATTTTCCATAGAGCTTTTGCCTTTCTCTCATCGGAACCATTGGATGTGTTTTGGACAGAGATGAGAGGGGTAAAGATACATCGTGATTTGTCATTGGATACCAATCCGGTTTTGGCCCAGGCGGAGTGTGGGTCACTCATTCTTTTGTTTTCTCACATGAATATATCTGTCAAAGGAATTATCGATATTGCCCCATCCCTTAGTCTTTTTCACCCTCCATTGTTTTTTTGGAAAATATTTTTCCCTCCCTTGGTGAGGTATTTGTTTCGAGTCCTGCCGAGCCACAATACAAAGAATCTTTTACTAACAAGGAGATGAAAGGTAGCTCATTCGGACCTAGTTTATCCTAGAACATTTTAATTCGGTCTTTTCGGGGTCAGGGGAATGCTGAGTACAACTCAGTGAAATTAGAAAATGGCCCATGGAACATAGCCTGAACATTTTAATTCGGCATTTTAGGGGTCAATGGACTGTTGAGCACATCCTAGTAAAATTAGAGAAAGGAGCCCATGGACCATAGCCTATGCAGTATAGCGCATGTAGAATAGACAAACTCTTTTTAGTTCTGCCTTTTGGGCATTTCCCCCACTTCTCAAAATAAAAAACTCCGCCTACCCATATTTTTTAGGAACTACTCCATTATGTGGAATTTTATAAATTGAGATGGTAGGAGTGATGCCCTTTTATATTTGAAAATATATAAAGAATGTAAAGAAATAGTTTTAAGAAGAATAATACATAACATGTAGTACTAATAAACTTTTAATGTTATCTTTTCTACCAATATCTTTGGTGTAGTGGTAATGCCCTCATTTTATGTCATTTAATTTGAAGGTCTTTAGTTCGAATCCTCAATGATTATATATATATATATCTTGGGTTTACATTTTTTCTTCTAGTAATTCGCATTACTGAGAGGCTGACATCATGGACCTATTAGCCTACAGTGTCCTTCGAATTTAATGGGCAGGTTTGAAAAAATATTTAATACTTGTATAGAGAGGCTGGAATCGGGGACCCACCAGTGAGAACAGAAAAGGATGCATCAAGGACCCACAAGTCAGAACAATACAGAGAGGTTGGCAATGGGGCCCCAGCAGCAAGACCATACATGTTTGCCGCATCGAGCAACATTTCCAAGGTTAAAACAGCGGACGCGACCGAAAAAGTCCACCATACACATGTTTCATTTACAGAGATATTGGCATGTGGGACCCACTAGAAAGACCTTATACATGTGATGCATCGAGCAACATTGCCAAGTTTGAAATAGGGAGGTGTGAGGGAGAAAAAAGTCCAACATGCATATGTTTCTTCTAATGAGAGGCTGTCATGTGGGACCCAGCACATGAACAAATGGCAGATTCGTCGATCAATGCTATCTATTTCAGAACACAGTAGCGCTAGAGAAGAAAAAATTCAATCATATACACACGATTGTTCTAATGTGAGGCTGACATAGGGGACACACCAGCCTAAAGAAATAGTTGATGCAGCGAGCAACACTATCAAGTTAACATGGAGGCGCAACCGAGGGCAAAAAATCAATCATATACATGTTTCTTCTAATGAGAGGATGACATGTGGGAAACTACGTGCATGATTAAACTGTAGATGCATCTAGCAGTGCTATCAAGTTCGGAACAGGGTAGCACAAGCGAAAGAAAACATTCCATCTTGTACATGATTCTTCCAATGAGAGGATTTCATGTGGGACCCAACCGCGTGACTAAACAGTAGATAGATCGAGCAACATTATCGAGTTCAAATCAGGAAGGAATGAGCCAAGGAAAAAGTCCTTCATGCACACGTTCTTCTAGTGTGAGGATAAAATGTGGGACCGAACAACCTGATTAAACGGCAGATGCATCGAGAAACTCTATCAAGTTCAGAACAGGGAAGGAAAAAATTCCATCATCCACATAATTCTTCTAATTAACGGATGGCATGTAGGACCTAGTAGCCTCACTAAACCTAAGAGGCATCAAATAACGTTCTCGAGTTCAAATCAGGGAGGCATGACCAAAAAGTATGGTTTGCTAGAGTCACTGACATTCGGGACCCACACGCCTAAAAAGATTTAGGCGAGTCAACATCGCATGAGGAACCTAAAATCTTGCTTCTGCCACGCGCCAATTGGGGAGGCGACTATTTGTGTTTGGATATTGGCATGTACTTGAAGGACTGTGGAATGATACCACAGCTTATTCCAGCTAGAACACCTCAGCGAAACGGTGCGTCGAAATGGCGCAATCGTACTCTATTGGATAGTGTGCGATCCATGATGTCTTCCACTGATATTTCCATATCATTTTGGGGCTATGCTTTAGAAACCGCCACTTTTATTCTAAGAAGAGCACCATCCAAATTCGTGGAGATAACACCGTATGAGATATGGTATGGCAAGAAGCCAAAGTTGTCATTCTTGAAAGTTTGGGGTTGTGAGTCTTATGTTAAGAAACTACACCCTAACAAACTTAAACTCAAAGAGGAAAATTGTATCTTTGTTGGATACCCAAGGGAGACTATTGGGTATACCTTCTACAACAAAGCCGAGGGAAAAATGTTTTTCGCGAAGAATGGCACCTTTCTTGAGAAAGAGTTTCTCGCTAAAGGGGTTAGTGGAACAAAGATTGAGCTTGATGAGGTCATTGATCCTTATCTCCAAATACTAAGTAGCACAAGGGAAGCTGTTTAAGAACCACCCTACATAGTGGAAGTAGAATCAAATGATAAAGATCATAATGATACCATCTAAGATCCTTTAACATGGCCTTGGAACACAAGAGACTGAAAGGTCGAGCATGAGTCACATGATGATGTGATTGGCATTGGGAATTTCTACCTTTGGAACTATATCGCCAGCCATGACGAACGGGGGTGATGTAGCGAATTAGGATCATGTGATCACAAAACGAATTGAGGGATGTTCGTTCAAGCGGGAGTTATTTTGTTTTTATTTTAGTGTAAATTAAGACGTGGACTCATTATTATGAACATGGTCTAAATACTTTGTAAATCCATTGTAGATGTCTCGCTCACCCACCTTCAATCTTAGCTCATTCCTAGAGAAGGACAAGCTGAAAACTGATGGGTCCAACTTCACCACCTAACACCGCAACCTAAGGATCCTCCTAGTCCCCTACAAGCTGACTTATGTCATCGAGCCTGAATTTCCCGCTAAACCGGCAGAAACCGTCCTATAGGATGAAAATAATGTCTGCTAGAAACCTGCGGATGATTTCTCCCTCATCCAAAGTGGAATTATCTTTGCCATGGAGTCGTAGCTTCAAAATTATTTTGAGAAGATTAGTGCTTTTGAGATCCTTGAATATCTCAAGGCCGTCTTTGATTCAGATGAATCTTCCGAGCTCTTCTTCTCTACCAAGATAGAAGAGCACAACAGTGTGAGTGAGCACGTGGTCAAGATGTCTGGCTATGTTGAACGCCTGAACGCCCTGGATTGCAAGATCCTAGATGAGCGTCCGATTGATATGGTGATGCACTTGCTTCCCCTAGATACAATATATTTGTAATGAACTAAAGCATGCAGGGTATGGTTAAGACCCTAGCTGAGTTGTTCGCCATGCTCAAAACTGCTGAGGTTGAGATCAAGAAGGAGCACACGATGTTTATGGTCAATAAGACAACCAACTTTAAAAACCTGGGTTCAAGGGCAAGGGGAAAAATCCTAGGAAAGATGGAAAATATGTTGCCAACACCACTAAGGCTACAAGGCCCGGTCCTAAGCCCAATGTCATGTGATTCTACTACAAAGGGGATGAGCACTAGAAGTGCAACTTCCCAAAGTACCTTGAGGTCAAGATAGATGGCAAGTTTTCCGCCAAACACAAAGGTATATTTGATATACATATTATACATGTATTCCTTACTAGCATCAGGAGTAACACCTAATTATTTGATACCTGTTCAGCTGCTCACATTTGTGACTCCTTGCAGGAGCTGCAGAATAAGAGGCACCTAGGGAAGGACGAGGTGATGATGCGCATTGGCAGTGGCTCAAAGGTCGAGGTGGTGGACATCGGAACTCTACATCTACGTCTTCCATCGGGATTAAGTTTAGTTTTGAATAAATGCTATTTTGTACATGCACTAAGTATGAATATTGTGAGTGGATCTTGCTTGTTGCAATATCATTATTCATTTAATTCAGGAACAAGTTGATGTTCTATTTTTATGAATGATGTTCTATATGTTCATGCGCGTGTATGTAATGGTTTATTCTTGATGGATCTTGATAGAAGTACACACATCCATAATATTGATGCTAAGCATTGCAAACCTGATGATGATAATTCCATGTACCTATGACATTGCCGTCTTGGTCATATTGGCGTAAAGCGCACGAAGAAGCTCCATTCTAATGGACTCCTGGAGTCACTGAATTTTGAATCCCTTGACACCTGCGAACCATGCCTCTTGGGAAAGATGACTAGGACACCCTTCTCCGGCACGATGGAGCAGGCAAAGGACCTTTTGGGAATCATACATACGGATGTGTGTGTACCAATGAGTGTCTCAACAAGCAATGGTTATCGTTATTTTGTTACCTTACTCATGATTTGAGTAGATATGGGTATATCAACTTAATAACTCACAAATCTAAGACCTTTGAAAAGTTCAAGGAATTTCAAAAGGAAGTAGAAAATGAAGTAAACAAGAAAACCAAGCATCTTCGATCCCATCGGGAAGGAGAGTATTTAATTTGACTTTGGCATGCACTTGAAGGACTGTCGCATTATACAACAAGTTAAGCCAGCCTGAACACCTTAGCGAAATGGTGTGTCAGAATAGTGTAATCTTACTCTATTGGGTAGTATGCAATTCATGATGTCTTTGACTAATTTTTCTATATTGTTTTCGGGCTATGCTTTAGAAACCGCCGCTTTTATTCTAAATAGAGCACCGTCCAAATTCATGGAGACAACACCATATGAGATATGGTATGGCAAGAAGCCAAAGTTTTTTATTGAAAGTTTGGGGATTTGGCGCTTACGTTAAGAAACTACAGCTTGAAAATATCGAACCCAAAGTGGAAAATTGTATCTTTGCATAATACCCAAGGGAGACTATTGGGTAAACCTTCTACCACAAAGCCGAGGAAAAAATGTTTGTCACGAAGAACAACACCTTTCTTGAGAAAGAGTTTCTCGCTAAAGGGGTTAGTGGAAGAAAGATTGAGCTTGATGAGGTAATTGGTGCTTCTCTCCAAATACCAATTAGTGCAATGGAAGATGTTCCAGAACCGCCCTCCACAATGGAAGTAGAATCAAATGATAAAGATCATAATGATAACATCGAAGATCCTACAGTTTGGAAATCTACTAGAATACGTACCACTCCTGATTGGTATGGAAGTCTTGTGATGTCCGTCTTGTTAGAAAACAAGATGAATCTGCAACCTACAAATAGGCTATGGAAAGTGCTAACACCGAGAAATGGCTGAAACCATGAAATACGAAATAGGGTCCATGCATGAAAACCAAGTTTTTACCTTGGTAGATCTTCCATAAGGCCACGATGCCATGTAAAATAATGGATCTTTAAGAGAAATACGGATGCTAATGGTAATGTTACCATCAATAAAGCTCGACTTGTTGCAAAGGGTTTCCGAAAAGTTAAAGCAATTGACTATAGTGAGACCTTCTCTGTTATAGAGATGCTAAAATCTGTCAAGATTTTGTTAGCAATTGCTGAATATTTTGATTATGAGAAACGGTAGATGGTTATAAAGACTACGTTCCTCAATGTACACATTGATGAAGAGTTTTATATGATGCCACCAGAAGGTTTTGTTGATCCTAAGGATGCTGGAAAGGTATGAAAACTTCAATGTTCCATTTATGGGCTTAAGCAAGCATCTCTAGCATGGAACCGATGTTTTGATCAAGTGATCAATAGTTTTGGATTTGTCCAAAATGAAAAAGAGTTCTGTGTTTACAAGAAACTGAGTGGGAGATCAGTGGCATTCCTAGTAGTATATGTGGATGACATATAAATGATTGGGAATGATGTGGAACTTCTAAGGAGCATGAAGGAATATCAGAGCAGTCAGTCTTCCATGAAGGAGTTAGGTTAAGCAACGTATATATTTGGAATCAAGATCTATAGAGATAGATCAAGAAACCTGATTGCATTAAGCATATTACTTACCTTGATAAGGTATTGAAGAAGTTTAGTAAGGAAGAGGCCAAAAGAGCTTTTGTGTGTGTGATAAAAGGTAACCAATTGAGTGCGACTCAATGTCTAGCGACACCAATTGAAAGAGAGTGGATGTCTAATGTCCCCTTTTTATCATCCATTGGATCTATCATGTATGCTATGATGAGTACTCGACTTGATATGGCCCAAGGTCTTAGTTGGACAAGCCGTTCCAAAGTAATCCGGGAGTGGAACATTGAACAGTTGTGAAAATTATCCTAAAGTATCTCAAGAGAACTAAGAATATGTTCCTAGTCTACACAGGTAGTGACGAAGCTCTAAATGTAACTGGTTACGTGGATGCGAGCTTAGACACGGACCCTGAAGACTCAAAATCTCAAAAAAGATATGTGTTTTTGGTAAATGGTGGTACGGTAAGCTAGAAAGCGGGAAGGAGCCAGTGGTGGCACAGTCTTCAATGAAATGTGAATACATCGCAGCTAATGCAACAATGAATGAAGCTATTTGGATAAGGAATTTAGTCATTAAACTAGGAGTTTGTCGAATATTTGTCCCGAGAAGGAACTAGGGTACAACGATCCCTAGGTTCAAGAGGGGCTGAATACGCATTCCCAAGGAGCCTCGGTGACGGTGGCAACGATGAAGCAAGAATCACTACAGAGAGGTGACACAGTGTTTTTACCTAGGTTTGGGACCCTCGTAAGGAGGTAAAGCCCCTACTCTTGCTTGGTTATATTGCTCGCTTGGCTTCACGAAGGTACGATGGAGATGAAATCTCTAGGGTTTTGATCGCTAAGGATCGATCCTTTCTAAAGTAGGAGGCACAAACTTTATATAGGGTGGTGTCGGGCCTCTTACGTAGCCTTTGGGTAGGAAGGGTATCCACAGTGACGCCCCCTGAGGACCCGGTCTAGGAGGCTGCTTTACATAGACCGAGTCAGCACCATCTTGAAGACACCTTTCCAGCTTCCGTTCTGGTCATCTCTAGCGTCTTAGTGTACCTCCCTTTGTCTTGGTGTGGTAAAGTGGAGAGTGGGGTCTTCCTCCCGGTGGGGCCCCACCTACTGTACCCTTGACTTGGTCATGCACTAGGGACGATAAAGAAAGGTGTGGTATCCAATGCCACCGTTGGCCTTGTCGTACTCTCTCGGAGGCACTCATACGGTACTCTAGAGGGGCCTTTTCTCTGGGCCCTCTGGGGGAACGCCCTTGGGTGGAGGTCTTCATAAGGATGGCCTCCTGCCTCCCCTTGTAAGGCCTGCCCGATCGCTTGTTGCAGCCCAGTCGTGGATGGATCGGGGTTCCCTCGGTACCAGGTATCCGACAGTAGCCCCTGGTCGTTGGACCGCCGCATATCGGGCTCGATGATGAAGGGTTTAAAGGCCATATTGAAGACTAGTGCTATACAAGATGTCTGTCGCCTCTGGTCCCAAGGCATCCCTTCGGGAGGGAAACGCCCCCTTGCTGGTTGGATCTTGGGATATAAAGCGCCGCTTATTCTTGTAGGGCTAGATCTGCTCCCCCTTTTGCCTTGCCTCAGCAGCCCACTCTTTCTTCATGCTCATGCTCCTTCCCACCACGCACGATGTATTGCCAGGAGCCTTTATCGTCATGAAGGGTAAGTAGCCCTCTGCCGGCCCCTCCTAGGCAGAGGATGAGAAAGAGGAGTTAGGGAGGTGTTGATGCCCTCCACCACCAGAACTAATGCCGGTCTTGACCGCTGTCACTCACATCTCACCTTGGACTGGAATGAGTGGGATGCGACCCAGGCATGACTGGGATCGACGGATCCATCCAGCCTATCGGGGTCGGTGCGCCCATTCTTCTACCACACCGTCATAGCGGGGTTTGTCCCGCCGTTCTCCCACTTCTTCAGGGCGGTGCTAAAGCACTACCAGATCTGCGCCTCCACCTGCAGCCAAACTCCATCACTACCCTGGCCATCTTCGCGTGCTGGTGTGAGATTTCGTGGGGGTGAAGACTTCGGTGGCGCTACTGCGGCACATGTATGCCCTCCGCCTGACCTCCACCTCTCGGGTGGTTGGCAGCGCTTCCTTTTTGAAGGAGGGATCATTGAGGCTCCCAATGAGATGGTCGAAGAGCGTGGAGGTCTTTTGGAAACGCTGGCTCCTAATTGATGTGCAGAACAAGAGCCCTCGTCTCCTGCCCCTAATAACCCTCACAGAGAAATCCAGTAGCCACTGGTCCACCACGAGCCTAGAGGGAGACCAAGTTGATGCTTTGAACTAACGCATCGAGGAGCTCAACACTTCGGGCTTGACGGGCCCCCTGGTGGCCATGGAGTACTTGCGCCTCCGGCTTGCTCTGCTGTAGAGACAGGGCAAAGACCTATGGGTCTTTGCCGCATCAGATCACCTAACCCTAGGAGCCGCCATTACCGATGATACCGTGGCTGTGGATTTCCTTCACGAGCTGCTGCACACCTCCGCCACCACCGAGCTACCTGAGGGGGTTTGGCCTCTCCACCTTGATCCTTGCAAGGCACTCGGGCCCACGCTCGAATCCCCTAGGTACGGAGCTTGTCGCGCCGGGGGCTGCACGGTGCCGCAACTCTTTTGGTGAGACGAACCCTCCGAAAGCGTCAGGAGGGAAGCACGCTCGGGAGGAGGGCTCACCTCTAGAGGCTTCGACCGTGACACGCGGAGGGTTTCGTGGCGTTAAGCCCTTTGTTCCTCCTGGTGCGCGTCGAAGCGACTAGGGCATGAAGGTCATCTCGGGAGGCGCTACCAAGTAAGCTATTTTACCGTGGGCCCTGCCACTCCATACATTTGGCCCTGACTCACTTGTTGCTTCCTAACAGCGAGGAACGCCCGAAGAAATAGCGACGGGTGAAGCGGATATCGGTTCGAAAGGCTCAACCGGTGATTTGCCCCTTGAGCCCGCCTGATGGGACTTCAGCTTCCGTCGTCGTAGCTGAGGCGGGGGCCAAATGCTCGCCAACGCTAGCTGTCGCCATGACCCCTCCTCCGGCTGTACCGAGCCATGTAGAAGCTGCGGCGGGGGATGCAGTTCCCCAGGAAGGTCCTCAATAGGTTTCTCATTCTGCCGGGAGCATGGTCGAGGTGACCATGACGGTGAGCCTGCCCGCATCCACCGAGCCTTTGGAGAGCGCTGCGGTTGCCACCCTAGGAGGTGACGCTAGCCCTACCTGGACGGTCCCGGGGTATCCGAGGCCTCCGACCCTATAGTCCATGGGCCTCTTGACATGGCTTCCTCTCCCCTAACAAGCCAGGCCTCAGGCCTTGGGGAGTGTGCCAAGGCTAGAGAACTAGCAGTGGTGGAGCCGAGATACACCTCCCGGATCCCGCTGATTAGTCATCTCGCCTCGGACAGCCATGATGGATTGGATTCTTCGCGTGGAGAGTGAGCTCCGCGAGGCCTCTGTGTGCACCAAGAGGAGCTCGAGGCCCAAGCCTAAGAGACCAATGCCCAGCTATTGGGGGTCCGAGAGTCCCTTGCCAAGGAGATGGAGGAGAGCCAAAGGCTTCACGACGCCCTGCGATCTATAGAGATGGATCGCGAGGACCCTATGTAGGAGGCCAAGGAGCTCCAAGGTGAGGTCGAAACTCTCTAGTCGAATGCCTAGCTAGCAGCTAGGGCTCGCGAGGTGGAGGAGCGTCTGGCTCGCGAGGCACTGGATACTCACTTCAAGTCCTTCTCTGCACTCGGCAAGCAGGCTGCCTTCGATGTCCCGCTGTTGGGGTGAAGGACGTTTCCACGCCAGGGATTCATGCTAGCTGTGAAGTTGAGTCGTTCCTAGAGCTAACACGCAAGGTTCTGGCCCCGCTCAGGGCCTGGATGAGTTTATCTCCACGAAGTGTAAGGACATGTTGACCGCTGTCGGACGGTCTCTCTTCACCAACCTCTTGCACCTATCTCCGGAGCTCGACTGCTCCCTGGTGATATGGTGGTCGGAGGTCATGCCAACCCTTGAAGCGGGAGTCACACTGTTTGTCGACCTTCTGGTCAAGAAATATCCTCACGTAGCCTCACGTAGTGTACGAGGAGGAGGAGTCTCTGCCTGGTAGGTCTAGTAGTGGCACCGCCGAGGAGGAAGACCTCGAGGAGGTGAACTCGCGAGGCGCCGCCAGGATGACTTGAGCCCCTTCACGTGTAACTCCCATGAGGCGATGTAGGACTTGTTGCTTTTATTTCTGCAAAGACTTTGCAAGGGTATCCTCCCTGTACGAGGACCTCGACTGTCTGTTTTTCAGCATTATTTTGTGATACTCTCGGGGAGCGGTCTCTTATGCCTGCGGTTGAATCCACCCCGTAAGTACCCTAAAGAGGTGACCATAGGGCGCGTGCTTCCCCCGTGTGCCTCCTCAAAAGGTGATAACAACGGATTCCACATGCCGCTTGAGGGGTAGTCTCAAGGCTCATCGAGCTAGTTTCTCTGGGAGAAGTTGCTTAGGCTTGTACTTGTCCTCTAAGCCCCTCGAGGAGGTGATTGTAGGCTCTGTACACTCAAATCCTTCCCAGAAGCCCCTCGGAGAGGTGAACACAGGATGCGTACTTTCCCTGTATAGTCCCATTAAGAGGTAACCGTAGGTTCCGCATGCCGCTTGAGGGGTAGTCTCAAGGGTCGTTGAGCTAGATTCTCGGGTAGAAGGTCGCTTAGGCTTTTACTTGTCCCATAATCCCCTCGAGGAGGTGACCGTAGGCTCTGTACATTCAAATCCGTCCCAGAAGTCCCTCGGAGAGGTGATCGCAGGACGCGTACTTTCCCTGTATAGTACCTCAGAGAGGTAACCGTAGGTTCCACTTGGTGGCCTCTCTTCTCTCGTGTGCCGTGTGAGAATCATCAAGCATCAGGAACCGTACGTGAGGTGACTTATCACAGGATCACAAGTTTAGAGCTCGGCACCTTTAGGACCCGATGTTGACAGGGGTAACACCAGTGATAAACCGTGCCTAGCCTCCGCTCACACAGTGCACAAGGGGAGAGAGCATCACATAAAAACCAAAGATGCAAACGGGGAAATCATCGGCGAGCTACGGAAAAATGAGGAAATCGTTCTTCAGATTCCATAATGTCCAAAGGAAGGGGAGCTGTTTGTTACTGCTGCCACCATGAGCGGAGCTCACGGGTAGAACTTGCAAAGATGCTGGATGTTCCAGGCATTGGTGATCGGGACGCCTTCCTCCGTCTATAGCCGGACTTCCCCTGGCCTCGTGATGTGAAAAACTCGAAAGGGTCCATCCCACATCAGGGATAGCTTGTGGCAACCCTTGCGACAATGGTACTAGCATAACGACTGTTGGTACCTGGCTGCTCGCATGTTGACCTTGTGCCTAGATTCTGCGATGAAGATCCCATCCTCGTAGCACAAATCCTCTCGTGCTGCTTCGTTGAAGGCGAGCACCCGCGGGGAGCCGTGTTTGAGCTCCGCGGGGATGACAGCCTCAGCTCCGTAAACGAGGAAAAATGGGTTCTCCCTGGTGGGCTTGGTTGCAGTGGTGCGGATTGACCATATCACGTCAGGGAGAGCCTCGATACAACCTTGCCCGCATTCCATGAGCTTGCGGCGGAAACTCTTGGTATTGAGCGCCCTTAATACCTCTGTGTTCACACACTTAGCATGTCTGTTGCTGCGATGGTGGGCAACCAACACGTAGAAAATCTTGGTACCGATGCCCTCGTAGTAGGTCTTGAACGCGGCGCTTGTGAACTGGCTGCCATTTTCGGTGATGATGCGGTTGGGCACACCGAAACGGCACACCAAGCCTTGGATGAATTTTACTGCCGACTGCGACAGGATGGATCTGACCGGTTCCACCTCTGCCCATTTGGTGAACTTGTCGATTGCAATGTAGACGTATTAGTAGCCCCTCGGGCGCTCGTGGGGAAGTCCACGAACATGTCCATCCCCCAGACCATGAAGGGCCATGAGAGCGGGATATTATGGAGTTTCTACGCCATCTGGTGTATTTGCTTGGTGTGGAACTGGCATGCCTCGCAAGACTTTACTAGATCCATGGCATCCGTGAGTGTCGTGAGCCAGTAAAAGCCACTGCACAAAGCCTTCGCGGCGAGGGTGCGTGCCGAGGCATGGTGGCCGCACTCCCTAGCATGGATGTCCGCCAGCAGCTTGCACCCTTCGTCGCTAGAGATACACTATGGCTCCACACCATTGGGGCGTCAGCAGTAGAGGTCTCCGTACACCATGCAATACTTTTTTGCACGGTGGACGAGGATTTCAGCTGTGTCGTCATTCTTGGGAGGAAAAAGCAGATTAGTGGCGCACCATTTTTCGACTTCTATGGCGCGTATGGGATGCTCCACTATTATCACGCCACTAAACTATTAGCGCATTTAAAAATGCGCCATAGAAGTCTCAAAGTTCAGTGGCGCATATTGCCTATATGCGCCACAGAAGTTTTTTCAAACTTAAAAAAAAGGTGTGCTAGATATAAAACTTTTATGGTGCATATTACCAATATACGCCACAGAATATTTTTTTCAAATTTCAATAAAAGGCGGGCTAGATGTAATTTTTTTGGTGCATATTACCAATATGTGCCACAGAATTTCTTTTCAAATTTCAAAAAAAAAAAATGGCAAAATCTGGCCGGAGGTAGGGGTTGCCGGAGGTGGGCTATCCTAGAGGTGGGTGGAGAAGGGGGCTCGCCGGAGGAGAAGGAGGCCACGGCTGGAGGAGGAGGGTGTCGCCAGAGGAGGAGGTAGCCGGAGGTGGTCGTCATCATCGTCGGAGATAGCCGGAGGTGGTCGTCGTTGTCGTAGGAGAAGGAGCTCGCCGGGTTAGAGGAGGAGGAGCAGGAGCTCACCATAGTGGTGGAGGACGAGCTCACCGGGTTGGAGGATGAGGAGGAGGAGTTCACCGGGGTGGAGGAGCTCACATGGGTGCATGAGGAGGAGGATGAGTGAGGAGCTCACTGGGTGGAGGAGGAGGAACAGGGAGGAGAAGGGGAGGAAGAAGGGGAGGAGAAGTGCGGAGGAGAGGAAGAGAAGAAAAGGAGAAAAGAGAGGGAGATGGGCCGGCGAGATTCAAGTTTCTCCCCCTTTTTTATTTTTTTGCAGGAAAAATCTCCTTTCTGCCATAATTTTTTACTCTTTTTGAATTTGGGGAATCTGTAAAATCTTCAACGGCTTTCAGCGGTTGAAATCGAGTAGGAAATTTTGAGATGATCATTTTGATATATATTAAACTTTTTTCCAACATCATGCAAAAGTTATGGCCATTTTACTATGCCATGACCTTTTTTGCAAAATACATCAAAATTCATGTTTTCCAATTTTCCCTAAAACTATACCCCAAAATATAACTACATCTGAAAGGATTTATCTTTTTGAAGTTTTTATCATTTTCATTTGTTTTTTACAAAAGTTTAAAGGCGATCCACAGGGGTGGAGGCGGGTGGGATCTGTTTTCCCACATTTTGTGGCGCATACATCTATATGCTCCATAGAAACATCACTTTCTATGGCGCAAATAGAAATATGCGCCATAGATGGTTGGTCAACAAGACTCTATGGTGGGACCTACCTTTACTTCCTGTGGCGCATATAACTTCTATGTTGCATATGGACATATGCGCCACAGAAAGTGAGGGAGCACAACTCCGGTGGGGGGTCCCACCAAACTTCCATGGCGCATTATTTCCCCATATGCGCCACAGAATAGTGAAGTTTTCTGTGGCGCATTGCTTGAAATGCGCCACTAAGATTTGTCTCTGGCGCACGGTCCCACATATGCGCCACAAAATATCCTTCTATCTATAGCTGGTCTCCTAGTAGTGGGAATGTGTCGTGCTGGAGGTAGCTCTTGAGGTTGATGAGCCACTCAGAATCCTAGGGAGTCACCGCCAGAACCAACCTGTCGCCGGAGGGCAGACCATATTCTGGGGCACCTGATGAGGGACGGGGAGGAAGCTCCTCGGGCCTGGCCTTTTTCTTCGGTGTTGGTGCGGCAGAAGGCTCGAACAACCTTTCCTCGAAGACCTCTGGTCACAGTGGCTCCTAGCGAGATGCCCGCTTGGCGATTTCGTCTGCCTTATGATTATCACCCCTGGAGATGTGGAGCAAGTCCATGCCTAGGAAGTACTTCTCGAGCCTCCACACCTCTCCGAGGTATGCCACCATATGCTCGTCCTTGGGGCGGTAACTCTTGTTGGAAAAGTTAACCAGGAGTAAGGAGTCTTCCTAGATCGTGGTGCACTTGATGTGGAGGGCGATGGCTGCCTTGAGGACATCAATGAGTCCCTTGTACTCGCCAATGTTGTTGGAGCGCTTGACTTCGTCCCTGAAGCGTAGCTGGACTGCATAGTAGAGCTTCTCGCTGGTTGGGGACGTGAGCATGGCGGACGCCCCCGCTCCATTGTCGTTAAAGGCCATGTCAAAGCTCATGCTCCAGCACCATAGAGCCAGTTTTCCACGGAGTTGGGTTGCCTCCTCCTGACGCTCGTTCCCCCTGGGTCAGTCCATTCTGCTGTGAATTCCACCAGGGCCCTCCCATGGGCGGTAGGCGTGGTGTCGAATGTCAAGTCAAAACGTTGTAGTTCAATGGCCTAGTCAGCCATAAGGCCCATGGCGTTTGGGTTGCGGAGGAACATTTCCAGAGGGAACTTGGTGACCACCTTGATGGGGTGGCCCTGGAAGTAGTGGAGCAGCTTGCGCGATGCCACGAGGAGAGTGTAGAGTAACTTCTATTGCACGGGGTACCTCTCATGTGCGTCATGGAGGACCGTGCTGACAAAGTAGACTAGCCACAGCACAATCTCCGTGGCTTTGGTCGGGGCGACGGTGGCCGCCCCCTTGCCAGCCTTGCGCTCCTGGTCCTCGGTTTCCACCCTAGCACCTGAGCCCCCCGAGGGACTCGGTGTCTTAGGCCTCATCCTCTTCTCGACCACCTCTTCACGCTCTACCACTAAGACGGCGCTCGCCGTATGTGGCGTGGCAGACAAGTACAGTAGTAGCGGCTCACGGAATTTGGGCGCAACCATGACTGGGGGGCTGGTGAGGTACCTCTTGAGGG
Organism: Avena sativa; assembly: GCA_916181665.1. NCBI lineage: Eukaryota > Viridiplantae > Streptophyta > Magnoliopsida > Poales > Poaceae > Avena > Avena sativa. The sequence continues at coordinate 19,470,394 of OV702282.1, read as the reverse complement.
CCTCGAACGCCTCATCAGCCTCCGGCGTCCATTCGAACTTCCCAGAGCGCTTCATGATCTTGAAGAAGGGCAACACTTTCTCGCCCAACTTGGATATGAACCTTCCTAGCGCCGCCATGCACCCCGCCAGACGTTGCATCTCCTTTATCCGCGTGGGCGGACGCATTTCCTTGATGGCCCTAACCTTGTCAAGGTTGTGGCCTCAATTCCCCGGTCCGATACCAGGAAACCAAGGATCTTTCGTAAAGGGACTCTGAACACGCACTTGGCGAGGTTGATATTGATGTTCACACGGCGCTAGTTGGCGAAAGTCTTCGTCAGGTCTGTGTCAACACCCAGATTTTCAATCCCAGATGCCTGTTATGCCATACATCGCAATCCCAGGATTACCATTTTTGCGAGACATAACAGATTTGGATATCACAGTACATCATTCATTACAAACCATACATAAGGTCTTACACAAATAAGGATCTCATGATCCAGTTCTTAATACAATTCAAGCAGCGTAATAACATAAAGATAACGATAGCATAGACGAAGCTCCATCTCCAGGGTCACAGGCAATGCTGACGACGGGAGATGATCCTAGTTGTCATAACCTTCCTACGGTCCGTCATCCTGATGTTGGGTTCGCAGCATAGAAAACAAAAATTTTCCTACGATGTGAACTATATACCAAGATCTATCTACTAGATACAAACAACGGGCGGATGTATATCCGTAGAGAACATACCCTTGAAGACCGACAAAGCTTAACGAGTTCAACTCGTGGTTGATGTAGACAATCTCTTGCCGATCTCAAGATCGAGAGGAAGTCCTAGCGCCGCAAATCAGCAGCGCATCCCTGCTCGCACACACGTTCGAGGCACCGAGCAACCTCCGCCTCCTCGCTCCAGCGATGCAGCGGAAGCACAACTCTTTCTTGCCGAATAGCCACCGGGAACATGTATCTCGCTAGTCCGAGACCATGGGGAATAAATTCTAGAGGGGGAGAGAGATCCTTCACGAGGAGGTGTGAGAGACAAGTGAGGAGGGGGGCTCCTTTTATAGGAGGAGGGGGGGACCCCAAGGGGGTGGCCGGCGCATGGGGCTGCCCCCTTGCCCTCCCCTCTTCATGTGGGTGGACACTCCACTCACAAATCTCCTTTAAATTCCCTCCACTCAAAAGTCCACTCAAATTCCCATTAAATTTCCACCAAATTTAATGCAAACTCTCATTAAATAAAACTCTTTTATTTTATTCAGAATTTTGTCAATTACTTTAATGACAAACATTCACAAATAACCCCTTGCTAGAATTCTATTTCACATGCATAACCACTTTATGCAATTTCACCCGAAAACCTGTTTCGGTATCTAGTGAAATAAATTCCTGTGCTTGTTCATTCTTTCGGCATGAAACATTTGCTCCAATTGGATGTCGGTGTCTCTTAAGTGTGTCACCCTATGGTTCGTGAATAATGCGGACATGATCGAGACCCCTCTCAGATCAATAATCAGAAGCGGGATCTGGAGACCCATACTGAGTCCCACACATTCAACGATGACTTTCTTGTGATCGTCGGAACCTTTTACGCTAGTATCTTAATCCCTTTGTTTCACGATATATTACATGTCCGAGATTCGATCATCGGTATCTCCATACCTAGTTTGATCTCGTTACCGACATGCACTCTTTTCTCGTTCCTGTGATATAACATTCTAGTGATCAAATCACTTGCTTGCAAGCTAATCAATGTGATATCACCGAGAGGGCCCAGAGTATATCTATCCGTCATCGGGATGAACAAATTCCACTCTCGATCCATGAGCCTCAACATAATCACCCTGTTACGGTGTGACGTTTGATGTTATCAAGAAACTCTTCCGGTGTTAGTGATTGACATGATCTCATGGTCTAAGGATTAGGATCACTTCGTAAGTTGTTATAGCAATATAAACTCAATGACTTTGATCGTAATGCTATACTTCGGATGAATGTTCATCACACCATTACACTAATGTTGTGATCCCGTTATTAACAACATCCAATGTCCATGATCAGGAAACCTTGATCATCTTGTTAATCAACGAGCTAGTTTATGAGAGAGGCATAACTAGGAACTTTCTGTTTGTTTAGTAAACACACATGTATTAACGTTTCCGTATTAATACAATTATAGCATGCAAAATAAACATCTATCATATACTTGGAATACACATAATAAACACTTTATTATTGCCTCTCAGGGCATATTCCCTTCAGTCTCTCACTTGCACTAGAGACAATAATCTAGTTACATAGTGATAAATCTAACACCCATTGAGTTCTGGTGTTGATCATGTTTTGCTCTAGGGAGAGTTTTAGTCAACGGATCTGCTACATTGAGATCCGTATGTACTTTACAAATCTTTATATCTCCATCCTTGACATGCTCGCGGATGGAGTGAAACCGGCGCTTAATATGCTTGGAATGCTTGTGATACCTTGGCTCTTTGGCATTGGCAATGGCACCATTGTTGTCACAATAGATCACCATTGGGTCCAACGCGTTTGCCACCACTCCTAGTTCGGATATGAACTCCTTCATCCAAACTGCTTCCTGAGCCGCTTCTGAAGCAGCAACATATTCGGCCTCCGTTGTTGATCCCGCTACCACAGGTTGTTTGGAGCTCCTCCAACTAACCGCTCCGCCATTCATGAGAAATATGTATCCGGATTGAGACTTAGAGTCATCCGGATCGGTGTCAAAGCTAGCATCGACATAACACTTAGCGACGAGCTCTTCTTCACCTTCGTATACAAGAAACATATCCTTAGTTCTTCGTAAGTACTTAAGGATATTCTTGACCGCTATCCAGTGTTCCGAACCTGGATCCGATTGGTACCTACTAGTCAAACTAATAGCATGTGCCACATCCGGTCTTGTACATAGCATGGCGTACATTATAGAGCCTATGGCTGAAGCATAGGGGACTTTGTCCATTATCTCTCTTTCTTCCGCCGAAGCCGGACTTTGAGTCTTACTCAATGTCTTGCCTTGCAACATAGGTAAGAACCCCTTCTTACTTCCGTCCATTTTAAACTTCTTTAAAATCTTATCAAGGTATGTACTTTGCGATAGCCCTATTAGGCGCCAAGATCTATCTCTATAGATCTTTATGCCTAATATGTATGACGCTTCACCTAGGTCCTTCATTGAAAATTTGCTGTTTAGATAACTTTTAACACTATTTAAAAGATCTATATCATTTCCGATCAATAATATGTCATCCACATATAATATCAGAAATGCCACATTGCTCCCACTCACTTTCTTGTAAATACAAGCTTCTCCATAAGTTTGGACAAATCCAAACTCTTTGATCACCTCATCAAAGCGGAGATTCCAACTTCGTGATGCTTGCTTCAATCCATAGATGGATCGCTGAAGCTTGCACACCTTGTTAGCATCCTTAGGATCGACAAAACCCTTTGGTTGTATCATATACAACTCTTCTTCAATATTACCATTGAGAAATGCGGTTTTGACATCCATCTGCCATATCTCATAATCAAAATATGCAGCAATTGCTAACATAATCCTAACTGACTTTAGCATCGCTACGGGAGAGAAAGTCTCATCGTAGTCAACTCCTTGAATTTGTCGAAACCCCTTTGCGACAAGTCGAGCTTTATAGACGGTCACATTACCATCAGCATCAATTTTCCTTTTGAAAATCCATTTGTTCTCCACGGCCTTTCGGTCGTGAGGTAATTCCACCAAGTTCCAAACTTGATTTTCATACATGGATTCCATCTCGGATTTCATGGCTTCTAACCATTTGTTAGAATCCGGGCTCATCATCGCTTCTTCATACGTCGCAGGGTCATCATTTTCATCAACCATGAAATTCATGATAGGATTTCCGTACAGCTCGGGAGCTGCACGCGTCCTGTTTGACCTGCGAGGTTCGGTAGTACTCTCTTTCGGAGTTTCATGATCATTATCATTAGTTCCCTCTTCAACAGGTGGAGCCAACTCCGGAACAACTTCCGGCGCTGCGCTACTCGCCATACTTTGAAGAGAAGGTTCCACAACCTCTTCGAGTTCTACCTTCCGACTACTCACACCTTTCGCGAGAAACTCTTTCTCTAGAAAGGATCCATTCTTGGCAACAAAAACCTTGCCCTCGGATCTGTGATAGAAGGAATACCCAATAGTTTCTTTAGGGTATCCTATGAAGACGCATTTTTCCGCTTTGGGTTCGAGTTTATCCGGTTGAAGTTTCTTCACATAAACATCGCCATCCCCAAACTTTAAGAAATGACAGCTTAGGTTTGTTTCCAAACCACAATTCATACGGTGTCTTTTCAACGGATTTAGATGGTGCCCGATTTAAAGTGAATGCAGCAGTTTCTAGTGCATAACCCCAAAATGACAACAGCAAGTCCGTCAGAGACATCATAGATCGAACCATATCTAATAAAGTACGATTACGACGTTCCGACACACCATTTCGCTGTGGTGTTCCGGCAGATGTGAGTTGTGAAACAATTCCACACTCTTTCATGTGAGTGCTAAACTCGTAACTTAGATACTCACCTCCACGGTCGGACCGTAGAAATTTGATCTTTCTATTACGATGATTTTCCACTTCATTCTGAAATTCCTTGAACTTTTCAAAGGTTTCAGACTTGTGTTTCATCAAGTAGATATAACCGTATCTACTCAAATCATCCGTGAAAGTAACAAAATAACGATATCCACCTCGCGCCGACACACTCATTGGACCACATACATCAGAATGTATGATTTCCAATAAATCTGTCGCCCGTTCCATTGAACCGAAAAACGGCGTTCTAGTCATCTTGCCCATAAGGCATGTCTCACATGTATCAAATGATTCATAATCAAGTGATTCCAAAAGTCCATCCGAATGGAGCTTCTTCATGCGTTTAACGCCAATATGACCTAGACGGCAGTGCCACATATATGCGGATATATCATCATTAAGTTTAATCCTTTTAGCATCAACATTATGAATATGTGTAACATTATCATCGAGATCTAATAGAAATAAACCATTCATCATCGGTGCATGACCATAAAAGATTTCATTCATATAAATGGAACAACCATTGTTCTCGGATTTAAATGAATAACCACTTCGCATCAAACACGATCCAGATACAATGTTCATGCTCAGTGCAGGCACCAAATAACATTTATTCAAGTTTATAACTAATCCCGACGGCAAGTGGAGAGGCAGCGTTCCGACGGCGATCACATCAACGCTTGATCCATTGCCGACACGCATCTTGACCTCACCCCTTGCTAGCGGTCGCTTGTTCCGCAGCCCCTGATTCGAGTTACAAATATTAGCAACTGAACCGGTATCAAATACCCAGGTGCTACTGCGAGCACTAGTCAAGTACACATCAATAACATGTATATCATATATACCTTTGTTTGCCTTGCCGGCTTCTTGTCTGCCAGATACTTGGGGCAGTTGCGCTTCCAGTGGCCAGTCCCCTTACAATAGTAGCACTCGGAATCAAACTTAGGTCCAACTCGAGGTTTCTTTTCAGGCGCGGCAACAGGCTTGCCGCCCTTACTTCCCTTCCGTTTTCCCTTCTTGTCTTTCTTGAAACCAGTGTTCCTATTGATCATCAACACTTGATGTTCCTTTTTGATCTCCACTTCTGCAGTTTTAAGCATTGACAGAAGCTCGGGAGAGAATTCTTCATGCCTTGCATATTATAGTTCATCACGAAGCTCTTATAGCTAGGTGGCAGAGACTGCAGAACACGATGGATGCCTAAGTCAATGGGAATCGATATTCCCAAGGACACAAGCTTATCGGCGTAACCCGACATCTTGAGTACATGCTCACTAACGGAGTTGTGCTCTTCCATCATGCAGCTAAAGAACTTTTCTGAAGCGTTGTAGCTCTCTACAACAGCATGTGTGTCGAAAATCATTTTCAACTCACCCATTGTATCAAATGCATTGCAGTTTTCGAAACGCTTTCGAAGTTCCGGCTCTAGCCCATACAATATGCCGCAATGAACTAAGTTGTGGTCCTCCTGACGAGTCTGATAGACATTCTTCTCCTCGTCAGGGGCATCATCTAAAGGTGGGGGGCCTAACGGCGCTTCTAGCACATATTGCTTTTGTGCAGCAGAGAGGAGAATCTTCAAATTCATGGCACATTCGGTAAAGTTGCTACCGTTCGTTGCTAGTTTCTCTTTCTCCATGAACACATTGAAATTAAAAGCAGGTGGTGCCATCTACAATAGAATTTGTAAAGTTTAGACTAAGTGTATGATAGATTGAGTTCAACTAATCTATATTACGAATGAACTCCCACTCAAAAACGACATCCCTCGTGACTTTTTGGTGATTACATGAACCAAATCCACTACACCAAGTCCGATCATCACGTGAGTCGGTATAGCTTCAAAGGCGAGCATCAAATGGGCATCATATCAACTATATGACTCATGCTTAACCTTTCGGTCCGTGTTCCGAGGCCATGTCTGTACATGCTAGGCTCGCCAAGTTAGAACCTTAGTATTCGCGTGTGTAACTGTTTTACACCCGAAATATGGTCGTGGATCCAAGAACACCCGATCATCACGTGATGTCTTGGAGCGACGAAAACATAATCGGTGCATACTAAAGGAAGAACACATTCTTATCTTGATATTTAAATGAGGGATCATCTTATTATGCTAACAAAGCGCTAAACAAGCAATATAAGATGCTATCAAACATCATATGTTTATTAGTGAAATTATATGGTTCCCGCAGATGATCTCTATCATGTGCATCGTGGTATGATCACTATCATACCTATATGTGTAAATCCAAGGTCTATGGATTTTACACGCTATGTGTGTTGTAAGAGTATCATCTCATACTTCTACTTACAACACTACCATATCATAACACTAGCCCAGCAACAATCTAAACTAGACGCCTCTAATTTATCCATTGCAAGTTTTACGTGGCTTAGGGCTTTCGAGATAGAATCGTTCTTACCTACGAACATGAACCACAACGAGGATAACAAATTGTTGACAACTCGCTTGCAAAATAGATATTGACTATAGTAGGAGAGACAGACACCCGCTAGCCACTTATGCAAACTAGTTGCATGTCAAGCGTGGAACAGGTCTCATGTGCGAGGACATGTAAAGTTTGTCCGGGCCGCTTCATCCCACTATGCCACCAATATCCAAAATTACAACAAAGGAGCAACAACATGATCATCATCGCCCACATACTCATATGTGTACTACCCGTGTAAAGTATCTACGCATAGATCCGGCTCTGATACCACTGTTGGGTTCGCAGCATAGAAAACAAAAATTTTCCTATGATGTGAACTATATACCAAGATCTATCTACTAGATACAAACAACGGGCGGATGTATATCCGTAGAGAACATACCCTTGAAGACCGACAAAGCTTAACGAGTTCAACTCGTGGTTGATGTAGACGATCTCTTGCCGATCTCAAGATCGAGAGGAAGTCCTAGCGCCGCAAATCAGCAGCGCATCTGTGCTCGCACACACGTTCGAGGCACCGAGCAACCTCCGCCTCCTCGCTCCAGCGATGCAGCGGAAGCACAAATATTTCTTGCCGAATAGCCACCGGTAACATGTATCTCGCTAGTCCGAGACCATGGGGAATAAATTCTAGAGGGGGAGAGAGATCCTTCACGAGGAGGTGTGAGAGACAAGTGAGGAGGGGGGCTTCTTTTATAGGAGGAGGGGGGGACCCCAAGGGGGTGGCCGGCGCATGCGGCTTCCCCCTTGCCCTCCCCTCTTCATGTGGGTGGACACTCCACTCACAAATCTCCTTTAAATTCCCTCCACTCAAAAGTCCACTCAAATTCCCATTAAATTTCCACCAAATTTAATGCAAACTCTCATTAAATAAAACTCTTTTATTTTATTCAGAATTTTGTCAATTACTTGAATGACAAACATTCACAAATAACCCCTTGCTAGAATTCTATTTCACATGCATAACCACTTTATGCAATTTCACCCAAAAACCTGTTTCGGTATCTAGTGAAATAAATTCCTGCGCTTGTTCATTCTCTCGGCATGAAACATTTGCCCCAATTGGATGTCGGTGTCTCTTAAGTGTGTCACCCTACGGTTTGTGAATAATGCGGACATGATCGAGACCCCTCTCAGATCAATAATCAGAAGCGGGATCTGGAGACCCGTACTGACTCCCACACATTCAACGATGACTTTCTTGTGATCGTCGGAACCTTTTACGCTAGTATCTTAATCCCTTTGTTTTACGATATATTACATGTGATTCGATCATCGGTATCTCCATACCTAGTTTGATCTCTTTACCGACATGCACTCTTTTCTCGTTCCTGTGATATAACATTCTAGTGATCAAATCACTTGCTTGCAAGCTAATCAATCTGATATCACCGAGAGGGCCCAGAGTATATCTATCCGTCATCGGGATGAACAAATTCCACTCTCGATCCATGAGCCTCAACATAACACTTTATTAGTTCTGAATCCATCTTTATAATCACCCTGTTACGGTGTGACATTTGATGTTATCAAGAAACTCTTCCGGTGTTAGCGATTGACATGATCTCATGGTCTAAGGATTAGGATCACTTCGTAAGTTGTTATAGCAATATAAACTCAATGACTTTGATCGTAATGCTATACTTCGGATGAATGTTCATCACACCATTACACTAATGTTGTGATCCCGTTATTAACAACATCCAATGTCCATGATCAGGAAACCTTGATCATCTTGTTAATCAACGAGCTAGTTTATGAGAGAGGCATAACTAGGAACTTTCTGTTTGTTTATTAAACACACATGTATTAATGTTTCCGTATTAATACAATTATAGCATGCAAAATAAACATCTATCATATACTTGGAATACACATAATAAACACTTTATTATTGCCTCTCAGGGCATATTCCCTTCACCTGATACTCCTCCTTATAGTCTGGCCACGGGAATAGCCAGAGACAAAGCCATGGGTACTCTTTTAGTACTCGCAAACTAATACTAACAAGTTAAGGGGGTTTTTGTAGTAGGATACTAAGCTCTAAGGTTGTTATGCAAAAAGCCAGATTTACCTTTACTAAGTTCAGAAGTAAAGAAATCTGGTTGAAAGTTTTATAACACCTGAGTGGGAATTTGAATTTAATATCACAACACTGTTGTGGTCAAGTCAAAGTCACAAATCATTTCACAAGGAATTTTGAAAACATCTGACGGGGGAACAGTATGGACACTCCAACTGTCCATAACCGCAGACGCGGCTATTCGAATAGTTTGACACTCTGTAGAGATTGTACACTTTCACCACAACATTCGATACATCCGTCAGGAACAATCCTGAATTCACCATACTTAGTATACGGATAATCAATCCTAACCTTTCAATTACACACCCTAGTATATGCACATCTCCTGTGAGTTTGGCCTCCCAACCATGACCAACTGTCATCTTGGGTGCTGCACAGGTGGACAATCTTCACAAGGTAGCCTCAGCTCAGACCTTGGTCGCGAGGGAACCCATACTAAGGTATATAAATTTCTAGTGAAGCCCTACCCTAATTTCGGGTATTGTGGTTGTACGATAAAATTGTAATGGTATCGCATCCAGACAACCATCAGTTTTATAAAGGGCTAAGGCTCATGACTCAACATTTTCATCATCAAAATCATCTGGTGTTAGGAAACACATGTGAAAACATTTCAGTAGAATGACTCATCATTCTAAGGTTTTCATAACCATTTTCACCAAGTATTCCCATCTAAAGTTGATCAAGTTTTATGCTTAGCACTAGAATCTCCACATGGTGGTAAATACTAATGAGGGGTGGTAAACAAGTGGGGATTTGCTAAGTTCAATCTCATGCCTTAGGATGACATCAAGATTATCTAACTTAGGCCAAATTTTATGCTCTTTATGCTATCTTAAGTTATCTTTCTAGAATCTACAAGTCACCATGTAAACTCTAAGAGAAAGCTTTGATAAAGAAAATAAAGTACTTAAGCTTGCAAGTAAAACTAGGATTGGGCATCACCAAATGTATCTAACCAAGCATGCTTAATGCAATGCATAGGTTCTCTAACTTTCATAGTTGCAAGGGTTAGCTTGTAAGGTTTCAAGTATTGGCTTGCCTTGTGCAGAGCAGTGGTTGAAGTTCTCCTCGGCTTCTTCCTCGTAGTATCCTCCTTCCTCCTCGTATCCTTGGTCGATACTAGAGTCTATAAATAAATACGAGGTACACAATCACCAAACAATACTTAACTATTTTTAATCATCGCACAAAAAGTCACACTAGATGATCTAACATCATCACTATTATCACAAGGATTAAAGCACTTGTCTTATTTCTTTTATTTGAGAAAAGTAATTTCTACTCATTGAAAAACTACTTAAGATTTAATATTCTCCAGCTAAAACATGGGATCATGTTGACACATGTCATCACCACATATTTCAGTACATGATAATGTGATTTAAAGTGGTGTCACAATTTAATAAGGTTTAATTAAATAAAGTGACTAGAAATGCCTATGTGGCATTCTTTTATTACTTGAACATTATTTCTGCAAGTAAACCCATATGGTTTTATATATTCTGGAAGTTATGATCAAATGTGATTTTTGAGAGTTGGTATCAACTCAAAAGCTCTTATGATTGAATTTTGAAAAATGTTTGAATGCAGAAAAGCTTCTGCCTTGTTATTTTTACCATGGTTGACCTCCAAATCCAAATAGTTTAAATCCAACGGGCTTGGATTAAGAATTTCCGTACCTTTCTAAAAAAATTGGTTTCATGCATTTTGGTTTAGTGAATCGAGCTGGGTTGATTTTTTAATCTAGGTATAGAACTATGTTTGAAATTAAATGAATAAAGCTTAATTTGAATTGTTGGGTCGCGCAGGATGTTTTACTGGGCCGGCCCACTACGCATAGTGCACGCGCGGGCTGGTTAAGTGGATGTCCCCACGCATCAGTGAGATGGGGAGGGGCGAAGCGGTACGGGGCAACATGGACCGTGGGATCTGCTTCTAATCGGACGGCTCTAGTTCATCGTCCACGTCGGGCAGCGTCGGTGAGACAGAACCCTAGCGCGACATGTGGGGGTCATGGGAGGCTCACCAGGGCTCAGGCGAGGGTCGACGATGGGGGAGAATGACGAAGTCGACGACGGCGGTTCTCCTGGTACCAGCAGCTTCTCCTAGGCGGCTCCAATCGACGGCTCCCTTCTCCTCCAGCAGTGGCGGGCTCCGGCCAAATTCCGGCAATGCGCTGCTCGCCCTGCTCCGGGAGTGAGGTGGGATGGTTCTGAGTGAGAGGGGAGTGAACTGGTGTGAAGAAAACGAGTGGTGGAGGCCTCTATTTATAGTGGCTAAAGGGGACCGACGGGCACGGGTTGAGCTTGTTGTGGTCGATGGCACAGAGGGTTACTGGCATGGGCGATGGTAGGGGCGGTGCTGTGCTCCCTGGCGAAGCTCAACGGCGTGGTGGCGAGGAGTGGGGCGGTGCTGATCGGTCGGAATGCTTCGATGCTCTGGGCGGGTCCGACGGCGATTTTAATGTCGCACAGAGCGCGTGGTCCGCGCGGTGGCGAACGGGCATGTCTGCGGGGTTGCTGGGATGGTGGTGTTCACGCACGCACGCGGCAAGGGCGGCGGGCAGTCTGTGTCTGCTGGTCAAGGGTGGTGCACTGGCGCGCTCTCGGCTCGTGCATAGAGAGGTTTGGCATGGGCATGTCGTGTGGTCCAGGGGCTGGCATTGCTCGTGGCTGGGACAGATAGTGGCGGTGGACGGTGGGGTGCCTGCTAGACATGCTCGTTAGGCTTAGTGTTGCTCCTAGCTTGCTGTCGACAATGGGGTGCCAAGGTGAGGCTCGGCCTGCTTGCCATTGATGGCATGGTCTGGTTTACAGTGAGCTAGAGGGGTTAAACTAGTTAGATGATCTACTAAGGGTGTAGTGTGAGCTAGATAGGGAATAAGTTAGGCCAAATTTACTGCACACTATAGTGTTTGAGGTTTGTTTGATTTGTATCTGCAAGGTGTTTGATGAAATGGCCGCAAGAACTTTAAATTTGAATTTTGGATTCAAACTTGGTGGGTTTGGTAGGCACATACTAGGGAGTGTCTGGTTAGTTGGATTAGTCAAGGGGCACTGGTTTGGTTGGGTTTTGAAAATGGGTGATCTTCACATATGATAAAGATTCAATTTTGAATTGTGATTTGAATGAGGCTGCCAAATTTTTCTGCAAGTTTGAAATATGGGCTTTGATTCACTTTTACTTGTTCTAGCAAGGGGTGAAAATAATTGGAAAAGTTTCTGTTTGAAATCTTGGACTAGAAACACTCAAAGTGACCTAGGGAGGAAGATTGGAAAAAATGACCATTTGCTTTATTTTATTTGCTTTTGATTTTCTCTTATTTTGTTTCTGCATGGAAAAGTTTAATATGATGTTATTTTCATCTTTAAACCATTTCTTGCTGTTTAGGTTAATCACACAAGTTCATTCATGCATTTATCAATTCATCTCATTCACACATGCATTCATATGATTTTAAATTAATCAAAGTTTTTGTTAACCCTAATTTTAGTGATTAGAGTTTGATGATCCTTGTGTTATATTTTTGGGATGTTACAGTCTGCCACTATGGTGTCCTTCTTGCGAGTCTTGACCATGATGTCATCGACATAAGCCTCCGTGTTCCTTCCCAACTGCATGATGCACATAAGCCTCTTGATCTGGTCCTTCCCCATCTGTTCCGGAGGTTGCACCGACGTTCTTGAGGCCGAACGACATGAACATGTAGCAGTTGACACTGCACAGGGTGATGATGGACGTATTTTCTTCGTCCTCCTTGGCCATCTTAATCTGGTGGTATCCGAAGAAGGCATCCAGGAAACACAGGAGGTCGCACCCTGCCGTGGAGTCCATGATCTCATCTATCCACGGGAGAGGAAAGGGGTCTTTCGAGCAGGCCTTGTTGTGGTTTGTGAATTCGAAGCAGAGCCGCCCCCCGCTGGTGGCCTTGGGAACCAAGACTGGGTTGGCCGACCACTCGGTGTGTAATACCTCTTGACGAGCTCCGCCTTGACCAGCTTGTCCATCTCAGCAACAATGAACTGCTACTTTTCCGTGGACATCTTCCTGGCCTTCTGCTTCACGGGGCGTGTTGTGGGGCATAGCGCCACATGGTGCTCGATCACCTCCCGAGGCAGTCCCTTCATATCCGATGGGGTTCGGGAGAACTTGTCTGCGTTGGCCCTAAGGAAGGTGACGGGTGCCTCCTCTCTCTTAAGGGAGAGGTAGGCATCGATGGTGATAGTAGCCCCCGGGTCCGCCGACTTGAGTGGGATCTTCTTGGTTTCCACCCGCTTATGGGAAAAAGAGGGATTTTTACTCCCCACGACACCGGGGGTACATGCGACATCCCCTGGAGAGAATGCGGCTGATGCTTGGCCGCCAGCCCCTAGGGCCTCACCAGCGCTCAGTTGGCTGCCGCAAAGGGATGCATCCTCGTGTCGCAGGGCCGCGGTCGCCGCCTCCTTGAAAGCTTGTTAAGGAGCGCTTGGCTTTAACGTCATCGCCGCGTACCTTCATAGGGGTCACGGCGCTCCCCGGCATCTTGACCATGTTGTAGGAATTGTGGGTGACCGCCATGAACTTGGCCAACACCGAGTAGCCCAGTATGGCGTTGTAGGGTAGACCAATCGAGGCGACATCAAGGTCGATGAACTCTGTGTGGTAGATGTTTCTATCCCTGAAGGTGACTGGGAGCTGTACCCTCCCGAGGGGAATGGTAGCGCTCGGCATTGCCCCCAACGAATGGCGGTGCAGGGTGGAGGCATGTCGTGGGCTCCCCCAACTTGCTTAAATGCATATGGCCTCCATATTTAATTATAAGGTGAATCGGCATAATGCCCCCAAGGCTCCGGGCTAACGTATCTTGCACTGCAAGGCTCCGGGTACGTTGATGACTCAACCGTAGCCTTCCTTCATCCGACATGGGCCTCCCTTCTAGATCCATATAAATGGGCCGCCCAGTAGGCCATATGCCTCGCTATCAACTATGGGCCACCCGGGTATCCGGATTAGAGACATGCAACGGTGATACCCATTTAGTATATCCCCAACAGTAGCCCCCGGAGAACTCCGAGATCTTGCGCCGTCTTGCCTCTTCAGGTTGGATGCTCCGTCTACATAGATGTCGTTTAAACGTCAAGCAATATCTTGTTGTCCTCCCAAGAACCCTGGGATGTTCTCCTTCTTCAACACATAAGTCAGAGAACCGCTAAATCTTCCATCATACTCTTCTCATAGCCGAACGGGACCCGTCCATGCCGGAATCTTCAGATGGGACTGTTCACCTGCCTATGCTAGTAGAGTGATCTAGACCATAGGTCAGCGACGCCTCGTAAATCACACATGCATAGAACGTAATCATAGCTGTTTTTCACGCGCGAACGATACGAAACGTTGAAGGCGGCGGTGGGAACGTGGAAAAATTTCCGTGCACGCTTGTGCACATGCTGTCCACGCAGCAACTGTCTGATAAACTTGCATGAATCTTGATGCCGAGTACTATATATTATAACCGTGGTGATTTTTATATTTTCACCTCATTCTTCCTCGCATCATCTTATTCCTCTATCCAACGTCTCCTCGAGCTCTCCACGCACAGAGAAGAATCCTAGCCTTCTCCAAATCCACAGTCATCTCTCACTACTCCAATGGCTAGCAGCAGCACGCCGTCCATGGCGGCGTTGGGAGATGAAGCGGCCAAGTCAACGGGCTCAGTCCACGTCCCGCCGAAGGGCATGGTGGTGCCGCGTTACGTGGTGGTGGAATCCACCAGCGGCGACCATATTCCAGCAGGGCTAGAATCACTGGTGGAGGAGGCTGACTCCTATAAGGGGGAGTGGCACGGCTCGGACATCACCGAGAATGACATCAAGGAGATGCTCACCGAGGGATACCTCCCTGCGACGGAGGGCCTGGTTTGGCCGGCGATGCCGTCCGGCGAGGTTGTCTCTTCTCCCTTAGCTGGAGAAAAGGTATACCTCAAAGCCCAACTTGTGCACGGCGTCTCCCTCCCAATCTCTGACTTCTTCATAGAAGTCCTTAGCCACTTCCAGGTTCAACCTCAGAACCTATCTCCGAATAGTATCCTCGCGCTTAGCAATTAAGCGGCACTTTGTGAGGTTTAACTAGGAACCAGACCTAGGTTAGATCTGTTTATTTACTTCTTCACCGTGAAGAGGGAAGCCGGAGTGAGCATGGAGGAGCTTAGGAACTACGGAAACATTAGCTTCAAGATCCGGCCTAGCCGGGGTTCCCCGACACCATAGGCCATGAATCTTGCAGGAATTGGCAGAGGACGTATTTCTACGTCCTAGATATCCCTCTGGCTGCTGAGAAAAAATGTACCCATACTTTGTCGATGGAGCTGCCGCTGAAGCCCCGACATGGAGATCCCAAGCCCTCCATCCCTCCGACGACGAAGCCTCTCGTGCTGTAATGCGGATCGACTAGCTCGTAAAGACGGGTTTTACTGGGTTGGACCTAGCAATGTGCTGGTTCATTAGGCGGATCCTTCCTCTGCAGCACCGCGTGAAGCTTATGCATGAGTATTCCAAGGATAGGAAGGATAGCCTCCGTATCTCCGAGGAAAACTTTTTGAGTGACTCCGTCAAGCTTCACCTCAAAGACATAGTCAAGGTGAAGGACATGAAGCATGGCTTCACCATCACCTATGACATGTTCGAGGGCGACACGTGCCCAGAGGTACTTATTTATTTTCCGTGTATGACATATACTCTAGTTCTTCCGTCTTGACTTAACTTTTGCGTCTAACACTTTGGGATTCACTTAACAGCTGAAGAATATACACGAAGGTAGCATGGCTGCCCAAGTCTATGATCCCAAAATGCAGGAAGTCACCATCGTGTCCGACGACGAGATCTCGTTGGCGCGAAAGCGGAAGAGCTCCACCTCTGATGCTGCCGACGGAGGTAAGATAAAGAAGACAGAGGGTGGAGAAATGAAGAATGATTGGTATCCCGTTAACCAAAGCAACAACCGTTGGCTCCTTTTCATCCGACATTGTCCCTTACTCATCTTATTCTTGTATTTATACTTTTTTGTATGTTTCAGGAAGAAGGCCAGTATGAGTTTGAACAAGACCTCCAAAACATCGGGGGCTTCTACAAACATCAAATAAATGTTTGTACAAGCGTCTCCCACCATCGCCCCTCCGACTCTGAGCATCCAACCTACTACTGCACTAACAAGTTCTCCGGCAAAGGTATCATCTGAACCTTCCACCATGGAAGTGGACCCAACTCCTTCTCAGGAGGTCCCGTATGTTGCCGTGGAGCCCCACGTTTTCGGTGAGCAGGCGATGCAGGAAAGCACATCCACTAAAGTAGCTGAAGCTCCTGCTAAGGATGCCACTGGTAGCGGTAAGGCGGTGGTGGAAGGCGGAACCTCTGTCGTAGTCGGAGCCGTTGCACCCAAGATGCCAACAGAGCTTCCCAAGATCGTCTACCCGGTGCTTGCAGCGAGTAGCTCGAATATGGCTCCTGGTGCAGCGCCGACTTCTCCCATGTGTGGTCTTGAGGAGCTGCTCAAACAAGCGGAGATCGTCCGTGTAAACACTCTTACTTCTAGCAAGATATTCGCACTTGAAAGTTTTGTATGCCTTTTCCATTTCATATGCAATATCCCACTGTAACCCCCGAGGATTTAGACGAAAAACTATAGGTCTTTGGGTCTGAATGCTCTAAGAGTGACTAAGGTTAGAAACTTTGCACTATAGCCCCCAAGTATTTACTTTGAATGAATTATTCCAACTAAATAATTTTAGAGTAGCATAAGCAGTGTTTGTAATTTTCAATACTCTAGCCCCCAAGACTCTAGTTGAAACAGAATTAGTTCTGACTAGATGCTTAAAGAAAGACTAAGCATATCATTGATTTTTTTAAAAAACTCATACTATAGCCCCCAAGCCTCTAGGCGGATATTTATCTGGCTAGATGCTCCAAGTAAACTAAGTGACTTTGATTTATTTGCAGAATGAGAATACTTGGAGGAAGGCCGCCAACGACAAGTTCCACAAGATGCACGCAGATCTTGAAGCTGAAAAGGGTAAAACTGCCTTCTTGAAGGATCAAATCACCAAGAGCAAGAGCCTGTTTTTCTTTTCAATTTCGCATTCAATCTTGCTCTTGTGCCATTAACTTCCGACTACTCATTATGCTTTGTCATTTTTCCGTCTTGCATAAGCCATCTCCAAGGCCAAGGATATTGTCGAGCAATCCAAGCACATACAAGAGCTGGATAGCAAAAACAAAATCCTGTAGCAGGAGAGAGCGGACTCAATGAAAATGCATGAAGATACCCCTGGACATCGCGCAAGAATCCGCGAACACGGAAATCAACCGCCTTAAGGAGGAAATTGCAGTCCTCAAGGAACAGAACAAATCTGCCGCCGAGCAAAACACTCGCAACTTTGAGGCTTACAAGACCCTTTGAAAGAAACGTGATTCCATGGAGGAGACTCTTCAGCAAGCTGAGGATATCATGTTTGGTAAGCATCTCCGTCTTGTACTTATGTAAACCAGGTACTCTGAACTTATGTTGTATTGAACTCATGTACTCAATCATTTTGCTGGAAAAGCAACTCCTATTGGTTTGACCAATAATCCTTCGCCAAAGGAATGCATGGTTCTTGCCAGCAACTTCATCACCCAGGCAAAGGAAATCTCGAAGCCCTTAGTCATTAATATCAAAGTAGTGGACTCCGTCATGAAGTAATCAGAGATCCTGCGCCCCAGCCCCCGAGCGTATTCTAAGCTGGAAAGCTTCATGTACCCGGGTTGGTGCAAGGATGGTGATGTCTATGGTCAAGGATCACTACGAGAATGCCGACATCAACACGGTGACCTCTGGCTTGACCGACATAGATGATGACGATCAGAAGATCGATCATGGAGCTATCTGGTCATCGCTCGCCGGCTAGGACACCAGGGTCGCCAAGTTGGTGGATGGAAACACCTTTGTGCCCCATGAGGTAATTGACGCCGACCAATCTTGCTCCTCTAAGTCCCTCAAGACTGCCGACTTCACTATTGGGCAAGATGGCTCTCCTGCGGCCGATGACGCTACCGCGAAGTCTCCTTCACTAGAGGAATGAATACACTATGTAATTTTTGTTTCCTCTAGATGTTTTATATGTATGTGGAAAACAATGGGTTAATATTAAGGCGGAAAACAATGGATATAAGTTTCCTGCTACTTAAGAACTAATTCCAGCATGTAATTATTTTTAAGCAAGTGTTGGCTTATCCATTACTCTGGTTTTTTGCTTGACCTTTCATAAGTCGGAAGACCCTTAGTCAGAACTATGCGCTCCGACAATGATACCCAATGGCACCGTTAGAAACCTAAGCACAAAATCGCCGACTTCGAGTGCCAAAAGTCATTACTCCAGAATCCACATAAAAACATCAAAGAACGTGTAGACAAGAAAACTTAAGCTAACGCCCATCGGAGGAATTTTCACAAGTGCAAATGCCAAACTTGCGCATAAATATTTTATACGATCTAAAAATGAACACTAAAGGAGGTAAACGACTCAAGCATATGAGTGAACCAAAGATCTTTATTTCATTGATCATATAAGAGGTACACAATAGATAGTAAATTATTCTAAGTCTAAAAAGGACGTAGCTATGCTATGTTCCATGGCCGATCAAGATCCAGGTAGTCATCATCTGGGTCACGTCGCTTACGCTTATGATCCTTGTTTGGTATATCCTCTATTTCACGATTGTCAACGAGGTAGTAAGAACCATTGAGTAGCGCCCTGCTTATGATGAACGGTCCTTCCCATGGCGGGGATAATTAGTGTGAATTCTTCTGCTTAAGTCGGAGCACCAGACCCCCCTCTTTAAACGAGCGATGCCGAACGCGGCGACTATGGTAGCTGTGTAGCTTCTGCTGGTAGATGGCGGATCTTTGGCATGCCAATACGCGCTCTTCCTCGAGAAGGTCTACATCTAGGGGCCTGGATTCTTCAGCGTCATCCTTGTCATAGGCAGCAACTATTGGTGAATCATGAAGGATGTCGGAAGGTAGGATGGCTTCTGCTCCATATACCATGAAATAAGGGGTGTAGCCGGTGGATCTGTTGGGAGTAGTTCGTAAAATCCAGAAAACATATGGTAACTCCTCTGCCCAGGCTCCAGCTGCTTTATGTAGCGGTGCCTCTAGACGTGGCTTGATTCCCTGTAGAATTAATCCATTGACTCGCTCAGTTTGACCATTGGATTGTGGATGTGCCACAGATGCCAAATCAAGTCGGATGACCTTCTCCAAACAATAAGCTTCCACTTCTCGGAGTGACAAGTTGCTGCCATTGTCGGTGATAATGTTGTGTGGGAGACCAAATCTCACCACTAGATCCCGGACAAACCTAAGGGCAGCTGCCCCATCAAGATTTCTAATGGGTTTAGGTTCTATCCATTTTGTGAATTTATCAACTGCTACTAGAAGATGCGTAAACCCACAAGGTACCGTCTGTAATGGACCAACCATGTCTTGCCCCCAGACTGCAAACGACCAAGTTATTGGTATTGTTTGCAATTCTTGAGCTGGTACATGTGATTGTCGGGCATAGTACTGTCATCCCATGCATGTCTCAACCAGCTTGGTGGCGTCCAACTTCGCGGTCAGCCAGTAGAATCCTTGCCAGAAACCTTTGGAGACCAATGATCGAGGAGTGGCGTGATGCCTTCACGGTGAGCCAGTAGAATTCTTGCTGGGAAACACAAATTAGTTATACACCAGTGGTACTTCTTGTATAGATATGTCCATTTATTATGGTATAGCCCTTTGCTCGACGTACTATTTGCCAACTTTTGACCTTGTCGATGGGCAAAGTTCTATGTACGAGATATTCCATTAACGGTTTTGTCCAAGCCGGAGGAACATTTGTTACCGTATGAACAAAAGAGTCAACTCTATCCGGGTTCTCGGGGTCCGCTCCCTTCACGGATAGGGTTCGCAGATGCTCCAGAAAAATGCCAGGTGGAATTGGTTTGCCCCCTGATCCCAGCTTTGACAGTAGATCAGCCGTCTTATTTTCCTCCCTTTTGACATAATTGACTTCGTAGCCCTCGAAGCACTTGGCTATCTTGTCTACTTTGTCTCGATATGCCGCCATCAGAGGGTTTCCCGTGTTCCAGGTGCCAGCCACCTGCTGGGCAACCAAGTCGGAATCTCCACATCGAACTATGCGCTTGATGCCAATATCCTTTTCTACACGAAGTCCGTGAACGAGTGCTTCATATTACGCCATGTTATTTGTAGCCTCGAAGTGGATATGCAGAACATAGTGCAGATTTTCCCCAGTTTGTGACTGTAGCAGTACACCAACCCCCCGAGTCATTGAGTAGCTTTGATCCGTCAAAGTGCATCACCCAGTATTCTGTCCTCGTACAGGGGTAGCATCCGGCATCTCGTCCAATCTGCAATGAAATCCGCTAAGACCTGTGATTCCATAGCGTCACGTCTCTTGTAGGTGACCTCGAAGGCAGCAAGCTCAATGCCCCACTTCACGACCCTTCCCGTAGCGTCGCTGTTATTGATGATGTCGGACAGCGGAGCCTTGCTCACAACTGTGATAGGGTTCTCCTGCAAGTAGTGTCTTAGCTTCCGTGAAGCAAGGAACACTCCATAATCTAGCTTCTGGTAGTGCAGGTAATGCTGCTTGGACTCTGTCAAGACCTCGCTTACATAGTAAACTTGTCACATCCCAAAATTTTCCAAATTTTGAAATGTGAAAAAAAATAAAAAAAATAAATAATTATTGAAATTTAGGGTGAAAAGAAACTTTTGATTCCAAATGGAACATCAAATCCCATCTTGAACAAATAAAATCCTAAAGGGAATTAAAAAGATAAACAAATAATAAATAAAATTATAAAAGTTGGAATCACCACTTTTGGATCTTTAAATAAAAAGATATGGATTTTATGAGCAAAGGAAGAAATAAATAAATAAGGACTATTTTAAAAAGCCAAATTAAATCTTGGGCAAACAAATGATATGAAAGATTTTTGACTAATAAAAAGAGTAAGGGATTATTTAAATAAAATCATAAGGATTTATTAATATCCAATTTTATTTAAATAAAGACAATTCCCAATCTAAATGAACATTAAATCATATTAAATATTTTAAATAATAATTCAAAATGAATTATTTTGCACTAGGGAATAATAAAACCTACTGAAAAAGGTTTGGTAAATTTAGAATTCAAATAGAGTTTGAAAACATATTTAAAACTTATTTGAAATCAATACAAATGTCTATTTTAAATAAATAATAGACCCTAAAAGAATAAAAGGAATATTCCAAAATGGAATTTAGAATATGTTAATAAACATTATTAAAATATACTCAAAGTTTGGCAAAGGTTTGAATTCAAATGGGTGAATTATTTGAACAAAAATCTATACAGAAAAGGAAAAAGAAAAAGATTCAGAATAAAAAAAAGGGAAAGAAGCAACCCAACCCATCTGGCCCAACTAAAGCCCAGCAGCGAGCCCACCTTCCCCTCTCCCCCAAAAAGTTTTTATCACTCACATTCTCACCCGCACGGTCACTGAACAGAAGACCCCACGCGCACCTCCTCTCTTCGCTGACCGCTGGACCCCACCTGCCCTGTCATTATCGTCTACCCCGCGATGACCGTGCCTCGCCGTTTCTGCCATTGATTAAGTTGATCAATTAGCATTGATGCTCCAGCGATTACTCCCTGCAACCGTACCTGCTTAAACGCCCATCTCCCCTCTCCCTTTCCCCTCAGTCCACATTCCACCGGAGCCCCAGGGCTGCTACGATTTCCCGCAGCAACGCCACTGCCTCCGACGTGATTCTCGGCCGATTTCGGCGAGCCCAGCCACCGCCTTACCCCCTAACTTGCACGAGCTTGACCAGCAGCCTCTTGCGCAACTCCCAGTGCCACCCTCTTGGCCGCGTGTGCCCCAGAGCTTCGGCAAGGACAACACCCGAGCGCCACCGAGAACTGCCCCAACTCCGGCGACCCTCCGCTGGTAACTCCGACCTCGCCTCTACCTCTCGATGATGCTCCCGTGATCACCACTCTCTCCCGTGTCTAACGAACCTTCTGCCTCGCCTTTTTGTGCCTTGTAGCATCAGCAACAACCACACCTGAGAGCACCCGACGCCGCTGCTAACTCCGACGAGCAATCGCCGCCGCTCCCGTGCGCCCCTTAAGTAGCTGAGACCACCTCGAGCCTCTCCTCATCGCGACGAGTTCGGTAATGGTATCCTCCCTCTCCCGCACTTCCGGTTTCATCAGCAACATCACCGCCTGACCGCACGCTGCCGTCAGCCGCCGCCAGTGCCGCCCATCTGTGGTCATCGCATTTAGAACCGTAGGATTCAGATCCAAGCGTCACGATAGATTACTTAAGAGAACAGGTACGTAGCGATCTGAGTCGTGCGATGCGCTTTAGATAGAACAGCCCACAGAGCGTGATCCGCGCGAACCGGTACGCGCCAGTAAGAAAGAACCACGTGGTCAGTACTTTGATTTAAAAACATAAATGTATCTATTAGATATTCAAACTTGCAAAATTCATAACTTTTAATCTACACGTCCAAATTTTACAAATTTTATATAATTGGAATCAGGAAAACAAAACCTTTCCAACCATGCACTTTGTTTAGTAGTTTGATTCTGTAAAATTGGTTGTTTATGCAGAAACATATTCAGGCTTATTTTGGATATAAAATTAATTTTAAAAATGTTTTTAGGGTAAAACCTTTTGTAAAAGGATTGTTTTGAACCTACTGACCATGGAAACCAACTTGTAGATTTAAAAGTATATTTGGTGACACTTAGGAATTAAATCTTTGAATGAAAGAATTTCTAGCTAAATAAAAATATTGATTATGGTTTAAAAATGCTTTTTGACTAAAACCTTTGGGAAATGAATTGATTTAAACTCTCTGACCCTAAACACCAAGTTTTGAGATTTGAAAACATATTTGATGAACGTTAGTAAATTATTACTTTGTTAAAGGCATTTCTAGCAAATAAAAATATTGTTTGATTTAAAAATATAATTTAGGTGAAACCTTTTGCAAATGGATTAATATTAAACCCATTAATCATAACCATAGAATTTGTGTTTAAAGAATATATTTGACTAAGACTACAAAATATTACCTTGATTTAAATCACTTCTAGCAAAACAAAAATGATTTAAATGGCCATTTTCACCAACTTGAATTTAAATGGTTTTACCACTTTTGTAAATGACCAATAGGAGCTTTAAAATGTTTAGAGCCTACTAGAAACCACTTTTTCCAAATAAAACCATCTTTTACATGTTTGGATGCATTACTTGTTGTTATTGTTTTAGGTGGTGAATTGTTTGAATGTTAGTTTGAATATGTGCTTGCTTGATGAATTATAGTGAAATTAGAAGAGTGTAATATTTGCAAGATCAAGGAGTGACCCAATATTCTCTACTTAAAAGGCAAGTGACACTATCATCCATGTCCTACTATTTTCACTACACTTAGTGGTATTTTTGTAGTATGCATGATAGGGCTACTATATTACTACGCTATGCTATGTCCTATTAGGAAATCCATCTTCCTTAGTGAAAACATCATAGTTGTAGTATGCTTAGCCCTGCTATAGACTTGGGATGGAATAACATATCATGATTATATGAAGTGTTGGAAAAATATATGTTTTATATAATAAAACAAGTACTCAATGAACCACCTGTGTGGAAGAGGATACTCGATTTTTGGACAAGGTGGCAACAAAGAGAACCATGTTTATATGGCTATCCTTTTATATGTGCACTAGAAGAAAACCACCCAGGGACTTAGTGATTGAACAAGTTTCTCGTACAGTGTCTTCCGTGTGCAGCCACATGCTAAATGGGCTCTGGCTTAGTCAACTACATAGTGGAAGACCCTTGCATTTGCATCTTCAGGATAACTAGAATTGTGTATTGGAAATATATCCCTACATTGGTGCCTGGTAGACAAGCTAGCATTGTGTATTGGGAGGACTTCTATGGAAAGACTTTGTCACATTCTCGATCTGCCGGTACTCCATTTGGTGTGTAGTTATCCAGCGGCCACTGGTGGCGTCAAGACGAGATTATGTCATGTGGGTAAACTGTACAACTTCTGGGGAAGATCAAATTCTAAGTACTTAGTCGTGTCCCCGGTTACGGACAACTCTGAGAAACTAAGGCCTGAAGCTATGGAAGATCTCAAAATTCCAATTTCTCAAAGTAAAACTTGATGGTGTCAACAAGGGATTAGAAGTACTTGGATTTTTCCAAGGAGTTCAAAAAGATTGTCAAAAGATCAAAACTATTTTGAAAAGATAGGATAAAACTATATTGCTTTCTGCAAATGATCCTAAACCCTACTTAGCCAAATATGCATGTATTGATAGGATCCACTTATTTCTACATAGTTGTGAAACTTGCCAATACAATTCAAATGTATTGACTCTTGTGGCTGCAACTTATTATGTTGCAGGTTTGTTTGATGTTAGTGAAGTGTGTTAGGATTACAAGTCTACAACCAACATGATTGCCTGTGGCACTTTGAAGATGAAGGACTCCATGCTATATAACTTCTGCTGCATTGTAATGAGATAGCCAAATGAGCTATGTAATATCTAATGAATTATTTTATTCCTGGTTATAAAGTTGTATTATGACCTTTGTTTCTTGATATTACATCTTAACTGTGGATGCTAGCTATTGATCCAGGGACTAGCATTGTAAACACAGGGATCTCCACCTTATTAAAGGTTGGGACCTCTACAGATGGTATCAGAGCACTGTGTTGCATGTAGAATTATAACCCTAGGATTGGACAAAACCCCTTAGAAAAATAGGAGTTGTATTTGTTCTAAAACTTATTTACAAACAATCTTGTAAACTCTTTCCTCAACCTTTTTGGTTTTTATTCTACATCTATTCCTTTTCAAACTTGATGGACAAAGCCTTCACCATGACCAATGACTTCAACTTTAGTTTCACCAAGGACTTCAACTTAGACATCACTAAGGAATACAAGTGGGAACCAAGAGACATTAGATTGCCTACCAAAAACATTGATATCATGTTAGTGTATGGATCATATTGACCTATGAGGTATGACTATACTAGGTTGATTGTTTCAAGAAAACTTGTTGTTTCCTTCAACTCATGAGTTAAGCTCATTAGTTGTTAAATGAATAGTTGCTTGTTGATTGTTTGATTGAACTTGATTGTTTTGGGTGGTGTGTAAGAACTTCTTTAGATCTATATATAATTACTTATCCCTATCAAACCAACAGATGCCTCCCCGTTGTGCCAACCCGAACCAAAACAACAACAACAACAACCTCACTCCCGAGATGCAGCAGTTGATGACATCTCAAGATCAACTAACGCAGATGATGACACAGTTTATGCAAAATCAGAACAACAATAACAACAACAACAACAACAATCCGAATAATCCTCCAGCACTTGATATGCTCACCAGATTTCTGAAACTAAGGCCTGCAAGGTTCTCTGGAACAACTGATCCAACGGTAGCCAATGACTGGTTACGTTCGGTGAATAAGGACTTAGTGACTGTTGGCTGCACCGACGAGGAAAAGTTAGGTTTGCAGCATATCTGCTTGAAGGGCCAGCAACAACATGGTGGGACAACTCCCCTTGAGGATGTGACTTGGGCTATTTTTGGGGATGGTTTCCGTACAGCTCACATCTCATCTGGAGTGATGAACTTGAAGAAAAAGGAGTTCCACAATCTGAAACAATGTCACCTCAGTGTGGCTAAGTACATCGAGGAGTTCAACAATCTGGCACGCTATGCACCAGATGAAGTTGATACAGATGCTAAGAGGAAGGAGAAATTCCTCGAAGGAATTAATGATGAGTTGAACCTGCAGCTGTCTGTTGCCTATGTTCCAACTTATCAATCACTCTGTGACAAAGCCACCATCTTGGAAAACAAGATGAATCAAGTTGAGAAAAGAAAGAGGAAGCATAACCTCAAGTATCACTCAAGATCATCACAAAATAAGCGTTTATTCAAAAAGAGCAATGAAGATTCTGGACCACATCAGAATCACCACAACAACAATGGAAGTGATAATAATGGCAATGATACTAATAATGGAGATGACCATTGTCAGAACCAACATGGCAATTCCAGGAAGAAAGACATTAGCCAGTTGCTGTGCTATAATTGCAAGGAACTTGGACACTATGCATCAGACTGTCCTGAGAAGAAAAAGAAAAAGGATGCTAGAAACTCCAATGGAAATGACTCCAATGTGACCCAGAAAGGACATGTGAACCACATTGACATGTATGGAACCCTTGAAGAAATAGAGGATGTGGATGTCAGGAATTAGTTAACTCGGATGAGTCAAATAAGGATTCCTTGCTTGGATATCAATCATTAAAACCATAGTCAAGTGAACCATTAATGTAACCCTATAAGACTTTCTTTTAAGGGTGGTAGTACCCTAGTTGTCTTCAAGCCAACTTGTAACCTCTAGCCTTCCCAAATCTCGGGACGAGATATCTTTTAAGGGTGGGAGCCTGTCACATCCCAAAATTTTCCAAATTTTGCAATGTGAAAAATAAATAATTATTGAAATTTAGGGTGATAAGAAACTTTTGATTCCAAATGGAAACATCAAAGCCCATCTTGAACAAATAAAATCCTAAAGGGAATTAAAAAGATAAACAAATAATAAATAAAATTATAAAAGTTGGAATCACCATTGTTGGATCTTTCAATAAAAAGATATGGATTTTATGAGCAAAGGAATAAATAAATAAATAAATAAGGACTATTTTAAAAAGCCAAATTAAATCTTGGCCAAACAAATGATATGAAAGATTTTTGATTAATAAAAAGAGTAAGGGATTATTTAAATAAAATCATAAGGATTTATTAATATCAAATTTTATTTAAATAAAGACAATTCCCAATCTAAATGAACATTAAATCATATTAAAATATTTTAAATAATAATTCAAAATGAATTATTTTGCACTAGAGAATAATAAAACCTACTGAAAAAGGTTTGGTAAAATTTAGAATTCAAATAGAGTTTGAAAACATATTTAAAACTTATTTGAAATCAAGACAAATGTCTATTTTAAATAAATAATAGACCCTAAAAGAATAAAAGAAATATTCCAAATTAGACTGTAGAATATGTTAATAAACATTATTAAAATATACTCAAAGTTTGGCAAAGGTTTGAATTCAAATGGGGTTTGAATTATTTGAACAAAAATCAAAACAGAAAAGGAAAAAGAAAAAGAATTAGAATAAAAAAAGGGAAAGAAGCAACCCAACCCATCTGGCCCAACTAAAGCCCAGCAGTGAGCCCACCTTCCCCTCTCCCCCGAAACATTTTTATCACTCACGTTCTCACCCGCACGGTCACTGAAAAGAAGGCCCCACGCGCACCTCCTCTCTTTTCTGACCGCTGGACCCCACCTACCCTGTCATCATCGTCTACCCCGTGACGACCGTGCCTCGCTGTTTCTGCCATTCATTAAGTTGATTAATTCGCATTGATGCTGCAACGATTACTCCCTGCAACTGTACCCGCTTAAAATGCACCTCTCCCCTCTCACTTTCCCCTCAGTCCACATTCCACCGGAGCCCCAGGGCTTCTCCAATTTCCCGCAGCAATGCCACTGCCTCCGACGTCATTCCCGGCCGATTCCGGCGAGCCCAGCCACCGCCTTACCCCCTGACTTGCACGAGCTTGACCAGCAGCCTCTTGCGCATCTCCCGGTGCCACCCGCTTGGCCGCGCGTGCCCCAGAGCTTCGGCAAAGACAACACCCGAGCGCCACCGAGAACTGTCCCAACTACGGCGACCCTCCCCCGGTAACACCGACCTCGCCTCTCCCTCTCGACGATGCTACTGTGATCTCCACTCTGTCCCATGTCTAAAGAACCTTTTGTCTCGCCTTTTTGTGCCTTGTAGAATCGGCAACAACCACACCTGAGAGCACCCGCCGCCGCCGCTAACTTCGACGAGCAATCGTCGCCGCTCCCGTGCGCCCCTCAAGTAGCTGAGACCACCTCGAGCTTCTCCTCATCGCGACGAGTTCGGTAATGGTATCCTCCCTCTCCCGCGCTTCCTGGTTCTTCGGCAACGTCACCGCCTGAGCGCGCGCCGCCGTCAGCCGCCAGCGCCGCCCATGTGTGGTCATCGCATTTAGAACCGTAGGATTCAGATCCAAGCATCATGATAGATTACTTAAGCGAACAGGTACGTAGCGATCTGAGCCGTGCGATGCGCTTTAGATACAACAGCCCACAAAGCCTTATCCGCGCGAACAGGTACGCGCCAGTAAGAAAGCGCCACGTGGTCAGTACTTTGATTTAAAAACAAAAATGTATCTATTAGATATTCAAACTTGCAAAATTCATAAATTTTAATCTACACGTCCAAATTTTGAAAATTTTATATCATTGGAATCAGGAAAACAAAACCTTTCCAACCATGCACTTTGTTTAGTATTTTGCTTCTATAAAATTGGTTGTTTATGCAGAAACATATTCAGGCTTATTTTGGATATAAAATTAATTCTAAAAATGTTTTTAGGGTACAATCTTTTGTAATTGGATTTTTAGAACCTACTGGCCATGGAAACCAACTTGTAGATTGAAAAGTATATTTGGTGACACTTAGGAATTAAATCTTTGAATAAAAGCATTTCTAGCTAAATAAAAATATTGATTATGGTTTAAAAATGCTTTTTGACTAAAACCTTTGGGAAATGAATTGATTTAAATTCTCTGACCCTAAACACCAATTTTTGATATTTGAAAACATATTTGATGAACCTTAGTAAATTATTACTTTGTTAAAGGCATTTCTAGCAAATAAAACTATTGTTTGATTTTAAAATAGAATTTAGGTGAAACCTTTTGCAAATGGATTAATATTAAACCCATTAACCATAAAGACTAGCAATTGTGTTTAAAGAATATATTTGACTAAGACTACAGAATATTACTTTGATTTAAATCACTTCTAGCAAAACAAAAATGATTTAAATGGCTATTTTCACCAACTTGAATTTAAATGGTTTTACCACTTTTGTAAATGACCAATAGGATATTTAAAATGTTTAGAGCCAACTAGAAATCGCAGAGCACGCGCCGTTACCATTCAACCAGACCACCTCGAGCCCTCGCCGCCCGCCAACATGCTCCCCACCATCCCAGGAGACCGCCAGACATGCCCATTTCACCGCCCGTACCCCGTAGCCACCGCTCGCTGTCGAAGACGCCGCCTCTGCCGCGCAGAACGTCGAGCGTTCCAGACTGTTTTCCACCACCCCTACACACGCATTAAATCCATAGACCATCGCCAGGAGACCACCGATCGATCGCCACCCTCAGCCATGCCTCTAGCAGCCTGTAGCCATGTCGCCACCGTCACCTACCCATCCCGTTCGGTCTCGTAGTCGAGACTATAAATAGAGGCCTCCCGCGCTCAAACTCTTCACACCATCTCACTCCCCTCTCCTCACTGATCGTTCCATCAGATTTCCGGAGCAAGGAGAGCAGTGCATCGCCGGAATATGTCAAGAGCCCACCGCTGTTGGAGAAGAAGGAAACCAGCGATTGGAGCCGCCCCAGGAGAAGATGTCGGTACCAGGAGGTTCGCCGTCGTCGACTTCGTTGTTCGCCCGCCTTGCCGACCCTCGCCTGTGCCCCGGTGAGCCTCCCACGACCCCCACCTGCCGCGTTAGGGTTCTGTCTCGCTGGCGCTGCCCGACATGGACGATGAACCAGATCCGTTGGATTAGAAATAGATCCAACGCACCACGTTTCCCCGTACCGCTTCGCACCCCCCTCGTCTCACTGACGCGTGGGGACAACAACTTAACCAGCCCTTGTAAGTGTTGTGCGTAGCTGGCCGGCCCATTTTCTCTCCCCGCGCAGCCCACTCGTTTGAATTTGGATTTTTCCATTTTCATTCAAACCTAGTTCTGTACCTAGTTTCAAAAATCAACCCAGCTCGATTCAGTGAACCAAATTGAATGAAACAAATTTTGTTAGAAAGGTCTGGAAATGCTGAATCCAAGACCGTTGGATTCAAATCATTTGGATCTGTAGACCACCCTTGGTAAAAATAACAAGGCAGAAGCTTTTCTGCATTCAAACATTTTTCAAATTTAAACCATAATAGCTTTTGAGTTGATTCCAACTCTCAAAAATCACAATTGATCATATCTTTCAGAAATAATGTTCAAGTAATAAAAGAATGCCACATAGGCAATTCCAGTAATTTATTTTTATTTGAAATAAAAGGTTAAATCTTATTAAATTGTGACACCACTTTAAATCACATTCCCATGAACTGAAATATGCGGTGATGATATGTGTCAACATGATACCATGCTTGGTTTGGAGAATATGAAATCTTAAGTAGTTTTTCAATGAGTAGAAATTACTTTTCTAAAAATAAAATAATTAGGTCAAGTGCTTGTAATGTTAGTGATGATGCTAGATCATCTATAGAACACCTTTGTGTGATGATTGAAAGTAGTTAAGTATTGTTTGGTGATTGTGTACCTCGTATTTATTTATAGACGCTAGTACCGACCAAGGATATGAGGAGGAAGGAGGATACTACGAACAAGAAGCCGAGGAGAACTTCAACCACTGCTCTACACAAGGCAAGCTAACACTTGCAATTTAGCAAGCTTATACTGATAATGATGGAAGCCTAATACTACTAGTTGGATGTGCAAGCTAACACTTGCAAGATATTATACTTTAGCAAGCCTTACCATGCCAACCATATGCCTTAAGCATATGTGGTTATACCCACTTGATAAACCAATCCTAGTTTTACTTACAAGATTTATACTTTATTTCTTTATCAAAGCTATTACTTAGAGTTTACTTGAGTAAATTGTAGATACTAGAAAGATAATTGAAGGTTGCATAAAGAGAATAAAATTTGGCCTAAGCTAGATAATCTTGATGTCATCCTAAGGCATGAGATTGAACTTAGTTAAACTCCACTAGCTTACCACCCCACATTAGTGCTTACGCCCACTTGTAGATGCTAGTGCTAAGCATAAAACTTGATCAACTTAGATGGGAATACTTGGTGGAAAAATGGTTATGAAAACCTTGGAATGATGGATCATTCTATTGAGATGTTTTGACATGTGTTCTCGAACACTAGATGATTTTGATGATAAAAATGTTAAGGCATGAGCCTTATCCCTTTATAAAACTGATGGTTGTCTGGATGCGATACCATTCCAATTTTACCGTACAACCACAATACCCGAAAATTGGGTAGGGCTTGACTAGAAACTTATATACCTTAGTATTAGTTCCCTCATGGCCAAGGTCTGAGCTGAGGCTACCTTGTGAATATTGTCCACCTATGCAGTACCCAAGATGACCATCAGTTTTATAAAGGGATAAGGCCAAACTCACAGGAGAGGTGCTTATACCAGGGCGTGTAATTGAAAGGTTAGGATTGATTGTCCGCATACTGAGTATGGTGAATTCGGGATTTGTTCCTGACGGATGTATCAAAATTTTGTGGTGAAAGTTTACAATCTCTGCAGAGTGTCAAACTATTCGAATAGCCGCGTCCGCGGTTATGGATAATTTGAGTGGCCATACTATTCCCCTGTCAGATGTTTTCAAAATGACTTATGAAGTGGATCGATTTTTTGACTTAACCACAATAGAGTTGTGGCGTGAGATACCAATTCCCACTTAGGTGTTATAAAATTTGACTAGCTTTCTCTTCCTTCTGAACTTAGTAGATGTAAATCTGGCTTTTGCAAAACAAACCTAGAGCTTAGTGTCCTACTACAAAAACCCCCTTCACTTGTTAGTATTAGTTTGCGAGTACTTAAAGAGTACTCATGGCTTTGTCCCTGACTATTCCCATGGCCAGACTATGAAGAGGAGTACCAGGATGATGACCCCAGGAAGGTTACGACAACTAGGATCATCTTCCATCGTCATCATTGCCTGTGACCCCGAAGATGGAGCTTCGCCTATGCTACTTGTATTATTACGTATTTCCGCTGCTTGAATTGTATTAAGAACTGGATCATGAGATCCTTATTTGTGTAAGGCTTATGTATGGTTTGTAATGGATGATGTACTGTGGTATCCAAATCTATAATGTCTCGCAAAAATGGTAATCCTGGGATTGCGATATATGGCATAACAGGCATCTGGGACAAAAAACTAGGTGTTGACACAATTCATTAAACAAATCACATGGTTGGATAGAGTTTTTTTTGTTGATTCCATTGTTATAAAATTTTCAAAATTTGGACGTGTGGATCAAAAGTTATGATTTATGCAAGTTTGAATATCTAATAGGTACATTTCTGTCTATTTAAACAAAACAATGGACACGTGGCGCATTCCTACTGGACGATACCGTTTCGCGTGGATCGCTCGATTCTAGCCGTTAGATCTAAGGCGCATCGCACGATGCAGAACCAAACTTACCCCTTCGTCTAGTGGATCTATCATAGCCGACAGATCTAAATCCTATGGTTCCTAGCAACTAGTCAAAGACGGGCGGCGCTGGCGTGGCGGCGAGCGGCGGACGCGCTCTGACTATGGCATTATGGTGAATCTAGGAAGCGAGAGGAGGTCTGGGAGGTCTACCGGGTTCGCAGGGTCACGGTGATGCTCGAGGTGGCCAAAGAAGGGGCAGGGGCGCACGGTGATGATGGCGATTCCTCGTCGGAGCTAGTGGCGGTGTCGGGTGCTTCTGGTCGTCATCGGGGGCGATCTTGTAGGCCACCATAAGGAGAAAGGAAGGGTGCATTAGACGCGTGTGAGTGTGGAGGTTACAGGAGCATCAACGAGAGGGTCAGGGGTGGACGGGAGCTACCTGGGGAGTTCGTCGGAGGAGTGGCAGGCGACGGTGGCGCTCGGGTGATGTCCTTGCCGAAGCTCTGGTGCACGCGCGACCAAGAGAGCAGCACTGGGAGATGCACCAGGGACTGGGAAGCAGGCTCGCGTGCACTTGGAGGAGCGCATCATTGCTCGTCTTCGCCACTGTATCTCGGACTTGGAGGAGACCATCCACGAGAGAGACATGCAGTTGGAGGAAAGGGAGAATGCCGGAGAGGATCTTCGTGGAGACCCCTACTCTTATATCAGCGATGATGATGATTTTCTGGAGGATCAGGCTATGGGCTTCTTCACCGATGAGGATGATTTCGCCTTCATCAATGACGATGATGATGAGGATGATGACTACACCGACTCTGAGGAGTAGTAGCACTTGAGCACTAGCGTAGTGAGTAGTATTCGGTCCCACGGTATCGTTGTTTCCAGCATGGTTCTTAAAACCATCTGTTTTTCTTGTTTTGTGGTGTGTGTTTGTATCGGGTGCTATGAATGAATGAATGAAAAGCAAGTTGCTAGAAAATCTGAGTCAAACTTTAAAAAGTTTTCAAAGTCCCAGAACCTTAGAAATTTCCCTCTTTTCTCATGATCTATCTCAATCTTCAGATGCCACGTGGAGGAAGTGGTTCATCCCCGGACCCGATGTTGCAGATCCTGCAAATGTTGGTTTCTGACCGCGAAGCCAAAAGGACCGAATGTCAAGCCAACCTAGCCACCCTTCAGCAGATAGCTCAGCTAGCCCACAACAATCAAGGCCACGAAAATCAGGACAACCATGGATCTAAGCTTAAGAATTTCCAGAATACCAACCCGCCTGTTTTCACTAAGCCGGAAGAGCCCCTAGATGCCGACGATTGGCTGCAAACCATGGAAAATAACCTGGAAGTCGCAGGAGTGGAAGCCAATGAGAAAGTTCTGTTCGCCACCCACTACCTAGCCGGAGATGCCAGGGCATGGTGGAACAGTGTTCGTGCAATGACCGGTGGACAGATGATGACCTGGGAAGAATTCAAGATCAAGTTCAGCAGAACCCATGTGCCACCGGGTTTGATCAAGAGAATGAGAGATGAGTTCAGAGAACTAAAGCAAGGAAGGATGACCGTAGTGGAATACCTTGACAAATTCTTGTCATTAGCTAGGTATGCCCCGGATGAGATCGACACCGAAGCCAAGAAGAAGGAGAGGTTCTTGAATGGTTTGCACGATGAGATGCAGACGGTGTTAGTCAATATCCCCTTTGCTGATATTGAAGCCCTTGTCGACTCTGCTATCCGGATGGAAGGAAAGATCAACCAAGCCAATGAGAACCGCAAGCGTCGCATGATGCATCAGCCAGGAACCCATCAGACCCCAAAGTATCGCCCTAACCCATCTCTCGGATTTTCCTCGAGAACCAACAGACCCCCAATGAACCGCTCGACCTATCCCAACCATGGAAACCCTAGGCCCGGAGGAAATCACAACAACCCCGGCAACTGTAGCAATTTCAACCGTGCCCCACCCAAGTTCAACAACAACAATGCTACCGCCAACACCAACACTGCCCCGAGGACTGGAAGCAATGTTGTCCCTGTTGCAGCAAAGGACAAGTCGCAAGTGACTTGTTATGACTGTGGAAATAAGGGTCACTACTCCAACGAGTCCCCCAACAAGAAGAATACCACAGCCCCCAATGCAAATGCCCCAGCTCAGCAGAAGCGTCGTGTTCAGCCTAGAAGAAGGTTTGCCCCAGGGAATTCACTCAACCGCAACGGCCGTCTTTTTCTAATGCATGCTGAAGAAGCTCAGGAAGCGCCAGACGATGTGCTGGGTATGTTTTCTATTAATTCAGTACTTGCTAGAGTGTTGTTTGATTCTGGTGCATCGCACTCATTTGTCACTGAAGAATTTGCATGCACTAGTCAAATCCAACAAACCAAACTGAAGATTGTTATGATCCTTCAAATCCCCGGATCAACCACCAAGGCTAGGCAAATTTGCAAAGTCGTCCCTATCCGAATCCATGGCATAGATTTTTATGCTAATCTGATAGTACTCGTAACTAGAGGTTTGGAAGTAGTACTAGGAATGGATTGGATGTCCAAACATAAAGGATTGATTGACTGTGCCAAGAAAGCCATAACCATGACCAGTACACCCGGAATATCAGTCGAGCATATATCTGAAACCTTACCTCGTCAATTCAAGTGCCACAAGAGTATAGCCCAACCTACCATTAACCAAGTCCGGATAGTATGTGAATACCCCGATGTATATGTATTTCTAGATGTTTTGCCCGGTATGCCCCCAGATCGGGATATCGAGTTTATCATTGAACTTATCCCCGGAACAGGACCCATAGCCTAGAGACCATATAGTATGAACCCGTGTGAACTAGAAGAACTAAAGAAGCAACTGTATGCCATGTTGGAAATTGGATTGATTCAACCAAGTGCGTCACCATGGAGATCACCTTTCTTATTCGTGGACAAGAAGGATGGAGGTAACCGTTTGTGTACGGATAATCGGAAGTTGAATGATGTCACCATCAAGAACAAGTATCCCTTGCCCAAGATAGAAGATTTGTTTAATCAATTGACTGGTGCCAAAGTGTTTTCTAAGATTGATCTTAGGACTGGCTATCATCAACTCAAGATTCGCGCAGAGGATATTCTAAAGACTGAATTTACCACCCGTTATGGATTATACGAGTATACTGTCATGTCTTTTGGATTAACCAATGCCCCCGCTTATTTCATGAATCTCATGAATAAGATTTTTATGGACTTCCTGGATAAGTTTGTCGTTGTTTTCATCGACGACATTCTAATATATTCCAAATCAGAAGAAGAACTTGAGCTACACCTAAGGACCATTCTTGGAACATTTAGAGAGCATCAGTTGTATGCCAAGTTTAGCAAATGTGAATTCTGGTTACAGGAGGTAGGATTCCTCGGTCACATTGTATCAGCCGGAGGAATTGTTGTTGACCCTGCAAAGGTGAAAGATGTCGAAGATTGGCAAGCCCCAACCACTCAAACCCAAGTTCGTGCATTTCTCAGATTGGCGGGATACTACCGCAAGTTCGTAGAAGGATTCTCGAGTATCGCCATACCCATGACCCAATTGCTGAAAGAAGGACAAGAAGTTTGAATGGACCTACAAATGTGAGGCAAGTTTTCAAGAACTCAAAAGGAGATTGATTTCAGCCCCAATCTTAATCATGTCGGATATCTTCAACGTGTATTGTGATGCATCCAAGATCGGTCTCGGATGTGTGCTAATGCAAGAAGGCGAAGTTATATCTTATCTATCTCGACAACTAAAACAACATGAGAAAAATCACCCAACCCATGACCTCGAACTCGCAGCCGTAGTTCTAGCCCTAAAGACATGGAGGCACTACCTGATGGGAAACTGTTGTGAGATTTATTCGGATCACAAGAGCCTGAAGTATATATTCACTCAGAAGGAGCTAAATATAAGGCAGAGAAGATGGATTGAGCTAATCAAGGATTACAATCTGTACATTCACTATCACCCCGGTAAAGGCAATGTGGTAGCAGATGCCCTTAGCAGATTGCCGTGCCGCTTGAACTCCATGATTTTGAAGGAGCAACCAAGTTTGCACAAGGAGATGGAGGATTTCCGAATGGAATTACTGAGTGAAGGATTTTTGGCTAGCATAGAACTTCAACCAACTTTGATCAGCCAGATCAAAGAGGCGCAGAAAGGAAATGCTAGTATCGACGGAATCAAGCGTCGTATCAGTACAGGCAAAGTACCCGGATTCACCAAAGGCGAAGAAGGAGCTTTGTGGTACAAAGGACGCCTTTGTGTACCAGTAGATTCTGAGTTGAAAGAAGTGATTCTGAAGGAAGCTCATGATACTCTTTATTCTATCCACCCCGGAGGAACTAAGATGTATAAATATTTGAAAGAGCAATTTTGGTGGCATAAGATGAAGAGAGAAATCGGAAGCTATATCGCCAAGAGTGGTATATGTCAGCGAGTCAAGGCGGGACATCAAAGAACCGCTGGATTGTTGCAACCATTGCAGATTCCGAAATGGAAATGGGATTCTTTTGGAATGGACTTCATCACCGGATTGCCTACTTCTAGTAGGGGAAATGACTCTATCTGGGTCATAGTGGACAGCTTGTCCTAAGTCGCCCATTTCTTACCCGTCAAGACCACATATCAGAGTTTGAAGCTAGCGGAGTTATACATCGCTAGAATCGTTAGTTTGCATGGAGTCCCCAAGAACATCGTATCTGATCGAGGAACTAAATTTACCTCGAGATTCTAGAAGAAAGTCCAAGAAGGTGTAGGAACCCGACTAGATTTCAGTACCGCTTATCACCCCCAGACCGATGGACAGACGGAGCGAGTAAATCAAATACTCGAAGACATGTTGAGAGCATGTGTGTTAGAGTATGGATCTAAGTGGGAAGACTGTCTGCCATTTGCAGAATTTTCATACAACAACAGATATCAAGCTAGTTTGCAAATGGCCCCATTTGAATTCATGTATGGAAGGAAGTGTTGCACCCCTTTGAATTGGTCGGAAGTAGGAGAGAGTCAGATTTTTGGAACTGACATCCTACGAGAAGCAGAAGATAAGGTTCACAAGATTCGTGAGCACCTCAAGATAGCCCAGTCCAGACAGAAGAGTTACGCCGACAAGAGACGTCGAGACCTCGCCTTTAATATCGGAGATTTTGTGTATCTGAAAGTGTTGCCATTGAAGGGAATGCAGCGTTTCCAACTCAAAGGAAAGTTAGCCCCCAGATATATCGGACCCTTCAAGATTCTGAACCGTCGAGCAGAAGTGTTGTATCAACTGGAACTACCCGAAGAGATGTCAGCCGTGCACAATGTGTTCCATATGTCATTACTTCGCAAGTGCCTCGAAGTTCCAGAGAAGACCGAAGTGTTCAAGAATATCGATCACCGGACCATAGAGATCAATGATGACCTGACCTATCCCGAAGTACCCATCCGTATTTTGGAAGAAGCTTTCTGAACTACCAGAACCCGAAGCATGAAGTTTCTCAAAATTCAGTGGAGCAACCACATGGAAGAGGAAGCTACCTGGGAGCGCGAAGAACACATCAGGATGGAGTTTCACGATCTCTTCAAATCCTAGGTTATCTTTTTCATCCTTTTTCAAATCTCGGGACGAGATTTTGCTTAAGGGGGGAAGGTTTGTAACATCCCAAAAATATTAAACTAGAATCATCAAACTCTAATCACCAAATTTAGGGTTAATAAAAACTTTTCCAATTAAAATATGAAAGCATTCATATGAGTGTGCATTAAATTTGGATTCTTTTGAATTTCCATGATTATGTGTTTCTTTGCTTGTAAAATGATTCTTAGGTGAAATAAACATCATCTAAACAATCCCCACACTTTTCCCAAAGACAAATAAATCAAAACAAACAAAATAAGGGAATGGTCACTTTGGCCAATTTAACTCCCATGCCTACTTTGGCTATCTCTAACTTTCAAAACTTAACAGAAACTTGTTTGGATCTTTGCACCCCTTTGTAGTACTCATAACAAAGTACCAAGGCCCACTCTGTAATCATCCAGAAACATTCAAATGCATAGTTTAAATGACAATTTAAAATTGAATCTATATCATATGGAAAGATCCCACTTTTGCAAAAACCACTCAAACAAGCTCAACTTTCAAAACCCAAGCATCCACAGACTCACCAGCACATGCCTAGCACACCCACCAAAAATCTTTTCAAAATTCAAAACATGAATTCATGCGGCCATTTCATCAAACACCTTGCTGATTCAAATCAAACAAAATCAAAACACTATAGTGTGTAGTTTTTTGGGCCAAACTTGTTCCCTCTCTAGCTCACAGCAACCTCAGTAGATCATCTAGCAAACTTAACTAATCACTAGCCCCACTATAAGCTTGCCAATGTCATCAATGGTGAACAGGCCGAGAGCACCCATGTCACCCCAGTGTGGACAGCAGGATAGAGGAAGAACTAGTCGTGCCAACCTTGTCTGGGAGGTATCCCATGCCTCACCGCCCCCTCTCGACCAACCCTGCCTCGCAGTCAGCAGCCAGAACCGCCAGGAACGCCGCGCCCGTGCCGCTGTCGACCATGCCGACCCGCGCCGCAGAGCACGCACCGTTCCCATTCAACCAGACCACCTCGAGCCCTCGCCGCCCGCCAACATGCTCCCCACCGTCCCAGGAGACCGCCAGACATGCCCATTTCACCGCCTGTACCCCGTAGCCACCGCTCGCCGTCGAAGACGCCGCCTCTGCCGCGCACAACATCGAGAGTTCCAGACCGTTTGACACCGCCCCTACACACGCATTGAAGCCATAGAGCATCGCCAGGAGACCACCGATCGATCGCCACCCTAGGCCATGCCTCTAGCAGCCCGTAGCCATGTCGCCACCGTCGCCTGCCCATCCTGTTCGGTCTCGTAGTCAAGACTATAAATAGAGGCCTCCCCCGCTCAAACTCTTCACACCATCTCACTCCCCTCTCCTCACTGATTGTTCCATCCCATTCCCAGAGCAAGGCGAGCAGCGCATCGCTGGAATTTGGCCGGAGCCCGCCACTGCTGGAGAAGAAGGAAGCCAGCGATTGGAGCCGCCCCAGGAGAAGCTGCGGGTACCAGGAGGTTCGCCGTCGTCGACTTCATCGTTCGCCCGCCTCGCCGACCCTCGCCTGATCCCCGGTGAGCCTCCCACGACCCCCACCTACCGCGTTAGGGTTCTGTCTCGGCGGCGCTGCCCGACGTGGTCGATGAACAAGAGCCATTGGATTAGAACTAGATCCAACGTAATACGTTGCCCCGTACAGCTTCGCACCCCCCCATCTCATTGACGCGTGGGGACAGCAACTTAACCAGCCCGCGTAAGCGCTGTGCGTAGCAGGCCGACCCATTTTCTCTTCCCGCGCAGCCCACTCGTTTGAATTTGGATTTTTCCATTTTCATTCAAACCTACTTCTGTACCTAGTTTCAAAAATCATCCCAGCTCGATTCAGTGAACCAAATTGAATAAAACAAATTTTGTTAGAAAGGTCTGGAAATGCTGAATCCAAGACCGTTGGATTCAAATCATTTGGATCTGTAGACCACCCTTGGTAAAAATAACAAGGCAGAAGCTTTTCTGCATTCAAACATTTTTCAAATTTAAACCATAATAGCTTTTGAGTTGATTCCAACTCTCAAAAATCACAATTGATCATATCTTTCAGAATATATAAAAATATATGGGTTTACTTACAGAAATAATGTTCAAGTAATAAAAGAATGCCACATAGGCAATTCTAGTAATTTATTTTTATTTGAAATAAAAGGTTAAATCTTATTAAATTGTGACACCACTTTAAATCACATTCCCATGAACTGAAATATGCGGTGATGATATGTGTCAACATGATCCCATGCTTGGTTTGGAGAATATGAAATCTTAAGTAGTTTTTCAATGAGTAGAA
Organism: Avena sativa; assembly: GCA_916181665.1. Lineage (NCBI taxonomy): Eukaryota > Viridiplantae > Streptophyta > Magnoliopsida > Poales > Poaceae > Avena > Avena sativa. The sequence goes on along the minus strand of OV702282.1, from coordinate 19,429,875 downwards.
ATTACTTTTCTAAAAATAAAATCATTAGGTCAAGTGCTTGTAATGTTAGTGATGATGCTAGATCATCTATAGAACACCTTTGTGTGATGATTGAAAGTAGTTAAGTATTGTTTGGTGATTGTGTACCTCGTATTTATTTATAGACGCTAGTACCGACCAAGGATATGAGGAGGAAGGAGGATACTACGAACAAGAAGCCGAGGAGAACTTCAACCACTGCTCTACACAAGGCAAGCTAACACTTGCAATTTAGCAAGCTTATACTGATAATGATGGAAGCCTAATACTACTACTTGGATGTGCAAGCTAACACTTGCAAGATATTATACTTTAGCAAGCCTTACCATGCCAACCATATGCCTTAAGCATATGTGGTTATACCCACTTGATAAACCAATCCTAGTTTTACTTACAAGCTTTATACTTTATTTCTTTATCAAAGCTATTACTTAGAGTTTACTTGAGTAAATTGTAGATACTAGAAAGATAATTGATGGTTGCATAAAGAGCATACAATTTGGCCTAAGCTAGATAATCTTGATGTCATCCTAAGGCATGAGATTGAACTTAGTTAAACTCCACTAGCTTACCACCCCTCATTTGTACTTACCACCACTTGTAGATGCTAGTGCTAAGCATAAAACTTGATCAACTTAGATGGGAATACTTGGTGGAAAAATGGTTATGAAAATCTTGGAATGATCGATCATTCTATTGAGATGTTTTGACATGTGTTCTCGAACACCAGATGATTTTGATGATAAAAATGTTAAGGCTTGAGCCTTAGCCCTTTATAAAACTGATGGTTGTCTGGATGCGATACCATTCCAATTTTACCGTACAACCACAATACCCGAAAATTGGGTAGGGCTTGACTGGTAACTTATATACCTTAGTATTACTTCCCTCACAGCCAAGGTCTGAGCTGAGGCTACCTTGTGAAGATTGTCCACCTGTGTAGTACCCAAGATGACAGTTGGTCATGGTTGGGAGGCCAAACTCACAGGAGAGGTGCTTATACAGGGCGTGTAATTGAAAGGTTAGGATTGATTATCTGCATACTGAGTACGGTGAATTCAGGATTTGTTTCTGACAGATGTATCGAATGTTGTGGTGAAAGCGTACAATCTCTGCAGAGTGTCAAACTATTCGAATAGCCGCGTCCGCGGTTATGGATAGTTGGAGTGGCCATACTGTTCCCCCGTCAGATGTTTTCAAAATGACTTATGAAGTGGATCGAGATTTTGACTTGACCACAACAGAGTTGTTGTGTGAGATACAAATTCCCACTTAAGTGTTATAAAATTTGACTAGCTTTCTCTTGCTTCTGAACTTAGTAGATGTAAATCTGGCTTTTGCAAAACAAACCTAGAGCTTAGTGTCCTACTACAAAAACCCCCTTCACTTGTTAGTATTAGTTTGCGAGTACTTAAAGTGTACTCATGGATTTGTCCCTAGATATTGCGTGGCCAGACTATGAAGAGGAGTACCAGGATGATGGACCCCAGGAAGGTTACGACAACTAGGATCATCTCCCATCGTCAGCATTGCCTATGACCCCGAGGATGGAGCTTTGCCTACGCTACTTTTATTATTACATATTTCCGCTACTTGAATTGTATTAAGAACTGGATCATGAGATCCTTATTTGTGTAAGAACTTATGTATAGTTTGTAATGGATGATGTACTGTGGTATCCAAATCTGTTATGTCTCGCAAAAATGGTAATCTTGGGATTGCGATGTATGGCATAACAGGCATCTGGGATTAAAAACCCGGGTGTTGACACAATTCATTAAACAAAGTGAATGGTTGGATAGAGTTTGTTTTGCTGATTCCATTGATATAAAATTTGCAAAATTTGGACGTGTGGATCAAAAGTTATGATTTATGCAAGTTTGAATATCTAATAGGTACATTTCTGTCTATTTAAACAAAACAGTGGCCACGTGGCGCATTCCTACTGGACGATACCGTTTCGCGTGGATCGCTCGATTCTAGCCGTTAGATCTAAGGCACATTGCACGATGCAGAACCAAACTTACCCCTTCGTCTAGTGGATCTATCATAGCCGACAGATCTAAATCCTACGGTTCCAAGAAACTAGTCAAAGACGGGTGGCGTTGGCGCGGCGGCAAGCGGCGGAGGCGCTCTGACTACGGCGTTATGGCGAATCTAGGAAGCGAGAGGAGGTCTGGGAGGTCTCACCGGGTTCGCAGGGTCACGGTGATGCACGAGGTGGCCGAAGAAGGGGCAGGGACGCACGGTGATGATGGCGATTCCTCGTCGGAGCTAGTGGCGACGTCGGGTGCTTATGTTCGTCGTCGGGGGCGAGCTTGTAGGCCACCATAAGGAGAAAGGAAGGGTCAGGGGTGGAAGGGAGCTACCTGGGGAGTTCGTCGGAGGAGTGGTAGGTGACGGTGGCGCTCGGGTGATGTCCTTGCCGAAGCTCTGGTGCACGCGCGGCCAAGAGAGCGCCACTGAGAGATGCACTAGGGAATGGGAAGCAGGCTCGCGTGCACTAGGAGGCGAGGGGTGGTCGGACGGCTCCGGAATTGGCCGGAGAGGTTCGTCGGAACAGGTGGTTGGCGGTGGTCAATTGGTACAGCCTGGTGGCCGAGAGGGAGCGGTGTCTAGGGGGAAAGGATGAGGAGAGCGAGGCGCCTAAGTGTGCGTGGTCACAGCGAGGAGTAACCGCGGCGCTAAGGCGAATAAAGTCCGCGGATTTACAGCACAAAACGATGAGGAGGGAAGGAAGAACCAGTCGCGGGGTGGAGACGATGAACTGGGCAGTGGGGCCGTGTCGTCAGCGAGGGAGAGGAGGTGCAGTGGGGTGCGGTCGTCAGCGGCGTTGCGGGTTCGTTCTGCGGTGATAAACGTTTCGCGCGTAGAGAGAGGGGGAGTGGGCTGGACTGGGCTAGCTGGGCCTGGTCTGGTTGGGCTGGTTGGTTTTCAATTTTTTTATACTGAAACCTTTTTCTTTTTCTATTTTGAATTTCTGTTTTGATTTCTATTCAAATAAATCAAGCACTATTTGAATTCAATCTTCTACCAAACTTTGTGTAGATTTTAATACTGTTATTTAACATAATATAAAATCAAATTTATAATATTTCTTTTATTCTTTTAGGGTATATTAATTATTTAAAATAGGCCCATGTATTAATTCAAATAAGATTTGTTAATGTTTTCAAACTCCATTTGAAATCTAAATTTTACCAAATCTTTTCAGTAAGTTTTATTTATAAATAAAACACTTTGAATTCTTATTTAAAATACTTTATTTTGTTTTTAATGTTCATTTAAAATGGGAAGTGTCTTTATTTAAAATAATTTGGGTAATAATAAATCCTCAAAATTTTATTTAAATAAACCTCTACTCTTTTTATTTGACAAAAATATTTTATTTTATTTGCTTGACCAAGATTTAATCTGGTCTTTTAAAATAGACCTTATTTATTTATTTCTTCCTTTGCTTATAAAAACCATATCTTTTTATTTAAGGATCCAAAAATGGTGATTCCAACTTGTAAAATTTTATTTAATATTTGTTTATCCTTTTAAATCTCTTTAGGATTATTTACTACAATTTTGTGTGGATTTTTAGATAGGTGCTTTATTAGCTTTGGAAATTCAATTTCCTTATCTTATTAAATTCATAAGATTTTATCTATGGCTCCAAATTAAGGGAAATCAATTTCTATGGTTTTATAATATTTCTATTTGTCATTCTTGATCATTTATAAATGTTTGTTGACAAATTTTTATATGTATCAAAACCATGGTCTTAGATATAACTTGGAAATGATTTTCTTCCATTAGGGTTTTAGGGTTTGGGTTTATTTCCCAAGTGTTTAAAATTCCAGATGCATTTATGCAGAATGCATTTCACTTGATTTGAATTTTTGTTGGATTCAAATCTTATTCAAAGTTTGTTCAAGATGGGTTTTGATGAATTCATTTCAAAACAAAAAGTTTCCTTTCACCCTAAACTTCAACAATTATTTATTTTGTTTACTTACTTTTTTTTCACATTACAAAATTTGGAAAATTTTGGGATGTGACAGCATTACTTGTTGTTATTGTTTTAGGTGGTGAATTGTTTGAATGTTAGTTTGAATATGTGCTTGCTTGATGAATTGTAGTGAAATTAGAAGAGTGTGATATTTGCAAGATCAAGGAGTGACCCAATATTCTCTACTTAAAAGGCAAGTGACACTATCATCCATGTCCTACTATTTTCACTACACTTAGTGGTATTTTTGTAGTATGCATGATAGGGCTACTATATTACTATGCTATGCTATGTCCTATTAGTAAATCCATCTTCCTTAGTGAAAACATCATAGTTGTAGTATGCTTAGCCCTGCTATAGACTTGGGATGGAATACCATATTATGATTATATGAAGTCTTGGAAAAATATATGTTTTATATAATAAAACAAGTACTCAATGAACCACCTAGGTGGAAAGAGGATACTCAATTTTTGGACAAGGTGGCAACAAAGGGAACCATGTTTCTATGGCTATATTTTTGTATGTGCACTAGAAGAAAACCAACCAGGGACATAGAGATTGAACAAGTTTCTCGTACAGTGGCTTCCGTGTACATCCACATGCTAAATGGGCTCTGGCTTAGTCAACTACATAGTGGAAGACCCTTGCATTGGCATCTTCAGGTTAACTAGAATTGTGTATTGGAAATATATCCCTACATTGGTACCTGGTAGACAAGATAGCATTGTGTATTGGGAGGACTTCTATGGAAAGACTTTGTCACATTCTCGATCTGCCGGTACACCATTTGGTGTGTACTTATCCAGCGGCCACTGGTGGCATCAAGACAATATTGTGTCATGTGGGTAAAGTGTAAAAATTCTGTATAAGATCAAATTCTAAGTACTTAGCTGTGTCCCCGGTTACGGACAACTCTACGCAACTAAGACCTGAAGCTATGGAAGATCTCGACATTCCAATTTCTTAAAGTAAAACTTGATGGTGTCAACAAGGGATTAGAAGCACTTGGAGTTTTCCAAGGAGTTCAGAAAGATTGTCAAAAGATCAAAACTATTTTGAAAAGAGAGAATAAAACTATATTGCTTTCTGCAAATGAGCCTAAACCCTACTTAGCCAAATATGCATGTATTGATCGGATCCACTTATTTCTATATAGTAGTGAAACTTGCCAATACAATTCAAATGTATTGACCCTTGTGGCTGCAACTTATTATGTTGCAGGTTTGTTTGATGTTAGTGAAGTGTGTTAGGATTACAAGTCTACAACCAACATGATTGCATGTGGCACTTTTAAGATGAAGGACTCCATGCTATAGTAACTTCTGCTGCATTGTAATGAGATAGCCAAATGAGCTATGTAAGATGTAATGAATTATTTTATTCCTGGTTATAAAGTTGTATTATGACCTTTGTTTCTTGATATTACATCTTAACTGTGGATGCTAGATATTGATCCAGGGACTAGCATTGTAAACACAGAGATCTCCACCTTATTAAAGGTTGGGACCTCTAAAAAACTGGTCGTTGCACTCTGTACTCATGTGTTGGTTCTTTCCGCTCCACCATGACAACGATGCTAATAACCCGGTTGGTGGCTACCATGTAAATTAACATAGGCTCCATAGGTTCAGGTGCTGCGAGTATATGTGCCAAAGAAAGTATCCCCTTTAGCTCCTTAAGCGCAGCATCTGCCTCGTCCATCCATACGAATTTGTCCGCCTTCTTGAGAAACTTGTATAGTGGCAGAGCCTTCTCTCCAAGTCGGCTGACAAACTGGCTAACTACTGCGACGCAGCCTTTGAGCTGTTGGATGTCCTTCAGGCATGTCAGACGGTTGATGTTCCGGATGGCCTTGATCTTCTCCAGGTTGACCTCGATTCCATGTTGGGAAACGATGAAGCGTAACAATTTGCCGGATGGAACCCCAAAAACGCACTTCTTTGGGTTAAGCATCATGTTGTATTTCCGGAGATTATCAAAGGTTTCCTTTAAGTCAGAGATTAATTTGTTTGATTTTCTAGACATCACCGTGATATCGTCCACATAGGCGTGGACGTTCCGACCAATTTGGTCGTTTAGGCAATGCTACATATTCCGCTGGTACGTAGCACCTGCGTTTTTCATCCCAAAGGGCATCGTGACATAGCAAAACGTGTCGAAAGGTGTGGTGAACGAAGTGGCCAATTGGTCTGACTTCCTCATCTTTATCTGGTGGTATCCCGAGTATGCATATAGAAAACATAGAAGTTCCGAGCCAGCCGTCGAGTCAATGACTTGGTCAATGCGAGGCAAAGCAAACGGATCCTTCGGACACGCTTTGTTTAAGCCGGTGTAATCAACGCACATTCTTAATTCTTTGGTTCCCTTTTTGGGGACAAGTACCGGATTGGCCACCCATCGGTGTGAAGGACTTCTCGGATAAAACTAGCCTTAAGTAACCTAGCTATATCTTTGCCTATGGTGCGTCTCTTCTCGTCTCCGAAGCGTCATAGAGGTTGTTTCACCGGTTTGCATTTTGGATCAATATTCAAGATATGCTCGGCAAGTTCCCTAGGTACACCTTTCATGTCGGTTGGTTGCCAGTCAAAGATGTCCCTATTCTCATGGAGGAACTCGACGAGCGCGCTTTCCTATTTAGGGAATAGGTTCATCCCAATGGAGGTGACCTTGTAGGCATCGCCTACCACAAGTTCCACTGACTTTGTTTCGATGGCGGCCTTGAAGGCGGGATTGGAGTCAGAAATCTACATCTTCTATGCCGGCATCTGAGGCATCGACCTTGCTCTGGATCTCCTTGAATTCTTTGTTGTAAAGGACAGCTTCTGCAAAGGCTGCTTCTCTAATATCGTAGTCCCTTGCCTTTGAAAAGTTTCCAGATATGGTGATGACACTGTTCGGTTAGGGTATCTTGAGCTTGTTGTAGACGAATCATGGCTTGGCCATGAAGGAGTGGAAGATGTCTCTTCCGAATATGACGTGGTGCAAACTCTTGAAGGGGACCACTTGAAAGGTCATGCGTTCTTGGCGGTAATTGTTGACATCGCCAAAAGTGACCGGAAGCGTGATGCAATCAAGGGATCGAGCCTCCCGGCCAGGAACTACACCATGGAACATGGTGCTAGTCTGCCTTAGGTTGGTCTCCGTCAAGTTCATCTTGTGCAGTGTATTCAGGTACAAGATATTGATGCTTCTTCCACTGTCCACCATGAATTTGGTGAACTTGTTGTCATCAATCAAAGGGTTGATGACCATGGAATATTGGTTCTCGTTGGAACGAGGTCTGGGTGATCCTTCCTATCGCAAGTGATTGGAACTTCCGACTAGCGCATGTACTGGGGAACTGGAGGTAGGGTGGCCATTAGTATCCTTACCGAGGTTTTCTATGCCCGGACAGATGGGGTGCCAAGGAAAGTGTGGTAGACGGGGGCCATCTTCTCGAAGGGGTTCTGGCCTTTGCCATCGCCCTTGTCGTCATGCTTGGGGTCAACATCCTCGTGTTGGAGATATGCCCTAGAGGAAATAATAAAACTAGTTATTATCATATCTTTGTATTTATTATAAATGTTTACATTCATGCTATAATTGTATTAACCGGAAACATTAATACTTGTGTGATTGGTAAACTAATTAGAGTCCCTAGTAAATCCTCTTTATAATAATAGCTTGTTGGTTAATAGATGATTGTGCTTTCCGGATCATGAACATTGAGATGTTGTTAACAACAAGATCATATCATTAGGAGAATGGTGTGATGGAGATACTCCTATAGATAAGCGTAGCATAAAGATAAAGTCATTTCATTAGTTCGTTCGCAATAAGATTTCTGATACATAGTAACCTAATTCCTTCGACCATGAGATCATGCTAATCACCATCACCGGAAGGATGCTTTGATGACATCAAACACCACTTCGTAACTGGGTGGTTATAAAGGTGGCATTTAGTATTCAGAAAGTATGTGTTAAGGCACATGGATCAAGAGTGGGATTTGTCCATCCATATGACGGATAGATATACTCTAGGACCTCTCGATGGAATGTCATACAATTAGCTTGCAAGCATGTTACTGTCTCACAAGGGATCACATATCACAGGAACGAGTAAAGAGTACTTATCGGTAATGAGGTTGGACTAGGTATGCAGAGATACCGACGATCAAACCTCGGATAAGTAAAATATCGCGAGACAAAGGGAAATTGGTTTCATATGTAAATGGTTCATTCGATCTAAAAGTAATCATATAAATATGTCGGATCCATATGAATTTCCAGATTCCTCTATTGGTTATTGATTGGAGAAGAGTCTCAGTCATGTCTGCATAATTCACGAACCATTGGGAGACACACTTAAGGATTCGATGTTGTTTAGTAGATATGGAATGTACGTAGGTAGACCAAATGTTGTTAGGAGTCTCGTATGGGATCCAGGATATCACGAGGAGATTCAGAATGGTTCGGAGAATAAAAATTCATATAAGGAAAGTCCAATTCCGGAGTTCGGGACTGATTTTGGTGTTTTCACCAGAATGATCTAGAAGTGTCTAGAAGGTTCACCATACCAGAAGGGGAAGGGTACATGAATGTGTCATGACTAAGTGGACTAATTGCATCATGTCCTAGGTCACTTGGCTGGGCATTTGAAAGAAAGAAATTAGACTCCAAAATTGAAAGTCAAAAGGCAAGTTTGAAAAGTCAAACCGGGACAATGTTTCCTGGTGGAGGAAGGAGAGAATCCTTCTCTCCCTCCACCACGCGCCTAGTAGGAGAGGGAGTTGGGGAAGGATTCAAACTCCGCTCTCCCTAGCTGCCCCTCCCTCTCATAAATAGAGGGGAGGGAGTGCCCCAAAGTCCACAACAAGCCCCACCCCACAAAGCCGTCACCTCCGCACCGCCGCCGGAACGCCGCCGCCCTAGTTACCACTGGCACCACCTCTTCCTCTCTGACTTATAAACCCTATACGCCGAGGAGCCCTACTACTCCACCATAACCCGCTCTGGCTTAAGGCGAAGCCCTGCGGGATTTCCCCTCTAACTCCAACACCACGCCGTCGTGCTGCCGGAATCGCGAGGAGAGAACTACAACCTTCGCTGCCTGCTAGAATAAGGGAGAGGAAGGTCTTCATCGAGTACCGAACGTGTGACCGACTGCGGGAGCGCTTCCAGAATGTGGCACCGGAAGGATCGTCTTCGCGATCTTGAGATCGTTAAGTGAACAACTACATCACCCACGAGAATATGCTCTCGTTAATCGCTTTGGAATCTTCGAGGGTGAGTAGTCTATCGACTCGTTGGTACAATTTAGTAGATAGATCTTGGCTTGTGTGTCTTCATGTGGTAGAATTTTTTTGTCTTCCATGCTATGAACCCCTACAGTGGTGTAACACCCCAGTTTTAGTAAATATTACATTAGGGTTTTGATTGCGCATTCATAAGCATCATGCCTTACATTGTGCATCAAGGAAATACCATAAAACCCTAAAACTAATCTTACTCCTCTATTTGAAAATACATTCAAATGGTTTTGATTTTGAAATCACAAAAATAAGGAGCCCAAATGGAATAAAAGGGCCCCTCATTATTTTATATATTTTGTAAACCATCTAATATTTTGAAATGTTCAAAACAGTATTTGAATTTGAAATTACAAAACAGGAAATAGAGATAGAAAAAGGAAAAGGATTTTGCTAAAAAAATGAAGCAGCAGAGCAACCAGGGCACAACTCACTCTCCCTCCTCTCCCTATCCGCCGCCCCACGTGCAGCAACCAGCATAGCTCTATGGCCAAGTCCGGCCCAATCGGCCCATACCCCTTTGACGTCCCTCACCTTTCTTCCTCCTCGAACAGAAGGACGAGCGAAGCAGCTCGCTGTCCTGCGCCGATGCCAAAGCCTCGCCGCCGTGTTGTGATGCGTGTTGCCGCCCTGGAGACATGGATAAGTCCCCCTGAGGTTCCCTACCTCTCCCTTATCCTCTCCCTCCCCTCTGGGGCTCTCTTCCTCGTTTCCCCTCTCCTGGCCGAAACCCTAGCCACCAGAGCCGCTGTGCGCCACCATTTCTGGCCTCGCCTCGCCGTTCTGAGCAAGCGCCTAGAACCGCCGTGCTTCCTTGGGTTTTCTTGTCGAAGCACGCAAGCTGGAAAGCCCCCTACTTCTCCAATCGGCACCTCAGTCTCCGACGACCCACGTCGTCGTCCTCGTCGATTCTGGCCTCCTCGCGCCTCGATGTCGCCACAACTCGCTTCCTGGTGAGATTCTGGTCGTCATGGACCTCCACACCCTCTCCCTCTCGCTCTGTTTTGTGCTCGTTCCATGTGCCACCGTGCTCCACCGTGAAACGCTGCCGCAGTCATTGTTCCGATGACCCAAAACCAGCGGCTCCGCCGTAGTTACATCCCATGTGGTGTTCTCGTTCGAACGAGCTATCTCTCGTGTCCTAGAGCACCGTATAGCGCCATCCTCGCCGCCGATTTGGGAGATCCCCTCCGGGACGTCACCCCGAGGTCATGGTGACCTCAGGCGCGCGATCAGCGCCAGTCAAACCTGATCGGGCCCCACTTTGGCCGCGTGGACGCTGAGGTGGCTCGGGTGCCCTTTGTCAACCACAGTGGCTAGCCACATGCGCGGGGTAAAAAGTTTCAACGAGCGTGATGACGTCCACCTTGTGTCAGCATGATGCAGTAAACCGATTTAATTATTTTAAATAATTTCAGAAAATGAATAGATCTTGTAAATTCAATAACTTAATATTTATAAGTCAGAAAAATGTGTATAATATATCAAAATGTTCAGAAAAATGAGATATATCTATCTAAGCTATAATAATGCATTATTCAACAAATTTCATGGCAAGTTTATTTACAAAAACCTAGTAACCCTGATAGGTGATTCCGGAGTTTCCCTGAGTTAGGGTTTGTACGCCTCGGAACCCCGATTAAATTGTAGATCATGCCTTAAGGTTACTTTTTGATACAAACTAACTTGTCTTATCATCATCCTTGCTTGAGCATTGCATTGATGCCATGTGTTGATTGTTTCCTTTCTTTCCGGTGTTTTGGTTCTTCTCGGTAGAATATGATATCGAGATTGAGATCGAGTTTGAAGATCGAGATCAACACCCTCGAAGTTCGAAGATCGACAAAAATACTTGACCAACTATAATCAAGTCAAGCACAAGGCTCCCGAAGATCTGCTTATCTGTTATCAACTATCAAAGGCAAACATAGCCCCACCATGATATAATCCTATGATTTTGGAAGCATTTCTATTCTTGCCATGATGCATACGATTCTACTGTGGTCTTTTATCGATAGATAGAGTATCCTATCTATTGCATACTCCCTTTGAGCTTATATTACCCGATCCACTGCTCCTAGCATAACTAGGTTTGGCTTGTGTGCACTGCTAGAGCTTATATATGTGTTCTGCTTAGCCATGGATAGATGCCAGTGCTGGTTCATCCAGATGATGTCTCAGATGCAGAGAATCTAGTATGACAGGAGAACGTGATGAGATGATATCAGAGGTGATATGAGTTAAACATGCTAAGGCTTGTATGGGAGGCCACGGTGGGATGTGGTTTTTCTATTCCCATGCTCGCCACCACTAGGACCCGAGTTCTTGCCTTTGGAACCGAGACGAGCGTACAACCACACGGGGCCTGGAAAACCTCACGAGAAACTAACCTGCCTAGTAGATTCCATGAGTCACATAGTTCAGGCGTTCCATTCTACATGCATTCTAGATCTTCTCGAAGGCGGTGAAGGAGGTGCATTCTTAACAGGTAGGTAAGCGTGGCCTGCAGGGTAATAATATTTTCTAAAAGCCGTGTTCACGGTTATGAACGCTTGGTGACCAGATTCTAAGATCATAGAGAACTATAACCTAATCGTAAAACTTGGAAAATCAACGTGTGCTTAAGGATGCTTCCTCATGGGTACGAGGGGGTGATCCAAGATAGGGTTCGATGGTGATTATTTGGTGCATATCAAAAGATGATGATCAATACTTTGGAGATATCACTCTCTTATCCTCTTTTAAAATATTCTGAATAGGTGAGCTTCTTCTCTCTCTTGTTTTAAAAACAAAGATGGGTTTATGCAAAACAACTCCACCAGCCATAAGTCTTGCGGAATACACCCTGTACTCACCCTTGCTTTGTTGATACTTTTGGCAGAGTAAGTGTTCCCTGAAGATCAATTTCGTACTACATCAACACCGACGAGTAGCTTAGGGTTCCCGAATGGCATCCTGGAATCTATGGGCTAGGACGACATCGTTATGCTTCAGGCCTCTTAGGCCATTTGTTAAGTTTTCTATACTTAATAGAATAATTTTCCTTCCGTTGTTTGATGTTTGTAGTCAGTGACCTATGCTTGTAATAATTTGGTTCTTTGCTCAGTTATGAGCTTGCTGTAATAAATTTTATGTCATAGGGTCACTGTTGTGTTACCGATTCTTCACTAGATATTCTCGAGCTCAAGGTTAAGCTTATGTCAGACGGAGGTCTGGGATTTGTTTAGCCCTGATCCCGGGGGTGTCATAGGTTTTGGTATCAGAGCAGTACCGACCGTACGAAAACCTTGCTATTGGTCAATGTTGAGTCTAGTGTTTTTGAAAACTACTTTAAAGATGAAAAGTATTTGCGAAAACTCTAGTATTCGTATTTTACTTCTTATCCAGTTTCACTCTAACTCTGGGTTATCTTATCTGATGTTGATTTTGGAAAAGTTTTGATCTCTTCTAGTCTTTCAAAACTTAGGTGCCTTCTTGGCATGTCATTTCTCAGCCAGTTGACCTAGTGTTGAGTTCTCTATAGTTGTGTGTGTTGTAAATTCCTTGTTCCCCTTGCTCTTGTTCATCTGAGAGATTCCTTTATATCATGTTATCTCTATCTTTTGGATCCACAATATTATATTGATGGTTCCACAATATTCCGTTCTAGACTTCGAGGTTTCCTTTCACCTCGTGTGCCTCCTTTTGATTTGTTTGGGTACTTTAGAAGTCATTTCTTCTCTTGGAAGTTACCTCGTGATTACTATATTGCAGTGTACGCTACGTCACTCAAATAGTAGTTACTTCCTTCTCGAGTTTTTATCCTTGGACTTGAACCGAAGATCCCCGATTATGCTGGATTCTGGTGTTGCGAATCTTGTACATGAAGCTGATCTTTAATCCAAGATCCTTTCTTTGACCCTTGTCGTTAATGTTCATACATTACCTCAGGATGGATGGTACTAAAATTCTAGCCTTCAAGCTTGTGATTTTTGTCGTGATGGAATTGTGACAACTAAGGACTTCCCTACCACTAGCTATGGCAGATGTTCTTTAATGGAACCAAATAGATCACGACAAGATTAATCCTCGAGAGTCTCGCATCTATATTCGTGACTATGCCACACCTTACCTCTTCTATGCATTGGTTTTCGGGAGATTGTTCACTTATGTATCCACATCTCGGGATTCTATCCTGAGCATGTTGCTTTCTCTTTATTGTTTTCCGACCTTTGTCCACCAGTTGGTAGTGAAGTAGTAAATATGCATTGGTGTCTTCTGATGCAAGATACTCTTGTGGCCCGTCATGACAAACCATTTCGAAATGTCCAGGAGAAACAAACTCCAGTACCTTGTCATATCTAGGACCAAGTCAAGGTGTTGTAATCTACAGATCAAGAGGCATGTGTGAGCTTCTGTCTATTCTACCTTAAAGTGTCACACTCTTTTATACTAAGAGGTTGTGCTGAGTTTCCTGACCCCTTAATGAAGTGATGCTTTTACACATAATTACCCACTCTTACTCGAGCTTTCGCGCTCGTGAATGGTGCATGTGCGTAATAATGTGGCTATCTGAGATTATTAGCAATTAATATTGTTTTGATCTCTAAGGACATTTATGTCATCCTTAGCGTGATTGGTTAACCCTATCACTAAGCAAGGTTTGACTAAGCTACCAAGTTTGTTATTCTGGTGCACTCTCCTTGGTTAAAGAGTTAGGCTTGTGTCGAAGCTCTGAAACTATGTCTGCTTGTCTTACCAAGAAAGTTCCCTCTCGAACTAAGTGACATATCGGTGGTTCATGATATTCTAGATGTCTACTAGAAGTATCTCCTTGTTGCCACATGACCGTGTTGTCATGTTCTTGAGCAAGCAAGTTCTCTGAACTACTCTTTTTTCCAAGGATCCGTACTGGATACCCTTGAACTAGTTGGTTGAGCGTAAACAACAACTTGGAGAGTTGTAATACAAAAGTTGTATCCGACTCCGTTCCTTCTAAAAGGGATGTCTAGTTTTGCTCGAGCTAAAGAAAGATAGTATTTCCTTCGTGGATAAGTTATCTTCCCCCCATCTTTGATTTGATTTGGGTTATCGTCAAATCAAACTCAGTTCCAAGGACTATCTTGATGGTGTTTCTAATTGTGATGTTTCACTTGAGTACATCCTCATGTCCTTTGGTCTGACAAGTATTATTGCCTTGTTCACGAAACATATGAGTCCATCTTAATGGAGTGTCCTGATAAGTTTGTTGTTGAGCCCATCAATGACATCCTTATCTTTTTCATGCTATAACACACTCATATGGAACAATTGGTAGTAATTTTGAAAAATTCCGAGAACTATCTTCGAGTCATCTCGAAGTATGTGTTCTGGATGTTAGAAGTAACCTTCTCTGGTTCACGTGCAATTGTTGAAAGATGTCGTCGTGGACTCGAGTAGAGTTATCCCTTTTTTCTTCCGGACACATGTGTGTTTTATTGTTGATTGAATCCACCAAGGACTTTCTATTATCAAGCGAAATGCCATAAAATCTGAAAAGGCTGGCAAGCGGCTCGGGCAGTGGAACCCCGGGGTTGGTAACCCAGTTGGGGGCTTCAATCCTGTAATCAGAAGTTCTGGCAATCCAGTCGGGCTCTATGTGTATGAAGTTGTCTTTCGACAAGTTGCTAAATACATGGGTCTAGCAATCTATCTCATCTTCTGGAGCTTTACACTGTAGTCCCTATCTTGAGAACTTAGTAACTTTACCTTTGAGGTAAATGTTGCAAACTTCCTATTCGGGCATGCTGAGTCTGAAATATCATTTCACCTAACCAAAGATGAACCTAAAGCAGCAATGATGGTTGCTGTTCTTCAAGGTTTTGACATAGGTCTCTTTGTAAATCTGGTAAGATTGATGTAATGGTTGTCACACTTAGCCGGAAATACCTTTTTTTATATTCTCTTCATTCAGCAATAATAACCACTCTTCATGAGGCTTCTTCTATAATTTACTATATGAATCATGCTTATGGTTTCTTTTGTATCCGAAGTCTGACCTTCACTTGATGTATGTGTCTCGAACATCAAGGAGAACATTTAAAGTAGTGTTGCTAAATGTCTCTCGGTTGATCCTCCAGACCATTTTACGTTGGCAAGCATTTTATTGTGCCAAATAATTGAAGTCTACGAATGAATTTCCTTTCTTCTCGTGTCATCAGGAATCTTCTTACCTATTCATCTAGTAGTGTAAAGTGATATCATGATCTATGGCAACGATTTTTTATAGACCTAGATGAATAAAGAGTTTCCTTCGTTTAATCAGCCATGTTCTAAGGGTGACTATGATTTTGGTAATTAGTAGTTTCTCTTCATACATGTTTCTTGTGACTCTTATGAGTCCTCTCCACAAAAACACCTATCTGTCTTGACCTTATGTTGGATGAACGAGTGGCCCTTCTATGTCAAAAGTAGTTCGACATCTTGGTTTTGTTGATCCATATCTCTGCAACCTGAAATCTCTATTTAAGTTGTTTAGTAGAGGTTCTCTTTCGAAGTCGGTGGTCATGATCTTTCTGTTGGAAGCTTTATTTTTTAGAAGCTTCAAAACTCTTCTGTGAGCTCCATGGTCTCAATCCTTATTAAGACCATCTATCTAACAACTTGAAACCTTCTCCTCTTGTTTCCTCCTTTACCTTGACGTGTTTCATGATCGTCATCTTAAAGTTGTTTCTAAACACTCCATCTATGATTTTACCATGAAATACTCTATGTGTTGTTTAGTGTGTTTCCCTCTTATCTTTAGCGTGACCTTGTTTTCTTTCTCCCTCTGTCTCTCTTCCTACCTTTGGAATCTCGGGTCAAGATTCTCGTAAGTGGGATAGAGCTGTAACACCCCAGTTTTAGTTAATCTTACATTAGGATTTTGATTGTGCATTCATAAGCATCATGCCTTAAATTGTGCATCATGGAAATACCACAAAACCCTAAAACCCTAATCTTCCTCCTCTATTTGAAAATACATTCAAATGGTTTTGATTTTGAAATCACAAAAATAAGGAGCCCAAATGGAATAAAAGGGCCGCTCATTATTTTATATATTTTGTAAACCATCTGATAGTTTGAAATGTTCAAAACAGTATTTGAATTTGAAATTACAAAACATGAAACAAAAATAGAAAAAGGAAAAGGGTTTTGCTAAAAAAATGGAGCAGCAGAGCAACCAGGCCACAGCCCACTCTCCCTCTTCTCCCTATCTGCCGTCCCATGCGCAGCAACCAGCGCAGCTCTGCGGCCCAGTCCGACCCACTCATCCCATACCCCTTCGACGTCCCTCACCTTTCTTCCTCCTCAGACAGAAGGACGAGCGAAGCAGCTCGCAGTCCTGTGCCGATGTCGTCGCCTCGCCACCGTGCTGTGATGCGTGTTGCCGCCCTGGAGACGTGGATAATACCACCTGCGGTGCCCTACCTCTCCCTTATCCTCTCCCTCCCCCTCTGGAGATCTCTTCCTCGTTTCCCCTCTCCTGGCGGAAACCCTAGCCACTAGAGACGTTGTGCTCCACTGTTTCTGGCCTCGCCTCGCCGTTCCGAGAAAGTGCCTGGAACCGCCGTGCTTCCCTGTGTCTTCTTGTCGAAGCACGCAAGCTGGAAAGCCCCCTACCGCTCCAATTGGCACCTCGGTCTCCGACGACCCACGTCGTTGTCCTTGTTGATTCCGGCCTCCGCACGCCTCGATGTCGCCACAACGCGCTTCCTGGTGAGATTCTGGTCGTCATGGACCTCCCCACCCTCTCCCTCTCGCTCTGTTTTGTGCTCGTTCCATGTGCCACCGTGCTCCACCATGAAACGCCGCTGCAGTCACTGTTTCGGTGACCTAAAACCAGCAGCTCCGTCGTAGTTAGATCCCTCGTGTTGTGCTTGTTCGAACAAGCTCTCTCTCGCGTCCCAGATCACCGTATAGCGCCGTCCTCGCGGCCGATTTGGGAGATCCCCTCCGGGATGACTTCACCCCGAGGTCATCGTGACCTCAGGCACGCGGTCAGTGCCAGTCAAACCTGTTCGGGCCCCACTTTGGCCGCGTGGACGCTGAGGTGGCCCGGGGCCCCTCTGTCAGCCATAGTGGCTAGCCACAGGCGCGGTGTAAAAAGTTTCAACGAGCGTGATGACGTCAACCTTGTGTCAGCATGATGCAGTAAACCCATTTAATTATTTTAAATAATTTTAGAAAATGAATAGAACTTGTAAATTCAATAACTTAATATTTATAAGTCAGAAAATGTGTATAATATATCAAAATGTTTAAAAAATGAGATCTATCTAAGATATAGTCATGCATTGTTCAACAACTTTCATAGAAACTTTAATTAGAACAACCTAGTAACCCTCACAGGTGATTCCGGAGTTTCCCCGAGTTAGGGTTTGTACCCCTTGGAACCCTGATTAAATTGTCGATCATGCCTTAGGGATAATTTTCGATACAACCTAACTTGACATGTCATCATCCTTGCTTGAGCATTGCATCGATGCCATGTGTTGATTGTTTCCTTTCTTTTCGGTGTTTTGGTTCTTCTCGGTAGAATACGATATCGAGATTGAGATCGAGATTGAAGACCGAGATAAACATCGTCGAAGTTCGAAGATCGACGAACAATACTTGACCAACTATAATGAAGTCAAGTACAAGGCTCCTGAAGATCTGCTTATCTGTTATCAACTGGCAAAGGCAAGCATAGCCCCACCATGATATAATCCTATGATTTCGGAAGCATTTCTATTCTTTCCATAATGCATATGATTCTATTGTGGCCTTTTATCGATAGATAGAGTATCCTATCTATTGCATACTCCCTTTGAGCTTATATTACCCGATCCACTGCTCCTAGCATAACTAGGTTTGGCTTGTGTGCACTGCTAGAGCTTATATATGTGTTCTACTTAGCCATGCATAGCTATCAGTGCTGGTTCATCCAGATGATGTATCAGATGCAGAGAATCTAGTATGGCAGGAGAACGTGATGAGATGATACCAGAGGTGATATGAGTTAAACATGCTAAGGCTTGTATGGGAGGCCACGGTGGGATGTGGTTTTTCCTGTCCCATTCTCGCCACCACTAGGACCCAAGTTCTTGCCTTTGGAACTGAGACGAGCGTACAACCACACGGGGCCTGGAAAATCTCACGAGAAACTAACTTGCCTAGTAGACTCCATGAGTCACATAGTTCGGGCGTTCCATTCGACATGCATTCTGGATCTTCTCGAAGGCGGTGAAGGATGTGCATTCATAACAGGTAGGTAAGCGTGGCCGAGGTTGCTTGGGGTAGATAGCGCCCCTGGTAAACCAACCTCGCCTCACATATCTAGGGACCGGCTTCGGTACTTGACCCATTACGGCGAAACCATCCTTAGGGCGTGACTCATGGTCTCGGCGAAATCAAGGTAAAGGTCGTGTCTAACCACCCTCTGTCGGCCTTCCAAGGAAGAAGGCTAATCATGTGGCATTAAGAGAAGGTTAGTACGTGTGGGTAAAGTTGTACACCCCTGCAGGGTAATAATCTTTTCGAAAATCCGTGTTCACGGTTATGAACGCTTGGTGACCAGATTCTAAGATTATAGAGATCTATAACCTAATCGTAAAACTTGGAAGATCAACGTGTGATTAAGGATGCTTCCTCATGGGTACGAGGGGGTGATCCTAGATAGGGTTCGATGGTAATGATTTGGTGGATATCAAAAGATGATCATCAATACTTTGGAGATATCGCTCTCTTATCCCCTTTTAAAGTATTCCGAATAGACGAGCTTCTTCTCTCTCTTGTTTTAAAAACAAAGATGGCTTTATGCAAAACAACTCCACCAGCCATAAGTCTTGCGGATTACACCCTGTACTCTTGCTTTGTTGATACTTTTGGCAGAGTAAGTTTTCCCTGAAGATCAATTTGGTACTACATCGACACCGACGAGTAGCTTGGGGTTCCCGGCCGACAGCCTGGAATCTATGCGATGGGACGTCATCGTTATGTTTCAGGCCTCTTAGGCCATTTGTTAAGTTCGATATACTTAATAGCATAATTTTTAGGCCTCTTAGTGACCTCTGCTTGTAATAATTTGGTTCTTTGCTCAGATATGTGCTTGCTGTAATAAATTTTATGTCATAGGGTCACTGTTGTGTTACCAATTTTTCACTAGATATTCTCGAGCTCAAGGTTAAGCTTATGTCAGACAGAGGTCTGGGGTTTGTTTAGCCCTGATCCCGGGGGTGTCACAAGTGGTATTAGAGCCGTGTCTATATGTAGATCTGTTGCACGAGTAGAACACAATGGTCATTGTGGGCGGTGGTGCTTTTATTATCTATTGCTTTTTGTGTACTTTGCATCTTGCGGTATGGTGGGATGAAGCGGCCTGGGCTAACATTACATGACATCGTTCATGAGACTTTCTCCATGCTCAGCATCCAACTTGTATTGCATAAGTGGCATTGCTAGTGTTTGTCTCTCCCATCATAGTAAAGATTCAATTTACAACGGGCACTTGATAGTTTAAGCATCAACGTTGTGGTTCCTATTCGTAAGTTAGAACGGTACTTACTGAAATCCCCAAACCACGTAAAATATGCAAAGAAAATTAGAGGCATCTATCTTTGTTTTGCAGGGGTGTGATGTGATGTGATATGGCCATGATTGTGATTATATATGATGTGTGCAATGTTCCTTATTGTAAGTCGGCAAACAGCAGGAGCCTTATGGTTGTCTTTTAAATTTCGTTAAGACCTGCGTGTCTATTATTCAAAGTAGTTGTAATAGTTGATGCTGGTGGATGACAACCATGGAGAGGTGCCATTGACCTTGACGCCACGCCGGTGATGATGGAGATCATGTTCATGCTTGAAGATGGACATCCGAAGCACAAGAAAAAAGGCCGTATCATATCACATATTTTGAATTGCATGTGATGTTAATACTTTTATGCATCTTGTATTTCTTAGTTCATGATGGTAGCATTATAAGATGATCCCTCTCACAAAAATATCAAGTTATAAAGTGTTCATCCTTAGTAGGCACCGTTGCCAAGACTCGTTATTTCGAAGCACCACGTGATGATCAGGTGTGTTCGATTCAGCGAGTGTATATGATGGGAGCAAGCCAAATTTGCTCATGTGGAAACTAAGGTTTGATCTTGACGAGCCTAGCATGTACAGACATGGTCTCAGAACACGGATCACCAAAAGTTAAATCATGAGTCATATAGTAGATATGATGAACATGTTGATTGTTTGCCTTTGAGGCTACATCATCTCTCGTGATGATCGGTTTTGATGTAGTGGATTTGGTTCATGTGATCACTAAAACAATGTGAGGGATGTTGTTTGGAGTAGGATTTCACCTAGATTAATTTAACTATTAATTAGAACTCAATTTGTCATAAACTTTGTCTAAACTATTGCAAGTATGTTGTAGATCAATGGAGGCCCCTACCATCAATTTTAATGCGTTCCTAGATAAAGAAAAGTTGAAAAAAATGGAAGCAACTTCGCGGATTGGTTCCGGAATTTGAGGATTGTCCTCAATGCTGGTTAGTTCACCTATGTGCAGGATGCATCGCTAGGTGACCCACCTGCAGAAGATGGTACCGATGATGAGAATTTTTTTTCCATACTCGGAAGAATTAGTACTCCACAGTTTAGTGTGATATCTTGTATGGTTTGGAATCAGATCTTCAAAAGAGGTTTCAGAACTTTGACCCACATGATATTTTCCATGGACTCAAAATGATATTTGAGGCTCACGCGACAGTTGAGAGTTATGAAGCTTCTGAAAAGTTCTTTAACTGCAAGATGGAGGAGGGCAGCTCCATATTGAGCATGTGCTTAAGATGTCTGGGCACGCTAATAAGCTCTAGAGCTTGGGCATAATAATTTCTAATGCGTTGGGAATTCTCCGTGTCCTCCAATCACTACCACCAAGTTACAAGAACTTTGTAATGAACTACAACATGCAGCACATGGATACGACGTTGCCAGAACTCTTCTGTATGTTGAAGTCTGTGGAAGTGGAGATCAAGAAAGAGCACCAAGTATTGATGGTCAATAAGACCACCAATTTCAAGAAGCAAGACAAGCCTAAGAAAAAGGGAAACTTCAAGAAGGGCGGTAAGAAAGCTACCGCGCCGGCGAAGAAGACCAAGGCTGGGCCTAAGCCTAATACTGAGTGCTTTTACTGCAAGGGAGAAGGTCACTGGAAGTGGAATTTCCCTAAGTACTTGGTGGATATGAATAACAACAACATCAAGAAGAAAGGTATATCCGATATACATGTTATTTATGTGTATCTTACTAGTAGTCATAGTAGTGCCTAGGTATTTGATATTGGTTCGGTTGCTCATATTTGTAACTCGAAACAGGTGATGCAGAATAGACGGAAACAAGCGAAGAACAAGGTGACGATGCGCATTGGAAATGGATCAAAGGTTGATGTGATCGCGGTCGGCACGCTACCTCTTCATCTACCATCGGGATTAGTTTTATACTTAAATAATTGTTATTTGGTGCCTGTGTTAAGCATGAACATTGTATCCGGATCATGTTTATTGTGAGAAAGTTACTTGTTTATGTCCGAGAATAATGTTTGTTCGATTTATATGAATAATATGTTTTATGCACATGCACCTTTGATAGATGTTCTATTCTTATTGAATCTCGATTGTAGTAATACACATGTTAATAACATTGAAGATAAACATTTGAAATTAAGCGATAACTCAACCTATATGTGACACTATCGTCTTGGTCATATTAGAGTGAAGCGTATGAAGAAACTCCTTTTCGATGGACTTCTTGAATCACTTGATTTTGAATCACTTCAAAGATGCGAAGCATCTC
Source organism: Avena sativa (assembly GCA_916181665.1). NCBI lineage: Eukaryota > Viridiplantae > Streptophyta > Magnoliopsida > Poales > Poaceae > Avena > Avena sativa. Next base: position 19,407,731 of record OV702282.1, on the reverse strand, counting down.
TAATGGGTAAAGTGACTAAGACTCCATTTTATGGTATGATGGAGCGAGCTAAGGACTTATTGAAAATCATCCATACCGATGTGTGTGGCCCAATGAGTGTAGCATCGCGCGGTGATTATCGTTATGTTCTTACTTTCACGGATGACTTGAGTAGATATGTGTATATCTATTTCATGAAACATAACTCCAAAACTTTCGAGAAGTTTAAGGAATTTCAAAGTGATGTGGAGAATCAACATAACAAGAATATTAAATTTCTACGATCTGATCGTGGAGGTGAATATCTAAGTTATGAGTTTGGCGAGCATTTGAAGAAATGCAGAATACTTTCCCAGTTGACACCGCCGGGAACACCACAACGTAATGGTGTGTCTGAACATCGTAATTGAACTCTCTTAGATATGGTTCATTCTATGATGTCACTTACAAATTTACCTTTGTCATTTTGGGGTTATGCATTAGAAACATCCGCATTCACTTTAAATTGGGCACCATCTAAATCCGTTGAAATGACACCAAATGAATTATGGTTTGGGAAGAAACCTAAATTGTTGTTCCCTAAAGTTTGGGGTTGCGAAGCTTATGTAAAGAAGTTACAGGCCGACAATCTTGAACCCAAAGCGGAAAAATGTGTCTTCATAGGATACTCGAAGGAAACTATTGGGTATACCTTCTATCATAGATCTGAGGTCAAAATATTCGTTGCCAAGAATGGATCCTTTCTAGAGAAGGAGTTTCTCTTGAAAGAAGTGACTGGAAGGAAAGTATAAATCGACGAGGTTGTCGAACCTTTTCTCGGATTTGAGAGTATCACAACACCGGAAGAAGTTCATGTGGAGCCTACACCAATAGGAGAGGAAGCTAATGATAAAGATCATGAAACTTTGGTCAAAGTCACTACAGAACCTCGCAGGTCAACGAGAACTCGTACCACTCCCGATTGGTATGATCCCGTTATGAGTGTCATGTTCGTGGACAACACCGACGGCCCTGCGACATATGAGGAAGCGATGATGAGTCCAGATTCCACTAAATGGCCAGAAGCCATGAAATCCGATATTGGATCCATGTAAGAAAACCAAGTATGGACTTTGGTGGACTTACCGGATGGCCGGAAGGCTGTCGAGAACAAATGGATTTTCAAGGAGAAAACATATGCTGATGGGAATGTAACCTTCTATAAAGCTCGACTTGTCTCAAAAGGGTTTCAACAAATTCAAGGAGTTGATTACGATGAAAATTTCTCATCGGTAGCAAAGCTAAAGCCTGTGATGATTTTGTTAGCAATCGCTGCATACTATGATTATGAGATATGGCAGATGGATGTCAAATCGGCATTCCTCAATGGAGACATTGATGAAGAGTTGCATATGGTACAACCCAAAGGTTTTGTTGATCCTAAAGATGCTAACAAGGAATGCAAACTTCAACGATCCATTTATGGATTGAAGCAAGCATCCCGAAGATGGAATCAACGTTTTGATAAGGTGATCAAAAGTTTTGGTTTTATACAAACTTATGAAGAAGCTTGTATTTACAAGAAATTGAGTGGGAGCTCTATAGCATTCCTAGTAGTATATGTGGATGACATATTGTTGATTGGGAATGATATAGACCTTATTAATAGTGTCAAATATTATTTGAATAATAGTTTTTCAATGAAGGATATTGGCGAAGCTGCTTACATATTAGGCATAAATATTTATAGATGTAGATCGAGACTCCAAAATCATTGTCACAAAGTACATATTTGGACAAAGTTCTAAAGAGCTTTGGAATGGAAGATAGCAAGAAAGGGTTCTTGCCCATGTTGCCCAATACGACCTTGAGTAAAACTCAAAGTCCTGCTACGTCAGGAGATAGAGAGAGAATGAGTAAGACTCCCTATGCCTCAGCCATAGGATCTATCATGTATGCCATGCTATGTACTAGACCCGACATTGCATATGATGTTAGTTTAACTAGCAGATATCAAAGTGATCCAGGGGTGGATCATTGGACAACGGTCAAAAACATCCTTAAGTACTTGAGAAGAACTAAGGATATGGTTCTTTCTTATGGAGGTGATTAACAGCTCGTTGTTAATGGTTACACCGATGCTAGTTGGAACATCAATCTGGATGATTCTAAATCTCAATATGGATACATATTTACTTTGAATGGTGCGGCAGTGAGCTGGAGGAGTGCAAAGCAAAGCATTGTGGCAAGATGTTCAACTGAATCGGAATACATGGCTGCTTTAGAGGCTTCACAAGAGGAGATATGGATGAAGGAGTTCATTATAGAGCTCGGTGTGGTTCCCAGTGCGCTGGACCCAATGTCTATCTACTGTGATAACATGGGAGCCATAGCCAATGCGCAAGAACCAAGGTCACACAAGAAGTTGAAGCATATCAAGCTGCGTTTTCACGCTATTCGAGAGCATGTCAAAGATGGTGACATAAAGATTTGCAAAGTACACATAGATCTGAATGTGGCGGATCCGTTGACTAAACCTCTCCCGAGGGCAATACATGACCAGCACCAAACCACCATGGGTGTTTTGTATATTACCATGTAATCAAGATTAGTTGACTCTAGTGCAAGTGGGAGACTGTTGGAGATATGCCCTAGAGGAAATAATAAAAGTAGTTATTATTATATCTTTGTATTTATTATAAATTTTTATATTCATGTTGTAATTGTATTAACCAGAAACATTAATACTTGTGTGATTTGTAAACTAATTAGATTTCCTAGTAAAGCCTCTTTTATAATACAAGCTTGTTGGTTAATAGATGAACGAGGTTTCCAGACCATGAACATTGAGATGTTGTCAAAAACAAGATCATATCATTAGGTGTGATGGACATACTCCTATAGATAAGCGTAGCATAAAGATCAAGTCATTTCATTAGTTCGTTTGCAATAAGCTTTCTGATACATAGTAACCTAATTCCTTAGTCTATGAGATCATGCTAATCACCATCACCGGAAGGATGCTTTGATGACATCAAACACCACTTTGTAACTGGGTGGTTATAAAGGTGGAATTGAGTATTCGGTAAGTATGTGTTGAGGCACATGGATCAAGAGTGGGATTTGTCCATCCATATGACGGATAGATATACACTGGGCCCTCTTGGTGGAATGTTATCCAATTAGCTTGCAAGCATGTGACTGGCTCACAAGGTATCACATATCACATGAACGAGTAAAGAGTACTTATCGGTAACGAGGTTGAACTAGGTATGCAGAGATACCGACGATCAAACCTCGGATAAGTAAAATATCGCGAGACAAAGGGAAATTGGTTTTGTATGTAAATGTTTCATCCTATCGCAAAGTAATCATAGAAATATGTGAGAGACATATGAATTTCCAGATTCCTCTATTGGTTATTGATCGGAGAAGAGTCTCGGTCATGTCTGCATAATTCACGAAGCGTAGGGAGACACACTTAAGGATTCGATGTTGTTCTGTAGATATGGAATGTAAGTAGGAAGACCGAATGTTGTTCGGACTCTTGGATGGGATCCGGGATATCATGTGGAGATCCGGAATGGTCCGGAGAATAAAATTCATATAAGGAAAATCCAATTCCGGAGATCAGGAATGATTCCGGCATTTTCACCAGAATGATCTAGAAGGGTCTAGAAGGTTCACCGGACCGGAAGGGGAAGGGCACATTAATGTTTCATGACTAAGTGGAATGATTGCATCATGTCCTGGGTCACTTGGATGGGCATTTGAAAGAAACAAATTAGACTCCAAAATTGAAAATCAAAAGGCAAGTTTGAAAAGTCAAACTGGGACAATGTTTCCTGGTGGAGGAAGGAGAGAATCCTTGTCTCCACCCACCACGCGCCTAGTAGGAAAGGGAGTTGGGGAACGATTCAAACTCCCCTCTCCCTAGATGCCCCTCCCTCTCATAAATAGAGGGGAGGGGTGCCCCAAAGACCACAACAAGCCCCACCCCACCAACTCCTCTCTCCTAGTCGGCGCCGACTCCACCTCCTCCTCTCCGGCTTCTAAACCCTAGATGTCGAGGAACCCTACTACTCCTGCATAACCCGCTCCGGCTTAAGGCGAAGCCCTGCGGGATTTCCCATCTAACTCCGACATCATGTCGTCGTGCTACCGGAATCGCGAGGAGAGAACTACAACCCCCACTTCCTGCTGGAACAACGGAGAGGAAGGTCTTCATCGAGTACCGAATGTGTGACCGACTGCGGGAGCGCTACCGGAATGCGGCGCTGGAAGGATCATCTTCGCGATCTTGAGATCAGCAAGTGAACGACTACATCACCCACGAGAATCTGCTGTCGTTAACCGCTTTGGAATCTTCACGGGTGAGTACTCTATCGACTCGTTGCTACAATGTAGTAGATAGATCTTTGCTTGTGTGTGTTCATGCGGAAGAATTTTTTTGTTTTCCATGATACGAACCCCTACGCCTCGTCCATCACTTGACCCCTTGGAATCCTCTTCCTTCTTCTTCCCTTTGCCCTTGCCTCAGGGTCGGGGTTCTTTAGGTTTCGTTTGTAGCTGGACTACGGGTCTTCTTTGAGGTCATTGACAAACTTGCAATGGCGATTGGTGTGAGTGGCGTTGCCATTGGCGTCGAGGTGTAAAAGGCATGGCATATCACAGTATTCCTCGTACATTAGGGGAACGCATGGCGCTGCCGGGGTAGTTTCACTACCTCGCTACTGCCCATGACTAGCCCCCCGTCCTCGGACATGCTACCCGCCATCACCTCTTCCTGCAAACATCATCGCGACCATGTCGGAGGTTGGTTTTTCTTCTGGCGGACTCTTCCGCTTAGTGTTGTTATCCCTCTTGGCTTGGGTTGGGACAGCAATTGCCGGCAAGGAGCCACAAGCATCATCGTCGGCAGTGGAGAACTCACTGGCTAGTGAGATCATCTGATTGAGATCTAGCCTATGATTGTCCTGAAGGCGCTTCAACTTATGCAAGAGCAATTAACCTTTTCCAAGCTGTCAATGTAGGCGGCCATAGCAGTCTGATCGTGCACTCCTGCGCACGAATGTTTCATATCCATCCAGCGGGAGAGGTAGGCTCGAGATGTCTCGTCTTTCTATTGCGCGCATTGTTATAAACCGCCAACACTACAGGGACGTTTATACGTACCCTCGATGTTTTTGGTGAATGCTTCTTGCATGTCTAACCAGTTGCATAGGGACTTTTCCAGCAAGTCATCAATCCATTGGCAGGCCGTGCCCGTCAAGATCAATAGGAGGTACTTGACGCCAACGTTGGGGTTTCCCCCGGTGATCTCCACTGCGTTGCCGTAATCCTATAACCACGTAGCTGGTTTGGCGGTGCCGTTATAGGTCTTGATCGTCTTGTCTATCCGAAAACCCTTGGGGTAAGTTCCAGTCCGTATTGCAGGTCCAAAGAAACATGGTCCCAGGTACTATCCTTCTCGGGCCTCGTGAATCTTTTCCAGGCGTGAGCGCGCGTCGTATGGCTATGGGACTGTTTTCTTCTTATTGCCATCAGGGGAGGGGCTACGTGAGTGACGCGGCCCTCCTCTGCCATGGTGGCTACTAGGTGGCAATAGAGGCGGAGGTGGCAGTGGGTTAGCCTTCTTGCTGTTACCCTCCTGCGACTCCTCGCGTCTGTCGCGGTTGCTTGTCAGACATGGAGGGTCATGGCGTGACCTGCTCTTGTGTCCCTTGTTGCCGTTGCGTTCCCCACCATGACGGAGCTGCTTCGTGTTGTCATGAATGACGATGCCACCCTGAGAGTCTTCGTGATGCCGGGGGTACCGGGGCGGAGGAGATGGGCGACGATGATGATCCTTGCCTCCGTGGTCGGAGGATATGGGGATAGCGTCCTTCCTATTGCGCGCATCCCTTCGTCTTCTTTCTAACGAACCCGTCTGGGACCCGACATCATGAGGAGATCTCTCCCTTGGCGGCTTAGAATTGCTAGACTGTGAATATGCTGGGTCAGACTGAAGCCTCTAAGAGGTGGCCTTTTCCTGCTGTTTGACAGCCTTTGCCACAAGTTCATAGACCTGTTCCACATCCGCAGGTGATCTATCCTGCTCTAGTAGGGTCTTGGCGACAGCCAAGTTGAGGATAGGAGTGGGCATGACCTGTCTTCCTTCACTGTCAATGTATGTCTTGGCTTGTGGCGGCTTTGAGGGAGCCCATCCTAGGTTGTGCCGTACACCAGGATCGTTGATACCGCAAGCCGGAGCTTTCCTTGCCTTTTGCTGCTTAAGCAAAGTCTTGTACTCGGCCTCCATGGCTCTAGCTGTCTAGATTGATTTTTGCGCCTTGGCCAGATCTCGATCTTGCTTTGTGCCCTGCTCTGCGATGGCCTGTGATTCCTCTAGTAGCTGCTGGCGCTTCTCATCAACTTGGACTACGTTCTATATATGAGCCATAGTCATGGGCTCGACGATCAAATTGTCGTACATCACTCTATCAGCTGGAGTGACTTGGGCGACCGCAGACATAGATGCTGAAGGAGGCGGATTTTCGGTGTTGGGTTTACTCGGACCGTTGTTGAGTTCCTGCGGCTGCCACGCTGGGTTACGCGGAGGGGGCATGGCCTTTGCGCGATCATTGTCGACAGCATTATCTAGTCCCTTCCCCTTGTACAGTGGTTTAGGCAAAGCTTGTCCGGTTTGGTCATCTTCCATCACACTCTCAACGGAGACGAACACCTCTCGGGATGTGATGGCCTTGTCGGCCTCCTCCTCACATTTGATATCCTCCTCCATCTCCTGCATAGGAGAGTCGAGTTCCTCCTGGTTGATATGCATGTCCTCCGAGTCCACACTGATGTCGGCGTAGAGCGCATCCAAAACGGAGTCGTAGGGTGCGGGGGCTGCCTCGATGACGGAGGATGATGCTGAAGCTGCAGGGATGTTGACTGTAGGCGGTGGCAGCGGAGGCTGTGGCGGCGGTGGCCCGGGTATGGCAGCGATGAGAAGCTCCATCAGCGGCCGTGTAGTTGTTGACGGTATTGATAATGCTCTCTAAGGTGAGGAGACCCGTGGCCTGTTGCCGCCTTAGCGTATGCCGGAGAAGTGTACCGCGGTCCAGTCCTTCCACAAAGTGATAGATAGCATCATTAGTGGGGTAGTGCTCCAGATCAACCCGTATATGGAGCCATCTGGCTAGGTAGTCGCAGGGGTTGTCACCTTCTCTCTGAATGAAACGCTCTAGATCAAAGATAGTGACCACGCTGACGAACTGCGATCTCTGATTTCCATACGCACGGGCGAAGTCGGGGGATTTGCAGCGATCTTCCACCGTTATATCATGCACAGAGGCGGTTTGGGTGGGCCTTGAATTTTTCTGATCTAAGCTGTCAAACTCCAAAGGGAGATCCGACTTCAATCCTTCCACAAATGTAACCTACCTGTAGGCGGTCCGTGTGGGCCTTGACGATCCTCCGACTTCTAGGGAACTAGTGCCCGAGTTGGTTTCGCCGATGAAGAGGTGGATGTCCCCGATTGGGGAGATCGAGCAGCGGGTGGGGTTCGTCTTTGCCAGGATCCAGAACTCGTCGGGAGGGATGATCAGAACATTGCCGGAGAAGAGAACACGGCCGATGGCTATGGTTTTGCCGATTCCCGCGAAGAGGTTTGACCTCGCCCGTTGTAGAGCCTGAAGCGCCATTGCCCCACGGTGGGCACCAACTGTCGTGGTATTGTCGACGAGTACGCCATGGAGGGGTCCTCACAATGCATGTTTAGATACATGGGGTAAGGCGGAAGGTTGGCGGGTATGAGGTAACACATCTTACCCAGGTTCAGATCCCACGACGTTGGCGGAATCCTACTCCTGCTATAAATCACTATAATGGAAATATGCCGAGTTACATGGATCGGTTCGCTGTGCGCGATATGAGTTGTTGCGTTCCCTAAAGGTTCCTCTAGGTCCGGCTTATAAAGACACCAGATCCTAGTGTTACATGGAAAGTCCTAGCCAGACAGGTTACAGAGTCCTACACGGTATACAACTAGTCTAATGTGTCTTGCACTCCAAGGCTCCGAGGACGTTGATGATCCCACCGTAGCCTTCCTTCATCCGGCATGGGCCTCACTTATGTATCAATCTTACTGGGCCGCCCAACATGCCATAGGCCTCGCTACCGACTATGGGCCACCCGGGGTATCCAGATTAGAGACATGCAATGGTGATACCCATTTAGCATATCCCCAACAGTTCGACTATCTTGGGTTTTAAGGTATCGGGTATGGGCTCGGCGGGGTCAGTCTTCAGTCGCTGTGAACGGGCTTCGGTCAACGGATCCGGGAGGAAGATCTTGGCATTTTATGTCGACGACCATCTGGTGGCGATCTTTGGTTCCGTGTTGACGATCTTGTCACCTCATGAGTACACGATCCCGATGTCGATCTCGCTGAGGTCAAACTTGGACGAAGGGGATCGAACACGGAACACCTGCTTCTCGAATGGTTCATGTTAACACAAACCAACGGACAAATTTGTCACTGGGTGATGGTGTCTTGGAACTGCAGACGTGTTGCCTGCGGGACAAAGTACGCTGCTTGCGAACATCTCTTTCTAGCAGGCTACTTTGGATCCTTTGAGCATGCAACTGTGGGAGTGAGGAGATGGTGTCCACACACGGAGAAAGACGCAGTTGTCACGGACGCATTCTACTGGAGCGGGAGGGAGACATTGTGACAACGGTCAACGGTGAGGAGGAATGTGCCGCTGGTGGGGGCTTTCCTGATGGTGCGGCTGCAGGCCTGAGGCGGCGGCGACGCAGGAAGATTGGGGAGGAGGCTAGGCTCGACGCTGAGGAGAGGAAGGGTGGAGGCGGCGAAAAAGGGCGGTTGGGTGCTCGCATGAGGTGTGCGGAGAAGGTCAACCACAGGCACAACATGAAGCTGATGAAGGAGGGGCCCGCGTCCAGCGGAGAGGAAGCATGCTGGTGGCCGAAGACGAGAGGAAGGGCGGTGCTATGATGGTAGTAGGGGCACTGGCGGCAGGGTCTCATCGTAGGTGGTGGGAGGCGGTCGAGCGCAAGGGAGAGGGAGGGGATCGCGAGGCGCGTTAGGGAGAGGCGAGTGGGGTCAGGTTCATGTGAGGGAGGTGGGTCCGGGTACGATGGGAAGCGGGGCAAAGTGGCGCAGGTGAGGTTGATGAGCGCTTGTTTGTGCGGCTCAGTCGGTGTAGGACCTGGGTGCGTGTGTGTGCCGCTTAGTGTAGGTGTAGGTGCGGTGTTGTACCGAACGGGTGTGGTGATGTGTGTGCGGCAACATGCGTGGGTTGGGTCACCGTCACACGGGGTGTGGCGGCTAGGTGGTGGTGGTAGGTGGGGCTAGGGTTTGCGGTGTTTTAGGGTTAGGGTGTAGTCTAGGATAGATCTATGGTTTGGTCTAGTAGGGTAGTAGGTGGCCTGTTGGCTGGGACTTTGGGCCTGGTCGACTAGGCTGCCAACCCCATAACAAAATATTTATTTTTATTGTAGTTTGTTTTAATTTAATAAAATATTTTGTAAGATAGTTTTGAATAAACAAAATATTCCCGTGGACCCAGAGTTTTGTATTTTGAAATAAAAAGGGAAAGTAATGTCAAAATAAAGATAGGGTTTTAACGAAATTCTTTTAGACAAAGATATACATGATGAAACATAAATACAAATAACAGCGATTTTCTAGTAATTGTTTTACCCTAGCGTTACAGTTGCCTTCGTCGCCGGACCGCCGTGCGCTAGATGTTATTCGTTGGAACCGCCTGTCATCTGCAGCTGCGCTTTTGCAAAGAGGCACCTAGTTTTTCCTAGCCTCAACCCACAGTCCAGCCAAAGCCCACCTGTCATCCGTCCACCGTCCAAGTATATTTGCAAAAAGATACCCAGTATCTTTGCGAATCAACCCGGTGTCCCCTCGCAGCCCCAACTCGTCCCATGTGCCAGCTCCCCTCCATCTGCGCACACTTGTGGCCCCTGTGTGCTCCCGTCCCACTTGTTTGTCTTGGTGGGTCAGATAAGCCCCGGTGAGAAAAGTTACAGAACATTTCTAAAACCAGAAAAATTCAGAAAATTATTTAATCAAAATAATTCATAACTTTTAAATTGACTTGAATTTGCATAAACCTATAAAATGAAATATGAATCCTTTTCAAATGTGAATTTAGACCAATTTTCAAATTTGACCAGAGTTGATCCTATCTAGTCAAATTTTTAACTTTGACCCCCTTTTAATATAACTAGCAAAAGTGCACGTGCATTGCACCAGGAAGACCGATCTTACATGGAGAATTTTTATCTTGCCTCATGACGGGGTCTTATTTTGGACATTTTTCTTATCGATGTCGAATTAGATTCTTCTTATCTTGGATGAAACTATTCACACTGGTATGAAGCTATGCTACAAATTATAAATTTCATGTAAAAGAAGATACGTATTCAGCTCGTCGCCCATGACCTCACCTACCATCAGCACTGGCGTGCTGCCATCCGCATGACGCCGAGCCGCATAGGTACGTCAGGGCACACTCATGACTTCTTATCCGTGTCGTGATGTCAAACAATACCGCATGCTGCATACATATGCACATGGATGTTCTGCCATGTATCCTTCGATTGTGCGTGTACTTGAATGTGCTACATAGAAATCTATCAACCAACTAGCTTGATGAGAAAATAAGTCAAATTATGAGAGAGGGGAGCAACTTATTTGTATTCGCTAACTTGGATTAAACATGCTTTCTGCTTTAGAAACCGCACTGTCTAATTGCAGGTACAGAACACGATAAGTGCTATATTAGGTAGGAGTGGAGAGACACCAATGCAGATCAGGGAGGAGTAGAAACATTTGGGAATCATTAAATTTGTACCAATATTTTGCATCACACACATACAATAGCTTTAGATTCGTTTTGAAATGTAGTTCCACAGTATACCGATTTGAAGGGAGTGTTTTCGTTATTCATCAACTTCACGGAGGCACAATCATCGATCCTAGCAATAGCATTATCATCAGCAACAAATAGCAATCAACGAGATTATGAAAACCAAAAGATTCAGAGCAGAAGTACACATGGATAGCTATCAGCAGTAGAAGCGCACCAATATATTCGTCTCCTCACCATCTTCTCTCACACGCAGCAGTTGGGCGCTCAATATCTCTCTCTCTCTCTTCCTCTCGATCAAGTCCACAACAAGCAGAGCAACAACAATTAGTGGCAACAGCACGAGCGCCCCCATCCCCTCTACCTCTCCCCGGCATCCCACCTCCCTCTTCCACCTCTCTAGCACCCCGACATCTCCTCCCCATCTTCTCCTTCCTGCTCCACATCTCCCTGGTGCCTCCCTCCCATCCATAGAGCTCCATGTGGCGGAGGTACGCGATCTGTTCCCCCTCAGCCAGGCAGCAGCAATGCCTCAGCCTGTCGATCTTAGACCGGCGGTGAACAGGGATGAAGGACGATGGCCACAGGCCGTCGGGGTCTCCGGAGCACGACCGGAGCACACACACGTCAAGGAGGAGGGAGTCTGTCCATGAAATGCGTCGATATGGCCAGCGATCTAGTAGGCGCCACCGCAATGGACGCTTGATGCGGATGCTACAGCTGTGCTTTCTCGGATGCCAACGTAGAACCGAGATGCAAGAGATCGGATGGCAAGCAGTAGAGACTCATCATGTCGATCTTATACTAGCGGCGAACGCGAAGGAGGGCGGCCAGGCCGTCAGGGTCCTAGAGCGTAGGGGGGGTCGATTGTCGCGAGCTAGAAAAAAAATAAAATAACGCTTTGGTGGCAGTGGTGCATAATATGTGATTTTTTTAGAGGGCAACATGGTGCAAAAAAGTGTAGGAACGACAAGAAATGCTCCTTCCTTTATTATTAGGTATAGATTTGACTTTAATATTGTTTTAATTTCATAATACCAAATAATATGAATAATATATGATTTTGATTCATAAAATTGTGAGGAGTATGATTATGATATTTATAATATCATTTAAAAAATTTAAAATTTTCGAATTATTCAATGATAATAAATGCCCTTTCTTAATAATTGCATAACTTCAATTCCGTAACTTCGATTTCGACAAATTATATGTCCAAATCGATCAGCGCAACAAGCCCATTCTAACTATGCATTCCATGATAAGATTTGAAGCATGCATTGCATAAATATTAAGTATACAACAATGTTCATGAGAGCAAAACATGACTAAAAACTTAATAAAATGCTATATTCTTGTACCCCACACCTGACCCAGGCCATTCTATGTTATACAATGTAATTGTGCATCATTCCATTAGGGAATAATTGTTTTCTTGATGCATATGATGTATATGTTTGTGCAATGTATCTATTTCATCACCTTGTGTGTTTGGATTTTACCCGAAGAGATGCTGAGCAAGGAGAATATTAGGAGCCTCAAGAGTATTACCCGCATCCATCTTATTCTGCAACTGAACTTCCAGGCAATCATTTCCCCATGCTTGAACTACATATAGTACCTATTGTATCTATACTATTCTTTCATCATAATCGCATCACGAGTAAAATTTAATCCCAAGTATTGCATAGCCGTTACTTTTAAACCCCACCGAAGCTTGTTTCATCATTCCTATGATCCATTACTATAGGAGTTGTTTGAGGCATGCGAGTCATAGACTTTCATGTGTAGGGTTTGTGATTGTCTTGAATAATGTGGTACCTAAACAACTGAATTGAGTAGTAATGGGATAACTAAAGAAAGAGGCACGAGTGGCAATATCTGCTATTTGGTTCATTGTGCTTACTTGTGTCCTGTAGGACCCCGAGTACTTGATACCTATTCCTTGACTATCACACTATCAACATGTGGGACCATGAATCCCCTTAGAAAAATAATGAGTAATTTCTTATTTCCTAGGGCCACAACATAGTTTGGGGCATTATTACTATCATGTACTTATACCATGCTTTACTGCTTTATTTATCACCATTGCTCGAGGAGAGTTTACTACTGTACTATTTTGGAACCCCGTGCCACGTTTACACGGTATCGACAAGCCCAATCACACTTTCGGATTCCCTTCGTCCGTCTTGGAGCCCGGACGACTTCGTAGAGGATAGCTTAGTGGGGTGGACCCCTGAAATATTTTATGAATCTTGTGATTGCTTTGTCGTGATGCCTCATTGGGTTTTTATGCTATTTGTGCACCCTTGCAGGATAAATCATTTTGAAAGCAGTGTCCATGGTTATGGAGGACTTGGATCATAGTTTCTCGATCATAGACAAGCATAACTATATTACTTCTTTCAAATTGACTAAGTCTTGACTAGTAATAGTGCAATATTCATGGAATGATTAATATAACTTCAAATGGATGGGATGTTCTTCCGCTTTCTCGTTCGGAAACGGCGACGTGGGCGAGCGATGTTTACTTATGTTGATATATACTTATTGGGTAATTAAGTGTTGTTTATTTAACGGAAGTCCATCTATATTTGGTTAGGCAGATGTTGTAGCATGTCTCTATAGAAATGGTAGGCTTTATTTTCGCTGAAATTGTGTGATACGTCGGAAACGTATCTATAATTTTTTATGCTCCATGCTTGTTTAGAATCTACTTTGCTTTGCTTTGTCTACACTTTGAGGTGTTTTTATATCTTTTCTGGAACTAACCTATTAGCAAGATGCCACAGTGCCAGTTGCTTGTTTTCTTCTGTTTTTGCTTCCAGAAAGGCAGAAAATCAATATTCTCGGAATTGGATGGGACAAAAGCCAAAGTTCATATTTTCCCCGAGCGATACGGAAAATGGAAGACGAAATGGAGGAAGAAACCAGGATGGCTACACCCTAGGTGGGCACGGGTCCACCCTAGGCCACGCCCATAGGGGGTGTGGGCCCCCTGGATCTCCACCAACCTCACCTCCTTCGCCTATAAGAAGCCTCCGACCCAAAAACCCTAAATCATCCATAAGAAATCCACGAAAACCCCCGTAGCACCGTCGCCACCAAAAGGGAGATTCGGGGGACAGAAAGTCTCTTTTCTGGGACCCTACCGGGACGGGGAAGTGCCCCCGGAAGCCATCTCCATCGATCTCCATCGCCATCTTCATCACCGTTGCTGATTCCCATGATAAGGAGGGAGTAGTTCTTCCTCGAGGCTAAGGGCTCTACCAGTAGCTATGTGTTCATCTCTCTATCTATGCATGGTCATATTGTGATCATGAGCTTTGTAATCAAGTAGATCTACCTTGCTACTCAAGTCCTTCATTAGATCTCTACTGTCCCCATGTGTGTGAAAGTGAAAGCGTGCACGCCATGGTGGCACTTAGGTTTGAGTCTACATAAATACTCTTTGTGCTTTAATAGATCTATGCTTTCCCCCACGTGTGTGAAAGTGTCAGCGTGCATACCGTGTGTGGCACTTTGGCTAGATTGAATGTGACAGTGTGTTTGTTGGAACCATCTAGCGCTCAAGTTGACAGTGTGGGGTTATCTAGATTGGGGAAGGTGGACTTTGAGGAGTGTTGTTATAGCCCTACCGTGGATTAGAGTGTCCAACCGGAGAGTAGTTAAGAGTAGTATCATGAATAGAGGATATTTATATGAGAGAGTGTTCACTAGTGAACGTATGATCCCTATCCCTTGTTTCTAAACATTGAAACACCGTTTGCTACTAGATCCGTCGCATGTTTGCTAGCTTTAGTCTTTACCTCACTCACACGCGTTACCCCACGTCATCAACAAGTCTGAAGCTATTTTCTGGCACCGTTACCGCTTGTATTTCACTATCTCTTCGCCGAACTAGTGCACCTATATTGGGTGTGTTGGGGACACAAGAGACTTCTTATATCTTGGTTGCAGGGTTGCTTGAGAGGGATACCTTTGACAACTTCCTCCCTGAGTTCGATAAACCTTAGGTAATCCACTTAAGGGAAACTTGCTGCTATTCTACAAACCTCTGCACTTGGAGTTCCAAAAAATGTCTACAAGAATAGAAGTGCGTAGAAATCATTGCGTCACCCCCAGTTTGTTCTCTTTAGATGCATAAAGACTTTCTAAGTCCCTTAGGGTCTCAAATGATAAAATATTGTTTCAGATATATCCGCAAGAAGGTATCTGGGTTGTGAGACCGATGATGGTGGCAACGGTCGTCTGGTGTAGATATTCTAGGGATGGAGATCCTTGAGATCTGTGGGCAGGATGTGGTTATTTTCAGGGCATCTTATGCAAAAAAAATTCTTATCCATACTCGGATATTGTTTTTAGCTTCCGCTTGATATTATGATGTGTGATGTATGAGGATGTATCCTAAACTATTACCTATATAGTAATTTGGATCTTGCCTTATGGTGTTGAATATTTCTATTTATTTTAGATGGGTTGGCTCTAATGTACTCTTGTATGTTGTTGGCCTACATAATCATTTGTATGCTTGACTCGCAGTCCAAACAGCTACGTATCTCACACTTAAAGCTATAACCACGAGAAGTGGGTAGGGTGGATGTCCGGTACCGTGGCCTGTTCTGCTCAAACAGCACCTACACGTGGGTCGCCTTTGGGCCTCTTTGGTAGGACACCTTATCCATTGTTGGGTTATACTAGCTTTTGATTTAGAGCGTAGGGTCCAGGGGATTACATCTGGTATCAGAGCCATTCCACCCTTCAGGGTCTCAGCCAAGATGGTCGTTGTCAATCTAGAGAATATTTTTGGTAGTTATGTATATTAGGAAAAATCTAAACGTGAGAGTAGGACTGCTTCCATTTTTGTTCTTACCCACCCACCCACCCTTTTTTGGTAAGGAAGTGTAACATTTATCAATTCTCTTCTAAAAATTCAAATTAGGATTCACGTGTTTGGGGTTTCCGTAGTACCATAGGATGCGTGTGTCGAAAAAAATTCTACCTATTGCATCCAACATGTTATCGCAATATGATTTTTGTAAACCTACGCGATCTATCTGAATCTTTGTAAATCGACGCGGCCTTGTTAAGGGTGTTCGTTTTTCTGGCATGCTTTCACAGAATGTGGAGTTGCTAATCTCTATCCATTAAGTTGTTCGCATCAATTGGTATTATAATGCGAAAAAATTCAGAATTTTTTTCTTTGATACATCTATGTTTCCACACGCCTTTTCAGTCATGTGTGATACATGTTTCACCTTATTTTTTTCAGCATGTCCATGATAACTCGATCTTTTGCTACTGGAGCTTCAATAAGGATTTGGTACTTAATCTGCAAATTATTTTGGGATAAATACATAATGGGTGTCGATTCGATGCTTCTGATTGTAATTTGATTCTCGGTATAGCTATATGACTCTTATCATGAGTGTAATATGGTGCGGTGACCCAGCATACCACTGCATGATGTAGTATACTATAGTCGTTGACATAACACCAATGAAACACCATTCACTAGTATTACATCCCTCAGAGTAGTACAACCGAAACATAGCAGGTCCAAGACATGACTATAGGTTACAACTCAACTCTTTACACAAGATCCAGAGAACACTCTAGGTTAAAGAGAGAGAAAGAAACTTCTACAAAGAAGAATCAGGAATAAATAACTCATAGCTACCATACTTATAAAACTAATAGCTAAACTATGAGGCTTGCATTGCTGCTTTTGCAATACTCTACAGAATTAGGTTCTATGGTTAAAAATTCTATTCTTATCTAATCAGCAACTTCTTCTTCACTTGAGTTGATGTATATGTTGACTTTCTTGACTTCATTGAAGAGCGTTAGCTTTTGATGATGATTCCTGGAGCATAACTTGATGTAGACGTCGTCTGTACTGGCTTTAGAACCTAGCAAGGGTTAAGAAGATACTTTGAGTACGAGCGTACTCAGCAAGTCCACTAGAAAAGGTGTGTTTGATGCACTATAGCTACAGCCACAGACCAAAGGTCGTAGGAAATGCAAGTTTTCATAAACATTTCTTTAAAGGTTGCTTTTATTCTGAAAAGCTATGTCCGTCAGCCTTCACGGGTTTACTAGAACTTTCATGGAGTTCCTTTCCCGTCGCGTTCGCAGCTCCTTCCCGGAACAGGGAGTAACAAGTTACAGTTCTTACACTCTACAGAGGTGCGTCACCTTACCCATGAGAGATCTTAGCTTTGTTGCACATCCGAATTGCATGTTCATTCACACTTCCTTGGTGTGAAGCCCAGACTAAGATCCAAGCCAATCACTGCCTTTTCCGCGACCCAGCATGTCTCTTTGGTGTACGCCAGCCCACCTTTTGAATTATGGCAATGGTAGTACAGACTGTTCAGATGCCGGAACTATCATGGGACGTTGAGGGCTCCCATACATATGCTGCATATCCTCTACGAATTACCATAAATAATATGCATGCTACGAGTGATAACAGCCACGACCCGCACATCCAGCTCCATGCGAGAGGGAAAAGATACAGCTGACTTCTCCGTCCCATTCCAAATCTCATGGTCAACGCGTAATATACGGTGTAAGAATCACTGGCAACATTGGTTGTTAAGTCCTAGATAATATGTTCCTTTACCACCGGAACTCTTATAGTAGGTTATTACCTCATGGTAAATAACCTATAATCACATTATTATGAAAATAGTGTTTTCTGACCTTTTTCAAATGCAGGTGATGACAACACTGGATTTGTAAAATACTTTACAGAAAATAATCAAAGGACATGAGCAAGTGTGAACTTGCCTTTTGTGATTGCAAGATTATGCACTCACGGTCTTCAAGGCAATATAAGATCCAATAGCTGAAATCTGCATCATTGGTCCGGTAAGGACTAATGTTTAAAGAGGCAAGATGCTTTTATGCATAAGTAATGTAATGCAAGTTGATAAACGCGAATCCCGAGAATAACGTTGGTATAGGGTTTGGGATTCTGGAATTGGTCTCCTTGGAATGTGTTGCCCTTTTAGATTAAGTTTCACATATATGCTTCTTATTAAGGTTTGTGAGTGTGTGGAAAACAACATGTATTTATACAACAACAGAATATACAGTATGGAATGTTATATAAGGTTGCTTTACATCTTAATTGTTTATCTTCAAGTTTTACTTTACAAATAATGTCACTTGTAAAGAATTTAAGTATTAACACTCTTATTGTATAAGTAAAGTATAAAGTAAGATGTTTACTATTAACTGTCATATGTTGATGGAAGTGGCAAAATGAATAAGTTTTGAAGAAAATATTACTCAAATAAGCAAAAGCATTTAAGCTTTTTGGTTAACCTGATGAGGTGTTCTTTCTAGTTATAGTTTGTAAGTAAGAAAGAATTACTCTATTTGGAATAAAGACAACATTAGTATTTGAGACTTATCTATCTTGGTTTTTTAATTGGGTTGGTTTGGTATTAGAATGATTTATAACTTAATTGTAATAAACCAAAGTTAACTATAAAGCATATAATAAAGTTTTTAGTATTATAATTAAAGCTTTGCAAACTAAAGATAACTTTAAGGATATAGATAGACTTAGGTTGTATTACTTAGGATACTTGTACCTTGTTCACTTTATATTGTGTCCTTAGAGTTACTTAAGAATGGCATTACTTTTATTTGAGTAGTGGTTTCTTTACATTGTATTTGTATAAAGGAATTTATTTTCCTATAAGGGTGTGGTTAAGGTTTATGAATAAGTAAACAATATTATTTACTATTTATGAACTTACTATAGTGTTTTGATTTATTTATAAACTTTTGATTAATATAAAGAATGGGTTTTATCTTATTATAATTACTCTTAGAGATTTTATATTAAATAAGAATCCTTTTATAAAAGAATCTGCATTTATGGTTGAAGGATAACTTAATAAAATTATATTTAAAATGTGTTAAACCATTTTGACTTCATAAAATTAGTATTTAAGGCTAATACTATTTATTACATTTAATTGGTTAATTTAGGAAATATTAACAAATTTTATTTGCCATTTTATGAATTATTAACTAAAGAAATAGATTTAAATTCAAGTTATGAAAGTACTTAACTTTTTATTTAACTCAAAAGTGGACTATCACATTTTTAACATGTAGGTATTATTTTTGTGATCATTTTGGTATATTATATTTATTTTTGTGATTTATAAATAATAAGATATGATTTTAATACGATTTATTAATATATAAATACTTAATAAATAATAAATATTTAATTAAGAGGATTAATAATGTATAATTATAGTTTTAAACTCTAATTCTTATTTTTCTAGGATTTTTGGTATTTTATTTATATTTTTAACATTTACCATTATTAAAATATTAATTATCAAAGTATTAAAACTTTATAAAGTATTTATTTAAATAATTATCATAATAATATTTAATAATAGTTTTAAGTTGTAGAATTTATTTTTCTAAACTTTTTCATATATTCTATGTATTTTTCTGATTTATAAAACAAAAGATATTAAATTTACAACATTTAATCATTTTATTTTATTTCTGGAATATTTGAAATTGGAATTCATATTGTTTTAATTATTTTATAACATGCACAGACTTTTTATACCGCAACTCTACCTAGCCACAGACACTGACCCATGGGCCCTAGGCCACGTCATCTGCCACATGGACAAGGACCAGTCAACAAAGTGGACGTCAAGGGTGACGACAGCAGGGCGTCATCGTGACGTCACACGAACTCTCACCCTCAGATCGAAGCTTGGATTTGTGAATCGGCTGTGTGCGCGAGGCTGTGCTTGGGCTAGACGGGAAGAGGGCGTCGCGGGATGCGTTTTAGTGGCGGCGCCGCTCGATTTAGGTCGTCAAAGCTAGGGATACGACGGTGGCAAACAGCGGCGATGGCAGGTGGTCGCGGGAAGCTTGATTTAGCACGCAAGGAAGAATTCTACAGAGGCTATTCGCACAAGGGGCTCACCAGAAGCACGATGAAGGGCTCAGCGAGGCCAGAGGTGGTCGGAATCGACAATTATTGATGATGACCGGCGGCGGTGGTTGTCGGGAATCGGATCGATGCGGTTGATTAAGAGCCCGCCTGCTCGATTATTCCTTCTTGCCGGAGATGCTACACGCCATGGCGGATCTCGTGGTATGCTCAGCTCGTCGTGGGGTGGTCTCTAGCGGCGGCGACAGGCGTCTCCGACAAGCTAGGTTTCGGTTACTAAGAGGAGACGGAAGGAAAAGGAGGAAATGGAGATAAGGCGAGGGAGTGCGGCATCGGCGTGTCCTTCTTATCCCCTCCCGATGTCGGCGGCCTCGGCACGAATCATAGCGACCACGGTGGACGGCGGAGGCGTTGCCAGCCAGCTGCTTCGCCAGCGATGCTTTCTGTCAAGAGGAAGAAGAAAGGAAAAGAAACGAAAAGGTATGCGGGCTGCCGTTGGGCCGACGTGGGCTGCAGCCAAGGGAGCGGAAGAGGAAGGGTGCTGCGGCTGAGCGGTGAATAGGTGGAGAGAGAAATGGGCCGTGGGCCAGATTTGTTTTTTCTTCTATTTTTTCCTGATTCTATTTCTTTTCCATTTTCTGTTTTGATTTGCTAGCTCTGTATTTATTCATTTGTTTTAACTTTCTAGGAATTTCTTATTTAGAAAATTATAAGTTTATGAGAATATACTTAATATTCCGATATTAATACTATTTTTGATAAAAATATATTTTATTGATTTACCCTTTTATATACTTCATATTCATAATCATATGAAGGTTATTATATCAAATAGGATAAGTATAAATTAGGGCCTTAGGTTTTAGGATTTGTTTAGGATCTTAAATTTTGATGTCTTGATTCTTATTGACTTATAATATTAAAGAAACTTTTATATATCTTGATCCTTTATTGTTATTTAATATATAAAGTTTTGAAAACTTAATATGGTTAATATTATTCTCATATATTTAAGGAATAATAATTCTATATTTTATTACAACTAACATCTGAGTTAAAGTTTGAATTGAAAATGCTTTACCATCAATTTTTAGAAGATTGCATATTCTCATATTTCCTTTATTGATGTGAATAAAAATTAATGGCTAAGACAGATTGTCTTTATGTTGGTGAATTTAATAATATCACCATTCAAAGTAAAATAGTGGACTTATTCTCTAGGATAATTTATGAGAAAGAATTGATGAAGATGGTTCCTAAGCACCTATGATAATGATGGTTGTAAATGGTAAAGATGTGCTCAGGTGATTTGCTTTAGGAAAATATTCCTATGAACCATTGTGGATTTAAGATAATAAATCAATCAGATGAAATAGATAATATGTTTGGTTCTAGAATTAGGGTTTAGTGTTTAACAAGGATTCCTATATTCCATACTTTATAACTCTAGACTTCTAATTAAGGAATTCCTTTCCTAGATATATTACTCCTCTATGTCCATCATCATGTACTAACATGATGAACTTTGCTTTACAGAAACTTCTTATCCACCCTTTATTATTATAAATCCACTTATAAATGCAATGTGCTTAACACTAAAGCTTTCATAATATTCTCATATTTATACTTGTCTATAACAACTATTCTACTATTAATAATCTCTAACCCAACAAGTGGTTACATCTAACTCCATTCATGCCCTTCCTAAATCATCCATCACAAATACCACTCTAGTAGAGATTTATATCAAATTCTACTCTCCTCTAGTGTTTAGTATTTCCCCAAGAGGAGAATACTACTTCTTTAATTCAATGTTACTCTAACATTATTTTAATCATACTTCCTTCTCTCTACTTAACTCTGATATCTAACATTCTAACCTCACATTATATTAATGTGACTTGTAATGACTAATCTAGGATAATATATCTATACTATGGTTCAATCATGTTTTATCCACCAATGTCACTTATACTTGGTATAAGAATTCAATATGGATGAGTAAGGCATGATCATTATAATCCTTTAGGGTTTAGGTTTCCAATTAGCTAATCAAGGCTTCATCAATACAACACTCCAGTTGTATTGAAATTATCTTCTATCTAGCTCTATTGGATTAAGAGATATGATTCATTGACTATACCTACTTAATCAAATAGGACTACTCTTGGTAACTATCTTTAGACTTTATCCTTG
Organism: Avena sativa; assembly: GCA_916181665.1. Taxonomy (NCBI): domain Eukaryota; kingdom Viridiplantae; phylum Streptophyta; class Magnoliopsida; order Poales; family Poaceae; genus Avena; species Avena sativa. The sequence continues at coordinate 19,385,732 of OV702282.1, read as the reverse complement.
TAATATTCTTTGTTACCATATTGATTTGATTCCTTCAATCACTCCCATCCTATAGATGATATCTAAAACTAGCATTACCATTTACCTCTTCTTTCTTCTTTCTCTAAAGGTTTTAGAGTGGATGCTATGATCAATACAAAAGTTGATAAATCAAGAATTGATAGGTTAAGAATGGGTGAATCAATAGTTGATTACTCAATATTGATGAACAAGAATATAAGGATAGGATTCAATAGAGATGATAAAGATTTATATGGAAAGAAAGATATATGGTGAATGATCTTAACTTTGGTTTCTTTCCTACTTAATCTCACTAGAGATTTAAAGTTAGGTATTTTCATGATACACATGGTATAAGTAGATGAGATTAAAATAGATCAAGATGTAGTTGTTACATTCTTATTATTTGTGTTATATCCTTAACTTGGTACTCATAAATGATTATAATGAATACTATGATGTGATCACCTAAGGATCAAATATAAATCATTGAGTAATGGATTAGGGTTTAGTTTTATTCCATTTGATCTACCCTTAGATCAAATCATGTTTACCCAAAATAAGGTTTTAGCAAAGGTCATATTGAAACTTATCGCAGTCAACTTGATGATCTACTTCAATTCCATCAAGTTGGGAGAAGCTTCAATCACTTTGACAAGTATTTATTTAAAAGCGCAAAAATTATTCAGATTTTTTATGCATGAATGAAATGCACACATCTGTGTTCAGCTTATTTCTAAGCTCCAATGCTGGGATGTTACATATGGTTAATGAAATCAATCTTATCCACTAAATTATGGCGGTTATCTCTTGTGATTTTGAGTTATACCGTGATCATATCCATATCATATTCAAGTACCTTCGGCAATCCGTAGGTGTCACTATGGTGGATTATCATCTGTTATCATGCTTCACATCTTTGAAATCCATATCTGCAGGGTTCTCTTTGATACGAGAGAACCTCATCGTTTCATATATGGTATGTTTGCTTAAAAGTATGAGTTATCACACATTCTTATCCAAAATCTGTTCTCGTTTCAACCGGCGATCTGATAAACAAGGTGAACAAGTCAATATATATTTTCTGTCCGATGGGCCACATAGTCTATTCTTCCAATACATCTCTCTAAACACCAATCTTTGCCCTTTATGTTGATACTTCATGGTGGTATATCTTGACAATATTCTCGCGTATTCTATATAAAAGGAAGAACATGAGAAATATCTTCTTTTCTCTTGAGCTTTGTGAACACCGCATGTGTGCAAAGTTCTCACACTGTAAACCCCGACTTTTTAAAGTCACCTATCTCGACCACCTCCTTTTGCTAAAGACATCGCTGCAATTCTGGAATCATCCTGTCGTGGGAATGGTCACGGCAGATGCTGCAATCGGCAGCGAGTAGTAGAACGAGGGGCAAGGGCGGCCAGCCATCCGCGGTGCGAGATGAGGGCAAAGACACAGGGTTTTACCCAGGTTCGGCCCCCCGGAGGGTAAAGACCTACTCCTGCTAGACTGTATTATGGAGGTGTTTACAATGGGCGAGCTCGGCGGCTAGGCGGGGAGTCGCTTGGGTGTATGAGGGAACGTGTCTCTACTCACCCCGTAGGGAGGTTTATATAGGCTCACCTCCCCTAGGGTTTACATATCTCAACCGATTCAGTTTACAACTTCGGTAATCGTTCAACCTAGTCCGACTGGGCCTATCTACTCGCCTGGGCCTTCAACTTCCAGTCGCTTGGTACCTTGCTGGGCTTTGATCCACTCGCCGTTCTGCAGGCCCACTCGCCAGCCCTTGGGCCAGTCGGAAACGTCCTGCTGAGTATACCCCAGTAGGCGTATCCCCATCAATAGTCCCCGAGGCCGTCGTCGATTAGGCGTAAGTGGCTGCTGGCAGTCGGAGTATACGGCTTCAAAGTAGGCATCCAGTCGAATCGTCGACGGCCTCCTGTATGAAGGAGGAAATCCGGCGAACCGAGTCGCGTCTTGAGCGAGTCGAGCCAACGGGACGTGGCCGCGGCGAGCGACCTAGCGAGCCGAGTGGCTGGAGTTGGACCGTCAGGCGTGGTCAAACTAGCCGTTAAGGTAACTCAACGGTAACTTTTGGCGTAATCATCGCGCGGTAACGGCCCCCTGATTTGGCGGGTAACTCCCGCTATATAAGAGGAATGGCAGGCAATCGTAGAGCCAACTGCCCACCACTTCTTCCGAGTGCACGCATTCTCCTTCCTTTGCTCCTTGATCCAATCGACCCGAAATCCTCCGACCTCCAACCAACCCCTCGGCTATGGCCCTTCTCACCGAACCATGGGGCAGGTCCAAGTGCACGAGGGCGCAGCTGGCCTCTTTCGAGGAGGCCGGAATCCTGCGAGCCGGCTGTTGGCGTATCCCCGCAGCCGGAGAAACGACCCCAAACCCGCGAGAGAGGGAGTTCGTCTGTTTCACCAGTCATCTCGAGCGGGGGTTAGGGTTTCCCACGTCTTTGTTCTTCCGGCGTTTTTGCGCCTACTACAGGATCCAGCCCTCAGATCTGGGTCCCCACAGCATCGAGCAGCTCGCCATCTTCGTGGCGTTCTGCGAGTGCTACTTGGGCTGCCGGCCCTACTTTCCCTTGTGGCAAGATCTGTTCCACGGACGGATCAGCCGCGAGGAGGCAGGCGGCCCAATGCTAGCCGCGGGCGGCCTGACGTTCCAGCTCAAGTCCAAAGCTTCCTTCTTCGATCTGATGCTGCCCACCAAAGCAGCGAGCGACTGGAAGAAGTCATGGTTCTACGTGACCGAGGCGACTCCGGAGGACGAGGCAGCGATCCCGCGGTACTCGGCCAACCGTTCCGAGCCGCGCCATCTCCAGGTCGGCAAGCTCCCCGACGACCAGCGGATGGTCGTCGACGAGATGCTCCAGGCCATCCGTGGTCTGAAGAAGAAGGGGCTCCAGACGATAAACTTGTACAATTGTTGGCTTGGGCGGCGGCTCGTTCCGCTCGCCCAATGCGACCATTACATGTATCAGTACACGGGCCGGGGAGACTCGACGAAAGCCTGCCTCGACGAGTGGAAGCTGGAGGACTATCTCCCAGCGTTGAAGAAGATCACCCAGGCGGTGTACGTGGATGCACAGGCCGGGGTCCCCCCTACACCGCGAAGCGTCCGGCTCCAACGGTAACTTCTTTATCTTGTTCGCAGTCGCAGCGTATGCAGTCGCGGTAATTCTAACTCTGTTTCGTATTCATCGCAGCTGTTCCAAGTGGTGGAAGGGTGGCTCCCACCTGCCGATGACGAGAGCTCGGGGCCATCCGCCCAGGATACAAGCGAATCGCCACCCGCGAAGGGCAACGAGGACGACGAGGACGAGACCGAAGAGGAAATCGCCCCGCTGATCCGAAAGACCCGCGGGCAACGTCAGCGCGAAATCGAAGCGAGCAGGAGCCTCGAGCGTCATGATGATGACGACGAGCTCCCAGAAACCACCTCGCGCCGCCAGGCCACTCCTTCGAAGAAGAAGAAGAAGGAAAAGGAAGCAAGGGCCCCTCCGAGGAGGAAAACGAAGCCGCCAAAGATGGCCTCGCCGCCGCACTCGACGAGCAGCTCTGATGCTCACAACTCGGCCGATGACGGTGCGGCCCCGGCGACAACCGCGCTAGATGCGCCGTCTGTGGAAGTACCGCTGGCCTCGATGCCCCCGCCATTCGCGCCAGTCTCTGGGCTAGGGAAGGCTCCAGCCGCGGCGACTTCGCCTCACAAGGAGGTTCCGATTGGGGCGGCTTCGCCCCGCAAGGAGGCTCCGGCCGTAGCGGCTTCAGTTCGTGAGGAAGCCCCTGCCGAAGGTATCCCAGAGGCGCCAGCCGCAGCCTCAACAACGAAGAAGCCGTCCGTGTCCTGGGCACGCGACGTCCTGGAACTAGGGCTCAGTCGCCAACTGGGCCCCGAGCTAGAAAAACCGGCCGGCCTTCGCACAGGGCTACGCTTCATCCCGGTCGCCAAGTGAGTGCACTCGGCCTTCTCTATTTTCCATAGCTGTTTCGATTGTCTTTACTGATTCGACTGATGTGCAGGACCGGAGTGAAAAGGATGGGCCACCCGACCGTGGCCCAGGTACCCTCCACCGCTAGCGGGGAGGATCCTTCCCGTAAGAGGAAGGCGGACGAGGTCGTTGCCTCGGCGGATGGCAGTAAGAAAGCCAAGGGCGACGACATCGTCACTGTCTCTGACGACACGGCGGTCGCGCCGGTCGGCCCCGCGGTGGAGGCAGCCGCGTCTACGAAGGAGGGCGTTTCCTTGCCTGGAACGGCGGAGGCGACTTCCTTTGGAGCGGGTGCCTCTATCGCCACCTTCCCTTGCTTCGTGACCAAGGCGGCCGCGGCGAGCGGGGCTGCATCCCCGAGCCTCGCTCCAGGGACCGTCGATGCTGAAGTCGACCAGCGTCGTGGGCACACGCCAGCGTTACTCGCATCCGTGGACGCGATGCAACTTCATGGCATGCTTGGCGCAGCCATCCAGGTATATCCAGTCCCCGAGGATCAGGTCGGTGTTTTGCAGCGGCTTGATTCTTATTATTTTCTCGTCTTTTACTTTCTTATCCAGTCCCCGAGTGCGCACGCGCTAAATTTTAGCGGGGTGGGCACTTGGGAATTTCTTGATTGCCAGTCCCCGAGTGCGCACTCGCTGAATTTCAGTGGGTGGGCACTTAGGAGGTTCGTTTTTACTGACTTTTTGATGATATGTAGGGTCTGCAGCTCGAGTCGGCGGACCGACTGGCCGCGCAACAGCGTGCTGAGAAGGAGCTGACCACCATCCAGGAGGCGAACAAAGAGCTTCAGGCTGTTGCTGCGAAGGCAGAAGAAACTCGCCAGGAGCTTGTCCCTGCTGGTGAGTTGGAAGCGGCGCGATCTGCTCTGGGAGCTGCTGAACAGCGGGTCGCTGACCTCGAGCGCGAGCTGCGGGAGGCGAGGGAAGAAGCTAGCTCGGCGGACGGGCGGGCTAGGGCCGCCATTGCAGCCGCGGAGGAAGATCGCAAGGTGTCGGAAGTCCTTATTGCTGGGCTTCAGGACGACCACACGTCGCTTCAGTGCTTCATCACGGGGCTCGCCCGCCCGTTGCTTGGTGAGTGCATCTTCCCTTTCCGTTAGTTGGGGTTTTTGTGGTGTCCGTCGCACTCATCATTGTCTCCTTCTCGCAGGTCGCGTTATTGGTAGCCAAGAAGAGGCGAGCTCACTCGACGCGAGGCAGTGCGTAAGCATGCTCGTCGACTCGGCTACGCTATCGGCGACGTGCATCCGCGCCTATCTTCAAGAAATGTCGCCCACGGAGGTTATTCCCAGCGACCTCGTTGAGGTGTGGGAGTATTTGGAGAAGGCGCCCGCGGTCGTTGAGTTCATGACGCGGTCGGCGTTTCGGCGTGGAGCGTCGACAGCGCTGAGCCTTGGGCTCGCCCACTTCCCCGAGGATTTCGACCACGACGATGTGACGAGTGGGTATCCCTCGTCGACTGGCGCGGTGGACCTGTCCGAGGTTCTCAAGTTGCAGGAGCGTGCCGCCGCGTACTCGGAGCGTGTCTGGGCGATGGGCGACCTCCTTCCCTACCAGGAAACGGTCGTCGCGCCGAACGACCCCGAGCCGCCGCATCGTGACTTCAAGGTCGAGCAACCTTTTCGCTCGGCGATGGCGGGTGAGCTGACGACGTATCCGTCAAACCCGTACACCGCGTTCATCCGTAGGTGCCGGGATTCTGGCGAGTCGTCGTCGAAGCCTGCAGAATAGGGTTGTTTTCCTGGATGTGTTAGCAGCAGTTCTGCCACGCGGGCATAATTTGTAATATAAGACAAAGCAATATACGATTGAATGGGACGTCGTGTCCATTTTGCTATTCGTTTGTGTGTTTTGGATTGATTTTGGACGAGTCCCCGAGCGCGTCCGCCCTTTTGTGGGGTTCACCTCGTATATGATGTTTGTTGTTATCATGTGTTTTGTTAGTTTAGTCGACTCGCCCGAGCTCGGAGAGCCAGTCGCAAGGCGACTCCCTCGAGTGCTCTGTACTTTGCCGTTTTCCCGTACGCGAACGGGGTCGGGTGGCCGAGTCCCCGAGCGTGGTACTTGGTAGTTCTAGGCGCGACTCGAGGGTGGTTGAGGACTTAGCGCGTTAGTGTGAGCGCGTCACTCCTGCCTGGCCCGGAGGGTCAGTCGCGTGGCGAGTCCCGGGCGTGCTCTCTTACTTGGCGTTTTCCCTGACCGATCGCGACGAACTGGTATTCAGTCCCCGAGCGTGGTACTTAGCCGTTCGAGTCGCTACGCCGAGGATGCGGAGGACCAAGGTCGCTGTGAGAAGCGAGGGCAGTTGTCTTGGTTCGTAAAACCAGTCGAGCTGGGCGACTCCAATGGGGCTCCGGATTGGCGTTTTTCGTGGACGACGCAAGACCTGAAATGATTCAGTGCTCTTGCATCGCACTACTTAGCCGTGCCGATCGCTGTACCAAAGGTTGACTTCTGCATTTTAGCATGACGCTGTTTTTACGAGTGCGAGTGGCACAAGGCATGGAGAGTAGACGCCATTGGCGGTAACCGTTTCTTTTATTTCATAGCGACTGGAGAGTACATGTGTGGGGTTCTAGGAGTAGAACTTCCGGAGGAGATTTACATTCCATGGTCGCTGGACGTCGAGTTTGCCGTCCCCGCGGACGTCGAAGAGGTAGTAGGCGTCGTTGCCGAGTACGCGCCCGATGGCGAATGGGCCTTCCCACGGAGGGGAGAGCTTGTGCATGCCCTTCTTGTCCTGAATGAGGCGTAACACCAGGTCGCCTTCCTGGAAGGTGCGGGTTTTCACCCGTCGGCTGTGGTAGCGGCGGGTCCTTGCTGGTAGATGGCGGTGCGTGACCGAGCGAGGTCGCGTGCTTCGTCGAGCTGGTCGAGCCCGTCTTGGCGGGCCAGTTCGTTTGCGGCCTCCGTATAATGGACGACCCGCGGAGAGTCGTGTTCGAGGTCGGTCGGCATGACTGCTTCGGCGCCGTAGACCATGAAGAAGGGAGTGAATCCCGTTGATCTGTTAACCGAGGTGCGGATTCCCCAGACGACGGAGGGCAACTCTTCGACCCAGCATCCAGCGGTGCGCTCGAGTGGTACTTGGAGTCGCGGCTTTAGGCCGTGGAGGATGCTTTGGTTGGCGCGTTCCGCCTGGCCGTTGGATTCCGGGTGGGCGACTGACGCGAGGTTAAGCCGGATGTGGTGCTCTTCGCAAAGTTCGGCCATTGCTCCCTTGGCGAAGTTTGTGCCGTTGTCCGTGATGATACTGTTGGGGAACCCGTAGCGATATATGAGCTCGCGTAGGAATTTAGTAGCGGTCTTCCCGTCGCATTTCCGGACTGGCTTGGCCTCCACCCACTTGGTGAATTTGTCGACGGCGACTAGCAGGTGGGTGTAGCCGGAGGGGGCTTTCTTGAAGGGGCCCACCATGTCCATGCCCCATACGGCGAATGGCCAAGTGATGGGGATCATTTTGAGCGCTGAGCTTGGTACGCGCGTCTGATTGGCGTGCTTCTGGCACCCGGCGCATCGCTGGACGATGTCGACGGCGTCGGCGTGTGCGGTGGGCCAGTAGAAGCCGTGTCGTATAGCCTTGGCGACCAGGGAGCGAGCGGCGGCGTGGTGGCCGCAGTCTCCTGAGTGAATGTCGTGGAGGATTTTGCGTCCTTCAGCCGGTTGGACGCAACGTTGGAACACACCGGTGACGCTGCGCTTGTGTAGCTCGCCGTCGATGATGGCGTAAGACTTGCATCGGCGAGCGATCATCCGAGCGTTTGTCTCGTCTACTGGCAGAGTGCCGGTTTCCAGGTAGTCGATGTAGGGCTTGGTCCAGTCGTCTGGCTCGGTGATGAGTGCGACCAAGGCTGCCTCTGGTTGGAGTGAGACTCCGATGTCGATCTCCCTTGGGGGAGAGACTGATGGCTTGGAGATTGTGTCGAGGAACACGCCGGCGGGTGGTGCGAGTCGAGCCGACCCGATGCGAGAGAGGGCGTCGGCCTCCTCGTTTTTTCGCCTGTCGATCCACTCGACAGAGTAGCAGGTGAAGTGGCCGCCCAACTTATCCACCTCTTGGCGGTACGCCGCCATGGTAGGGGAAATGGCGTCGCAGGTGCCGGCGACTTGTCCCGCAACGAGGTCGGAATCTCCGTAGCACCGGAGGCGGTTGATGCTCATCTCCTTGGCGGCTCGCATGCCGTGCAGTAGGGCCTCGTATTCGGCCATGTTGTTGGTGCAGGGCGTGAATTCGAGGCGGAGGATGTAGCGGAGCTTGTCGCCCTTTGGTGAAGTCAGCACTATCCCCGCTCCTGCGCCGTCCGCGTTCTTGGACCCGTCGAAGTGTAGGCTCCAGTAATGGAGGTACGGCAGCTTCTCTGGCTGCTGGGCCTCCTCCCAGTCAGCGATGAAGTCTGCCAGTGCCTGTGACTTAATCGCCCTTCGTGGCTCGTATTTAATGTTGTGGACGCCGATCTCGACGGCCCACTTGGCGACTCGCCCGGTCGCCTCGCGATTGCGGATGATGTCTTGCAGTGGCGCTGAGGAGACGACCGTGATCGGGTGCTCCTGGAAGTAGTGCGGCAGGCGCCACTGAGCCCTGAAGACCGCGTATACTAACTTTTGGTACTGTGGGTACCGCTGGTGCGATTCGGTGAGAACCTCGCTGATATAGTACACCGGCCGCTGAACCAGGCGCTCCTTTCCTTCCTCTGGTCGTTCGACGACCATTACAGCACTGACAACGCGCTCGGACGCCGCGACGTAAACCAGCATAGGTTCCTTGTCAGCGGGTGCGGCGAGTAGTGGTGCGGCGAGTAGCACCTTTTTGAGGTCGCGGAGCGCGTCGTCCGCCTCCTTGTCCCACTGGAAGGTGGGGTTCTTGCGCATCAGGCGGTATAGTGGCATTGCCTTTTTGCCTAGGCGGGGGATGAAGCGGCTGAGAGCCGCTACTCGCCCGGCCAGCTTCTGGACGTCACGCAAGCACTCGGGTTTGCCGAGCCGGGCGATCGTGTCGATCTTTGTTGGGTTCGCCTCGATCCCTCGTTTGGAGACGACGTACCCCAGTAGTTGTCCGGCGGGTACACCGAAGGTGCACTTGCCTGGGTTGAGCTTTATCTTGTACCTCCGCAGATTGGCGAAGGTCTCTGCCAGGTCGGCGAGTAGGTCGCCTTGGCGAGCGGATTTCACGACCACGTCGTCGATGTAGACGTGGATGTTGCGGCCAATTTGGCTCGCGAGGCATTCTTGCATGCACCGCTGGTAGGTTGCCCCGGCGTTCTTGAGGCCGAAGGTCATGGCGGTGTAGCAGAAGGCTCCGAATGGCGTGATGAACGCCGTCTTCTCCTCGTCTTCGACAGCCATTTTGATCTGGTTGTACCCCGAGTAGGCATCGAGGAAACATAGCGACTCCGAGCCCGCGGTTGAATCGATTATCTGATCGATCCGCGGGAGGACGAACTGCTCCTTTGGGCAGGCGCTGTTCAGGTTTGTGTAGTCGATACACATTCTCCAGGTCCCGTTTTTCTTCTCGACCAGGACTGGGTTTGCCAGCCACTTGGAGTATTTGATTGGCCGGATGAAGCCGGCAGCGAGTAGGCGCTGCACTTCCTCGGCGATTGCTCGATGACGTTCTTCATTGAAGGGCCGTAGCGACTGCTTGACAGGTCGCACTTTGGGGTCGGCGTTTAATTTGTGCTCAGCGAGATCCCTAGGGACACCGGGCATGTCGGAGGGTTTCCATGCGAAGATGTCCCTATTCTCACGAAGGAACTCGATGAGCGCGCCTTCCTATGCTGGGCTCATGCCCGTCCCGATCGTCACCGTCTGGCTGGGGTCGCCTGGGATCAGCTCGACGGTGCGGGTGTGCGTCGTGGCCTCAAAGGTTGAGGTGTTTGTGCCCTCTGAGTTGGGCTTCTTGAGTATTGTGGGATCGTCACTGTTGACCCCGCTCGCGTATTTGGCGAGCTCGTCGGCGTGATTAGTCTCTGCCGCGATGACGGCGTCGGCGAGTTCGGCTCCTTTGGCCTCGCATTCGGCGGCCATGTCGGGGTCGCCGTTGATGGTGATGACGCCGCACGGCCCGGGGAGCTTCATCGCGTTGTACGCGTAGTGGGGCGCTGCCATGAATTTAGCAAACGCCTGGCGCCCCAGGACGCAGTGGTAAGGGCTATCGAAGGGCACCAGCTCGAAGACGATCCGCTCGGTGCGGAAGTTTGCCGGACTACCGAAAGTGACTGGCAGCGTGACTTTGCCGATCGGATATGCCTTCCGACCGGGGACGATGCCGTGGAACGTGGTGTGGGTTGTCTCGATCATCGACTGCGGGAGCCGCAGCCGCCTGAAGGTGTCGAGGTAGAGGATGTTGATGGAGCTGCCGCCGTCCATCAGTGTCTTGGGGAGCCAGTAGTCGCCAACCTTGGGCTTGACCACCAGGGCGACTCGTCCTGGGTACTCGATGCGTGGCGAGTGGTCTTGCCGACTCCAGGTGATGGGCTGTTCCGACCAGTTCAGGAACTGGGGGACGTCTGTTTGGGCCACCGCATTGACGGCGACGGCGTGGGCGATGACCTTCTTCTCGCGCTTCGTATTGAAGCCTATGAAGGTGTGGAGCGAGCCGGCTACTTTGCCGAATTTTCCGCCATTTGGCGGGTCGTTGTCGGCGTCCTCCCGCGCGTGCCGTGCCTTCTCGATTTCCCTGAGGGTGTGGCAGTCGGCGGTGGTGTGTGTTGCGGGCTTCCCTTCCCTGCTGTGGAACGCACATGGTTGGTTGAGGAGGGCCGCAGGATCGAATCTTGGCTTGTTCTTGTAATTGCCGCCGTCGCGCCGTTGCCCTCCGTCGCGGCGGTAGCTCTTGGGCTCGCGCTGTGCATGCCCAGCGTTGGCGACGAAGTCGACTCGCCCGTCGCTGCGGCGCTTGCCGGTGAGGCGGGTGCCGCTGTAGAGTAGGTCGGTTCGGCGTCCGCCGTCGTTGCCGCCCGTGCGGCGTTGCCCCCCTGACTCGTCGTCGGTTTCCTGGTTTGGATCCTCCTCGGCGTACCGTTTGGCGATCTCGAGGAGGTCGGGGATGTTGTCGAGTGTGCGGGAGTGTCGCTTGAGCTTGGCGACTAGAGGCTCATAGCGGCACGAGGTCTTGAAGCAATGGATCGCGGTGTCCGGGTGGATGCCGACCGTGTTGTACCAGAGCTCTTGCCACCGTTGGACCCAGTTGCAGGTCGACTCGCGGGGTCCCTGGACGCATCGTTCCAGGTCCTCGATGGTGGTGGCGCGGGTGTAGGATCACTCGAAGTGCCTGACGAAGGCGTCGCGCATTTCCTCCCAGGAGTCGATGCTGTCCTGGGGGAGCGTATTGATCCACTGCCTGCACGTCCCCTCCATCATCAGTGGGAGGTAACGGGCGGCGAGTAGGTCAGTGTGACCCGCGATCCCCATTGCCATGAGGTATGTGTCGAGCCAGACTGCGGGGTCGTACGAGGAGTCGTATTTTTCTATCTCCTTTGGCGCCTTGAAGTTTGGCGGGTACTTCTCTCCTCGGATCATTGGTCCGAAGCACTTAGGCCCGAGTCGACTGAGCGACCCCATGGGCTCGCCATCGCGGCGATTAGTTAGGGTGTGCCGTAAGTCGTTGGGCTGGCGTGCGCGCCAGTTTTGGTTGTTGATGATGTGAGTGCGGGCGTCGATGGGTTGTCCGTTAGCGGCGACGAAGTTGGTCGCCGGCCTAGGATCGTTGGTGGAGAGCGCCGCGTTCGCAGGTCGGTGTTGGAGCTGCAGTGGCTCTGGTGGCGGGCAATTGAGGGTGTTTGCCGCCGTTGGGCGGCCGCTTGAGGCCGCTCTGCTTCCCGAGGAACGCGAGTACACTCGACCTTGCGAGTCGGCGCCCGCTTTTTGCTGCTCCACGGCCTTCGCAAGCAGGGCCTTGACGTACTGGATCTGTAAGGCGCCGTTGCCAGTGGCCGTGATGCTATCAGCTGCTGCTCGGCCTGCCACGAGGTTGTCCATTGGGGTGGAGAATAGTGGGAGGCCGTTTGCGTCTCGCTCCCGTGAGGAGACAACTATCCGCGGTTGGTCCCTGGGAGGGGTGCGGTTGGGTGGTGGTGGGGCACCCATCGCCGTTGATCCTGGCGGGGGCCGGGCACTTCCTCCTGGTGGCGCGTTTTCGCAGATTGCGCGCTCGGCTATGCGGGCCGGGTCGTTTTCGTCGTCGAAGTTCAGGGCACGCCCTTGAACGGTGGGGTTCAAGCGTGACCTGATCCGCTGCTGGTGGTAGCGTGACAGCTCCTGCGCCGTCACCTGCTCGAGGCGAAATTTTTCGCGCTCGGCCTGCTCTTTGCGTACCGCCTCCGCCAGTTTCAAGCGGAGTTCCTCGACCTCCGTTGCCGTGGCGTTAGGAGGGATTGGGGTGGAGAAAGGATCCTCCGGCGGATCGGTGCCGGTGGCCATGTAAGCCGCGGCGTGGCGATTGGCGCCATCGCGGAGGTCGGCGGAGTTCTCCGACCCGGAGTCGAATTCGAAGATTCCGAGGATGGAGGGGTCCTCGAAGTCTCCCGCGTTGGAGACCTGGGCGATGGAGCCCGCGGATGAGGCCGCGGTGATGGATCCGGCGAGTGACGCCGGGGTCGCCGAGTCGGCGTCATCGGTGAGGGCCGTATCTTCTGCGGCCGCTGAGTTCCCGGCCACGTTGCTGTGGGCCGAGTTGTACTCGGAGGCAAGGCGGTGGATCGTGCGAACCTGGCTCTCGGAGAGCCGATCGCGTGGCGGCGACTCGCGGATGCGAGTTGAGTCCTCCGAGAGGATGACGTCGGTGAGGCCGACGAAGAGGCTGATCGTGCCGATTGGCAGGATCACGCTGTGCGTGACGGGTCGCGTCGCCGGGACGTAGCTACTCGGCAAGATCTGGAGCATCTCGCCGATCGCTATCATGCGGCCGGTGGCGACCGTCTCGTTGATGGGCAGATTGGATCTCGCCGCAGAACACCGGCCAGACCGGCCAGGCCCCACGGTGGGCGCCACTGTCGTGGGAATGGTCACGGCAGATGCTGCAATCGGCAGCGAGTAGTAGAACGAGGGGCAAGGGTGGCCAGCCATCTGCGGTGCGAGATGAGGGCAAAGACACAGGGTTTTACCCAGGTTCGGCCCCCCGGAGGGTAAAGACCTACTCCTGCTAGACTGTATTATGGAGGTGTTTACAATGGACGAGCTCGGCGGCTAGGCGGCGAGTCGCTTGGGTGTATGAGGGAACGTGTCTCTACTCACCCCGTAGGGAGGTTTATATAGGCTCACCTCCCCTAGGGTTTACATATCTCAACCGATTCAGTTTACAACTTCGGTAATTGTTCAACCTAGTCCGACTGGGCCTATCTACTCGCCTGGGCCTTCAACTTCCAGTCGCTTGGTACCTTGCTGGGCTTTGATCCACTCGCCGTTCTGCAGGCCCACTCGCCAGCCCTTGGGCCAGTCGGAAACGTCCTGCTGAGTATACCCCAGTAGGCGTATCCCCATCACATCCCATCAATTGTTAAACTTCACCCATCATCGGATTCCAACAACTCCGGACCTTTTACTTGTTTTGGCAAGTTATCATTGTCATTCTGCTGAAGATTTCCTCAAGATGGCTAAATCTCCCTCAGATATTCTCAATAAGGACAAGATTTTTTTTGGTCTTCCGCTCATCAAGAAATCTTTTGAAAACACGCTCTCTTGAACTTCTATCCTTAATCCGCCAGGTTCCATGAAGATTTTCTAGATATTTTACAACTCTTCCATCAAAGTTTTAGGTGCTATCTTTAATCTATCTGTTGAACCTTTTTGTTGTTTCCGTTATCTTCATTCATATCTTTCCGACGACTTGGGACTTCCGACATGACAAAAACATGTAAGACCCCACCTTTATAAGGTAAAGGTCCTTGTGATTGCAATGCTAGTCCCTAGATCAGTTGCTAGCATCCAAAGTTTAAGATGAAGTACACCGATACAAAGGTCGTTATTACATCGTCATTCTAGATATAAAATAGTCTTTTACAACTCATTAGCCAAAGGCTATTACAAGAGTTCATAACGTAAGTAAATAAAATAAAGTCTTCATCTTCATGTGCCACATGCAAGCATGTTGAGTGTAGACTCCTAACCCTAATCCTCATCTGAGTAACCTGCAACATCGTAAGTTACAGCCACAAGGGGTCAATACATTTGGAATTGTATTGGCAAGTGATACCTTAGTATAATAGTAATAACTAACATCTATATGAATTTAGCTAAGTGTAGCTTAGGCTTCCTATGCTCAAAATAGGTTTTTCTTATCAGTTGAAAACACTAAGTTTTTGTTTATCAAAAACTCCCAAGGAACCACCAATAGACATTGGTGAACCTTTACCCTTGTTCAACCACAAGTTTTTAACTTAGAAATTGGGATGATGAGATCCTTGATAGCTTCAATGTCTTGATGCTCAAATTGTCCGTTGCCGGGGACACGACTAAGTACTTAGGTTTTACCCTCTCGATAGGTGGTGCACTTTCCCCACAAGACTCGACATGCATCGATACGAGATCTTTCAGAAGCCTTCCCTTAGACCAATATGGACGCGTTCCATCCTATCACCCTACCACCATTTGTACATCTGGCTAAGTTATTGCAACCTATATGATCAAGGCAGAGGCCATATGCCATGTGGTTGCACTAGAAGCTTCTAAACACTAAGTATCTCAAATCCCTTTGTTCCTGGGTGGCTTTCCACAAGTGAGATACACAAGGTAAACCATATACATGGGCCTTGTGTAACCACTCAACATAAACCATCATACCATTCCACCCAGGTGATCCATTCACTTAGTTGTTTTATTAGTCAAAACACAAGTCAAAAGATTTAGCAAAAATTTCCATAGCATGAATATAATTCACCCTTGCTTGCTACTAGCTAGGCTAAGCATGACAACATATCAAGTATCTTAACTTAGAGAAAATTCTACCAAGACTACGACTACTAGGATTTCCTAAGGCATATCATAGTTTATACTTAGCAAAAATTCCATGCAAGCCCTACTCAAAATATCATTAGTGCATAGTCAAAATAATAGTACAAAATACATGAAGCACCACTTTCCTTGGTAGTTGGGGGAGTAGCAAAAATCTTCACAATCACAATCACCACTAGCACCAAAATCTACACATAAAATGATAGAACCAAATTCTCATTCAAATATTCAAGAAAAAATATATGAATGCATGCAAATGCAATAAAATTAATTTATACACTAAACTATTCATACCAAACAGTACTGAACACAAAACCATCTAATTATAGTCTAAATAAACTTAGATTTGTTTTAAAATCATTTTCTAAATAATTTATAAAGCCAAAATAAGCCTATAATTGATTCTACAAATAAACCTAATTTTACAGAATAAAAATACAAATCAATCCCACAGTAGTGTAGTATTTATTTTTCTAAATCCATTTATATATTATTTGCAAAATTTTACCAAACAGAACTAAAGATATGAATTTTACAAGTTTAAATCGCTAATAGATTCAAAAACAGATTTTAAATCTAATTCTCAGACATGTGGACGCATCTGATTGGCCCGTACCGCTTCGCGCGGATCGTCCAACGTGGGCCGTAGGATTTAAGTGAGAACGCACGGTTAGATCTGTTGATACCGGTTCGCGTAAGTGATCTAATCTATACCCTACGATCTAGATCTAACGGTGCCAACGCATGCGACCATAGCTGGGCAGCACAAATGGCCACTCGCGGAAGCGCTTCTGTCGGTGATGCTCTGGTGATTCCAGAGGGGGATAGAGGCTATGCGGTGGCTTACCATCATCGCAAGGTCGTGAGGATGCTCAAGGTGGCTTCGGCTTGGACAGGGGCGAGCTGTTGCTGTCGCTGGGGCTCGTCGGAGTTGCGGACAGTGTCAGGCATGAGTTGGCGAAGACGACAGTGATTCTCTGGATCACCCTAGCGCAAAAAAAGTGGATCGGGACATGCGCAAGGTTCAGGCGAACAAGATCGTTTGATTCAGAGGCCAATGGGCAGTCGCATCTTACCAGAATTGCTCGCCAGAGATGAGGGTGGCGTCGGGTGCTCACGGGGTTTAGCGAAGCCGACGCTTCAGATCACGAGTAGACAAACAAAGTGTATGAGAGCGAGCGCAAGATCAAGGGCATCATGATAGCATGAACGACAGCGGGCGGGGTGGATAGAGCTCACCGGAATATCTTGCCGGAGACGCTCGGGCAGCGATGACGCAAGCGCAAATAACGGCCAGCCTGGGGGCGCTCCGGTGCTGTTGTGGCGAAATGACCGTGGAGGTCTAGGGGTTAAGTAGCCGGTGGGGGCGAGGATATTACGCTGGGAATCAATGGCAATTATGCCCGAAATCAGTGCTGCATTGATGGAGGAAACGGTGGTGGCGACAGGGTGTGCGCGCGGGGGGTGGGGAAGACGACGCTGAGCTGGCGCGAGGCCACTGGAAGTGTCTGCGGGGCAGAGTGAGCGTGGGTGAGAGAGAGAGGGAGGGGGAATGGCCGGGTGGGCTTGCTGGGCTGGATCTGCTGATGGGCCGAAAGTGCAGCGCATTTTTTTCTTTTCTCCTTTTCTTTTTCCAAATTGATTTTCAGAAATGATTTTCAAACCCTAATTCAAACAAGTTTGAATTCAAAACACTTTTGGATTTTTTTAGGGTGATCCTAGTATCTAAAAATGTGACAAACACACTTGTCTACTAAATTACACTTTGGTCCTTTGAAAATAAATTAAACCTTGCCTCATATGATATATAAATATTAGGCATAAAAATGGTTTTATTTGAAGTTTTGATTTGAAATTTTTTGTGCAAGTCAATAATGCTATGAATACATGAATGCAATGCATGCTTATGTAATTCATGAATTTTGGGATGTTATAAATCTAATCCCCTTAAGATAAATCTCGCCCTCGAGATTCGGATTGGCTAGAAAATAGGTGAGGGTGATCTTTCCGAAGGTCATCTTCTCTTTCCCAAGTTGCTTCTTCTTCGGAATGGTGGTATCACTGAACTTTGCAGAATTTGATAGTCTTGGTATGAGAACTCTTTCTACAGTTTCGAGGATTTTGATAGGCTTCTCCTCATAGGTGAGATCACTCTCCAACGGAACCTCTTCCAAAGGTATAGTATCCTTCAAAGAAGTTTCTTCCATCTCCGGATGGCATTTCTTCAACTGACTCACATGAAACACATTGTGAACTGCTGACAGTGATTTCGGTAATTCAATCTCATAAGCCACTTCTCCTTTGCGGCTTAAAACCTTGAATGGTCCAACATAATTTGGTGCCAATTTTCCTTTGAATCCAAATCTCTTCACACCACGAAGTGGTGAGACTCTAAGGTAAGCTCTACCACCTACCTCATAGGTGACTTCTCTATGCTTTGGATCTGCGTAGCTCTTTTTTCGAGACTGTTCTATATTCAATATGTCTTTTACCAATTTAACTTTCTCTTCCACTTCCTTAATCAGTTCTGGTCCGAACAAATTTCTTTCTCTAACACCACTCCATAGCAATTGCGTAGTACACTTCCTCCCATAGAGAAATTCAAACGGTGCAATCTCAATGCTGGCTTGATAGCTGTTATTGTAAGAGAATTCTTCGTAAGGCATGCTTTCATCCCAACTAGCACCATAGTATAGGGCACATGCCCACAACATATCCTCCAAAATCTGATTGGTCCTTTCTGTCTGTCCATCAGTCTGGGGGTGAAAAGTTTTGTTGAACTCTAATCTTGTTCCCAATGATTCATGCAGTTGTCGCCAAAAATGCAAAGTGAACTGAGTTCCTCTATCAGACACAATACTTTTGGGTACTCCATGAAGACACAAAATTCTGTTCATATAGATCTTAGCTAACTTAGCTCTTGTATAGGTAGTCTTCACGGGTATGAAATGAGCCACTTTAGTTAGGCGATCCACAACCACCCAAATAGAATCATATCCAGATCAATTCCTTGGTAGTCCGGTGATAAAATCCATACCAATATTGTCCCACTTCCAATCAGGAATAGGTAGTGGTTGCAATAGCCCTGCCGGTTTCTGATGTTCCGCTTTCACTTTACTGCACACATCACACAAAGAAATATGTTCCGCGATGTCCTTCTTGAGATTATTCCACCAAAATCTTTCCTTCACATCCATGTACATTTTGGTGTTACCTGGATGAATGGAATATGGTGAGTTGTGTGCTTCCTGCAGAATCAGTTTCTGAAGCTCCAGATCTTGCGAAATGCAGATACGTTTTCCATACCATAAAGCACCATGTTCGTCTTCATGGAATCCTTTGGCTTTACCTTTTATAATTTTTCCTTTAATCCCTTCAATTTCCTTGTCCAACGTTTGGGCTTCTTTGATCTTGTCCAACAATGTGGGTTGAACTTCCAATGACATGAGATGTCCTTCAGGTACAATCTCCAATCTGAGATCTTTGAATTGGGCACACAGATCATCTGGAAATTCTCCCTTAGTAAGGCTATTCACATAAACCTTGCGTCTTAGAGCATCCGCTACAACATTTGCTTTACCGGGGTGGTATTGCAAACTCCAGTCATAGTCCTTGATGAGCTCAAACCATCTTCTTTGTCTCATATTGATTTCTTTATGAGTGAAGATATACTTCAAAAATTTTTGATCTGTGAACACTTCACAATGCTTTCCCAGGAGATAATGTCTCCATGTTTTGAGTGCATGGACAACCGAGGCTAACTATAAGTCATGAGTAGGATAATTCACTTCGTGAGTTTTGAGTTGTCTTGAGGCATAAGCCACAACTTTCCCTTCTTGCATCAAAACTCCACCCAATCCTTGGTGAGATGCATCACAATAGACTTGGAAATCCTCCTCCAAATCTAGCAGAAATAAGACTGGTGCTGACACTAGTCTCTTCTTCAATTCCTAGAAACTGACTTCACAACCTTCAGTCCAGTCAAACTTCTTATCATTCTTAAGCAATTCCGTCATTGGCTTAGCTACCTTTGAGAAATTCTCAATGAACCTTCTATAGTATCCTGCCAAGCCTAGGAAACTACAAACTTCTTTCACTGACTTGGGAGATTACCACTTAGTTACAACTGACACCTTTGTGGGATCGATAGCTATACCATCTCCCGACACAATATGTCCGAGAAATCCAACTTCATTCAACTAGAATTCACACATGCTAAACTTAGCATATAGCTTGTGCTCCCTGAGCTTCTCAAGTATCAAATGCAAATGCTCTTGATGTTCTTCTTTTCTCTTGGAATAGATCAAAATGTCATCGATGAATACGAAAACAAACTTGCCAAGAAATTCCATGAACACCTTGTTCATCATGTTCATGAAATAGGCTAGTGCATTTGTCAAACCAAATGGCATCACGGTATACTCATACTATCCATAACTAGTGGTGAAAGGAGTCTTAGGTATGTCTTGCTCTCTAATCTTTAGCTGAAAGTAGCCTAATTGGAGATCAATCTTTGAGAACACACGGGATCCTTCTAGCTGATCAAACATATCGTTGATTCTAGACAAAGGATATTTGTTCTTGATAGTCACCTCATTGAGTGAACGATAGTATATGCACAACCTTTGACTTCTATCTTTCTTCTCCATAAACAGAATAGGTGCACCCCAAGATGAAGAACTTGGTTGAATAAATCCTTTCTGCAATTGTTCTCCAAGTTGTTTCTTGGGTTCTTTCAACTCATCAACTGACATCTTGTAGGGTCTCTTTTCTATTGGTCCAGATCCTGGTAACAAGTCAATCAGAAACTCCACATCTCTATATGGTGGCATTCCCGATAATTCTTCTGGAAACACATCCGGGTAATCCTTCACAACGGGTACATTGTCTATGCTAACCCCCTTAAGAGAATTAAGCTTACTCCCTTTAGATTCAAAGTTAGACTTGAACCTAATCCATTTCTTATCCGGGGTTGTGAGTGTAATAGTATGATTGGCACAATCTAGTACTCCTTCATACTTAGTCATCCAATCCATGCCCATAATAACATCCAATTCTTCGAAATCTAGGATTATCAAACTAACTGGAAACTTATACTTTCCAAATTCTATCACTAGATCATGACTTCCAAAGTTCACTATCATCTCTCCACCGAGAGAGCTTACTTTTATAGGACACCCAATAGTTTCAGTTAGAAGTCCATTTTTATCAACAAATTCTCTTGATATGAATGAATGCGATGCGCCAGTATCAAAAAGAAGTGCTGGGAAAAAATTGAGCTTGAACTTAACAGCCACAGCATCATACTCTTCATAAATTTCTTCCACATTGATGTGGTTCACTTGTCCCTTCTAGAAAGGGTTGGGTTTGTTGGTTCCTTCAACTTTCTTTTCTAGGCATTCATTTGCATAGTGCCCAGTTTTCTTGCATTTGAAGCACTCAACCTGATTGTTATCTCTTTTAGCAGGCTGACTTCCATTGCCATTCCCACTATGGTGGCTCTTGTGTCCACTATTGTGGTTCTTATACTTGTCATTTTCATGGCTGCGGTGGTGCTTGTTGTCATGGTGACGGTTATTGTTGTGGCGGCTGTTATACTTTCCATATTTATGGAACCTAGAACCTCCACTAGCATCACCATGAGAATGCTTGTGAGACGATCCCGAGCTATGCTTATAATTCCTCTTACTATTCTCAACCTGCTTCATCTTGCTTTCCAAGATGGTGGCCTTGTCACAAAGTGATTGATATGCTGGGACATAGGCAACAGATAGCTACAGGTTCAATTCATCATTCAATCCCTCGAGGAGCTTCTCCTTCCTCTTGGCATCAGTATCAACCTCATCCGACGCATAGCGTGCCAGATTGTTGAACTCCTCAATGTATTTAGCCACACTACGGTGTCGCTGCTTCAGATTGTGGAACTCCTTCTTCAAGTTCATCACTCCTGATGAGATGTGAGATGTACGAAATCCATCCTCTAAAATATCCAAAGTCACATCCTCAAGGGGAGTGGTGATCTGAAAGTTGTCCCTCCATGTTGCTGCTGGTCCTTCAAGCAAATGTGCTATGAACCTAACTTTTTCCTCACCGGTGCATCCAATAGTGACCAAGTCCTTATTCACAGTGCATAGCCAGTCATTGGCTACCATGGGATCAGTGGTTCCCGAGACCTTGGCCGGCCTCAACCTTAAGAACCTTGTAAGCATATCAAAGGCTGGCGGGTTCTTGGGATTGTTGTTGTTATTCTGGTTCTGATTTTTATTTTCCATGAACTGGGTCATCATCCGCATCAGTTGAGTTTGAGCTGTCATCAACTGCTACATCTCGGGATTGACGTTATGGTTTTTGTTTTGGTTGGGATTGGCACGACGGGGAGGCATATGTGGTTTCAATAAGGATAAGGAATGATATATAACCCATAGATGCTATGCACAATACATCACAAAGTAACAAACACAATAAACAACCATAAGGTAAACATAGAGTTTAAACAACGTAAACAACAAGTTTGGAAAAGTAAACATAATAGCAAGTCATCCACATGTTGGATGATCATTGCGACTCAATAATCAAAGGATGATAGATAAATAGGTAGCCGAATAGTCAACTACTCCTCCATGTCGACCTCCACATCCACAAGAGTAAGTTCGACTGTCTCCATAGCTGACTTGTACTCCTCCATGCTGGTGGTCAAGGCCTCAATATTCGTGCGAAGATCTCTCTTCTGCGAGCGAAGCCTCTCTATCACTCCTTGCTAAGTCTCTAACTCTAAGTCCTTGGCCTCAATCTCGGCCCTCATGTGCTTGATCTTATTATTTCTTTCCTCAACTCTCTTCTCCTGATTCTTGAACTTCTTGCTCTGGCTCTCGAATCTGGCCTCCATCTCCTTGACGATCTCTTCTTGCTCTGCGAAGAGCTTGTCCTTCTCCCTCAACTGAACCTGGAGCTCGTCATTCCTAAGCATGATGTTGGTCCTATCCGTGTCGGTGTCTAATAAGGCCCTCGTGGTCTTGGAGGTACAGATGAACTGGCTCAATCGTCTCTCTAACAGCTCCCTCATACACTAATGCCTCTACCTCCTCGTCACGTCTCCCGAACGGGTGGAAGTAGAGGGCCTCTAAGCTCGTTGGAGTGGCGTCCGTAGAGGCGTCCGAGTAGCTCCTGCATGACTACATCTAGACCCTTCTCTTTGTCATCGCACATCAGCTTGAAAGGAATATCCCCCGTGAGTGGCTCCGTCTGACGTCCTGGTTGTGTGACTCTAAAGCCCCAAAGATCCTTCCTCTCGAACTTGGTAAGCTGGAGTGCCTTGATACTAGGAAGTGGGAGGTTGAGCACACTAGTAAACTTCACGATACGTGAACCAAAACGAGTTCCATTGAACTCCTCGGCAGTGCTGATCACAAAGCTAGGCATCTAATGCATAAGATAGAAAATTTATTAGAACAACACAAGTACGAGAAAAAACAAGATAGTCAAAAGAGAGTAAAAAGCATACAATCATTCATAAAACATACAAGTCATGGCATACAAAGTCTACCACAAGCACTAAGGTTCAAAACAGCTTAGAAATTTTTTTGCGAGAAAATGACAAGTGTGGTGGTCCAACTAGCGGAGTACGTTACAATTCTCACTAATATGCTAAGTCTATGATATCCTCCCTTAGACGTTTTATGGCGGTCTCTAAGTCTTGGGTATACTTTTTCTCCTCCTTAAGGTCATTTTTTGTGTTGAGCATTCTATACTTGAGTCTTTCACCAAGCTCCTTGATAGCATTCCAAGCTGCATTTCTTGCAGAGTCAAAGATTGTCGTATACATTTCTGAGTTGGTTCCCATGCAGAATCCCGACTCTTTGTGGTTGTCTCCCTTGTTTTTGTACACGTGAAGTTCCACCCACCAATATTATGCTCCTTCATCCATATCTGGAAATCCCTTGTACACGGCCTCACCATGTATCCCCAAGCTAACCATAAGGGTTTTGAGTGCTTTGGGAAATTCCGTCTCACATTCTAAAGTCATGATCAGGAGTGGTCCCTTCTTGACGGCTTCGTTGATGGTGACCATCTACAAATTGATATGAGAAAGAATATTAGAAGAGTCTTACGAGAAGAAAAAGACAAGTTTGGAATTTGCAAAGAGTTGCATTTTTCCTTAGTGGATTTCTTAGTCTAATCCAACCTAGGGTCATAATCCTACAGGCAACACAGTGCTCTAATACCATTTGTAAGACCCCACCTTTATAAGGTAAAGGTCCCTATGATTGCAATGCTAGTCCTTGGATCAATTGCTAGCATCCACAGTTTAAGATGAAGTACACAGATACAAAGGTCGTTATTACATCGTCATTCCAGAGATAGCATAGTCTTTTACAACTCATTAGCCAAAGGCTAGTACAAGAGTTCATAACATAAGTAAATAAAATAAAGTCTTCATCTTCATGTGCCACAGGCAAGCATGTTGAGTGTAGACTCATAACCCTAATCCTCATCAGAGTAACCTTATTAGAATTGTATTGGCAAGTGATACCTTAGTAGAATAGTAATAACTAACATCTATATGAATTTGGCTAAGTGTAGCTTAGGCTTGCTTTTGTCAAAATAGGTTTTTCTTATCAGTTGAAAACACTAAGTTTTTGTTTGTCAAAAACTCCCAAGGAACCACCAATAGACATTGGTGAACCTTTACCCTTGTTCAACCACAAGTTTTTAACTTAGAAATTGGGATGAGGAGATCCTTGATAGCTTCAATGTCTTGATGCACTAATTGTCCATTGCCGGGGACACGACTTAGTACTTAGGTTTTACCCTCTCGAGAGGTGGTGCTCTTTCCCCACAAGACTCGACATGCATCGAGACGAGATCTTTCAGAAGCCTTCCCTTAGACCACCATGGACGCGTTCCATCCTATCACCCTACCACCACTGTCCATCTGGCTAAGTTATTGCAACCTATATGATCAAGGCAGAGCCCATATGCCATGTGGTTGCACTAGAATCTTCTAAACACTAAGTATCTCAAATCCCTTTGTTCCTGGGTGGCTTTCCACAAGTGAGATACACAAGGTAAACCATAGACATGGGCCTTGTGTAACCACTGAACATAAACCACCATACCATTCCACCCAAGTGATTCATTCACTTGGTTGTTTTCTTAGTCAAAAGACTTAGCAAAAATTTCCATAGCATGAATATAATCCACCCTTGTTTGATACTAGCTAGGATAAGCATGATAACATATCAAGTATCTTAACTTAGAGAAAATTCTACCAAGACTACAACTACTAGGATTTCCCAAGGCATAGCATAGTTTATACTTAGCAAAAATTCCATGCAAGCCCTACTCAAAATATCACTAGTGTATAGTCAAAATAATAGGACAGAATACATGAAGCACCACTTGCCTTGGTAGTTGGGGGATTATCAACAATCTTCACAATCACAATCACCACTAGCACCAAAATCTACACATAAAATGATAGCACCAAATTCTCATTCAAATATTCAAGCAAAAATATATGAATGCATACAAATGCAATAAAATGAATTTGTACACTAAACTATTCAAACCAAACAGTACTGAACACAAAATCATCTAATTATAGTCTAAATAAACTTAGATTTGTTTTAAAATCATTTTCTAAATAATTTATAAAGCCAAAATAAGCCTATATTTGATTCTTCAAATAAACCTAATTTTACATAAGCAAAATACAAATTCAAGAACGCAGTAGTGTAGGATATATTTTTCTAAATCCATTGATATATTATTTGGAAAAATTTGGCCAAACAGAACTAAAGATATGAATTTTACAAGTTTAAATCCCTAATAGAGTCAAAAACAGGTTTTAAATCTAATTCTCAGACACATGGACGCATCTGATTGGCCCGTATAGCTTCACACGGATCGACCAACATGGGCCGTAGGATTTAAGTGACCAAGCACGGTCAGATCTGTTGATACCGGTTCGCTTAAGTGATCTAATCTATACCCTACGATCCAGATCTAACGGTGCCAACACACGCAACCATAGCTGGGCGGCGCAAATGGCCACTGGCAGCGGCGGCGCTTCTGCCGGCGATGCTCCGGCGATTCCAGAGGGGGCTAGGGTTTATGCGGTGGCTTACCAGCGTCGCAAGGTCGCGAGGATGCTCAAGGTGGCTTTGGCTTGGACAGGGGTGAGCTGCTGCGGTCGCTGGGGCTCGTTGGAGTTGGGAACAGCATCGGGTATGAGTTGGCGAAGATGACGGTGACGCTCTGGATCACCCTAGTGCAAACAAAGTGGATCAGGACATGCGCAAGGTTCGGGCAAACAAGATCGTTTGATTCAGAGGCCAAGAGGCGGTCGCATCTTACCAGAATTGCTCGCCGGAGACGAGGGCGGCGTCGGGTGCTCACGGGGTTTGACGAAGCCGACGCTCTGGATAACGAGTAGACGAACAAATTGTATGAGAAGGGGCGCAATATCAAGGGGAGCACGATAGCATGAACGAGAGGGGGCGGGGTGGATGGAGCTCACCGGAATATCTCGTCGGGAATACGCTGGGGGCGCTCCGGTGCTGCTGCTTGGGGGGAAATGACCATGGAGGTGTGGGGGTTAAGTAGCCGGAGGGGGCGAGGAGATTATGCAGGGAATAAATGGCTTACGCCCGAAATCAACGCAACGTTGATGGAGGAAACAGCAATGGCGATGGGATCTGCGCGCGCGGGGTGGGGAATACGACGCTGAGCTGGCGCGGGGCTGGCAGTGTCTACGGGGTAGAGTGAGCGCGGGTGAGAGAGAGAGGGGGAGGGGGAATGGCCAGGTGAGCTTGCTTGGCTGGATCTGCTGATGGGCCGAAAGTGCAGCACAGTGTTTTTCTTTTTCTTTTCTCCTTTTATTTTTCCAAATTGATTTTCAGAATGATTTTCAAACCCTAATTCAAACAAGTTTGAATTGAAAACACTTCTGGATTTTTGTAGGGTGATCCAAGTATCTAAAAATGTGACAAACACACTTGTTTACTCAATTACACTTTGGTCCTTTGAAAATAAAATTAAACCTTGCCTCATATGATAAATAAATAATAGGCATAAAAATGGTTTTATTTGGAGTTTTGATTTGAAATTTTTTGTGCAAGTCAAGAATACTATGAATACATGAATGCAATGCATGCTATTGTAATTCATGAATTTTGGGATGTTACAAAACATCATCATCTTTATAAGTTTGGATCCGATGAATCGTTTGCATCAATCTTTGTTTTTTACGGAACTTTATAAGTTTCTCCTTGTCAAGATCTTTAGTCTAAAATTCGAGAGTTGAGTTGGATAGTTTTCCTATTCATGTGTAGAGTAATGCTTTGAGTGCGGGATGGAGTATTTACCATACCACTACTATTATCATTATCTCTTGTACATTGAATTGGCGGATTAATGTAATTGCACTCATTCCATGTAATATACACACCTCCTTTGCATGATATTTTGGTCCTTACTGGTGCAAGAATAATCTAATCCGTGAATTCTGGAACCCAAATATTTCTACCTATATCAAGGAACTCTATTGTTTGAAGGAAATAATGTCTCTCCATTCTTCATTATTAAATCTAATGGAAGAAACAATGCTATTTTCATAGTGGTTGATAAATCCTCCGAAATTGTTCTTTTCTTCCGGCGAAAGAAAGAATTATATTGACATGCATCTATTGATCCTTAATCCTAATGATGTGCCTTTCCTCTCTCTTCTCGATTCACTGTCTTCTCGAGATTTTTTAAGACGTGGTTATATTCTTTATCGTGTTTCTCGAGAGCACATGATCTTCTAGTTCATGTTTCAAAGAAGCAAAATGCAAGACTTGCAACAAGTCTAGCAAGTTTTTCAAAGTGTAGTGGTCGCACCATTCCATTGAGAAATCATCTTGGGAACGTGAGGATCACCTTCTTTCCGAGAACCTGCTTCTCGTAGTGTTGTTTTATTTTCCTAGGAATCTCGGGGCGAGATTCTTCTTTAGTGGGGGAGAGTTGTAGCATCCCAATTGTCTAACATTTGTAATGCTATTTGCCTATTCTATATATTGCTACTTCCTACATGTCATTCATTGCATCATCATTATATCATGCTCATGTCACCTTGCATTTGAGCATCACATAAAAACCCCTCTATTTTTGTTCTTATACCACCTGCATTTATATTATATTACTTGTATTTTCCTATTGATTTATTGTATTTGCTTCTTGATAAAATCTTGATGCCCAATAAGAGTTGAGGGCATATCTTTCTAATTCTCTCAAACCTATCACTTGTCCATATACCATATATATGTATGTGTACATTTGTATTTTTCCTTGGGTAGTTAAATTCAAGCCACACATATATGTAAGGTTCCAATCTTCTATTCATCGTACCCATGGTCATATTGGTTTGATCCAAAGAAAATTAAAAATGCCATGTATTATCCAATCCTCAAAATTCTATTTATTTGTATTCTTAATTCTTGCAAAACTTGGATCTCTCATGCATGTATATTTTGTTTTCACAAAATACCTCACATTCAGGGGTGCAATATTGAATGGCACATGCAATATGAAGCAAGCTTTGTCTTCTCTTCACTTCCTCTCTTGTATTTTAGTTGGCATTGTTTGAACCTTACTTTGGGAAGATTGGCATTCGATTTTGGTTCAAACTCAAGCTAAGTAAGACCACATAATATAACCTACCCCTCATGCATTTTGGATCCAACTACACCACTCCTACCCGTGTACACATTTTTGCATGTGAGTGTATGTGTGTATCACCACCACACAATCCCCCTTTTGCTTTATTGCTTGGTAAGATGGTGAAGATAATATGCCTGAGAGGGAATAATAAAGTTTTTATTATCTTATTAGAAGTATATGATAGATGTTTATTTTACATGCTATAATTGTATTAAGAAGAAACGTTAATACATGTGTGTTTAATAAACAAATAAAGTGTTCCTAGTTATGCCTCTCATATAAACTAGCTCGTTGATTAACATGATGATCAAGGTTTCCTGATCATGGACATTGGATGTTGTTAATAACGAGGTCACAGCATTGGTGGAATGATGTGATTAACATTCATTCAAAGTATAGTAATACGATCAAAGTCATTATGTTTAAATTTCTATAACATCATTACAAGTAACTTTAGTCCTTAGACCATGAGATCATGTCAATCACTAACATATGAAGAGTAGCTTGATAACATAAAACGTCACATCGTAACTGGGTGACTATAAAGCTGGGTTTAGATACTCCGATAATGTTATGTAGAGCCTCATGGATCAAGAGTGGTATTTGTCCATCCAAATGACGGAGCGATATACTCTGGGCCCTCTCGGTGATATCACATTGATATAGCTTGCAAGCAAGTGATGTAAATCACTAGAATGTTATATCACAAGACCAAGAAAAGAGTACATGCCGGTAACGAGATCAAACTAGGTATGGGATACTGATGATTGAATCTCGGACATGTAAAATATCGCAAGACAAAAGGATTTAGTTGCAATGTTAAGGTTCTCACGATCACAAGAAGTCAGCGTTGAATATGTAGGAGTCAGTATGGATCTCCAGGTCCTGTTGCTGATTATTGATCATAGAGGGGTCTCAATCATTTCTGCATTATTCGCGAACTGTAGGATGACACACGTAAGGGATATCGACACCATATGGAGCAAATGAGTTGCCATAAAAATAATATCAAAGCGCTGGAATTATTTCAATGGACACCGGAATTGTTTCGGGTGAAATTGCTGAAATTGGTTCTGCATGTGAAATTGAAAAGTAGCAAGGTGTTTTATTTCAATGTTTGTTAATTAATGTAAATAAATAAATGAGTTTTATTTAATGAGATATTACATTAAATTTGGTGGAAATTTAATGGGATTTGAGTGGGATTTTGAGTGGACAAAATGGAGAGTCAAATTTGTGAGTGGGTGCTCCACTCACATGAATGGAGGAAGGGGTGGGGAAGCCCACATGGCTCCGGCCATGGACCTTGGGGTGCCCCCCTCCTCCTATAAAAGGCCCCCCTCTCCCTCTCTCTCACTCACACCTCCTCGTGAAGGATCTCTCCCCCTCTAGTACTATTACCCATGGTCTCGGTGGATCTTTTTGGATCGAGGATTTGCTACTTTCGATGCACTACTGGAGCGAGATTGCGGAGGTTGTCGGGGTCCCGGACGTGTGTGCGATCATGGATGCTCTGCTGAGTTGCGGTGCTGCCGGACTTCCACACGATCTTGAGATCGGCAAGAGATAGACTACATCACCAACGAGTCCATACTCGTAAATCTTTGTCGGTCTTCAAGGGTATGTATTTTGGATGTATATCCACCAGTTGATTGTATCTAGAAAGATGGGTCATGGCGTATACAGTCCATACTCTGCTGAGTTGCGGTGCTGCCGAATTTTTTTGTTTTCTATGCTGCAAACCCAACAGTTGTATCAGATCTGAATCTATGCATAGATACTCTAGATGGGTAGTACACATATGGTTATGTGGGCGCAAGTAGTCATGTTATTGCTTCTTATGTGTATTTAAGATATTGGTGGCATAGTGGGATGAAGCGGCCCGGACAAACTTTACATGTCGTCGCACATGAGACTTGTTCCACGCTTGACATGCAACTAGTTTTGCATAAGTGGCTTGCGGGTGTCTGTCTCTCCTACTATCACTACTAGGGAAATGGCCATTCGTGGCGCACCTGAAAAGAGCATCTGTGGCGCACTAGCAGTGCGCCACGGGCCTTGCGCTACGGCTATCTCCTAGCCATGGCGCACTGCCTAGTGCACCAGGTTGTGTCGAGATAGGCGTAGCGCACCTGCTAGTGCGCCACGGCTATGTGGGCAGGTGCGCTACGCGTAGGATCTTTTGTGGCGCACTTCCCAGTGCGCCACTAAGCTTCTAAAGTGCGCTTTAGGTGTAGTGCGCCACAAAAGGTAGGTCATGTGCGCCACAGGTGTTTTTTTGTTTTTTCTTTAATTTCCGAGCCATATTATATACAATACAGATTATATACAATATTACAGCAGATATACACACACAGATACAAGATATACAATTATATATATAAATACACAATTTTGAAAAACAAGATTGAAACAAATACATATAGATAAGTCTCATACATGAATACATAGTATAAGTTACATTGTTTCGATCAAGTTACAAAGTAGTTGGTGACATGCGAATACATGTGTCGATCGAACAAGTTAGAGCTCGGAAGCTCGCCTAGACATCTAAACTAGCTAGACACAAACGCGGGATAAACAACCAAAGAAGATAAGCATGATCACCGCCGCGACGAAGGTGTAGGTCTTCATCCGGTTCCTTGTCCTAACTCCCGCTAGATAGCGCGTGTATCTAGCTTCCGCCTCCTCCATAGTGTTGTAACCTTTGTAGCTATTGCCGCTGAAATGGTGCACCTGTCTCCGGCAGTCTTCCCAATCATCGTAGACTCCGGGAACCCGTCCCTTGTACACGACGTACCACGTCATCTATAAGTTGACAATAATAATTAACCGGTGATTGAAAAAAAACATATATAATTAAAGTCGCATATGAAGATACACTTATAGAAAGTACTCCTAAATCAAAAAGACCAAACTCAAAAAGCATGCCTCATATATAACTAGGTTGTTCGACACAGGAATATGCTACGATGGAACTGTCCGCCAAGTAGGATGCACAACACCTGGACCTGTGCATAGCACAAGACAGACAATCCCATCGCAGCACATTCACATATATAGTGTGCCACGACATTTCAATCATCGGCATTATTCTCGAAAAAGACCAAAGTAACTCAAAAAGCATGCCTCATATATAACTAGCTAGGTCGTTGGACACAGGAATATGCTACGATGGAACCGTAAGCCAAGTAGGATGCACAACATCTAGACTTGTGCATAACACAAGGCTTACAGTCCCATCGTAGCACATTCACATATATATTGTGCCACGACATTTCAATCATCGGCATTATTCTCAAAAGAGACCAAAGTAACTCAAAAAGCATGCCTCATATATAACTAGCTAGGTCGTTGGACACAGGAATATGCTACGATGGAACCGTAAGCCAAGTAGGATGCACAACATCTAGACTTGTGCATAACACAAGGCTTATAGTCCCATCGTAGCACATTCACATATATATTGTGCCACGACATTTCAATCATCGGCATTATTCTCGAAAAAGACCAAAGTAGCTCAAAAAGCATGCCTCATATATAACTAGCTAGGTCGTTGGACACAGGAATATGCTACGATGGAACCGTAAGCCAAGTAGGATGCACAACATCTAGACTTGTGCATAACACAAGGCTTACAGTCCCATCGTAGCACATTCACATATATATTGTTCCACGACATTTCAATCATCGGCATTATTATCGAAAAAGACCAAAGTAGCTCGAAAAGAATGCCTCATATATAACTAGCTAGGTCGTTGGACACAGGAATATGCTATGACGGAACGGTTAGCCAAGTAGGATGCACAATTCCTGGACTTGTGCATATCACAAGGCTAACTATCCCGTCGTAGCACATTCACATATATATTGTGCCACGACATTTCAATCATCGGCATTATTCTCGAAAGACAAAAATAACTCGAAAAGAATGCCTCATATATATACATAGGTCGTTGGACACAGAAATATGCTACGATGGAACTGTGAGCCAAGTAGGATGCACAAGACCTGGACTTGTGCATATCACAAGGCTCACAATCCCATCATAGCACATTCACATATATAGTGTGCCACGACATTTCAATCATCGGCATTATTCTCGAAAAAAGAGTAAGGAAAAAAAGAAGGACCAAAGTGAGCAAAGGACCAAAGAGTAAGCAAAAAAACCAAGCATTGATTGATATATAATAATAATAAGCAAAAGAAGTAAGCGATGATTCATAAACCTAATAAGATAAGTATAGTAGCATGTACACTTGTCCACACACACACTAAGGTCATCTATAGTTTGTAACTACAACTAGGCCAACATCAAGCCTTCTGGCTCGGCTTAGGGAACGGGAGGACGCCTTGTCTCGTCATGAACTTCCTATAGTCACCCTGCATCTCTAGGCGATCTTCTATGTCATGGTTATTCGGGATATTTCCTCCGTAGAAGATCCTCCCGAAGTCATGACATCATGAAAGATGATTGCCCCAAACTGTTGCTGGATGCGATACATCTCTTGTCTAATATCTGAATCATTGATCTTGGCCTTTGCTTCGGCCCACTGTTTGAGATGATCTGGCAGCATAGAATTCTGCTGGTCAAGTAGGAATGCCCTCATGTGATGGAGTGTGTAGTAGGCTTGCTTCTTACTGTTTTCTGGCTGCTTCATGCAGGGGAACTCTGTTACGTGGTTGAAGACGTGCCTGCCGAACTTGACCTTCATACGCACGAAGGTGGTGCCTTCCGTCGAGGCAAAGCCAGTGAGAGCATCATCCAGAACTTCTTCTTTTCTAGACTCCCCGAGTCGAAATACGTGGCGTGGGAATGCTTCGGCGATAAGGAGATGAGCGTGCAGTGTTCATCTCTGCGCAAAAAATTCAAATGGAATGTGTTGGAAAAAGAATGATGATGATTTAATAAAGCCAATCGACGGTGGCGAGTGAATAACGACTTACTCGGGAAAGTAAGGCACGAGAATGTATTCCTTTGTCTTGTTCGCCACGAGGATTCTTTTTAGGTACGAGGCCACGATACGTCGTTCGGCGGGGGAACCCAAGCAGCCGTCACGCATGTAGTAGGGGTCCACTATAGCGATGCCCGGTGTGTTCTCTCTAATGATCTGCATGGCCAGGCTGAGAGAAAAGAGACGGACCATGGTATAGTGCAGCGGGTATAGGTGGAACATATTGAAGATGTCGTCGAACCGCAGGAAGAACAGATCGGCAGGGGCATTGTCGACGAAGCCCAAGCCTGGTGGCACCTTAACCACGAATACCGGGTGCGAGGGATCTTTCTCCGATAGAAGGCATCTCTCTATCGTCAGCACGCCGTCATGCACACTCTGCAGTTCCGAACTGGCGAGCCTCCGCAAATTCTTAGGTAGCATGGGCTCACCCGCCACATGAATCCTCCACATAATACCCTCGGGTCTTGGTGGCCCGTCCCGAAACCTGATCGAATTCGCAGTTGTTGACGCCACCGGCTGGCTCGAGCTGCTAGATTTTCTTTTCCTGCCCTTTTTTCCTTTTGGAGAGCGGGCAGGCACCGCAATCTGAGCACCAGCCTCCCTATGTAGTGTGTCAGGGCTTAGAATAAAGGGCCGGTTGGTTGTATCAGCTGGCTCTGTAAAGGCGCAAGCTGGAGGCATCTCCTGAGAACCAAACAGACGCTTGGTGATAATGGTTTTCTCTGTGGGGCCACCAGCTGGGTCTTAGTTGCTAAACTGAGTGTTGAAGAAGTGATCATTCTAGTCTTCGTCGTCCTCGGCCGGATCCTGCGCCATGTGCATATCATCAACATGATCATCCGACCCACCGCGTGGAGGTGACGGCGAGGGCGGTAAGGGGGCCTTGCCACCGCTTGTCGCTGGCACGACAGGCGGTGCTGTTGTCTGTGGCGTGATGGCCCCCGCCGTCCCCAAACGGATCATGCTCTTTGGCCATAGCAAGAATAAGCCGAAGCAAGTTCTGAGGACAGACGGCTCTTCTTCATCCGCTCCTAGGGGTTGAATGGGAGGTTCCAGATCATCGCAGCCTCTTAGCACCCGACTAATTTTAACCCTGTGCACGCTATCTGGCATCGGCCTTGAGTGGAACGTGTGCTGCAAGGGTTGAACGATGGTACCCTTGGCAACATGCGTCAGCTTGTTGTTCACGTAGCATAAGAGAGTGCAAGGAACATCCTTCTGCATAAAACATGTACGGTGTCGTCAGAGATGCCATAAGAGTAATAGATGGCGTGAAAGGCGGTAAAGCAATTTTTTTACCGTGATGGCGTCGAGATCGGCTAATGTCAACGAACCGCATACGGCGACGGGCGTGCAAGAGACGGAAGGGTTGCTTGATGGCGCGGTGCAGGCCGCCGGTGTATTCTCCCTACCGACGGGTGCTTGGAGCTCCGGTTCCGCCGCGATGATGGCAGGGGGGGCACCAACATGTACTCCAGCGCCGCGGTGATGGCAGGGGGGTCATCAACACTTGCGGCACCGCGGTGCTAGCGGGCGGAGTCACGAACACTTAGTTCGCCTGATTCGTCGGCGTCGCGTTATTCGAGTGGCTGCTGACCATGCTTGGAATCGGGCACGGCCCTACTCGACCACCCGCACTCTATTTCGCTATTGACTCCACCAAGGTAGGCAGGAAGGACGTGAGGGTGATTGCGAGGTTGTCTTGGACGATCCGCGGGATCCGCGCCACTTGTTCCTTAAGTTTTTGAACCTCGCGGTTTTCCTCCTCGCTCCTTCCCGACGGCGCCACATGCGTCCTCGGCGGTGGACCAAAATGATCCACCCAATTCTTACCCCCGAGGCCGGCCAGACGGCCAGCCGAGGATGACTTCTTTGTAACCGGCTCTATTTTCTTGGCCCGGTTCATCGCCCTGTTAAAAGGGTTATCCCACCGGGTGGCCGCCGTCGAACCCTGGGATGAGGAACCCTGGGATCCATGACTAGCAACAATTTCCTCCTCCTGCAGAAGAAGTAACAGTGAATGGTTTAGATCATCGATTAGATTGCAATCGATTTGATCCGCGGTAATTAGATTATACTTACCACAATTTCCTCGAATTCCTTCACCGCAGGATCCGCGGTGAGTTGTTTGGTTTTTGGGTCCACATGGTAACGGGCCCTGATGAAGTTTCGAACCTGCCCGGGTTCGAATTTCGCAAAGGGGTTTTCTATCCCCTTGGATCTATACTCTTCGTCCTCCTTATTCCATTTGGCCTCCGCGGTTCTGTATCCACCAGATCCGAGATGGTGATGACCTATATTCATCGCGTGCAGCACCTTTCCACGATTACTATTGGCCAGGGCTCTTTCGGATTCACACCTCTCCTTGAACTCCCGGAACTGATCTTCGGTGATCTGCGGGTCAATCTTCTGGATCTCCTCGAGACTTTTGCCTTCTTTATAGATCTTCTTCTTTATCCGAGTTCTCCAGCTGGCCAGGGCGGTGCTCATCTTTGTGAGGGCGGATTTGTTTACTTCGTTCCCATGATAATTTCTGTTCTGATACTTAGCGGGGAACTTGTATCTTGTGTGCAGCTTCTCGAAGAGGAGTGTGCGCAAGTGGCCAGTATCTTTATGGCGGAGATTCTCGGTGTTGATCGAGATTGTTGTCCGGGTGATCGCCGCCACTTTTCCACCGTACCCTTTGACGACAAGGGCAGGATCCAAAGGAACCCCTGATGGGCTCACTTCTGTAATTTCCTCCCTGACGGTGCCGACTGTGTTTGGGCGCCGGTCCTTCGGCTGCTACTTCTTCTTAGGAGGATTGCTACCACTCCCTGTGCCCTCGCCGCTATTAGTTGTTTTATCACCCGCCGTTCCTTCGACTTCTTCCTCCGCGTCTTCCATCTCATCATCCTCGCTCTCCGAAGGATGGTATTCTTCATCGTCTTCTAGCCGCTGGGCCGCCTCCCAGAATGTCAATTGTTTATTCGGAGGTCTGAGTTCTCCTTCAGCGCTGATGTGCTTAGAACATCCAGCCTCATCGTTGTCACACATCTTTGCACTAATAAAAAACAAATAATTGGTTAAATGCACGGAAAAATCCGGCATGACCTTTGATAATTTTCTTAAACTAGGAGTGCCCGATTTCTGCTGAAATGGAAGTTAATCAACATTCTGGCAAAAATCGTGACTCATTTCATACAAGAACCTGCATACACACATAATAAAGTGCTTCATACAAGCACAAGCACAATTTCAAGGTGCTTCATACAAATGACCAAGTGACAACAAGCAAATGAGAATACAACAATCCTTGTCGTCATTTTTACTACTTCAAACTAAGCCAGGTTTTATTTTACTACTTCAGACTAAGCAAATGAGAATACAAATGACCAAGTGATAGCAATCACTTGTTCTTTTTGTTCATACAAGGACCAAGGATTTCTATACTAGAAGATCATTACAGCAAGTGACACGAAGCAGATTACTATCAGGACCAAACCACAAAAGCAAGTGACAGCAAGCAGATTACTATCAGGACCCATGCTATTATTTCTTGTTTTCCATAAGGACCAAACCACAGAAGCAAGTGACAGTAAGCAGATTACTAGCAAGTGACAGCAAGCAGATTTCTGGTTTTCCATAAGGACCAAATCAACACCCATGCTATTCTTTCTTGTTTAATTAGATCGGACTATAATTCTTAATTAGCATGTAGGTGATGCTAAAGGGTATGATGAAAGTGCCATCTAACATATATATATCGTCAACAAATATGTGTCTACCTTAAAACCTGAATTATAGTGTGGATGCTCTGAACTAATAGAGAAATAAACTATCAGGTTTCAAACCATGTGCATTATAGTCATGCATCCTTTTCTTTCTGCACCACAGAGTAAATAAGGGTGTCGATAATATGATTTAATAGATTTGTTTGAAAATACATGTACATAGGGAAGCATATTGTATATTCTCATATTCTAAATTACTATATGTTGTGTATATTGTAGAGTAGAGTATCTTGGCAAACCAAGATATATATATATATATATATATATGACAACATAAAATTGCCACTCATCTCCATAAAATGGGTTTGGTCAGACCCTAGATTACTAGCTCTTGATTTGACTACATAGTAGAAACATAAGATGATACAGGATAAACCATGGAAGTCAAAACTGATCCAAATTAACTAATATATGATAACAAATCAAAATTCACAGCATGGCGAAGTGTACAAGGTAGCATCCACGAAAATGCCTTCAACACAGGGAGCAGAAAATTGAAAATGTAACTGAATGTCATGGTATCTATTGTCCAGAAAACAAATGATGTGAGTACAGCACACATGTTTTCCCTTGGAGCATCTAAATATAACAATTGATTGAGAAAACTAAGCAGAAGGCAATATAATTTCTGGGAATAATGAAGCATATGTTCAACCATCCCAGCAAGACACAATGGAGTGTGAGCAAGAGGATGCTCCAGTCTGAGTTGCCATTTACCAAGCAAGTAGGGTTTTTCAAAACTAATATGCAGTAAATATGAGCCTCGAGGGTACTAGCAGAAAAAATGCAGCGATGTGGTATAAAGAGCAACTCTAGCCTGACTATGAGTACCAAAATGAAACAGAAACACATTGCAATGGCGCGCCATAAGGGTTGTAAGGGTTCAGTTCAGAACTAAATAGATTTGAAGACAATAATCAAGAACAAAACGGCATGCTTTCGAACAATATAGGATACTCCATGCAATAGATGAAGCTCACAAAAACAAGACAACAACAACTGACTTGTTTGATAAGGAAATTACAGAAGCAAATGATATAAATATTCTGTTTTAATCAATCAATTGTTCTCCTTTTTGTACTAGACTTCCATGTTGTAACTCATTGAGCAAACATTATCTCTTGACTCCTGAAGTAATCTAGAAAGGCACACATCTAGAAAGGTGCAGAGGATAAACCTAAGGCCAAAAATGAACCCTAACGGCCTGCAGAGAGAGAGGAGAGAGGGAGAGAGAGGGATAGAGGGAGAGAGAGAGGGAGAGAGGGAGAGAGGGAGAGAGGGGAGGGGCGACGCTCACCTCTGACGGGCGGAGGACGGGCGGACGACGGTGGCCTCCACCTCCTGAGACGCGCGTGGGCCTCCTCCTCGGACACGGGCGGACCTCCTCCTCCTCGGACGCGGGCAGGCCTCCTCCTCCTCATACGCGGCGGATGCTGGCGAGGCGGCGGATCGAGAGCGGCGGCGGCGATGGATCGTGCTCGATCGGGCTGAGAGATGGAGAGATGGGGATGAGAGAGGGGGGGGTCGAGCGCACGTGTGGATAAAGCCACTTAGGCGTAGCGCACTGGGGCATAGTGCGCTACGTATATCCGTAGCGCACTATGGGATAGTGTGCTACGCCTATCGGCTTCTAACTACTGTATAAGAAAACTGCAGCCCCACTATCTAACAACTACACTAGCCTATCCCACTGGTTTCGCCCTTAGATCTATTCTAAACTTGTGAGCACCCAGGTTCGAATCCTGGTGCCCACCTTTTTTTGTTTTATTTCAAAATACTTTTAAATGTTCCAAAAAATGCCCAAAAGTGGTGATATATGCCATAGAAGTTTTGTTTTGATTTTAAAATACTTTTAAATATTCCAAAAATGCCCAAAAGTGATAATATATGTCATAAAAGTGGTACAAATATGATTCAAAGTATAACTAAATTTCATAAGAACAGATCCATGAATATTACAATCTTTTTCGACCACGCGTTTTACAATATTTTTTGAGCTAGCGTTTTACAATATTTTTTCCCTTCTTTGTCGCGGTTGAATAATTTAGCCCCGACACTTTAATGTTTCTTCTTTCGAACGGGCTACCTTTTTTGGGTAGGGTTGTCCTTTTTCTTCTTGTGATGTATGTTGCTGCATCGTAGTCATCGTCATCTTCAATCTTTGGATCGCCGTACTGGTCGAAGTCTTGCTCGTTTGCGACTCCATCCATTCCGATGATGTTTCTTTTTCCTCTGCTCACGACAACACGGCTAGGCTTTGTCAGGTCGGTAATGAAAAAACATTGGTCCACTTTGGTAGCCAGTACCCACGGTTCATTTTTCGCGGACACGTTTGCATCGGCGGCCTTGGATTTGGCTGCTTCGGGTATAACCATGGTTGTGAAATACCGGTATTCTCTTTCGACGCTCTTTGCCCATCTGACACGGAACATCGGCACCTTTTCTCCACAGTAGTCGAGCTCCCAGATCTCCTCGATTCTTTCGTAGAATCTTTCCTTCACGTTGTCATCGGTGTAGAATTCCGACGTTATGCCTGAGTTCTGATAATCACACTTGTTGTCCTTTTCCTCCATGTAGAATGTGTATCCGTTGATATCATACGCCTGATAGGTCACCAGGTTTTGCATCGGTCCCTGCGACAAGGTGAATATGACCTTTTCCGTGTCAGAAGAATGCGATCGCGGGGGATTATCAAGGAGCGTCTACCTAAACCAACGCGTGAAATCTGAGTTGTGCTCTTTGATTATTTCTCCCTGCGTCCTCTGTATGCCCCGGTCACTGTACTTCTTCTCGATTAACCTTTTGTTCTTCTGTACCCAAGGATCGACCATTTCTAAATGCTGTAGCGCGACGAGGTTTGCTCGATCAAAGTCTGCGCGTCGAAAATTGAAGTCTGCATGCAGTATGCGACGACCCTCTCGGTGACCAGATCCGTCGATCTTGCCAAGGTGCCTGTTGACAGGAAGACCGACAGGGTTCTCGATGTCTAGAGAATTCGTGCAGAAAGAGATGCACTCTTCGGCCAGAAAGCCCTTGGCTATGCTTCCATCTGGACGGGACCTGTTGCGAACGTATCCTTTGATGTGTCCGTTCATCCTTTCGAACGCCATCATGCTACGGAGTAACATCGGCCCAAGTTGTACGATGTACTCCACGACATGGACCAGCAGATGCACCATAATGTCAAAGAATGCGGGTGGGAAGTAGACCTCAAGCTCACATAGTATCACCACGATCTCCTCCTGTAGCCTCCCGAGCTGATTCATGCCAATCAACTTCCTAGAGATGACGTCGAAAAACTTGCAGAGGCCAAATAACGTTTCACGGACATGCTCGTCCATTATCCCTCTTAGTGCGACCGGAAGTACCTACGTCATTAGCACGTCACAGTCGTGAGACTTCATGCCACTGAACCTCTGCTTCGCCTCGTCTAGGTATCTGCTTATCTTGCCCGCGTAGCCGTAAGGAAATTTTACTCCTAGAAGGCACTTGAAAAACAGTTTGATCTCATCCTGGCTTAGAGTAAAGCAAGAAGGAGGGCAGTAATATTCGTTCTTCTTGAACGTTTTACCCTTCCGACGACCTTGTGTCGTCTCCGACTCATGATCATCGTCATCTTCCTGATCATCAGGAGTAGTGCGTCCTCCGTGAAGCTCCTTCCGGATACCCAAGCATATCAGGTCGCGCCTTGCTTTCGGACCATCTTTTGTCCTATCTGGCATGTTGATTATGGTGGCGACCAGACTCTCGCACATGTTTTTCGTGATATGCATGATGTCGAGGCTATGAGGCGTGCGGAGAAACTTCCAGTATGGCAACTCCCAGAAAACAGACCTTGTTTTCCATACCTTCATCAGCGGCTTGTCTTGTTGCCGCCTCTTTCTCTTCTTTCTAGGCTTAGGACAATATTTCTAGTTTTTCAGCAACTCTTCCACTTCTTCGCTGCTCCTACACTCTGGGATTCCTCGGGTCTTGGATTTGCCATCGAACAGGTCTCCATGTTTTCTCCATGGATCATTCTTGCCGAGCCACCTCTGGTGCGCCATGAACACGGTTTTCGATGACCCTGGATCTATCTCTAGTTGGAGATAGCTTGTTTTATCCATGCAGCTAACGCATGTGCAGAATCCTTGGATAACCTGCCCCGAGATATACCCGCAACCTGGATAGTCTTGCACCGTAGTGACCAACACGGCTCTCATAGTGAAATAATCTTGTGCGACGACGTCATAAGTATTGGCTCCATATTCCGATAACGTGGCTAGCTCCTCTTTCAACAGCCCAAGATACAGATTGATTTCGGTACGAGGTTGTTTTGGCCCTTGAATTAGCATACTCATTTGTATGTACTTCTTCTTCATGCACAACCATGGAGGGAGGTTGTACATCCATACAAACACGGGCCAAGTGTTGTGCATGCTGCTCTGGCTACCGAACGGATTGAGTCCATCGGTGCTCGCACCAAGCCTGATGTTCCTTGAATCTCCACCGAATTCTGGGAATTCGAGGTCCAATGCTTTCCACTGGCTAGCATCTGAAGGGTGCGTCGGCAGCTCATCCTTTTCGGGGTCATCATCATCTCCTGGCTTCTTCCTTTCTGCATGCCATCGCATGAGCTTCGCTTCCTTAGGGTCCGCGAAATAGCGCTACAGACGAGGAGTGATAGGAAAGTACCATACCACTTTTCGAGGTGCTTTCTTCCCTTTCTTGTATCGACTCACGCCGCACACCGGACATGTGGTTTTCTCTGCGTCCTCGCCCCGATAAATGATGCAATCGTTGATGCATACGTGATATCTAACATGCGGTAGATCGAGAGGACAGACGATTTTCTTGGCGTCCTCGATACTAGTTGGACATGTGTTCCCCTCCGGGAGACGAACGTGCCAGAATGCCATCATATCATCGAAGCATGCGTCGCTCAATTTGTGTTTTGCCTTCATCTCCATAGCCTTGAGCGTTACATTCAACCGGGTATCATCGGGCCTACATCCTTCATACAATGGAGTAACCGTGTCTTTCTCAAGTTGCGCAAGCTTGGCTTTCTCTCTAGTGGTAGCCCTGGTGTTACTCGTCTTCTTGAGAAGCAGCTCTTGCACATAAGGGTCCCGCACCCAGCCTGACGTTGTTCCATCGTCGTCTACTCCTCCAGCATCTAGATCATCATCATCCCGGTCTGCTTCTGCACCTTCACCATCTCTAGGAGACTCTTCATCATCTCGCCCGTTCTCGCCGTGATGATGATCATCGTCATGTTGGCCACCTTCACCGTCTCCATCGTCTTCGTCATCGCTTATCCAACGAGTGTATCCATCCATGCAACCACGGCGGAGCAGGTGCGCCTGCAGATTCCCGGAATCTGGGTCGATCACCCAGTTGAGTTTGCATCTTCTGCACGGACATCTTATATCCGTCTTGTTATTTCGTATCATGTCGGCCGTCGCACATTTCAAAAATCTAGCCACAATGCCTTCGCTCATTATGCGGACCATTTTTGCCTGCACGGTGTACACGGTACAATTAGAAGTCTATTAGAACCACATAATGAATGCATGCATGCAATGGTCGATAGAAAATTTCGGCATGACCTATCCTAAAATTAGGACCTTTGCGAAATGCCAAAGTCTTGCCACAATGGAAATGAATCAACATTTTGGCAAAACAAATGGCAACTTGTTCACATACAAACACAAGAGAGAGAGACCGATCCATACACACATGAACATATCATTATCCTCTCCATACACACATGCATGAGCATCATCGATACTCTCCATATACACACACATATGACCATCGATCCTCTCATACACACATCATGAGCATCGATCATCTACATACATATGAGCATATCATCCATATACACATGAACACATCCTTACATGGACAACTTACCGAGATGAGAGACCAATCGCGAGAAAGATGGAAAGGAGAGGTGCGCGCGAGACTGGAGAAGGAGATGAGAGACCGGAGACCTTCCTCT
Organism: Avena sativa; assembly: GCA_916181665.1. Taxonomy (NCBI): domain Eukaryota; kingdom Viridiplantae; phylum Streptophyta; class Magnoliopsida; order Poales; family Poaceae; genus Avena; species Avena sativa. Next base: position 19,343,348 of record OV702282.1, on the reverse strand, counting down.
ATTACTTATGTAACATCCAAGGCAAGTTCTACATGCTAAAAATGGTGAATGGGTGGAGAAATTGAGGTGGGAAGGAGAAGATCCCGACTAAATCTAAGGAGGAAGAAGAAGGGGAAAGTGAAGTGTGGGGTGGTGGATGGTCACACATGTGCACATAAAGTGCTGTAAAAAAATCGACACATCCGTGGCGCACTCTGCCCTAGTGCGCCACAGGGAGTAGTAACATCCGTGGCGCACATGCCATAGTGCGCCACGGATGTGTCTGGCCGTTTCACAGCAGAGAGGGGCATGCGCTTAGGTGTAGCGCACCCCCTCCATGTGCGCCACGGTTGACAATAACAACCGTAGTGCACCTACCCTATGTGCGCTACGGATGTTTGGCGTGCGGCCAACAGGGCCCTGGCCCACACATATATGTGGCGCACTATGGTCATGTGCACCTCGGTTGTTCTAGTTACTAGTAGGGCACTGCCCATAGGTGAGCCACGCCTGTTTTAGCCGTGGGGCACTTCAACCATGTGAGCCACGGATGTGCTGATTACCTATAGCCATTTTCCTAGTAGTGTATAGTCAATATCTAATCTAGAACAAGTTGCCAATAATTTGATTATCATCATTGTGGTTCCATGTTCATAGGTAAGAACGGTTTTATCATCGAAAGCCCTCAGCCACGTAAAACATGCAAAAGATAAACTAGAGCCGTATAGTTGTTTGGGTTTTGCCGGGCAAGTACTATGATATGGTGGTATCATAATTTGTAGTATGGATTGATACTATTAGAAATTATAATATGCCAAAGTGTAAGTTTTATATTTCTTGGCCTTACACATATAGGAATAATAAAGATCATACCAAGATGCACAACATAATGATCAAAGTGCAAGAACCATATCATATCACTTTTAGCATATGATGTTTGTATGCATCTTATATTGATTGTTTGGCTCTTTAGTAGCATTATAAGATGATCCCTCGTTTAAATATCAATATAAGAATGTGTTCTTCCTTAGTATGCAACATTGAAAAGTTCGTCTTTTTGAGACACCACGTGATGATCAGGTGTGATAGAATCAATGTTCACATACAACGAGTGTAAGACAGTTTTACACACATGAATACTAAGGTTCTTACTTGGCGATACTAGCATGTATAGACATGGCCTTGGAAAACGAACCGAAAGGTAAAGCATGACTCATATGGTTGATAAGATGATCATCGTGATGATCGCCTTTAAAACTACTACAACTCACGTGATGATCAGTCTTTTTGTAGCGAATTTGGTTCATGTAGTCACTAAAAATACATGAGGGATGTTGTTTTTTAGTGAGAGTTCATTTATAATTTGTATTAGTTGAACTAAAATCTATTATAAACTTAGTCTAAATAAACTTTGCAAATTCTGTTGTAGATGGCACCACCTTCTTTTAATTTCAATGTGTTCATGCAGAAAGAGAAACTTTCGACAAATGGTAGCAACTTTACTAACTGGGCCATGAATATAAGGATTCTCCTCACTCCTGCACAAAAGAAATATGTGCTAGAAGCGCTGCTAGGCCCCCCACCACTTGATGATGCTCCCAACAAAGTAAAGAATGTTTACTTGAGTCATCCGGAGGACCACAATATGGTTCATTGTGGTATATTGTATGGGATAGAGCCATAACTCCGAAAGCGTTTTGAGAATGGCAATGATTTTGATACCATGGGTGAATTGAAAATAATTTTCAATACCCATGCTGTTGTGGAGAGTTATGATTCTTCAGAAAAGTTCTTTAGTTGCATGATGGAGGAGAACAACTCCATTAGTCAGCACGTACTCAAAATGTCTGGGTACGCCGACAAGCTATTTTCTTTGGGAATAACGATTCCCATTGACCTAGACATACATCGTGTTCTCCAATCTCTGCCACCAAGCTACAAGAGATTCATGATGAACTATAACATGCAGGGCATTAAGAAGACTCTTCCGAGTTTCTTTCTATGCTTAAAACTACTGAAGTGGAGATCAAGAAAGAACTTCAAGTGTTGATGATTAATAAAACTAGTAGTTTCAATAAAGACAAGAAGGGAAAGCAGAACGGTAAATTCAGGAAGGTTGGCAAATCCATTGCCGCGCCCCAGAAGAAGACACGAGCTGGTTCTAAGTCAGATACCGAGTGCTACTATTGTAAGGGGACTGGCCATTGGAAGCGCAACTGCCCCAAGTATTTGGCTGACAAGAAGGCCGGCAAGATAAATAAAGGTATATATATGATGTTATTTATGTGTACTTGACTAGTACTCGTAGTAACACCTGGGTATTTAATATTGGATCTATTGCTAATACATGTAACTCGAATCAGGGGTTGTGGAACAAGCGACTACTAGCTAAGAGAGAGGTCCAGATGTGTGTCGGCATGGATCAAAAGTTGATGTGATCGTCGTTGGAACGCTACCTCTCCATCTGCCATCGGGATTAGTTTTAAACCCAAATAAATGTTATTTGGTGCTTGTGTTGAGCATGAACATTGTATCCGGATCGTTTTTATTGCAAGACGGTTATTCCTTTAAATTCGAAAACAATGGTTCTTCGATTTATATGAATAATATCTTTTATGGTCATGCACCTGTGATGAATGGTTTATTTCATTTGAATCTCGATAATAGTGATACACATATTCATAATGTAGATGCCATAAGGATTAAACTTAATGATGATATATCCACATACATGTGGCACTACCTTCTAGGTCATATTGGCGTAAACGCATGAAGAAACTCTATTCTGATGGACTTTTGGAATCACTTGATACATGTGAGCCATGCCTTATGGGCAATATGACTAGAACCCCGTTTTCCGGTACAATGGAGCGGGCGATAGATTTATTGGAAATCATACATACTGATGTGTGTGGTCCAATGAGTCTGTCGGCACAAGATGGATATCGTTATTTTGTTACTTTCAAGGATGATTTGAGTAGATATGGATATATCTATTTGATGAAACATAAATCTAAAACCTTTGAAAAGTTCAAGGAATTTCAAAATGAAGTGGAAAATCATTGTAATAGAAAGATTAAATTTCTACGATCAGATCGTGGGGTTGAATATCTAAGTTACGAATTTGGCACACATATGAGAGAGTGTGGCATAGTTTCACAACTCACATCTTATAGAACACCACAACGTAATGGTGTATCAGAGCGTCATAATCGTACCTTATTAGATATGGTTCGATATATGATGTCTCTATCTCACTTGCCAAATTATTTTTGGGGTTATGCACTAGAAACCGCTGCATTCACTTTAAATAGGGTGCCATCTAAATCCGTTGAAATGACACCGTGTGAATTGTGGTTTGGAAACAAACCTAAGTTGTCATTTCTTAAAGTTTAGGGATGTTATGTTTATGTGAAGAAACTTTAGCTGGATAAACTCGAACCCAAAGCAGAAAAATGCGTCTTCATAGGACACCCTAAAGAAACAATTGGGTATTCCTTCTATGACGGATCCGAGGGCAAGGTTTTCGTTTCCAAGAATGGATCCTTTATTGAGAAGGAGTTTCTCGCGAAAGGTGTGAGTAGTCGAAAGGTGTAGTGACCTTGGATCAATAAAGATCCTAAGTCCCTGTGATTAACATGCTAGTCCCTGGATCAATAGCTAGCACTCACAATCGATGAATATCATGTAAAACACAAAGTCTTTATTACACGGAGAATCCAGAGTATGAATTTATTACAAATTTGCTTAGCATTAAGCTAGCTCAAATAACAGCGGAAACATAAAAGCAGCTTGAGTCCATCAACGCCCCAGGCTTGTCGAGTGTAGACTCGCGATCCCTACGCACCTTTCAATCTTCGAATTCTGCACATAAGACGTGCAGCCAACAAGTTGGGTCAATACTTTGAATGTATTGGCAAATTACACCAAGGAAAGAAAAGACTATCACTGCATGCAAGGCTAGTTTAGGTTGTAGAGTTTATTTGCTCAAAGCTAGCTTTCTTAAATTCCCTACCATAACGGAAGGATATAATGAATTCACATCATAGACATATAGATTATCTCCTTTCGGTTTATACACATCCGTGTGTCCACCGTAGTAAGCCCGCCTTATAAATTTATCTGCGTTCTCGCTGGGAACATACATACGATGTTTTATGTCATCATAGTATTGCATTCGGAATATCCCTAATGATAATGTAGCGATTGTTTGCCTTATCGAGATGTCTATGAGGAATTCATCCCAATAGAATTTTTGAACGGATTGCAAAATAACGCCCAGCAAGAAGACATCTTGAGATAAATATCTTCTATATTTCATATATTTCTCTTCTTCATTAAGAGAATCAAGAGTCACACTCTTATGATCCATCTCCTCCTTGCCACCCAACTCTATAGATAAGAAGAGAATATTTCCCTACTTTGTAAACTTTTGTTTAAGTAATATATGGTCGAGTGGCACACGAGGATATTACTCACCAAGTGTCCAACCAACCTAACACTTGGATATTACTCACCAAGTTCCCAAGACCCTCCCAATAGCGATATGACTCACGCCTTGGGTTTTTAGAAAACTTTAAGTTTTGAAAGAGAGAGAGAGGAAGATCCTTCAGAGGTTCCATCATTCAGATGCTCAATGTTGTTCTATTTCTGTGAACACGGCTGATCGATTAGATTGAAATACTCTTGAGAGTTTGTGCACTTTACCCACAATCCACGATCAAGTCCTTTTACAGACAAGACCATGGTGAGGCTTTCGCTTAGTAGCCCCTCTACCTTCTGGATCCAACCGTGCCAAGAACCTCCAAATGTTGGTACCCATGTGAGGTTTCCAACTAAGTACTAGGCAAAGACAGAGCCCATATGTATTGTGGTTTCACTAGAAGCTTCTGAATTCTGAAACATGGCAGACTTTCTTTGATTCCTGGGCGGTCGTCCTCCACCAAAATCTCACTCATTGACCTGACAACCATTCCGCCTAGAAGAAAACTTAGTTTTATTTTGAAGTGGATTTGAGAAGAAAAGTTTGCTCAAGAGAGCCTTTATACTTAGAAAAATTCATTGTCTTTCGAACCCCCCAACGGTACTTTACATATATAGCATAATAAGCAATACTTAGCAAAACTGGGAAACCTATTAGGAGGGAAAATACTAAGTATAGAGATACTCATGGCATACTAAAAATTCATCGCACTTGCAAAATAATACTAAGGAAAAACTCTACTAGAATATCCTACACATGCATACTACAGAATTTGAAGATCTAACATGCATAGAATCAAAACTGGGACATTATATGAACAAGAGGTGTAACTTGCCTTGATCCGAGCAGCACCCTACACAATAGCACTCCTCAGTGCACTCCGCACAATCTAACGAAACACAAACATGGATCTAATCACAACTTTGCACAAAATATGCCATAGAGATAATATGCATGCATGCATGCATCATGGTATTTATGCAAGATTGGTTTTCTAAATTGACCAAGGTAGTATAATTGGATTGAAATGGTGGTGTTATTAGTATTGATTTCCCATAGGTTTAAATTAATTTGGGTCATTAATCTAATTCATAGGCTTAATAGGAGATCCAACCATCTAATTAGCCCCAAATCAAATCTAATGCTCTTAAGCAAGGTTCTATAATTTTGTTCAGTAGGTGTTGCATAAAAAAAGTCATCACAACAAGAATCAATTAAATTAGAATTTTAATTATTTTTCCATAGATTAAACACTCTAATCTAGAGATTAAATTCTACACCAAAGACCCTACTGTAAACTTGAAATTTTATTGTAGATCTGTGTTCTACATAAATTTATGAATCCAACAGTATATTATATGCTAAATTTGGCCAAGTAATTATTTTCTATGAATTTCGCAAGTTTTAACACAAATCCGCCAATTAGATCTAGTCCTAATTCGAGAACGTACGAAGTGGCAGAAGCTGATTGGGCTAGCTGGAAAACGCGGCGCAGGCGCGGTGCTGATGCGGCTTGCCACGCGGCGCAACGCGGTTGGCCGTTACCGCTTCGCTCAGCTTCTAATCTGGGCCGCTGCTTGCTGATCTGACGGGTGAGAGGGGGGCGGCGACTTACTGTGGTGGCGACGGCGGCGAGGGGAGACAGACGGCAGCGGTGCGGTCGGTGGCGGTTCTCGGCGACAGTCCAGCGGGTTCCCGAGGCGGCGTGGCGGTCGACGACGTCCAATAGGTCTGCACGATCACGCTCGTGTCTTCGACGATGCTCCTCGCTTCCTCGACCGTCGGCACTGCTCCGCTGACGCTCTCCGTCCCCGGCGTTGCTCCGGCGAGCAATTGAGGGCACAGTTCTGCGAGAGATAAAGCGAGATTAGCGCTAGAAGAGGGAGTCGAACGAGAGGGTCGTGTGGAGGCAAAAAGAAGTGGAGGCGAGGCTCGGAAACCTCTGCCTCGAGTTCGACTGAGCCCAACTCCGGCTAGATCGATGGTGCGTTTGCAAACGGCGGCTTCGACGAGAGTTCGGGAAAATTTCTTTAGGATTTCGAGGCAGCGGGTTGCGGGGTTTATATGGCCATCGAAAACTTGGCGAGGGGGTCAAGATTTCCTCTCCGGTTCGGCCGGAGTCCGATCGGTACATGGCGGAGATGCGGTTTTCGCGGGGAGGAAGGGGATGACGCGTGGGCCAGGTTTGTCAGTGGAAGCGGCAGTGCGGGATGGCGCGAGGCGCTGGCTAGTTAGCTGTCACGCGGCGCGGGGTGTGGGTGGGCTGGTGCAGCCATCCCAGCAAGGTTAAGATGTTGCCTTTTTTTTACTCCTTATTATTGTTTCAATTTCTGATTTAATAAAACTCCAATAACTTTTGTATATCAAGTCCAAAAGTGATGAAACCAACTCCTAAATTTTTGTAAAAAGAAGGTGGTCATTATAGGACCATAGATTAATATTTTTACAAAGTTTTTAGAAGGGTCAAGCATGAATACATCATTATTGCTCACATAGGGAAAAATCTTTATTAAGGTTTTGGTAGGTTTTCTTGTTAGGGTTTTGTTGCAACTTCATTTGTAGGATCCAATGATGCAAGGATGATGCATGCTTCTAATAACACCCTAATATAAAATCTGGGATGTTACAAACCTACCCCCCTTAAGAAGAATCTCGTCCCCGAAATTCGGGCTGGCTAGCAAATAGGTGTGGTTGTTCCGCCTTCAAGTCTTCTTCACGCTCCCACGTGGCTTCTTCCTCGGAGTGGTGGTTCCATTGTACTTTGCAGAATCTTATAGTCCTGGTGCGGGTAATCCTTTCGGCTGTTACCAGTATTTTGATGGGTTTTTCCTCATAGGTAAGGTCATTCTCCAATTGAACCTCATCCAGGGGGACTATATCTCTTAGCGGTGTTTCGGCCATCTCCGGGTGACACTTCTTTAGTTGTGACATATGAAACACATCGTGAACAGTCAGTCCTTCTGGTAACTCCAACCGATAAGCAACTTGTCCTCTACGGGCCAGAACCTTATATGGTCCTGTGAATCGTGGGGCTAACTTACCCTTGATTCCAAACCTCTTAACTCCTCGCAGCGATGAAACTCGAAGGTACGCACGGTCCCCTATTTCATAAGTCACATGTCTGCGTTTGGAATCAACATATCTCTTTTGTCGTGATTGAGCTACCTTTAGCCTGTTTTGAATTTGTCGTACCTTTTCTTCGGCATCCTTGATCAGTTCAGGTCCAAAAAGACTACGTTCACCAACTCCACTCCATAACAGCGGAGTCCTACATTTCCTGCCATATAGAACTTCAAACGGAGCCATCTTGATACTTGTGTGGTAGCTGTTGTTGTTGTATGAGAATTCAGCATACGGCAGGATATCATCCCAACTAGACCCATAGTCTAGTGCGCAAGCTCTCAACATATCTTCCAGAATATGGTTCACTCTTTCTGTTGGGCCATCTGTTTGAGGGTGGAAGGCAGTGCTAAATTCTAGTCTGGTTCCAAGAGACTCATGTAACTATCGCCAAAACTTTGGAGTGAACTGGGTGCCTCTATCTGACACAATTCCCTTGGGAACACCATGTAGACTTACAATCCTTGACATGTATATCTTAGCAAGCTTAGCACTTGTATATGTGGTCTTTACGGGAATGAAGTGAGCCACCTTGGTGAAGTGGTCCACCACTACCCAGATAGAATCAAATCTTGAACGTGTCCGGGGCAATCCCGTGATAAAATCCATGCCTACCTTATCCCACTTCCAGTCGGTTATAGGTAGAGGTTGTAGTAATCCGGCCGGTTTCTGATGCTCGGTCTTAACTCTATTGCATACGTCACATAGAGAAATATATTCGGCAATATCTCTTTTTAGGTTATTCCACCAAAATATATCCTTCACATCCATGTACATCTTCGTGTTACCTGGATGAATTCAGTATGGTGAATCATGAGCTTCTTGTAAAATCAACTTCCTGATATCGGGGTCATTGGGAACACACAAACGCTTCCCATACCAAAGGGTTCCTTGTTCGTCCAGGCGAAACTGTTTTGTCTTTCCTTCACTTATTTTAACTCTTATTTCTTCCAACTCGTTATCTCCCTTTTGTGCTTCCTTGATTATCTCTTGGAAAGTAGACACTATTTCCATAGTCGCTACGTGTCCTCTCGGAACTATTTCTAGCCTGAGATCCGTGAATTGCCTGCATAAATCCTCTTGAAGTTCCCCTGCGGTAAGTCCATTTACATAAACCTTGCGACTTAAGGCATCAGCCACCACGTTTGCCTTTCCGGGGTGGTACTGTAAATCCAAGTCATAATCCTTAATTAGTTCAAGCCATCTTATTTGCCTCATATTCAACTCCTTTTGGGTGAAGATGTACTTCAAACTCTTATGATCTGTGAACACATCACAATGTTTGCCCATGAGGTAGTGTCTCCATACCTTGAGTGCATGTACCACAGACGCAAGTTCCAAGTCATGTGTGGGGTAGTTGTGTTCGTGGTTCTTAAGTTGTCGAGAGGCATAGGATACCACTTTCCCATCTTGCATCAATACACTTCCAAGTCCTTGTCGAGAAGCGTCACAATAGACTTGAAATCCTTTTGGATATCAAGCAGACACAGAACTGGTGCCGTTACAAGGCGTTTCTTTAGCTCTTGAAAACTTGCTTCACATGCCTCAGTCCATAGGAATTTCTTTTCCTTCTTTAATAGTTCCGTCATGGGTTTTGCTATTTTGGAAAAGTTTTCAATAAACCTCCGGTAATATCCTACGAGGCCCAAGAAACTCCTAATATCTCCCACATTCTTGGGTTACTCCCATTCCGTTATGGAAGCTACTTTACTGGGATCTACGGCAACTCCTTTTGCCGACACAACATGACCAAGGAATCCCACTTCCTTTAACCAGAATTCGCATTTGCTGAATTTGGCATACAACTTGTGTTCTCTTAGTTTCTCCATAATTAGGCGCAGATGTTTCTCATGTTCCTTCTCATCCTTGGAGTATATGAGTGTAACACCCTCAGAATCGGCCCTATGCAAGTTTCAGCGATTCCCGCCAAACCCGCATAGAAACGATTCAAAGGTGCCCACCAGGCACTTTCGTGCGGGTGGAAAACGAAGTAATACCATTACACAATAGTCCACGATGGAACCCACAGAACAGATATATACAACAGCGACTCAAAGAGTCAAGAATACAGATATACAGTACAAAGATCCAAATCACCTTGAAAACGATACAGCGTCCGAGTACGGACAAGATGCAAATTGAGCTAAGAGCCCTGAAGAATAACCAATGGCGTCCATAACCCTGCCCAGGCCAAGCCGGAAGGGTAACCCTGCTAACGACGTCGAAACCTGCTAAAACAAAAGGGGTGCCGACAAAGGGCAAAGGAAAAAGAGGAGCGTCAGTACTGAGGCCAGTACACGGCGAGACTAGAATTCGGCGGTCCTCGCCTACATAGGTATGGTGGACTGAAGCGGCAGCGCGGCATGCACTAAACAACCTACAGAGACTCGATACAACTAGCGGCTATCAGAGAGGGGTAAGAAAGACCTATTCGGAACCATCCTGATACTACCACCAAACATACCCATCCTGGTATTTCCCCCTCGAGACCAAACGAGGAAGTCAACCGAGGAACTCACACAGTTGGCAGTTTTATTCATTCCGTTATAGTTGCGGCAATTACTAGTCAAATATAGATAGCGTGAGTCATCCTGATATAATAAGCAGTGGGCAGTTTTAGTTAAACATTCCGTTGTAGTTACAACACTTACTAGTCAGATACAATTAGCATGAGATATCCCAAACCCAGCAGTTGTTGGTACTTTTATTTAGCCATTCCGTTGTAGTGAAGCCGATTACTAGTCACATCGGATACAAGTCAAATTATAACAGTAAACTTTAGTTATAGTTGTCTATGATCGAGAACTATGCTCCAAGTCGTCCATAACCGCGGACACGGCTTTTCGAAAAGATTTAACCCTGCAGGGGTGCACCAAAGTATCCACACGCACTTCGACCCTTTTTGCCAGATCAGTTAACATACACCCATCGGTATGTCGGCGGGGCCTAAGTCATGACGTTTCCCAGACCCAAAGCAAGTACATGGGGGCCACCCCACTAAGCTACCCGCAACGAAGTCGGCCGGTCTCCGAGACAGACTCGGGGTTTGTGGAGACGGCTGTAAACGACTGGGAACCCGAAAAGATGACTAGCTTGTCGATACAGCGAAAACGTGTCATGATCCTAAACAGTACAGGTGCAGTACCTCGCACAATTTAAATTAAGCAGTAAAGCATGGCATAAGTACAGGATAGTAATAAAGCCCCAAACTAATTGTGGCCCCCGGTACCATACTTTGAAATCAGGTACTAATCGATGGGGGTGCCCATACACCCCACCTGTGGTTAGTGCGCTCGATCTTGGAACAGGTGTCAAGAACTCGGGGTCCTACGGGACACTAGTGGGCGGTTAACAACCAAATAACATCTATTGCCTACCGGTGCCTCTGCATTTACCTACTTCAATTTTAGTTATTAAACAGTAATTGAATTAAACGATAATTAAAGCCATGATCATCTCCAACCTTAAACATGCGGCAATACTCCAACAACTGAGGTACTGGACGACACGCAACAGCACTTGAGCAAGAGACTACGACGCGCAAGTCCAACTATCTACCAAACAACAGGTAATAGGATGTGTCCAAGGAAATATAAGGCTGCGAGGGATATCACGGGTACGAAAACTAGAGCAACGCAACACAGATAGCAATAGATCAACAGGAGGGAATAAATACTATAAAAGTAAGATAGGTAGAAAGGGGGAGGTGCTCGCCTGAAAACATTGCCGAAGGTTCATCCGAAGATCGGGTCGACACTCGCATCCACTCATCGGCCTAATCCGTGAAGAAGCAAAGCACTAGAAGAAACACCGGATGCACTATTTAATACTACGGCAAAAGACCGGGCATGATGCATATATGATGTATGGCATGGCAAAGGTGCGATGCAATTAGATCATATTAAGCGGAACCGGGGGTCCCGACAATTAAATATATGGTTCTAGTTGTTTAACTACCCCACAATTTAATTGTTGTCTTAACAGGACAAAACATGGCATCGGTTCGCTACACCAATTTAAATGAAGTCCGGAATAAGACAAAGATATCCCGCATATAGACTCCATATTTAATTATGAGATGAATTGGCATAATGCCCCCAAACCACAGACAAGAATGCATGCATGATCAATTTAATATGCATCAGTTGATAATGTCATTTTATAAAATAATGGGGTCTCGGATAGGGAATCACATTAGGGTTCGGCGAACTTGGGCTCCGAGGGGTTCGGGGTTGGTCTCAGGGTTCGACGGGAGAACGGCTCGACGAGATCGGTCTCGGACAACGGAAGTCGATCTTGTCGCATCCGAGGAGAAGAACTTGGTTGGCGTCGGGGTCACATCGGATCCGCCCTGGTCGGTGCCGATCTTGTCGTCACGAAGATCTTGTCGGGTCCTCGTATCGGGTCGGTCTTGATGTTCGGGGTGAAGAACTTGGTGTCCTCGAGGAAGTACTTGGCGTATCCGTGTCGCCGACCTTGGCGTCCGGGAAGAAGTACTTGTCGCATCTGTGGCCTTCGGGTCGAAGAACTTGGCACGCCAGGGTTCGGTCTTCCGACTCCGGGAGGATCGGTTTTCAGGGTCACGACACCTTCGGTTCCATGTGGGCGATCTTGGCGTCCGAGGGTTTCTCCGAGTCCGTGGTGAGTCCGTGTGGTAGATCTTGAATCGACATCGGTGGTTTTCAAGTACCTTAATCTCTCGGATCCTTATTCGTGCATCGGGTCCATCTACACACAGACGCCACATCGAATCCAAGGGGCCTGTTTTGAAACATCCTCTGACGCGGAAGGGATGAACACGAAGCATATGCAACAAACACTAAGGCACAAGGCCAAAACGAGGAGGATCGGACCGCAGGGGTGCTGCGGAGGACGTCGTCAGGGAAAACAAGGGCCGAGGGCGCCTCGTCTCTAGGCTGGGGAGGAGCGCTTGCAGGGACGCGCTGGAAGACGGGCTCTGCAGAGGAAGGTCGGCGGCCTGGCGAGAAGCTCACGGTGCAGCAGGGAACGCGTGTGGGGTGATGCAGAAGAGGGCAGGGACGAGGCGCTGCAGGCCGGTGACAAGACCGAGGAAGGAGGTCGCCGGGGACGGCAGCAGGCGACGGCGAGCACGGGTGGCGTCGGAGGCCAAAGCCTCTGGGCGTCGCCGGGTTGCAGAGGAGGCGGGGAAGGCGAGCGCGGCGTGGTGGCAGAGCACGACGGCGGGAGAGGAGAGGGCGGACGGCGCGGGGCGGAGGTCACGGACGGCCGGCGGGGAAGATGGCGATGGGACGGCGACGGGGTCCGTCGAGAGGGCGACGAGGAGAGGTGGAAGCGGTGGCTGCCCGCGCTTGGGGAGGCGGCGGCGGAAGGGCCGGGGCCGAGCGGGGGTCGCGCGGCGGCGAGGGCGGCTCCGGCGGGGCGAGCCTGGCGGCGGCGCGCGGGGCTCAAGAGAGGAGGGCGGGGTTGGAGGCGCCGTCACGGGGAGGACGGGCCGGCGAGCTCTGCATCGGGGGGGCGAGGGCGTGAGGCAGAGGGGTGCGGGGATCGGGGGGCGTGCGGGAGTGGTGGGTCACGGGGTGGGGCCAGGCAGGGAGCGGGGTGGGTGCAGCCTCGCGTGCGTGGCGTGGCGTGCCGGCTGAGTGGTGTGTGTGTGGTGTGTTGGGTGAGGTGGAGGGAAAAAGGGTGGGGCTGGTGAGGTGTCGCCATGGGATTGGAGGGGGTGAGGTGGCTGAAGGGTGGGTAGAATAGGACTGGGTAGGAAAAGGGTTTAGGTAGGCTGGTTTTTGTACTGGGGGTGGCCGACTGGGTCGGATCGGCCCGGTACGGCTGCCCCTAAAAATAAAGTAAATATTTTATTATTTTAGAACGGGGCTTTTGAAATCCATTGGTAGACGAAACAAAATAATCCGGAGACCCGGGTTTTTGGATTTTGGAAATAAAGGCGGGGTATTTAGAAAACAAAATATGCTTTTCGAAAATAGTTTCAGACAAACAAATGCATGATGATGACGATGCTCAAATGCAATGTGGCATGATGACATGAGCATGCGGTCATGATGATGCAATGCACAAAAATAACGCGATTTTCTAGTAGTGGTTTTGGCGGGATGCCACAATTCGACACCACTAACAATGGATCTCGCCCTCGAGATCCGCCTCATGGTACCGGAAAGAAGGGCGGCGATCTGAATCTTCTCGCATCGTGTAGATCCTCGCGACACCACTAACAAGAGATCATTGTCCGTGATCGTCGAGGGAACACTCCAGGAACAAAAGGTCGAAGGTAGAGGTATCAACAAATAAAGCCACCTCTAACTCTGATAGAAAGAGAGAACCGATGCATTCTCCTCCACTTCAATGTACAGAAGCGAATAGAAGGGGTAGTCGGCATGGGGGCCAATCCATCACGCACCCAAACTATTACTCTGCACAATCAGTAGAAAAGCGTGCAACCATTCTCGGAATCAGAATGAAGATCTCGACAATCGAGGTTCAGGAACAAAGGAGTGATGCAGACTCTGCATCAGATCTGGCGTAGATGATGTCGTCGCGTCAGAAAGCACCGGAAGGCACAAGAAGGAACAAAGAGAAGTCCACCAGACGAAGGATTCCTCGGATAGCATGAAGACCAGATGTAGCAACACCGTTACCAAAGGAGGAAGCGAAACCCTGAAGGTACGATGGAACCCAACCACGAGAAATCCTGGACTCGAAGAGAGAGAAGAGAGCGGATTCAAAACACGCAGAGGTGAGAGGAGAGCAGCAGAGGGGTAAGGAGTAAAATCAGACCTAATCAGAACTATCCAACCGATTTTTCAAAAATAGTTTTGACACTCTACTTCGGCCGTTAGCTAGGTTATCCTACAGGCTGGACTTGTGGGGTATCGCAACTGCTGAGGTCTGATACCACTCTGTAACACCCTCAGAATCGGCCCTATGCAAGTTTCAGCGATTCCCGCCAAACCCGCATAGAAACGATTCAAAGGTGCCCACCAGGCACTTTCGTGCAGGTGGAAAACGAAGTAATACCATTACACAATAGTCCACAATGGAACCCACAGAACATATATATACAACAACGACTCAAAGAGTCAAGAATACAGATATACAGTACAAAGATCCAAATCACCTTGAAAACGATACAACGTCCGAGTACGGACAAGATGCAAATTGAGCTAAGAGCCCTGAAGAATAACCAATGGCGTCCATAACCCTGCCCAGGCCAAGCCGGAAGGGTAACCCTGCTAACGACGTTGAAACCTGCTAAAACAAAAGGGGTGCCGACAAAGGGCAAAGGAAAAAGAGGAGCGTCCGTACTGAGGCCAGTACACGGCGAGACTAGAATTCGTCGGTCCTCGCCTACATAGGTATGGTGGACTGAAGCGGTAGCGCGGCATGCACTAAACAACCTATAGAGACTCGATACAACTAGCGGCTATCAGAGAGGGGTAAGAAAGACCTATTCGGAACCATCCTGATACTACCACCAAACATACCCATCCTGGTATTTCCCCCTCGAGACCAAACGAGGAAGTCAACCGAGGAACTCACACAGTTGGCAGTTTTATTCATTCCGTTATAGTTGCGGCAATTACTAGTCAAATATAGATAGCGTGAGTCATCCTGATATAATAAGGAGTGGGCAGTTTTAATTAAACATTCCGTTGTAGTTGCAACACTTACTAGTCAGATACAATTAGCATGAGATATCCCAAACCCAGCAGTTGTTGGTACTTTTATTTAGCCATTCCGTTGTAGTGAAGCCGATTACTAGTCACATCGGATACAAGTCAAATTATAACAGTAAACTTTAGTTATAGTTGTCTATGATCGAAAACTGTGCTCCAAGTCGTCCATAACCGCGGACACGGCTTTTCGAAAAGATTTAACCCTGCAGGGGTGCACCAAAGTATCCACACGCACTTCGACCCTTTTTGCCAGATCAGTTAACATACACCCATCGGTATGTTGGCGGGGCCTAAGTCATGACGTTTCCCAGACCCAAAGCAAGTACATGGGGGCCACCCCACTAAGCTACCCGCAACGAAGTCGACCGGTCTCCGAGACGGACTCAGGGTTTGTGGAGACGGCTGTAAACGACTGGGAACCCGAAAAGATGACTGGGCTTGTCGATACAGCGAAAACGTGTCACGATCCTAAACAGTACAGGTGTAGTACCTCGCACAATTTAAATTAAGCAGTAAAGCATGGCATAAGTACAGGATAGTAATAAAGCCCCAAACTAATTGTGGCCCCCGGTACCATAGTTTGAAATCAGGTACTAATCGATGGGGGTGCCCATACACCCCACCTGTGGTTAGCGCGCTCGATCTCGGAACAGGTGTCAAGAACTCGGGGTCCTACGAGACACTAGTGGGCGGTTAACAACCAAATAACATCTATTGCCCACCGGTGCCTCCGCATTTACCTACTTCAATTTTAGTTATTAAACAGTAATTGAATTAAACGATAATTAAAGCCATGATCATCTCCAACCTTAAACATGCGGCAATACTCCAACAACTGAGGTACTGGACGACACGCAACAGCACTTAAGCAAGCGACTATGACGCGCAAGTCCAACTATCTACCAAACAACAGGTAATAGGATGTGTCCAAGGAAATATAAGGCTGCGAGGGATATCACGGGTACGAAAACTAGAGCAACGCAACACAGATAGCAATAGATCAACAGGAGGGAATAAATACTATAAAAGTAAGATAGTAGAAAGGGGGAGGTGCTCGCCTGAAAACATTGCCGAAGGTTCATCCGAAGATCGGGTCGACACTCGCATCCACTCATCGGCCTAATCCGTGAAGAATCAAAGCACTAGAAGAAACACCGGATGCACTATTTAATACTACGGCAAAAGACCGGGCATGATGCATATATGATGTATGGCATGGCAAAGGTGCGATGCAATTAGATCATATTAAGCGGAACCGGGGGTCCCGACAATTAAATATATGGTTCTAGTTGTTTAACTACCCCACAATTTAATTGTTGTCTTAACAGGACAAAACATGGCATCGGTTCGCTACACCAATTTAAATGAAGTCCGGAATAAGACAAAGATATCCCGCATATAGACTCCATATTTAATTATGAGATGAATTGGCATAATTCCCCCAAACCACAGACAAGAATGCATGCATGATCAATTTAATATGCATCAGTTGATAATGTCATTTTATAAAATAATGGGGTCTCGGATAGGGAATCACATTAGGGTTCGGCGAACTTGGGCTCCGAGGGGTTCGGGGTTGGTCTCAGGGTTCGACGGGAGAACGGCTCGACGAGATCGGTCTCGGACAACGGAAGTCGATCTTGTCGCATCCGAGGAGAAGAACTTGGTTGGCGTCGGGGTCACATCGGATCCGCCCTGGTCGGTGCCGATCTTGTCGTCACGAAGATCTTGTCGGGTCCTCGTATCGGGTCGGTCTTGACGTTCGGGGTGAAGAACTTGGTGTCCTCGAGGAAGTACTTGGCGTATCCGTGTCGCCGACCTTGGCGTCCGGGAAGAAGTACTTGTCGCATCTGTGGCCTTCGGGTCGAAGAACTTGGCACGCCAGGGTTCGGTCTTCCGACTCCGGGAGGATCGGTTTTCAGGGTCTCGACACCTTCGGTTCCATGTGGGCGATCTTGGCGTCCGAGGGTTTCTCCGAGTCCGTGGTGCGTCCGTGTGGTAGATCTTGAATCGACATCGGTGGTTTTCAAGTACCTTAATCTCTCGGATCCTTATTCGTGCATCGGGTCCATCTACACACAGACGCCACATCGAATCCAAGGGGCCTGTTTTGAAACATCCTCTGACGCGGAAGGGATGAACACGAAGCATATGCAACAAACACTAAGGCACCAGGCCAAAACGAGGAGGATCGGACCGCAGGGGTGATGCGGAGGACGTCGTCAGGGAAAACAAGGGCCGAGGGCGCCTCCTCTCTAGGCTGGGGAGGAGCGCTTGCAGGGACGCGCTGGAAGACAGGCTCTGCAGAGGAAGGTCGGCGGCCAGGCGAGAAGCTCACGGTACAACAGGGAACGCGTGTGGGGTGATGCAGAAGAGGGCGGGGACGAGGCGCTTTAGGCCGGTGACAGGACCGAGGAAGGAGGTCGCCGGCGACGGCAGCAGGTGACGGCGAGCACGGGTGGCGTCGGAGGCCAAAGCCTCTGGGCGTCGCCGGGTTGCAGAGGAGGCAGGGAAGGCGAGCGCGGCGTGGTGGCAGAGCACGACGGCGGGAGAGGAGAGGGCGGACGGCGCGGGGCGGAGGTCACGGACGGCCGGCGGGGAAGATGGCGATGGGACGGCGACGGGGTCCGTCGAGAGGGCGGCGAGGAGAGGTGGCAGCGGTGGCGGCCCGCGCTTGGGGAGGCGGCGGCGGAAGGGCCGGGGCCGAGCGGGGGTCGCGCGGCGGCGAGGGCGGCTCCGGCGGGGCGAGCCTGGCGGCGGCGCGCGGGGCTCGAGAGAGGAGGGCGGGGTTGGAGGCGCCGTCACGGGGAGGATGGGCCAGCGAGCTCTGCATCGGGGGGCGAGGGCGTGAGGCAGAGGGGTGTGGGGATCGGGGGGGCGTGCGGTAGTGGTGGGTCACGGGGTGGGGCCAGGCAGGGAGCGGGGTGGGTGCGGCCTCGCGTGCGTGGCGTGGCGTGCCGGCTGAGTGGTGTGTGTGTGGTGTGTTGGGTGAGGTGGAGGGAAAAAGGGTGGGGCTGGTGAGGTGTCTCCATGGGATTGGAGGGGGTGAGGTGGCTGAAGGGTGGGTAGAATAGGACTGGGTAGGAAAAGGGTTTAGGTAGGCTAGTTTTTGTACTGGGGGTGGCCGACTGGGTCGGATCGGCCCGGTACGGCTGCCCCTAAAAATAAAGTAAATATTTTATTATTTTAGAACGGGGCTTTTGAAATCCATTGGTAGACGAAACAAAATAATCCGGAGACCCGGGTTTTTGGATTTTGGAAATAAAGGCGGGGTATTTAGAAAACAAAATATGCTTTTCGAAAATAGTTTCAGACAAACAAATGCATGATGATGACGATGCTCAAATGCAATGTGGCATGATGACATGAGCATGCGGTCATGATGATGCAATGCACAAAAATAACGCGATTTTCTAGTAGTGGTTTTGGCGGGATGCCACAATGAGTATATCATCTATGAATACCACGATAAACTTGTCCAAATATTCCATGAACACCTTGTTCATCATGGTCATAAAGTATGTCGTGGCATTGGTTAGACCAAACGACATCACGGTGTATTCATACAATCCGTACCTTGTGGTGAAGGCTGTTTTGGGCACATCCTGTTCTCGAATTTTTAGCTAAAAATAGCCGGATCACAGATCGATCTTTGAGAACACACTGGCTCCCTTTAAATTGTCAAACAAGTCATTGATGTTGGGCAGAGGGTACTTGTTCTTGATTGTCACTTTGTTCAACGAGCGGTAGTCCACAACCAGCATCTTGGTTTTATCCTTCTTTTCCACGAAAAGGACAGGTGCTCCCCAAGATGGCGTGCTGGGTTGTATTAATCCCTTGTCCAATTGTTCCCTAAGCTATTTCTTGAGTTCCTTCAACTCGTCCACATCCATCTTATACGGTCTCTTAGCTATCGGCCCTGTGCTCGGCATCAAGCCAATGAGGAACTCGATATCACGGTCGGGAGGCATTCCGGGTAACTCCTCCGGAAAGACATTTGGGTATTCCTTTACAATAGGTTCAACCTCCAGGATAACCCCCTTAAGAGAGTTCACCATGACTTCCTTAAGTGCAAAATTTGACTTGATACGAATCCTCTTCCCTTTCGGTGTTGTGAGCGTGACAGTCCTTTTGGCACAATCGAGACTCCCTCATATTCGGTCATCCAATTCATACCCAAGATAATCCTTGTGATTCTAGTACTACTAGACTTGTGGGAAAGATGTGTGTCCCAATCCTTACTTCTAATCCCCGGCAACCATAGTTTGCCACTATTTCTCCTCCAGGAGAACTTACCCTTAGAGGAGAGTTTATAGACTCCATAGGTATATTTCCTTTATCCACAAATACCCTTGATATGAATGAATGTGATGCACCGGTATTAAAAAGAACAACTGCGGAAATAGAATTGAGCTTGAACTTACCAATCACGGAGTCTGGTGTGTCACAAGCATCCTCCATAGAGACATGATTCACCGTGGCTTTGACAAACGGATTTGGCTTCTTCCCGTTTCCATTGCCATGGTTGTGTCCATTTCCATTCCCATTGCCATTGTCGTTCTTCTTCTCGGGGCAAGTGGTTGCATAGTGCCCTGTCTTGTTGCACTTAAAGCATGTCACCTCACTGAGATCCTTTCCATTGCTGCCATTCCCATTGCGGTTTTTATGCCCATTGTGTTTGTGGCTGCCATGGTGATGATTTTTATGGTTGTGGCCATTATTGTTATAAGGTGGTGGTGAGGAAGTACGCTTCTTCTGGTACGGAACAGAGTGCTTGTGAGGGTTAGACTTCCTCTTGTGGTTTTCTATGCTCTTCCTTTTGAATTCAACCACAATGACTCTGTCCAGGAGTTCCTGAAAGTTGTCAAATTTCCGAGCCACAAGCTGAATGGATATCTCATCATTGAGTCCTCTTAACAATTCCTCCTGCCTCTTGGCATGTGGAGACATCATCGGGTGCATAACGGGCTAGCTTGTTGAAAAGCTCACCATACTCGGTGAAAGAACGGTGCAGCTGGTGTAGGTCGTGAAATTCGTGCCTTTTCAGAGTCATGACACCAGCAGCCACATGATGAGTGCGAAAAGCTAACTCGAACTGATCCCAAGTGATAGAATCAATATCCGGGTGGGTGACTTGGTAGTTATCCCACCATTCTGCAGCAGGTCCTTCAAGTTGGTGTGCGGCATAACGTACCCTGTCGGCTCCGACAGCTTGCACGGTGTCTAGCTTCTTGTTAATTGTACGTAGCCAGCCATCTGCGTTGATTGGTTCAGTGCTTCTAGTGAAGGTAGGTGGGTTCAGCCTCAAAAACCGAGTCAAGTGATCATGTTGAGGTGGTGGTGGAGGTGGCGGTGGCGGAGGTGGAGCGTTGTTGTTGTTGTTTTGCATGTTCTGAGTGAGTAGTTGGATCAGCTGGTTCTGAGTGGCCAGGAGTTGTGCAATTTCTGGAGGAATTTCGGTGTTCGCACGTCTTGGCGGCATCTGCGGGGTTTGAGAGACAAGTTAAGAAATAGATAGACTAAGTAGTAAACTCCTACCCTTATGAAAACACACCAATCACACAAGGCACACAAGACACATTAACATAAACTTAACACAAAATTCATCCAAGTTTAACTAAACCAGATATGTCTTGGTATTTATTACAATCGCGAATAACGTTCTACTATAGAATTAAAGGTGGTCCAACTATTACACATCTTCCACGCCTTCTTCTTCCTCGTCCTCGAATTAGTAGCCTTCCTGCTCTAGGGTTGTCTTGTACAACTCCATCTCCTTCGTGGTGGCATCAAGCTTCTCTTGGAGGTTCTTTATCTCATCCTGCAGCTTCTTGGTAGTGACTTCTAGCTGCTCTTGAAGTCCCTCCTTCTCGCCTTGTAGTTCCTCCACTAGACTTGACTTCTTCGCGGCTTCAAGTTTCTTTGCCAAGTCCCTCTTGGAAGCACACACATCATTGATAATCTTCCAAAGGCCTTCAGTTTGCACTTCAGTTCCATCGATCTCCTGCTTGAGTTCCCTAATCCTCTTGTTTTTATTTATCAGCCTCTTCTCTTGGTTAGCGAACTTCTTCTCTTGGTCCTGGAAATTTCTCTCTTGGAGCTTCATTGCCTCCTCCTGCTGCTTGATCATTTCCTCCTTCTCCTTGATGAGGGCGCATAGCTCGTCATTCCTTAACATCTCGAGGAAGGTACCCTTTTCAAGGTTATGGATGTGGCACTCCAAATCTTGATATTGGGTCCTTCGGCGCTTGGTAGAAGTCCTTTCCTCAAAGGTTAACTCCATGGGAATTCCTTCCTCATCTCGTCTTCGAAAGAGGCCGCCACAGTGTCCTTGGAGAGCCTTATGATGGCATCCACATAGGCGACCAATGAGCTGCTGCAAGCTGATGCTAAGGGCCTTCTCCTTGGAATCGCTAACAATATGGATTGCTATGTCCTCCTCCGGGTTCTTGCCTCGCTCTTGCCCTGGCTGGATAACTTTGACTCCCCAACATCCGTCCTTGTGGAGTTTCTTCAATGTGCTCCCCTAGATTGTCTAGACGCGTGAGAAGGTCCATGAGGCATCCACCAAAGCAAAGGGGCTGGAAGTCCGCGACGGTGTCGTAGAGGAAGCTTGTCATCTTTAAGTTAGGAGAATGAAAATTAGATAATTAAACAAGTAGAGGAAAGCAGGTACTAGAAGTGCGAAAATAACTTAGAAGAAAACAAGTAAGGAACATTAGTTAAAGGTGGTTCCAATCCTAGGGTCACGTCCTACATGCAACGATGTGCTCTGATACCATCTGTAGTGACCTTGGATCAATAAAGATCCTAAGTACCTGTGATTAACATGCTAGTCCCTGGATTAATAGCTAGCACTTACAGTCGATGAATATCATGTAAAACACAAAGTCTTTATTACACGGAGAATCCAGAGTATGAATTTATTACAAATTTGCTTAGCATTAAGCTAGCTCAAATAACAACAGAAACATAAAAGCACCTTGATTCCATCAACGCCCCAGGCTTGTCGAGTGTAGACTCGCGATCCCTACGCACCTTTCAATCTTCGGATTCTGCACATAAGACCTGCAGCCAACAAGTTGGGTTAATACTTTGAATGTATTGGCAAATTACACCAAGGAAAGAAAAGACTATCACTACATGCAAGGCTAGTTTAGGCTGTAGAGTTTATTTGCTCAAAGCTAGATTTCTTAAGTATAGATAATAAGAGAAGATTTCCCTACTTTGTAAACTTTTGTTTAAGTAATATATGGTCGAGTGGCACACGAGGATATTACTCACCAAGTGTCCAACCAACCTAACACTTGGATATTACTCACCAAGTTCCCAAGACCCTCCCAATAGCGATATGACTCACGCCTTGGGTTTTTAGAAAACTTTAAGTTCTGAAAGAGAGAGAGAGGAAGATCCTTCAGAGGTTCCATCCTTCAGATGCTCAATGTTGTTCTATTTCCGTGAACACGGCTGATCGATCAGATTTCAATACTCTCGAGAGTTTGTGCACTTTACCCACAATCCACGATCAAGTCCTTTTACAGACAAGACCATGGAGAGGCATTCCCTTAGCAGCCCCTCTACCTTCTGTATCCAACCGTGCCAAGAACCTCCAAATGTTGGTACCCAGGTGAGGTTTCCCACTAAGTACTAGGCCAAGACAGAGCCCATATGTATTGTGGTTGCACTGGAAGCTTCTGAATTCTGAAACATGGCAGACTTCTTTGATTCCTAGGCGGCCGTCCTCCACCAAAATATCACTCGTTGACCCGACAACCATTCCTCCCAGAAGAAAACTTAGTTTTATTT
This sequence comes from Avena sativa, assembly GCA_916181665.1. Taxonomy (NCBI): domain Eukaryota; kingdom Viridiplantae; phylum Streptophyta; class Magnoliopsida; order Poales; family Poaceae; genus Avena; species Avena sativa. Next base: position 19,320,290 of record OV702282.1, on the reverse strand, counting down.
TGAAGTGGATTTGAGAAGAAAATTTTTCTCAAGAGAGCCTTTATACTTAGAAAAAATCATTGTCTTTCGAACCCCCCAACGGTACTTTACATATATAGAATAGCAAGAAATACTTAGCAAAACTGGGAAACCTATTAGGAGGGAAAATCCTAAGTATAGAGCTACTCATGGCATACTAAAAATTCATCGCACTTGCAAAATAATACTAAGGAAAAACTCTACTAGAATATCCTAGAATCAAAACTGGGACATTATATGAACAAGAGGTGTAACTTGCCTTGATCCAAGAAGCACTCTACACAATAGCACTCCTCAGCGCACTCCGAACAATCTAACGAAACACAAACATGGATCTAATCACAACTTTGCACAAAATATGCCACGGAGATAATATGCATGCATGCATCATGGTATTTATGCAAGATTGGTTTTCTAAATTGACCAAGGTAGTATAATTGGATTGCAATTGAGGTGTTATTAGTATTGATTTCCCATAGGTTTAAATTAATTTGGGTCATTAATCTAATCCATAGGCTTAATAGGAGATCCAACCCTCTAATTAGCCCCAAATCAAATCTAATGCTCTTAAGCAAGGTTCTATAATTTTGTTCAGTAGGTGTTGCGGAAACAAAGTCATCACAACAAGAATCAATTAAATCAGAATTTTAATTATTTTTCCATAGATTAAACACTCTAACTAGAGATTAAATTCTACACCAAAAACCCTACTGTAAACTTGAAATTTTATTGCAGATCTGTGTTCTACATAAATTTATGAATCCAACGGTGAATTATATGCTAAATTTGGCCAAGTAATTATTTTTCTATGAATTTCACAAGTTTTAACACAAATCTGACAATTAGATCTAGTACTAATTCGAGAACGTGCCAAGTGGCAGAAGCTGATTGGGCCAGCTGGAAAACGCGGCGCGGGCGCGGTGCTGACGCGGCTTGCCACGCGGCGCAACGTGGTTGGCCAGTACCGCTTCGCTCAGCTTCTAATCTGGCTCGCTGCTTGCTGATCTGACTGGTGAGAGGGGGGCGGCGACTTACTATGGTGGCGACGGCAGCGAGGGGAGATAGACGGCGGCGGTGCAGTCGGTGGCGGTTCTCAGCGACAGTCCAGCGGGTTCCCGAGGCGGCGAGGTGGTCGACGACGTCCAGTAGGTCCGCACAATCACGCTCGCGGCCTCGATGACGCTCCTCGCTTCCTCGACCGTCGGGAGTGCTCCGCTGACGCTCTCCGTCCCCGGCGTTGCTCTGACGAGCAATTGAGGGCGCGGTTCTGCAAGAGATAAAGAGAGATTAGCGTGAGAAGTGGAGGCGAGGCTCGGAAACCTCTGCCTCGAGTTCGACTGAGCCCAACTCCGGCGAGATCGATGGTGCGTTTGCAAACGGCGGCTTCGGCGAGAGTTCGGGAAAATTTCTTTAGGGTTTCGAGGCATCGGGTTGCGGGGTTTCTATGGCCGTCGAAAACTTGGCGAGGGGGTCAAGATTTCCTCTCCGATTCGACCGGAGTCCGATCGGTACACGGCGGCGATGCGGTTTTCGCGGGGAGGAAGGGGATGACGCGTGGGCCAGGTTTGTTAGTGGGAGCGGCAGTGCGGGATGGCGCGAGGCGCTGGCTAGTTAGCTGTCGCGCGGCGCGGGGTGTGGGTGGGCTGGCGCAGCCGGCCCAGGAAGGTTAAGCTGTTTCCTTTTTTTTACTCCTTATTATTTTTTCAATTTGTGTTTTAATAAAACTCCAATAACTTTTGCATATCAAGTCCAAAAGTGATGAAACCAACTCCTAAATTTTTGTAAAAAGAAGGTAGTCATTATAGGACCATAGATTAATATTTTTACAAAGTTTTTAGAAGGGTCAAGCATGAATACATCATTATTGCTCACATCGGGAAAAATCTTTATTAGGTTTTTGGTAGGTTTTGTTGTTAGGGTTTTGTTGCAACTTCATTTGTAGGATCCAATGATGCAAGGATGATGCATGCTTCTAATAACACCCTAATATAAAATCTGGGATGTTACAAAAGATAGAACTCGAAGAGGTTATTGAACCTGCTCTTCATGAAATGGCGAGTAGCGCAGCGCCGGAAATTGTTCCGGAGTTGACTTCACCAATTAAACAAGGAACTAATGATAAAAATCATGAAAATCCGTAAGAGGATACTAATGAACCTCGCAAGTCAAGTAGGACATGTGCAGCTCCTGATCTATATAGAAATCCTGTCATGAATTTCATGGTTGATGGAAATGATGACCCTATGGCGTATGAAGAAGCGATGATGAGCCCGGATTCCAACAAATGGCTAGAAGCCATGCAATCCGAGATGGAATCCATGTACGAAAACCAGGTTTGGACCTTGGTGGACTTACCTCATGACCGAAAGGCCGTTGAGAATAAATGGATTTTCAAGAAGAAAACTAACGCTGATGGTAACATGAACATCTATAAAGCTCGACTTGTCGCAAAGGGGTTTCGAAAGATTCAAGGAGTTGACTACAATGAGATTTTCTCTCCTATTGCGATGCTAAAGTCGGTTAGGATTATGTTAGCAATTGCTGCATTTTTCGATTATGAAATTTGGCAAATGGATGTCATCACCGTGTTTCTCAACAGTAATATTGAGGAAGAGTTGTATATGGTACAACCAAAGGGTATTGTCGATCCTAAGGATGCTAGCAGGATATGCAAACTTAAGCGTTCCATCTATGGACTGAAGCAAGCATCCCGGAGTTGGAATCTCCGCTTTGATGAAGTGATCAAAGGGTTTGGATTTTTCCAAACTTACGTAGAAACTTGTATTTACAACAAAGTGAGTGGGAGCTCTTTGGAATTTATAATATTATATGCGTATGACATATTGTTGATTGGAAATTACATAGATCTTTTAAATGAAGCTAAAAGTTATCTAAAAAACAAATTTTCGATGAAGGACCTTGGTGAAGCATCATATATATTAGGCATCAAGATCTACAGGGATAGATCAAGACGTCTAATTGGGCTATCACTAAGTACATACCTTGATAAGATTTTAAAGAAGTTTAAAATGGACGGAAGTAAGAAAGGGTTCCTACTTATGTTGCAAGGCAAGACATTGAGTAAGACTCAAAGTCCGGCTATGGCGGAAGAAAGGGACATAGTGGATAGAATCCCCTATGCTTCAGCCATAGGCTCTATAATGTATGCCATGTTATGTAGAAGACCGGATGTGGCACATGCTATTATTTTGACTAGTAGATACCAATCTGATCCAGGTTCAGAACACTGGATAGTGGTCAAGAATATCCTTAAGTACTTAAGAAGGACTAAGGATATTTTTCTCGTGTACGGAGGTGAAGAAGAGCTCGTCGCTAAGTGTTATGTTGATGCTAGCTTCGACACCGATCCAGATGACTCTAAGTCTCAATTTGGAAACGTATTTCTCATGAATGAAGCAGCAGTTAGTTGGAGGACCTCCAAACAACTCGTGGTGGCAGGATCAACAATGGAGGTGGAATATGTTGCTGCTTTGGAAGCAACACAAGAAGCAGTGTGGATGAAGGAGTTCATAAAGGAACTAGGTGTGGTTCCTAGCGCATTGGACCCAATGGTGATCAATCATTCACACAGATACATAGTAGTATATAACATATACATTATATTAGTTAATTTCTATATAAGCTTTTATATAACAGTATACAACATATACATACACAGCGGTATATAGCAGATACATACAGTATATAGAGATACATTTCCTTTTGCATCTCACTTGAGATGTATTCTTAGAAGACATCAGTATGGTCCTAGCTATAGTTAAGCTAACAGTATTTTTAGTTAAGTATGGTCCTAGCAGTATTCTCAGTTAATACTTAAGCTACAGGTATGGTACTAGCTATACTAGTGAGCACAACAGCAGTATGTGGTGTTAAAGTATGAATGCCAAAACTTGGAAGGAAATGCCATTATCTACATCATTCACAGCCATTATCTGCATCAGGAGACATCGGTATGTGGTGTTACAATATGAATTCCAGAACTTTGAAGGAAATGCCATTTTCATGTTAAGCTACTTTTCACTAAAAAATTACTCTTCATTTTTTAAAGAAACAAACTACCCACTGAAAATTAACAGAGCACAGATATAACAGGACACAGATATAACAGGGCACAAATATAACAAATGGTACCTTTATGACACTCAAACAGTATAGATATAACAAACTACCCACTCAAAAATCAATCACACCTTAATAATAGAGGTACCACTCTTATTTAGTGTACTATGGGAAGTGATGAAATACTACAGGGTGTAGACACAACATCCCTTGCCAGTACTACAGGGTGCTAAAACACTACAGGGTGCAAACTACCAAGCTACTATAAGAGTGAGTGCTATTATCATGAATGTAGATATTGTAAGAGTTAGTGCTATTATCATAAAATGTGCAAGCTTCTGAATGGAATTAACATTCTGAACCATATTTTCATAAGCATCATGTAGTTACACACATACCTCAGTTAAAGCATAAACAACTAAATCTTGCTTGGCCAGCATAGAAGCTTCTTTATGCTTTTACCACAAATTAAAGTATAGTACGATTACATAATTAGCAATCTAGTGCACATGTAAACCATCAATCTAGTGTACCAGTACCTACACTTATGCTTTTTTTACTAGGATCACACATCCAGGAGCACATCCAGAGAACATGTAAACCCACACAAATTCTTTTTTCTACTAGTAGTGTATTACTGTACTAGACTAGATAGCACAAATACATACCTAATTAATATCCTAAGATATAACTTACACTAGGAATCACACTAGATCATCCAGGAATTGCACTAACACATGTTAACTGGATTTTAACATATAAAGTTCAGAGATTTTTCACAAACAAAATCGATCAAGTTAACACTTTATACCAGCATGATCTACTAGTAGACTAGATCACAAGTAACACTAGAAAGCACTCAAGAACATCTCCTAAATAGAAGCATTTGAAGAACCACCATGACAGAAGTTGTTAACTGACAGAAGCATTTTAGAAGAACATCTCCAAATTCAGAGAAGTATCAGGCGAAGAACATCGCGTGCTGGAGTACCAGGGGGAATGCCAGGGGAACAACTAGACTAGAACTTCTCTAAATAAACTACTAAAGGATATCATCAACTACCCTACTGAAGGACATCATCAACTAGACTATACCTTCTCTAAATAAGGTACCTGCATATGTGGAGGTGGTCGTCGACGAGGTGGCGTGGTGGTGGTGCTACTGCTGCGGGACTGGCCAGCTCCTCCTAGGGCGCACGGGACGGGCTCCAGCGGCTCCTCCTCAATGGGCGCACGGTGGCTCCACGAGCTCCAGCGAATCCTCCTCCACGGGCTCTAGTGGCTCCTCCTCCATAGGCACACGGCGGCTCCTCTTCCATGGGCTTCAACGGCTTCTCCTCCACTAGCCTCCTGCATCGTTGCGGCGGGCGTGTGGGCGGCGCTTGGGCGGGCGTGCGCTAGGGAGGGCGGTGCTAGGGTGGTCGTTAGGGTTTGTCGGGCATGCACACATTTGATTTGGGGAAAGTGAAATGGAGGTGGGGGAAAGAAAAGGCCGAACCGTCCATTTGACTAAGTGCCAAAGTTCTGTGGCGCATATTGCCAGAACTTCTGTCTCAATATTTTTTTCCTTATTTAAAAATTATTTTTAGTTAGGGGTTACAAATAAATTTTAAACCAAGAATCATATACATAAAAAACCCTGAATATCATATACATAATTATATTATTCTCAAAAAACCCGAATCATATGCAGCATTATAACTTTAGTCGAGCTAGCCTCTCTTCACAATCTTCTTGCCCTTTTTCTTCGCGGTTGAATACTTTAGCCCAGGCACTTTGACATTTCTTCTCGTGAATGGAAAACCTTTAGTAGGTACTGTGGTATTTCTTCTTACTATAGTAGTAGTAGGCATGTTCAAGTACTTGTCGAATTCCTCTTCAATCTTCGGATCACCGTTCTTGTCGAAGTCTTGCTCATTGGTTGATCCTTCCATTATGATGATGCTCCTCTTGCCCCTACTCACTACAAAATAACTGGGCTTTGACGGGTCGGTAATAAAGAAACATTGGTTAACTTGGCTAGCAAGTATCCAAGGCTCATTTTTCGTGGAGGCGTTCTTTGCCGACATGGCATCGGGTATAATGTAGGTGGTGAAATATTGGCCTTCTTTTCGACGTTCTTGGCCCATCTGACATGAAACATCGGTACCTTATCTCCACAGTAGTCGATCTCCCATATCTCCTCGATCCTTCCATAGAATATTTCCATGACAGTAGTCTCGTCATCGGCGAAGGACATTAAAGTTACTCCTAAGTTTTGATATTCGCTATTCATATCCTTTTCCTCGGTGTAGAATCTGTAACTATTGATGTCGTACGACTGATAGGTCTTTACGTTATGCGTTGGGCCCCGTGATAAGGAGAATATGAGTTGTTGATATTCCGTAGAAGGCGTCTGCGGGGGGTTGTCAAGCAGCCTTTTCATGAACCAACCTGTGAAGCTGGAGTTGTGCTCTGTTGTTACGTCTCCTTTCTTCCTCGGGCAGGCCCGGTCTATGTAATCCTGCTCGATCAAGCTTTTGTGCTCTTCCACCCAAGGGCTGACCAATTTGATGTGTTGTAGCGTGACTCGGTGTGCCCTGCCAAAGTCGGCGCATCCATTAGCAATGCCGACATGCAGTGAGCGGTGGCCCTCGCGGTGACCATACCCAACGAGCATACCGAGGTGATTCTTGGTGGGTATTCCAACATCCTCGTTATCGGTGGTTAGATAGTTCTGGCAGAAAGAGATGCACTCGTAGATCAGAAAGCCCTTGGCTATGCTTCCATCTGGACGGGACCTATTGCAAATGAACCCTTTGATGACACCATTTATCCTTTCAAACGGCATCATGTTTTGCAGGAATGTCAGCCCGAGCTGGATGATGTCATCCACGACATGGACAAGCAGATGCACCATGATGTCGAAGAATGCGGGTGGGAAGTAAATATCGAGCTCACATAGTATCACCATGATCTCTTCATGTAGCCTGTCGAGCTGCTTCATGCCGATCGACTTCCTAGAGATGACGTCGAAAAAGTTGCACAGGACAAACAGCGTCTAACGGATGTGCTTGTCCATTATCCCTCGTATGGCAAATGGAAGTATCTGTGTCAACAGCACGTGACAGTCGTGGGACTTCATACCGCTGAACCTCTTCTTCGCTACATTGAGATATCTGCTTATCTTTCCCGAGTAACCGTGAGGAACTTTGACTCCTAGGAGGCACCTGAAAAACTACTCGATCTCCTCCTGACACAGAGTGAATCAAGCAGCACGAAGCACAACAACCTCACTCTTATTAACCCTTTTGCGGCGACCTTGAGTCCCTTCCTTCTGATTTCCATCATCATCACTATCAGTGTACTGAAGCACCTTCTTGATGCCAAGCAATTTTAGGTCGTTTCTTGCTTTTAGCCCATCCTTGGTCCTCTCCGGCATGGAATGGGAGGAGATGACATCTCTCTTTTATTCTAAATTTTATCCTCCCGGTGAGATTCATAAGGATAGAAATCTTATATATAACTTATGGCCTCTTGATGGAGAGAGTACAACTCAAGTTTGGAGGATATTGAAGTTACTAATGCTTAAATGTCCTATTCATGAACTGCCTAACAATATTATTATCAATAACTTTTATGATAGGATTTCTCTTCATGATAAAGATTTACTAGATGCTTCTTGTGCTGGATCATTTACACGTAGAAGGAAGAAGCTAAATGGGATATACTGAACCGTATTCAAGATAACACTGAAGCTTGGGAGAATGACAAAGGGAGAAAGTCAGGTATAAACCATGATTATGAATGCATTAAATCTTTTATGGGAACTGATGACTTCCGTGATATTAGTAATGAGTTTGGTCTTGATCCTCAAGTTCTTGCAAAAAAATTTAATGCCTTTGCCTCTTATATTAAAATTCCCAAGAAAGAGTGGGACAAGTACCATGCTCCTTATAAAGACATTGTCACCCATGTTCCTGTTAGCTTAGAGGTTTCTACTATTGATCCTATTTTACCTGAACCTTATGTGGAGAAAATCCCTTTCCCTGCTAAGGTAAGGGAACATTCTATTATAGCTAATGTGCTTAGCAAAAGCGTAAAGAAAACTGTGGGGTCCGATGAGCTTATTGATATTGAGCCTATGGTAGCTATTGTGAAAGATCTTATCACTAGAAATATAGAGGATGAGCATATTGTCTTATGTGAAGACTCCACTAATATTATCTCTCATCCTAGTAAGGCTAGAAAAGCTAGTGTTCCTGTGCTTTCTGTTAAAATTGGTGATCATTGCTACTATGGTTTATGTGATATTGGTGCTAGTTCTAGTGCTATTCCTGATGAGCTTTACAGGGAAATTATGCATGAGATTGGTCCTTGTGAGCTTGAGGACATTGATCTAGTTATCCACCTTGCTAATAAGGAAACCATTTTCCCCATTGGTATTGTAAGAGATGTGGAGGTTCTCTGCGATAAGATTAAGTATCCTGCTGATTTTCTAGTGCTTAATTCAGCAGCTAGCAAAACTTGTCCTATCATTTTTGGTAGACCTTTCTTGAACACTTGTGAAGCTATTATTGATTGTAAGAAGTAAAAAGTTTTAACTAAGTTTGATGGAGATTCTTATGAGTTTAACTTTTCCAAATTTGCTAAAGCTCCTTGAGAAAACAGCTTGCCTAATAAAGATTTCAGGATGGAACAACTTGCTTCTATTGATCCGGTTTATGACCTTGGACCTCTTTTTGGTGACTATAAGTATGCTTATTCTGATGATAAAGTTGTTTCCAGTGACAGTTATATTGTCAACTTTATTCAAAGTGCTACTGAAAATTATTTTGAGAGAGGGAAACATGGTTTTATGCATCCCAATAATGTTAAGGTTCCCCGTTTTATGTTGAAAGCTTTGAAGTTGCATCTGTTTTGTCTTCCTATGCTAGTGGATTTTTGTTTCAAAAATTCGTTTTCTCATGATACCCCCATGCGTAGGAAGTGGGTTAGACTCAAGTGTGTTGGTTATTTGCTTCTTGATGCTCTCTTTCACTTCAAATATATATATCCTATGTGAGCATCTTTGAAAGATTCAAGCCTAACTTAAAGGAATTAAAGAAAAGTACTTGTTGGGCGATAACCCAAGAGTTTTGTCGAGTCTTGGAAGTTATTACCTCGGTAATAACAACTCCTTATCCTTTTTGTTTTGGTTTTTGTCTCTAGTCCAACTACTTTTGTGAAGTAGAGGAGTTGTGAAAAGTGGCTGTCTTGGGACAGATTTTTGTGCTGTATTGTAAAAATTCGTGAGGGGGCTCAGTATGTCGGATGGAGCTGCATTTTTCTGATCTTGTTCTCCAAGTTGTTACCCAACTTTCATTAGTTATCCACTTTTTGATTTGAGCAACAGAAGGTTTTCGAAAGAACCAATCTTTACCAGCTGGTCTGTTTTGACAGATTTCTGTTATCATTTGCATTTGCCTCTTATAGAAGCCTTTGTTTTGATGGATTTCAGTTGAAGTGTGAACTTAAAGGTTTATTGTTTTTTCTTACACTAATGTTGTCATTGAGTTTGTGCAAGGGTTATGTATGGAGGAAATTTTAAGGAGAAGGAGAAAAGGAATCTGCAGTGTCTTTGACTAGGTAAAAGTGGTGAAAACAGAAGGTTTGCGAAAATCCAATCTTTTTTATTTTTTTGATGTTTTTAATACATAAGGGAAGTTATGAGAGAAGGAACCAGAGTCCGGGGTGGACAAACCCACCCCAGGCGTGGGACCAGCCTGGCCGCGCTTGGAGGGGGTTTGACTCCCCCGAACTCCGTTTCCGCCTCATTTCCGTGTCAAAACCTTCCTCATGCATTAAAACTTGTAATATATAACCCCCCCGGATCCCCCAAGGTTCGTGCATCGTGTTCTCGTCGTGTTTTCATTTCGATCTGTTTCTGTCAGGAAATCTTCTCAAGTTTAGAGCACCAAGGTCTCCGCCAACGACAAAGGCAAGAAGCCCGAGGAAGACGATCCTCACAAACCCAAGGAGGAGGAGATTTTGGTAGGTTATGAAGGAGACATGGAGGAGGACAAGAAACCGGACACCCGTGCTACCGTCGCAAGCATTGGATTTGTGGCAAGAACTACCAAGCTTAAGAGGATAGCACAGATGTCTATAGGAGGGAAAACTCCACGACATATCCTCTCTCCACGATCACCTCCTGCTCCTACCACTCACTCTAACCATGCAGGGAAGGAACACTCTAAGTGGGAATAGTGGAGAAAGAATAATAAGGACTGGGATCCTCGGTCCGAATTGATCAGGAGCTGCCTTGAACATAATTCAGAATTGATTCGTACTCTGACCTTTGATTTGGAAGATTTGAAGAAACTTATTGAGGAGCTTATCAAGAGAACACCACCACCGAAGGAGTAATCCATCATCAGGTTTGGCATCCCCTTGCCTTGTTCCAAGCTTGGGGGAGTGTCGCGGTATCACCACCATTATCTTTTATCTTTTACCTTTTTAGTGGATTTATATCTTTGGTAGAGAGGTTATCTTATTGTTTGGTTTGCATGTGGAAGTATCTCTCCTTTAGTTGATTATCTATGTATCCCTTGGTGTGAATGCCTTTATTGGAATATTAATGAGAAGTATCATCTTTTACTTTTTGCACTTCTTATTTTAGTTTGCAATCTCTATTATATGATGGATCTTGTTGATCAGTATTGGCATCACTTTGGGAGCATGAAGTGGATCTAAATTGGTTTTGGCAAACCGAGTTCTGGTCAGTAGCATTATTTTGAAAGAGAAAAAGTTTGGGTATATTGTATCATTTGTTTTCTTTCTTGTTGGCTCATAAGCTTAGTATTCTTTATTTAAGATCTTTTGTATCTTCAAGAAATATTGCATGTTTTTCTTTATTACTTGTATGTTTGCTTATTTCTTTCAACTCTCTTGCTTCCTACCCAGCCTTGCTAGCCAAAAACCTGTTTTGAGAAGGCATACTTCTCATGTTTCCAATCCTTTTGAAACCAAAACCTTCGCCACTTGTGTCCACCTTATCTACCTAGTAGCACTTTTGCTATTCCAAGCAAATTCTCAAGTTTCATCTACCTTTCGAATTAACAAGTATTTTGTTATGTGAAAACTAGTTATTAAAGCTCTCATGAACTTGATGGCCCAATTTATTTTCTTGCCCCTAATAGACATGAACCATTGTTCCATTGAAGTTGTATATGCTTGCATCTATACGTTGGAATTAGCAGAACCGTGCTGTCACGGGGAACGTTTTCAACATTGCACCTGTACTTTGTACTCAGTTGATATCATGCTCTTTTTTCTATGGATGTCAACGGTGTGAAATAAAGAGGAAACTTGTAAGTCCATGGAGTCTGTATTTTGTGTTAGAGAAACGCCTGGGCCGCTAGCCTAAGCCATTCCTAATCATGGTGGAAACTTGCAGCATCACCATAGTGAGCTATCTATAAAGCATCCTCAATAAAAAGCTATGCACATAGTAAATAAAAAGATCGTTGAGATGCTCATTGTTTGCTTGCCTTGTCATTTTGGTTATGGGAAAGCTCCTGTACCATGTGCAAGGGGTACCCCGTTAGCGGTTCTCTATGATACACAAATACTTACAATGACAAGAACTTACCGGTGACCAAAGTTGAGTAGCATGAGGAGTGGCCCTCGTATTCACGGGACATGAGATTGCCAACTTATATTTCGTCAAGCATATACTCCATATTTGTGCACTTTAACCTTAATCATCTCAAGATACCTATGATAGGGGCAATGAGGGCTCAAAGCTAGTAAGTACCATAATCTTTTGGAAGCTCTTTATGACTTCTAATCCCTGCTACCCTCTACGAAGGGACCTTTCTCCTGGTTACCAGTTTGAGTCAGTAAACCTACTTCCTCTCTATATCCACCAAGCAATTGAGTTGTTGTGTTTCAAGCATTCATATCGTGATTTATTCAATCATGTTCTCTATCTTCCTTGTTTGCACAAAAAAATTATCTATTGAGTATTACTTTGAAAGCCTTCACTTGTGAAAAACCTTTTTGAGAAAATAGTGCTCCTGTTGAAAACTTCTACAAAAAGCTTTTTGTGAAACTGTTTGCTAGGTGTTCTCTAACACAAAATAGAGAGAAAGATCACAGATAGATTTCCGCCCCTTCGCATATATCTTCCCTACGGAACCCTAAGCCTCAGGGAGCGACCAAAGATAGATTTCCGCCGCCTCTGGGGGGCTAAAAACACCGAGAGAGAAAGATCTCTCTGGCAGGCAGATTTCTGCCAGGGGAATTCCTTCCCGGAGAGGAGAGATCGTCGCCATCAACACTGTCATCAAGCTAGGCTTCATCGGGATCATCATCATCATCCACACCATCATCACCACTCCGTCCCGATGTAACAATTGTGTTGGATATTGCTTTAGTTCTTAGGGGAAACTTTCCAGGTGTTAATTACTATTGTAGTTGATGCTTGTGAGTGGAACCATTCGATTATTGTTTATGTTCAGATTGTTATCCATTATCATATCATCTTTGATCTTGATCCATATGATGTCTTGTGAGTAGTTCGTCTAGTTCTTGAGGACACGGGAGAAGTCATGTTGTTATTAGTGGATTTGTGTTGAGTTATTATTCAATGGTTTAGTATTTAAGTTGTGGTGCTATTCTTCTAGTGGTGTCTTGTGAACGTTGACTACATGATACTTCACCATTTATGGGCCTAAGGGAATGAATTGTGTATTTGGCTACTAATTGTGGGGTTGCCGGAGTGATAGAAACCTGAACCCCCGTTAGGACACCTTTGCACAAGGGAGCGTAGGATCTCAGAGTTTAAGGTTGTGGTTAGATTTATATCTTAATTACTTTCCTGTAGTTACGGATGTTTGTAGGGGGTTTAATCACAAGTATGTATTAGTCCAAGTAAGGTCGGTATGTTAGCTCAGGTTCACCCACACAACACTTACAACACCAAAGAAGAGTACTCAGCTATATGAAGCGAAAGCACTTGACAGAATTCCCATGTTTCCTCGAGAATGTTTGGTCCTTATAAGTATTTCCACCGGCTTGCCCTTTGCTAAGAAAGGATTGGGCCAATTGCTGCGTGTGTTCTTTATTACTTGCACTTTGTTTTGTTGCCTTATCAGAAAACCACTAAAAATCGGTTTGCTAAGTATTCATAGGGATTTCCTGCTCCACACCACTGTTCAGCACCTTCTGCTCCTCGTTGGGATCGACACTCCTATTTATCGAAAGTACTACGATACACCCCCTATACTTGTGTGTCATCAATCATGCCCGCCAGTATATTATTCATCATGATGACCATGCCCGCCGGGAAACTCTTCGTATTGTCGCCCGCCCACGTCTTCATGATGACCACCACCATTTGATGCCGGCTCCTCATCGAAGTTGCGCATGAAACCGTGTGGCATCCCGCAAAACCACTACTAGAAAATCGCGTTGAATTTGTGCATTGCATCGTCATCATCATGTGTTGTTTGTCTAAAACTATTTTCGCAAAGCCCTATTTGTTTTCCAAACGCCCCATATTTATTCAAATATCAAAACCCCGGGTCTCCGGATGATTTTTGTTTGTCTGCTGTCGGTTTGCAAACGGTGTTTGTAAAACAAATAAAAATATTTATTATTTTAGCGGGGGCAGTCGAACGGGCCGTTTCGACCCGAACGACCACCCCCAGGATTTTACAAACGGTCCACCCTAATTCCTAAATCTACCAACTAACCTACCCACACCCCTTTGGCCACATCACCCTGGCCAATCAGCAGATGCCACCTCACCCTCTCCCTCCCCTCAACCAATCCTATCCTGCCACCTAATCTCCCCCTCTCTCTCTCTCCTCTCTCTCCCCAACCCAACACACACGACACACGCACACAGCGCGCGCACGCAATGCCCAGCCCACGTCGCCCGCCCACCTGCCTCAACCCCCACCCCACCAACACAACCTGGGCCCACCCCTGGCCCCTGTCCCCGGCCTCCCTCTTCTGCTTTCTTCCTCCTCACCGCGAGCTCCCCGAGACCCGCTCCCTCAACCACCACGCTCGCCCAGGACCCCCGACCCGCGACGCCGCCGGCCTCGTCCTCCGCCCGCTCGCCGGACCCGCGCTCGCCGCCCGCCCTCCTCGCCGGCACCCGCGCTCGCCGCCCGCCCTCCTCCGGTCCTCCTCCGGCAGAGCCCGCGCAGCCCCACCTCTCCGGCCGCCCGCACCCCTCCGGTCCTCCCCTGCCTCGCATCCACCGCCGCTTGCCCTCACCCTCCTCGCCGGCGACCGCGTCCCCCGCAGCTCCGCCTCGCCACCTCCCCGTCGAGCTCGCCATGCCCGCCACAGCACCTCGCCAGCGCCGCCCGTCCCTCGCCTCGCACCCCATCCTGCGGCTCTGCACCGCCTCCGGACCGCGCGGCCTCGCCCGACCGTCCCGCTCGAACTCCCGCCGCCGTCCCGCAGGCCCTGCGCGGTGTCGCCCTGTGTCTCCATGATCCGGTTGGCTGTTGTGCTTCTGTTGGGCAGCGCCCAAGCCCAGACGCCTCGATGACCTCTTGGGCAGCCGCAAGCATGCCTCCGTCTGGTACCTTGCATGGTTTGGGTGCCTCGTACATGAACCAACGGTGTGGTGGCTTAGGTCGTCGACATGGCTGTCACCGATCCTGAGTCTGTGTTCAGACTAAACAAGATCTCCATCTCCGCCTGTCGGCAGTACCAAGACCGAGAACCAAACTCGAGGATCCGAACTCTGCCACTCCATCGCGGAGCACCAAGAACTCCTTCCCGGCGCCCGAAGCCGAGGACCCGACAAGTTCGACACCAGCCAGGGCGAGTCCGATGCCCCGACGCCAGACCAAGCACGCCCTCCCGGAACGGCAAGATCACCCCACGGAATCCGAAGCGCGGGCCCGACAAGACCTTCGCGACGACAAGAACGGCATCGAATCGGAAGAACCCGACGCGCCCCGACGCCGAACCAAGACCTGCTTCCGGAGCGACAAGACCTACCTCCGATATACGAGAACGCTTCCGTCGAACCCCGCACCCCAGATCCGAACCCCGAGACCGACCCCGAACCCCCCGGATCCCCAAGATCTGCCGAACCCTAATGTGTGAACCCCTTCCCGAAAACCCTATTTTATAGTATATACAACTTGTCGCATATTAAATGTTCTCGCATGCATATCATGTGGGTTGGGGGCCCTATGCCGATTCACCTAATAATTAAATATGGGGCCCATATGCGGGCAAATCTAGTCTCATATTGGCCTCATTTAAATTTGTGCATCGAACAGGTACCATACCTTGCCATGTTAAGACAACATTTAATTTGCGGGGTAGATAAATAACCTGAACCGTTTAATTAATTGTCGGGACCCCCGGTTCCGCTTAATATGACCTAATCGCATTGCACCCTTGCCATGCCATGCATCATACATGCATCATGCCGATCTTCTGCCGTTGTATTAAATATTGCATCCGGTGTTTATTCTAGCGTTTTGCTTCTTCGCGGATAAGGCCGATGAGTTGATGTGAGCTTCGCCCCGATCTTCGGTTGAACCCTTCGACAATGTTTTCAGGCGAGCATCTCCCCCTTTCTACCTATCTTACTTTTATAGTATTTATTCCCTCCTGTTGATCTATTGCTATCTGTGTCGCGATGCTCTAGTTTTCGTACCCGTGAAATCCCTTGCATCCGTATATTGCCTTGGACACATCCTATTACCTGATGTTTGATAGATAGTTGGACCAGCGCGTCGTAGTCGCTTGCTCAAGTGTTGTCGCGTGTCGTCAAGTACCACAGTTGTTGGAGAATTGCCGCATGTTTAAGGTTGGAGATGAACATGGCTTTAATTATTGTTCACTTTAATTACTGTTTAACAACTAAAATTGAATTAAGCAGAGGCATCGGTGGGTGATAGGTAAGATTTGGTTTCCGACCGCCCACTTGTGTCCCGTAGGACCCGAGTTCTGGACACCTGTTCCGAGATCGAGCGCGCTAACCACAGGTGGGGAGATATGGGCCCCCCATTGATTATTACCTGATTTCAAAGTATTGTACTGGGGGCCACAAACTAGTTTGAGGTTTTATTTACGATCCTGTACTTATGCCATGTTTACTGCTTTATTACGATTGTGCGAGGTACTGCACACTGTACTGTTTAGGATCGGGCCACGTTTCGCGGTGTCGACAGTCCCCGTTTGGGGATTTGCTGTCGTTCACAGCCGTTTGCCCAAACCCCAGTCCGTCTCGGAGACCGGCCGACTTCGTTGCGGGTGTCGACTTGGTGGGGTGGCCCCCACGTACTTGCTTTGGGTCTAGGAACGTCGTGACTTAGGCCCCGCCGACATACCGATGGGTGTATGTTAACTGATCTGGCAAAAAGGGTCGAAGTGCTTGTGGATACTTTGGTGCACCCCTGCAGGGTTAAATCTTTTCGAGAAGCCGTGTCCGCGGTTATGGACGACTTGGAGCACAGTGCTTGATCATAGACAACTATAACTAAAGTTTACTGTTATAAATTAACTTGTATCCGATATGACTAGTAATCAGCTTCACCACAACGGAATGGCTAAATAAAAGTACCAACAACTGCTGGGTTTTGGGTTGTCTCATGCTAATCGAATCTGACTAGTAAGTGATGCCACTATAACTGAATGATTAACTAAAGTGCCCACTGTTTACTTTATCAGGAGGAATATCTAAACCTGACTAGTAATTGCTGCAACGATAACTGAATAAGTAAAACTGCCAACTGTGTGAGTTCCTCGGTTGACTTCCTCGTTTGGTCTCGAGGGGGAAACGCCAGGATGGGTTTGTTTGATGATAGTATCAGGTTGGATCCGAATAGGTCTTCCTCTCCCCTCTCTGATAGCCGCCAATAGTATCGAGTCTCTATAGGTTGTTTAGTGCTTGCTGCCGCTGCCGCTTCAGTCCACCATACCTTTGTAGGCGAGGACCGCCGAATTCTAGTCTTGCCGTGTACTGGCCTCAGTACTGACGCTCCTCTTTTTCCTTTGCCCTTTGTCGGCACCCCTTTTGTTTAAGCAGGTTTTGAGATCGACGTCGTTAGCAGGGTTACCCTTCCGGCTTGGCCTGGGCAGGGTTATGGACGCCATTGGTTATTCTTCAGGGCTCTTAGCCCCATTTGCATCTTGTCCGTAGCCGGACGCTGTATCGTTTTACATGTGTTTGGATCTTTGTATCGTATATCTGTATTCTTGACTCATTGAGTCGCTGCTGTATATATATCTGTTCTGTGGGTCCCATCGAGGACTGTTGTGTAATGTTATTACTTTGTTTTCCACCCGCACGCAAGTGCCTGGTGGGCACCTTCGAATCGTTTCTATGCGGGTTTGGCGGGTTTCGCTAAAACTTGCATAGGGCCGATTCTGAGGGTGTTACAGAGTGGTATCAGAGCTCAGCAGTTGCGATACCCCACAAGTCTAGCCTGTAGGATAACCTAGCTAACGGCCGAAGTAGAGTGTCAAAATTATTTTGCAAAATCGGTTGGATAGTTCTGATTAGGTCTGCTTTTACTCCTTACCCCTCTGCTGCTCTCCTCTCACCTCTACGTGTTTTGAATCCGCTCCCTTCCCTTTCTTCGAGTCCAGGAATTCTCGTGGTTGGGTCTCCGTCGTACCTTCAGGGTTTCGCTCCCTCCTTTGATAACGGTGTTCTACCATCCGGTGTTCAAGCTGCCTGATGAATCCGTCTGCTGTGGTACCATTCTTTGTTCCTCGTTTGTGCCGTCCGGTGTTTTTCCGACGCGACGACATCACCTACGCCAGATCCGATGCAGAGTTTGCATCACTCCTTTGTTTCCGAACCTCGTTGTCGAGATCTTCAGTCTAATTCCGAGAGTTGGTTGCATAATCTGTCTATTCGTGTACATAGTAATGCTTTGAGTGCGGGATGGAGTCGCGACCATACCACTACTCTTATCATTCGCTTATGTACATTGAATGGTGGATCGATGCAATTTACTCCTTCCGCTGAAGTTAGAGGTGGCCTTACCTTTCACTTCGTCCGTTGTTTATCCGGAGTGTTCTCTTGACGAACGTGAACAAGAACCCTTGTTAGTGGTGTCGCGAGGATCTACACGAAGCGAGAAGACGCAGATCGCCGACCTTCTTTCCGGTACCATGAGGCGGATCTCGAGGGCGAGATCCATTGTTAGTGGTGTCGAATTGTGGCATCCCGCAAAACCACTACTAGAAAATCGCGTTGAATTTGTGCATTGCATCGTCATCATCATGTGTTGTTTGTCTAAAACTATTTTCGCAAAGCCCTATTTGTTTTCCAAACGCCCCATCTTTATTCAAATATCAAAACCCCGGGTCTCCGGATGATTTTTGTTTGTCTGCTGTCGGTTTGCAAACGGTGTTTGTAAAACAAATAAAAATATTTATTATTTTAGCGGGGGCAGTCGAACGGGCCGTTTCGACCCGAACGACCACCCCCAGGATTTTACAAACGGTCCACCCTAATTCCTAAATCTACCAACTAACCTACCCACACCCCTTTGGCCACATCACCCTGGCCAATCAGCAGATGCCACCTCACCCTCTCCCTCCCCTCAACCAATCCTATCCTGCCACCTAATCTCCCCCTCTCTCTCTCCTCTCTCTCCCCAACCCAACACACACGACACACGCACACAGCGCGCGCACGCAATGCCCAGCCCACGTCGCCCGCCCACCTGCCTCAACCCCCACCCCACCGACACACCCTGGGCCCACCCCTGGCCCCTGTCCCCGGCCTCGCTCTTCTGCTTTCTTCCTCCTCACCGCGAGCTCCCCGAGACCTGCTCCCTCAACCACCGCGCTCGCCCAGGACCCCCGACCCGCGACGCCGCCGGCCTGGTCCTCCGCCCGCTCGCCGGACCAGCGCTCGCCGCCCGCCCTCAAGCCCCGCCGGCTCTGCACCGCCTCCTCCCCGAGCTCGCCCCGTCCGGTCCTCCTCCGGCAGAGCCCGCGCAGCCCCACCTCTCCGGCCGCCCGCGCCCCTCCGGTCCTCCCCTGCCTCGCATCCACCGCCGCTTGCCCTCACCCTCCTCGCCGACGACCGCGTCCCCCGCAGCTCCGCCTCGCCACCTCCCCGTCGAGCTCGCCATGCCCGCCACAGCACCTCGCCAGCGCCGCCCGTCCCTCGCCTCGCGCCCCATCCTGCGGCTCTGCACCGCCTCCGGACCGCGCGGCCTCGCCCGACCGTCCCGCTCGAACTCCCGCCGCCGTCCCGCAGGCCCTGCGCGGCGTCGCCCTGTGTCTCCATGATCCGGTTGGCTGTTGTGCTTCTGTTGGGCAGCGCCCAAGCCCAGACGCCTCTATGACCTCTTGGGCAGCCGCAAGCATGCCTCCGTCTGGTACCTTGCATGGTTTGGGTGCCTCGTACATGAACCAACGGTGTGGTGGCTTAGGTCGTCGACATGGCTGTCACCGATCCTGAGTCTGTGTTCAGACTAAACAAGATCTCCATCTCCGCCTGTCGGCAGTACCAAGACCGAGAACCAAACTCGAGGATCCGAACTCTGCCACTCCATCGCGGAGCACCAAGAACTCCTTCCCGGCGCCCGAAGCCGAGGACCCGACAAGTTCGACACCGGCCAGGGCGAGTCCGATGCCCCGACGCCAGACCAAGCACGCCCTCCCGGAACGGCAAGATCGCCCCACGGAATCCGAAGCGCGGGCCCGACAAGACCTTCGCGACGACAAGAACGGCATCGAATCGGAAGAACCCGACGCGCCCCGACGCCGAACCAAGACCTGCTTCCGGAGCGACAAGACCTACCTCCGATATCCGAGAACGCTTCCGTCGAACCCCGCACCCCAGATCCGAACCCCGAGACCGACCCCGAACCCCCCGGATCCCCAAGATCTGCCGAACCCTAATGTGTGAACCCCTTCCCGAAAACCCTATTTTATAGTATATACAACTTGTCGCATATTAAATGTTCTCGCATGCATATCATGTGGGTTGGGGGCCCTATGCCGATTCACCTAATAATTAAATATGGGGCCCATATGCGGGCAAATCTAGTCTCATATTGGCCTCATTTAAATTTGTGCATCGAACAGGTACCATACCTTGCCATGTTAAGACAACATTTAATTTGCGGGGTAGATAAATAACCTGAACCGTTTAATTAATTGTCGGGACCCCCGGTTCCGCTTAATATGACCTAATCGCATTGCACCCTTGCCATGCCATGCATCATACATGCATCATGCCGATCTTCTGCCGTTGTATTAAATATTGCATCCGGTGTTTATTCTAGCGTTTTGCTTCTTCGCGGATAAGGCCGATGAGTTGATGTGAGCTTCGCCCCGATCTTCGGTTGAACCCTTCGACAATGTTTTCAGGCGAGCATCTCCCCCTTTCTACCTATCTTACTTTTATAGTATTTATTCCCTCTTGTTGATCTATTGCTATCTGTGTCGCGATGCTCTAGTTTTCGTACCCGTGAAATCCCTTGCATCCGTATATTGCCTTGGACACATCCTATTACCTGATGTTTGATAGATAGTTGGACCAGCGCGTCGTAGTCGCTTGCTCAAGTGTTGTCGCGTGTCGTCAAGTACCACAGTTGTTGGAGAATTGCCGCATGTTTAAGGTTGGAGATGAACATGGCTTTAATTATTGTTCACTTTAATTACTGTTTAACAACTAAAATTGAATTAAGTAGAGGCATCGGTGGGTGATAGGTAAGATTTGGTTTCCGACCGCCCACTTGTGTCCCGTAGGACCCGAGTTCTGGACACCTGTTCCGAGATCGAGCGCGCTAACCACAGGTGGGGAGATATGGGCCCCCCATTGATTATTACCTGATTTCAAAGTATTGTACTGGGGGCCACAAACTAGTTTGAGGTTTTATTTACGATCCTGTACTTATGCCATGTTTACTGCTTTATTACGATTGTGCGAGGTACTGCACACTGTACTGTTTAGGATCGGGCCACGTTTCGCGGTGTCGACAGTCCCCGTTTGGGGATTTGCTGTCGTTCACAGCCGTTTGCCCAAACCCCAGTCCGTCTCGGAGACCGGCCGACTTCGTTGCGGGTGTCGACTTGGTGGGGTGGCCCCCATGTACTTGCTTTGGGTCTGGGAACGTCGTGACTTAGGCCCCGCCGACATACCGATGGGTGTATGTTAACTGATCTGGCAAAAAGGGTCGAAGTGCTTGTGGATACTTTGGTGCACCCCTGCAGGGTTAAATCTTTTCGAGAAGCCGTGTCCGCGGTTATGGACGACTTGGAGCACAGTGCTTGATCATAGACAACTATAACTAAAGTTTACTGTTATAAATTAACTTGTATCCGATATGACTAGTAATCAGCTTCACCACAACGGAATGGCTAAATAAAAGTACCAACAACTGCTGGGTTTTGGGTTGTCTCATGCTAATCGAATCTGACTAGTAAGTGATGCCACTATAACTGAATGATTAACTAAAAGTGCCCACTGTTTACTTTATCAGGAGGAATATCTAAACCTGACTAGTAATTGCTGCAACGATAACTGAATAAGTAAAACTGCCAACTGTGTGAGTTCCTCGGTTGACTTCCTCGTTTGGTCTCGAGGGGGAAACGCCAGGATGGGTTTGTTTGATGATAGTATCAGGTTGGATCCGAATAGGTCTTCCTCTCCCCTCTCTGATAGCCGCCAGTAGTATCGAGTCTCTATAGGTTGTTTAGTGCTTGCTGCCACTGCCGCTTCAGTCCACCATACCTTTGTAGGCGAGGACCGCCGAATTCTAGTCTCGCCGTGTACTGGCCTCAGTACTGACGCTCCTCTTTTTCCTTTGCCCTTTGTCGGCACCCCTTTTGTTTAAGCAGGTTTTGAGATCGACGTCGTTAGCAGGGTTACCCTTCCGGCTTGGCCTGGGCAGGGTTATGGACGCCATTGGTTATTCTTCAGGGCTCTTAGCCCCATTTGCATCTTGTCCGTAGCCGGACGCTGTATCGTTTTACATGTGTTTGGATCTTTGTATCGTATATCTGTATTCTTGACTCATTGAGTCGCTGCTGTATATATATCTGTTCTATGGGTCCCATCGAGGACTGTTGTGTAATGTTATTACTTTGTTTTCCACCCGCACGCAAGTGCCTGGTGGGCACCTTCGAATCGTTTCTATGCGGGTTTGGCGGGTTTCGCTAAAACTTGCATAGGGCCGATTCTGAGGGTGTTACAAACCGCGCCTGAGCAGGAGATCCTCCAATTGACCAGAATCAGGGCCGATCCAGCGTTGTAGTTTACATGTTCGACATGGACATCTTCTCTGGGTCTTGTTGTTCTGAATCATGTCCGCCTTCGCGTCTTTCTTATACCTAGTAACTCGACCTTCTCTCATCCTGACGACCATGGTTGCCTGCGCGGTATGCACATATAGAGAAAAAGAGAGAGTAGGTTAATTAGAAACCATACCTTATGCACACACACACATGCATGGTCGCCAGAAAAATTCGGCATGAACTTTCCTAAAAGTAGGACATATGGGTGGTGCAAAAATTTGCTGAAATGGAAATGAATCAACATTTCGACAAACATCCATGCACCACAGCGGGAGCAGACAAGAAACAACAAGAAACTTCTTCACATGCAAACATTCATGCACAAACATCATCTTGGCGCCATCGCATGTACACACCGCCCGCCCGACAAGCTTCACACATACAAAACATGCATATTCATGGACAATTACTCAACTAGTAGATTAAATACCATGTCGAGACTACGATGTGAGAGAGTGTGGACCAATAGATCTATGGAGAGATAGTGGTATACAAATATAGATGTGGAGGAGAAAAGAAAGTGTGTTTTAGATCTACAAGTTGGAGAAAGGCTTTCCCTAACCAACCTATCAACTATATTATGGAGAAAATTATGGGCACAATGGGGTGGGAGAGAGGAGGAAGACGAGCTGGGAGAAGGGGGAAGAAGGATGTGAAATGGGTGGTGGTAGATAGAGGGTTGAAAAGCTGCCAACCTTTGTGCAGATCTGGACGCAAGGTTCTGTGGAGCATGTGGCATATATGCGCCACAGAAGATTGATCTCCTGTGGCGTATTTAACCACATGCGCCACAGAATCTTGGTCAAACTTGATAGACGACGTGGTCCACATCCATGTTCTGTGGCGCATGCAGGGACATGCGCCACAGAAGACAAAACTTCTATGGCACATATCACCATATGCGCCATAGAAGGTTGGTCAGAGCCCGGTCAAAGCCAGCCTGCTATGGGTCCTACCTGCTGCTTCTGTGGCACATATGCCCAAATGCGCCACAGAACTTTCGTAGGCCAACGCCTGGTGTGGGTCCCACCTTACTTCTATGGCGCATTGACAAAGTGCATGCGCCACAGAAGCTTGAAGACTCTATGGCGCATTGCACCATATGCGCCACTGGTCTTCTTTTGTGGTGCATGGTCGGCCCCATGCGCCACAGAAGGTTTGTCTATCTATAGCTATTTTCCTAGTAGTGATTTTCACCCCAATTTGCCAAGACAATGGGGGATATGCTTCGTCAAATACAAGAAACATGAGTTCAATAACCACATTAAGTACCTGACATACAGAAATTTGAGAAAGACGGAAGAATCTTACCAAATATGCTTATCTCATCTTGTTGACATGTTTCCTCTACGACGTCGCGTTCCTTCTAAAGTTTCTTGAATGCCTAAAGGCTTCTTTAGTTTTTATCAGCGGTAGCTTTGTTCTATTCCTTGAGGATTTCAATTTCATCCTTCAGGTGCTTCATATCGGTGTCGGAAGATTCTTGCAGAGACTTCATTGCGTCTTCATGCATTTTGATGGACATAGCCCGTTCCCTCTTCAAAATGTTGTTCTCATCATCCAGTTCCTGGATGCGCTTGGATTGCTCAACAATGATTTTTGCTTTGGCAACAGCTTCTGCAAGACGGACAAACAACAATTCTATTAGTACTTAGAGGAAACAAGTCCAAAGAAGATTGCTACATAAGGAACTAAAACGAAAACAAACTCTTGTTGTTGGTTATTTGTGCCTTTAGGTAGGTTGTTTTACCCTTTTCATCCTCCAATTCCCATGGATCTTGGTGAATTTTCATTGGTGGCAATCCCAATCATTCTCATTCCGCACAAGAAAAATGGTTAGTTTCCTTAAAGAATCTAGCTGGAACTTTACTCAGTTTCACCTAGAGGATTGAGGGCTACATCATGAGAATTTACTCTAAGACATGTTTAGTCCTTTTAAAGCGTCTAGTCACAATTCATTCAGTTTCACCTAGAGACTTTGGGGCTATAGTATTAAAATTTCAAACATTATGTATGCTACTCTGAGTATCTAGTTGGAATAATTCATTCATCCTAGATTCTCGGGGGCAACACTATCAAGTTTCTTCACTTGGTCACTCTTAGAGCACTTAGACCAAAATACCTATTGTTTTCTATCTAATTACCCGGGGACTACAGTGGGATATATAAAGTGAGATGCAAAGTATCAAAGACTTACAAAGGCAATGATTCTCAGCTTGCTTGAGCAATTCCTCAAGACCCATGATCAGAGGTGTCAAGGATGCGCAAGGAGCACCACTTGCCATTGAGGAAGTAGCTCGAGCCTTCCTTGAGATGGTTGTTGCGTCTCTTGGCTTAGAGTCTTCCGCTAGTCTTGTGGTCACCGTTGTTTCAGATCCCACCATTGGCTCCTTCCCTTTCTCAGTGGCATCCTTAGTTGGAGATTTATCCACTTGGGAGGAGGTGCTTTTCTGTGTCGCATAGCTGCTAGGAACGAAGTCCAAGCTAGTAGTGCCCGGGACATCCTAAGAAGGATTGTTGTCCACCTCCATTGTAATCCCCTGGACTCTACGCTCCAAATCACAAGACGGTATAACCAAAAAGTTGATAAGGTGTCCTACCGAAGAGGCCCAAAAGCCACCCATGTGTAGGTTCCATCTAAGCGGAACAGAGCACGTTACCGACCAACCACCCTACCCACTTCTCGTGGTTATAGCCTCAAGTGCAAGAGACGTAGCCGGCTCGACTGCGAGTCAAGCATACACAAATGAGTATGTATGCAAATAATATACAAGAGTACATCAGATCCAACCCATATAAAAGAAATAGAAATATTCAATGCCATACGGCAAGATCCAAATTACTAGAAAGGTAATAGTTTAGGATACATACTCATACATCACACATCATAGTATCAAGCGGAAGCAAAAAACAAGATCCGAATACGGATAAGAAGCAAATTGGCAAAAGATGCGCCGAAAATAAGCACATCCCGCCCACAGATCTCAAGGATCTCCATCCCCGGAATATCTACACCAGACGGTCGTTGCCACCATCATCGGTCTCCTCGACCCAAATACCTTCTTGCGGATATACCTGTCGATCTGAACCAATATTTTAATGTGTGAGATCCTATGGGACTCAACAAGTGTTTATGCATCTAAAGGGAACAACCTGGGGGCGATGCAATTGCAGCGAAAATAAAGCCTAGCAGTTCTATAGAGACATGCTACAATATCCACTTAACCAAAGATAAACGGACATCCGTGAAATAAACAATAGTTAATTACCCAATAGGAATATATCAACATAACTAAACAACGTTCGCCCGCGTCCCTATTCCCGAACAAGAAGGTGGAAGAATATCCCATCCGTTGACAGTTTTTTAATCATTCCATGAATATTGCAGTATTACTAGCCAAGTCTTGGTTAATTTGAAAGCGGTACTTTAGTTTATGGTCACGAAACTATGCTCCAAGTCTTCCATAACCGCGTACACGGCTTTTAGAAAGATTTACCCTGTAGGGGTGCACAAATAGCAACACACGCACGATCAAACTTGCAAAACCGAATAAAAACCCAACGAGGCATCATGAAAAAACAATCACAAGATTCATAAAATATTTTAGGGGGCACCCCACTAAGCTCCCCGCTACGAATTCGGACGGGCTCCGAGACGGACCAATGGGTTTGCGACAACAGCTGTAAACGACTAGGAATCCAAAAGTGTGACTGTATTTGTCAATACCAAGTAAACATGGCGCGGGGTTCCAAATCAGCACAGTAGTAAACTCTCCTCAAGCAACAGTCGTAAATAAAGAAGTAAAACAATACGTACAAGATAGTAATAACAACCCAAACTACTTTGTGGCCCCAAGAAATAAGAAATGACTCAAGCTCTAGCTAAGGATATTCATGGTCCCACATGCTGATAGTGGGATAGTCAAGGAACATGTATCAAGTACTTGGGGTCCTACGGGACACAAGTGAGCATAAAGAATCAAATAGCAGAAAATGCCCACTAGTGCCTCTTTCTTTAGTTATCCCATTACTACTCAATTTATTTGTTTAGGTATCTCATTATTCAAGACACTCACAAACCCTGTACATGCAATTCTACGACTCGCATGGCTCAAACAACTCCTATAGTAAAGGCTCATAGGAATGAGGAAACAAGTTTCGGTGGGGTTTAAAAGTAAGGGCTGTGCAATACTTGGGATTCAATTTTACTCGTGACGCGATTATGATGCAAGAATAAGACAGATACAATAGGTACTATATGTAGTGCAAGCATGGGGAAATGCTTGCCTGGAAGTTCAGTTGCAGAATAAGATGGATCCGGGTAATTCTCGTGAGACTCCTGATATTCTCCTTGCTCACCGTCTATCCAGATAAAATCCAAACACACAAGGGGCCTAAATAAATACATTGCACAAACATATAAATTATTATCAGATTTAATCAGATTTCGCACATTTTTCTGATTCTAAACCAAACACCGTCTATCCGGATAAAGATCATAATCAGATTTCGCACATTTTTCTGATTCAAATTAATATATTATTCATATTAAAGTCAAATTATATTAAAATGGGTCAAAGTCAATGGTTTGACTAGATAGGGTCAACTCCGATCAAATTTGAAAATAGGTCTGAATTCACATTTGACAATTTAATTTTATTGGTTTATTCAAATTCAACTCAATTTAAAAGTTATGAATTATTTTGATTAAATCCTTTTCTGAAATTTTCTGGTTTAGAAATGTTCTACAACTTTTCTCGTCGGGGCTTATCCGACCCACAGTGGACAGGTGGGATGGGGTACAGAGGGGCCACAAGCACACACAGATGGAGGGGAGCTGACACCTAGGACGAGCTGGGCTGCGAGGGGACTCTGGGTTGATACGCAAAGATACTAGGTATATTTTTGCAAATATGCATGGACGATGGCGGCTGACAGGTGGGCTTTGGCTAGACAGCGGGTTGAGGTCGGGAAAAACTATGTACCTCTTTGCAAAAGCGCAGAGGTAGCTGACCGGCCATTCTGACGAATAACATATAGCGCGCGGCGATCTAGCGACGAAGGCGACTCAACGGCTGACGCGATGGCGGCGGTGCAAAAACTAAATTTGAAGGGGGTGACACGGGCTACAACTCTTATACAGGAAGCACCACAATAGGCAGGCTAAAGCGACGGGGAAATTAGCGAAAAAAGAGGCGGTCATGCGCGCTAGCTGACAAAAACGGGCGTAGAACACTAAAGAGATCAGCACAAAGACAGAGCGACGATGGCTGCTTACGGCATTGATGGCCAGGTCAAACTGCCGCTGTTTGGGGCGCCGTCTCCAGCGTCGGCTAGATGGATGCACCGAGAACAGATACAAGCAAAGAATGACTCTGGAGGACAATCGAGGCGGACGCGGTCTTTATAGTAACAGGTGGAGTAGGAGTAGGTCTGTGCGCGCGAGTTACGGTGGTGAGCGGCAGCGCGCATGGAGGGTGTTCAAAGAAACGAACGGCAAAACTACATGTCACGTTTCAAGATTTTTCAAATCTTGTTATGTGAAAAATAAATGAATAAAATAAAACTTTGTTGATTTTCAGGGTGAGAAGAAACTTTTTGATTCCAATTGGAAACTTTCAAAACCTATTTGGATCAAATAAAATCCTAAAAGGATTTAAAAAGATAAATAAACAATAAAGTTAAAAATATTTGGAATTACTATTTTTGGATCTTTTAATAAAAAGATTTGATTTTCAAATGAAAAGGTAGAAATATGAATAAGGATTATTTTATAGAGCCAAATTAAATCTTGACCAAGCTTTTGAATTAAAATATTCCTATTTGATAAAGAGAGTAAAGGTTTATTTTAAATAAAATAATGAGGATTCATTAATATCCAATTTTATTAAAGTAAGGACTTTTCCCATTTTAATGAAACACTAAAACTTGTTATTTTATTTTAAATAAGTTTTCCAAGTGTGTTATATTTTCAAATAAAACCTACTAATTTGGTTTTGATAATATTTAGATTTCAAATGGAGTTTTAAATAAATCAAATCCTATTTGATTTAATAACTAAGGACTATTTTATTTAATTAATAAATGGATCCTAAAAATATTATTTTGTTTTGGACTTTGATTTGTGTTGTTAAACAGAACTAAACACAATACAAAGTTTGGTGGAAGTTTGTTTGATTGAATGTTTGAATTGTTTGATTGAATTTCAAAACAGAAAAATCAAATAGAAAAAGAAAAGCTTTTAGAAATAAAAAAATAGAAACGGACGCAGTCCAACTGTCCAGCCCAACAAGGCCCAGTTAGCCCAACTCCCCTCCTCCCCGCAGAAAACGATTCGAACTCGCGAATCGACCCACTCAGCGACTGACAGACGGACCCCACCGCACACTTCTCTCCTTCGCTGACGCCCGGACCCCACTGGCCACCTCAGCATCGTCTTCAACCCCCAAACCCCGCCCTGCCATTGCAGTCAAGAAACGCCGGCGATGAATACGCGTTGAAGGCAGCCTTAACTCCCCGCAATGAATACGCCCGTTAAATCTCCCCTCTCCGCCCTCTCTTTTCCCCCACACACCGCACCACCGGAGCCATCAGGCTGCCCCAATTTCCTCTCAGACCATCACTGTCTCCGGCGAGGTTCTCCATCGATTCCGGCCAGTAGACACCGCCCCTTGCATCCCTGAGCACAAAGCCGTGATCCCCAGCCTCTGGCGCTTCTCCCAGGGCTTTCCGTTCAACCGCGCTCGCCCCAGAACGTCGACAAGGACAAGCACAAACGCGCCGCCGCGTCTGTTTCTTTCTCCGGCGACCTCCCCCTGGTAATACAGACCGCCCCGAGCCCTCTCAGTCATGCTCACGTGAATCCCACACTCGCCCGCGTCTAACCATGCCCTTGTTTTTCCTCGGGGTGAAACGCATCATCGCCCTCGACGACCCCCAGAGCCGCCCGATGCTACCACCTACTCCGGCGAGGAATCCCCGTCGCGTCTGAGCGCCCCTTGCCAAGCTGACCACGCGTTAAGCATCACCTCGACCTCGCGAACACGGTGAGCACCCCCGTTTCCTTCTTTGCTTCCTGTAGCCGCCGCAACACCGCTAGCCGAGCGTCGCCGCCGTCTGCCGCCGCGCAGCGCCGCCAGTTCCTGGTAGCCTCGCCGTAGCCGTCAGATCGAAATCGTCTGGTTAGGATTAGATTGTAACAAAGAGGTACGGGCTAATCTGAACCGCACCGTCTCACTTAGATCCAACGGCTGTAGTTGCGCAATCCACGCGAACCGGTATCAGCGAACCAGAAACAGACGCGTGGCACTAGTTTGATTTAAAACAGATTTTTGAATCAGATTGATATGCAAATTTGTAAACCTTATAACTTTTGATCCACACGTCCAAAATTTGCAAATTTTATATCAATGGAATCAGTGGAACAAGCCCTAGCCAACCATGCACTTTGTTTAGCAAAAAGCTTCTGTTAAATTGTTTGTTTCTGCAGAAACTTGTGTATGCTTGTTTAAGTTATAAAAATTATTCCAAAATGATTTTGCGGATGAAATCTTTGCAAAATGATTCGTTGTGAACCTACTTACCCTAGGAACCAACTTATGGATTTAAAAATGTATTTTGTGAAGTTTAGGAATAAAAACTTGAATTAGCTCATTTCTAGTCAAATAAAAATATTGATTTTGATATGGAATTGGTTTTTGAGAAAAACCTTTGGAAAATGTGTTGATTCAAACCTACTGACCCTAAACACCAAGTTTTGTAAATTAACAACTTATTTGGTGAACAACATAAAATTGTTGCTTTGCCAAAAGCAATTTCCACCACATGAAATAATGATTTGATTTAAGAAATGGTTTATAGATAAAACCCTTTTTGCAAATGGTTTTGCCACTTTGGAAAATGACCACTTTGAACCTTACAATATGTAGAGCCTAGTAGAAACCACCTTTGCAAATAAAACTATCTTTTGCATGCTTGCATGCATGACTTAGTTTCTATTATTTTATGTGTGATGAATTGTTTGGAATACTAGTTGAATCTATGTTTGCTTGATTTATTTGTAATGAAGTTAGAAGAGTGTGATATTAGCAAGATAAAGAAGTGAACTAACATTCCCTACCAAAAAGGCAAGTGACACTATCATCCAAGTCCTACTATTTTCATTACACTTAGTGGATTTTGAAACATGCATGATAAGGACTACTATATTTTGCTATGCTAAATCCTAATAGGATACCCTTATACATTCCTTAGTGGAAACATTGTAGTTGTAATATGCTTAGCCCTGCTATATATATTTTGAGAAAGGATACATGTTGAGATTTTGAAGTATTGAAAAGACTTGTGTTTTATATAATAAAACAAGTACTCAATGAACCACCTGGGTGGACAAGGATACTCAAGTTTTGGACAAGGTGGCAACAAGAGGAACCATGTTTATATGGCAATCTCTTTTTGTTGTGCACCAGATGAAAACCACCCAGGGACTTAGAGATTGAACATGTTTCTCGTACAATGGCTTCCGTGTACAGCCACATGCTAAATGGGCACTAGCTTAGTCAACTACATTGGGAAGACCCATGCATTGGTCTTCAGGTTAACTGGAATGAGGGAACTTGGAACCCTACATTGGTGCCTGAATACAAGCTAGCATTGTGTATTGGGAGGACCCTATGGAAAGACTTCTTCACATTCTCAATCTGCCAGTAATCCATCTTGGTGAGTACTTATCCAGCGGCCACTGGTGGCACAAGATGAGAGTGTGTCATGTGGGTAAAGTGTACAACTTCTACAGAAGATAAAAATCTAAGTACTTGGGAAATCTCGACATTCCAATTTCTAAAAGCAAAACTTTAAAGTGACAACAAAAGACTTGAAGCACTTGGGGTGTACCAAGGAGCTCAAAAGATTTTGACAAAGACTTGAAGCACTTGGGGTGTACCAAGGAGCTCAAAAGATTTTGACAAAGACTTGAAGCACTTGGGGTGTACCAAGGATCTCAAAAGATTTTGACAAAGACTTGAAGCACTTGGGGTGTACCAAGGAGCTCAGAAAGATTTGACAAAAGATCAAAACCATTTTGAAAAGATAGGATAAAACTATATTGCTTTCTGCAAATGAGCCTAAACCCCACTTAGCCAAATATGCATGCAATGATAGGATCCACTTAATTCTACATAGTAGTGAAACTTGCCAATACAATTCAAATGTTTTGACCCTTGTGGCTGTAACTTGTTATGTTGCAGGTTTGATTGATATTAGTGAAGTTGATTGATTAGGATTACAAGTCTACAACCAACATGTTTGCCCGTGGCACTTTGAAGATGAAGGACCCCATGCTTATAGATATTCTGCTGCAATGTAATGTAATAGCCAAATGAGCTATGTAAGATGTAATAAAATTATGTTATTCCTGGTTATAAAGTTATATTATGACCTTTGTTTCTCGATATT
Organism: Avena sativa; assembly: GCA_916181665.1. NCBI lineage: Eukaryota > Viridiplantae > Streptophyta > Magnoliopsida > Poales > Poaceae > Avena > Avena sativa. The sequence continues at coordinate 19,288,466 of OV702282.1, read as the reverse complement.
ACATCTTAACTGTGGATGCTAGCTATTGATCCAGGGACTAGCATTGTAAACACATGGATCTCTACCTTATTAAAGGTTGGGACCTCTACACTACAACAAGGGAGGGGAACAAAGGTGTCTGGGAGGTAGAGAGGGATCACCTCATTCTCCTGAGAAAGCTGGGCGAGATGGGTTGCAGGCGATCACGGGCGGGGCAGCCGGCGAGATGCATACCAGGAGCTCTCGGCCATGGTGACGAGGATGAAGGGAATATGCCCGAGAGGCAATAATAAAGTGTTTATTATCGTGCGTGTTTAATAAACAAAAAGGAAGTTTATAGTTATGCCTCTCTTATAAACTAGCTCGTTGATTAACAAGATCATCAAATGTTTCCTAATCGTGGACATTGGATGTTGTTAATAACGAGGTCACAACATTGTTGAAATGATGTGATGAACATTCACCCGAAGTATAGCATTACGATCAAGGTCATTGTGTTTATATTTATATAACATCATACGAAGTAATCTTAGTCCTTAGACCATGAGATCATGTCAATCACTAACACCAGAAGAGTATCCTGATAACATCAAACGACACACCGTAATAGGGTGACTATAAAGATTGGTTCAGTGCTACGAAGGTATTATGTTGAGGCTCATGGATTAAGAGTGGAATTTGTCCATCCTGATGATGGAGAGATATACTCTGGGCCCTCTCGGTGATATCACATTAGTTAGCTTGCAAAGCAAGTGATTTGATCACTAGAATTTTATATCACGGGAACAAGAAAAGAGTGCATGTCGGTAACAAGATCAAACTAGGTATGGAGATACTGATGATCGAATCTCGGACATGTAATAAATCGCGAGACAAAGGGATTGAGTTACATGCATATAAGGTTCACACGATCACAGAAGTCATCGTTGAATGTGTGGGAGTTAGTACGGATCTCCAGGTCCCGCTTCTGATTATTGATCCGAGAGGGGTATCGATCATGTCTACATTATTCGCGAACCGTAGGGTGACACACTTAAGGGATACCTACACCATTGAGAGCAAATGATATGCCAAAGAAAGAAAAGAAAGCGCAGGAATTTATTTCACTAGACACCGGAATCGTTTCAGTTGAAATTGCTGAAACTGGTTCTGCATGTGAAATTGAAATGTTATAAGGAGTTTTATGTGAATGTTTGTTAATTAGAGTAATTAACAAAATTCTGAATAAAATAAATAAAAGAGTTTTATTAAATGAGAGCTTGCATTAATTTTGGTGGAAAATTAATGCATGTGAGTGGAATTGTGAGTGGAGGTGTGTTTATGTGAGTGGAGATTCCACCACATGAATGAGGGAGAGATGGGGGCACCCTCCATGGCCGGAAGCCATGCCCCCTTGCGATGCCCCCCCTCCTCTCACTTCTCACTCACACCTCCTCACAAAGGATCTCTCTCCTCCTTTAGAATTCCCCCATGGTCTCGGATCAACGAGATACATGTTCCAGGTGGCTTTTTCTGGAAGGATTTGTTGCTTCCGCTGCTTCGCTGGAGCGAGGGCGCGGAGGTTGTCGGGTTACCCAGACGTGTGTGCGATCATGGATGCACTACTGCTTTGCGGTGCTAGACTTGATGGTACTAGACCGGCTAGACCAGATGGACTTCATCACGATCTTGAGATCGGCAAGCGTTCGTCTACATCATCCACGAGTACAACCTCGTTAACGCTATTCGGTGTTCGAGGGTATGTATTCTATGGATGTATATCCACCCGTTGCTTGTATCTAGTAGATAGATCTTGGTACTTAGTTGTTCCCATCGTAGGAATTTTTTTGTTTTGTATGTTGCGAACCCTACAGACAAAACTTCCTCGGTGGCTTCGGTGAGCTCCAGTGATGACGGCGGGTATAGGAGGACGTAGGGGACGGAGTAGCACCTCCTGGAACTGTTGGCCTCGAAGGGAGAGCACCAGATCATCGGTTAGGCCAAGATGGTTAAGCTAGGGTTTGAAGGGGTATGGATGCGCCATGGAGGTTCTTGGTGAGCAACATAGGGCCTAGGAGGTTGGATATCGATTGATAATTCTCGATTACGTGGGGAGATAGTGCTGGGTTGTCACATGGGGTTTAGGTTGCTTTTCCAAAAGGATAGAGGGTGGGGAGGAAGGAGAGAGGGTGGCTTCTCTCTCTTGTTGTCCATCGAGAGAGGAAATAAGAGGGGGACCAAGGGAAGGCATGGGGAGCTCGTGGGTGCATGCGTGTTGACCATCTGTTGGGTTCACAGCATAGAAAACAAAAAAATTCCTATGATGGTGTATACACCACTATCCATCTATCTAGATACAATCAACGGGTGGATATACATCCAGAATACATACCCTTGAAGACCGACAGAGCTTTACGAGTATGGACTCGTTGGTGATGTAGTTGATCTCAAGATGTGTGGAAGTTCGGAAGCACCACAACTCAGTGGAGCATCCGTGATCGAACACACGTCTGGGACCCCGACAACCTCCGCGACCTCGCTCCAGCAGTGCAGCGGAAGTAGAAAATCCTCGCTCCAGAAAAAGCCACCGGGAACATGCATCTTGCTAAGCCAAGACCATGGGGAATAGTACTAGAGGGTGAGAGAGATCCTTCTCGAGGAGGTGTGAGTGAGAGAGAGGGATAGGTGGGCCTTTATATGAGGAGGGGGCACCCCAAGGGCCACGGCCGGCGCCATGGGGGCTGCTCCCATCCCTTCCTACATTCATGTGAGTGGAGCTCCCACTCACAAATTTCACTCTCCATTTCCTCCACTCAAAATCCCACTCAAAAACCATTAAATTTCCACCAAATTTAATTTAATCTCTCATTAAATAAAACTTATTTATTTATTTATTCAGAATTTTTTCAATTACATTAATTAACAATCATTCGCATAAAACCCAGTCTTTTCAGTTTAACATGTAGAACCAATTTCAGAAATTTCACCCTAAACAATTCCATTGTTCATTGAAATAATTCTAGCACTTTGATATTCTTTTTCTGGCAACTCATTTGCTCCAAATGGTGTCGATATTCCTTAAGTGTGTCACCCTACGGTTCCCTCATAATGCAGACCTGATTGAGACCCTTCTCTGATCAATAATCATCAGCGGGACCTGGAGATCCATACTGACTACTACACATTACACGATGTCTTACTTGTGATTGTGAGAACCTTAACATTGCAACTAAATCCTTTTGTCTCGCGATATTTTACATCTCCGAGATTTGATCATCAGTATCCCCATACCTAGTTTGATTTTTTTACCAACATGTACTCTTTTCTCGTTCCCGTGATATAACATTCTAGTGATATCCATCACTTAATTAGCAAAGCTCATGCCAAATTTTTTGGTCGATATTTGTGCTAACTTTTTGCCTCTTTTTTTAATAAAGTACAAACATTTTGACCAAGGACGAGGTCGGCCCTTCCAAGCACATGAGCATCGAGGATCAAGCCCGAGAGTCCAACAAGCCGTTCTGGGGGGCGTCCCAAGAGCATGAGAAGGCGGAGGAGGAGGAGATGATAATGAATCCACCGACGACCGTCATTGGAGGTGCTAGGGCCAACGAGGGAGATCCAAATTGCGAGGGGGACGACGACGACTACGACAGAACTAGTGAAGGCGGGGAGGAGGGTGACACCACCACCGATGGAGGCGAGCGCACGGAGGGAGCGACCGCACTGATGGCGGTAGCGGCAACCCGACCACTATACATAAGAAGAAGGATATTAAGGATCGGAAGCCGCAAGTGCTCGCCAACGTTTGTGATGAGTTCACAGAAAGTGGCCAACCCATTACGCCTGCGTCGATTGCCAGCGGGTATGGCATGCAACTCGGGCGCATCGTTCGAGAAAGCATGTCGATCAACATGAAGTACATTCGAAGTGCTGCCAATCGGGATTTGGTCGAGAACCTCCTTAATAATCTTCACAAACAATACACATTCCCAGAGCAGTTCAGAAACCGGGAGAGAAATAACCCGATGAACAAACTAGCACTGACAAATATGAGCAACGCCTTGAGCAGATGGAAAACCCGGGTAAATAACAAAATTGACAAAGGTGGAAGCTGGGAGATTATAAGTAGGAAAAATACGATGCTCGACGAAGAAGAGTTCAAGATATTCAAGGCGGAGTTAACTACCGCTGACTCTAAAGCATGGACTGAGTGGGGAAAGAATATGCAAGAGCAGAACATAGGTAACCACCGGCTTGGAAGCGGCAGATATAGAGGGAAACAACCCATTTGGGACAAGGAGGACGCCGAGCTTGAACGCATGGCATAAAATCACGGACCTGCAGCTAAGGAACTTTGTCCGGGCCCGCTACTACCTGGACCCGATTGCAGGGGAGTTCGTCACCGACAACCCGGAGGTGATGGCCTTTAAGGACGATCTGGTAAGGAATTTACCACAGATCTCTCAAAAGTTTCTAATTAAGTAATGAAGCTAAGAATCTTAATACATGGGTTCACCTCTCCTTGTCTCTCTATAGGAGAAGGAATTGAACGCTACTGGTGACTTGTCGTCCTAGGATTCGACGGCAGAGCCGTGGGACACGGTTTTCAACAAGGCGATGGACGCTTATAAGAAGAGGGATAAGAATTTCTGCCAAAATCAGCTGGCCATGTGTCTGGCTTTGGTACGAGCATGAAGTTTGCCAAGTACTGCAAAGAGAATGCAAAGAAGAGAAGGGAGAAGAAGAACCATTCGGTAGCTCAAGATAAAGCCGTGGTTGAAGAGCTAAAGTTGAAGGTGAATACATTAGAGGAAAAAGTGGAGGAGAAAAACTAGAAAGGTTAGTGGAACAGAAGCTTCGCGCGATCCTCCCCCTGGGTTGTTCGATAGGGGCCGATACAGCTGCCCAGCTTTGGCGGCAGCAACTCGAGGATCAACCTTAACGCTTTGCCGGACTTAGTGACACCGCCGGCCACCATCCTTGTGGCACAGCCGCTAGAGTTAGTCGCACAACTACCCCCTGCAGCTCCTGCCAAAAAAATACCAAGCCGCAGCCGGCTGCGGCACCACCACAGGAGAATGCTGATGATAGGCCTGCCGCCGGCACCTCCCCTGTCTCGACATTAGCCGAGCTCAACGCCCTCACCAAGGTAACTAATTAGTTACTCCACTTGATCTCCTTTATGAACCTTTGGTGACTACCACCTCGATCATGATGCCCAACATATGTATTCTAACTCAGGATGTTGCTTGCGTAATACTCCACAAAGTTGCCGGCGGCGAGTTGAAGGATGTTGCCAAGGGCACTATCATACAACCGGCGAATCGCACGATGGACAACAATCCAATGGACTGATACGTTGGAAACGTATCTATAATTTTTGATGCTCCTTGCATGTTTTGTATCTACATTGCTTTGCTTTGTCTATACTTTGAGGTGTCTTTATATCTTTTCTGGAACTAACCTATTAACAATTTTCCATAGTACCAGTTGCCTGTTTTCTTCTGTTTTTGGTTCCGGAAAGGCAGAAAATCAATATTCTCGGAATTCGATGGGACAAAAGCCATAGTTATTATTTTTCCCGGAGCAACACGGAACCGCGAAGCAGAGCCGGAGGGGGGGCATAGGGTGGCCAAACCCCCTAGGCGTGGGCAAGCCCTAGAGGCGCCTGGAGGGGGTGTGGGCCCCCTAGACCCCCACCGACCTTGATTCCTGCGCCTATCAGAAGCCTCCGAACCAAAAACCCTAGAGAATCCAGAAGAAATCCACGAAAACCTCCATAGCACCACCGCCACTGAAAGGGAGATTCGTGGGACAAAAAGTCTCTGTTCCGGCACCCTGCCGGGACGGAGAAGTACCCCCGGAGCCATCTCCATCGATCTACATTGCCATCTTCATCACCGTTGCTGATTCCCATGATGAGGAGGGAGTAGTTCTCCCTCGAGGCTAAGGGCTCTACCGGTAGCTATGTTTTCATCTCTCTCTCTCTATTCATGATCTTGTTGTGGTCATGAGCTTTGTAATCAACTAGATCTACCTTGCTACTCAAGTGCTTCAATAGATCTCTGCTCTCCCCATGTGTGTGAAAGTGAAAGTGTGCATACCGTGTGTGGCACTTGGCTAGATTGAATATTTGTTATGAGTTATATTTGGAGTTGGATGTCTCTATGAAATTGTGGTGTTTGTTGGAACCATCTAGCGCTCAAGGTGATAGTGTGGGGTTATCTAGATTGGGGAAGGCCCTACCATGGATTAGAGTGTTCAACCGGAGAGTATTTAAGAGTAGTATCATGAAGAGAGGATATTTATATGAGAGAGTGTTCACTAGTGAAAGTATGATCCCTAGGCCTTGTTTCGAAGCATTGAAACACCATTTGCTACTAGATCTGTTGCATGTTTGCTTGCTTCCATCTTTGTTCCGTCTGCCGGCTAGGTTTTGGGCTTTTACCTTTCCTCCACGCCATAAGCTATTTTCTGGCACCGTTACCCCATGTCAACAACAAGTCATAAGCTATTTTCTGGAACCATTACCATTTGTATTTGACTATCTCTTCGCCGAACTAGTGCACCTATATTCGGTGTGTTGGGAACACAATAGACTTCTTGTATCTTGATTGCAGGGTTTCTTGAGAGGGAATACCTTTGAACACTTGCTCCCTAAGTTTGATAAACCTTGGGTAATCCACTTAAGGAAAACTTGCTGCTGTTCTACAAACCTCTGCACTTGGAGGACCAACAACTGTCTACAAGAATAGAAGTACATAGACATCAAGCTCTTTTCTAGCGCCGTTGCCGGGTAGGTAAGGTAAAAGGTACTCACATCCTCCGGTGTGAGTGCTCGAAGTTATTTCCTTTAGATTCTGCAATTTTGTCTTTTTGTTTCTTGTTTTCACTAGTTAGGCTTAATGTAAAACAACAACAAAATTAGAGAGCTTTTTAGTATTTTTCCTAAGTTATAATTTGAGTGGTTTGAAAAGAAAATTAAAAAACCTATGGAACTTTCTTTGCATGCTAATAGCGATGTTATTAGTATAAATTTTTTGAACACCATTGTTACTAATGGTATGGAAACGTCTAAGCTTGGGGAAGCTAGTTTTTATGAGAAAGATCTTTTTAGTTCCCCAGCTTTAGGGAAGAAAATTTGCTCTAATGATACTTTTGATATTTTAAATCCACATACTGAAAGTGTCCCTTTTAAAATACCTATTGTAATTGTTGAACGTGTTATGAATAACTGTTATTTTGGAGATGGAACTGTCCAACCTAGTGATCATTTACTCTTTATACATGAATTATGCGAGTTGTTCAAGTGTGCAGGTATTTCAATGGACCAAGCTAATAGGAAGCTATTCCCTTTCTCACTTAGGGTCAAAGCAAGGTAGTGGTATGAGCTACTAGATGATCATCATCATTTGGAGTGGAAGTAACTAGAATCTCTCTTTTATTTTAAATTTTATCCTCCTCATGAAATTCATAAAGATAGGAATTGTATTTATAATTTTGATCCTCATGAGGGAGAAAGTATTGCCCAAGCTTGGGGGAGATTGAAGTCACTAATGCTCAAATGTCCCATTCATGAGCTCCCCAGTAATTTTGTTATCAATAATTTTTATGCAAGCCTTTTAGGACATTACAAGGACGATCTAGATACCTGTTCAGAGGGATCCTTCACAAGTAAGAAGGTCAAAGATAAGTAGGATCTTCTTGAAACAATTCGAAGCAATAATGAAGATTGGGGTAACAACAAAGGTAAAGAACCAGGTATAAACTATGAGTATGATTGCATTAACACTACTAGGAAAACGGTCGTCTGTGGCGCACCTGTAAACATCATCTGTGGCGCACTAGGGGTGCGCCACGGGCCTTGCGCTACGGCTATCTCCTAGCTGTGGAGCACTGCCTGGTGCACCACGGTTATGTCGAGATAGGCGTGGCGCACATGCCAGTGCACCACTGATATGTGGGAAGGTGCGCTACGCCTTTAATCTTTTGTGGCGCACGTTGTAGTGCGCGACTAGCCTGTGCAGGTGTGCTTTAGTTATAGTGCGCCACAGAAGCTGTGCCATGTGCGCCACGGGTGTCTTTTTTCTAATTTTAGGGCCAGATGATATACAATACAGATTATATACAATATTATAGGCAGATATACACACAGATATAAGATATACAGATATATATATAAATACACAATTCGCAAAACAAGATTGAAACAAATACATATAGATAAGTCTCATACAATAATATATAAGTTATACATTGTTTCGATCAAGTTACAAAGTAGTTGGTCACATGCGAATACATATGTCTCGAACAAGTTAGAGCTCGGAAGCTCGCCTAGACATCTAAACTAGCTAGACACAAACGCGGGATAAACAACCAAAGAAGATAAGCATAATCACCTTGACGAAGGTATAGGTCTTCATCCGGTTCCTCGTCCTAACTCCCGCTAGATTGCGCGTGTATCTAGCTTCCGCCTCCGCCATAGTGTTGTACCCTTTGTAGCTATGGCCTCTGAAACGATGCACCTGTCTCCGGCAGTCTTTCCAATCATCGTAGACTCTGGGAACCCGTCCCTTGTACACGACATACCACGTCATCTACAAATTGACAATAATAATTAACCGGTGATTGAAAAAAACATGTATAATTAAAGTCGCATATGAAGATACACTTATAGAAAATACTCCTAAATCAAAAAAGACCAAACTCAAAAAGCATGCCTCATATATAACTAGGTTGTTCGACACAGGAATATGCTACGATGGAACTGGCCGCCAAGTAGGATGCACAACAGCTGGACTTGTGCATAGCACAAGGCGGACAATCCCATCGCAGCACATTCACATATATAGTGTGCCACGACATTTCAATCATCGGCATTATTCTCGAAAAAAGACCAAAGTAACTCAAAAAGAATGCCTCATATATAACTAGCTAGGTCGTTGGACACAAGAATATGCTACGACGGAACAGTTAGCCAAGCAGGATGCACAACACCTGGACCTGTGCATATCACAAGGCTAACTATCCCGTCGTAGCACATTCACATATATAGTGTGCCACGACATTTGAATCATTGGCATTATTCTAGAAAAAGACCAAAGTAACTCGAAAAGAATGCCTCATCTATATACATAGGTCGTTGGACACAGGAATATGCTAGGATGGAACCGTGAGCCAAGTAGGATGCACAACACCTGGACTTGTGCATATCACAAGGCTCACAATCCCGTCGAAGCACATTCACATATATATTGTGCCACGACATTTCAATCATTGGCATTATTCTCGAAAAGGACCAAAGTAAATCAAAAAGATTGCCTCATATATATATACATAGGTCGTTGGACACAGGAATATGCTACAATGGAACTGTAAGCCAAGTAGGATGCACAAGACCTCGACTTGTGCATATCACAAGGCTCACAATCCCGTCGTAGCACATTCACGTACATAGTGTGCCACGACATTTCAATCATCGACATTATTCTCGAAAAAACAGTAAGGAAAAAATAAGGACCAAAGTGAGCAAAGGACCAAAGAGTAAGCAAAAAAACCAAGCATTGATTGATATATATAATAATAATAAGCAAAAGAAATAAGCGATGATTCATAAAGCTAATAAGATAAGTAGTAGCATGTACACTTGTCCACACACACACAAAGGTCATCTATAGTTTGTAACTACAACTAGGCCAACATCAAGCCTTCTGGCTCGGCTTAGGGAACGGGAGGACGCCTTGTCTCATCATGAACTTCCTATAGTCACCCTACATCCCTAGGCGATCTTCTATGTCATGGTTATTCGGGATATTTCCTCCGTAGAAGATCCCCCCAAAGTCATGACATCACGAAAGATGATTGCCCCAAACTACTGCTGGATGCGATACATCTCTTGTATAATATCTGAATCAGTGATCTTGGCCTTTGCTTCGGCCCACTGTTTGAGATGATCTGGCAGTGTAGAATTCTGCTGGTCAAGTAAGAACGCCCTCATGTGATGGAGTGCGTAGTAGGCTTCCTTCTTACTGTTCTCTGGCTGATTCACGCAGGGGAACTCCGTTACGTGGTTGAAGACGTGCCTTCCGAACTTGACCTTCGTACGCACGAAGGTGGTGCCTTCCGTCGAGGCATAGCCAATGAGATCATCATCCAGAACTTCCTTGATCTTGTCGTAGTTTTTCTTCTTTTCTAGACTCCCCGAGTCGAAATACGTGGTGTGGGAATGCTTCGGCGATAAGGAGATGAGCGTGCAGTGTTCATCTCTGCGCAAAAAATTCAAATGGAATGTGTTGGAAAAAGAATGATGATAATCTAATAAAGCCAACCGACGATGGCAAGTGAATAACGACTTACTCGGGAAAGTAAGGCACGAGAATGTATTCCTTTGTCTTGTTCGCCACGAGGATTTTTTAGGTATGAGGCCACGATACGTCGTTCAGCGGGGGAACCCAAGCAGCCCTCACACATGTAGTAGGGGTCCACTATAGCGATGCCCCTTGTGTTGTCTCTAATGATCTGCATGGCTAGGATGAGAGAAAACAGGCGGATCATGGTATAGTGCAGTGGGTATAGGTGGAACATATTGAAGATGTTGTCGAACCGCAGGAAGAACAGATCCGCAGGGGCATTGTCGACGAAGCCCAAGCCTGGTGGCACCTTAACCACGAATACCGGGTGCGAGGGATCTTTCTCCGATAGAAGGCGTCTCTCTATCGTCAGCACGCCGTCATGCACACTCTGCAGTTCCGAACTGGCGAGCCTCCGCAAATTCTTAGGTAGCATGGGCTCACCCGCCACATGAATCCTCCACATAATACCCTCGGGTCTTGGTGGCCTGTCCCATAACCTGATCGGATTCGTAGTTGACGCCACCGGCTGGCTCGAGCTGCTAGATTTTCTTTTCCTTCCCTTTTTTCCTTTTGGAGAGTGGGCAGGCACCGCAATCTGATCACCGGCCGCCCTATGTAGTTTGTCAGGGCTTAGAATAAAGGGCCGGCTGGTTGTATCAGCTGGCTCTGTAAATGCGCAAGCTGGAGGCGTCTCCTGAGAACCAAACAGACGCTTGGTGATAGTGGCTTTCTCTGTGGGGCCACTAGCTAGGTCTTCGTTGCTAAACTGACTGTTGAAGAAGTGATCATTCCAGTCTTCGTCGTCCTCGGCCGGATCCTGCGCCATGTGCATATCATCAACATGATCATCCGACCCACCACGTGGAGGTGATGGCGAGGGCGGTAAGGGGGCCTTGCCACCTCTTGTCGCTGGCACGACAGGCGGTGCTGTTGTCTGTGGCGTGATGGCCCCCGCCATCCCCAAATGGATCATGCTCTTTGGCCATTGCAAGAATAAGCCAAAGAAACTTCTGAGGACAGCCGACTCTTCTTCATCTGCTCCTAGGGGTTGAAAGGGAGGTTCCAGTTTGTCGCAGCCCCTTAGCACCCGACGAATTTTAACCCTGTGCACACTATCTGGCATCGTCCTTGAGTGGAACATGCTCTGCAAGGGTTGAACGATGGTACCCTTGGCAACATCCCTCAGCTCGTTGTTCACGTATCATAAGAGAGTAAGGAACATCCGTCTGGGGAAAACATGTACGGCATCGTCAGAGATGCCATAAGAGTAATAGATGGCGTGAAAGGAGGTAAAGCAATTTGTTTACTGTGATGGCGTCGAGATCGGCTAAGTCGAGGCACCGCATACGGTGACAGGCGTGCAAGAGACGGCAGGGCTGCTTGATGGCGCGGTGCTGGCCATCGGTGTATTCTCCCTACCGGGTGCTTGGAGCTCCGGTGCCGCCGCGACGATGGCAGGGGGGCCACCAACATGTCCGGCGCCACGGTGATGGCACGGGGAGTCACCAACACTTGCGGCGCCGCGGTGCTAGCGGGCGGAGTCACGAACATGTAGTTTGCCTGATTCGTCGGCGCCGCGTTGTTCGAGTGGCTGCTGACCATGCTTGGAATCGGGCACGGCCCTACTCGACCACCCGCACTCCAGTTCACTATTGACTCCACCAAGGTAGGCAGGAAGGACGTGAGGGTGATTGCCAGGTTGTATTCGACGATATGCGGGATCCGCGCCACTTGTTCCTTAAGTTCTTGAACCTCGTGTTTTTCCTCCTCGCTCCTTCCCGACGGGGCCACATGCATCCTCGGCGGTGGACCAAAATGATCCACCCAATTCCTACCCCCGAGGCCAGCCAGACTTCCAGCCGACGACGACTTCTTCGTAATCGGCTCTATTTTCTTGGCCCGGTTCATCGCCCTGTTAAAAGGGTTATCCCACTGGGTGGCCGCCATTGACCCCTGGGATGAGGAACCCTGGGATCCATGACTATCAACAATTTCCTCCTCCTATAGAAGAAGTAATAGTGAATCGATTAGATCATCGATTAGAATGCAATCGAGTTGATTCGCGGTAATTAGATTACTTACCACAATTTCCTCGAATTCCTTCACAGCAGGATCCGCAGTGAGTTGTTTGGTTTTTGGGTCCACATGGTAACGGACCCTGATGAAGTTTCGAACCTTCCCGGGTTTGAATTTCGCAAAGGGGTTTTCTATCCCCTTGGATATATACTCTTCGTCCTCCTTATTCCATTTGGCCTCCGCAGTTCTGTATACACCAGATCCGAGATGGTGATGACCTATATTCATCGCCTACAACACCTTTCCCCGATTATTATTGGCCAGGCCTCTTTCGGATTCACACCTCTCCTTGAACTCCCGGAACTGATCTTCGGTGATCTGCGGGTCAATCTTCTGGATCTCCTCGAGACTTTTGCCTTCTTTATAGATCTTCTTCTTTATCCGGGTTCTCTAGCTGGCCTGGGCAGTGCTGATCTTTGTGAGGGCGGATTTGTTTACTTCGTTACCATGATAATTTGTGTTCTGATACTTAGCGGGGAAATTTTATCTTGCGTGCAGCTTCTCGAAGAGGAGTGTGCCCAAGTGGCCATTATCTTTATGCCGGAGATTCTCGGTGTTTATCGAGATGGTTGTCCGGGTGATCGCCGCCACTTTCCCACCGTACCCTTTGACGACAATGGCGGGCTCCAAAGGAACCCCTAATGGGCTCACTTCGGTAATTTCCTCCCTTACAGTGCCGACCGTGTTTGGGCGTCGTTCCTTCGGCTTCTTCTTCTTAGGATGATTGCTACCACTCCCTGTGCCCTCGCTGCCATCAGTGGTTTCATCACCTGCCGTTCCTTCGGCTTCTTCCTCCGCGTCTTCCATCTCATCATCCTCGCTCTCCGAAGGATGGTATTCTTCATCATCTTCTAGCCGCTGGGCCGCCTCCCAGAATGTCAATTGTTTATTCGGAGGTCTGAGTTCTCCTTCAGCGCTGATGCGCTTAGAACATCCAACCTCGTCGTTGTCACACATCTTTGCACTAATAGAAAACAAATAATTGGTTAAATGCATGGAAAAATCCGGCATGACCTTTGCTAATTTTCTTAAACTAGGAGTGCCTGATTTCTGTTGAAACGGAAGTTAATCAACATTCCGGCAAAAATCGGAACTCATTTCATACAAGAACCTGCATACAGATCATACACCTACATCATGGACTTGCCATTTCAAAACTAATATGTTGCATAGGAGATTCACAGCAGTAAAAAAACAAAGTATACATAGCTACAACAATAACAGCAACACTGCACAGCTATAACATCATCATGTATAGCTACAGCAATAACAACAATAACAGCAGCAACATGTGCAAAAATTTCCTCCTCTACAACAATAACAACATCTTATCTCCACAAATCACTCACATGGACAGGGTTTTTTCTTTGTTTGACAGGTCAAAGATGCTGGTGATAAATGAATTACAGAAATGCATTGTTTTCATATACAAGTTGGCTTGCAGACCCAAAATGCTAAAGAGAGATAGCTAGAACAAATTTGGTCAACATGCTACCAGTTGGTGTATGCCACACAGGCATAATGTTCATCTCAGAAGCATCCACACAGGATTAACATTTCCTAATCAGATTAGGAAAAGATATAATTTGCGATGTTACAAAAAATTATGCCCACCTAGCATCAATGTTCAGATTATCTGCAAATTCCTAAAATTTACTAACACAAATCAGAAACTTGGAATTTGCTGCAAGCATATTATCTGACATGGGATGGAATATGTAAACTCCTGTACTCACCACCACCCCACTGCACCAGCAGTTTCACACTCTGGAATGGCAATAGGTGCATGTGGATGACAATTTTTACTCTAACAAAGGATACAAGTTAACATGATTTCACACTCTCCTCTTCAAAAATCAATCAGCCCTTAACAACAAGTTTCAGGACTCAGAACTGGTCAACCTATCAAGGATAAAGGTGTGTTGCTTCTAGCATGATACAGTGCAAATACTACAGATGTTGATGATGACTCAGAACAGGTCATCATCATTATTTCATAAGCATCCACACTGAATTTCCTAATCTGAATTTCCTACTCTAAATTTCCTAATCTGAATTTCCTAACTGATTAACATTTCCTAATCTGAATTTCCTACTCTGAATATTTCCTAACTGAATTTCCTAAGAACATTTCCTACTCTGAGCATTTCCTAACTGAACCCTACTCTAAATCCTAAGAAAATTTGAATATTTCCTAACTGAACATTTCCTAACTGAACCCTAACCCTAACTTTGAACCCCTAAGTGAATGGATGCAGCGAGAGAGGAGAGAGGGGGAGAGGGGAGAGGGCGATGCTCACCTCCAAGACAAGGACGACGGCGAGCGCGCAGACGATGAGGGCTTTCTCCTTCACGGACGGCGTGGCGACTACGACCTCCTCCTCCACGGAACGAGCGCGACCTCCTCCTCCTGGCGTGGCGACTGCGACCTCCTCCTCACGGACTGCACAGCAACTGCGACCTCCTCCTCCACGGAATGAGCATGCGGGCAAGGCGGCCTCCTCCTCCTCCTGGCGTGGCGGCCTCCTCCTCTTGGGATGCGGTGGCGGCGGATTGGCAGCGGCGCGGGCCTCCTCCTCGAGTGGCGGCGGCTGGCAGGGCTGGCGAGGCGACGGATCGACAGCGGCGGTGGGGGCTCGGGCTCGAGTGAGATGGGTGGGCGCGGTTGAATGGGGATGAGGGACGTGACCCGCGTGCACGTGGATAAGGCAAAGATAGACGTAGCGCACTCTGGCATAGGGCGCTACAGATATCCGTAGTGCACTATGCCAGAGTGCGCTACGCCTATCTCCTCTAGCAACTGTATAAGAAAAGAGCCGTCCCACTATCTAACAGATTCACTACCCTATCCCACTGGTTTTGCCCACTGCTCTATTCTAAACTTCTAAGCACCCAGGTTCGAATCCTGGTGCCCCCTTTTTTATTTTTATTTTAAAAATACTTTTAAATGTTCCAAAAATGCCCAAAAGTGGTAATATATGCTATATTTGTTTTGTTTTTATTTTATAAATACTTTTAAATGTTCCAAAAATGCCCAAAAGTGATAATATATGTCATAAAAGTGGTACAAATAATATGATTCAAAGTATAACTAAATTTCATAATAATTTGTCCATAATAATATGAATCGGGCATGGCCCTACTCGACCACCCGCACTTTACAATCTTTTTCGACCACGCGTTTTACAATATTTTTTGAGCTAGTGTTTTACAATCTTTTTTCCTTCTTTGTCGCGGTTGAATAATTTAGCCCTGGCACTTTAATGTTTCTTCTTTAGAACGGGCTATCTTTTTTGTGTAGGGTTGTCCTTTTTCTTCTTGTGATGTATGTTGCTGCATCGTAGTCGTCGTCATCTTCAATCTTTGGATCGCCGTACTGGTCGAAGTCTTGCTCCTTGGCGACTCCATCCATTCCGATGATGTTTCTTTTTCCTCTCCTCACGACAACACGACTAGGCTTTGTCGGGTCGGTAATGAAAAGACATTGGTCCACTTTGGTAGCCAGTACCCAAGGTTCATTTTTCGCGGCCACATTCGCAACGGCGGCCTTGGATTTGGCTGCTTCGGGTATAACCATGGTTGTGAAATACCGGTCTTCTCTTTCGACGCTCTTTGCCCATCTGACACGGAACATCGACACCTTTTCTCCACAGTAGTCGAGCTCCCATATCTCCTCTATTCTTCCATAGAATCTTTCCTTCACGTTGTCATCAGTGTAGAGTTCCGATGTTACACCTGAGTTCTGATAATCACACTTGTTGTCCTTTTCCTCCGTGTAGAATGTGTAGCCGTTGATATCATACGCCTGATAGGTCACCAGGTTTTGCATCGGTCCCTGCGACAAGGTGAATATGATCTTTTCCGTGTCAGAAGAAGCTGATCGCGGGGGATTATCAAGGAGCGTCTGCCTAAACCAACGTGTGAAATCTGAGTTGTGCTCTTTGATTATTTTCTCCCTGCGTCCTCTGTATGCCCCGGTCACTGTACTTCTTCTTGATTAACCTTTTGTGCTTCTGTACCCATGGATCGACCAGTTCTAAATGCTGTAGCACGACGAGGTTTGCTCGATCAAAGTCCGCGCATCGAAAATCAAAGTCTGCATGCAGTATGCGACGACCCTCTCGGTGACCAGATCCGTCGACCTTGCCAAGGTGCCTGTTGATGGGAAGACCGACAGGGTTCTCAATGTCTAGATAATTCATGCAGAAAGAGATGCACTCTTCGGCCTGAAAGCCCTTGGCTATGCTTCCATCTGGACGGGACCTGTTGTGAACGTATCCTTTGATGTGTCCGTTCATCCTTTCGAATGCCATCATGCTGCGAAGGAACATCGGCCCGAGTTGGATGATGTCCTCCACGACATGGACCAGCAGATGCACCATAATGTCGAAGAATGTGGGTGGGAAGTAGACCTCAAGCTCGCATAGTATCACCACGATCTCCTCCTGTAGCCTCCCGAGCTGATTCACGCCAATCG
Source organism: Avena sativa (assembly GCA_916181665.1). Classification (NCBI taxonomy): domain Eukaryota; kingdom Viridiplantae; phylum Streptophyta; class Magnoliopsida; order Poales; family Poaceae; genus Avena; species Avena sativa. The sequence continues at coordinate 19,271,600 of OV702282.1, read as the reverse complement.
ACTTCCTAGAGATGACGTCGAAAAACATGCAGAGGCCAAATAACGTTTCACGGACGTGCTCGTCCATTATCCCTCTTAGTGCAACCGGAAGTACCTGCATCATTAGCACGACACAGTCATGAGACTTCATGCCACTGAACCTCTGCTTTGCCTCGTCTAGGTATCTGCTTATCTTGCCTGCGTAGCCGTAAGAAAATTTGACTCCTAGAAGGCACTTGAAAAACTCTTTGATCTCATCCTGCCTTAGAGTGAAGCAAGAAAGAGGGCAGTAATATTCGTTCTTCTTGAACTTTTTACCCTTCCGACGACCTTGTGTCGTCTCCGACTCATGATCATCGTCATCTTCCTGATCATCAGGAGTAGTGCGTCCTCCGTGAAGCTCCTTTCGGATACCCATGAATAACAGGTTGTGCCTTGTTTTCGTACCATCTTTCGTCCTATCTGGCATGTTGATTATAGTGGCGACCAGACTCTCGCACACGTTTTTCGTGATATGCATGATGTTGAGGCTATGAGGCGTGCGGAGAAACTTCCAGTTTGGAAACTCCTAGAAAACAGACCTTGTTTTCCATACCTTCATCAGCGTCTTGTCTTCCTGCCTCTTTCGCTTCTTTCCAGGCTTAGGACAATCTTTCCAGTTTTTCAGCAACTCTTCCACTTCTTCGCTGCTCCTACGCTCTGGGATTCCTCGGGTCTCGGATTTGCCGTCGAACAGGTCTCCACGTTTTCTCCATGGATCATTCTTGCCAAGCCACCTCCGGTGCACCATGAACACAGTTTTCGAAGACCCTAGATCTTTCTCTAGTTGGAGATAGCTTGTGTTATCAATGCACCTAACGCATGCACAGAATCCTTGGATAACCTTCCCCGAGATATACCCACAACCTGGATAGTCTTGCACCATAGTGGACAACGCGGCTCTCATAGTGAAATAATCTTGTGCGACGGCATCATAAGTATTGGCTCTAGATTCCCATAACGTGGCTAGCTCCTCTTTCAACAGCCTGAGATACAGATTGATGTCGGTACCAAGTTGTTTTGGCCCTTGAATTAGCATACTCATTTGTATGTACTTCTTCATGCACAACCATGGAGGAAGGTTGTACATCCATACAAACACGGGCCAAGTGTTGTGCGTGCTGCTTTGGATACCGAACGGATTGAGTCCATCGGTGCTCGCACCAAGCCTAATGTTCCTCGAATCTCCACCGAATTCTAGGAATTCGAGGTCCAATGCTTTCCACTGGCTAGCATCTGAAGGGTGCGTCAGCAGCTCATCATTTTCGGGGTCATCGTCATCTCCTGGCTTCTTCCTTTCCACATGCCATCGCATGAGCTTCACTTCCTTAGGGTCCGCGGAATAGCGCTGCAGACGAGGAGTGATAGGAAAGTAACATACCACTTTTCGAGGTGCTTTCTTCCCCTTCTTGTATCGACTCACGCCGCACACCGGACATGTGGTTTTCTCCGCGTCCTCGCCCCGATAAATGATGCAATCGTTGATGCATACGTGATATCTAACGTGCGGTAGATCGAGAGGACAGACGATTTTCTTGGCATCCTCAATACTAGTTGGACAGATGTTCCCCGCCGGGAGACGATCGTCCCAGAATGCCATCATATTGTCGAAGCTTGCGTCGCTCAATTTGTGTTTTGCCTTCATCTCCATAGCCTTGAGCGTTACATTCAACCGGGTATCATCGGGCCTGCATCCTTCATACAATTGCGTAACCACATCTTTCTCAAGTTGCGCAAGATTAGCTTTCTCTATAGCCGTAGCCCTGGCGTTACTCGTCTGCTTGAGAAGCAGCTCTTGCACATAAGGGTCCCGCACCTAGCCTGACGTTGTTCCATCGTCGTCTGCTCCTCTGGCATCTAGATCATCATCATCCCGGTCTGCTTCCGCACCTTCACCAGGAGACTCTTCATCATCTCTCCCGTCCTCGCCATGATGATCATCGCCATGTTGCCCACCTTCACCGTCTCCATCGTCTTCGTCATCGCTTATCCAACGACTGTATACATCCATGAAACCATGGTGAAGCAGGTGCGCCTGCAGATTCCCGGAATCTGGGTCGATCACCCATTTGATTTTGCATCTTCTGCACGGACATCTTATATCCGTCTTGTTATTTCGTATCATGTCGGCCATCGCACATTTCAAAAATCTAGCCACAATGCCTTCGCTCATTATGCCAACCATTTTTTCCTGCACGGTGTACACGGTACAATTAGAAGTCTATTAGAACCACATAATGAATGCATGCATGCAATGGTCGATAGAAAATTTCGGCATGACCTATCCTAAAATTAGGACCTTTGCGAAATGCCAAAGTCTTGCCAAAATGGAAATGAATCAACATTTTGGCAAAACAAATGGCAACTTGTTCACACACAAACACAAGAGAGAGAGACCGATCCATACACACATGAACATATCATTATCCTCTCCATACACACATGCATATGAGCATCAATACTCTCCATATATATACACACACATGACCATCGATCCTCTCCATACACACATCATGAGCATCAATCATCTACATACATATGAGCATATCATCCATATACACATGAACACATCCTTACATGGACAACTTACCGAGATGAGAGAACGATCGCGAGAAGATGGAAAGGAGAGGTGCGCGCGAGACTAGAGAAGGAGATGATAGACTGGAGAGCTTCCTCTATTACGTATGTAACATCCAAGGCAAGTTCTACATGCTAAAAATGGTGAATTAGTGGAGAAATTGAGGTGGGAAGGAGAAGGATCCCGACTAGATCTAAGGAGGAAGAAGAAGGGGAAAGTGAAGTGTGGGGTGGTGGATGATCACACATGTGCACAAAGTGGAGCTGCCAAAAAATGGGTCGACACATCCGTGGCGCACGTGGCCCCAGTGCGCCATAGGGAATAATAACAACCATGGCGCACATGCCACAGTGCGCCACGGATGTGTCTGACCGTTTACAGAGCAGAGGGGCATGCGCTTAGGCGTAGCGCACCCCACCCATGTGCGCCACGGTTAACACTAACAATCGTAGCGCACCAACCCTAAGTGCGCTACGGTTATCTGGCATGCGGCCAGCAGGGCCCTGGCCCACACATATCTGTGGCGCACTATGACCATGTGTGCCACGGTTGTTCTAGTTACTAGTAGGGCACTGCCCACAGGTGAGCCACGCCTGTTTTAGCCGTGGGGCACTTCAACCATGTGAGCCACGGATGTGCTGATTACCTATAGCCATTTTAACCGTGGGGCATCTCTGAGTCATCGACCTTGCTCTAGATCTCTTTGAATTCTTCGCTGTAGAGGACAGCTTCCGCGAAGGCTGCTTCATTAATCTTGCAATCCCTTGCCTTGGTAAAGCTTCCGGATACGGTGATGACACCGTTTGGTCCGGGTATCTTGAGTTTGTTGTAGACAAAGCATGGCTTGGCCATGAAGGTGTGGAATATGTCGCGGCCGAATATGACGTGGTACACGCTCTTGAAGGGAGCACCTCAAAGGTCATGCGCTCTTGGCGGTAATTATTAACATCGCCAAAGGCAACCTGAAGTGTGATGCACCCAAGGGACCGAGCCTCCTGACCAGGAACTACGCCGTGGAAGATAGTGTTGGTCTGCCTTAGGTTTTCCTCCGTCAAGTTCATCTTTTGCAGTGTATCCAGGTACATGATGTTGATGTTGCTTCCACTATCCATCATACACTTGGTGAACTCCACGCCGTCAATCAAGGGGTTGATGAGCATGGTGTATTGGTTCTCCGTAGGAATAAGGTCTGGGTGATCCGTCCTGTCCCAAGTAATTGGAACCTCTGACCAGCGCAGGTACTAGGGAACTGGGGGTAGAGTAGCCATCAAGATCCTCAAAGAGGTCTTCTGTTGTCGGACGGTGGGGGTGCCAAGGAAACTGTGGTAGAATGGCGCCTTCTTCACGATGGGGTTCTTGCCCTTGTCGTCGCTCTTGGTGGCGTGCTTGGGGTTAACATCCTCGTCCATGTCACTTGAATCCTTGGACTCCTCCTCCTTCTTATTCCCCTTTCCCTTTCCTTGTGGTCTGTTCTTCCAACTTTGTTTGTAGCCGGACTCCGGGTCCTCCTTGAGGTCGTTGACGAACTTGTAGTGTCAATTGGTATGGGTGGCCTTGCCGTTGGCATCGAGGTGTACGAGGCATGACATATCGCGGTACTCTTCATAGGTTTGGGGAATGCGGAGAGGTGCCGAGGTAGTTTCACTTCCTCGTTGCTGCCCACGACCAGCTCCCCGTCCTCGGCCACGTTGTCCGCCATCACCTCGTCCTGCAAAGGTCATGACGACCATTTCGAGAGATTTCTTTTCTTCTGGAGCGGTTTTCCGCTTTGTACTGCAGTTCCTCCGAGCTTGAGTTGGAACGGCCGTTGCCGGCAGAGAGCCACGAGCATCATCCTCGGCAGCTTCAAACTCACTAGCCAACTGAATCATCTGGTTCAAGTCAAGCTGGTGATTGTCCTGCAAGCGCTTCAACTTATGTCGTAGCAACATGCCACTTTCCAACCCATCGACGAAGACGGCCATGGTGGTCTGAGCGTGCACTCCTGCGCAGGAATTCTTCATATCCAGCCAGCGGGAGAGGTAGGCACGAGATGTCTCGTCTTTCTCTTGCACGCACCGCTGTAATCGCCAACAGTGCAGGGACGCTTTTACGTACCCTCGAAGTTCTTGGTGAATTCTTCTTGCATGTCCAACCAATTGCATATGGATTTCTCCGGTAAGTCATCAATCCATTTACGGGCGGTTCCCGCCAACATGAAAGGGAGGTACTTGACGACAACGTTGGGGTTACCTCCGGTAATCTCCACCGCGTTGCCGTAGTCCTGCAACCATGTGGCTGGCTTGGCGGTGCCGTCGTAGGGCTTGATGGTCTTGTCAATCCGGAAACCTTTGGGGTAAGTTGCAGACCATATTGCAGGTCCAAAGCAATGTGGTCCTAGGTATGGTCCTTCCCGGGCCTCGTGGATCTTATCGATCCGCGAACGTGCATCGTACGGCTCCGGGTTTTTCTTCTTCTTGTCAACAGGGGATGGGCTGCGTCAATGACGCGGGCCCCCTCCGCCATGGTGACTGCTAGGTGGCGACGGAGGTGAGGTGGTGGTGGGTTAGCCTTCTTGCTATTACCCTCCTGTGATGCCTCACGCTTGTCGTGATTCCTTGCCGAACACGGAGGGTCATTGCGCGACCTGCTCTTGTGTCCTTGGTTGCGCTCTCCGTCATGACGGGTCTAATCCGCGTTTTTGCGGATGACGATGTCGCTCTGCCTTGGCGGGGGCATATCCGTACGATGGTGAGCCTTGGGGCCTTCGCGATGTCGGGGGGATCGGGGCGGTGGCGATGGGCGGCGAGGTCGGGCCTTTTCTCCATGGTTGGAGGATATGGGGATAGCATCCTTCCTGTTGCGCGCATACCTCCATCTTCGTTCTGATGAACCCGTCTGGGACCCGACATCAAGAGGAGATCTGTCCCTTGGCGGCTTATGCTGGCTAGACTGGCAAAACGCTGGGTCAGACTGAAGCCTCTAAGAGGTGGCCTTTTCCTGCTGTTTTACCGCCTTGGCCACTAGGTCATAGACCTGTTCCACTGCCTCGGGCGATCTATCCTTCTCCAGAAGGGTCTTGGCGATGGCGAGGTTGAGGAGTCGAGTGGGCATCACCTGTTTGCCTTCACTGTCAATGTATGGCTTGGCTTGTGCCGGCTTCCGGGGAGCCCATCATAGGTTTCGCCATACAACAGGATTGTTATGACGCGAGTCGGAGCTTTCTTGGCCTTCTACTGCTGCAGCAGAGTCTTGTACTCAGCCTCCATTGCTCTAGCTTTTTCTATGGATTTCTGCGCGTTGACCAGATCTCGATCTAGCTTAGCGCCTTGCTCCGCGATGGTCTGCGCTTCCTCCAGCAGCGGCTGGCACTACTCGTCAAGCTGAGTCACGTTCCGGATATGAGCTACGGTCAGTGGCTCAACGAGGAGATTGATGTACATCACTCTATCAGCTGGAGTAACTTGGGCAACAACAGACGTGGATGCCGGAGGCGGCAAGTTTGCGTTGTTGTTGTTGCTCGGACCGGTGCCGAGTTCCTGCGGCTGCTGCATTGGATTAGGCGGAGGAGGCATGACCTTTGCGTGATCATCGTCAGCAGCAATAAGTGGCCCCTTCCCCTTTTCCAGCGTTGTAGGCGGAGCTCGTCCGGGTTGATCTTCATCCATCGTCGTCCCAATGGTGACGAACACCTCTCGAGACGTGACGGCATTGGCGGCTTGCTCGTCGCGCATGTACTCCTCCTCCATATCCTTCATGGCGGAGTCTAGTTCCTCTGGACTAAAATCTATCTCCTCTAAGTCTGCACTGAAGTCGGCGTAGAGCGCATCAATCACAGAGTCGGAGGGTGCCAGGACTTCCTCGATGATGGGGGGTGGAGGTGCAACAGCAGCGACGACGGCTCGAGGTGGTGGAGCAGCTGTGGCAATGGCGGCTAGAGATGGTGGAGGCGGCTGTTGAGGCAGCGGCGCTCCGCCAACGAGCGCGAGATCCGCCTGAGCTGCCCCTTCGGCCTCTACGTAGCTATTAACGGTGTTCACTATGCTTTCGAAGGTGAGATGTCCTGAAGCCTGCTGCCGCCTTAGAGAATGCCGGAGGAGCATTCCCTGGTCCAGTCCTTCCACAAAGTGATACATAGAATCATCATTGGGGTAGTGGGACAGATCGGCTCATATACGGAGCCACCTGGCCAGGTAATTGCAGGGGTTTTCGCCCTCTCTCTGAACGCAAGGCGCCAGATCAAAGATGGTAACCACGCCAACGAACTTGGATCTCTGTTGTCTAGACGCACGGACAAAGCCGGCGGACTTGCAGTGATCTTCCACCGTTATATCTTGCACATGGGCGGTTTGGGTGGGCCTTGAATTTTTCCGATCTTTGCCAGCACACTCCGAAGAGAGATCCGACATTGATCCTTCCGCGAACGTATCCTGCCCGTAGGCGGTGTGTGTGGGCCTTGATGCTTCTCTGACTCCCAGGGAACTAGTGCCCAAGTCGGTTTCGCCGATGAGGAGGTGGATGTCTCCGATAGGAACGATCAAACACTGCGTAGGGTTCGTCTTTGCCGGGATCTAGAACTCGTCAGGAGGGACGATCGGAACGTTGCCGCTGAAGAGAACGTGACCGATGGCTATGGTTTCGCCGATTCCTGCAAAGATCTTGGTCCTCGCCCGCTAAAGAGCCTGAAGCGCCTCTTGCCCCACGGTGGGCGCCAACTTTCGTGGTATTGCCGACGAGTATGCCATGGAGGGGTCCTCATAGTGCATGTTTAGAGACGTGGGGGAAGGCGAAAGTTTGATGGGTACGAGGTAACACAGCTTACCCAGGTTCAGATCCCACAACCGTGGCGGAATCCTACTCCTGCTATAAATCACTATAATGGCAATACGCCGAGTAATAGAGATAGGTTCGCTGTGCGAGGTGTAGGCTAATCGCTACTTTGTCGTGCCCTAAAGGCCCGATAGGCCGGAATTATATAGTCGCCAGGTCCTAGGGTTACAGGGAAAAGTTCTAGCCGGACAGGTTACAGAGTCTTACACCGTCTATTACTAGTCTTGCGCGTCTTGTACTCCAAGGCTGCGGGTACGTCGGTGACTCCACCGTAGCCTTCCTTTATCCGGCATCGGCCTCCCTTTTGGATCCATCTAACTGGGACGCCCAGCAGGCCATGGGCCATGCTACCAACTGTGGGCCACCCGGGTTATCCGGATAGGAGACATGCTATGAGGATACCCATATAGCATATCCCCAACAGGCAGCGCCAAGGAGGCCTTCAATGTCATGCATCACCTTAAAGGTTTTTTCCGGGATTGCCAGAACCTAACTCTGCCATCTATTCTCCGAGCATGGGCCAAGAGTTTGGCGCAATCCGACGATGATGATATTAGAGAAGACTTCCATCGCATCCATGTTAAGTTGTCGGAAATCATCGTGGAAGATGTCAACACAAGGGGAGGGGTCCTAAAACACAACAGAGGGTTGACCAAGAGGGAGTGTCGTCAGATTGTCGACAAGTATGCCATAGGGGTTCCTAGTGGCGTTGGAAAGATGGGGTGTGAGACGTCGGATGTTCCAGGAGCAGTGAGCACAAGTTTACCCAGGTTCAGATCTGACTGCGGTGATCGGATCCTACTCCTGCTAGCAACCCAGTAATATATCGACGTAAGTCAGATGTTACAGATGATTACAAGAGAGGTTCGCCTATGCGAGTTGTGATTGTGGTAGTAAGATTGGTTGTGCCCTAAAGGCTCCCATAGGGCTAGTTTATATATATATACCAGGGACTAGGGTTACAGGAGAGACCTATCCTGCTACGTTACACAGTCGGTAACTAGATAAGCTTGGACTACAAGTAATACTACAAGCCTAAGTCGGTAACTCTTCTAGGCCTTGTCATAGCCGGAACTGGCGCCTCCTCTTTCTCTGACTGGGCCGCCCATGAAGCAAAGCTCTATCCCGTCGGTGGGCCACCCTGGTCAGCGAGTCCTGTGGGTATATTCGGAAAGTATATCCCCAACAGTAGCCCCCGGAAGTCTCCAAGATCCAAAGTCGGATAAATCGTCTAGCTTGATGGTTTCTTCGTCTTGTGAATCTTGAAGGGTTCCCGAAAACTTCATTTAGTAGTGTAGGATTCTGAGTTAGTTGAGTCGGATATGTTTTGTTCTGACTTCAGTCTTTTCCTTGCTCAATTTGAAACATGAGATGGATTTTACAACGGTGTGCGGACTGACAGCTTTTCTGACCAGGTCCTGTCACTGACAGAAGTCCCATCGACACGACCGTTGGTGGGTTCGCTCCTTATGGAACAGAGCACTGTTTCAATGCTCACGCGAGAATCGAGGGGGCGGAGGAGTCGCGAGGAAGTTACCCGTGGTGTAAATTGCGCGTATCAACACGCGAATCTTGCCGTATAGGTAAATAAAAGAAAGGAGAAAAGCCTTCTCTCAGATTTAACTCTCCACTGATTCATTCATTGTATCCTCGTACTCCTCGAGCGCTCTGCAGCCATTCCCATGTAGATGCCTCAAAGAAAAATCTCTCTCTCCCACCAGTCCTTCTTATCCAAGAACGACGGTGTCTGCCTGGGGCTCAGGAGCGGCGGCGGATGAGAAGAATATACGGGGCCTCTCGGTCCCTAGCGTCATGGACGATGCCGAACTCCAGGTCATGGAGGATGAAGGATTCATCGTCGCCGGCGCATTGTGAAGCGCCTCAGGGGACGCTGTTCCCGCCCCGCGCGACAGCGAGCGGGTGCTGTTCGGCATGCACATCGACCGCGGCCTCAACCTGCCACGGTCAGAATTCATTGTCGAAGTCCTCAATCATTATGGTGTGCAGCTCCATAACCTCCCTCCCAACTCTCTTCTAGAGCTTAGCACCCATGCAGCTCTATGCGAGGGATTTCTTGGCATTAGGCCAAGTCTCACCCTTTTCCAGTACTACTATGGTACCCAGAAGAACTCCATTAGCCCCGGTGTGCCTTATACCACTGGCACCCTTAGCTTAGTCCTTAGGAGAAACCGTGTTTATACTAGGATTAACGCTAGTGAATCCATCAAACGCTGGGCCGGAACGTTCTTTTATCATATGATATTTTGGCTCCTAGAAAGGCGTAAGGTCTTCTGGCATTCACCGACGATGCTGACCCCCACCAGAAATCATGGGACGCGGAAGCGCCAGAATTGTCGGATATCTTGATCCTCGCCAAGAGGCGGATTGAGTTTCTGATGAAGCACAAGGGACTCCGTGGATCCGACTTGATCCACTGCTGGCTAGATTGCCGAATCCAGCCTCTGCAGCATCACGGAGATCGCCTCATGCATACCTTCTCCAGCGACAAGAAGGACAGCCTGCGGGTGAGCCCACACTGAATTCCGTCAAAGGACTACAAGACCCTCATGCAGTATTTGATCAAGGAAAGAGTGGAATGAAAAGTTCTGGATGTTTCCATGAAAATGTTCACGTCCAACCGTCCTCTAACTCCAGTATATATTTTGACTCTGCTTTCGCGTTTTGTCGTTCTTTTCTGTTCTTTCTTTCTCCGACTCTATTTTCATCATTGACTTTGTGAGCTCGAGAACTCCCCGAGTCTGAGCTAGCTCCACTAGAGGTCTATCTCTTAGACGATCCGGAGGCGACGGAGGATGATGAGGTGCAAGAAGTTACCGCCTCCACCTCCAAGAAGCGTAAGGCGAAGGAAGTTATTATCACTGCTGGTAGCCAAGTGCTGCCAGTAGTTAAAAAGTAAGCACCCTATCTTTTGTTTTAAGTATCTTGTACCTTTCTTTCTCTCAAGAGCACACCTGATATTTGGATTTTCGTGCTTTAGAGCTAAAGCACTTTTGAAGAGTAAGACCAAGCCGGAAAGCAAGCCAGGCAAGCAACTACGTCAGTAGAAGCTTCTCATCTCCCCTACCATGTCGCCACCAACTCCATCCAGTACTCCATCAGCACCAGAGGCTTCTGCCTCTCCTGATGTTGGCAACGTCTCAAAAGCCTTGGTCACCATTGGTGATCAAGCAACTAACAAGGGTGAACCTATCAAGGGTAATGATCCCATGGTAATGTCTAGAGGAACTTTGGATAAATTGGCTGGCTCTGTTGCCTCTGGCCTAAAGAGGAAGAGAAGGAAGAGATCCTCAGGCTGGCTTTGTCCAGCCTTGAGAAGCAAACCTTAACCGCAGAGCTAGAAAGCCAGGAGCAAGAGGACATCAAGCTGGTTAGCCTCCTGGACCAAATTTTGGTCCGGGATGCTAAGATAGAGTTTCACAACACTAAACTCGGATTTGAGAAGTTGCACTTGGAACACATTGTAAGTTTCCGATTCTTATTTGCATTTATTTTATTATCATATCCTCTAGCCCCAAAGCATAAGTCGGATAAACATCGTTGGATCTGAGTTGATGCTTCTAGGTTGCAGAAGAACGATGTAGTGTAGCCCCCAAGGTCATGCTGTATTTTTACTTAGTTAAATTTGCAGCTCGAGTCTTAGTAGTCGTCTGATGGTATTCTGTATCTAAACTTACAGAAAATTGCATCTTCCAACCAGGAATTGCTCAAGAACATTTGTAATAAACGCAAGGAGATCAAAGCCTTGCTCCTTGAGAATTCAAAGTAAAAGTTGAGAAAGATGAAGCAGAAGGTAAACTTTTCTGATTTCCTCTTTGTTAGTTAGATATTTTCATAGTCAAATTTGTTCTGTCCGACTGATATTTTTCCCTTTGTAGAACTGTTGTGAGAGTCTAGCAAGATGGTGGAGAAATCTGAGAACTACAAGATCTTGGAACTGGAAAATGTTGAGCTCCGGGAGAAGTTTGAGAAGCTGACTATTGAATCAGAGAAATCCATAGCTGCTGTCCTGGAGTCAAGCAATCATGAGACCGTGAGGCTCGAGAAGCTGCTGGCCCTCCGAGACAAATAATTGGATGATCTTTAGAAGGACTTTGATAGCCAGAGGGATCTAGCCCAAGCCACATAGAATGAGCTCAACAGCCTCCGTGAGGAGCGTGCCCAGTGGGATTACTCTATGCTAGGTAAGATTTCCGACTTACTTTGTTCGATTGGTTTTTTCGACTTTATTTTTTGAGTCAAATTTTGAGTTTTGGTTCCCTCCTGAATCTTTCTGACTCTCCTACCTCCGAACCTCGACTTGAGCGCATCAAGCTTGTCGGAGATGTGTTGTTTGACTTTGCCAAACTCTTGAAGAGGCTGGCAAGTCGCTCAAACTTTCCGACTTGCACAAGATGTCAGTGCAAGAGATGAGGGACAAGGAGAAGGAGATTCCGAAGCTTATTGAGGACTAGAAGATCTCCTATTCTTGGACTGCTGCCCAGACTGCTCTTACCATGGTGATGAGCCACCATAGCGAGATGGAAATCTGGCATGTCACCAAGGGTATTTCCGAGGAGGACGATGAGGGTAATCCATAGGACATCAAGGAAATCCAAGATTCCTTTGTAGGCTACCCTTGCCGTGTGGCAGAGATGACCAACTATACGACGCCATTCTTCAAATCCGTCGCCGTGTCTCCCTCGCCTCAAGAGTCAGAAGACCACCTCGCTGAAGCAGCTTCCGAGTCTGAGGTCCAGGGAGACAACATTGTCGAGTCCAGTGCTCCACCTTCTTCATCACCACCACCTGAATGTGTAGCATAAACAATTTGTATGCATTATTCTGAACTTTCAGCAATGTAATGATGGGAACAATATTTTTATTTGTGCTGGTCTATAAAAATTGATGCTCTTACTATCATAGCACTTTTATGTTTATATATTTTATGCGTGTGCTTGAAAAGTTTTCTGAAGCACTCTTGCTTTATGCCTATACTTGTCATTTTATCTGGCTCTCTGCCTCGTCCGTTTCATAAGCCGACAACTTTTAGCGCAGAAAATTTGCCGAGCAACGGAGCACAATTTCTAAACTAGTTTAAACCCAAAAACAAAGACGGCTTCCAGTACCAACAATTCATTACTCGGAAAATACCCGCGTCTAAGCAATGAGACAAACAACAAAAGTATAGACAATAAATTGAATTTTTTACCCTAAGGTAATAGTTTTTAGATATTCAAAAATCATAAGCAGAACGAACATAAGCATAAAGTACTTTCAAGCATTCTGGGATTTTGGAAAATGACATGCTTTTTTGGAAATAAGATGGAAAAAAACTTCTCAAAAATAACATATGAGGAAAATAATACTTTATTTCACTTTGAACATGTACATATATGATTACAAGGAAATATAACTAAGAATAGAAGGGACATAGCTATGCAATATTACATGGACGGTCTGTTTTATCCGGGTCTGTGCTACCGCCAGCCCTCTTTCTCTTTCGAGTATCTGGTCTATCCTTGACTGGTCTCATATCAGTTAAATAATACGACCCATTATGCAGAACTTTGTTAATCATAAAAGGTCCTTCCCAAATCGGCAAAAGTTTGTGCTTTCTTTTTTGCACAAGTCGAAGAACCAAATCGCCTTTTCTAAAATAATGGTTTTGCACTCTCTGACTATGATACTTGCATAACTTCTACTCATAGGTTGTAGATCTCTGCTCAGCAACGACGCGTACTTCTTCGATTATATCGAGATCATCTTTTCGAGAAACTTCGGCATTTCTTAGATATACACTTTGACTCGTGGAGACTGATGAATTAGATCGCTTGGAACAACTGCTTCTGCACCATAGACCAAGAAGAAAGGAGTATATCCGGTTGATCTGTTAGGAGTTGTACGTAAACTCCATATCACTGACGGTAATTCTTCCGCCCAAGCTCCCGCGGCCCGACGAAGAGGTGCCTCGAGACGAGGTAGGAGTCATTGCAAAATAAGACCGTTAGTTCTTTCGACTTGTCCATTAGCTTGTGGATGTGCAACTGATGCAATATCGAGTCGGATCCCTTGTTCTTCGCAGAATTTGGCAAGTTCCCCCATGGAAAAATTGCTTCAGTTGTCAATAATTATACTGTGCGGATATCCGACTCAGATGATCATGTCCTCAATGAACTTTCTGGTTGTGGATCCATCGCAACTTGTTACGGGTTTAGCCTCAATCCACTTTGTAAATTTATCCACCATCACTAGTAGGTGAGTAAATCCACATTTTTCCATGCGAAACGGCCCTACCATATCAAGCCGCCAGACCGCAAATGGCCATGTAATAGGGACTGTTCGCAGCTGTTCAGCCGGAACGTGTGCCTGATAGGCGTACTTTTGGCAGCCTTTGCACGTTTTGACCAGTTTGTCGGCATCCGCATTAGCTGTAAGCCAAAAGAATCCGTGTCTAAAAGATTCTACCACTCAGGATCTGGTTGCATCATGGTGACCACACTCACCTTCGTGGATTTTTCATAAGATTTCCAATCCTTCTTCCAAAGAAATACATCGTTGGAAAACACCAGAAACACTCCGCTTATAGAGCTCACCATTTATTATAGTGTAGGCTTTTGCTCGTCGGATGATCTGTCGGCCCAGGATTTCGTCTTTGGGTACTTTTCCGTCTATTAGGAAATCTAGATAGGGTTTTGTCCAGCTGGGAATTACAGCCAGATCTGCTATTAAAGGTGAGTCGGATTTCTTCGGATAGTCGTCATGAACTCCGGTTATGGAGGGGACCCTTAAATGCTCTAAAAAAGCGCCACCCGGTACTTTTTTTCGCGCAGAGCCTATCCTTGACAGATCATCTGCTTCCTCATTTTCTGCTCGAAGGATGTGTTATACTTCAAAACCCTCGAACAATTTAGATAGTTCATCCAAAATAGCTTTGTATGCTGCCATGTGTTTGTTTGCGTTGTAGATATCGGATACTTGTTGAGCAACTAAATCCGAGACTCCGTAACACATGAGTCTTGTTGTGCTAATGTTTTTGGCCATGCGTATTCCATGCAGCAATGCTTCATACTCGGCAATATTGTTGGTTGCCGTAAAGTGTATTTGCAACACATAGAACAACTTATCTCCTTGGGGTGATTTGAGCACCACGCCAACCCCGAGCCTCCTCGTTCTCTTGATCCGTCAAAGTGAAGGGTACAAAATTCCGAGTCTAGAGGACTTGTGTTTTCTGCTGTCTCTGTCCAATCAATAACAAAGTGGGCAAGTATTTGGGATTTGATTGTTGTACGTGGCTTGTACTCAATGTCGAAAGCTGCAAGCTCTATTCCGCACTTTGCGACACGTCCTGTGTGCGGTGACCCAGCATACCACTGCACGTGTAGTACACTATAATCATTGACATGACATCCACAGAACACCGTTCCGTAAATATCACATCCCTCAGAGTGGTACAACAGAAACATTGTGGGTCCATATTACAAAAGTACACACATTATTATTATTACAATACCGGAATTTCAAGACTTCCAAAAGATCAAACTTACAAACCAAAATATAAAGTGTTCAGCGGAATTTAAAAGTAGCAACAACGATTAGGAGTTGAGCTCAACAGCTTATTCTATAGAGTTCATGCTGCTCGGCTCCGTCGGTTACTATTAAAAAGGGATATTTAGTTGGACTCGTTATCATTGACACCATAAAGGATTTCGTAATCCAATCCTTCAACTCCTCCAGACAGATCAGGTTCCTCGTAGAACACATCTTCTTGGCATTCGGCTGCATACATTGGCACGTCTTCGGGATCCTCAGATTCTAAGCAAGGGATCAAAGGAAAGAATGAGTAACAGCGTTACCCAACAAGTTCATTATATGCACGGTGGGAAGTTTGATGCTCTAACTACCACCTCGGACTATAAATCCTTGGCATTATGCAGTTTTTGTAAATATTTCTTCAAAGATTGATTTTATTCTGAAAAACTATGACCATCAGCCTTCACAGGTTGACCAGAACTTTCATGGAGTTCCTTTCCTGCCGCGTTCGTAGCTCCTTCCCGGAACAGGGAGTAACAAGTTACAGTTCATACACTCTGTAGATGTGCGTTACTTTACCCATGAGAGATCAACTCCTTCTTGCCCAACCGGGCGTACTTTCCCATCCACAATTCCATGATGTGGGGCCCAGTATTGGTCCAAGCCAATCACTGCCCCCTTCGCGACCCCGCATGCCTCCTTGGTGTACACCATGCCCACATAATGAATTACGGCAATGGTTTGTACAAACCGTTAGATTCAAGAACTATCGTGGGACGATGAGGGTTCCTACCCATATGCTGCAAATCCTCTACGAATTACAAATTAATATGCATGCCACGAGGATAACAGCCATGACCTGCACATCCGGCTTCATGCGAGAGGAAGAAGATACAGCTGACTTCTCTGTCCCATTCCAAATCTCATGGCTAACGCGTAATATACAGCGCTAGAATCACTGATGTCAGGGGGTTATTAAGTCCCTACTTGATTATCATTGTTGCAATTAGAACTCTAAGTTCTATTGCTCCATCATATCATCACTTAGGATGATATCTATAATTTCTTTATTTGTGAAAATAATATTTTCTTTCTTTTATAGCATATATGATAACACACAATTTGCAAATACTTCGATAACGACTCTTCAAAGGACATGAGCAAGTGATGAACTTTCCTTGTGATGGCAAGGTAGTGAAGTCTGATGCTTGCACTGGACCTTGAGCTTCTAGTTCTATAAAAACATCATTATTGTCCGGTAAGGACAATATTCAAAGAAGCAAAATGATTATGCAATAATGTATTGCATCATTTTAACTTGATATGCATTCACCCTATTGTAAAACAATTCTTTTTAATAAATAAGGATTTACAAATATTACCTTTTAAAATTTATAACATATATTGAATTATTTATTTTATTTCCCTTTTATTTGATTTTTATTGATTTGCTAATTCTTTTTGGAATTATCAATTATATATTAAAATTGTTATTAAATCTTTATTTAGTATTTTTCATAAATACTATAATATTAATATATAATGAAAATGATTTTTATTTATTTTTATCATCTTTCAATAATTTTGTAAAATTCCATAAAGAATATATAATTTACAAAATTCCTAATAAGATTTAAATGTCTAAAATTTTATTTTTTTAATTTATTTGGATAGTTTGGATTTTTTGTGAATCCAAAATTATTTTTATTTATAATTTTTGGACTTTTATTTTATTTTCTAAGATTTAATTATGTCCAGGGGTATTTTGGTCTTTTTATTTTTATTAAAACAGGCCTGAAAAGGTTTCTGGGCTAGTTATACTTATTGGGCTCTAGTAGCCCATTAGTCCTAGACATAAAATGTCCTAGATATACTTCCACTAACTTCTCGGCATTATCCTGTTGATTCGCCGGAATAAAATGTGCACTCTTAGTGAGTCTGTCCACAATTACCCATATCATATCCTTCCTTTTTGGTGTCATAGGCAATCCTGTAATGAAGTCCATACCTATTTCCTCCCTTTTCCATTCAGGAATTTCCAAGGGTTGTAATGGTCCTGCTGGACTTTGATGTTCAGCTTTCACTCTTTGACAAGTATGGCATTCAGATACATATTTAGTAATATCTCTTTTCATGTTATTCCACCAGAATAGTTCCTTCAAATCCATATACATCTTAGTACTCCCTGGATGTATAGAATATGGTGTATCATGTGCTTCTTTGAGTATGACATTTCTAGTCTCAGTCACATCTAGAACACAAAGACGGTCTTGAAACCATAAAGACCCATAATCCTCCGAATTTCCTCAGCAATAAAAGGATCTTCTTCTTGATGTCTAAAAATTTCTTGCTTAAGATCACTGTCCTGCTCTGCAACTATCTGCATAGTAGCTAATCCTCCAAGAACCTCTGTTCTGATGAATTGAAGCTCTAATCTTTCCAAGTCCATTTGTAACTCTTTTGGTAACTCTAAATCCTGAGTTGGATAGTTGAATTCATGTGGTTTCAGTTGTCTTGAACCATAAGCAATCACTTTCCGATCTTGCATTAATACACAACCCAAACCTTCTTTAGATGCATCACAGTATACTGTGAAGTCCTTTCCTGTTTCAGGAACTGCTAAGATTGGAGCTGTGGTTAATCTAGTCTTCAACTCTTGAAAACTTGCTTCACATTTCTCATCCCACTTGAATGGTGTATTCTTTCTTAATAATTTGGTCATTGGTCCGGCTATTTTGGAGAAACCTTCAATGAATCTCCGATAATAACCAGCCATTCCTAAGAAACCTTGAATTTTCTTCGCATTGGTTGGTGCAATCCACTCTAGTACTGACTGCACTTTAGATGGATTCACAACAATTCCATCCTTACTGATCACATGACCGAGGAATTCTACCTTGTCAAGCCAAAATTCACACTTACTGAACTTAGCATAAAGCTTATGTTCTCTTAAGGTCTACAAAGCTATTCTCAAATGATCAGCATGCTCTTCTTTATCCTTGGAATATATCAGAATATCATCAATAAGAATATAACAAACTTGTCCAAATATGGCATGAAGATCTTGTTCTTGAGATTCATGAATATTGCCGGTGCATTGGTCAAACCAAATGGTACTACTAGATACTCATGGTGTACATATATTGAGACAAATGCTGTTTTTGGAACATCTTCCGGCTTGATTTTTATTTGATGGTATCCAGATCTTAAATCGATCTTTGAAAATACTCCATCCCCTTTCACCTGATCAAATAAATCTTGAATTCTTGGTAAAGGATACTTATTCTTGATAGTTACGTTGTTCAGATTTCTATAATCACCACACATCCGTCTTCCATCATCTCTCTTATCCACAAAGATCATTGGTGTTCCCCATGGAGATACACTTTCCTGTATAAATCCTTTTCTAGCTAACTCATCAATTTGCTCCTTGAGTTCTTTCAACTCTTTGGGTCCCATTTTATATGGTGCTTGAGCTATTGGTGCTGTACCAGGTATTAGGTCAATGGTGAACTCTATCTCCCGGTCTGGTGGCATTCCCGGTAGCTCTATTGGAAAAACATCTTGGAATTCATTAACTATAGGAATCTCTTCCAATTTAACTTCTTTCATTGAATTCAACTGCAGATCCACCATGATATGATTGTGTTTATCTGCTTGGTAAACTATCCTTGGTCCACTTGAAATTTTGATTGAGACAGTTTTCTTCTCACAATTTATCTAAGCTCCGTGTTCCATCATCCAATCTATCCCTAGCACTACTGCAATTCCCTTCACAGGAATCACATAAAGGTCTGCGAAATATGTACAACCACAGATCGAGATAACCTGATCTTGTTTTATGTGGCGTACAATCACATTCCCACCTACCGTAACTACGGTCATAGGACTTTCTAACGTTGCCCTTCTAATCCCGAACTTATCACAAATTTCTTCAGAAATGAATGAAGTAGTTGCACCAGTATCAAATAAAACTTTGTCGGGATTGGTAAGGATATTGAGCGTACCTATCACTACATGCTCCGAATTATCCACCTCCTCGAGGGTTGCATAGTTCAGTTTTCCGGTAGGTCAGATCCTCTTACCATTGTTGTTCTTGCCATTATTTCCTCCTTTATTGGGCTGTCCATTTCCTCCATTGGCTTGTGCTGCTCCCTTGGTAGGCCATCCTCCAGGTGGTTTTCTGGGACAATCTGGATTGATATGCCCCTTCTGACCACAACCATAACAGATCACTACAGGCTTTTTGCATTCCCTCTGGAAATGCCCTGGAATTCCACAATTGTTACAAATAACATTCCTTCTCGAATTAGATTGATTTCCACCACTGCCCTTGTTATTGTTATTGTTGTTGTTGCCATAATTCCTATTCCGAGGTTTAAACTCCAGGTTAGGTTTAGGTTTGCTTGCCTGAAATCTCTTGGTTTCCTTCTTGGCTCTCTTCCTCCGATCCTCTTGGACATTCTTGTGGCTGCATCAAACAACTGCTGATAGGTTTGCTTATGGGCTAACCTTAGCTGCATCTTCACAAATGGATTTAATCCATGCAGGAAACGCTTCTTCCACTTCTCTTCTGTGTTGACATCCTCCTCAGCATAGCGAGGCAGTTGACTAAACTCCCGGATGTAATTCATGATACTAGTATATCCTTGCTGAAGCTCCTCAAATTCTCTCTGCTTCAACTCCATAACACTTTCCGGAACATGATATTCACGGAATCTTTGCTTGAACTCTTCCCAGGTAAACTCTCTTCCTAGTTGTTGCATGGCCAACTGATTTTCCCACCATGATGCTGCAGGTCCAGTCAGAAGATGATTTGCATACCTCAATTTCTCCTCGTCATTGCAAGCTACAGTGTTCAGCTTCTTTTCAGTATCTGCTAGCCAGTCTTCTGCATCCATTAGTTCAGGAGCTGATGCAAAAGGTAACGGTCTTGCATTATGGAAATCAGATAGACTAACTCCACCACCTTCAGGTGCCCTCTGATTTGCTCGTCCCAGCAGCACTTCCATGAACTTATTCTGGGTTTCTTGCATCATTTGCATGCATTGCATAAAATTGTGTTCCATTAACGGCCTCATTGGTGGTGGTGTTAATGCTTCTTGGTTTGATGCATCTGCATCGGCCTTTTCCTTGGCCTCTCGCTCCATTCGCTGCTTCTCCGTTTCCATTCCTACACCCATATCCATGACCCTCTAGTCCTGCAACATAAAGCGAATACTCATGCACAGAACTAGTCACACAATGAAGATCCAAAGAAAATCCAATAATGCATTTCACATATTTTACATAATATCATAATGATACAAATTCATTACAACATATACCATATAGGTATAATCACAAAACTACCTTATTACCTAGGGTACAATACACGGTACTTGATACTACTAACTAATTGTCTCCTTCAAGTAGTAACTACGCTCATCGTACATGCCTGATGTCCAACCGTGATGACGTGTGGTTCGTCGCATAGTTTGTGGAACATATGGCCTTCCAGAAGGAATATACTCTGTATCTGAAGTGTCAGGACTTGAGTCATTACTCAACCTGAGCACATTGACTCCCTCCAGCTCAGCTGAAAAGTCTTCAGAAACATATTCAACATTATCTCCAGCCTGCATCTCCCGAGCTTCATTTCTTGAGTTGTCTACAGGATACGCAGATCCTGCTGCTTCCCAGGTGCTCTCGTGGGCAAGATAATTAAACAATGGATAATGTATATTCCCTGGGTTTTTAGAAGATGTTGATGATTCAAACACTCTCTCCTTAGGATCTTCTTCTTCATCCTGATTATCTATTGACATGGTATTTCTACTACTATTATTAGGGTTCATCCTTGCACCCATCCAACTAGATTGTCCAACATTTCTGTCAGAACCATCTGTGGACATCTGGTATTCATGAGATCCATTATATGATCCCATTCTCCAACCATCCGAATTCTCAATAGGAAGTTCTGAGTCAGAACCATCCTCTGAGCCGTATGTTACTGCATACCGCATATCCATAGTAGGATCATGTATAGGTTCAGGTCTTGGTGAATAAGGATATGGTATAAAAGATTCAGGATCTATAGGTATATCCTTAAAGATAGGTGTTGCACTACTACTTGCTTCCTTCTCTAACTGGAATGCTAACTGCTTCCTCCTTTCCGGATCCGTCAGATCCTCTAACATGTCATTTTTGTCTTCAACAATCACTTGATGGGTCTTATAAAAAGACGCAACGAGTGTTCGATATCTATCCATAAACTTGGAAGCTAACTTAGGATGCTTGTTAACCAAAGTAAGATGATCCGGTATAGGATCCGGGTATATAGAATCATGAGGTATCACAGAGAATGTGCTACCTTCTAGCTCCTTGGCTTTCTGCTCCCGGATATTAGCTATCGCCTCCACAACAGCAACATGATATGCTGATAAATGACTCCTACCTTCTCCTATAGGTAAATCATGATATAATCCAAGCTTCTCTAGAAGTTGGATACTCAAACGATACTTGGATAACATCCAACCATCAAGGTAGGTGATAGTGTTCACTGGAATTCTAGTTGGACAACTAAAGAGTTTTAAAAGTTGACGAAGTTGGTCTGTGAATGATCCTTGATAATCATCAAGAGTCTCCTCTTTCCTTACCAAAGTCTGTTTTGGAAACTTTGGTGCCATATCTCTGTATATCAGAAAAATAATTTTGATTAGTATCAATGACATATTGCATCATAACAAAGAATTATCGCACTAAAATATATAACAGAATATTTGCATTTGAATACCCATTATATTACTTTTAGAGAATTCTTCATCGTTGCTAATTTCCCTACAGGTAATACCCTTTACTAGGTTTCCAACCTAAGGTCAAAGAAATTTGCTCCGATACCAACTGCGGTGACCCAGCATACCACTGCATGTGTAGTACACTATAGTCGTTGACATGACATCCACAGAACACCGTTCCGTAAATATCACATCCCTCAGAGTGGTACAACAGAAACATTGCGGGTCCAAATTACAAAATTACACACATTATTATTATTACAATACCAGAAGTTCAAGACTTCCAAAAGATCCAACTTACAAACCAAAATATAAAGTGTTTAGCGGAATTTAAAAGTAGCAACTCCGACTAGGAGTTGAGCTCAACACCTTATTCTATCGAGTTCATGATGCTCGGCTCCGTTGGTTACGATTAACTAGGGATACTTAGTTGGACTCGTTATCATTGAAACCATAGTGGATTTCGTAATCCACTCCTTCAACTCCTCCGGACAGATCAGGTTCCTTGTAGAACACATCTTCTTGGCATTCGGCTGCATACATTGGCACGTCTTCGGGATCCTCAGAGTCTAAGCAAGGGATCAAAGGAAAGAATGAGTAACAGTTTTACCCAACAAGTTCATTATATGCAAGGTGGGAAGTTTGATGCTCTAACTACCACCTCAGACTATAAATCCTTGGCACTATGCAGTTTTTGTAAATATTTCTTCAAAGATTGATTTTATTCTGAAAAACTATGACCATCAGCTTTCACAGGTTGACCGGAACTTTCATGGAGTTCCTTTCCTGTCGCGTTTGTAGCTCCTTCCCGGAACAGGGAGTAACAAGTTACAGTTCTTACACTCTGCAGAGGTGCGTTACTTTACCCATGAGAGATCAACTCCTTGTTGC
The DNA here is from genome assembly GCA_916181665.1 of Avena sativa. Taxonomy (NCBI): domain Eukaryota; kingdom Viridiplantae; phylum Streptophyta; class Magnoliopsida; order Poales; family Poaceae; genus Avena; species Avena sativa. Next base: position 19,248,998 of record OV702282.1, on the reverse strand, counting down.
ACAACCGGGCGTACTTTCCCGTCCACAATTCCATGATATGGGGCCCAGTAGTTGGTCCAAGCCAATCACTGCCTCCTTCGCGACCCCGCATGCCTCCTTGGTGTATACCATGCCCATATAATGAATTACGGCAATGGTTTGTAAAAACCGTTAGATGCCAGAACTATCGTGGGACGATGAGGGTTCCCACCCATATGCTGCATATCCTCTACGAATTACGAATTAATATGCACGCTACGAGGATAACAGCCACGACCTGCACATCCGGCTTCATGCGAGAGGAAGAAGATACATCTGAATTCTCTGTCCCATTCCAAACCTCATGGCTAACGCGTAATATATGGCGCTAGAATCACTGATGTCAGGTTATTAAGTCCCTACTTGATTACCATTGTTGCAATTAGAACTCTAAGTTCTTTTGCTCCATCATATCATCACTTAGGATGATATCTATAATTTCTTTATTTTTGAAAATAATATTTTCTTTCTTTTATAGCATATATGATTACACAATTTGCAAATACTTTGATAAAGACTCTTCAAAGGACATCAGCAAGTGATGAACTTGCCTTGTGATGGCAAGGTAGTGAAGTCTGATGCTTGCACTAGACCTTGAGCTTCCAGTTCTACAAAAACATCATTGAATTATTTATTTATAATAAATAAGGATTTACAAATATTACCTTTTAATATTTATAACATATATTGAATTATTTATTTTATTTCCCTTTTATTTGATTTTTATTGAATTGCTAATCCTTTTAGGAATTATCAATTATACATTAAAATTGTTATTAAATCTTTATTTAGTATTTTTCATAAATACTATAATATTAATATATAATGAAAATGATTTTTATTTATTTTTATCATCTTTCAATAATTTTTTAAAATTCCATAAAGAATATATAATTTACAAAATTCCTAATAAGATTTAAATGTCTAAAATTTTATTTTTTAATTTATTTGGATAGATTGGATTTTTTGTGAATCCAAAATTTTTTTTATTTATAATTTTTGGACTTTTATTTTATTTTCTAAGATTTAATTATGTCTAGGGGTATTTTGGTCCTTTTCTTTTTATTAAAACAGGCCTGAAAAGGTTTCTAGGCTAGTTATACTTATTGGGCCCTAGTAGCCCATTAGTCTTGGACAAAAGGACCACCCCGAAGGGACTGGCCCAGCTTGGCCCACTCCTCACTGCCTCTCTCTCCCTCGAGTTCATCATTTCCTCCTCTGACCCTGACTTTGTGGCCGGCGATGTCGCCACCAGCGATTCCCGCCGTTGTCGGCCGTTCTGGTCGCCTCCGTGGTGCAACAGGGGGTTGTCGACGACGCTCGTTTGTTCTATCCAATTGGATTCGAGTCTAGGGCTCTCCTGTGATGGATCGATGCCATCCCGAACCCTAGGGTTTGGGGATTGGCATGGATCCAAGTGTTGTCGTGGTCGTCGTGTGTCGAGGTGATGCTCTGCACCTCCAGGCGTGACCAGGGTCGCTGCCGTGGCGCTGTGCGGGTTGCAGCACCCCCTCTGGGGTGCTCCCCGTGCCGCCATGGTCGTCGGCCCCTCTGCTTCCTCTTCTATCCTTCAGCGAGGACCTATGGTGAGTTTGATTCCCCTCCCCTGGTGCTCTCTGTGCTTGCTGATTTGATGCTAGATGTTGGCAGTGTCCTCTCTGGCTATTGTCTGATTCAGATTAGGATGATTATCCATTTAGGGTTCCTATGATGTGATTGATCATGTGCTGGATGAATTGAATCATGTTTGGATGGTATGTACACATGCTAAATGATTATTGGCCTGGGGCTTGTTGCTTAAAATGATCTATGATGTTTCTGGTGGCTTACTAGATGATTTGATGCTTGGATTGCATCTGATTCAGATGATATAGTTTCTGGGGAATCATGCTTGATTAAGTCAGTGACTTGATAAGTTTTCACTGTCATCTCTAGTTTATGATCATGGTTATGACATAATAAAATCACTGTCCTAGTGATGTTGGCTTAGGACAAGTGTGTGGTTCGAGATCAGTTTAATATAGGAATATCCTAGTTATGATTCCTGTGTTAAGAAGAAAATGATTAGTGAGTTGATTGTCTGAATTTATGATGATTTAATGTCTATCCTGATTCATAATGGATTGTTCTTGTGACACCATCATGGTATGGCACACAAGTTTGATTCTAACCCATTGATTGGGTTGTTTTAGGCTTAAGACAAACTTGGCTTTATAAGATAAATAGAGATGCTCTTCTCTGAATTCCCTAAGACCAATGATGTTGGTCTGAGGCCTAGGGATTCATATCTTATCTAATTGGTTCATCTAGATAGTCATGGTAGTGGTACCAGCTATTCTTTATTAAATCAAAGCTTGAATAAAATGATAGTGAGCTTGATCATTCTATGGATCCCAAAGATTTGTTTCTAAGGTGTTACCCTTCCTTTAGGGATGTGCCTAGAAATAGATCATTGATATATTTAGGCTTAAATTGTAATATATAGCCTAATCCAGAGCAATGATGTTGCTCTAAGCTCTGGCTAGATCCAGGTACTTTGTTGTTTTCTTTTAGAGTTCAAAAGAAATCCCTATGATGGATTCACCCCACTTGGGTGCTTTCTGAGGGTTTGTTTTATAAAAAAACACATGCTTCTCTCTAAATAAGATGATTAGATCATGTGAAGGTTTTATGAAACTCACCACAAAATTTGATGATGGTGTAGTAAGTTGGTGATGATGATGATCTTGATATGGTTTTGCTGGACTCCTGTGCTTAATCTTGAGCTAACCTTCTCCTCCTAGCTCCTAGGCTTGATCTTGCTATCCACCTGATCCATTCCCCTCCTTATGTCACCATCCTAGTGATGTTTGGTTGATCCTTGGTGGTTTGGTTTGGCTAATGTGCTTGGTAAGCTGTTATCTAGTCTGGCTGTTCTTGTGTGCAAACTGTGGAGTGATGCACTAGTACCTCTCCACGGTTGTTCTTGTGGTTTTGTGAGTTTGGGGCTGTGCTGTGGGTTTGACAACACACCACATACATGTTGGTGTGTGTCCTGCCTGTGTGCTTGCTGTGCACTTGTGGATTTGTTCAGAATTTTGAAACTTACTATCACCAGGTTACTTTCACCTGGCTGGTGAATTTGCCCCTCTTGGCTGTCATTTGACTTCTGGCTTTAAATTTATGAAAGATGGATTCTTTAAGATTGGTGAAACTTGCCCCTTTTATATAAATTTCTCAATGATGAATTTATCTAGTGCACTTCACTGACATGTTAGAGAGAAATAATACTAACACTAACCTTCTTTTGTTTTTATTTAGTCTTTGTTTTGCAGGTACAATGTAAGATCCCACCTTTATAAAGGTAAAGATCCCTGTGATTGCAATGCTAGTCCCTGGATCAATTGCTAGCATCCACAGTTTAAGATGAAGTACACAGAAACAAAGGTCATTATTACATCGTCATTCTAGAGATAACATAGTATTTTACAACTCCATAGCCATAGGCTAGTACAGGAGTTTAACTTAACAATATAAAATAGAAGTCTTCATCTTCATGTGCCACATGCAAGCATGTTGAGTGTAGACTCATAACCCCTAATCATCAGAGTAACCTGCAACATCATAAGTTACAGCCACAGTGGGTCAATACATTGGAATAGTATTGGCAAGTGATGCCTTAGTAAAATATTAGCATCTAGTTACTGCATGATTTTAGCTAAGTGTAGCTTAGGCTTGCTTTGCTCAAAATAGGTTTTACCTATCAGTTGAAAAACACTAAGTTTTTTTTGTTTTGCAAAATCTTTCCCAAGGAACCACCAATAGAAATTGGTGAACCTTCACCCTTGTTCAACCACAAGTTTTACTTAGAAAATTGGGATGAGGAGATTCTTGATAGCTTCCATGTCTTTATGCTCAAGTTGTCCATTACCGGGGACACGTCTAAGTACTTAGTTTCTTCCATCTGCAGAGGTTGTGCACTTTCTCCACAAGACTTGATTTTCACCAAGACAGGACCTTTCAGAAGCCTTCCCTTAGACCAAATGGACGCGTTCCAACCTATCATCCCACTAACACCAACTGTTCAAATGTCTAAGTTATTGCAACCTATATGATCCAGGAAGAGCCCATAATGCCATGTGGCTGCATTAGAAGCTTCTTAACATTTGGCATCTCAAATCCCTTTGTTCCTGGGTGGCATTCCACAAGTGAGATACACAAGGTAAACCATAGAAACGGGCCTTGTGTAACCACTCAACACAAACCATTCTTTCCATTCCACCCAGGTGATTTATTCACTTAGTTGTTTTATTAAGCAAAACATAAGTCAAAGACTTAGAAATATTTTCCATAACATGTATATATAATCCACCCTTGGTTGCTACTAGCTAGGCTAAGCATGTTATAGCAAGTATCGTAACTTAGAGAAAATACTAACAATTCTACAACTACTAAGATTTCCCAAGCATAGCATATAGATACTTAGCAAAATATTCATGCAAGCCCTATACAAAATATTTCTAATGAATATTCAAAATATTGGGACAAAAATATGAAGCACCACTTGCCTTGGTAGTTGGGGGAGTAGCAACAATCTTCACAACCACAATCACTATTAGCACCAAAATCTACACATAAAATGATAGCACCAAATTCACATATCAAAAATATACAAGCAAAAATAAATGAATGCATGCAAATTCCATGTTATGATTTTTCTAAATCAAACAAGACAAGTGAAACAGTACTGAATCAAAAATTAAACAATTATACACTAAATAAAATTAATTTGGCCCTAGAACATTTTCCATACAATTTTTATATACAAAATAAGCTTAGAAATGTCTCTGCAATAACAACCCAATTTACAGATGCAAGTTATTAAAAAAGTGCATAATTGGCTAGAATTCTTTCTCCTGATTCCAATGATATAAAATTTGCAAAATTTTAACATGTGGATCAAAAGTTATGAATTTTGCAAGTTTGAACAACTAATAGATCTAATTTCAGATTTTAAAACAAAACACAGGCCACGCGGCAGCTCATGATTGGACGGTACCGGTTCGCGCTGGATCACGATCGCGGGCCGTTGGATCTAACTAATTGCGCACGAACCTAGATCTAACTTACCTCTTCGTTTAAGTGATCTATTCCTACACGCCCGATCTAGATCTAAAGGTCCACAGCAAACGAAACATAAGTCAGCGGCTTTGTGACGGTGGCTGGTGGCGGCGTGGTCAGACGGTGATGTCGTCGGTGTTTCAGGAAGCAAGAAGGGCAGTGGGGTAGCTTACTGTGTTCGCGTGACGATGCTGAAGCTCAAGGTGGTCTTTGTTGGCGGAGGGGCGCTCGAAGTCGTCAGTGATTGCTCGCCGGAGTTCGTGAAGGCGTCGGGCACGGCTGTTTGTCCACGTTGCCGAGGACATAGATCATGCCAGAGGAAAAGGAGCAGTGCGTCAGGTGCGGGAAGCGATGCTGATCACGCGAGTCACAAAGAGAGGGCAAGGCGCGCTCGGAACTAACCAGAATAGCTCGCCGGAGTTGAGTGCTTCGTCGGGCTCGCTCAGTCGTCGACGTTGCCGACGCTCGGGGTTGTCCTAGCACACAACAGCGGTGTCAAACGATGCGTAAGGATGCAGGGAATGTGCTAGCATAACCAGGAGGCAAGGGGAGGAGAAGGCTCACCGGAATTTGCCACCGGAGCGTCGGTACCGTGGTGGTTTGAGCTCGAATGCGAGCAGCCTGGTGGCGGAGCGAGTGAGGGAGTGAGGGGAAAGATGCAGGGTGGAGAGGGGGTTTTGTAGCCGGAGCCAGGGCGAAGATCACGCACGGAATCAATGGGAATTAAGCCGATTTAATTCATGGTGTCACTGCGGCGTGGTAACGGCGGAGCGGGTCGGACGCGCGATGATTGGGGACGATGCTGACGGGGCAGGTGGGGTCGGAGCGTCAGTGAGAGGGTGCATGCGGCTGCAGTGAGAAACAGAGGGAGAAGGGAAACCCCGGGTGGGATGGTTCTGCTGTTGGGCCGAAATGCTTGCGCCAGCCCATTTCCATTTCTTTAATCTTTTTATATTTATATTTTGATTTTCAGGAACCGAATTCAAATGAGTTTCAAATGAGTTTGAATTCAAACCACTTCTGGATTTTTGTAAAGTGAAACTAGTACACAATTGGCTGCAGAACAATGTTTTACACTTGAAAATAATTTGGCACATTGGAATTTTAAAATAAACAATGCCTTTATCGATTGCTTAGTAAAGACATAAAAATGGTTTTAAATTTATACTTTGTTTTGAAATCTTTGTCCAAGCTTTGGAAAATATCAATAAATCATAGGATCAAATATCTTTGGTTTAAAACAAATAATATCATACTAGAGAGTAGCATTGGGCCAATGCCTTGCTTACGTAAAATAATAGACATTCAAATGCTTCTGTTTTGAAATGACATTGAAAATGATCCTAAAATGATTATGGATGTATGGATGATATGAAAACTTTGAAATCATGATTTTTGGGATGTTACAAATCTAACCCCCTTAAGGTGAATCTTTTCCTCGAGATTCGGATTGGATAGCAAATAGGTGAGGGTGGTCTTTCCGAAGGTCATTTTCTCTTTCCCATGTTGCTTCTTCTTCGGTATGATGGTTCCATTGAACTTTGCAGAATTGATAGTCTTTGTCGGAGTAACTCTTTCTGCAGTCTCAAGAATCTTGATAGGTTTTTCCTCATAAGTGAGATCACTTTCCAATTGGACCTCCTCCAAAGGTATGGTATCCTTCAAAGAAGTCTCTTCCATCTCTGGATGGCATTTCTTTAGCTGACTCACATGAAACACATTGTGAACGGCAGATAATGATTCTGGCAATTCAATCTCATAAGCTACTTCTCCTTTACGACTCAGAATCTTGAATGGTCCGACATATCTTGGGGATAATTTTCCTTTGACTCCGAATCTCTTCACTCCACGAAGTGGTGACACTCTAAGATAAGCTCTATCACCCACCTCATAGGTGACTTCTCTATGATTAGGATCTGCGTAGCTCTTCTGTCGGGACTGTGCTATCTTCAATCTGTCCTTTACTAGCTTGACTTTCTCTTCAGCCTGTTTGATTAGTTCTGGCCCGAAAAAGTTTCTTTCTCCCACACCATTCCATAGTAATGGGGTAGTACACTTCCTTCCATAGAGAAACTCAAACGGTGCCATCTCATTACTGGCTTGATAGCTATTGTTATAAGAGAATTCTGCGTAAGGCAGACTTTCATCCCAACTAGTTCCATAGTCTAGGGCACATGGCCTCAACATATCCTCTAGAATCTGGTTGGTCCTTTATGTCTGTCCACCGGTCTGAGATGAAAAGCAGTACTGAATTCCAATCTCGTTCCCAATGATTCATGTAGTTGCTTCCAAAAATGAGAAGTGAATTGGGTTCCCCTATCAGACACAATACTCTTGGGTACTCCATGCAGACACACAATCCTATTCATATAGATCTTGGCCAACTTAGCACTTGTATAGGTTGTCTTCACGGGTATGAAATGAGCCACTTTAGTGAGGCGATCCACTACTACCCAAATAGAATCATATCCTGACCTGGTCCTTGGCAATCCGGTGATGAAATCCATGCCAATCTTGTCCCACTTCTAATCAGGAATAGGTAGTGGTTGTAGCAATCCTGCTGGTTTCTGATGTTCCGCTTTCACTCTACTACATACGTCACACAAAGCAATATGATCGGCGATGTCTTTATTGAGATTATTCCACCAAAATCTTTCCTTCATATCCATGTACATTTTGGTGTTACCTGGATGAATGGAATATGGTGAATTGTGTGCTTCCTGTAAAATAAGTTTCCGAAGCTCCGGATCTTGTGGAACGCAGATATGTTTTCCGTACCATAACTTCACGGAATCCTTTGGCTTTTCCTTTGCCAATCTTTTCCTTAATCTCTTCAATTTCCTTGTCCGTATTTTGGTCTTCCTTGATTTTGTCCAACAAGGTGGGTTGAACATCCAATGACATGAGATGTCCTTCAGGCACAATCTTCAATCTGAGGTCTCTAAATTGGGCACACAGATCATCTGGCAACTCTCCCTTAGTAAGTCCATTCACAAATACTTTACGTCTTAGTGCATCTGCTACAACATTTGCTTTACCAGGGTGGTATTGCAAACTCAAGTCATAGTCCTTGATGAGTTCTAGCCATCTTCTTTGTCTCATGTTGACTTCTTTCTGAGTGAAGATATACTTCAAACTTTTGTGATCTGTGAACACTTCACATCGCTTTCCCAAAAGATAATGTTTCCATGTTTTAAGTGCATGGACAACAGAGGCTAACTCCAAATCATGAGTAGGGTAATTTACTTCAAGAGTTTTGAGTTGTCTCGAGGCATAAGCCACAACTTTACCTTCTTGCATTATAACTGCACCTAATCCATGATGAGATGCATCACAATACACTTGGAAATCCTTCTCCAAATCTGGCAGGCATAGGATTGGTGCTGTCACTAGTCTCTTCTTCAATTCCTGGAAACTGAGTTCACATCCTTCAGTCCAAGAAAATTTCTTGTCTTTCTTTAGTAACTCCGTCATTGGCTTAGCTTCCTTGGAGAAATTCTCAATGAATATTCTATAGAACAAGTTCTGGAATAGAGTTGAGTTTGAACTTACCAGCCACAGCATCAGGTTCCTCATAGATCTCTTCCACATTGATGTGGTTCACCTGTCCCTTCTGGAAAGGGTTGGGCTTGTTGGCACCTTCAACTTTCTTTTCTGGGCACTCATTTGCATAATGCCCCATCTTTTTACACTTGAAGCATTCAACCTGACAGAGATCCTTCTTGACAGGCTGGCTTCCACTACCACTTCCACTTCCATTGTGGTGGCTCTTGTATCCACCCTTGTGGTTCTTGTACTTGTTGTTATCATGACTACGGTGATGCTTGTTTTCATGATGGCAGTTGTGGCTGTGGTGGTTGTTGTGTTTTCCATGCTTGTGGGATCCAGAACTCCCACTATCATCGTGATAGGAACGCTTGTGAGATGATCCCGAGCTGTGCTTGTCAAAGCTGTGCTTCCTCTTTCTGCTTTCCACCTGTTTCATCTTGTTCTCCAAGATGGTAGCCTTGTCACAAAGTGATTGGTAAGTGGGGAAATAGGCCTAAGAATAACTGCAGATTCAGTTCATCATTCAGTCCTTCGAGGAATTTCTCTTTCCTCTTGGCATCAGTATCAACTTCATCCGGTGCATATCTCGCCAGATTGTTGAACTCCTCAATATATTCAGCCACGCTGCGGTGACACTACTTCAGGTTATGGAACTCCTTCTTCTTCAAATTCATCATTCTGGATGAGATGTGAGATGTACGGAATCCATCTTCAAAGATAGCCCATGTCACATCCTCAATGGGAGTGGTGATCTGGAAGTTATCCCACCAAGTGGCTGCTGGTCCTTCCAACAGATGTGCTGCAAACCTGACTTTCTCTTCATCGGTGCAGCCGACAGTTACCAAATCCTTGTTCACCGAACGTATCCAATCATTGGCCACCATGGGATCAATAGTTCCTGAGAACTTTGCAGGCCTCAGTCTTAGGAATCTGGTGAGCATGTCAAATCCTGGTGGATTGTTCTGATTGTTGTTGTTGTTATTGTTGTTGTTCTGATTCTGCATAAAAGTGGTCATCATCTGCATCAGTTGTGCCTGTGCTGTCATCAGCTGCTACATCTCGGGGGTGACATTGTTGTTGTTTGGGTTGGGGTTGGCACGTCAAGGAGGCATCTGTGGTTTTCATAAAGATAAGAATGAGATACCCATAGATGCTTAACATGCACAATACATCACATAGACAATCACCAAAACAAGCATCAAAATAACTTAAAGTTCAAACGACGTAAACAACAAGTTTGTAAACATAAACACACCATAGCAAGCCACCCACATGTTGGATGGTCATTGCGAATCAGTAATCATAAGCATGGTAAATGAAAGATAAATGAGTAGTCATCACTACTCCTCTACATCAACCTCGTCATCAACAAGTGTAAGACCTGCATTCTCCATAGCGGTCTTGTATTCCTCGACATTGGTAGTCAAGGCGTCTATCTTGGCCCTAAGAGCCCTCTTCTGTGAGCGGAGTCTCTCAATCACACCCTGCTGGTGCTCGAGCTCGAAGTCCTTGGCCTCCAGTTCCTCTTTCATCTCCCGGATCTTCTTGTTCCGGTCTTAGACTCTCTTCTCCTGGCTCTTGAATTTCCTATCCTGGCTCTCAAACTTGGCCTCCATTTCCTTGACTATCTCGTCTTGCTCTGCGAAGAGTTTGTCCTTATCACGAAGCTACACCTGGAGCTCGTCATTGCTAAGCATGACGTTGGTCCTATCAGTATATAGGTGCCTAATAAGAACCTCTAGGTCCTGAAGGTACAGGCGAATCGGCTCCACCGTCTCTCTAGCAGCATCCTCGAACTCAATAGCCTCACCCTCCTCGTCGCGTCTCCCAAAAGGGTGAAAGTAAAGACCTCTAAGCTCTCTGGAGTGTCTCCCTACTAGACGCCCAAGCAACTCCTGCATAACTATATCTAAGCCCTTCTCCTTGTCATCATGCATCAACTTGAAGGTGATAGTCTCCATGGTCGGCTCTATATGGCGTCCGGGCTGAGTGACTCTGAAGCCCCAAAGGTCCTTCCTCTCAAACTTGGTGAGTGGAAGCGTCATGATGCTAGGGAGCGAAAGGTTGAGCACGCTAGTGAGCTCAATAAGACGAGTGCCAAAACGAGTTCCCTTGAACTCTTCGGCCGTGTTGATAATAACAGCAGGCATCTATTTTTTATAAGATAGAGAAAAGTTAGAATCAACATCAATAGAGAAAATCACAAGACAAAGTATCGCAAGCATATCTTTGGCAACAATCACACAAGTCATGGCATACACAAATCCATTACAAGCATCTAAGGTTCAACATAACTTAGATAATTTTTTCAGAAATAAAACGATAAGTGTGGTGGTCCAACTAACGAAGTACATTACAACCCCATCTCACTTGCCAAGTTGGATAACAGGGCATCCCTATAGGCAATCTGTCGATCCTGATCACATGACTCCATTGCTAAGTCTATGTTGTCCTCTCTTAAACATTGGTTGGTAGCCTCTAACTCTTGGGTATGCTTCTTTTCTTCCCTAAGGTCATTTTGAGTGTTGAGCATTCTGCACTTTAGTCTATCACCAAGCTCCTTGATAGCATTCCATGCTGCATTTCTTGCAGAGTCAAAGAATGTCGTGTGTATTACTGAGTTGGTGACCATGCAGAATCCTGATTCCTTGTGGTTGTCTTCCTTGTTTTTGTAGAAGTGAAGTTGCACCCACCAGTACTCTACTCCTTCATCCATCACGGGGAATCCTTTGTACACAGCTCCACCATGTATCCCCATGGCAACCATGAGGTCCTTGAGGGCCTTGGGGAATTCTGTCTCACACTCCAAGGTCATGGTCATGAGTGGTCCCTTCCTCATGGCTTTGTTGATGGAGTTCATCTAGAAACAGAGATGAGAAAGAAGATTAGAAAAGTTTACGAGAAGAAAAAGACAAGTGTGGAAGTCGTTGAAAATTTTTCCTTAGTGGTTCTAATCCAATCCTAGGGTCATAATCCTATAGGCAACACAGTGCTCTGATACCATCTGTAAGATCCCACCTTTATAAAGGTAAAGATACCTGTGATTGCAATGCTAGTCCCTGGATCAATTGCTAGCATCCACAGTTTAAGATGAAGTACATAGAAACAAAGGTCATTATTACATCGTCATTCCAGAGATAACATGGTCTTTTACAACTCCATAGCCATAGGCTATTACAAGAGTTTAACTTAAAAATATAAAATAGAAGTCTTCATCTTCATGTGCCACAGGCAAGCATGTTGAGTGTAGACTCATAACCCCTAATCATCATCAGAGTAACCTGCAACATCATAAGTTACAGGCACAGTGGGTCAATACATTGGAATAGTATTGGCAAGTGATACCTTAGTAAAATATTAGCATCTAGTTACTACATGAATTTAGCTAAGTGTAGCTTAGGCTTGCTTTGCTCAAAATAGCTTTTACCTATCAGCTGAAAAACACTAAGTTTTTTTTGTTTGGCAAAAACTTTCCCAAGGAACCACCAATAGAAATTGGTGAACCTTCACCCTTGTTCAACCACAAGTTTTACTTAGAAAATTGGGATGAGGAGATTCTTGATAGCTTCCATGTCTTGATGAGTACTTAGTTTCTTCCATCTGCAGAGGTTGTACACTTTCCCCACAAGACTTGATTTTCACCAACACAGGACCTTTCAGAAGCCTTCCCTTCGACCAAATGGACGCGTTCAAACCTATCATCCCACTACCACCAACTGTCCAAATGGCTAAGTTATTGCAACCTATATGATCCAGGCAGAGCCCATAATGCCATGTGGCTGCACTAGAAGCTTCTAAACATTTGGCATCTCAAATCCCTTTGTTCCTAGGTGGCATTCCACAAGTGAGATACACAAGGTAAACCATAGAAATGGGCCTTGGGTAACCACTCAACACAAACCATTCTTTCCATTCCACCCAGGTGATTTATTCACTTAGTTGTTTTATTAAGCAAAACATAATTCAAATACTTAGAAATATTTTCCATAGCATGTATATATATTCCACCCTTGGTTGCTACTAGCTAGGCTAAGCATGCTATAGCAAGTATCTTAACTTAGAGAAAACACTAACAATTCTACAACTACTAGGATTTCCCAAGCATAGCATATAGATACTTAGCAAAATATTCATGCAAGCCCTATACAAAATATTTCTAATGAATATTCAAAATATTAGGACAAAAATATGAAGCACCACTTGCCTTGGTAGTTGGGGGAGTAGCAACAATCTTCACAACCATAATCACTATTAGCACCAAAATCTACACATAAAATGATAGCACCAAATTCACATATAAAAAATATACAAGAAAAAATATATGAATGCATGCAAATGCCATGTGATGATTTTTCTAAATCAAACAAGACAAGTGAAATAGTACTGAATCAAAAACTAAACAATTATACACTAAATAAAATTAATTTGGCCCCTCGAAAATTTTCCATACAATTTTTATATACAAAATAATCTTAGAAATTTCTCTACAGTAACAACCCACTTTACAGATGCAATTTATTAAAAAAAAGTGCATAATTGGGTAGAATTCTTTCTCCTGATTCCAATGATATAAAATTTGCAAAATTTGAACGTGTGGATCAAAAGTTATGAATTTTGCAAGTTTGAACAACTAATAGATCTAATTTCAGATTTTAAAACAAAACACAGGCCACGCGGCAGCTCCTAATTGGACGGAACCAGTTCGCGCTGGATCACGCTCGCGGGCCATTGGATCTAACTAACTGCGCACGGCCCAGATCTAACTTACCTCTTCGTTTAAGTGATCTATTCCTACACGCCCGATCTAGATATAACGGTCAACAGCATACGAACCATAAGTCAGCGGCGTTGCGACGGTGGCTGGCGGCGGCGCGGTCATACGATGATGTCGCCGACGTTTTAGGAAGCGAGAAGGGCAGTGGGGTATCTCATCGTGTTCACGTGACGATGCTGAAGCTCAAGGTGGTCTTCGTTGGCGGAGGGTTGCTCGAAGTCGTCAGTGATTGCTCGCTGGAGTTCGTGAAGGCGTCGGGCACGGCTGTTCGTCGATGTTGCCGAGGACGTAGATCATGCCAGAGAAAAGCAGAAGTGCGTCAGATGCAGGAAGCGATGCTGTTCACGCGGGTAACAAAGAGAGGGCAAGGCGCGCTCGGAACTAACCAGAATAACTCGCCCGAGTTGATTGCTTCGTCGGGCTCGCTCAATCGTCGATGTTGCCGACGCTCGGGGTTGTCCTAGCACACAACAGCGGTGTCAAACGATGCACAAGGATGCAGGGAATGTGCTAGCATGACCAGGAGGCAAGGGGAGGAGAGGGCTCACCGGAATTTGCCGCCGGAGGTCGTCGGTACCGCGGGTGGTTTGAGCTCGAATGCGAGCAGCCTGGTGGCGGAGCGAGTGAGGGGAGTGAGGGGAAAGATGCAGGGTGGAGAGGGGGTTTTGTAGCCGGAGCCAGGGCGAATATCACGCACGGAATCAATGGAAATTAAGCCGATTTAATTCGCGGCTTCACTGCGGCGAGGTAACGGCAGAGCGGGTCGGACGCGCGGTGATTGGGGACGATGCTGACAGGGAAGGTGGGGTTGGAGCGTAAGTGAGAGGGTGCGTGCAGCTGCGGTGAGAAACAGATGGAGAAGGGAAACCCCGGGTGGGCTGGTTCTGCTGTTGGGCCGAAATGCTGGCGCCAGCCCATTTCCATTTCTTTAATCTTTTTCTATTTCTATTATGATTTTCAGGAACCAAATTCAAATGAGTTTCAAATGAGTTTGAATTCAAACCACTTCTGGATTTTTGTAAAGTGAAACTAGTACACAATTGGCTGCAGAACAATGTTGTACACTTGAAAATAATTTGGCACATTGGAATTTTAAAATAAATAATGGCTTTATCAATTGCTTAGTAAAGACATAAAAATGGTTTTAAATTTATACTTTGTTTTGAACTCTTTGTCCAAGCTTTGGAAAACATCAATCAACCATAGGATCAAATATCTTTGGTTTAAAACAAATAATATCATACTAGAGAGTAGCATAGGGCCAATGCCTTGCTTACATAAAATAATAGACATTCAAATGCTTCTGTTTTGAAATGACATTGAAAATGATCCTAAATGATTAAGGATGTACGGATGATATGCAAACTTTGAAATCATGATTTTTGGGATTTTACATACAGATATGAAGATGAAGATTTAGTTTAGGTTTAGATATAGAATAGTTATAGAATAATCCAATGTAATTTTCTTATTATTTTGTAATTTTCTTTTTATTCCATTGTAATAAATATTATATTATTATTAATAAATAATATTCTTATTCTTTATTCTTTTGTAATTGTGAAGTTTGAAAATGGTTTCAGTAAGTTACATTCTTTGTAACTTGTTTATATATTGATAATATGAAATAAGTTTTCATATTCATAATTGTTTTATTTGGATAATGTTTGGAGTTAAAATAATTAACTCATAATTAAATCAAGATTCAAACCTTTTTTTCTAATTCATTTGAATTATAATTCAAACACTTAAGTTTAAAATTCAAATTCATTTTAAAAACACATAATTCCTTAAAGATCATATCAAAGTTTATAACAATCATCCTTTAAGACTAAACCTAATCTCAAAGTATGAAAGAAACATTGATCACTTAAGATTTTAATTTGGCGAAAATTTTACCCACATTTCACAGATGAATGCATGCAACATTCCATAATCCTAAATCTACCCTTCATTAGTTCCTAAATGCTGGGATGTTACACTGTGGAATCGTGGTTATTGATTATATCTCGCAGGGGAGCGGTGGTCAACACTGTGATCTTGTTCTCTTGAAAATAGTGGCTTAGCTTTCTGGATGCAAAGAACACTCCATATGATAGCTTTCGATGGTGTGGATACCGTTGTTTCTACTTTGTCAAGACCTCACTCAGGTAATAAGTTGGTCGTTACACGTTATGCTCGTGGCCTTCTTCCTCGCGCTCCACTAATGTTACTACACTTATGATCATGTTGGTCGCTGGAATGTAAAGTAACATAGGCTCCTGAGGTTCTGGCACTGCGAGAACTGGTGGGTTTGAAAGTAGGTCTTTCAAACTTTGGAGGGCAGTTTTGGCATCCTGGGTCCAGACAAACTTGTCGGTTTTCTTAAAGAGTTTGTATAAAGGTGCGGCTCTTTCACTGAGACGGCTGACGAACTGACTCACTACTGCAATACAACCAGTGAGATGTTGCACATCCTGCAGGCGAGTCGGCCTGGTAATGTTGAGTATAGCCTTGATTTTGTCCCGGTTCACCTCTATGCCTCGCTCAGATATGATGAAAACTAACAATTTTCTGGCTGGAATTCCAAAGAAACACTTTTTCAGATTTAGCATCATATTGACTTTTCGTAGACTAGCAAATGTTTACTCCAAGTCGGAAATTAAGGTTCCCTTCTTTTTGGACATAACTTCTATGTCATCTACGTATACATTAACGTTGCATCCGATTTGGTTGTTGAGGCAACGTTGCATAGTACATTGATATGTTGCTCATGCATTATTTAAGCCAAAAGGCATAGTTTTGTAGCAGAAGGTTTCGAAAGGAGTCACGAAAGACGTCTGGATTTGATCCGATTCTTTCATCCGTATTTGGTGATATCCGTAATATTCATCGAGAAAACAGAGTAATTTCAACCTTGCCATTGAGTCGAGAACATGATCGATTCTTGGCAAAGAGAATGGGTATTTTGGGCATGCCTTGTTCAAAGTAGTATAATCAACACAAATCCTTAAATCAATGGTGTCCTTTTTAGGGACGAGTACAGGATTTGCCACCCAATCTGTATGGATGACCTCTGTTATGAATCCGGCTAACTCTAGTCGGGCTAATTCCTTGGCTATCGCTTTGTGATTTTCATCACCAAACCGTCGTAAAGAATGTTTGACGGGTTTAGCGTTAGGGTACACATTAAGAGAGTACTCGAGAAGTTCCCTAGGTACTACGTTCATGTCAGAAGGCTACCATGCGAAGATATCATTATTAGCATTGAGGAACTAGACCAACTCGCTTTCTTATGCGAGGTCTAAGCCTACCCCTATGTTCGTCGTCTTGGAGGGCTCATCTTCCTTCAGCGACGTTTTCTTCGTCTCTTCCGACGCCTTGAACTGCAAACTTGGCTTGAGGACCTCGTTCTTCGTCCCGGGCATCTCAGATGGATTGATGGTCTTCTTGATCTCCTGGTACTCCTAGGCGTGCAGCATGGCTTCGGCAAAGGCAGCAGATCATTCATCACACTCTCGCGCCTTCCTCGGATTTCCCCGGATGGTGATGACGCCCTTTGGAACTAGAAGTTTGATCATATTGTAGATGTAACAGGGATGAGCCATGAACGCCCAGTAAGACGGACGTCCGAAGATGGCGTGGTAAGCACTTTTGAACGATACCACCTCAAAAGAAAGTGGTTTGGTCCGGTAATTGTCTCGGGTTCCGAATGTCACGTCCAGAGTAATCTCACCCAGAGAATTTGCATGTCTCCCCGGTACAATGCCATGGAAAGTTACACTACTGTAACTCAACTGGCTCTCGTGTAGCTTCATGCGGTTGAGCGTCTCGATGTAGAGGATGTTAATGCCGCTCCCACCGTCCATGAGTGTTTTAGAGAACTTATAGACATCAATAAGAGGATTGGCAACCAGAGAGTACTTTCCCCGATGATGTGTTTTCTTCGGGTGATCTGAGCGATCAAAGGTGATGGTTACGTCTGACCAATCTAGAAACTGTAGAACAGTAGGAACCGTGGAGTTGAGCTCACTAAGAACCGTCTGCTTGTCCTTAGCCGGCTGAGTTCCAAGGAAGCAGACATATGCGTCTTTCTTAGCCAGAAATTCCTTATTTCATCCGATTTGGGCTGTACGGCATCCGCTTCTTCCATGTCGGAATATTTTCTTTTGGCCTTTCTTGGAATTTTTCTTTCCTTTTCGTCGTTGTCTCTATAGCCAGCGGATTCGTCTTTCTTAATGTCATCATTGAAACGACACCTGGCATTTGTGTGGGTAGATCCTCCGTTACTATCCAAGTGGTGGACACAGGGATTATTGGCAATGTCGGCCCAGGTATAGGTTCTTTCGGGTTGCTGGTCTCCTATGCCCTGGATTCGGGAAGTTCCACGGCCTCTACCCCGGCCGCCTCCTCGCCCTACTCGTCTGCTAGATCTGAACATTGCGTTGACAGCTGCGTTGTCCGGAGCTGGTTTTTTGTTTGAGGTGTTCTTGCGCTTTTCATCTTGTTGTTTTGGCTGTTTGGCCGCATTGGGATTGTCCAGAATATTTAGTATCCCTTCTGAATCATCATCGGAATCAGCATATTTTCTTTCCGTCTCTATCATTTCTCCCAAATATGTGACGTGGTCACGCTTTAGTCTGTGATGCAAAAGTATGACTGGGAGTCCTACAATGAAAGCTTCTATCGCAGTTTGCTTGTTTACTCCCTCGCAAGAGTTCTTCATGTCAATCCAGTGTCCGAGGTAATCCCGGCAGGTTTCTCCGGGTATTTGTGTGCAACGCTGCAAGTCTCCGACTGTGTAGGGCCTCCTGTATGTTCCGTCGAAGTTTGAAAAGAACGCACTTTGCATATCATACCAGTTATGAATTGAATTCTCTGGAAGATCATTGAGCCATGATCGATCCGTCTTCCTCAGCATAAGCGGGAGATATCGGACTGCGACCAGGCTGTTTCCTCCTTTGGCGATGCAGTAAGCCTGGAAAAAATCCTGGAGCCAGGTATCTGGCCGAGCCGCGCCATTGTAGGGCTGAATGTGTTTGGCAATACCAAAGTCAACCAGAAATTTGGTCTAACGTATGCGTGGGCCAAAGCAGTTGGGTCCCACGTACACATCTTCCTCGTACCGCCGCACCTCTATGTTTGATTCAATGCGATGGCGAGCATCATTTCATGAGAGAGACCTACGCCTTGGCGGCTCACGGCTTCTGCGTGGCAGAGTCGGATTTCTGCTTCTTCTCTCACCATTGCCACCTCTTCCCCTGTGGCTTCCATGGATACGTCGGGATCCTTCATGTTCACTGCCAGGAGGTGATGGTGGCCCTGGTGGATTATTTCTGGCTTGGTTTCGTGGTGGTGGCGGTGGAGCCTCATTATTCTGACTCCGATGCCGGTTTTTTCGGGCTTCGTCCCTACTTGATTCAGGATGATTCGGATCATCTCTTCGTCCGGCGTTACCAGCCGGACGGCTCGGTGCTGGCATCCTTAGCCGATCTTGCTCTTCTCGCTGGCAGCATGCTTCTAGGTCTTCACTGTAGCGGTTGTTTTGCCGACGATGGTCCTGATGAGGAACCATTGCCCTGATGGCGTCCTCGGACGTAGCCGGAATAACTCTTGCCCAGTCACGCGCTGGCTGGCAAGAGTGGTTGTTTGAGTCGGTTCTTGAGTTCTCGTCTTCTCCACAAGCACAATAGCGTTGATCTGTATCCATGCGGAGCCTTCCGTAAGTGCTTTGGTCAGCGCCAGTGTGGAAAAAATCCGACTATGAGGCCAGCTTGCCACTGAATGACACGGCCATTTTCTGCTGCTTTAATCCTTTGTCCAGCAACACGACGCACTGCTGGACCTACTGTGGAGACGGATTATTGGCGAGGATGGCTCGATCTGCAGCAGTGTTTTGCAACGGCGTTCTGTAGACTTGGATCTTCTCTCTGGTTTTTCCGTCGAATAGATCTTTGTGGATATCCGGGTTCTTGTTGGCAAGAAACGGACCTCCCCTTGTTTTGTTTGGGTGTCGCTTGAAATCTGACTGTTATTTGGCAGGATCATTGTCTAACTGTTATTTAAACTCGACGATACATGCAACCTCTTCGAGCAGAAACAGACAGTGCTTCTCCAGGTCCTCAGCCCTTTTACCCAGCACCTCCGGTGTAAGATCTGAAGCTGTTGGGATTGGAATTGTGAGAGCATCTCTGTAAATTTCACGCACACACTTTGTGATGACGTGTCCATCCACAGGAGGGTCGATCGGCGTGGTATTAATCGGATCTCCATCCTGATTCTCCATCTCGATCTCTTCATCAACCTTTTATTCGTTGGTTTCCTCGACGTCCGGCTCTGCCGGTGTGGGATTCTTGTTCTTCTTCTTCTTTGACCGCCCAGTAGCCTTAACGTGCATACCAGTGGCAAAGACGGCTATTGGTCTGGTACCGGGGGATAAACTTCCGTCGGTACTTTCCATAGTGGTTGGCTTGTGGATCTTGGAGGAATCTCCGGTATGCATATCATCCTGCGAGGTGTAGCTTTCATCCATGCTATCATATGGATTAGGAGAATTTTCTGGCTCACCTTGCATTGGCTCCTGCTCGTACTACTCCATCTCTTTGTCGAAGTTTCGAAGTTCTTGCGACGTTATTGACTCCTGAGGGGAGCCGGGTAAGTCAGCGTTTTCTTCCATTTTGTCTAGGACTAAATCGCTGTCGGATCCAACATCGACAGAGTCAGATACAGAGCTTATGTGGTACACGAAACAGTGCTTCTTCTTGTTTATGTTCTTGAGGTAGTGGTAAAACTTGGTTTCCTCCTCTACCGTCTCAAAGTTCTCCTTGATGTCGGAGATTGCTTCGTAATCGATGTAGGGGCGTCTCGTCATCTCCGTTATCTTGCTCCTCAAGAGTTCTTTTTCCGCTACGATGTCGGTAGGGCCGGATTCGTAGCGGATGTATTCTTCGTCCG
Organism: Avena sativa; assembly: GCA_916181665.1. Taxonomy (NCBI): domain Eukaryota; kingdom Viridiplantae; phylum Streptophyta; class Magnoliopsida; order Poales; family Poaceae; genus Avena; species Avena sativa. Next base: position 19,228,624 of record OV702282.1, on the reverse strand, counting down.
TGTATCCGATCTCATCAGAGAGATCAGATCCGGATTTTTCTTCCGCCTATTCTTCCACTACGGGAGTGGGCTGGATGGGTTCGATTTTGTCCAGGATGTTGAACTCTTCCGCCTATGCAGACAAAGTAGATCCGGATTTTTCTTCCGCCATGGTCAACACCTCAAGGGTGGGTTGGGCAGGTTTAGTGAAATCGAGATAAATATCGAACTCGCCGATAGACATGATCATGTAGGTCGTCACGGATTTTGAAATCGGAATCCAGGTCTTGTCGAGAAGGACAAGAGGGACATCACTGGCGTAGACCACGCGACCCATGGTGATAGTTTTTCCATTTCCTACACGCGCAGATTCTGCCTAGAACGAATCTCCAAAGGTCACCTTCCCCATGGTGGGCGCCAACTATCATCGGATTGTCGACAAGTATGCCATAGGGCATCCTAGTGGCGTTGGAAAGATGGGATGTGATACGTAGGATGTTCCAGGATCGGTGACCGGAAGTTTACCCAGGTTCAGATACGACTGTGGTGATAGGATCCTACTCCTGCTAGCAACCTAGTAATATATCAGCGTAAGACGAATGTTACAGAGGATTACAAGAGAGGTCTGCATGTGCGAGTTGTGATTGTGGTAGTAAGATTGGTTGTGCCCTAAGGGCTCCCATAGGGCTGGTTTATATAGATACTAGGGCCAAGGGTTATAGGAGAGACCTATCCGGCTACGTTACAGAGTCGGTAACTAGATATAGCTTGGACTACAAGTAATACTACATGCCTAAGTCGGTAACTCTTCTGGGCCTTGTTGTAGCCGGAACTGTCTCCTCCTCTTTCTCCGTCTGGGCAGCCTACGAAGCAAAGCTCTAACCCATCAGTGGGCCACCCTGGTCAGCGAGTCCTGTGGGTATACCCAGAAAGTATATCCCCAACAGGGATATTCAAAATATTCTTCGTAAGCAGGGTGACAACAGGATGTGGATGATGAAGGATGGCTATCTACCGTTTCCAAAGCCAAGCGTTAGCAGTTCTCAATGATCGATGTGTGCACCTAGCATTATCGAGTGTGTGCATAGATGTATGTGTATAGTGTTGTGTCACAAACTTTACTACCTTGGTCATATGCCGTAACCTTCACTATTATGGTCGTTGTTGTCGAACTTCTATGATTGTGATTGACGTGCTCTCTTTCATGTTTATGAATCTTTTGGTTTAGTTTATGTGAACATATATGCATGTGAACCAATTTAGTTCTTTCAGTTTCATGATTTACTAATATTCCTTGTCTATAGAGATGACGAAGTGGTACGTGGTGTACAAGGGTTGGGTTCCAGGAGTCTACAATGAGTGCGAGGTGTTGGAGATATGCCCTAGAGGCAATAATAAATATAGTTATTATTATATATCTTTGTGTTTATGATAAATGTTTGCATTCATGCTATAATAGTATTAACAAGGAAACCATTAATACTTGTGTGATTTGTAAACTTAATTTGAAGTCCCTAGTATAGCCTCTATACTTCACTAGCTTGTTGGTTGATTGATGATGTGGTTTCTTTGTCATGAACATTGAGATGTTATCAACAACAAGATCATATCGTTAGGAGAATGATATGGTGGACATACTCCTATAGACAAGCGTAGCATAAAGATCAAGTCATTTCAATAGTTCAATTGCTATATGCTTTCTGATACATAGTAACCTAATTCCTTCGACCATGAGATCATGCATATCACCTTTACTGGATGGATGCTTTGATGTCATCAAACACCACACCGTAACAGGGTGGCTATAAAAGTGGCATTGAGTGTTCGGAAAGTATTGGTTGAAACACATGGATCAAGAGTGGGATTTGTCCATCCACATGACGGATAGATATACTCTGGGCCCTCTCGGTGAAATGTCATCCAATTAGCTTGCAAGCATGTGACTTGGTCACAAGGGATCACATATCACGGGAACGAGAAAAGAGTACTTATCGGTAACGAGGATGAACTAGGTATGCAGAGATACCGACGATCATAACCTCGGATAAGTAACATATCGTGAGACAAAGGGAAATTGGTATCGTATGTAAGTGGTTCATTCGATCGCAAAGTAATCGTAGAAATATGTGGGAGCCATATGAATTTCCAGATTCCTCTATTGGTTATTGTTCGGAGAAGTGTCTCGATCATGTCTGCATAATTCACGAACCGTAGGGAGACACACTTAAGGATTCGACGTTGTTTGAGTAGTTATGGTATTATGAGAAAGAGACCGAATGTTGTTCGGAGTCTCGGATGGGATCCGGGATATCACGAGGTGATCCGGAATGGTCCGGAGAATAAGATTCATATAAGGAAAGTCCCGTTTCGGAGTTCGGGAATGATTCCGGTGTTTTCATCGGGGATATTCTAGAAGGTTCCGGATTGTCCGGCACTCCGGGGGGGAAGGGGTACATGAATGTGTCATTACATATTGGAATGATTGCATCATGTACTAAGTGTTCTTGCTGTCCCAAATATAGGATTAAATTGAATCCTAAAACAGAAAAGTCAAATGTCCAGTTTGAAAGTCAAACTGCCAAAAACAAGAAACTGTGGGAAACAAGCAAGAGGAGTTGGAGTCGACTTGGAGGAGGAGTTTCTCTCCTCCAAGCCGGCGGCCAGCCCTAGGCCGAGTTGGGGAGGGACTCCCTCCCTCCCCTGGCGCGCCCACACCCTCCCACCTATATAAGGAGGGGCAGGGCTCCCCTCCTAGACACACAAGTTTCCTATCCTCTAAACTAAACCCTAGATCTAGACCCCGGTTTAGAGCTATTCGGTTTAGAGCCTTCTAATTGGTTTAGAGCCCTCTAATTGGTGTGTCTAATTACTAGACCACTAATAGCCTCTCTCATAAGCTCCACCATACTCGCACCGGCTTAAGGCGAAGCCCTGCGGGATTTCCCCTCTACCTCCGGTACCACGCCGTTGTGCTGCCGGAATCGCGAGGAGAGTGCTACAACCTCCGCTGCCTGCTGGAACAAGGGAGAGGAAGGTCTTCGTCGAGTACCGAACGTGTGACCGACTGCGGGAGCGCTGCCGGAACGTGGCGCTGGAAGGATCGTCTACGCGATCTTGAGATCGGAAAGAGTACGACTACATCACCCACGAGAATCTGCTCTCGTTAAACACTTTGGAATCTTCGAGGGTGAGTTATTCCATCGACTCGTTGCTACAATCTAGTAGATAGATCTTGGCTTGTTTGTTTGTATGCGATAGAAAAATTTTGTTTTCCATGCTACGAACCCCTACAGTGGTATCAGAGCCGTGTCTATATGTAGATCTGTTGCACGAGTAGAACACAATGGTCATTGTGGGCGTTGATGCTTTTATTGTAGATTGCTTTTTGTGTACTTTGCATCTTGCGGTATGTTGGGATGAAGCGGCCCGGGCTAACCTTACATGACATCGTTCATGAGACTTGCTCCACGCTTGACATGCAACTTGTTTTGCATAAGTGGCTTTGCGGGTGCCTGTTTCTCCTAGCATAGTAAAGATCCAATTTACAACGGGTGATCAACAATGCTAGTATCAATGTTGTGGTTCTTGTTCGTAAGTTAGAACGACACTTATGGAAAGCCCCAAACCACGTAAAATATGCAAAGAAAGTAGAAGCGTCTAACTTTGTTTTGCAGGGGTGTGCAGTGATGTGATATGGCCATGATTGTGATTATATTTGATGTATGCAATGTTCCTTATTGTAAGTTGGCAACCGGCAGGAGCCATATGGTTGTCTTTAATTTCTGTTAAGACCTGCGTGTCTATTCAAAATAGTTGTAATAGTTGAAGCTGGTGGACGACAACCATGGAGAAGCGTCATTGACCTTGATGCTATGCCGGTGATGATGGAGATCATATTCGTGCTTGAAGATGGAGATCGGAAGCACAAAGAAGAAAGGCCATATCATATCACATATTATGAATTGCATGTGATGTTAATCCTTTATGCATCTTGTATTGCTTAGTAGACGACGGTAGCATTATAAGATGATCCCTCATGCACATAAATTTCAAGTTCTAGAGTGTTCACCCTTAGTATGCACCGTTGCCAAAGCTTGCTGCTTCGAAGCACCACGTGATGATCGGGTGTCTTTGATTCCGCGGGTGAATACAACGTAAGCAAGCCAGATTTGCTTATGCGGAAGCTAAGGTTTGATCTTGACGAGCCTAGCATGTACAGACATGGCCTCAGAAACACGGATCGCCGAAAGGCAAAGCATGAATCATATAGTAGATATGATGAACATGATGATTGTTCGCCATTAAAACTATATCAGCTCTCGTGATGATCGGTGTTGATGTAGTGGATTTGGTTCGTGTGATCACTAAAACAATGTGAGGGATGTTGTTTTGAGTGGGAGTTCACCTAGTTTAATTTCATTAATTAATTTGAACTCAATTTGTCATAAACTTAGTCTAAACTATTGCAAATATGTTGTAGATCAATGGCAGCCCCTACCATCAATTTTAATGCGTTCCTAGAGAAAGAAAAGTTGAAAAACAATGGAAGCAACTTCGCGGATTGGTTCCGCAATTTGAGGATTGTCCTCACAGCTGGTAATTTGACCTATGTGCTGGATGCACCGCTAGGTGACCCACCTGCAGCTGATGCTACCGATGAAGTAAAGAATGTTTACCTTGCTCGGAAGAATCAGTACTCCATAGTTCAGTGTGCTATCTTGTATGGTTTAGAATCGGAGCTTCAGAAAAGGTTTGAAGAGTCAGATCCATATGATATTGTCGAGGATCTCAAATTAATCTTTGAGACTCATGCGGCAATTGAAAGTTATGAAGCTTCTGAAAAGTTCTTTAACTGCAAGATGGAAGAGGGTAGCTCCGTCAGTGAGCATGTGCTTAAGATGTCTGGGCACGCAAATAAACTTCAAAGTTTGGGTATAGTGATTCCTAATACTTTGGGAGTTTACCGCATCCTCCAATCACTACCACCAAGTTACAAGAACTTTGTGATGAACTACAACATGCAGAACATGAACAAAGAGTTGCCAGAACTATTTGCTATGTTAAAATCTGCAGAAGTGGAGATCAAGAAAGAGCACCAAGTGTTGATGGTCAATAAGACCACCAAATTCAAGAAAGGCAAGTCTAAGCAAAAGGGACACTTCAAGAAGGGTGGTAAGAAAGTTACCACGCCGACGAAGAAGACCAAGGCTGGACCTAGACCTGAAACTGAGTGTTTTCACTGCAAGGGAGAAGGTCACTGGAAGCGGAATTGCCCAAGGTACTTGGCGGATTTGAAGAACGGCAACATCAAGAAGAAAGGTATATCTGATATACATGTTATTGATGTGTATCTCACTAGTACTCGTAGTAGTGCCTGGGTATTTGATACTGGTTCGGTTGCTCATATTTGTAACTCGAAACAGGAGCTGCAGAATAAACGGAAGCTAGTGAAGAACGAGGTGACGATGCGCGTAGGAAACGGATCAAAGGTTGATGTGATCGCGGTCGGCACGCTACCTCTTCATCTACCATCGGGATTAGTTTTATACTTAAATAATTGTTATTTGGTGCCTGCATTAAGCATGAACATTATATCAGGATCTTGTTTATTGCGAGACAGTTACTTGTTTAAATCCGAGAATAATGGTTGTTCGATTTATATGAGTAATGTGTTTTATGCACATGCACCTTTGATAGATGGTCTATTCATATTGAATCTCGATAGTAGAAATACACATATTAATAACATTGAGGCTAAACGTTTGAAATCAAGCGATAATTTGACCTATATGTGGCACTGTCGTCTTGGTCACATTGGAGTGAAACGTATGAAGAAACTCCATTCCGATGGACTTCTTGAATCACTTGATTTTGAATCACTTGAAAGATGCGAAGCATGTCTGATGGGTAAAATGACTAAGACTCCATTTTCTGGTATGATGGAGCGAGCTACAGACTTATTGGAAATCATACATACCGATGTGTGTGGTCCAATGAGTGTAGCATCGCGCAGTGGTTATCGTTATGTTCTTACCTTCACGGATGACTTGAGTAGATATGGGTATATCTATTTCATGAAACATAAGTCCGAAACTTTCGAGAAGTTTAAGGAGTTTCAAAGTGAGGTAGAGAATCAACGTAACAAGAAGATTAAATTTCTACGTTCTGATCGTGGAGGTGAATATCTAAGTTACGAGTTTGGCGAGCATTTAAAGAAGTGCGGAATACTTTCACAATTGACACCGCCGGGAACACCACAGCGTAATGGTGTGTCTGAACGTCGTAATCGAACTCTCTTAGATATGGTTCGTTCTATGATGTCACTTACAGATTTACCGCTATCATTTTGGGGTTATGCATTAGAAACAGCCGCATTCACTTTAAATAGGGCACCATCTAAATCCGTTGAAACGACACCGTATGAATTATGGTTTGGGAAGAAACCTAAATTGTCGTTCCTTAAAGTTTGGGGATGCGAAGCCTATGTAAAGAAGTTACAGCCGGACAAGCTTGAACCCAAAGCGGAAAAATGCGTCTTCATAGGATACCCGAAGGAAACTATTGGGTATACCTTCTATCATAGATCCGAAGGCAAAATCTTTGTTGCCAAGAATGGATCCTTTCTAGAGAAGGAATTTCTCTCGAAAGAAGTGACTGGAAGGAAAGTAGAACTCGACGAGGTTGTCGAACCTTCTCTCGAAATTGCGAGTAGCGCAGCACCGGAAGAAGTTCCTGTGGTGCCTGCACCAATAAGAGAGGAAGCTAATGATAGTGATCATGAAACTTCGGTTGAAGTTGCTACAGAGCCTCGGAGGTCAACGAGAACTCGTACCACTCCAGATTGGTATGATTCCGTTATGAATGTCATGTTGGTGGACAACACCGATGACCCCGAGACATATGAGGAAGCGATGATGAGCCCAGATTCCAATAAATGGCAAGAAGCCATGAAATCCGAGATTGGATCCATGTACGAAAACCAAGTATGGACTTTGGTGGACTTACCGGATGGCCGGAAGGCTGTCGAGAACAAATGGATTTTCAAGAAGAAAACAGATGCTGATGGTAATGTTACTGTCTATAAAGCTCGACTTGTCGCAAAAGGGTTTCGACAAATTCAAGGAGTTGACTACGATGAGACTTTCTCACCGGTAGCGAAGCTAAAGTCTGTGAGGATTATGTTAGCAATCGCTGCATATTATGATTATGAGATATGGCAGATGGATGTCAAAACAGCATTCCTCAATGGAGACATTGATGAAGAGTTGTATATGATACAACCCAAAGGTTTTGTCGATCCTAAAGATGCTAACAAGGTATGCAAGCTTCAACGGTCCATCTATGGATTGAAGCAAGCATCCCGAAGTTGGAATCAACGTTTTGATAAGGTAATCAAAAGTTTTGGTTTTGTACAAACTTATGGAGAAGCTTGTATTTACAAGAAAGTGAGTGGGAGCTCTGTAGCATTCTTAATACTGTATGTGGATGACATATTGTTGATTGGGAATGATGTAGACCTTCTTAATAGTGTCAAGGAATATTTGAATAATAGTTTTTCAATGAAGGATCTTGGCGAAGCAGCTTACATATTAGGCATAAAGATTTATAGAGATAGATCGAAACGCCAAATATCATTGTCACAAAGTACATATTTGGACAAAGTTCTAAAGAAGTTTGGAATGGAAGAAAGCAAGAAAGGGTTCTTGCCCATGTTGCCCAATACGACCTTGAGTAAAACTCAAAGTCCGACATCGGCAGAAGATAGAGAAAGGATGAGTAAGACTCCCTATGCCTCAGCCATAGGATCTCTAATGTATGCCATGCTATGTACTAGACCCGACATCGCATATGATGTTAGTTTAACTAGCAGATATCAAAGTGATCCAGGAGTGGATCATTGGACAGCGGTCAAAAACATCCTTAAGTACTTGAGAAGAACTAAGGATATGGTTCTTTCTTATGGAGGTGATGAACAGCTCGTTGTTAATGGTTACACCGATGCTAGTTGGAACACCGATCCAGATGATTCTAAATCACAATCTGGATACGTATTTATTTTGAATGGTGCAGCAGTTAGCTGGAGGAGTGCAAAACAAAGCGTTGTGGCGAGATCTTCAACTGAATCGGAATACATGGCTGCTTCGGAGGCTTCACAAGAAGCGATATGGATGAAAGAGTTCATTACAGAGCTGGGTGTGGTTCCTAGTGCGCTGGACCCAATGTCTATCTACTGTGATAACATGGGCGCCATAGCCAATGCGCAAGAACCAAGGTCACACAAGAAGCTGAAGCATATCAAGCTACGTTTTCACGCTATTCGAGAACATATCCAGGATGGGGATATAAAGATTTGCAAAGTACACACAGATCTGAATGTGGCGGATCCGTTGACTAAACCTCTCCCGAGGGCAAAACATGACCAACACCAAACTGCCATGGGTGTTCGGTATATTACCATGTAATCTAGATTAGATGACTCTAGTGCAAGTGGGAGACTGTTGGAGATATGCCCTAGAGGCAATAATAAATATAGTTATTATTATATATCTTTGTGTTTATGATAAATGTTTGCATTCATGCTATAATAGTATTAACAAGGAAACCATTAATACTTGTGTGATTTGTAAACTTAATTTGAAGTCCCTAGTATAGCCTCTATACTTCACTAGCTTGTTGGTTGATTGATGATGTGGTTTCTTTGTCATGAACATTGAGATGTTATCAACAACAAGATCATATCGTTAGGAGAATGATATGGTGGACATACTCCTATAGACAAGCGTAGCATAAAGATCAAGTCATTTCAATAGTTCAATTGCTATATGCTTTCTGATACATAGTAACCTAATTCCTTCGACCATGAGATCATGCATATCACCTTTACTGGATGGATGCTTTGATGTCATCAAACACCACACCGTAACAGGGTGGCTATAAAAGTGGCATTGAGTGTTCGGAAAGTATTGGTTGAAACACATGGATCAAGAGTGGGATTTGTCCATCCACATGACGGATAGATATACTCTGGGCCCTCTCGGTGAAATGTCATCCAATTAGCTTGCAAGCATGTGACTTGGTCACAAGGGATCACATATCACGGGAACGAGAAAAGAGTACTTATCGGTAACGAGGATGAACTAGGTATGCAGAGATACCGACGATCATAACCTCGGATAAGTAACATATCGTGAGACAAAGGGAAATTGGTATCGTATGTAAGTGGTTCATTCGATCGCAAAGTAATCGTAGAAATATGTGGGAGCCATATGAATTTCCAGATTCCTCTATTGGTTATTGTTCGGAGAAGTGTCTCGATCATGTCTGCATAATTCACGAACCGTAGGGAGACACACTTAAGGATTCGACGTTGTTTGAGTAGTTATGGTATTATGAGAAAGAGACCGAATGTTGTTCGGAGTCTCGGATGGGATCCGGGATATCACGAGGTGATCCGGAATGGTCCGGAGAATAAGATTCATATAAGGAAAGTCCCGTTTCGGAGTTCGGGAATGATTCCGGTGTTTTCATCGGGGATATTCTAGAAGGTTCCGGATTGTCCGGCACTCCGGGGGGGAAGGGGTACATGAATGTGTCATTACATATTGGAATGATTGCATCATGTACTAAGTGTTCTTGCTGTCCCAAATATAGGATTAAATTGAATCCTAAAACAGAAAAGTCAAATGTCCAGTTTGAAAGTCAAACTGCCAAAAACAAGAAACTGTGGGAAACAAGCAAGAGGAGTTGGAGTCGACTTGGAGGAGGAGTTTCTCTCCTCCAAGCCGGCGGCCAGCCCTAGGCCGAGTTGGGGAGGGACTCCCTCCCTCCCCTGGCGCGCCCACACCCTCCCACCTATATAAGGAGGGGCAGGGCTCCCCTCCTAGACACACAAGTTTCCTATCCTCTAAACTAAACCCTAGATCTAGACCCCGGTTTAGAGCTATTCGGTTTAGAGCCTTCTAATTGGTTTAGAGCCCTCTAATTGGTGTGTCTAATTACTAGACCACTAATAGCCTCTCTCATAAGCTCCACCATACTCGCACCGGCTTAAGGCGAAGCCCTGCGGGATTTCCCCTCTACCTCCGGTACCACGCCGTTGTGCTGCCGGAATCGCGAGGAGAGTGCTACAACCTCCGCTGCCTGCTGGAACAAGGGAGAGGAAGGTCTTCGTCGAGTACCGAACGTGTGACCGACTGCGGGAGCGCTGCCGGAACGTGGCGCTGGAAGGATCGTCTACGCGATCTTGAGATCGGAAAGAGTACGACTACATCACCCACGAGAATCTGCTCTCGTTAAACACTTTGGAATCTTCGAGGGTGAGTTATTCCATCGACTCGTTGCTACAATCTAGTAGATAGATCTTGGCTTGTTTGTTTGTATGCGATAGAAAAATTTTGTTTTCCATGCTACGAACCCCTACACGAGGACTATCAGAAACAGGTGAACAAGTTCAGCGACAACAACTACAAAGGATACGCGACTCGAGAGGAGGTGGTAGCCAAGTGGAGGAACCACCTGTGGAAGGAGAACCGGATGAAGAAATTGCTAGTGCTCTTGCTGTTGCTCACCATCATCACAACTATATTCTATTTGATTCTAGTGTAGGCGGTGACCACTTCATTTGTAATGTGAGATGGTGAACTTTGTACCAACACTTCTATAAATATTCGCCACTTGTCACTTGTATTGTAATATGATGACCACTTGTGTACCTCGATCGGTCTCTAAGTAGTGTGATGACACTATATTCGTGTTTGTATTATGTTTGTTTTCATATACTAAGTGAAATATACTGCTTCTACTACTATGTGTATACCTGTATAACACCTTATGATGGACCAGTACTTTTTTTAATACCTGAGTTATACACCTGTGGCGCATGCAAATATTCTTCTGTCGCGCGCCAGAGAATTTCTCATTAGTGGCGACGTAATAGTGGTGCATCCCATATGCGCCACAGAATGCCAAAAGGGACGCGCCACCGATGAAGGTTTTCCTAGTAGTGAATGCTCCGGCTCCAAAGGAATGCATGGTTCTTGCAGGAAACTTCATCAACACTTCCATTGCTCAAGCGAAGGAGATATCCAAGCACTTGGACATCAACAGAAAAGACATGGATTGAGTCATGAAGTACTCGGAAATCCTCTGCCGAGCCCCCAAGCAAACTGTGAGTTGGAAAGATTCTTCAATTCGGGTCGGTGCTAATATGGCTTTAACCATGGTGAACGCGCATTACGACAATGCCGACATCAACATGGTAACATATGGCATGCCTGCCATGGACGTGGAGGGAAACAGGGTCGACATCGATGCTATATGGTCCTGCCTCACCGGCTATGACACCAGAGTTGCCAAGTTAGTCGATGAAAATGTCTTTGTGCCTTTGGAAGTCATGGATAATGAGCCGACACATTCCGAGTGACTTAAGACTACCGACTTCATGGATGGTTCCCAATATAGCTATCTTGTCACCGACGATGCAACATCCAAGTCTCTAGCACCAGAGGCATAAAAAACACTTTGTATTAATTATGTCAATGTCAATGTAATGGTGTATGTGGAAAAAATGTTAGATGCAAGGTGGAAAACATGGCGGCAAGCCTCCTGCTACTTTTGTCTAAGTCCAACATGTATATTTGTATATTTTGTTTAAGCAAGTGTTGGATTATCCATTATTCTGTTTTTTATGATTGATCTTTTGTGAGATGGAAAACTCGCAGCACAGAACCATGCTCTTAGGCGATGATGCCTAATGGCACCATCCAGAACCCAAGGGCAAATAGCTGGCTTTGAGTGTCGAAAAGTCACATCTCCAGAATCCAAATAAAAAACAATAGAAAATGTGTAGACCATAAAACTTAATCTAATGCCTATAGGCCTAATTTTCACAAGTGCAAATGCAAATCTTGTGCATAGAGGGTTTTACATGATCCAAAAATGAACACTAAAGGTGGTAAAATACTAAACAATATGAGTGAACCTAATGCTTTATTTCGTTGATATTATAAAGGTACATGGTATATAAAAAATATGCTAAGTGTAATTGGGACATAGTTGTGTTATGTTCCATGGCCGATCAAACTCCAGATAGTAATCATTGGGGTCATGTCGCTTGCACTTGCGATCTTCATTTGGCCTATCTTTCAACTAGCGAATATCAACGAGGTAATAGGAACCATTGAGCAGCTCTTTGCTTATGAAGAACTTTCCTTGCCAAGGCGGTGATAGTTTGTGTGACTTTTAAATGAGCGATGCTTAATGCATCGACTATGGTAGCTGCGCATCATCTGCTGGTAGATGGCGGACTTCTAGGCTGCCAGAATGTGTTCGTCCTCGATCAGGTCCACGGATAGGCGTCTGGATTCTTCGGCGTCATCTTCGTCATAGGCGGTGAATCTAGGTACATCGTAGAGGATGCTGGATGATAGGACTTCTCTGCTCCATAAACCATGAAAACAGGGTGTAGCCAGTAGATCTGTTAGGTGTAGTTCGTAAACTCCACAAAATAGATGGTAATTCTTCCGCCCAAGCTCCAACTTCTCTATGTAGCAGTTCCTCTAAGCATGGCTTGATTCCCTGCAAAATTAATCCATTGGTCCGTTCAAATTCACTGTTAGACTGTGGGTCTGCCATAGATGCTAGGTCAAGGCGGATGCCTTTCTCGTGATAGTAAGCCTCTACTTCTCTGAGTGACAAGTTTCTTCCATTGTCGGTGATGATGCTATGTGGGAGACCAAATATCACCACTAGATCCCGGACAAATTTAAGGTGTTTTCCCCATCGAGCTTTCTAATGGGTTTAGCTTCTATCCATTTAGTGAATTTATCAATTGCTACAAGCATATGGGTAAACCCACAAGGTGCCGTATGTAGCGCAACCATGTCAAGTCCCCAGATTGTGAATGGCCAATTTATTGGTATAATTCACAATTCTTCAGCTGGAACATGTGGTTGCCTTGCATAAAACTGACAATCGATGCATTACCGACTAGCTTATCAGCGTCCGCCTTGGAGGTCAGCCAGTAGAATCTTTGGCGAAAGGCTTTGGAGACAAAGGATCGGGGAGCGACGTGGTGCATGCAATCTTCGAGATGGATCTTTCTAAGGATTTCAATACCTTGTTGCTGGGAAACACACCATAGGAAAATTCCTGAGGTGCTTCTTTTATATAGCTGACCATTCATTACGTTATAGCCTTTTGCTCTACATACTATCTGTTGGCTTTCAACTTTATCGGTGCAGTGTTCCTTCTTTGAGGTAGTCCATGAACGGTTTTGTCCAAGTCAGAGAGATCACTGTTATTGAGCTAACAAATGTGTCAACTCTATTCGGATTCTCGGGGTCTTCTCCCTTCACCGACGGGGTACATAGATTCTCTAGGAAAATTCTAGGAAGAATTGGTTTATAAGTGGATCCAAGATTTCATAGTAGATTTGCCGCCTCATTATCCTCCCTTTTGAGGTACTTGACTTCGTAGCCATCGAAGCACTTGACTATCTCGTCTACTTCATCCTGATATGCCGCCATCATAGGGTTTCGCGCATTCCATGTGCCAGCCACCTGGTGGGCAACCAAGTAGGAATCTCCACAGCAAACTATGCGCTTGATGGCAATATCCTTGGTTACATGAAGTCTATGAATGATAGTGTCGTATTCCGCCATGTTGTTGGTAGCATTGAAGTGGATATGCAGGACATACTAGAGATTCTCCTGTGTTGGTGATTGTAGTAATACAACATCCACCGAGGCGTTGAGTAGCTTTGATCTATCAAAGTGCATGACCTAAGACTTTGGCTCTAGAACAGGAATATCTGCTAGCAGTGTCATGGTATTGCCGATGCGTACACCATGGAGGGGTCCTCACAGTGCGTGTTTCGAGACATGAGGTAAGGCGGAAGGTTGGCGAGTACAAGGTAACACAGCTTACCTAGGTTCAGATCCCACGATGGTGGCAGAATCCTACTCTTGATATAAATCACTATAATGGCAATACGCCGAGTTACAGGTTTTGGTTTGCTATGCGAGGTATGTGTTGTATCGTTGCCCTAAAGGCTCCCGCAGGTTCAACTTATATAGTCGCCGGATCCTAGGTGTAGGGGTTCCAATCTTTAATAAGATAGAGCCCCCTGTGTTTACAATGCTAGTCCCTGGATCAATAGCTAGCATCCACAGTTAAGATGTAATATCAAGAAACAAAGGTCATAATATAACTTTATAACCAGGAATAACATAATTTTATTACATCATTACATAGCTCATTTGGCTATTACATTACATTGCAGCGGAATAACTATAAGTATGGGTCCTTCATCTTCAAAGTGCCACAGGCAGATGTTGGTTGTAGACTTTGTAATCCTAAACATTCAATCTTCACTAAAACCAATCAAACCTGCAACATTACAAGTTACAGCCACAAAGGGTCAATACATTTGAATTGTATTGGCAAGTGATACTATGGTAGTATACTGGAATCTATCATCTATATGCATTTGGCTAAGTGGGGTTGAGGCTTGCATTGCTCAAAATAGATTTTTCCTTAACATTTGAAAATACTAAGTTTTTGCTTTGACAAAATCATTTTTCTCAATCACAGATTGAAGGTCCTTTGCAAGGCATCTCTCAATCAAAGATTGAAGCTTTCAGACAACCCTTGTTCAAACCACAAGTTTTTAACTTAGAAATTTGAATGATGAGATTCTTGATTGCTTCCATGTCTTGATGCTCAAATTGTCCTTTACCAGGGACATGGATAAGTACTTAGATTTTACACTCTGCAGAGGTGGTGCACTTTCCCCACAAGACTTGGTTTCCCAAGACAAGATCTTTCAGAAGCTTTCCCTTAGACCAAAATGGACGCGCTCCAACCTATCAAACACTAACACCCACTGTCCATATGGCTAAGTTCTTGCAACCTATATGATCATGGCAGAGCCCATATTGCCAAGTGGTTGCACTTGAAGCTTCTCAACATTTGACATCTCAAATCTCTTTGTTCCTGGGTGGCCATCCACAAGTGAGATACACAAGCCAAGTCCATGGCCTTGTGTAACCACTCAACATAAACCAATCCTTCCACTCCACCCAGGGGATTCATTGACTTAGTGGTTTTATTAAACAAAAACATAAGTCCTCAGACTTAGAGATTTTTCCATAGTGTGAATATATTTTCCACCCATGTTTTCTATTAGCTAGGCTAAGCTTGATAGTAGTAGGAATCTTAACTTAGGAAAACCCTACTAAGGATTCATCTACTAGGTTTTCTCATAGCAAGGTCTATACTTTAGAAAAATCCATGCAAGTTTTACTTAGAGAAAAATCACCAATGCATAGTGAAAGTAATGGGACAAAAGTATGAAGCATCACTTGCCTTTTTGGTAGGGAATGGTGGTTCACTCCTTGATCTTGCTAGTTTCACACTTCACTACAAGTCAATCAAGCAAACACAAATTCAATTCTCATTCCAAACCAAAGTCAAACAAACAATTTTTTACACACAAGTAATGGAATCTAAGTCATGCATAAGCATGCAAAGGTTGGTTCTATTGCAAGGATGGTCTCCACTAGGCTTCTAAACTTTGTAAGTTCCAATTTGGTCATTTACCAAAATGGCAAAGTCATATGCAAATGGGTTTTATCCATAAACCATTTTCAAATCCTTTCATCATTTTATGTGGTGAAAAACATTTTTCTCAATACCACAACCTTAAGTGGTTTCACCAATTAAGTTGTTGTTTCTTAAAACTTGGTGTTTTGGTCAGTAGGTTTGGTCCAAAACATTTCCCCCAAAGTTTTTACTCAAAACCATTTTCATAACAAAACAATAGTTTTATTTGGCTAGAAATGGACTAAACTAATTAATCCGTTCTAAACTTTTCCAAATTCATTTTCCAAACCATGGGTTGGTTCCTAGGGTCAGTAAGGTCACAACAAACCATTTTGCAAAAGTTTTAACCCTAAAATCATTTTTAAACAATTTCTCTAATCTAAACAAGCACACAAATGAATCTGCAAAAACAAGTAAATTAACAGATACTATTTACTAAACCAAGGGCATGGTTGGCTAGGGCTTGTTCCACTGAATCCATTGATATAAAATTTGTAATTTTTGGACGTGTGGTTTGAAAGTTACAAAGGTTTCAAGTTTGCAATTAAATCTGATTCAAAAATCTGTTTTAACTCAAACCAGTGACACGCGTCGGACTCCTATTCGCCGAAAACGTTTCGCGTGGATCGACTGCTCTGGCGCGTTGGATCAAGTCAGAATGTGCGGTACTGAGCGCATACCCCTTCGCGGTTAAGTCTGTCACATCCCAAGATTTTCCAAATCTTGTAATGTGAAAATAAATTAATAAAATAAAACTTTGTTTAAATTTCAGAGCCAGAAGAAACTTTTTGAATTCAATTGGAACTTCAAACCCATTGAATAAAATAAAATCCTAAAGGGATTCTTAAAAGATAAACATTTAATAAAGGAAAATAAAATATTTTGGAAATAGTATTTTGGATCTTTTAAAATAAAAGATTTGGTATTCAAAAGAAAAGATGGATTTTTAAATAAAGATTATTTTATAAAGCTAAATTAAACCTTGGACAAGCTTTGGAATTAAAACATTTTATTCTAAATAAAATTAGCAAAGGTTTATTTAAAATAAATTAATAAGGATTTAATATCCAAGTTTTATTAATAAAGGTTCTATCATTTATAAACCATCAAAAACTACTAAAGTGTTAAAAACAACACTAAAGTGTTTTGGCTTTATTTTAGATTTTTAAAATAAATATTCTCAATAAAACAAACCCAAGTGGATTTATTAATAAAAGTCTGTGTTATTTAATTTATAATGGACTCTGAAATAAAATGTTATATTATTTTTCACAAAAAGTTTCCAAGTATTTAATACTTCCAAATAAAACCCACTGATTTGGTTTGGAAAATATTTAGGTTTCAAATAAAGATTTTATGAATAGAATCAAACTCTATTTTAATAACTAAGGCCCATTTTATTTAATTACTACTGGACCCTAAAATAAGAGGTTATTTTATTTTAAAACAAATCTTCCAAATATTCTTTATTTCCAAATAAATCTACTGATTTAGATTTGAAAGTGTTTTCAAATGAGAATTTTTATTAAATAAATCAAACCATGTTAAATAAATAAAGTTCCATTTTATTTAATTAAAGCATGGATTAATAAAGTTATTATTATTTCATTTTGGGCTTTTGACCATATCACTAAACAGAACTAATTTCAATATTACAAGTTTGAGTGTTGTTTGAATTGATTTGGTTGATGTTTGTTTGATTGGAAATTCAAAACAGAAATTCAAAATAGAGAAAGAAAAGGCATTCAGTATAAAAAAAAAGGGTGAAACAAAGCAGCCCAGTCGACAGGCCCAACTCCAGCCCATCTAACCCATCTCCTCTCCCGAACCGTTTTCTGCACCGCAATAGAAACCCGCCCTGAGGCTGACAGGTGGACCCCTCTCCGCTTCTTTTCTTTCACTGCCAGCAGACCCCACGCAGCCAGCTCCTTCTTCTTCCTCGCGCGAACCACGCCTCTTCCCCCTCGCTGCCGTTGCAGGCCTTGATTCCGCGGATTCAATACGCCTTAATGCGGCCACCATTAATCGCCTTGATCATGTGTGTTAAAACCCCAGCGCCTCCTCCTTCTTTTCCCCCAGACCACTCCTCCTCTCTGCCCCTAGGCTGCCTCCAATTCTCTCTATACCGCCGCCGCTCCGACGAGCTTCCTCTGTCGATTCCGGCCAAGCCACACCTTCCCGAGCCTCCCTGAGCACGCTAGCAGCTTCCTCACTCCCAGACGCTTCTCCCCGTGCCCTTCCTTCAACCGCGGGCGCCCCGGAGCATCGGCTTCGACAAGCTCCGACAGCGTCGCCGTCCGTTTCTACTCCGGCGACGACTCTCAGGTGAACCAGACCGCCCTGACCCCTCTCGTTCACGCACCCAGCATCGCCTTGCTCTTGCGCACCTAAATGTGCTCCTGTTTTACCTTTGGGCGATCTGCAGCGACGAATCCTACCGCCACCGTCGTCTGCCTCAACTCCGACGACGCCCACAGGTTAATTCCGACCACCCCGTACCCTCTGGATCACGCACACATCTTTGCCATGGTCCTACGCAGCTAACCCAACCCTCCGTTTGTCTTCTCGTGAACCATAGAGCCGTCTTCGACCTCGACCGAGCGCGTCCGTCGCCAGAACCAACTCCGGCGAGGAATTCTGCCCGACCCCGAGCGCCCCTTGCCTCGTCAACCGCACGTTGAGCATCGCCGTATTCTCCTGAGCCTGGTGAGCATCCTCCCCTTCTTCCTCGCGTCCTATTTCATCAGTGCCGCCGCCGACTGACCTCGCCGCCGCCAGCAACCGTCGCTGCGCCGCCCAAGTCTGGTCCGTGCAAAGACAACCGTCCGATCTAGATCGCAGCGTTACGATAGAATCACTTAACGCTGAAAGGGTATGCGTTCAGAGCCGCATGATTAGACTTAAACCAACGCACCAGAGCGTGATCCGCAGCGAACCGGTATCGCCCAATCAGAGTGTGCCGCGTGTCACCTGTCTGTTTAGAACAGATTTTGAAAACAGATTTAAATGCCATTCTCAAACCCTCATAACTTTTGATCCACACGTCCAAAAATTACAAATTTTATATCAATGAAATCAGGAGAACAAGCCCTAGATAATCATGGCCTTAGTTTTGAAAATAGTATCTGTTAGCTTGTTTGAAATTACAGGAACATTTGTGTACTTGTTTAGAGTATAAAAATTGTTTAAAATTGATTTTAGGATTAAATCTTTTGCAAAATGGATTTATGTGACCCTAATAACCCTAGGAACCAACCCATAGTGTTAAAAAATGATTTTGTGTAATTTAAGTTGAATTAGTTAACTTAGTCATTTTCTAGCCAAATAAAACTCATTGATTTTATTATGGAAAAGTTTGTGCAAGGAAAACTTTGGGAAAGTGTTATGGACAAAACTTACTGACCCAAAAACACCAAGCCTTGCCAAGAGCAACTTACTTGGTGCAAAACCTAAAGTTTTGCTTGGATAAGAATAATTTTCACCACATAAAATGATGAATGAATTTTTAAATAGTCTTAGGATAAAACCCAATTGCAAATGACTTTGCCATTTTGGTAAATGACCAATGTGGACCTTACAAAGTTTATAAACCTAGTAGAGACCAACTTTGCAATAGAACCCTCTTTTTACAAGACTTAGGAATCATTGCTTTGTGTATGTGAATTATTGTTTGAATGGTGGAATGCTACTTGATACTATGATTTTTTGATTGTAGTAAAATTAGCAAAGTGTGAGACTAGCAAGATCAAGAAGTGACTATCATTCCCTAAACAAAAAGGCAAGTTACACTATCATACAAAAGTCCTACTATTTTCATTATACTTAGTGTATTTTGAAAATATGCATGAAAAGATATTTTATACTTATGATATGCTAAATCCTAATAGGATTCCCTAAACACTCCTTAGTGAAAATATTGAAGTTGTACATGCTTAGCCATGCTATATGCTATACTTTGAAAAAGAGATACATGTTGAGATTTTACAAAGGTTGAGAAAAGGACTTGTGTTTTACATAATAAAACAAGGACTCAATGAACCACCTAGGTGGAGGATACTTTAAGTTTTGGAGAAGGTGGCAACAAAAGAGAACCATGTCTATGGCAATCACTTTGTGTTGTGCTCCAAAAGAAAACCACC
Organism: Avena sativa; assembly: GCA_916181665.1. NCBI lineage: Eukaryota > Viridiplantae > Streptophyta > Magnoliopsida > Poales > Poaceae > Avena > Avena sativa. Next base: position 19,208,903 of record OV702282.1, on the reverse strand, counting down.
TAGGAAACTTAGAGATCAAACATGCTTCTCCAATTGTGGCTTTCATGTACAACCACATGCTATTATGGCTCTGGCTTAGTCAATTACATTAGGAAGACCCATGCATTGTCTTTAGTTACTGGACATGGGGATCTGGAATGCTTCATGGGGGCTGAAGACAAAGCTAGCAATGATGTATGGGAGGACCTTTTGGAAAGACTTCGTCACATTCTCAATCTGCCAGTACTCCATCTTGGTGAGCACTAATCCAGTAGGCCACTGGTGGCAACAAGATGGGATTGTGTCATGTGGGTAAAGTGTACTCCTTCTGCAGAAGTAAATAAAATCTAAGTACTTAGCCGTGTCCCCGGTTATGGACAATACTGAGCAACTAAAGTTTGAACTATGGGAGATCTCGACATTCCAACTTCTAATATAAAAACTTGATGCCCTTGTGTGTCTACCAAGGAATTCAAAGAGATTTTGTAATGCTTGTTGCACTTGGGGTTACCAAGGTGCTCAAGAACATGAAATACTTGGGGCTTTACCAAGGAACTCATGAGTTTTGATAAAACTTGTTGCACTTGGGGTTACCAAGGTGCTCAAGAGATTTTGACAAGGATTTGAACACTTGAGTTTCTACCAAGGAGTTCAAGGAACTTGGAAAAGAAATTTGACAAAAGACTTTAAAACCCTTTTGAAAAGATAGGATAAAATATTGCTTTCTGCAAAATAAGCCTTAAACTCTACTTAGCCAAATATGCATATAATGATAGGATCCACTCTCATTATACATAAAAGTGAAGCTTGCCAATACAATTCAAAATGTATTGACCCTTGTGGCTGTAACTTGTAATGTTGCAGGTTGATTGTTTTAAAAATGAAGATTGTTTGATTGACTAGGACTACAAAATCTACAACCAACATCTGCCTGTGGCACTTTGAAGATGATGGACCCATACTTATAGATATTCCGCTGCAAATGTGATGTAATAGCCATATGAGCTATGTTTGATGTAATAAACTTATGTTATTCCTGGTTATAAATTTATATTATGACCTTTGTATCTTGATATTACATCTTAACTGTGGATGCTAGCTATTGATCCAGGGACTAGCATTGTAAAACACAGGAGGGATCAACCTTATTGGGTTGGGACCTCTACAGATGGTATTAGAGCATTGTGTTGCCTGTAGGATTTGTAAACCTAGGATTGGACAAAAACCCTTAGAAAAATAGGAGTTGTATTTTGTTCCAAAACTTATTTACAAAACAAACTTGTATACTCTTTCCTCAACCATTTTGGTTTCAACTATACATCTCTTCTACTTCAACTTGATGGAAAAACCTACCCATGGCCAAAGACTACACCATGTGCAAGGGACTTCTTCAACTCTAATGACTTCAACATCTTCAGCAAGTTCACCAAGGACTTCCCACTTTGATATCACTAAGGACTACAAGTAAGACAAGGAAATCTTGCTTAAGATATAGAGACTGAGGGAATGCAAAATAAGAAGAAACCATCAACAACTTTGAAGTATTGCAACCAAGAGTTTTCTCAAGGAAACCAAGATCTCAAGTAAGAAGAATCATGAAGGAAAGAAGGTTCACAAGTGAACCATATAGATGGACCACCATATTTTAGTTAAGTCAAAACCACCAACTTATGTGGTGTAACAAAAATATGTTGTTGCCAAAATATGTGCTTGAACCTTGTGTGAGTGAAATATTGTTTGAGTTTGCATGCACATTGCTTGTGTGAATTGTGATGTGTGGAATTGGAAATATTACCTTAGAAATATCTTGTCTATTCTAATCTCCCTTCAAACCCAAACAGATGACTACTCCAAAGGACTCCAAGGTTGATGACACCAACACCAACCAAGCTGATAGCATGAGAGAGCTCATAGCAACCCAACACCAGTTGAACCAACTAACAGCTCAATTCATAGTCAACAACAGTGATAAGGATCCAGCACTGCAAAGATTTTTGGAAGAGCAGTCTCAACTGATGCTTAAGGTGACTAATCAAATGATTAGCATAGAAGAAAGCTATCCATAGAGAGTTTATGATAACAAGGATGAAAAGAATATTGTTCTAGATGGAGCCCCAGCTTGCATTATTTGTGGAGACAAGGATCATACTTCCAAGGAGCATGAAGGACAATGCCCCAATTGTGAAGAAGATCATCCTGTTGGACAATGCCCTACCTCTCAAGCTACTTGCTACCTATGTGAAGGAAGTGATCATACTCCAGGTCTATGTCCCATCTATGCCATGGTGGAACAAAGGAAACAAGAAGGATCCAAGTCTACCAAAGGAAAAGGACCACTACTACATCTAAACAAGACAACCCAATTCAAAGGATCAAGGAAAATCAAGAAGCCCAAGCAAGACAAGAGCCTTGTGCAATGTCGCAAATGTAAGGAAATGGGACACTACTCCAGTGGATGCCCAGAGAATAAGAAGAATAAAGAGATTGACCAAGTGTGGTGCAACAACTGCAAGGAACCAGGCCACTATGTAGCAACTTGCCCACAAGAGCAACGCAAAGAACTCAAGGACATTAATTGTTTCAACTGCAAGAATCCAGGACACTATGCAAGCAACTGTCCAGAAAGGATGAAAAACAAGTTGAACAAGCCTATGGAGAAACTCAACCTTGGCCCATGAGTCAAGTGTAGTAATAAAGCAAATGTTTGCTTAGAGAAGTTTTCCAGGACCCAAGAAGGCCAATATGTAATTTTTGTTTGAAAAATTTTAAGGGTAGTAGTACCCTAGTTGTTTTGAACTTGTTTGTAACCCTAGCCTTCCCAAATCTCGGGACGAGATTTATTTTAAGGGTGGTAGCCTGTCACATCCCAAGATTTTCCAAATCTTGTAATGTGAAAATAAATTAATAAAATAAAACTTTGTTTAAATTTCAGAGCCAGAAGAAACTTTTTGAATTCAATTGGAACTTCAAACCCATTGAATAAAATAAAATCCTAAAGGGATTCTTAAAAGATAAACATTTAATAAAGGAAAATAAAATATTTTGGAAATAGTATTTTGGATCTTTTAAAATAAAAGATTTGGTATTCAAAAGAAAAGATGGATTTTTAAATAAAGATTATTTTATAAAGCTAAATTAAACCTTGGACAAGCTTTGGAATTAAAACATTTTATTCTAAATAAAATTAGCAAAGGTTTATTTAAAATAAATTAATAAGGATTTAATATCCAAGTTTTATTAATAAAGGTTCTATCATTTATAAACCATCAAAAACTACTAAAGTGTTAAAAACAACACTAAAGTGTTTTTGGCTTTATTTTAGATTTTTAAAATAAATATTCTCAATAAAACAAACCCAAGTGGATTTATTAATAAAAGTCTGTGTTATTTAATTTATAATGGACTCTGAAATAAAATGTTATATTATTTTTCACAACAAGTTTCCAAGTATTTAATACTTCCAAATAAAACCCACTGATTTGGTTTGGAAAATATTTAGGTTTCAAATAAAGATTTTATTAATAGAATCAAACTCTATTTTAATAACTAAGGCCCATTTTATTTAATTACTACTAGACCCTAAAATAAGAGGTTATTTTATTTTAAAACAAATCTTCCAAATATTCTTTATTTCCAAATAAATCTACTGATTTAGATTTGAAAGTGTTTTCAAATGAGAATTTTTATTAAATAAATCAAACCATGTTAAATAAATAAAGTTCCATTTTATTTAATTAAAGCATGGATTAATAAAGTTATTATTATTTCATTTTGGGCTTTTGACCATATCACTAAACAGAACTAATTTCAATATTACAAGTTTGAGTGTTGTTTGAATTGATTTGGTTGATGTTTGTTTGATTGGAAATTCAAAACAGAAATTCAAAATAGAAAAAGAAAAGGCATTCAGTATAAAAAAAAGGGTGAAACAAAGCAGCCCAGTCGACAGGCCCAACTCCAGCCCATCTAACCCATCTCCTCTCCCGAACCGTTTTCTGCACCGCAATAGAAACCCGCCCTGAGGCTGACAGGTGGACCCCTCTCCGCTTCTTTTCTTTCACTGCCAGCAGACCCCACGCAGCCAGCTCCTTCTTCTTCCTCGCGCGAACCACGCCTCTTCCCCCTCGCTGCCGTTGCAGGCCTTGATTCCGCGGATTCAATACGCCTTAATGCGGCCACCATTAATCGCCTTGATCATGTGTGTTAAAACCCCAGCGCCTCCTCCTTCTTTTCCCCCAGACCACTCCTCCTCTCTGCCCCTAGGCTGCCTCCAATTCTCTCTATACCGCCGCCGCTCCGACGAGCTTCCTCTGTCGATTCCGGCCAAGCCACACCTTCCCGAGCCTCCCTGAGCACGCTAGCAGCTTCCTCACTCCCAGACGCTTCTCCCCGTGCCCTTCCTTCAACCGCGGGCGCCCCGGAGCATCGGCTTCGACAAGCTCCGACAGCGTCGCCGTCCGTTTCTACTCCGGCGATGACTCTCAGGTGAACCAGACCGCCCCGACCCCTCTCGTTCACGCACCCAGCATCGCCTTGCTCTTGCGCACCTAAATGTGCTCCTGTTTTACCTTAGGGCGATCTGCAGCGACGACTCCTACCGCCACCGTCGTCTGCCTCAACTCCGACGACGCCCACAGGTTAATTCCGACCACCCCGTACCCTCTGGATCACGCACACATCTTTGCCATGGTCCTACGCAGCTAACCCAACCCTCCGTTTGTCTTCTCGTGAACCATAGAGCCGTCTTCGACCTCGACCGAGCGCGTCCGTTGCCAGAACCAACTCCGGCGAGGAATTCTGCCCGACCCCGAGCGCCCCTTGCCTCGTCAACCGCACGTTGAGCATCACCGTATTCTCCTGAGCCTGGTGAGCATCCTCCCCTTCTTCCTCGCGTCCTATTTCATCAGCGCCGCCGCCGACTGACCTCGCCGCCGCCAGCAACCGTCGCTGCGCCGCCCAAGTCTGGTCCGTGCAAAGACAACCGTCCGATCTAGATCGCAGCGTTACGATAGAATCACTTAACGCTGAAAGGGTATGCGTTCAGAGCCGCATGATTATACTTAAACCAACGCACCAGAGCGTGATCCGCAGCGAACCGGTATCGCCCAATCAGAGTGTGCCGCGTGTCACCTGTCTGTTTAGAACAGATTTTGAAAACAGATTTAAATGCCATTTTCAAACCCTCATAACTTTTGATCCACACGTCCAAAAATTACAAATTTTATATCAATGAAATCAGGAGAACAAGCCCTAGCTAATCATGGCCTTAGTTTTGAAAATAGTATCTGTTAGCCTGTTTGAAATTACAGAAACATTTGTGTACTTGTTTAGAGTATAAAAATTGTTTAAAATTGATTTTAGGATTAAATCTTTTGCAAAATGGATTTATGTGACCCTAATAACCCTAGGAACCAACCCATAGTGTTAAAAATGATTTTGTGTAATTTAAGTTGAATTAGTTAACTTAGTCATTTTCTAGCCAAATAAAACTCATTGATTTTATTATGGAAAAGTTTGTGCAAGGAAAACTTTGGGAAAGTGTTATGGACAAAACTTACTGACCCAAAAACACCAAGCCTTGCCAAGAGCAACTTACTTGGTGCAAAACCTAAAGTTTTGCTTGGATAAGAATAATTTTCACCACATAAAATGATGAATGAATTTTTAAATAGTCTTAGGATAAAACCCAATTGCAAATGACTTTGCCATTTTGGTAAATGACCAATGTGGACCTTACAAAGATTATAAACCTAGTAGAGACCAACTTTGCAATAGAATCCTCTTTTTACAAGACTTAGGAATCATTGCTTTGTGTATGTGAATTATTGTTTGAATGGTGGAATGCTACTTGATACTATGCTTGTTTGATTGTAGTAAAATTAGCAAAGTGTGAGACTAGCAAGATCAAGAAGTGACTATCATTCCCTAAACAAAAAGGCAAGTTACACTATCATACAAAAGTCCTACTATTTTCATTATACTTAGTGGATTTTGAAAATATGCATGAAAAGATATTTTATACTTATGATATGCTAAATCCTAATAGGATTCCCTAAACACTCCTTAGTGAAAATATTGAAGTTGTACATGCTTAGCCATGCTATATGCTATACTTTGAAAAAGAGATACATGTTGAGATTTTACAAAGGTTGAGAAAAGGACTTGTGTTTTACATAATAAAACAAGGACTCAATGAACCACCTAGGTGGAGGATACTTTAAGTTTTGGAGAAGGTGGCAACAAAAGAGAACCATGTCTATGGCAATCACTTTGTGTTGTGCTCCAAAAGAAAACCACCTAGGAAACTTAGAGATCAAACATGCTTCTCCAATTGTGGCTTTCATGTACAACCACCTGCTATTATGGCTCTGGCTTAGTCAATTACATTAGGAAGACCCATGCATTGTCTTTAGTTACTGGACATGGGGATCTGGAATGCTTCATGGGGGCTGAAGACAAAGCTAGCAATGATGTATGGGAGGACCTTTTGGAAAGACTTCGTCACATTCTCAATCTGCCAGTACTCCATCTTGGTGAGCACTAATCCAGTAGGCCACTGGTGGCAACAAGATGGGATTGTGTCATGTGGGTAAAGTGTACTCCTTCTGCAGAAGTAAATAAAATCTAAGTACTTAGCCGTGTCCCCGGTTATGGACAATACTGAGCAACTAAAGTTTGAACTATGGGAGATCTCGACATTCCAACTTCTAATATAAAAACTTGATGCCCTTGTGTGTCTACCAAGGAATTCAAAGAGATTTTGTAATGCTTGTTGCACTTGGGGTTACCAAGGTGCTCAAGAACATGAAATACTTGGGGCTTTACCAAGGAACTCATGAGTTTTGATAAAACTTGTTGCACTTGGGGTTACCAAGGTGCTCAAGAGATTTTGACAAGGATTTGAACACTTGAGTTTCTACCAAGGAGTTCAAGGAACTTGGAAAAGAAATTTGACAAAAGACTTTAAAACCCTTTTGAAAAGATAGGATAAAATATTGCTTTCTGCAAATAAGCCTTAAACTCTACTTAGCCAAATATGCATATAATGATAGGATCCACTCTCATTATACATAAAAGTGAAGCTTGCCAATACAATTCAAAATGTATTGACCCTTGTGGCTGTAACTTGTAATGTTGCAGGTTGATTGTTTTAAAAATGAAGATTGTTTGATTGACTAGGACTACAAAATCTACAACCAACATCTGCCTGTGGCACTTTGAAGATGATGGACCCATACTTATAGATATTCCGCTGCAAATGTGATGTAATAGCCATATGAGCTATGTTTGATGTAATAAACTTATGTTATTCCTGGTTATAAATTTATATTATGACCTTTGTATCTTGATATTACATCTTAACTGTGGATGCTAGCTATTGATCCAGGGACTAGCATTGTAAAACACAGGAGGGATCAACCTTATTGGGTTGGGACCTCTACAAAGTCATTCTATCCTATCCATCAGATCGGGATCGGACGGCTGTGGGGTGCTCGACCTTAAACGAGCGGCGCTGCGGCGACTGCTGGCGGCGGAGAGACCAGACGGTGGCATCGCCGGTGAAATAGGAAGCGAGGGAGGAGGGAAAGGTGCTCACCACGTTCGCAAAGACTTGAGGAAGCTCGACGTGTGGTCGTCGGGGCAAGGGGCGCACAGACGGGTCGGCAATCTCTCGCCGGAGTTGAGAACGGCGTCAGGTGGTCCGGGTTGTGGTCGGGGGCGACGTTACAGATCACGCGGAGGCAAGAAGAAGGCAAGGTTAGCTGCGCAAGGTCGAGGCGGTGACGCGTGCATGAAAGAGAAGGGGAGGGGCGGTCGGATACAACCTGTGGGCATCGTCGGAGAAGAGCCAGACGACAGCTGTGCTGGAGGTTGTCGTTGCCGATGCTCAGGGGGGCGCGCGAGTGAGCTGCGACTGCAGAGAGGTCCGCCAGGTCTTGGGGTGTATGCGAGTGTGGTCAAGGAGACGAGGGGTGGCAGGTACTGGCCGGAATTGGCAAGAGAGGTCGTTGGAGACAGTGGTGCTCGGGGAGAAATTGAGGCGGCCTGGGGGCGTGCTACTGCGGGGTGACAGAGGGGAAACGGAGAGGAGGGGCAAGCGCTTTAAGGTGCGTGGTCAAGGTGAGTGATGGTGGCCTCGTTAAGACGAATTAAGGCCGCGGAGTATCTGCAGGTAACGACGACGAGGGAGGGAGAAGAGGTCACGCGGGTGGGGAGGAAGAACAGAAGAAAGTGGGCCTACCGGTCAGTGGGAAAAGAAAGGAGGGGAGGGTCCACTGGTCATACTCTGTATGGGTCAGAAACGAGGTGCAAATCGTTTTCTTTCGGAGAGGGAAAGCTGGGCTGTTTCTGGGCCTGTTGGGCTGCTGGGTTGGGTCGACCATTTTCTTATTTTTTTTCTGTTTCTGAATCCTTTTCCTTTTCTAATTCTATTTCCTGTTTTAAATTTCAAAACAATCAAACAAGGTTCAAATAAATTCAAACCATTATCAATCTTTGCAACCATGAACCTGGTTCTGTTCAGTAGCATAAACCAATAAAATAAAATAATACTTTAATCTTTTAGGTTCCATTCCTTAATTAAATAAAATGGGCCATGGTTTATTAAATCAAATAGGATTTGTTTCATTAAAACTTTATTTGAAACCTAAATTAAAACTAAAACAGTAGGTTTTATTTGGGAATAAAATATTTAGAAAACTTATCTTTAAATACATAAGTTTTGTTATTTTGGAAATAGTAAAACATTTATTAATAAAACTTGGATTACTAAATCCTTATTGATTTTATTAAATAAACTTTTACTATTTAATCAAAACAAAATGTTTTATTTCCAAGCTTGGTTAGGTCTTAATTTGGCTTTATGGAATAATTTCTTATTTTAAAATCCTCCCTTTTCTTCTGGAAGTTAAAACCTTTTATCTTAAATGATTCAAAATAGTAATTCCAAATATTTTATTTTCCTTTTATAAATGTTTACCCTTTTTAAATCCCTTTAGGATTTTATTTACTCCAAATAGGTTTGAAGTTCCATTTGAATTCAAAAAGTTTCTTCTGGCCCTAAAAATCAAACAAAGTTTTATTTTATTCATTTATTTTCACATTACAAGATTTGGAAAATCTTGGGATGTGACACTAGGGTTACAGGCAAAGTCCTAGCCGGACAAGTTACAGAGTCCTACACGGTACACAACTAGTCTAACATGTCTTGCACTCCAAGGCTCCGGGTACGCTGGTGACTCCTTCATTGCCTTCCTTTATCCACCATGGTCCTCCCTTCTGGATCCATCTAACTGGGCCGCCCAGTAGGCCATAGGCCTTGCTACCAACGGTGGGCCACTCGGGTTATTCGGATTAGAGACATGCAATGGTGATACCCATTTAGCATATCCCCAACAGTAGCCCCCGGAGAACTCCGAGATCTTGCGTCGTGTTTCCTCTTCAGGTTGAATGCTCCGTCTATATGGATGTCAGCAACTCGTCAAGCAATATATTGTAGTCCTCCCAAGAACCCTGCAATGTTCTCCATCTTTAATGGTGCTCGACGTGGCACTTTGTTGGTAACCCCAAGCGCAGTGTGTGAAGAGCAAGCAACAAGTTTTCCCTCACTTGAGACCGAGGTTATCGAACCATAAGGAGGAAGTAAACATCACACAGGTGTTGCAAACAACGTGGAGACATGCACAACACAAACCAAAGACTTTGCCCCAATGAACATTGAGCTTGTCAAGCTCACCGGTTTGCTGTAACAAAGGATTAAACGTATGGTGTGGAAGGTAATGGTTTGCAGCAAGTAAACAAGTAACAGTGGAAGATGTATCAATGGTAAATATTGGTCCGGGGTCCATAGTTCACTAGAGGTCCTCTCCTTAGATAAACAACATGGCATGAAGGGTAAATAAATTACAGCAGGGCAATTGAGAGGAACTGAGCAAGGAATAACAATGCAATTACTAGTCAGGAAGATCCTATGAGGTTGATTTGGCAATACAACAATATACATATACTGCCATCCAACTGAATCTATGACTAGAAGTCCACCTTCAGGTTATCATCTGAACCCCCTCCAGTATTAAGTTGCAAGCAACAGACAACTGCTTTAAGCAAAGTGTGTAAGGTAAACAGTCCACATGTTCCATGAACAAGAGACCGTTGTTTTCTCCCTAGTAGCAACAAGACATCTACAACCGAAGAGATTTATGTCACTTCCCTTGGAGACTAGATGCATGAACCCACTATCGAGCATAAATACCCCCTCTTGGAGTCACTAGCAACTACTTGGCCAATATAGCTAATAAAAACGGAGAGCATGCAAGATCACAAACAACACATACATGATAGAATCATAAAGACAAAACCATTAATCAAACCAACATAATAATCTCAATATGTAAGGTTCCCAACCTTTAATAAGATAGAGATCCCTATGTTTACAATGCTAGTCCCTGGATCAATAGCTAGCATCCACAGTTAAGATGTAATATCAAGAAACAAAGGTCATAATACAACTTTATAACCAGGAATAAAATAATTTATTACATCTTACATAGCTCATTTGGCTATCTCTTTACAATACAGCAGAATATAACAATAGCATGGGGTCCTTCATCTTCAAAGTGCCACAGGAAGACATGTTGGTTGTAGACTTGTAATCCTAATCATTAAACTTCACTAATATCAAACAAACCTGCAACATAACAAGTTACAGCCACAAGGGTCAATACATTTGAATTGTATTGGCAAGTGATACTATGGTAGTATTGTGGTAACTATCATCTATATGCATTTGGATAAGTGGAGATTAGGCTTGCTTTGCTCAAAATAGATTTTCCTTATCATTTGAAAACACTAAGTTTTTGTTTGTCAAAATCACCCAAGGCATCTCCCAATAGAAATTGGTGATCCTTCAATCCTTTGTTCACCCACAAGATTTTAACTTAGAAATTCGGATGATGAGATTCCTGATAGCTTCCATGTCTTGATGCTCAAATTGTCCTTTACTAGGGACATGGCTAAGTACTTAGATTTTACACTCTGCAGAGGTGGTGCACTTTCCCCACAAGACTTGGTTTCACCAAGACAAGATCTTTCAGAAGCCTTCCCTTAGACCAGAATGGACGCGCTCCAACCTATCAAACCCCTACCACCAACTTTCCATTTGGCTGAGTTATTGCAACCTATATGATCCAGGCAGAGCCCATAATGCCAAGTGGCTGCACTTGAAGCTTCTCAACATTTGACATCTCAAATCTCTTTGTTCGTGGGTGGCCATCCACAAGTGTGATACACAAGGTTCACCAGTCCCCTGTCCTTGTGTAACAACTCAACGCAAACCATTCCTTCCATTCCACCCAGGTGATTCATCCACTTAGTTGTTTTATTATACAAAACACAAGTCCTCAGACTTAGAAATTTTTCATAACATGAATATATATTCCACCCTTGTTTTCTACTAGCTAAGATAAGCATGATAGTAGTAGGAATCTTAACTTAGGAAATTCTACTAAGGTTTCATCTACTAGGATTTCCCATGGCATAGTTTATACTTAGCAAAAATACCATGCAAGTCCTACTTAGAAATATCACTAATGCATAATGAAAATAATGGGACAAAAGTATGAATCATCACTTTCCTTTTTGGTAGAGAGTATAAGTTCACTCCTTGATCTTTGCAATGTTCACTCACTTCAAATCACTACAATTCAATCAAGCAAACAATGTTTCAATCTACCATTCAAGCAATTCATCACATAAAATGATAGAAACAAAACAATGCATGCAAGCATGCTAAAGATTGTTATTTGTAAAAGTGGTTTTTAATAAGTTATGAACATTTTCAAACACCATTTGGTCATTTTATAAAGTGGCAAAACCATTTGAAAAATATTATATCTCTAAACCATTTTTAAACTAAATCATTATTTCATGTGGTTGAAAATGCCTTTAGTAAAGTAATAATTTTTATAGTGTTCACCAAATACATTCTCAAATCATAAAACTTGGTGTTTGGGGTCAAAGAGTTTAAATCAAAACATTTCCCAAAGGTTTTCCCCCAAAAGCATTTTTTATAAATAAACCATATTTTTATTTGACTAGAATTGCTTTAATTCAAGGTTTTATTCTTTTGCTTCACCAAATATGTTTTTGAAACCACAAATTGATTTATATGGTCAGTAGGTTCAAAACAAACCATTTGCCAAAGATTTTATCTCAAAAATCATTTTAGAACAATTTTTATATTCTAAACATGCCTACACAAGTTTCTGCAAAAACAATCAATTTAACAGAAGCAATTTACTAAACAAAGTGCATGGTCAGAAATTACTTGTCTTGCTGATTCCATTGATATAAAATTTGCAAAATTTGGACGTGTGGTTTGAAAGTTATGAATTTTACAAAATTAAACATCTAATAGGAAAGTTTATGGTTTTTAAAACAGACAGAGGCCACGTGTCGTGTTGCTATTTGCTGGTACCGGTTCGCATGGATCAGGCTCTGTGAGGCGTTGGATCTAATTTACATCGCACGGCACAGATTGCTTCTTACCCTTTTGTTCACGTTCTATCGCATCTGTCAAATCAAGATCTAGTGGCTCAGGGCATGTGACCAAAAGTCAGCGGCGCTCGACGGTGGCTGGCGGCAGCGAAGCTCGGGCGGCAGCGCTCTGGATATTCCAGGAAGCTAGGGGGAGAGAGGGTATGCTCACCGTGGTTGGCGAAGGGGCGCACAGAGATGATGGAGATTCCTCGCCGGAGTTGTCGTCTGCGTTTGGCACTCGCTGTCGACGTCGAAGGCGAGCCTACGGGTCCTGCGTGAGTGAATGGCGAGCACGTGGATGTTCACAAGGCACAGGCGAACAAGTTGGCATGAAACTCTGGTCGAGGCACGCACGGGTTCAAGCGATGAGGCTCACCGGAGTTGTTTGCAGACGGCGGCGCTATTGGTTGACGTCGTTGTCGGCGCTGTGGGTCAGGCGCGGGCAAGTCAAAGCCACTGGGAGATGCGTCTAGAAGAGGGGAGCAGGCTCGAGTGGTTGAGGGGGCAAGGGGCGACGAGGGGCTGCCGGAATCGGCCGGAAAAGCCGTCAAAGACAGAGGCAGTTGAGGCAAAAATTTGAGCAGTCTAGTGGCTCCGGTGGTGTGGCGTCTGAGGGGAAATGGAGAGGGGATGCTGGCGATTATTACTGCGGGGTCACGGCGAGGATTAAACGCGGCATTTAGGAGAATTGATCGCGAGGATTCAACGGCAGAAAACGGCCAGAGCGTGGTCTTTTCGTGGGTGGAAACGATGAACAACCCTGTGGGGTCCGACGGTCAGTGAGAGAAGAAGAGAAGAGATGGGGTCCACATGTCATACGCTGTGTGGGTAGAATCTCTGGTGTGAAGCGTTTTTCTTCGGGAGAGGAGCAGTGGGCTGTGTTGGGCTTAGTGGGCTAGGTTAGTTGGGCTGAGTCCTTTTATATTTTTTTTGTTCTGAATGTTTTTCTCTTTTTCCATTTCTAATTTCTGCTTTGATTTGGTTTAATTATTTCAAGCATCAATTTGAATTCAATTTTCTCTCCAACTTTGTGAGGATTCAAACATTGATTAACAACACATTCTGAAATAAAATTTTGAATAAATCTTTTATTCTTTCTAGGGTTTTTAATTATTTAATTAGGCCCTTGTTTTAAATCAAATAGGATTTAATAATATTTCAAACACCATTTAAATTCTTTAAACTTTCCAAATCTTTTCATTAGGTTTTTATTTGATTATTTGGGTGTCAAATAATTCATCTTGAATTATTTGGAAAGTTTTTAATATGATTCATAAATCATTTAAATTAGGTATTTATTTTAATTCCAATGGAATTAAATATAGTTTTAATTCCCTAAATTTTATTTTGGAAGATTTATTTTTATTTAATTTATTTAAACAACTTTTATTCCACTTGCGTAAATTCCAAAATACTATTTTCTGATGAGTTAAATAATTATTCTTATTAGAGATTTGTCTTTATTAAAATAGGGATAGAATGGTTAATGCCATTTATTTTATTTTGGAAATTCTTTATCCTTTTATTTTATTTGGATTTGGATTCTATTAATTCCATTTGCTTAATGGATTAGGCCAAGATTTAATTTGGTCTTTAAATATTCCTTATTTAATATTTCTTTCTTTATCTTATAAAATCCATATCTTTTTATTCATAGATCCAAACTTGATGATTACAATTTGTAAAATCTTATTTGAGATTTATTTATCCTTTTAAATATATTTAGGATTATTTGCTCACCATTTGGTATGGATTTTAGATAAGGGCTTTATTAGCTTTGAAAGATTTAATTTCCTTATCTTATTAAATTCATAAGATTTTATCTATGGCTCCAAATTAAGTGAAACCAATTTATAGGGTTTTAATATATCTCCATTTGTCATTCTTGATCATTTTGAAATGTTTGTTTGACCAATTTTTATATGGATCAAATCCATAGGCTTGGAGATAACTTGGAAATCATTTTTATTCCATTAGGGTTTAGGGTTTGGATTTATTTTCCAAGTGTTTAAATTTCCAGATGTATTTTATGAGGAATGCATTTCTTTTGATTTGGATTTTGTTGAATTCAAACTTTAATTAAAGTTTTTTCAATATGGGATTTTAAGTTTCCATTTAGAAACAAAAGTTTTTTATTTATTTTTCACATTACAAGATTTGGAAAATCTTGGGATGTGACAGGCTACCACCCATAAAATAAATCTCGTCCCGAGATTTTGGGAGGCTAGAGGTTACAAGTTGGCTCAAAGAAACTAGGGTACTACCACCCTTAAAATATTTTCCAGCTAGATTACATCTAGGCTTGCTTGGGATCTTGTTGAAATCTCTCTGGGCAAACATATGCATAGTGTCCTTTGTTTCCACACTTGAAACATGTGACAAGGCTGAGATCCTTCATAGGATTTATCTTGTGCTTCATATTTTCTGGACAATTGCTTGCATAATGTCCTTGGTTACCACAATTGTAACATGTGATAAGATTGAGTTCTTCACGTATCTTCTGTGGGCAAGTTGCTACATAATGGCCTAGCTCTTTGCAGTTGTTGCACCATACTTGGCTAATCTCCTTATACTTATTCTTCTTGGGTTTCTCCAATGCTAAGAGTGCTTCTAGTTCATGTTCTTCATATGTTATCTCAAAGGTAGGAATGTTTCCTGGTCTCCTTGACCTTCTCTTATTCCTTGGATAATGCATATGTCTCCTCTTTGGTCCTTTAAATTGAGTCATATTGTATGGAGGTGCAAGCTAAGATTTTCCTCTGTCTTCATCCTTCTTGGTAGACTTGGCTCTCTCATGGTAGTCTGCAATCAGTTGTTGCACTCCACCTTGTTTCCTTTGTTGAACTATGGAATAGATGGGGCATTGAATAGGGACATGATTATTTCCTTCACATAGGAAATAAGTAGCTTGGGTTGTGGGGCATTGATTAGCTGGATGTTTCCCTTCACAATTTGGGCATTGATCTTCATGCTCTTTAGAAGTGTGATCCTTGTCTCCACAAATATTGCAAGCTTGGTTCCTTCTAGAATATCATCTTTGTCATCCTTGTTGTCACAAACTCCTTGGGAAGAGTTGCCAAACATGTTGATCATTTGATCTGTCACCTTATGCAACAATTGGGTTTGGGTTTCCAAAAACCTTTGCATGGTTGGATCTACCTCACTGGTGTTGGCTATAAATTGAGCTGTCACTTGGTTCAACTGGGTTTGGGTTACTATGAGTTCTCTCATGTTGTCCTCTTGTTTGTTGTTGTTGTCACCATCCTTGATGTTGGAGTTTCTTGGAGAAGTCATCTGTTTGGGTTGGTTTGGGATTAGAATAGGCAAAATATTTCTAAGGAAATAATTCTAATCACACACATCTAAATTCACACAAGCAATGTGCAAGCAATCACAAACAAACATTCCACTCAAACAACAAGTTTCAAGCATATTTTTAGGCAACCAAAAAAATATTTTTGTTACACCACATAAGTTGGTGGGTTTAACTTAAACTAAATATGGTGGTCCATCTATATGGTTCACTTGAGATCTTTTCCTCCTTCTTGGTTGATTCTTCTTGCATGTGATCATGGTTTCCTTGGGAAAATTCTTGGTCACAAAAACTTCAAAGGTGATGATGATTCCCAAGTTGTGTTTCCTTAGTCTTCAAATCTTGAGCAACATTTCTTGTCTCACTTGTAGTCCTTAGTGATTTCCAAGGTTGAAGTACTTGTTGAGAATAAGGTTGAAATCACTTGAAGATGTTGAAGTCATTAGAGTTGGTGATGTCCTTTGCACATGGTGAAATCTTTGGCCATGGGGTAGGCTTGCTCATCAAGTTTGAAATAGAAGAGATGAAAAACCAAAATGGTTGAGGAAAGAGTTTACAAGATTGTTTGTAAATAAGTTTTGGAACAAATACCACTCCTATATTTCTAAGGGGTTTGTCCAATCCTAGGGTTACAATCCTACATGCAACACATTGCTCTGATACCATCTGTAAGGTTCCCAACCTTTAATAAGGTAGAGATCCCTGTGTTTACAATGCTAGTCCCTGGATCAATAGCTAGCATCCACAATTAAGATGTAATATCAAGAAACAAAGGTCATAATACAACTTTATAACCAGGAATAAAATAATTTATTACATCTTACATAGCTCATTTGGCTGTCTCTTTACAATGCAGCAGAATATAACAATAGCAAGGGGTCCTTCATCTTCAAAGTGCCACAGGCAGACATGTTGGTTGTAGACTTGTAATCCTAATCATTAAACTTCACTAATATCAAACAAACCTGCAACATAACAAGTTACAGCCACAAGGGTCAATACATTTGAATTGTATTGGCAAGTGATACTATGGTAGTATTGTGGTAACTATCATCTATCTGCATTTGGCTAAGTGGAGCTTAGGCTTGCTTTGCTCAAAATAGATTTTCCTTATCATTTGAAAACACTAAGTTTTTGTTTGTCAAAATCACCCAAGGCATCTCCCAATAGAAATTGGTGATCCTTCAATCCTTTGTTCACCCACAAGATTTTAACTTAGAAATTGGGATGATGAGATTCTTGATAGCTTCCATGTCTTGATGCTCAAATTTTCCTTTACCAGGGACATGGCTAAGTACTTAGATTTTACACTCTACTGAGGTGGTGCACTTTCCCCACAAGACTTGGTTTCACCAAGACAAGATCTTTCAGAAGCCTTCCCTTAGACCAGAATGGACGCGCTCCAACCTATCAAACACCTACCACCACTTTCCATTTGGCTGAGTTATTGCAACCTATATGATCCAGGCAGAGCCCATAATGCCAAGTGGCTACACTTGAAGCTTCTCAACATTTGACATCTCAAATCTCTTTGTTCCTGGGTGGCCATCCACAAGTGTGATACACAAGGTTCACCAGTCCCCTGGACTTGTGTAACCACTCAACACAAACCATTCCTTCCATTCCACCCAGGTATTCATTCACTTAGTTGTTTTATTAAACAAAACACAAGTCCTCAGACTTAGAAATTTTTCATAGCATGAATATATATTCCACCCTTGTTTTCTACTAGCTAAGCTAAGCATGATAGTAGTAGGAATCTTAACTTAGGAAATTCTACTAAGGTTTCATCTACTAGGATTTCCCATGGCATAGTTTATACTTAGCAAAAATACCATGCAAGTCCTACTTAGAAATATCACTAATGCATAGTGAAAATAATGGGACAAAAGTATGAATCATCACTTGCCTTTTTGGTAGAGAGTATAAGTTCACTCCTTGATTTTTGCAATGTTCACTCACTTCAAATCACTACAATTCAATCAAGCAAATAATGTTTCAATCTACCATTCAAGCAATTCATCACATAAAATGATAGAAACAAAAGAATGCATGCAAGCATGCTAAAGATTTTTTTATTTGTAGAAGTGGTTTTTAATAAGTTATGAACATTTGGAAACACCAATTGGTCATTTTATAAAGTGGCAAAACCATTTGCAAAAGATTCTATCTCTAAACCATTTTTAAACCAAATCGTTATTTCATGTGGTTGAAAATGCCTTTAGTAAAGTAATAATTTTTATAGTGTTCACAAAATACATTCTGAAATCATAAAACTTGGTGTTTGAGGTCAAAGAGTTTAAATCAAAACATTTCCCAAAGGTTTTCTCCCAAAAGCATTTTTTATAAATAAACCATAGTTTTATTTGACTAGAATTGCTTTAATTCAAGGTTTTATTCTTTTGCTTCACCAAATATGTTTTTGAAACCACAAATTGATTTATATTGTCAGTAGGTTCAAAACAAACCATGTGCCAAAGATTTTATCTCAAAAATCATTTTAGAACATTTTTTATATTCTAAACATGCATACACAAGTTTCTGCAAAAAAAATCAATTTAACAGAAGCAATTTACTAAACAAAGTGCATGGTCAGAAAGTACTTGTCTTTTTGATTCCATTGATATAAAATTTGCAAAATTTGGACGTGTGGTTTGAAAGTTATGAATTTTACAAAATTGAACATCTAATAGGAAAGTTTCTGGTTTTTAAAACAGACAGAGGCCACGTGTCGTGTTGCTATTTGCTGGTACCGGTTCGCACGGATTGGGCTCTGTTAGGCGTTGGATCTAATTTACATCGCACGGCACGGATTGCTTCTTACCCTTTCGTTCACGTTCTATCGCATCTGTCAAATCAAGATCTAGCGGCTCAGGGCATGTGACCAAAAGTCAGCGGCGCTCGACGGTGGCTGGCGGCGGCGACGCTCGGGCGGCAGCACTCTGGATATTCCAGGAAGCTAGGGGGAGAGAGGGTATGGTCACCGTGTTCGCCGGGACGTGCTGGAGCTCAACGTGCCCGTGGTTGGCGAAGGGGCGCACAGAGATGATGGCGATTCCTCACCGGAGTTGTCGTCTGCGTCTGGCACTTGCTGTCGACGTCGAAGGCGAGCCTACGGGTCCTGAGTGAGTGAATGGCGAGCACGTGGATGTTCACAAGGGACAGGCGAACAAGTTGGCATGAAACTCTGGTCGAGGCACGCACGGGTTCAAGCGATGAGGCTCACCGGAGTTGTTTGCAGACGGCGGCGCTATTGGTTGACGTTGTTGCCGGCGCTGTGGGTCAGGCGCGGGCAAGTCAAAGCCACTGGGAGATGCGTCTGGAAGAGGGGAGCAGGCTCGAGTGGTTGAGGGGGCAAGGGGCGACGAGGGGCTGCCGGAATCGGCCGGAAAAGCCGTCGGAGACAGAGGCAGTTGAGGCAAAAATTTGAGCAGTCTAGTGGCTCCGGTGGTGTGGCGTCTGAGGGGAAATGGAGAGGCGATGCTGGCGATTATTACTGCGGGGTCACGGCGAGGATTAAACGCGGCATTTAGGAGAATTGATCGCGAGGATTCAACGGCAGAAAACGGCCAGAGCGTGGTCTTCGTGTGGGTGGAAACGATGAACAACCCTGTGGGGTCCGACGGTCAGTGAGAGAAGAAGAGAAGAGATGGGGTCCACGTGTCATACGCTGTGTGGGTAGAATCTCTGGTGTGAAGCGTTTTTTTGCGGGAGAGGAGCAGTGGGCTGTGTTGGGCTTAGTGGGCTAGGTTAGTTGGGCTGAGTCCTTTTATATTTTTTTTGTTCTGAATGTTTTTATCTTTTTCCATTTCTAATTTCTGCTTTGATTTGGTTTAATTATTTCAAGCATCAATTTGAATTCAATTTTCTCTCCAACTTTGTGAGGATTCAAACATTGATTAACAACACATTTTGAAATAAAATTTTGAATAAATCTTTTATTCTTTCTAGGGTTTTTAATTATTTAATTAGGCCCTTGTTTTAAATCAAATAGGATTTAATAATATTTCAAACACCATTTAAATTCTTTAAACTTTCCAAATCTTTTCAGTAGGTTTTTATTTGATTATTTGGGTGTCAAATAATTCATCTTGAATTATTTGGAAAGTTTTTAATACGATTCATAAATCATTTAAATTGGGTATTTGTTTTAATTCCAATGGAATTAAATATAGTTCTAATTCCCTAAATTTTATTTTGGAAGATTTATTTTTATTTAAGTTATTTAAAGAACTTTTATTCCACTTGGGTAAATTCCAAAATACTATTTTCTCATGAATTAAATAATTATTCTTATTAGAGATTTGTCTTTATTAAAATAGAGATAGAATGGTTAATGCCATTTATTTTATTTTGGAAATTCTTTATCCTTTTATTTTATTTGGATTTGGATTCTATTCATTCCATTTGCTTAATGGATTAGGCCAAGATTTAATTTGGTCTTTAAATATTACTTATTTAATATTTCTTTCTTTATCTTATAAAATCCATATCTTTTTATTTATAGATCCAAACTTGATGATTCCAATTTGTAAAATCTTATTTGAGATTTATTTATCCTTTTAAATATCTTTAGGATTATTTGCTCACCATTTGGTATGGATTTTAGATAAGGGCTTTATTAGCTTTGAAAGATTTAATTTCCTTATCTTATTAAATTCATAAGATTTTATATATGGCTCCAAATTAAGTGAAACCAATTTATAGGGTTTTAATATATTTCCATTTGTCATTCTTGATCATTTTGAAATGTTTGTTTGACCAATTTTTATATGGATCAAATCCATAGGCTTGGAGATAACTTGGAAATGATTTTTATTCCATTAGGGTTTAGGGTTTGGATTTATTTTCCATGTGTTTAAATTTCTAGACGTATTTTATGAGGAATGCATTTCTTTTGATTTGGATTTTGTTGAATTCAAACTTTGATTAAAGTCTGTTCAAGATGGTATTTTAAGTTTCCATTTAGAAACAAAAGTTTCTTTTCACCCTAAAATTCAACAATAATTTATTTTGTTTGTTTATTTTTCACATTACAAGATTTGGAAAATCTTGGGATGTGACACAATATCCATCGGATCCCTACAAACACAACATGCATGATTACAAATAGATTAGATCTTGATCATGAACGGTGCTCACAAGATCTATACATGAAAGCACAAAGGAGGAGACACAACCATCTAGCTACTACATGGACCCATAGTCCAAGGTGGAACTACTCACGCATCATACCGGAGAGAAGGCCTCCAGGATGATCTCCCCTCTGGCAGGGTGCCGGGAAGAACTTCAGATCCCCCTGATCTAGGGACGATGGTGGCGGCGGCTACAGACGGTTTCGTGAATTTCTGATCGGGTACTCAGGGTTTCTGCATCGGGGGCTTATTATAGGCCAAGGGGGAGACCGAGGCGGCTGCCAAGGCGATCAAACCCTAGCCAGGCACGGGGTGGGGCCCACCCGCGCCTGGGGTGGGTCTGGCCCCTCTGGCCGGCCTCCCGGGCTCTCCTCTGGACTTCTTGTTCCCTACGGAAGGTTATTGACTTTGTCCTTTGTCCCGTCCAATTCCAAGAATATTTCTTTACTAACTTTTCTGAAACCAAAAACAGCAGAAAACAGGCATCTGGCACTGTTGCAACTAGTTAGTAGGTTAGTACCAGAAAACATGTAAAAATCACCTCAAAGTGTGGACAAGAAAAGCAAAGTAGATACTAAACAAGCATGGAGCATACAAAATTATAGATACGTTTCCGACGTATCAACATCTCCAAGCTTAACTCCTGCTCGTCCTCGAGTAGATAAGTGATAAAAAGAATAATTTTTGAGGTGACATGCACCCTCACAAAGATCCAACCATTTGCTAGCATTGAAAGCTGGGATCAAAGAACTCAAAACATGTGCATGAAAGATGGAGTTCTAACAATAGGACATAGTAACTATGCATGAAACATGACAAGCTACAAACAAAGATCATGAATAACATGCATTGAAAAACGTTTGTTTGTTTCACATGTAGAAAACATAGCATACCGGCAATCAGCTTGTCCCTCATAGAGTAGCAATAAAATGCATAGGACACCTGCAAAGTTCACAAGGGTGACTAGAAACAAGTAGCACAAGAGCAAGTAATAACACAATATGCATCAATTAATAAGCTTTGGAAAACTGCACACAAAATGACAACTATGCTCTCTTAATGGTGCCTAAAGGTAGAAGGTGGAGACTCAATAGTGGTGGAAGAAAGGCCTTTTTGTAAAGGAAGCAGGGATTACAAGTTTCAAAAAGAGCTTCCAAAAATTATGGTACTTGTTAGCTTTCATCCCTCATTGCCCCTATCATAAGCATCTCGAAGTGGTTAAGGTTAAAGTGGCAAAGCTGGAGTATATGCTTGACGAAGTATAAGTTGGTAATCTCATGCCCCTTGAATACGAGGGACACACCTCAGGCATAAGCAACTTTGGGTCCAGGTAAGTCCTTGTCACTTTAAGTATTTGCATATCATTGAGAACCGCCAACAGGGTACCCCTTGCACATGCTACAGGAGCTTTCCCATAACCAAAATGACAAGGCAAGCAGACAATGAGCATCTCAGCAATCTTTTTATTTACCATATGCATAGCTTTTTATTGAGGATGCTTCATAGATAGCTCATTATGGTGATGCTACAAGTTTCCACCATGATTACGCATGGCTTAGGCTAGCGGCCCAGGCGTTTCTCTAACACAGGATATAAACTCCATGGACTTACAAGTTCCCTCTTTATTTCACACTGGTGACATCCATAGACAAAAGAACATGATATCAACTGAGTACAACAAGGTAGAAGTGCAATGTTGAAAACGTTCCCCGTGACACCACGGTTCTGCTAATTCCAACTTATAAGTGCAAGCATATACAACAAAGTTGTCACAATGGTTCAATTTTATTAGGTGAAAAGAATATAAAGTGTGCCATCAAGTTCATGAGGGATTTAATCATTAAGTTTTCACATAACAAAATAGTTTTTAATTGGAAGATAGTTGAAATCAAGAATATAGTTGGAATGGTGTAACACACCATGCATAGGAATTTATAGTGGACACTTTGGAATAACTTGGTTTCTTAGGAGTTGGAAGCATGAGTAGAACTTACTCATACAAATGGAGTCTAGCAAAAGACTGGGAGCAACCAACTAAGAGAGCAATAATGGCCAAAATCATGCAATGCAACAAAGCAAACTAATCAAAGCAAAGAGTTGTACTACAAGTCAAGGACTAAATGATCATAGAGGCTAATGCTGACTTGTGAGGGTCATAACATGGTGTGAGCATGTGCCAAGTCAACCGAAGTAAAGCATCAAAGGAGAATACCACAATACTATGCTTTTGCATGCTAAAACAACGCATAATTCATTCACGACACACTAAGAAATCCCAATTATTTGGAATAAGACATGCTATGTGGCACCCCAGATTTATGGTTTGAGAATACCTGTTATGCATACAATTAAAGTTCCCATGATCAGTGAGCCGTGAGCATAACCGACTAGTATCATTACAACATCCATACTGTATCGAGTACAAAACTTACAAAGTGGCCATTATGGCAATTACAACACAAGTAGCGGAAGTCTTCAACCTACGTGCAACTGACTAGGAAGACGGCCTAACTTGCATAGACGTTAGCACCTTTGTTACTTCTCAACATCTGCAATCTGGCCAAGTAAATAGCCAGGGACAATGCCGGTGAGTACTTTGAATGTACTCGCAAACCACCTTAAGATAACAATAGTAACATACATGCAATATGGTTGTTATAGGATGGCTCCAGGAGAAGTTCTTTTATAAACTAGTTTCTCTTGTTGATATAACATGTCTCTATGTCTTGGTTGAAAAGATTTTGTACACCTTTTTGAAAAGTTTTAAGAAAACACTAGGATTGAGTCACCCATTTGTTTTTCCTTTCGGTCATCTCATGACTAAACTCCTTCCTCCATTTTTCCCGACCATCCCATGGTCAAATCATTTTTAAGCCATTAGCTTTCTGAAATCCTTTTTGAAATAAAAACCATTACCGTTGTACAGCTGCCAGCACAACCGTCCATGACCGGGAACTCGGCTATTTGAATAGATTTACACTCTGCAGAGGTTGTACACTGTACCCGCACTATCCGATTACCCCTCCCTAATCCACACCGATCGTGGGTCGAATAACCGGTCAAGAACTTCCGAATGCCCTCTCCGGTACAAGTGCCTACCCTATGAGGTTAACCCCCTCAACACCGGGATGCCCTATATAGTAACCAGCCAACCAGAGCGTGTTTTGCACCTTGTCGGGTGTGCTCTTTCAATGAGGGGCTCATAGTATCGCGCGGAGGCCCGTAGACCCTTTGTTCCTTCTCCCGGTCGATGCTACGCATGGACCATTGGATAGATAAGGAACACCCTCCGGGGATTGTTTACCCCTGTAGTAGTGTGAGGCACCTATACCAGATTAGTCAAACTTACAGCCCAGCCCTGTCCAATTCCAGAGTAATGTGGTTGCATGGGTTAATTGCGCTAGCTTCACAACTGGCCAGCCCGGTTGTTTTCGTAAACATTTTTCCTCCTTCCTTTTCCTATCTTTTTGTAAAACAAAACCTTTCCAATTTTCCAATCCAATTGGTAGGCCACGCCTCACCGAGGTTTTCACATAAAACATTTTTGTAAGTCTTTTCCCGGGGTCTTCCCATCCTACGCTTTTGTTTAGGCTAAAACAGGGTCTCCAAGGGGTTATGGTGTTAAACACCATCTACCATACTAAGGTGGGTAGGTATCATCAAGATGGGTTGTACCTAATGGTACTAAGGGGTAACAGTTTGGAGGAGCCAAACATTCCCCACATAACATAATTATAGTAAAACCATGCAATTTGCATAAACGGGTGTTGGAGATATGCCTAGAGGAAATAATAAATGTAGTTATTATTATTATATCTTTGTGTTTATGATAAATGTTTACATTCATGCTATAATAGTATTAACAAGGAAACATTAATACTTGTGTGATTTGTAAACTTAATTTGAAGTCCCTAGTAAAGCCTCTATATAATACTAGCTTGTTGGTAAATAGATGATTGTGGTTTCCCTATCATGAACATTGAGCTGTTATTAACAACAAGATCATATCGTTAGGAGAATGATATGGTGGACATACTCCTATAGATAAGCGTAGCATAAAGATCAAGTCATTTTAATAGTTCAATTGCTATATGCTTTCTGATACATAGTAATCTAATTCCTTCGACCATGAGATCATGCATATCACCTTTACCGGATGGATGCTTTGATGACATCAAACACCACACCGTAACTGGGTGGCTATAAAGGTGGCATTGAGTGTTCGGAAAGTATTGGTTGAAACACATGGATCAAGAGTGGGATTTGTCCATCCATATGACGGATAGATATACTCTGGGCCCTCTCGGTGAAATGTCATCCAATTAGCTTGCAAGCATGTGACTGGCTCACAAGGGATCACATATCACGGGAACGAGAAAAGAGTACTTATCAGTAACGAGGTTGAACTAGGTATGCAGAGATACCGACGATCATAACCTCGGATAATTAAACTATCGTTAGACAAAGGGAAATTTATATCGTATGTAAGTGGTTCATTCGATCGCAAAGTAATCGTAGAAATATGTGGGAGCCATATGAATTTCCAGATTCCTCTATTGGTTATTGCTCGGAGAAGTGTCTCGATCATGTCCGCATAATTCACGAACCGTAGGGAGACACACTTAAGGATTCGACGTTGTTTGAGTAGTTATGGAATGATGAGAAAGAGTCCGAATGGTGTTCGGAGTCTCGAATGGGATTCGGGATATCACGAGGAGATCCGGAATGGTCCGGAGAATAAGATTCATATAAGGAAAGTCCCGTTTCGGAGTTGGAGAATGGTTCCGGTGTTTTCATCAGGAATGTTCTAGAAGGTTCCGGAATGTCCGGCACTCCGGGGGGAAGGGTACATGAATGTGTTATATCAAGTTGGAATGATTGCATCATGTACTCGGTGTCATCGCTGAACAAAAATAGAGGGTTTATTCAAATCCTAGTTTGAAAAGTCAAACAGCAGTTTTTGGAAAGAGGAGGAGGAGTGGGAAACCGAGTTGGGGAGGAGTTCCCTCCTCCAACCGCCGGCCCACCTCCAAGCCGAGTTGGGGAGGGAATCCTCTCCCTCCCCTTGGCCGGCCGGCCCCTCCACCTATATAAGGAGGGGCAGGGCTCCCTCCTAGTGACACACAAGATCCTCTCCTCCAAACCCTAGCCGTCGGCGCCGCCACCTCCACTGCCGCCGCCGCCGACCTAGGTCAAGCCGCCGCCGCCTAGCAACCCTAGCCGCCGGCCAAGCTTCCTCCTCGGCGTGTCTAAACCCTAGATCGTCGAGGGACTCTCTCATACTCCACCATACTCGCTCTGGCTTAAGGCGAAGACCTGCGAGATCTCCCCTCTACTTCCGGTACCACGCCGTTGTGCTGCCGGAATCGCGAGGAGAGTGCTACAACCTCCGCTGCCTACTGGAACAAGGGAGAGGAAGGTCTTCGTCGAGTACCGAACATGTGACCGACTGCGGGAGCGCTGCCGGAACGCAGCGCCGGAAGGATCGTCTATGCGATCTTGAGATCGGAAAGAGTACGACTACATCACCCACGAGAATCCGCTCTCGTTAAACACTTTGGAATCTTCGAGGGTGAGTTATTCCATCGACTCGTTGCTACAATCTAGTAGATAGATCTTGGCTTGTTTGTTTGTATGCGGTAGAAATTTTTTGTTTTCCATGCTACGAAACCCTACAGTGGTATCAGAGCCGTGTCTATATGTAGATCTGTTGCACGAGTAGAACACAATGGTCATTGTGGGCGTTGATGCTTTTATTGTCAATTGCTTCTTGTGTACTTTGCATCTTGCAGTATGTTGGGATGAAGCGGCCCGGGCTAACCTTACATGACATCGTTCATGAGACTTGCTCCACGCTTGACATGCAACTTGTATTGCATAAGTGGCTTTGCGGGTGCCTGTTTCTCCTAGCATAGTTAAGATTCAATTTACAATGGGTGATTAACAATACTAGTATCAATGTTGTGGTTCATGTTCGTAAGTTAGAACGACACTTATTGAAAGCCCCAAACCACGTAAAATATGCAAAGAAAGTAGAGGCGTCTAACTTTGTTTTGCAGGGGTGTGCTGATGTGATATGGCCATGATTGTGATTATATTTGATGTATGCAATGTTCCTTATTGTAAGTTGGCAACCGGCAGGAGCCATATGGTTGTCTTTAATTTCTGTTACGACCCGCGTGTCTATTCAAAGTAGTTGAAGCCGGTGGACGACAACCATGGAGAAGCGTCATTGACCTTGATGCAATGCCGGTGATGATGGAGATCATGTTCGTGCTAGAAGATGGAGATCGGAAGCACAAAGAAGAAAGGCCATATCATATCACATATTATGAATTGCATGTGATGTTAATCCTTTATGCATCTTGTATTGCTTAGTAGACGACGGTAGCATTATAAGATGATCCCTCATGCACATGAATTTCAAATCATAAAGTGTTCACCCTTAGTTATCACCGTTGCTAAAGCTTGTTGTTTCGAAGCACCACGTGATGATCGGGTGTGTTAGATTCCGCAAGTGTATACAACGTGAGCAAGCTAGATTTGCTCATGCGGAAACTAAGGTTTGATCTTGACGAGCCTAGCATGTACAGACATGGTCTCGGAACACGGATCACCGAAAGGTAAAGCATGAATTATATAGTAGATATGATGAACATGTCGATTGTTCGCCATTGAAACTATATCAACTCTCGTGATGATCGGTGTTGATGTGGTGGATTTGGTTCGTGTGATCACTAAAACAATGTGAGGGATATTGTTTTGAGTGGGAGTTCACCAAGATTAATTTTATTATTAATTTGAACTCAATTTGTCATAAACTTAGTCTAAACTATTGCAAATATGTTGTAGATCAATGGCAACCCCTACCATCAATTTTAATGCGTTCCTAGAGAAATAAAAGTTGAAAAACAATGGAAGCAACTTCGCGGATTGGTTCCGCAATTTGAGGATTGTCCTCACAGCTGGTAATTTGACCTATGTGCTGGATGCACCGCTGGGTGACCCACCTGCAGCTGATGCTGCCGATGAAGTAAAGAACGTTTACCTCACTCGGAAGACTCAGTACTCCATAGTTCAGTGTTCTATCTTGTATGGTTTAGAATCGGAGCTTCAGAAAAGGTTTGAGAATTCAGACCCATATGATATTGTCGAGGATCTCAAATTGATCTTTGAGACTCATGCGGCAATTGAAAGCTATGAGGCTTCTGAAAAGTTCTTTAACTGCAAGATGGAAGAGGGCAGCTCCGTTAGTGAGCATGTCCTTAAGATATCTGGGCACGCAAACAAACTTCAAAGCTTGGGTATTGTGATTCCTAATGCTTTGGGGATTTACCGTGTCCTCCAATCACTACCACCAAGTTACAAGAACTTTGTGATGAACTACAACATGCAAAACATGAACAAGACGTTGCCAGAACTCTTTGCCATGTTGAAATCTGCAGAAGTGGAGATCAAGAAAGAGCACCAAGTGTTGTTGGTCAATAAGACCACCAAATTCAAGAAAGGCAAGTCTAAGCAGAAGGGACACTTCAAGAAGGGTGGTAAGAAAGTTACCACGCCGACGAACAAGACCAAGGCTGGACCTAAGCCTGATACTGAGTGCTTTTACTGCAAGGATAAGGTCACTGGAAGCGGAATTGCCCAAAGTACTTGGCGGATTTGAAGAACGGCAACATCAAGAAGAAAGGTATATCTGATATACATGTTATTGATGTGTATCTCACTAGTACTCGTAGTAGTGCCTGGGTATTTGATACTGGTTCAGTTGCTCATATTTGTAACTCGAAACAAGTGCTGCAGAATAAACGGAAGCTAGCGAAGAACGAGGTGACGATGCGTGTGGGAAACGGATCAAAGGTTGATGTGATCGCGGTCGGGACGCTACCCCTTCATCTACCATCGGTATTAGTTTTATACTTAAATAATTGTTATTTGGTGCCTGCGTTAAGCATGAACATTATATCGGGATCTTGTTTATTGCGAGACGGTTACTTGTTTAAGTCCGAGAATAATGGTTGTTCGATTTATATGAGTAATATGTTTTATGCACATGCACCTTTGATAGATGGTCTATTCTTGTTGAATCTCGATGGTGTAAATACACATATAAATAACATTGAGGCTAAACGTTTGAAATCGAGCGATAACTCGACCTATATGTGGCACTGTCGTCTTGGTCACATTGGAGTGAAACGTATGAAGAAACTCCATTCTGATGGACTTCTTGAATCACTTGATTTTGAATCACTTGAAAGATGCGAAGCATGTCTGATGGGTAAAATGACTAAGACTCCATTCTTTGGTATGATGGAGCGAGCTACGGACTTGTTGGAAATCATACATACCAATGTGTGTGGTCCAATGAGTGTAGCATCGCGCGGTGGTTATCGTTATGTTCTTACCTTCACAGATGACTTGAGTAGATATGGGTATATCTATTTCTTGAAACATAAGTCCAAAACTTTCGAGAAGTTTAAGGAATTTCAAAGTGAGGTAGAGAATCAACGTAACAAGAAGATTAAAAATCTACGTTCTGATCATGGAGGTGAATATCTAAGTTACGAGTTTGGCGAGCATTTGAAGAAATACGGAATACTTTTACAATTGACACCGCCGGGAACACCACAGCGTAATGGTGTGTCCGAACGTCGTAATCGAACTCTCTTAGATATGGTTCGTTCTATGATGTCACTTACAGATTTACCGCTATCATTTTGGGGTTATGCATTAGAAACAGCCGCATTAACTTTAAATAGGGCACCATCTAAATCCGTTGAAACGACACCATATGAACTATGGTTTGGGAAGAAACCTATATTGTTGTTCCTTAAAGTTTGGGGATGCGAAGCCTATGTAAAGAAGTTACAGCCGGACAAGCTTGAACCCAAAGCGGAAAAATGCGTCTTCATTGGATACCCGAAGGAAACTATTGGGTATACCTTCTATCATAGATCCGAAGGAAAAATCTTTGTTGCCAAGAATGGATCCTTTCTAGAGAAGGAATTTCTCTCGAAAGAAGTGACTGGAAGGAAAGTAGAACTCGACGAGGTTGTCGAACCTTCTCTCGAAATTGCGAGTAGCGCAGCACCGGAAGAAGTTCCTGTGGTGCCTGCACCAATTAGAGAGGAAGCTAATGATGATGATCATGAAACTTCGGTTGAAGTTGCTACAGAGCCTCGCAGGTCAACGAGAACTCGTACCACTCCAGATTGGTATGATCCCGTTATGAGTGTCATGTTGGTGGACAACACCGATGACCCTGAGACATATGAGGAAGCGATGATGAGCCCAGATTCCAATAAATGGCAAAAAGCCATGAAATCCGAGATTGGATCCATGTACGAAAACCAAGTATGGACTTTGGTGGACTTACCGGATGGCCGAAAGGCTATCGAGAATAAATGGATCTTCAAGAAGAAAACAAATGCTGATGGTAATGTTACTGTCTATAAAGCTCGACTTGTCGCAAAAGGGTTTCGACAAATTCAAGGAGTTGACTACGATGAGACTTTCTCACCAGTAGCGAAGCTAAAGTCTTTGAGGATTATGTTAGCAATCGCTGCATATTATGATTATGAGATATGGCAGATGGATGTCAAAACAGCATTCCTCAATGGAGACATTGATGAAGAGTTGTATATGATGCAACCCAAAGGTTTTGTCGATCCAAAATATGCTAACAAGGTATGCAAACTTCAACGGTCCATCTATGGATTGAAGCAAGCATCCCGAAGTTGGAATCAACGTTTTGATAAGGTAATCAGAAGTTTTGGTTTTATACAAACTTATGGAGAAGCTTGTATTTACAAGAAAGTGAGTGGGAGCTCTGTAGCATTCTTAATACTATATGTAGATGACGTATTGTTGATTGGGAATGATGTAGACCTTCTTAATAGTGTCAAGGAATATTTGAATAATAGTTTTTCAATGACGGATCTTGGCGAAGTAGCTTACATATTAGGCATAAAGGTTTATAGAGATAGATCGAAACGCCAAATATCATTGTCTCAAAGTACATATTTGGACAAAGTTCTAAAGAGGTTTGGAATGGAAGATAGCAAGAAAGGGTTCTTGCCCATGTTGCCCAATTAGACCTTGAGTAAAACTCAAAGTCCGACATTGGCAGAAGATAGAGAAAGGATGAGTAAGACTCCCTATGCCTCAGCCATAGGATCTCTAATGTATGCCATGCTATGTACTAGACCCGACATTGCATATGCTGTTAGTTTAACTAGCAGATATCAAAGTGATCCAGGAGTGGATCATTGGACAGTGCTCAAAAACATCCTTAAGTACTTGAGAAGAACTAAGGATATGGTTCTTTCTTATGGAGGTGATGAACAGCTCGTTGTTAATGGTTACACCGATGCTATTTGGAACACCGATCCGGATGATTCTAAATCACAATCTGGATACATATTTATTTTGAATGGTGCAGCAGTTAGCTGGAGGAGTGCAAAGCAAAGCGTTGTGGCGAGATCTTCAACTGAATCGGAATACATGGCTGCTTCGGAGGCTTCACAAGGAGCGATATGGATGAAAGAGTTCATTACAGAGCTGGGTGTGGTTCCTAGTGCGCTGGACCCAATGTCTATCTACTGTGATAACATGGGCGCCATAGCCAATGCGCAAGAACCAAGGTCACACAAGAAGCTGAAGCACATCAAGCTACATTTTCACGCTATTCTAGAACATATCCAAGATGGGGATATAAAGATTTGCAAAGTACACACAGATCTGAATGTGGCGGATCCGTTGACTAAACCTCTCCCGAGGGCAAAACATGACCAGCACCAAACTGCCATGGGTGTTCGGTATATTACCATGTAATCTAGATTAGATGACTCTAGTGCAAGTGGGAGACTGTTGGAGATATGCCCTAGAGGCAAAAATAAATGTAGTTATTATTATATCTTTGTGTTTATGATAAATGTTTACATTCATGCTATAATAGTATTAACAAGGAAACATTAATACTTGTGTGATTTGTAAACTTAATTTGAAGTCCCTAGTAAAGCCTCTATATAATACTAGCTTGTTGGTTAATATATGATTGTGGTTTCCCTATCATGAACATTGAGCTGTTATTAACAACAAGATCATATCGTTAGGAGAATGATATGGTGGACATACTCCTATAGATAAGCGTAGCATAAAGATCAAGTCATTTTAATAGTTCAATTGCTATATGCTTTCTGATACATAGTAATCTAATTCCTTCGACCATGAGATCATGCATATCACCTTTACCGGATGGATGCTTTGATGACATCAAACACCACACCGTAACTGGGTGGCTATAAAGGTGGCATTGAGTGTTCGTAAAGTATTGGTTGAAACACATGGATCAAGAGTGGGATTTGTCCATCCATATGACGGATAGATATACTCTGGGCCCTCTCAGTGAAATGTCATCCAATTAGCTTGAAATCATGTGACTGCCTCACAAGGGATCACATATCACAGGAACAAGAAAAGAGTACTTATCAGTAACGAGGTTGAACTAGGTATGCAGAGATACCGACGATCATAACCTCGGATAAGTAAACTATCGTGAGACAAAGGGAAATTTATATCGTATGTAAGTGGTTCATTCGATCGCAAAGTAATCGTAGAAATATGTGGGAGCCATATGAATTTCCAGATTCCTCTATTGGTTATTTCTCGGAGAAGTGTCTCGATCATGTCCGCATAATTCACGAACCATAGGGAGACACACTTAAGGATTCAACGTTGTTTGAGTAGTTATGGAATGATGAGAAAGAGTCCGAATGGTGTTCGGAGTCTCGAATGGGATTCGGGATATCACGAGGAGATCCGGAATGGTCCGGAGAATAAGATTCATATAAGGAAAGTCCCGTTTCGGAGTTGGAGAATGGTTCCGGTGTTTTCATCGGGAATGTTCTAGAAGGTTTCGGAATGTCCGGCACTCCGGGGGGGGGGGGGGAAGGGTACATGAATGTGTTATATCAAGTTGGTATGATTGCATCATGTACTCGGTGTCATCGCTGAACAAAAATAGAGGGTTTATTCAAATCCTAGTTTGAAAAGTCAAACGACTAGTTTGAAAGTCAAACGGCAGTTTTTGGAAAGAGGAGGAGGAGTGGGAAACCGAGTTGGGGAGGAGTTCCCTCCTCCAACCGCCGGACCACCTCCAAGCCGAGTTGGGGAGGGACTCCTCTCCCTCCCCTTGGCTGGCCGGCCCCTCCACCTATATAAGGAGGGGCAGGGCTCCCTCCTAGTGACACACAAGATCCTCTCCTCCAAACCCTAGCCGCCGGCGCCGCCACCTCCACTGCCGCCGCCGCCGACCTAGGTCAAGCCGCCGCCTAGCAACCCTAGCCGCCGGCCAAGCTTCCTCCTCGGCGTGTCTAAACCCTATATTGTCGAGGGACACTCTCATACTCCACCATACTCGCTCTGGCTTAAGGCGAAGCCCTGCGAGATCTCCCCTCTACTTCCGGTACCACGCCGTTGTGCTGCCGGAATCGCGAGGAGAGTGCTACAACCTCCACTGCCTGCTGGAACAAGGGAGAGGAAGGTCTTCGTCGAGTACCGAACGTGTGACCGACTGCGGGAGCGCTGCCGGAACGCAGCGCCGGAAGGATCATCTACGCGATCTTGAGATCGGAAAGAGTACGACTACATCACCCACGAGAATCCGCTCTCGTTAAACACTACAACGGGTAGGTAAAACATGCATAGATAAAATAATAGGACAAGGTGTATGAGCGAGAAGGTGGCTTGCCCATGACCAGTGAGATGTCCCGTGACTTCTTTAGAATACCAGAAAACCAGTCATAATAATGATAACGAGAATAAAGATCCGAGGCTTCCTTCTTCTCGACGGCACATAATTGCAACTATCGCCGTTATAGAGCATACATGCAAACAAAGAACACCACATTCAGTACAAGGCATACAAACATCAAACCATACATCAATCAAAGGATAATTACATGATATACATTAGTAGGGTGTTGGAGGTATGATTTGATTGGATTGGAAGAAGATTTGGAGACATAGGAAAAGGGATCCTTTTTGGAGTTAAAGTCTAGGAACTACCTAAGAGAGGGTTTTTGACCAAGGGCTTGATCTATATGATACCATTGTATATAAATGATACCATAAGATAGGTATTTATAAAATGAATCCAACAAAAGTGGTTTCACTATTTTATCAATTTTCATTGATTTATAATGATTTTTATAGTGGATAAAACTCTAGTTTTAGGAAATAATCCACCAGACAAATTCTGGAGTGCTGAAAATTATTTCCTTGGGTGATTAGGTAGTATTTAGTGGACTGATTCAAGAGGAGTTGGATTTACCTCAAAACAGTTACCAAAATGCCCTTAGGAAATTTCCAAAGGCAGTACTGGATGAGATTTGTCTTTTCCATCATATTTAATCTACAGACGCTTTTGATGTGATTCTAAGGGCACTTGTTAGGTATTTATCTTAACTTTCATAAGAAATTGGTATAACCCTTTTTGGATTAACAGAACGCAAATGGTGAATTTATTGGTGAACAAATCCTTCACAGAATAGTTTAATTCACCACAATTCAATAAAAGATCAATAAATCTTGGGATCCTGGTTTTTGGTGCTTATTTATATATAGGTTTACTGGGAGTTTGAATGAGGTCCAAACCTTATTTAGTTTGTCCTAGGGAATTTTCTAAAGTTAGCAATGGCCTGTTTTTATTATTTTTGCTACAGGCAAAATGGGAAGAAATTTTATGTGGATCCAGTGGGATAAACATGGTTTGGATAATACCTTCCATTATCAATTGGATTTACTCCATTTGGGTAAACCAAACTCTCTGGAAGCATTTATTAGTGGATGTAATACACTTGGCTATTTTATTTTCTATGATTTATCCATTAAGTATTTTGGTCCAAAACCAACTCTGCATGTTAGAGTGTGGACTTAGGTACTGTTGAAAAATATAAGTTAAATTTATTTAGGCCATTTTTATTTTCAAAAAGATTTAAACCAGAAGGATATTTTTCTGGATCTGGGAAAAATGAATAAAGGGGCATTTGGGCATGGGCTAGATCTGCAGGGGGAACTGGGCCACTCAGCGGATTCGGCCCACCCGGTGCAGTGACACGCGAGAGCCAGTTGTTTAGAACCTGGCGGCAGGGTGAGGTGAAGGGGTATGGAGGGATGAGGGCCGTTGGATCCAGGCGAGATTGATGGTGCTTAGTCATCTCCCTCCTCCGTCGCGTGGATAGAAAGGGGAAACCCTAGAGGGGCGGCAGAGGTTGCATGGCACTCACCTGAGGGCTTTCTTGGGGTGGGGAGGCGGCGGAGTGGACGTGGCGCACGACGACGGGTGCGAAGAGGTGCGTGAGAGGGTACTTTGGCCTCGGGAACTTCTTCGCACGACAGGGTCGGGAGCGACCGCTACGGTAGCTCGTCGGAGGCGAGGCCAAAAGCTTCATGAAAAGCATAGGAGAGTCAAGGGAGGTAGTTATTGCTTGGGAGAGCAATATTTTTCAAAGACGAAGGGTGGAGATGGTCCTGGTGGAGGACTAGCTCCATTTTCTTCAGGAACCCGAGAGGGTTTCATCTCTTCTTCCTGGAAGATCTAGAACTAGGGAGAGAGCACAAGGGCTCCGAGGTGGGTAGAGGGGAGATAGGGGAGTGGAATGGGGGCGAAATAAGAGGATTGGGTGGCTCTAGGGTGACCTGATTCTTGCATGCAAGCAAGAACCCGAGAGGAGATCTTGGGGTTCTCCACAGCAATTGAGAGGAGGAGGGCGAGATCTGGAGCTCGAGGAGAGGCTCTCTAGTGGTCTGGGGGAGAAATGAGTGAGCAGGAAAGTGGGAGGGGGACTCTGGCCTATTTATTTATAGAGGGGTGGTCTAACATGGACTAAGTCCATGGGAGGGCAGGGAGGTGGTGCTGCTCGAGGGTTGGTTGATAGGGAGGTGCTGGGAGGTGGTGGGGGACCTATGGTCGTGTATAGGGCAGAGAGGGAGTGGCGGTGCTGTAATGAGAAAAGAAATGGCTAGACAAGACCTTGACTTTGTCTCCCACTTCAAACAAGCACAAGAAGACAAGTGATCAAGTGATGCTACAGTGAAAGTGTTACAAGGATCACGACCAGGGTAGAGTAATGATGTTGTGGAGGAGTGCTTGGGAAGATTGGAGCTGGTTTGGTTTTTGTTTGAATCAAGGTTTGACTAGTTTTGCAATTTTCATCAAAATGGTGCTTGTGAAGGAAGTTTAAAATGTTGCATTGGGCAAAGTGTGGGAATGGTAGTAGTAGTAGATAGAGGAGGTTAAATAATCTCTTCATGATTTAAATTGGATTTTACTAATGATTATAATCCCATTTAAATGCACTTCTTTAGAAAGTGCTGAAGTATCTTATGGAAGCTAAGATGATAATTTTATATTGGACAAGCTTGGTTTTTTATGTGATATGGTTATAAATACCACAAAACACCTTGGAGAATTTTATTTTAATTTATTGAGGTGGAAAACTATTTTTAGGGAATTATATCTTGTTTCTGCCATTTAAGAAAAAGGGCAAAAAGAAATAATAAAGAATCTCAAAAATGATTATTTTTGAGATGGGGAGGTGTGGTATGATGTATGGAACTCAATTATGCATTGATTTGGCAAAGTGGTTTGGATAAAAACAAACTTGCCTTTATAGGCAGATATTTTTAGAATTTTGCCAGATAATGAATTTAAATAGTTCTAGAAAATGATTATATCCAAATTATATGATTTAAACTTGATTCATACATCATTTTCCACTTGGGTGTTGAAGGATTTTGGTGAGAGGGGAAGAAAACTAGATTTGGGGGAATCTAGGGTTTGGTTATTTTTATACCAGCTAAACAGGGTTGGATTAGGGAGCTCAGAGCTCACCTTGGTACAAGGGGTATATGGATAGCTATACCAAGTTATATAGATGATCAAGGAAGCAAGAGTTAGGCTTGATTTGATTTGAGGTGGTCTAGAAGAGATGGCAAACTTTGTTGAAAATAAGGCTGCCATAGCAGATACATCCAGTAGCCTCCTAAATTATGTGGGTTTAAGAAGCACAAGGTTACAATGGAAACAAGACATGTGGGGATTGATATTCCATGATTAGTAGATCATAATCATGCAAATAGTTGGTCAAGGGGAGGTGGCATATAGATGTGAGCTTCTGCCAAAGTAGGCAAGATGATAAGATTTGCGGAAAAGGTTATTACCAGGACTACAAGACCATCATGGATGAGTTGGGAATATAATGGATTAGCCAAGGGAAATAGTAGGCCTTGGTATTACTAAAGATGTAATATAAGATGGTTCAAGTACATTCTCAAGAATGCACACATATTGGAAAAGGTAGGGCTCCAAAGATTGTATCTAGATAAGAAATCCAGACTTAGCCATTTTGGCAGATTTGGAGATTTTGACTAGTATGCAAGAGGGAAAAATTTGAGATGGTGGCAAGGGTTTATTTTATCCATTAAGGTGTTGATGTTGAGATATAGATTGAATAGAGTGGATCCAAACTTGGATTGGTTCTTCAATAGGTTGGAAACAATCAGGGGTGATTAACTCTGGAGTGATCTAATTAGGAGATGAGAGGGTTACTTAAGTGGCTTGGGTTGATCCAGATTTGGATGCTTGGTTTGGGATAGATGATCACAAGAATAGATTGGGGTCCTAAAGAATGAGCTACTAGATTATCTCATTCTAGTTCTTAAGAAAACAAGGCAATCAGCAGATCAAGGGAATTCATCCTATCAAATTTATCCAACTACTACTAGGGTGACCATCAAGCCTAGCTTGAGGTAGGGAGGGGTATTTTGAGATGGTTGTACTTTGAAGTAAGGTAAGGACCATCTTGGCATTTCTACCAAGATTGTTAATAGAACTAGTAAAAATACTTTTTTTGTCAAAGTCATCTTGGCTCGGGTTTTGAAATGCCAGAACATTTGAGAATATGAAAGATGAGCCAATACATCTCTTTTGTAAAATAGCTTTTGTCAACTAGTGTTGAGATAAGAGGTATAGCATCTAATACACGATCAGTTGCAAGAACACAAGCAAGCAAGTAAGCAAACACTGCACATGTAACAATAAAAAGTTTTTGTTCCCCCCTGATTTTTGCCTTTTGGACAACATTTCAGGGTTGCTGAAATTGGGATGTTACAGACCTTTCCCCCTTAAAATAATCTCGTCCTGAGATTAGGGAGGAGTAGGGTTGGGTGATAGCATCCACATGACAATTCCAACGGTGGAGCTATTAGATGCTAATAGGTTTTCCAGCAAACAAGCATGGTCAGTTACTGGTCAGAGCTGAAGGGATTTGGATGGCGTTGCTTGGATTAAACAAATGGAAAAGACGTAGTCTTTTCCCCTTAGGATGATTCTAGGTAGGTTTAGCATCGTCAGGGTACTTTCTTCTTGAAGCGAGACAGCGAGTTGAGCCTTCTTCGAACATTTACCACTGAAGTCCTCTTCTCTGCCTTCTTGGTCTTGAACATCGGAAGTGCTGGCTGGGCTTCCGACTCTGCGATGGAGATCTTTCCTGATGTACCTTCGGATTCTGGAGAGGTTCCGATTGTCGTCTTTCTTACAGGGTCGTGGATTTGGATTTTGTAGGGGTGTTCATCACTTAATGATAACTAGCGTTCGATTCCGGGATTTTATCGAGTGTTTGGGCGAGAAAGACGCAGTATTTCCCCCTTAGAGCGACACTAGGTTTTTTTTGCTGGGGTCGCCGACCTTCTTGATTGGCGTCATATGCTCATGCTGGTGGATGGCGTTGCACCTTTCGTCCGGTGGGGGTCATCTTCTATCGACCTTGTATAATCCGCTTCATTGGAGACGTCGAAGCCACTTCTTGGAGCAATATTCTTAGCGGGAGAGGCGTTTAACTAGCTCCTGGTTAGTTAGTTCCGAGCTAGGTAGTAGTCCAATAGGTGGAGGACTGCCGTTGGCTGTTGGCGGTCTCGGAAGACGGTCCTTTATAAAAGGGGTCTCTTTCAGGTTTGGTATGATGCAACATCGTGGGTAAAACACGCAAAGAAGGGGCCTCAAACTATTATACAAGCAAGTTGAGTTCTTGCATCTTGTCATTGTCCTCGGGTTGGGTATCCAATTTGGTTATTGTAGTTCCTCAGGGTTAGCAGAGTCGGGGCTCTTTTGAGAGAGTGGTTAGCGGCAATAGAAGAGAAAGGACTTTGTGACGTCTTCGGAGAAACTCGATGCCTTGGGTTACTTGCTACTCCTTGGAGAGTAGTATTGGCGGTACCAAGTAGTCTTGTCACCTTAATTTTGAGTGTCTCGGTTGTTGGGAGGATCGAGCAGACTTCTAAAGCTTGTTTATGATGTTTGTTTTTTGTCCCTCTGACGACTCTTGAGGTGGGTTTTGGAGCAGGTTCTTGGATTGGAGATCTTCTGGTATCATCTTGTAGACGGTCTTCGGGCTTTGAGTGGAAAGACGCAGTCTTTCCACCTTTGAGCTTTACTTGGGGTTATCAAGGTTGGGGTAGATCCTTTGTCTTGGATCAAGGCTTGATGCTTGAGTTGAGATCCTCGAGTGACGCCTTATTGCGACTACCTTCCTATGGTGGTTACCAAATGAAGCCGGATGCGTTATCTCGGGGTAGTTTTAGTGGTTAGTGGCGCTTCTTATTAGTCCTTAGTCGAGGTGGAGACATTTTGGCTTCATCTGGGATGTCTTCACTTGAACTCTTTGTGTTGCTTTGGTTCGATGACGGAGTAGACCCGTTGTCTTCGGCATCCTTATCTTTCATCTTCTTGGAGAGTTGGGAAGTAAGGCACGAGTAGGAGTTGTCGAGGATTTCTTTAGGTGGACATCCTGCTGAGGAGAGGTTCCAGCTATGGGGTTGCGAGGGTTAGCGTCCGGATACGCCTACAAGGTGTTCATATAATAGGGTCGAGTGATCCGAGGCAGACAAGAAACACATTCCAAGCATCATACACTCACATGACAAGCAAACAAGGCACACCATCGGTACTAATGGGTGACTACACGCCATAAGGGGAATCCTATTTTAGGGATGCTAATCCTAAGTACGAACATTATGGGGGTCTTATCTTCTGTCATTGGTGCCGTACTTGATATATTTTGGGGAGATGAAGGACTCTGTTGGTAAGGCGATATTGTAGTGTCTTTCGTCGTGGGTATCTCCTTTGTTTTGCTTGTCTTAGGGTCTCTTCATTAAGGGATCTCTGTCTTCATAGTCTTCGAGTCGAACTTTGTTTGGAAAAGTGGAACATTTGAAGTAGATGAGATATAGAGTAATCTATTTTTAAAATGTTTAATTCAGAGAAGATGAGATAAGAAATCATTCGAAAAGCTTTTGAGGAAATAGTTTTCGAAACCCGGTGTTTTCCAAAATAGGGGTTATCCTGTCTAACGTCCATGCTAACTAAGGTCTCCTACAGTAAGGATGGCTCTGATACCAAGTCTGTGGCACCCCGGATTTACGGTCCGAGAATACCCGTTATGCATACAATTCACGTTCCCATTATCAGTGAGCCGTGAGCATAACCGACTAGTATCATTACAACATCCATACCATATCGAGTACAAAACTTACAAAGTGTCCATTATGGCAATTACAACACAAGTAGTGGAAGTCTTCAAGCGCAGAGCCCATGTCATGCCTTAACCTACATGCAACTGACTGGGAAGACGGCCTAACTCGCATAGACGTTAGCACCTTTGTTACTTCTCAACATCTACAATCTGGCCAAGTAATGTCAACGCCCGGATTTTTAATCACAGATGCCTGTTATGCCATTCATCGCAATCCCAGGATTACCATTTTTGCGAGACATAACATATTGGATATCACAGTACATCATCCATTACAAACCATACATAAGGTATTACACAAATAAGGATCTCATGATCCAGTTCTTAATACAATTCAAGAAGCGGAATAACATAATAGTAACGATAGCGTAGGCGGAGCTCCATCTTCAGGGTCACAGGCAATGCTGACGATGGGAGATGATCCTAGTTGTCGTAACCTTCCTTCTGTTCTTCCTCCTAATACTCCTCTTCATAGTCTGGCCATGGGAATAGCCAGGGACAAAGCCATGAGTACTCTTTAAGTACTCGCAAACTAATACTAACAAGTGAAGTGGTTTTGAATAGGATATACTAAGCTCTAGGGTTGTTTTTCAAAAATCCATATTTACCTCTACTAAGTTCAGAAGCAAATAAAACTAGTTGAAAGTTTTATAACACCTAAGTGGGAACTTGAATTTCATGTCACAACTCTATTGTGGTCAAGTCAAACTCATAAATCATTTCAATAATTCATTTTGAAAACATCTGACGACAGAACAGTATGGCTACTCCAACTGTCCATAACTGCGGACGCGGCTATTCGAATATTTTGACACTCTGCAGAGATTGTACACTTTCACCACAACATTCGATACATCCGTCAGGAACAATCCTGAATTTACCATACTCAGTATGCGGATAATCAATCCTAACCTTTCAATTACATGCCCTAGTATAGGCACCTGAGTTTGGCCTCCCAACCATGACCAACTGTCATCTTGGGTACTGCACAGGTGGACAATCTTCACAAGGTAGCCACAGCTCAGACCTTGGCCGCAAGGGAACCCATACTAAGGTATATAAATTTCCAGTCAAGCCCTACCCAATTTTCGGGTATTGTGGTTGTACGGTAAAATTGGAATGGTATCGCATCCAGACAACCATCAGTTTTGTAAAGGGCTAAGACTCATGCCTTAACATTTTCATCATCAAAATCATCTGTTGTTCGGAAACACAGGTCAAAAAAAATTAGTAGAATGACTCATCATTCTAAGGTTTTCATATCCATTTTCACCAAGTATTCCCATCTAAAGTTGATCAAGTTTTATGCTTAGCACTAGCATCTATGAATGGAGGTAAATACTAATGAGGGGTGGTAAACAAGTGTATCTTATCTAAGTAAGATCTCATGCCTCAGGATGACATCAAGATTATCTAACTTAGGACAAATTTTATGCTCTTTATGCTGCCTTCAATTATCTTTCTAGAATCTACAAGTCACTAAGTAAACTTTTGATAGAAAGATTTTAATAAAGAAAATAAAATACTAAGCTTGGAAGCAAAACTAGGATGGTGTGTCAAGTGGGTATAATCATATATGCTTAAGGCATATAGTTGGCATAGTAACAAGCAAGTAGTTGCTTTCATAAGTAGGGTATCTTGCAAGGGTTAGCTTGCCTTGTGCAGAGCAGTGGTTGAAGTTCTCCTCGGCTTCTTCCTCGTAGTATCCTCCTTCCTCCTCGTATCCTTGGTCGGTACTAGTGTCTATAAATAAATACGAGGTACACAATCACCAAATAATACTTAACTATTTATAATCATCACACAAAGGTTCACACTAGATGATCTAGCATCATCACTAAATTACAACATTAAAGCACTTGTCTCATTTATTTTATTTTAGAAAAGTAATTTCTACTCATTGAAAAACCACTTAAGATTTAATATTCCCCACCTAAAACATGGGATCATGTTGACACATGTCATCACCACATATTTCAGCACATGGGAATATGATTTAAAGTGGTGTCACGAATTAATAAGGTTTAACCTTTTTATTTTAATTAATTAAATTGACTATAAATTCCTATGTGGCATTCTTTTATTAATTGATCATTATTTCTGTAAGTAAACCTATATATTTTTATATATTCTGAAAGGTATGGTTAAATGGAATTTTTGAGAGTTGGAATCAACTCGAAAGCTCTTATGGTTGAATTTTGAAAAATGTTTGAATGCAGAAAAGATTCTGCAATTGTATTTTTACCATGGGTGATCTACAAATCTAAATGGTTTGAATCCAACGGGCTTGGATTAATCATTCCAGTACCTTTCTAACAAAATTATTTTCATGCATTTTGGTTCATTGAATCGAGCTGGGTTGATTTTTTAATCTAGGTACAGAACTGGGTTTGAAATTAAATGAATAAATCTATATTTGAATTAGTGGGTCGCGCGGGATGTTTAACTGGTCCGGCCCACTACGCACAGCGCACGCGCGGGCTGGTTAAGTGAGCGACCCCACTCGTCAGTGAGACAACAAGGGGCGAAGCAGTATGGGGCGATTAGGAACATAGGATCTAACTCTAATCGAACGGCACTGGTTCATCGTCCACGTCGGGCAGCACCGACAAGACAGAACCCTAGAGCGGCCGGTGGGGGTAGTGGGAGGCTCATCAGGGCTTAGGCAATGGTCGGCGATGGGGGCGAACGACGAAGTCGACGACGGTGATTCTCCTAGTACCGACAGCTTCTCCTAGGGCGGTTCCAATCGACGACGCCTATCCTCCTCTGCATCGGTGAACTCTGGTGAAATTCCGGCCACCTCGTGCTCGCCTTGCTCCGGGAGTGAGTGGGAGGGTATCAATGCGAGGTGGGGAGTGAACTGGTGTGAAGAAAACGGAGCGGGGGAGGCCTCCTTTTATAGTGGCTGAAGAGGACCGAATGGCACGGGTGGAGCTCGTCGGTGTTGATGGCATAGAGTGCTACTGGCATGGGCGACGATAGGGGGCAGTGCTGTGCTCCCTGGCGACGCTCAATGGCATGGTGGTGAGGTGTGGGGAGGTGTGAGATGGTCGGAACATCGCAGCGCTCTGGGCGGGTCCGACGGAAGTCGTAATGGCATACAGGCGCTCCTAGTCGCATGGCGGTGAACGAGCATGTCTGGGCGGTTCCTAGTGCGGTGGTGATCTCGTAAGCGAGCGGCGAGGACGGCGCGTGGTCTGTGGGCTGGTGTCGCTGACGGCGCACTAGTGTGCTCTCGGCATGGCTGCAGAGAGAATGGTCGCGCGCGTTCTGGGTGGTCCTGTGGCTAGCAGGGTTCGAGCGTTGGACAGGGGGTGGCGATGGACCATGGAGTGCCTTCTAGACAAGGTTGGCGAGGCTAGTTAGGCTTGTAGCTTGCTGTCGACATTGGAGTTGGCCATTGGGCTTGGCCATGGTCACCATTGATGGCATTGTCGAGTTTACAGTGAGCTAGAGCTAGTTAAACTAGTTAGATGATCTACTGAGAGTGTAGTGAGAGCTCGGGAGGGGACAAGGTTGGCACAACAATACTCACTATAGGTTTTGTTGTTTAATTTGATTTGTGCCCAAAAGGTGTTTGATGAAATTGCCGAAAGAAATTCAAATTTGAATTTTGGATACAAACTTGGTGGGTTTGCTAGGCACATACGAGGGAGTATCTGGTTAGTTGGATTCGTCAAGGGGCACTGGTTTGGTTTGGTTTTGAAAATGTGTGATCTTCACATATGTTAAACATTCAATTTTTAAATGTGATTTGAATCAAGTTGCCAAATGTTTCTGTAAGTTTGTACGGTGGGCTTTGCTTCACTTTTACTTGGTCTAGCAAGGGGTGAAAAGAATTGGAAAAGTTTCTGTTTGAAATGTTGGACTAGAAACACTCAAAGTGACCTAGTGAGCAAGATTGGCAAAAATGACCATTTGCCTTATTTGATTTGTTTTTGATTTTCTCTTGATTTGTTTCTACTTGGAAATGTTTTAGATGATGTTATATTCATCTTTGAA
This sequence comes from Avena sativa, assembly GCA_916181665.1. Taxonomy (NCBI): domain Eukaryota; kingdom Viridiplantae; phylum Streptophyta; class Magnoliopsida; order Poales; family Poaceae; genus Avena; species Avena sativa. Next base: position 19,164,342 of record OV702282.1, on the reverse strand, counting down.
CCATTCCTTACTATTTAGTTGAATCACAAGTCCATTTATGTATTCATCAAATCATCACATACACACATGCATTCATTTGGTTTTCATTTAATCAAAGTTTTTTTAACCCTAATTTTAGTGATTAGAGTTTGATGATCATTGTTTCATATTTTTGGGATCTTACAAGTAAATAGCCCGGGACAATGCCGGTGAGTACTTTGCATGTCCTCGCAAACCACCTTAAGATAATAATAGTAACGGATATGCAATATGGCCGTGGTAGGATGGCTCCAGGAGAAGTTCTTTTATAAACTAGTTTATCTTGTTGATATAGCATGTCTCTATATCTTGGTTTAAAAGCTTTTGTAAAACATTTTGGAAACCTTTTTGAAAAGTTTTAAGAAAACACTAGGATTGGGTCACCCATTTGTTTTTCCTTCCGGACATCTCATGACCAAACTCCTTCCTCCATTTTTCCCGACCATCCCATGGTCAAATCATTTTTAAGCCATTAGCTTTCCGAAATCCTTTACCGGAATTTCTAAATCATTTCAAAACCATTACCGCTGTACAGCTGCCGGCACAACCGTCCATGACCGAGGACTCGGCTATTCGAATAGTTTTACACTCTGCATAGGTTGTACATTGTACCCACACCATCCTATTACCCGTCCTTGATCCACACCGATCGTGGGTCGAATAACCTATCAAGACCTTCCAAATTCCCTCTCCGGTACAAGTGCCTACCCTATGAGGTTAACCCCCTCAACACCAGGACGCCCTATATAGTACCAGCCAACCGGAGCACGTTTTGCACCTTGGCGGGTGTGCGCTTTCAATGGAGGGCTCATAGTATCACGCGGAGGCCCATAGAACCTTTGTTCATTTTCCTGGTCGATGCTATGCATGGACCGTTGGACAGAGAAGGCCCACCCTCCGGGGATTGTTTACCCCTATAGTAGTGTGAGGCACCTATACCAGATTAGTCAAACTTCCAGCCCAGCCCCGTCCCATTCCAGAGTAATGTGGTTGCACGGGTTAATTGCGCTAGCTTCACAACTGGCCAGCCCGGTTGTTTTCGTAAACATTTTTCCTCCTTCCTTTTCCTATCTTTTTGTAAAACAAAACCTTTCTCATTTTCCAATCCACTTGGTAGGCCACTCCTCACCAAGGTTTTCACATAAAACAATTTTGTAAGTCTTTTCCAGGGGTCTTCTCATCCTACGCTTTTGTTTAGGCTAAAACGGGGTCTCCAAGGGGTTATGGTGTTTACCATACTAAGGGTGGGTAGGTATCATCAAGATGGGTTGTACCTAATGGTACTAAGGGTTAACAGTTTGGAGGATCCAAACATTCCCCACATAACATAATATAGTAAAACCATGCAATTTGCATAAACGGGTAGGTAAAACATGCAAAGATAAAATAATAGGACAATGTGTATGAGCGAGAAGGTGGCTTTCCTGTGACTAGCGAGATGTCCCGTGACTTCTTTAGAATACCAGAAAACCAGTCATAATAATGACAAAGAGAATAATGCTCTGAGGCTTCCTTCTTCTCGACGGCACATAATCGCAACTATCTCCGTTATCGAGCATACATGCAAACAAACAACACCGCATTCAGTACAAGCCATACAAACATCAAACCATATAGCAAGAAAAGTATAATTACATGATATACATTAGTAGGGTGTTGGAGGTATGATTTGATTGGATTGGGAGAAGATTTGGAGGCATAGGAAAAGGGATCCTTTTTGGATTTAAAGTCTAGGAACTACCTAAGAGAGGATTTTTGACCAAGGGCTTAATCTGTATGATACCATTGTATAGAAATGATACCATAAGATAGGCATTGATAAAATGAATCCAACAAAAGTGGTTTCACTATTTTATCAATTTTCATTGATTTATAATGATTTTTATAGTGGATAAAACTCTAGTTTTAGGAAATAATTCACCAGACAAATTCTTGAGTTCAGAAAATTATTTCATTGGGTTAGTTCTAGTATTTCATGTACTGATTCAAGAGGAGTTGGATTTACCTCAAAACATTTCCAAAATGCCCTCATGAAATTCCCAAAGGTAGTATTGGATGAGAATTGTCTTTTCCATCATATTTAATCTACAGAAGCTTTTGATGTGATTCCAAGGGAACTTGTTAGGTGTTTATCTTACCTTTCTGTAGAAATTGGAATCACCCTTTTTGGATTGACATAACTCAAATGGTGAATTTATTAGTGAACGAACCCTGCACAGAATTTTTTAATTCACCACAATTCAATAAAAGATCAATAAATCATGGGCTCTTGGTTTTTGGTGCTTATTTGTATATAAGTTTACTGGGAGTTGGAATTAGGTCCAAACCTCATTTAGTTTGTCCTAGGGAATTTTCTAAAGTCAGCAATGGCCTGTTTTTATTATTTTTGCTACATGCAAAATGGGAAGAAATTTTGTTTGGGGCCAGTGGGATAAACATGGTACGGATAATACCTTCCATTATCAATTGGATTTACTCCATTTGGTTAAACCAAACTCTCTGGAATCATTTATTAGTGGAATGAATACACTTGGCTATTTTATTCTCTATGATTTATCAATTAAGTATTTTGGTCCAAAACCAAGTATGCATTTGAGAGTGTGGACTTAGGTACTGGTGAAAAAATATTTGCTAAATTTATTTAGGCCCTTTTTATTTTCAAAAAGATTTAAACCAGAAGGCTATTTTTCTGGATCTGGGAAAAATGAATAAAGGGGCATTAGGGCATGGGCTAGATATGTAGGGGGAATTGGGCCGATCAGCCGATTCGGCCCACCGGGGCAGCGACACGCAGGAGCCAGTTGATTTGAACCTGACAGCGGGGTCCATCCTTCTGGGGCCAAGAGAGGTGAAGGGGTATGGAGGGATAAGGGCCGTTGGATCCAGGCGAGATCGACGGCGCTCAGTCAACTCCCTCCTCCGTCACATGGATAGAAAGGGGAAACCTTAGAGGGACGGCGGTGGTTGCAGGGCTCTCACCTGAGGGCTTCCCTGCGGCAGGATGCGGTGGAGTGGACGTGGCGCACGACGACACGTCCGAAGAGGTGCGGGAGAGAGTACTTTGGCCTCAGGAACTCCTTCGCGCGACAGGGTCGGGAGCGACCGCTATGGTAGCTCGTCGGAGGAGAGGCCAGGAGCTGCATGAAAAGCATAGGAGTGTCAGGGGAGGTAGGTATTGCTTGGGAGAGCAATATTTTTCAGAGAGGGAGGGTGGAGATGGTCCTGGTGGAGGACTAGCTCCATTTTCTTCAGGAACCCGAGAGGGTTTCATCTCTTCTTCCTGGAAGATCTGGAACCAGGGAGAGAGCACAGGGGCTCCAAGGTGCATAGAGGGGAGATGGGGGAGAGTGGCTAGGGTAGGTCTGGGGTGACCTGATTCTTGCATGCAAGCAAGAACCCGAGAGGAGATCTTGGGGTTCTCCATGGCAATGGAGAGGAGGAGGGCGAGATCTGGAGCTCGAGGAGAGGCTCTCTGGTGGTCTGGGGGAGAAATGAGTGAGCAGGAAAGAGGGAGGGGGCCTATGGCCTATTTATATAGAGAGGGGGTGGTCTAACATGGACTAAGTCCATGGGAGGGCAGGGAGGTGGTGCCGCTTGAGGGTTGGTTGATAGGGCGGTGCTGGGAGGTGGTGGGGGACCTGTGGTCGTGTATAGGGCAGAGAGGGAGTGGGGTTGCTGTAATGAGAAAAGAAATGGCTAGACAAGACCTTGCCTTTGTCTCGGTCTTCAAAGAAGCACAAGATGACAAGTGGTCAAGTGATGCTATAGTGAAAGTGCTACAGGGATCACGACCAGGGTAGAGTAATGATGCTGTGGAGGAGTGCTTGGGAAGATTGGAGCTGGTTTGGTTTTTGTTTGAACCAAGGTTTGACTAGTTTTGCAATTTTCATCAAAATGTGCTTGTGAAGGAAGTTGAAAATTTTGCATTGGGAAAAGTGTGGCAATGGTACTGGTAGATAGAGGAGGTAAAATAATCTCTTCAGGATTTAAATGGGATTTAAATGGGATTTTCCCATTTAAATGCACTTTTCCAAAAAGTGCTGAAGTAGCTTATGGAAGCTAAGATGATAATTTATATTGGACAAGCTTGTTTTTTGATGTGATATAGTCCTAAACACCATAACACGCCTTGGAGAATTTTATTTGAATTTATTGAGGTGGAGAAGTATTTTTAGGGAATTATTTCTTATTTCTGCCATTTAAGAAAAAGGGAAAAAATAAATAATAAATAATCTCAAAAATAATTATATTGAGATGGGTAGGTGGGGTATGATGTATGGAACTCAATTATGCATTGAGTTGGCAAAGTGGTTTGGATAAAAACAAACTTGCCTTTATAGGCAGAGATGTTTAGAATTTTGCCAGATAATGACTTAAATAGTTCTGGGCTCCAAATATTTATAACAATTATTTGGCAAATGATTATATCCAAAGTAGATGATGTAAAATTGATTCATACATCATTTTACACTTGGTTGTTAAAGGATTTTGGTGAGAGGGGAAGAAAACTAGATTTGGGGGAATCTAGGGTGTGGTTATTTTTATACCACCTAAACAGGGTTGGATTAGGGAGCTTAGATCTCACCATGGTACAAGGGGTATATGGATAGCTAGAACAAGTTATATATATGATCAAGGAAGCAAGATTTGGGCTTGGTTGTATTTGAGGTGGTCTAGAAGAGATGGCAAACTTTTTTGAAAATAAGGCTGCCATAGCAGATACATCCAGTAGCCTCCTAAACTATGTGGGTTTAAGAAGCACAAGGTTACAATGGAAACAAGACATGTGGGGATTGATATTCCATGATTAGTAGATCATAATCATGCAAATAGTTGGTCAAGGGGAGGTGGCATATAGACGTGAGCTTCTACCAAAGTAGGCAAGATGATAAGATTTGCAGAAAAGGTTAGTACCTTAACTACAAAACCATCATGGATGAGTTGGGAATATAATGGATTAGCCAAGGGAAATAGTGGGCCTTGGTATTAATAAAGATGTAATATAAGATGGTTCAAGTACATTCTCAAGAATGCACACATATTGGAAAAGGGAGGGCTCCAAAGATTGAATCTAGATAAGAAATCCAGACTTAGCCATTTTGGCAGATTTGGGGATTTTGACTAGTATGCAAGAGGGAAACATTTGAGATGGTGGCAAGGGTTTATTTTATCCATTAAGGTGTTGATGTTGAGATATAGATTCAATAGAGGGGATCCAAACTTGGATTGCTTCTTCACTGGGTTGGAAACTATCAGGGGTGATTAACTCTAGAGTGATCTAATTAGGGGATGAGAGGGTTACTTAAGTGGATTGGGTTGATCCACATTTGGATGCTTGGTTTGGGATAGATGATCACACCATAGATTGGGGTCCTAAAGGATGAGCTACTAGATTAGCTCATTCTAGTTCCTAAGCAAACAAGGCAATCAGCAGATCAAGGCAAATTCATCCTACCAAACTTATACAACTACTACTAGGGTTACCATCAAGCCTAGCTTGAGGTAGGGAGGGGTATTTTGAGATGGTTGTACTTTGAAGTAAGGTAAGGACTATATTGGCATTTGTACCAAGATTGGAATGGAAAGGTTTTGGTTAGAGGTATTGGAAAACCTAGGGGTAATAGTAGTTGAGAGTTCTTTCTTGAAAACATAAGGAGATTATATTTTTGTTTCTCCAAAGTTTTTTCATAGAACTTGTAAATTTTTTTTTGTCAAAGTCATCTTGGCTCGGGTTTTGAAATGCCAGAACATTTGAGAATATGAAAAATGAGCCAAGACATCTATTTTGTAAAATATATTTTGTCAACTAGGGTTGAGATAAGAAGTATAGCATCTAATACACGATCAGTTGCAAGAACACAAGCAAGCAAGTAAGCAAACAATGCACATGTAACAAGAAAAAGTTTTTGTTCCCCCCTGATTTTTGCCTTTTCGACAACAATTCAAGGTTGCTGAAATTGGGATGTTACATGCTAAAGCAATAATCACTAAGCATAATGCTAAAACAACACCTAGCATGTCATGCTAAAGTCTAAATCACAATCAATGCAAGCTCCTCTTGCACTTCAAGCAAGAACTTACTACTCCTTTCCAAACACCAAGCAAACTTACTTGCAAAACAACACAGCAAGGACGGGTTCCAAACTACTTTATTAAAGAAAACTAAACAAACTAAGCAAAGCAAACGAAAACTAAGACGCTCCAAGAACAACACAACTATGCATGAAACAATAAAAACGAAGTGTCTAGACAGACCTAAGTTTTTTATTGATGAAGAAGGGGATGCCTTGGGCATCCCCAAGCTTTGACGCTTGTACCTCTTGGATATTTCTTGGGGTGACACCATGGTGGAATCCCCAAGCTTGTGCTTTTGTCCATTCTTCATCTCATTGCATCATTCTCTCTCTACACCTGAAATTTTTCCTTCATACAAAACTTCACACAATCTTCATTAGCAACATTAGCTTATTCAAAAAGATATTAGACCACTGGCAAAGCTTTGGAACAGCAAGTCTTTTCACTAAAAACACAAGCTACTGTAGTAACTACTTCAAAAATCTCAGTTTACCTGAAGAGAACTCAAAAAGGAATCAATAAGAAGCAAATCCAAATAATTGCAGAAATCTGTCAAAACATACCAGCAGGTAGAAACCAATTTTTTCGAACATCTTCTGTTGCTCAAATCAAAAGGTCTTGAACTAACGAAAGTTATCTAACATACTGGGGGATTTACTCGTAAATTTTCAGCTCAATCCGTGTTACACAGGCTCCTCGCGATTGTTTTTGGTGGAGGACAGAAATCTGTTACGGAACAGTAACTCCCCAAATCTTACTTCCCTCTCATTAGAGGTTATTCTTGGCACAAAAAGAAAACAAGAAGGATAAGGAGAGGTAATTACTGAAATAATAACTTCCAAGACTCAAGGAAACTCTTGCGTTATCTCCCAACAAGTACTTTTCTTTAACGCCTTTAAGTTAGGCACAAGAAGCAAGAAGAATCAAGTTTTTTCAAATGAAGAAGCATTAACATCAAATCTTGCTTTCAAGGGAGGAGCAAAAAGCAACTTCTTTCTCCTCATAGGGAAGTGTTCAATACCTTTCTTGAATGGAAAATGATATTTAATGGTGCCTTCTTTCATATCAATGATGGCACCAACTGTTCTAAGAAAAGGTCTTCTCAAAGTGATAGGACAAGAAGCATTGTATTCAACATCCAAAACATAGAAATCAACAGGAACATAAGCATTGTTAACCATAATGAGAACATCATTAATACTCCCCATGAGTTTCCTCTTAGCATTATCATTGAGTGGGACATCCAAATAACAATCTTCTAATGGTGGCAAATCAAGCATTTCCTATATCTTCCTAGGCATAATAGAGACACTAGAACCAAGATCACATGAAGCATTGATATCAAAGTCATTCACTTGCATATTAATAATGGGATCCCAATTATCTTCTACTTGCCTAGGAATAGAAGCTCTGTGTTTTAAATTCTCTTACTTAATCTTAACAATAGCATATGTAATGTGTTTAGTGAAAGCAACATGCATATCACTAGCATCAGGACTTCTAGCAAGCTTTTGTAAGAACATAATCACTTTAGAAATATTGCAACCATCAATATCAAAGTCAAACTTAGCATCACTAGTAGTAGGCTCAATAGGCTTAGGCATAGTAGGAGTAATAGGGGCTACTTGTGGTTTAGTGGTGATAGTGCACACACTATTGTTGCTATCAATTTCAGCTTCCCTTTCCCACTTAGCATGAAGTTGAGATAACAGCCTAACATTTTCATCAATAGTAACTTGTATGGCATAAGCAGTAGCAAAGGTGTTTTCCATAGTTTCGGGTTTAGTAGCCATGTTATTAACCAAGGAAGTTTGAGCTTTAGACAAAGAGAATATATTTTTCTCAGCACTCGAAATTTTGACTATAAACAAGGAATTTCTCTATTCAGATTCTCAAGGTGAAGATTAATGTTTTTCAAGATAATAGATTGCTCCTCCATAGTTTTAGTGAAAATCTTGTTTTGCTCATATTTCATTTGCATAAATATTTAGTGGATCTTTCAACTTCTAGAATCCTCTCTTCACTAGGCATTCTAGATCTATCCTGATAAGCATTTCCACTAGGAGGATAAGGCCTATAATTGTTGTTGCTACCAAATTTATTCCTATAGGCATTGTTGTTGAAATTGTTGTTTCTAATGAAGTTCACATCAACTTGCTCTTCTTGAGCAACCAAAGAGGCTAAGGGAACACTATTAGGATCTAGAGGAGCTTTCCCATTAACAAGCATAGCCATAATAACATCAATCTTTTCACTCAAAGAGGAAGTTTCTTCAACAGAATTTACCTTCTTACCATGTGGAGCTCTCTCAACATGCCATTCAGAGTAGTTAACCATCATATTATCAAGGAGCCTTGTTGCAGCACCCAAAGTGAGTCCCATGAAAGTACCTCCAGTAGCAGAATCCAACAGGTTTCTTGAGAAGAAGTTCAAACCTGCATAAAAGTCTGGATAATCATCCAAGTAGTGAGTCCATGAGTAGGGCAATTTTTAACCAAAGATTTCATTCTTTCCCAAGCAGGAGCAACATGTTCACTATCAATCTGTTTAAATTTCATAATGTCACTTCTCATAGATATAATCTTAGCAGGAGGATAGTACTTCCCACTAAAAGCATCTTTGCACTTAGTCCAAGAATCAATACTATTTTTAGGCAAAGAAAGCAACCATTCTTTAGCTTTTCCCCTCAAGGAGAAAGGAAAAAGCTTGAGCTTAATAATATCTCCATCTACATCCTTATATTTTGCATCACACAAAGTTTAACAAAGCTATTAAGATGGGTAGCAGGATCATTAGAACCAGCACCAGAAAATTGCTCTTTCATCACAAGATTCAACAAAGCAGGATTAATTTCATTAAATCTAGCATCAGGAGCAGATGGAGCAATAGGAGTTCTTAGGAAATCATTGTTGTTGGTGCTAGTTAAGTCACACAACTTGGTGTTCTTAGCGGAGTTCATTTTGGAAAAGGTGGGCAAGCCAAAAACAGCAGCAGCGGCTAGAGCAGGAACTAATTTTTTGTGTTTTTGAATAAAGCAAGCAAACCAAACTAGACTAATTTTTTGGGTTTTTTGGAAATAGGCAAACAAAACCAAGAAAAAGAAACAAAGCAAACTAAAAACAAAGTAAAGATAAAGGAAGTGAAGGACTCCCCTAGTGAAGACGTCCTTAGCCTCCCCGGCAACGGAGCCAAAAAGACTTGATGGTGCTCGACGTGGCACTTTGTTGGTAACCCCAAGCGCAGGGTGTGAAGAGCAAGCAGCAAATTTTCCCTTAGTTGAGACCGAGGTTATCGAAACAGAAGGAGGAAGGAAATGTCACACAGGTGTTGCAAACAACGTGGAGACCTGCACAACACAAACTCAAGACTTTGCCCCAATGAACAGTGAGGTTGTCAATCTCACCGGTTTGTTGTAACAAAGGATTAAACGTATGGTGTGGAAGGTAATGGTTTGCAGCAAGTAAAGAAGTAACAGTGGAAGATGTATCAATGATAAAGATTGGACCGGGGTCCATAGTTCACTAGAGGTGCTCTCCTTAGATAAACAACATGGCATGAAGGGTAAACAAATTACAGCAGGGCAATTAACAAGAACTGAGCAAGGTATAACAATGCAATTACTAGTCAGAAAGATCCTATGAGGTTGATTGGGCAATAGAACAATATACATAGACCGCCATCCAACTGCATCTATGACTAGAAGTCCACCTTCAGGTTATCATCCGAACCCCCTCTAGTATTAAGTTGCAAGCAACAGACAACTGCTTTAAACAAAGTGTGTAAGGTAAACAGTCCACGTGTTCCATGAACAAGAGACCGTTGATTTCTCCCTAGTAGCAACAACACATCTACAACCGAAGAGATTTTTGTCACTTCCCTTGGAAATTAATGGCATGAACCCAGTATCGAGCATAAATACCCCCTCTTGGAGTCACTAGCAACTACTTGGCCAAGATAACCACTAGCAACGGAGAGCATGCAAGATCACAAACAACACAGACGTGATAGAATCATAAAGATAAAACCATTAATCAAACCAACATAATAATCTCAATATCCATCGGATCTCCGCAAACACAACATGCATGGTTACAAATAGATTAGATCTTGATCATGAACGGAGCTCACAAGATCTATACATGAAAGCACAAAGGAGGAGATACAACCATCTAGCTATTACATGGACCCATAGTCCAAGGTGGAACTACTCACGCATCATACCGGAGAGAAGGCCTCCGGGATGATCTCCCCTCTGGCAGGGTGCCGGGAAGAACTTCAGACCCCCCGATCTAGGTACAATGGTGGCGGCGGCTACAGACGGTTTCGTGGATTTCTGATCGGGTACTCAGGGTTTCTGCATTGGGGGCTTCTTATAGGTGAAGGGGGAGACCGAGGTGGCCGCCAGGGCGACCAAACCCTAGCCAAGCGAGGGGTGGGGCCGACCCACGCCTGGGGTGGGTATAGCCCCTCTGGCCGGCCTCCCGGGCTCTCCTCTGGACTTCTTGTTCCCCATGAAAAGTAATTGACTTTATCCTTTCTCCTGTCCAATTCCGAGAATATTTCTTTACTAACTTTTCTAAAACCAAAAACAGCAGAAAATAGGCATCTGGAACTGTTGCAACTTGTTAGTAGGTTAGTACCGAAAACATTTAAAAAGCACCTCAAAGTGTGGGCAAATAAAAAAAGTAGATACTAAACAAGCATGGAGCATAAAAAATTATAGATACGTTTCCGACGTATCAGTCTTCAACATGTAAGTCGAAGAACTGCTGAATCTTCCATCATACTTTTCTCGTAGCCAGACTGGATCTGTCCATGCCGGAATCTTCAGATGGGATGGTTCACCTACCTATGTTAGTAGAGCGGCATAGACCATAGGTCAGTGACGCCTCGTAACTCACATATGCAGAGAACACAATCATAGTCATTTTTCCTGTGCGAAGGATGCAAAACATTGGTGGCGGCGGTGGGAACATGGAGAAATTTCTGCACACACGCACGCACGTGTTGTCCATGCAACAACCGTTCGATCAACTTGCACGAATCTAGATGCCGAGTACTTTAAGTTGTAACTGTGGCGATTTTTATCCTTTCACCGCATTCTTCATCGCATAATCTTCTTCCTCCAACAAACGTCTCCTCGAGATCTCCGTGCGCACAGAGGAAAAACCCTAGCCTTTCCATCCAATCTCACAGCCACTCTTCCCCAGCACCAATAGCTAGCAGCAGCAGCACACCGTCCATGGCAGCGTCGGGCGAGGCCACGGCCAAGCCGACAATATTCGTCCATGTTCCGCGCGGAGGGCGTGGTGGTGCCGCACTCTATGGTGGTGGAAACCATCGGCAATGACCATGATCCAGCGGGGATGGAATTGCTAGAGGAAGAGGCTGACTCCCACAAGGGAGAATGGCGCGGCTCCGATATCACCGAAGGCAATCTTAAGGAGATTCTCGCCAAGGGGTACCTTCCCGCGACGGAGGGGATGGTCTGGCGGGCGGCGTTGGCCGGCGAGGTCGTCCCTTCTCCCCAAGACGGAGAAAAGGTGTACCTCAAATCCCAATTGGTACGTGGCGTTTCCCTCCCAATCGCCGACTTCTTCATAGAGGTCCTTAGCCACTTCTGGGGTTCAACCTCATAACCTGTCTCCGAATAGCATCGTCACGCTTAGCAACTACGCGGCTCTTTGTGAGGGTTACCTATGAATCAATCCTAGGTTAGATCTGTTTATATATTTCTTCACCGTCAAGAGGGAAGCCGGACTGAGCAAGGATGAGCTCAGAAATTGCGGAACCATTAGCTTCAAGATCCGTCCTGGTCGGCGGTTCCCCGACATTGTAGGCCATGAGTCCTGCAAGAATTGGCAGAGGACGTATTTCTACGGCCCAGATATCCCTCTGGCTGGCCGAGAAAGAACATACCCAGACTTTGTCGATGGAGCCGCCGCTGAAGCCCCGACATGGAGATCCCAAGCCCTCCTTCCCTCAGACGACGAAGCCTCCCGCGTTGTAAGGAGAATCTAGTGGCTAGTAGAAACAGGTCTGACCGGGTTGGACCTAGCCATGTGCTGGTTCATCAGGCGGATTCAGCCTCTGCAGCACTGCGTGAAGCTGATGCACGAATATTCCAAGGACCGGAAGGATAGCCTCCGTATCTCCGAGGACAATTTTCGAGTGACTCCGTCAAGCTTTGCCTCAAAGACATAGTCAAGGTGAAGCACATGAAGCGTGGCTTCACCATAACCTACGACATGTTAGAGGGCGGCATGTGCCCAGAGGTACTTGTTTATTTTCAATGTATGACATATACTCCAGTTCTTCTGTCTAGCATTAGCCATTGCATCTAGCACTTTGGGATTCATTTAACAGCTAAAGATTCTAGAAGAGGGTAGCATGGCTATCCAAGTCTACGACCCCAAGATGAAGGAAGTCATCGTCGTGTCCGACGACGAGGTCCCGCTGGCGCGAAAGTGAAAGAGCTCCACCTCTGACGTTGCAGTCGGAGGCAAGAAGAAGACGGAGGGTGGAGAAAAGAAGAAAGATTAGTATCCCGTTGACCAAAGAACAAACCATCGTGTAAGCTTCTTAACATCCGACATTGTCCCTTGCTTGTCTTGTTCCTATACTTATACTTTTGCACGTTTCAGGAAGAAGGCCAGTATGAGTTTGAAGAAGACCTCCAAAACATCGGGGGCTTCTAAAAACATCAAATAAATTTTAGTCAGTCCTCTCCCTCCTTTGCCCCTCCGATTCCGAGCATCCAGCCTGCTACCGCGCCGAGAAGCTCTCCGGCGAAGTAACGTCTGAACCTTCTGCCATGGAAGTGGACAGGCATTGCTGCGGAACTTGTTGTTGTTGGCCAGCAGGCGACACAAGAGAGCATATCATCTAAAGTGGCTTAAGCTCTGGCTAAGAATGCCACTGGTAGCGGTACGAAGATGCTAGAAGGCGAAAGTTCTGCCGTAGGCAGAGCCCTTGCACCCAAGATGCCAGCAGAGCTTCCGAAGATCGTCTACCCAATGCTTACACCGAGTAGCTCAGCTCTGGTTCCTGGTGCAGTGCCGACTTCTTCCACATGTGGTCTTGAGGATTTGCTCAAGAAGGCGGATATCCTGCACGGAAACAGCCTTGCTTTCAGCAAGATATTTCCCGAGAGCGCCACCAACCTCAAGATCATTGTACTTGTAAGTTTTATATGTCTTTTGCATTTCATATGTAGTATCCCACTATATCCCCCGAGGATTTAGACGGAAAACCATAGGTCTTTGGGTCTGAATGTTCTAAGAGTGACTAAGCTAGAAACTTCCCACTATAGCCCCCAATTATGTAGTTTGAATGAATTATTCCGACTAGATACTTTTAGAGTAGCATACATAGTGTTTGTAATTTTCAATATTGTACCCCCCAAGCCTCTAGGTGGATAGTTATCCGACTAGATGTTCCAAGCAGACTAAGTAACATTGATATTTTTGCAGAATGAGAATGCTCGGAGGGGTGTCGCCAACAACAAGTTCCAGAAGATGTGTGCTGACCTTGAAGCTAAAAAGGTAAAACTGCCTTCTTCAAGGATCAAATCACCAAGAGCAAGAGTCTGTTTTTATTTTCAATTTCGCACTCAATCTTGGTCTTGCGCCATTAATCTCCGACTACTTATCGTGTGCTGCCATTTCTCTGACATGCAGAAGCTATTGCCAAGGCGAAGGATATTGTCGAGCAATCCAAGAACATACACTTGCTGGATAGCGAGAACAAAATCCTAAAGCAGGAGAGGGATGAATCGTTGAAGATGTATGAAGATGCTATGAAAGCCATGCAGGAGTCTGCCAACACGGAGATCAACCGGCTGAAGGAGGTGCGATCCTCAAGGAGCAGAACAAAGCTGCCACCAAGAAGAATACACACAACCTTGAGGCTTACAAGGTCCTCCGACAAGAATAGGACTCCATGGCGAAGACGCTCCAACAAGATGAGGCTGGCATCTTTGGTAAGCAATCTTTGTCTTGTACTTCTGTATGCTAGGTACTCTGAACTTTTGTTATGTTGAACTCATGTACTCCATTACTTGGCCGGAAATGCAGCTCCTATTGGTTTAACCAATAATCCTCCTCCGCCAAAGGAATGCATGGTTCTTGCCGGCAACTTCATCAGTACCGCCATCAAGAAAGCAAAAGAAATTGCCAAGCCCTTGAACATAAACATCAAGGCGGTGGATTTTATCATGTACTCAGAGATCCTACGGCAAGCCCATGAGCTTATCGTAAGCTGGAAAGCTTCATGTACCCGGGCTGGTGCAAGGATGTCGCTGGCTATGGTCAAGGCTCACTATGAGGATGCCGACATCGAGACGGTGACCTCTGGTCTGCCCGTCGTAGACGATGACAACCAGAAGATCTAACACGAAGCTATGTGGTCATTGTTCGCCAGCTACGACACCAGAGGTACCGAGTTGGTAGATGCTAACACCTTTGTGCCTCATGAGATTATTGACGCCGACCAGCCCAGCTCCTCCGAGTCCCTCAAGACCACCAACTTCGCTGATGATCAGGATGACTCTCCTGCTGCCGACGACGTTACCACAAAGTCTTCTGCGCTAGAGTAATGAAAAGCACTTATGTAATATTTGTTTCCTCTGGGTGTATGTATGCGGAAAAAACAACAGTTAACCTTAAGGCAGAAAATAATAGTTATATGTTTCCTGCTACTTAAGTACTAGTTCCAGCATGTATATATTTTTTAAGCAAGTGTTGGTTTATCCATTACTCTGGTTTTTATGCTTGACCTTTCGTGAGTCCGAAGACTCGTAGTCAGAACCATGCACTTAGGTGATGATGCCCAATGGCACCGTCAAGAACCTAAGCACAAAATCACCGACTTCGAGTGCCAAAAGTCACTACTCCAGAATCCACATAGAAACAACAAAGAACATGTAGACCAGAAAACTTAAGCTAACGCCCGTAGGCGGAATTTTCACAAGTGCAAATTCAAAACTTGCACATAAAGGTTACATGATCCAAAAATGAACACTAAAGGAGGTAAAAGACTCAAGCATATGAGTGAACCAAAGATATTTATTTCATTTATCATATAAGAGGTACACAGTAGATAAAAAAATATGCTAAGTGTAAAAAGGATGTAGTTGTGATATGTTCCATGGCCGATCAAGCTCCGGGTGTAGGGGTTCGTAGCATGGAAAATAAAAAATTTCTACCGCATGCAAACAAACAAGCCAAGATCTATCTACTAGATTGTAGCAACAAGTAGAAAGAGGAACTCACCCTCGAAGATTCCAAAGCGGTTAACGAGAGCAGATTCTCATGGGTGATGTAGTCGTACTCTTGCCGATCTCAAGATCGCGTAGACGATCCTTCAGGCACTGCGTTCCGGCAGCGCTTCCGTAGTCAGTCACACGTTTGGTACTCGATGAAGACCTTCCTCTCCCTTGTTCCAGCAGGCATCGGAGGTTGTAGCACTCTCCTCGCGATTCCGGCAGCACGACGGCGTGGTACCAGAAGTAGAGGGGAGATCTCGCAGGGCTTCGCCTTAAGCCGGAGCGAGTATGGTGGACTATGAGAGAGGCCTTGGTGATATAGGGTTTAGAGGCACCAAGGAGACAGAGCTAGGTCGGCGGCTAGGGCAAGGGGAGGGCCCCAACTCGGCGGCTAGGAAAACCCTAGGGGCGGCGGCGACTTGGTGGAGGCCGGCGGCTAGGGCTAGGGTTTAGAGGAGAGAGGTGTAGGGAAGAGGGGCACCCCTGCCCCTCCTTTTATAGGTGGGAGGGAGGCACGGTTGGGAGGAGGGAGTCCTCCTCCAACTCCTCCTCCTTGGCCGGCGGGTGGAGGGAGTAGGACTTCCTCCCTAAGTAGGTTTCCTACTCTCCCTCCACCAAGCAAACTTGTCGTTTGACTTTTCAAATTGGCGTTTGACTTTTCAAACAAGGATTTGATTTATCCCTTTATTTTGCTCAGCGATGACACCTAGTACATGATGCTACCATTCCAACTTGTTATGACACATTCATGTACCCTTCCCCTCCGGAGTGCCGGACCTTCCGGACCCTTCTAGAACATTCCCGATGAAAACACCGGAATCATTCCCCAACTCCGAAACAGGACTTTCCTTATATGAATCTTATTCTCCGGACCATTCCGGATCTCCTCATGATATCCCGGATCCCATCTGAGACTCCGAACAACATTCGGTCTCTTACTCATCATTCCATAACTACTCAACAACATCAAATCCTTAAGTGTGTCTCCCTACGGTTCGTGAATTATGCGGACATGATCGAGACACTTCTCCGAAAAATAACCAATAGAGGAATCTGGAAATTCATATGGCTCCCACATATTTCTACGATTACTTTGTGGTCGAATGAACCACTTACATACGATACCAATTTCCCTTTGTCTCACAATAGTTTACTTATCCGAGGTTTTGATCGTCGGTATCTCTGCATACCTAGTTCAACCTCGTTACCGATAAGTAATTTTTTCTCGTTCTCGTGATGTGTGATCCCTTGTGAGCCAGTCACATGCTTGCAAGCTAATTGGATGACATTCCACCGAGAGGGCCCAGAGTATATCTATCCGTCATATGGATGGACAGATCCCACTCTTGATCCATGTGTCTCAACCCATACTTTCCGAACATTCAATGCCACCTTTATAGCCACCCAATTACGGTGTGGTGTTTGATGTCATCAAAGCATCCTTCCGGTGATGGTGATAAGCATGATCTCATGGTCAAAGGAATTAGGTTACTATGTATCAGAAAGCATATAGCAAATGAACTATATTAAATGACTTGATCTTTATGCTACGCTTATCTATAGGAGTATGACCATCATATCATTCTCCTAATGATATGACCCTGTTGTTAATAACATCTCTATGTTCATGATCAGGAAACCATGATCATATATGCACCAACAAGCTAGTTTAACAAGAGGCTTTACTAGGGACTCTTTTATGTTTACAAATCACACAAGTATTAATGTTTCCGGTTAATACAATTATAGCATGGTATGTAAACATTTATCATAAGTATGAAGATATGATAATAACCACTTTATTATTGCCTCTTGGGCATATCTCCAAAAGTCTCCCACTTGCACTAGAGTCAATAATCTAGTTTCAAACTTTTGTGTATTCAACACCTATGGCTTTCTGGTGTCGTATGTACACGATTGCTAGTGGTCAACTGATCTCCGAATCTGACACTTCCATGTCCGTGTGTAATTGCATGTCTTTGCGTCTCTACACATCATTCATTCTCTAATGAGATGGCTTTGTATAAATTTGGTCCTTTGGTGAGACCTTTAGTTCTTTGGGGTTAAAACATGTTGATAATATTGTCGTACAATATATCTTCATAGTATTATCCCGCTGTGAACTACACCTAGTTTGATAACAAACTACTTGACACAAATGCCCTCTTTAGCTGCTATAATAGCAGTCATATACTCAGCCTTTTGTTGTAGTATCTGTCACAATGTCTTAACTTTGGAACTCATCCAAATCCATTATGGAACTTACTTTCCATTACATTGTGCCACCCTTAGTTCAGATTGAGATAAACTTAATTTGTATTTTGTGACAAAACTAGTATCAATGTAGTACTTTTACAATGAACTAACCACCTATTTGCCACTTATACAAAAAAATATACTCTTAGTTCTTCCAAAAGATCATAAGAATATCCTTACTATCGTCCAATGATCATCTTATAAATCATTCTGGTATATGCTCATAACATTTAGAGCATAGGACATATCTGGATTTGTACATATCACAGTATGATTGATATAAATACTCTTTGTGATTTCATACATCAAGTATCAATCTATACTTGAATCTTTGTTTCACTTACCGTGTCAATACACTTGAATATAACATCAATATTGAACTCATTCAATCCTTTCTATGTGACAAGAACCTTTCTTGTAGTTTCTACATTGAACTCATTCAATACATCATCTATGTACTTTCAGCACAACCATATTAGCGTCTATTGATGCCAAATATTTGGGTTTTGCCTAAGTCTTTCATCGGGATGAAATTCTTAATATGTGTTAATAAAAGATACATCATTTCCAATCAACAATATGTCTTCCACATAATGTATTAGAAACATGTCTTAGCGCTCCCACTTAATTTCTTGCAAATGCAAGCATCTTCATTGTCTCCGACGAATTTAAACTCCTTTAACAGTTTCATCATAGTGAAGATTCCAACTCTGCAATGCTTACTTAAACCATTGAAGTTTGCATATGCTTTTAGCATCCTTTGAATTAACAAAACCCTATGGACCGTGTTATGCACATGTCCTAGGTAACAATTCTATTAGAAGAACTTGTTTTGTTTATTCAATTATCACATAACAAAATTATATGTAGTGGTTGCTACATTAATCCGTCTAGACTAAATATCGCTATGAAAAATCTTGTCATAGTCAACCTTTGAACATTGTTGTGAACTCTTTCCCAACATGTCGACTATTTCATAGATGTGCAACATCCGTGACGATTTATTTATAAATCCAAACACAACTGTAAGGTCTTACACCTTTCTCGGGGGTCCTTCAAGTTCAAAACTTGATTTCTCGTGTATGGAACTATCACGGATTTTATGGCTTCAAGCCATTTTACGGAGTCAGGGCCCATCATCGCTTCTTTGCATGTAGTACGTTCATATTCTCAAATAATGATTCAACCCTCAAATCTTGGTATTTGATTGTTTACTTGACCTACTTGGTTCAATAGAAACTTTGACCTTCGTAACCACAACCTTTGAGGCACGTGATCCATGAGCATTTTTGCTGCCTCCAGAACACATTTCGGTTCTGCGCAACTTTGCACATATAGCTAAGGTTCTTTTAACCTTATCAAAGTTCTATTGTCCTCCCACTTATCTTTTCACGAAAAATTTCTTCCCAAAGAAACTTGACGTTCTAAGTGACAAACAATTTTGTCTCCGATGTTATGGAGGATTACTTAACAGTTATTCGAAATAACATACAAAGACAGGTTCATCCGACTTTGGTTGCAAACATCTTTCTTATGCATAGCATACCAATGTTTAAGAAAGGAGAACTTGGGTTTTATCCCAAACCATAACTTTATATGGTGTCATTTCAACGGATTATGATGGAGCTCTTTTCAGTGGAAAAATGGTAGTCTCTAAAGCTTTTAATCTTTAAAATATAATGGCAGTTTTATGAATTACACCTTCGATCTTACCATGTCAAACAAGATTTAATTACATATCTCGAACGCTCCATACTCTTATGGTGTTTCGAGACATGCAAATCCACGGAATGATTCCTTAAATCTTAGGTATTATGCTAAACTTGTAACTCAAATATCTTCCTTTATGATCTTATCATAAACTATTTATATTCTTGTTACAATGATTTTGCACTTCATCTTGAAAGTCTTTGAACTTTTCAAATGTTTCATACTTCATCCTTATTATGTAAATATCCATATATTCACTCAAATTTTCGGAGAAAGCATATGAAGTTGAAATCCATCGCTCTTGAGCACATAATGGACTTCGTACAACAATATGTACAAGTTCCAATAAGCTAGTCATTCGTTCCCTTTTGGCCTATGAACGAAGTTTTAATTATCTGTAGGAAAGTTTCACAAGCGTCATGTGATAAAAAATCAAAAGACTCCAAAATTCCATCCACATGGAGTTTCTTCATGTTTTCTTTCCAATATAATTTAAACAGCGATGTCACTTCCTAAGTGATCTTTCAATCAATTTGTCTTTCGACATTTTTAGCACTAGTTTTATGGATGTGATTTCTCCAACGATATTTGTGAATCATCCATCTTTTATGGATTACGGCAATTATTTGAACAACCCTTTTGTTCTCATAATACCTGATAAAACAAATCTTGAAGGCAAGCTTTGATGTTTAACGAGCAACACAATAACCCTTTATTTGTTCTCGATGAACATCATCACATATTCTTTTGCTAGTTACTTAGGCCATTGTAGTTCATGAATTGTGTTGTTTCGTATGACGATTCACACCAACAAATTAAGTATCAAATACTTAAGAACCACATTGTTTAATAAGCAAAGAATATAGCCATAACATGTATATCATCTATATACTTAAGCTGAACAATTCTAGTCTTTTATTTTCTGCCATTTATTTATGAGATTCTCTTTCAGTATTTCCTTTTTCTGTTTGAAAGAATCTATCAACATCAATAGTGGAGTCATACATATGACACATAGTCCAAAGCGTGTATAATTAAATACCAATGTCTTTGGACTTGCACTTTGAAGTAGATCACCATCATCACATGTTTGGTGTGCTTTCAAATTCCATTCTTTAGTAATCTCTTGGTGTGGTAAATATTTTACCTACATCAAATATTCACCCTTATCATGGAATTATTCATGATCAAGCTACTTTTAGCTTATAAAGCTGAATCGCGAGTATATTGTTGCTCTCCAAAACCTTTTGGTGGATTAGGACAACTAGTGTCTCCAACCCTTTGCAAATTCTCATCAAATATGAGAACAGGACTTTTGCCATATTATACTCTATCATGTTGGAACCAAAACTTCGTTTCAGATATCACAATATCTTCCACACATCATGGTTTCTGAAACAACTCTTTTAGATCCTAGATAACCTTGATATTAAGACAATTCTTTGAATATCAAGAATCATGGAGACAAACATGATACTCATACACTAACTCTTGGAATTTTAACTCTCGATTTAATACCAGTTATTAAACTTCATGGAGTAACCGGAACTTACTGAAAGTTTGCAATAGGACTTTTAAACTTTAGATTAACACTTCAAAACAATATGATACCAGTTTGTAAAGTAACTAACCAGAATTCTATAGTTCTATCATCTCAATTATAACTAAGCGCAAGGTGGTAAACGAATGCCAATGACTACAACAATTATGAAAACTCACTTTGATTTAATTTATGATAAATAGTGTTTAACTTTTAATCATATTGCCGTTGAACTCCCACTCAAAACAATATCCCTCACATTGTTTTAGTGATCACACGAACCAAATCCACCACATCAAAACCGATCATCACGAGAGTTGATGTAGCTTCAATGGGGAACAATCAACATGTTCAACATATCTACTATATGACTCATGCTTTACCTTTCGGTGATCCGTGTTCCGAGACCATGTCTGTACATGCTAGGCTCGTCAAGATCAACCTTAGCTTCCGCATGAGCAAATCTGGCTTGCTCACGTTGTATACACTCGCACAATCTGACACGCCCGATCATCACGTGGTGCTTCGAAACAACGAGCTTTTGCAACGGTGCTTACTAAGGATGAACACTTTAAAACTTGAAATTGTGTGCTTGAGGGATCATATTATAATTCTACCGTCGTGAACTAAGCAATACAATATGCATAAAAGGATTAACATCACATGCAATTCATAATATGTGATATGATATGGCCTTTCTACTTGTGCTTCCGATCTCCATCTTCAAGCACGAACATGATCTCCATCATCACCGTCATTGCATCAAGGTCAATGATGCCGCTCCATGGTTGTCGTCCACCACCTTCAACTATTACAACTACTTTGAATAGACACGCGGGTCTTAACAGAATTTAAAGACAACCATATGGCTCCTGCCGGTTGCCAACTTACAATAAGGAACATTGCATACATCAAATATAATCACAATCATGGCCATATCACATCACAGCACACCCCTGCAAAGCAAAGTTAGACTCCTCTAATTTTCTTTGCATATTTTATGTGGTTTGGGGCTTTCAATAAGTGTCGCTCAACCTTACTAACAAGAATCACAACATTGATACTAGTATTGTCAATCACCTGTTGTAAATTGAATCTTAACTATGTTGGGAGAAACAGGCACCCGCAAAGCCACTTATGCAATACAAGTTGCATGTCAAGCGTGGAGCAAGTCTCATGAACGATGTCATGTAAGGTTAGCCCGGGCCGCTTCATCCCACCATCCCGCAAGATGCAAAGTACACAAGAAGCAATCGACAACAAAATCATCAACGCCCACAATGACCATTGTGTTCTACTCGTGCAACAGATCTACATATAGACACGGCTCTGATACCACTGTAGGGGTTCGTAGCATGGAAAACAAAAAAATTCTACCGCATGCAAACAAACAAGCCAAGATCTATCTACTAGATTGTAGCAACGATTCGATAGAGGAACTCACCCTCGAAGATTCCAAAGCGGTTAACGAGAGCAGATTCTCGTGGGTGATGTAGTCGTACTCTTGCCGATCTCAAGATCACGTAGACGATCCTTCCGGCGCTGCGTTCCGGCAGTGCTTCCGTAGTCGGTCACATGTTCGGTACTCGATGAAGACCTTCCTCTCCCTTGTTCCAGCAGGCAGCAGAGGTTGTTGCACTCTCCTCGCGATTCCGGCAGCACGACGGCGTGGTACCGGAAGTAGAGGGGAGATCTCGCAGGGCTTCGCCTTAAGCCGGAGCGAGAATGGTGGACTATGAGAGAGGCCTTGGCGATCTAGAGTTTAGAGGAACCAAGGAGAGAGAGCTAGGCCGGCGGCTAGGGCAAGGGGAGGGCTCCAACTCGGCGGCTAGGCAAACCCTAGGGGCGGTGGCGACTTGGTGGATGCCGACGGCTAGGGCTAGGGTTTAGAGGAGAGAGGTGTAGGGAAGAGGGGCACCCTTGCCCCTCCTTTTATAGGTGGTAGGGAGGCGCGGTTGGGAGGAGGGAGTCCTCCTCCAACTCCTCCTCCTTGGCCGGCGGGTGGAGGGAGTAGGACTTCCTCCCTAAGTAGGTTTCCTACTCTCCCTCCACCAAGCAAACTTGCCGTTTGAGTTTTCAAATTGGCGTTTGACTTTTCAAACTAGGATTTGATTTATCCCTTTCTTTTGCTCAGCGATGACACCGAGTACATGATGCAACCATTCCAACTTGTTATGACACATTCATGTACCCTTCCCCTCCGGAGTGCCGGACCTTCTGGACCCTTCTGGAACATTCCCGATGAAAACACCGGAATCATTCCCCAACTCCGAAATAGGACTTTCCTTATATGAATATTATTCTCCGGACCATTCCGGATCTCCTCGTGATATCCCGGATCCCATCCGAGTATCCGAACAACATTCGGTCTCTTACTCATCATTCCATAACTACTCAACAACATCGAATCCTTAAGTGTGTCTCCCTATGGTTCGTGAATTATGCGGACATGATCGAGACACTTCTCCGAACAATAACCAATAGAGGAATCTGGAAATTCATATGGCTCCCACATATTTCTACGATTACTTTGCGATCGAATGAACCACTTACATATGATACCAATTTCCCTTTGTCTCACGATAGTTTACTTATCCGAGGTTTTGATCGTCGGTATCTCTGCATACCTAGTTCAACCTCGTTACTGATAAGTACTCTTTTCTCGTTCCCGCGATATGTGATCCCTTGTGAGCCAATCACATGCTTGCAAGCTAATTGGATGACATTCCACCGAGAGGGCCAGAGTATATCTATCCGTCATATGGATGGACAAATCCCACTCTTGATCCATGTGTCTCAACACATACTTTCCGAACACTCAATGCCACCTTTATAGCCACCCAGTTACGGTGTGGTGTTTGATGTCATCAAAGCATCCTTCCGGTGATGGTGATAAGCATGATCTCATGGTCAAAGGAATTAGGTTACTATGTATCAGAAAGCATATAGCAAATGAACTATATTAAATGACTTGATCTTTATGCTACGCTTATCTATAGGAGTATGTCCATCATATCATTCTCCTAATGATATGACCCTGTTGTTAATAACATCTCTATGTTCATGATCAGGAAACCATGATCATATATTCACCAACAAGCTAGTTTACCAAGAGGCTTTACTAGGGACTCTTTTATGTTTACAAATCACACAAGTATTAATGTTTCCGGTTAATACAATTATAGCATGGTATGTAAACATTTATCACAAGTATGAAGATATGATAATAACCACTTTATTATTGCCTCTTGGGCATATCTCCAACACCGGGTAGTCATCATCTGGGTCACGTCGCTTACGCTTATGATCCTCGTTTGGTTTATCCTCTAGTTCACGATTGTCAACGAGGTAGTAAGAACCATTGAGTAGCGCCTTGATTATGATGAACGGTCCTTCCCATGGCGGGGATAATTTGTGTGACTTCTTCTGCTTAAGTCAGAGCACCAGATCCCCATGTTTAAACGAGCGATGCTGAACGCGGTGACTATGGTAGCTGAATAGCTTCTGCTGGTAGATGGCGGATCTTTGGCATGCCAATACACGCTCTTCCTCGAGAAGGTCCACATCTAGGCGTCTGGATTCTTCAGAGTCATCTTTGTCGTAGGCGGCGACTGTTGGTGTATCGTGGAGGATATCGGAAGGCAGGATGGCTTTTGCTCCATATACCATGAAATAAGGGGTGTAGCTAGTAGACCTGCTGGGTGTAGTTCTCAAACTCAATAGAACAGATGGTAACTCCTCCGCCCAAGGTCCAGCTGCTCTATGTAGCAGTGCCTCTAGACGTGGCTTGATTCCCTGCAGAATTAATCCATTGGCTCGCTCAACTTGCCATTGGACTGTGGATGAGCCACATATAGCAAGTCAAGTCGGATGCCCTTCTCCCAACAATATGCTTCCACTTCTCTGAGTGACAAGTTGCTGCCCGTTGTTGGTGATAATGCTATGTAGGAGACCAAATCTCACCACTAAATCCCGGACAAACCTAAGGGCAGTTGCCCCATCAAGATTTATAATGGGTTTAGATTCTATCCATTTGGTGAATTTATCAACTACTAGTAGGAGATACATAAACCCACATGATGCCGTCTGTAATGGTCCAACCATGTCTATCCCACAGACTGCAAATAGCCAAGTAATTGGTATTGTTCGCAATTCTTGAGCTGGGACATGTGGTTGTCGGGCATAGAACTAGCATCCCATGCATGTCTCAACCAGCTTGTCGGCGTCCGCCTTCGCGGTCAGCTAGTAGAATCCTTGCCGGAAGGCTTTGGAGACCAACGATCGAGGAGCGGCGTGATGCCCGCAATCTCCGAGATGGATCTTACGAAGGATTTCAATACCTTCTTGTTGGGAAACACACTTTAGGTATACACTAGTTGTGCTTCTTTTATAGAGCTGTCCATTGATTATGGTATAGCCCTTCTCTCAACATACTATTTGCCGACTTTCGACTTCATCGATGCGCAAAGTTCCTTGTACGAGATACTCCATGAAGGGTTTTGTCCAAGCTGGAGGGACCTTTGTCACTGTGTGAACAAAAGAGTCAACTCTATCCGGGTTCTCGGGGTCCGCTCCCTTCACGGATGGTGTCTGTAGAGGCTCCAGAAAAACGGTAGGCGGAATTGGTTTGCACCCTGATCCAAGCTTTGACAGTAGATCAGTCGCCTCATTTTCCTCCCTCCTGACATACTTGACTTCGTAGCCCTCAAAGAACTTGGCTATCTCCTCTACTTCGTCTCGATATGTCTCCATCATAGGGTTTCGTGCGTTCCAGGTGCCAGCCACATGCTGGGCAACCAAGTTGGAATCTCCACAGCAAACTATGTGTTTGATGCCAATATCCTTGGCTACACGAAGTGCATGAATGAGTGCCTCATATTACGCCATGTTATTTGTAGCATCAAAGTGGATCTACAGAACGTAGTGTAGCTTTTCCCCTGTTGGTGACTGTAGCAGTACACCAGCCCCCGAGCCGTTGAGTAGCTTTGATCCGTCAAAGTGCATCACCCAGTATTCTGGCTCTGGTACAAGGGTAGCATCCAGCATCTCCATCCAATCTGCAATGAAATCCGCCAAGACCTGTGATTTGATAGAGTCGCGTATCTTGTAGGTAATCTCGAAGGCGGCAAGTTTTATGCCCCACTTCGCAACCCTTCCTGTGGCGTCGCTGTTTTTGATGATGTCGGACAGTTGAGCCTTGCTCACAACTGTGATAGGGTGCTCCTGGAAATAGTACCTTAGCTTCCGAGAAGCAAGGAACACTCCATAAGCTAGCTTTTGGTAGTGCGGGTACCGCTTATTGGACTCCTTCATGACCTTGCTTACATAGTAAACTGGTCGTTGCACTCCGTGCTCATGCGTTGGTTATTTCTGCTCCACCACCATGACGATGTTGATTACCCGGTTGGTGGCCGCCATGTAGATTAACATAGGCTCCATAGTCTCCACTAGTAGAAAACATGCCTTTCGTCAAGGCCATTAGTCCCGGCTGTGGCTGGGGCCGGGACTAATGGCCCACGCCGGACGGCCCAAGCCACCCCAAACCATAGGTCCCGGCCCGTTAGAACCCATTAGTCCCGGTTTGAGACACAAACTAGGACTAAAGGGTCTGGGGCCTGCCGCTCGCTGTGGGCACACCCTTTAGACCCGGTTTGTATATCAAATCGGGACTAGTGGTCTGGCCCTATATATATGGCACAGCCCCCTCCCACTCTCAACTGTTTTTTTCCTGGTGGGAGAGGTGGTGTTGTGCTATTTTTTTTCTTGTTCATATGCATTATATGTGTTCGGTGAAATGTCCATTAGAGCGATGCGAGTTTATAGGTCACACAAGACAAACATGATATGAGGTGCCCGAGACACACTTAAGTTTTCTCATATTTGTTTCCAAGTGTAATAAAAGGTTAGCAACTATATTCTCGTTTAGACCGTGCGGTACTAATTTTAGCATAGTGATTGAATTTGATATATATTTGTATGATATAGATTAGACATCCATGGATGTACGGTGATCGATTCTCTGCCGCTTTCAGAGAAGGTGTGCATTCTTTTTGACTTGTGGACGAGGAGAACAAGCGGCGGGATGGTTTTATGTGTTGTCCATGTGTTGACTAAAGGAATGAGAAGGCTCGCACTTCCGCAAGAGTCACTTAGAGCCACCTGCTTCGGTCTGGTTTTATGTCCGGCTGTAATGTTTGGACCAAACACGGAGAAAGAGGGGTTGTGATGGAAGACGGCGATGAAGAAGAGAACGATGATGACAACTACCGATCTATGTTCCCTTAATATGCTGATACCGCAATGGAAGACAATGAAGAAGAAGGAGGTGAAGCACGGGACAAAAACCGGCCCGCTGATGATCTTGGTCGGGTCATTTCTAATGCGAAGCGAGACTGCGACACAAAAAAGGGGAGGTTGCATTTTGAGCAGATGTTACAAGACCACAACAAATTGTTGTACCCAACTTGTGAAGATGGCCAGAAGAAGCTCGGTAGAACACTGGAATTGCTAAAGTGGAACGCAGAGACCAGTGTGACTGACTCGGGATTTGAGAAGTTGCTGGTACTCATGAAGAAGTTGCTTCCAAGAAATAACGAATTTCCCGCCAGTACATACGAAACAAAGAAGCTCGTCTGCCCTCTAGGATTAGATGTGCAGAAGATACATGTGTGCCCTCATGACTGCATCCTCTACCACGGCGAGAAGTACGAGAATTTGGATAAATGCCCGATATGCATTACATTGCGGTATAATATCAGAAATGATGACCCTGGTGATGTTGATGGCGAGCCACCCAGGAAGAGGGTTCCTGCCAAGGTGATGTGGTATGCTCCTATAATACCACGATTGAAATGTTTGTTCATAAACAAAGAGCATGCCAAGTTGTTGTGATGGCACATGGAAGAACGTAAGAAAGACGGGATGTTGAGGCACCTGTTGATGGTCTATAGTGGAGAAAAATCGAGAGAGACTTCCCGCACTTTGCTGGTGACGCAAGAAACTTATGGTTTGGTCTAAGTACAGACGGCATGAATCCTTTTGGGGAGAAGAGCTACAGTCACAGCACCTGGCCCGTGACTCTATGTATCTACAACCTTCCTCCTTGGTTGTGCATGAAGCAGAAGTTCATTATGATGCCAGTGCTCATCCAAGGCCCGAAGCAACCCGGCAACGACATTAATGTGTACCTAAGGGCATTAGTTGATGAACTTTTACAGTTTTGGGCTGAACCAGGTTTACTTGTGTGGGATGAGCACAAACAGGAGCCATTCGACCTAGGAGCGTTGCTGTTTGTAACCATCAATGATTGGCCTGCTCTTAGTAACATCTCAGGACAGACGAACAAGGGATATAATGCATGCACACACTGTTTAGATGAGACTGAAAGTATATATCTGGATAAATCTAGGAAGAATATGTACCCGTACAATTGTCGTTTTCTTCTGCCCAGACACCCCTTAAGGAAAAAGGCAAGCATTACGATGGCGGGGCAGATCACCGAAAGAAGCCTGCCCCCCCCCCCCCCCCCCGTACTGGTGCTAATGTATTTGGTATGGTCAAGGATTTAAATGTAATATTTGGAAAGGGTCCTGGAGGACAACCTGTTCCGAAAGACGCCGACGGACGCGCACCCATGTGGAAGAAGAAATCTATATTTTGGGAGCTACCCTATTGGGAAGTCCATGAGGTCCGCTCTGCAATCGACGTGATGCACCTGACGAAGAATCTTTGTATGAATATTCTAGGCTTCTTGGGCTTGTATGGGAAGTCAAAAGATACACCGGAAACACGGGAGGACCAGCAACGTCATAAAGGACGAGACGGCAAGCATCCAGGGAAGTTTCAAGGTCCTGCCAGCTACGCTCTTACCAAGGAATAGAAGGAAATATTTTCTGAAGTCCTTTTCAGTATCAAGGTCCCGTCTGGCTTCTCGTCTAACATAAAGGGAATAGTAAATATGAAATAGAAAAAATTCCAAAACCTAAAGTCCCATGACTGCCACATTATTATGACGCAATTTCTTTCGGTTGCATTGAGGGGGATTCTACCGAAAAATGTTCGGCTGGCCATTGTGAAGGGATGTGCATTCCTCAATGCAATTTCTTAGAAGGTAATCGATCCAGAAAGTCTATCAGGGTTATAGATTGATGTGGTCCAATATCTAGTCAGCTTCGAGTTGTTGTACCCTCCATCTTTCTTCAATATTATGACGCACCTCCTAGTTCACCTAGTCGAAGAGATTAGAATTCTTGGTCCTGTGTTTCTACACAATATGTTCCCCTTCAAAAGGTTCATGGGAATCTTAAAGAAATATGTTCATAACCGTGCTAGGCTTGAAGGAAGCATCTCCAAGGGCTATGGAACAGAGGAGGTCATTGAGTTTTGTGTTGACTTTCTTCCTGACCTTAAGCCGATTGGTGTTCCTGAATCTCGGTATGAGGGGAGGCTGAGTGGAAAAGGCACACTAGGAAGGAAAACAATGGTATTTATGTACAGGGATTCTTTCAATAAAGCACACTACACTGTTCTACACAATTCCACCTTGGTGGCTCCGTATGTCGAGAAACAACAGATTATTGTACGCTCGGAAAACCCGAGGAAGCCTGACTCCTCGATTAAAGTGGAACACGAGGACACTTTCAGCAGTTGGTTGCAGAAACATCTCATGAATAACAACACATTTGAAGATCAGTTGTACTTGTTGGCACGGTTACCAGCTTCGACTATATGTACTTTCCAAGGGTATGAGATAAATGGTAATAAATTTTACACGATCACCCAAGATAAAAAGAGCACCAACCAAAACAGTGGTGTCCGCTTTGATGCAATAGATGACAATGGGCAGAAGGACACATATTATGGGTACATAGAGGAGATATGGGAACTTGAGTATGGACCTATTTTTAAGGTCCCTTTGTTTCGGTGCAAATGGGTCAAGATGACAGGAGGCGGGGTACATGTAGATGAAAAGTATGGCATGACAACAGCGGATCTCAACAATCTTGCATACATGGACGAACCATTCCTCCTAGCCAACGATGTGGCTCAGTTTTTCTATGTGAAGGACATGTCTACGAAACCGAGAAAAAGAAATCAGGAAAAGAATACATCGTCCGATGAACCAAAGCGCCACATAGTTCTTATAGGAAAAAGAAACATCCTGGGAGTGGATGACAAGACAGATATGTTAGGAGATTATAATAAGTGACCCAAGCCTCCTATTAAATGATGAAAATTCTCCATGGCTACGGTGCAGAAGGAAACAACAACACTAGATAGGGATGTTGGTAATCCATGTAATATATTAAACCTTTTATGTAACGATATTGTGAATCATATTGTGAGTCAAACATTTTACCCAGATCCACATGCATGCAACATTGGTTATCTTGCTCAATCAAACTGGACGACGACTCCCAGTGCCTAAGCCACGGGAGGTGAAAACCCAAAGATACGGAACCATCACATGAGCATAGATCGGGTGAGATCCTTGAAGAATATGCCATTTATCATCGACCCTAGTGTCCAACGCAACTCGTCCTCCTTCCTGACACGACGATGTACCACCTCCTTGGTGGCCGTCTCCTGTCACACGAGCATAGCGACAGACGTGCTCGTCCTCCTCCCTGACACGATGACGTACCACCTCCTCGGTGGTCGGCTCCCTCTGCACCCTTCCTGGACCAGGAGACCTCCACCAAAGAAGCTCCTGGTCGACAACGACACCCAGATTCCTCACCAACCTACGCGTCCCAGAAGGTAGCACCATCCAGTGCTAGCCTGGCGGAGCCCAGTCTCCGACATGACCAGCAGAGCCTAGTACTCCATCGTTGCCGCCGAGTCGACTACGAGGATGCGGGATGGGCATCCTAAAGTAGGCGGCGAGGAATGTGTGTATGTGTGGGTGGACATGACGGTCGCACTATAAATAGAGGGAAAGGGCATGCAGGCTTGATCGGGCAGCCTATAAATAGAGGGAAAGGCCTAAAAATAGAGGGTTCATCTTTAGTCCCGGTTGGAGAAACCAACCGCGACTGAGGGGATTGTGGCAGGATGGGCAAGGCAGTACTAATGATAGGGGTGAGTGTCGACATTATGTCATGCGGCTTGTACCTTGTCCCGGATGGTGTCGCCAACTGGGACAAAAGGTGAACCTTTAGTCCCGGTTGGAGACACCAACCGGGACAAAACACGAGTGAGCACTAATAATAGGGGTGAGTGTTGACATTATGTCGTGAGTGTCGACACTATGTCGAGCTGTTTGTACTATAAATAGATATCCTTGTGAGTCCAGTCCTCCAGCCAGTTTGTGGCATCTTCAAGATGGTCTTCAAGAGCAGGGACACCACTATGGCTAGTTTGAGGGAGATGCCGGAGGAGCCTAGTCCTCTGGCATCTCCAACAAACTGGTCATAGAGGCACTCCCTAATATGTGAAATTAGCTTAGCTCCCAGGCGTATTGATCTAGTTAGAGAAGTTACAAGCTGCAAGATGGTCTTCGAGAGCAGGGACACCACTACGGCCAGTTTCAGGGAGATGCCGTCGGATCCCAGTCCTTCGGCATCTCCAAGAAACTAGTCATAGAGGCACTCCCTAATATGTGACCACACGTATTTGGAGATCAGATCTTCATGGTAAGTATGAATCGGGATAACATCTTCATAGTTTGGGAAAGTCGTAGTACGAAACGGAACTAAAGGCCCCCCTTTAGTCCCGGTACAACCACAAAATAGGACTAACACTCAAGACATTTATTAATATTTAAAAACTGAGACTACGGAATCGGGACTAAAGGCCCCCTTTAGTCCCGGTCCAGCCATAAACCAGGACTAACACTCAATACATTTATTAATATTAAAAACCGGGACAAACCAGGAATAGCTAACACTCAGGACTAAAGTTGCCCCCTTTAGTCATAATCATGCCTAATCATATAGTACGCAGCTTTAGGGTCTTCTTCATCATCGTCATCATCATTGTCATCATCATCGTCATAGTTCCTAGGGGGACGTGGCTCGATCCTCGGCCTAGCCATGGCATATACCGGGGGCACCTGCCATCCCGGCCTCGGATTCATGGCGGGCGGGGGAGGGTTCTCCTAGAAGATGATGCTGCTACCGCTGGGTGGGGGAGGGGCCTTCTTATGGCTATGTGGCGGGTGGACTTCTGCGTACCACAAGCGAGGATGGTCTCCCCCGACGATGTAGCGCATCATGCTGATGATAGTACGGTTCACCCACCATAGACGGCGGACGGCTTCGTTTTGGATCACCGGGGGCAGGCCATCACCCTCGTACCTGGCGAGCTCCCTTTCCTGCCGGTTAGTTAAGAAGTCATTCCAGGTGTCGTAGTTGTCAGGATCCCACTGGGGATCCATCCGTTGCTCCTGCGTGAGCTCGTGGTAGATGTGGTTCATGATGGCCGCCTGTCGGGCGAAGCCTTGAGGCACAGGAGGGACAGGAACCCCTCCAGCGCTCAGCATCCAGCTGGCGGGCGACCGGTAGCCTGGTGGGAAAGGGTAGCTTGAGGCCCACAGCGCCTCAGTCTCCTCGAGGGTCAGAATGGCCCAGTAGGTGCTACCATTTCTGTGAGAAAGGAAGGTGTGGATGTGTGCATAACCATGGCGCGGTCGGCCTATATATAGATGGAAAGGGCGGGAACATGGAGGGAAGCGGCGGGAAATGGCGGGAAATATCTTTAGTCCCGGTTAGTGGCTACAACCGGGACTAAAATCTTGGTTCAGAGGAAAAGGCGGGAAAACTTGGCGGGAAGCGGTGGGAAATGGCAGTAAATATCTTTAGTCCCTGTTAGTGGCTACAACCGGGACTAAAAGCTCGGTGCAGAGGAAAGGGCGAGAAAACTTGTTGGGAAGCGGTGAGAAATGGCGGGAAATGTCTTTAGTCCCTGTTAGTGGATACAACCGAGACTAAAGCTCATTCAGAAAATGGATTTGGATTAATTATTCAAATTCAAGAACTTTTCATGTTGAAAGTTTAGTGAGATTCAAAATTATGCAAAAAATAATAGTTAATGCATTTTTAAATTGATAATGGCAAAATGGTTAATAATTTGACTATTTAAAACAATTATTTTATAAAACAGAAAATGGATTTGGATTAATTATTCAAATTCAAGAACTTTTCATTTTGAAAGTTTAGTGAGATTCAAAAATATGCAAAAGATAATAGTTAATGCATTTTTAAATTGACAATGGAAAAATGGTTAATAATTTTTCTATTTAAAATAATTATTTTATAAAACAGAAAATGGATTTGGATTAACTATCCAAATTCAAGAACTTTTCATGTTGAAAGTTTAGTGAGATTCAAAATTATGCAAAAAATAATAGTTAATGCATTTTTAAATTTATAATGGAAAAATGGTTAATAATTTGACTATTTAAAATAATTATTTATAAAACAGAAAATGGATTTGGATTAATTATTCAAATTCAAGGACTTTTCATGTTGAAAGTTTTATCAAATTCATAAGTATGCAAAAAAGTATAATTTAAATGTTTTAAATGATATATTCAAAAATTTGAATAAAAAGGACAACGCGCGCTGGTTTTGGCCCAGTGCGCGCAAATTTGGGCATTTAGTCCCGGCCCAGGTTACCAGTCGGGACTAAAGGGTCTTCCCAGCGCGCGAAAATGAAACGCCCCCCCCTCTAGTCCCGGTGCGTGGCACCGGCCGTGACTAGAGACCCCCCCTTTAGTCCCGGCTGGTGCCACGCACCGGGACTAGAGGCGGGGTATAAATTGTGGCCTTCTCCCCGCTGCGTTACACGAACCGGGAGACTTGGAGGCCAAATCGAAGACGCGCACCGCCAGGCTACCGGATTTTCGATCGACGACGAACCGCCACCGCGCCTCCGTCCTCCGTCCTCCGCGCCTCGGCCCTCCACGCCGGCCGCCCGAGCCTGCCGCACCACCTTCGCGCGCCCGCCTCCCCGCACCTCTCTCGCCCCCGCGGCAATGCCCCGCGGGCACCTCCGGACACCTCCGCCACCGGCGCGAACTCCCCCACCACCGGCTACCTCCTCCGCCATCGGCCACCTCCGCCGGCTGCGCCACCACCCGATGATGTTTCTTTTTCCTCTCCTCACGACATACGGCTATGATTTTTTGGGTCGGTAATGAAAAAACATTGGTCCACTTTGGTAGCTAGTACCCACGGTTCATTTTTCGCGGCCACGTTCGCACCGGCGGCCTTGGATTTGGATGCTTCGGGTATAACCATGGTTGTGAAATACCGCTCTTCTCTTTCAATGCTCTTTTCCCATCTGACGCGGAACATCGACACCTTTTTGTCTACAGTAGTCGAACTCCCAGATCTCCTCAATACTTTTATAGAATCTTTCCTTCATGTTGTCATCAGTGTAGAATTCCGACGTTACGCCTGAGTTCTGATAATCACACTTTTCCTTTTCCTCAGTTTAGGCAGACGCTCCTTGATATCATACGCCTGATAGGTCACCAGGTTTTGCATGGGTCCCTGCGACAAGGTGAATATGATTTTTTCCGTGTCAGAAGAATGTGATCGCAGGGTATTATCAAGGAGTGTCTGCCTAAACCAACGCGTGAAATCTGAGTTGTGCTCTTTGATTGTTACTCCCTACGTCCTCTGTATG
Organism: Avena sativa; assembly: GCA_916181665.1. NCBI lineage: Eukaryota > Viridiplantae > Streptophyta > Magnoliopsida > Poales > Poaceae > Avena > Avena sativa. Next base: position 19,129,846 of record OV702282.1, on the reverse strand, counting down.
CCCCGATCACTATACTTCTTCTCGATTAACCTTTTGTGCGTCTGTACCCAAGGATCGACCAGTTATAAATGTTGTAGCGCGACGAGGTTTGCTCGATCAAAGTCTGCGCATCGACAATCGAAGTCTGCATGCAGTACGGGACGACCCTCTCGGTGACCAGATCCGTCGAGCTTGCCAAGGTGCCTGTTGACGGGAAGACCGACAGGGTTCTCGATGTCTAGATAATTCATGCAGAAAGAAATGCACTCTTCGGCCAGAAAGCCCTTGGCTATGCTTCCATATGGACGGGACCTGTTGCGAACGTATCCTTTGATGTGTCCATTCATCCTTGCGAATGCCATCATGTTGCGGAGGAACATCGGCCCGAGTTGGACGATGTCCTCCACGACATGGACCAGCAGATGCACCATAATGTCAAATAATGCGGGCGAGAAGTAGACCTCAAGCTCGCATAGTATCACCATGATCTCCTCCTGTAGCCTCCCGAGCTTATTCATGCCAATCGACTTCCTAGAGATGACGTCGAAAAACTTGTAGATGCCAAATAACGTTTCACGGAAGTGCTCGTCAATTATCCCTCTTAGTGCAACTGGAAGTACCTGTGTCATTAGCACGGCACAGTCGTGAGACTTCATGCCACTGAACCTCTGCTTCGCCTCTTCTAGGTATCTGTTTATATTTCCCGCGTAGCCGTAAGGAAATTTGACTCCTAGAAGGCACTTGAAAAACTGTTTGATCTCATCCTGGCTTAGAGTGAAGCAAGAAGGAGGACAGTAATATTCATTCTTCTTCAACTTGTGTCATCTCCGAATCATGATCATCGTCATCTTCCTGATCATCAGGAGTAGTGCGTCCTCCGTGAAGCTTCTTCCGGATACCCATGAATATCAGGTTGTGCCTTGCTTTCGGACCATCTTTCTTCCTATCTGGCATGTTGCTTATGGTGGCAACAAGACTCTTGCACACGTTTTTCGTGATATGCATGATGTCAAGGCTATGAGGCGTGTGGAGAAACTTCCAGTATGGCAACTCCTAGAAAACAGACCTTGTTTTTCATACCTTCATCAGCAGCTTGTCTTGCTGCCTCTTTTGCTTCTTTCCAGGCTTAGGATAATCTTTCCAGTTTTTCAGCAATTCTTCCACTTCTTCGCTACTCCTCCGCTCTGGGATTCCTCGGGTCTCGGATTTTCCATCGAACAGGTCTCCACGTTTTCTCCATGGATCATTCTTGCCGAGCCACCTCCCGTGCGCCATGAACACAGTTTTCAAAGACCCTGGATCTTTCTCTAGTTGGAGATAGCTTGTGTTATCCATGCACCTAACGCATGCGGAGAATCCTTGGATAACCTGCCCCGAGATATACCCGCAACCTAGAAAGTCTTGCACCATAGTGACCAACGCGGCTCTCATAGTGAAATAATATTGTGCGACGATGTCGTAAGTATTGGCTCCAAATTCCCATAACATGGCTAGCTCCTCTTTCAACATCCTGAGATACAAATTGATGTCGGTACCAGGTTATTTCGGCCCTTGAATTAGCATACTCATTTGTATGTACTTCTTCTTCATGCACAGCCATGGAGGGAGGTTGTACATCCATATAAACACAGGCCAAGTGATGTGCGTGCTGCTATGGCTACCGAATGGATTGAGTCCATTGGTGCTCGCACCAAGCCTGATGTTCCTTGAATCTCCACTGAATTCTAGGAATTCGAGGTCCAATGCTTTCCACTGGCTAGCATCTGAAGGGTGCATCAGCAGCTCGTCCTTTTCGGGGTCATCATCATCTCTTGGCTTCTTCCTTTCCGCATGCCATCGCATGAGCTTCGCTTCCTTAGGGTCCGTGAAATAGCTCTACAGACGAGGAGTGATAGGAAAGTACCATACCACTTCTCGAGGTGCTTTCTTCCCTTTCTTGTATCGACTCACGCCACACACCGGACATGTGGTTTTCTCCGCGTCCTCACCCCAATAAATGATGCACTCGTTGATGCATACGTCGTATCTAACATGCGGTAGATCGAGAGGACATACGATTTTCTTGGCGTCCTCTATACTAGTTGGACACGTGTTCCTCTCTGGGAGAGGATCATGCCAGAATGCCATCATATCGTCGAAGCTTGCGTCGCTCAATTTGTGTTTTGCCTTCATCTCCATAGCCTTGAGCGTTACATTCTACCGGGTATCATCGGGTCTGCATCCTTCATACAATGGAGTAACCGCGTATTTCTCAAGTTGCACAAGCTTGGATTTCTCTCTAACGGCAGCCCTGGCGTTACTCGTCTTCTTGAGAAGCAGTTCTTGCACATAAGGGTCCCACACCTAGCCTGACGTTGTTCCATTGTTGTCTGCTCCTCCGGCATCTAGATCATCATCATCCCGGTCTGCTTCCGCACCTCCACCATCTCCATGAGACTCTTCATCATCTCGCCCGTCCTTGCTGTGATGATCATCGTCATGTTGCCCACCTTCACCGTCTCCATCGCCTTCGTCATCGCTTATCCAACGAGTGTATCCATCCATGAAACCATGGCGGAGCAGGTGCGCCTGCAGATTCCCAGAATCTGGGTCGATCAACTAGTTGAGTTTGCATCTTCTGCATGGACATATTATATCCGTCTTGTTATTCTGCATCATGTAGGCCGTCGCACATTTCAAAAATCTTGCCACAATGCATTCGCTCATTATGAGGACCATTTTTGCCTACACGATGTACACGGTACAATTAGAAGTCTATTAGAACCACATAATCAATGCATGCATGCAATGGTCGATAGAAAATTTCGGCATGACCTATCCTAAAATAAGGACCTTTGCGAAATGCCAAAGTCTTTCCAAAATGGAAATGAATCAAGATTTTGGCAAAAAAAATGGCAACTCATTCACACACAAACACAAGAGAGAGAGAGAGAGAGAGACCAATCCATACACATGAACATATCATGTCCATACACACATGCATGAGCATCTCCTTCCCTCTCCATATACACACATGCATGAGCATAAATCCTCTCCATAATACACACACATGAGCATCGATCCTCTCCATACACACATGATCATTAATCATCTACATACATATGAGCATATCATCCATATACACATGAACACAACCTTACATGGAAAACTTACCGAGATGAGAGACCGATCGTGAGAGAATATGGAAAGGAGGTGCGCGCGAGACCGAAGAGCTTCCTCTATTATGTATGTAACATCCAAGGCAAGTTCTACATGCTAAAAATGGTGAATGAGTGGAGAAATTGAGGTGGGAAGGAGAAGGACTAGATCTCGGGAGGAAGAAGGAGGGGAATGTGAAGTGTGGGTGGTGGATGATCACATGTGCATAAAGTGGATCTGCCAAAAAAAATGGTCGACACATCCGTGGCGCACATGGACCTAGTGGGCCACAAGCATTAAAAGCAACTGTGACGCACATGCCACAGTGCGCCACAAATGTGTTTCCCAATTTAAGGAGCATAGGGGGCATCACATAGGCGTAGCGCACTTGCTACATGTGCGCTATGGCTATCCCAAACAACCATAGCGCACTTACCCCATGTGCGCTACCGGTATGTGGCATGCGGCTGGAAGGCCCCTGGCGCACACACACCTGTGGTGCACATACCATATGTGCACCACGGTTGTTCTAGTTACTAGTAGGGCACTGCCCACAAGTGAGCCACGCCTATTATAGCCGTGGGGCATTTCAACCATGTGAGCCACAGATGTGCTGATTACCTATAGCCCTTTTCCTAGTGCCGGCCGCCTCTCGGCCTCCTCAATAGGTAGGTAAATTAGTTTTTTTATAGGATTATGATTAATTAGTTGAGTATATATGTGATTATGATTAGTACTATAGGATCATTTTAGTATATATATAATCTAGGATTATTTTAGTATATGATTATAATTAGTATAGGATTATTTTAGTATATATATAATTAGTTAGGGTTAATTAGGATTAATTAGGATTTTTAGGATATTTTAGTTTAGTGTACATAGTTTAGGATTTATAGTTTAGTGTATATAGTTTAGGATTATATTAGTGTCTATAGTTTAGGGATTATATTAGTGTATATAGTTTAGGATTAATTAGGATTTTTTGTTATATTAGTGTATATAGTTTAGAATTAATTAGGATTTTAGGATTTTTTAGTTTAGGATTGATGATATAGTGTTTATAATTTATGGTATAGTATAGGATTTATGATATAGTGTTTAGGATTTTTTAGTGTAGGATTTTAGGATTTATGATATAGTGTAGGATTTTTTATATAGTGTAGGATTATTTTTTTATATAGTGTAGGATTATTATTTTTAGGGTATGAGATATGTTATAATATTGTAAGTTTTTTATTGTAATATAATAGTATAATATGGTATTTTTATTATAAGACCCTCTTTGTAACCGGAGTTAGGGTTAGGGTTAGGGTGTTGGTGCTCGGTGGTGACCGGAGTTAGGGTTAGGGTGGTGGTTCTCGTGGGAAGCCGCTTAGTCGCCCGCCTCTCCCGCGGCCACCATCACTGTAACATCCCTAAAATCATGTTTCAAAACTCATGCATATCATCCATGCATCCATGATCATATAGAGTTCATTTCAAAAATCAATTCAAAAACAGGATCATATGAGCTCATTATTTTATGTGATCAGCATTAAATCAAATGCTACTCTCCATTGAGAGATTGTTGTTCATAAATCAAACCTTGTTACTCTCAGATTGTTTTGCTTGATTGCTAGAGTATAAACCAAAATTTACAAAACAAATATGGATTTTGAAACCAAATTCAAAACTTGATCAAACCAAGTGCAATATCACTGTTTATTTTATTTGATCAAAAGAACCAAGCTTGTACAAAGAGACCACATGTTTTATGCTCAGAAATATGAATGTTGCACTCTACAGAAATCCTGAAAAGGTTGTAATTCAAATAGCTTTTGAAAACCATTTGAAACTGATTTCTGAAAATGCAAACAGAAATAGAAAAGGAATAAAGAAAAGGAAAAAGGCCGGCGCTGCTATTCTAGCCCAACGGTGAAACCAGCCCACTAAGCCCACCCGGGTTTCCCCTTCTCTCTCTCACACTCGCAGCCACACCCACTAAGTCACTGACCGCTAGGGCCCATTCCCTCTTTCTTTCTCTCGCTAGCAAGTGGACCCTGCGACCACATCAGCGTCGTTCTAAAATCAACGCGCGGCCGAGGCACTCCGCCGTTACCTCGCCGCAGTCACTGCCTGCGTTATTGTCATTGATACAGCGCGTAATCGCCGCCCCCCTTCTGGATATTTAACCCCCTCTGCACCGCGAGCATTTCCCCTCACCTAGCGCCACCACTCCGCCACCAGGCTACGCGTATTCGAACTCACTCCGCCGCTGCACAGACGCACTCCGGCGGGCGATTTTGGTGAGCAACGCACGCCCCTCTGTCTAGGGTTCATACTGGCTTGCTCTACATCTCCGTGTGCATCTACTGACACTTTCCGTTTGCTCGCGCCTAGCATGTAGCCTCGCCAACGTCAACGACTGAGCTTCGCCGCCTCTTCTCGAACTCTGGCGACCTTTTCCCCGTAAGTCCCAGCCTCCCCTCGCCTTCTGTTTGATACGTGTAAGATCCCCAGTGTCCTGCGCATCTAACGGTACGCTCCCCTTGTCTTAGCGCGGCCCAGAACGTCACCAACATCGACGAACAGAAGCCACAGCCGCCAGGGACTACTCTGACGAGCAATCCTCGACAACTTCGAGCGCCCCTTCGCCAACCAAGGACACGTCGAGCTTCTCCTCGTCACTGCGGTTCTGGTGAGCATCCTCCCACCTCCCCGCGCGACCTAGTTCGCCGGCTCCGCCACTGTCAGAGCGCGCCGCCGCCTGTCGCCGCCGCCAGCGCCGCCACTTGTTGGTCAAGTGCTGAGCGCCGTTAGATTTAGATCTAGTGGTCACGATAGACCATAGGCGAAGCGGTAAGTTTCAATCAGAGCCGCGCTATTAAGTTAGATCCAACGGCTCAGAAGCGTGATCCGGCGCGAAGCGGTACCAGCCAGTAAGATAGCGCCGCGTGGCATGTTCCTCGTTTTAAATTTCTGATTTGAATCTATTAGATGTTTAAACTTTTTTTAATCATAACTTTTGATTCCCACGTTCAAATTTGACAAATTTTATATCAATGGAATCAGGAGAGAAAGCCCTTTCCATTTATGCAATGTGTTTAAAGTTTTGTTTCTGTTAAAATGATTTTATTCACAGAAACATGTGTAGATCTATTTTGTGTATATAAATTATTTGAGAAATGTTTTAATGTTCAAATAAAGTTTGTTTGGCAAGTTTTGAAGTTGTTTATAAATCAGTAATGTGCACTTGTCATGTTTGATATAGAAAATCATCACATATCATATTGCATGCATTCATATATTTTTGCTTGTATCTAATTTGTATGTGATTTGGTGCTATCATTTTATGTGTAGATTTTGGTGCAAATAGTGATTGTGATTGTGAGGATTGTAGCTACTCTCCAAACTACCAAGGACAGTGGTGCTTCATGATTTTATCCCTATGTTTTTCAACTATGCATTAGAAATATTTTGCTAGTCTTGCATGGTTATATTTTGCTTATATGCTATGCTTGGGAAACCCTAGTGGTTGTAGAATTGCTAGAAATTTCTATATTAAGATGCTTATCTATGCCATGCTTAGCCTAGCTAGTAGCAACCAAGGGTGGTAAAATATTCATGCTATGATAAAATATTTCTAAATCTTTGGACTTGTGTTTTGCTTAATAAAACAACTAAGTGAATGAAACACTTGGGTGGAATGGAAGGAATGGTTTATGTTGAGTGGTTACACAAGGCCCATTTCTATGGTTTACATTGTGTATCTCACTTGTGGAAAGCCACCCAGGAACAAAGGGATTTGAGATTCCATATGTTAAGAAGCTTCTAGTGCAGCCACTTGGCAATATGGGCTCTACCTAGATCATATAGGTTGCAATAACTTAGCCATTTGGACAGTTGGTGCTAGTGGTATTGATAGGTTGGAGCGCGTCCATTTGGTCTAAGGGAAGGCTTCTAAAAGGTCCTGTCTTGGTGAAAATCAAGTCTTGTGGGGAAAGTGCACAACCTCTGCAGATGGAAGAATCTAAGTACTTAGCCATGTCCCTGGTATTGGACAACTTGAGCATCAAGACATGGAAGCTATCAAGAATATCCTCATCCCAATTTCTAAGTAAAAACTTGTGGTTGAACAAGGGTGAAGGAGCCCAATGTCTATTGGTGGTTCCTTGGGAAAGTTTTTGTCAAAGAAAAACTTAGTACTTTCAACTAATAGGAAAAACCTATTTTGAGCAAAGCAAGCCTAAGCTACACTTAGACAAAATGCATATAGTATTTAGTTCACCAATATTCTACTAAGGTATCACTTGCCAATACTATTCCAATGTATTGACCCACTGTGGCTGTAACTTGTGATGTTGCAGGATATTCTGATGATGATTAGGAGTCATGAGTCTACAGTCAACATGCTTTCCTGTGGCACATGAAGATGAAGACTTATTTATCTTATTATATATTTGAACTCTTGTATTAGGCCTGTGGCCATGGAGTTGTAAAAGACTATGTTGTCTCTGGAATGATATGTAATAATGACCTTTGTTTCTGTGTACTTCATCTTAAACTGTGAATGCTAGCATTGATCCAGGGACTAGCATTGCAATCACAGGGATCCTTTCCTTTACAAAGGAGGGATCTTACAGATGGTATCAGAGCACTGTGTTGCCTGTAGGATTATGACCCTAGGATTGGAAACCACTAAGGAAAAAATTTCAATAACTTCCACACTTCTCTTTTCTTCTCGTAAACTTTTCTAATCTTCTCTGTCATCTCTATTTGTATATGAACTCCATCAACGAAGCCGTGAAGAAGGGACCACTCATGACTATGACTTTGGAATGTGAGATAGAGTTCCCCAAGGCTCTCAAGGACCTCATGGTTGCCATGGGAATACATGGTGCAGCTGTGTACAAAGGTTTTCCTGTGATGGATGAAGGAGTTGAGTACTGGTGGGTGCAACTTCACTCGTATAAAAACAAGGAAGACAACCACAAGAACTCAGGATTCTGCATGGTCACCAACACAATGATGCACACCACATTCTTTGATTCAGCAAGGGATGCAGCTTGGAGGGCCATCAAAGAACTTGGTGATAGAATCAAGTGCAGAATGCTTAACACCCAGAATGATCTTAGGGAAGAAAAGAAGCATACCCAATAGCTAGAGGCTACCAATCAAAGTTTACGGAAAGACATCATAGACTTAGCAATGGAGTCATGTGATCAAGATAAACAGATTGCCTCTAGGGATGCCTTGTTAGCCAACTTGGCAAGTGAGATGGGATTGTTGTAGGGGTTCGTAGCATGGAAAACAAAAATTTTCTATCGCATACAAACAAACAAGCCAAGATATATCTACTAGATTGTAGCAACGAGTCGATGGAATAACTTATCCTCGAAGATTCCAAAGCGGTTAACGAGAGCAGATTCTCGTGGGTGATGTAGTCGTACTCTTTCCGATCTCAAGATCGCGTAGACGATCCTTCCGGCGCCACGTTCCGGCAGCGCTCCCGCAGTCGGTCACACGTTCGGTACTCGACGAAGACCTTCCTCTCCCTTGTTCCAGCAGGCAGCGGAGGTTGTAGCACTCTCCTCGCGATTCCGGCAGCACAACGGCGTGGTACCGGAAGTAGAGGGGAGATCCCGCAGGGCTTCGCCTTAAGCCGGAGCGAGTATGGTGGATTATGAGAGAGGGCTATTAGTGGTCTAGAGATTAGACACACCAATTAGAAGGCTCTAAACCGCAGGCTAAAGCAATTAGAAGCTCTAAACCAAAACGGCTCTAAACCGGAGATTAGAGGATAGGAACTTGTGTGTCTAGAGGAGGAGGCCCTGCCCCTCCTCTTATAGGTGGGAGGGCGGCCAAGGGGAGGGAGTCCCTCCCCAAGTCGGCCTTGGGTGGCGTGCTGGCTTGGAGAGGAGACTCCTCCCCCAAGTCGGTTCCAAACACCTCTTGCTTGTTTCCCACAGTTTCTTGTTTTAGCCGTTTGACTTTAAACTGGACATTTGACTTTTCTGTTTTAGGATTCAATTTAATCCTTTATTTGGAACAGCAAGAACACTTAGTACATGATGCAATCATTCCAATATGTAATGACACATTCATGTACCCCTCCTCCCCCCCGGAGTGCCGGACATTCCAGAACCTTCTAGAACATTCCCGATGAAAACACCGGAATCATTCCCGAACTCCGAAACGGGACTTTCCTTATATGAATCTTATTCTCCGGACCATTCCGGATCACCTCGTGATATCCCGGATCCCATCCAAGACTCCGAACAACATTCGGTCTCTTTCTCATAATACCATAACTACTCAAACAACGTCGAATCCTTAAGTGTGTCTCCCTACGGTTCGTGAATTATGCGGACATGATCGAGACACTTCTCCGAACAATAACCAATAGAGGAATCTGGAAATTCATATGGCTCCCACATATTTCTATGATTACTTTGCGATCGAATGAACCACTTACATATGATACCAATTTCCCTTTGTCTCACGATAGTTTACTTATCCGAGGTTATGATCGTCGGTATCTCTGCATACCTAGTTCAACCTCATTACCCATAAGTATTCTTTTCTCGTTCTCGTGATATGTGATCCCTTGTGAGCCAGTCACATGCTTGCAAGCCAATTGGATGACATTCCACCGAGAGGGCCCAGAGTATATCTATCCGTCATATGGATGGACAAATCCCACTCTTGATCCATGTGTTTCAACCAATACTTTCTGAATACTCAATGCCACCTTTATAGCCACCCAGTTACGGTGTGGTGTTTGATGTCATCAAAGCATCCATCCGGTAAAGGTGATATGCATGATCTCATGGTCGAAGGAATTAAGTTACTATGTATCAGAAAGCATATAGCAATTGAACTATTGAAATGACTTGATCTTTATGCTACGCTTATCTATAGGAGTATGTCCATCACATCATTCTCCTAATGATATGACCCTGTTGTTAATAACATCTCTTGGTTCATGATCAGGAAACCATGATCATATATTCACCAACAAGCTAGTTTAACAAGAGGCTTTACTAGGGATTCTCATTTTAGTTTACAAATCACACAAGTATTAATGTTTCCGGTTAATACAATTATAGCATGGTATGTAAACATTTATCATAAGTGTGAAGATATGATAATAACCACTTTATTATTGCCTCTTGGGCATATCTCCAACAGTCTCCCACTTGCACTAGAGTCAATAATCTAGTTTCAAACCTTTGTGTATTCAACACCTATGGCTTTCCGGTGTTGTATGTACACGATTGCTAGTGGTCAACTGATCTCCAGATCTGACACTTCCAGGTCCGTGTGTAATTGCATGTATTTGCGTCTCTACGCATCACTCATTCTCTAATGAGATGGCTTTGTATAAATTTGGTCTTTCGGTGTGACCTTTAGCTCTTTGGGGTTAAAACATGTTGATAATATTGTCGCACAATATATCTTCATAGTATTATCCCACTGTGAACTACACCTAGTTTGATAACAAACTACTTGACACAAATGCCCTCTTTTGCTGCTAAAATAGCAGTCATATACTTAGCCTTTTGTTGTAGTATCTGTCACAATGTCTTAACTTTGGAACTCATCCAGATCCATTATGGAACTCACTTTCCATTATATTGTGCCACCTTTAGTTTAGATTGAGATAAACTTAATTTGTATTTTGTGACAAAACTAGTATCAATGTAGTACTTTTACAATGAACTAACCATCTATTTGTCACTTCTACAAATATTATACTCTTAGTTCTTCCAAAAGATCATAAGAATATCCTTACTATTGTCCAATGATCATCTTACGAATCATTCTGGTATATGCTCACAACATTTAGAGCATAGGACATATCTGGATTTGTACATATCACAGTATAATTGATATAAATAATCTTTGTGATTTCATACATCAAGTATCAATCTATACTTGATTATTTGTTTCACTTTACCAAATGTCAATACACTTGAATATATCATCAACATTGAACTCATTCAATCCTTTCTGTGCGACAAGAACCTCTCTTGTAGTTTCTATATTGAACTCATTCAATATCTTGTCTATGTACTTCTGGCACAACCATATTAGCGTCTATTGATGCCAAATATTTGGGTTTTGCCTAAGTCTTTCATCGGGATGAAATTCTTAATATGTGTTAATAAAAGATACATTATTTCCAATCAACAATATGTCTTCCACATAATGTATTAGAAACATGTCTTAGCGCTCCCACTTAATTTCTTGCAAATGCAAGCATCTTCATCGTCTCTAATGAACTTTTAAACTCCTTTAACAGTTTCATCACAGTGAAGATTCCAACTCCGCGATGCTCACTTTAACCATTGAAGTTTGCATATGCTTTTAGCATCCTTTGAATTAACAAAACCCTATGGACCGTGTTATGCACATGTCCTAGGTAACGATTCTATTAGAAGAACTTGTTTTGTTTATTCAACTACCATATAACAAAATTATATGTAGTGGTTGCTACATTAATCCGTCTAGACTAAATATCACTATGAAAGATCAGATCTTGTCATAGTCAACCTTCGAACATTGTTGTGAACCCTTTCCCAACATGTCGACTATTTCATAGATGTGCAACATCCATGTCTATTTATTTATAGATCCAAACACAACTGTAAGGTCTTACACCTTTCTCGAGGGTCCTTCAAGTTCAAAACTTGATTTCTCATGAATGGAACTATCACGGATTTTATGGCTTCAAGCCATTTGACGGAGTCAGGGCCCATCATCGCTTCTTTGCATGTAGTCGGATCATTATTGTCAAATAATGTTTTAACTCTCAAATCTTGGTATTTGATTGTTCATCCGACCTACTTGTTTCAATAGGAACTTGGATCTCCGTGACCACAACCTTTGAGGTACGTGAGCCATGAGCATTGTTTGCTAACTCCGGAACACTTTTCGGTGCTGCGCAACTCTGCACATATAGCTAAGGTTCTTTTAACCTTATCAAAGTTCTATTGTCCTCCCACTTAACTTTTCACGAAAAATTCCTTCTAAAAGAAACTTGACGTTCTAAGTGACAAAAACTTTTGTCTCCGGTGTTATGGAGGAATACTTAACAAAGGCAGGTTCATCCGACTTTGGTTGCAAACATCTTTCTTATGCATAGCATACCAATGTTTAAGAAAGGACAACTTGGGTTTTATCCCAAACCATAACATATGGTGTCATTTCAACGTATTATGATGGAGCTCTTTTCAGTGGAAAAACGGTAATCTCTAAAGCTTTTAATCTTTAAAATATAATGGCAGTTTTATGAATTATACCTTTTGATCTTACCATGTCAAACAAGGTTTAATTACATATCACGAATGCTCCATACTCTTATGGTGTTTCGGGAAATGCAAATCCACGGAACGATTCCTTAAATCTTAGGTATTTATGCTAAACTTGTAACTCAAATATCTTCCTTTATGATCTTATCATAAACTATTTATATTCTTGTTACAATGATTTTGCACTTCATCTTGAAAGTCTTTGAACTTTTCAAATGTTTCATATTTCATCCTTATTAAGTAAATATTCATATATTCACTCAAATTTTCGGAGAAAGCATATGAAGTTGAAATCCATCGCTTTTGACTACACATGATGGACTTTGTACAACAATATGTACAATTTCCAATAAGCTAGTCTTTCGTTCCCTTTTTGGCCTATGAACGAAGTTTTAATTATCTCTAGGAAAGTTTCACAAGCGTCATTTGATCAAAAATCAAAAGACTCTAAAATTCCATCCATATGGAGTTTCTTCATGTTTTCTTTCCAATATAATTTAAACGGCGATGTCACTTCCTAAGTGATCTTTCAATCAATTTGTCTTTCGACATTTTTAGCACTAGTTTTATGGATGTGATTTCTCCAACGAGATTTGTGAATCATCCATCTTTTATGGATTACGGCAATTATTTGAACAACCCTTTTGTTCTCATAATACCTGATAAAACAAATCTTTGAAGGCAAGCTTTGATGTTTAACGAGCAACACAATAACCCTTTATTTGTTCTCGATGAACATCATCACATATTCTTTTGCTAGTTACTTAGGCCATTGTAGTTCATGAATTGTGTTGTTTCGTATGACAATTCACACCAACAAATTCAGTATCAAATACTTAAGAACCACATTGTTTAATAAGCAAAGAATATAGCCATAACATGTATATCATCTATATACTTAAACTTGAACAATTCCAGTCTTTTCTTTTCTGCCATATATTTATGAGATTCTCTTTCAGTATCTCCTTTTCTGTTTGAAAGAATATATCAACATCAACAGTGGAGTCATACATATGACACATAGTCCAAAGCGTGTATAGTTAAATACCAATGTCTTTGGACTTGCACTTTGAAGTAGATCACCATCATCAAATGTTTGGTGTTCTTTCAAATTCCTTTCTTTAGTAATCTCTTGGTGTAGTAAACATTTTACCTACATCAAATATTCATCCTTATCATGGAATCGTCCATGATCAAACTACCTTTAGCTTATAACGATGAATTACGAGTATAATGTTGCTTTCCAAAACCTTTTGGAGGATTAGGACAACAAGTGTCTCCAACCTTTTGCAAATTCTCATCAAAATATGAGAACATGAACTTTTGCCATATTATACTCTATCATGTTGCAACCAAAACTTCGTTTCAGATATCACAATATCTTCCACACATCATGGTTTCTGAAACAACTCTTTCAGATCCTAGATAACCTTGATATTAAGAGAATCCTTTGAATATCAAGAATCATGGAGACAAACATGATACTTATATACTAACACTTGGAATTGTTACTCTTGATTTAATACTAATTATTAAACTTCATGGAGTAACCGGAACTTACTGAAAGTTTGCAATAGGACTTATAAACTTTAGATTAACACTTCAAAACAATACGATACCAGTTCGTAAAGTAACTAACCAGAATTCTATAGTTCTATCATCTCAATTATAACTAAGCGCAAGGTGGTAAACGGATGCCAATGACTACAACAACTATGCAAATTCACTTTGATTTAGTTTATGATAAATTGAGTTCTAATTAATAATTAAATTAATCTAGGTGAACTCCCACTCAAAACAATATCCCTCACATTGTTTTAGTGATCACACGAACCAAATCCACCACATCAAAACCGATCATCACGAGAGTTGATATAGCTTCAATGGCGAACAATCAACATGTTCATCATATCTACTATATGACTCATGCTCTACCTTTCGGTAATCCGTGTTCCTGAGACCATGTCTGTACATGCTAGGCTCGTCAAGATCAAACCTTGGTTTCCGCATGAGCAAATCTGGCTTGCTCACGTTGTATACACTTGCAGAATCTAACACACCCGATCATCACGTGGTGCTTCGAAACAACAAGCTTTAGCAACGGTGCTAACTAAGGGTGAACACATTATGACTTGAAATTCATGTGTATGAGGGATCATCTTATAATGCTACCGTCGTCTACTAAGCAATACAAGATGCATAAAGGATTAACATCACATGCAATTCATAATATGTGATATGATATGGCCTTTCTTCTTTGTGCTTCCGATCTCCATCTTTAAGCACGAACATGATCTCCATCATCACCGGCATTGCATCAAGGTCAATGACGCTGCTCCATGGTTGTCGTCCACCAGCTTCAACTATTACAACTACTTTGAATAGACACGCGGGTCTTAACAGAAATTAAAGACAACCATATGGCTCCTGCCGGTTGCCGACTTACAATAAGGAACATTGCATACATCATATATAATCACAATCATGGCCATATCACATCACAGCACACCCCTGCAAAACAAAGTTAGACGCCTCTACTTTCTTTGCATATTTTACGTGGTTTGGGGCTTTCAATAAGTGTCGTTCTAACTTACGAACAAGAACCACAACATTGATACTAGTATTGTTAATCACCCGTTGTAAATTGGATCTTAACTATGCTAGGAGAAACAGGCACCCGCAAAGCCACTTATGCAATACAAGTTGCATGTCAAGCGTGGAGCAAGTCTCATGAACGATGTCATGTAAGGTTAGCCCGGGCCGCTTCATCCCAACATACCGCAAGATGCAAAGTACACAAGAAGCAATCGACAATAAAAGCATCAACGCCCACAATGACCATTGTGTTCTACTCGTGCAACAGATCTACATATAGACACGGCTCTGATACCACTGTAGGAGTTCGTAGCATGGAAAACAAAAAATTTCTATCGCATACAAACAAACAAGCCAAGATCTATCTACTAGATTGTAGCAACGAGTCGATGGAATAACTTACCCTCGAAGATTCCAAAGCGGTTAACGAGAGCAGATTCTCGTGGGTGATGTAGTCGTACTCTTTCCGATCTCAAGATCGCGTAGACGATCCTTCCGGCGCCACGTTCCGGCAGCGCTCCCGCAGTCGGTCACACGTTCGGTACTCGACGAAGACCTTCCTCTCCCTTGTTCCAGCAGGCAGCGGAGGTTGTAGCACTCTCCTCGCGATTCCGGCAGCACAACGGCGTGGTACCGGAAGTAGAGGGGAGATCCCGCAGGGCTTCGCCTTAAGCCGGAGCGAGTATGGTGGATTATGAGAGAGGGCTATTAGTGGTCTAGAGATTAGACACACCAATTAGAAGGCTCTAAACTGCAGGCTAAAGCAATTAGAAGCTCTAAACCAAAACGGCTCTAAACCGGAGATTAGAGGATAGGAACTTGTGTGTCTAGAGGAGGAGGCCCTGCCCCTCCTCTTATAGGTGGGAGGGCGGCCAAGGGGAGGGAGTCCCTCCCCAAGTCGGCCTTGGGTGGCGCGCCGGCTTGGAGAGGAGATTCCTCCCCCAAGTCGGTTCCAAACACCTCTTGCTTGTTTCCCACAGTTTCTTGTTTTAGCCGTTTGACTTTCAAACTGGACATTTGACTTTTCTGTTTTAGGATTCAATTTAATCCTTTATTTGGAACAGCAAGAACACTTAGTACATGATGCAATCATTCCTATATGTAATGACACATTCATGTACCCCTCCTCCCCCCCGGAGTGCCGGACATTCCGGAACCTTCTAGAACATTCCCGATGAAAACACCGGAATCATTCCCGAACTCCGAAACGGGACTTTCCTTATATGAATCTTATTCTCCGGACCATTCCGGATCACCTCGTGATATCCCGGATCCCATCCAAGACTCCGAACAACATTCGGTCTCTTTCTCATAATACCATAACTACTCAAACAACGTCGAATCCTTAAGTGTGTCTCCCTACGGTTCGTGAATTATGCGGACATGATCGAGACACTTCTCCGAACAATAACCAATAGAGGAATCTGGAAATTCATATGGCTCCCACATATTTCTACGATTACTTTGCGATCGAATGAACCACTTACATATGATACCAATTTCCCTTTGTCTCACGATAGTTTACTTATCCGAGGTTATGATCGTCGGTATCTCTGCATACCTAGTTCAACCTCGTTACCGATAAGTACTCTTTTCTCGTTCCCGTGATATGTGATCCCTTGTGAGCCAGTCACATGCTTGCAAGCCAATTGGATGACATTCCACCGAGAGGGCCCAGAGTATATCTATCCGTCATATGGATGGACACATCCCACTCTTGATCCATGTGTTTCAACCAATACTTTCTGAATACTCAATGCCACCTTTATAGCCACCCAGTTACGGTGTGGTGTTTGATGTCATCAAAGCATCCATCCGGTAAAGGTGATATGCATGACCTCATGGTCGAAGGAATTAAGTTACTATGTATCAGAAAGCATATAGCAATTGAACTATTGAAATGACTTGATCTTTATGCTACGCTTATCTATAGGAGTATGTCCATCACATCATTCTCCTAATGATATGACCCTGTTGTTAATAACATCTCTATGTTCATGATCAGGAAACCATGATCATATATTAACCAACAAGCTAGTTTAACAAGAGGCTTTACTAGGGATTCTCATTTTAGTTTACAAATCACACAAGTATTAATGTTTCCGGTTAATACAATTATAGCATGGTATGTAAACATTTATCATAAGTGTGAAGATATGATAATAACCACTTTATTATTGCCTCTTGGGCATATCTCCAACAATTGTAAGCGTACTTCGTTAGTTGGACCACCACACTTATCATTTTATTTTCAAAAATGCTGTCTAAATAAGTTCAACCTTGGATGCTTGTAATGGATTTTATGTATGCTATGACTTGTGTGTTTGCCAATGTTATGCTTGTGATGCTCTGTCTTGAAATTTATTTATTGTGTTGATTCTAACTTTTCTATCTTATAAATAGATACCTAATGTTACTATCAGCACGGCTGAAGAGTTCAAGGGAACTCGTTTTGGCCCTCGTATTATTGAGCTCACTAGTTTTCTCAATCTCCCTCTTCCTACCATCATGGTGCTTCCCCTCACCAAGTTTGAGAGGAAAGATCTTTGGGGCTTCAAGGTCAATCAGCCCGGACGCCAGACTGAGCCTACCACAGAGGCAATCATCTTCATGCTCATGCATGATGATAAGGAGAGAGGCCTAGAGGTAGTCATGCAGGACTTGATTGGACGTCTGTTAGGGAGACACTCTCGACAGGTTAGAGGTACTCACTTCCACGCCTTCGGTAGACGTGATGGGGATGGTGAGGCCATTGACTTCGTGGACACTTCGAGGGAGACAGCAGAGCCGATTCGTCTATACCTCCAGGACTTAGAGGTTCTTCTTAGGCATGTGGACACTGATAGGACCAACGTCATGCTTAGCAATGACGAACTCCAGGTGCAGCTTCGTGAGAAGGACAAGCTCTTCGCGGAGCAAGATGATTTAGTCAAGGAGATGGAGGCCAAGTTCGAGAGTCAGGACAGAAAGTTCAAGAGTCAAGAGAAGCGAGTCCAAGATAGGAACAAGAGGATTCGAGACATGACTGCAGAACTGGAGGCCAAGGACTTCGAGCTTGAGCATCAGCAGACTGTGATTGAGAGGCTTCGTTCTCAGAAGAGGGCTCTCAAAGCCAAAGTAGAGACCTTGACCACCAATGTCGAGGAATACAAGACCGCTATGGAGAATGCAGGTCTTACATTTGTTGAGGAGGAGGTTGATGCCGAGGAGTAGTGATGACTACTCATTTATCATTTATTTATCATGCTTTTATTGAGTCGCAATGATCATCCAACATGTGGATGGCTTGCTATTAGTGTGTTTACTTTTCCAAAAACTTGTTGTTTCTGTTGTTGAACTTTTATTACTATGATGCATGTTTGGTGATTGTTATGAAATGTATTGTGCATGTTAGCATCTATGGGTATCTCATTCTTATCCTTATTGAAAACCACAGATGCCTCCCCGACGTGCCAATCCCAACCCCAACAACAACAACATCACACCTGAGATGCAGCAAATGATGACAGCTCAGACTCAGCTGATGCAAATGATGACTACGTTCATCCAGAATCAGAACAACAAAAACAACAACAATAACAACAACAATAACAACAACAATAACAACAATAACAACAACAACAATCAGAACAACCCACCGGGTTTTGACATGCTTACCAGGTTCTTGAGATTGAGGCCAACAAAGTTCTCAGGAACAACTGATCCTATGGTGGCCAATGATTGGCTACGCTCTGTGAACAAGGACTTGGTAACAGTTGGTTGTACTGATGAAGAGAAATTCAGATTTGCAGCTCACTTGTTGGAAGGACCAGCAGCTACTTGGTGGGATAACTTCCAGATCACCACTCCCATTGCAGATGTGACATGGGATATCTTTGAAGATGGTTTCCGTACTGCTCACATCTCATCCGGAGTGATGAGTTTGAAGAAGAAAGAGTTCCATAACCTGAAGCAACGCCACCGCAGTGTGGCTGGATATATTGAAGAGTTCAACAATCTGGCGCGTTATGCACCGGATGAAGTTGACACTGATGCTAAGAGGAAATAAAAGTTCCTTGAAGGGTTGAATGATGAAATGAACCTGCAGTTAGCTGTGGCCTATGTTCCCACATACCAGTCTCTTTGTGACAAGGCTGCTATTTTGGAGAACAAGATGAAGCAAGTTGAAAGTAGGAAGAGAAAGCACTCAGACAAGCACAGCTCTGGATCGTCTCACAAGCGTTCCCATTATGATGATAGTGGGAGTTCAGGATCCCACAAGCATGGGAAATTCAACAAGCACCACAACCACAACCGTCATCATGACAACAAGAGTCACCGTAGTCATGACAATGACAAATACAAAAATCACAAGGGTGGATATAAGAGCCACCACAGTGGAAGTGGCAGTGGAAGCCAGCCTGTCAAGAAGGATATTAGTCAGGTTGAGTGTTTCAAGTGCAAGAAGATGGGGCATTATGCAAATGAATGCCCAGAAAAGAAAGTTGAAGGACCAAACAAGCCCAACCCTTTTCAGAAGGGACAAGTGAACCACATCATTGTGGAGGAAATCTATGAAGAGCCAGATGTTGTTGCTGGTAAGTTCAAACTCAATTCTATTCCAGTACTTGTTCTTTTTGATACTAGAGCATCGCATTCATTCATATAAAAAGAATTTGTTGATAGAAATGGGTTTCCAACTGAAAACATTGGGTGTCCAATAAAAGTTAGTTCTCCAGGTGGAGATATGATAATAAGTCTTGGATGCCGGGATCTAGTGATAGAATTTGGAAAGCATAAGTTTCCAGTGAGTCTGATAATCCTAGATTCCCAAGGACTGGATGTAATATTGGGAATGGATTGGATGGCTAAGTATGAAGGAGTACTAGATTGTGCTAATCGTACTGTTGCACTCACAACCCCGGAAAAGAAGCGGATTAGATTCAAGTCTAATTTTGAGTCAAAAGGGAGTAAGCTAAATTATCTTAAGGGGGTTAGCATAGAAAGTGTGCCAATTGTGAGTGAATATCCGGATGTGTTTCCGGAAGAATTGCCGGGAATGCCACCAGATAGAGAAGTGGAGTTTATTATTGACTTGCTACCAGGACCTGGACCAATAGCAAAGAGACCGTACAAGATGTCAGTTGATGAGTTGAAAGAACTCAAGAAGCAACTTGGAGAACAGTTGCAGAAAGGTTTTATCCAACCAAGTTCCTCATCTTGGGGAGCACCAGTTTTGTTTGTGGAAAAGAAAGATAGAAGTCAAAGGTTATGCATAGATTACCGTTCACTCAATGAGGTGACTATCAAGAACATATACCCTTTGCCTAGAATCAATGACTTGTTTGATTAGTTAGAAGGAGCTTGTGTGTTCTCAAAGATTGATCTCCGGTCAGGTTATTTCTAGCTCAAGATAAGGGAACAAGACATACCTAAGATAGCTTGCACCACAAGGTATGGATTGTATGAGTATACCGTGATGCCATTTGGTTTGACTAATGCACCAGCATACTTCATGAATATGATGAACAAGGTGTTCATGGAATTCCTTGATAAGTTTGTTGTCATGTTCATCGATGACATTTTGATCTACTCCAAGATCAAGGAAGAGCATGAAGGACATCTACGTTTGATACTTAAGAAGCTTAGAGAACATAAGCTGTATGCCAAATTCAGCAAATGTGAGTTTTGGTTGAATGAAGTTGGATTTCTTGGACATGTTGTGTCAGGAGATGGTGTAGCAGTTGATCCTGCTAAAGTTTCAGCTGTGACTGAATGGGAATCACCTAAGTCAGTAAAAGAAGTTCGTAGTTTCCTTGGCTTGGCAGGATACTACAAAAGGTTTATTGAGAATTTCTCCAAAGTAGCTAAGCCTATGACTGATTTGCTAAAGAAAGACAAGAAATTTGCCTGGTCTGAAGGCTATGAACTTAGTTTCCAGGAATTAAAGAAGAGACTAGTGTCAGCACCAGTCTTGTGTTTTCCAGATTTGGAGAAGGATTTCCAAGTGTATTGTGATGCATCTCATCATGGATTGGGTGCAGTACTTATGCAAGAAGGAAAAGTTGTGGCATATGCCTCGAGATAACTCAAAACTCATGAGGTGAACTACCCTACCCATGATTTAGAGTTAGCCTCTGTTGTCCATGCACTGAAAACATGGAGACATTATCTTTTGGGAAAGCGATGTGAAGTGTTCACAGATCACAAGAGTTTGAAGTATATATTCACCCAGAAAGAAATTAACATGAGACAAAGAAGATGGCTAGACCTCATCAAGGACTATGACTTGAGTTTGCAATACCACCCTGGTAAAGCAAATGTTGTAGCAGATGCTCTAAGCCGTAAGGTTTTTGTGAATGGCCTTACTAAGGGAGAATTGCCAGAGGATCTGTGTGCCCAATTTAGAGACCTCAGATTGGAGATTGTGCCTGAAGGACATCTCATGACCTTGGATGTTCAACCTACTTTGTTGGACAAGATCAAAGAAGCCCAGAAGACTGATAAGGAAATTGAGGATATTAAGGAAAAGATTGGCAAGGGAAAAGCCAAAGGATTCCATGAAGACGAACAGGGTACTTTATGGCATGGAAAACGTATCTGTGTTCCACAAGATCCGGAACTTCGGAAACTAATTTTACAAGAAGCACACAACTCACTGTATTCCATTCATCCGGGTAACACCAAAATGTACATGGATATGAAGGAAAGATTTTGGTGGAATAATCTCAAGAAGGACATCGCCGAACATATTGCTTTGTGTGATGTATGCAGTAGAGTGAAAGCGGAACATCAGAAACTAGCAGGATTGTTACAACCACTACCTATTCCTGATTGGAAGTGGGACAAGATTGGTATGGATTTCATTACCGGATTACCAAGAACCAGGTCAGGATATGATTCCATTTGGGTAGTAGTGGATCCCTAACTAAAGTGGCTCATTTTATACCCGTGAAGACAACTTATACAAGTGCTAAGTTGGCCAAGATCTATATGAACAGAATTGTATGTCTACATGGTGTACCCAAAAGTATTGTGTCAGATAGAGGAACCCAATTCACTTCTCATTTTTGGAGGCAATTACATGAGTCATTGGGAACGAGGTTGGAATTCAGCACTGCATTTCATCCTCAAACTGATGGACAAACAGAAAGGACTAATCATATTCTTGAAGATAAGTTGAGAGCATGTGCTCTAGACTATGGAGCCAGTTGGGATGAAAGTCTGCCTTACGCAGAATTCTCTTATAATAACAGCTATCAAGCCAGTATTGAGATGGCACCATTTGAGTTTCTATAAGGGAGAAAGTGTACCACCCCATTGCTATGGAATGGTGTGGGAGAAAGAAGTTTGTTCGGACCAGAACTAATCAAAGAAGCTGAAAAAAAGTCAAGTTGGTTAAAGACAGATTGAAAATAGCACAGTCCCGACAGAAAAGCTACGCAGATCCTAAGCGTAGAGAAGTCACCTATGAAGTTGGTGATAGAGCCTATCTTAGAGTGTCACCACTTCGTGGAGTGAAGAGGTTTGGTGTCAAAGGTAAATTGGCCCCAAGATATGTTGGGCCATTCAAGATTCTGAGTCGTAAAGGAGAAGTTGCTTATGAGATTGAATTGCCAGAGACTTTGTCAGCAGTTCATAATGTGTTTCATGTGAGTCAGCTTAAGAAATGTCATCCAGAAATGGAAGAAACTTCTTTGAAGGATACTATACCTTTGGAAGAGGTCCAATTGGAAAGTGATCTCACTTATGAAGAGAAACCTATCAAGATTCTTGAGACTGCAGAAAGAGTTACTCGGACTAAGACTATCAAGTTCTGCAAAGTTGAATGGAACCACCATTCCGAAGAAGAAGCAACATGGGAAATAAAAGATGATCTTCGGAAAGACCACCCTCACCTAGTTGCTAGCCAATCCGAATCTCGAGGGCGAGATTCACCTTAAGGGGGTTAGATTTGTAACATCCCTAAAATCATGTTTCAAAACTCATGCATTTCATCCATGCATCCATGATCATGTAGAGTTCATTTCAAAAATCAATTCAAAAACAGGAGCATATGAGCTCATTATTTTATGTGATCAGCATTAAATCAAATGCTACTCTCCATTGAGAGATTGTTGTTCATAAATCAAACCTTGTTATCAGATTGTTTTGCTTGATTGCTAGAGTATAAACCAAAATTTACAAAACAAATATGGATTTTGAAACCAAATTCAAAACTTGATCAAACCAAGTGCAATATCACTGTTTATTTTATTTGATCAAAAGAACCAAGCTTGTACAAAGAGACCACATTTATGCTCAGAAATATGAATGTTGCACTCTACAAAAATCCTGAAAAGGTTGTAATTCAAATAGCTTTTGAAAACCATTTTAAAATGATTTCTGAAAATGCAAACATAAATAGAAAAGGAATAAAGAAAAGGAAAAAGGCCGGCGCTGCTATTCTAGCCCAATGGTGAAACCAGCCCACTAAGCCCACCCGGGTTTCCCCTTATCTCTCTCTCACTCGCAGCCATACCCACTAAGTCACTGACCGTTAGGGCCCATTCCCTCTTTCTTTCTCTCGCTAGCAAGTGGACCCTGCGACCACGTCAGCGTCGTCCCAAAATCAACGCGCGGCCGAGGCGCTCCGCCGTTACCTCGCCGCAGTCACTGCCTGCGTTATTGCCATTGATACAGCACATAATCGCCGCCCCCTCCTGGCTATTTAACCCCCTCTGCACCGCGAGCATTTCCCCTCACCTAGCGCCACCACTCCGCCACCAGGCTGCGCATATTCGAACTCACTCTTCCGCTGCACAGACGCACTCCGGTGGTCGAATCCGGTGAGCACCGCACGCCCCTCTATCTAGGGTTCATACTGGCTTGCTCTACATCTCCGTGCGCATCTACTGACACTTTCCGTTTGCTCGCACATGGCCTGTAGCCTCGCCAACGTCAACGACTGAGCTTCGCCGCCTCTGCTCGAACTCCGGCGACCTTTTCCCCATAAGTCCAGTCTCCCCTCGCCTTCTGTTTGATACGCGTAAGATCCCCAGCATCCTGCGCATCTAACGGTACCCTCCCCTTGTCTTAGCGCGGCCCAGAACGTCGCCAACATCGACGAATAGAAGCCACAGCCGCCAGGGACTACTCCGACGAGCAATCCGAGACGACTCCGAGCGCCCCTTCGCCAACCAAGGACACGTCGAGCTTCTCCTCGTCACTGCGGTTCTGGTGAGCATCCTCCCACCTCCCCGCGCGACCTAGTTCGCCGGCTCCGCCACTGTCAGAGCGCGCCGCCGCCAGCGCCGCCACTTGTTGGTCAAGTGCTGAGCGCCGTTAGATTTGATCTAGTGGTCACGATAGATCATAGGCGAAGCGGTAAGTTTCAATCAGAGCCACGCGATTAAGTTAGATCCAACGGCTCAGAAGCGTGATCCGGCGCGAAGCGGTACCATCCAGTAAGATAGCGCCGCGTGGCATGTTTCTCGTTTTAAATTTCTGATTTGAATCTATTAGATGTTTAAACTTGTTTTAATCATAACTTTTGATTCCCACGTTCAAATTTGACAAATTTTATATCAATGGAATCAGGAGAGAAATCCCTTTCCATTTATGCAATGTGTTTAAAGTTTTTTTCTGTTAAAATGATTTTATTCACAGAAACATGTGTAGATCTATTTTGTGTATATAAATTATTTGAGAAATGTTTTAATGTTCTAATAAAGTTTGTTTGGCAAGTTTTGAACTTGTTTATAAATCAGTACTGTGCACTTGTCATGTTTGATATGGAAAATCATCACATATCATATTGCATGCATTCATATATTTTTGCTTGTATCTATTTTGTATGTGATTTGGTGCTATCATTTTATGTGTAGATTTTGGTGCAAATAGTGATTGTGATTGTGAGGATTGTAGCTACTCTCCAAACTACCAAGGCAAGTGGTGCTTCATGATTTTATCCCTATGTTTTTCAACTATGCATTAGAAATATTTTGCTAGTCTTGCATGGTTATATTTTGCTTATATGCTATGCTTGGGAAATCCTAGTGGTTGTAGAATTGCTAGAAATTTCTATGTTAAGATGCTTATCTATGCCATGCTTAGCCTAGCTAGTAGCAACCAAGGGTGGTAAAATATTCATGCTATGATAAAATATTTCTATGTCTTTGGACTTGTGTTTTGCTTAATAAAACAACTAAGTGAATGAAACACCTAGGTGGAATGGAAGGAATGGTTTATGTTGAGTGGTTACACAAGGCCCATTTCTATGGTTTACCTTGTGTATCTCACTTGTGGAAAGCCACCCAGGAACAAAGGGATTTGAGATGCCATAAGTTAAGAAGCTTCTAGTGCAGCCACTTGGCAATATGGGCTCTGCCTGGATCATATAGGTTGCAATAACTTAGCCATTTGGACAGTTGGTGGTAGCGGGATTGATAGGTTGGAGCGCATCCATTTGGTCTAAGGGAAGGCTTCTGAAAGGTCCTGTCTTGGTGAAAATCAAGTCTTGTGGGTAAAGTGCACAACCTCTGCAGATGGAAGAATCTAAGTACTTAGCCATGTCCCTGGTATTGGACAACTTGAGCATCAAGACATGGAAGCTGTTAAGAATCTCCTCATCCCAATTTATAAGTAAAAACTTGTGGTTGAACAAGGGTGAAGGACCCGAATGTCTATTGGTGGTTCCTTGGGAAAGTTTTTGTCAAAGAAAAACTTAGTATTTTCAACTAATAGGCAAAACCTATTTTTAGCAAAGCAAGCCTAAGCTACACTTTGCGAAAATGCATATAGTATTTAGTCCACCAATATTCTACTAAGGTATCACTTGCCAATACTATTCCAATGTATTGAACCACTGTGGCTGTAACTTGTGATGTTGCAGGATATTCTGATGATGATTAGGAGTCATGAGTCTACACTCAACATGCTTGCCTGTGGCACATGAAGATGAAGACTTATTTATATTATTATATATTTGAAATCTTGTATTAGGCATGTGGCCATGGAGTTATAAAAGACTATGTTGTCTCTAGAATGATATGTAATAATGACCTTTGTTTCTGTGTGCTTCATCTTAAACTGTGAATGCTAGCATTGATCTAGGGACTAGCATTGCAATCACAGGGATCCTTTCCTTTACAAAGGAGGGATCTTACAATCACCGGCCACCGCCACCGCACCTCCGGGTTTAGGGTTTATTTATTAAGTTCAAATAAATATTGTATGCATTTTGTAGGAACTATGGATCCACCTAGTCCAATCTGCAGAGACCTGGATTTAGAACACTTTCTCGAGGATATGATTCACGATGTCGATGAGGGATCTCCCTTGAGGTATCTGAACTCATCCCATGGACGTGTAATGCAGACCGACGGGGTATATATATATGATGTCCGATGATCGTCACTAGATGTACCTAGTTGTATATATATTATGTTGACGAACGTTTCTTCTCTTAGGCCTCTACATCGATCAAGAAAACAAAGAGCGGTCCAGCCAAAAAGTTTCCCCAGGGTACTGTTTATGAAATTACATAGGTTTTAGGAGAGGGCGAACCATTCGAACTGAAAAAACAAAACAAATATTTGTACAACAATGCAGAGTTGTTGCTAGAGATCGCACCCCGATCACTGTTCGAGAGCGGAATAAGCCCAAAGAGGCAGAATGGAGTGATGTGTATATCGATGATAGGTTCAAAGAGAAACTATTTACTGACCTCATGGCACATTTCAAGCTACCAGAATGTGACACTGATGACGAGACGACTGAAATGAGAATGAAAGTCAAGAAGTTTGCACTGAAGAAGATGGCCGAACTATGCAAGAACTGGAAGAAGTCATTATGGCAACAGTATCAAAAGGACAAGAAAACTCCGTCATTCGAAGGCTATCTAGCGAAGCAGCAGCCTTACTGGGATGCATTTGTGGAGTATAGGAAGTCAGGAGTTGGAGAGGAAAAGTTTGAAAAAACAAGATAAATGCTGCAAAGAAGAAATATTACCATAACATGGGGCCAGGGGCTACGCGGCTGCCATGCCTATGTGGGATGCAAAAGAGAAAGAGCTTCATGATAAAGGGATCATTGTAGAACCAATTCGCGAAGAATGGGATTTGAGGGCAAGAAATTGGTTCCTTGGGCATGGGAGTACGTATGACGAACTTACAGGGGACCTTGTTTGCAGTGACGTGATAAAGGTACCCAGGAGTGGATGGCTAAAAGTGCTGAAAGATATTAAAGATGGAATAAAACAGTTTCATCCTGATAGAGAGAAAGACTTGCTAACCTTGGTCCTCGGGAATCGCGAACATGGAGGACGAGTACGATGCCTTGACGGGAGTTTCATGTGAGAGACTGGGTTTTCTAAGGACCAAGGTACCTATAGAAGCCGAGAAAGAGCAAAGCAACGACGGGAGGAGGAGGAGGCAGACAAGTTCAACCAGCTACTAGCAAGACTTGACAAGCAGCAGCAGCAGATCGACGAACTTAGAGAATAGCGCGCTTGCAAGATCCTCCACTCGATATTACCGCCAACCCATCTCAACAGAGAAGAAGCGTGGCTGAATCGGAGGTCCCGTCTAACGATGCACCCTATACATATGGTGGTCCTGGCTACCCCGCGGATGGAATTAAGGAGCATATATCTTGTGAGATCCATAATAAATTGAAGAACGTATCTATGAAGGTGGCGGTCGGATCTTCTTTTGCTTGTCCGCCTGACGCACGTTGGCATGGCCCTGAGATTCCACCTCGCTATGGTAAAGTCGGGGTGGATCAAATCGTAAAGTAGTGGGAGTCAATGGAGCTTGACATCCCTGGACCTGAAGGTGAGATCACAGTAGGAGAAGTACTTGGTGGTATCATTCTATGGGACAAGAACAACATATGGTTTCCAGGCTTGGCCCCAAGGATAACACTACCGCCTCCGAGTCGTCGCAGGTCTCCTTCACCTCCATCACCTCCAAGAAGCCCACCCCATGATGACTACGACCACCACATCCCGAGTCCATCTCGATATCCTCCACAGGCTCAACAGTCTTCGCCGCCTCCTAAGGACACTAAGTGGAAGCGTGCTCCGTCAGTGAGTACTAAAGGACGCGGCAGCCTAAAACGGAAAATGTCGCCCCTTCCAACAATTCCTCATAAGAATCTTCCCTCAGACCTTACGATCATATGGATGCAGAATCTGCAGCGATAGCAAAGGCCGAAGTGGCGGTGCATTTTGAGAAGAAGAAACCCGAGCCCGCTCCGGTATACACCGAGAAGCAAAAGGCATATGCAATTGATTATTTGAACACAAAAACGCAATATGAGTTGCACCATAAGCCAGATGACTATCTACGCACACTTCAGAAAGAAGTGGCGAAGAGTAAATCAAGCGAATCAAGTGCAAGCGGTAAAAAATCAGCAAGCACAGGTGCACGCGGGACCAAAACTACAATCAATAAAAAATCATACATTCCCCTTCTTGGACAATAGGCCAAACAAACGATAGCACCCCTGAAGGTGTTTTAAGAAAACGTTCCCCTTCTCGCACAACAGCCACTACATATGTCACTAACTGCGGAGTTGGCGGCCATCATGGAAATTAGTCTTGATGAACAGTTAGTCCCCCAACTCGACCTTCTACCCAAGGCTGCTATAGCCCCTAGATATGTCGCAGGTGAGGATTTAGTCAGCAAAGAGAGGCTGAAAGAAATGCCAACACAAATGCAGAATCTCCATTAATGGTACTCGGCAGTCATAAAGCAGGGGAGAATAATGATCATAGCCAATGTCCCACGTGAGTACTACTTCAGACCCAAAGAGGTCTATATTGAGTTTCCAAAACTATTCCAGTTATACCATCTCAATGCCCTGGACAAATCAATCCTCAGCTGCTATTGTTTGTAAGTTATTGAATTCATTGTCTACATGTTCAGTTTTTCAGTTGTTCAGTTCAGAACATGTAATTATCCTTATTATGAAGAATGAAGATCCTGGAATATAAAATAAAAATAATCTATAATATTGGGTTCATTGACCCAGATAAAATTCATATAACTACGCTAATGGATAACCCCGAGGAGACGGAGGAAAATATTCTAAGGTTTCTAATGGAGCAAAATTTCTCTAACAACATACTGTTTCCTTACAATTTCAGTTGATGGTCTTACTCTGTTATACACATTCACTTTTGATTAGTCGATGCTAATAAGTGTAACTGATGAGTTACTGATGTATATATAAATGTTTCCAGCTTCCACTGTGTTCTGCTAGACATTCAACTTGATAAGGGAAGAGTTGATGTCATGGACCCATCAAAGAGAAACCTGGAAGATTTCTGCAGCATTCAGGACATGCTCCAGAAGTAAGTTTTGCGCTATATCGGTCTCTTTCATTGATTTCCTAAGATATCAGGTAATGAATAACTCATTTATTCATTTTCTTTGTCGGGCAGGGTTTGGATCCGGTTCAAGCGCGAGGTTACGGATGTATATAGTGAGAAGATGACGTTTAAGGCGGTCTCGATAAGTAGGATGTGATATGTCCGCACATCTCTTTACTTCTAGTGTCAATACAATAATGATGCTAGATTATTATTTTGATTGAATTATATTCTCGTAAAGTGCGTGAGGCAGCCACAGGGGTCGAATCTATGTGGATTCTACGTTTGCGAGTTCATTCGCACGTTTACCACCGAACATAATGATTATAGAGTGGACGTAAGCAATGCATTCACACCATCATTTTATTTCCGTCACCTTTTGCTATCATGAATGATATTCATATTGATCTCCTTTTTATTATATATAGTTCAAGAGAATGCGGGATCAACTACTACTAGAGCAACGCGTACTAGCAATTGCGGAGGAGCTGGCTGGATTTATTGTCAAAGATATCATAGACGATGCCGGAGAATTTATTGTGAATAGGCGCTACTGATCTCCATGTGATCGAAAATACGTGCTCTAGTCCCGGTATTTTGTGATCTCCATGTAACTATGTAAATTGTATATATTTGTATGCTCGATATCGTAATACAAGTTATCTTATATATGCACGAATGTGTATGATATGTGGTGGCGTAGAAATATTCAAAAACTATGTTCAAATGAAAAATAAGTAAATAAAACAATAAAAATGAAATCTCTACCGCGGTAGATAACCACTAGTCCAAGGTAATACTCTGCCGCGGTAGAGAAAAGCGCAAAATGCTGCCGCGGCAGAGACCCACTAGTCCCGGTACTTAACATCAACCGGGACTAGTGGGGGTGCACCCTGAGCGCGTAGGGGCAGCAACATGGACATCCACAAGTCCCGTCTGCTAACTGGGCCGGGACTAGTGGTGGGCCTCTAGTTCCGCTTGATTAGTCCCGGTTCCAAAACCGGGACTAAAGGCCCTTACAGACCGGGACTAGAGGCCCTATTTCCACTAGTGCTCGGGTGCTGCAAGCACAGGTGCAGAGCAGAGTATCTCCTTTAGCTTCTTGAGCGTAGCGTCTGCTTCGTCCGTCCATGTAAATTTGTCCGCCTTCTTCAGCAACTTGTACAGCGGCTGGGCCTTCTCTCCAAGTCGGATGACAAACCGGCTACCTGCTGCAACGCAGCCTATTAGCCGTTGGATGTCCTTCAGGCATGTCAGACGGTTTATGTTTAGGATCGCTATGATTTTCTCCGGGTTGACCTTGCTGACCCACAAGTATAGGGGGTGTATCGTAGTACTTTCGATAAATAGGAGTGTCGATCCCAACGAGGAGCAGAAGGTGTTGACTAGTGGTATGGAGCAGGAACTCTCTGCAAATACTTAGCAAACAGAGTTTTAGGGGTTTTCTGATAAAGCAAAAAAACAAAGTGCAAGCAGTAAAGAAAAAACGCAGCAAGTGGCCCAATCCTTTCTTAGCAAAGGACAAGCCGGTGGAAATACTTATGAGGATCAAACGTTCTCGAGGACACATGGGAATTCTGTCAAGTGATTTCACTTCATATAGCTGAGTACTCTTCTTTGGTGTTGTAAGTGTTGTGTGGGTGAACCTGTGCTAATGTACCGACCTTACTTGGACTAATACATACTTGTGATTAAATCCCCTGCAAATATCCGTAACTACAGGAAAGTAATTAAGATATAACCCAAACCACAACCTTAAACTCTGAGATCCTACACTCCCTTGTGCAAAGGTGTCCTAACGGAGGTTCGGGTTTCTATCACTCCAGCAACCCCACAATTAGTAGCCAAATACACAATGCATTCCCCTAGGCCCATAAATTGTGAAGTATCATGTAGTCGACGTTCACATGACACCACTAGAAGAATAGCACCACAACTTAAATACTAAACCATTGAATAATATCTCAACTCAAATCCACTACTAACCACATGACTTCTCCCATGTCCTCAAGAACTAAACGAACTACTCTCGAGACATCATATGGATAAAGATAAAGGAGGTATGATAATGGATAACAATCTGAACATAAATAATAATCCAATGGTTCAACTCACAAGCATCAACTACAATAGTACTCAACACCGGGAAAGTTTCACCTAAGAACTAAAGCAATATCCAACACAATTGTTACAGCAGGACGGAGTGGTGATGATGGTGCTGGTGGTGATGATGGTGTGGATGATGATGATGATCCTGCTGAAGCCTAGCTTGATGATGGTGTTGATGGAGATGATCTCACCCTCTCCGGCAAGGAATTTCCCTGGCAGAAATCTGTCTGCCAGAGAGATCTTTCTCTCTCAGTGTTTTCTGCCACGCAGAGGCGGTGGAAATCTATCTATGGTCGCCCCTAGTGTTAGGGTTCCAAAAGGAAGATATAGGCGAGAGGGAAGAGTCGAAGGCCAAGCAGGTGGGCCACAACTGCCCTAGGCACGGGGTAAGGCGGGCTCGCGCCTAGGGGGTGTGCGCCCCTATGGCCCTTCTTCGCCTCCCCTTCTGGCTTTCTCAGTATTTTAGGAAAATATAGTTTCCCATATTTTTCTGGTATTTTTCTGATATTCGCGAAATTGCATCGAAACACCTCCTTTTCCATCAGAATCCAGACTCCGCAGTCCATCCTCCAAGAATCATCCAATATGCAAAAACAGTGGAAAATACATAAGTAATACCTCATAATAAGACATATATCAATGAATATAGGAAAAATATGATATAGAATGGTGATGCAAATTGGACGTATCAACTCCCCCCAAGCTTAGACCTTTGCTTGTCCCCAAGCAAAAATTGATCTTAGTAAACATGTCCACAGGTTTATGGAGTGAAGTATCGATAAAAGAATACGGACAAGAAGCATCACACTTACCATTACACAACTCATAGAAGAAAGCAACTCACGATTATATAACTTAGCTTACAGCAAGTACATGAGTCACAATAGATATGCATAAAGATAAATCTTAATTGGAATTGGCAAACTCTTGTTCTTGGTCAGAGAATAGTTGGCAAATAGTTTCACAAAAAGCTTTTTGTAGAAGTTTTATAACAGGAGCACTCTTTGCTCAAAAAGGTTTTTCAATGAAGGCTTTCAAAGTAATACTCAATATATAAGAGCTTTGTACAAACAAAGAAGATAAAGAACATGATTGAATAAATCACCATATGAATGCTTGAAACACAACAAGTCAAATGCTTGCTGGAGATAGAGAAGAAGTAGGTTTACTGACTTAACTTGGAAAATAGGAGAAAGGTCCCTTCATAGAGGGAAGCAGGGATTACAAGTCATAAAGAGCTTACAAAAGATTATGCTACTTACTAGCTTTGAGCCTTCATTGCCCCTATCATAGGCATCTTGAGATGATTAAGGTTAAAGTGCACAAAGATGGAGTATATGCTTGATGAAATATAAGTTGGCAATCTCATGTCCCTTGAATATGAGGGCCACTCCTCATGCTACTCAACTTTGGTCACCGGTAAGTTCTTGTCATTGTAAGTACATGTGTATCATAGAGAACCGCCAACAGGGTACCCCTTGCACATGGTACAGGAGCTATCCCATAACCAAAATGACAAGCCAAGTAGACAACGAGCATCTTAGCGATCTTTTTATTTACTATATGAATAGCTTTTTATTGAGGATGCTTCATAGATAGCTCACTATGGTGATGCTTCAAGTTTCCACCATGATTAGGCATGGCTTAGGCTAGTGGCCCAGGCGTTTCTCTAACACAAAATGCAGACTCCATGGAATTACAAGTTCCCTCTTTATTGGAAAACGTTGACATCCATAGACAAAAGAGCACGATATCAACTGAGTACAAGGTACAGGTGCAATGTTGAAAGCGTTCCCCGTGACAACACGGTTCTGCTAATTCCAACATATAGATGCAAGCATATATAACTTCGATGACACAATGGTTCAAGTCTATTAGGGGCAAAGAAATAAGGTGTGCCATCAAGTTCGTGAGAGCTTTACTAACAAGTTTTCACATAACAAAATACTTTTTAATTCGAAAGGTAGATGAATCTTGAGGATTTTCTTGGAATAACAAAAGCTACTAGGTAGATATGGTGGACACAAATGGCACAGGTTTTGGTTCAAAGGGATTGGAAACATGAGAAGTATGCCTTCTGAAAACAGGTTTTTGGCTAGCAAGGTTGAGTAGCAAGCAAAAGAGTTGAAAGAAACAAGCAAACCTACAAGTGATAAAGCCAAACATGCAATCTTCCTTGAGTACACAACAAATCTTAAATAAAGAATACTATGCTTGTGAGCTAACAAGAAAGAAAAATAAATGATACAAAATACCTGTAAGATTTTTTTCTCTTTTTTTTTCTTTCTTTCAAACCTCAAAAAGTATTGCTAGTGACCAGAACTCGGTTTGAAAAATCCAATTTAGATCCACTTGATTCTCCCAAAGTGATGCCAATATTGATCAAAAGATCCATCATATAATAGAGATTGCAAACTAAAAATAAGAAGTGCAAAAAGTAAAAGATGAAACTTCTCATTAATATTCCAATAAAGGAACTCACACCAAGGGATACATAGATAATCAACTAAAGGAGAGGTACTTCCACATGCAAAGCAAACTATAAGATAACTTCTCTACCAAAGATATGAATCCACTAAAAAGGTAAAAGATAAAAGATAATGATTGTGATACCATGGCACTCCCCCCAAGCTTGGAACGAGACAAGGCGATGCCAAACCTGATGATGAATTACTCCTTCGGTGGTGGTGGTGTTCCATAGATAAGCTCTTCAATAAGCTTCCTCAACTCCTCAATCTCAAAGGTTAGAGTACGAATCAACTCCGAGTTTTGTTCAATGCGGTTCATGATCATATCGGACTGAGAGTTCTAGTCCTTGCTATTCTTTCCCCACTCTTCCTTCTCAGTGTGCTCCTCCCCTGCATGGTTAGAACGAGGCATATCCCACATCGAGGCAAAGTTCCCTTTGGGCACATGTTGATATTGATGCTCATGTATAAGAGTGTGGAAGGGTTTCTTGGTACTTGGAGGAGGTGACCGTGGAGAGAGGGTATGACATCGAGATTTACCTCCTGTAGACATCCATGCTATCCTCTTAAACTTGGTAGATTTTGCGACC
This sequence comes from Avena sativa, assembly GCA_916181665.1. Classification (NCBI taxonomy): domain Eukaryota; kingdom Viridiplantae; phylum Streptophyta; class Magnoliopsida; order Poales; family Poaceae; genus Avena; species Avena sativa. The sequence goes on along the minus strand of OV702282.1, from coordinate 19,095,336 downwards.
AATCCAATGCTTGCGACGGTAGTGCGAGTGTCCGGTTGCTTGTCCTCCTCCATGTCTCCTTCATAACCTACCAAAATCTCTTCCTCCTTGGGTTTGCAAGGATCGTCTTCCTCGGGATTCTTGCCTTCGTTGGCGGAGACAATGGTTCTCTAAACTTGAGAAGTTTTCTTGACAGAAACAGATTGAAACAAAAACACGACGAGAACACGATGCACGAACCTCGGGGGATCCGGGGGATATATATTATGAAGTTTCAAAGCATAAGGAAGGTTTTGACACGGAAATGAGGCGGAGTCGGAGCTCGGGGGAGGCACACCCCCTCTAGGCGCGGGGTAAGGTGGGCCCGCGCCTGTGGTGGTTTTGGCCACCCCGGCCTCCGGTTCCTCCTCTGTTCCGTCTCGTAACTTCCCTTATGTATTAAAAACATCAAAAATATAAAAATATTGGATTTTCATGTACCTTCTCTTTTCACCACTTTTACCTATTCAAAGACGAACTCTGAAGACTCCTTTTCTCCTTCTCCTGGAATTTCCTTTCCTACAAGGTCTCACACAAACTTCAATGGAAACATTAGTGTAAGAAAAAACAATTAACCTTTAGGTCCACACTTCAACTGAAATCCATCAAAACCAAAGCTTCTATAAGAGGCAAGTGCTAATGATAGCAGAAATCTGTCAAAACAGACCAGCAGGTAAAGATTGATTTTTTCGAGAACCTTTTGATGCTAAAAAAAAGTGCAGAACTAATGAAATTTCAGTAACAACTTGGAGAACAAGGTCAGAAAAATACAAATCCATTCGACGTACTTAGATCCCTCATGAATTTTTACGATGCAGCACAAAAATCTGCCCTAGGACAGCCACTTTTCACAACTCCTCTACTTCACAAAAGTAGTTGAACTTGACACAAAAACCAAAACAAAAAGGATAAGGAGCAGTTATTACAGAGGTAATAACTTCCAAGACTCAACCAAACTCTTGGGTTATCTCCCAACAAGTACTTTTCTTTTATGCCTTCAAGTTAGACTTGAAACTTTCAAAGATGCTCACAAAGGAGATAAATATTTGAAGTGAAAGAGAGCATCAAGAAGCAAATAACCAACACATTTGAGTCTAACCCACTTCCTATGCATGGGGGTATCATGAGAAAATGAATTGTTGAAACAAAAAGCCACTAGCATAGAAAGACAAAACAGATGCAACTTCAAAGCTTTCAACATAAAACGGGGAAACTTAACATTATTGAGATGCATAAAACCGTGTTTCCCTCTCTCATAATAACTTTCAGTAGCACCTTAAATAAAGTTGACAATATAACTGTCACTGACAACAACTTTATCATCAGAATGAGCGTACTTACGTCAGCAAAAAGAGGTCCAAGGTCATAAACTGGATCAATAGAAGCAAGTTGTTCCATCCTGAAATCTTTATTAGGCAAGCTATTTTCACAAGGAGCTTTAGCAAATTTGGAAAAATTAAACTTATAAGAATCTCCATCAAACTTAGTTAAAACCTTTTCCTTCTTACAATCTATAATAGCTTCACAAGTGCTCAAAAAAGGTCTACCAAAAATGATAGGACAAGTTTTGCTAGCTGCAGAATTAAGCACTAGAAAATCAGCAGGATACTTAATCTTACCACAAAGGGCCTCCACATCTCTTACAAATACTAATAGGGCAAATGGTTTTCTTATTTGCAAGGTGAATAACCACATCAATATCCTCAAGCTCACAAGGACCAATTTTATGCATAATTTCCTTGTAAATCTCATAAGGAATAGCACTAGAACTAGCACCAATATCACATCTATAATATCTATAAAGTTCATCCCCACTAACATGCATTTAATGTTTGCAAGCTGAAATTTTGTGCAGCCATGTCACTCTAATTATCCATGTCCGTCAGATTTCGAACATGTGGTCTTGATTACCTATCCCAGTCCTGATCGCATGTGGTTTTCATTACCTTTGGTAGGAGCGAAACTGCACGTTCCCTTCACCGGCCTTGCCCGCAGTGCGAAGGAAAACAAATCGACATGCCCATTCGCTCAACCACCGGCCGTGCCTCCCGATCTCCCGGATGCCTCCTGAACTACCACATGTTGTCGTTTTCACTCCTCCCGCTATTGGATGGTAACGCCCACTGTCAGTGTCATGACTTCTCCCACGATGCGATCTGTCAATTTTATTGGCTTCCCTGAGATGAGTGTTGCAGTCCGTGTATTTCAACCCCTCGGCGACCTCTTCTTGAATCCTCCAAATTGCTTCTGTCGAGCAACCTTCTTGCCCCGCGTCTGCTGGTGTCACCGGATGTGATCACACTCGATCCCCACATCTATCCAGCTCCCCACAAGTCTGCATCTCATCTGTGTTGTTCATCTTGACTTTGATTCATTATTTTCTCTACGCACATCTCATCTGTGTTGTTCATCTTGACTTCGATTTCATTATTGGTTCTAGATAGTTTTTGCAACTCTAATTGTGGTGTTTTTCTTCTTCTAAATTTCCCTTGCAGCCATTTCGTCAGAGAAGAAGGTTTCCTGCTCGAGTTTAATTTGTCTGTTCTAGGAAGTCTATCTAAAAGGTATCCTGCTTGAGTTGAATTTGTTTGTACCAGCAAGAATATTCCAAACTGTATGTGTATCCAGCATGCATCTGCTAACAGTTCCATTGTTGTACTTCACATGCTAGCGTTTACCTTGAATTTTGATGTTTCCCAATTCCCATGATTAAACAATCATGCTCACCTAGAATTATAGCGCCCTATATTAGTTCTTTTCAATAGTTTTCTTTACAATTTATATCAGCATGGATGCAAGGGAAAGTTCTTCATGTTTTATACCCCAGCATGGAGTCCCACGTCGACGCCAAATCGTCACCTGTTACTCTACCTCAGAGAGACATAAAAAAACAAGGTAGTTAACACTTCTACACCAATTCTAATTTCCGTTCTTGCAAAATATTCTGACTTACACATCGCATACAACCTTGAAGATCCAGCCGCTTAATAAACGATCTTCTCAGCAATGTCTAAAATAATTAGAGGTAATCTGCACCTAAAAACCTATATGCAATATATATTTTTTCTGGCCAGTAGGCTACTACAAGCGTTTTTGGTTCTGGACCTGGGACAAAATTGCCTGGCCTGGAGGTTTCTTGAGACCAGCCACCATATTAGTAGTACCAGCCAGGAAATTAGTAGTTGCTAGCTTAGTAGTTTAGGATGTTTTCATGTTGGTCGTTCCCGAGCATTTTGCCGGTACAAGTTTTTTCGGATTTGTGTGGTTCTTTTTACTCTAAAAATAGCGTTGCATGCTTGCTAGCAGATAACATGCATACAAACTGGTACCTCATACTGCTTAGTTTTTTTTTGAAAATTCTTAATTGGTTCATTATTTGCATGCCTTCTGTCAAAACAGCAGTTTATACTGCTAGGGGTTCTCGGCATAGCTGAGAAAGTGACAAGTACACTATTGTTCATATACTAGCTCAATGTCTGTATCTCATATCTGGAAACCAGATGTATAGGCCCATCTCAGGAAAATACATGGATGCTAATTCCCACGTGGTAAATGAAGACATTGCCATTCATAAGAAATGTATTTACAGGTAGTGTACTTCTAAGTTATATTTTTGTTGGGCTAATGAAAATAATAACAGCTAGCTAGGCTCACGACAGGAACCAAATGCATCAACTATAGGCTAGACTGGCCAGATACTTCTTTTTTTTTAAAGTTTCCTGTCCGCGGTCAAGCTCTTTTTTCTAGGCATGGAGCCCAGGCCTCCAACCAAACTAACTCTATATGAGCAATACTAAAGAAAATATATTAGATGACTCCTCGGTTTAAAATATGAAATCTTTATTGAGATTGCAGATACCCGGGCGTGTTCCGATGAATAAAGATCACCATGATGGCAAGCGAGTGGTAGTTGTTGTTACATTCTCCTTATACATGTGAAGAATCCTGTGATTTTTATTCACTTACGCCTGTTGGTTCCTGGTGTCAGGGATACATACTAATCACTTACTGGTGAAGTATTCGACATATTTTTGCTACAGTGCTATTATCCTGCCATTAATGATGCACATGCATTTTATTTGCTAAATTATAATTGGTTAACTCCTGCCACATGTTTAATGTATTCGAATGTACTGCATACCAACCAAAGACGATTTCATACTATTTTTTTCATATATGATTCCCCAGCAACGCACAACCAAAGCTAGGTAAATAGCTATATGGTTGTACTTCATGCAAATAAGCATTATTTTAGAAGATTCTTTGTCATACAAGAAAATCATCTCTAATGCCTGCCGCCACGCGCGGGGTATCAACTAATAAACCATCATAGCAATGATCACCAATTTTAACATAAAGCACAGAAATATTAGCTTTTCTAGCTTTACTAGGATGAGAGATAATATTAGTAGCGTCTTCACAGAAGGCAATATGCTCATCCTCTATATTTCTAGCGTGAAGATCTTTCACAATAGCTACCACAGGTTTAATAATCAATTGCTCATCAGGCTCCACAGTTTCCTTTGTACATTTGTTATTTGCACTAATAATCATAGAATACTCCTTTACCTTAGCTGGGAAAGGTATTTTCTCAACATGAGGTTTAGGAACAATATGATTAGTAGTACAAACTTCAGTACTTCTAACAGGAACATGACTAACAACATCTTTATAAGGTGCATGGTACTTATTCCACTTCTTCTTGGGAATTTCTATGTAAGAGGCAAAGGCCTTAAAACAGTTGGCAATACTTTGGGAATCAAGTCCAAACTCATTACTAATATCACAGAAGTCATCAGTTACCATAAAAGATTTAATGCATTCATAATCATAGTTTATACCTGACTTTCTTTCTTTGTCATTCTCCCAAGCTTCAGTGTTCTCTTGAATATGGTCTAGTAGAACCCATTTAGCTTCTTCCTTCATACGTGTGAATGATCCAGCACAAGAAGCATCTAGTAAATCTTTATCATAAAGAGAAAGCCTAGCATAAAAGTTATTGATAATAATATTGTTAGGGAGTTCATGAATAGGACATTTAAGCATTAGTAACTTCAATCTCCCCCAAGCTTGAGTTGTACTCTCTCCATCACGAGGCCAAAAGTTATATATCAGATTTCTATCCTTATGAATCTAACTAGGAGGATAAAATTTAGAATAAAAGAGATGCTATTTCCTCCCATTCCATGGATTGTCCATTCTTCAGCAACTTATACCATTCTTCAGCTCTCCCTTTCAAGGATATGGAGAATAGCTTCTTCTTCACCTGTTCAGTTGTGATACCTGCACACTTAAACAAACCACATAATTGATGGATAAAAAGCAAGTGATCACCAGGATGGACAGTTCCATCCCCAACATAATAATTATCCATAACACGATCAACAATACTTTTAGGTATCTTAAAAGGATCTATCTCAACAGGTGGTGGTTCATCTACTATCCTAGCAGTGGTAGTAGTTTTCCCAAACAAAAAACCAAGTGGGTTGTCCATATTGGAAACAAAGTAACAAGCAGTAACAAAAAAATACTCACAGTAAAAGTTTCCTTTACCAGTTCCACTCTTCAATAGCGCTTCACTCCCCGGCAACGGCGCCAGAAAATAGTCTTGATGACCCACAAGTATAGGGGGTGTATCGTAGTACTTTCAATAAATAGGAGTGTCGATCTCAACGAGGAGCAGATGGTGTTGACTAGTGGTATGGAGCAGGAAATCTCTGTAAATACTTAGCAAACGGATTTTTAGGGGTTTTCTGATAAAGCAAAAAAATAAAGTGCAAGCAGTAAAGAAAAAACGCAGCAAGTGGCCCAATCCTTTCTTAGCAAAGGACAAGCCGGTGGAAATACTTATAAAGTCCAAACGTTCTCGAGGACACATGGGAATTCTGTCAAGTGCTTTTGCTTCAAATAGCTGCGTAATCTTCTTTGGTGTTGTAAGTGTTGTGTGGGTGAACCTGTGCTAATGTACCGACCTTACTTGAACTAATACATACTTGTGATTAAACCCCCTGCAAGCATCCGTAACTACAGGAAAGTAATTAAGATATAAACCTAAGCTAGCCTTAAACTCTGAGATCCTACACTCCCTTGTGCAAAGGTGTCCTAACGGGGGTTCATGTTTCTGTCACTCCGGCAACCCCACAATTAGTAGCCAAATACACAATGCATTCCCCTGTGCCCATAAATGTTGAAGTATCATGTAGTCAACGTTCATATGACACCACTAGAAGAATAGCACCACAACTTAAATACTAAACCATTGAATAATATCTCAACACAAATCCACTACTAACAACATGACTTCTCCCATGTCCTCAAAAACTAGACGAACTAATCACGAGACATCACATGGATCAAGATCAAAGATGATATGATAATGGATAACAATTTGAACATAAACAATAATCCAATGGTTCCACTCACAACCATCAACTACAATAGTAATCAACACCGGGAAAGTTTCCCCTAAGAACTAAAGCAATATCCAACACAATTGTTAAAGCAGGACGGAGTGGTGATGATGGTGCTGGTGGTGATGATGATGATTCCGATGAATCCTAGCTTGATGACGGTGTTGATGGCGAGGATCTCCCCTCTCCGGGAAGGAATTTCCCCGGCAGAAATCTGTCTGCCGGAGAGATCTTTCTCTTGGTGTTTTCCGCCCCGCAGAGGCGGCAGAAATCTATCTGCGGTCGCCCCTGGTGTTAGGGTTCTGTAAGGAAGATATAGGGGAGAGGGCGGAGTCGGAGGCCGAGCAGGTGGGCCACACCTGTCCTAGGTGCGAGATAAGGTGGGCCCGTGCCTAGGGGGTGTGGGCCCCCTGTGGCCCTTCTTCGCCTCCCCTTCTGGCTTCCTCAGTCTTTCGGGAAAATATAATTTTCCCATATTTTTTTGGTATTTTTCTGATCTTCGTGAAATTGCATCGAAACACCTCCTTTTCCATCAGAATCCAGACTCCGGCAGTCCATCCTCCAAGAATCATCCAACATGCCAAAACAGTGGAAAAGACATAAGTAATACCTCATAATAAGACATATATCAATGAATAGAGGCAAATTATGATATAGAATGGTGATGCAAATTGGACGTATCATACCTCGATTCCACGCTAGGAAACGATGAAGCCCAATAATTTGCTGGCTGGAACCCCGAAGACGCACTTTTTTGGGTTAAGCATCATGTTGTATTTCTGAAGATTATCAAAGGTTTCCTTTAAGTCGGAGATTAAGTCGTTTGATTTTTTATACATCACTGCGATACCATGAACATAGGCATGGATGTTCCGACCAATTTTGTCGTGTAGGCAATGCTACATAGTCCGCTGGTACGTAGCACCTGCGTTTTTCAGCCCAAAGGGCATCGTGACAAAGCAAAATGTGCCATGAGGTGTGGTGAACGAAGTGGCCATTTGGTCTGACTTCCTCATCTTTATCTGGTGGTATCTCGAGTATGCATCTAGAAAACACAAAAGTTCCGAGCCAGTTGTGGAGTCAATGACTTGGTCAATGCGAGGTAAAGCAACGGATCTTTCGGACATGCTTTGTTCAAGCCGGTGTAATCAATGCACATTCTTAACTCATTGGTTCCCTTTTTGGGGAAAGTATAGGATTGGCTACCCATCGGATGTGAAGGACTTCTTGGATAAAACTAGCCTTAAGTAACCTAGCTATCTCTTTGCCTATGGCGCATCTCTTCTCGTCTCCGAAGTGTCGCATAGGTTGTTTCACCGGTTGGCATTTTGGATCAATATTCAAGCTGTTCTCGGCAAGTTTCCTAGGTACACCTTTCATGTCGGCAGGTTGCCAGGAAAAGATGTCCCTATTCTCACGGAGGAACTCGACGAGCACGCTTTCCTATTTAGGGTTCAGGTTTGTCCCAATGGCGGTGGTCTCGGAGGCCTCGCCTACCACAAGTTCCAACGGCTTGGTATCGATGGCAGCCTTGAAGGCGGAATCGGAGTCAGAAATCTACTTCTTCGATGCCGGCATCGACCTTGCTCTGGATATTCTTGAACTCTTTGCTATAGAGGATAGCTTATGCAAAGGCTGCTTCTCCAATCTCGCAGTCCCTTGCCTTTGTAAAGCTTTCAGATACGGTGATGACACCGTTTGGTCCAGGTATCGTGAGCTTGTTATAGACGAAGCATGGCTTGTCATGAAGGTGTGGAAGATGTCGCGTCAGAATATGACGTGGTACATGCTCTTGCAGGGGACCACTTGAGGTCATGCGTTCTTGGCGGTAATTATTAGCATCACCAAAAGCGACCGGAAGCGTGATGCACCCAAGGAACTACGCCATGGAACATGGTGCTGGTACGCCTTAGGTTGGTCTCCGTCAAGTTCATCTTGTGCAGTGTACCCAGGTACATGATGTTGATGCTGCTTCCACTGCCCTCCATGCATTTGGTGAACTCATTGCAGTCAATCAAAGGGTTGATGACCATGGCGTATTGTTTCTCCGTTGGGATGAGGTCTGGGTGATCCTTCCTGTCCCAAGTGACTGGAAATTTCGACCAGCATAGGTACTGGGGAACTGGGGGGAGGGTGGCCATCAGTATCCTCATCGAGGTTTTCTGTGCCCAGACAGTAGGGGTGCCAAGGAAAGTGTGGTAGATGGCGGCCTTCTTCTCGAAGGTGTTCTTGCCTTTGCCATCGCCCTTGTCGGCGTGCTTGGGGTCAACGTCCTCGTGCATGTCACTTGAATCCCTCGAATCCTCTTCCTTCTTCTTCCCTTTTCCCTTGCCTCATGGTCTATTCTTCCAGCTTTGCTTGTAGCCGGACTCCGGGTCCTCCTTGAGGTTGTTGACGAACTTGCAATGGAGATTGGTGTGAGTGGTTTTGCGGTTGGCGTCAAGGTGTACAAGGCATGGCATATCACGGTATTCCTCGTACGTTGGGGAACGCGGAGCGCTGCCGGGGTAGTTTCACTACCTCGCTGCTGCCCACGGCCAACCCCGCGTCCTCGGCGACGCTGTCCTCCATCACCTCTTCCTGCAAACTCATGGCGACCATGTCGGAGGTTTGCTTTTCTTCTGACAGACTCTTCTGCTTGGTGTTGTTGTTACTCTTATCTTAGGTTGGAACGGCTATTGACGGAAAGGAGCCGCAGGCATCGTCGTCGGCAGCCGCGAACTCACTGGCTAACTGGATCATCTGGTTGAGATCGAGCATGTGATTGTCCTACAGGCGCTTAACTTATGTCGGAGCAACGTACCTTTTTCCAACCCATCAATGTAGGCGGCCATGGCGGTCTGATCATGCACTCCTGCGCAGGAATTGTTCGTATCCAGCCTGCGGGAGAGGTAGGCTCGAGATGTCTCGTCTTTCTCTTGAACGCACCGCTATAGATCGCCAACTGTGTAGGGATGCTTATACGTACCCTCGAAGTTTTTGGTGAATGCTTCTTGCATGTCTAACCAGTTGTAGATGGACTTCTCCGGCAAGTCATCAATCCATTGGCGGGCCGTTCCCGTCAATATTAGTCGGAGGTACTTGACGGCAACATTGGGGTTACCCCCGGCGATTTCCACTGTGTTGCCGTAATGCTGCAACCATGTAGCTGGTTTGGCGGTGCCTTCATAGGGCTTGATGGTCTTGTCAATCCGGAAACCCTTGGGGTAAGTTGCGGTCCATATTACAAGTCCAAAGAAACGTGGAACCAGGTACTGTCCTTCCTGGGCCTCGTGAATCTTGTCCAGGCGTGAGCGTGCATCATATGGCTCCGGTCTTGCTTTTTTCTTCTTTCCACCAGGGGATGGGCTGCGTGAACGACGTGGGCCTCCTCTAACATGGTGGATGCTAGGTGGCGATGGAGGCAGATGTGGTGGTGGGTTAGCCTTCTTGCTGTTACCCTCCTGCGACGCCTCACATCTGTCGTGCTTGCTTTTCGGACGCGGAGGGTCATGGAGTGACCTGCTCTTGTGTCCTTGGTTGCTCTCTCCATTGTGACGGGGCTTCTATGCTTTATCGCGAATGCCAATGCTGCCCTGAGGGTGTGTTGGCGGAGGCATGATCGCATGATGGTGAGACTTTGGGTCTTCGCGATGTCAGGGGGATCGGGGCAGTGGAGATGGGCGACGAGGATGAGCCTTGCCTCCGTGGTCGGAGGATATGGGGATAGCATCCTTGCTATTGCGTGCATCCCTCCGTGTTTGCTCTGGTGAACCCGTCTGGGACCCGACATCATGAGGAGATCTTTCCCTTGGCGGCTTAGGATTGCTAGACTGGCAATATGCTGGGTCAGTCTCAAGCCTCTAAGAGGTGGCCTTTTCCTGCTGTTTGACCGCCTTTGCTACGAGGTCATAAACCTATTCCACAGCTACGGGTGATCTATCCTGCTCTAGGAGGGTCCTGGCGACGGCTATGTTGAGGATAGGAGTGGGCATGGCCTGCCTGCCTTCGCTGTCAATGTATGTCTTGGCTTGAGGCGGCTTCGGGGGAGCCCATCCTAGATTGCGTCATACACTAGGATAGTTGATGACGCGAGCCAGAGCTTTCCTAGCCTTCTACTGCTTGAGCAGAGTGTTGTACTCCTCCTCCATTGCTCTAGCTTTCTCGATTGACTTCTGCGCCTTGGCCAGATCTTGATCTAGCTTTGCGCCTTGCTCCGCGATGGCCTGTGCTTCCTCTAGCAGCTGCTGGCGCTTCTCATCAAGATGGACTACGTTCCGTATATGAGCCACAGTCATGGGCTTGACGAGCAGATTGTCGTACATCACTCTATCAGCTGGAGTGATTTTGGCAGCTGCAGACGTAGATGCCGGAGGCGGCGGGTTTGCGGTGTTGATGTTACTTAGACTAACATTGAGTTCCTGTGGCTGCTGCACTGGGTTATGCGGAGGGGGCATGGCCTTTTGCGCGATCATTGTCGGCAGCATCAGGTGGTCCCTTCCCCTTTTCCAGCGGTTTAGGTGGAGCTTTTCTAGGTTGATCTTCTTCCATCACACTCCCAATGGCGAAAACGCCTCTCGGGATGTGATGGCCTTGTCTGCCTGCTCCTCGCGCTTGATGACCTCTTCCATCTCCTGCATAGCAGAGTCAAGTTCCTCCGGGTTGATATCCATCTCCTCCGAGTCCATGCTGATGTCGGCGTAGAGCGCGTCCAAAACGGAGTCGGAGGGTGCGGGGGCTTCCTCGACGATGGAAGAAGATGCTGAGGCTGCAGGAACATTAACGAAAGGTGGTGGCGGCGGTGGCTGATGTGGCAGGGTGCCGGGTGCGGTCGTGAGCGCTGCCTGAGCTTCTGCATCAGTGGCCACGAAGTTATTGATGGTGTGCACCATGCCTTTGAAAGTGAGGCATCCCGAGGCCTGTAGCCTCCTTAGCATATGCCGGAGAAGTGTACCATGGTCCAGCCCTTCCACAAAGTGATAGATAGCATCATCATTGGGGTAATGTTCCAGATCGGCCCGTATACGGAGCCACCTGGCGAGGTAATCGCGGGGGTTTTCACCCTCTCTCTGGACGAAACGCACCAGATCGAAGATAGTCAACACGCTGATGAACTGCGATCTATGCTTTCCAGACGCATGGGCGAAGCCGGCGAATTTGCAGCGATCTTCCGCCATTATATCCTGCATAGGGGCAGTTTGGGTGGGCCTTGAATTTTTCCGATCTAAGCTGGCAAACTCCAAAGAGAGATCCGACTTCGATCCTTCCGCGAACGTATCCTTCCCGTAGGCGGTCTATGTGGCTCTTGACAATCCTGCGGACTCTAGGGAACTAGTGCCCGAGTCGGTTTCGCCGATTAAGAGGTGGATGTCCCCTATTGGGACGATCAAGCGGTGAGTGGGGTTCGTCTTTGCCGGGATCCAGAACTCGTTGTGAGGGACGATCGGAACATTTCCAGAGAAGAGAACACGGCCGATGGCTACGGTTTCACCGATTCCCGCAAAGAGCTTTGACCTCGCCCGTTGTAGAGCCTGAAGCGCCTCTTGCCCCACGGTGAGCACCAACTATCATTGTATTGCCTACGAGTACGCCATGGAGGGGTCCTCATAGTGAGTGTTTGGAGACGTGGGGTAAGGCGGAAGGTTGGTGGGTACGAGGTAACACAGCTTACCCAGGTTTATATCCCATGATGGTGGCAGAATTCTACTCCTGCTATAGATCACTATAATGGCAATACGCCGAGTTACAGGGATTTGTTTGTTGTGCGAGGTATGAGTTGTATCGTTGCCCTAAAGGCTCCCGCAGTTCCGGCTTATATAGTCGCTTGGAAAAATCCTACTCCTGCTATAAATCACTATAATGGCAATACGCCGAGTTAGAGGGATTGGTTTGCTGTGCGAGGTATGAGTTGTATCGTTGCCCTAAAGGCTCCCGCAGTTCCGGCTTATATAGTCTCCGGATCCTAGGGTTACAGGCAAAGTCCTAGCCAGACAGGTTACAGAGTCCTACACGGTACACAACTAGTCTAACGTGTCTTGCACTCCAAGGCTCCGGGTACGCTGGTGACTCCTCTGTAGCCTTCCTTTATCCGGCATGGACCTCCCTTTTGGATCCATCTAACTGGACCGCCCAGTAGGCCAAAGGCCTTGCTACCAACGGTGGGCCACCCAGGTTATCCGGATTAGAGACATGCAATGGTGATACCCATTTAGCATATCCCCAATAGGCAGTTCTGTCCAATCTGCGATAAAATCCACAAATTCTTGTGACTTGATAGTGTCACGCCTCTTGTAGGTGATTTCGATGGTGGCAAGATCATTGCCCCACTTCACCACCCTTCATGTCGCGTCGTTGTTGTTGATAATGTCGGGGAGTAGAGCCTTGCTCACTACTGTGATAGGGTGCTCTTGGAAATAGTGCCTTAGCTTCCGATCAGCAAGGACCACTCCATAATCTAGCTTCTAGTAGTGTGGGTAACGCTTCTTTGACTACGTCAAGACCTCTCTTACATAGTAAACTGGTCGCTGAACTTCGTACTCGTGTGTTGGTTCCTTCCGCTCCACCATGATGACGATGATGATTACCCGGTTGGTTGCGGCCATGTATATTAACATGGCCTCCATTGACTCTGGTGCTGCAAGTATAGGTGCGGAGGAGAGTATTCTATTTAACTCTTGAAGTGTTGTGTATCCTTCATTCGTCCATAAGAATTTGTCCACCTTCTTTAGAAACTTTTAGAGCGGCATTGCCTTCTCTCGAAGTTGGATGACGAATTGTCTTACTGCCATGACACATACTATGAGCCGTTGGATGTCCTTCTGGCATGTTGGATGTTTTATGTTTAGGATTCCCTTGATCTTCTCTGGGTTGACCTTGATTCCATGATGGGAAACAATGAAGCCCAACAATTTTCTGGTAGGAACCCCAAAGACGCACTTCTTAGGGTTGAGCATCATGTCGAACTTTCGGAGGTTATCAAAGGTTTCATTTAAGTCAGTGATGAGGTCATTTGATTTTTCTGGACAACACCATGATATCGTCCATGCAGGCATGTACATTTGGACCGATTTGGTCATGGAGGCAAAGATGCATCGTCCGCTGGTACATAGCACCTTTGTTTTTCATCCCAAAGGACATCGTGACATAGTAGTATTTGTTGTAAGGTGTGATAAACAAAGTGGCCAATTGGTCCGAATTTCACATCTTGATTTGGTGGTATCCTGAGTAAGCATGTAGAAAACACAGAAGTGCTGAGCCAGTCGTCGAGTCAATGATTAGTCAATGCGAGGCAAAGAAAATGGGTCCTTCAGATACACTTTGTTCAAGCAGGTGTAGTCAACACACATTATTAATTCTTTGGTTCCCTTTTTGGGCACAAGTACAGGATTGACCACCCACTGGGTGTGAAGGACCGATGACTCCAAGTGCACAGATAAATTGGAGATAGTTTCGAAATAAGAGTATCGAAACCACAGAGAGCTATTTGGTTGAGGTATTTATGCCCCTCGTCACTATCTACCAAAAGGATACTTATAAGCTGCCTTTGATTTCAAGTAAATGGGTGTTTCGAAGGTTTTTGGTTTAAGTGCAAGAAATTAAATAAAACGAGTAAAAACAAAGAAAGTAAAAAGAGTGTTTTGGAATGGTAGTTGAACTCAATATGGCTAAGACATTCTCGAGGATGTAGGATACACTTCTAGCATGTTGTAATTCATAATTAGGGTAACCTATCTCTTGTGTCATGGTATGTGTGGAGATAGTTCTATAATAAGATGTTCACCAAGGCTTGTAGGCAGTCACATTGTTGAGCCAAGAATGAGGTCATCTCTATATAACCACTATGATGCCTGGAAGCAATCACCATGTAGACCACCACAATTAAGGGTTTTCTCCTGGATATCATAATTAGCTTAGTGAATCTCCCTTTGTTCCCCCTTCGATCATGTTGGGTGATAGTGGTGCTTATAGTAAAAATAGAAACCGGCACAAACATCCAAGCACGTACAAAGGGATTCACCCTCTTACTTTATACCCGAAGGAAAATGATATGTGTCCGACTAGACATACCATCTAAAGGGAGAGATAAAACACACATCATAGATCAATGGATCATCTACACAAGTAATTGATCATCTTTATTTCATTTCATAATAATTCTAGGATTTCTCCATCTCCCCAAGAACGAAGGGAACTAATCACACATGGAAGCAACCAATAACATCATCATAATCAAATGGATGGATAAAAGTAATGGAATGAATCTAGTGCAAACCACAATTAAATCTGGAATTACAACAAGATCTAATGAATCAAAGATGAGGGTAGAGATGGTGATGGATATGCAGCGGTTAATGATGTAGGGTATGATGCGTTGTCCTCCAATGATCCAAGCCCCTTCTCCTCTTGATCAATGGTGATGGGGGGATCTTGTGGAGGCGATGGCTATGGAGTTTGCAAGGCTGTAAGGCTCTACCGTGGAGGTATATATGGAGAGGGATGCTTCTCCATTATCTCCTTGCCTCTTTATATAGGCTTAGGGGTGCCCCCTATAGCCCCCGATACGTTCCTTATGACCTAAGGAAGGTCTAGGAAAAAACAATTACGGATTATGTGTACAAACGCATCCAAAACAACTATTTCCGTGCATCTAGACCCGTGGTATGGGCTGACGGTATGACCGTACCAGCCCATACCAGCGATCGTTACACGAGTTGTATACTTTCATATTTTGGCTGTTATTTCTTAATACGAACTCTGATTTGGGTGTTCTTAGGCTCATTGGAATCATATGGACGAGGGCTACAACACCATGGACTTGGATCTTAATTTGGAGTTTATGGAAAAATACACTTTTCCACCTCTCAAATGGCTAAGTATGGTGTTGCTTTCTCCATAATCCAACACAACACATACACATAAGTTAAAGACAAGAAAAAGTAATAAAATCCTAATAAAACTACTAGTTTTGCAAAGTCCTTGTGAAATTGAATGAGAACTACTAATCACACATAATAGGCATAGTTGTATCTAGATATAGCATGTAATGAGTGACAATAAGAATAATTTGTATATTTAAATATGCTTTAATTTTGGACTCATTCACTTCCCCAAGCTAGACTGTTGCTTGTCCCCGAGCAATAAGGTGGCTTATGGGAAGGTCATCGTGTTCATGAGGCACGAGTCGATAACATAAATGAGGAAAAATTTGAAAAAAGTATAAGATCAGATGTAGAAGATCGATGCTTGTATCCTTATTTTTACTACAATATCAAATTAAGAAAGAACATATTCATTCAAGGCAACACACGCTCAGTTATGTTAATCCATAAAAGATCAATTAAAACTTCAATGATCCATGTCAAAAGTGAATCTAGCATTAAAGAAAACTTGTGATCCGCCTATTGTGCCTTTTATGTTTTGTATGTCCTCACTTTTGTAAAGTAAGGGATTCAATGAGAATATGAATTAACTTACGATTGGAAGTCATATGCCTTTAGCACTTCATCCATTTGCAAGTCTCATCAAAGTTCGAGGGATGACTAAGTATACCAACTCTGGGCATTCTCTTTAAATTGTGCCACTACATGTTCTCCGCTGTTTTCCTCGAAGAGAAAAATCTCTTCAGCCGTGGTGCCAAAGGAAAATGACGCAAGACTTTGATAGCGGACGACTTTCTATCTGGATATTTCCACTTTGAGGTGCCACACTTATTGCAGTTGTCCAACTTGGCATTTGTCTTCCAAAACAGCATGCAGTTGTTTTTGCACACGTGTATGCTTTCATAGGAAAGTCCAAGCTCCTTCAGATAAGTTTTTGCTTCACGATATGATCTCAGAAGGGTATTGGGGTCCGACAGTGCATCAGAAAATAGCTTCATCGAATCATCGAACACGATGTTGGTGATCTGGTGATATGACTTGTGATGAAAGAGCTTCAAAACAAATTCAAACCTGGAGTGTTTACTTCCTGGGTAAAGCTTGCACTTTGCCTCTTCCAACAACTTTGCAAACAATAGCTCATGTTTACCGTTAGTTTCGACATTAGTAGAAATCTTCTTTGCAACTGTTGTATCCCCTGCTTGCTTCAGGTCTTGCAATATTCCTTGAACGCTATCACCTCCATCATTATCACCTTCATCATCAGAATACATATTTCCACTGTCATCACTAGCGTAACAACCATTGTTACCAGCATTGTTTTGATTGGGTGGATCTTCAATAACCGCAACATAAAGTGGCTCTCCATGTTGTATCCAGCGAGTATATGTGTGTGACATGCCACTGGTGAGTAAGTGGTTATGAAGACGCCCTACATGTATCGTATTCTGGTTCAGGCACCTACGGCAGGGGCATGGAACCTGTGCATTCTTGCCATATCTCTCCTTGATAAATCTGACAAACTCCTTCAGGCCATTGTTGTAGGGACCAGTA
Organism: Avena sativa; assembly: GCA_916181665.1. Taxonomy (NCBI): domain Eukaryota; kingdom Viridiplantae; phylum Streptophyta; class Magnoliopsida; order Poales; family Poaceae; genus Avena; species Avena sativa. The sequence goes on along the minus strand of OV702282.1, from coordinate 19,078,499 downwards.
AACTGTCTTCCATGAACAATCCAACTCCTATACATCCGTTGAAACTTAAAACAAACATATCACACTTTCAGAACATGATAGTGATTTTTCAGAACAATATTCTTTACAATGAACAATCCAACTCATATCCATGTGATGAACAATTAAAAAACCAATCACACTCTTAGAACAGACTAGTCATTTTTCAAAACTAATTACTTCACAATGAACAAATCCAACTCATATCCATTTGTTGGACAATCAAACAAACTAATCACATTCTCAGAATGGACTAATCATTTTTAGAACAATTTTTTCAACAATGAACAATCAAAGTAATATCCATGAGTTGAACAATATTATGTATCATGAACAATTAGAAACTGGTAGATTTTTTTACCTTGGTAGAAGATGGCGCACGGAAGGGGAAGGACGAAAGGGGAGCACCGCTGACTTCAGCACGGAGATGGCACACGGAAGGGGATGTGTAGGGGGACGTAACACGTGGACTCATGCACGAAGAATTCGGCCGGAAGAAGAGTCTCGGTGGCCAGCCATGGAGTGCATATGCGGACACAGACGGGAGCTCCGGCGCCGCAGCGGGTGGTGCACCGGCAGAGATAACGGTGCCCTAGCCGCCACATGTGGTGGACCAGATTTTAGATCTAATTTCAAAATCTCCTAGTGGTGGGGGATTAAGGTGAGTGTTTGGGCAGTAAGGAGGTGAGTCCCACAAGTTAGCCATAGGAAAATTTGTGTCCAACTGACATGTGGGGTCCATACCTTGTGGACCCACAGATCAGGGACCTCTAGGTCTCTGGTTCGATTCCTAGAGGAATCTATTTTATTGAATTTCTTTGGCATTTATTTTGCCTCCATTTTGTTGGAGACGAAGAGGCACACACAGAGAGAGAGATAGAAAGAGAGAGAGAGAGAGAGAGAGAGAGAGAGAGAGAGAGAGAGAGAGTGGACAAGACAGGTGCAACTTTTCTAGAGAGAGACACATCATGTCTGATCTCTGCCTCCGGTAAGCTCTTCTCTAGCGAGCTCTCATCCGGTAGCAGGTGCACGACTTATTCTCCATTCTTCCTTCACTTGTAGGTACTTGACACGTCCCAATCTCACGCATTTTCTCTGCACGAATGCAGGGGAGCGGCAACATCCATGGGACAACGGTGGAGTAAGAAGGGATGCAATCGACCGTGGAATTACTAGCGACGAGGCTCGTCAACAGAGGTAAGAATACCCTTCACGGGAGTACAACCCGATGGCTAGGATCTTCAGGAGCAGCTGCTCGATGAATCTGTAGGGTTTTCACGAGCAGCATAGCTTGATGAATATAGTACTAGTTCTTCATCGAATCCATAGTATTTTCAGTAGCAGCGTATATAGTAATAGTTCTTCATCGAATTCGTAGCGCGTTTTCTCGACGATTGCTTCATCAAATCTCTTAAGTAAATCTAGTATATGTAGATTTTGTTGAATCTAGGATCTGTAGATTTTGTTTGAGTTCAACTTCTATAGATTTTTTTGTTGGTGCAATTTCTGCTGAGTTTTTGATAATAATAATCTTCAGTATATGTGTGCAGAATTATAGATAAGGATAGTTTGCACATCTTTCGTAACGTACAGAATTGCGGATTTTTTACACTGGTAGCCATAGTGTTCAGAGATGATATTAGTATCATCATATCATTTATTTTCCTGACCTTTTGTAATTTTTGTGTTCAGAATAAAGGAATATCTCAAAACGAATGTGTGGCATGTCAGCATGAACCTAACTAGTGTGGGAGAGGAAAACTAGACAATATGATGTGTTTTAGAATGAGGCTAAGATCACCTTTTCTATAGAGGGATTTGTAAGTATTCTCAATTTCCATATACATATGCATATTTAGATGTTGCTCATCTTATTTAAAATTGGCATATATATGCTCCTTTATGTTCATGATCTGATGTATTTTTTCTGTTTTGAAAATTAAAGTAGGGTATTCCTCATTGTTTTGCTGAGCGTATGCAACAATTCGTTGTCGGTCCACATATGAAATGGATCCGTGCTCGGATTGACCTCCATGATAAATACAGAAGAAATGATGAATACTACTTCTATGTGTTGTATGATGGCAATTTAGGGAGGTCGATAGCATTATGTGGGCAATATTGGAGGGGGTTGTGTGCAACTTATAACATTAAGAAGAATGATTTTCTAACATTTTCACATGATAGAGGAGAGATGTGTTTGATATTGATGTGTCAAATGATGATAATGTTGTCAAACCTTGGGTTCAACACCATGGTATGTATTAACTCCTATGCATTGAATTGATTTTTTTACACAAGTTGACTAGTTTCTTAATTATGTTTTTTCTTACACACAAACCTCCTTCAATTTCCAATGCATGATCATGGTGTTATGAGTACAAAGATTGTTGCAGGACGACACTAGAGAAATCCATATTTTAGCACCCATGTAGTGTCAATTGATCTGAAATGAATTGCATATATTGGGCATTCTACAAGGAGGTTTTAAGATACCTGGATAAAGATGTGGTCTTTGAGATCCCTCAGTTCTTAGTGCACCGGGTGCAAGATGAAGACGATATTTATTAGATGGTTAGTTGATCACTTTTTCCGATGATTTTCCTTATTATTTGTGTAAATTTATAAGGGTCATCAGTTAACTAAGATCTGTTATATTTAACTTTACTCATGATATGCCTTTGAGATGCATAAGGGGACATGTTATCTCGGAGAGAGGGGTCTATCATGTATGCATGAGGAATGATTCTGACCAAGGCCATATCCGAGAGAGATGATTCCATTGAGTTAACTACCGGCTAGCATGAATTCTATGATGATAACATAATTGACCTTGATGATCTACTCGTCGTCCAGGTGAAGGTGAAGATGCACTATATCAAGATGATTATTGAGGTGTTCATTCCAAAAGAGGGGCATGAAGAGGGCGAATATGACAGCAACAATGATGATGACGAGGAGGAGGAGGAAGAGGAGAAGGACAATGACAAGAGTGCTGACTCGATTGTAGCTCGGGTCTTCTGAATATATTATCAGAATTTAAATTTCAAGAATGCATGATCATTTTTTGAGTTGTTGTATGTTAAACTAGCAAATCTATTATGTTGTATATATATGTAGTGGTAGTAGTACCAACTCCATTCTGTTTAATTATGCAAGAGAAAATAGAAATGATTTCTCTCAATTTCTTGCATAGAAAAATTACTTAGAAAAATGCACAGTTACTTATAATCACATATTCTCACAGGAACCGGCGCCACTGCCACTTGTGGAACCAGCACCATCTCCATAGTCACCACATATTCCAGTGAGTTCTCTCTGCAGTTTCTTCTTCCTCTCTCACTAGTTCTGGAACCGTCGGCAGTTCCTATTCCACCAGTTTGTCTACCCTCTCCCTTATTCCATTCTTCCTCTCACATTCTTCCTATTCCACCTTCTCGTTTCACCCATTTCGCAGGCATGGACGACGGGAAAATCACAATAGAGAACCACGTCGTCCCTACCCATGGCACCACGACTTTGAAGGTGGTGTACACCAATGATGAATCAACTGTGGGAAGAACTCTCGCCAGGTTTGAGAAATTGCTTGCGAAGGAGAAGTAAAGGTTCGTGCGCCTAGACTTAGAGTACACTATTGAAAATAAGAGGAAAGCACCTCCACAAGAGATCGTCTTCGTGCAAATTGCCCTACATGAGGATGTCCTTGTTTACCACTTCTGCAGGTACGCATGAAATTTAAATTTGAGATCACATTGCATCCCTTGTGATATACTTACATGTCCACCTTGCATCCCTAACCCTCTAACTGCAGGAGTAAACCAACTGAGAAGAGGTGTCCGGCTCTGGTCAGCTTCTTGTGTGACAGAGGGATAACTTTCGCCAGCATGGACATCGGAAATGACACAACGATGCTTGCTTGTGTGTCGATTAAAATTCCATATGGGTACCACATCGACATCCAGACTCTATACAAGATCAAACCATTACTAGAAAGGGATGGAACGGGTGATTTGGCCGCAAAAATCATCGATGTCTCCTGTGCGAAATTTAAGAATTTGCATTGGAGACACCACAACTACTCGGAGTGGAAGACGATGACCCTGGTGTGCCTTGAGTATGCAGCAAGAGACGCCTACATGGTGTATGAGATGTACTATAGGCTCATTACCATGAAATATGGGATGCTTCAGGGGTTTTTCACGACAGAGCTATGCCCTTGTTGCAAGATAGGCCAAAAGAGGAAGCAGGAGGAGGACAGGAAGAAGTGGGACTAGGAGCAGGAATGTTGGAACGGTGGCAACATCAAGCGGTGGAAGAGGAAGCATATCAAGAAGGACGACATCCAGTGGTGGTCATTAATTATGTGTTTGAAGTAGTTCAGTTTATAGTTTTTTTTGTGTAGTATGTTTGTGATCTACATAGTTCAGTTTGGGATCTATGCGTTTGAAGGGGAACATGGATCAAACATGCATCATCATTTCAGCTTATATTGGGTAGTATGTGTTCAGTTCTTTCATTCATTTAGTTTGAGATATTAGTTGTCATTATGTGTCTAGTTGTAGTTTCTACATGTGTGCAATGGCAAACAATATATGCTTCCCTAAGATATATGTGTTTCCATATTCTGTGCTATTTTTCATTTTCCTAGTGCATGAGTGTATATTGTGATGCCAAACAATGTTGCTTCATGAAGTTTTCACATTCTCCAAACAGAAAATCCATTTTCCATTTTCCGTGTGCCGAAAAAGATCCTATTTTGTGAAGCAGCCACCAAGGATGTGATGTGAAAATGCATCAACCCATTTTTAATAGATACTAGGGAGCATTTAGTGGCCAGATCACTGGTTGGATTCACTATAACCTCTCGGCGCAACCCCAGTAATATAAACAAGTTTCTATCGGTCTAGGTGGAAGGGGGCAAATGGAGCCTAGAGCTACCTCGTAGATCTCCCATGAATTTTCTAAAAAATCATTTCTATGTACAAAACATGGCATTTCTTCAGAGATACAATGAAGGATTAGCAAGATCCGGCACATAGCCAGGAACCCTGACTACAGAGGTATCGGCCGGATTTTGAAACCGGCATAAAAAATTCACAAAAATATAAAAAATATGAAACCTTCGGACATTGCCATTTCATGTTGCCTAGTTGCATGCAAAAATAGCAAACATGGTATATGTGGGTTACTCTAAAAAAGTGTTCACGTATATGACGTACTGCCTTTGGGGATTCATGGCTTTGAAGGCAAATGAGCTAGGTCATGACCACAGCCATGGAATAGTTTGCCTTAATGCACCAATATTCCACGCATGGGTGTATATTGTGATGCCAAACAATGTTACTTCATGAATTTTTCACATTCTCCGCACAGAAAATTCATTTTCCATTTTCTCAGTGCCAAAAAGGGCCTATTTTGTGAAGCAGGCACCAAGGTTGCGATGTGAAAATGCATCACCCCATTTTTAATACATACTAGAAAGCAGTTAGTGGGCAGATCGACGGTTGGATTCACCTAGAACCTCTCAGTGCAACCCCCGCGGTATAAACAAGTTTCTGCCGGTCTAGCTAGAAGGGGGCAAATTTAGCCTGGAGCTACCCCGTAGCTCTCCAAGAATTTTCCAAAAAATCATTTCCAGGTACAAAAGACGGCATTTATTCAGAGATCCAACGAGATATTAGCAAGACCCGACACATAGCCAGCAACCCTGACTGTCGTGCTATCAATTGGATTTAGAAACCGACATAAAGAATTCAAAAAAAATCAAAAAATGTGAAACCTTCACACATTTCCATTTCATGTTGACTAGTTAAATGCGAAAATAGAGAACATGGAATATGTGGGTTATTTTAAAAAAGCATTCATGGAAATGACATACCACCTTCCGGGATTCATGGCTTTTAGGGAAAATAAGCTAGGTCATGACCACAACCATGTCATAGTTTTCCTTAATGCTCCCATATTTGGCGCATGGGTGTATATTGTGATGCCAAACAATGTTGCTTCATGAAGTTTTCACATCCTCTTTATTCTCTTTTTACAATGATTTTCCACTTCATCTTGAAAGTCTTTGAACATTTTCAAATACTTCATACTTCATCATAATTAAGTAAATATACACATGTATTCACTCGAAATTCTGGAGAAAGAATATGAAATTGAAATCCATCGCTCATGACTACATATAATGGACTACATACATCAATATGTAAAAATTCTAATAAGTTAGTCATTCGTTCTTCTTTCGCCTTTGAACGAAGTTTCAATTATCTCCAGGAAAGTCTCACAAGCATCCTTTGATCAAAATAGAAAGACTCCAAAATTCCATCATCATGAATTTTCTTCATGTTTTCTTTCCAATATAATTTAAATGGAGATGTCACTTCATAAGTGATCTTTCAATCATTTATCTTACGACAATTTTAGCATTTAGTTTTATGGATGTCATTTCTTCAACCAGATTTGTAAATCATCAATCTTACATGGAATACGGTAATTATTTGAACAACCTTTTGTTCTCATAATACCTGATCATAATAGCAATTATTGAAACAAATCTTCATGGCAATCTTTGATGTCAACAAGAAACACAACAACACTTTCTTTGTTTTAGATGAACATCATCACATATTCTCTTGCTGGTTACTTAGGCCATTGCAGTTCATGAATTGTGTTGTCCTACATGACATTTCAGACTAACCAATTAGGTACCCAATACCCATGAACCATATTGTTTAACGAGCAAAGAATACAACCATAACATGTATATCATCTATATACCTAACCTGGACAATTCCAGTCTTTCCTTTTCTGCCAAATATTTCTGAGATTCTCAGCATTTCCTTTCCCTTTTAAAGTAATCTATCAACATCAATAGTGGCACCATACACATGACATATAGTCTAAAGAGTGTATAGTCAAATACTAATACCTTTGGACTTACACATTGAAGTAGATCACCATCATCACATGTTTGGGGTTCTTTAAAAATCCATTCTTTAGTAATCTTTCAGTGTAGTAAACATTTTACCTACATCTTCTATTCATCCTTATCATGAAAATTTTCATGATCTAGCTACTATACCTTATAAAGCTGAATCACGAGTATAAAGTTTCTTTCCAAAACCTTTTGGAGGATTAGGATGACTAGCATCTCCAACCTTCGCAAATTCTCAACAGATATGAGAACATAAATTTTGCCAAATTATACTCTATCATGTTGCAACCAAAACATTGTTTTAGATATCGCAGTATCTTCCACACATGATGGTTTTTGAAACAACTCTTTAAGCTTCTAGATAACCTTGATATTAAAACAAACTTTTGAATATCACAAATCATGGAGGCACATGATACTTTAGATACTAACACTAGAATTATTACTCTTGATTTAATACTAATTATTAAACTTCAGGAATTAAATGGAGTTTGCTGAAAGTTTGCAATAGGACTTTTAAACTTTAGATTGACACTCAAAACAAAACGATACCAGTTAGTAAAGTAACTATCCAAAATTCTATAGTTCTATTATGTCAATTATAACTAAGTATAAGTTGGTGAACGAATTTCAATGACTACAAAAAATTATGCAAGTTCACTTTGATTTACTTTATGATAAATTGTGTTCAACTTTAATCATATTACTATTTGAACTCCCACTCAAAACAAGATCCCTCGAGTCATTTTGGTGACTACACGAACCAAATCCACTACACCATGCCTTATCATCACGAGAGATGATGTAGCTTCAAAGGCGAACAATCAACATGTTCATCATATTATCCATATGACTCATGCTTTACCTTTTGGTATTCCATGTTTTGAGGCTATGTCTGTACATGCTAGGCTCGTCAATATTAACCTTAGTATATGCATGTGCAAATCTGGCTTTCACCCACTGTATGCACACGTAGAATCTATCACACCCGATCATCACAAGATGCTTCGAAACGACGAATCTTAGCAACGGTGCCTACTAAGTACGAACAATTTATTACTTGATATTTAGTGAGAGGAATCATCTTATAATGCTACCGTTATGATCTAAGCAATATAAGGTGCATAAAAGGATTAACATCAGATGCAATTCATAATATGTGATATGATATGGCCTTTATTATTGTGCCTTTGATCTCCATAGCCAAAGCACGAACATTATCTCCATCATCACCAACATTGTGTCAAGGTCTATGGCGCTGCTTTATGGTTGTCCATCACCTGCAACAACTATTACAACTACTTGGAATAAAGCTATTACATGATGAATAGACACACAGGTCTTAATGAATTTAAAGACAACCATTAGGTTCCTTCTGGTTGCCAACTTACAATAAGGATCATTGCTTACATCAAATATAATTACAATCACATCATGGCCATATCACATCACCTGCCCCTGCAAAAACAATTTAGACACCTCTAATTTTCTTTGAATGTTTTGCGTGGCTTGGGGCTTTTGAACAAGAATGTTCTTACCTATGAACAAGAACCACAATGCTGATACAAGTGTTGTAAAGTGCCTATTGTAAATTGAATCTTAACTATGGTAGGAGAGATAGACACCCGCAAAGCCACTCGTGCAATACAAGTTGCACGTTGAGCATGGATCAAGTCTCATGTGCGACCACATGTAAGGTTAGCCTAGGACGCTTCATCCCACCATCCCGCAAGATGAAAAGTACATGAAAAGCAAGAAAAACACAAGCATCAATGCCCACAAAACCATTGTGTTCTACTCGTGCAACAGATCCACGCATAGACACGGCTCTGATACCACTGTAGGGTTCGTTGCATGGAAAACAAAAAAATTCTATCGCAAGAACACATAAAACCAAGATCCAATCTATGGAAAAGGCAATATCTAATCTAAGAGATTGGTGCAACGAGATTGAAGAGAACTAACCCTCGTAGATCCAAACCATTTAATGAGATCAGATTCTGGTGGTTGATGTAGTTGATCACTCGTCGATCTCAAGATCGCGTAGACAATCCTTCTGATGCTACGTTCTTGTCACATCCCAAGATTTTCCAAATCTTGTTATGTGAAAAATAAATAAACAAAATAAATTATTGTTGAAAATCAGGGTGAAAAGAAACTTTTGTTTTTAAATGGAAACTTAAAATCCCATCTGGAACAAACTTTGGTTAACATTCGAATTCAACTAAATTCAAATCAAGAGAAGTGCATTCCTCATAAAATGCATCTGGAAATTTAAACACTTGGAAAATAAATCCAAACCCTAAACCCTAATGGAAATAAACTAAGACCCTAATGGAAGAAAGACATTTCCAAGTTATCTCCAAGCCTATGGATTTGATCCATATAAAAATTTGTCAACAAACATTTACAAATGATCAAGAAAGACAAATAGAAATATTATAAAACCATATAAATTGATTTCATTCAATTAGGAGCCATAAATAAAAACTTATGAATTTAATAAGATAAGGAATTGAATTCCCAAAGCTAATAAAGCCCTTATCTAAAATCCATACCAAATGGTGAGCAAATAATCCTAAAGATATTTAATAGGATAAACAAATATTAAATAATATTTTACAAATTGGAATCACCAAGTTTGGATCGATAAATAAAAAGATATGGGTTTTATAAGATAAAGAAAGAAATATTAAATAAGGAGTATTTAAATACCAAATTAAATCTTGGCCTAATCTATTAAGTAAATAGAATGAATAGAATCCAAATCCAAATAAAAATAAAAGGATAAAGAATTTCCAAAATAAAATAAAATGACATTAACCATTCTATCCCTATTTTAATAAAGACAAATCTCTGACCATAATTGTATAATTCATGAGAAAATAGTATTTTGGAAATTACCCAAGTTGATGGGGATATGCCTACCGGGGTATACCTAGCAGGACATTTCCGACTGCCCCAGGAACCGGTGAGTGGGCCTGCAAGACGACGACTGGATCAAGGCCCGGTGGGGATCCAAGCGACTGGAAGCTGAAGGCCCAGGCGAGTAGATAGGCCCAGTCGGATTAGGTTAAACAAGTACCGAAGCCTTAACTGATTCGGTTGAGATATGTAAACCCTAGGGGAGGTGAGTCTATATAAACCTCCCTACAGGGCGTGTAGAGATACGTTCCACGATACACCCAAGCGACTCGCCGCCTAGCCGTCGAGCTCGCCCCATTGTACCACCATCATAATACAATCTAGCAGGAGTAGGTCTTTACCCTCCGAGGGGCCGAACCTGGGTAAAACCCCGTGTCTCCGCCCTCATCTCGCACCGCAGATGGCTGGCCGCCCTTGCCCCTTGTTCTACTACTCGCTGCCGATTGCAGCATCTGCCGTGACCATTCCCACGACACAAGTGGAATAAATTTAATTAATTTAAATAAAATAAAACTTCCAAATAAAATTCAGGGAATTAAAACTTTATTTAAATAAAACAAATACCCAATTAAAATGAATTATGAATCATATTAAATACTTTCCAAATAATTCAAGATGAATTATTTGACACCCTATTAAACAAATAAAAACCTACTGAAAAGATTTGGAAGGATTTAGAAAATTAAATGGTGTTTGAAATTATTATTAAATCTTATTTAAAACAAGGGCTTATTTGAATAACTAAAAGACCCCAAAAGAATAAAATTTTATTCCAAAATTGACTTCAAATTATATTACTAATCAGTATTTAAACCTACACAAATTTTGGTTGAAGTTTGAATTCAAATTGTTGCTTGAATTGATTAATCAAAATCAAAATAGAAAAGGAAAAAGAAAAACAAACTGAATAAAAAAATGAAAACGGACTCGACCCAGCCCATCTAGCCCACTAAGGCCCAACAGCCCACCTCTCCCTCTCACCCGAACGAACCGTTATTCACCGCGAAAGAAACCCGCAGCGTCGCTGACCGATGGACTATTGGAGATATGCCCTAGAGGCAATAATAAATGTAGTTATTATTATATCTTTGTGTTTATGATAAATGTTTACATTCATGCTATAATAGTATTAACAAGGAAACATTAATACTTGTGTGATTTGTAAAATTAAATTGAAGTCCCTAGTAAAGCCTCTATACATCACTAGCTTGTTGGTTAATAAATGATTGTGGTTTCCCTATCATGAACATTGAGATGTTATTAACAACAAGATCATATCGTTAGGAGAATGATATGGTGGACATACTCCTATAGATAAGCGTAGCATAAAGATCAAGTCATTTTAAATAGTTCAATTGATATATGCTTTCTGATACGTAGTAACCTAATTCCTTCGACCATGAGATCATGCATATCACCTTTACCGGATGGATGCTTTGATGACATCAAACACCACACCGTAACTAGGTGGCTATAAAGGTGGCATTGAGTGTTCAGAAAATATTGGTTGAGACACATGGATCAAGAGTGGGATTTGCCCATCCATATGACGGATAGATATACTCTGGGCCCTCTCGGTGGAATGTCATCCAATTAGCTTGCAAGCATGTGACTGGCTCACAAGAGATCACATATCACGGGAACGAGAAAAGAGTACTTATCAGTAACGAGGTTGAACTAGGTATGCAGAGATACCGACGATCGTAACCTCGGATAAGTAAACTATCGTGAGACAAAGGGAAATTGGTATCGTATGTAAGTGGTTCATTCGATCGCAAAGTAATCATAGAAATATGTGGGAGCCATATGAATTTCCAGATTCCTCTATTGGTTATTGTTCGGAGAAGTGTCTCGATCATGTCCGCATAATTCACGAACCGTAGGGAGACACACTTAAGGATTCGACGTTGTTTGAGTAGTTATGGAATGATGAGTAAGAGACCGAATGTTGTTCGGAGTCTCGGATGGGATCCGGGATATCACGAGGAGATCCGGAATGGTCCGGAGAATAAGATTCATATAAGGATAGTTCTGTTTCGTGGTTGGAGAATGGTTCCGGTGTTTTCATCGGGAATGTTCTAGAAGGTTCCGGAATGTCCGGAACTCCGAAGGGGAAGGGTACATGAATGTGTCATACCAAGTTGGAATGATTGCATCATGTACTAGGTGTCATCGCTGAACAAAATAAAGTGTTTAATCAAATCCTAGTTTGAAAAGTCAAACGCCAATTTGAAAAGTCAAACGGCTATTTTGGGAAGTGGAAGGGAAGGTGGAAACCGAGTTGGGGAGGAGTTCCTCCCCTCCACCGCCGGCCCACTTGGGATCCGAGTTGGGGAGGGACTCCCCTCCACTTGGACGGAGCCTCCCACCTATAAAAGGAGGGGCAGGGCTGCCCCTCCTAGCACACAAGTTGCCCTCCTCTAAACCCTAACCCTAGCCGCCGCGGCCCTCCATAGCCGCCGCCACCTAGGGCCAAACTCGCCGCCGCCTAGGATAAACCCTAGACGCCGTCTTTCCCCCCTCCTTGGTGTGTCTAAACCCTAGATCACCGAGGGCTCTCTCATAGTCCACCATACTCGCTCCGACTTAAGGCGAAGCCCTGCGAGATCTCCCCTCTACTTCTGGTACCACGCCGTTGTGCTGCCGGAATCGCGAGAAGAGTGCTACAACCTCCGCTGCCTGCTGGAACAAGGGATAGGAAGGTCTTCGTCGAGTACCGAACGTGTGACCGACTGCGGGAGCGCTGCCGGAACGCAGCACCGGAAGGATCGTCTACACGATCTTGAGATCGGCAAGAGTACGACTACATCACCCACGAGAATCCGCTCTCGTATCTTCGAGGGTGAGTTATTCCATCGACTCGTTGCTACAATCTAGTAGATAGATCTTGGCTTGTTTGTTTGTATGCGATAGAATTTTTTTGTTTTCCATGCTACGAAACCCTACATGGACCCCATCTCCCCATTCCTCTCTCTCGCTGCCAAGCGGACCCCACGCCCACGTCAGCGTCTTCCCCAGCGCGACCCGTTCCTCCCCTGATTCCTCCCGTTTCTGCCGATTAATTCGCGTGATGAATTCACATCAATGACGCAGTGATTCTGCCCCCAGACCATGCTCTCTTAATCGTCAGCATCTCCTCTCCATTTCCCCCCAGACGCCACGCCACCGGAGCCCCTAGGCTGTCCCAATTACCCCATGCACTGCCCTCTCCTCCGACAAGCTCGCAGTCAAATTCCGGCCAGCCTCCTCCTCCCCTCGCCCCTGGAGCACACGAGCACCTTCCCCAGCCTCTGGCGCACCTCACTGTACATCCCATTCATCCGTGCGAGCACCACAGCATCGGCAACGACGACCTCAATCTCCACCGCCGTCTGCCATTTCCTCTGGCAAGGTTCTCTGGTAAGCTCGGACCGCCCCGGTGCTTATCGTTGATGCTCGCATGTTCCCTGGTATCATGCGCATCTAACCGTACCTTCCACTTGCCGTAGGGTGACCCGTAGCCTCGCCTCCGACGACTCCCGAACGTGCTGACGCCAAGAGCATCTCCGGCGAGGAATTGCGATCAACCTCGTGCGCCCCTTCGACCAATGCGAGCAGGTTGAGCATCCCCGTGCCATGGTAAACACGGTGATCCACCTCTCTACCTTCCTTGCTTCCTATTTCTCCAGCTCCGCCGCTAGCCGAGCGTCGCCGCCGCGCGCTGCTGCTGAGCGCCACCAGAGTATGGTCAGATCTTCTCCATCCGTTAGATGCAGATCGTAGGGATACGATAGATGACTTAACTGAACCGTTACAGATAGATCTATGCCGCTCGATCCAACTTAGATCTAACGCCTCACAGCGACCGATCCGTGCGAAATGGTACGCACCAATAAGAAAGCGACGCGTGGCCAGTGTGTTGAATTAAAACAGAATTTGATCTATTGAATTAGTAAACTTGCAAAATTCATAACTTTCAAACCACACGTCCAAATTTTGCAAATTTTATATCAATGGATTCAGCAAAACAAGTACTTTCTGACCATGAACTTTGTTTAGTAAAATGCTTCTATTAAAATGATTGTTTTTGCATAAACTTGTGTATGCATGTTTAGAATATAAAAATTGTTCTAAAATGATTTTTGAAATGAAAGATTTGGCAAATGAATTATTTTGAACCTACTGACCTTAGGAATCAATTGGTGGTTTCAAAAATGTATTTGGTGAAGCAAAAGAATAAACTCTTGATTTAAACCATTTCTAGTTAGATAAAAATAATGTTTATTTATTAAAAATGCTTTTGAGAGAAAATCTTTGGGAAATGTTTTGGAATAAACTCTCTGACCCCAAACACCAAGTTTTATGATTTGAAAATGTATTTGGTGAACCTTATAAAATTATTACTTTGCTAAAGACATTTTCAACCACATAAAATAATGATTTGGTTTAAAAATGGTTTATAGATAGAATCTTTTGCAAATAGTTTTGTCACTTTATGAAATGACCAATAAACTGTTTTAGAATGTTCATAACCAATTATAAACCACTTTTGTAAATAAAACAAATTTTTACATGCTTGCATGCATTGTTTTGTTTCTATCATTTTATGTGATGAATTGCTTGAATGGTAGATTGAAATATTGTTTGCTTGATTGAATTGTAGTGATTGAAGTGTGTGAACATTTCAAAGATCAAGGATTGAACTTATACCCTCTACCAAAAAGGCAAGTGATGCTTCATACTTTTGTCCCATTATTTTCACTATGCATTAGTGATATTTCTAAGTAGGACATGCATGGAATTTTTGCTAAGTATAAACCATGCCATGGGAAATCCTAGTAGATGAAACCTTAGTAGAAATTTCCTAAGTTAATATTCCTACTACTATCATGCTTAGCTTAGCTAATAGAAAACAAGGGTGGAATATATATTCATACTATGGAAAAATTTCTAAGTCTGTGGACTTGTGTTTTGTTTAATAAAACAACTAAGTAAATGAATCACCTGGGTGGAATGGAAGGAATGGTTTGTGTTGAGTGGTCATGCAAGTCCAGTATGCTGGGGAAAACTTGGGCATCACCAAGTCCAGTATGCTGGGGAAAACTTGGTGTCTCACTTGTGGATGGCCACCCAGGAACAAAGAGATTTGAGATGTCAAATGTTGAGAAGCTTCAAGTGCAACCACTTGGCATTATGGGCTCTGCCTGGATCATATAGGTCGCAATAACTTAGCCAAATGAACAGTTGGTGGTACGGGATTGATAGGTTGGAGCGCGTCCATTCTGGTCTAAGGGAAGGCTTCTGAAAGATCTTGTCTCGGTGAAACCAAGTCTTGTGGGGAAAGTGCACCACCTCTGTAGAGTGTAAAATCTAAGTACTTAGCCATGTCCCTGGCAAAGGACAATTTGAGCATCAAGACATGGAAGCTATCAAGAATCTCCTCATCCCAATTTCTAAGTTAAAATCTTGTGGGTTAACAAGGGATTTAAGGATCACCAATTTCTATTCGGAGATGCCTTGGGAAAGGTTTTGTCAAGCAAAAACTTAGTGTTTTAAAATGATAAGGAAAATATATTTTGAGCAAATCAAGCCTAAGCTCCACTTAGACAAATGCATATAGATGATAGTTACCACTATACTACCATAGTATCACTTGCCAATACAATTCAAATGTATTGACCCTTGTGGCTGTAACTTGTTATGTTGCAGGTTTGTTTGATTTTAGTGAAGTGTAATGATTAGGATTACAATTCTACAACCAACATGTCTGCCTGTGGCACTTTGAAGATGAAGGACCCCATGCTATTGTTATACTCTGCTGCATTGTAATGAGATAGCCAAATGAGCTATGTAAGATGTAATAAATTATTTTATTCCTGGTTATAAATTTGTATTATGACCATTGTTTCTTGATATTACATCTTAACTGTGGATGCTAGCTATTGATCCAGGGACTAGCATTGTAAACACAGGGATCTCTACCTTATTAAAGGTTGGGAACCTTACAGTTCTGGCAGCGCTTCCGCACTTGGTCACATATACGGAGTCGATGAAGACCTTCCTCTCGTTGTTCCAGTAGGCAATGGAGGTAGTAGATACCCTAAGAATCCCAGCAGCACGACGTCGTGGTGGTGGTGGTGGAGGAGCATCCCTGTAGGGCTTCTCCTAACCCGGAGTAGGAAGACGGGGGAGGGAGAGAGGTGGCAGCTAGGGTTTAGATCCAAGGATAAGGGACAAGGGGTGGTGTGCCCCCCACCCCTCCTTATATGGAGGGGGAGTGTGGCCAAGGGTTCCCATCCCTTGAACCACTCCTTCCCCAACTCGGCCAAGGGAAGAGGTGGGAAACTTCCCCTTTTCCTTATTTAGGGTTTGACAAACTAGGGTTTGTCGCTAAATCATTTGGTGTCCGATTTTTTCCCTTGGGCTTTGGTGCGGAAGGACCTAGTGCTCCCCCACGGCATGCCTCAGCCCAAGTGGCCCCCTCCCGGGGTGGCGGACCCACTGGTGGCCCCTCTAGAACATTCTAGAAGCTTCCGGTTAAAATACCAAAAACATTTCTGAACCATGGAAAATTACTTTCCTCATATTAATCTTATTCTCCGGACCATTCCGTATCTCCTATTGATGTCCTCGATCCAATCCGAGACTCCGAACAATAATCGGTCTCCAACTGATGTTCCATATCTACTTAAACAACATCGAACCTTAAGTGTGTCACCCTATGGTTCACAAACTACACAGACATGATTGAGACACCTCTCTGGTCAATAACCAACAGCGGGATCTGGAGATCCATAATGTCTCACACATATGAAACAATTACTTCGTGTTCGAATGAACCATTCACATATGATACCGATTCCCTTTGTCACACAATACTTTACTTATCCGAGGTTCAATCATCGGTATCTCCATACCTAGTTCAACCTTGGTACCAATAAGTAATCTTTACTCATTCCGTGATATGACATCCCTTGTGACCTAGTCACATGCTTGCTAGCCATTTGGATGATATTCCACCGAGAGGGCCTAGAGTATATCTATCTGTCATATGGATGGACAAATCCCACTCTTGATCTATGCGCTACACAACATACTTTCAGAATACCCAATATCACCTTTATAACCACCCAGTTACGAAAGCGTTGTTTTATGTTATCAAAGTACTCATCCGGTGATGGTGATTAACATGATCTCATGGTCAAAGTATTGGGTTACTATGTATCTGAAAGCTTGTAGCAAAACGAACTTATCTAATGCAATACTTACTATGGGTGTGTGTCCATCACATCCTCCTCCTAATGATATGACCTTGTTATTAATAACATCCAATGCCCACGATTAGGAAACCATGATCATCCATTAATAAACAAGATAGATTAACAAGATGCTTACTAGGGACTCATTTATGTTTACAAAACACACAAGTATTAATGTTTCATGTTAATACAATAATTGCATGGGATGTAATCTTTTATGATAAACACAAATATATAATAATAACCACTTTATTATTGCCTCTTGGGCATATCTCCAACAGCAACCACCAAGGATGCAATGTGAAAATGCATCGCCCCATTTTTAATAAATACTATAGAGCATTTAGTGGCCAGATCATCAGTTGGATTCACCTAGAACCTCTCGGAGCAACCCCCGTGATATAAACAAGTTTCTTCTAGTCTAGCTAGAAGGGGGAAAATTTAGCTTGGAGCTACCTCTTAGCTCTCCCAAGGATTTTCCAAAAAATCGTTTCCAGGTAAAAAACATGGCATTTCTTTAGAGATCCAACAAGAGATTAGCAGACCCGACACATATCCAGGAAACATGACTTCCACGGTATCGGCCAGATTTCGAAACCGGCATAAAAATTCAAAAATGTGAACCTTTGCACATTGCCATTTCATGTTGCCTAGTTGCATGGAAAAATAGAAAACATGGAATATGGGGGTTATTCTAAAAAAGTGTTAACAGAAATGACCTACTGCCTTCGGGGACTCATGGATTTTAGGGCAAATGACCTAGGTCATGACCACAACCATGGCATAGTTTGCCTCAATGCGCCCATATTCCATGCATGGGTGTATATTGTGATGAAAAACAATGTTGCTTCATGAACTTTTCATATTCTCCGCATGGAAAATCCATTTTCCATTTCCCAGTGCCGAAAAAAGGCTTATTTTGTGAAGCAGCCATCAAGGATGCAATGTGAAAATGCATCACCCCATTTTTAATAAATACTATAGAGCATTTAGTGGAGATATCAGCAGTTTAATTCACCTAGAACCTCTTGGCATAACCCCCACGACATAATCAAGTGTCAGCCGACCTAGCTGGATGGGTGGCAAATTTAGCTTGGAGCTAACTCGTAGCTCTCCCAATAATTTTGCAAAAAATCATTTCTAGGTACAAAACATGGCATTTCTTCAGATATCCAATGAGAGATTAGCAAGACCCGGCACAGAGCCAAGAACCCTGACTGCACAGCTATCGGCCGAATTTTGAAATTGACATAAAAATTTTAGAAAAATCAAAAAATGTGAAACGTTTGAACATTGCAATTTCATGTTGCCTATTTGCATGCAAAAATATCAAACATGGAATATGGGGGTTATTCAAAAAAAGTGTTCACGGAAATGACGTACCGCCTTTGGGTATTCATGTCTTTTAGGGCAAATGAGTTAGGTCATGACCACATCCATGGCATTATTTGCCTTGATGCACCCATATTCCGCACATGGGTCTATATTGTGATGCTAAACAATGTCGCTTCATAAAATTTTCACATTCTCCACACGGAAAGTCCATTTTCCATTTTCCCGGTGCCGGAAAAGGGCATATTTTGTGAAGAAGCCACCAAGGATGCGATGTGAAAATACATCACCCCATTTTGAATAAATACTATAGAGCATTTAGCGGCCAGATCACTGGTTGGATTCACCTAGAACCTCTCGGTGCAATCCCCACGATATAAACAAGTTTCTGTCGGTCTAGCTGGAAGGGGGGTTCAAATTTAGTGACCATAGCCATGGACAAATCGTAGCATGTGTCACTAGAATATGTACAAAAGTGTGATGGATTTTTGAGGCAATTTATGTATCACCATTGTGATGTGTTGTTGAGATAGAATATTCCCACCATCTATGGTTTCATTGAAAACACAAACCGTATGTAGCATATATAATTAACTACTACTTGTATGGTTATGTGCAATTTTGTATGGATGAATCCAACGTGCTCTGATATACCTTTTAGAGACCTAGACATTGGCCCACAAGATGTACGTTTAAAGAGCTTCCAACCGTGTTTTTGTCCGTATTTTGAATCTTATCTAAATTTGAATATAGTATCCAAAAGACTTTTACATCTCTTAATACCATTATACAAATATTATGTCACAAACAGAATATAAATTAGTACTCCACATTATTTCTTATTTTAGATTTATTTGTCAATAATTTATAGTTTTCATCACGTGGCCCTTATAGTCATGACTTTTAAAAAAATGGTTGATTTTTTTGTACCCTCCATCATGCATCCGACGACCAAGACACCAAGCCCAAATTTCCAGGTCAGGTCCTCCCGCCCATGCGAAATTTGGCTCCAGGCGCGGGAGAGTTTCTACTCAAACGAAAAGTTTTCTTTGTGCAATGACCTTTCAGCACACCCCCACAGCGCCACCTAAGCATTCGCCCAAAGGAAATTTACATAATCTATTCGAAACCCTTTTTATCCCCTCGCCGAAAGGATACAGATCCAAATTTCCCCACCGCCCTCGGTGCCGTCCTCTCCCTTCTCCCCTCGCCCTCCCCACCATCCATCTCCCTAATTCCCTCACCGTCCCTGCCATCCATGACCTCCTCTCTCTGCCTCAACTCCCCTCATCCCTGTTCGTCCCTCCAGGTAACCTCTCCTTCACCCTATCCCAAACCCTATCCCCTCCTCACCGTCCCGGTTTTCCGCCAAGCCATCAAGCTAGCAGGTCGTCCACCTCGCCGACAGCCCGCCGACCTTGTCTACCACCTAGTTGTACACTTCATCGGCATAGTTGGCTAGCTCGCTGTCCATCTCGCCCTCCACCTCGCCGACAAGGTTCGTCACCACATAGACAAGGCCTGTCTACCTCACCGTCCACCTCATCGGCGAGGTCTTCAACCTCAGCATCCAGCTCGATGCCACGTGCCAAGGGTCACCGCAAGAAACGTGGTATCAAAAAGGCCCTATATCCTGCAGGCAAGAAAACACGCTCATGCTTGATTCTCATGTTTTTTTTACGTCTTCCTGTGAAATGCTATTCATTATCATGTTCATGCCACCAATTTGCTCATGTTGTTGCAGTCAATATATCTTATTTGTTTTTCCTGTGAAATTGCTTGTGATTTTACAAGGCTTGTGATGAGGGTTGCATTATCCTGTCTATTGCATTAGTCTGACTGCTGCGTGATATGTATAATGAGCAGAGTATTAATTGTTCATATTTATCTATTTAACATGATGATTACTATCAAACAATCAACCTCATATGTTATTTTCTTTATTTCCTGAAATATTTTTATCCCTCTTATGTGTATTTGTCCTGCCAATATAATTTGTTATGTTGCAGAGTATTAATTGTTCATAGTGAGCTATCACATAATCAGTTCTATAGACCAATCAATACAGTAGGTTATATGTTGTTTAATTGCAGTATTGATGCTTATCCTTCTTATGTTTAATCGTCTTGCACATCTTATTATTTCAACCAATTAGTCAATTGTCCATCTTGTATGTACTATTCAGCTTTATGATCTGTTTTGCGTGTGACGAAGGTTTCATCATCTTATCTGCTGCATTATTTTGGCTGCTTCATCATATCTCTTATGATCAGAGTAAAAACCACATGAAGTGGACTATTTTACATGATGGTTACTATATAAAAATAGATTTTTTTAATTGTCTCTTTAATTATATGGTAGATGCTTCTACTTCTTATATTTAATTAACATGCATAAGTTGCTCATAGTGAACTATTGTACATTATAATTACTATAGAACAATCAACACCATATGTTTTATTTTTGTAGCTTAATTTGGGTTCTTTATTCATGATAGAACCATAGGTGCATCCCATGGATGAAAGACGGCTAAAAAATATCACGAGAAATAATGCGCGGATGCAACAAATGGGTGTTAGGCCCCTTTTTTATGCATCGCCCACTGAATTCTCCCCTAAAATAGCAAGGATGAAGGCTATGGATCTGAGAATTATCCCGAAGGGGAGGAATATGAGCCGCAGGTTGTCCCGTTACTTGCCTACACATCTGTTGAGTAATTGTTTGCTTACTGAATTTTCCATATATCTTGTGCTTTTTTATTATCCTGAATTGACATCATTTCAATTGTGTAGCCTAAGAAGACGAAATACAATAAGGGACCTGTCGCTAGGACAAGGATGGCTGTTGCTAGTGTATCAACTTCTCGGAAGCGCGTCTTGGCTGGCGTAGTTGCTAGTGTATCAACTTCTCGGAAACATTGAGACAAGGATGGTTGTTGCTAGTGTATCAACTTCTTGGAAACATTGAGACATACTAGGTCCAAGGGGAATCCGACAGAAGTACTTCCACCTCCAAGTTGTCCACAACACCCATCAAGACCGCCACATGCTGCAACCCCTTCACAAGGAACTGAGAGTGCTACATATCATGGTGCCCAAGGCTAGAAGGTAGCATCCCAATACGAGCTAGCAGCACTCCATGGCAGGAAGACATTAGTCCAAGACGAGAAGGCAGCTGCCCAAGGAAAACAACCAACTCTCCAAGGTAAGCACATTATATTGTGTGAATGGTACCTATTGCATTATACTGTAGTAGAATACTAAGTCCACAATATATGTATTTGTAGTTGATTTTGGCCAAAATCCTTTTGAAGACACTGTTACACATGATGATCATCAAAATGTGGTGAGGGGAAAAACATGGGGAAGTCTCCTGAGAAGATGTATAGAGGCGGAAAGCTTCCATTTTTCATTCCTCCAGGAATAACTAAACTAGAGTCAGCAAAAATTGCTTCCAAGTTCTCCACATAGTGTGAAAAAATAGTCAGGACTAGTGTGCCTATATTCACTCGCTGGAAAGAGTACAAGGATAGGCCAGATGTCAGAGCAGAGTTATATGACATAGTTTTCTTATGCTCTCTTACTCAATTGTCCCTTTTGTTTTAACTATTGTTCATGCAAAGGATTATGCACCAAGTTTTATTTCAGCAAAAGTTTGTCATGGATGCATCATGACCAGAGGTGTAGTTCGCTTGCAACAAGCAGTTAATGCAGCACACAAGAACTCGACGACATCTTCTGAAGAAGCAGTTTTGACCCCTATCGACCGAACAAGTTACAAGGATATCTTCTATTGAACGCACGAACAATGTGGAGTGGTGCAAGCTTGTTGATTGTTGGACTGACCCCAAGAACCAGGTCATGTCTTCTCTACTCAACTTTCCCGCCTATTTGTGTTTAACCAGGACTACCTCTTATACTTCTATGCTCTCTATTTGTGTAGGCCTGTTGTCTAATAAACAAGAGTAGCAGAAGAAAATATGACAAATATCACAACGATATGTTTTTCCGTGATGCCCTAGGCTTCCCACATCACAGTGTGAAAAAATCAAAAGTAAGTCCTCTAGAATACTTAACATCTTTGTCATCTTCCTAAATTTCAATGTTATCTTTGTCTCTGAAATTAGTACGAGGCGCTTGTAAATTGCTGGCTATTTTTGTATTTTTGGATTCTATTCCTAAAACTTGAAGGGAACCGTGGAAAGCAAGATGACGCCTTCTGCTACACAAGATGTCACTAAGACTGAACGACCTCCTTCCACCGAAATTGTGCACTATTTTCTGCCAGAGGACATCAACATCCATTCTTCAAGACCAACCAAGACTCTCCTTGTAGCGCAACTTGGGGCAGAGAAACTAAACCATGTCCATATTTGTCATCTTCGTGCAATTCAATACCTTGTTTGTCTATGAAATGTATAAGATGTGCTTGTAATTTGCTCATTAGTAGTCTAATATTTTCTTCTATAACTCTCAGGAAATTACAGATCACATTTGAGCATCGACCGTCTTCTTCTACAAATGATGCACTATCAACCAGCTCCCTCCTTGAATCGCAACTTGGGGATGAGAGAGCAGCAAATAAGGCACCGCACCAACACATTGCAGCATTGCTAAAGGAGAAAGAAGCAGATGAAGAAGAATGAAAAGCACTTGTTAACTTCGTAGACCATGGATGTATAGTACTTCAGAAATTTGTAGCTCTATTGCGTAGGTAAGTGAACTGGTGGTGAAAATGTGAAAACTTGTGAGTGAAAGCTTGTTAGGCTTTTGGCGAATAAACTTTTGTTTATCCTATGGAAACATATGTCAGGATGTAAGTAATGTATGTGAATTTTATGTGATCTGAAATGTTTGTCTTGATTTCTATCATCTGTCACCTGTGGTGTGAAATTTATATCATTTCACATGGACCGATTAATCTAGGGGTGATGCCAGCACACATCCCCAACATAAACGAAAACATCATAGTTGTTTACTTGATGAAAATATTATCGCAGATAGATGCCGACGTGCCTCGATTTCAATGGTCAACGGCCTTGATGAAATAGAAATGTCAGGGCAAATGATGGCGTCATATTTTCTGGCCTGACAAAAAAAGTCATGTGTTTGAGATACGCGCCCAGATCTCATTGGTCCACATGTCGCTCTTGGAAGACCCACATGTCCTCGTACTATTGGTGTACCTTAGTGTAGGCCAGCTTCGTGCCATTGCGAAAATAAATTCATCACGACTCAAGTGACATCAGGAATGAACTAGATGACGCAAGCAATGGGATGAATGACGTCATCAACTGATTTTAACGGAATCAAGCTATGACGAAAAAGGAACGCCAGGACAGCAATGACGTCATAAAGGCCAGCATGATGTCAGCTAACGGCGCTAATGGGAATCCGCGGCGCCACCTTCCATGTGGCAAGGATCGTGAAGAAAAGAAAAAGCCATGACCGGTTTGGCCTGGGCTGGGCCAGTCTCATTTTCCTCGAAGAAAATGGAGAAACATCACGGGCGGCCATTATGTTTCCAGGCATAAAAACATTGCGGATCAGATTATGACATGAGGTTCATGACCTTTTTTTGACACAAAATTCATCGCGGATGGTGATCTATGACGTTTTACCACCGATCCACGATGATATCAGATCGTCATGGACCGCCCAGATTCTTGTAGTGATTATTCGCTTATAGTCTGACAAGGTAAATCGTGAGGTAAAAGGGACTCCGACACAAGTCACATTGGAAAGACATGTCTTCATGACTCCTTGGTACTTGGGAGTCGGCACGTTCTGCTACGAGCCGCTTTCGACTGATCGACTGAGATTCAGACTACAATCGTGTCCAAGTTGCCATAATCTTGAAGGGTCACACATTTAAGAGCGGGAGAAAGTTCGGATTAGATCTGAATTGGAAATCTGGGTGGGTTAGACCCGAGCCGGATTTGTACTGAGTTAGTGAGTCAGACTCACAGTGACTAATATGGGATTTAGTGAATGTGCCACAAGTGAGTGGATCCCACTTTCACTCCCTAAATATAGTGGGGCGTAGATACCTAGTAGCGTTGACGGTTAGGACATTTCATGAGTTGGAAACCCTAGCTCCACAGTAGTCCTTCCGCTGTTGTAGAGGTCTCAACCTTTAATAAGGTAAAGGTCCATGTGTTTACAATGCTAGTTCCTGGATCAATAGCTAGCATCCACAGTTAGATGTAATATCAAGAAACAAAGGTCATATGACAACTTTATAACCAAGGATAAAATAATTCATTACATCTTACATAGCTCATTTGGCTATCTCATTACAATGCAGCAGAAATAACTATATAGCATGGGGTCCTTCATCTTCAAAGTGCCACAAGCAGTCATGTTGGTTGTAGACTTGTAACCCTAATCAACACACTTCACTAACATCAAACAAACCTGCAATATAATAAGTTACAGCCACAAGGGTCAATACATTTGAATTGTATTGGCAAGTGATACTATGGTAGTATAGTGGTAACTATCATCTATATGCATTTGGCTAAGTGGAGCTTAGGCTTGCTTTGCTCAAAATATATTTCCCTTATCATTTGAAAACACTAAGTTTTTGTTTGTCAAAACACCCAAAGCATCTACCAATAGAAATTGGTGATCCTTTAACCCTTGTTCAACCACAAGTTTTTAACTTAGAAATTGGGATGAGGAGATCCTTCATAGCTTCCATGTCTTGATGCTCAAATTGTCCATTGTCGGGGACACGGCTAAGTACTTAGATTTTACTCTCTCGAGAGGTGGTGCACTTTCCCCACAAGACTCGACATGCATCTAGACAAGATCTTTCAGAATCCTTCCCTTAGACCAAAATGGACGCGCTCCAAACCTATCATCCCCTACCACCAACTGTCCATTTGGCTAACTTATTACAACCTATATGATCCAGGTAGAGCCCATAATGCCAAGTGGCTACACTTGAAGCTTATCAACATTTGACATCTCAAATCTCTTTGTTCCTGGGTGGCTTTCCACAAGTGAGATACACTAGGGTAGTCCATAAATATGGGCCCTGTGTAACCACTCAACATAACCCATTCAACCATTCCACCCATGTGATTGATTCACATAGTTGTTTTATTAAACAAAACACAAGTCATAGACTTAGAAATATTTCATTGTATGAATATAGTCCACCCTTGTTTTATAATAGCTAGGCTAAGCATGATAGTAGTAGTAATCTTAACTTAGGGAAAATTCTACTAAGGTTTCATCTACTAGGATTTCCCATGGCATAGTTAACACATAGAAATTTCCATGCAAGTCCTACTCAAACATCACTAATGCATAGTGAAAATAATAGGACAAAGGTATGAAGCACCACTTGCCTTTTTGGTAGAGAATATAAGTTCACTCTTTGATCTTGCAATAGTCAAACTCATCAAAGTTCACTACAATTCAATCAAGCAAGGCACAAATTCAAAACTAGCATTCAAACAATTCATCACATAATAATAAAAACAAAGAAATGCATGCAAGCAAGCATGCCAAAGATTCTTTTATTTGTAAAAGTGGTTTTCAATAGGTCATAAACATTTTAAAACACCTATTGGTCATTTATAAAAGTGGCAAAACCATTTGATATTAAGTTAGTGAAAATGGCCACTTTAAATCATTTTGTTTTGTTAGAAATGATTTAATCAAAGTAATAATTTCTAGTGTTTGAAAAATATATTTTTAAACACAAATGTTAGTGTTTTAAGGTCAAGTGTTTAATATTAAAACCATTTGCAAAAGGTTTTACCTATAAACCATTTTTATACCAAAGCAATATTTTATTTGTTGGAAATGCCTTTAAGCAAAGTAATAATTTTATAGGGTTCACCAAATATATTTTTAAATCCTAAAACTTGGTGTTTAGGGTCATAGAGTTTAATTAAAACCATTTTCAAAAGGTTTTACTCAAAAAGCATTTTTAAAACATATTGAACATTTTTATTTAGCTAGAAATGCTTTAATTCAAAGGAATAATTCCTAAATGTCACAAAATATATTTTCAAATCCAAAAGTTGGTTTCTATGGTTAGTAAGTTCAAAACAATCCATTTACAAAATATTTTACCCTAAAAACAATTTTAGAATAAATTTTATACACAAAATATGCCTACACATGTTTCTGCAAAAATAACCAATTACAGAAGTAATTCATTAAAAAAATGGCATGGTTGCAAAGTACTCTTTTTTGTGATTCCATTGATATAAAGTTTGCAAAATTTGGACGTGTAGATTAAAAGTTATGAATTTTTCAAATCTAACCATCTAATAGAAATGTTTCTGTCTATTTAATCAAAAGCTGGCCACGTGGTGCGATCCTACGGACAAAAACGGTTCATGCGGGTCGCGTGCTATAGTGCGTTGGATCTAGTGGAAATCACGCGGCTCAGAGCACATGCTACCCCTTCGGTTAAGTTCTATCGTACCCATCAGATCAAGATCCAACGGGTGATGCGCGAGTGACCAAATACTGGCGGCGCTCGATGGTGGCTGGCGGCGGCGATACAGGAAGCGACAGAGCAAGGGGAAGGGCTCACCGAGTTCACTGAAGCTTGCTGATGCTTGAGGTTGTCTCTGTTGGCCAAGGGGCGCATGAGATCGAAGGGGATTCCTCGCCGGAGTTCGTGTCTGCGTCGGGCACGTTCTGTCAAAGACGGAGGCGAAGCTATGGACCACGCTAAGACAAGCAGAGGGTTGAGTTAGACGCACATGAAGTTACCGGTCACATGCGTATCATCGGGAGGAAGAGGGGTGGTCAGAATGTTACCAGGGGCATCGCCGGAGTTGAGGCAAATGGCCGCGGCTCTCGGTTGTCGTCGTTGTCGATGTTTCAGAGCGCGCGAGCTAGCTAGAGCTACTGGAATATGCGCTAGGCGATGGGGAGAAAGCCAGTAGGTGTCAGGGAGGAAGGGGCGGTGAGGAGTGGCCGGAATCATCGTCGGAGTGCATCGGAGATAGTGGGGTTTGAGCAAGCAATTCGAGCAGCCCTGGGGCCGAGGGGGAGTGGCGTCTAGGGAAAACGGGAGAGGGGACATGGGCGATTAAGAGGGCACAGTTGCAGGGCTAAATCCATGCGGCATTAAGGAGAATTACTCGACGCGAATCAAGGCAAACACAGCCGCGATGAATGGGGAAGAATGGGTCGCGGCGGGTGAAAACGACGACTCACAATTGGGGTCGGTTGGTCAGCGAGTAAGGAGAATTTTGGTGGGGCCTTCTATTCAGTGACTGCGCGGGTTTAGTTGCTGGTGAGGAAACGTTTCAAAGAGAGACAGAAGATGGGCTGCGAGTTGGGCCTGTTAGGCTAGCTGGGCTAGGCTGGTTTGTTTCATTTTTTCTTTTCTATTTCTTTTTTTCCTTTTTCTTTTCTATTTTTCTGTTTTGAATTTATTAAAATGATTTCAAACCCTTTTTCACTTCAAATCTTTTCAAACTTTTCAGTAAGTTTTCTATACTGTTTTAAACATGTATTTAAAGTCCATTTTTAGAATAATTATATCGTTCACACATGGTTTGTTATTTATTTTAAATAAACATTTTGTCTTTATTAAATAGGATTTTAAATATGGTTCTAATCCATATTATTTATTCAAATTATTTAACTTTCTGTTTTAAATTCAATTGTTTATCAAAACCCTTTTTAGTAAGTTTTATTTATTCAATAGGGTGTTAAAATATTTTTAATATGTTTTATTAATAATTTAAATTGAGCATTTTTCTTTATTTAAATAAAATTTGATTATGGTTTTAATCCCATATAAATTTTATTCAAATAATTCTTTAAGTTAATTTGATAACTTTCAATCCACTTTGATAAATTCCCAATTATTATTTTCTCATGATTTAATTAATCATTTATCTAAGGGATTTTGTCTTTATTAAAATATAATTTGAATATGGTTTTATCCATAAAATATTATTGGAATAATATTGATCCCTTTATTTTATTTGGATTATCTTTATTTCATTTGCTTATGGATTTAATTTAATTTGTCTTCTAAATAATTTCTTTGGGATTTATTATTTAGTTTAGGCAATTTTTGTTTATTTAAATAAAATTGGATATTCTTCAATCCTTATGATTTTATTTAAATAATCTTTTAATCCTTTTTGTTGTTCAGTAACTTCCATTTTTTTATGGATTTGGCCAAGATTTAATTTGGCTTTTAAATATGCTTTATTTATTTCTTTCTTTCTTTATCTTATAAAATCCATATCTTTTTATTTATAGATCCAAAATTGGTGATTCCAACTTGTATGATTTTATTTAATATTTGTTTATATTTTTAAACCCCTTTAGGATTATTTTGCTCACAATTTGGTCTGGATTTTAGATAGGATCTTTATTAGCTTTAGAAATTATTTCCTTTTGCCATATTAAACTCATAAGTTTTTATCTATGGTTTCAAATTAAATGAAACCAATTTCTATGGTTTTATAATATTTTTATTTATCATCCTTGATCATTTATAAATGTTTTTTGACCAATTTTTATATGTATCAAATCAATAGTCTTTGAGATATCTTGGAAATGATTTTCTTCCATTAAGGTTTTGGGTTTTGGTTTATCTTTTCCAAGTTTGAATTTCAAGATACATTCATTGATGAATGCATTTCACTTGATTTGAATTTTGTTGGATTCCCTTTTATTCAAAGTTTGTTCAAGATGGGTTTTTAAGTTTCCATTTAGAAATAAAAAGTTTCTTTTCACCCTAAATTTCTACAGTTATTTATTTTGTTTGTTTATTTTTCACATTTCAAAATTTGGAAAATTTTGGGATGTAACAGCTGTATTGGACCTAGCAGTCCACCGACGACGCTCCTCCTCATACGTGTGGACACCAACAGAGGTGCTGCTCGATCAGTGCTTGGACGATCATTGTCGGATCAAGATCGTGAGGACTACACTGTATCAACAGACATGCTACATTAGTAATCCACAACCACGCATCTAGTGGTAATCCTCGTGGCCTTCTACCTCAGCTAGATCTTGGGATCACCATGTTAGACGGAACTTTTTTTATCTCTACGTGGACCAACAGTGGTATCAGAGCGATGGCTTCTGGTTTTAGGCTCGAGATCTCGCGTATGTGATATGCGGTTGGCTGTAGATTGGATCTATGTGATGTTTTGGTGGTCGATCTATGAGATAGATCGGTTTATAATGAGGTCGATTATATCAACGTTACTCGGGGAATGGAAGATCTGATTTCCGTGATCATACCACTGAGGTCGTTGGACGACATACCCCTACCGGTCGGTTTCCGACATCGGGGTAGACTGTGACATGTAAATCTAGAAGCGGTGATCGAAGATCAGAAGAGTTTGATCCAGTCGGAACAATGGTCAGAATCCATGTTCGGAATGTGTATGATATCTACATTTTCAAAAAAATCATCGGGCGCTGCCTGCACCTACGAGGGAAATTGCACCTTCGATCCCTTCCCACTATTCGGCTAGCAGGACCGCTGGCTTCGTCCTGTCGTAGCGCCTTAGATTTCATTGCGAGTTTCACAATGCTAGTAGATATTGTATCTATGCATGACTTGTTTTTGCAGGAAGTTGTGAATTGAATGGCTTATCTGCATGTGATGTGTGTAATCCATATGTGATCTACGAATCATGGTTGGTGTCAGCCAGCTGGAGCCTAGGTGCTTTCATTTTATTGTATAATGACATGCGTGTCGGATTCTCTGTGTAATTTACTTTACTAAGCTAGTGTAGTTGTTTGGATAACCCGAATGGCATGCAAGTAGATATACAAGTCGACAACATGGAGTAAGACGACAAGTGACAAGAGTTGGCACGAGTCAGATTACAGGCTTTGTGGAGATGGAGATCATCATGAAGAGAGCCATACCATTTCACAATATAATTGCTTTATTTGTGTTATTGGTATGTTTCTGTTTTACCTCTGTTAGATAGTCAGTAAAAATTTAATCCCTCAAAGAAGGTCTATTCAGTATTCCCTCTAGTGTTTGCACCATCACAAGTCAGACATTGTTGGTAGAAGGCTCATAAAATTGTGGTGCTGCCAATTCTTTCTGACTAGGTGGGTTCGAGTCGGACTCTTTTATCATAAACACTTGGTAAGCTAGACAAGTCTATAGCAATGGTTGTGGGACTTGGGGAAAACTTGGACGGGAGCCAGGGCATGCGATGTCACCTGACCAATAGGATTCGTATGAGATGCCATTGACAAGGAGTTGTCTACCTAGATCATTGGCGGCTAGCGGTGATGCTAAATCTTACTAGCCAACTTGCTTATCTAGGATCCTGAATGACTAAGTAACCATCAGAGGGATGTCGGTTCTAGTGGGAGCATAAAGTATTAAATTTTTTAATATGCTTTCTCTTTTGTGAATACATGTCTTAATTGTTTTGCATATTTTTTTGTTGTGGATCATGGAAAAAAGTAACAGTCACCCTCAGATATTCGGTTTTTCTCTGAGAACCATTCTTGAGAAAGATAAAATGAATGAAACTAATTTTACCAACTGGTATCAAAATCTGAGAATTGTTCTCAAACAAGAAAAGAACGAACATGTCCTAGACAACCCAGTTCCAGATGATCCGAATGAGAATGTAACTATCTCTGCCACCAATGCCTACTGTCAGACTAAGGATGAGTCTACGGAAATTAGATGTCTTATGCTTGCGCACATGGAACCGTACTTGCAGCAGAAGTTCGAGAATGTTGAGGCCTATGATATGATCGAAATCCTAGAAAGTACCTTCCAGGCACAGGCTAAGACTGAGAGATATCAAATCTCTCAGGCTCTATTGAGTTGCAAGCTTAAGGATGGTGATCAAATGAGTTCGTATGCGATCAAAATAGTTGGTTACGTACAGTCCCTGGAGAGGCTTGGCTACCCCATTAGGGAAGAGTTCTCTACAGACATAATTCTGAACTCTCTTCCTAGTGTGTATGGTCAGTTCATATCGATCTACCACATGCATGGTATGGATAATAAGCTCACTGAATTGCATGGGATGCTCAAGCAGGCAGAGACGGATCTCAAAAAAGGCGCAAGTCAAGTGTTGATGGTGCAGAATAAGGCTAAGTTCAAGAAAAGTTCTTGGACTAAGAATAATGTTAAGTCGGCAGGAAAGCAGGCTTAGGACTCGGTCCCAAGCGCTTCCTCAGGGACTAACCATTTTCTTCAGCCCGATCCACTTGCTTCTACTGCAAGGTGATAGTCACTAGAAGAGGAACTACAGCAAGTATTTGGCCAACAAAGACAAGAGCGGAGGTGTGTCTTCTGGCTCAGGTACGCTTGTTTGCAATGTTATATCCATTTATCTTGCTGATGCACCTAATAGTTCTTGGGTATATGATACCGGATCAGTTGTTCACATATACAACTCATTGCAGGGACTAGTAAGAACTAGGAGCGTAGCAAGAGGCGAGGTTGATATCCAAGTCGGTAACAAAGCGAGAGTCGCTGCATTGGAATTCGGCACGATGCAACTTCATTTACCTTACGGATTCATTATGGAACTGAATAATTGTTATTATCTTCCAGTGCTCAGTCAAAATATTATTTCTTCTTCATTTTTGATGAGGCAAGGCTATGAGTCAAATATTAAGAATCATGGTTTTTTTTAATATTTGAATGGTATTTTTAATGGCTTTGCACTCGTCTAGGACGGGTTATTTATTTTGAATCTTGATGGTGAGTCGGTTTATAACATAAATGCTAAAAGGTTGAAACCAAATGATTTGAATATGTCTTACTTTTGGCACTATCGTCTTGGTCATATAAGTTGTAAATGCACGAAGAACCTCCATGATGATGTACTCCAAACTTCGTTCGAATTGGAGTCATTCGATACATGCGAATCTTGCCTACTCGGCAAAATGACCAAGACACCTTTTGCAAAAAGTTGTGAAAGGGCATTCGACTTGTTGGGACTAGTACATAGTGAAGTATGTGGACAATTGATCTCGACAACTAGGGGTGGTTATGAGTACTTCATTACCTTCACAGATGATTTGAGTTCGTATGGATATATCTACTTGATGAAACATAAGTCTGAAGCCTTTGAAAATTTCAAAGAATTCTAGAATGAATTATAGAATCAACTCGACAAGAAAATAAAGTTTCTTAGGTCGGACTAAGGAGGCAAGTACATGAGCCATGAGTTTGATGACCATCTGAAAGGTTGCGGAATAGTTCCTTAACTTAGTCCGTCAGGAACGCCGTAGAGGAACGGTGTGTCGAAAAGGCGGAATCGGACCTTGTTGGACATGGTACGATCGATGATGACTTGGATAGATCTGCCTTTATCATTTTGGGGTTATTATCTAGAAATAGTGGAGTTCACACTAAACAGAGCACCATCAAAGTGGGTAGATAAAACACCGCATGAGATGTGGACAGGCAAAAAGCCTAATTTGTCTTTTCTTAAGATTTGGGCCTATGAAGCATTTGTCAAGGGACTTCAGTCGGACAAGCTTATGTCCAGGTCGGATTAATGTATTTTCATGGGGCATCCGAGGGAAACCTTGGGTTACTACTTCTACCACCGAGAAGAGGGAAAAGTGTTTGTCGCTCGAAACGGTATCTTCCTAGAGAAATAGTTATCAGTAGGGGAGTCAGTGGGAGAACGGTGCAGCTCGAAGAAATTAGAGAGGAACCGACTAGTAGCAATTTGGCAAAAGCCTTGGAGGTTGAGCCGGTCGTGGTAGCTAAACCGGCAACTGCATCTGAACTATGAAGATCTGCCAGATTGCGAAGTGTTTGTGATGTATTACTGTTAGATAGTGATGAGCCGGCAAATTATTCAGAAGCGATGGTGGGATCTGATTTAGAGTCATGTCCTGGAGCCATGAGATCCGAGTTAAATTCCATGGATGAAAATCAAGTTTGGAACTTGGTTGATCTGCTAGACGGTGCAAGACCCGTCGAGTGCAAATGGGTTTTTAAGAAGAAAACTGATATGGATGGAAATGTTTCTGTCTATAAAGCATGGCTTTTTGGGAAGGGGTTCTGACAAGTTTAAGGAGTTGACTATGATGAGACTTTCTCACCCGTAGTGATGCTTAAATCAATCCGGATCTTGTTAGCTATAGCAGCCTATTTTGACTATAAGATATGGCAGATGGATGTCAAAACGGATTTCCTTGGAAATTTAATCGAGGATGTGTATATGATACAAACCGAGGGTTTTGTCGATCCGGCTAATGTTGACAAGGTTTCCAAACTTCAGAAATCCATTTATGGGTTGAAGCAAGCATCTCGGAGTTGGAATATTCATTTTGATGAGGTAGTCAAATCGTTTGGCTTCATCAAGAGTGATCATGATTCTTGTTTACACAAGAAGTTTAGTGGGAGGAAAGTAAACTTTCTAATCTTATATGTGGATGACATATTATTGACTGGAAACGATGTCCAGATGTTCCAAGAAACCGAGGAATCATTGGAAATGAGGTCATCAATGAAAGACTTGCGTGAGGAAACATACATTCTCGGAATTCGGATGTATAGAGATAAATCAAGGAGGCTAATTGGATTGAGTCAAAGTACATATTTGTACAAAGTGTTGAAGAAGTTCAACATGGAATCGTCTAAAAAGAGGTTCTTACCAATGTCCCATGGTGTTAAACTTAGCAAGATTCAGTGTCCTTCGACGACTAATGAGCGAACTCGGATGAGTGCAATTTTGTATGATTCTGTAGTCGGATCCATCATGTATGACATGATTTGTACTAGGCCGGATGTTTCGTATGATTTAAGTGTTGTGAGCAGATACCAGGCTGATCCTTGAGAAATCCACTAGACAACGGCTAAAAATATCCTAAAGTACATGAGAAGGACTAAGGATATGTTTTTGGTTTATGGAGGTGAACATGAACTCATTGTAAATGGTTACACGCATGCGAGTTATCTTACCGTCTCCGATTATTCTCGTTCGCAATCCGGATATGTGTTTGTGATAAACTGAGGGGCTGTGAGCTGGAAGAGTTCCAAGCAAGTGACTATGTCTAGATCTACAATAGAGGCTGAGTATATTGCCGCCTCGGAGGCAACAAAGGAAGCTGTTTGGATGAGGAATTTCCTCATGGATATTGGTGTGGTTCAAGGCTCGTCCAAACCGTTAGACGTGTATTGTGAGAACAATGGTTCTATTGCACAACCAAAGGAACCTAGACAACACCAAAAGAATAATCCAATACTCAGGCGGTACCACATGATTTGCTAGTTCGTGGATCAGGGTGATATCAAGTTATCCAAGGTACACACAGATGCAAATATTGGGATCCATTGACAAAGTCGTTACCACAGCAGCAGCATGAGGCACACCTGAGAGCTATGGGGATTAGATGCCTAGACATGTGATGTCGGAAGATTGACTCTAGTGCAAGTGGGAGACTGTTTTCACATCCCAGAATTTTCTAAATTTTGAAATGTGAAAAAAATAAACAAAAGAATTAATTATTGAAATTTAGGGTGAAAAGAAACTTTTTGCTTCTAAATGGAAACATCAAAACCCTTCTTGAACAAATTTTAATGAAAAGGGAATCCAACAAATTTTCAATCAAGTGAAAGGCATTCATCAGTGAATGTATCTTGAAATTTAAACACTTGGGAACATAAACCAAAACCCTAAAAAACCCTAGTGGAAGAAAATCATTTCCAAGATCTCCCTAAGACTATGGAATTGATCCATATAAAAATTCAGCAACAAACATTTATAAATGATCAAAATGATAAATAAAAATATTATAAAACCAAAGAAATTGGTTTCATTCAATTTGGAGCCATGGATAAAAACTCATGAATTTAATAAGATAAAAGGAAATAAATTTCCAAGGATAATAAAGATCCTAGGTAAAATACATACAAAATGGTGAGCCAATTAATACTAAAAGTATTTAAAAAGATAAACAAATATAAAATAAAAGTACACAAATTGGAATCACCAATTTTGGATCTATAAATAAAAAGATATGGATTTTATAAGACAAATAAAGAAATAAATAAATAAGGAATATTTATTAGCCAAATAAAATCTTGGCCAAATCCATAAACAAATGAAAGTTTATTGAATAATAAAAATGTGTAAAAGATTATTTAATAAAATCATATGAATCGAACCAAATTCAATTTTATTTAAATAAAGACAAATTGCCTAAACTAAATAATAAATCCCAAGAAAATTATTTAGAAGACTATTTAAAACTTGAATTAAATCCATAAGTAAATTGAATAAATATAATCCAAATAAAATAAGGGAATAAAGATTATTGGAATAAAAACTTATATGGACTTGAACCATATTTGTTATGAATAAAGACAAAATACCTAATATAAATGATTAATCAAATCTTGGGTGAATAATAAATGGATTAGCCAAAGTGGATTAAAAAGTTATCTAATTAACTTAAAAAGAATAAAAGAATTATTAGAATAAAATTTATATGGGTTTAAAACCATGTTGGATTTTATTTGAATAAATACAAATGCCCAATTTAAATGAATATTAAATCATATTAAAATATTTTAAAAAATTCAAAGTGAATTATTTCACACACTAATGAATAAATAAAACCTACAGAAAAAGGTTTGGTAAAAATTGGAATTCGAATAGAAGTTTGAAAACATATTTGAACCCTTATTTAAATAAAGACAATATGTCTAATTTAAATAAACACTAAACCATAAAGGAATATTTGAAATATTCTAAAAATGGAATTTCAAACGCATAAATAAACAGTACTAAACTACTGAAAGGGTTTGAGAAATATTTTAATTCAAACTGAAACATAAATCAAAAGATTTGAATTAAAACAGAAATCACAAATGAAAAAGGAAAAAGAAACCAGAGAAGAAAAAAATGAAAACAAAGCAGCCCATCTAACCCTACCCAACTACCAGGCCCAGCAAGCCCAATACCAGCCCACTCTCTGCCCCTCCCCGCGAATCGTTTTCTCACCCGCGAACAAACCCGCACAGTCCCTGACCGCGAGACCCCATGCGTAACCCCTCACCTCTCCGACTAATCGGCCCCACCGCCAGATCATCATCTTCTCCAACCCACGCTGACCTCGCTCCTCACTCCGGCCGTTTCTAGTCGTTACTCCACGCTTCAATTCGCGTTAATGGCCGATCAATTCTCACCAGTGACCACGCCCTCTTAAGAGCCCACGTCCCCTCTCTCTTTCCCCTCACTCGCCGCTCCCTCTCTGCCCCTAGGCTGCTCCAATTCTTCCTCACATCACACTTCCTCCGACGAGCTTCTCCGCCAATTCCAGCTAGCCCTCACCTCCCCTTGCCCCTGGACTCGACGAGCGTGCTAGACACCACCACACGCACCTACCCGTACCCTCTACTCGCCCGCGCGTGCCCTAGAGCCTCGACAACAACCAAGTCTGAGCGCCACCGCCTCCTGCTCCAACTCTGGTGACCCCTACTGGTAGTTTCTAACTGCGCCTCCCCCTCTCTTTGATGCACGCATACTATCCTCTCTCACGCGCGTCTGATGCACTAGTTTTTTTTCTTTCTCATGCCGTGCAGCCTTGCGAACGATGATGCCGAGCTCGCCCGTCGCCTGGACCAACTCCGATGAGCAATCGACGACGAACCCGCACGCCCCTCGACCAACGAAGAGCACTTTGAGCATCAGAACATCGCTACAAATCTGGTAATCCCCTCCCTTCTCTCCTTTGCTTCCTGGTTGCACTGGACCGCCTCAGCCCGAGCGCGCCGCCACTCGTCGTTGCCCAGCGTCGCCCGTCTATGGCTGACGTGCTGTGAGCAGTTGGATGTTGATCCAGTGGATGCGATAGATCATTTAACCGAAAGGGTGTGAATAGATCAGAGCGGTGAGATTTAAGTTAGATCCAACGCACCATGTCACTTGATCCGTGCGAATCGTTATCAGCCAGTTAGATCACGTCACGTGGCCTGTCTTTTGTTTTAAAAACAGAAACTTTTCTATTAGATGAATGATTTTATAAAATTCATAACTATTGTTCTGCTTGGCCAAATTTTATATCAATGGATTCAAACAAATGTGAAATTTACAACCATGCCCTTAATTTAGTGTTTTGCTTTTGAAAAAGTAGATGTTTTTGTAGAAACATTTCTAAGCCTATTTTGAGTATAAAAAATTATTCTAGAAATGATTTTTGAGTAAATTTTTTTGCAAATGGTTTGTTTTGAACCTACTGACCATAAAAACCAACATTTGGATTTAAAAGTATATTTTGTGACACTAAGGAATTATTCCTTGAATAAAAGCATTTCTAGTAAAACAAAAATGTTGATTATGTTTTAAAAATGCTTTTTGAGTAAAACCTTTTGCAAATGGTTTGATTTAAACTCTATGACCCTAAACAGTAAGTATTGGATTTAAAAGTGTATTTTATTAACCCTAGAAAATGATTACTTTGCTTAAAGGCATTTCTAGTAAAATAAAATGTTGCTTTGATTTAAAAATGATTTTTGGGTGAAACCTCTTGTAAATGGATTTGATTTAAACACTTTGATCCTAAACACTAAAATTGTGTATAAAAAACATATTTGGCTAACTCTACAAAATATTACTTTGATTTAAATCATTCTAGCAAAACAAAAATGATTTAAATGGCCCATTTTCACTAACTTGATTTTTAAATGGTTTTGCCACTTTTATAAATGACCAATAGATGTTTAAAATGTTTATAGGCTTAGTACAAACCACTTTTTCAATAAAAAGTCTTTTTCATGCTTGCATGCATTGTTTTGTTTTCTTCATTTTATGTGGAGAACTGTTTGAATGCTAGTTTGAATATGTGCTTGCTTGCTTGAATTGTAGTGAAATTTGGAGAGTGTGACCATTTCAAGATCAAGGAGTGAACCTATATTCTCTACTAAAAAGGAAAGTGGTGCTTCATACATTTTGTCCTATTATTTTCACTATGCATTAGTGATATTTTGAGTAGGACTTGCATGGAATTTTACTAAGTATGCTATGCCTTGGGAAATCCTAGTAGATGATGCCTTAGTAGATTTTCCCTAAGTTAAGATACTTTCTACTATTATGCTTAGCGTAGCTAGTAGAAAACAAGGGTGGATTATAATCATGCTATTAAATATTTCTAAGTCAATGACTTGTGTTTTGTTTAATAAAACAATTATGTGAATGAATCACCTGGGTGGAATGGTGAGAATGGGATATGTTGAGTGGTTACACAAGGCCAGGGGACTAGTGAACCTTGTGTATCACACTTGTGGAAAGCCACCCAGGAACAAAGAGATTGAGATGTCAAATGTTGATAAGCTTCTAGTGCAGCCACATGGCATTATGGGCTCTGCCTGGATCATATAGGTTGCAATAACTTAGCCAGATGGACAGTAGGTGGTAGGGGGTGGTAGGATGTCTTGATGCATGTCGAGTCTTGTGGGGAAAGTGCACCACCTCTCGAGAGAGTAAAATCTAAGTACTTAGTCGTGTCCCCAGAAATGGACAATTTGAGCATCAAGACATGGAAGCTATCAAGGATCTCCTCATCCAAATTTCTAAGTTAAAATCTTGTGGTTGAAAAAGGGTTAAAGGATCTTCAATTTTTAATTGGTAGATGCCTTGGGTGATTTGACAAACAAAAACTTAGTGTTTTCAACTTATAAGTAAAACCTTATTTTGAGCAAAGCAAGCCTAAGATCCACTTAGCCAAATGCATATAGATGATAGATACCACTACTCTACCATAGTATCACTTGCCAATACAATTCAAATGTATTGACCCTTGTGGCTGTAACTTATTATGTTGCAGGTTTATTTGATGTTAGTGAAGTGTGTTGAATAGGATTACAAGTCTACAACCAACATGATTGCCTGTGGAACTTTGAAGATGAAGGACTCCATGCTATATAGTTATTTCTGCTGCATTGTAATGAGATAGCCAAATGAGCTATGTAAGATGTAATGAATTATTTTATTCCTGGTTATAAAGTTGTATTATGACCTTTGTTTCTTGATATCTGTGGATGCTAACAATTGATCCATGGACTAGCATTGTAAACATAGGGATATCTACCTTATCAGGTTGGGACCTCTACAACTGTTGGGAATATGCCCTATAGGCAATCATGTATGATGAAATTCCCATTGTATTCATAAAGATATTAAGTTGTCCTTGCATGAACATATGATGTATATCATTGAATATGTGATTCAGTTGTGAAACTATCTATTCATGTTGTTCTTGATACATATCCATGGTCATTGAGGTTGTGTTGGACACACAACTTAGACCAATGTGAAAGTTGGTTGATGTCTCGGTTCCACTTATCATGGGCATGGTGACGCCATTCCGACTTACACGGATTCGGCTAGAGAGTTTGGAGAGTCAGATTGACCCATATTTAGATACAATGAACAAGTCGTCATTTGTATGTCCCAATCAATGTAATCCTTAGACTTGAGGTTGTTGCACAATCCGAGTTGAGAATCACCGACTTAGGTTGTGTCAAACGTTGTTCCATCACTGGGAAGTTATAAAGGCATAGTTCGGGTCAAAGGAGAATCAAGCTTCGTGATTTGAATAACCAAGATGGGATTTTCCCCCTCCACTTGGAGAGATATTCTCAGGGCCCTCTTGAATAATATGATTCAAAAAGCATGGCCATGGACAACTCGGTTAAGTGTTAACCAAGGCGATGGACAAAGAGTTCTCTGATTGATAAGAGAGTCAAACTATTTAAGAGATGACAATTATTCACCTATAGTTTGACAAGGTATATCATGAGCCAAAAGGGACTCGGACGCAAGTCGCATCGGAAAGGCATGTCATCATGACTCTTTGGTACTTGGGAGTCGGCATGTTCTGCTAGGAGCCGCTGCCGACTGATCGGTTGAGAGTCAGACTCCAATCGTTTCCAAGTTTCCATGATCCTACGGGGTCACACACTTAAGAGAAGGAGAAAGTTCAGATTGGATCTAAACCGGAAATCTGGTTGGATTAGAGCCGAGACGGATTTGGAATGAGTTAGTGAGTCGGACTCATAGTGACTAATATGGGCTTTAGGGAATGGGCCACAAGTGAGTGACTTTCACTCCCTATATATAGTGGAGTGTAGATACCCAGGAGGGTTGATGGTTAGGACATTCCATGCGTTGGAAACCCTAGCTCCACAGCAGTCCTAACACCGTACTAGACCTAGCAGTCCACCGCTGGTGCTCCTCCTCGTACGCGTGGACACCAGCACAGGTGTTGCACGATCAACGCTTGGACGATCATTGTTGGATCAAGATCGTGAGGACCACACTGCATTAACACGTCCTACATCAGTAATTTACAACCGCGTGTCTAGTGGTAATCCTTGTGGCCTTCTACCTCAGCTAGATCTTGGGATCACCATGTTAGAGGGAATATTTTTATTTTATCTCTGTGTGGCCCAACAGCCTGCTCGGGTGATCGACTTTGTCTTCATCCTTGGGAACTCTGAATGGTTCGCCCGGGTGAGGCTCCCCACACGCTTTTCCCTTGGGTTCATGCGGGACCTCCCTGAAGAGGTGGAGCTGTGACATCTAGTGGGCACAAGACATGGAGGGTGAGCGTGGAGACCCTCCGACCTAACGAGATGTACCTCTTCGATGGCTAGGAGCGCTTCCACATCACCCACCGCATCTTGCGTGGCTCCATGCTACGGTTCAGCTACCTTGGCAAGGGGAAATTCTCCATCACGGTTTTTGACACCCTGTTGTGTCGTGTGGTCTATCCCCTAGTGCTCCAAGCGGCTTGATAGGCATCGCTGCTATGGCGCCATAAAAAGGGGGTGTGACCTTCTGCTCGCGGCGGAGCGATGTCGTCGTGGTGCCATAGAGGGAGTGAGACCCCCTGGCCATGGGGTAGTAGCACCATAGTGCTTCCTGTACAGGCACTTGTTCTATTTTGCCTCATTTTGTATTTATTCTCGTGCCTAGAGTTCTTAGTTTGTTCATGGCATACTGCATGTACGATGGGACCGGTGATGGCGGATTGTGCCTTCTTTCTGTAGGGATGGTCCTCTTAAGCCGTCGAATGTGTCCGTTGAAGGGATAAGTGTCCTGGGCCTGCGCCCTCGCGAGGAGAGATTACATGTGTGGCGCTTGAGGAGGTGACTCTTGAAAGCGACGCTTGCGAGGCCTTATTGGCAGGGCTCCTTTTAGCCGGTGGGCTACGAGATACTCCGCTTAACTAGGCCTATGAGGATATCAATGCCTCAAGAGGGTCGCCCCCTGTTCTTATAGGGAATAGATGGGCTTTTGGCCCTTAGGTTGCCGATCACGATGGATTTGGTCCATTCCCTCGAGGAGAGATTCCAATGCGCACCCTCGGGAAGGGATCCTAAACTACCTTTTGGAGCCCGCCCTCTTGAGCGTGGGGTGGCCTTGCGAGGCTCATGGATAGCGCCGCACCTTGATCGCACAGGTGGAGGCACTGTGCATCTTTCGAGGGAAGGGGAGTGAGCCCTAACGCGGCTGCCCGGGCGTGGGCCTGCGACCGTTGTTGTCTCCCAAGTTGTTTCTTTAGGTACCATGGTGAAGTGTCGTGGGGCTGGTACCCGGTGTATCCAGGGTGATCTGATGATGGATCTTTCAAATCTCGACAAGATGGGCGCGGCCTCGTGAGGCTCGCGCTCCCTCCCTAGGTGCCTCCCGAGGGGATGACCGTAGCATGTGCACGCATGCAGCTAGAGACCTAAAAAGCACTTACGCAAAGTGTTGTAAGTGTTAGAAACCGTATGTGAGGTAAATTACCACCGAATAGGGCTATAAGTTCAGAGCTCACGCTCTAGGACCTGTGAAGTTTGGCCGCTGGAGAGGGTGTCTGTAGGGTCGCCCGTGAGCGTCTCTAGGATAAATCCATAGGACTTAGTGTTTTTCCCTCCAGCCCCTGTGCCGAGGGTTTTATAGGTTTCTCACGAGTTTTTCAAAAGTGTTAGGAACCATAGGTGAGGTGACTCGTAGCCGGACCTGGTCCATGAGTTTAGATCTCGACGCCTTTGGCCCTGAAAAAGCTCGGAGGAACAAGGCCTCATGAGCCATTGCTAAAGCATTTTTCTTTTTTATGTCCAGGAGCGTGGGTGAGGTAACTCATAACCGAACCCAGTCTGTAAGTTCAGAGCTCACGCTTTAGGTCCTGGACTGGCTGACAGAGGAATAGAGCCATGAATGCTGCCCCATAGACCTTACCAGGAGAGGTCCGTAAGGTAAAACACACATACCGATGGGTTTTTTATGGTCCAGGAGTGTGGGTGAGGTAACTCGTAGACAGACCCAATCCGTAAGTTCAGATCTCGCACTTTAGGTCCTGGACAGGTTAACGGAGGAACGGGGCCTCGTGAGCCGTAGCTTGAAGGGGTGTTTTTCAAATATCAGGAACCGTGGGTGAGGTAACTCATAGCCATACCTAGTCCATAAGTTCAAAGCTCACGCTTTAGGTCCTATACAATCTAGCATAGGAACAGGGCCTTGCGAGCCGTTTGCAAAAGCATTTTACTTTTTGAATTCTAGAAGCATGGGTGAGGTAACTCTTAGCTGGACCCAGTCCATAAGTTCAGAGCTAACACTTTAGATCCTGGACGGCGAACGAAGGGGAATGATCCTTCACAAGCCATCTCCTGGGCCTTACCAGGAGAGGGTCGTAGGAAAAAATGCATGTACCGCTAGGATCGATACATGCACCACACGAGGGACACAAGCACTAGATACCATAGGTGAGATAACATATGGCCAGAACAAGTCCGTAAGTTAAAAGCTCGCCACTTTAGGCTCTGATGATGCCGAGGAGTGACCGTTGTTGAGAACCGTTCCTAGCCCCTGTTCACGAGGTGTATGTGAGGGAACTCAGTTATGTACGGTTTTCAGAGAATAACTTTCCGAGGAAAAACCAAATGGCAAGGCGTGCGCGGAGCACAATATCCAAAAAACTGCTAAGTGTTCAAGCTTATCACAGCACCGTCGTGGCACGCACAGGATCTTACTGAAGGTAAGGCTGTGGGGGATTGGAGTTTGTCGAGGGTCAACTTCAAAAAGTCGTGGAGTCAGGTGTGTTGCTAGAAGAGGCTTGTACTCCTTCCCGCTTCCGTGAGCTCCTGCTCGGCCGGTATCCTAACATCCCTCTAGAGGGCAGTTGGTGTTGTCTGCACGTTGGGTGTAGTCCATTGGGAAGTCGAGATCCCCTAAGTCGGGGCAGTCCTCGTGATCCTCTTCAGTACTCGCACGAGGTGGGGATGGTGCGTGGTTCCTCTTGAAGGCCTAGGTACCGACTGCACCCTGCCCCTCGTGAGGTGGGTATAGCACGACCGTCACTCTCCTTGCCATGGCGCTCTCCTGAGACGCCATCTTCCTCCTCCTCGTAGAGCCCCATACATAATCCAACACGTCCATGTCCTCGGGGTAGGCAGTGTACACTACCTTGTAGGCGTGCTCGAGGGAGCACAGAGCCTCCACTTCATCATAGCGGACCGTTATAGTTTCACCGTTTCCTCCGAGCATCTTGAGGATTTTGTAGGTGTCGTGTGTGGCCGCATTGAACTTGGCGAACACGGGGTAGCCAAGGATGAAGTTGTAGGGTAGCTCGATGTAAGCCACGTCAAAGTCGACAAGCTCAGTGCGGTAGTTATCACGTATCCTAAACATGACGGAGAGGCGCACTTGCCAGATGGGTATGGTAGTTCCACCCGTCAGCCCGAAGAACGACATGGTCGACATCAGCCTATTGTAGGGCACCTGCAGCTGGGCGAATGTCTCAGTGGATATCATGTTCAAACCGGCGCCCCCTCGATGAGGGTATTCGCGGTTGCGATATTGTTGATGGTGGGGTGCCGATCATGGGGAGAGTTCCTATGGTCCTGGTGGAGACGGGGTGGTCACAAGCGTCGAAGGTGATGGGGTATTGAGACCACTTGAGCTTCAGGGGTGAGAATCCTGGCCTGACAACGACAACCTCACGAGTGAGCAGCTTGAAGTGCCTGTTGGACATCGGGGCCTGGGAACCGCCAAGGATGCAGGCGGATCCCCCTGTGGTTCCTGGTAGCCCCCAGGGTCCTCTTCAGGGCGTTTCTCAGGCTGCGTGCGGAGCTGCTACATGGTGTTGGCCTGGTGGCCCTCCTGGGGCGCATCGCGGCCTCCAGAGTTGTTTTTCCAGCACTCTCCTCCGCGTTGTCCTCCTCTCGCCCCCCACACTCTCCACCGGGCCTTCCCCTTCTCTAGTTGTTACGCATGTCATGGAGCTTCTTGAGCTCGTAGCAGTCATCGGTGGGGTGTCCAATCCTCTTTTGGAAGTGAAAATACGCGATGCCGCCCCGCTCCTCCTCACCGCGCTCCTCGCGAGGGCTCTTTCGGTTGGGTTCTATGGCCAGGACGATGGAGGTCTTGCGCTTGGGGTGTTTGTACTTGTTCTTTTATGAGCTCGAGGCCTTGGCTTGATTTTGTCCTTAGTGAGGCCAAACATCCGCCCTTCCTCCGC
The DNA here is from genome assembly GCA_916181665.1 of Avena sativa. NCBI lineage: Eukaryota > Viridiplantae > Streptophyta > Magnoliopsida > Poales > Poaceae > Avena > Avena sativa. The sequence continues at coordinate 19,033,584 of OV702282.1, read as the reverse complement.
ATTAGCAAACTTCTAAGCCATGGCGAAGAGCTCGGAGTCGTGGTGAGGTTCTCGCCTCAGATGTGGATCTTCTCCCTCATCTTGACGTCCTTGACGCCCTCGGAGAAGGCAGTGATGATGTTGGAGTCCGATATATTTGGTATCTTCTTGCGGACTCGGCTTAACCTCTACAGGAACTTGAAGAGGGTCTCTCCAGGTTGTTGGCGCACCTGGCAGAGGTCGAAGTACATGAGTGCGCATTCGTAGCTCCCTTTGAAGTTCGTGATTAAGAGAGATCCGAGCTCCGCCGACGATTCGATGGATTCCTGTAACACCCCTTGTTTCAATAATAGTAATTAGGCTTTAGTCTTGTGCATCATGAGCATAGCATGCATATCATGGTTTGATAAATCTTGCATTAAGAGAACGAAGAAGAAAGGAAAAAACCTAACTCCCTAGTTTTTCTATGCCCTCTAAAAGAATTAAAAATGTTTTTGAATTGACTTCTGATTCAATACACCCCTCAAGGAACGAAAGAAAAAGTCAGGATCGGCAGACGAGAATGTTAGATCGCATACGTATAGCCTGCCAAAGCCCGTACGAGCCCGAAGCGGATCAGTACGTGTGTATTCTGCGATGCGATGTGGATTCCCATCGTCCAACTCAGAAGTCTAACGTGGCAAAACCGCCTACGTGGTTTGCTGGGCCGCATTTTTGTTCCAACCGGCAGGCCGTTTGTGTTGCACGCATGGAGAAAATCGGGGGGCTCGTGATGCATCGGGAAGGCATGCTAGAAAGTCTCACTCTCCCCATTCACCATCGACCCTTCTTCTCCCATCTCACCGTCGACCGTTCCTCTACCGCCGACAGATCGAAGACCACCACAAGGGTAGAACATGGAGGTAGATAGAGGGTGAGCACAACACTTCTCCTCGACCTATCTGAAGTTCCCTACCTTTATCAATGGAGGCAAGGCCTCGAATCCCCCTCTCTATCCCTTAGCATCGCAGATCTATATGTTTGCGTCTAGTATCACGGGTATCATTGACATGCACGCCCAATCTGTATTGTTATGTGGTTGTTATCATCGATTTGAAAGGTTGGGGTCTTTGCTTCTCTTGTACTGCATGTTGTGCCATTGTAAGCACTAGATCTACCGCAATGTTAGTTCAATCATTGCTTGTAAGTAGCTACATTTAGGCAGATGATGTCTTTATGGTTTCCCATGGGAAAAAATTGGGGATTTTCACACTGTTCACGTTCTTCTTCTACGCTGATGATTAGTTCGCGTTGTCTGGCCAAGATCCCAATGGGTTGCATCATAGAAGTAGCTATACAATTTGTGTGATATTTATTCTGAAGATCATAAGTTCTTAGATCAGGTTAGGTCATTGTGTTTTGCTTTGTCCGATGATTACACTGTCGGACAATGAAATGCAAAGGGGTCCTCTTCATGCCCAAACTTGTGTCCTAATAACCAATTTTTTTGTTTATTTGGCTTGATCATGAGGAGAATCCCTTTGCAACTATGCCACTGCAGATGAGGCCATGTTGATAGTTCATTTTTGTTAGCCACCTTGCTTGTTCATTTGTGATCACCACAATGTATGTGCTGACATGTGTTGATTCTTTTTTCAGTGCTTGAAGATGATTAAGATTAGGCACGTCCATGATAAGGTAGCTCCAACCCATTTCGCCAGGGTCATGTTGGAAGATGCGTTCGACCTGCTGCCAATTCCTGAGGGATTCAGGCCTTTCCTCGGCACTGTGCTAAGGACGATGGTGCTCAAGACCAACATCGGATACAGCTGGATGGTGAATCTCAAGGATGTTGGTGGCAAGGTTTGCCTTGACCAGGGGTGGCCTAGCTTCACCATTGCCTACCAGATCATGGTCGGGTACTTCCTGACCTTAGAGATGACGAAGGGTGACCTGTTCAGGGTAACCATCTTCGACTACAGCATGTGCGAAGTGATCAAGCAATGCCCCCAGCATGATCCAGCCCTTGTGATGATAGATGAGTAGAACGTTCATGCTACTAGTGCAATAAGTTTTTGTTGTCCTTGGTCTTGTATTATGTCTTCCGTTCGTTCTTAACTTGCTACAATATTCTGTCGTACTGCTATATACAGAGGAGTGTTTGTTAACAACTGTGATATGGATGTCAATGCTTGTTGGGGTCCCTGCTTGTTTCACTGGAAATTAGCCCGAAACCTCTGTTTTAGTCGGCTGCAAATCATTTCGGCCCAAGACCAGTATTGCTACTTGGTTCATTCGATTTTTTCGTATCTGAGTGATTTCCGGCCCGTATAACCCTGTAAACAAAATGAGCCACATAGGTCCGTTTCATTTTCATCCCATCGAGAGCCATCCCGTGAAACCACCCATTACCTCCGTAACTAATACACTTGCACGTCTAACAACACCATGTGAAATCCGGATCCGGAAACAAAACTAGACATAAATTGTAAATGAATTAACTATATGATCATGACGATGCAGGACTATGTCATCATGACGCGTGCAGGCCAAACGCATGTAGTCCGGACGCATGCACCATTGCATCAGTACCAAAGTGTCATTGAATTGTCAATTTACTTAATGGAGCATCCAATCGGTCGCATCGTTTAGTTCTGTGTTTATTCCCTTCCACGTGTGCACAAAATTTCTCTAAGATGGAAGATCGCACGGTAGGGGAGAGGATGGTGGTGTGCATAAGACTGGTCTGTCTAGCATTTTTGACTATCTACCTCCACTCGTCACTAGAGCCCTCCTCCCTTTCTTCTTTATCCTGCTCATCCTGCTCCTGCTCCCTCCCTCTGCGCAGGCATGGATCCCTCTCGAAAGCATGCAGAGGCGATAAGGCGTGAGGAGAGAAAAGAGAGAGCTCGATGTGATTCTTTACACACTGAAGAGTCACAACATATGCTCATGATGGATGTGCCCGCAGGCAAGGGATCCTCCGGGTAGGTCATGTACTTATTCTCCTTACTAGCGTTATCCAGCATTCTTCTTCTCCTTAATCATCATCTACTTCTCCTTCTTCAGAGTCGGTGGTTCACCGACAGACATGTTCGCCCCAGATCCCCGGATCAGCGAGGCAAACACTGTACACTAGGGTTTTTGCGACTAGGATTTGGGATTTCCTGGATCTTTTCGACACCGCCCATTCTTGCATAAAGCTTGGTGTTATAATTTCATATATTGTTCTCGCCGTTCCGTGATAGGACCGAAACCACGTATTTTTTGTCCCAGGAAAAGAAGCCAGAACTCAACAATCAGGTGGATGCTAGGCTTAATGCACGAATAAGTAGCCACAGGGAGAAAATGCAAACACAAGAACTGGAATTATAACGGCTCAAATTAGTTGTGAATACCCTTACTGAGGAGCATGACCAGCTGAAAAGGGACAACGCTGCCTGGGAGAAACTGCATAAGAACAGGCAAGCCTCGACCCGATGGAATACAACCATCATCGAGGGACTCTCGAAGGATAATGCGAGGATAACAAATGCTAATGTCGATCTCCATGTCAACAACATGAACCTGCTTCGGAAGCTCGAGGCTTCGCTCAGTGAGCAAGTCAAGATCAGGCAGGACTTGCTCATACGTCGCCTACGAGTTGAAGAGATTGAGGAGGAAACCGAGCACCTCCTCGCCAGGCTAGGACTATAATTTAGCGGACTTTCCTTGGTGCTGCTCTGCTGAATTGAACTCTGTGTTTCTATTTTGAAAATATAAACTAACCTATCCGAATTATGAGTTGCAACGGGAGACACCTTTTATGCAGTCCGAAAACTATCTGCTTTCCTGTTGTTTCTATCTATTTATTCAGAGTTATAGATTCTCAACAAAGGTTTGGAGTTACAGTGTGAAAAGATGCTCCGCATGACCAGGTACTACTAGTGCCATCCCACCAATCGAACATGCAGGGCATGGACTACGTGCCCTTATTACTTCCCGTTCGATCCAGATCGTCATGTACACTGGAAGAATGGATCAAAGGACGACCTAAACAAGTGTTATATGAAACTGAACGAAATCTAGAAGTTGTCCACAACAACCTGATGACAACAGTAACCCGGCGAAACTAAAAATTAGAAGATGCATAAGATTTATTCAATATAGCGTACAATCCAACATTAACTGAAGGTTCACCTCATAAAAATGACTATCATGTTCCTAATGCTCAAATAAATTTAAGTGTATGCACTGTATAAATTAATAGTGCATTCAGGAAAATGAATCTTCAAAACAACAAGAATCAAGAACCCAATAGTATATATCCACTATCATTATAAATTTTAGTAATGAACCATCAAACTTCTGGAATAGTGAATCAATCTAATTTTAGGAAGTATCTACAACAGATCAAACAAAGTAATAAACAAAACATAACAAAAGCTACATCAACTTGCAGATGAGCATCTGTTGATGCTCAACCAGGGAGTGTAGAGAAATAGAGTGGAATATCCTACATGACTTTTAGACCCAACTAGGTGGGATCATGTTGGTCAAGTGTAGTGTATCACACAACCACAAAGTTGATGATGGTGTTTCTATCCAACCCAGAGAGGTCAATGGCCCATGCAATGTTGGCATGGGCCCACATCTACCACAGTTGTGTGTGTCATGGCTTGATATAGAAAAAATATAGTTAGATATATCAAGTAGGTAGGATCATGTTGGACAAGTGATGACTCATATAACAAAAAGTTGGTGAAGGTGTTTCTATCCAACCTAGAGAGGTCTGGCATGGCCCCACATTTCCCACAAGTGTCTATCATGGCTTTGCATAGCACTCTTATAGCTAGATCTAGCAAGTGGGTGGGATCACGTTGGGCAAGTGTAGTGACTCACACAATCACTAATTTGATGATGGTGTTTCTATCCAACCCAGAGAGGTCTAGATCCCATGCAATGTTGCCATGGGCCCAAATCTACCATAGTTGTGTGTGTCATCGCTTGGCATAGAAAAATTATAGTTAGATCTATCAAGTAGGTAGGATCATGTTGGCCCATTAATGACTCTACAACAACAAGTTGGTGAAGGTGTTCTTATCTAGCCTAGAGAGGTCTAAATCCCATGAAATGTTGGCATGGCCCCACATTTGCCACAAGTGTGTGTCATGGCTTGACATAGCACTCTTATAGCTGGATCTATCAAGTGGGTGGGATCATGTTGGTCAATGGTAGTGACTCACGCAACCACTAAGTTGATGATGGTGTTTCTAGCCAACCCAGAGAGTTCAATAGCCCATGCAATGTTGGCATGAGCCCATATCTACCATGTTGTGTGTGTCATGGCTTGGCATATCAAAATTATAGTTAGATCTATCAAGTAGGTAGGATCATATTGGCCAAGTGATGACTCAATCAACAACAAGTTGGTGAAGGTGTTTATATCTAGCCCAGAGAGGTCTATATCCCATGCAATGTTGGCATGGACCCACATTTGCCACAAGGGTGTGTCATTGATTGGCAAAACTGTCACATCCCAAGATTTTCCAAATCTTGTAATGTGAAAATAAATGAATAAAATAAAACTTTGTTTGATTTTCAGGGCCGGAATAAGCTTTTTTGAATTTAATTGGAAACTTCAAACCAATTTGAATTAAATAAAATCCCAAAGGGAATTAAAGAGTTAAACATTTAATAAAAGGAAATTAAAATATTTTGGAATTACTATTTTGGATCTTTTAATAAAAGATTTGGTTTTCAAAAGAAAAGGTGGATTCATAAATAAAGATTATTTTATAAAGCCAAATTAAACCTTGGCCAATCTTTGGAATTAAAACATTTTTCTTTGAATAAAAATAGCAAAGTATTATTTAAATAAATTAATAAGGATTTAATATCCAATTTTATTTAAATAAAAGGTTTTACCATTTTTAAATAAAACATCAAAAACTTATTAAATTATTTTAAAATAAGCTTTCCAAATATTTGATATTCTCAAACAAAACCTACTGAAGTGTTCTGGCTTTATTTTAGATTTCAAAATAAATATTTTAATAAAACAAACCCTATTTGATTTAATAATGAAGGTCTATTGTATTTAATTAATAATGGACCCAAAAAAAAATTATTTTGTTTTAAACAAGTTTCCAAGTATTCTTTATTTCCAAATAAAACCTACTGATTTGATTTTGAAAATATTTGGATTTCAAATGGAGATTTTATTAATTAAATCAAACCCTATTTTATTAACTAAAGATCCATTTTATTTAAATAAAGAATGGATCCTAAAAAGAATAAAAAAATTATTTTATTTTGGATTTTGGTTTATGTTACTGAACAGAACCAAATTCATAGTTGCAAAGTTTGTTGATTATTTGAATTGATTGAGTGTGATTTGTTTGTTTGGAATTTCAAAGCAGAAATCAGAAATAGAAAAAGAAAAGGTTATAGAATAAAAAAAATGGAATTGGATCTGACCCAACCCAGCAGCCCACTAAAAGCCCAGAAACAGCCCAGCTATTCCTCCCCGAGGAAAAACGATTCGCACTCAGTATCTGACCCGCAGAGAGAATGACTGGTGGACCTCCCCCTCATTTCTTTTTCCACTACCAGGTAGACCCCACCTCCCTGTTCATCGTCCACACCCCGCGCGACCTCTTCTCCCCCCCCCTCGTCGCCGTTTCCTGCAGAGATTCCGCGGCCTTAATTCGCCATAATGCAGCCACCATTACTCGCCTTGACCATGCTCGATAAAACGCCTGCGTATTCTCCTCCTTTCCCCTCTGTCACCACACCTCGACTCGCCCTCAGGCTGCTGAATTTTGCCAGAGACCATCCTCTGTTCCGACGACACCTCGGTGATGATTCCGGCCAAATTTCACCACCACTTGCCTCCCTGAGCACCCTAGCAACTTCCCCACTCCCAGACACTCCTCCCCGTACCACCCATTCGACCGCAGGCGCCCCAGAGCGTCGGCTACAACAAGCTTCCGAACGCCGCCGCGTCTGCAACCTCTCCGACGACCTCCCCTGGTAAACGCTGACCGCCCCGAGCCTCCTCGTTCACGCTCCCTCACTCGCCTCGGTCTTGCACAACTAACCCTGACCTCTGCTTGTCTTTTCATGACCAGTAGCCTCGTCTTCGACCACGGACAGAGCCGTCTGACGCCGTTCCCAACTCCGGCGAGAGATTCCACCTGACCCCGTGCGCCCCTTGCCACGTCGATCACACGCCGAGCACCACCTCGTCCTCGTGAACACGGTGAGCACCCCCTCTGTCTTCCTCGCTTCCTAGAACCACCGTAGCGCCACCACCTGGCCGTGCGCTGCCGCTAGCCACCGCCGGCGCCGCTCGCATATGGTCAAGCAGACCAGCACCGTAGGATCGAGATCCGGCGCTCACGATTAGATCACTTAGCACCGAAGGGGTACGCGATAAGGACCGTGCGATCTAATTAGATCCAATGCGTCACAGAGCCGATCCGGCCGAACCGGTATCGTCCAATTAGAAAGCGACGCGTGGCCAGTTTGATTAAAAAACAGAAGTTTGAAATCTGATTTAGTTGTGAAATTCAAACCCTTGTAACTTTGGATCCACACGTCCAAAAATTACAAATTTTATGTCGTTGGATTCAGGAGAGCAAGCCCTAGCCAAGCATGCCCTTGGTTTAGTAAATAGTATCTATTAATTTGATTGTTTTTGCAGAATCATTTGTGTGCTTATTTAGATTAGAAAAATTGTTTAAAAATGATTTTAGGTTTAAAACCTTTGCAAAATGGTTTGCTGTAAACTCATTGACCCTAGGAACCAACTCTTGGTGTTAAAAATGATTTTGGTAAAATTTAGGTTGGATTATTTGACTTAGACAATTTCTAGCCAAATAAAATTATTGATTTTATTATGGAAATGTTTATGGAAAGAAAACTTTGAGGAAATGTTTTGGACCAAACCTACTGACCCAAAACACCAAGTTTTGCAATGGCAACTCATTTGGTGAAAAACATAAAGTTTTGCTTTGATAAAAAAATTTTTACCAGCACATAAAAATAATGAAGGGATTTAAAAATGGTTTATGGACAAAACCCTTTTTGCAAATGACTTTGCTATTTTGGTAAATGACCACTTTGGACTATACAAAGTTTAGAAGCCTAGTGGAGACCACCTTTGCAATTAGAACCATCTCTTACATGCTTACATGCATGACTTAGATCTTAGATCCCATTGTTTATGTGTGTGAAATGTTGTTTGATTATTGGTTTGGAATGCTACTTGATACTATGCTTGCTTGATTGATTGTAGTGAAGTAAGAAAAGTGTGAGACTAGCAAGATCAAGGAGTGAACCACCATTCCCTTCCAAAAAGGCAAGTTACACTATCATACAAAAGTCCTACTATTTTCATTATACTTAGTGGATTTTGAAACATGCATGAAAATGATTTATACTTATGCTATGCTAAATCCTAATAGGATTCCCTATACACTCCTTAGTGAAAATATGGTAGTTGATACATGCTTAGCATGCTATATTTTGAAAAAGAGATACATGTTGAGATTTTATGAAATTGAAAAAAAAGACTTGTGTTTTATATAATAAAACAAGGACTCAATGAACCACCTGGGTGGCCAAGGATACTTTGAGTATTGCAGAAGGTGGCAACAAAAGAAACCATGTCAATGGCAATCTCTTTGTGTTGTGCTCCAAAGGGAACCACCCAGGAAACTTAGAGATTGAACATGTTTCTCCAATTGTGGCTTTCGTGTGCAACCACATGCTATTATGGCTCTAGCTTAGTCAACTACATTGGGAAGACCCATGCACTGTCTTCAGTTAACTGGACATGGGGATCTGGAATGCTTCATGGGTGCTCAAGGCAAGCTAGCAATGGTGTATGGGAGGACCCTTTGGAAAGACTTCGTCACATTCTCAATCTGCCAGTACTCCATCTTGGTGAGCACTAATCCAGTAGGCCACTGGTGGCAAAAGGATGGGATTGTGACATGTGGGTAAAGTGTACTCCTTCTGCAGAAGTTAATAAAATCTAAGTACTTAGCCGTGTCCCCGGTTATGGACAATACTGAGCAACTAAAGTTTGAACCATGGGAGATCTCGACATTCCAACTTCTAAAATAAAAACTTGATGCACTTGGGGGTACCAAGGAATTCAAAGAGATTTTGTTAAGCTTGATGCACTTGGGGGTACCAAGGTGCTCAAGAGATTTTGCTTAAAGCATGATGTACTTGGGGTTACCAAGGAACTCATGAGATTTTATAAAACTTGTTGCACTTGGGGTTACCAAGTGGCTCAAGAGATTTTGACAAGGACTTGGACACTTGAGTTTCTACCAAGGAGTTCAAGGAACTTGGAAAAGGAGATTTGACAAAGGACCAAAAACCATTTTGAAAAGATAGGATAAATTATTGCTTTATGCAAATGAGCCTAAAACTCTACCTAGCCAAATTTGCATGTAATGATAGGATCCACTTATACTATACTTATTAGTGAAACTTGCCAATACAATTCCAATGTATTGACCCTTGTGGCTATAACTTGTAATGTTGCAAGTTTGATTGTTTTTAGTGAAGATTGATTGATTAGGATTACAAAGTCTACAACCAACATCTGCTTGTGGCACTTTGAAGATGAAGGACCCATGATTATAGTTATTCCGCTGCAATGTAATGTAATGGCCAAATGAGCTATGTTTGATGTAATAAAATTATGTTATTCCTGGTTATAAAGTTATATTATGATCTTTGTTTCTGGATATTACATCTTAACTGTGGATGCTAGCTATTGATCCAGGGACTAGCATTGTAAACATAGGGGGCTCTATCTTATTAAAGATTGGAACCCCTACAGATGGTATCAGAGCATTGTGTTGCCTGTAGGATTTGTAAACCTAGGATTGGACAAAAACCCTTAGAAAAATAGGAGTTGTTTTGTTCCAAAAACTTATTTACAAAACACTTGTAAACTCTTTCCTCAACCATTTTGGTTTCAACTCTACTTCTCTTCTATTTCAACTTGATGGAAAAACCTACCCATGGCCCAAGACTACACCATGTGTAAGGGACTTCTTCAACTTCTTCAACTCTAATGACTTCAACTTCTTCAACTCTAATGACTTCAACATCTTCAGCATATTCACCAAGGACTTCCAACTTGGATACCACTAAGGACTACAAATGAGACAAGGAAATCTTACTCAAAATTTAGAGACTGAGGGAATGCAAAATAAGAAGGAGCCATCAACAACTTTGAAGTATTGTAACCAAGAGTTTTTCTCAAGGAAACCATGATCCCAAGTAAGAAGAAGAAACCAAGAAAGAAGGAAGACCACAAGTGAACCATATAGATGGACCACCATATATTAGTTAAGACAAAACCACCAACTTATGAGGTGTGAACAAAATATTTTGTTGCCTAAGTATATGCTTGAACTTTGTTGTTTGAGTGAAAAGTTGTTTGATTGCATGCACATTGATTGTATTGTGATGTGTGTGATTAGAAATATTTCCTTAGAAATATCTTGCCTATTCTAATCTCCCTTCAACCCAAACAGATGAATACTCCAAGAGACTCCAACATCAAGGTTGATGACACCAACACCAACCAAGAGGACAGCATGAAAGAGCTCATAGCAACCCAGAACCAGTTAAACCAACTGACAGCTCAATTCATAGCCAACAATAGTGATAAAGATCCAGCACTGCAAAAGTTTTTGGAGGAACAATCCCAACTGATGCTTAAGGTGACTAATCAAATGATCAACATGGAAGAAAGCTATCCCAAAAGAGTCTTTGACAACAAGGATGACAGAAATATTGTTCTAGATGGAGCACCAGCTTGCATTATTTGTGGAGACAAGGATCATACTTCCAAGGAGCATGAAGGTCAATGCCCTAACTGTGAAGAAAATCATCCTGTTGTACAATGTCCCACCTCTCAAGCTACTTGTTACCTTTGTGAAGGAAACGATCATGTTCCTATCCAATGCCCCATCTATGCCATTGTTGAACAAAGGAAACAAGAAGGATCCAAGTATGCCAAAAATGTGGATGGCAAAGGAAAAGGACCACTTATACCTCCAAACAAGACAACCCAATTCAAAGGACTAAAGAAACCCAAGAAACAAAAGCAGGACATGAGCCTTGTACAATGTCGTAAATGTAAGGAAATGGGACACTACTCCAGTGAATGCCCAAAGAACAAGAAGAATAAAGAGATTGGCCAAGTGTGGTGCAACAACTGCAAAGAGTTAGGCCACTATGTAGCAACTTGTCCACAAGATCCACGTAAAGAACTCAAGGACATCCATTGTTTCAACTGCAAGAATCCAGGACATTATGCAAGCAACTGTCCAGAAAAGATGAAGAACAAGTTGAACAAGCCTATGGAGAAACTCAACCTTGGCCCATGAGTCAAGAATGGAAACCAAGGACACAGTGCAAAAGTTTGCTTAGAGAAGTTTTCCAGGATCCCAAGAAGGCCAATATGTAATTTTTGTTTGAAAAATTTTAAGGGTAGTAGTACCCTAGCTGTTTTGAACCTGCTTGTAACCCTAGCCTCCCCAAATCTCGGGAAGAGATTTATTTTAAGGGTGGTAGCCTGTCACATCCCAAGATTTTCCAAATCTTGTAATGTGAAAATAAATGAATAAAATAAAACTTTGTTTGATTTTCAGGGCCAGAAGAAGCTTTTTTTGAATTTAATTGGAAACTTCAAACCAATTTGAATTAAATAAAATCCCAAAGGGAATTAAAGAGTTAAACATTTAATAAAAGGAAATTAAAATATTTTGGAATTACTATTTTGGATCTTTTAATAAAAGATTTGGTTTTCAAAAGAAAAGGTGGATTCATAAATAAAGATTATTTTATAAAGCCAAATTAAACCTTGGCCAATCTTTGGAATTAAAACATTTTGCTTTGAATAAAAATAGCAAAGGATTATTTAAATAAATTAATAAGGATTTAATATCCAATTTTATTTAAATAAAAGGTTTTACCCTTTTTAAATAAAACATCAAAAACTTATTAAATTATTTTAAAATAAGCTTTCCAAATATTTGATATTCTCAAACAAAACCTACTGAAGTGTTCTGGCTTTATTTTAGATTTCAAAATAAATATTTTAATAAAACAAATCCTATTTGATTTAATAATGAAGGTCTATTGTATTTAATTAATAATGGACCCAAAAAAAAATTATTTTGTTTTAAACAAGTTTCCAAGTATTCTTTATTTCCAAATAAAACCTACTGATTTGGTTTTGAAAATATTTGGATTTCAAATGGAGATTTTATTAATTAAATCAAACCATATTTTATTAACTAAAGATCCATTTTATTTAAATAAAGAATGGATCCTAAAAAGAATAAAAAAATTATTTTATTTTGGATTTTGGTTTATGTTACTAAACAGAACCAAATTCATAGTTGCAAAGTTTGTTTATTGTTTGAATTGATTGAGTGTGATTTGTTTGTTTGGAATTTCAAAACAGAAATCAGAAATAGAAAAAGAAAAGGTTACAGAATAAAAAAAATGGAATTGGATCTGACCCAACCCAGCAGCCCACTAAAAGCCCAGAAACAGCCCAGCTATTCCTCCCCGAGGAAAAACGATTCGCACTCAGTATCTGACCCGCAGAGAGAATGACTGGTGGACCTCCCCTCATTTCTTTTTCCACTGCCAGGTAGACCCCACCTCCCTGTTCATCGTCCACACCCCGCGCGACCTCTTCTCCCCCCCTCGTCGCCGTTTCCTGCAGAGATTCCGCGGCCTTAATTCGCCATAATGCAGCCACCATTACTCGCCTTGACCATGCTCGATAAAACGCCTGCGTATTCTCCTCCTTTCCCCTCTGTCACCACACCTCGACTCGCCCTCAGGCTGCTGAATTTTGCCAGAGACCATCCTCTGTTCCGACGACACCTCGGTGACGATTCCGGCCAAATTTCACCACCACTTGCCTCCCTGATCACCCTAGCAACTTCCCCACTCCCAGACACTCCTCCCCGTACCACCCATTCGACCGCAGGCGCCCCAGAGCGTCGGCTATAACAAGCTTCCGAACGCCGCCGTGTCTGCAACCTCTCCGACGACCTCCCCTGGTAAACGCTGACCGCCCCGAGCCTCCTCGTTCACGCTCCCTCACTTGCCTCGGTCTTGCACAACTAACCCTGACCTCTGTTTGTCCTTTCATGACCAGTAGCCTCGTCTTCGACCACGGACAGAGACGTCCGACGCCGTTCCCAACTCCGGCGAGAGATTCCACCTAACCCCGTGCGCCCCTTGCCACGTCGATCACACGCCGAGCACCACCTCGTCCTCGTGAACACGGTGAGCACCCCCTCTGTCTTCCTCGCTTCCTAGAACCACCGTAGCGCCACCACCTGGCCGTGCGCCGCCGCTAGCCACCGCCGACGCCGCTTGCATATGGTCAAGCAGACCAGCACCGTAGGATCGAGATCCGGCGCTCACGATTAGATCACTTAGCACCGAAGAGGTACGCGATAAGGACCGTGCGATCTAATTAGATCCAAAGCGTCATAGATCCGATCCGGCCGAACCGGTATCGTCCAATTAGAAAGCGACGCGTGGCCAGTTTGATTAAAAAACAGAAGTTTGAAATCTGATTTAGTTGTGAAATTCAAACCCTTGTAACTTTGGATCCACACGTCCAAAAATTACAAATTTTATGTCGTTGGATTCAGGAGAGCAAGCCCTAGCCAACCATGCACTTGGTTTAGTAAATAGTATCTGTTAATTTGCTTGTTTTTGCAGAATCATTTGTGTGCTTATTTAGATTAGAAAAATTGTTTAAAAATGATTTTAGGGTTAAAACCTTTGCAAAATGGTTTGCTGTAAACTCATTGACCCTAGGAACCAACCCTTGGTGTTAAAAATGATTTTGGTAAAATTTAGGTTGGATTATTTGACTTAGACAATTTCTAGCCAAATAAAATTATTGATTTTATTATGGAATTGTTTATGGAAAGAAAACTTTGAGGAAATGTTTTGGACCAAACCTACTGACCAAAAACACCAAGTTTTGCAATGGCAACTCATTTTGTGAAAAACATAAAGTTTTGCTTTGATAAAAAAATGTTTACCACCACATAAAAATAATGAAGGGATTTAAAAACGGTTTATGGACAAAACCCTTTTTGCAAATGACTTTGCTATTTTGGTAAATGACCACTTTGGACTATACAAAGTTTAGAAGCCTAGTGGAGACCACCTTTGCAATTAGAACCATCTCTTACATGCTTACATGCATGACTTAGATCTTAGATCCCATTGTTTATGTGTGTGAAATGTTGTTTGATTATTGGTTTGGAATTCTACTTGATACTATGCTTGCTTGATTGATTGTAGTGAAGTAAGAAGAGTGTGAAACTAGCAAGATCAAGGAGTGAACCACCATTCCCTTCCAAAAAGGCAAGTTACACTATCATACAAAAGTCCTACTATTTTCATTATACTTAGTGGATTTTGAAACATGCATGAAAATGATTTATACTTATGCTATGCTAAATCCTAATAGGATTCCCTATACACTCCTTAGTGAAAATATGGTAGTTGATACATGCTTAGCCATGCTATATTTTGAAAAAGAGATACATGTTGAGATTTTATGAAATTGAAAAAAAAGACTTGTGTTTTATATAGTAAAACAAGGACTCAATGAACCACCTGGGTGGCCAAGGATACTTTGAGTATTGGAGAAGGTGGCAACAAAACAAACCATGTCAATGGCAATCTCTTTGTGTTGTTCTCCAAAGGGAACCACCCAGGAAACTTAGAGATTGAACATGTTTCTCCAATTGTGGATTTCGTGTGCAACCACATGATATTATGGCTCTGGCTTAGTCAACTACATTGGGAAGACCCATGCACTGTCTTCAGTTAACTGGACATGGGGATCTGGAATGCTTCATGGGTGCTGAAGGCAAGCTAGCAATGGTGTATGGGAGGACCCTTTGGAAAGACTTCGTCACATTCTCAATCTGCCAGTACTCCATCTTGGTGAGCACTAATCCAGTAGGCCACTGGTGGCAAAAGGATGGGATTTTGACATGTGGATAAAGTGTACTCCTTCTGCAGAAGTTAATAAAATCTAAGTACTTAGCCGTGTCCCCGGTTATGGACAATACTGAGCAACTAAAGTTTGAACCATGGGAGATCTCGACATTCGAACTTCTAAAATAAAAACTTGATGCACTTGGGGGTACCAAGGAATTCAAAGATATTTTGTTAAGCTTGATGCACTTGGGGTTACCAAGGTGCTCAAGAGATTTTGCTTAAAGCATGATGTACTTGGGGTTACCAAGGAACTCATGAGATTTTATAAAACTTGTTGCACTTGGGGTTACCAAGTGGCTCAAGAGATTTTGACAAGGACTTGGACACTTGAGTTTCTACCAAGGAGTTCAAGGAACTTGGAAAAAGAGATTTGACAAAGGACCAAAAACCATTTTGAAAAGATAGGATAAATTATTGCTTTATGCAAATGAGCCTAAAACTCTACCTAGCCAAATTTGCATGTAATGATAGGATCCACTTATACTATACTTATTAGTGAAACTTTCCAATACAATTCCAATGTATTGACCCTTGTGGCTGTAACTTGTAATGTTGCAGGTTTGATTGTTTTTAGTGAAGATTGATTGATTAGGATTACAAAGTCTACAACCAACATCTGCCTGTGGCACTTTGAAGATGAAGGACCCATGATTATAGTTATTCCGCTGCAATGTAATGTAATGGCCAAATGAGCTATGTTTGATGTAATAAAATTATGTTATTCCTGGTTATAAAGTTATATTATGATCTTTGTTTCTGGATATTACATCTTAACTGTGGATGCTAGCTATTGATCCAGGGACTAGCATTGTAAACACAGGGGGCTCTATCTTATTAAATATTGGAACCCCTACAATAACACTCTTATAGCTAGATCTATCAAGTGGGTGGGATCATGTTGGTCAAGTGTAGTTACTCACACAACCACTAAATTGATGATGGTGTTTCTAGCCAACCCAGAGAGGTCAATAGACCATGCAATGTTGGAATTGGCCCACATCTACCATAGTTGTGTGTGTCATGGATTGGCATAGCAAAATTTTAGTTAGATCTATCAAGTAGGTAAGACCATGTTGGCCAAGTGATGACTCATACAACAACAAGTTGGTGAAGGTGTTTCTATCTAGCCCAGAGAGGTCTAGATCCCATGTAATGTTGGCATGGCCTCACATATGCCACAAGTGTGTGTCATGGCTTGGCATAGGACTCTTATAGCTAGATCTATCAAGTGGGTGGGATCATCTTGGTCAAGTGTAATGACTCACACAACCACTAAGTTGATGATGGTGTTTCTAGCCAACCCAAAGAGGTCAAGATCCCATGCAATGTTGGCATGGGCCCACATCTACCACAGTTGTGTGTGTCATGGATTGGAATAACAAAATTATAGTTAGATATATCAAGTAGGTAGGATCATGTTGGCCAAGTGAAGACTAATACAATAGCAAGTTGGTGAACATGTTTCTATCTAGCCCAGAGATGTCTAGATCCCATGCAATGTTGGCATGGCCCCAAATTTGCCACAAGTGTGTGTTATGGCTTGGCATAGCACTCTTATACTAAGATGTATCAACTGGGTGGGATCATGTTGGTCAAGTGTAGTGACTCACACAACCACTAAGTTGATGATGGTGTTTCTAGCCAACCAGAGAGGTCTATAGCCCATGCAATGTTGGCATGGCCCCACATTTTCCACAGTTGTGTCTCATCATGTTGATTACCCACAAGTATAGGTGGTGTATCGTAGTACTTTTGATAAATAGGAGTGTCGATCCCAACGAGGAGCAGAAGGTGTTGACTAGTGTTATGGAGCAGGAACTCTCTACAAATACTTAGCAAACAGATTTTTAGTGGTTTTTTGATAAAGCAACAAAACAAAGTGCAAGTAACAAAGGACAAACGCAGCAAGTGGCCCAATCCTTTCTTAGCAAAGGAAGAGCCGGTGGAAATACTTATGAGGACCAAACGTTCTCGAGGACACATGGGAATTCTGTCAAGTGCTTTTGCTTCATATAGCTGAGTACTCTTCTTTTGTGTTGTAAGTGTTGTGTGGGTGAACCTGTGCTAATGTACCGACCTTACTTGGACTAATACATACTTCTGATTAAACCCCCTACAAACATCCATAACTACAGGAAAGTAATTAAGATATAAATCTAACCACAACCTTAAACTCTGAGATCCTACACTCCCTTGTGGAAAGGTGTCCTAACGGGGGTTCAGGTTTATGTCACTCCGGCAACCCCACAATTAGTTGGCAAATACACAATGCATTCCCATAGGCCCATAAATGGTGAAGTATCATGTAGTCGACATTCACATGACACCACTAGAAGAATAGCACCACAACTTAAATACTAACCATTGAATAATAACTCACAACAAATCCACTATTAACAACATGATTGAAGGGATACGGGTAGGCTACACTAGCGCAAATCAAAAAAATTCTACCGCGTAAACCAGGATTACTGTTGTCATAGATCACGGGATTACCACTAGACGCGCAGTTGCGGAATTGATGAAGCGCGTCGAGGCAGTGCAGACGATCTACGACTCCTCGTTCTCGTCCCACAAGAAGCACCCCTTGCACGGCTCGTCCAAACGCCACAGATGCAGCGCCTCCAAGGTATCCACACGTACAGGGTGGAAGCGCCAGACGCCGGACTGCTAGGTCCGCGCGTGCAACACAGGCGTGAGGAGTGGCGGCTGAGGAGAATGGTCTAAGGTCTAACCCAGGTCAGCTTGCCCCACCCTCTCTTATATAGGCGTCCCTAGTGGGCTTATACATTAGCATCCCATTAGTAGCCTAAGCCTGGTCTAATTAGGATCCAATCCTCATTTGGCTTCCAGCCCTTAAGTGTGTGACCCTATAGGTTCATATGCGTATAGACATGACACGAATACACTTATTCTGTCAATAGTTGGTAGCGGCCTCTAGCAAGACGTGCCAACTCCTAAACGCATACAAAGATCATATCGGACGAACCATCACAAGGTTTAGTACATGTCTTTCCCTTTGCCTCACGATATTCGGTCTAGCTCCAAGCTGACCTCTCTTTCTCGATACCGTAACTCGGAATCCCTTTACTAGGTTAACTATTAACCTTATGTAGCATGGCCATGCATTTCTGGATCCGATCACTCAAGGGGCCTAGAGATATCTCTCTCAAGTAGAGAGGGGCAAATCCCATCTTGATTGACCATGCCTTGTAGCATGCTTCAGGAAAAACCCGAAAGCTACCTTTATAACTACGGAGTTACGATGCAGCGTTTGATAGCCCCAAAGTAGGTCGATCCACATCTCAAGTACATGCGACAATGTCAGGTCTAAGGACAAAACATACACGATGTGCAGAGAGAGAGCTGCAATAAATTTCCAGTCTCAAGTTGGGTCAGTCCAACCCCATGTTCATAACATGTGCCCACATCATTGGTTTGACATCTACATGTCTATGACTTGCGAAACATAGTTATCAACCAATAGATGTTCTAGTCTAATATTCACGTGTGTCCTCACATGAACTCCGACTAGGGACAACTCCTAAATAACCATACAAGTAAAGAGTTTCACAAACAATTCACATAATTGCCAATCAATACAAGTTGCCTAATATGGATATTCAAGGAACATTACAATAACTCATGGATACATAAGAAATATAATCATCTATATTATTGCCTCTAGGGCATATTTCCTTCAGTCTCCCACTTGCACTAGAGTCAATCTAGATTGTATCTAATACCTATTGCTCTTGCGTGCGCCTCATGTGCAGGCTGAGGGAGTGGCTTTGTAAAAGGATCAACAACATTTGAGTTCGTATGTATTTTGCATATCATGACACTACCATCCTCAACGAACTCTCGAATCTTATGGTAACGCATGCGAATATGTTTGTTCTTATGGTGCTGTCTAGATTCCTTGGCTTGTGCAATAGCACCATTTTTGTCACAATAAACGTCCATGGGATTGGACGCGCCCTGAACCACACCAAGAGCGATCAGGAAATTCCTAATCAAAACAGCTTCCTTTGCAGCCTCCGAGGTGGCAATATATTCAGCTTCTGTTGAAGAGGAGGCCACCGTACCTTGCTTGGAACTTTTCCAACTCACAGCACCACCATTCATGACAAACACATAACCAGATTGTGATATGGAATCATTTGAGTCGTTAAGGTAACTCGCATCTGTGTAACCCCTTACACTGAGTTCATCCTCACCTCCATAAACTAGGAACACATCCTTAGTCCTTCTCAAGTACTTAAGGATGTTCTTTACCACTGTCTAGTGACCTTCACCTGGATCGGCTTGATATCTGCTCGTAACACTTAGAGCATAGGAAACATCTGGGCGAGTACATATCATTGCATACATGATGTATCCAATAGACGAAGCATATGGAATCCTGCTCATGTGCTCACGCTCATCAGTAGCCGAAGGACACCGAGTCTTGCTAAGTTTTATGCCATGAGACATGGGTAAGAACCCTTTCTTAGCCTCTTCCATGCTGAACCATTTCGACACTTTGTCAATGTATGTACTTTGGCTTAATCCAATTAGCCTTCTTGATCTATCTCTATAGATCTTGATGCCCAGCATATATGCCGCTTCTCCCAAGTCCTTCATCGAAAAACTATTTTTCAATGAGGTCTTAACAGACTCGAGCATAGGAATATCATTTCCAATCAGCAATATGTCATCTACATATAAGATTAGAAATACCAGCGCTCTCCCACTTTCCTTCTTGTAAACACAAGGTTCTTGTTCGTTTTTGATGAAGCCAAACTCCTTTACAACTTGATCAAATCAAATGTTCCAACTCCAAGATGCTTGCTTCAGCCCATAAATGGACTTCAGAAGTTTGCATACCTTTCCAGCATTGTTTGGATCAACAAAACCTTCGGGCTACATCATATACACGTCCTCAGTTAGGATTCCATTTAGGAAAGCCATCTTGACATCCATCTTCCATATTTCATAGTCGAAATGTGCAGCAATGGCTAGAATTATCCGTATAGATTTAAGCATCGCTACGGGCGAGAAAGTCTCATCGGAGTCAACTCCTTGAACTTGTAGAAAACCTTTTGCAACAAGTCGAGCTTTATGGATGTGAACATTTCCATCCATATCAATCTTCTTCTTATAGATCCATTTTCACTCGATGGCTTTAAAACAATCAGGCATGTCAACCAAGTTCCAAACTTGATTGTCTCCCATGGACTCTATCTCGGATCTCATGGCGATCAGCCATTTCTCAGAGTTTGGGTCCACCATCGCTTCTGCATAGGTCACAGGCTCATCATTGTCTAACAATAATAATTCCCGCGCTTCGTGGAGCCTAGCTGACCTTTGTGGTTGTGGTGCTTCTGTTGCCACGGGTTCCTCAACTTGTTCTGCTACAATAGCATCACTTGTAGAAGCATCCCCAACTGGCTCATCTTAAACTTCTTCAAGTCGCACCAACCTTCCACTCGTTCCCTTTGTTAGAAACTCTTTTTCTAGGAAAACACCGCTACAAGCGACAAACACTTTGCCCTCTTTCTCGGTTGTAGAAGTAATACCCTAAGGTTTCCCTCGGATATCCCACAAAAATGCACTTATCCGATTTGGGTGTTAGCTTGTCCGATTGAGTCGCTTGACAAATGCATCACAACCCCAAATCTTTAGAAAAGACAAACTGGGATTCTTTCCAGTCCACATCTCATATGGTGTCTTAACTACGGATTTAGATGGTACCCTGTTAAGTGTGAAAGCTGCTGTTTCTAGAGCGTAACCCCAAAATGACAATGACCAATCCGACTGGCTCATCATCGATCGAACCATGTCCAACAAAGTTCTATTACGCCATTCGGAGACCCCGTTTCTTTGAGGCATTCCATGCGGCGTAACTTGTGGAACAATTCCGCAACTCTTAAGATGATCTCTAAATTTGTGACTCAAATATTCTCAGATTGCAAGGACTTTATTTTCTTGCCATGTTGATTCTCTACTTCACTCTGAAACTCCTTGAACTTTTCAAAAGTTTCAGACTTATGGCTCATCAAGTAGACATAACCATATCTACTGAAATCATCAGTGAAGGTAATGAAGTAGTGAGATCCTCCTCTGGTTGTCGTGCTCATTGGTCCACATACATCAGTATGTATGAGTTACAACAAGTCTGTCGCTCTCTCAGGTAAACCCGTAAAAGGCGATTTGGTCATCTTTCCAAGTAAACAAGCCTGACATGTCTCAAAATCAAACGAAGTTAGAAGACCATCACCATGGAGCTTCTTCATGCGATTTTCACTTATATGCCCCAAACGACAATGCCATAAATAGGTAGGACTCAAATCATTAGGCTGAAGCCTTTTAGCACTAACATTGTAAACATATGCATCATCAAGATTTAAAATAAATAACCCATTCACAATGGGAGCATTATCCATAAACATATCATTCTTAGAGATTACACAACCATTGTTTGCACTCGCGAATGAATAACCATCCCTCATCAAACATGAAGGTGATAAAATGTTTCGACCCGTACTAGGAATGTAATAACAATTATTTAACTCCATAATAAATCCTGACGAAAGGTGAAGTTGCATGACGCCGACGAACAATGCAGCAACCCTTGCTTTATTTCCGATGTGAAAATCCACTCCGCCTTTCTGCACTTCTCTAGTCCTTATTAGTCCCTGCATCGAATTGCAAATATGAGCAACCGATTCCGTATCAAATACCCGAGAGTTAACATAGGAATCAGCGAGAAGAATGTCCACAACATTTACAACAAGCGTACCTGAGTGGGAAGTACTCTTACTTCCACTCTTCTTCAAAGAAGCCTGGTACTTGCTGTAGTTTCTCTTCTAGTGGCCATGTTCATGACAAAAGAAGCACTCAGTGTCTTCTACAGGTCCAGCCTTTTGCTTGGGTGCAGGCTTAGGGATTGTATCCTTAGCCTTGCCCTTCTTCTTCCAAGAAGTACCCTTTTTATTGAAGCTACGCTTGTTCTGCACAGCCATCACATGGCTATGCCATGCACACTTATTCATGTCACTTTCTGCTGTTTTAAGCATCCCACATAATTCATTAAGGCCCTTCTCCACCCCATGCATATGGTAGTTCGAAATGAACTGCCCATAGCTGGATGGAACAGACACCAAAATGAAGTCAGTGGCCAACTCTTGGCCTAGTGGAAAACCAAGCTTTTCCAAAGTCTGACTGTAACCAACCATTTTGATCACATGGTGTCCTACAGCTGCTCCCTCTACTAGCTTGCATTCGACAAAGGACTTGGCAACATTGTACCTCTCAGTCCTTGCCTGATCTTGGAACATGTCCTTAAGAGCCACGATCGTATCGTACGCATCCTGATCCTCAAACTTCTTTTGGAGTTCAGGTTCCATGCATGCAAGCATAAGATAGCTAACCTCAAGAGAATCATCACATGCTCTCTTGTAGGCATTCTTTAGGGCAGCAGATGCATTATCAGTAGGTTCATCGGGGATTGGGGTATCCAAAACCGTTTCCTTTTTATCAGACTTGAGAACAATTATCAGGTTACGGACCTAGTCCGAATAGTTTGTTCCATTTAGTTTATCTTTGTCAAGAATCGAACGCAAAGAGAAAGGTGATGTAGTGTTCGGTGCCATTGATCTACATCAGAAAGCATGCAAATTACTAAGCCATGTAACCATGAAAGAGTAAAACATATTAAACAATTTAATAGCATATACTACCACTTAAATCAATATACCTCTATTGATACTAAGTGATTCAAGATCCACAATTAACAAGTCAACTAGTGAGCTTTAGCATCACTGCTAGAAGACAAGGTAAATCGGTAAGCAACACTTGTTATCATATCACATACGACTCTTGTTGTTGGGTGACATCTCTATGTCAACACTAGGCGCCCAACCTTTATGCCCCAAGGTCCTTAACTGTTAAGATGACCTTGTAAAGCTCACCAACCCTTATGCGTGTAGGTATCTGATACAAACCCATCCAGCCAAGGAAAACCGCGGCACCCTAATTTCATAGGCCCACCAACGATTGTACAGGGCATAGGATGGTGCAAGGTTTGGTTGGGAGGGCATGGTTTAACTTAAACTTTGTGAGGGATCGTTCTACTTCTATCATCCAAGCATGCATAGTAGTAAATGCATAAGAATAGCATTCACATAAATGTGACAAAGTATGGCCCATTTTCTCATGGTGATCTCCATCGCCATAGAACCTGTCCACCATGATGATCTCCATCTTCATGTTCCAGTGAGCCATCCTCCAAGTGACGAGTCCTCCAAGAACTAATACAAGATATTACTCCTAACAGCTAGTAATCAAAACTACATAGAATTTGGATCATCACAAGTTGGCACGCAGGCCATTAAAATAATTGACAACACACATGGCTCCAGCCGTGTTGCCCTACTCACAACACGCGGGTCATGATAAATTTCATACATGCATCACATACATATATGGGCCATACTGATCACATCCATCCTGCAAAAACAAGTTATGCATAGAATCGCATTCTACCGGATCATGTGACCTCGCAGCACCTAGTAACCTTAACGAGATACAAAAGGGGCTACGATAAAGGGGGGTCTAGGGGGTTCCCCCTGCGGGGTTCGAAGGGGCAGCTCCCCTCACGGTATCTACACAATTTTCTTTAAGGATTTTGATCGGCAAATAAAATTTACCATAAACCTTCTATTTTTCCGATATAATCAAACTCCTTTGATCACGGTACAACGATTTTAGATCTAGGTTCCGATTCGATCAATCATATTGATCTTGGCCTGATTCAATAGGATTTATGTGTCACTGTCTACCCCAATGGCGGAAGCCGACCGGTAGGGGTATGTCATTCGACAACCTCAGAATCATGATCACGGAAAGCAAGATAATAGATCAATCCTGAACCACCGCAATATAAACGATCACATCATTCATATCAATCTGCATATCACCATATGCAACCATCCCGAACCTATAACTGAACAGCATCGGCTCTGATACCACTGAAGGGATACGGGTAGGCTACACTAGAGCAAATCAAAAAAATTCTACCGCGTAAACCAGGATTACTGTTGTCATAGATCATGGGATTACCACTAGACGCGCAGTTGCGGAATTGATGAAGCGCGTCAAGTCAGTGCAGACGATCTACGACTCCTCCTCATTCTCGTCCCACGAGAAGCACCCTTGCGCGGCTCCTCCAAACTCCACAGATGCAGCGCCTCCAAGGTATCCACACATATAGGGAGGAAGAGTCAGACACCGGACTGCTAGGTCCGCGCGTGCAACTGTCACATCCCAAAATTTTCCAAATTTTGAAATGTGAAAAATAAATAAACAAAATAGACAATTGTTGAAATTTAGGGTGAGAAGAAACTTTTTGATTCCATTTGGAAACATCAAAACCTATTTTGATCATATAAAATCCTAAAAGGATTTCAAAAGATAAACAATTAATAAATAAAGTTAAAATAGTTGGAATCACTGTTTTTAGATCTTTTAATAAAAAGATTTGGTTTTCAAAAGAAAAGGTAGAATTATAAATAAGGATTATTTTATAGAGCCAAATTAAATCTTAGCCAAGCTTTTGAGATAACATATTTTGTTTGATAAAAATAGCAAAGGTTTATTTAAATAAAATAATGAGGATTTATTAATATCCAATTTTATTAAAGTAAATGTTTTTCCCATTTTAAATAAACACTTAAACTTGTTAATTTAGTTTAAATAAGTTTTCCAAGTGTTTTGTTTATTCAAATAAAACCTACTGAAATGATTTTGGTTTTATTTTAGATTTCAAATAAAGTTTCAAAATAAATCAAATCCTATTTGAAATAATGACTAAGGTCTATTTATTTAATTATTAAGGGATCCTAAAAAGATTAAAAATTATTTTATTTTGGACATTGGATTATGTTGTTAAACAGAATTAAAAGAAATACAAAGTTTGGTGGTGGTTTGGTTTGAATTGGAGTTTGAATTATTTGTTTGAAAATCAAAACAGAAATTCAAATGGAAAAAAAAGCATTTTGTATAAAAAAAATGAAACAAACTCAACCCAACCCAACAGGCCCAACAAGCCCAGCAGCGCAGCCCACCATCTCTCCCCCGCAGTGAACCATTTTCACTGAAAAGCACACCCGCAGAGAAACAGACAGGTGGACCCCGTACCCATTCCCAGCACATCGTCTTCAACCCGCGACCATGTCCCCCTACCGTTGCTGTCGATTAACTCCGGGGATGAATGCGAGTTACTGCCTGTGTTAATCTCGCCCCCGACCACGCATACTTAAGCTCCTGTGTCTCCTCTACCTTTCCCCTCACTCGCCTCTCCCTCTCTGCCCCCAGGCTGAGCGAATCGTGAGCTCGAACCCCACTGCTCCGGCGAGCGTCTCCGAGCAATTCCGGCGCCGACCAGCCGCCCCTCGCCTCCTACTGCATGCACACTTGCTCTCCACCTCCTGGCGCATCTTCCAGTGCAGCTAGTTAGCCCGCGCGTGCCCCGTAGCCTCGGCTTCGTCATCACCAGAGCGTCGCCGCCGTCTGCCTTGGCTCCGGCGAACTCCCCTGGTAAGCACCGACCGCCCCGACCCTAATCGTGGATGCTCCTATCATCTAAGCACTCACCCGCGTCTAACCGTGCCTCTATCTTGCCTCGGCGCGACCTGCAGCCTCACCCCGACGACCTCCAGAGACACCCGCCGCTCGCAGCAACTCCGGCGAGCAATCCCCTCCGTTCCTGAGCGCCCCTCGCCAAGACGACCACACGTTGAGCTTCAGAATCTCCCTGCGAGCATGGTGAGCATCTCCGTTACCCCCCTTGCTTCCTGAATCGCCAGCCCCGCCAGCGCCGCCCAACCATGGTCATAGGAACCGTGTCCGTTAGATCTTGATCCGTTGGCTGAGAATAGATTTAAGCGAAGGGGTATGAGTTGAACCAGAACCGCACGATCTTATTTAGATCCAACGACTCACAGAGGATGATCTGCACGAAGCGGTATCGTCCAGTTATATTGCGCCACGTGTCTAGGCTGTTTGAATAAAAACCAGAAAATGTTCTAATAGAATTGCAAACTTGTAAAATTCATAACTTTAGTTCTACACGTCCAAATTTTGCAAATTTTATATCAATGGATTCAGCAGAACAAGTACTTTGAAACCATGCACTTTGATTAATGTTTTTCTTCTGGAAAATTAGTTGAATTTGCATAAACTTTTGTAGGCTTATTTTGAATATAAAAATTGTTCTAGATATATTTTTGAGATGAAATCTTTGCAAAATGGTTTGTTGTGAACCTACTGACCCTAGGAACCAACTTATGGATTTAAAAATATATTTTGTGAAGTTAAGGAGTAAATATTTGAATTAGCTCATTTCTAGTCAAATAAAAATATTGATTTTGGTTTAGAATTGAATCTTGAGTAAAACCCTTGGGAAATGTTTTGATTCAAACCTTCTGACCCTAAACACTAATTTTTGAGGTTTAAAACATATTTGGTGAACCCTTTAAAGAACTTTTCTTTGCTAAAAACATTTTCAACCACATAAAATAACGATTTGGTTTAAAAATGGTTTATAGATAAAACCTTTTGCAGATAGGTTATACCACTTTAGTAAATGACCACTTTGAACCTTATAATGTTTAGAGCCTAGTAGAAACCACTTTTGCAAATATAACTATCTTTTGCATGCTTGCATGCATGACCTTGTTTCTATTATTTTATGTGTGATAAACTGTTTGAATGCTAGTTGAAGTTGTATTTTGCTTGATTGAATTGTAGTGAAGTTAGAAGAGTGTGATATTTGCAAGATCAGGAAGTGAACCAACATTCTCTACTAAAAAGGCAAGTGACACTATCATCCAAGTCCTACTATTTTCATTACACTTACTGGATTTTTGTAACATGCATGGAAAGGACTACTATATTTTATGCTATGCTAAATCCTAATAGGATACCCTTATATATTCCATAGTGGAAACATTGTAGTTGTAGTATGATTAGCCCTGCTATATATTGGGATGGGATACATGTTATGATTATATGAAGAGTTGAAAAGATATAAGTTTTATATAATAAAACAAGTACTCAATGAACCACCTGGGTGGACAAGGATACTCAAGTTTTGGACAAGGTGGCAACAAAAGGAACCATGTTTATATGGCTATCTCTTTTTGTATGTGCACTAAAAGAAAACCACCCAGGGACTTAGAGATTGAACATGTTTCGCGTATAGTGGCTTCCGTGTACAGCCACATGCTAAATGAGCTCTAGCTTAGTCAACTACATAGTGGAAGACCCATGCATTGGCATCTTCAGGTTAACTAGAATTGTGTAAGGGAAATTTATCCCTACATTGGTGCCTGGTTGACAAGCTAGCATTGTGTATTGGGAGGACTCCTATGGAAATACTTTGTCACATTCTCAATCTGCTAGTACTCCATCTTTGGTGAGTACTTATCCAGCATCCACTGGTGATATCAAGATGAGATTGTGTCATGTGGGTAAAGTGTACAACTTCTGCACAAGATCAAATTCTAACTACTTAGCCGTGTCCCCGGTTATGGACAATACTTACCAACTAAGGCCTGAAGCTATGGAAGATCTTGACATTCCAATTTGTCAAAGTAAAACTTGATGGTGACAACAAGGGATTTGAAGAACTTGGAGTTTTCCAAGAATTTCAGAAAGATTTGACAAAGATCAACAACTATTTTGAAAAGATAGGATAAAACTATATTGCTTTATGCAAAATAGCCTAAACCCTACTTAGCCAAATATGCATGTAAATGATAGGATCCACTTATTTCTACATAGTAGTGACACTTGCCAATACAATTCAAATGTATTGACCCTTGTGGGTGCAACTTATTATGTTGCAGGTTTGTTTGATGTTAGTGAAGTGTGTTGAATAGGATTACAAGTCTACAACCAACATGAATGCCTGTGGCACTTTGAAGATGAAGGACCCCATGCTTTGTAGATATTCTGCTGCATTGTAATGAGATAGCCAAATGAGCTATGTAAGATGTAATGAACTATTTTATTCCTTGTTATAAAGTTGTATTATGACCTTTGTTTCTGATATTACATCTTAACTGTGGATGCTAGCTATTGATCCAGGGACTAGCAATTTAAACACAGGGATCTCTACCTTATTAAAGGTTGGGAACCTTACAGATGGTATCAGAGCACTGTGTTGCCTGTAGGATTGTAACCCTAGGATTGGACAAAACCCCTTAGAAAAATAGGAGTTGAAATTGTTCCAAAACTTATTTACAAACAATCTTGTAAACTCTTTCCTCAACCTTTTTGGTTTTGATTCTACAATCTCTTCCTTTTCAACTTGATGGACAAAGCCTTCACCATGACCAATGATTTCAACTTTAGTTTCACCAAGGACTTCAACTTAGACATCACTAAGGACTACAAGTGAAAACCAAGAGACATTAGATTGCCTACCAAAAACATTGATATCAAGTTAGAGTATGGATCATATTGACCTATGAGGTATGATTATACTAAGTTGTTATTTCAAGAAAACTTGTTGTTTCCTTCAACTCATGAGTTAAACTCATAAGTTGATAAGTGAATAGTTACTTGTTGATTGCTTGATTGTTTGATTGAACTTGGTTGGTTTTGATTTGTGTGTTAAAACTTCTTAAAAACCTATCCACCAATACTCATCGCTATCAAACCAACAGATGCCTCCCAGTCGTGACAACCCCAACCAAAACAACAACATCACTCCTGAGATGCAGCAGATGATGACAGCTCAGACACAACTGATGCAGGAGATGACCACATTCATACAGAATCAGAACAACAACAACAACAACAACAACAACAACAACAATCAGAATAATCCTCTAGCACTTGACATGCTCACCAAGTTTCTGAAACTTAGGCCTGCAAGGTTCTCTGGAACAACTGATCCAATGGAAGCCAATGATTGGTTACGTTCAGTGAACAAATACTTAGTGACTGTTGGTTGCACCGATGAGGAAAAAGTAAGGTTTGCAGCATTTCTGCTTCAAGGACCAGCAGCAACAT
Organism: Avena sativa; assembly: GCA_916181665.1. Lineage (NCBI taxonomy): Eukaryota > Viridiplantae > Streptophyta > Magnoliopsida > Poales > Poaceae > Avena > Avena sativa. Next base: position 19,004,490 of record OV702282.1, on the reverse strand, counting down.
GGTGGGACAACTTTCAGATCACCACTCCCCTTGAAGATGTGACTTGGGCTATTTTTGAGGATGGATTCAGAACAACTCACATCTCACCTGGAGTGATGTACTTGAAGAAAAAGGAATTCCACAATCTGAAACAACGTCACCTCAGTGTGGCTGAGTACATTGAAGAATTCAACAATCTGGCACGCTATGCACCGGATGAAGTTGACACAGATGCTAAGAGAAAGGAGAAATTTCTTGAAGGACTTAATGAGCTAGTTGTTGCCTATGTCCCAAGTTATCAATCACTCTGTGACAAAGCCACCATTTTGGAAAACAAGATGAATCAAGTTGAGAACAGAAAGAGGAAGCATAAACTCAAGAATCACTCAGGATCATCAGAAAAGAAGCATTCATTCAAAAAGAGCAATGAAGATTCTGAACCACATCAGTATCACCACAACAACAATGGAAGTGATAACAATGGAAATGATACTGACAATGGAGATGACCTTGGTCAGAACCAACATGGCAACTCCAGGAAGAAAGACATTAGCCAGTTGCAGTGCTATAACTGTAAGGAACTTGGACACTATGCATCAGACTGTCCTAAGAAGAAAACGAAAAAGGATGCTAGAAGAGCCAATGGAAATGACTCCAATGTGACCCAGAAAGGACATGTGAACCACATTGACATGGATGGAAATTTTGAAGAGATAGAAGAAGTGGATGTCTGTAGGGATCTCAACCTAATAAGGTAGATTCCTTCTGTGTTTTACAATGCTAGTCCCTGGATCAATAGCTAGCATCCACAGTATAGATGTAATATCAAGAAACAAAGGTCATAATATAACTTTATAACCAGGAATAACATAATTTTATTACATCTTTTCATAGCTCATTTGGCTATTACATTACATTGCAGCGGAATAACTATAGTCATGGGTCCTTCATCTTCAAAGTGCCACAGGCAGATGTTGGTTGTAGACTTTGTAATCCTAATCAATCAATCGTCACTAAAAACAATCAAACCTGCAACATACAAGTTACAACCACAAAGGGTCAATACATTTGAATTGTATTGGCAAGTGATACTATATTAGTAAAGTGGAGTCTATCATCTATATGCATTTGGCTAAGTGGAGTTGAGGCTTGCATTGCTCAAAATAGATTTTTCCATAACATTTGAAAATACTAAGTTTTTGCTTTGACAAAATCATTTTTCTCAATCAAAGATTGAAGATCCTTTACAAGGCATCTCTCAATCAAAGATTGAAGTCTTCGAACAACCCTTGTTCAATCCACAAGTTTTAACTTAGAAATTTGAATGATGAGATCCTTGATTGCTTCCATGTCTTGATGCTCAAATTGTCCTTTACCAGGGACATGGCTAAGTACTTAGATTCTACACTCTGCAGAGGTGGTGCACTTTCCCCACAAGACTTGGTTTCCCAAGACTAGATCTTTCAGAAGCTTTCCCTTAGACCAAAATGGACGCGCTCCAACCTATCAAACACTACCACCCACTGTCCATATGGCTAAGTTCTTGCAACATATATGATCATGGCAGAGCCCATATTGCCAAGTGGTTGCACTTGAAGCTTCTCAACATTTGACATCTCAAACCTCTTTGTTCCTGGGTGGCAATCCACAAGTGAGATACACAAGCCAGGTCCATGGCCTTGTGTAACCACTCAACATAAACCAATCCTTCCATTCCACCCAGGTGATTCATTAACTTAATTGTTTTATTAAACAAAAAACATAAGTCCTCAGACTTAGAGATTTTTCCATAGTGTGAATATATTTTCCACCCATGTTTTCTATTAGCTAGGCTAAGCTTGATAGTACTAGGAATCTTAACTTAGGAAAATCCTACTAAGGATTCATCTACTAGGTTTTCCTATAGCAAGGTTTATACTTAGCAAAATCCATGCAAGTTTTACTTAGAGAAAAATCATTAGTGCATAGTGAAAGTAATGGGACAAAAAGTATGAAGCATCACTTGCCTTTTTGGTAGGGAATGGTGGTTCACTCCTTGATCTTGCTAGTCTCACACTTCTCTAACTTCACTACAAGTCAATCAAGCAAACACAAAATCAACTAACATTCCAAACCAAGGTCAAACAAACAATTTCACACTCACAAAGCAATGGATCTAAGTCATGCAAAGGATGGTTCTATTGCAAGGATGGTCTCTACTAGGTTTCTAAACTTTGTAGGGTCCAAATTGGTCATTTACCAAAATGGCAAAGTCATTAGTTAGAGGGTTTTGCCTAAAACTATTTTTAAAATCCATTCAACATTTTATGTGGTGGAAAATGGTTTTATCAAATCAAAAATCTTTAAGTTTCTCACCAAAAGTTTCTAACTCTCAAGACTTGGTGTTTTCGGTCAGTAGCTTTGAATTATAATATTTTCCCAAAGTTTTTATTCCAAAATCCTTTTTCATAATAAAACCATTATCTTTACTTAGCTAGAAATAGACTAATTCAATCAATCCATTCTAAACTTTTCCAAATTCATTTTCAAAATCATGGGTTGGTTCCTAGGGTCAGTAAAGTCACTACAAACCATTTTGCAAAGGTTTTAACATTAAAATCATTTTTAAACAATTTTTCTAATCTAAACAAGCATACAAATGAATCTGCAAATTCAAACAAGCTAACAGATACTATTTGCTAAACTAAGGGCATGGTTGTCTAGGGCTTGTTCCACTGAATCCATTGATATAAAATTTGTAATTTTTGGACGTGTGGTTTGAAAGTTACAAGGGTTTGAAGTTTGCAAATAAATCTGATTCAAAAATTCTTTTAAACAGATGTAGTGCCACGCGGCACGTTCTTATTCGCTGAAAACGGTTCGCGCGGATCGACTGACAGCAGCCGTTAGATTTAAGTCATATCGCACGGTTCAGAGCTAGCGTACCCTTTCAATTAAATGGATCTATCGCACTCGTTGGATTTAAATCGAACGGCTACAGTGCGACTGACCAGAGGAGGGCGGCGCTAGCGGCGGCAGACGGCGGCGTGGGCTCTGGCGGCGAGGTTGCTGGCGACATATGGGGCTAGAGGGAGAGAGGGGTAGCTCACCAGGTTCGCAATGCAGCACTGATACTCAACGTGCTCTTGGTTGGTGGAGGGGCGCACGGGGACGGGCAAGATTCCTCGCCGGAGTTGGTTCTGGCGACGGACGCACGCGGTCGAGGTCGAGGACGACGCTAGGGATCACCCGGAGACAAATAAAACACACAGTCAGGAGCGCAAGGACACGACGAAGGTGTGTGCGTGAACGAGAGGGGTCGGGGAAGTCTGGTTTACCAGAGAGGTTCCGCCGGAGTAGAGCCAGACGGTGGCGGTGCTAGGGGTTGTTGTTGCCGAGGCTCAGGGGCGCCCGCGGGTGAGCTGCGGCTGCAGAAGGGTCCGCTGGGGTTGCTGATCACAGCTGCGTGCTTAAGGAGGCAGGAGGGGGCGTGTGCTGGCCGGAATTGGCGAGGAGGGTCGTCGGAGACGGCGGCGGTGCAGAAGAAAATTGCGACAGCCTGGTGGCTCTCGAGGCGTGGGGTCTCAACCTAATAAGGTAGATTCCTTCTGTGTTTTACAATGCTAGTCCCTGGATCAATAGCTAGCATCCACAGTATAGATGTAATATCAAGAAACAAAGGTCATAATATAACTTTATAACCAGGAATAACATAATTTTATTACATCTTTTCATAGCTCATTTGGCTATTACATTACATTGCAGCGGAATAACTATAGTCATGGGTCCTTCATCTTCAAAGTGCCACAGGCAGATGTTGGTTGTAGACTTTGTAATCCTAATCAATCAATCGTCACTAAAAACAATCAAACCTGCAACATACAAGTTACAGCCACAAAGGGTCAATACATTCGAATTGTATTGGCAAGTGATACTATATCAGTAAAGTGGAGTCTATCATCTATATGCATTTGGCTAAGTGGAGTTGAGGCTTGCATTGCTCAAAATAGATTTTTCCTTAACATTTGAAAATACTAAGTTTTTGTTTTGACAAAATCATTTTTCTCAATCAAAGATTGAAGATCCTTTACAAGGCATCTCTCAATCAAAGATTGAAGTCTTCAAACAACCCTTGTTCAATCCACAAGTTTTAACTTAGAAATTTGAATGATGAGATCCTTGATTGCTTCCATGTCTTGATGCTCAAATTGTCCTTTACCAGGGACATGGCTAAGTACTTAGATTCTACACTCTGCAGAGGTGGTGCACTTTCCCCACAAGACTTGGTTTCCCAAGACTAGATCTTTCAGAAGCTTTCCCTTAGACCAAAATGTACGCGCTCCAACCTATCAAACACTACCACCCACTATCCATATGGCTAAGTTCTTGCAACCTATATGATCATGGCAGAGCCCATATTGCCAAGTGGTTGCACTTGAAGCTTCTCAACATTTGACATCTCAAACCTCTTTGTTCCTGGGTGGCAATCCACAAGTGAGATACACAAGCCAGGTCCATGGCCTTGTGTAACCACTCAACATAACCAATCCTTCCATTCCACCCAGGTGATTCATTAACTTAATTGTTTTATTAAACAAAAAACATAAGTCCTCAGACTTAGAGATTTTTCCATAGTGTGAATATATTTTCCACCCATGTTTTCTATTAGCTAGGCTAAGCTTGATAGTACTAGGAATCTTAACTTAGGAAAATCCTACTAAGGATTCATCTACTAGGTTTTCCTATAGCAAGGTTTATACTTAGCAATATCCATGCAAGTTTTACTTAGAGAAAAATCACTGGTGCATAGTGAAAGTAATGGGACAAAAAGTATGAAGCATCACTTGCCTTTTTGGTAGGGAATGGTGGTTCACTCCTTGATCTTGCTAGTCTCACACTTCTCTAACTTCACTACAAGTCAATCAAGCAAACACAAAATCAACTAACATTCCAAACCAAGGTCAAACAAACAATTTCACACTCACAAAGCAATGGAATCTAAGTCAAGCAAAGGATGCTTCTATTGCAAGGATGGTCTCTACTAGGTTTCTAAACTTTGTAGGGTCCAAATTGGTCATTTACCTAAATGGCAAAGTCATTAGTTAGAGGGTTTTGCCTAAAACTATTTTTAAAATCCATTTAACATTTTATGTGGTGGAAAATGGTTTTATCAAATCAAAAATCTTTAAGTTTCTCACCAAAAGTTTCTAACTCTCAAGACTTGGTGTTTTAGGTCAGTAGCTTTGAATTATAATATTTTCCCAAAGTTTTTATTCCAAAATCCTTTTTCATAATAAAACCATAATCTTTACTTAGCTAGAAATAGACTAATTCAATCAATCCATTCTAAACTTTTCCAAATTCATTTTCAAAATCATGGGTTGGTTCCTAGGGTCAGTAAGGTCACTACAAACCATTTTGCAAAGGTTTTAACATTAAAATCATTTTAAACAATTTTTCTAATCTAAACAAGCATACAAATGAATCTGCAAATTGAAACAAGCTAACAGATACTATTTGCTAAACTAAGGGCATGGTTGTCTAGGGCTTGTTCCACTGAATCCATTGATATAAAATTTGTAATTTTTGGACGTGTGATTTGAATGTTACAAGGGTTTGAAGTTTGCAAATAAATCTGATTCAAAAATTCTTTTAAACAGATCTAGTGCCACGCGACACGTTCTTATTCGCTGAAAACGGTTCACGCGGATTGACTGACAGCAGCCGTTAGATTTAAGTCATATCGCACGGTTCAGAGCTAGCGTACCCTTTCAGTTAAATGGATCTATCGCACTCGTTGGATTTAAATCGAACGGCTACAGTGCGACTGACCAGAGGAGGGAGGCGCTAGGGGCGGCAGACGACGGCGCGGGCTCTGGCAGCGAGGTTGCTGGCGACACAGGGGGCTAGAGGGAGAGAGGGGTAGCTCACCAGGTTCGCAATGCAGCACTGATACTCAACGTGCTCTTGGTTGGTGGAGGGGCGCACGGGGACGGGCAGGATTCCTCGCCGGAGTTGGTTCTGGCGACGGACGCACGCGGTCGAGGTCGAGGACGACGCTAGGGATCACCCGGAGACAAATAAAACACACAGTGAGGAGCGCAAGGACACGACGAAGGTGTGTGCATGAACGAGAGGGGTCGGGGAAGTCTGGTTTACCAGAGAGGTTCCGCCGGAGTAGAGCCAGACGGTGGCGGTGCTGGGGGTTGTTGTTGCCGAGGCTCAGGGGCGCCCGCGGGTGAGCTGCGGCTGCAGAAGGGTCCGCTGGGGTTGCTGATCACAGCTGCGTGCTTGAGGAGGCAGGAGGGGGCGTGTGCTGGCCGGAATTAGCGAGGAGGGTCGTCGGAGACGGCGGCAGTGTATAAGAAAATTGCGACAGCCTGGTGGCTCTCGAGGCGTGGGGTTTGGGGGGAATGAAAGAGGAGGGGAATACTCTTTATCGTGCGTGATCACTGCAGGTTTTACTCGCGGCATTACGGCAAATTAAGTCGGAGAAATCAAAGCCTGCAACGGTGAAGAACAGGTCGTGGGGGGTGTGGACGATGAACAGGGAAGAGTGGGGTCGGCTGGTCAGTGGAGGAGGAGCGAGGGGGAGGGTCCACTGGTCATTGGTTCTGTGGGTCAGAATCTGGGTGCAAATCGTTTTCTTTCGGGGAGAGGGGAAGCTAGGCTGCTGGGCTTAGTTGGGCTTGGCCAGTTGGGTCAGGTCCGACTCTATTTTTTTTTCTTCCTGTAATCCTTTTCTTTTTCTAATTCTATTTCCTGTTTTGGATTTCAAACAAACAAACAACATTCAAACAAATCAAACCATTACCAGACTTGAAAGTTTGAACTTTGTTCTGTTTAGTAGCAAAACCAATATTCCAAAATAAAATAATATTTTTATTCATTTTATGATCCATTCACTAATTAAATAAAATGGATCTTTAGTTATTTAATAAAATAGGGTTTGATTTAATTAATAAAATCTCCATTTTAAATCCAAATATTTTCAAAACCAAATCAGTAGGTTTTATTTGGAAATGAAGAATACTTGGAAACTTGTTTAAAATAAAATAACCTTTTATTTTTAGGGTCCATTAATAATTAAATTCAATAGACCTCCATTATTAAATCAATTAGGATTTATTTTATTTAAATTATTTATTTTGAAATCTAAAATAAAGCCAAAACACTTCAGTAGGTTTTATTTGTGAATATCAAATATTTGGAAAACTTAAAATAATTTAATAAGTTTTGATGTTTCAATTAAATTGGTAAAACCTTTTATTTAAATAAAGTTGGATATTAAATCCTTATTAATTTATTTAAATCAACTTTTGCTATTTTTATCCAAAACAAAATGTTTTAAATCCAAAGCTTGGCCAAGGTTTAATCTGGCTTTATAAAATAATCTTTATTTATGAATCCACCTTTCTTTTGAAAACTAAATCTTTTACTAAAAGATTCCAAAATAGTAATTTTAATTATTTTTATTTTCCTTTAATAAAAGTTTATCTTTAAGAATCCCTTTAGGATTTATTTGATTCCAATTGGTTTGAAGTTCCAATTAAATTCAAAAAGTTTCTTCTGGCCCTGAAAATCAACAAAGTTTTATTTTATTCATTTATTTTTCACATTACAAGATTTGGAAAATCTTGGGATGTGACAGGCTACCACCCTTAAAATAAATCTCGTCCCGAGATTTGGGGAGGATAGGGTTACAAGCAGGTTCCAAAACAACTAGGGTACTACCACCCTTAAAAATTTTTAAACAAAAATACATGTTGTCCTTCTTGGGATCATGAGAAATACTTTCTCTAAGCAAACAGTTGCATTTATGTCCTTGATTTCCATGCTTGACTCATGGACCAAGGTTGAGATCCTTCATAGACTTGTTTAACTTGTTCTCCATCCTTTCTGGACAATTGTTTGCATAGTGGCCTAGTTCCCTGCATTTGAAACATGTGACAAGGCTGAGATCCCTCATAGGCTGGTTTATCTTATGCTTCATCTTTTCTGGAAAGTTGTTTGCATAATGTCCTAACTCTTTGCAGTGTTTGCACATCACTTGGCTGATATCTTTCTTTTCCTTTGGTATCATTGCCTTTTGTTTTTTTCTTTGGTTCTTCTTCTATTCTGGGCATTCACTAGCATAGTGTCCCTTCTCTTTGCAATTGTAACATTGCACTTGAGTAATATCCTTCTTGTTAAGGTTGGGGCATTTCTTCTTCTTCTTGGGTCTCTCCAAAGCTAGGAGTTCTTCTAGTTCATGTTCTTCATAGGTGGGAGATCTTTCTCTCTTCTTGGGGCATTGATCTTCATGCTCCTTGGATGCATGATCCTTGTCTCCACAAGTATTGCTAGCTTGGGTTCCTTCTAGATTAACATCTTTGTCATCCTTGTTGTCATTAGCTCTTTGGGAAAAGTTTTCTCCCATGTTGATCATTTGAGTAACCAATCCTTGCAACAGTTGGGATTGAAGTTTCAAAATCCTTTGTATGGCTGGGTCTAGTCCATTGTTGTTGGCTAAAAGCTGAGTTGTCACTTGGCGCAACTGTTTTTGAGTTGCTATAAGTTCTCTCATGTTGTCCTCTTTGTTGTTGTTGTCATCAACCTTGATGTTGGAGTCTCTTGGAGTAGTCATCTGTTTGGGTTTGAAGGGAGATTAGAATAGGCAAAATATTTCTAAGGGAATAATTCTAATCACACACATCACAATTCACACAAGCAATATGCATGCAATCACAAACCAAACATTCACAAACAACTTTGCACTCAAACAACAAAGTTCAAGAACATTCTTAGGCAACAAAATATTTTTATTACACCACATAAGTTGGTGGTTTTAGACTTAACTAAATTATGGTGGTCCATATATATGGTTTACTTGTGATCTTTCCATCATTCTTGGTTCTTCTTGTATGAGATTATGGTTTCCATGAGAAAAACTCTTGGTTGTAATACTTCAAATGATGTAGGCTCCTTCTAACTTTTGCATTCCCTCAGTCTCTAAATCTTGAGCAAGATCTCCTTGTCTCACTTGTAGTCCTTAGTAGTTTCCAAATTGGAAGTCCTTGGTGAATATGCCGAAGATGTTGAAGTCATTAGAGTTGAAGAAGTTGAAGAAGTCCTTTGCACATGGTGTAGTCTTTGGCCATGGGGTAGGTTTTCCATCAAGTTTGAAATAGATGAGATGTAGAGTTGAAACCAAAATGGTTGAGGAAAGAGTTTACAAGTTCTTGTAAATAAGCTTTGGATCAAAATATAACTCCTATTTTTCTAAGGGTTTTTGTCCAATCCTAGGTTTACAAATCCTACAGGCAACACAATGCTCTGATACCATCTGTAGGGGTCTCAACCTAATAAGGTAGATTCCTTCTGTGTTTTACAATGCTAGTCCCTGGATCAATAGCTAGCATCCACAGTATAGATGTAATATCAAGAAACAAAGGTCATAATATAACTTTATAACCAGGAATAACATAATTTTATTACATCTTTTCATAGCTCATTTGGCTATTACATTACATTGCAGCGGAATAACTATAGTCATGGGTCCTTCATCTTCAAAGTGCCACAGGCAGATGTTGGTTGTAGACTTTGTAATCCTAATCAATCAATCGTCACTAAAAACAATCAAACCTGCAACATACAAGTTACAGCCACAAAGGGTCAATACATTTGAATTGTATTGGCAAGTGATACTATATTAGTAAAGTGGAGTCTATCATCTATATGCATTTGGCTAAGTGGAGTTGAGGCTTGCATTGCTCAAAATAGATTTTTCCTTAACATTTGAAAATACTAAGTTTTTGCTTTGACAAAATCATTTTTCTCAATCAAAGATTAAAGATCCTTTACAAGGCATCTCTCAATCAAAGATTGAAGTCTTCAAACAACCCTTGTTCAATCCACAAGTTTTAACTTAGAAATTTGAATGATGAGATCCTTGATTGCTTCCATGTGTTAATGCTCAAATTGTCCTTTACCAGGGACATGGCTAAGTACTTAGATTCTACACTCTGCAGAGGTGGTGCACTTTCCCCACAAGACTTGGTTTCCCAAGACAAGATCTTTCAGAAGCTTTCCCTTAGACCAAAATGGACGCGCTCCAACCTATCAAACACTACCACCCACTGTCCATATGGCGAAGTTCTTGAACCTATATGATCATGGCAGAGCCCATATTGCCAAGTGGTTGCACTTGAAGCTTCTCAACATTTGACATCTCAAACCTCTTTGTTCCTGGGTGGCAATCCACAAGTGAGATACACAAGCCAGGTCCATGGCCTTGTGTAACCACTCAACATAAACCAATCCTTCCATTCCAACCAGGTGATTCATTAACTTAATTGTTTTATTAAAAAAAAACATAAGTCCTCAGACTTAGAGATTTTTCCATAGTGTGAATATATTTTCCACCCATGTTTTCTATTAGCTAGGCTAAGCTTGATAGTACTAGAAATCTTAACTTAGGAAAATCCTACTAAGGATTCATCTACTAGGTTTTCCTATAGCGAGGTTTATACTTAGAAATATCCATGCAAGTTTTACTTAGAGAAAAATCACTGGTGCATAGTGAAAGTAATGGGACAAAAAGTATGAAGCATCACTTGCCTTTTTGGTTGGGAATGGTGGTTCACTCCTTGATCTTGCTAGTCTCACACTTCTCTAACTTCACTACAAGTCAATCAAGCAAACACAAAATCAACTAACATTCCAAACCAAGGTCAAACAAACAATTTCACACTCACAAAGCAATGGAATCTAAGTCATGCAAAGGATGGTTCTATTGCAAGGATGGTCTCTACTAGGTTTCTAAACTTTGTAGGGTCCAAATTGGTCATTTACCAAAATGTCAAAGTCATTAGTTAGAGGGTTTTGCCTAAAACTATTTTTAAAATCCATTCAACATTTTATGCGGTGGAAAATGGTTTTATCAAATCAAAAATCTTTAAGTTTCTCACCAAAAGTTTCTAACTCTCAAGACTTGGTGTTTTAGGTCAGTAGCTTTGAATTATAATATTTTCCAAAAGTTTTTATTCCAAAATCCTTTTTCATAATAAAACCATTATCTTTACTTAGCTAGAAATAGACTAATTCAATCAATCCATTCTAAACTTTTCCAAATTCATTTTCAAAATCATGGGTTGGTTCCTAGGGTCAGTAAAGTCACTACAAACCATTTTGCAAAGGTTTTAACATTAAAATCATTTTTAAACAATTTTTCTAATCTAAACAAGCATACAAATGAATCTGCAAATTCAAACAAGCTAACTGATACTATTTGCTAAACTAAGGGCATGGTTGTCTAGGGCTTGTTCCACTGAATCCATTGATATAAAATTTGTAATTTTTGGACGTGTGGTTTTAAAGTTACAAGGGTTTGAAGTTTGCAAATAAATCTGATTCAAAAATTCTTTTAAACAGATCTAGTGCCACGCGGCACGTTCTTATTCGCTGAAAACGGTTCGCGCGGATCGACTGACAGCAGCCGTTAGATTTAAGTCATATCGCACGGATCAGAGCTAGCGTACCCTTTCAGTTAAATGGATCTATCGCACTCGTTGGATTTAAATCGAACGGCTACAGTTCGACAGACCAGAGGAGGGCGGCGCTAGCGGCGGCAGACGGCGGCGCGGGCTATGGCGGCGAGGTTGCTGGCGACACAGGGGGCTAGAGGGAGAGAGGGGTAGCTCACCATGTTCGCAATGCAGCACTGATACTCAACGTGCTCTTGGTTGGTGGAGGGGCGCATGGGGACGGGCAGGATTCCTCGCCGGAGTTGGTTCTGGCGACGGACGCACGCGGTCGAGGTCGAGGACAACGCTAGGGATCACCCGAAGACAAATAAAACACACAGTCAGGAGCGCGACATGACGAAGGTGTGTGCGTGAACGAGAGGGGTCGGAGAAGTCTGGTTTACCAGAGAGGTTCCGCCGGAGTAGAGCCAGACGGTGGCAGTGCTGGGGGTTGTTGTTGCCGAGGCTCAGGGGCGCCTGCGGTGAGCTGCAGCTGCAGAAGGGTCCGCTGGGGTTGCTGATCACAGCTGCGTGCTTGAGGAGGCAGGAGGGGGCGTGTGCTGGCCAGAATTGGCGAGGAGGGTCGTCAGAGACGGCGGCGGTGCAGAAGAAAATTGCGACAGCCTGGTGGCTCTCGAGGCGTTGGGTTTGGGGGGAATGAAAGAGGAGGGGAATACGCTTTATCATGCATGATCACTGCAGGTTTTACTCGCGGCATTAAGGCGAATTAAGCCGAAGAAATCAAAGCCTGCAACGGTGAAGAACAGGTCGTGGGGGGTGTGGACGATGAACAGGGAAGAGTGGGGTCGGCTGGTCAGTGGAGGAGGAGCGAGGGGGAGGGTCCACTGGTCATTGGTTCTGTGGGTCAGAATCTGGGTGCAAATCATTTTCTTTCGGGGAGAGGGGAAGCTAGGCTGCTGGGCTTAGTTGGGCTTGGCCAGTTGGGTCAGGTCCGACTCTATTTTTTTTTCTTCCTGTAATCCTTTTCTTTTTCTAATTCTATTTCCTGTTTTGGATTTCAAACAAACAAACAACATTCAAACAAATCAAACCATTACCAGACTTGAAAGTTTGAACTTTGTTCTGTTTAGTATCAAAACCAATATTCCAAAATAAAATAATATTTTTATTCATTTTATGATCCATTCACTAATTAAATAAAATGGATCTTTAGTTATTTAATAAAATAGGGTTTGATTTAATTAATAAAATCTCCATTTTAAATCCAAATATTTTCAAAACCAAATCAGTAGGTTTTATTTGGAAATGAAGAATACTTGGAAACTTGTTTAAAATAAAATAAAATAACCTTTTATTTTTAGGGTCCATTAATAATTAAATTCAATAGACCTCCATTATTAAATCAATTAGGATTTATTTTATTTAAATTATTTATTTTGAAATCTAAAATAAAGCCAAAACACTTCAGTAGGTTTTATTTGTGAATATCAAATATTTGGAAAACTTAAAATAATTTAATAAGTTCTGATGTTTCAATTAAATTGGTAAAACCTTTTATTTAAATAAAGTTGGATATTAAATCCTTATTAATTTATTTAAATCAATTTTTGCTATTTTTATCCAAAACAAAATGTTTTAAATCCAAAGCTTGGCCAAGGTTTAATCTGGCTTTATAAAATAATCTTTATTTATGAATCCACCTTTCTTTTGAAAACTAAATCTTTTACTAAAAGATTCCAAAATAGTAATTTTAATTATTTTTATTTTCCTTTAATAAAAGTTTATCTTTAAGAATCCCTTTAGGATTTATTTGATTCCAATTGGTTTGAAGTTCCAATTAAATTCAAAAAGTTTCTTTTGGCCCTGAAAATCAACAAAGTTTTATTTTATTCATTTATTTTTCACATTACAAGATTTGGAAAATCTTGGGATGTAACAATGTTAGAAACTAGTTAACTCAGTTGAGTCAAATAAGGATTCCTTATCAGGATATAAAGTGTTGAACTCATTGTCAAGTGAACCATCAATGTAACCCTATGAGACTTTATTTTAAGGGTGGTAGTACCCTAGTTGTCTTCAAGACAATTTGTAACCCTAGACTTCCCAAATCTCGGGACGAGATTTCTTTTAAGGGTGGTAGCCTATCACATCCCAAAAAATTTCAAATTTTGAAATGTGAAAAATAAATAAACAAAATAAATAATTGTTGAAATTTAGGGCGAGAAGAAACTTTTTGATTCCATTTGGAAACATCAAAACCTATTTTGATCAAATAAAATCCTAAAAGGATTTCAAAAGATAAACAATTAATAAATAAAGTTAAAATAGTCGGAATCACTATTTTTAGATCTTTTAATAAAAAGATTTGGTTTTCAAAAGAAAAGGTAGAATTATAAATAAGGATTATTTTATAGAGCCAAATTAAATCTTGGCCAAGCTTTTGAGATAAAATATTTTGTTTGATAAAAATAGCAAAGGTTTATTTAAATAAAATAATGAGGATTTATTAATATCCAATTTTATTAAAGTAAAGGTTTTTCCCATTTTAAATAAACACTTAAACTTGTTAATTTATTTTAAATAAGTTTCCCAAGTGTTATTTTTATTCAAATAAAACCTACTGAAATAATTTTGGTTTTATTTTAGATTTCAAATAGAGTTTTAAAATAAATCAAATCCTATTTGAAATAATGACTAAGGTCTATTTATTTAATTATTAATGGATCCTAAAAAGAATAAAAATTATTTTATTTTGGACAATGGATTATGTTGTTAAACAGAATTAGAAACAATACAAAGTTTGGTGGTGGTTTGGTTTGAATTGGAGTTTGAATTATTTGTTTGAAAATCAAAATAGAAATTGAAATGGAAAAAGAAAAGGCATTCTGTATAAAAAAAATGAAACAAACTCAACCCAACCCAATAGGCCCAACAAGCCCAGCAGCGCAACCCACCATCTCTCCCCCGCAGTGAACCATTTTCACTGAAAAGCACACCCGCAGAGACACAGACAGGTGGACCCCGTGCCCTCTCTCTCTCTCACTGCCAGCACGGCCCCACATCGTCAGCACATCGTCTTCAACCCGCGAGCACGTCCCTCTGCCATTGCTGCCGATTAACTCCGGCGATGAATGCGAGTTACTGCCTGCGTTATTATCGCCCCCGACCACGCATACTTAAGCGCCTGCGTCTCCTCCACCTTTCCCCTCACTCGCCTCTCCCTCTCTGCCCCCAGGCTGAGCGAATCGTGAGCTCAAACCCCACTGCTCCGGCGAGCGTCTCCGAGCAATTCCGGCGCCGACCAGCCGCCCCTCGCCTCCTACTACATGACCACTTGCTCTCCACCTCCTGGCGCATCTTCCAGTGTAGCTAGTTAGCCCGCGCGTGCCCCGTAGCCTCGGCTTCGTCATCACCAGAGCGTCGCCGTCGTCTGCCTTGGCTACAGCGAACTCCCCTGGTAAGCACCGACCGCCCCGACCCTAACCGTGGATGCTCCTATCATCTACGCACTCACACGCATCTAACCGTGCCTCTATCTTGCCTCGGCGTGACCTGCAGCCTCGCCCCCGACGACCTCCAGAGACACCCGCCGCTCGCAGCAACTCCGGCAAGCAATCCCCTCCGTTCCTGAGCGCCCCTCGCCAAGACGACCACACGTTGAGATTCAGAATCTCCCTGCGAGCACGGTGAGCATCTCCGTTACCCTCCTTGCTTCCTGAATCGCCATCCCCGCCGTATCCAGAGCGTGCGCCACCGCCAGCCGCCGCCAGCCGCCGCTAGCGCCTCCCAACCATGGTCAGAGGAACCGTGTCCGTTAGATTTTGATCCGTTGGATGAGAATAGATTTAAGCGAAGGGGTATGAGTTGAACCAAAACCGCACGATCTTATTTAGATCCAACGACTCATAGAGGCTGATCCGCATGAAGCGGTATCGTCCAGTTATATTGCGCCACGTGGCTAGGCTATTTGAATAAAAATCAGAAAATATTCTAATAGAATTGCAAATTTTTAAAATTCATAACTTTACACGTCCAAATTTTGCAAATTTTATATCAATGGATTCAGCAGAACAAGTACTTTGCAACCATGCACTTTGATTAATGTTTTGCTTCTGGAAAATTGGTTGAATTTGCAGAAACTTGTGTACGCTTATTTTCAATATAAAAATTGTTCTACATATATTTTTGAGATGAAATCTTTGCAAAATGGTTTGTTGTGAACCTACTGACCCTAGGAACCAACTTATGGATTTAAAAATATATTTTGTGAAGTTAAGGAGTAAATATTTGAATTAGCTCATTTCTAGTCAAATAAAAATATTGATTTTGGTTTAGAATTGAATCTTGAGTAAAACCCTTGGGAAATTTTTTGATTCAAACCTTCTGACCCTAAAGACTAATTTTTGAGGTTTAAAACATATTTGGTGAACCCGTTAAAGAACTTTGCTTTGCTAAAAACATTTTCAACCACATAAAATAATGATTTGGTTTAAAAATGGTTTATAGATAAAACCTTTTGCAGATAGGTTATACAACTTTAGTAAATGACCACTTTGAACCTTATAATGTTTAGAGACTAGTAGAAACCACTTTTGCAAATAAAACTATCTTTTGCATGCTTGCATGCATGACCTTGTTTCTATTATTTTATGTGTGATAAATTGTTTCAATGCTAGTTTAATTTGTATTTTGCTTGATTGAATTGTAGTGAAGTTAGAAGAGTGTGATATTTGCAAGATCAGGAAGTGAACCAACATTCTCTACTAAAAAGGCAAGTGACACTATCATCCAAGTCCTACTATTTTCATTACACTTAGTGGATTTTTGTAACATGCATGGAAAGGACTACTATATTTTATGCTATGCTAAATCCTAATAGGATACCCTTATATATTCCATAGTGGAAACATTGTAGTTGTAGTATGCTTAGACCTGCTATATATTGGGATGGGATACATGTTATGATTATTTGAAGAGTTGAAAAGATATAAGTTTTATATAATAAAACAAGTACTCAATGAACCACCTGGGTGGACAAGGATACTAAAGTTTTGGACAAGGTGGCAACAAAAGGAACCATGTTTATATGGCTATCTCTTTTTGTATGTGCACTAAAAGAAAACCACCCAGGGACTTAGAGATTGAACATGTTTCGCGTACAGTGGCTTCCGTGTACAGCCACATGCTAAATGGGCTCTGGCTTAGTCAACTACATAGTGGAATACCCATGCATTAGCATCTTCAGGTTAACTAGAATTGTGTAAGGGAAATTAATCCCTACATTGGTGCCTGGTTGACAAGCTAGCATTGTGTATTGGGAGGACTCCTATGGAAAGACTTTGTCACATTCTCAATCTGCCAGTACTCCATCTTGGTGAGTACTTATCCAGCGGCCACTGGTGGCATCAAGATGAGATTGTGTCATGTGGGTACAGTGTACAACTTCTGCAGAAGATCAAATTCTAAGTACTTAGTCGTGTCCCCGGTTATGGACAATACTAAGCAACTAAGGCCTGAAGCTATGGAAGATCTCGACATTCCAATTTCTCAAAGTAAAACTTGATGGTGACAACAAGGGATTTGAAGCACTTGGAGTTTTCCAAGAAGTTCAGAAAGATTTGACAAAGATCAAAAACTATTTTGAAAAGATAGGATAAAACTATATTGCTTTCTGCAAAATATCCTAAACCCTACTTAGCCAAATATGCATGTAAATGATAAGATCCACTTATTTCTACATAGTAGTGAAACTTGCCAAAACAATTCAAATGTATTGACCCTTGTGGCTGCAACTTATTATGTTGCAGGTTTGTTTGATGTTAGTGAAGTGTGTTAAATAGGATTACAAGTCTACAACCAACATGACTGCCTGTGGCACTTTGAAGATGAAGGACCCCATGCTTTGTAGATATTCTGCTGCATTGTAATGAGATAGCCAAATGAGCTATGTAAGATGTAATGAATTATTTTATTCCTGGTTATAAAGTTATATTATGACCTTTGTTTCTGATATTACATCTTAACTGTGGATGCTAGCTATTGATCCAGGGACTAGCATTGTAAACACAGGGATCTCTACCTTATTAAAGGTTGGGAACCTTACAACAACACAGGCATGAGGAGTGGCGGCTGAGGAGAATGGTCTAAGGTCTAACCCCACCCTATCTTATATAGGCGTCCCTAGTGGGCTTCTACATTAGCAGCCCATTAGTAGCCTAAGCCTGGTCTAATTCGGATCCAATCCTCATTAGGCTTCCAGCCCCTTAATTGTGTGACCCTATAGGTTCATATGCGTATAGACATGACACGAATACACTTATTCTGTCAATAGTTGGTAGCGGCCTCTAGCAAGACGTGCCAACTCCTAAACGCATACAAAGATCATATCGGACGAACCATCACAAGGTTTAGTACATGTCTTTCCCTTTGCCTCACGATATTCGGTCTAGCTCCAAGCTGACCTCTCTTTCTCGATACCGTAACTCGGAATCCCTTTACTAGGTTAACTATTAACCTTATGTAGCATGGCCATGCATTTCTGGATCCGATCACTCGAGGGGCCCAGAGATATCTCTCTCAAGTAGAGAGGGGCAAATCCCATCTTGATTGACCATGCCTTGCAGCATGCTTCAGGACAAACCCGGAAGCTACCTTTATAACTACCCAGTTACGGTGCAGCGTTTGATAGCCCCAAAGTAGGTCGATCCACATCTCAAGTACATGCGACAATCTCAGGTCTAAGGACAAAACGTACACGTTGTGTAGAGAGAGAGCTGCAACAAATTTCCAGGCTCAAATTGGGTCAATCCAACCCCATGTTCATAACATGTGCCCACATCATTGGTTTGACATCTCCATGTCTATGACTTGCGAAACATAGTCATCAACCAATCGATGTGCTAGTCTAATATTCACGTGTGTCCTCACATGAACTCTGACTAGGGACAACTCTTAAATAACCATACAAGTAAAGAGTTTCACAAACAATTCACATAATTTCCAATCAATACAAGTTGTCTGATATGGATATTCAAGGAACATTACAATAACTCATGGATACATAAGAAATATAATCATCTCTATAAGTGCCTCTAGGGCATATTTCCTTCAATGACTTCTCCCATGTCCTCAAGAACTAAACAAACTACTCACAAGACATCATATGGATCAAGATCAAAGATGATATGATAATGGATAACAATCTAAACATAAACAATAATCCAATGGTTCCACTCGCAAGCATCAACTACAATAGTAATTAACACCGGGAAAGTTTCCCCTAAGAACTAAAGCAATATCCAACACAATTGTTACAGCGGGACGGAGAGGTGATGATGGTGCTGGTGGAGATGATGGTGAGGATGATGATGATGATCCCAATGAAGCCTAGCTTGATGATGGTGTTGATGGCGACGATCTCCCCTCTCCGGGAAGGAATTCCCCTGACAGAAATCTGTCTGCCGGATAGATCTTTCTCTCTTGGTGTTTTCCGCCCCGTAGAGGCGACGGAAATCTATCTGTGATCGCCACCCTAGCATTAGGGTTCTGTTGGAAAGATATAGGCGAAGGGGCGGAGTCGGGAGCCGGGCAGGTGGGACACACCTGCCCTAGGCATGGCCCAGGGTGGGCCTGCTCCTAGGGGGTGTGGGCCCCCTGCGACCCTTCTTCGCTCCTCCTTCTGGCTTCCTCGATCTTCTAGAAAAATAATATTTTCCCATATTTTTCTGGTATTTTTATGATCTTCGTGAAATTGCATCAAAACGCCTTCTTTTCCATCAGAATCTAGACTCCGGCAATCCATCCTCCAAGAATCATCCAACATGCATAAACAGATTAAAAGCCATAAGTAATACCTCATATAAGACAAATATCAATGAATAGAGGTAGATTTTGATATAGAATGGTGATGAAAATTGGGCGTATCAACTCCCCCAAGCTTAGACCTTTGATTGTCCCCAAGCAAAAACTGAGCTCAGTAAGCAGGTCCACAGGTTTATGGAGTGAAGTGTCGATAAAAGAATACGCACAAGAAAGCATCACACTTACCATTACACAACTCATAGAAGAAAGCAACTCACCATTATATAACTTAGATTGCAACCAAGTACATCAATCACAATAGAGATGCATAAAGATAAATCATAATTGGAATTGGCAAACTTGTTCTTGGTCAGAGAACACCTGGCAAACAGTTTCACAAGAAGCTTTTTGTAGAAGTTTTCAATAGGAGCACTCTTTGCTCAAAAAGGTTTTTCAATGAAGGCTTTCAAAGTAATACTCAATAGATAAGAGTTTTGTGAAAACAAGGAAGATAAAGAACATGATTGAATAAATCACCATATGAATGCTTGAAACACAACAACTCAAATGCTTGCTGGAGATAGAGAGGAAGTAGGTTTACTGACTCAACTTGGAAATAGGAGAAAGGTCCCTTCATAGAGGGAAGCAGGGATTAAAAGTCATAAAGAGCTTCCAAAAGATTATGGTACTTACTAGCTTTGAGCCCTCATTGCCCCTATCATAGGCATCTTGAGATGATTAAGGTTAAATTGCACAAAGATGGAGTATATGCTTGATGAAATATAACTAGCAATCTCATGTCTCTTGAATATGAGGGCCACTCCTCATGCTACTCAACTTTGGTCACCGGTAACTTCTGCACATGGTACAAGAGATATCCCATAACCAAAATGACAAGGCAAGCAGACAATGAGCATCTTAGCGATCTTTTTATTTACTATATACATAGCTTTTTATTGAGGATGAATCATAGATAGCTCACTATGGTGATGCTGCAAGTTTCCACTATGATTAGGCATGGCTTAGGCTACCGGCCGAGGCGTTTCTCTAACACAAAATACAGAATCCATGGACTTACAAGTTCCCTCTTTATTTCACGCCGTTGACATCCATAGACAAAAGAGCATGATATCAACTTAGTACAAAGTACAGGTGCAATGTTGAAAACGTTCCCCGTGACAGCACGGTTCTGGTAATTCCAATGTATAGATGCAAGAATATACAACTTCAATGACACAATGGTTCAAGTCTATTAGGGGCAAAGAAATAAGGTGTGCCATCAAGTTCGTGAGAGCTTTACTAACTAGTTTTTACATAACAAAATACTTTTTAATTAGAAAGGTCGATGAAGCTTCAGAATTTGCTTGGAATAGCAAAACCTACTAGGTAGATATGGTGGACACAAGTGGCAAAGGTTTTGGTTCAAAGGGATTGGAAACATGAGAAGTATGCCTTCTCAAAATAGGTTTTTGGCTAGCAAGGTTGGGTAGCAAGCAAGAGAGTTGAAAGAAACAAGAAAACATACAAGTAATAAAGCCAAACATGCAATCTTCTTGAAGACGCAAGAGATCTTGAATAAAGAATACTAAGCTTATGAGCCAACAAGAAAGAAAATAAATGATACAAAATACCTGATGGACTCGGTTTGCCAAAATCAATTGATATCCACTTGATGATCCCAAAGTGATGCCAATACTGATCAACAGGATCCATCATAAATAGAGATTGCAAACTAAAATAAGAAGTGCAAAAAGTAAAAGATGAGACTTCTCATTAATATTCCAATAAAGGCACTCACACCAAGGGATACATAGATAATCAACTAAAGGATAGATACTTCCACATGCAAACCAAACTATAAGATAACCTCTCTACCAAAGATATGAATCCACTAAAAAGGTAAAAGATAAAAGATAATGGTGCTGATACCGCGGCACTCTCCCAAGCTTGGAACAAGCCAAGGGGATGCCAAACCTGATGACGAATTAGTCCTTCGGTGGTGGTGGTGTTTTATTGTCATCATAAAACTTCCAAGGAAATGGTTCCCCATCCAAAAAGGATGCCCTTGTCTCTGCAATCCTGAATGTAGCAGCAAAGCTTATGCGATCAAACCTAGCCTCATATTAATAGTTTTCATTTTTTATGTCGTAGAGTTGTGCTTGTAATTTGTTGGTGGTCTGACGGAGTGAGAAGATTTCTTCTCGGAGCTCAACCACCTCCTCCTCGTGTTTGATGATGAGTTCTGAACTTATCTTGTGAATAACATCCACTTTGCGTTTCGCCATCTTCTTGTACTTGAAAACCTCCTGCTCCAATGCTTCCATCCTGTCTTCCAGACTTCCTTCTCCCTTGGGGCCTTGAACTTATTTCATCTTTACATTCCCATCTTTGAGAATCAGCTCCTTGGGATGAATCTTCAACTCATACATATATGGATTGAGGATATCCGCACAGGAATCCTCCATGGGTGATCCAGAGGAAGACATTGTAGCTCCAAACCTGAGAATTTGCCAGACAGAAACAAATTGAAACAAAAACACGACGAGAACTCGATGCAAGAACCTCGGGGAATCCGGGGGGTTATATATTATGAAGTTTCAAAGCATAAGGAAGGTTTTGACACGGAAACGAGGCGGATTTGGAGCTCGGGGAGGCACACCCTCTCCAGGCGTGGGGCAAGGTGGGCCCGCGCCTGGGGTGGGTTTGGCCACCCCGGCCTCCGGTTCATCCTCTGTTCCGTCTTGTAACTTCCCTTATGTATTAGAAACATAAAAATATAAAAAGATTGGGGTTTCATGAACCTTCTGTTTTCACCACTTTTACCTATTCAAGGACGAACTCTGCACTTTATGGTGTTTGTCTTCTGATAAATTCTTCTGGAGTCACCATTTGAATATCATCCACATCTTCATTATAAGGAATCTCCACAAATATAATGTTTTATTCTTTGACCATTAACCACCTGTGTAGTGTCATCCTTCAGGGAAGAAATTTTGATAGCACCTGAACGGTACACTTCTTTGATAACAAAAGGTCCCAGTTTGAGTGTAGTTTCCCTGCAAAAAATCTGAGACAAGACCTATACAAAAGAACATTCTCACCAACATGGAACTCCCTTTTGAGAATTCTCCTATCATGCCATCTTTTTATTTTTTCCTTAAAAAGCCTAGCATTTTCATAAGCTTCACCTCTCCACTCATCTAGATTACTTAAGTCGAGCAGTCTTTTCTCACATGCAAGTCTAAAATCTCTATTCAACTCTTTCACTGCCCAATAAGATTTGTGTTCTAATTCTAAAGGCAAGTGACAAGCTTTCCCATAGACCATTTTGTAAGGAGACATACCCATAGGATTTTTATAAGAAGTTATATAAGCCCACAAAGCGTCATTCAACTTTTTAGCCCAATTTTTTTCTAGATCTATTGATAGTCTTCTGCAATATAGATTTAATTTCCCTATTGGAAAGTTCTACTTGCCCACTAGTTTGGGGGTGATAAGCTGAAGAAATTCTATGGTTTACATCATACTTAGCGAGAGTTTTTCTAAAACCCCCATGAATAAAATGAGAGCCTCCATCAGTCATGAGATATCTAGGCGCACCGAACCTAGGAAAAATGACAGCCTTAAGCATTTACAAAGAGGTCTTACCATCAGCACTATTTGTAGGTATGGCTTCTACCCACTTTGTAACATAGTCGACAAAAACAAGAATATGAGTGTACCCTTTTGAAGGGGTAAAATGTCCCATAAAGTCGAATCCCCAACAATCAAAAGGTTCAATAACAAGAGAATAATTCATAGGCATTTCATTGCGTCTAGAAATGTTACCTACTCGTTGACATTCATCACGATAAGACAAAATTCCTTGCATCTTTAAAAAGGGAAGGTCAATAAAATCCAGTTTGTAAAACCTTCTGTGCAGTCCTATCGCCTGCATGATGTCCTTCATAAGTACTTCCATGACATTTTCTCAATATCTCTTGTTGTGCAAATTCTGGAACACATCTTCGCATCATTCCATCTACTCCTTCTTTAGATAAGTGTGGGTCATACCAAAAGTAATGCCTTAGATCATAAAAGAATTTCCTTCTCTGCTAAGTTGTAAAGGTTGGAGGCAAATACTTGGAAACAATAAAGTTAGCATAATCAGCATACCAAGGACTCTCAGGCGGCCTTACCCGTATCGCAGCCAAATGCTCATTTGGAAAACTATCATTAACAGGCAATGGGTCAAAAGAAATGTTTTCCAAGCGAGATAAATTGTCAGCAACAGGATTTTCAGCACCTTTCCTATCTACAATATGAAGATCAAACTCTTGTAAAAGCAAAACCCACCTAATAAGTCTAGGCTTAGCGTCCTTCTTTTTCATAAGGTACTTTATAGCAGCTTGATCAGTATGAATAGTAGCCTTTGAATAAACAATATAAGGTCTAAACTTATCAGTAGTAGCATAATTCTTTTGAGTAGTATCTAGAGTCTTGCTAGCATAATGAATAACATTCAACTTCTTATCAACACGTTGTCCAAGGATAGCACCCACAGAAAAATCACTAGCATCACACATAATTTCAAAAGGTAAACTCCAATCAGTTGGTTGGACAATAGGAAAAGTTGTCAAAGCTTTCTTCAAAGTTTCAAACGCTTCCTTATAATCATCATCAAAAACAAAAGGTACATCTTTTTAAAGAAGATTAGTAAGGGGCTTTGAAATTTTGGAAAAATCTTTAATAAACCTCCTATATAAACTAGCATGACCTAGGATACTACGAATACCTTTGATATCTCTAGGACAAGGCATCTTCTCAATTGCTTCAATTTTGGCTCTGTCAACTTCAATGCCTCTTTCAGAGATCTTGTGTCCAAGAACAATCCCTACATTAACCATGAAATGGAATTTCTCCCAATTAAGAACAAGGTTGGTTTCTTCACATCTCTACAAAACTTTATCAAGGTTGTGCAAACAGTTATCAATAGAAGTTCCATAGACGAAAAATCATCCATGAAAACCTCCACAATTTCTTCACAAAAGCCATGAAAGGTAGCAAACATACATCTCTGAAAGGTAGGAGGAGCATTACATAAACCAAAAGGCATATGCCTATACGCATAAGTACCATAAGGAAAAGTAAAAGTAGTTTTCTCTTGGTCTTGTGCTTTCACAACAATTTGAGAAAACCCAGAATAACCATCAAGAAAGCAAAAGTGAGTCTTTTTGGACAACATTTCAAGCATTTGATCAATAAAGGGCAAAGGATAATTATCTTTCTTAGTAACTTTATTAATCTTTCTAAAATCAATGCACATTCTATACCCAACCACTACTCTTTGAGGTATAAGCTCATTATATTCATTAGGAACAACAGTTATTCCCCCTTTCTTGGGAACACAATGAACATGGCTAACCCATTGACTGTCAACAATAGGATAAATAATACCAGCATCAAGGAGTTTTAATACCTCATTTCTTACCACATCCTTCATCTTAGGATTTAGACGGCGTTGGTGCTGAACAACTGGTTTTGCATCAGGATCAATATTAATAGCATGCTGACATATAGTAGGAGAAATTCCTTTTAAATCATCAAGAGTATAACCCATGGATCCTCGGTGTTTCTTCAATACTTCCAATAACCTTTCTTCTTCCTTTCCTGAAAGTTGAGAACTAATAATAACATGATACACTTTCTTATTATCAAGATAAGCATATTTAAGATCATCAGGTAAAGGTTTTAATTCGAAAACAGGGTCCTCTTTAGGTGGTAGTGTGGTACCCAAATCTTCCACATGTAGATTATGCTTAAGTAACTCAGGCTGACGAAGGAAAACCTCGTCACTCTCATTTCTTTCCTTCATGAAGACATCGCTTTTGTGATCTTCCATAAACTGTTGCAAGGCATTGTTAGGAGCAAGAGAAATAGCAGAAACTTGTTCAACCCTGAAATCATCATTAGGCAGTTCATTTTGATAAGGAGTTTTTGCAAATTTGGAAAAATTAAACTTGTAAGAATTTCCATCAAACTTAGTCAAAAAAATTTCCTTCCTACAATCTATAATAGCCCCACAAGTATTCATGAAGGGTATACCAAAGATAATAGGATAGGTTTTACTAGCTTCTTTACCAAGTACTAGAAAATCAAGAGGATATTTAATCTTACCACAAAGTACCTCCACATCTCTTACAATGCCAATGGGGCAAACTTGCTCTCTATTGGCAAGGTGAATAACCACATCAATGTACTCAAGCTCACAAGGACCAATTTGATGCATAATTTCCCTGTAAAGCTCATAAGGAATAGCACTAGAACTAGCACCAATATCACATAAACCATAATAGCTATGGTTACCAATTCTAACAGAAAGCACAAAGACACTATCTTTTCTAGCCTTTTTAGGATCAGAAACAATATTAGTAGCGTCTTCACAGAATACAATATGCTCATCCTCTATATTTCTAGTGACAAGATCTTTCACAATAGCTACCACAGGCTCAATATTAATAAGCTCATCGAACTCTATAGTTTTCTTTGCACTTTTGCTAACCACATTAGCTATAATAGAATGTTACTTTACCTTAGCAGGAAAAGGGATTTTCTCAACATAAGGTTCAGGCAAAATAGGATCAACAGTACAAACCTCTATGCTAGTAGGAACATGAGTAATGATGTCTTTATAAGGAGCGTGGTACTTGTCCCACTCTTTCTTGGGAATTTCAATATAAGAGGCAAAAGCATTAACATTTTGCAAGAACTTGAGGATCAAGACCAAACTCATTACTAATATCACGGAAGTCATTAGTTCCCATAAAATATTTAATGCATTCATAATCATAATTTATACCTGACTTTCTTCCTTTGTCATTCTCCCAAACTTCAGTTTTTTCTTGAATACGGTCTAAGAGATCCCATTTAGCTTCTTACTTCATACATGTGAATGATCCAGCACAAGAAGCATCTAGTAAATCTTTATCATGAAGAGAAAGCCTAGCATAAAAGTTATTGATGATTATATTGTTAGGGAGTTCATGAATAGGACATTTAAGCATTAGTAACTTCAATATCCCCCAAGCTTGAGCTGTACTCTATCCATCACGAGGCCAAAAGTTATATACCAGATTTCTATCCTTATGAATCTCACTTGAGGATAAAATTCAGAATAAAAGAGAGATGCCATTTCCTCAAATTCCATGGATTGTCCATTCTTCAGCAGCTTATACCATTCTTCAGCTCTCCCTTTCAAGGATATAGAGAGTAACTTCTTCTTCACTTGTTCAGTGGTGATACTTGCACACTTAAACACCCCGCATAATTCATGGATAAAAAGAAAGTGATCACCAGGATGGACAGTTCCATCCCCAAATAATAATTATCCATAACACGATCAACAATACTTGTAGGTATCTTAAAAGGTTCTATCTCAACAAGTGGTGGTTCATCTACTACCCTAATAGTGGTAGTAGTTTTCCCAAACAGAAAACCAAGTGGGTTATCTACATTGGAAACAGAGTAACAAACAGAAACAAAAAGAAATACTCACAGTAGAAGTTTCCTTTACCAGTTCCACTCTTCAATAGCGCTTCACTCCCCGGCAACGGTGCTAGAAAATAGTCTTGATGACCCACAAGTATAGGGGGTGTATCGTAGTACTTTCGATAAATAGGAGTGTAGTTTTCCCAAATAGAAAACCATGTGGGTTGTCCATATTGGTAACAAAGTAACAAGTAGTATCAAAAGAAATACTCACAGTAGAAGTTTCCTTTACCAGTTCCACTCTTCAATAGCGCTTCACTCCCCGGCAACGGCGCCAGAAAATAGTCTTGATGATCCACAAGTATAGGGGGTGTATCGTAGTACTTTCGATAAATTGGAGTGTCGATCCCAACGTGGAGCAGAAGGTGTTGACTAGTGGTATGGAGCAGGAACTCTCTGCAAATACTTAGCAAACGGATTTTTAGTGGTTTTCTGATAAAGCAACAAAACAAAGTGCAAGTAACAAAGTACAAATGCAACAACTGGCCCAATCCTTTCTTAGCAAAGGACAAGCCGGTGGAAATACTTATGAGGACCAAACGTTCTCGAGGACACATGGGAATTCTGTCAAGTGCTTCCGCTTCATATAGCTGAGTACTCTTCTTTGGTGTTGTAAGTGTTGTGTGGGTGAACATGTGCTAATGTACCGACATTACTTGGACTAATACATACTTGTGATTAAACCCCCTACAAACATCCGTAACTACATGAAAGTAATTAAGATATAAATCTAACCAGAACCTTAAAATCTGAGATCCTACACTCCCTTGTGCAAAGGTGTCCTAACGGGGGTTTAGGTTTCTGTCAGTCTGGCAACCCCACAATTAGTAGCCAAATACACAATACATTCCCCTAGGCCCATAAATGGTGAAGTATCATGTAGTCGACGTTCACATGACACCACTAGAAGAATAGCACCACAACTTAAATACTAACCATTGAATAATATCTCACCATAAATCCACTAATAACATCATGACTTCTCCCATGTCCTCAAGAACTAAACGAACTACTCACAAGACATCATATGGATCAATATCAAAGATGATATGATAATGGATAACAATCTGAACATAAACAATAATCCAATAGTTCCACTCACAAGCATCAACTACAATAGTAATTAACACCGGGAAAGTTTCCCCTAAGAACTAAAGCAATATCCAACACAATTGTTATAGCAGGACAGAGTGGTGATGATGGTGATGGTGGAGATGATGGTGTGGATGATGATGATGATCCCGATGAAGCCTAGCTTGATGATGGTGTTGATGGCGATGATCTCCCCTCTCCGGGAAGGAATTCCCCCGGCAGAAATCTGTCTGCCGGAGATATCTTTCTCTCTCGGTGTTTTCCGCCCTATAGAGGCGGCGGGAATCTATCTGTGGTCTCCCCTAGACTTAGGGTTCCATAGGGAATATGTAGGCAAAGGGGCGGAGTCGGGAGCCGGGAAGGTGGGCCACACCTGCCCTAGGCGTGGCCTAGGGTGGGCTCGCGCCTAGGGGTGTGGGCCCACTGCGGCCCTTCTTCGCTCCTCCTTCTGGCTTCCTCAATCTTCTGGAAAAATAATATTTTCCCATATTTTTCTGGTATTATTCTGATCTTCATGAAATTGCATCAAAACGCCTTCTTTTCCATCAGAATCCAGACTCCGGCAGTCCATCCTCCAAGAATCATCCAACATGCATAAATAGATGAAAATCCATAAGTAATACCTCATAATAAGGCAAATATCAATGAATAGAGGTATATTATGATATATAATGGTGATGCAAATTGGGCGTGTCACATGTCTTGGCATAGTAGTGATATACTAAGATCTATCAGTAGGGTGGCATCATGTTGGCCAAGTGCTAAGGCACACAACCTCTAGGTTGAAGATGGTGTTTCTAGCCAACCCGAGAGGTTTATATCCCATACAACGTTGGCATGGGCCTACATCCCCCACAGAGTTTCGCCTCATGTCTTGGCATAGAAAAAATATACTTAGATCTATCAAGTAGGTAGGATCATGTTGGCTAAGTGATGACTCAAATAACAACAAGTTGGTCAAGGTGTTTCTATCCAGCCCACAGAGGTCTAGATACCATGCAATGTTGGCATGGCCCCACGTTTGCCACAAGTGTATGTCATGGCTTGTCATAGCACTCTCATACTTATATCTATCAAGTGGGTAGGATCATGTTGGTCAGGTGTAGTGACTCACACAACCACTAAGTTCGTGATGGTGTTTCTAGCCAACCCGGAGAGTTCTATAGCCCATGCAATGTTGGCATGGTCCCACATGTGACACAGTTGTGTCTCATCATGTCTTGGAATAGTAGTTTTATACTAAGATCTATCAACATGGTGGCATCATGTTGGCCAAGTGCCGAGGCACACAACCACTAGGTTGATGATGGTGTTTCTAGCCAACCTAGAGAGGTTTATAGACCATGCAATGTTGGAATGGGCCCACATCTACAATGAAGTGTCTCATTATGTCTTGCATAGCAAAATCATACTTAGATTTATCAAGTAGGTAGTATCATGTTGGCCAAGTGATGACTCATACAACCACAAGTTGGTGAAGGTGTTTCTATCCAACCTAGGGAGGTGTAGATCCCATGCAATGTTGCCATGGCCCCACATTTTCCACAAGTGTGTGTCATGTCCCCACATCATCAACTTGTGGTTTTATGAGTCAACACTTGGTCAACATGATCCCACCAAGTTATTCGATCAAACTATACAAACTTTATGCCAAACCATGACACTGTTCTAAGTGTAAAAGTGGTATGCCATGGCATAACAGTCTTTTACTTAGATCTATCAACTAGGTACGATCATGTTGTCAAAGTGATGACTCACACAAACAAAAGTTTGTGTGATGGCTTGGCATAGCACTCTCATACTTATTAGATGTATAAACTGGGTGGGATAATGTTGGACAAGTGTCAACTTTTTTGTAAGAAAACCTTAAACTTAGATATTACACACTCAATCATGCATTAAAATTCAAATTGTGTATTCCACACTCAACTTCAAATAGTTGCAAAAGGAGGTAGCCACGATCGGAAAAGAGTGGGTGGGCCACTAGCGGGGATCCGCAGAGAGAGAGAGAGAGAGAGAGAGAGAGAGATTCGTAAAAAAAGAGAGATTGCTGGCGAGTGGGGCCACCGTGCGCGTGAGAACCATGCAGTACCAGAGGCGTGTCTGAGGCACACAGTGCATGTGTGAACTGTGTAGTACCGTACGCATGTTTGCGGTGCACTATGCAAGCAGGTGTGTGTGCGTACGCTACTGAACCGTACACATGTGAACCGCGAGAGCACGAAACATCGGCGTCTGACCATATAGAGCCCACCCCTACCTCTCTCCACCTCCCCTCATTCACTCCATCATGCCACCGCTTGCCAACTCCCCCTCCCCACTCCCCGTCCCCACTCCCCTCTCTCTCCACCGACCAGGAAAAAACCCTGTCCCCTTCCGCTTCCGCTCCACTACCCATTCCAGCGATGGAGCACCCATCCGACGTTGTCGCCGCAGTGAAGGAGAAGGCCGTGATGCTAGCGTTAGTTGTAGAGGAGGCAGCTAGAGCCACTGAGGAGGCGTCCAGAGCCACGAAAGAGGCACACAATGCCGCAAGGGCAACAATCACAACCGCAGCGGATGTGAAAGATGAAGCGAAGGCCATTAACGAAGGGTGGCCCATCGGTTCCTCATCAGCTCCCGCTGCTATCAGTAGATGGGTGTATAATCTTGGGAAGCATCCGCAAGATGACAACGAGGAGATCAAACTCATCATCTGGTCGCCACGACCGGCCTTCAACGAGAATATCGTCGAAGAGGAGGAGGAGGTAAGTTCCAATTAATAACCATTAAGATTGGGGCCTAGGGTGGTTTGATATCTGTTACGATTGATGTGTAATTAATGGATCTATGGATTATTGCTAGATAGGGTTCGATTATGGAAAAAATCGATTAATATTTGTGGATCTGTGTATTGTTGTTTTCATATATGTGGATTAATGCAAGATTATTGAACGACGGAAGTGGATTATCTTCTTGATCCCTTGATTACTTTCTGTTATTGCTAGCTGTCGAGTGTTATTTGTTGCTTCCTTTGTTAGGCATTCAATTTTAGTTGCAGTTTCTACATATTTTCTTCACATGTGTATTTTTCATATTTCAGGAGGCTACTGATGATGTTTACAGTGATATCGAGTCGTGTCACAGGAAGACTGGGGCCACACTCAACAAGCTTAAGGCGGGGAGGTTCTACAAGTACTGAAGTGAACCCTAGACTGATGCCATGAACAGCTACCCCTTCTGCAAAAGGAGCATAAAGATGGACTTCCAAAGCATCTTGCAGCATGTTGAAGGCTGTGGATCTAACCATGTCAATGTTGGGAAACTGTCAACGTCCACGGCTTCAAGGCCAATCACATGGCCTATGGCCTCTTCCTCGGGAACAAACTGAACCATGCTATAGAGCTCGGTCGTGTGCCTGCTCCCAAGCCCAAGCCGCCAAAGGTTCCGGGTATGGGCAGTAGGAAGCAAAGGAAGCGGGACTGGGAGGAGGCGGCGAGGAGGCAGTGATATACTGATGTGCCTGTTTGTGTGTGCTATTGATGCTTTAAGCAGCATGCTTTGGTGAACTATGTTTATGTTGGCTGCTTAGCAGTGTTTGTGTTGAACCTTTGCCTTATCAAGTTTATGTTGAACCTTTCTTAATTAGTTGCTTGTTATGTTTCTAGATTCTAGATGTTTAATATCTATATTTGTTTTTGTACATGCTGGTGTGTGGTGGGATTTCCTATTTCCGAAAGGTTGAAGGGAAATAGTTAAGCAATTGAGAAAGAGAAACTGGTATAGATTTGCTACCAAATTGGGCAAAAAGGAATGGATGAGGTGAGCCAGGAAGACATAGAGACAAAAAGTGGTGCATGGATTTGTTTCCAGAAAGGGGAGAGAGAGGGAGGGATAGAGAGAGGGTTCTTTGATTTGTTGCCAAATTGGGATGGCTAGTTGTGTTGCCCTATTTTAGCCTTATTTTCTCTTCTTTCCTTTTTCATATAGTTTTTGATTTACAAACAAGCATGTTTTGTCTCACCTGAACCTCTTTTTCCAAAAAATGACAAATCTACAAATAGCCTGTTTTGTCTCACTTGAACCTCTTTCCTTCATGAAAAACCTTCAATTTTTTTACACATGCTAAAATACGCAGATTTAGCCCAGCGTAGCTTGTGTTCCTATGCTCGTGTTATCGCTGCAGCGCCCAGCAGACGCGCGCGGTATGACGGCGTAGACGCGTTAGGTATTTTGTCACTCCACGGTCACCTCCACTCACGACTCGCCTCCTATCCCACCTAACGCGAGCGTCTCCATGACAACAACCTAAAAAATTCCATCGAGTACCGCCTCCAGTATTCAACGCCTCTGACGACATAGGTTCATGGATCAGAGATTTAAGGATCAGGTATGTTTTCGCCAACTCCAATATGAAAATCTAGAACGAGCGATGTACATAAATTTTGTCCGATATAGAGGAAGTATGATCAAATTTTAAAAATGCATGAAGATCATAATTGTGTAGATCAGATCTACATATGAACTAGTACAATAACACTATATTATATGTTAGCAGTGAAAGCATGTCATGCCAGATCTATATGTACTATTAAGAAAATTGTATTATCTAATGGACATTACTCAGTGTTTTGGAATATCATGCATGTTTATGGATATGCAAACCGTGTTCAAGTATCTACTATAAGAGGTGGTATAATATAGATTTCTTTATTCTAAAAAGTATGTGTACATGGCACTTTCTAGTTAGGTCGAGGAGTATGCTCGCACTTGTCATGTATGTGCTACTCTTAAGTTGCATAAACCTCTGCATATAAGAGGCATGTAATGTCAAATAAAAAAATCAATGCACTTATAAAATTGCTGCATATGTATGTATTTGTTACATGCAGGTCCTGGAATAAAGTTTGAGAAATAATTTGAATGTTTCTGCCATTATGGCAACAATGTAGCGATGGATGATACCAAAATTAATGTACTGAACTTGGAGTTGATAAGTGATGTCTACGCACTTCTATTCTTGTAGACAGTTGTTGGGCCTCCAAGTGTAGAGGTTTGTAGAACAGTAGCAAGTTTACCTTAAGTGGATTACCCAAGGTTTATCAAACTCAGGAAGGAAGTGTTTAAAGGTATCCCTCTCAAACAACCCCGCAATCAAGATACAAGAAGTATCTTGTGTCCCCAACACACCCAATACACTTGTCAGGTGTATAGGTGCACTAGTTCGCCAAAGAGATAGTAAAATACAAGTGGTAACGATGCCAGAAAAGAGCTTCTGACTTGTTGTTGATGTGGGAGAGACTAAAGGAAAACTAAAATAAAGATGGAAGTAAGCAAACATGTAACAAATCTAGATGCAAACGGTGTTTCAATGTTTAGAAACAAGGCCTAGGGATCATACTTTCACTAGTGAACACTCTCTCATATAAATATCTTCTCTTCATGATACTACTCTTAACTACTCTCCGGTTGAACACTCTAAACCATGGTAGGGCTATAACAGCACTCCTCAAAGTCCGCCTTCCCCAATTTAGATAACCCCACACTGTCACTTGAGCACTAGATGATTCCAACAAACACCACAATTTCATAAAGACATCCAACTCCAAATATACTCATGATAAATATATATGTAACCTAGCTTAAGTGCCACACACGGTGTGCATGCTGTAACTTTCACACACGTGGGGAAAAGCATAGATCTATTAAAGCATGATGAGTATTTATGTAGACTCTAGCCTAAGTGCCACAATGGCGTTCATGCTATCACTTTCACACACATGGGGAGAGCAGCGATCTATTAAAGCACTTGAGTAGCAAGGTAGATCTACTTGATTACAAAGCTCATGACCACAACAAGATAATGCATAGAGAGAGAGATGAACACATAGCTACCGGTAGAGCCCTTAGCCTCGAGGAAGAACTAATCCCTCCTCATCATGGGAGTCAGCAACGACGATGGAGATGGTGATGGAGATCGATGGAGATGGCTCCGGGGCACTTCCCCGTCCCGGCAGGGTGCCGGAACAGAGAATTTTTGTCCCCCCAATATCCACTTCGGTGGCGGCGACGCTATGGAGGTTTTCGTGGATTTTTGGTCGATTCTTTAGGGTTTTTGACTCGAGGGCTTATTATAGGCGAAGGAGGCAAGGTCGGTAGAGGGCCAGGGGGCCCACACCCCCTGTGGGCGCCACCAGGGCTGGCACGCGCCCACCTAGGTTGTGGCCACCCTAGTGTCCTCCTCCGTCTCGTCTTTGATTTTCCGTATTTTTCAGGGAAAAATATGAACTTTGAATTTTGTCCCGTCCAATTATGAAAATATTCATTTTTTAGCTTTCTGAAACCAAAAACAGGAGGAAACAAGCAACTGGCACTGTGGCATCTTGTCAATAGGTTAGTTCCAGAAAGTGTATAAAAATACCTCAAAGTATAGACAAAACATAGCAAATTTGATACTAAACAAGCATAAAACATAAAAAATATAGATACGTTTACGACGTATCAAGCAACCCCAAGCTTAACTCCTTCTCGTCCTCGAGTAGGTAAGTGATAAAAAGAATAATTTTTGAGGTGACATGCACCATCGCAATCTTGATCAAACCATTTGAAAGCATTGAAAGTTGGGATCAAAGTACTCTAAACATGAGCATGAAAGATGAAGTTCTAACAATAAGACATAGCAACTATGTTGCAACATGAAAGGATACAAACAAAGATCATGAATAACATGATTGAAAAACGTTTGTTTGTTTCACATATATAAAACATGGCATAGTGGCAATCAGCTTGTCCCTCATGGAATAGAAAAACAAAAATGCATAGGACACCTTCAAATTTCATAAGGGTGACTAGATACAAATAGCTCAAGAACAAGCAATATCAACAATATGAATCAATCAATAAGTTTTGGGACAATGCACACAGAACTAAGAATGGCAACTATGCTCTCTTAATTGGTGCCTAAGGATAGAAGGTGGAGACTCAATATAATAGTGGAAGAAAGGCCCTTCATTGTAAGACCCCACCTTTATAAAGGTGAAGGCCCCTGTGATTGCAATGCTAGTCCCTGGATCAAATGCTAGCATCCACAGTTTAAGATGAAGTACACAGATACAAAGGTCTTTATTACATCGTCATTCCAGAGATAAACATAGTCTTTTACAACTCCATATCCAAAGGCTAGTACAAGAGTTCATAACATAAATAAATAAAGTAAAGTCTTCATCTTCATGTGCCACAAGCAAGCATGTTGAGTGTAGACTCATAACCCTTATCCTCATCAGAGTAACCTGCAACATCATAAGTTGCAACCACAGTGGGTCAATACATTTAGAATTGTATTGTCAAGTGATAATAGTAGAATAGTAATAACTAACATCTATATGAATTTGTCTAAGTGTGGCTTAGGCTTGCTTTGCTCAAAATAGGTTTTTAGTATCAGTTGAAAACACTAAGTTTTTGTTTGACAAAAACTCCCAAGGAACCACCAATAGACATTGGTGAACCTTCAACCCTTGTTCAACCACATGTTTTTAACTTAGAAATTGGGATGAGCAGATCCTTGATAGCTTCAATGTCTTGATGCTCAAATTGTCCGTTGCCGGGGACACGGCTAAGTACTTAGGTTTTACTCTCTCGGGAGGTGGTGCACTTTCCCCACAAGACTCAACATGCATCGAGACAAGATCTTTCAGAAGCCTTCCCTTAGACCAAATGGACGCGTTCCATCCTATCACCCTACCACCATCTGTCCATCTGGGTAAGTTATTGCAACCTATATGATCAAGGCAGAGCCCATTTTCCATGTGGTAGCACTAGAAGCTTCTAAACACTTAACATCTCAAATCTCTTTGTTCCTGGGTGGCTTTGCACACGTGAGATACACCAGGGAGGCCATAGAAATGGGCCCTGAGTAACCACTCAACACAAACCATTCTTTCCATTCCACCCAGGTGTTTCATTCATATAGTTGTTTTATTAAGCAAAAACATATTTCATAGACTTAGAAATATTTCATAGCATGAAAATATCCCACCCTTGTTTTCTACTATCTAGGCTAAGCATTATATCAACAAGTATTCTAACTTAGAGAATTTCTACCAAGCCTACAACTACTAGGATTTTCCAAGGAATAGCATATATATACTTAGCAAAAATATATGCAAGGCCTACTCAAAATAACACTAGTGCATAGTCAAAAATAATAGGAAAAATACATGAAGCACCACTTGCCTTGGTAGTTGGGGGAGTAGCAACCATCCTCACAATCACAATCACCACTATCACCAAAATCTACACATAAAATAATGGCAGCAAATTCACATTCCAAATAGGTCCAATTGATATTATCACATCATCGAACTCTCTAAGGTGTCTTCCTGCATGATTTCCGAGGCATGAGGCTCCTCTGAGGTGACCGTTGGTCGGCCTCCGGCTTTCGCCGGTGTCTCACCGGCAAAGCTCTGCATGGATTCCTCAGGGGGTTGTTGGAAGATCACCTACTCTGGTGTGACCACGGGTGGTAAGTTTCTCGAAGGCTCTTTCGCTCTCTCGGCTAATCCTTGGCTGGTTCTTCTCAACGCCAACGGCTCCCCCCTTGAGGGTAGATGTTTGGAAAATGGGGAGAAGATCTCTATTGGATCTGTTTTGAGGTTCCCCTCTCATCTCTCTCATGTTAATGATTCTCTGGATCCTTCATCTGGTTTTCTTGGTAGATCTCCTACCATCTCTGGAACAGATGAGGATACTGGTTTTAAATGGCATGACCTTTGCTCCTCTTTGCCGACCGATGATCTTGAGCCTTCTAAAGGTTTTTTATGCTTTTTCCGAGTTCTAAAAGGCTGGTGCTTCTCAACCACAATGAGCTAGTGATTGATGCTAGATACTTGATTCAAGGTGAGGTTGTGGCCTCGGGTATTTCTACTGATCTTCAGGTGAAGAGGGTTGTCGTCGGCGCACAGATTTTGCCCAACCCTTTGGTTAAGAAGTTTTCCACCAATGTTGAGAAGATTGTGCCAAAAGCGCTGGATTTCACCAAGAACCTCCCTTCGGTGTGTGCTCTCAAGGATGAATCTTTGAGTCGACCTGCCCTGGATTTTTCATTAGGGATGGATTTTGAGAGGAAGATTTTTGATAAATTCAGGCATCAAGTTAATTTCCTTGGTGGTTTCAGGAAGAGACCTTTTTATCTGGTTTGTTCTTTTGGAAGAGCAAATTTTAAGTTGGATTTCCATACGGTTACTCTTGCACTCCAAGCGTGCTTTGGTGGTCAGGCTTCTAAATTCCAAGTGAAGCTTCTGCAAGATAGAAATTTTTGTTTCTCAGTTGCGTCACGGGCGGTGGGTTTTGAAATCTACAATATTTCAAAGTTTTCATGTAAATCGTTTGTGATTCACGTCAACCTTTGGGGTAATGGGGGGCCAAATTGGATTTATTAAGAAAAGGAGTTTTATAAAGAATCTGCTGGAGAATGGAAAGTTGTCACGTACAAAAAGGAAAATTCCAAAAAATCTCCTTCGATGAAGCCTAGCAATAATGGTGTTTCGGTTTTCCATCGGCTCAAATTTCCAAATGCTGTTGCGGTTTCTTCACCTGTGTCGGCTAAACATAATAAGTGTGATTTCAAATCAAGCATTCATGACAGATCCTATGCACAGTGCTCGCTGATGGCGGTATTAAACCAGTTGTAACGCCGGTCGGGTCATCAGGAGGCGCCAATCGTGCGGCATTTAAACTACCTGGTCTCATTCCCTTTCTGAAATTCCCTTCCTTCCCAGAATGCATTTGGCCCGACAATTCTTACAAGGGGTGGTTCAAGGCCCAGGAAAGTACCCATTCTCGGCCCATCTTTCACAACAGTTTTCACGATTTCACCATTTCTTTGCAAAAAACAACTGCCATTTCCCCTGTCTCCTCAACTCCCCCGTCTGCAGAAACCCCATTCCCCTCTTGCTCGTCGTCGGCGAAGAGTGTTGAAATGGCGAACATCCCAATTGATCCTGCTCCTTTCTTGCCGAATGGCTTCCAAGTTATGCAAGTGGCTGGGCGGAATCGTGTCAAAAGGGTGGTGGTTCCGCGAAGGTCGAGGTCGCATGAACAGTATGCTATTGCTACCATTAATCCCCTACCCCCTGGTCCAGTTCCGTTCGTGAATATTCGTGATGTCCTGGTTGATTTCCTCAACAATGTGGTTCGTGTTCACTTTCGAGATGTCCAGGCTTGTCCCTTTGGGTCTGCTTATGTGCAGTTTCACCATGTCAGTGATCGGGATAGGCTCATTGCGGCTAGCCCCATTCCATTTCAAGATGTGCATGTTTCTTTCGTTAA
This sequence comes from Avena sativa, assembly GCA_916181665.1. Classification (NCBI taxonomy): domain Eukaryota; kingdom Viridiplantae; phylum Streptophyta; class Magnoliopsida; order Poales; family Poaceae; genus Avena; species Avena sativa. The sequence continues at coordinate 18,966,343 of OV702282.1, read as the reverse complement.
GCACAATGAGGGGGAAAACTAGAGGAGGGCTCAATTCAATAATGAATGTTGGGTGATGCTAGTTGGTCCTCCATTAGACCACTGGCATGCTGAGGATCTGAATGCAGTTTTTGCTGATATTGGGAAAGTCCTTTTGTGGGAGAGGGACCCGGACCGGAAAGGGAGGATTCTTGCAAAGATTCGTGTTATTGACCTAGTTGAAATCCCCAAGAGTGTAAGGTTTACCATTGGCGACTTGGTGGAGTCTGAATCCTGGACTTTTTCTGTTGAAGTGCTGCAAAGTGACCTGCTTGGGGGGGCACCTGATGTGGACCCACTTCCAGATGACAATGTGGACCCACATCCCGCACCTGTCTTTGGGCCCTAGATTCCCCCTCCTCCCCCTCCCCCTGCTCCTGGGGGTGGTTGGGGTCAGTGGTTGGCCCCTGTGCAGGACCCTGCTCCTGAAGGTGACATTAATGAAGGTTGGGGCCCCTGGGAAGCTGCTGCTGCTCCTGTTCAAGGCCCTGTCATTGCCCCTGGAGAAGACATGCCTGTAGACAATCAAAATCTCCCACCACAGGATGTTAATAGTGGGGTTACAGGTGCTATCATTGTCCAAGACTGGGAGTCTGATGATGATGAGTCTGTCAATGCTGAGCCTGTGGTTGCTGAGGATCAGGGGGTGGCTGCTGGACCCCAAGGGGTTGGCATTGGTGAAGGTCTTCAGAACATTTTATAGAACTATTTGGTTGATGATGATGAGGCTAACTCAGATGCTGAGGAAAGGGTGGGGAGCCCCATGGATTCAAGTAATGTGGCTGCTGAAAATGAAGATTGTAGGTTGGAGGATCAGCATCTTCTTTCCCCAAATGAGGCACATCTCCAGGTGGGAATGGTGAGAACTTTTGTGTCCATTCCTGATGTGCATATTGCAAAGCAGGGCTTTACCCAACAAGTCTTGGAGCTCTGGGAAAGTTATTTTGCTCCTCATATTCAGAAGTACACTTCCTCCAAAGGATCTCTCAAGTGTGATATCCCTGTAAGTTGGTTTAACTTTATTACTCTCATGCTTGCTACACCTAAGAAGTTTAATTGGGTCAAGAGCTTCCTTACTTCTCCTTTATGGGAAATTATTAAAGAGCCTATTGCTGAGGAGAATTCCATTTCTTTCATCATTCCTAATGAGAGCTTTTCCCAGATGGCTCCTCCTTGTCTGGGCATTGAAGCTCAAAAATCTTCCTGCTCTCCCTCCACCCCTTCCAGAAAGAGAAAGTGCAAGGAGACTCTTGTTGACACTGAGGTGAGAAGGAGTCCTAGAATTGTTGAACTGAATGGGGGCTTTAAAAGCCACCTCAATTGCTTAATTGCTGATTGTCTGGTTTGCAATGTTGTTCCTCCATGCTTGAATCCTAAAGTGGTTAAAAATATTGCTGCCTCTTTCTGCAAGGTTAAGGATGGTGACCTGGAGAAGAGGTTGCTAAAGAAAGGGAAATCCACTGAGGTAGCAGTAAAAGCTCCCCAAAAAGGCAGCATCAAAGGATCTGGCTCTTCAAGCTTGATCATTGGAGGCAAGAAGAAAGCTGGGGCTGCTGGTACCTGTGGACAGCAAGCCAAGAAGAAGCCCCCCTCTTAATTGTTTTAATGTATCAAACTAAATCTTTTGCTGGAGTCTTGTTGACTCCCTGTCCTGTGACCTGCTCTTGTGGTCTTTTCATATGTTTGGTACTGGTTGTGTAATCTTCCAGTGGAGTTATAATTTGGTTTGCCTTTTGCATATGTGGCTGTTGTTTCCTCAATTGGGTGATTACATTACTTATATCACCCCTTCACTCTACATACAACTGGTTTCTTAATGGATAACAAAAGAATTTGGAAGATCTTGAACTGGAATAACAGGGGTATTAACTCTGAAAAAATGGGTTTCTCTCAAAAATAAAATTGATGAGTCTGGCTGTGACATTATCTGCCTTCAAGAAACTAAGAGAGAAGATTTCGACATCTCTTACATTAAAAAATTTTGCCCCCCCCCAAATTTACCAATTTTGAATTTCTTCCCTCCAGAGGAGCCTCTGGAGGCTTGATCACCATTTGGAATAGTTCTCTGTTCTCTGGGCATCTTTCCTTTCACTATGAGTTCTCCATCTCTATCACCTTGACATCTCTCTTGTCCAATGAATCCTAGATCCTCACCAATATTTATGGGCCATGCTTACCTGAAAAAAAGGCAGAATTTTTGGACTGGTTTGGAAATATAGATATGCCTAATGATATGAACTAGCTCATTGTAGGTGACTTCAACTTCTGTAGACAGCCTTCTGATAGAAATAGATTGGGTGGGGATGTGAATGGTATGCTTCTCTTCAATGAAGCCATTAATAATTTGGGTCTCATAGAATTACCCCTTAAAGGCAGAAAATTTACTTGGAGTAACATGCAAAAAGAACCACTTTTGGAAAGGTTGGACTGGTTCTTTACTTCTGCTTCCTGGACTCAAATCTTTCCTTCAACTTTTGTTGCTCCTCTTACAAAACCTACCTCTGATCATTTTCCTTGTGTCATCTCCATTGGCACAATGATTCCCAAAGCCCAGGTGTTCAGATTTGAACATCATTGGATGCACCATAAGGAATTTAAAGCTATTGTTCAAAATGCCTAGAATATTCCTGTTGGCTTTCAGGATTCTGCAAAGAAAATCAATGCTAAATTCAAAAATGTGAGAAGGGGGCTAAAGCTCTGGGCAAAGAATCTGCCCTGCCTGAAATCACAAATTTGCAATGTTAATGCCACCATTGATCTTATGGATACCATGGAGGAAATGAGGACTCTTACTGTCCTTGAATGGAATCTCAGAGATCTCCTAAAGAATCTTATAATTTCTCTGTTACAAGACCAAAATACCTACTAGAAGCAGAGGGGGGAAATTAAATGGGTTAAGCTGGGTGATGAAAACACTAAATTCTTTCATTCCAAAGCTACCATAAGTTTCAGACACAACTACATTTCCATGCTCAAGGATGTTTCTAATGATGAGATACATGATCATGATGGCAAAGCAGATCTCCTATGGAAAGCCTTTAAAGATAGATTGGGTACTTCTGATAAGCCTGAAATGCATTTCAATCTTAATGACTTGGCTGGGGAATGCTTAAGGCAAGAGGAAAAGGAGGCTTTGGAAAAACCTTTCTCTGATGAGGAGATTGAAGATGTAATTAAAGAACTTCCAAATGATAAATCCCTTGGCCTTGATGGTTTTAACAATGAATTCATGAAAAAATGTTGGCCTATTATTAAGGATGACGTGAAACAACTCCTTGTGGATTTTTATGAGGGGCAAACTTCCTTGGAAAGCATTAATGCCTCTTTTATCACCCTCATTCCAAAAACTGAAGCTCCTCTGACACCTGCTGATTTTAGGCCTATTTCTCTGCTCAACAGTGTCTTCAAGATTATAACCAAAATTCTGGCTAATAGACTGCAGAAGTGCATCCTTAAGCTTGTCCACAAGAATCAATATGGTTTTCTCAAACAAAGGTCTATTCAAGATTGTTTAGGTTGGGCATTTGAGTTCCTTGACCAATGCCACAAATCCAAAGAAGAACTTTTAATTCTTAAGCTTGACTTTGAAAAGGCTTTTGATAGAATTGAGCACTCTACAATTATCAATATCCTAAAAGCCAAAGGTTTTGATGATAAATGGATTTCTTGGATTCAGTTAATCTTTGGTTCAGCTTCCTCCTCTGTTCTTTTAAATGGAGTGCCTGCGAATTTTTTTTATTGCAGAAGAGGTGTAAGACAAGGTGATCCTCTATCTCCTCTCCTGTTTGTTTTGGCTGCTGATCTTCTCCAAAGCATCCTCAATAAAGCAATGAATTTTGGTCTTCTTTCCCTTCCCATTAAAGGAGTGTTTTGTCCTGATTTCCCTGTGGTGCAGTATGCTGATGACACTTTATTAATCCTTAAGGCTGACTCTGAATAACTTTTGTGCCTCAAGGCTCTTCTTCATACTTTTGCACTCTCCACTGGACTCAAAGTTAATTATGCTAAATCTAGTATGATGCCAATTAACATGGACTCTATGAGGCTTGAGCACTTTGCCAATACTCTATCTTGCCTCCCTGGCTCATTGCCATTCACCTATCTTGGTCTTCCTTTAAGCATTAATAAGCCTGCAGTGGAACATTTCCTGCCTATTGCTCAGAGAGTTGAGAGAAGGTTGTGTGGGATTGCTGATTTTCTTAATTATGGGGGGAAACTACAGTTAGTTAAATCTGTTTTATCCTCCCTTCCCATATATTGCATGAGTTGTTTTGAGCTTCCTGTCACTATTAAAGATCAGTTGATTAAGTATATGAGACAATGCCTGTGGAGAAAGAAAACATCTGATGTTCAAGCTAGGGGTCAAGCTCTTGTTGCATGGAAGAAAGTTTGTCGACCCAAGAACCATGGGGGATTGGGGGTGCTTGACCTTAATGTTCAAAACTCTGTACTTCTTTTGAAGAATTTGGATAAATTTGACAATCACAAGGATATCCCATGGGTTCACCTTATCTGTAACACTTATTACTGTAATGGTAAACTTCCTGGAAGAAGTCTGGAGGGTTCATTTTGGTGGAAAGCTCATCTGAAATTGGTTGACATATTTAAAGGAATTGCAAAGTGCTCGGTGGGTGATAGAAAATCAACCCTTCTCTGGTCTGATATGTGGAATGATGGATGTCTGCATCACAAGCTTCCTCATCTACTTTCCTATGCAAAAAACCCACACATCTCTGTCAATGAGTTTCTGCAGATAGATAAAAAAGCTTACCAGGAATATCAAAACCTTGAGCAAATCCTTAGTATTGGCATACAGGGGGAAGCTGACAGCTGGAGCTACATTTGGGGCAGTAATTTTTCAGTCCAAAAGGCTTATTATTCTTTATCTGGTTACCAACCTGTACAACCACATTTCTCCTGGTTGTGGAAGTCCTCTTGTCAACAAAAGCACAAATTCTTCTTCTGGCTCTTGCTTCTTGATAGACTAAACACAAGAAACCTTCTGAAAAGGAAATGTTTTACTTTGGCTTCTTATGAATGTGTGTTTCATGGCTGCATCAGTGAAGAAACCATATTACACTTATTTTGGGACTGTCCTTTTGCAAGAGCTTGCTGGAATGAAATCTCACATGTCCAAGTGACTGATCAAAATCTCTTTGAAGCTTTAACCAGTATTAAAGAAGATTTGAAAGTTCCTTTTGCAATGGAAATTGTTATATTAGGAGCTTGGGGCATATGGATGTGCAGAAACAATGAAATCTTCAACAACAAGCATGCTTCGCTTCAGGAATGGAGGGCTATTGTTGCCCAGGAATTAAGATGGGTCCTGTATAGAATTAAGAAAAAGAATTATCAGGGCTTCAAAGATTGGATTGAGAATAATTTAGATAGTAGATAGCTGCTTAGAATATTATCCCTCGTTTGAGGTGGCCTGAACTTGTAAATACTTTTTCTGTAACTCTCTATGATCTATAAAAATTGACTTGGGGTGCTTTACCCTACTGTTTTACCCTCAAAAAAAGCAAAAATATATGAATGCATGCAAATGCAATGGAATGACTTTTTCTACACTAACCATTCAAACTAAACAGTAGTGAACACAAAAACTAACTATATAAAGTTTAAACAAACTTAAATTAGCTTTAAAAACATTTTCTATATAATTTATATAGTCCAAATAAGCCTATATTTTTCTCTGCACAAAAATCCATTTTTACAGAAGCAAAATACAAAATTAAGCCCACATTATTGTAGGATTGATTTTTCTGAATCCAATGATATCTTATTTGCATTATTTGGATAAACAGAAAAAAAGATATGAATTTTACAAGTTTGAATCTCTAATAGATATAAAAACAGATTTTAAATCAAAACCCCAGACACATGGCTGTGTCTGATTAGTCGACACCGCTTCGCGCGGATCGGATAATGTAGAGCGTTGGATCTAAGTGACTCTGTACGGTTCAGATCAAACAAAAATGATTCGCTTAAGTGATCTATCCTAGCCACTGGATCCGGATCTAACGTCTCACGACACCTTAACCAGGAACTAGCGGCGTGCGTGGCTACAGTGGCGGCGGCGCTACTGGCGGTGGCATTCCGGCGAGGCTAGGTGGTTAGGAGGGGCGAGCATGTGCTTACTGAGCTCGCGGGGAGATGGTGAATCTCAACATGGTCTTTGCTTGGACAGGGGCGCACGGACACGGTTGGAAAACCTCGTCGGAAATCTGACTAGCGTTGGGCACGGGTTGACGGAGACTCCGGCGACATTCTAGGTCATCACAGGACAAACAAATTGCATCAGTGGCTATGCAAGGACACAACACGCATGGGTGTTTGGACTAGAAGGAAAGGGGCGCTCGATTCTTACCGTAATTGCTCGCTGGAGATGATTGGCGCCTCGGGTGCTCACGGTGGTTGACGGAGACGGTGACCTGGGCCAGTATAGGACGAACCAGAGGTAGGATTAGTTGCGCAAGAACCAGAGGAACACATTCGTGTGGTCGAGAGGCAACGGGGTGCGCTAAACCCACCGGAATAGCTCGCCGGAGTGCGTCGGGTAGCGTCCTTCCGAGCTTGATTGCGAGCAGCCTAGGGCGCTAAGAGGAGGCTTGGTGAGGGGAAATGACCGTGACGAGGTGGTTCTTAAGTATCCAGAGCAGGGGCTGAAATAACATGAGGAATCAATGGAATTTAAGTGAATTCAATCGCGGCGTCACTGCGGGGAAGAAATGACGGAGCGGGTCGTCGCGCGGGGATTTTGGGACGATGAGCTAATGTGGCAGTGGGCTGTGTTTGTCAGCGAGCGAGTGTGGCGCGGGTGCGGTGAGAAACAGAGGGAAAAGGCAAAACCCCAGGTGGGCTTTCTAGGACGAGAGTGGGATTGGGCTAGATAGGTGCCACGCGTTTTTATTTTTTTCTTTCTTCCTTTTCTTTTTGTGTTTCAATTTTCAGGAATTAATTTCAAACCCTATTTCAAATAAGTTTGAATTAAAACCACCTCTGGATTTTTGTAGTGTGATCCAAGTATTCAAACATGTGTCGAACACACTTGTTTACTCAATTACATATAGATCCTTTGAAATAAAAAATAAAACCAAGACTCATATGATATATAAACCATAGGGATAAAATTGGTTTTAGTTTGAGTTTTGTTTTGAAAATTTTTGTGCAAGCTAAGAATGCTATGAATGCATGAATGAAATGCAAGCTTTTGTAATACATGAATTTTGGGATGTTACAAATCTAACCCCATTAAGATGAATCTCGCCCTCGAGATTCAGATTGGATAGCAAATAGGTGAGGGTGGTCTTTCCGAAGGTCGTCTTCTCTTTCCCAAGTTGCTTCTTCTTCGGAGTGATGATTCTACTGAACTTTGCAGAATTTAATAGTCTTGGTACGAGTAACTCTTTCTGTAGTCTCAAGAATCTTGATAGGTTTCTCCTCATAAGTGAGATCACTCTCCAACTGAACCTCTTCCAAGGGTATAGTATCCTTCAAAGAAGTTTCTTCCATTTCCGGATGACATTTCTTCAACTGAGTCACATGAAACACATTGTGAACAACAGATAGAGACTTGGGCAATTCAATCTCATAAGCTACTTCTCCCTTTCGGCTCAAGATCTTGAATGGTCCAACATATCTTGGTGCCAATTTTCCTTTCACTCCAAATCTCTTCACACCACGAAGTGGTGAGACTCTAAGATAAGCTCTATCACCTACCTTATAGGTGACTTCTCTATGCTTTGGATCTGCATAGCTCTTCTGTCGGGACTGTGCAATCTTCAATCTGTCCTTTACCAATTTGACTTTCTCTTCAGCTTCCTTAATCAAATCTGGTCCGAACAAATTTCTTTCTCCCACACCACTCCATAGTAATGGCGTAGTACACTTTCTTCCATCGATAAATTCAAACGGTGGCATCTCAATGTTGGCTTGACAGCTATTATTGTAAGAGAATTCTACTTAAGGCAGACTTTCATCCCAACTAGCACCATAGTCTAGGGCACATGCCTCAACATATCCTCCAAAATATGATTGGTTGTTTCTGTCTGTCCATCAGTCTAGGGGTGAAAACCTGTATTGAACTCTAATCTCGTTTCGAGTGACTCATGTAGTTTTCGCCAAAAATGCGAGGTGAACTAAGTTCCCCTATCCGACACAATACTTTTGGGTACTCCATGCAGACATACATTCCTATTCATATAAATCATGGCTAACTTAGCACTTGTATAGGTTGTCTTCATAGGTATGAAATGAGCCACTTTAGTTAGGCGATCTACAACCACCCAAATAGAATCATATCCGGATCTAGTCCTTGGCAGTCCGGTGATAAAATCCATGCCAATATTATCCCATTTCCAATTAGGAATGGGTAGTGGTTGTAATAACCCTGCCGGTTTCTGATGTTCCGCCTTCACTCGACTACACACATCACACAAGGCAATATGCTCCGCAATATCCTTCTTGAGATTATTCCACCAAAATCTTTCCTCCACATCCATGTACATTTTGGTGTTACCCGGATGAATGGAATATGGTGAGTTGTGTGCTTCTTGTACAATCAGTTTCGGAAGCACCGGATCTTGCGGAATGCAGATATGTTTTCCATACCATAAACTACCCTGTTCGTATTCATGGAATCCTTTAGCTTTCCCTTTGTTAATTTTTCCTTTAATCTCTTCAATTTCCTTGTCCAACTTTTGGGCTTCTTTGATCTTGTCCAACAATGTGGTTTGAACATCCAATGACATGAGATGTCCTTCAGGCACTATCTCCAATCTGAGATCTTTGGGCACACAGATCGTCTGGCAATTCTCCCTTAGTAAGGTCATTCACATAAACCTTACGGCTTAGAGAATCTCCTACAACATTTTCTTTACCAGGATGGTATTGCAAACTCAAGTCATAGTCCTTGATGAGCTCTAGCCATCTTCTTTGTCTCATATTGATTTCCTTCTGAGTGAAGATATACTTCAAACTTTTGTGATCTATGAACACTTCACAACGCTTTCCAAAAAGATAATGTCTCCATGTTTTGAATGCATGGACAACATAGGCTAACTCTAAAGTCATTAGTACGGTAATTTACTTCATGAGTTTTGAGTTGTCTCGAGGCATAAGCCACAACTTTCCCTTCTTGCATCAAAACTCCACCTAACCCTTGGTGAGATGCATCACAATAAACTTGGAAATCCTTCTCCAAATCTGGCAGACATAACACTGGTGTTGTCACTAGTATCTTCTTCAATTCTTGGAAACTGAGTTCACAACCTTCAGTCCAGTCAAACTTCTTTTCTTTCTTGAGTAACTCCATCATTGGCTTAGCTACCTTTGAGAAATTCTCAATGAATCTTCTATAGTATCCTGCCAAACCAAGGAAACTACAAACTACTTTCACTGACTTGGGAGATTCCCACTCCGTCACAGCTGACACCTTTGTGGGATCGACAGCTATACCATCTCTTGACACAATATGTCCGAGAAATCCCACTTCATTCAACCAGAATTCACACTTGCTGAATTTGGCATACAGCTTGTGCTCCCTGAGCTTCTCAAGTATCAAATACAAATGCTCTTCTTTGCTCTTGGAATAGATCGAAATGTCGTCGATGAATACGACAAAAAACTTGTCAAGAAATTCCATGAACAACTTGTTCATCATGTTCATGAAATAGGCTAGTGCATTGGTCAAACCAAATGGCATCACGGTGTACTCATACAATCCATACCTAGTGGTGAAAACAGTCTTAGATATGTCTTTCTCTCGAATCTTAAGCTGAAAATAGCCTGATCGGAGATCAATCTTTGAGAACACACGGGCTCCTTCTAGTTGATCAAACAGATCGTTGATTCTAGGCAAAGGATATTTGTTCTTGATAGTCACCTCATTGAGTGAACGGTAATCTATGCATAACCTTTGACTTCTATCTTTATTCTCAACAAACAGAACTGGTGCACCCCAAGATGAAGAACTTGGTTGAATAAATCCTTTTTGCAACTATTCTCCACGTTGTTTCTTGAGTTCTTTCAACTCATCCACTGACGGGTCTCTTTGCTATTTGTCCTGATCCTGGCAGTAAGTCAAATCAGAAACTATACATCTCTAGCTGGTGGCATTCCAGTCAATTCCTTCGGAAACACATCCGGATACTCTCTCACAATTAGCACATTGTCTATGCTAACCCCCTTAAGAGAATTTAGCTTACTCCCTTTAGATTCAAAGTTAGAATTGAACCTAATTCGTTTCTTATCAGGGGTTGTGAGTGTGACTGTACGATTGGCACAATCTAGCACTCCTTCATACTTAGTTCTCCAATCCATTCCCAAAATTACATCCAATCCTTGGGAATCTATGATTATCAAACTAACTAGAAACTTATACTTTCCAAACTCTATTACTAGATCATGACATCCAAGGTTCACTATCATCTCTCCATCGGGAGATCTTACTTTTATAGGCCACCCAATAGTTTCAGTTGGAAGTCCATTTTTATCAACAAATGATCTTGATATGAATGAATGCAATGCGCCAGAATCAAAAAGAACAAGTGCCGCAAAAGAATTGAGCTTGAACTTACCAGCCACAACATAAGACTCTTCATATATTTCTTCCACATTGATGTGGTTCACTTGTCCCTTCTGGAAAGGGTTGGGCTTGTTGGCTCCTTCAACTTTCTTTTCTAGGCATTCATTTGCATACTGCCCCATCTTCTTACACTTGAAACACTCAACCTGACTGAGGTCTTTCTTCGCAGGCTGACTCCCATTACCACTTCCACTATGGTGGCTCTTGTGTCCGCTCTTGTGGTTCCTATACTTGTCATTATCATGACTGCGATGGTGCTTGTTGTCATGATGACGGTTGTGGTTGTGGTGGCTATTATACTTCCCATGCTTGTGGAATCCAGAACCTCCAATATCATCATTATGGGAACATTTGTGAGATGATCCCGAACTATGCTTATCAAAGTTATGCTTCCTCTTCCTTCCCTCAACCTGTTTCATCTTGTTTTCCAAGATGGTGGCCTTGTCATAAAGTGATTAATATGTTGGGACATAGGCAACAGATAGCTGCAGGTTCAATTCATCATTCAATCCTTCGAGGAACTTTTCCTTCCTCTTAGCATCAGTATCAACTTCATCTGGTGCATAGCGCGCTAGATTGTTGATCTCCTCAATGTACTCAGCCACACTACGATGACGCTGTTTCAGATTGTGGAACTCTTTCTTCTTTAAGTTCATCACTCCTGATGAGATGTGGGCAGTGCAGAAACCATCCTCAAAGATAGCCCATGTCACATCCTCAAGGGGTGTGGTGATCTGAAAGTTATCCCACCATGTTGCTGCTGGTCCCTCCAGTGTGCTGTGAACCTGAACTTTTCCTCGTCGGTGCAGCCAACAGTGACTAAGTCCTTGTTCATGGAACGTAACCAGTCATTGGATACCATTGGATCAGTTGTTCCTGAGAACTTGGCTGGCCTCAACCTCAAAAATCTGGTAAGCATGTCAAATGTTGGTGGATTGTTGGGATTGTTGTTGTTGTTATTCTGATTCTGATTTTGAATGAATTGAGTCATCATCTACATCAGTTGAGCTTGAGCTGTCATCAACTGCTGCATCTTGGGTGTGATGTTATTATTGTTGTTTGGGCTAGAGTTGGCACGACAGGGAGGCATCTGTGGTTTCAATAAGGATAAGGAATGAGATATAACACATAGATGCTTAACATGCACAATACATCACAAATAAACCATCATAATAAACAATCACAATATAAAAAACATAGAGTTTGAACAACGTAAACAACAAGTTTTTGGAAAAAGTAAACACACCATGGCAAGCCATCCACATGTTTGATGGTCATTGCGACTCAATAATCAAAGTATGATATATAAAAGGTAGTCGAGTAGTCTACACTACTCCTCTATGTCGACCTCCACGTCAACAAGAGCAAGACCTGCTGTCTCCATGGCGCCCTTGTACTCATCTACACTAGTGGTCAAGGCCCCAATCTTTGCGCGAAGAGCTCTCTTCTGCGAGCGAATCCTCTCAATCACTCCCTACTGAGTCTCTAACTCAAAGTCCTTGGCCTCTATCTCGGCCCTCATGTCCTTGATTTTCTTGTTTTAGTCCTGAACTCTCTTCTCCTGATTCTTGAACTTCTTGTCCTGGCTCTCGTATCTAGCCTCCATCTCCTTGACGATCTCGTCTTGCTCCGCGAAGAGCATTTCCTTCTCCCTCAGCTGAACCCGGAGCTCATCATTGCTAAGCATGATGTTGGTCCTATCTGTGTTGAGGTGTCTAATAATACCCTCGAGGTCCTGGAGATACAGACGAACTGGCTCTATCGTCTCTCTAGTAGCGCCCTCGTACACCAATGCCTCTCCCTCATCGTTACGTATCCCGAACGGGTTGAAGTAGAGTCCTCTAAGCTCGGTGGAGTGGCGTCCGCAGAGGCGTCCTAGTAGCTCCTGCATGACTACATTTATACCCTTCTCTTTGTCATCGTGCATCAGCTTGAAGGAAATCTCCTCTGTGAGTGGCTCCGTCTGGCGTCCTGGCTGTGTGACTCTAAAACCCCAAAGGTCCTTCCTCTCAAACTTGGTGAGCTAAAGTGCCTTGATACTAGGAAGTGGGAGGTTGAGCACACTAGTAAACTAGTCGATACGTGAACCAAAACGAGTTCCATTGAACTCCTCGGCAGTGCTAATCACAAAGCTAGGCATCTAATGTAAGATAGATAAATATTAGAACAACACAAGTAAGGCAAAAACAAGACAGTAAAATGAAAGCAAAAGCATACATCATCCATAAAAACATACAAGTTATGGCATACAAAGTCTACCACAAACACTAGGGTTCAACATAACTTAGATATTTTTTTGTGAAAATACGACAAGTGTGGTGGTCCAACTAGTGGAGTACGTTACAATTCTCACTCATATGCTAAGTCTAGGATATCTTCCCTTAGACATTTTATGGCGGTCTCTAAGTCTTGGGTATATTTCTTCTCTTCCTCAAGGTAATTTTTAGTGTTGAGCATTCTATACTTGAGTCTTTCATCAAGCTCCTTGATAGCATTCCAAGCTGCATTTCTTGTAGAGTCAAAGAATGTTGTATACATTTCTGAGTTGGTGCCCATGTAGAATACCGACTCTTTGTGGTTGTCTCCCTTGTTTTTGTACAAGTGAAGTTGCACCCACCAATATTCGTCTCCTTCATCCATTACTAGGAATCCTTTGTACACGGCCTCACCATGTATCCCCAAGCTAACCATAAGGGTTTTGAGTGCTTTGGGAAACTCCGTCTCACATTATAAAGTCATGGTCATGAGTGGTCCTTCTTGACGGCTTCGTTGATGGTGGCCATCTACAAATTGAGATGAGAAAGAAGATTAGAAAGGTTTACAAGAAGAAAAATACATGTGTGGAATTTGCAAAGAGTTGCATTCTTTTCCTTAGTGGTTTTCTTAGTCTAATCCATCCTAGGGTCATAATCCTACATGCAACACAGTTCTATGATACCATCTCTAAGACCCCACCTTTATAAAGGTAAAGGCCCCTGTGATTGCAATGCTAGTCCCTGGATCAAATGCTAGCATCCATAGTTTAAGATGAAGTACACAGATACAAAGGTATTTATTACATCATCATTCGAGAGATAAACATAGTCTTTTACAACTCCATAGCCAAAGGCTAGTACAAGAGTTCATAACATAAATAAAAAAATTAAAGTCTTCATCTTCATGTGCCACAGGCAAGACGGTTGAGTGTAGACTCATAACCCTAATCCTCATCAGAGTAACCTACAACATCATAAGTTACAGCCACAGTGGGTCAATACATTTGGAATTGTATTGGCAAGTGATACCATAGTATAATAGTAATAACTAACATCTATATGAATTTGTCTAAATGTGGCTTAGGCTTGCTTTGCTCAAAATCGGTTTTTCCTATCAATTGAAAACACTAAGTTTTTGTTTGAAAAAAACTCCCAAGGAACCACCAATAGACATTGGTGAACCTGCAACCCTTGTTCAACCACAATTTTTTAACTTAGAAATTGGGATGAGGAGATCCTTGATAGCTTCAATGTCTTGATGCTCAAATTGTCCGTTGCCAGGGAAACGACTAAGTACTTAGGTTTTACTCTCTCGAGAGGTAGTGCACTTTCCCCACAAGACTCTACATGCATCGATACAATATATTTTAGAAGCCTTACCTTAGACCAAATGGACGTGTTCCATCCTATCACCCTACCACCATCTGTCCATCTGGCTAAGTTATTGCAACCTATATGATCAAGGCAGATCCCATATGCCATGTGGTTGCACTAGAAGCTTCTAAACACTTAACATCTCAAATCTCTTTGTTCCTGGGTGGCTTTCCACAAGTAAGATACACCAGGGAGGCCATAGAAATGGGCCCTGAGTAACCACTCAACACAAACCATTCTTTCCATTCCACCCAGGTGTTCCATTCATATAGTTGTTTTATTAAGCAAAAACATATGTTATAGACTTAGAAATATTTCATAGCATGAAAATATTCCACCCTTGTTTTCTACTATCTAGGCTAAGCATGATATCAACAAGTATTTTAACTTAGAGAATTTTTACCAATACTACAACTACTAGGATTTCCCAAGGCATAGCATATATATACTTAGCAAAAATCTATGCAAGGCCTACTCAAAATAACACTAGTGCATAGTCAAAAATAATAGGCAAATACATGAAGCACCACTTGCCTTGGAAGTTGGGGGAGTAGCAACAATCCTCACAATCACAATCACCACTAGCACCAAAATCTACACATAAAATAATGGCACCAAATTCACATTCCAAATAATCAAGCAAAAATATATGAATGCATGCAAATGCAATGGAATGACTTTTTCTACACTAACCATTCAAACCAAACAGTACTAAACAACAAAATTGACTATATAAAGTTTAAACAAACTTAAATTTGCTTTAAAAACATTTCATATATAATTTATATAGTCCAAATAAGCCTATATTTTTCTCTACAAAATAATCCGTTTTTACAGAATAAAAATACAAAATTAAAACCACAATATAGTAGGATTTTATTTTCTGAATCCAATGATATCTTATTTGCATTTTTTGGATAAGAAGAACAAAAGATATGAATTTTACAAGTTTGAATCTCTAATAGACATAAAAACAGATTTTAAATCAAAACCCCAGACATGTGGCTGTGGCTGATTGGTCGATACTACTTCGTGCGGATTGGCTAACGTGGATCGTTGGATCTAAGTGACTCCGTACGGTTCAGATCAAACAAAAACGATTCGCTTAAGTGATCTATCCTAGCCAGTGGATCTAGATCTAATGGCTCACGACGCTTTGACCAGGAACTAGCGGCGCGCGTGGCTACAGCGGCGGCGGCGCTACTGGCAGTGGTGTTCCGGCAAGGCTAGGTGGATAGGAGGGGCATGCAGGTGCTTACCGAGCTCGCGGGGAGATGCTGAAGCTCAACGTGGTCTTTGCTTGGACAGGGGCGCACGGACATGGCCGGAAAACCTCGTCGGACATCTCACAGGCGTCGGGTACGGGTTGACGGAGACACCGGCAACGTTCTAGGTCATCATAGGACAAACAAATCACATCAGTGGATACGCAAGAACACGACGCGCATGGGTGTTTGGACTAGAAGGCAAGGGGCGCTCGATTCTTACCGTAATTGCTCGCTGGAGATGATTGGCGCCTCGGGTGCTCATGGTGGTTGACGGAGATGGCGACCTGGGCCAGTATAGGATGAACCAGAGGTAAGATTAGTTGCAAAGAACTAGAGGAACGCATTCGTGTGGTCAAGGGGCAACGGGGCATGCTAAACCCACCAGAATAGCTCGCTGGAGTGCGTCGGGCAGCGGTGCTGCGAGCTTGATTGCGAGCAGCCTGGGGGAGCTAAGAGGGGGCTTGGTGAGGGGAAATGACCGCGGCGAGGTGGTGCTTAAGTAGACAGAGCAGGGTGGGCAATCACGGGAGGAATCAACGGAATTTCAGTTAATTAAATCGCAGCGTCACTACGGGGAAGAAACGGCGGAGCGGGTCGTCGCGCGAGGATTTGGGGACGATGAGCTGATGTGGTAGTGGGCCGTGTTTGTCAGCGATCGAGTGTGGCACGGGTGCGGTGAGAAACAGAGGGAAAAGGGAAACCCCGGGTGGGCTTGCTGGGCCGAGAGTGGGATTGGGCTAGATAGGTGGCGCGCGTTTTTATTGTTTTATTTTTGCCTTATCTTTTTTCTGTTTGAATTTTCAGGAATCAATTTCAAACCCTAGTTCAAATAAGTTTGAATTCAAACCACCTTTGGATTTTTGTAGTGTGATCCAAGTATTCAAACATGTGTCAAACACACTTGTTTACTCAATTACACTTAGGTCCTTTGAAATATAAAATAAAACCAAGCCTCATATGATATATAAACCATAGGCATAAAACTGGTTTTATTTTGAGTTTTGTTTTGAAAAAATTTGTGCAAGCTAAGAATGCTATGAATGCATGAATGAAATGCAAGATTTTGTAATACATGAATTTTGGGAGGTTACATTCATAAAGGGAAGCAGTTATTTCAAGTTTCATAAAGATCTTCCAAAAATTATGCTACTTGTTAGCTTTCATCTCTCATTGCCCCTATCATAAGCATGTTGAAGTGATTAAGGTTAAAGTTAACAAACTATGGAGTATATGCTTTACAAAGTATAAGTTGGCAATCTCATGTCCCTTGAATACGAGGGCCGCTCCTCATGCTACTCAAATTTAGTCACCTGTAAGTTCTTGTCATAGTAAGTACATGTGTATCATAGAGACCCGCCAACGAGGTACCCCTTGCACATGATACAGGAGCTATCCCATAATCAAAATGACAAGGCAAGCAGACAATGAGCATCTCTCCAATTTTCTTATTTACCATGGGAAAATGGTGCTTTTTCTCTCTTCCTCTTTTCAATATGTCTCTCTTTTTTTATCAGAAGAAAGCTTCATAGATTGCTCACTATGGTGATGCTACAAGTTTCCACCATGATTAGGCATGGCTTAGGGAAGCGGCCCAGGCGTTTCTCTAACACACATACATAACTCAATGGACTTCCAAGCTCCCCTTTTATTTCACACCGACGACATCCATAAACAAAAGAGCATGATATCAACTGTGTACAAAGTACAAGTACAATGTTGAAAGCGTTCCCCGTGAGAAACACAGTTCTGCTAATTCCAACGTATAAGTGTAAGAATATACAACATAGATGACACAATGGTTCAAGAAAAATAAAGTGTGCCATCAAGTTCGTGAGAGATTTAATCTCTAAGTTTTCACATAACAAAATGCTTTTTAATTGGAAGATAGATGAAAACAAGAATATAGTTGGAATGGTGTAACACAACATGCATAGGATTTATATTGGACACTTTGGAATAACTTGGTTTTATGGGAGTTGGATGCATGAGTAGAGCTTACTCATATAAGTGGAGGCTAGCAAAAGACTAGGAGCGACCAACTAAGAGAGCAATAATGGCCATAATCATGTAGAGCGACAAAACATTACTAATCAAAGTATAAAGTGGTACTACAAGTCAAGGACTAAATGATCATAGAGGCTATGGTGACTTGTTCATAGTCATAAAATGGTGTGAGTATGTGCCAAGTCAACCCAAACAAAGCATCAAAGGAGAATAACACAATACTATGCTTTTGTATGCTCAAACAACGCATGATTCTTTCAAGGCACATTAAGCAATCTCAAATGTTTGTAACAAGTCATGCTACAACAATAATCACTCAGCATAAGGTCAAAACAACATCTAGCATGATATGATAAAGTCTAAGACACGGTCAAAGCAAGCTCCCTTTTGTACCACTTAAATATGAAGCTTCCTAATCTTTTTCCAACACCAATCAACTTATTTGAAACAACTCACAAAGATGATAATCAAGAAAGATCAGGGAGCTTGTCTCACAAATCCACAAAGAAGAAATAAGAAGTTCTAAGCTGAAAGCACAAGAAAACTAAGGCTAAACGCAGTGCTAGCAAAAGTGAACACTCACAAAACGATAAGAGTGAAAACTAGAGTGTTCTAGGCAATGAAAACATAGTGTGTCTCTCTCCAAAAGAAGTGTGCTAGGATCAACCAACTTTACTCAAAGATGCTCCAAGAACAACACAACAGTGCATCCCCAAGCTTTGACGCTTGTACCTCTTGAATATTTCTTGGGGTTAAACGGGCTGGAATCCTCAAGCTTGATATTTTTTCGATTCTTCATCTCATTAAATCATTATGTCTCTACACCTGCAAATTTTCCTTCATACAAAACTTCACACAATCTTCATTAGCAACATTAGTGTATTAAAAAGATAATAGACCCTTGGGGTTTAGTTTTAAAACAGCAAAACTTTCACTAAAAACACAAGATACTATAGCAATTCCCTCAAAAAGCTCAATTTCTCAAAAATAACCCAAAAAGGAATCAATAAGAAGCAAATGATGGCAGAAATCTGTCAAAACAGACTAGGAGGTAGAAACCGATATTTTCGAAGACCTTTTGTTGCTCAAATAAAAAAGTGTTGAACTAATGAAAGTTATCTAACATACTGGGGGATTTATTTAGAAAATAGCAGCTCAATCCGACTTACAGAGATTTTACACGATTTTTTACGATGGAACACAAAAATCTGTTTCGGGGCAGCAACTTCCCCAAATCTTACTTCCCTCTCATTAGAGATTATTCTTGGCATTAAAATCAAACAAAAAGGATAAAGAGAGGTTATTACAAGTAATAACTTCCAAGACTCAAGAAAACTATTGGGTTATCTCCCAAGACGTAGTTTTCCTTAACGCCTTTAAATTAGGCTTGATAGTTTGAGAAGATGCTCACATAAGAAATATGAATTGAAGTAAAAGAGAGCATCCAGAAGCAAATTCAAAACACATTTAAGTCTAACCCACTTCCTATGCATAGGAATCTTTTAAAGAAACAATTCATGAAAGCACAAAGCAACAAGAATAGGAAAGCAAAACAACTGCAACTTCAAGATTTTCAACATAAAGAGGGGAAACTTAATATTTTTGAGATGCATAAGACCATGTTTCCCTCTCTCATAATAACTTTAAGTAGCAAAATGAATAAAATTAACAATATAACTATCACATAAAACATTCTTATCATGAGCCACATGCATATAATGATTATTACTCTCCACATAAGCATAGTCATTCTTATTAATAATAGTGGGAGCAAATTCAAAAAAATACCTATCATTGTTATTCTCATCACCATAATCATCAAATATAGTAGGCAGATTTTAATCACAATCAATTTTCTCCTCAGTAGTAGGTGGACTAAAAATATCATATTCATCATTGTAATCATCATATATTGGAGGTTTGGTATCATCATAAGCAATAGAATAGCTATCTTCCAAAGATAGGGAACTAAAAAGATCATTTTTATAAAAACTAGTTTCCCCAAGCTTAGATGTTTCCATAGCATTAGCAATAATGGTGTCCAAAGAGTTCATACTAATAACATTGCTATTAGCATGGAAATAAACTTCCATAGGTTTTTTAATTTTCTCTTCAAACAATTCATGTCCTAACTCAAGATAAATACTATAAATCTCTCTAATTGTTTTGTTGTTTTCCATTAAGCCTAACTAGTGAAAACAAGAAACAAAAAGATAAAATTGCAGAATATAAAAGAAATAACTTTGATCACTCACACACCAAGAGTATGTGAGTACCTTTTACCTTACCTTCCTCGCAATGGCACCAGAAAATAGCTTGATGTCTACGCACTTCTATTCTTGTAGACAGTTGTTAGGCCTCCAAGTGTAGAGGTTTGTAGAACAGCAGCAAGTTTCCCTTAAGTGGATTACCCAAGGTTTATCGAACTCAGGGAGGAAGTGGTCAAAGGTATCCCTCTCAAGCATCCCTGCAATCAAGATACAAGGAGTCTCTTGTGTCCCCAACACACCCAATACACTTGTCACGTGTATAGGTGCACTATTTCGGCGAAGAGATAGTAAAATACAAGTGGTAACAATGCCAGAAAAGAACTTCTGACTTGTTGTTGACGTGGGAGAGAATAAAGGCAAACTGAAATAAAGATGGAAGCAAGCAAACATGTAACAGATCTAGATGCAAATGGTGTTTGAATGTTGAGAAACAAGGCCTAGTGATCATACTTTCACTAGTGAACACTATCTCATATAAATATCTTCTCTTCATGATACTACTCTTAACTACTCTCCGGTTGAACACTCTAATCCATGGTAGGGCTATAACAGCACTCCTCAAAGTATGCCTTCCACAATCTAGATAACCCCACACTGTCACCTTGAGCGCTAGATGGTTCCAACAAACACCACAATTTCATAAAGACATCCAACTCCAAATATACTCATGATAAAGATATATGTAACCTAACTTAAGTGCCACACACAGTGTGCACGCTATCACTTTCACACACGTGGGGAAAAGCATAGATCTATTAAAGCATGATGAGTATTTATGTAGACTCTAGCCTAAGTGCCACCATGGCGTGCACGTTGTAACATTCATACACATGGGGAGAGCATAGATCTATTAAATCACTTGAGTAGCAAGGTAGATCTACATGATTACAAATCTCATGACCATAACAAGATCATGCATAAAGAAAGATATGAAAACATAGCTACCGGTATAACCCTTAACCTCGAGGAAGAACTACTCCCTCCTCATCATGGGAGTCAGCAACGGCGATGGAGATGGTGATGGAGTCGATGGAGATGGCTTCAAGGGCACTTCCCCGTCCCGGCAGGGTGCCGAAACAGAGACTTTCTATCCCCTGAATATCCCCTTCGGTGGCGGCGGCGCTGTGGAGATTTTGGTGGCTTTTTGGTCGATTCTTTAGGGTTTCTGAGTAGGGGGCTTCTTATAGGAGAAGGAGGAAAGGTCAGTGGAGGGCCAGGGGGCCAACACCCCCTATGGGAGCCACCAGGGTTGGCCCGCGCCCAACTAGGGTGTGGCCACCCTAGTGTCCTCCTTCGTCTCGTCTTTGATTTTCCATATCTTTCACGGAAAAATATGAACTTTGGCTTTTGTCCTGTCCAATTCCGAGAATATTCATTTTTTAGCTTTCTGAATTCAAAAACAGCAGAAAATAGGCAACTCGCACTGTGGCATCTTGTCAACAGGTTAGTTCCAGAAAGTGTATAAAAATACCTCAAAGTGTATACAAAACATAGCAAAGTTGATACTAAACAAGTATGGAACATCAAAAATTATAGATACGTTTACGATATATCAATAAGAACCTCCCAAAAATAGCAATTTTATGTATGCACCATAAATAAATCAAACACCATGAAAGGCAAAGCAAAAATGTTAAAACTTTTGAACTAGTAACAATTGAAATATTGTTACATTACTACTATTAGGTACTAAAATTTTTATATATTGGTGTAATCTATGTGGAGTACTTTTCGAGGAGCTTCACCATGGAGCATATTGTTCCATATATTAAACTACCAGCATACATTCAAGTATTTTGAAACAATATGGAAATTGCAAAATTTAAAATGGTGATGACCAAGTCAAACATTAGAGCCAAACTGAAATGTGGTACCATGATAACATCAAATTGGATGGAGGTTGTGAACAAGTTTGATATGAGAGCTGGTGACATCTATGTGTTTTGGTTTCGTGGTAGCTCGACTGGCCTCAATCTCCTTATTAATTGTCTATGAAATCAACAGGTAGATGTCACATCCCAAAATTTTCCAAATTTTGTAATGTGAAAAATAAATAAACAAAATAAATAATTGTTGAAATTTAGGGTGAAAAGAAACTTTTTGATTCCAAATGGAAACATCAAAACCCATCTTGAACAAACTTTGAATAAAATTTGAATCCAACTAAATTCAAAAATCAGTGAAATGCATTCTTCATAAATGCATCTTGAAAATTTAAACACTTGGAAAATAAACCAAAACTCTAAAACCCTAATGGAAGAAATCATTTCCAATATACCTCAAAGACTATGGATTTGATCCACATAAAAATTGGTCAACAAACAATTTAAAATGATCAAGAATGATAAATGAAAATATTATAAAACCATAGAAATTGATTTCATTCAATTTGGAGCCATGGATAAAATCTTATGAATTTAATAAGGTAAAGGAATAATTTCCAAAGCTAATAAAGCTCCTATCTAAATCCATACCAAATTGTGATCAAATTAATCCTAAAGATATTTAAAAGGATAAACAAATATTAAATAAAATTCCACAAATTGGAATCACCAATATTGGATCTATAAATAAAAAGATATGGATTTTATAAGACAAAGAAAGAAATAATAAATAAGGAGTATTTAAAAGCCAAATTAAATCTTGGCCAAGTCCATAAGCAAATGAAATAAAGGTAATCCAAAAAAAATAATAGGATAAAGATTATTCCAATAAAATTATATGGCATTAAACCATATTCTAAATTATATATGGATAGAGATAAAATTCCTAATAGAAATGATTAATTAAATCATGAGAAAGTAATAGATGAAAATTTATCAAATTAACTTAAAATAATTATTTGAATAAAATTTTATATGGTATTAAAACCATAATCAAATTTTATTTAATTGAAGACAAATACTAATGATTAATAAATCATATTAAAAATATTTCAAATAATTCAAAGTGAATTATTTAACACCCTTTTAAATAAATAAAACCTACTGAAATGGATTTGATAAGATTTGGAATTTAAATAAAAGTTGGAAAACATATTAAATCCTATTTAAATAAAGACAAAAGGGCCATTTTAAATAAATAATAAACCATGTGTATATGAAATGATTATTCTAGAAATGAATTTTAAATATATGTTTAAAACAGTACATAAACTTACAGAAAGTTTGGTAAAAATATGAATTCAAATGTTTGTTTGAATTGTTTGAACAAAATCAAAACATAAAAATAAAAATGAAACTGAACAAAAAAAATGAAAGAACGACCCAACCCAGCAAGCCCAGCGCACTGGCCCAACTAGCCACTCCCTCCTCTCAACGCGAAGCGTTTTCTCACCGCAGTTCTCACCCGCACTCTCGCTGACAGTAGGACCCACACACAACCATCCTCACTCGCTGACGCCCAGACCCCACTTTCCAGACCATCATCCCCACCCGCGACCACTTCTCCCCAAACCTCGTCGCCGTTACAGACTTGATTTCCGCGGGCTTAATTCTCCTTAACGCTGCAACCATTACTCACAGGAATCACGCCACTTAATCGCACCACCTTCCTCTCTCTTTTCCCTCTCGCGCCCTGCCTAGTGAGCCACCAGACAACACAAATTTTTGCTCTCGCCCTCTCTGCTCCGACGACCTCCCTCGGCCGATTCTGGCCAGACGTCGCCAGCCCCACTTCCCAGAGCACATAAGCATGTTCCCCTGCATCTCTTGCATCTCACCCCGATGTAACATCCCAAATATTTAAAACTAGAATCATCAAACTCTAATCACCAAATTTAGGGTTAACAAAAACTTTTCCAATTAAGATATGAAAGCATTCATATGAGTGTGCATTAAAATTTGGATTCTTTTGAATTGCCATGATTATGTGTTTCTTTGCTTGTAAAATGATTCTTAGGTGAAATAAACATCATCTAAACAATCCCCAAACTTTTCCCAAAGACAAACAAATCAAAACAAACAAATTAAGTGAATGGTCACTTTGGCCAATGTAACTCCCATGCCTACTTTGGCTATCTCTAACTTTCATAACTTAACAAAAATATGTATAGATCTTTGCACCCCTTGATAGTACTCATAACAAGGTACCAAGGCCCACTTTGTGATCATCCAGAAACATTCAAATGCTTAGATTAAATGACAGTTGAAAATTGAATCTATTTCATATGGGAAGATCCCACTTTTTCAAAAACCACTCAAACAAGCTCAATTTTCAAAACCCAAGCATCCACAGTATCACCAGCACATGCCTAGCACACCCACCAAAAATCTTTTCAAAATTCAAAACTTGAGTTCATACGGCCATTTCATCAAACAGCTTGCAGATGCAAATCAAACAAAATCAAAACACTATGTTGAACAGTGTTTTGGGCCTAACTTGTTCCCTCTCTAGCTCACAGCAACCTCAGTAGATCATCTAGCAAACTTAACTAAGCTCTAGCCCCACTGTAAAATCGCCAATGTCATCAATGGTGAACAGTCCGAGAGCACCCATGCCACCCCAGTGTGGACAACAAGCTAGAGGAAGAACTAGTCGTGCCAACCTTGTCTGGGAGGTAGCCCATGCCTCACCTCCCCCTCTCGACCAGCCCTGCCTCGTAGACAACAACCAGAACTGCCTTGAACGCCGCGCCCGCGCCGCTGTCGACCATGCCGACGCGCACCGCAGAGCACACGCCGTTCCCACGCAACCCGACCACCTCGAGCCCTCGCCGCCCGCCAGCATGCACCCCACCGTCCCAGGAGACCGCCAAACATGCCCATTTCACCGCCCGTACCCCGTAGCCACCGCTCGCCGCAGAGTTCGCGCCTCTGCCTCGCAGAGCATCGAGCGTTCCCGACCGTTTGCCACCGCCCCTACACGCGCATTTAAACCATATAGCATTGCCAGGAGACCACCGATCGATCGCCACCCTCGGCCATGCCTCTAGCAGCCCGTAACCATGTCGCCACCGTCGCCTGCCCATCCCTCTCGGTCTCGCCGTCGAGCCTATAAAAGGAGGCCACCCCCAGCCGATTGAAGCACACCATTTCACTCTCCGCACCTCACTGATCGTTCCACCCCGTAGCCGGAGCAAGGAGAGCAGCGCATCGCCGGAATTACGTCGGAGCAGGCCGCCTCTGGAGAAGAAGGGCGCCGTTGATTTTGTCCACCCCAGGAGCTGCCTCGACCACCCATGAGTTCGCCGTCGTTGACTTCGTCATTCGCCCGCATCGCCGACCTTCGCCTGAGCCGCGGTGAGCCTCCCACGATCCCCACTGAGCCGCTAGGGTTTGAGCTCGCCGGTTACTAGTTCATCGTCGACGACGAGCCTCAGCCGTCGATCTTCATTCTAATCCAACGCACCACATCGCCCCGTACTGCTTCGCGTTTAAAGAGTCACTGACCAGTAGACCCGCCCTGTCAGTTGCGCCCCGCGCCGCGGAGTGACACTGGGCCGGCCCGTTTACCTTTCCCGCGCAGCCCACTCGTTTGAATTTAGATTTTTCTATTTAGATTCAAACTCAGTTCTGTACCTAGTTTCAAAAATCAACCCATCTCGATTTAGTGAACCAAATTGAATGAAACCAATTTTGTTATAAATATATTGAAATGCTTAATCCAAGCCCATTGGATTCAAATCATTTG
The DNA here is from genome assembly GCA_916181665.1 of Avena sativa. Lineage (NCBI taxonomy): Eukaryota > Viridiplantae > Streptophyta > Magnoliopsida > Poales > Poaceae > Avena > Avena sativa. The sequence continues at coordinate 18,940,935 of OV702282.1, read as the reverse complement.
AATCTATAGACCAACCTTGGTAAAAATAACAAGGCAGAAGCTTTTCTGCATTCAAACATTTTTCAAATTTAAACTATAATATCTTTTGAGTTGATTCCAACTCTCAAAAATCAAATTTGATCATACCTTTCATAATATATAAAAAACATATGGGTTTACTTACAGAAATAATGTTCAAGTAATAAAAGAATGCCACATAGACATTTCTAGTCACTTTATTTAATTGAAATAAAAGGTTAAACCTTATTAAATTGTGACAACACTTTAAATATCATTCCCATGTATCGAAATATGTGGTGATGACATGTGTCAACATGATCCCATGTTTGGTTTGGAGAATATTAAATTTTAAATAGTTTTTCAATGAGTAGAAATTACTTTTCTAAAAATAAATAAATAATGCAAGTGCTTTAATCTTGAATGTTAGTGATGATGCTAGATCATCTATAAAACCCTTGTATGTGATGATTGAAAGTAGTTAAGTATTGTTTGGTGATTGTGTACCTCGTATTTATTCATATACGCTAGTACCGACCAAGGATACGAGGAGGAAGGAGGATACTACGAGGAAGAAGCCGAGGAGAACTTCAACCACTGCTCTGCACAAGGCAAGCTATTAACTTAGCAAGATTATACTGATACTGATACAAGCCTAATACTACTAGTTGATTGAGCAAGCTAACACTTGCAATTATGAAAGTTATATAACCTATGCAATGCACTAAGCATGCTTGGTTAGACACATTTGATGATACCCAATCCTAGTTTTACTTGCAAGCTTCTACTTTATTTCTTTATCCAAACTCTTACTTAGAGTTTACTTGAGTAAATTGTAGATACTAGAAACATAATTGAGGGTTGCATAAAGAGCATTAAATTTGGCCTAAGCTAGATAATCTTGATGTCATCCTAAGGCATGAGATTGAACTTAGTTAAACTCCACTAGTTTACCACCCCTCATTAGTATTCACTCCCATTTGTAGATGCTAGTGCTAAGCATAAAAAACTTGATCAAATTTAGATGGGAATACTTGGTGGAAAAATGGTTATGAAAACCTTGGAATGATGGATCATTCTATTGAGATGTTTTGACATGTGTTTCCGAACACCAGATGATTTTGGTGATGAAAATGTTGAGGCATGAGCCTTAGCCCTTTATAAAACTGATGGTTGTCTGGATGCGATACCATTCCAATTTTTACCATACAACCACAATACCCGAGAATTGGGTAGGTCTTGACTGAAAACTTATATACCTTAGTATTGGTTCCCTCACGGCCAAGGTCTGAGCTGAGGCTACCTTGTGAAGATTTTCCACCTGTGCAGTACACAAGATGACAGTCGGTCATGGTTGGGAGGCCAAACTCACAGGAGAGGTGCTTATACTAGGGCGTGTAATTGAAAGGTTAGGATTGATTATCCGCATACTGAATATGGTGAATTCAGGATTTGTTCCTGACGGATGTATCGAATGTTGTGGTGAAAGTGTACAATGTCTGTAGAGTGTCAAAATATTCGAATAGCTGCGTCCGCGGTTATGGACAGTTGGAGTGGCCATACTGTTCCCCCGTCAGATGTTTTCAAAATGACTTGTGAAATGGATTGAGATTTTGACTTGACCACGACAGAGTTATGATATGAAATACAAGTTCCCACTTAGGTGTTATATAATTTCAACTAGGTTTTCTTGCTTCTGAACTTAGTAGAGGTAAATCTAGCTTTTGCAAAACAACCCTAGAGCTTAGTGTCCTATTACAAAAACCCCCTTCACTTGTTAGTATTAGTTTGTGAGTACTTAAAGTGTACTCATGGCTTTGTCCCTGGCTATTTCCGTGGCCAGAATATGAAAAGGAGTACTAGGAGGAAGGATCCCAGGAAGGTTACGACAACTAGGATCGTCTCCCATCGTCAGCATTGCCTGTGACCCCGAAGATGGAGCTTCGCCTACGCTACCGTTATTATTACGTATTCCGCTGCTTGAGTTGTATTAAGAACTGGATCATGAGATCCTTATTTGTGTAAGCCCTTATGTATGGTTTGTAATGGATGATGTACTGTGGTATCCAATTCTATTATGTCTCGCAAAAATGGTAATCCTGGGATTGCGATGTATGGTATAACAGGCATCTGGGATTAAAAATCTGGGTGTTGACAAGTTGGTATCAGAGCCATCCTGACCATAGGAGACCCTAGTTAGACTGGACGTTTGAATCAAAAACTTAGTTTCGAAACCAAAGGAAGCAAATATTTACAAAAACTTATTCCCATTCTTATCACCTTGATTCTTTCGTAAAAATTCATGTTCCTCAAAAACTCTTGCAAAATACATAATATTTGACACACTTGATCACTCTACTAACTTACTCATCCTAAACCCTAAACCCTAAAATCTAAATTTCTCTTATAGATGGACCTGAAGTACAGCAATTTTTATCAGTTGGGGAATGGAGGAGACCTTATCTTTGAGCGGGATTTGGACCAGCTTTTGGAACTTTTGGAGCGTCCGCTCCCCGAGTTCTTCGGAGCTCAGCTCAATGATCAAGGAGGAGAAGATCTGCAGTGGCTAATTCAGTTCACCTTAAGAGAGAACAACTGGCTCGATGGACTTGCCAGGGCCATGCAGGAAGCTATTGCCCGTCTGTGTGGGCAGAGTATCAACCAGATCAAGGGTACCCTTTTTTAGTTTTGTCCAAGGCGTGATGCTATGGGACAGCCAGTGGAAAACCCATACCACCACGAGCTGAAGACCCAATTGGACTACCTTAGTTTCATGATGTACGATCGTCAGCAGGAATTGAAAAATTGCCGTGACTACTCCAACCACATGTCCGCCATCATCAAGACGAAGGATCAGACCATCGCCATGCTAGCGAAGGATCGCAAGTCTCTCCGTCGTCAGCTCGACAAGTAGGAGCACATCATTGCCCGTCTTCGCCACCATATCTCGGATTTGGAGGAGACCATCCACAAGAGAGAAATGCAGTTGGAGGAAAGGGAGAATGCCGGAGAAGATCTTCGTGGAGACCCCTACTCCTATCTCAGCGATGATAATGATTTTCTGGAGGATCAGGCTATGGATTTCTTCACCGATGAGGATGATTACGCCTTCATCGACGATGATGAGGATGATGAGGATGACGACTACACCGACTCCGAGGAGTAGTAGCACTTGAGCACTAGCGTAGTGAGTTGTATTCGGTCCCACTGGATCTTAGTTTCCAAAATGGTTCTTAAAACCATCTGTTTACCTTTGTTGTGGTGTGTGTTTGTATCGTGTGCTATGAATGAATGAATGAATGAATGAAAATCAAGTTGGTAGCAAATCTGAGTCAAACTTTAAAAACTTTTCAAAGTCCCGGAACCTTAGAAAATTTCCCTCTTTTCTCATGATCTATCTCAATCTTCAGATGCCACGCGGAGGGAGTGGTTCATCCCCGGACCCGATGTTGCAAATCCTGCAAATATTGGTTTCTGACCGCGAAGCTGAAAGAGCCGAATGTCAGGCCAACCTAGCCACCCTTCAACAGATAGCTCAGCTAGCCCACAACAATCAAGGCCACGGAAATCATGACAACTATGGATCTAAGCTCAAGAATTTCCAGTACACCAACCCACCTGTTTTCACTAAGTCGGAAGATCCCCTAGACGCCGATGATTGGCTGCAAACCATGGAAAACAACCTGGAAGTCGCCGGAGTGGAAGCCAACGAGAAAGTTCTGTTCGCCACCCACTATCTGGCCGGAGATGCAAGAGCATGGTGGAACAGCGTTCGTGCAATGACCGGAGGACAGATGATGACCTGGGAGGAATTTAAAGTCAAGTTCAGCAGAACCCATGTGCCATCGGGTTTGATCAAGAGAATTTGAGATGAGTTCAGAGAACTGAAGCAAGGAAGGATGACCATAGTGGAATACCGTGAAAAATTCTTGTCATTAGCTAGGTATGCCCCGGATGAGATCGACACCGAAGCCAAGAAGAAGGAGAGATTCTTGAATGGTCCGCACGATGAGATGCAGACTGTGTTGGTCAATATCCCCTTTGCTGATATTGAAGACCTTGTCGACTCTGCCATCCAGATGGAAGGAAAGATCAACCAAGCCAATGAGAACCGCAAGCATCGCATGATGCATCAACCAGGAACCCATCAGACCCCAAAGTATCGCCCTAAACCATCTCCAGGATTTTCCCCGAGAATCCACATACCCCCGATGAACCGTTCGACCTTTCCCAACCGTGGAAACCCGAGGCCCGGAGGAAATCACAACAACCCCGGCAACTCTAACAATTTCAACCGTGCACCACCCAAGTTCAATAACAACAATGCTACCGCCAACACCAACAATGCCCTAAGGACTAGAAGCAATGTTGTGTCTGTTGCAGCAAAGGACAAATCGCAAGTGACTAGTTATGACTATGGAAATAAGGGTCACTACTCCAACGAGTGACCCAACAAGAAGAATGCTGCAGCCCCCAATTCAAATGCCCCAGCTCAACAGCAGCGTCGTGTTCAGCCCGGAAGAAGGTTTGCCCCAGGGAATTCGCTCAACCGCAACGGCCGTCTTTTTCTCATGCATGCTGAAGAAGCTCAGGAAGCACCAGACGTCGTGCTAGGTATGTTTTCTGTTAATTCAGTACTTGCTAGAGTGTTGTTCGATTCAGGTACATCGCATTCATTTGTCACTGAAGAATTTGCCTGCACTAGTAAGATTCAACCAACAAAACTGAAGAATGTTGTGATTGTTCAAATCCCCGGTTCAACCACCAAAGATAGGCAAATTTGCAAAGCCGTCCCTATCCGAATCCATGGCATAGATTTTTATGCTAATCTGATAGTACTCAGAACTAAAGGTTTGGAAGTAGTACTAGTAATGGATTGGATGTCCAAACATAAAGGATTGATTTGTGCCAAGAAAGCCATAACCATGACCAGTACAGCCGGAATATCAGTCGAGCATATATCTGAAACCTTACCTCGTCAATTCAAGTGCAACAAGAGTATAGCCCAACCTACCATTGACCATCTCCGGATAGTCTGTGAATACCCCTATGTATTTCCAGATGTTTTGCCCGGAATGCCCCCAGATCGGGATATCGAGTTTATCATTGAACTAATCCCCGGAACCGGACCCATAGCCCAGAGACCCTATAGTATGAACTCGTCGGAACTAGCAGAACTAAAGAAGCAACTGGATTCCATGCTGGAAATTGGATTGATTCAACCAAGTGCGTCACCATGGAGATCACCTGTCTTGTTCGTGGACAAGAAAGATGGAGGTAACCGTTTGTGTACGGATTATCGGAAGTTGAATGATGTCACTATCAAGAACAAATACCCATTGCCCAAGATAGAAGATTTGTTTGATCAGTTGACCGGTGCCAAAGTGTTTTCTAAGATCGATCTTAGAACACGCTATCATCAACTCAAGATTCGTGCAGAGGATATTCCAAAGACTACCTTTACCACTAGATATGGATTATACGAGTATATTGTCATGTCTTTTCGATTAACCAATGCCCCCGCTTATTTCATGAATCTCATGAATAAGATTTTTATGGACTTCCTGGATAAGTTTGTCATTGTTTTCATCGATGACATTCTGATTTATTCCAAATCAGAAGAAGAACATGAGCTACACCTAAGGACCATTCTTGGAACCCTTAGAGAGCATCAGTTGTATGCCAAGTTTAGCAAATGTGAATTCTGGTTACAGGAGGTAGGATTCCTCGGCCACATTGTATCAGCCGGAGGAATTGCCGTTGACCCTGCAAAAGTGAAGGATGTAGAAGATTGGCAAGCCCCAACCACTCAAACCCAAGTTCGTGCATTTCTCGGATTTGCGGGATATTACCGCAAGTTCGTAAAGGATTCTCGAGTATCGCCAGACCCATGACCCAATTGCTGAAGAAGGAAAAGAAGTTTGAATGGTTCGACAAATGTGAAGCGAGTTTTCAAGAACTCGAGAGGAGATTGATTTCAGCCCCAATCTTAATCATGCCGGATATCACGAAGCCTTTCGACGTGTATTGTGACGCATCCAAGATCGGTCTCGGATGTGTGCTAATGCAAGAATGCAATGTTATATCTTATCTATCTCGACAACTGAAACAACATGAGCAGAATTACCCAACCCATGACCTCGAACTCGCAGCCGTAGTTCTAGCCCTGAAGACATGGAGGCATTACCTGATGGGAAATCGTTGTGAGATTTATTCGGATCATAAGAGCCTGAAGTATATATTCACTCAGAAGGAGCTAAATATGAGGCAGAGAAGATGGATTGAGCTAATCAAGGATTATGATCTGGACATTCACTATCACCCCGGTAAAGCCTACGTGGTAGCAGATGCCCTTAGCAGATTGTCGTGCCGCTTGAACTCCATGATTTTTAAGGAGCAACCAAGCTTGCATAAAGAGATGGAAGATTTTCGAATGGAATTAGTGAGTGAACGATTTTTTTCTAGAATAGAACTTCAACCCACTTTGATCAGCCAGATCAAAGAGGCAGAGAAAGGAAATGCTATTATCGACAGAATCAAGCATCGTATCGGTACAGGCAAAGTACCCGGATTCACCGAAGACGAAGGAGTTCTGTGGTACAAAGGACGCCTTTGTGTACCAGCAGATTCTGAGTTGAAAGAAGTTATTTTGAAGGAGGCTCATGATACTCTTGATTCTATCCACCCCGGAGGAACAAAGATGTATCAAGATTTGAAAGAGCAATTTTGGTGGCATAAGATGAAGAGAGAAATCGGAAGCTATATCGCCAAGTGTGATATATGTCAGCGAGTCAAGGTAGGACATCAAAGACCCGCTGGATTGTTGCAACGATGGTGGATTCCAGAATGGAAATGGGATTCCGTTGGAATGGACTTTATCACCGGATTGCCTACTTCTAGTAGGGGAAATGACTCTATCTAGGTCATAGTGGACAGATTGTCCAAAGTCGCCCATTTCTTACCCGTCAAGACCACATATCAGAGTTCGAAGCTAGCAGAGTTATACATCGCTAGAATCGTCAGTTTGCATGGAGTCCCCCAAGAACATCGTATCGGATCGAGGAACTCAGTTTACCTCGAGATTCTGGAAGAAAGTCTAAGAAGGTTTAGGAACCTGCCTAGATTTCAGCACAGCTTATCACCCTCGGACCGATGGACAAACATAGTGAGTAAATCAAATACTCGAAGATATGCTGAGAGCCTGTGTGTTAGAATATGGATCTAAGTGGGAAGACTGTCTGCCGTTTGCAGAATTTTCATACAACAATAGTTATCAAGCCAGTTTGCAAATGGCCCCATTTGAGTTCATCTACGAAAGAAAGTGTCGCACCCCTTTGAACTGGTCGGAAGTAGGAGAGAGTCATATTTTTGGACCTGATATCCTACGAGAAGCAGAAGAGAAGGTTCACAAGATTCGTGAGAACCTCAAGACAGCCCAGTCCCGACAGAAGAGTTACGCCGACAAGAGACGTAGAGACCTCGCCTTCAACATAGGATATTTTGTGTATCTGAAAGTGTCGCCATTGAAAGGAATGCAGGGTTTCCAACTCAAAGGAAAGTTAGCCCCCAGATATATCGGACCCTTCTAGATTCTGAACCGTCGAGGAGAAGTGTTGTATCAATTGGAACTACCCGAAGAGATTTCAGCCGTGCATAATGTGTTCCATATCTCATTACTTCGCAAGTGCCTCGAAGTCCTGGAGAAGACTTAAGTGTTCAAGAGTATTGATCACCAGACCATAGAAATCAACGATGACCTGACCTATCTCGAAGTACCCTTCCGTATTTTGGAAGAAGCTTTCAGAACTACCAGAACCCGAAGCATCAAGTTTCTCAAGATTCAGTGGAGCAACCACACCGAAGAGGAAGCTACCTGGGAGCGCGAAGATCACATCAGGACGGAGTTTCCCGATCTATTCAAATCCTAGGTAATCTTTTCGTCCTTTTTCAAATCTCGGGATGAGATTTTGTTTAAGGGGGGAAGTTTTGTGACATCCAAAAAAATTTAAACTAGAATCATCAAACTCTAATCACCAAATTTAGGGTTAACAAAAACTTTTCCAATTAAGATATGAAAGCATTCATATGAGTGTGCATTAAAATTTGGATTCTTTTGAATTGCCATGATTATGTGTTTCTTTGCTTGTAAACTGATTCTTAGGTGAAATAAACATCATCTAAACAATCCCCAAACTTTTCCCAAAGACAAACAAATCAAAACAAACAAATTAAGTGAATGGTCACTTTGGCCAATTTAACTCCCATGCCTACTTTGGCTATCTCTAACTTTCAGAACTTAACAGAAACATGTATAGATCTTTGCACCCCTTGATAGTACTCATAACAAGGTACCAACGCCCCCTTTGTGATCATCCAGAAACATTCAAATGCTTAGTTTAAATGACAGTTGAAAATTGGATCTATTTCATATGGGAAGATCCCACTTTTTCAAAAACTACTCAAACAAGCTCAATTTTGAAAACCCAAGCATCCACAGTATCACCAGCACATGCCTAGCACACCCACCAAAAATCTTTTCAAAATTCAAAACTTGAGTTCATGCGGCCATTTCATCAAACAGCTTGCAGATGCAAATCAAACAAAATCAAAACACTATGTTGAGACCACCGATCGATCACCACCCTCAGCCATGCCTCTAGCAGCCCGTAGCCGTGTCTCCACCGTCGCCTGCCCATCCCTCTCGGTCTCGCCGTCGAGCCTATAAAAGTAGGCCACCCCAGCTGATTGAAGCACACCATTTCACTTCCCTCACCTCACTGATCGTTCAACCCCGTAGCCGGAGCAAGGCGAGCAGCGCATTACCGGAATTGCGTTGGAGTAGGCCGCCTCTCGAGAAGAAGGGTGCCATCGATTTCGTCCACCCCAGGAGCTGCCGCGATCACCCCTGAGTTCGCCGTCGTTGACTTCGTCATTCACTCGCATCGTCGACCTTCGCCTGAGCCCCGGTGAGCCTCCCACGACCCCCACTAAGCCGCTAGGGTTCAAGCTCGCTGGTGACTAGTTCATCGTCGACGACGACCCTCAGCCGTCGATCTTCATTCTAATCCAACGCACCACATCGCCCCGTACCGCTTCGCGTTTAAAGAGTCACTGGCCAGTAGACCCGCCCTGTCAGTTGCGCCCCGCGCCGCGGAGTGACACTGGGCCAGCCCGTTAATCTTTCCCGCGCAGCCCACTCGTTTGAATTTAGATTTTTCTATTTAGATTCAAACTCAGTTATGTACCTAGTTTCAAAAATCAACCCAACTCGATTCAGTGAACCAAATTGAATGAAACCAATTTTGTTATAAATATATTGAAATGCATAATCCAAGCCCGTTGGATTCAAATCATTTGAATCTATAGATCAACCTTGGTAAAAATAACAAGGCAAAAGCTTTTCTGCATTCAAACATTTTTCAAATTTAAACTATAATAGCTTTTGAGTTGATTCCAACTCTCAAAAATCACATTTGATCATACCTTTCAGAATATATAATAAACATATAGGTTTACTTACAGAAATAATGTTCAAGTAATAAAAGAATGCCACATAGACATTTCTAGTCACTTTATTTAATTGAAATAAAAGGTTAAACCTTATTAAATTGTGACACCACTTTAAATCTCATTCCCATGTACTGAAATATGTGGTGATGACATGTGTCAACATGATCCCATGTTTGGTTTGGAGAATATTAAATCTTAAGTAGTTTTTCAATGAGTAGAAATTACTTTTCTAAAAATAAATAAATAATGCAAGTGCTTTAATCTTGAATGTTAGTGATGATGCTAGATCATCTATAGAACCCTTGTGTGTGATGATTGAAAGTAGTTAAGTATTGTTTGGTGATTGTGTACCTCGTATTTATTCATAGACGCTAGTACCGACCAAGGATACGAGGAGGAAGGAGGATACTACGAGGAAGAAGCCGAGGAGAACTTCAACCACTGCTCTGCATAAGGCAAGCCAATACTTGCAAGCTATTAACTTAGCAAGATTATACTGATACTAATGCAAGCCTAATACTACTAGTTGATTGAGCAAGCTAACACTTGCAATTATGAAAGTTATATAACCTATGCAATGCACTAAGCATGCTTGGTTAGACACATTTGATGATACCCAATCCTAGTTTTACTTGCAAGCTTCTACTTTATTTCTTTATCAAAACTCTTACTTAGAGTTTACTTGAGTAATTTGTAGATACTAGAAACATAATTGAAGGTTGCATAAAGAGCATTAAATTTGGCCTAAGCTAGATAATCTTGATGTCATTCTAAGGAATGAGATTGAACTTAGTTAAACTCCACTAGTTTACCACCCCTCATTATTATTCACTCCCATTTGTAGATGCTAGTGCTAAGCATAAAACTTGATCAAATTTAGATGGGAATACTTGGTGGAAAAATGGTTGTGAAAACCTTGGAATGATGGATCATTCTATTGAGATGTTTTGACATGTGTTTCCGAACACCAGATGATTTTGGTGATGAAAATGTTGAGGCATGAGCCTTAGCCCTTTATAAAATTGATGGTTGTCTGGATGCAATACCATTCCAATTTTTACCGTACAACCACAATACCCGAGAATTGTGTAGGGCTTGACTAGAAACTTTTATAACTTAGTATTCGTTCCCTCACGGCCAATGTCTGAGCTGAGGCTACCTTGTGAAGATTGTCCACCTGTGCAGTACCCAAGATGACAGTTTGTCATGGTTGGCAGGCCAAACTCACAGGAGAGGTGCTTATACTAGGGCGTGTAATTGAAAGGTTAGGATTGATTATCCACATACTGAGTATGGTGAATTCAGGATTTGTTCCTGACGGATGTATCGAATGTTGTGGTGAAAGTGTACAATCTATGCAGAGTGTCAAACTATTCGAATAGCCGTGTCCGCGGTTATGGACAGTTGGAGTGGCCATACTGTTCCCCCGTCAGATGTTTTCAAAATGACTTGTGAAATGGATTGAGTTTTGACTTGACCACAACAGAGTTGTGATATGAAATACAAGTTCCCACTTAGGTGTTATAGAATTTCAACTAGCTTTTGTTGCTTCTGAAATTAGTAGAGGTAAATCTGGCTTTTGTAAAACAACCCTAGAGCTTAGTGTCCTATTACAAAAACCCCCTTCACTTGTTAGTATTAGTTTGCGAGTACTTAAAGAGTACTCATAGCTTTGTCCCTGGCTATTCCTGTGGCCAGACTATGAAGAGGAGTACCAGGAGGAAGGACCCCAGGAAGGTTACGATAACTAGGATCATCTCCCATCGTCAGCATTGCCTGTGACCCCGAAGATGGAGCTTCGCCTACACTACCGTTATTATTACGTATTCTGCTGCTTGAGTTGTATTAAGAACTGTATCATGAGATCCTTATTTGTGTAAGACCTTATGTATGGTTTTCAATGGATGATTTACTGTGGTATTCAATTCTGTTATGTCTCGCAAAAATGGTAATCCTGGGATTGCGATGTATGGCATAACAGGCATCTGGGATTAAAAATCCGGGTGTTGACAGCCGAGCTCAGGCGCGCAAGCCCCCTAGCGTCGGCAACATCATCACCAACTCGCCACCGTCTTCGGCTTTGACTCCGGCGACCTCCCCAGGTGAACCCTGACCCCCTCTCTCTCTCTCTCTCGATGACACTCAGATGTTCTCTGATCCCACGCGATTATAACGCCCCTCCCAATATCCTTCTCGTGGTCTGCAGCCCCGTCCCCGTCGACACCAAGACATGCCTGACACCGTCTCGAACTCCGGCGAGAGATTGACGACAACTCCGTGCACCCCCTGCTTTCCTACGACTACCTTGAGCATCTACTCGCCACAGCGATCTCGGTGAGCCACTCCACGACCTCTCTTGCTTCCTGTATCACCGGCACCGCCCACGTCTGACCGCGCCGCCGCCAGCCACCGCCGCCAGTGCCGCCCATTTTAGGTTATTCAATTTAGGCTATAGGATTTTGATCAGATGCACACGATAGAAACTTAACCGAAGGGGTATCCTTTGATCTGTGCCGTGCGTAGTCATTTAGATCTGGCGGCCCAGAAAGGTCGATCCAACCGAAGCGGTACTAGCCAGTAGGAACTTGACGCGTGGCCAGTGTGTTGTTTTAAAAAAACAAATTTGACTCTATTAAATATGTGAATTTTTAAATTGCATAACTTTAAATCTACATGTCCGAATTTTGCAAATTTTATATCAATGGAATCAGCACAACAAATACTTTTCAACCATGTACTTTTTTTTAGTATATTGCTTCTGTTAAATTGGTTGTTTTTACAGAAACTTGTGTAAGCATAATTTGAACATAAAAATTATTCTAAAAATATTTTTAGGGTAAAATCTTTGGAAAATGGTTTGTTTTGAACCCACTGACCATAGAAAACAACTTGTGGATTTAAAAACATATTTTGTGAAACTAAAGAATAATTCTTTGAATAAAAGCATTCCTAGTTAAATAAGAATATTGAATATGTTTGAAAAATGCTTTTTGAGTAAAACCTTGAAAATGATTTGATTTAAACTCTCTGACCCTAAACACCAAGTTTTGATATTTAAAAATATATTTGATGTACCCTATAAAATTATTACTTTGCTAAAAGGCATTTCCAACAACATAAAATATTGCAATGGTATAAAAATGGTTTATAGGTGAAACATTTTGCAAATGGTTGTAATATTAAACACTTGACCATAAAACACTAACATTTGTGTTTAAAAATGTATTTGTCAAACACTAGAAAATATTACTTTGATTTGAACCATTTCTAGCAAAACAAAAATGACTTAAAATGGCCATTTTCAGTAACTTGATATCCAATTGTTTTGCCAATTTTATAAATGACCAATATGTGTCTTAAAATGTTTATAACCTGTTATAAACCACTTCTCCAAATAAAACAATTTTTGGCATGCTTGTGTCTTAAAATGTGATGAATTGCTTGAATGGTAGATTGAATTTGTGCCTTGATTGAATTGTAGTGAAAAAATTGAAGAGTGTGACTATTGCAAGATCAAGGAGTGAACTTATAATCTCTACCAAAAAGGCAAGTGATTCTTCATACTTTTGTCCCATTATTTTCACTATGCATTAGTGTTATTTCTATGTAGGACTTGCATGGAATTTTTGCTAAGTATAAACTATACCATGGGAAATACTAGTAGATGAAACCTTAGTAGAATTTTTCTAAGTTAAGATTCCTACTACTATCATGCTTAGCTTAGCTAGTAGAAAACAAGGCTGGATTATATTCATGCTATGGAATATTTCTAAGTCAAGGACTTGTGTTTTGTTTAATAAAATAACTAAGTGAACGAATCACCTGGGTAGAATAGAAAGAATGGTTTGTGTTGAGTGGTTACAAAAGGCCCATTTCTATGGTTTACCTTATGTATCACACTTGTGGAATGCCACCCAGGAACAAAGAGATTTGAGATGTAAAATGTTGAGAAGCTTCAAGTGCAACCACTTGGCATTATGGGCTCTGCCTGGATGATATAGGTTGCAATAACTTAGCCAAATGGACAGTTCCTGGTTATAAAGTTGTATTATGACCTTTGTTTCTTGATATTACATCTTAACTGTGGATGCTACCTATTGATCTAGGGACTAGCATTGTAAACACAGGGATCTCTACCTTATTAAAGGTTGGGACCTCTACAGCAGACCATGCATGTCTATGGGATGAGTGTTCATAATTAAGAGTAGATACATGACAAATTGACTTGTTTGGATCCTAAAAGTGTTGAGTCACACAGGAACAAGTTGATTGTGTATGGTATTTCTAGCTAACAGAGTGAGGTCTATAGCCCATGCAATGTTGGCGTGGGACAACAATTGCCACAAAGTGTTTCTATCCAACATAGTAAGCACTAAATTGATGAAGGAGTTTCCAGCCAAGGCTATAGACCTCTCTAGGTTGGCTAGAAACTCATTCATCAACTTAGTTCTTATGTGATGATAAAATAGTATTGTAATTTATAAGTTAAGTCTTATGTCAATGTTATGACTTAATATTACATTAAAAAGCAATAGTGTTAGACCTGAACGATGCATACATTACCCGTCCCTAAATCATAACTAAGAATAGTGAAATATTCATATTGTTTAAATTACAAATTCATAAGCCATGTTTTGATGTATTGATGCTAGCTAAATGGACTCAAATTTGACACAAGGGTGTATCACCACAAGCCTAATGATGCTAGCATTTCATCTAGACATTTTGGTTTGAAAATTTCACCGTCAAACTCAAAAATAGGTTTTCATTTTTCAAGCAAGTACCGAAACTACAATTTTCAGATGCTTTCACAATCTCTTGAAAGAGTCTGGTCAACCCTGGTTTGTCCAAACCTTGTAAATTCCATAATGAAATGAGAAATTCTCAAAATCCTTTGAAACCTTCAAAATTGTTCATTGTGTGGCAAATAAATTGCATGAAAAATGACAAACTTGGGGAAAACAATGTGCCCCTAGCAGTACACTCTCAAATGTGGGTTAGTTAGGTCAATGATCATGCCCGACTACTCGAAAATCCACTTCTATACCATGGTTTCATCTAAATTTATTCAAATGGACTCAAATTTGGCATGAAGGTTTATCACCATGTGGCTAATGATTCTACCATTCTATGTAGCCATTTTGGTTTGAAAATTTCAAAAATTTAACCCTTAAACTCAAAAATATGATTTCATTTGTGAAGAAAGTACCAAAACTACAATTTGAAACCTTATAGTTGCATGCTTGTGTGGTTTTACATCACCCTGGGACCACATAAGAGTAGTTGTACTTTTCAGATGCTTTCGCAATCTCTCAAAAGACTCTGGTCAACCCTAGTTTGACCAAACCTAGGAAATTTCAAAATAAATTGAGAAATTTTCAAAATCCTTTGAAACCTTCAAATTTGCTCATTGTGTGTCAAATACATTGCATGAAAAATGACAAACTTGGAAAAAATGTGCCCCTAGCTATCCACTCTCAATCGTGGGGTAGTTAGGTCAATGATCGTGTCCGACTACTTGAAAGAGCCACTTGTTTACCATGTTTTCATCTACATTTATTCAAATGGACTCAAATTTGGCACGAGGGTTTATCACCATGTGCCTAATGATTCTAGCATTATATCTAGCCATTTTGGTTTCAAAATTTCAAAAATTTAACCAACAAAATAAAAAAAAGTCTTTCATTTGTGAAGTAAGTACCAAAACTACAATTTGAAACCTTCTAGTTGCATGCTTTTGTGGTTTTACATCACATTTTGGTTTCAAAATTTCAAAAATTTAACCAACAAACTCAAAAACAGTCTTTCATTTGTGAAGTAAGTACCAAAACTACAATTTGAAACCTTCTACAATTGTTCATTGTGTGTCAAATACATTGCATGAAAAATGACAAACTTGGGAAAAAATGTGCCACTAGCAGTCGACTCTCAAATGTGGGGTAGTTAGGTCAATGATCATGTCCGACTACTCAAAAGAGCCACTTGTGTACCATGTTTACATCTACCTTTATTAAAATGGACTCAAATTTGACAGAAAGGGGTATCACCACATGGATAATGATGCTAGCATTCTATGTAGCCATTTTGGTTTGAAAAATTCAAAAATTTAACCCTCAAACTCCAAAATAGGCTTTCATTTGTGAAGAAATTACCAAAACTACAATTTGAAACCTTCTAGTTGCATACTTGTGTGGTTTTACATCACCCTGGGACCACATAAGAGTAGTTGTACTTTTTAGATGCTTTCACAATCTCTCGAAAGACTCTGGTCAACCCTAGTTTAAGCAAACCTAGGAAATTTCATAATGATTTGAGAAATTCTCAAAATCCTGAAACCTTCAAATTTATTAATTGTGTGTCAAATACATTGCATGAAAAATGACAAACTTGGGAAAAAATGTGCCCCTAGCAGTCTACTCTCAAACGTTGGGTAGTTAGGTCAACGATCATGTCCGACTACTCCGAAGAGACCCTTGTGTACCATGTTTTCATCTACATTTATTCAAATGGACTCAAATTTGGCACGATGGTTTATCACCATGTTCCTAATGATGCTAGCATTGTATTTAGCCATTTTGGTTTCAAAATTTCAAAAAATTAACCAAGAAACTCAAAAACAGGCTGTCATTTTGTTGAATCAAGTACCAAAACTACAATGTTTAACCTTATAGTTGCATGCTTCTATGATTTTACATCACATTGACAACACATAAGAGTAGTTGTACTTTTCATATGCTTTCACAATCTCTCGGAAGACTATGCTCAACCCTGGTTTGACCAAACCTTGTAAATTTCATAATAAAATAAGAAATTCTCAAAATCTTTTGAAACCTTCAAATTTAGTCATTGTGTGGCAAATACATTGCATGAAAAATGACCAACTTGGGAAAATGTCCCCCTATCAGTCCACTCTAAAATGTGGGGTAGTTAGGTCAACGTTCATGTCCGACTACTCGAAAGAGCCACTTGTATACCATGTTTCCATCTATCTTTATTCAAATGGACTCAAATTTGACACAAGGGGGTATCACCACGTGGCTAATGATGCTATAATTCTATGTAGCCATTTTGGTTTGAAAATTTCGAGAAATTAACCCTTAAACTAAAAAAAGGCTTTCATTTGTAAAGCAAGTACCAAAACTACAATTTGTAACCCTCTAGTTGCATGCTTGCATAGTTTTACAATTTGTAACATTCTAGAAATCTTCTAGTTGCAAATTTCATTGAAAATGACAAATTCTCAAAATATTTTGAAACCTTGAAATTTGGTCATTGTGTGGAAAATACTTTTTATAAAAAATGATAAACTTGGAAAAAATGTCATACTTGTTAGCAAACACAACTCAGAACGATTATAACCAACAAGAATTTCGGTGGATCATAACTAACGAGATTCATACATGTTGGACATCTTCATTACTAGTAGTATATGATAGTAATGAATCTAGTAGGGTAACAAGAATATATGTATTGTTGCATGTGGGCCCATATAGAATATATGTGTTCAATAATAGTAAGGTTGATACACGTGGGGCCGGTTTGATGATTACACGATATACATAGATCTAGAAGGCTAGAGGATTTCTCTAAAAAAGAAGGCTAGAGGATATGCAGCAACTGGATATGTGCAATTAAATTGCATGGGAGGATTTGACAAGTGAGAACTAGTGCTGCAGAGCACATGAGCTAAGGTGACGCAATGGACAGGACTAAACGATCAATACCTTGAATTGACCTGATAGCACAAGCGCATATATCCTCGTTATTATTTGTTTACTTTGAAGATGGAACGGTCGGTGCAATGCGTCTCCAGAAATATGTCAGAATCGTAGCAACGATTCTAGCCTTTTCACAGAAATCCCTCTTCTTCTTCCACATGTCCTCTATCTTCTGCTCCCCATCTATTGTTATTCCTCTCTACTCCTTGTAGCCATGGAAATACAAAGATAGATGTCATTTACACCAAAGAGGAGGATACAGTTGTGCGGGTCCTGGGGATGTACGAGGAATGGCTTGGGAAAAGACGAGGACAAGTTTGTCGGATTGGACCTCGAGTACACAAAGGAATAAAAATTGTATGATAACGATGTCGCCATCATTAAACTAGCAATGAGGAAACACGTCCTCATCTACCACTACACCTGGTTTGTAGATCTGATCTCTGTAGTTATCCTCTATCAGGGTTTTCTTACTTTTTAATGGTCACTTGTATGATTTTAATCAGTTGATCTTTCCTTTACTAAACTATCGTAGTCCCAAATTTTTTTCAAATGTTGATCTTGCAAGTACTGTAATCTTTCCATATGCTCATATTGCATTTACTGATTTCTGTTAGTACCAATTGAATTATGTCAATATGGTATTGCATAGTTTAAATAGTTGTAGTCCCAAATTTTATTATAGTGGGGACCTTGCAAGTACTACATTTTTCAAACTACTGAATTTTATTGCTTATGGAATCTATCCATTTGCTCATCTTGCAACTATAGAATTTTATTAGGACCAAATAAATTATGACAAGTCAATGTTGAGAGCATTGATCTTGCATTTACTATACTTTTGTAGCTTAAAATTATATTCAGATATGATGATCTTGCATTGACAAAACATTTGTAGTTACAAATTTTTTCATTGTTTCGGTAATCGATTTTATGATGACAAACTACATACTTCCAGGACTAACAAGAAGTGTCCGGCGCTGCACCAATTCCTTGTGAAGAAAGGAATTGTTTTATGCACTGCCGACAAAAGAACTGATTTTTTGAAGTTTTATTATGCGGGAATTATAATTCTTGAGCACAAGTGGATTGATATTCAATATCTAGTCAAGATCAAAGGGGGACAGAGGAAGGATGGAATGTCTAGTCTCGCGGCTAGAATCATCGATCAGTCGTACTCCAAAATGAAGGAATATTTCCCTGAAGATATGCACAATTTTTGGGACGAGAGGTCGTTGTCTGAGATAAATATGAAGTATGCATCCATAGATGCTTACATGACCTATCAGTTGTATGTTTAGATCCATTTATTTGAAAATTTCATCCTGTTTTGCCCTAGTTGAAAGAGGTAAGACAAGCAAAGGGGAGCCCTTTGACGGAAATGTGGCAGAGTTAAACATGACACTGCTTTTGCAAAGAGAGAGGCAGAAACTGAAGCAACAAACGGAGAGGCAGCATCTTCCAGTGGCAACAACTAGGCCTGCGATGCACCACTCTTTATGTCATAGGATGCTGAAGATAGAGAAGCCAAGGCCCCATCCAGGTGGGGTGAACTTGCATATAGTCGGCTGTGGGTGGCCAATAACAAAAGATACAACTGGAATGATGGCCGTTGGTCCTCTAGGAAAGATATCAAGCGCCTCAAGTGGTCTGCTGTAAGGTTCCCAACCTTTAATAAGGTAGATATCCCTGTGTTTACAATGCTAGTCCCTGGATCAATAGCTAGCATCCACAGTTAAGATGTAATATCAAGAAACAAAGGTCATAATACAACTTTATAACCAGGAATAAAATAATTCATTACATATTACATAGCTTGTTTGGCTATCTCATTACAATGCAGCAGAAATAACTATAGCATGGGGTCCTTCATCTTCAAAGGGTCACAGGAAATCATGTTGGTTGTAGACTTGTAATCCTAACACACTTCACTAACATCAAACAAACCTGCAACATAATAAGTTATAGCCACAAGGGTCAATACATTTGAATTGTATTGGCAAGTTTCACTACTATGTAGAAATAAGTGGATCCTATCATTACATGCATATTTGGCTAAGTAGGGTTTAGGCTCTTTTGCATAAAAGCAATATAGTTTTATCCTATCTTTTCGAAATAGTTTTGATCTTTTTTCAAATCTTTCTGAACTCCTTGGAAAACTCCAAGTGCTTCTAATCCCTTGTTGTCATCATCAAGTTTTACTTTGAGAAATTGGAATGTCGAGATCTTCCATAGCTTCAGGACTTAGTTGCTCAGAGTTGTCCATAACCGGGGACACGGCTAAGTACTTAGAATTTGATCTTCTACAGAAGTTGTACACTTTACCCACATGACACAATCTCGTCTTGATGCCACCAGTGGCCGCTGGATAAGTACTCACCAAAATGGAGTACCGGCAGATCGAGAATTGTAAGGTTCCCAACCGTTAATAAGGTAGAGATCCCTGTGTTTACAATGCTAGTCCCTGGATCAATAGCTAGCATCCACAGTTAAGATGTAATATCAAGAAACAAAGGTCATAATGCAACTTTATAACCAGGAAAATAATTTATTACATCTTACATAGCTCAGTTGGCTAATACATTACATTGCAGCAGAATATCTATAAGCATGGGGTCCTTCATCTTCAAAGTGCCACAGGCAGACATGTTGGTTGTAGACTTGTAATCCTAATCATTAAACTTCACTAATATCAAACAAACCTGCAACATAACAAGTACAACCACAAGGGTCAATACATTTGAATTGTATTGGCAAGTGATACTATGGTAGTATAGTGGAGTCTATCAACTATATGCATTTGGCTAAGCGGAGCTTAGGCTTGCTTTGCTAAAAAAAGATTTTCCTTATCATTTGAAAACACTAAGTTTTTGCTTTGACAAAATCACCCAAGGAACCACCAATAGAAATTGGTGAACCTTAAACCCTTGTTAACCACAAGTTTTTAACTTAGAAATTTGGATGATGAGATTCTTGATAGCTTCCATGTCTTGATGCTCAAATTTTCCTTTGCCAGGGACATGGCTAAGTACATAGATTTTACACTCTGCAGAGGTGGTGCACTTTCCCCACAAGACTTGGTTTCACCAAGACAATATCTTTCAGAAGCCTTCCCTTAGACCAAAATGGACGCGTTCCAACCTATCAAACCCCTACCACCAACTGTCCATTTGGCTAAGTTATTGCAACCTATATGATCCAGGCAGAGCCCATAATCCCAAGTGGCTGCACTTGAAGCTTCTCAACATTTGACATCTCAAATCTCTTTGTTCCTGGGTGGCCATCCACAAGTGAGACACCAAGTTTTCCCCAGCATACTGGACTTGGTGATGCCCAAGTTTTCCCCAGCATACTGTACTTGCATGACCACTCAACACAAACCATTCCTTCCATTCCACCCAGGTGATTCATTCACTTAGTTGTTTTATTAAACAAAACACAAGTCCTCAGACTTAGAAATTTTTCCATAGTATGAATATATATTCCACCCTTGTTTTCTATTAGCTAAGCTAAGCATGATAGTAGTAGGAATCTTAACTTAGGAAATTCTACTAAGGTTTCATCTACTAGGATTTCCTATGGCATAGTTTATACTTAGCAAAATTCCATGCAAGTCCTACTTAGAAATATCACTAATGCATAGTGCAAATAATGGGACAAAAGTATGAAGCATCACTTGCCTTTTTGGTAGAGAGTATAGGCTCACTCCTTGATCTTTGCAATGTTCACTCACTTCAAATCACTACAATTCAATCAGGCAACAACATTTCAATCTACCATTCAAGCAATTCATCACATAAAATGATAGAATCAAAGTAATGCATGCAAGCATGCAAAAGATTGTTTTATTTGTAAAAGTGGTTTCTAATGATTCATAAACCTTTGAAAACACCTAATGGTCATTTTAAAAAGTGGCAAAATCATTTGCAAAAGTTTTTACTTCATAAACCATTTTTAAACCATGTCATTATTTTATGTGGTGAAGAAATGTTTTTAATAAGGCAACATTCTATATGTTTAACAAAATATGTTTTCAAACCATATAATCTTGTGTTTAGGGTCAGAGAGTTTATTTCCAAAACATTTCCCAAAGGTTTTCCTCCAAAATCATTTTTAACAATTAAACCATATTTTTATTTGACTAGAAATGGTTTAAATCAAAGATTTATTCTTTTGCTTCACCAAATACATTTTTGAAACCACAATTTGTTGCCTATGGTCAGTAGGTTCAAAACACACCATTTTCCAAAGATTTTATCCCCAAAAACATTTTAGAACAATTTTTTTATCCTAAACATGCATACACAAGTTTCTGCAAAAACAAACATTTTACCAGAAGCTTTTTACTAAACAAAGTGCATGGTTGGCTAGGGCTTGTTTTTCTGAATCCATTGATATAAAGTTTGCAAAATTTCGACGTGTGGTTTGAAAGTTATGCAATTTACAAATTTAGAAAACTAATAGATCAAACTCTTGTTTTTAAAGAACACACTGGCCAAGCGTCTTATTTCTATTGGTCGAAAACATTTCGCGTGGATCAAGCGATGCAGGCCGTAGGATATAAAGTGGATCGTGCGGCACTGAGCACTACTTACCCCTTCGGTTTTTGTTCTATCGCAGCGCTCGGATCTGGATCCTACGGTGCACAACACTCGGCCACAGATGGGCGGCGCTGGCGCGGCGGCGAGCGGCGGATCGCTCAGAGGGTGAGGTTGCCGACGAACTAAATCACGCGGGAGAGGGTGAGAATGCTTACAGGGTTCGCAGGGGTGCGTAGAAGCTCGACGTGGTCTCTGTTCGTCGAGGGGCGCTCGGGTTCCCGAGGAATTGCTCGTCGGAGTCCGTTGCGGCGTCGGGTGCGCTCAGTCGACGTTGGAGGAAAGGCTACAGGGCTCAGGAAAGTAGATCGAGGGAACCGTTAGTTTCGTACGCGAGCGGCAAACAAGTGAGCATGAAAAAGAGGGCGAGGGGAAGTCTGTGCTCACCAGGGAAGCTTGCCGGAGTCGAGGCCGACGGTGGCGCTGCTCAGACGTGATCGTAGCCGACGCTGGGTGCAAGCGCTGGCAAGACAAGGCTACTGGGAGACGCGCAGGGGCCTGGGGAACATGCCTGAGTGGTCAAGGGGGCGAGGGACGGCGAGGTACGGCCGGAATTGGCTTGCGAGCTCGTCGGGGCAGAGCGGGGTCTAGAGAGGAATTGGGTAGCCTAGGGGCGCGCTAGGGTGAGGCGACAGAGGGGAAAGGAAGAGGAGATGCTGGCGATTAATACAGCATGGTCACGGGGCCGTTACATGGCGCGGTTAACGCGTATTCACGCCGGCAATTCATCGGTAGTAATGGCCAGAGGAGAGAGAGCGCGGTCAGCGGCGGGTGAGGAAGAAGGAGCTGGCGGTGGGGCCGTTTCGTCAGCGAAGGGAGATAGGGAAGGTGGGGATCCATGCGTCTGTCGCTGAGCGGGTTCTTTCTCTGGTGAAAAACGGTTCGTCCGGGTGAGGGGGAGAGGTGGGCTGGACTGGGCCTAGTGGGCTCGCTGGCTGGGTCGAGTCTGTTTACTTTTTTTTGTTCTGTTTCTTTTTCTTTTTTCCATTTCCTTTATTCTGTTTTGATTTTGAACAACCAATCAAAAACTCATTTGAATTCAAACCTTTGCCAAAATTTGTGTAGGTTCAAATATTGGTTAGTAGCATATTCTGAAGTAAATTTTTGGAATAAAGATTTATTCCTTTTTGGGTCTTCTTAATTATTAAAGTAGGTCCTTGTATTAAAACAAATAGGTTTTAATAATATTTCAAACACCATTTAAATTCTTTAAACTTTCCAAAACTTTTCAGTAGGTTTTTATTTGATTGTTTGGGTGTCAAATAATTCATCTTGAATTATTTGGAAAGCTTTTAATATGATTCATAAATCATTTGAATTGGTTTTATTTTAATTCCAATGGATTTAAATATGGTTTTAATTCCCTAAAGTTTATTTGGAAGATTTCTTTAATCTTATTTAAGTTGGATTAAACCAGTTTTCTTTCATTTGGGTAAATTCCAAAATACTATTTTTTCATGAATTATATAATAATTCTTATTAGAGATTTGTCTCTATTAAAATAGGGATAGAATGGTTATTGCCATTTTATTTTGGAATTTCTTTATCTTTTTATTTTATTTGGATTATATTCATTCCATTTGCTTAATGGATTAGGCCAAGATTTATCTGGTCTTTAAATATTCTTTATTTAATATTTCTTTCTTCATCTTATAAAATCCATATCTTTTTATTTAGAGGTCCAAACTTGGTGATTTCAATTTATAAAATGTTGTTTAACATTTGTTTATCCTTTTAAATATCTTTGGGACTATTGCTCACCATTTTGGTATGGATTTTAGATAAGGGCTTTATTAGCTTTGGAATTTACTTATCCTTATCTTATTAAATTCATAAGATTTTATTTATGGTTCCAAATTAAGTGAAACCAATTTATATGGCTTTATAATATTTCTATTTTTCTTTCTTGATCTTTTGTAAATGTTTTTTGACAAGATTTCATATGGATCAAATCCATAGGCTTTGAGATAACTTGGAAATGATTTTTATTCCATTAGGGTTTAGGGTTTGGATTTATTTTCCAAGTGTTTGAATTTCTAGATACATCCATTGAGGAATGCATTTCTCTTGATTTGGATTTTGTTGAATTCAAACTTTAATTAAAGTTTGTTCAAGATGGGATTTTTAAGTTTCCATTTAGAAACAAAAGTTTCTTTTCACCCTGAAATTCAACAATAATTTATTTTATTTTATTTATTTTTCACATTACAAGATTTGGAAAATCTTGGGATGTGACAAGAATGTGACAAAGTCTTTCCATAGAAGTCCTCCCAATACACAATGCTAGCTTGTCTACCAGGCACCAATGTAAGGATATATTTCCAATACACAATTCTAGTTAACCTGAAGATGCCAATGCATGGGTCTTCTACTATGTAGTTGACTAAGCTAGAGCCCATTTAGCATGTGGCTGTACACGGAAGCCACTGTACGAGAAACATGTTCAATCTCTAAGTTCATGGGTGGTTTTCTTCTGGTGCACACACAAAAAGATAGCCATATAAACATGGTTCCCTTTGTTGCCACCTTGTCCAATCTTGAGTATCCTTGTCCACCCAGGTGGTTCATTGAGTACTTGTTTTATTATATAAAACATATATCTTTCCAACACTTCATATAATCATATCATGTATCCCATCCCAAATATATAGCAGGGCTAAGCTTACTACAACTACAATGTTTTCACTAAGGAAGATATAAGGGTATCCTATTAGGATTTAGCATATCATACAATATAGTAGTCCTTTCCATGCATGTTACAAAATCCACTAAGTGTAATGAAAATAGTAGGACTTGGATGATAGTGTCACCTGACTTTTTAGTAGATAATATTGGTTCACTTCTTGATCTTGCAAATATCACACTCTTCTAACTTCATTACAATTCAATCAAGCAAACACATATTCAACTAGCATTCAAACAATTTATCACACATAAAATAACAAAAACAAGGTCATGCATGCAAGCATGCAAAATATAGTTTTATTTGGAAAAGTGGTTTATACTAGGCTCTAAACATTTTCAAGCTCACATTGGTCATTTACAAAAGTGGTAAAACCATTTGCCAAAGTTTTCATCTCATAAACCAAATATTATGTTAAGGTGATACTTTATGTTGTTGAAAATATCATTTAGCAAAGTAATAAATTTATATGGTTCATCAAACATGTTCTTAAATCACAAAACTTGGTGTTTAGGGTCATAAGGTTTGAATCACATCATTTCCCAAAGGCTTTACTCAAAAATCATTTCTAAACCATAAACAATATTTTTATTTGACTAGAAATGTGCTAACTCAAATATTTATTCCTTAACTTCACAAAATACATTTTTAAATCCATAAGTTGGTTCCTATGGTCAGTAGGTTCAAAACAATCCATTTAGCAAAGATTTCACCTTAAAAATGTATCTGGAACAAATTTTATATTCAAATTATGCCTAAACAAGGTTCTGCAATTTCAACCAATTTTCCAGAAGCAAAACATTAAACAAAGTGCATGGTAGCAAAGTACTTTTTCTGCTGATTCCATTGATATAAAATTTGCAAAATTTGGACGTGTAGAATTAAAGTTATGAATTTTACAAGTTTGCATATCTAATAGATTCTAATTTCTGTTTTAATTCAAACCTCGTCCACGTGTCTTAATATAACTAGCTGAAAACGGTTTGCGCGGATCGCTCTCTATGAGTCGTTGGATCTAAATAAGATCGTGCGGCATAGAGAAAACGATACATCTTCGATTAAATCTAATCTCAGCTAGACGATTTGTATCCTACGGATCACAGCAGCCAGACCCTAACTGGGCGGCGCTAGCGGCGGCGGACACAGGCGCACGCTCGGGCGGTGAGCTTGACAATGATTCAGGAAGCGAGGGAGAGGGAGGAGTAGCTCACCGTGTTCGTGGGAGTGCGGAGAAGCTCGAGGTGTGGTCGGCTTGTCGAGGGGCACACCAAAGCAGGGTGGATTGCTTGCCGGAGTCAGTGGCGGCGTCGGGTGTCTCTCGTTGTCGTCGGGGGCGAAGCTTGAGAGTGCGCTAAGACAAACGGAGCATGCAGTTAGACGCGGGCGAGTGTGGGGATTACAGGAGCATCATCGGGAGGGTTCGGGGCGGTCTGAGCTTACCAGGGAGGCTTGCCGGAGCAACGACAGACGATGGTGGCGCTCAGGTGATTTTGTTGCCGATGTTGTGGAGCAGGCACGGCCAAGCGGTTGGTACTGGATGATGCACCAGGAGATGGGGAGCAGGCTTGCATGCAGTGGGAGGCGAGGGGCGGTTGGACAGCGCCGAAATTTGCCGGAGAAGATCGTCAGAGCAGTCGTGTTCGAGCAAACGATTGTGGCAGCCTGGTGGACGAGAGGAGACGGCGCCTGGGGGAAAGAGAGAGGAGTAATGGGCATATAAGGGCCCGTCATTGCTGTCGACAATAACTCGTGCATTCATTCGAATTTACAAGGATTAACAGCGGCAGAAACGGTGATGAGTGAGGGGGAACGGTCGTCGCGGGTGAGAACGATGATCTGACGGCGTGGGGCCGAGCTGTCTGCGAGATGGAGAGAGAAAGGTGGGGTCCACTGATCAGCGACGGGGCGGGTTGATACTTGGGTCAAAAAAGTTTCGCCAGAGGGAAGAGCAGGTGGGCTGCGAGTGGGCTAGACTGGGCCTTGATAGTGGGTTGCTTTGTTTTTTTATACAAACCTTTTTCTTTTTCTGTATTGAATTTCTGTTTTGATTTTTCATTCAAACAATTCAAACTCCAAATGAATTCAAAATTCCACCAAACTTTAGGTATAGTTTAATTCTGTTTAACAACATATTCCAAAGTAAAAAAATAGAACAATTATTTTTAGGATTTATTATTTATTAAAAATAACCAAATAGACTTTAGTCTTTATTTCAAATAGGATTTAATATATTTAAAAACTCTATTTTAAATCTAAATTTCTACAAAAATCTTTTCAGTAGGTTTTATTAAAAACATAACACTTTGAAATATAATTTAAAATAGTTTAACAAGTTTTTAATGATCGTTTAAAATAGGAAAATGTCTATACTTGAATGAAATTTGGATATAAATAAATCCTCATGGTTTTATTTAAATAAACCTTTACTATTTTTATCAAACAAAATATTTTATTTTTAAATTCTTGGCCAAGATTAATTTGGCTCTTTTTAAAAATAGTCCTTATTCATTATTTCTACCTTTGCTTATAAAAACCATATCTTTTTATTTAAAGATCCAAAAATGGTGATTCCAACTATTATAACTTTTTTTTATTTGTTTATCTTTTTTAAATCCCTTTAGGATTCCATTTGATCAAAATAGGTTTTGATGTTTCCAATTGGAAATCAAAAAGTTTCTTTTCACCCTTAATTTCAACAAATTTTTATTTTGTTTATTTATTTTTCACATTTCAAAATTTGGAAAATTTTTGGGACGTGACATCTGATGAGAAGTCAATTAAAATTTACTTTTTTCTGTTATGTTTCTATATTTGTATGTTAGCTTGTCAAGAACTTCTTTTGGTCATGTGGATTTATTAGTGTACGAACCATGTTTAATATGTGTGGGAATCATCGTGACTTATTGTGTAATTATATATCTTATTAGATTGTTTATGCTATATATATTTGATTTGATGTAATGATGCTAGCTAAATGGAATCAAATTTGGCGCAAGGGTGTATCACCATGTGCGTAATGATGATAGCATTCTATCTTGCCATGTTGTTTTAAAAAAATGTAAAATTTCACCCTCTAACTCAAAAATAGGATTTCATTTGTGAAGCAAGTACCAACACTACAATTTGAATCCTTCTAGATGCATGCTTGTGTTGTCGTACATCACATTTTTTTTGAACCTCATGATTGTAGGGTGAAATCCCTAGTACCTCTTTTTCTATATTAATATAGGAAGTTTACATCAAGGAATTACAACATTGAGATGCCAAGGAGGCATCTGAAAGAGGGGGAAAACATGACAGGTAGAGAGAGAAGCTACAGAGAGGCTATCAAGCTTTAGATGGATGGATGTAAATCCTCCCTGTCCTATGCACCAGAAGACAATAGTCAGCAATAAAATTATCCCTCCAAGATTGTATTGTGGGGGGAATTGAATTAAAATGAAGATTTTTCCTCTCTTTGCAAATATTCCAGGCACCGAGCATAAATTTCTCCATGAACATATTACTATTCTAGTTTTTGTTAGCCTCAGATATTATTTCTAGTCTGTTCCATTGGTTATGCTAACACATCCCCGGTTATTCCAGCATGCTTTACTGAAAGTGCAGTGGAAGAAGAGGTGTTCTACTATTTCTGCAGGAGGGTTTTCGCATAGGATACACCTATATCTTGACCGTAGTATCATATTTTTTGGTTTTAGTAGATTTCTGGTGTTTAGCCTATCTGAGAAAAGTAGCCAGCAAAAGAATTTTACTTTCGGTGTGCATTGGGATTTCCAAATCCAATTAAAAGTGGCATGCGGTATAATATTCTGGAAGAAAATTTCATAATATTTCTTGGAGGAATATGAATCTGAGCCCCAAACATAAGTCCAGAAATCTTGAGGTGCACCTCCAAAATCAATGCCTCTGGTAACATGTTGGAGCTGCTTTAGTTCTTCAAAGGCTTTAGTGGATACAGGGAGAAAGAAATTTGTAGAGAGATCGGTGGCCATTAGCAAGGAATTAACAAACACTTCTTCATTTAATGTATAAGAATATGCTCTTGGAAATTTTTCAGCCGCAATTCCTCCCAACCAGTCATCCTTCCAAAACAGGGCAGTTTCACCAGTACCAATATGACAGGATGAAATTCCTCTAAAGACAGGCATAAGTTTAGCAATATCCTTCCACCATAAAGAGCCACAAGGAGCAATAGCATGTGGAACCTTCTATGGGTAATATGACTTCCAAAGTAGTGTCACCCACGGAGTGTCAATCTTGTTGTAGAACTTGTGTAAATGTTTAAGAAGTAGAGATTCATTCTGGAGTTTTAAGTTTATAATACCAATACCTCTCTTGTTTTTTGGCGTACAAACCTTATCCCGTGCCACCAGGGAGTGACATTTTTCACCATCCTCTGTCTTTTCATTCCAAAGATAGTGTATCCTTATCTTTTCAACATGTTCAATAATTTTTGAGTGAACATGCAAGGATCACATTGGGAACATAGCAATAGAGGTCAGCAAAGAGTTTATGACAGTCAGTCTTCCACTATAAGCCATCATCATGAATGATGCAGTCATTTTCCTCTCAATCCTGTCAAGTAATGGCGTAAGATCAATGACAGTCGGCTTAGTAGTGCCAAGAGGGAGCCCCATATAAGTAAAAGGCATCTGTCCAATTGTACAACCAAGGGAAGTAGCAAAGTCCTGAGCTTGCACATTTGTAATGTTGAAAGGGATCACAGAGGATTTATGGAAATTGATATGAAGCCTAGTAGAAATTGCATAATGTCTTAGAATTTCCTTCATCACTGTAATTTGACTATGACATGCAGGAATTATAATTAATGTGTCATTAGCCTATTGGATGATAGGGAAGTCCATACCATAATCAGGAGAGAAAGGTGCAAGAAGGAGCTGGTCTCTGAAGGTTTTATTAATTGCAGATTGAAGAAGATCAGCTGCTAACACAAAGATCAGAGGGGAAAGGGGGTCACCTTGCCTAACCCCTCTTTTGTAGAAGAATTTCCTGCTGGCTACACCATTAAAAAAAAACAGAAGATTTACCAGAATAAAAAATGATGGAAATCCATTCTAACCACTTCTTGTCAAATCCCATTTGTTTCATGATTTTAAACATACCACCATGATCAATAGTATCAAAAGCCTTGGAAAAGTCCAATTTGAGAAGTAGAATTTCATGTTTAGAAGCTGCACATTGATGAATGAACTCAAATTCCCAAGCTGTAACACCCTCAGAATTGACCCTATGCAAGTTTCAGCGCTTCCCGCCAAACCCGCATAGAAACGATTCAAAGGTGCCCACCAGGCACTTTCGTGCGGGTGGAAAACAAAGTAATAACATTACACAACAGTCCTCGATGGGACCCACAGAACAGATATATATACAACAGCGACTCAATGAGTCAAGAATACAGATATACAATACAAAGATCCAAATCACCTTGAAAACGATACAGCGTCCGAGTACGGACAAGATGCATATTGAGCTAAGAGCCCTGAAGAATAACCAATGGCGTCCATAACCCTGCCCAGGCCAAGCCGGAAGGATAACCCTGCTAACGACGTCGATCTCAAAACCTGCTTAAACAAAAGGGGTGCCGACAAAGGGCAAAGGAAAAAAGAGAGAGCGGTCAGTACTGAGTCCAGTACACGGCGAGGCTAGAATTCGGCGGTCCTCGCCTACATAGGTATGGTGGACTGAAGCGGCAGCGCAGCATGCACTAAACAATCTATAGAGACTCGATACAACTAGCGGCTATCAGAGAGGGGTAAGAAAGACCTATACGGATCCAACCTGATACTACCACCAAACATACCCATCATGGTGTTTCCCCCTCGAGACCAAACGAGGAAGTCAACCGAGGAACTCACACCATTGGCAGTTTTATTTAATCAGTTATCGTTGCAGCAATTACTAGTCAGGTATAGATAGTCATCCTGATAAAATAAGCAGTGGGCACTTTTAGTTAACCATTCCGTTGTAGTTGCAACACTTACTAGTCAAATACAATTAGCATGAGATATCCCCAAACCCAGCAGTTGTTGGTACTTTTATTTAGCCATTCCGTTGCAGTGAAGCTGATTACTAGTCATATCGGATACAAGTCAAATTATAACAGTAAACTTTAGTTATAGTTGTCTATGATCAAGCACTGTGCTCCAAGTCGTCCATAAACACGGACACGGCTTCTCGAAAAGATTTAACCCTGCAGGGGTGCACCAAAGTATCCACACGCACTTCGACCCTTTTTGTCAGATCAATTAACATACACCCATCGGTATGTCGGCGGGGCCTAAGTCATGACGTTTCCCAGACCCAAAGTAAGCACGGGGGCCACCCCACTAAGTCTACCCGCAACGAAGTCGGCCGGTCTCCGAGACGGACTCAGGGTTTGCGTCAGTGGCTGTAAACGACGGGGAACCCAAAACTGGGATTGTCGATACCGCGAAAACACTCCGCTTTCCTAAATAGTACAGGTGCTATCCATCGCACAATTTAAATAAAGCAGTAAAGCATGGCATAAGTACAGAATAGTAATAAAGCCCCAAACTACTTGTGGCCCCCAGTACAGTACTTTGAAATCAGGTACTAAATCGATGGGGTGCCCATACATCCCACATGTGGTTAGCGCGCTCGATCTCGGAACAGGTGTCATGAACTCGGGGTCCTACGGGACACCAGTGAGCGGTCGGAAACCAAATATTATCTATCACCCACCGGTGCCTCTGCATTTTCCTACTTCAATTTTAGTTATTAAATAGTAATTGAATTAAACGATAATTAAAGCCATGATCATCTCCAACATTAAACCTGCGGCAAGACTCCAACAACTGTGGTACTTGGCGACACACAACAGCACATGAGCAAGCGACTACGACGCGCAGGTCCAACTATCTACCAAACAACAGGTAATAGGATGTGTCCAAGGCAATATATGGCTGCAAGGGATATCTCGGGTACGGAAACTAGAGCATCGCAACACAGATAGCAATAGATCAACAGGAGGGAATAAATACTATAAAAGTAAAATAGGTAGAAAGGGGGAGGTGCTCGCCTGAAAACATTGCCGAAGGTTCCTCCGAAGATCGGGTCGACACTCGCATCAACTCAACGGCCTTATCCGCGAAGAACCAAATCACTAGAATAAACACCGGATGCACTATTTATTACTACGGCAGAAGATCGAGCATGATGCATGTATGGTGTATGGCATGGCAAGAATGCGATGCAATTAGATCATATTAAGCGGAACCAGGGTCTAGACAATTAAATATATGGTTCTGGTTGTTCAGATACCCCGCAATTTAAATGTTGTCTTAACAAGGCAAATTATATCACCGGTTCGCTACACAAATTTAAATGAGGCCAATATAAGACTAGATTTGCCCGCATATGGACCCCATATTTAATTTAGGTGAATCGGCATAAGGCCCCCAAACCACAATATGTATGCAAACATGACAATTGATTTAATATGCAACAATTTGATATTACATTTATAAAATAGGGCTCGAGAAAGGGGTCACACATCTAGGCTCGGGAGATCTTGGTTCCGGGGTTCGAGGTTCGGTCTCAGGGTTTGACGGGAGAACGGCTCGACGAGATCGGGATCGGTACGGGAAGGAGGTCTTGTCGCAACCGGGAAGCATGACTTGGTTGGCGTCGGGGGCATATCGGATCCGCCCTGGTCGGTGTCGATCTTGTCATGCCCGCATATCGGGTCAGTCTTGGCGTTCGGGATGAAGATCTTGGCGTTCCGCGGCGGAGTGCTTGTCGCACCGGGATGAAGACCTTGGGGTACCACCTCGAGCATCGGCCAACTCGTTGGATGTAGAACTTGGCATCCGACTTCCGGGCATCGGCGCGGGAAGGCGGTCTTGTCGATGGCGACACGCTAAGAAGTAGAACTCGGGGGCGACACGGTCCTATTTGTCCAACAGCTCCAATAGTATCACAGCAACAAGTTTTACACCAAAACTCACAGGCACAAAACCGGGACAGAGAGGAGAGGCGGGGTCGCGGGATAGGGCGAGGCCGACGACGACGGACTTGGCGGTGGTGGCAGAGCTCCACGGGCGGGCGCGAGCCGGAACAGGGGACCGCGGCGGCGCTGACGCACGGCTCCAGCGGGACGGCGTTGGGCAGAGGGGGCGAGGCCGAGCGCGCGGCCGCGGCGGCGGTCGCTGGCGGCAAGCTTGGGTGGCGCCAGGGGAAGGAGGGAGGCGCGCGGCAGGCGGCAGAGCTGCGCTGAACGAGGCGGAGGCGGGGAGGCCGAGGCGGCAGGGCGAGCGGGGTTCCTGGGCGACGATGGCGGAGGGCCTGGCGGCGACTGCGGGTGGAGGCGGTGCGGTCCGCAGGGTGGCGTCGGACGCGGGCGAGGGAGACCAGACGAGGAGCGCCGCTGGCGGACGGCGAGGAGGTGTGGGCCAGAGGAGGCGGCGGGGTCTCGAGGAGATGCGGCAGGGCGGTGGAGGCGATCCGCGGACGGCAGAGGGCGGACACGGGAGGAGGCAGAGCCGCGAGGCGGCCGAGGAGGAAGGACGGGGAGGCGGGGTCCATGGGCGGCGAGGGCGGCTCCGGCGACGCCTGGCGAGGGGAGAGGAGGGAGAGGAGGGCGGCGGCCGGAGGGGAGGAAGAAGGGGCGGGGTCGGAGGAAGAGGAGAGGGGTCGGGGCTGGAGGGGAGAGACGGGGGCGGGGCAGGTGAGTGGTGGGCTAGAGGGGTGGGTCCAGGGCGGTCGGTGGGTGGAGGGAGTGGGTCGTGCGTGCGTGGCGTGTGTGCGGTGGCAGGGGTGAGTGGGGAGTGGGGGCTGCGGGGTGGGACCGGGTGCAGGAGGTGGGGCCGGGGTGTAAGGGAGAGGGTGGAGCAGGGATTGGTGAGGTGGTGGTGAGGAGTGATGAGGTGGAGGGAGCGGTGAGGTGGCGGGCACTGGTTGGTGGGGTTGAGGTGGAGGGGGCTGGGTAGACTAGTTTTAGGTAGAAAAGGGTTTAGGTTTTAGGTTTATTATTTTGTAAGATATTTATTTGTTTTGTTTTGTTTGAAATCTTTTTAGCAAATAATTTTTTAGTTAAATAGTTTAGCAGATAATTATGAGTCTTTGTTTCAAATAAAAGAAGGGTAATTTTAGAAAACAAAAATAGGCTTATTGAAAATAGTTTCAGACAAACAAATGCATGATGATGACGATGCTCAAATGCAATGCACAAATACAACGCGATTTTCTAGTAGTGGTTTTGCGGGATGCCACAATTCGACACCACTAACAATGGATCTCGCCCTCGAGATCCGCCTCATGGTACCGGGAAGAAGGGCGGCGATCTGAATCTTCTCGCATCGTGTAGATCCTCGCGACACCACTAACAAGAGGTCGTTGTCCGTGATCGTCGGGAGAACACTCCGGGGACAAGAGGTCGAAGGTAGAGGTATCAACAAATAAAGCCACCTCTAACTTCGATAGAAGGAGAGAAAAGATGCGGCCTATCCCACTTCAATGTACAAGAGTGAATAGAAAGGGTAGTCGGCATGGGGGCCAATCCATCACGCACCCAAACTATTACTCCGCACAATCAGTAGAAAAGCGTGCAACCGTCCTCGGAATCAGACTGAAGATCCCGACAATCGAGGTTCAGAAACAAAGGAGTGAGGCAGACTCTGCATCGGATCTGGCGTAGATGATGTCGTCGCGTCGGAAAACACCGGAAGG
Source organism: Avena sativa (assembly GCA_916181665.1). Classification (NCBI taxonomy): domain Eukaryota; kingdom Viridiplantae; phylum Streptophyta; class Magnoliopsida; order Poales; family Poaceae; genus Avena; species Avena sativa. The sequence goes on along the minus strand of OV702282.1, from coordinate 18,906,721 downwards.
CACAAACAAGGAACAAAGAATGGTACCACAGTAGACGGATTCCTCAGACAGCATGAAGACCAGATGTAGCAACACCGTTACCAAAGGAGGAAGCGAACGCTGAAGGTACGACGAAAACCCAACCACGAGAATTCCTGGACTCGAAGAAAGAGACGAGAGCGGATTCAAAACACGTGGAGGTAAGAGGAGAATAGCAGAGGGGTAAGGAGTAAAATCAGACCTAATCAGAACTATCCAACCGATTTTGCAAAATAGTTTTGACACTCTACTTCGGCCGTTAGCTAGGTTATCCTACAGGCTGGACTTCTGGGGTATCGCAACTGCTGAGCTCTGATACCACTCTGTAACACCCTCAGAATCGACCCTATGCAAGTTTCAGCGCTTCCCGCCAAACCCGCATAGAAACGATTCAAAGGTGCCCACCAGGCACTTTCGTGCGGGTGGAAAACGAAGTAATAACATTACACAACAGTCCTCGATGGGACCCACAGAACAGATATATATACAACAGCGACTCAATGAGTCAAGAATACAGATATACAATACAAAGATCCAAATCACCTTGAAAACGATACAACGTCCGAGTACGGACAAGATGAAAATTGAGCTAAGAGCCCTGAAGAATAACCAATGGCGTCCATAACCCTGCCCAGGCCAAGCCGGAAGGATAACCCTGCTAACGACGTCGATCTCAAAACCTGCTTAAACAAAAGGGGTGCCGACAAAGGGCAAAGGAAAAAAGATAGAGCGGTCAGTACTGAGGCCAGTACACGGCGAGGCTAGAATTCGGCGGTCCTCGCCTACATAGGTATGGTGGACTGAAGCGGCAGCGCAGCATGCACTAAACAATCTATAGAGACTCGATACAACTAGCGGCTATCAGAGAGGGGTAAGAAAGACCTATACGGATCCAACCTGATACTACCACCAAACATACCCATCCTGGTGTTTCCCCCTCGAGACCAAACGAGGAAGTCAACCGAGGAACTCACACCATTGGCACTTTTATTTGATCAGTTATCGTTGCAGCAATTACTAGTCAGGTATGGATAGTCATCCTGATAAAATAAGCAGTGGGCACTTTTAGTTAACCATTCCGTTGTAGTTGCAGCACTTACTAGTCAAATACAATTAGCATGAGATATCCCCAAACCCAGCAGTTGTTGGTACTTTTATTTAGCCATTCCGTTGCAGTGAAGCTGATTACTAGTCATATCGGATACAAGTCAAATTATAACAGTAAACTTTAGTTATAGTTGTCTATGATCAAGCACTGTGCTCCAAGTCGTCCATAACCGCGGACACGGCTTCTCGAAAAGATTTAACCCTGCAGGGGTGCACCAAAGTATCCACACGCACTTCGACCCTTTTTGCCAGATAAATTAACATACACCCATCGGTATGTCGGCGGGGCCTAAGTCATGACATTTCCCAGACCCAAAGTAAGCACGGGGGGCCACCCCACTAAGTCTACCCGCAACGAAGTCGGCCGGTCTCCGAGACGGACTCAGGGTTTGCGTCAGTGGCTGTAAACGATGGGGAACCCAAAACTGGGATTGTCGATACCGCGAAAACACTCCGCTTTCCTAAACAGTACAGGTGCTATCCATCGCACAATTTAAATAAAGCAGTAAAGCATGGCATAAGTACAGAATAGTAATAAATCCCCAAACTACTTGTGGCCCCCAGTACAGTACTTTGAAATCAGGTACTAAATCGATGGGGTGCCCATACATCCCACATGTGGTTTGCGCGCTCGATCTCGGAACAGGTGTCATGAACTCGGGGTCCTACGGGACACCAGTGAGCGGTCGGAAACCAAATATTATCTATCACCCACCGGTGCCTCTGCATTTTCCTACTTCAATTTTAATTATTAAACTGTAATTGAATTAAACGATAATTAAAGCCATGATCATCTCCAACATTAAACCAGCGGCAAGACTCCAACAACTGTGGTACTTGGCGACACACAACAGGACATGAGAAAGCGACTACGACGCGCAGGTCCAACTATCTACCAAACAACAGGTAATAGGATGTGTCCAAGGCAATATATGGCTGCAAGGGATATCTCGGGTACGGAAACTAGAGCATCGCAACACAGATAGCAATAGATCAATAGGAGGGAATAAATACTATAAAAGTAAAATAGGTAGAAAGGGGGAGGTGCTCACCTGAAAACATTGCCGAAGGTTCCTCCGAAGATCGGGTCGACACTCGCATCAACTCAACGGCCTTATCCGCGAAGAACCAAATCACTAGAATAAACACCGGATGCACTATTTATTACTACGGCAGAAGATCGAGCATGATGCATGTATGGTGTATGGCATGGCAAGAATGCGATGCAATTAGATCATATTAAGAGGAACCGGGGTCCAGACAATTAAATATATGGTTCTGGTTGTTCAGATACCCCGCAATTTAAATGTTGTCCTAACAAGGCAAATTATATCACCGGTTCGCTACACAAATTTAAATGAGGCCAATATAAGACTAGATTTGCGCGCATATGGACCCCATATTTAATTTAGGTGAATCGGCATAAGGCCCCCAAACCACAATATGTATGCAAACATGACAATTGATTTAATATGCAACAATTTGATATTACATTTATAAAATAGGGCTCGAGAAAGGGGTCACACATCTGGGCTCGGGAGATCTTGGTTCCGGGGTTCGAGGTTTGGTCTCAGGGTTTGACGGGAGAACGGCTCGACGAGATCGGGATCAGTACGGGAAGGAGGTCTTGTCGCAACCGGGAAGCAGGACTTGGTTGGCGTCGGGGGCATATCGGATCCGCCATGGTCGGTGTCGATCTTGTCATGCCCGCGTATCGGGTCGGTCTTGGCGTTCGGGATGAAGATCTTGGCGTTCCGCGGCGGAGTGCTTGTCGCACCGGGATGAAGACCTTGGGGTACCATCTCGAGCATCGGCCAACTCGTTGGATGTAGAACTTGGCATCCGACTTCCGGGCATCGGCGCGGGAAGGCGGTCTTGTCGATGGCGACACGCTAAGAAGTAGAACTCGGGGGCGACACGGTCCTCTTTGTCCAACAGCTCCAATAGTATCACAGCAACAAGTTTTACACCAAAACTCACAGGCACAAAACCGGGACAGAGAGGAGAGGCGGGGTCGCAGGATAGGGCGAGGCCGACGACGACGGACTTGGCGGTGGTGGCAGAGCTCCACGGGCGGGCGCGAGCCGGAACAGGGGACCGCGGCGGCGCTGACGCACGGCTCCAGCGGGACGGCGTCGGGCAGAGGGGGCGAGGCCGAGCGCGCGGTCGCGGCGGCGGTCGCTGGCGGCAAGCTTGGGTGGCGCCAGGGGAAGGAGGGAGGCGCGCGGCAGGCGGCAGACCTGCGCTGAACGAGGCGGAGGCGGGGAGGCCGAGGCGGCAGGGCGAGCGGGGTTCCTGGGCGACGATGGCGGAGGGCTTGGCGGCGACTGCGGGTGGAGGCGGTGGGGTCCGCAGGGCGGCGTCGGACGCGGGCGAGGGAGACCAGACGGGGAGCGCCGCTGGCGGACGGCGATGAGGTGTGGGCCAGAGGAGGCGGCGGGGTCTCGAGGAGATGCGCCAGGGCGGTGGAGGCGATGCACGGACGGCAGAGGGTGGCCACGGGAGGAGGCAGAGCCGCGAGGCGGCCGAGGAGGAAGGACGGGGAGGCGGGGTCCGTGGGCGGCGAGGGCGGCTCCGGCGACGCCTGGCGAGGGGAGAGGAGGGAGAGGAGGGCGGCGGCCGGAGGGGAGGAAGAAGGGGCGGGGTCGGACGAAGAGGAGAGGGGTCGGGGCTGGAGGGGAGAGACGGGGGCGGGGCAGTTGAGTGGTGGGCCAGAGGGGTGGGTCCAGGGCGGTCGGTGGTTAGAGGGAGTGGGTCGCGCGTGCGTGGCGTGTGTGGGGTGGCAGGGGTGAGTGGGGAGTGGGGGCTGCGGGGTGGGACCGGGTGCAGGAGGTGGGGCCGGGGTGTAAGGGAGAGGGGTGGAGCAGGGATTGGTGAGGTGGCGGTGAGGAGTGATGAGGTGGAGGGAACGGTGAGGTGGCGGGCACTGGTTGGTGGGGGTGAGGTGGAGGGGGCTGGGTAGACTAGTTTTAGGTAGAAAAGGGTTTAGGTTTTAGGTTTATTATTTTGTAAGATATTTATTTGTTTTGTTTTGTTTGAAATCTTTTTAGCAAATAATTTTTTAGTTAAATAGTTTAGCAGATAATTATGAGACTTTGTTTCAAATAAAAGAAGGGTAATTTTAGAAAACAAAAATAGTCTTATTGAAAATAGTTTCAGACAAACAAATGCATGATGATGACGATGCTCAAATGCAATGCACAAAAACAACGCGATTTTCTAGTAGTGGTTTTGCACTCTGTAACACCCTCAGAATCGGCCCTATGCAAGTTTCAGCGCTTCCTGCCAAAACCCGCATAGAAACGATTCAAAGGTTCCCACCAGGCACTTGTGTCCGGGTGGAAAACGAAGTAATAACATTACACAACAGTCCTCGATGGGACCCACAGAACAGATATATATATAACAGCGACTCAATGAGTCAAGAATACAGAGATAATATACAAAGATCCAAATCACCTTGAAAATGATAGAGCGTCCGACTACGGACAAGATGCAAATGGGGCTAAGAGCCCTGAAGAATAACCAATGGCGTCCATAACCCTGCCCAGGCCAAGCCGGAAGGGTAACCCTGCTAACGACGTCGATCTCAAAACCTGCTTAAACAAAAGGGGTGCCGGCAAAGGGCAAAGGAAAGAGAGAGCTGTCAGTACTGAGGCCAGTACACGGCGAGGCTAGAATTCGGCGGTCCTCGCCTACATAGGTATGGTGGACTGCAGCGGCAGCGCAGCATGCACTAAACAACCTATAGAGACTCGATGTAACTGTCGGCTATCAGAGAGGGATAAGAAAGACCTATTCGGAACCAACCTGATGCTACCATCAAACAAACCCATCCTGGTATTTCCCCCTCGAGACCAAACGAGGAAGTCAACCGTGGAACTCACACAGTTGGCACTTTTATTTATTCAGTTATCGTTGCAGCAATTACTAGTCAGGTATAGATAATCATCCTGATATAATAAGCAGTGGGCACTTTTAGTTAACCATTCCGTTGTAGTTGCGACACTTACTAGTCAGATACAATTAGCATAAGATATCCCGAAACCCAGCAGTTGTTGGTACTTTTATTTAGCCATTCCGTTATAGTTGCAATACTTACTAGTCAGATACAATGGTCGCAAGCGACCACCCAAGCAAGCAATTGTTGGCAGTTTTATTTAGCCATTCCATTATAGTGAAGCTGATTACTAGTCATTATAAAGTCAAATTTATAGCACTACTTTAGTTATAGTTGTCTATGATCGAGATACTGTGCTCCAAGTCGTCCATAACCGTGGACATGGCTTTCAGAAAGTTTTACCCTGCAGGGGTGCACAAATAGCAACACACACTCGATCAACCTCGGAAAAACCAAATCAAAACCCAACGAGGCTTTCACGACAAAGCAATCACAAGATTCAGAAATATTTCAGGGGGCCACCCCATTAAGTATACCCGCAACGAAGTTAGCTGACTTCGAGACGGACTCAAGGTTTGTGGGGCCGGCTGTAAACGACTGGGAACCCAAAAATGGGCTTGTCGATACCGCGAAAACGGGTCACGATCCTAAACAGTACAGGTGCTCCTCGCACAATCGTAAATAAAGTAGTAAAGCATGGCATAAGTACAGGATAGTAAATAAAACCTCAAACTAGTTTGTGGCCCCAAGAAATAAGAATGAATCAAGATCTGGCTCAGGGGGTCCCATAATCCTCCCGGATGTGGATAGCGCGAATATTCAAGGAACAGGTATCAAGTACTCGGGGTCCTACGGGACACAAGTGCACGGTTAACAACCAAATAACATCTATTGCCCACCTGTGCCTCTGCTTACTTACTTCAATTTTAGTTGTTAAACAGTAATTAAAGTTATGATCATCTCCAACAATAAACATGCGGCAATACTCCAACAACTGTGGTACTCGACGACACACAACAACACTTGAGCAAGCGACTGCGACGCGCAGGTCCAACTATCTACCAAACAACAGGTAATAGGAGGTGTCCAAGGCAATATAAGGCTGCAAGGGATATCACGGGTACGAAAACTAGAGCATCGCAACACAGATAGCAATAGATCAACATGAGGGAATAAATACTATAAAAGTAAGATAGGTAGAAAGGGGGAGATGCTCGCCTGAAAACATTGTCGAAGGTTCATCCGAAGATCGGGTCGAAGCTCACATCAACTCAACGGCCTTATCCGCGAAGAATCAAAACACTAGAATAAACACCGGATGCACTATTTATTACTACGGCAGAAGATCGAGCATGATGCATGTATGGTGTATGGCATGGCAAGAATGCGATGCAATTAGATCATATTAAGCGGAACCGGGGTCCCGACAATTAAATATATGGTTCTGGTTATTCAGATACCCCGCAATTTAAATGTTGTCTTAACAAGGCAAATTATATCACTGGTTCGCTACACAAATTTAAATGAGGCCAATATAAGACTAGATTTGCCCGCACATGGACCCCATATTTAATTTAGGTGAATCGGCATAAGGACCCCAAACCACAATATGTATGCAAACATGACAATTGATTTAATATGCAACAATTTGATATTACATTTATAAAATAGGGCTCGAGAAAGGGGTCACACATCTGGGCTCGGGAGATCTTGGTTCCGGGGTTCGAGGTTCGGTCTCAGGGTTTGACGGGAGAACGGCTCGACGAGATCGGGATCAGTACGGGAAGGAGGTCTTGTCGCAACCGGGAAGCAGGACTTGGTTGGCGTCGGGGGCATATCGGATCCGCCCTGGTCGGTGTCGATCTTGTCATGCCCGCGTATCGTTTCGGTCTTGGCGTTCGGGATGAAGATCTTGGCGTTCCGCGGCAGAGTGCTTGTCGCACCGGGATGAAGACCTTGGGGTACCATCTCGAGCATCGGCCAACTCGTTGGATGTAGAACTTGGCATCCGACTTCCGGGCATCAGCGCGGGAAGGCGGTCTTGTCGATGGCGACACGCTAAGAAGTAGAACTCGGGGGCGACACGGTCCTCTTTGTCCAACAGCTCCAATAGTATCACAGCAACAAGTTTTACACCAAAACTCACAGGCACAAAACCGGGACAGAGAGGAGAGGCAGGGTCGCAGGATAGGGCGAGGCCGACGACGACGGACTTCGCGGTGGTGGCAGAGCTCCACGGGCGGGCGCGAGCCGGAACAGGGGACCGCGGCGGCGCTGATGCACGGCTCCAGCGGGATGGCGTCGGGCAGAGGGGGCGAGACCGAGCGCGCGGTCGTGGCGGCGGTCGCTGGCGGAAAGCTTGGGTGGCGCCAGGGGAAGGAGGGAGGTGCACGGCAGGCGGCAGAGCTGCGCTGAACGAGGCGGAGGCAGGGAGGCCGAGGCGGCAGGGCGAGCGGGGTTCCTGGGCGACGATGGCGGAGGGCCTGGCCGCGACTGCGGGTGGAGGCGGTGGGGTCCGCAGGGCGGCATCGGACGCGGGCGAGGGAGACCAGACGGGGAGCGCCGCTGGAGACGGCGAGGAGGTGTGGGCCAGAGGAGGCGGCGGGGTCTCGAGGAGATGCGGCAGGGCGGTGGAGGCGATGCGCGGACGGCATAGGGCGGCCACGGGAGGAGGCAGAGCCGCGAGGCGGCCGAGGAGGAAGGACGGGGAGGCGGGGTCCGTGGGCGGCGAGGGCGGCTCCGGCGACGCCTGGCGAGGGGAGAGGAGGGAGAGGAGGGCGGCGGCCGGAGGGGAGGAAGAAGGGGCGGGGTCGGAGGAAGAGGAGAGGGGTCGGGGCTGGAGTGGAGAGACGTGGGCGGGGCAGGTGACTGGTGGGCCAGAGGGGTGGGTCTAGTGCGGTCGGTGGGTGGAGGGAGTGGGTCGCGCGTGCGTGGCGTGTGTGGGGTGGCAGGGGTGAGTGGGGAGTGGGGGCTGCGGGGTGGGACCGGGTGCAGGAGGTGGGGCCGGGGTGTAAGGGAGAGGGGTGGAGCAGGGATTGGTGAGGTGGCGGTGAGGAGTGATGAGGTGGAGGGAACGGTGAGGTGGCGGGCACTGGTTGGTGGGGGTGAGGTGGAGGGGGCTGGGTAGACTAGTTTTAGGTAGAAAAGGGTTTAGGTTTTAGGTTTATTATTTTGTAAGATATTTATTTGTTTTGTTTTGTTTGAAATCTTTTTAGCAAATAATTTTTTAGTTAAATAGTTTAGCAGATAATTATGAGACTTTGTTTCAAATAAAAGAAGGGTAATTTTAGAAAACAAAAATAGGCTTATTGAAAATAGTTTCAGACAAACAAATGCATGATGATGACGATGCTCAAATGCAATGCACAAAAACAACGCGATTTTCTAGTAGTGGTTTTGCGGGATGCCACACAAGCCAAACAATCATGTATTGTTCTTCCTTTAAGAAATCCATACTGGTTTTTGTGTACAATTTTCAGGATTACTTGTTGTAGTCTGTTAGCCAGCAACTTTGTAATAATCTTCAAGCAGCAGTTCAACAGTGTGATGGGTCTATACTCATTATTAGTTTTAGGTGAATGCACCTTAGGGATAAGGGTAATATGACCCATATTAATACTCTCAAGATATAGTGTTCCTTCATAGAAATCAAAACAGAGTTGATAAATATCATCTTTTATGATGTGCCAACAGCTTTTAAGAAACTTCACATTAAAACCATCAAGGCCTGGAGCTTTGTCATTAGGCATGAGTTTTAGCACATTATCTATTTATTCAATAGTAAAAGGTTTAGAGAGATTCTCCAACACTTGAATTGGCTGTATGGTGGACTATAGATCAAAAAGCATGGGAGGAGACCAGTTAGTGCCAAGTCTCTCCTTGAATGAGTCACTGATAGGCTTCTCCTTTTCCTCATGACTAGTTATTATAGTTCCAACATTTAGTTTGAGCTGAGAAATGGAATTTCTCCTGTATCTTTTAGTAGCAATATTCTGGAAAAAATTAGTATTTTCATCTCCAAACTTTGTCTATCTAATTGTACATCTCTTTTTCCAATACAATATCTGAAATTCTAGCAATTCTAAAAGATGTTCTTTTAGTATTTTCTTAAAATTTGCTTCTGGTATATTCATACCCCTGCAATCCTCCAAATTATCTAGTAACAAAAGTGCCATGTTTGAATTGTCAATACAAACAGATAGTTTAGAAATGGATTTGCTCCAAAAATTTAGGTCATATCTTAACCTTGTAAACTTAGCATTTAAATTAGAAGCATTGTTATTCTTATGCATCAGTTTCTCCCCACTTTCAGCCAATGTGTCAAAGAATCCCTGATGGGCCACCCAGTAGTTTTCAAATCATAAAATTTTACTAGCAGGAATATGAGTCTGAATGGACACAACAAGAGGGGTATGGCCAGAGGTTGGTTTCCTTGTGGGTTTACCATTGCAGCTGGGTAGGAATTTGTCCAATGCAAGGAGGTGAAAAACCAATCAAGATTCTCAAGTAATGGATTTTCTTGCATGTTTGACCATGTGAATTTTCTTCCCTTAAATGGAATTTCAGTCAGGTGTTGAGATCTAATACAGTCATTAAAAATTAACATATCATTGACATCTCCACCTCCCCTGTTTCTCTTATTTGGTGATCTAATAAAATTAAAATCTCCCAAGATGAGCCAATCTTTAGTGTCAGGAATATTTAGGTGATATAACCACTAGATAAATTCCTCTCTAGCCTACCCCTGACAAGGCCCATAAATGTTAAACAAGACCCACTCCTGGGAAGACTGAGTTGCAGTAAATGTACAGATAAAGCAAAGGATTCACAATGCATTACAAGCCTAGAGAACACTTCACTTTTCCAAATAATAAGTAAACCACCAGAAGCACCCATAGAAGGTACATAAACAAATTCATCAAAAGAGGGAGGACAACACTCCTTAATAAAAGCCACATCAAAGTGTTCTTTCTTAGTCTCCTGAATACAAACCACGGCACATCCACTAGAATGGATTGCATTACTTAAAGCTAGTTGTTTGGATTTAGCATTAAGACCTCTAATATTCTAGCGCAAAATAAACCACTATTTCAATGACTGTATTAAATATCCTTAGCTTCCTTGACCTCCTTATTCTTCTCATCTTCATGTAGATCCTTCAGCAACTGCTTGGGGAGAGCTTTGAAGGAGGAATAACACAAAAGTTTACACCTATGGCCTGAATTGTAGCAATTGGTGCTAGAGGAGGACCGGGGTTTATCACATGCCCAATTTCATTATCTTCATCCTCCTTATTTTCAACTACAGCAGGAATCAGCTTGGGTTTAACTTTGGATTTATCAGGCTTAACATCTGAGATCCCCTTGATTCTAAATCCATTATACTTTTTCTTCCTAGAGATCCTCCTAACCTGTTTCTCCACAGTAGGAGTTTCCAGCTTTCTTTTATGTCGAACATCAGCATCCTCAGCATCAACCAGAACATCAATTCTGTTTGATTCAGGCACCTCCCATATCTTCACATAAGAAGCACCTGATCCCAAATTGTTGGACTCCTAGCTTTCCTATTCCTCCAAAGAAGGAATGTAACATCCTAGGATTTAAGAAATTTGGATTTCAAAAAAAATATTCCATTCATCATTGCATCTCATGAAAAAATCTTGAACCAATAACCTTGTGTCAAGACCCTATTTTGCCTTTTCAATATTGCCATATAAAGCATTATATGCAATCGACATATTGGAAATTTTATAATTAGTAAAAATTGTTCTCTATAAATTTTATTGTGTGTGTTTTGTTTTTAGAAAAATATAAAAATTGGAATCACTCCATTTGGAGCTATAAAACAAAATCTATAAGAGAAATACAAAATAGAAAAAATAAAAGGAAACAAGAATAAAAAAACTAAACTAAACCTAACATACCGCGGTAGCCGGCCCAACCCAAATAACCCCATATCCCACTTACTCCTCTATCCCAAACTACCGCGCGCTAGGAAAGCGAGCGCCATGCAGCAGCCTGCCAGCGGCCCACCTAGCCAGCGAGCAGCTGTCGCCCTTCTCCTCTCTCGCTGACGTGGGGGACCCACCTGGTCATCATCGTCCCCAAGCCAGAGAATGACTTGGAGACCAAGATCGATCCCGATCTGAACCCCACGCCGAATCCACGAGAAATCGTTCGATCCCTAACTCTTGTGCATGCCAAATCGCCATATTTAAATCCCCGTCTGACGTTTCTTCATTTTTTTGCGAAACCGTGAACCCTATCCCCACTTGGAACTCTAGCGCCGCCGCCATTAGATCTTGTAGATCAAGCTCGAGGACAAGGTTCCTTCACGCCCGCGCCTCCCCTTTCCCCTACCCCCTTCCTCTACATGTCTCTAACCCAGTTACTCGTACGCAGGAGCACCGGAGCCCCAGACATCGCCACCGGAGCTTCACCGGAGACGCACCGCTCCATCCGCCCTCTACCGTCTCCTGGGGAAGAGAAGAACTAGAACATGGCCACCATATTGATCTCCATCGCCCGCCTCTTCACGTGGACCACCTCTCCATCGCCGGAGACCGCCGCATCCTCGCCCTCGTCGACCTTCCGAGCTGTAGTGCCGCCGTCATCCTCCATCGCCGGTGAGCTCTCAAGATCTAGACCGGAGCCGTCGGATCTGAAACCAACGGCCCAGAATAGAACGCCACTGAAACAGGTATACTCCAGTGACAGAGTGTCGCGTGTCAGCCACGTTGATGCCGCGTCAGTGCGCCCGGCCACTCAGAGCACGCCATGTGTCATTGACTGTGTAACCCTTTTAAAAATAGACAGATTTGCTGCAGATATTGTAAAATTCATATAAAATAGGATATTGATCATAAAAATAGAAATAAGATATCAATGGATTTATAAAATCGTGTAGAATATTAATATGAGATTAGAGCTAATTTTTAGAGTATATATTTACTGTAATAATTTAAATGATTTAGTGGACCTTTTAGAGTAAATAAATCACAGTAAATTATCTGTAGATCCTAAAAATACAAATAGGATGTCTATTAATTCCTAATTTCATATACGACATTATTATACTGTTAGACCCAACTTTTCTTGTGCATAATTACCGTATTAATTTAAATAGTTTTGATGTCATTTTATAGTATAAAATCCATGATAAATTATTCATATGTCATAAAAATATGAATAATATGTCAAATTGAAGCTAGTTTAATGTGGATTTGTAATATCTGATTGGATCTAATTTTCGCGGTATAGCTAACTGGTAATAACTTAATTAGTTGTAATGGTATTTTTAGGTTATTAAATTCATAACAATTTATTAGTAGATCGTAAAAATATAAATAATATGTCCCTGGAATCATAATCTCGTGTAGACTATAGATATGATTTTAGTGTTACTTTTAGACAAGGTAAACAATTTATTTGATTTAAACTCTATTACATAGTAATTAAATCATAGAACAAGATCTACAACTCCGATTAGGGTGAATCCAATTGCTAGTGGTCTGTATTAACATCCCCTATCCAGTACATCCCGGACCCAAATTTAATATTACAGTTAGTACAGAAGTTGCAACAGAACTATTTAAACACCTATATCGACAATTAAGGATTAATAATAAATACTCTTATGCATTAAATGAATCCATTCATGCATCATGTTATCTAGTAATGTTCAAATAACTAGTTACAACCATTGTGACATATTAAATCGTCATGCATGCATTTGTTCATCATTGTTTTATTGTATTACGCATAATTGCTATGTTTGAATGGTGTGTTTGTTGTGCAGTTGTTTTAATCGTTAGATTACGAGGAGCACAACGTTTGTGATTGTGACGAGTGCAATATTTTCTATTGTGAGTATTATCTGAATGACTACATCTTCTACAACAAAGGCAAGTGGAGCTATCATAAATGTCCTACTATTTTCCTTTGCATGTAGTATGATTTTCAGTAGTGATGCATGCGTAGGTGTTTTTACTACTATGTTATGCTATGACACCCATGCATGATTTCCATATCTCCATGACTTGATTTCCTTTGAGACATCGTATTGTAGTTTCTTAGCCATGATTATTAGAAACGCAAAGGGAATTCATCATGATTATGTTATGGAAAGTTATGTTTTTCTATAATGAAAATAACTGGAATTTAATGAATCTCCTGGTGTGATGGATTGATGTTTTGGATGGTTTATTGTGGAAATCACACCTAGGCTTCAGAGATTGAATAGGTTTCTTCTGTAGTAGATTCCAGTATAGCCGCATGTCATTATGTGTCTTGACTAAGTAGGTTGTGGGAACCTGACCCGACGTGACTAGCAGATGTAGGGGATGTAGGTTGGCATGGGTCCGTCCTGATGGCTAAGGGTTCTGCTTTTGAAAGGTTTCGTCTTGGTTTTCTCCCTACCATGCCACAAAATGAGTGTAATAGTAAGAGCAGGTTGACTGGGTCGTGCGGGTAAAGTGTGCAACGCCTGCAGGGTGTCAAAACTAAGTACTTAGCAATGTACCTAGTTATGGACAACTATGAGAAACTAGGCCTGGAACTGTTTTGAAGATCTCACTCATCCCAATTTCTTAATTACTAAAACTTGATGGTTGAAAATGGGTTTAGGAGCATACAAAAGATGAATTGTCTTGTTTCTACATGGGTTTATACTAGTATGTCCTTCGAAAGATTGTTTTGAAGAAAGAAAACTAATTTAAAAGTAGGGAAAAGTTATATTGCTTTTAGCAATTGAGCATGAACTCCACCTAGATATGCATGTAGTTGCTAGATCCTTTGTACTCATTAGTTCTACTTCCCAATACATTCAAAGTATTAACCATTCATGGCTGCAACGTTTCATGTTGCATGTTGTTCCGTTTCTGAGTGATTGTTCATAGGTCGCGAGACTCCACTCAACAATTGTTCTCCTATGGCACATTTGAAGGATGATTATCTACCTTGGATTTGTTTTCTGTTGTGTACTCGAATATATAATGTAAATTCTGGATCATATTCGTTATATTTATGATGCACGGTTCTATTTGGTATCATTTGTACTGTGTGCTAGTGAATAGATCCAGGGATTAGCACTATACATAGGAACTCGGCCTTATCAGGCGAGGGTGTTACAAGTAAACTCTCCCTAACCATTTCATGAAAAGTTGCAGGGGACATCTTAATTAGAGGGAAAAGAGCAATATAAGTGTGATGTTACGGCACAATGGTATTAAGGATCACTGCCTTAGCCACAGAAAACCTTGCCAATAATTCAGCATCAGCAATGTGATTAAAGTCAGCATGGACCATCATATTGAAAGTAAGATCAGTGCTCACATATTGCATATGTTGATCATGATTAGCATAGGAGGAGCCCGAGTGATCAGATATACTATCGTTCCATGCTTGTGCATGACTATCCACCATATTAGTGATAGGGGGTGCACCCCAGCAGAGAAGTGCACACCTTCCTCAGCAAGAATAGCTTGAAAATTGATCAAATAAGGATCCACCACCATATTCTCGAAAACCACTAGATTCGCAATGTTCATCTGCTGATGACCCATATGATTCTGGTTATTGGGCGCACCAAAAGGAGCTCCATTCTGTTGTAACCAATTAGCCACCTGCTGTTGATTAATCTGCTCTGCAGTCTGCTCAATTCCATACAGTGGATGAGGACTACCATCTTCAGGATATGGGTCTTCTGGTGGAGGTGGTACATCATGCACAAGGGCATTCCAATCAACAGATCTTAGCATAACCACAGGGACAATCCAGTTGTGTCTAGCACCACCCAGTTGCATCATAACAAAAGTTTAGGGACAAACTTAGGATCAACAAGCCAGACCTTAGCTAACATATATTTGTTATTTGATCTAGGAAGATGCCACTTAGAAAGCAGACCAAAATCATCACAGGCTTTGTTAATGTAGAAGTTTGTCTGATAATCTAGAGGGAAACCCAGAAACATGACCAAAATCTCTCTACCAAACTCAGACAACCTCATGTTTCTATCAGCATCATGTTTGACAAAGGTAAAACTGGTTTCCTCATATAGGGCAAAATTAAGGCCAATAACAGTATTTGCAGCAAGTGCATCATGGAGAGTAAAAGTACCAATACCAAACGGATGATCATCAAGATGACGCGGAGTATGTCCAGCTTCTACCAGCATATCAGCAATGTCCAGATGAGTCTTCTCCCTCATTGAATCGGGATGAAGCGATTGGTCTCCGTGATGACAACATTATCATGTTGCAGAGGTGGCACTGGATTCACCACCAGAGAAGAGCAAATGCGACGATCTACTGGACTAGGATCAACTGACTTGCCATCAGGGATGAAGGCAAGTGGATTCACATGGAAGTTGCCCATGGTGGCGAAATCAATAGCGGCGGGGTCGTAGGTCTCAAGGTTTGCACTATAGAACAAGAAGGAGGTGAAACGACAGGAGAAAGCAGAGGAGGCAGAGTTTTTTAGGAGTTGTTACCTTTAATGCAGGTTTTTCCCTTTAACCACCTAGATTTTCCGGCAGCGTAACTTGGCCTGGTAAATATGTCACTTTGGTCTCCAAATCATAACAGAATGCTTCCTAGAGCATTCAATATCCCAATGTCCAAGAAGATTTCAGTTCTTACAGCGCATCCCAATAATGCATTTATTAGCCATATGACCAGGGCCGAGAAATTTAGAACACATACCTCGATTTTTAGCCTGTTGTGAATTCTAGCACAAACCACAAACTAAGCCCAAAACACAGCAAGATAAACAAAGTCCTGGACATTTAGCAGCCAAATAATCCTTTAGGCCACAAGAGCTACAATGGCCTAGGAATTTGAAAATGATGTCTTTGGGCGGGATAAACAGGATTTGAACTGATTCCTTGATCTCATCCTCCGAATAATTAGCATGCAATAGATCAACAATTTCCTCCAGTTTATCAATCGAGGAGGAGGTAGAAAAATTATCAAAAAAATATTCCAGTAGAAAACCTTCTTCATCTCAATTTTATCATGCAGAATTGTTGGCCGTTAGCAATTAAAACCGCCGAATAAAATGCCTTGTTGAGAAGACTCACGTGAAAACTCAGAAATGAACTCGGATTTTTCTGTTGAAAACCAAACTTTGATAATTCCAACATGGAACAATCCGAGTGATCTCGAGCAGCACTTTTATCAAGAAAATGGAGGTTTGGCCTAAAATGTGTGGGACTTCTTTCTGACACCTCAAGAATTTCCTCATCGGCAGGTTTGAGATTGTTAATCAAACCAGATGTTGGCATGGGCCCACATTTTCCACAAAGTGTGCCATGCCTTGGATGACACATACTTGTACCACATATAGCCTCATGCCAAAATTGCATGGGTTATTGACCTATGGGAGTTATCTAGGAACACCTTCATGATCTTGTGGTTGTATGAGTCAACACTTGGTCAACATGATCCCACCTAGTTGTTACATCAAACTATACAAATAGTATGCCAAATCATGACACTGATTCTAAGTATAAAAGTGGTATGCCCGTGGCATTATGCACACGTGTGCCTCATATAGGCTCATATATCCCACCATTGCTTTATGCTCTATACCCATGCGAGTTGACTAGAAACACCATCATCAAACTTGTTGTAGTATGAGTAAAAACTTGCTATGCCATGGTATGATGCACACTTTATGCTACACTTATATATGTGTATTCCTATGCATAGTTGTTCATGTGTTCAGTGCTCAATTTTAATATCACTAATTTAAAATGTAAGATGCATCGATATTAGGAAGTATGAAATACCCGAGATGCATATTCCATATTTCTGGCTATCTTTATCTCTTTTTATTCTTGCTTACAAAGGGAAAACATGGCCATGATCCTTGTGTTTGTTCCATCCCACGAATGGATCGTTATCCGCGTGACTCTCTTTAGTTTCTTAGAACAGAACTGGAGCTAGAACTTTGACTAAATAAACCAGCTAAAACGGATAAGTGCTAACCTGACGAAACTAAAACTCTGAGAGACTAAGACCTAAACTACAGCCGAGTGCGTTTAGCGTGGCGTCCAACTTCGAGTTCCAGGCTCTATCCTCTAGGTGCCTAACAGAGTCCGTAGAGGGCCTTGTGTAGGCGCATTACCTTGCGATCCTGGCCAGCCATGACGAACCCTGGCCAGCAGACTTGACGTCCATATGGTGCATAGCCCACCCGCGGTCCGCGGCAAGCGCTAGCAGGAGCCGCATGGACTCTAGCCATGCAACAAGAACGATGTCCACGAGGCGGTAAGCGCCACCTGGGATGACTTCTGTGACGATGTAGGGTCCTTCCCAGGGTGACTCGAGCTTTTTCGGCCACTCTTGCTTGAGTCGTAGGACGATGTCTCCTTCAACGAAGGACATTGGAGCAGCCGACGGCTGTGGTAGTTGCGGAGGCTCTGCTGGTAGACCTCTGAGTGAGCCGCAGCGATGTCGCGTGCCTCGTCGAGTGTGTTGACGGCGTCTTCGAGTGTGGCTGTTGATTCGGCTTCACTATAGGCGACGACCCATGGGGCCTTGTGACGTACCTCGGCATGTAGTACGGCTTTGGCTCCGTGCACCATGAAGAAAGGTGTGAAGCCAGTTGCACTGTTCAGTGTTGTGCGTAGGATCCAGAGGACGGAGGGTAGCTCCTCTTCCCATTATCCCGCAAGCCGTTCGAGTGGGCTGAGCAGGCGTTTCTTGATGCCGCCGCCTATGAGTCTGTTGGCCTTTTTGACCTTCCCGTTGGTCTGCGGGTGCGCCACGGAGGAGTATGATATGTTGATGCCAAGGCCCTCGCAGAATTCCTAGAATTCCTTCGAGATGAAGTTCGAGCCATTGTCTGTGATGATGCTGTGCGGCACGCGGAACCTGTAGACTATGGACTCGAAGAATTTTATGGCCGTTTTGCTGCTTTGGTTGGTGACGGGCATGACCTCGATCTACTTGGTGAATGTTTTGACTACGACCAGGAGGTATACAAGGCCTCCTTTCGAAGATTTGGGAAGTTTCCCAATCATGTCGAGGCCACATTAGGCGAAGGTCCAGGCTAGTGGTCCGGGCCTGAGCTCCGATCCTGGTGTGTGTGTCTTGTCCGTGAACCTTTGGCAGCCGTTTCACCTTTGGACGATGTCCTTAGCATCGTTCGTGGACATTGGCCAGTAGAATCCAGCTCGTAGAGCTTTGGTGACGAGGGCGCGGCTGCCTGCATGATGACCACAGATGCCCTCGTGGATGTCTTGGAGGATGGTCTTGCCATCACCGATGGTGACGCATTTTTGGAGTACACCCGAAATACTGCACTTGTACAACTCACCATTGTGGAGGGTGAACTCTTTTTACCGGCGAGATATGTGTCGGGAATCTATCAGGTCATCGGACACTTCTTTGTTTAGCAGGTACCGAAGGTACGGCTGCGTCCATGTCTCTTCGATTTTCATGACCTGCATCAGGCCGACGAGCTCGGCCTCTGTATCGATCTTTTTGGGCCCTACATGTCCCTCGGGTGGCATAGCCCCTGAGTGCTTTGCTTCTTCGGGTGATCCCTTGGGGAATTTCCTTTTGATAGAGGGTACGCAGATTTGTTCAAGGAACACACCTGGTGGCACCCGTGCATAGGTGGAGCCGATGTTGGCGAGTCTATCAGCTTCCTCGTTGATTTCCCGTCCAATGTGTCGAAGCTCGCAGCCATCGAAGTCTCCTTCAAGTGAATTGTGGAGTGCATGGTACGCGATCATTTTGGCGATATGAGCGTCACATTCATTCATCGTCTGCTGGACGACAAGGTTCGAGTCACCGTATATGATTAGGCGCGTTGCGTCGCAGATCTTGGCCATCCACATTCCATGGATGAGGGCCTCATATTCGGCCTCGTTGTTGGAGGCTCGAAATTTCATTCGAAGGACGTATTTCATCTTGTCGCCTTGGGGGGATGTCAGTATGACACCAGCTCCTGCTCCGGCCTCACATTTGGATCCGTCGAAGTGCATCGTCCATGATAGCGTCATGTCCGGATTGTCCGGCAGCTGGAGTTCCATCCAGTGGACGAGGAAGACAGGGAGGACCTGAGATTTGATGGCCTTGCACCGCTCATAGACTATGTCTAGAGGGGATAGCTCGATGCCCCACAGGGCTACGCGTCCCGTAGATTTGGGGTTGTTCAAGATGTTGGATAGTGGCGCCTCGTTGACGACCATTATCTGATGCTCCTGGAAGTAGTGGCTCAGCCGATGAGCCGTCATGAATACGCCGTAGGCGATCTTCTGGTAGTGAGGGTACCTCTGCTTTGTAGATGTCAGTGCCTTGTTGAGGTAGTATATTGGGCGTTTTACCCCATGGGTCTTGCCATCTTCGGGTCGTTCGACCACGAGTATGGTGCTTACCACCTGGTGCGTGGCTGCGATGTATAGCAGCAGAGGCTCTCGCTCCTTTGGCATGACCAAGACATGCGAGGTGGAGAGCATCCACTTGAGTGCTTTGAATGCATCTTCTCCTTCGGGTGTCCACTCGAATTCGTTCGTCTTGCGTAGCAGCTGGGAAAAGGGCAGGGCCTTCTCACCCATGCGGCTGATGAATCTACTCAGCGCCGCGATACACCCAGCTAGTTGCTGGACACCTTTTAGGTTCTTCGGATTTTCCATGGTTAGTATGGCCCGGATTTTTTTCGGATTCGCCTCGATCCCTCATTGGGAGATGAAGTAGCCGAGTAGTTGGCCAGATGGGACGCCGAAGGCGCACTTTTCTGGATTCAATTTGATCTTGTAGTGATCGAGGTTATCAAACGTCTCGCGGCGATCGTCAATTAGTGTCTTGGCTTCCCTGGTCTTGATGACTTTGTCGTCGACATAGACTTGGATGTTGTGAACAATCTGGTTTTTCAAACACGCCTGCATGTACCTCTGGTACGTGGCACCTGTGTTTCCCGAAAGGCATGGTGTTGTAGCAGAACACTCCGATCTTCGACCTTCATCCGAATCTGATTGTAGCCTGAGTAGGCGTCGGGTAAGGAGAGTTTCTCGCATCCTGCAGTCGAATCGATGATCTGATCGATCCGAGGAAGAGGGAAGTGGTCCTTAGGGCAGTACTTTTTGAGTGACGTGAAGTCCACGCACATCCGCACGATGTCCATGTCCTTTTTGGGGACCAGCACAGTGTTGGCCAGCCACTCGCTCTCCTTGATTTCTCGCATGAAGTTGGCATCGATCAGTCTGTTTACTTTGATTCCAACTTCTTTGGCTCGCGGTTCGGACAGTCGTCGAATCAATTGCTTGACTGGCCTTGCGTCAGGGAGCACATTGAGTGCGTGCTCGGCGAATTCCCTGGGAACTCCTGGCATGTCCGCAGGACACCAGGCGAAGATTTCCCAGCGCTCACGGAGGAATTCGACGAGCGCGCTTTCCTATGTGGGGCTGAGGTTGTTGGCTATCAGTGCCGTCTTGTAGGCATCTGTTGGGTGGACCTGCACCTTTTTCATGTTGACCGTGGAGTCGAACGACATATTAGGTGTGTTTTGCCTCTTGACAGGGGGTGCCCCATTGTCTGTCACCTCTCGGAGCCTCATGAGCTCCTATTGCATGCCGAACGACTGGGAGATTCTATTGAAATCTCTATCATAGTGGTCCGATCGGGTGAAGCTTCACTGGACTATGATGACTCCCCTGGGTCCTGGCATCTTGAGAAGCAGGTACTTATAGTGTGGTACTACTAGGAATCTTGCGAACGCCACATGCCCAAGGATGGCGTGGTACTGTGATAGCCTGTCCACCACTTCGAACTCTAGCCGCTCGCATCGGAAGTTTTCGGGCTTGCCAAAATGACGCCGAGCCATATCATTCCGAGGGTATAAATGCCCTTACCTAGGACTATGTCGTGGAACGTCGTGTCTGATTCTTCCAGCTTGCATAGCGGGATCCGCATCGCTACGAGGGTGCTAGAGAACATCAGGTTGATGCTGCTGCCGCCGTCCATGAAGACGCGACTCATATCGAATCCTCCGATCTGCGCCTCGAGCACCAGGGAAGCAAGACATGGGCAAGGGATCTGGCGGGGGTGATCTGAATGATCAAACGTGATGCAGGACTCCAAGCCACTGAGGTACTCAGGGATGGCAGGCGGAGCAGTCACGGCCAGGCTAACTTGGCGGGTTATCTTCTTTTGCACCCTGTTTGTTGGGCGCCCCTTCTGGATAATCAGGGCTCCCTTTGGTTGTGGGTATCCTCCTGTACCATTGTTTGGTGCGGGTGCGATTATTGGATTCGACGGTCCCATGGGTGGTGGTGGAGGAGCTCCGTGGGTGATGTCACCTGGTGCAGGTGCAGGTCCAAACCCAGGGTTCACGATCTGGCGTCGCATTTGGGTGAGACCATCGCTGAGTTTCTGGAACTCGCGGTAGTCCTTGAGCATGTGGCTAGCCTTCTTTTTGCCATCTTGCTTATCGATGTAGAAGTGTATGGTGCAAGGCCAGACAACTTGTCGTATGCCGAGGGCTCGTCGTCACGGCTGTGGCATTGCCATTTTGCGTGGGGCGTCCTCCATCGCGGAAGTTGCCTCTGCGGTATCCTCCGCTGCTGCAATTGCCATTGTTGCGTCGATCGGCATAGCCAGCCGCAACCATGTCGACTCCGTTATGGTCATCGTAGGCGCGCGATCTTTGCTTGCTGCGGCTTTCTTTCCTGTGGCCATAATCGTCCTCATCATCTCAATGCATTCGGTGGAGGGAATCCTCGCCATCTGCCCACCTGTTGGCGATGTCCATGAGGTGGTCGAGTGTCTTGGGCTTGACGCGCCCAAGTTCTTCCTTGAAGTCCAGGCGTTTGACACCATACTTGAAGGCGTCGATTGTCCTTTCCTCGAAGATATGCACAACTGAGTTCTTGATGTTCGACTAGCGAAGGATGTACGAGCGAATGGATTCGCCCATACGTTGGGTGCAAGAGCGCACTTCCTCGATTGAGGCTGGCCTCTTGCTGGTGCCCTTGATGTTTCTGATGAAACTATAAGCTAGTTCTTCCAAGCTTCAGATGGAGCCGAAGGACAGGATACTGAGCCAGATTCGAGCTGCGCCCTTCAGCTGCAGCCGAAGGCATTGTAGTGCGGTGTTTTTGTTACCACCGTTTAGCTTGACGGACGAGAGGTGGTCGCTGAGCCAGTCCTTCAGGTCCTGCGTTCCGTCGAACTTCGGAGTGTCTGAAGGGAGCTTGGAATTTCTCGACATCCGTGTGCATCGAATGGATCTGTTGAAGCATCGGGCTCCACACATCTCTCCGTCGTCATCCTCGTCGGATTCGGTTGAACACACGCGTTTGGCGCGTGCCTTGTCGACCTTGCGCTTGGCGAGGTCGTTTCGAGCGCTGTAGTCGCTGCTGTGATTCCTTGGGCTCTTGCGACATTGAGGTAGATCATTCTCATCCTCGTCGGATGAGGGTGTGGGGCTGCGGTTGAATCTGGCCATAGCTTTATTTTTCGGCTCCTCAGGGGCTTCGTCATGGAGCGCAGCCCCGATGAGTCCGAGTTCGACTGGCGCGGACTTGTGCATGGCGCTTTTCAGGTCACCCACCGAAGGTGGGTGGGATGCGATATATTATGTAGCTTCCATGATCGCAGCCTGCGGCGTCTTTGTTATGACGTTGCCATTGACGTCCATTGCCATGAAGGACGTGTTCATGGTTTTGGTGACCTCATGTTGTGCGGCAAGGTCGATGTGCTCTATGCGAGAGCGATGCTTGTTTTCATGGTTATCGTGCTAGATGGAGCAACCAGCGGCAGAGAGAGATGCTCGCTGCACGCTAGACTCCAAAGCTGCCTGCTTGTGTTTGTCGAGTTCCTCCCGCAGTTTTACCTCCCAGTTATGCTCACCGATGAGGAGGAGGTGGTATGCCATCAGCAGATCCCGTGAAGAATTCACAGGTAGTTTTTTTTTGCCTGCCACGGCTTCGCGTGCCTGGTGCCATCTGTCCTCGTTGAGATTGATCCTCTAGTAGGCGTTAATGTTGCTTCGTTGGGCTGGAGGGTAGGGTTTCCTCTATTCCCTCCGTTTCCAACCTGCGGGTTGGGCAGTGGATTGGGAGGTGGGTTGGGTGTGCTCGAACCTGGTGGCAGTTCCGATTCACCATGGATAACCATGACACATTGGTAGCGCCTGCGGATTGGGTCGCTGCTGCCACAGCTTTCGGATCCGGAACCATAGGTTCCTTCGTCTGATGAAGGGACGCACAGATCTGAGTTGCAACTGCTGCTATCATAGGACTCATCTATCAGCGTCGATGTGTGTAACACGCCGATGGGTGGGACCCACAAAGTGGTCCTGGTGGATGGCGGTGACACCCGCTCTGGGAGGCAGAAGGTGCCAGCCTGCCCCAACTGGAAGCAAAAGTTCCCGAACAGAATCTCGAGCCCGTCGCCTACGGGCTTGAAATCCTTCATGGTTGCTGGCGAGTGGGCGGTGAAGTCCAAAGCGCCAAAGAGGAGGTGGCTCTCCATGGCCGATGAGTTATAGATCGCTTCGGATAGGACCGTCACGATCACACAATCAGCGCCCCCAATTCCCACAGACGACACCAATTGACGAGGTTTAATCTCATCAATGCCCATCGTTATGGACTTGGGTTTTGAAGAAGATGGGGATGCTCGAGATCGCGGAACGGTTAGCAAACAAGAAACACGGGGACACGAAGTTTACCCAGCTTCAGGCCCCCGGAGGAAAAACCCTACTACAGCTTGTCTGCTCTTGATTACGGCGGAACCGAAGGTTACAAGGGTGCACAGATGCAATCTAGCGTGAGGTGCGTATGAGGTGAGTTGATTGTCCTCCTCGTCGTTCCCTCCTAGCCTTTATATAGATAGGCAGGTCCCAGGCGTAGGTCGAGTCGGTTACAGATTAGGGTTTTCCCCTTTGAAATTCTATCTATTCTAGTCTTGTTCTCCAAGCATCCGAAGGCGTCATGGGCTTGGGCCACCCGAAACCTCCGCGGGCTGTGTATCTTATCGTGGGCCTTCCTTGGGACTTGACCAAGTATGCCGATGTTGTGTATCTGTGGGGTATAACCATGTCAGCTTCCTCGACGTCGATGCCCTGCTGCTGCACATAGCCCTTGGCGGCAAGGCGTTCCTTGTGCTTGACGACGACGCCATTCGGGTCCTTCTTCATTTTGAAGACCCACTTCATCCCGATCGACCGTTGTCCGGGAATGGGATCGACGAGCCTCTAGGTGCCATTTTTCTCAATCGAGGACCTCTCCTCACGCATGCCGCGCCTCCACTCCTCTGCTTGTTCAGCTTCGTCCAAGGTTCATGGCTCCTCTCCTGCAACAATAAGTAGTTCCTCCTTGTTGGCCATGTGGAGGACGTAACCCACGAGGTGGGTGTTCGGCTGCATGATTCCGTCCCTGGTGTTCTCTATGGGAGCTGGTGTCGATGGAGATGCCAACGAGTCCTGTCCTGCCACCTCAGGTGTAGTGGTAGTAGTGGAGTCGAGTGCACGTAGCAGTCCACCGTGAACGCCATGCTCACAGGGTTGTTCTCGTGCATGCTCCAGTCCCAGCTCGTGTCCTCATCAAAGACTACAATTCGTGTGCGTGCACAATCTTGGCGACGGGATCATAGACACGGTGGCCCTTGCTTCCGCTCTCGTAGCTGATGAAGACCATTGACGTGCTACGGTCGTCCAGCTTCTTCAGGTGAGGACGTGCGCTCTTCATGTACGTGTGTGACGCAGCCGAAGGTCCACAAATACCAAGACTCATATGGCGTCATGCCAGTGACGCTGTGCATGAATGCCCGGTTCAGGTTCAGCATGTAGACCGCTGTCATCACGGCCTCACCCCAGAAGTAATTTGGCATGCCCTTTGCCTTCAGCACGCTTCTGGCCGCCGCTACGACCGTCTTGTTGCGCCATGCGACCACCCAGTTCTGCTAGGGTGATTACGACATCATGAGGTGGCACTTGACGTCGGTGTCGGCGCACGGCACAGCGAACATGACCGACACATGAACTCACCACCGCAGTCTGTGCGTAGTACTCGGATCTTGGGCCCGCTCTCCGTCTCCGCTGTAGCTTGGTCCTCGATGGCCGATTTTAAGGTGCAGTGCGCACCCCGTCGATGGTGAGAAGAACGGAGTCCAGGAACCAGGATAGGTCCTGGTGATCGACATCAAGCGTAGGCTTCGCCACGACACACGCTCCTCGTTGCAGATAAAGGCTTCACTAACAAATTCAAAGCAAGTGTGATTGTGAGAGAACGAACATAGACAAGTATTTTGTGCTTCTCAAACTTCCTAGTCTAGGGTGACATTATAGACCTATCTGAGTTACTTAGAAACACCTTGATCACCTTCTGGTTGAATGAGTCAATGATTGGTCAACATGATCCCAACTAATTATTAGATTTAACTATATCATTGTTATGCCAAGCCATGATGCTCGTGGAAAATATAGACCCACAACAACATTGCATGGGATCTAAAATTAACCGATCTTACTTGTCTAGAAACAACTGACAAACTTGTAGTAGTATGAGCCAACAATTGCTCAAACATGATCCCACCTAGTTATACTTAGATTTATCAACTAGGTAGGATCATGTTGGCCAAGTGATGACACATACAACAAGTTGGTGAAGGTGTTTCTATCCAGCCCAGAGAGGTCTAGATCCCATGCAATGTTGGCATGGCCCCACATTTGCCACAAGTGTGTGTCATGGGTTGGCATAGCACTCTTATAGCTAGATCTATAAAGTAGGTGGGATCATGTTGGTCAGGTGTAGTGACTCACACAACCACTAAGTTCATGATGGTCTTTCTAGACAATCCAGAGAGGTCAATAGCCCATGCAATATTGGCATGGGCCCACATCTACCACAGTTCTGTGTGTCATGGCTTGGCATAGCAAAATTATAGTTATATCTATCAAGTAGGTAGGATCATCTTGTCCAAGTGATGACTCATACAACAACAAGTTGGTGAAGGTGTTTCTATCCAGCCAAGAGAGGTCTAGATCCCATGCAATGTTGGCATGGGCCCACGTTTGCCACAAATGTGTGTCATGACTTGGCATAACACTCTTATAGCTAGATCTGTAAAGTGGGTGGGATCATGTTGGTCAGGTGTAGTGACTCACACAACCACTAAGTTGATGATGGTGTTTCTAGCCAACCCAGAGAGTTCTATATCCCATGAAATGTTGGTATGGTCCCACATCTACCACAGCTGTATGTCATGGCTTGGCATATAAAAATTATAGTTAGATCTATCAAGTAGGTAGGATCATGTTGGCCAAGTGATGACTCATACAACAAAAAGTTGGTGAAGGTGTTTCTATCCAGTCTAGAGAGGTCTAGATCCCATGCAATGTTGGCATGGCCCCAAATTTTCCACTAATGTATGTCATGGCTTGGCATATAACTCTTATATCTAGATCTATGAACTGGGTGGGATCATGTTGGTCAGGTGTAATGACTCACACAACCACTAAGTTGATGATGGTGTTTCTAGCCAACCCAAAGAGGTCTATAGACCATGCAATATTGGCATGGTCCCGCATCTACCACAGTGGTGTGTGTCATGGCTTGGAATAGCAAAATTATAGTTAGATCTATCAAGTAGGTAGGATCATGTTGGCCAAGTGATGACTCATACAACAAGTTAGTGAAGGTGTTTCTATCCAAGTTGGTGAAGGTGTTTCTATCCAACCCAAAGTGGTCTAGGTCCCATGAAATGTTGGCATGGCCCCACATTTGCCACAAATGTGTGTCATGGCTTGGCATAACACTCTTATATCTAGATCTATCAAGTGGGTGGGATCATGTTGGTCAGGTGTAGAGACTCACACAACCACTAAGTTGATGATGGTGTTTTTTGCCAACCCAAAGAGGTCTATAGCCCATGCAATGTTGGCATGGTCCCACATCTACCACAGTGGTGTGTGTCATGGCTTGGCATAGAAAAATTATAGTTAGATCTATCAAGTAGGTAGGATTATGTTGGCCAAGTGATCACTCATACAACAAGTTAATGAAGGTGTTTCTATCCAGTCCAGCGAGGTCTAGATCATATGCAATCTTCGCATGGCCCCACATTTGCCAAAAATGTGTGTCATGGTTTGGCATAACACTCTTATAGCTATATCTATCAAGTGGGTGGGATCATGTTGGTTAGGTGTAGTGACTCACACAACCACTAAGTTGATGATGGTGTTTCTAGCCAACCCAAAGAGGTATATAGCCCATGCAATGTTGGCATGGTCCCACATCTACCATAGTGGTGTGTGTCATGGCTTGGCATAGAAAA
The DNA here is from genome assembly GCA_916181665.1 of Avena sativa. NCBI lineage: Eukaryota > Viridiplantae > Streptophyta > Magnoliopsida > Poales > Poaceae > Avena > Avena sativa. The sequence continues at coordinate 18,879,410 of OV702282.1, read as the reverse complement.
ATTATAGTTAGATCTAACAAGTAGGTAGGATCATGTTGCCCAAGTGATGACTCTTACAACAACAAGTTGGTGAAGGTGTTTCTATCCAACCCAGAGAGGTCTAGATCTCATGCAATGTTGTCATGGCCCCATTTTTGCCACAAATGTGTGTGATTTCTTGGCATAACACTTTTATAGCTAGATCTATCAAGTGGGTGGGATCATGTTGGTCAGCTGTAATGACTCACACAACCACTAAGTTGATGATGGTGTTTCTATCCAACCCAATCAGATCTCTAGCCCATGCAATGTTGCATGGTCCCACATCTACCATAGTTATGTGTGTCATGGCTTGGAATAGAAAAACTATAGTTAGATTTATCAAGTAGGTAGGATCATGTTGGCCAAGTGATGACTCATACAACAACAACTTGGTGAAGGTGTTTCTATCTAGTCTAGAGGGGTCTAGATCCCATGCAATGTTGGCATGGCCCCAAATTTGCCACTAATGTGTGTCATGGCTTGGCATATAACTCTTATAGCTAGATCTATCAAGTGGGTGGTATCATGTTGGTCAGGTGTAATGACTCACACAACCACTAAGTTGATGATGGTGTTTCTAGCCAACCCAAAGAGGTGTATAGCCCATGCAATGTTGGCATGGTCCCACATCTACTATAGTGGTGTGTGTCATGGATTGGAATAGAAAAATTATAGTTAGATCTATCAAGTAGGTAGGATCGTGTTGGCCAAGTGATGACTCATATAACAACAAGTTGGTGAAGGTGTTTCTATCCAACAAGAGAGGTATAGATCCCATGCAATGTTGGCATGACCCCACATTTTCCACAAATGTGTATCATGGCTTGGCATAACAATCTTATATCTAGATGTATCAAGTGGGTGGGATCATGTGGGTCAGGTGTAGCGACTCGCACAACCACTAAGTTGATGATTGTGTTTCTAGCCAACCCAAAGAGGTATATAGCCCATGCAATGTTGGCATGGTCACACATCTACCACAGTGGTGTGTGTCATGGCTTGACATAGAAAAAATATAGTTAGATCTATCAAGTAGGTAGGATCATGTTGGCCAAGTGATGACTCATACAACAACAAGTTGGTGAAGGTGTTTCTATCCAGCCCAGAGAGGCCTCGATCCCATGCAATGTTGGCATGGCCCCACATTTGCCAAAAATGTGTGTCATGGCTTGGCATAACACTTTTATAGATAGATCTATCAAGTGGGTTGGATCATGTTGGTCAGCTATAGTGACTCACACAACCACTAAGTTGATGATGGTGTTTCTATCCAATGCAAAGAGATCTATAGTCCATGAAATGTTGCATGGTCCCACATCTACCATAGTTGTGTGTGTCATGGCTTAGAATAGAAAAATTATAGTTAGATCTAGCAAGTAGGTAGGATCATGTTGGCCAAGTGATCACTCATACAACAACAAGTTGGTGAAGGTGTTTCTATCCAGTCTAGAGAGGTCTAGATCTCTTGCAATGTTGGCATGGCCCCAAAATTTGCCACTAATGTGTGTCATGGCTTGGTATATAACTCTTATAGATAGATCTATCAAGTGGGAGGTATCATGTTGGTCAGGTGTAATGACTCACACAACGACTAAGTTGATGATGGTGTTTCTAGCCATCCCAAAGAGGTGTATAGCCCGTGCAATGTTGGCATGGTCCCACATCTACTACAGTGGTGTGTGTCATGGATTGGAATAGAAAAATTATAGTTAGATCTATCAAGTAGGTAGGATCATGTTGGCCAAGTGATGACTCATACAACAACAAGTTGGTGAAGGTGTTTTTATCCAACCCAGAGAGGTATAGATCCCATGCAATGTTGGCATGACCCCATATTTTCCACAAATGTCTATCATGGCTTGGCATAACACTCATATATCTAGATGTATCAAGTGGGTGCGATCATGTTGGTCAGGTGTAGCGACTCACACAACCACTAAGTTGATGATGGTGTTTCTAGCCAACCCAAAGAGGTATATAGACCATGCAATGTTGGCATGGTCCCACATCTACTAAAGTGGTGTGTGTCATGGCTTGGCATAGAAAAATTAAAGTTAGATCTATCAAGTAGGTAGGATCATGTTGGCCAAGTGATGACTGATACAACAACAAGTTGGTGAAGGTGTTTCTATCCAGCTCAGAGAGGTCTAGATCCCATGCAATGTTGGCATGGCCCCACATTTGCCACAAATGTGTGTCATGGCTTGGCATAACACTTTTATAGCTAGATCTATCAAGTGGGTTGGATCATGTTGGTCAGCTGTAGTGACTCACACAACCACTAAGTTTATGACGGTGTTTCTATCCAACGCAGAGAGATCTATAGCCCATGCAATGTTACATGGTCCCACATCTACCATAGTTGTGTGTGTCATGGCTTGGAATACAAAAATTATAGTTAGATCTATCAAGTAGGTAGGATCATGTTGGCCAAGTGACGACTCATACAACAACAAGTTGGTGAAGGTGTTTCTATCCATCCCAGAGAGGTCTAGATCCCATGCAATGTTGGCATGGCCCCACATTTGCCACAAGTGTGTGTGACATGGCTTGGCATAACACTCTTATAGATAGATCTATCAAGTGGGAGGAATAATGTTGGTCAGGTGTAGTGACTCACACAACCACTAAGTTGATGATGGTGCTTCTAGCCAACCTAGAGAGGTTAATAGCACATGCATTGTTGGCATGGGCCCACATCTACCACAGTTGTGTGTGTCATGGCTTGGCATCGAAAAATTATAGTTAGATCAATCAAGTAGGTAGGATTATGTTGCCCAAGTAATGACTCATACAACAACAAGTTGTTGAAGGCGTTTCTATCCAGCCCAGAGAGGTCCAGATCCCATGCAATGTTGGCATGGCCACACATTTTCCACAAGTGTGTGTCATGGCTTGACATAGCACTCTTATAGCTAGATCTATCAAGTGGGTAGGATCATGTTGGTAAAGTGTAGTGACTCACACAACCACTAAGTTGATGATGGTGTTTCTAGCCAACCCAGAGAGGTCAATAGCCCATGCAATGTTTGCATGGGCCCACATCTACAACAGTTGTGTGTGTCATGGCTTGGAATAGCAAAATTATAGTTAGATGTATCAAGTAGGTAGGATCATGTTGTCCAATGGATGACTCATACAACACCAAGTTGGTGAAGGTGTTTTTATCCAGCCTAGAGATGTCTAGATCCCATACAATGTTGGCTTAGCCCCACTTTTTCCACAAGTGTGTTTCATGGCTTGACATATAACTCTTATAGCTAGATCTATCAAGTGGGTGGGAACATGTTGGTAAATTGTAGTGACTTACACATCAACTAAGTTGATGATGGTATTTGTTGCCAATCCAGAGAGGTCAATATCCCATACAATGTTGGCATGGGCCTACATCTACCATAGTTGTGCGTGTCATGGCTTGGAGTATCAAAATTATAGTTAGATTTATCAAGTAGGTAGGATAGTGTTGGCCAAGTGATGACACATACAACAAGTTGTTGAAGGTGTTTCTATCAAGCCAGAGAGGTCTAGATCCCATGCAATGTTGGCATGGCCCCACATTTGCCACAAGTGTGTGTCATGGGTTGGCATAGAACTCCTATAGCTAGATCTATAAAGTTGGTGGGATCATGTTGGTCAGGTGTAGTGACTCACACAACCACTAAGTTGACGATTTTGTTTATGGACAACCCAGAGAGGTCAATAGCCTATGCAATATTGGCATGGGCCCACATCTACCACAATTCTGTGTGTCATGGCTTGGCATAGCAAAATTATAGTTATATCTATCAAGTAGGTAGGATCATGTTGTCCAAGTGATGACTCATACAACAACAAGTTGGCGAAGTTGTTTCTATCTAGCCCAAAGAGGTCTAGATCCCATGCAATGTTGGTATGTCCCCACATTTGCCACAAATGTGTGTCATGGCTTGGCATAACACTCTGATAGCTAGATCTATCTAGTGGGTGGGATCATGTTGGTCAGGTGTAGTGACTCACACAACCACTAAGTTGATGATGGTGTTTCTAGCCAACCTAGAGAGTTCTATAGCCCATGCAATGTTGGCATGGTCCTACATCTACCACAGGTGTCTGTTATGGCTTGGCATAGAAAAATTATAGTTAGATATATCAAGCAGGTCGGATCATGTTGGCCAAGTCATGACTCATACAACAACAAGTTGGTGAAGGTGTTTTATCCACCCTATAGAGGTCTAGATCCCATGCAATGTTGGCATGGCCCCATATTTGCCACAAATGTGTGTCATGGCTTGGCATAACACTCTTATAACTAGATCTATCAAGTGTGTGGGATCATGGTGGTCAAGTGTAGTGACTCACACAACCACTAAGTTGATCATGGTATTTCTAGCCAACCCAGAGAGGTCAATAGCCCATGCAATGTTGTCATGGGCCCACATCTACCATAGTGGTGTGTGTCATGGCTTAGCATAGAAAAATTATAGATAGATCTATCAAGTAGGTAGGATCATGTTGGCCAAGTGATGACTCATACAACAACATGTTGGTGATGGCGTTTCTAGCCAACCCAGAGAGGTTTAGATCCCATGCAATGTTGGCATGGCCCCACATTTTCCAAAAGTGTGTGTCATGGATTGGGATAGCACTCTTATACTTAGATGTATCAACTGGGTGGGATCATGTTGGCAAACTGCTGAGTCACGCAACCAAAAGTTGATGATGGTGTTTCTAGCCAACCAAGAGAGGTCTATAGCCCATGCAAAAATTAAAAATTGGACCGAGCCATCAAAAATTCAAAAAAATATCAAAATTCTGTGAGACCTTTGACACATTTAAAATTTATTTCTAGGTAGAGGATGCCATGTTTCATCATAGATAAAATTTCACGTCACAAAGGTCTAATCCCTAGCCATCCTTACTAGACGCCTTTATTTTTTGCCTAAATTTGACCGGGCCACCAAAAATTCAAAAACATTCAAATTTGTGTGAAACCTTGTACACGTATCTTAGTTTGTGTATGTTATCATGTGTAAAAAATCCAGGTTGTTTCATGAAAGTTGAAAAAAAACATTGCTAGGAAAAGAGGCCTAGGTGAGACCAAAATGGTTGTTCGTAAATTTCTGAATTTTTCGATGTTCATCAAATGATCCCAAAAATTTTGCACATGATATACCAATGGTGCCTGCCAAGAATATATAATTTATTTGAAAACATTCAAAATTGTAAAATAGCTATTTTGTTCAAATTTTTAAATAAACAATAAAAAATAATATAGGATAGAAGAAAAAAGTAAGACTCGTCGTGCAAGCAACAAGCCATCCCAACTCCTACTCCCGCGCCCGCGTCACGGTTACATCCGGGCATCAATTAGATTGCGGCGGCCCATCTTAATCCTGGGCATCAAATATTAATTGGCTCTTTCGGGTCCAACGGGAAACCTTAGCAGGAAGAACTAACGCGGGTGGGAGTTTAGTCCCACATTACCGAGCGAGGAACGATTCGACCAGCTTATATATCATGCATGGATGACCATGGCATGAGCTTCTCTCAACAAATCAACATGACACATACTGATGTCACTTATCTACTTGTTCGCCTACACTTGAAAATTTTGAGCTTCGCGGGCCTGTATCCTAGGCCATGAATGGTCTTATAGTCGTATGCAGGCCGTTTAGCATGAAATGTGTAGTTAGGCATATTTTTTCATTCCCTTCTAAACTACAATAATATTTTGCATTTTGAATAGGTTTGCATGAATTTAATTACTGACCATCTTATATATACAAGCTTGTTGTTTGTATGCTGAACATCTTTTCCAATTTGTTTTACATGAAAAACATACTAATTAATTCCATAGTAGTTTTTTATTTTAGATTCAAAATTCAACTAATTTCCAGAAACAATTCACTAATATTTTTTGAATAGACTATATTTGACCAATCTTTTGCTTAATTTTTCTAGCCAAATTGTGTACATTTTGGACACTCCACACTGTCTCAATAATTCAACACAACAAGATTGCAAGGAGCAAATTGGATCTCAAAACAATATTAATGAACCACCTATTTTGCATATATGATCATCTAGGTAGAATAATTAGAAAGGATCACAATACCAACTAGAGATTCATAATTAATTAAGTTTTTTGTCACAACAAAGTGAAGGGTTAAGGTGTTTCTATCCAGCCCAGAGAGGTATACATCCCATGCAATATTTGCATGGTCCCACATCTACCACAAGTGGGTGTCATGACTTGGCATAATACTCTTATACTTAGACCTATCAAGTGAGTGGGATCATGTTGGTCAAGTGTAGTGACTCACACAACCACTAAGTTGATGATGGTATTTCTAGCCAACCCAGAGATGTCTATAGCCCATGCAATGTTGGCATGGGCCCACATCTACCACAGTTGTGTGTGTCATGGCTTGGCATAGGAAAATTATATCTAGATATATCAAGTAGGTACGATCATGTTTGCCATGTGATGACTAATTGAACAACAAGTTGGTGAAGTTGTTTCTATCCAGACCAGAGAGGTCTAGATCCCATGCAATGTTGGCATGGCCCCAAATTTTCCACAAGTGTGTGTCATGGCTTGGCATAGCACTCTTATACTTATATGTATCAAATGGGTGGGATCATGTTGGTCAAGTGTAGTGACTCACATAAGCACTAAGTTGATGATGGTGTTTCTAGCCAACCCAGAGAGGTCTGGATCCCATGCAATGTTATCATAGCCCACATATGCCACAAGTGTGTGTCATGGATTGGCATAGCACTCTCATACTAAGATGTATCAACTTGGTGGGATCATGTTGGCAAAGTGTTGAGCCACACAACCACAAGTTGATGAAGGAGTTTTTAGCCAACCAAGAGAGGTCTATAGCCCATGCAATTTTTGCATGAGTCCACATTTTCCACAAAGTGTCTCATCATTTCTTGGCATAGAAGTGTTATACTAAGATATATCATCTGGGAAGGATCATGATATCCAAGCGATGACTCATACAACCACAAGTTCATGAAGGTGTTTATAGAAAGATCACATAGGTCTAGATCCCATGCAATGTTGGAATGGGCACACATATGCCACAAGTGTGTGTCATGGCTTGGAGTAGAACTCTCATACTTAGATGTATCAACTAGGTGGGATCATATTGGAGAAGTGCTTAGCCACACAACCACAAGTTGATGAAGGAGTTTCTATCCAACCTAGATGGGTCTATAGCCAATGCAATTTTTGCATGGGCCCACATTTTCCACAAATTGTCTCATCATGTCTTGGCATAGCAGTGTTGTACTTAGATCTTTCAACCAGGTAGGATCATGATATCCAAGTGATGACTCATGCAACCACAAGTTGATGAAGGTCTTTCTAGACATCTTAGATAGGTCTACATCCCATGCAATGTTGGCATGGGCCCACACCTGCCACAAGTTTTTGTCAAGGCTTCGCATAGCACTCTCATACTTACATGTATCAACTGGGTGGGATCATGTTGGCCAAGTGCTGAGCCACACAACCATAAGTTGATTAACGAGTTTCTATCCAACCAAGAGAGTTATATAGCCCATGCAATGTTTGCATGGCCCCACCTTTGCCACAAAGTGTCTCGTCATGTCTTGGAATAGAAGTGTTATAACAATATATTTCAAATGGGAAATATCATGTTATAAAAGTAATGACTTATGAATACACAAGTTGATGAAGGTGTTTCTAGACAGCTTAGATAGGTCTACATCCCATGCAATGTTGGCATGTTCCCACTGTACATGGAAAACAAAAAAATTCTACCGCATGCACACAAACAAGCCAAGATCTATCTACTAGATTGTAGCAACGAGTCGATAGAAGCACTCACCCTCGAAGATTCCAAAGCGGTTAACAAGAGCAGATTCTCATGGGTGATGTAGTCATACACTTTCCGATCTCAAGATCGCATAGACGATCCTTCCAGCGCTGCGTTCCGGCAGCGCTTCTGCAGTCGGTCACACATTCGGTACTCGATGAAGACCTTCCTCTCCCTTGTTCTAGCAGGAAGCGGAGGTTGTAGTTCTCCCCTCGCGATTCCGGCAGCACGACGGCGTGTTGACGGAAGTAGAGGAAAGATACCGCAGGGCTTTGCCTAAGCCTGTGCGAGTTATGGTGGACTAGGGTTTCCCGGAGATCTAGGGTTTAGAAGTCCAGGAGGAGGAGGTGTCGGCGGCGGATAGGGCGGCGGCGACGGACCAGCGGCGGTGGCGGCGGCGGCGCGGGTGTGGGGAAGGCTTGGCTCTTGTGGTGTTGGGGCAGCCCTCCCCCTCTATTTATGAGAGGGGGGTAGCCTTTGGAGGGGTGGGTTTGAATCCAAACCCCAAACCCAGGTTGGACTGAGAGAAGGACTTGTTTCTTCTCCCACTAGGAAACCATTGTTCCAGTTTGACTTTTCAAACTTCCCGTTTGACTTTCAATATAGAGATTTAATTCTCTCTTGTAAATGCCCACACCAAGTGACCTAGGATATGATCCAATCATTCCACTTACCCATGACACATTCATGGTCCATTCCCCTTCCGGTTCGGTGAACCTTCTAGAACCTCTCCGATGAAAACATCGGAATCTATCCCGAACTCCGGAATCAGACTTTCCTTATATGAATCTTATTCTCCGTACCATTCCGGATCTCCTCGTGATATCCCGGATCCCATCCGAGACTCCGAACAACATTCGGTATCCCTACTAACATTCCATATCTACTGAACAACATCGAATCCTTAAGTGTGTCTCCCTACGGTTCGTGAATTATGCGGACATGATCGAGACACTTCTCCGATCAATAACCAATAGAGGAATCTAGAAATTCATATGGCTCCCACATATTTCTACGATTACTTTGCGATCGAATGAACCACTTACATACGATACCAATTTCCTTTTGTCTCACGATAGTTTACTTATCCGAGGTTTTGATCGTCGGTATCTCTGCATACCTAGTTGAACCTTGTTACTGATAAGTACTCTTTTCTCGTTCCCGTGATATTTGATCCCTTGTGAGCTAGTCACATGCTTGTAAGCTAATTGGATGACATTCCACCGAGAGGGCCCAGAGTATATCTATCCGTCATATGGATGGACAAATCCCACTCTTGATCCATGTGCTTCAACCCATACTTTCCGAACACTCAATGCCACCTTTATATCCACCCAGTTACGGTGTGGTGTTTGATGTCATCAAAGCATACTTCCGGTGATGGTGATTAGCATGATCTCATGGTCAAAGGAATTAGGTTACTATGTATCAGAAATTTTATAGCAAACGAACTATTAAAATGACTTGATCTTTATGCTACGCTTATCTATAGGAGTATGTCCATCACACCATTCTCCTAATGATATGATCTCGTTGTTAATAACATCTCAATGTTCATGATCGAGAAAATACGATCATCTATTGTAAGATCCCTCCCTTTATAAAGGTAAGGATCCCTGTGATTGCAATGCTAGTCCATGGATCAATGCTAGCATCCACAGTTTAAGATGAAGTACACAAAAACAAAGGTCATTATTACATATCATTCCAGAGACAAACATAGTCTTTTACAAATCCATGGCCATAGGCCTAATACAAGAGTTTAACCATAACAATATAAATAAGTTTTCATCTTCATGTGCCACAGGCAAGCATGTTGAGTGTAGACTCATAACCCCTAATCATCATCAGAATAACCTGCAACATCACAAGTTACAGCCACAGTGGGTCAATATATTGGAATAGTATTGGCAAGTGATACCTTAGTAGTATATTAACATCTAAATACTATATTAATTTGGCTACGTGTAGCTTAGGCTTGCTTTGCTCAAAATAGGTTTTGCTATTAGTTGAAAACACTAAGTTTTTCTTTGACAAAACTTTCCCAAGGCTTGATTTTCACCAAGACAGGACCTTTCAGAAGCCTTCCCTTAGACCAAATGGACGCGCTCCAAACCTATCATCCCACTACCACCAACTGTCCAAATGGCTAAGTTATTGCAACCTATATGATCCAGGCAGAGCCCATAGTGCCATGTGGCTGCACTAGAAGCTTCTTAACATCTGGCATCTCAAATCCCTTTATTCCTGGGTGGCTTTCAACAAGTGAGATACACAAGGTAAACCATAGAAATGGGCCTTGTGTAACCACTCAACACAAACCAATCTTTCCATTCCACCCAGGTGTTTCATTCACTTAGTTGTTTTATTAAGCAAAACATAAGTCCAAAGACTTAGAAATATTTCTCATAGCATGATTTTATAATCCACCCTTGGTTGCTACTAGCTAGGCTAAGCATGGCAATAGAAAGTATCTTAACTTAGAGTAAATTCTAACATTGCTACAACTACTAGGATTTCCCAAACATAGCATATATACTTAGCAAAAATAATCATGCAAGACCTATACAAAATATTTCTAATGCATAGATAAAAATATTGGGACGAAACATGAAGCACCACTTGCCTTGATAGTTTGGGGAGTAGCAACAATCTTCACAACCACAATCACTATTAGCACCAAAATCTACACATAAAATAATGGCACCAAAATCACATAACAAAATATACAAACAAAAATTTATGAATGCATGGAAAATGCCATGTGATGATTTTCTACATCAAACAAGACAAGTATACAGTACTGAATCATAAACAAGTCCAAAAAACACCAAATAAACTTTATTTGATCTTTAAATCATTTTCCAAATAATTACTATACTCAAATTATGCCTATAAATGTCTCTGCAAAAAATAATCACTTTTACAGAAGAAAAACATTAAACACATTGCATAAATATATAGGATTCTTTCTCCTGATTCCAATGATATAAAATTTGTAAAATTTGAACGTGTGGATCAAAAGTTATGAATTTTATAAGTTTGAATCACTAATTGATCTAAATTCTGTTTTTAAATCTAAACGCAGGCCACGTGGCGTGTCCTGATACCGATTCGGCTGGATCGATCAACGAGAGCCGTTGGATCTCATTGAAAATGCACGGCCAGATCTAACGCGTACCTCTTTGCTAAGTGACTCTATCGCGTGCGTTGGATCTAGATCTAACGATTGCTGATCAAACGACCATAGACGGGCGGCGCCAGCGGCGGCGCGCTCGGTCTACGGTGTCGCGGCGGCTACAGAGGGGGCTGGGGTCAGTGGAGGGGCTTACGATACTCGCAGAGGCGTGCTGGAGCTCAACGTGGCAGTGGCTTGACAAGGGGCGCACGGACACGGTGGAAATTCCTCGCCGGAGTGGAGTCAGTCATCGGGCACGGCTGTTTGTTGTCATTGCCGGAGTTGTAGACCATGCCAGAGTGAAACAAATGGTGTGTTAGATGCGCACGAGTCTAGCAAATACGTGAGCATCAAAAAGAAAGACGGGGGCGGTGGGGAACTACCAGGAGACATCACCGGAGTTGAGACAGACGGCGGCGCTTGCTTGACGTTGAGGTTGCCAATGAATGGGAGCGCGCGCGGGCGAGTGGGTGATATTGGCAGGTGCAGAGGGGTACGGGGAACTCACTCGTGGTGTCAGGAAGGCGAGGGGCGACGGTGGTTGGCCGGAATTTGGGCTGAAGCTCGTCGGAGCAGTGGGTGGTTCGGGGGCGATTCCGAGCAGCCTAGGGGCAGAGAGAGGGAGGCGACTGGGAAAAGGAGGGAAGGACACGGGCGGTTAAGTACGCAAGGTCGAGGGAGATAATTACTAGCGCAATCAATCGAATTGACGCACAGTTTAATAACCGGAAACAGCCGGCGTAATTTGGGGAAGAAGTGGTCGTGGGGTGGAGACGACGACTGGCATGTGGGGCCTAGCGTTCGGTGAGAGAGAGACATGCGAGGTGGGGTCTAGTCGTCAGCGACTGCGCGGGTTAGTCCAGTGGTGCAAAACGTTTTCTGTGGGGGAGAAGTTGCTGGGCTAATTGGGCTGAGTGGGCTGGGTTGGGATAGATTAGTTAGTTTGCTTTATTTTTTTCTCCCTTTTTCTTTTTCTTTTTCTGATTGAATTTATGGTTTTGAATTCAAATGATCAAATAAAATCTGTTTCAAATGAAAATTTCTCCAAACATTTGTTTATTGAATCTTGCATTCTGGGGTGTGTAACACATCTGTTCACACTCAAATTCAAAATGGGTTTGAAAATGAAATTTAAACAAGCCTTGGTTAAATGTTTATAATTAGTATAGGAATGGTTTATAATTCATAATTTGTTTTTGAAAACCTTGACCAAACCTTAGAAGCAACACTCAAGCTCAATCCCAAAACCTTACTGATTAAAATAAGTATTTTTCTTAATAGAAGGTAGCAATATGTCCATAGCCTTGCTTACATAAAATAATGAGCATTCAAATGCTCCTGTTTTTGTAATGACTTGGAAAATGAACCCTAAATGATCATGAATGCATGGATGATATGCAAAGCTTTGAAAACATGATTTTAGGGATGTTACAAATCTAACCCCCTTAAGGTGAATCTTGCCCTCGAGATTAGGATTGGCTAGCAAATAGGTGAGGGTGGTCTTTCCGAAGATCATATTCTCTTTCCCAAGTTGCTTCTTCTTCGGAATGATGATTCCATTGAACTTTGCAGAATTTGATCATCTTAGTCCGAGTAACTCTTTCTGCAGTCTCAAGAATCTTGATAGGTTTTTCCTCATAAGTGAGATCACTTTCGAATTGAACCTCCTCCAAAGGTATAGTATCCTTCAAGGAAGTCTCTTCCATCTCTGGATGGCATTTCTTTAGATGACTCACATGAAACACATTGTGAATGGCAGCCAATGATTCTGGCAATTCAATCTCATAAGCTACTTCTCCTTTACGACTCAGAATCTTGAACGGTCCAACATATCTTGGGGCCAATTTTCCTTTGACTCCAAATCTCTTCACTCCACGAAGTGGTGACACTCTAAGATAAGCTCTATCACCAACTTCATATGTGACCTCTCTACGCTTAGGATCTGCGTAGCTTTTCTGTCGGGACTGTTCTATCTTCAACCTGTCCTTTACAAGCTTGACTTTCTCTTCAGCTTCTTTGATTAGTTCTGGCCCGAACAAGTTCCTTTCTCCTACACCATTCCATAGCAATGGGGTAGTACACTTTCTCCCATAGAGAAACTAAAACGGTGCCATCTCAATACTGGCTTGATAGCTGTTATTGTAAGAGAATTATGCATAAGGCAGACTTTCATCCCAACTAGCTCCATAGTATAGAGCACATGCTCTCAACATATCTTCGAGAATCTGGTTGGTCCTTTCTGTCTGTCCATCAGTCTAAGGATGAAAAGTAGTGCTGAATTCCAATCTCGTTCCCAATGACTCATGTAGTTGCCTCCAAAAATGAGAAGTGAACTGAGTTCCCCTATCAGACACAGTAATCTTGGGTACTCCATGCAGACACACAATCCTATTCATATAGATCTTGGCCAACTTAGCACTTGTGTAGGTTGTCTTCATGGGTATGAAATGAGCCACTTTAGTTAGGCGATCCACTACTACCCAAATAGAATCATATCCTGATCTGGTCCTTGGCAATCCGGTGATGAAATCCATGCCAATCTTGTCCCACTTCTAATCAGGAATAGGTAGTGGTTGTAGCAATCCTGCTGGTTTCTGATGTTCCGCTTTCACTCTACTACATACATCACACAAAGCAATATGTTCGGCGATGTCTTTCTTGAGATTATTCCACCAAAATCTTTCTTTCATATCCATGTACATTTTGGTGTTACCCGGATAAATGGAATATGGTGAGTTGTGTGCTTCCTGTAAAATTAGTTTCCGAAGCTCCGGGTCTTGTGGAACAAAATACGTTTTCCATACCATAAAGTACCATGTTCGTCTTCATGGAATCCTTTGGCTTTTCCCTTGCCAATCTTTTCCATAATGTCTTCAATTTCCTTGTCTGTCTTTTGGGCTTCTTTGATTTTGTCCAACAAAGTGGGTTGAATATCCAATGACATGAGATGTCCTTCAGGCACAATCTCTAATCTAAGGTCTCTAAATTGGGCACACAGATCATCTGGCAATTCTCCCTTAGTAAGGCCATTCACAAATACCTTACGGCTTAGAGCATCCGCTACAACATTTGTTTTACCGGGGTGGTATTGCAAGCTCAAGTCATAGTCCTTGATGAGTTCTAGCCATCTTCTTTGTCTCATGTTGATATCTTTTTGGGTGAAGATATACTTCAAATTTTGTGATATGTGAACACTTCACATCGCTTTCCCAAAAGATAATGTCTCCATGTTTTGAGTGGATGGACAACACATGCTAACTCCAAATCATGAGTAGGGTAATTTACCTCATGAGTTTTGAGTTGTCTCGAGGCATAAGCCACAACTTTCCCTTCTTGTGTTAGCACTGCACCTAATCCATGATGAGATGCATCACAATACACTTGGAAATCCTTCTCCAAATCTGGCAAACGTAAGACTGGTGCTGTCACTAGTCTCTTCTTCAATTCTTGGAAACTGAGTTCACATCTTTCAGACCAAGCAAATTTCTTGTCTTTCTTTAGTAACTCCGTCATTGGCTTAGCTACCTTGGAGAAATTCTCAATAAATCTTCTGTAGTATCCTGCCAAGCCAAGGAAACTACGAACCTCTTTAACTGACTTAGGAGATTCCCATTCAGTTACAGCTGACACTTTAGCGGGATCAACTGCTACACTTGCTGAAAATTCATTTAACCAAAATTCACACTTGCTGAATTTGGCATATAGCTTATGCTCTCTAAGCTTCTCAAGTATCAAACGCAAATGTCCTTCATGCTCTTCTTTGCTCTTGGAGTAGATCAAAATGTCATCGATGAAAACGACAACAAACTTGTCAAGGAACTCCATGAACACCTTGTTCATCATATTCATGAAGTAAGCTGGTGCATTGGTCAAACCAAATGGCATCACGGTGTACTCATACAATCCATACCTAGTGGTGAAAGCTGTCATAGGTATGTCTTGTTCTCTTATCTTGAGCTGGAAATAACCCGACCGGAGATCAATCTTTGAGAGCTCCTTCTAACTGATCAAACAAGTCATTGATTCTAGGCAAAGGGTATTTGTTCTTGATAGTCACCTCATTGAGTGAACGATAATCTATGCATAGACTTTGACTTCTATCTTTCTTTTCCACAAACAAGACTGGTGCTCCCCAGGATGAAGAACTTGGTTGAATAAATCCTTTCTGCAACTATTCTCCAAGTTGTTTCTTGAGTTCTTTCAACTCATCAACTGACATCTTGTAAGGTCTCTTTGCTATTGGTCCCGATCCTGGTACTAAATCAATCAGAAAGTCCACATCTCTATCTGGTGGCATTCTCGGCAACTCTTCCGGAAACACATCCGGATATTCACTCACAATTGGCACACTGTCTATGCTAACCCCCTTAAGAGAATTTAGCTTACTTCCTTTCGATTCAAAGTTAGACTTGAATCTTATCCGTTCCTTTTCCGGGGTTGTAAGTGCGACAGTACGATTGGCACAATCTAGTACTCCTTCAAACTTGGTCATCCAGTCCATTCCCAAAATTACATCCAGTCCTTGGGAATCTAGAATTATCAGACTCACTAGAAACTTATGCTTTCCAAACTCTATTACTAGATCACAGCATCCAAGACTTACTATCATATCTCCACCGGGAGAACTTACTTTTATTGTACACCCAATGTTTTCAGTTGGAAACCCATTTCTATCAACAAATGCTTTTGATATGAATGAATGTGATGCACCAGTATCAAAAAGAACAAGTGCTGGAATAGAATTGAGTTTGAACTTACCGGCCACAGCATCGGACTCCTCATTGATTTCTTCCACATTGATGTGGTTCACTTGTCCCTTCTGGAAAGGGTTGGGCTTGTTGGGTCCTTCAACTTTCTTTTCTGGGCATTCATTTGCATAATTCCCCATCTTCTTGCACTTTAAGGATTCAACCTGACTATATCCTTCTTGACAGGCTGGCTACCACTTCCACTTCCATTGTGGTGGTTCTTGTACCCACTCTTGTGATTCTTGTACTTGTGACTATCATGACTACGGTGATGCTTGTTGTCATGATGACGGTTCTGGTTGTGGTGGCTGTTGTACTTTCCATGCTTGTGGGATCCAGAACTCCCACTATCATCATAATGGGAACGCTTGTGAGATGATCCCGAGTTGTGCTTGTCAGAGTGTTTCCTCTTTCTGCTTTCAACCTATTTCATCTTGATCTCCAAGATGGCAGCCTTGTCACAAAGGGACTGATAGGTGGGGACATAGGCCACGGCTAACTGCAGATTCAGTTCATCGTTCAGTCCTTCGAGGAACTTCTCCTTCCTCTTGGCATCAGTGTCAACTTCATCCGGTGCATAACGCGCCAGATTATTGAACTCCTCAATATATTCAGCCACGCTGCGGTGGCGTTGCTTCAGATTATGAAATTCCTTCTTCTTCAAGCTCATCATTCCGGATGAGATGTGAGCTGTACGGAAACCATCTTCAAAGATAGACCATGTCACATCCTCAATGGGAGTGGTGATCTGGAAGTTATCCCACCAAGTAGCTGCTGGTCCTTCCAACAAGTGTGCTGCAAACCTGACTTTCTCCTCGTCCGTACAGCCGACAGTTACCAAATCCTTGTTCACTGAACATAGCCAATCATTGTCCACCATGGGATCAGTAGTTCCTGAGAAATTTGCTGGCCTTAATCTTAGGAATCTGGTGAGCATGTCAAAACCTGGTGGATTGTTTTGATTGTTGTTGTTGTTATTGTTGTTGTTATTGTTCTTGTTCTGATTCTGCATGAAAGTAGTCATCATTTGCATCAGTTGTGCTTGTGCTGCCATCAGCTGCTGCATCTCGGGGGTGACATTGTTGTTGTTCGGGTTGGGGTTGGCACGTCGAGGAGGCATCTGTGGTTTTCTGTAACATCCCTAAAATCATGTTTCAAAACTCATGCATATCATCCATGCATCCATGATCATTTAGGGTTTCATTTTCACAACCATTTCAAAAACAGGAGCAAATTTTGCTCATTATTTTATGTGAGTATGCTCTAGCCTTAGTGCTACTTTCTAATGAGAAGAGTACTTGTTTTGTTCAGTAGTGTTTTGAATTCAAACTTAAGTACTATCCAAAGCTTGAGCAAAGTTTCAAAACAAAGTATGAAATAAAACCAAATTTATGCCTATTTTTTATATCTCATAAAGGCTTGGTTTTATTTTATTTTTCAAATGACCCAAGTATGTTTGAGTAAACAGAAGTGTTTGACACTTATTTGAGTACAAGTTCACTGTACAAAAATCCAGAGAAGGTTTGAAATCAAACTGATTTGAAATAGAGTTTGAAAACCATTTCTAGAAAATCAAACAGAAAAAGAAAAGAAGTAAAAGAGGAAAAAAATAAGCAAACAGCCAATCTGGCCCAACCCAGCCCAACTCGACTCAGCTAGCCCAGCAACCACCTCCCCGCGAAACGTTTTCTTTCACTCGTAGCCGCACCCACAGAGTCACTGACCGCCTGGACCCATCCCCTCTTCGTTTCTCTCGCTGACAACCGCGGCCCACATGGCAGTCGTCGTCTCCACCCCCAGCGACCAGTTCATCCCCAAATTACGCCGGGTGTTTCCTGTTTGAATTCGAGGCTTCAATTCACGATCAATGCTCGAGTAAATCTCGCCCGCGTCCTTGCTACTTAAACCCCCTCTGCCCCCTCTCCATTTTCCCCCAAACCCCAAGCACAGAGCGCACCCAGGCTGCAAGAATTCCTCGCCGCGACCTCGCTGCTCCGACGAACCGCAGCCTCAATTCCGGCCAACCCCGATCACCCCTCTGCTCCTGGTTCACACGAGCAGGCTCCACTTCACCTTGCGCACCTCCCAGTACCACTAGCTCGCCCGCGCGTGACCCAGAGCGTCGGCAACACCATCGACTGAGCGCCACCGTCTTCGGCCTCAACTCCAACGACCTCCAGTGGTAATTTCCGACCGCCCCTTTTCCTCCCGTTGACACCGCGTGACTAGCATCGTCTTGCGCATCTGACCCACCCTTTCTTTTGCCTTGGGATGATCTGCATCCTTGTCAACGTCGACGAATAGAAGCATCCGTCGCCAGGGACTTCTCCGACGAGCAATCCGCGACGATTCCGAGCGCCCCTTCGCCAACCGAGCACACGTTGAGCATCTCCTCGTCACGATGATTCTGGTGAGCATCCTCCCACCTCCCCACGCGACCTAGTTCGCCGATTCCGCCGCTGACAGAGCGCGCCGCCGCCTATCACCGCCGCTAGCGCCGCCACTTGTTGGTCAGTTGCTTAGGGTCGTTCGATTTATATCCAGTGGACGCGATAGATCCTAGCCGAAGGGGTAAGTAGCGATCTGTGCCGCATGTTTTAGTTAGATCCAACGGTTCGCAGAAGCGATCCAGCGCGAAGCGGTACCAGCCAATCAGATGCCGCCGCGTGTCTGTGTGTTAGGTTTAAAATCAGAAATTTGATCTATTTGATATTAAAACTTGTTTAAATCATAACTTTTGAATGCCACGTACAAATTTGACAAATTTTATAACAATGGAATCAGGAGAGAAAATCCTTTCCAACTATGCAATGTGTTTAATGTTTTGCCTCTGTTAAAATGGTTGTTTTTACAGAAACATGTGTAGGCCTATTTTGTGTATATTAATTATTTGAAAAATGTTTTAATGTTCAAATAAAGTTTATTTAGCTTGTTTATGATTCAGTACTAAGCACTTGTCTTGTTTGCTGTAGAAAATCATCACATGGCATTATGCATGCATCCATATATTTTTGCTTGTATTTATTTTGTATGTGATTTTGGTGCTATTATTTTATGTGTAGATTTTGGTGCAAATAGTGATTGTGATTGTGAGTATTGTAGCTACTCTCCAAACTACCAAGGCAAGTGGTGCTTCATGATTTATTCCTATGTTTTCACTTATGCATTAGACATATTTTGCTAGACTTGCATGGATATTTTGTCTATATGCTATGCTTGGTAAATCCTAATAGTTGTAGAATTGCTAGAAATTTCTAAGTTAAGATGCTTATCTATGCCATGCTTAGCCTAGCTAGTAGCAACCAAGGGTGGTTAAATATTCATGCTATGATAAAATTATTCTAAGTCTTTGGACTTGTGTTTTGCTTAATAAAACAACTAAGTGAATGAAACACCTGGGTGGAATGGAAGGAATGGTTTATGTTGAGTGGTTACACAAGGCCCATTTCTATGGTTTACCTTGTGTATCTCACTTGTGGAAAGCCACCCAGGAACAAAGGGATTTGAGAGGCCAAATGTTAAGAAGCTTCTAGTGCAACCACTTGGCAATATGGGCTCTGCCTGGATCATATAGGTTGCAATAACTTAGCCATTTGGACAGTTGGTGGTAGTGGGATGATAGGTTGGAGAGCGTCCATTTGGTCTAAGGGAAGGCTTCTGAAAGGTCCTGTCTTGGTGAAAATCAAGTCTTGTTTGGAAAGTGCACAACCTCTGCAGATGGAAGAATCTAAGTACTTAGCCATGTCCCTGGTATTGGACAACTTGAGCATCAAACATGGAAGCTATCAAGAATTTCCGCATCCCAATTTCTAAGTAAAAACTTGTGGTTGAACAAGGGTGAAGGACCCCAATGTCTATTGGTGGTTCCTTGGGAAAGATTTTGACAAAGAAAACTTAGTGTTTTCAACTGATAGGTAAAACCTATTTTGAGCAAAGCAAGCCTAAGCTACACTTAGCCAAAATGCATATAGTAACTAGCCTACCAATATTCTACTAAGGTATCACTTGCCAATACTATTCCAATGTATTGACCCACTATGGCTGTAACTTGTGATGTTGCAGGATATTCTGATGATGAATAGGAGTCATGAGTCTACACTCAACATGGTTGCCTGTGGCACATGAAGATGAACACTTATTTATCTTATTATAAACTTGAACTCTTGTATTAGGCCTGTGGCCATGGAGTTTGTAAAAGACTATGTTTGTCTCTGGAATGACTTGTAATAATGACCTTTGTTTCTGTGTACTTCATCTTAAACTGTGGATGCTAGCATTGATCCAGGGACTAGCATTGCAATCACAGGGATCCTTACCTTTATAAAGGGAGGGATCTTACAGATGGTATCAGAGCACTGTGTTGCCTGTAGGATTATGACCCTAGGATTGGAAACCACTAAGGAAAAAATTTCAACAACTTCCACACTTGTCTTTTATTCTCGTAAACTTTTCTAATCTTCTTTCTCATCTCTATTTGTAGATGAACTCCATCAACGAAGCCGTGAGGAAGGGACCACTCATGACTATGACTTTGGAATGTGAGACAGAATTCCCCAAGGCTCTCAAGGACCTCATGGTTACCATGGGAATACATGGTGCAGCTGTGTACAAAGGCTTTCCTGTGATGGATGAAGGAGTTGAGTACTGGTGGGTGCAACTTCACTTGTATAAAAACAAGGAAGACAACCACAAGGACTCAGGATTCTGCATGGTCACCAACTCAGTGATGCACACCACATTCTTTGATTCAGCAAGGGATGCAGCTTGGAGGTCCATCAATGAACTTGGTGATAGAATCAAGTGCAGAATGCTTAACACCCAGAATGACCTTAGGGAAGAAAAGAAGCATACCCAAGAGCTAGAGGCTACCAACCAAAGTTTAAGGAAAGACATCATAGACTTAGCAATGGAGTCCTGTGATCTAGATAAAAATATTGCCTCTAGGGATGCCCTGTTAGCCAACTTGGCAAGTGAAATGGGATTGTAAACGTACTCCGTTAGTTGGACCACCACACTTATCATTTTATTCTCCAAAAATGTTGTCTAAAATAAGTTGAACCTTGGATTCTTGTAATGGATTTTATGTATGCTATGACTTGTGTGTTTGTCAATGTTATGCTTGTGATGCTTTGTCTTGTAAATTATTCATTGTGTTGACTCTAACTTTTTCTATCTTATAAATAGATGCCTACTATTACTATCAGCACGGCTGAAGAGTTCAAGGGAACTCGTTTTGGCCCTCGTATTATTGAGCTCACTAGTTTGCTCAATCTCCCTCTTCCTACCATCATGGTGCTTCCCCTCACCATGTTTGAGAGGAAAGACCTTTGGGGCTTCAAGGTAAATCATCCCGGACGCCAGACTGAGCCTACCACGGAGGCAATCATCTTCAAGCTCATGCATGATGACAAGGAGATAGGCCTAGAGGTAGTCATGCAGGATTTGATTGGACGTCTGTTAGGGAGACACTCTCGACAGGTTAGAGGTACTCACTTCCACGCCTTCGGTAGACGTGATGAGGATGGTGAGGCCATTGACTTCGAGGATACTTCGAGAGAGACGGCAGAGCCAATTCGCCTATACCTCCAGGACTTAGAGGTTCTTCTTAGGCACATAGACACTGATAGGACCAACGTCATGCTTAGCAATGACGAACTCCAGGTGCAGCTTCGTGAGAAGGACAAGCTCTTCGCGGAGCAAGATGAGATAGTCAAGGAGATGGAGGCCAAGTTTGAGAGTCAGGATAGAAAGTTCAAGAGTCAAGAGAAGCGAGTCCAAGATAGGAACAAGAGGATTCGAGACATGACTGCAGAACTAGAGGCCAAGGACTTCGAGCTTGAGCATCAGCAGACTATGATTGAGAGACTTCGTTCACAGAAGAGGGCTCTCAAAGCCAAGGTAGAGACCTTGACCACCAATGTCGAGGAGTACAAGACCTCTATAGAGAATGCAGGTCTTACACTTGTCGACGAGGAGGTTGTTGCAGAGGAGTAGTGATGACTACTCATATACCATTTATTTATCATGCCTTTGATTATTGAGTCACAATGACCATCCAACATGTGGATGGCTTGCTATTGGTGTGTTTACTTTGCAAACTTGTTGTCTATGTTGTTGAACTTTTTATTATTATGATGCATGATTGGTGATTGTTTATGTGATGTATTGTGCATGTTAGCATCTATGGGTATCTCATTCTTATCTCCATTGAACAACCACAGATGCCTCCCCGACGTGCCAATCCCAACCCCAATAACAACAACATAACTCCTGAGATGCAGAAAATGATGACAGCTCAGACTCATCTGATGCAAATGATGACTACTTTCATCCAGAATCAGAACAACAACAACAACAATAATAATAATAACAACAACAACAACAACAATCAGAATAACCCACCGGGTTTTGACATGCTTACCAGGTTCTTAAGACTGAGGCCAGCAAAGTTCTCAGGAACTACTGATCCTATGGTGGCCAATGATTGGATACGCTCTGTGAACAAGGACTTGGTAACTGTTGGCTGTAATGATGAAGAGAAAGTCAGATTTGCAGCTCACTTGTTGGAAGGACCAGCAACCACTTGGTGGGATAACTTCCAGATCACCACTCCCATTGAGGATGTGACATGGGATATCTTTGAAGATGGTTTCCGTACTGCTCACATCTCATCCGGAGTGATGAGTTTGAAGAAGAAAGAGTTCCATAACTTGAAACATCGCCATCGCAGCGTGGCTGAATATATTGAGGAGTTCAACAATCTGGCGCGATATGCACCAGATGAAGTTGACACTGATGCTAAGAGGAAGGAAAAGTTCCTTGAAGGGTTGAATGATGAATTGAACCTGCAGTTAGCTGTGGCCTATGTTCCCACATACCAGTCTCTTTGTGACAAGGCTGCTATTTTGGAGAGCAAAATGAAACAAGTTGAAAGCAGGAAGAGAAAGCACTCTGACAAGCACAGCTCGGGATCGTCTCACAAGCGTTCCCATTATGATGACAGTGGGAGTTCTGGATCCCATAAGCACGGGAAGTTCAACAAGCACCACAACCACAACCGTTATCATGACAACAAGCACCACCATAGTCATGACAACGATAAGTACAAGAATCACAAGGGTGGATATAAGAGCCACCACAATGGAAGTGGAAGTGGCAGTGGAAGCCAACCTGTCAATAAGGATCTTAGTCAGGTTGAATGTTTCAAGTGAAAAAAGATGGGGCATTATGCAAATGAATGACCATAAAAGAAAGTTGAAGGACCCAACAAGCCCAACCCTTTTCAAAAGGGACAAGTGAACCACATCAATGTGGAGGAAATCTATGAAGAGCCAGATGCTGTTGCTGGTAAGTTCAAACTCAATTCTATTCCAGCACTTGTTCTTTTTGATAGTGGAGCATCGCATTCTTTCATATCAAAAGCATTTGTTGATAGAAATGGGTTTTAAACTGAAAACATTGGGTGTCCAATAAAAGTAAGTTCTCCAGGTGGATCTAGTAATAGAGTTTGGAAAGCATAAGTTTCCAGTGAGTTTGATAATCCTAGATTCCCAAGGACTGGATGTAATTTTGGGAATGGATTGGATGACCAGGTATGAAGGAGTACTAGATTGTGCTAATCGTAATGTTGCACTCACAACCAAAGAAAAGAAACGGATTAGATTCAAGTCTAACTTTGAATCAAAAGGGAGTAAGCTAAATTCTCTTAAGGGGGTTAGCATAGACAGTGTGCCTATTGTGAGTGAATATCCAGATGTGTTTCTGGAAGAATTGCCAGGAATGCCACCAGATAGAGATGTGGAATTTCTTATTGATTTGCTACCAGGATCTGGACCAATAGCAAAGAGACCGTACAAGATGTCAGTTGATGAGTTGAAAGAACTCAAGAAACAACTTGGAGAATAGTTGCAGAAAGGATTTATTCAACCAAGTTCTTCAACCTCGGGAGCACTAGTCTTGTTTGTGGAAAAGAAAGATAGAAGTCAAAGGCTATGCATAGATTACCGTTCACTCAATGAGGTGACTATCAAGAACAAATACCCTTTGCCTAGAATCAATGACTTGTTTGATCAGTTAGAAGGAGCTCTCAAAGATTGATCTCCGGTCGGGTTATTTCCAGCTCAAGATAAGAGAACAAGACATACCTAAGACAACTTTCACCACTAGGTATGGATTGTATGAGTACACCGTGATGCCATTTGGTTTGACCAATGCACCATCTTACTTCATGAATATGATGAACAAGGTTTTCATGGAGTTCCTTGACAAGTTTGTTGTCGTTTTCATCGATGACATTTTGATCTACTCCAAGAGCAAAGAAGAGCATGAAGGACATTTGCGCTTGATACTTGAGAAGCTTAGAGAGCATAAGTTGTATGCCAAATTCAGCAAGTGTGAATTTTGGTTAAATGAAGTTGGTTTTCTTGGACACGTTGTGTCAGGAGATGGTGTAGCAGTTGATCCAGCTAAAGTTTCAGCTGTAACTGAATGGGAATCTCCCAAGTGAGTGAAAGAAGTTCGTAGTTTCCTTGCTTAGCAGGTTACTACAGAAGGTTCATTGAGAATTTCCCCAAGTTAGCTAAGCCTATGACAGAATTGCTAAAGAAAGACAAGAAATTTGCTTGGTCTGAAGGTTGTGAACCCAGCTTTCAAGAATTGAAGAAGAGGCTAGTGACAACACCAGTCTTATGTTTGCTAGATTTGGAGAAAGATTTCCAAGTGTATTGTGATGCATCTCATCATGGATTAGGTGTCGTACTTATGCAAGAAGGGAAACTTGTGGCTTAAGCCTCGAGACAACTCAAAACTCATGAAGTAAACTACCCTACTCATGATTTAGAGTTAGCCTCTGTTGTCCATGCGCTCAAAACATGGAGACATTATCTTTTGGGAAAGCGATGTGAAGTGTTCACAGATCACAAGAGTTTGAAGTATATCTTCACCCCGAAGGAAATTAACATGAGACAAAGAAGATGGCTAGAACTCATCAAGGACTATGACTTGAGTTTGCAATACCACCCCGGTAAAGCAAATGTTGTAGCGGATGCTCTAAGCCGTAAGGTTTTTGTAAATGGCCTTACTAAGGGAGAATTGCCAGATGATCTGTGTACCCAATTCAGAAATCTCAGATTGGAGATTGTCCCTGAAGGACATCTCATGTCTTTGGATGTTCAACCCACCTTGTTGGACAAGATCAAAGAAGCCCAAAAGGCAGATAAGGAAATTGAAGAGATTAAGGAAAAGATTGGCAAGGGAAAAGCCAAAGGATTCCATGAAGATGAACAGGGTACTTTATGGCATGGAAAACGTATCTGTGTTCCACAAGATCCGGAGCTTCCGAAACTGATATTACAAGAAGCACACAATTCACCGTATTCCATTCATCCGGGTAACACCAAAATGTACATGGATATGAAGGAAAGATTTTGGTGGAATAATCTCAAGAAGGACATCGCCGAACATATTGCTTTGTCTGATGTATGTACTAGAGTGAAAGCGGAACATCAGAAACCAGCAGGATTGTTGCAACCACTACCTATTCCTGATTGGAAATGGGACAAGATTGGTATGGATTTCATCACCGGATTGCCAAGGAATAGGTCAGGATATGATTCCATTTGGGTAGTGGTGGATCGCCTAACTAAAGTGGCTCATTTTATACCCGTGAAGACAACTTACACAAGTGCTAAGTTAACCAAGATATTTATGAGTAGAATTGTATGTCTACATGGAGTACCCAAGAGTATTGTGTCTGATAGGGGAACTCAATTCACTTCTCATTTTTGGAGGCAGCTACATGAGTCATTGGGAACGAGGCTGGAATTCAGCACTGCTTTTCATCCTCAAACTGATGGACAAACAGAAAGGACCAATCAGATTCTTGAAGATATGTTGAGAGCATGTGCTCTAGACTATGGAGCCAGTTGGGATGAAAGTCTGCCGTACGCAGAATTTTCTTACAATAACAGCTATCAAGCCAGTATTGAGATGGCACCATTTGAGTTTCTCTATGGGAGAAAGTGTACCAACCAATTGCTATGGAATGGTGTGGGATAAAGAAGTTTGTTCGGACCAGAACTAATCAAAGAGGCTGAAGAGAAAGTCAAGCTAGTCAAGGACAGATTGAAGATAGCACAGTCCCGACAAAAGAGCTACAAAGATCCTAAGCTTAGAGAAGTCACCTATGAAGTAGGTGATAGATCTTATCTTAGAGTGTCACCACTTCGTGGAGTGAAGAGGTTTGGTGTCAAAGGTAAATTGGCCCCAAGATATGTTGGACCTTTCAAGATTCTGAGTCGTAAAGGAGAAGTAGCTTATGAGATTGAATTGCCAGAGTCCTTGTCAGCTGTTTATAATGTGTTTCATGTGAGTCAGCTTAAGAAATGCCATCCAGAAATGGAAGAGACTTCTTTGAAGGATACTATACCTTTGGAAGAGGTTAAATTGGAGAGTGATCTCACCTATGAAGAGAAACCTATCAAGATTCTTGAGACAGCAGAAAGAGTTACACGGACTAAGACTATCAAATTCTGCAAAGTTCAATGGAACCATCATTCCGAAGAAGAAGCAACATGGGAAAGAGAAGATGATCTTCGGAAAGACCACCCTCACCTATTTGCTAGCCAATCTGAATCTCGAGGGTGAGATTCACCTTAAGGGGGTTAGATTTGTAACATCCCTAAAATCATGTTTCAAAACTCATGCATATCATCCATGCATCCATGATCATTTAGGGTTCCATTTTAAAAACCATTTCAAAAACAGGAGCAAATGTTGCTCATTATTTTATGTGAGTATGCTCTAGCCTTAGTGCTTCTTTCTAATGAGAAGAGTACTTGTTTTGTTCAGTAGTGTTTTGAATTCAAACTTAAGTACTATCCAAAGCTTGAGCAAAGTTTCAAAACAAAGTATGAAATAAAACCAAATTTATGCCTATTTTTTCTATCTCATAAAGGCTTGGTTTTATTTTATTTTTCAAATGACCCAAGTATCTTTGAGTAAACAGAAGTGTTTGACACTTATTTGAGTACAAGTTCACTGTACAAAAATCCAGAGAAGGTTTGAAATCAAACTGATTTGAAATAGAGTTTGAAAACCATTTCTAGAAAATCAAACAGAAAAAGAAAAGAAGTAAAGAGGAAAAAAATAAGCAAACAGCCAATCTGGCCCAACCCAGCCCAACTCGACCCAGCTAGCCCAGCAACCACCTCCCCACGAAACGTTTTATTTCACTCGCAGCCGCACCCACAGAATCACTGACCGCCTGGACCCATCCCCTCTTCATTTCTCTCGCTGACAACCGCGGCCCACATGGCAGTCGTCGTCTCCACCCCCAGCGACGAGTTCATCCCCAAATTACGCCGGGCGTTTCCTGTTTGAATTCACGGCTTCAATTCACGATCAATGCTCGAGTAAATCTCGCCGGCGTCATTGCTACTTAAGCCCCCTCTGCCCCCTCTCCATTTTCCCCTAAACCCCAAGCACAGAGCGCCCCTAGGCTGCGAGAATTCCTCGCCGCGACCTCGCTGCTCCGACGAACCGCAGCCTCAATTCCGGCCAACCCCGACCACCCCTCTGCTCCTGGTTCACACGAGCAGGCTCCACTTCACCTTGCGCACCTCCCAGTACCACTAGCTTGCCCGCGCATGACCCAGAGCGTCGGCAACACCATCGACTGAGCACCACCGTCTTCGGCTTCAACTCCGACGACCTACAGTGGTAATTTCTGACCGCCCCTTTTCCTCTCGTTGACACCCGCGTGACTAGAATCGTCTTTCGCATCTGACCCACCGTTTATTTTGCCTTGGCATGATCTGCATCCTCGTCAACATCGACGAACAGAAGCATTCGTCGCCAGGGACTTCTCCGACGAGCAATCCGCGACGATTCCGAGCGCCCCTTCACCAACCGAGCACATGTTGAGCATCTCCTGGTCACGGCGATTCTGGTGAGCATCCTCCCACCTCGCCGCGCGACCTAGTTCGCCAGTTCCACCACTGACAGAGTGCGCCGCCGCCTGTCGCCGCCGCTAGCACCACCACTTGCTGGTCAGTTGCTTAGGGCCGTTCGATTTAGATCCAGTGGACGCGATAGATCCTAGCCGAAGGGGTAAGTAGCGATCTGTGCCGCACGTTTTAGTTAGATCCAAAGGTTCGCAGAAGCGATCCAGCGCGAAGCGGTACCAGCCAATCAGATGCCGCCGCGTGTCTGTGTGTTAGGTTTAAAATCAGAAATTTGATCTATTTGATATTAAAACTTGTTTAAATCATAACTTTTGAATGCCACGTCCAAATTTGACAAATTTTATATCAATGGAATCAGGAGAGAAAATCCTTTCCAACTATGCAATGTGTTTAATGTTTTGCCTCTGTTAAAATGGTTGTTTTTACAGAAACATGTGTAGGCCCTATTCTGTGTATATTAATTATTTGAAAAATGTTTTAATGTTCAAATAAAGTTTATTTAGCTTGTTTTGGACTTGTTTATGATTCAGTACCAAGCACTTGTCTTGTATGCTGTAGAAAATCATCACATGGCATTATGCATGCATCCATATATTTTTGCTTGTATTTATTTTGTATGTGATTTTGGTGCTATTATTTTATGTGTAGATTTTGGTGCAAATAGTGATTTTTATTGTGAGGATTGTAGCTACTCTCCAAACTACCTAGGAAAGTGGTGCTTCATGATTTATTCCTATGTTTTCACTTATGCATTAGACATATTTTGCTAGACTTGCATGGATATTTTGTCTATATGCTATGCTTGGGAAATCCTAATAGTTGTAGAATTGCTAGAAATTTCTAAGTTAAGATGCTTATATATGACATTCTTAGCCTAGATAGTAGCAACCAAGAGTGGTTAAATATTCATGCTATGATAAAATTATTCTAAGTCTTTGGACTTGTGTTTTTCTTAATAAAACAACTAAGTGAATGAAACACCTGGGTGGAATGGAAGGAATGGTTTATGTTGAGTGGTTACACAAGGCCCATTTCTATGGTTTACCTTGTGTATCTCACTTGTGGAAAGCCACCCAGGAACAAAGGGATTTGAGAGGCCAAATGTTAAGAAGCTTCTAGTGCAACCACTTGGCAATATGGGCTCTGCCTGGATCATATAGGTTGCAATAACTTAGCCATTTGGACAGTTGGTGGTAGTGGGATGATCGGTTGGAGCGCGTCCATTTGTTCTAAGGGAAGGCTTCTGAAAGGTCCTGTCTTGGGGAAAATCAAGTCTAGTGGGGAAAGTGCACAACCTCTGCAGATGGAAGAATCTAAGTACTTAGCCATGTCCCTGGTATTGGACAACTTGAGAATCAAGACATGGAAGCTATCAAGAATCTCCTCATCCCAATTTCTAAGTAAAAACTTGTGGTTGAACAAGGGTGAAGGACCCCAATGTCTATTGGTGGTTCCTGGGGAAAGATTTTGACAAAGAAAAACTTAGTGTTTTCAACTTATAGGTAAAACCTACTATGAGCAAAGCAAGCCTAAGCTACACTTAGCCAAAATGCATATAGTAACTAGCCTACCAATATTCTACTAAGGTATCACTTGCCAATACTATTCCAATGTATTGACCCACTGTGGCTGTAACTTGTGATGTTGCAGGATATTCTGATGATGAATAGGAGTCATGAGTCTACACTCAACATGCTTGCCTGTGGCACATAAAGATGAACACTTATTTATCTTATTATAAACTTGAACTCTTGTATTAGGCCTGTGGCCATGGAGTTTGTAAAAGACTATGTTTGTCTCTGGAATGACTTGTAATAATGAACTTTGTTTCTGTGTACTTCATCTTAAACTGTGGATGCTAGCATTGATCCAGGGACTAGCATTGCAATCACAGGGATCCTTACCTTTATAAAGGGAGGGATCTTATATTTTCAAATAAGGATAAGAATGAGATACCCATAGATGCTTATTATGCACAATACAACACATAGACAATCACCAATCAAGCATCAAAATAACATAAAGTTCAACAATATAAACAACAAGTTTGAAAAGCAAACACACCAATAGCAAGCCATCCACATGTTGGATGGTCATTGCGACTCAATAATCAAAAGCATGGTAAATGACAAATAAACGAGTAGTCATCACTACTCCTCTACATCAACCTCCTCGTCGACAAGTGTAATACATGCATTCTCCATAGCGGTCTTGTACTCCTCGACATTGGTAATCAAGGCCTCTACCTTGGCTTTGAGAGCCCTCTTCTGTGAACGAAGTCTCTCAATCACACACTGCTGATGCTCGAGCTCGAAGTCCTTGGCCTCTAGTTCTGCAGTCATCTCTCGAATCCTCTTGTTCCTATCTTGGACTCTTTTCTCTTGACTCTTGAACTTTCTATCCTGACTCTCAAACTTGGTCTCCATTTCCTTGACTATCTCATCTTGCTCCGCGAAGAGCTTATCCTTCTCACAAAGCTGCACCTGGAGTTTGTCATTGCTAAGCATGACGTTGGTCCTATCAGTATCTAGGTGCCTAAGAAGAACCTCTAGGTCCTGGAGGTATAGACGAATCGGCTCTGCCGTCTCTCTAGCAGCATCCTCGAACTCAATAGCCTCACCATCCTCGTCGCGTCTTCCGAAGGCGTGGAAGTGAGTACCTCTAATCTCCCGAGAGTGTATCCCTAACAGACACCAAGTAAATCATGCATGACTACCTCTAGGCCTCTCTCCCTGTCGTCATGCATAAACTTGAAGATGATTGCCTCCGTGGAAGGCTCAGTCTGGCGTCCTGGCTGATTAACCTTGAAGCCCCAAAGGTCCTTCCTATCAAACTTGGTAAGGGGAAGCACCATGATGCTAGGAAGAGGAAGATTGAGCATACTAGTGAGCTCAATAAGACGAGTGCCAAAACGAGTTCCCTTGAACTCTTAGGCCGTGTTGGGAGTAACATTAGGCATCTATTTTACAAGACAGAGAGAAGTTAGAATCAATATCAATAGAAAATACACAAGACAAGTATCGCAAGCATATCATTGACAAACAAACACACAAGTCATGGTATACATAAATCCATTACAAGCATCCAAGGTTCAATATAACTTAGTCAAAATTTTGGAAATATAATGATAAGTGTGGTGGTCCAACTAACAAGGCACATTACATCTCTCACTCTCTAGTCTAAAGGCTATCAAAGCATCCTTCTACCAATATAGATGAGAAAGAATATTAGAAAAGTTTACGAGAAGAATAAGACAAGTGTGGAAGTTGTTGAAAAAAAAATCCTTAGTGGTTTCTAATCCAATCCTAGGGTCATAATCCTACAGGCAACACAGTGCTCTGATACCATCTGTAAGATCCCTCCATTTATAAAGTTAAGAATCCCTGTGATTGCAATGCTAGTCCCTGGATCAATGCTAGCATCCATAGTTTAAGATGAAGTACACAGAAACAAAGGTCATTATTACATATCATTCCAGAGAGAAACATAGTCTTTTACAACTCCATGGCCATAGGCCTAATACAAGAGTTTAACCATAACAATATAAATAAGTCCTCATCTTCATGTGCCACAGGCAAGCATGTTGAGTGTAGACTCATAACCCCTAATCATCATCAGAATAACCTGCAACATCACAAGTTACAGCCACAGTGGGTCAATACATTGGAATAGTATTGGTAAGTGATACCTTAGTAGTATATTAACATCTAAATACTATATGAATTTGGCTAAGTGTAGCTTAGGCTTGCTTTGCTCAAAATAGGTTTTGCCTATTAGTTGAAAACACTAAGTTTTTCTTTGACAAAACTTTCCCAAGGAATCACCAATAGAAATTGGTGAACCTTCACCCTTGTTCAACCACAAGTTTTTAACTTAGAAAATTGGGATGAGGATATTCTTGATAGCTTCCATGTCTTGATGCTCAAGTTTTCCAATACCAGGGACATGGCTAAGTACTTAGATTCTTCCATCTGCAGAGGTTGTGCACTTTCCCCACAAGACTTGATTTTCACCAAGACATGACCTTTTAGAAGCCTTGCCTTAGACCAAATGGACGCGCTCCAAACCTATCATCCCACTACCACCAACTGTCCAAATGGCTAAGTTATTGCAACCTATATGATCCAGGTAGAGCCCATAATGCCATGTGGCTGCACTAGAAGCTTCTTAACATTTGGCATCTCAAATCCCTTTGTTCCTGGGTGGCTTTCCACAAGTGAGATACACAGGGTAAACCATAGAAATGGGCCTTGTGTAACCACTCAACACAAACCAATCTTTCCATTCCACCCAGGTGTTTCATTCACTTAGTTGTTTTATTAAGAAAAACATAAGTCTAAAGACTTAGAAATATTTCTCATAGCATGATTTTATAATCCACCCTTGGTTGTTACTTTCCAAACACTCAATGTCACCTTTATAGCCACTCAATTACGGTGTGGTGTTTGATGTCATCAAAGAATACTTCCGGTGATGGTGATTAGCATGATCTCATGGTCAAAGGAATTAGGTTACTATGTATCAGAAAGCTTATAGCAAACGAACTATTAAAATGACTTGATCTTTATGCTACGCTTATCTATAGGAGTATGTCCATCACACCATTCTCCTAATGATATGATCTCGTTGTTAATAACATCTCAATGTTCATGATTGAGAAACCACGATCATCTATTGTAAGATCCCTCCCTTTATAAAGGTAAGGATCCCTGTGATTGCAATGCTAGTCCCTGGATCAATGCTAGCATCCAAAGTTTAAGATGAAGTACACAGAAACAAAGGTCATTATTACATATCATTCCAGATATAAACATAGTCTTTTACAAATCCATGGCCATAGGCCTAATACAAGAGTTTAACCATAACAATATAAATAAGTCTTCATCTTCATGTGCCATAGGCAAGCATGTTGAGTGTAGACTCATAACCCCTAATCATCATCAGAATAACCTGCAACATCACAAGTTACAGCCACAGTGGGTCAATACATTGGAATAGTATTGCCAAGTGATACCTTAGTAGTATATTAACATCTAAATACTATATGAATTTGGCTAAGTGTAGCTTACGCTTGCTTTGTTCAAAATAGGTTTTCCCTATTAGTTGAAAACACTAAGTTTTTCTTTGACAAAACTTTCCCAAGGTATCACCAATAGAAATTGGTGAACCTTCACCCTTGTTCAACCACAAGTTTTTAACTTAGAAAATTAGGATGAGGAGATTCTTGATAGGTTCCATGTCTTGATGCTCGTCCAATACCAGGGACATGGCTAAGTACTTAGATTCTTCCATCTGCAGAGGTTGTGCACATTCCCCACAAGACTTGATTTTCACCAAGACATGACCTTTTAGAAGCCTTGCCTTAGACCAAATGGACGCGCTCCAAACCTATCATCCCACTACCACCAACTGTCCAAATGGCTAAGTTATTGCAACCTATATGATCCAGGTAGAGCCCATAATGCCATGTGGCTGCACTAGAAGCTTCTTAACATTTGGCATCTCAAATCCCTTTGTTCCTGGGTGGCTTTCCACAAGTGAGATACACAGGGTAAACCATAGAAATGGGCCTTGTGTAACCACTCAACACAAACCAATCTTTCCATTCCACCCAGGTGTTTCATTCACTTAGTTGTTTTATTAAGAAAAACATAAGTCTAAAGACTTAGAAATATTTCTCATAGCATGATTTTATAATCCACCCTTGGTTGTTACTTTCCAAACACTCAATGTCACCTTTATAGCCACTCAATTACGGTGTGGTGTTTGATGTCATCAAAGAATACTTCCGGTGATGGTGATTAGCATGATCTCATGGTCAAAGGAATTAGGTTACTATGTATCAGAAAGCTTATAGCAAACGAACTATTAAAATGACTTGATCTTTATGCTACGCTTATCTATAGGAGTATGTCCATCACACCATTCTCCTAATGATATGATCTCGTTGTTAATAACATCTCAATGTTCATGATTGAGAAACCACGATCATCTATTGTAAGATCCCTCCCTTTATAAAGGTAAGGATCCCTGTGATTGCAATGCTAGTCCCTGGATCAATGCTAGCATCCAAAGTTTAAGATGAAGTACACAGAAACAAAGGTCATTATTACATATCATTCCAGATATAAACATAGTCTTTTACAAATCCATGGCCATAGGCCTAATACAAGAGTTTAACCATAACAATATAAATAAGTCTTCATCTTCATGTGCCATAGGCAAGCATGTTGAGTGTAGACTCATAACCCCTAATCATCATCAGAATAACCTGCAACATCACAAGTTACAGCCACAGTGGGTCAATACATTGGAATAGTATTGCCAAGTGATACCTTAGTAGTATATTAACATCTAAATACTATATGAATTTGGCTAAGTGTAGCTTACGCTTGCTTTGTTCAAAATAGGTTTTCCCTATTAGTTGAAAACACTAAGTTTTTCTTTGACAAAACTTTCCCAAGGTATCACCAATAGAAATTGGTGAACCTTCACCCTTGTTCAACCACAAGTTTTTAACTTAGAAAATTAGGATGAGGAGATTCTTGATAGGTTCCATGTCTTGATGCTCGTCCAATACCAGGGACATGGCTAAGTACTTAGATTCTTCCATCTGCAGAGGTTGTGCACATTCCCCACAAGACTTGATTTTCACCAAGACAGGACCTTTAAGAAGCCTTCCCTTAGACCAAATGGACGAGCTCCAAACCTATCATCCCACTACCACCAACTGTTCAAATGGCTAAGTTATTGCAACCTATATGATCCAGGTAGAGCCCATAATGCCATGTGGCTGCACTAGAAGCTTCTTAACATTTGGCATCTCAAATCCCTTTGTTCCTGGGTGGCTTTCCACAAGTGAGATACACAGGGTAAACCATAGAAATGGGCCTTGTGTAACCACTCAACACAAACCAATCTTTCCATTCCACCCAGGTGTTTCATTCACTTAGTTGTTTTATTAAGCAAAACATAAGTCCAAAGACTTAGAAATATTTCTCATAGCATGATTTTATAATCCACCCTTGGTTGTTACTAGCTAGGATAAGCATGACAATATCAAGTATCTTAACTTAGAGGAAATTGTAACATTGCTACAACTACTAGGATTTACCAAGCATAGCATATAGATACTTAGCAAAAATAATCATGCAAGACCTATACAAAATATTTGTAATGCATAGATAAAAATATTGGGAAGAAACATGAAGCACCACTTGCCTTGATAGTTTGGGGAGTAGCAACAATCTTCACAACCACAATCACTATTAGCACCAAAATCTACACATAAAATAATGGCACCAAAATCACATAACAAAATATACAAACAAAAATATATGAATGCATGCAAAATGCCATGTGATCATTTTATACATCAAACAAGACAAGTATACAGTACTAAATCATAAACAAGTCCAAAACACACCAAATAAACTTTATTTGATCTTTAAATCATTTTCCAAATAGTTACTATACTCAAATTAGGCCTATAAATGTCTCTGCAAAAAATAATCACTTTTACAGAAGCAAAACATTAAACACATTGCATAAACAGATAGGATTCTTTCTCCTGATTCCAATGATATAAAATTTGTAAAATTTGAACGTGTGGATCAAAAGTTATGAATTTTACAAGTTTGAATCACTAATAGATCTAAAATCTGTTTTTAAATCTAAACGCAGGCCACGCGGCGTGTCTTGATTGGCTGATACCGATTCGGCTGGATCGATCAACGAGAGCCGCTAGATCTAATTTAAAATGCATGGCCAGATCTAACGCGTACCTCTTCGCTAAGTGACTCTATCGCGTGCGTTGGATCTAGATCTGACGGTTGCTGATCAAACGACCATAGACGGGCGGCGCCAGCGGCGGCGGTGAGCAGCGGCGCGCTCGGTCTACAGCGTCGCGGTGGCTACATAGGGGCTGGGGGTCAGTGGAGGGGCTTACCAGACTCGCAGAGGCGTGCAGGAGCTCAACGTGGCAGTGGCTTGACAAGGGGCGCACGGACACGGTGGAAATACCTCGCCGGAGTGGAGTCAGTCGTCGGGCACGGCTGCTCATTGTTATTGCTGGAGTTGTAGACCATGCCAGAGTGAAACAAACGGTGTGTTAGATGCGCACGAGTCTGGCAAATACGTGATCATCAAAAAGAAAGACGGGGGTGGTCGGGAACTACCAGGAGACGTCACCGGAGTTTAGACAAACGGCAGCGCTTGATTGACATTGAGGTTGCCGACGAATGGGAGCACGCGCGGGCCAGTGGGTGATACTGGCAGGTGCAGAGGGGGATGGGGAACTCACTCGCGGTGTCAGGAAGGCGAGGGGCGACGGTGGTTGGCCGGAATTTGGGCTGAAGCTCGTCGGAGCAGTGGGTGGTTCGGGGGCGATTCCGAGCAGCCTAGGGGCAGAGAGAGGGAGGCGACTGTGGAAAAGGAGGGGAGGACACAGGCGGTTAAGTACGCAAGGTTGGGGGAGAGAATTACTCGCGCAATCAATCGAATTGACGCGCGGTTTAATCACCGGAAACAGCCGGCGTAATTTGGGGAAGAAGGGGTCGCGGGGTGGAGACGACGACTGGCGTGTGGGGCCTAGCGTTCAGTGAGAGAGAGACATGCGGAGTGGGGTCTAGTCGTCAGCGACTGCGCGGGTTAGTCCAGTGGTGCGAAACGTTTTCTGCGGGGGAGAAGCTGCTGGGCTGAGTGGGCTGGGTTGGGCTAGATTAGTCAGTTTGCTTTATTTTTTTCTCCCTTTTTCTTTTTCTTTTTCTGATTGAATTTATGGTTTGAATTCAAATGATCAAATCAAATCTGTTTCAAATGAAATTTTCTCCAAACATTTGTTTATTGAATCTTGCATTCTAGGGTGTGTAACACATCTGTTCACACTCAAATTCAAAATGGGTTTGAAAATGAAATTTAAAACAAGCCTTAGTTAAATGTTTATAATTAGTATAGGAATGGTTTATAATTCATAATTTGTTTTTGAAAACCTTGACCAAACCTTAGAAGCAACACTCAGGCTCAAGCTCAAAACCTTACTAATTAAAATAAGTATTTTTCTTAATAGAAGATAACAATATGGCCATAGCCTTGCTTACGTAAAATAATGCGCATTCAGATACTCCTGTTTTTGTAATGACTTGGAAAATGAACCCTAAATGATCATGAATGCATGGATGATATGCAAAGCTTTGAAAACATGATTTTAGGGATGTTACATCTATTAACCAACAAGCTAGTATTATAAATAGGCTTTACCAGGGACTCTAATTTAGTTTACAAATCACACAAGTATTAATGTTTCCGGTTAATACTATTATATCATGAATGTAAACATTTATCATAAACACAAAGATATAATAATAACCACTTTTATTATTGCCTCTAGGGCATATCTCCAACGGTCTCCCACTTGCACTAGAGTCAACTAATCTAGATTACATGGTAATATACCGAACACCCATGGCGGTTTGGTGCTGGTCATGTTTTGCCCTCGGGAGAGGTTTAGTCAACGGATCCGCCACATCCAGATCTGTGTGTACTTTTCAAATCTTTATGTCACCATCTTGAACATGCTCTCGAATAGCGTGAAAACGTAGCTTGATGTGCTTCAGCTTCTTGTGTGACCTTGGTTCTTGGGCATTGACTATGGCGCCCATGTTATCACAGTAGATAGACATTGGGTCCAGTGCACTTGGAACCACACCGAGCTGTGT
Organism: Avena sativa; assembly: GCA_916181665.1. Lineage (NCBI taxonomy): Eukaryota > Viridiplantae > Streptophyta > Magnoliopsida > Poales > Poaceae > Avena > Avena sativa. Next base: position 18,841,952 of record OV702282.1, on the reverse strand, counting down.
AATGAACTCCTTCATCCATATCGCCTCTTGTGAAGCCTCTGAAGCAACTATGTATTCCGATTCAGTTGAAGATCTCGCCACAACGCTTTGCTTTGCACTCCTCCAGCTAACTGCTGCACCATTCAAAGTAAATACGTATCCAGATTGAGATTTAGAATCATCTGGATCGGTGTTCCATCCAGCATCGGTGTAACCATTAACAACAAGCTGTTCATCACCTCCATAAGAAAGAACCATATCCTTAGATCTTCTCAAGTACTTAAGGATGTTTTTGACCGCTTTCCAATGATCCACTCTTGGATCACTTTGATATCTGCTAGTCAAACTAACAGCATATGCAATGTTGGGTCTTGTACATAGCATGGCATACATAAGAGATCCTATGGCTGAGGCATAGGGAGTCTTACTCATCCTTTCTCTATCTTCTGCCGTTGCAGGACTTTGAGTTTTACTCAAGGTCGTATTGGGCAACATGGGAAAGAACCCTTTCTTGCTATATTCCATTCCAAACCACTTTAGAACTTTGTCCAAATATGTACTCTGTGACAATGATATTAGGCATCTCGATCTATCTCTATAAATCTTTATGCCTAATATGTAAGCTTCTTCGCCAAGATCTTTCATTGAAAAACTATTATTCAAATAATCCTTGACACTATTAAGAAGGTCTACATCATTCCCAATCAACAATATGTCATCTACATATAGTATTAAGAATGATATAGAGCTCCCACTCACTTTCTTGTAAATACAAGCTTCTCCATAAGTTTGTATAAAACCAAAACTTTTGATTACCTTATCAAAACGTTGATTCCAACTTCGGGATGATTGCTTCAATCCATATATGGACCGCTGAAGTTTGCTTACCTTTTTAGCATCTTTAGGATCGACAAAACCTTTGGGTTGCATCATATACAAATCTTCATCAATGTCTCCATTGAGGAACGCCGTTTTGACATCCATCTGCCATATCTCATAATCATAATATGCAGCGATTGCTAACATAATCCCGCAAATTTTAGCTTCGTTACTGGTGAGAAAGTCTCATCATAGTCAACACCTTTAATTTGTCGAAACCCTTTTGCGACAAGTCGAGCTTTATAGACAGTAACATTACCATCAGCATCTGTTTTCTTCTTGAAAATCCAATTTTTCTCGATAGCCTTCCAGCCATCCGGTAAGTCCACCAAAGTCCATACTTGGTTTTCGTACATGGATCCAATCTCGGATTTCATGGCTTCTTGACATTTATGGGAATCTAGGCTCATCTTCGCTTCCTCATATGTCGCAGGATCATCGGCGTTGTCCACCAACATGACACTCATAACTCGATCATACTAATCAGGAGTGGTACGAGTTCTCGTTGACCTACGAGGTTCCATAGTAACTTCAACCGAAGTTTCATGATCAACATCATTAGCTTCCTCTCTTATTTGTGTAGGCGCCACAAGAACTACTTCTGGTGCTGTGCTACTCGCAAGTTTGAGAGAAGGTTCAACAACCTCGTCGAGTTCTACTTTCCTTCCAGTCACTTATTTCGAGAGAAACTTTTTCTCTAGAAAGGATCCATTCTTGGCAACGAAGATTTTGCCCTCGGATCTATGATAGAAGGTATACCCAATAGTTTCCTTCGGGTATCCTATGAAGACGCATTTTTCTGCTTTGGGTTCAAGATTGTCTGGCTGTAACTTCTTTACATAAGCTTCGCAACCCCAAACTTTAAGGAACGACAATTTAGGTTTCTTCCCAAACCACAATTCATACGGTGTCGTTTCAATGGATTTAGATGATGCCCTATTTAAAGTGAATGCGGCTGTTTCTAATGCATAACCCCAAAACGATAGTGGTAAATCTATAAGTGACATCATAGAACGAACCATATCTAAGAGAGTTCGATTACGACGTTTGGACACACCATTACGCTGTGGTGTTCCCGATGGTGTCAATTGTGAAAGTATTCGGCATTTCTTCAAATGCTCGCCAAACTCGTAACTTAGATATTCACCTCCATGATTAGATCGTAGAAATTTAATCTTCTTGTTACGTTGATTCTCTACCTCACTTTGAAATTCCTTAAACTTCTCGAAAGTTTCGGACTTATGTTTCATGAAATAGATATACCCATATCTACTCAAGTCATCCGTGAAGGTAAGAACATAACGATAACCACCGCGCGATGCTACACTCATTGGGCCACATACATCGGTATGTATGATTTCCAATAAGTCCGTAGCTCGCTCCATCATACCAGAAAATGGAGTCTTAGTCATTTTACCCATCAGACATGCTTCGCATCTTTCAAGTGATTCGAAATCAAGTGATTCAAGAAGTCCATCTGAATGGAGTTTCTTCATACGCTTCACTCCAATATGACCAAGACGACAGTGCCACATATAGGTCAAGTTATCGCTCAATTTCTAACGTTTAGCTGCAATGTTATTAATGTGTGTATTACCACAATCGAGATTCAATAAGAATAGACCATCTACCAAAGGTGCATGTGCATAAAACATATTACTCATATAAATCGAACAACCATTATTCTCGGATTTAAACAAGTAACCGTCTCGCAATAAACATGATCCAGATATGATGTTCATGCTCAACGCAGGCACCAAATAACAATTATTTAAGTATAAAACTAATCCTGATGGTAGATGAAGAGGTAGCGTGTCGACCGCGATCAGATCAACCTTTGATCCATTTCCAACGCGCATCGTCACCTCGTTCTTCGCTAGCTTCCGTTTATTCTACAGCACCTGTTTCGAGTTACAAATATGAGCAACTGAACCAGTATCAAATACCCAGGCACTACTACGAGTACTAGTGAGATACACATCAATAACATGTATATCGGATATACCTTTCTTCTTGTTGTTGCCGTTCTTCAAATACGCCAAGTACTTTGGGCAATTCCGCTTCCAGTGACCTTCTCCCTTGCAGTAAAAGCACTCAGTATCAGCCTTAGGCCCAGCCTTGGTCTTCTTCGCCGGCGCAGTAACTTTCTTACCGCCCTTCTTGAAGTTTCCCTTTTTCTTAGACTTGCCTTGCTTCTTGAATTTGGTGGTCTTATTGACCAACAACACTTGGTGCTCTTTCTTGATCTCCACTTCTGCAGACTTTAACATGGAGAAGAGTTCGGGCAACGACTTGTCCATGTTTTGCATATTGTAGTTCATCACAAAGTTCTTGTAACTTGGTGGTAGTGATTGGAGGACACTGTGAATCCCCAAAGCATTAGGAATCACTATACCCAAGCTTTGGAGTTTACTTGCGTGCCCAGACATCTTAAGCACGTGCTCACTGACGGAGCTGCCCTCTTCCATCTTGCAGTTAAAGAACTTTTCAGAAGCCTCATAACTCTCAACTGCCGCGTGAGCCTCAAATATCATTTTGAGTTCACGGACATTATCATGTGGGTCATGGTTCTCAAACCTTTTATGAAGCTCCGATTCCAAACTATACAAGATAGCACACTGAACTGTGGAGTACTGATTCTTTCGAGCGGGGAAAACATTATTTACCTCATCGGTAGCATTAGCTGCAGGTGGGTCACCCAGCGGTGCATCCAGCACATAGGTCAAATTACCAGCATTGAGGACAATCCTCAAATTGCGTAACCAATCAGCGAAGTTGATTCCATTGTTTTTCAAATTTTCTTTCTCTAGAAACGCATTAAAATTGATGGTAGGGGCCGCCATTGATCTACAACATATTTGCAATAGTTTAGAATAAGTTTAGGAAAAATTGAGTTCTAATTAATAGTTAAATTAATCTAGGTAAACTCCCACTCAAAACAATATCCCTCAAATTGTTTTAGTGATCACACGAACCAAATCCACCACATCAAAACCGATCATCACGAGAGTTGATGTAGCTTCAATGGCGAACAATCAACATGTTCATCATATCTACTATATGACTCATGCTTTACCTTTCGGTGATCTGTGTTCTGAGACCATGTCTGTACATGCTAGGCTCGTCAAGATCAAACTTTAGCTTCCACATGAGAAAATCTGTCTTGCTCACGTTGTATACACTCGCAGAATCTAACACACCCGATCATCACGTGGTGCTTCGAAACAACGAGCTTCAGCAACGGTGCTTACTAAGGATGAAAACTTTAAAACTTGAAATTTTGTGCTTGAGGGATCATCTTATAATGCTACCGTCGCAAACTAAGCAACACAAGATGCATAAAGGATTAACATCACATGCAATTCATAATATGTGATATGATATGGCCTTTCTTCTTGTGCTTCCGATATCCATCTTCAAGCACGAACATGATCTCCATCATCACCGGTATGGCGTCAAGGTCAGTGGCGCCGTTTCATGGTTGTCGTCCACCATCTTCAGCTATTACAACTACTTTGAATAGACACGCAGGTCTTAACGGAATTTAAAAGACAACCATATGGCTCCTGCCGGTTGCCAACTTACAATAAGGAACATTGCATACATTATATATAATCATAATCATGGCCATATCACATCACAGCACACCCCTGCAAAACAAAGTTAGACGCCTCTAATTTTCTTTGCATATTTTACGTGGTTTGGGGCTTTCAATAAGTGTCGTTCTAACTTACGAACAAGAACCACAACGTTGATGTTTGAACTATCAAGTGCCCGTTGTAAATTGAATCTATACTATGATGGGAGAGACAGACACCCGCAAAGCCACTTATGCAATACAATTTGCATGTTGAGCGTGGAGCAAGTCTCATGAACGATGTCATGTAAGGTTAGCCCGGGCTGCTTCATCCCATCATACCGCAAAGTACACAAAAAGCAATTGATAATAAAAGCACCACCGCCCATAATGACCATTGTGTTCTACTCGTGCAACAGATCTACATATAGACACGACTCTGATACCACTGTAGGGGTTCGTATCATGGAAAACAAAAAAATTCTACCGCATGCACACAAACAAGCCAAGATCTATCTACTAGATTGTAGAAACGAGTCGATAGAAGCACTCACCCTCGAAGATTCCAAAGCGGTTAACGTGAGCAGATTCTTGTGGGTGATGTAGTCGTACACTTGTTGATCTCAAGATCGCGTAGACGATCCTTCCAGCACCGCGTTTTGGCAGAGCTTCCGCAGTCGGTCACACGTTCGGTACTCGATGAAGACCTTCCTCTCCCTTGTTCCAGCAGGAAGCGGAGGTTGTAATTCTCCCCTCGCGATTCCGACAGCACGACGGCGTGGTGTCGGAAGTACAGGGAAGATCCCGCAGGGCTTCGTCTAAGCCGGTGTGAGTTATGGTGGATTAGGGTTTCCCGGAGATCTAGGGTTTAGAAGCCCACGAGGAGGAGGAGGTGTCCGCGGCGGCTAGGGCTGCGGCGACGGACCAGCGGCGTCGGCGGCGAGCGGTGGCGGTGGCGCGGGTGTGGGGAAGGCTTGCTCTTGTGGTGTTGGGGCAGCCCTCCCCTCTTTATAAGAGGGGGAAAGCCTTGAGAGGGGTGGGTTTGAATCCAAACCCAAACCCAAGTTGGATTGAGAGAAGGACTTGTTTCTTCTCCCACTAGGAAACCATTGTTCCAGTTTGACTTTTCAAACTTCCCGTTTGACTTTCAATTTAGAGCTTTAATTCTCTCTTGTAAATTCCCACACCAAGTGACCTAGGATATGATCCAATCATTCCACTTACCCATGACACATTCATGGTCCATTCCCCTTCCAGTTCGGTGAACCTTCTAGAACCTCTCCGATGAAAACATCGGAATCTATCCCAAACTCCGGAATCAGACTTTCCTGATATGAATCTTATTCTCCGGACCATTCCGGATCACCTCGTGATATCCCGGATCCCATCCGAGACTCCTAACAACATTCGGTATCCCTACTAACATTCCATATCTACTAAACAACATCTAATCCTTAAGTGTGTCTCCCTACGGTTCGTGAATTATGCGGACATTATCGAGACACTTCTCCGATCAATAACCAATAGAGGAATCTGGAAATTCATATGGCTCCCACATATTTCTACGATTACTTTGCGATCGAATGAACCACTTACATACGATACCAATTTCCTTTTGTCTCGCGATAGTTTACTTATCCGAGGTTTTGATCGTCGGTATCTCTGCATACCTAGTTCAATCGCGTTACCAATAAGTACTCTTGTTTTGTTCCCGTGATATGTGATCCCTTGTGAGCCAGTCAAATGCTTGCAAGCTAATTGGATGACATTCCACCGAGAGGGCCTAGAGTATATCTATCCGTCATATGGCTGGACAAATCCCACTCTTGATCCATGTGCTTCATCCCATACTTTCCAAACACTCAATGCCACCTTTATAGCCACCTAGTTACGATGTGGTGTTTGACATCATCAAAGCATCCTTCCGGTGATGGTGATTAGCATGATCTCATGGTCAAAGGAATTAGGTTACTATGTATCAGAAAGCTTATAGCAAACTAACTATTAAAATGACTTGATCTTTATGCTACGATTATCTATAGGAGTATGTCCATCACACCATTCTCCTAATGATATGATCTCGTTGTTAATAACATCTCAATGTTCATGATCGAGAAACCACGATCATCTATTAACCAACAAGCTAGTATTATAAAGAGGCTTTACCAGGGACTCTAATTTAGTTTACAAATCACACAAGTATTAATGTTTCCGGTTAATACTATTATAGCATGAATGTAAACATTTATCATCAACACAAATATATAATAATAACCACTTTTATTATTGACTCTAGGGCATATCTCCAACAACCACACCTGCCACAAGTGTGTGTCATTGCTTGGCATAGCACTCTCATACTTAGATGTATCAACTAGGTGGCCAAGTGTTGATCACACAACCACAAGTTGATGAAGTAGTTTCAAGCCAACCAGAGAGGTCTATAGCCCATGCAATGTTGGCATGGGACCATGTTTTCCACAAAGTGTCTCATCATGTATTAGCATAGCAGTATTTTACTTAGATATATCAACTAGGTAGGATCATGGTGTTCAAATGATTACTCAAACAACCAAAAGTTATTGAAGGTGTTTCTAGACAGATCAGATAGGTCTATATCCCATGCAATGTTGGCATGGTACCACATCTTCCACAAGTGTGTGTCATGGCTTAGCATAACACTCTAATACTTAGATGTATATACTTGGTAGGACCATGTTGGCCAAGTGTTGAGCCACATAACCACAAGTTGATGAAGGAGTTTATAGCCAACCAAGAGAGGTATATAGCCCATGCAATTTTTGCATGGGTCTACATTTTCCACAAAGTGTCTCATCATTTCTGGGCATAGAAGTGTTATACTAAGATATATCAACTGGTAAGGATCATGCTATCCAAGTGATGACCCATGCAACCACAAGTTGATGAAGGTGTTTCTAGACATCTTAGATAGGTCTACATCCCATGCAATGTTGGCATGGGCCCACATCTACCACAAGTTTTTGTCATGTCTTGGCATAGCACTCTCATACTTACATATCTCAACTGGGTGGGATCATGTTGGCCAAGTGCCGAGCCACAAAACCATAAGTTGATTAACGAGTTTCTATCCAACAAAGAGAGTTCTATAGCCCATGCAATGTTTGCATGGACCCACCTTTGCCACAAAGTGTTTCATCATGTCTTGGCATAGAAGTGTTATAACAATATATTTCAAATGGGAAGGATCATGTTATCAAAGTAATGACTTATGCATCCACAAGTTGATGAAGATGTTTCTAGACAGCTTATATAGGTCTACATCCCATGCAATGTTGGCATGTGCCCACACCTGCCACAAGTGTGTGTCATTGCTTGGCATATCACTCTCGTACTTAGATGTATCAACTAGGTGGCCAAGAGGTGAGCCACACAACCACAAGTTGATGGAGTAGTTTCAAACCAACCAGAGAGGTCTATAGCCCATGCAATGTTGGGATGGGACCACATTTTCCACAAAGTGTCTCATCATGTCTTAGCATAGGATTCTTTTACTTAGATATATCAACTAGGTAGGATCATGGTGTTCAAGTGATTAGTCAAACAACCAAAAGTTCATGAAGTTGTTTCTAGAGAGCTCAGATAGGTCTATACACCACGCAATGTTGGCATCGGACCACATCTTCCACAAGTGTGTGTCATGGCTTGGCATAGCACTCTAATACTTAGATGTATCAACTTGGTGGGATCATTTTGGCCAAGTGTTGAGCCACATCACCACAAGTTGATGAAGGAGTTTATAGCCAACCAAGAGAGGTATATAGCCCATGCAGTTTTTGCATGGGTCTACATTTGCAACAAAGTGTCTCATCATTTCTGGACATAGAAGTGTTATACTAAGATATATCAACTGGTAAGGATCATGCTATCCAAGTGATGACTCATGCAACCACAAGTTGATGAAGGTGTTTCTAGACATCTTAGATAGGTCTACATCCCATTGCAATGTTGGCATGGGCCCACATCTGGCACAAGTTTTTGTCATGGCTTGGCATAGCACTCTCATACTTACATGTATTAATTGGGTGGGATCATGTTGGCCAAGTGCTGAGCCACACAACCATAAGTTGATTAACGAGTTTCTATCCAACCAAGAGAGTTCTATAGCCCATGCAATGTTTGCATGGGCCCACCTTTTCCACAAAGTGTTTCATCATGTCTTGGCATAGAAGTGTTATAACAATATATTTCAAATGGTAAGGATCATGTTATCAAAGTAATGACTTATGCATCCACAAGTTGATGAAGGTGTTTCTAGACAGCTTAGATAGGTCTACATCCCATGCAATGTTGGCATGTGCCCACACCTGCCACAAGTGTGTGTCATTGCTTAGCATATCACTCTCGTACTTAGATGTATCAACTAGGTGGCCAAGAGCTGAGACACACAACCACAAGTTGATGAAGTAGTTTCAAACCAACCAGAGAGGTCTATAGCCCATGCAATGTTGGGATGGGACCACATTTTCCACAAAGTGTCTCATCATGTCTTAGCATAGTAGTCTTTTACTTAGATATATCAACTAGGTAGGATCATGGTGTTCAAGTGATTATTCAAACAACCAAAAGTTCATGAAGGTGTTTCTAGAGAGCTCAGATAGGTCTATACCCCACGCAATGTTGGCATCTGACCACATCTTCCACAAGTGTGTGTCATGGCTTGGCATAGCACTCTAATACTTAGATGTATCAACTTGGTGGGATCATGTTGGCCAAGTGTTGAGCCACATAACCACAAGTTGATGAAGGTGTTTATAGCCAACCAAGAGAGGTCTATAGCCCATACAATTTTTGCATGGGTCCACATTGGCCATAAAGTGTCTCATCATTTCTGGGCATAGAAGTATTATACTAAGATATATCAACTGTTAAGGATCATGCTATCCAAGTGATGACTCATGCAACCACAAGTTGATGCAGGTGTTTCTAGACATCTTAGAGAGGTCTACACCCATGCAATGTTGGCATGGGCCCACATCTGCCACAAGTTTTTGTCATGGCTTCGCATAGCACTCTCATACTTACATGTATCAACTGGGTGGGATCATGTTGGCCAAGTGCTGAGCCACACAACCAGAAGTTGATTAACGAGTTTCTATCCAACCAAGAGAGTTCTATAGCCCATGCAATGTTTGCATGGCCCCACCTTTCCCACAAAGTGTCTCATCATGTTTTGGCATAGTAGTGTTATAACAATATATTTCAAATGGGAAGGATCATGTTATCAAAGTAATGACTTATACATCCACAAGTTGATGAACGTGTTTCTAGACAGCTTAGATAGGTCTACATCCCATGCAATGTTGGCATGTGCCCACACCTGCCACAAGTGTGTGTCATTGCTTGGCATATCACTCTCGTACTTAGATGTATCAACTAGGTGGCCAAGAGGTGAGCCACACAACCACAAGTTGATGGAGTAGTTTCAAACCAACCAGAGAGGTCTATAGCCCATGCAATGTTGGGATGGGACCACATTTTACACAAAGTGTCTCATCATGTCTTAGCATAGGATTCTTTTACTTAGATATATCAACTAGGTAGGATCCTGGTGTTCAAGTGATTACTCAGACAACCAAAAGTTCATGAAGATGTTTCTAGACAGTTCAAATAGGTCTATATCCCATGCAATGTTGGCATGGGACCACATCTTCCACAAGTGTGTGTCATGGCTTGGCATATCACTTTAATACTTAGATGTATCAACTAGGTGGGATCATATTGGCAAAGTTCTTAGCCACAAAACCACAAGTTGATGAAGGAGTTTCTAGCCAACCTATATGGGTCTATAGCCAATCGAATGTTTGCATGGGCCCACATTTGCCACAAATTGTCTCATCGTGTCTTGGAATAGCAGTGTTGTACTTAGATGTTTCAACCAGGTAGAATCATGCTATCCAAGTGATGACTCATGCAACCACAAGTTGATGAAGGTGTTTCTAGACATCTTAGATAGGTCTACATCCGATGCAATGTTGGCATGGGCCCACATCTGCCACAAGTTTTTTTCATGTCTTGGCATAGCACTCTCATACTTACATATATCAACTGGGTGGGATCATGTTGGCCAAGTGCTGAGCCACACAACCATAAGTTGATTAATGAGTTTCTATCCAACCAAGAGAGTTATATAGACCATGCAATGTTTGCATGGCCCCACCTTTTCCACAAAGTGTCTCCTCATGTCTTGGCATAGAAGTGTTATAAAAATATATTTCAAATGGGAAGGATCATGTGATCAAAGTGATGACTTATGCATCCACAATTGATGAAGGTGTTTCTAGACAGCTTTGATAGGTCTACATCCCATGCAATGTTCCACACCTGCCACAAGTCTGTGTCATGGCTTGGCATAGCACTCTCAACTTAGATGTATCAACTAGGTGGCCAAGTGCTAAGCCACACAACCACAAGTTGATGAAGTTGTTTCAAGCCAACCAGAGAGGTCTATAGCCCATGCAATGTTGGCATGGGACCATGTTTTCCACAAAGTGTCTCATCATGTCTTAGCATAGTAGTATTTTACTTAGATATATCAACTAGGTAGGATCATGGTGTTCAAATGATTACTCAAACAACCAAAAGTTCTTGAAGGTGTTTCTAGATAGATCAGATAGGTTTATATCCCACGCAATGTTGGCATGGTACCACATCTTCCACAAGTGTGTGTCATGGGTTAGCATAGCTGTAGAGGTCCCAACCCAACAAGGTAGAGTCCTCCTGTGTTTTACAATGCTAGTCCCTGGATCAATAGCTAGCATCCACAGTTAAGATGTAATATCAAGATACAAAGGTCATAATATAAATTTATAACCAGGAATAACATAAGTTTATTACATCAAACATAGCTCATTTGGCTATTACATTACATTTTGCAGCGGAATAACTATAAGTATGGGTCCATCATCTTCAAAGTGCCACAGGCAGATGTTGGTTGTAGATTTTGTAGTCCTAGTCAATCAAACAATCTTCATTTTTAAAACAATCAACCTGCAACATTACAAGTTACAGCCACAAGGGTCAATACATTTTGAATTGTATTGGCAAGCTTCACTTTTATGTATAATATGAGTGGATCCTATCATTATATGCATATTTGGCTAAGTAGAGTTTAAGGCTTATTTGCATAAAGCAATATTTTGTCCTATCTTTTCAAAAGGGTTTTAAAGTCTTTTATCAAATTTTCTTTTCCAAGTTCCTTGAACTCCTTGGTAGAAACTCAAGTGTTCAAGTCCTTGTCAAAAATCCCTTGAGCTACTTGGTAACCCCAAGTGCATCAAGTTTTATAAAATCTCATGAGTTCCTTGGTAAAACCCCAAGTACATCATGTTCTTGAGCACCTTGGTAACCCCAAGTGCAACAAGCTTTACAAATTCTCTTTGAATTCCTTGGTAGACACACAAGGGCATCAAGTTTTTATATTAGAAGTTGGAATGTCGAGATCTCCCATAGTTCAAACTTTAGTTGCTCAGTATTGTCCATAACCGGGGACACGGCTAAGTACTTAGATTTTATTAACTTCTGCAGAAGGAGTACACTTTACCCACATGACACAATCCCATCTTGTTGCCACCAGTGGCCTACTGGATTAGTGCTCACCAAGATGGAGTACTGGCAGATTGAGAATGTGACGAAGTCTTTCCAAAAGGTCCTCCCATACATCATTGCTAGCTTTGTCTTCAGCCCCCATGAAGCATTCCAGATCCCCATGTCCAGTAACTAAAGACAATGTATGGGTCTTCCTAATGTAATTGACTAAGCCAGAGCCATAATAGCATGTGGTTGCACACGAAAGCCACAATTGGAGAAACATGTTTGATCTCTAAGTTTCCTAGGTGGTTTTCTTTTGGAGCACAACACAAAGTGATTGCCATAGACATGGTTCCCTTTTGTTGCCACCTTCTCCAAAACTTAAAGTAGCCTCCACCTAGGTGGTTCATTGAGTCCTTGTTTTATTATGTAAAATACAAGTCCTTTTCTCAACCTTTGTAAATCTCAACATGTATCTCTTTTTTTCAAAGTGTAGCATATAGAATGGCTAAGCATGTACAACTTCAATATTTTAACTAAGGAATGTGTAGGGAATCCTATTAGGATTTGGCATAGCATAAGTATAAAATATCTTTTCATGCATATTTTGTATGATAGTGTAACTTGCCTTTTGGTAGGGAATGAGGGTTCACTTCCTTGATCTTGCTAGTTTCACACTTTGTTAATTTCACTACAAGTCAATCAAGCAAAATCACCAAATCAACTAACATTCCAAACCAAGGTTAAACAAACAATTTCACACACATAGCAATGAAGTCTAAGTCATGCAAAAGTGGGTTCTTTTTGCAAGGTTGGTCTCTACTAGGTTTATAAACTTTGTATGGTCCAAATTGGTCATTTACCAAATTGGCAAAGTCATTTGCAATTGGGTTTTATCCTAAGACCATTTTAAAATTCATTCATCATTTTATGTGGTGAAAATTATCCCTATCAAAGAAAAACTTTAGGTTTTGCACCAAGTAAGTTGCTCTTGGCAATGCTTGGTGTTTTGGGTTAGTAAGTTTGATCAAAAACATTTTCCCAAAGTTTTCCTTGCAAAAACATTTCCATAAATAATTTAATGAGTTTATTTGGTTAGAAAAAGGATAATTTAGATAATTCATCCTTTATTTCACCAAATTCATTTTTAACACTATGGGCTGGTTCCTAGGGTCAGTATGGTCACATAATTCCATTTTGCAAAAGATTTAATCCTAAAATCAAATTTAGAAAATTTTTATACTCTAAACAAGTACACAAAAGTTTCTGCAAATTAAATCAAGCTAACAGATACTATTTTCAAAACTAAGGCCAGGGTTAGCTAGGGCTTGTTCTCCTGAATCCAACGACATAAAATTTGTAAAATTTGGACGTGTGGATCCAAAGATATAAGGGTTTGAAGTTTGCAAAAGTTTCTATTTTTCAAATCTGTTTTAAACCCAATAGGTGACACGCGGCGTGTTTTAACTGGACGATACCGGTTCGGGTGGATCGTGCGATGCTGGCTGTTGGATCAAGTTAGATCGCATGGTCCAGATCACGTACCCCTTCGCGGTTAAGTGATCTATCGGGAGCGTTGGATCGTGATCCTACGGCGCTAACGTGCTCGACCATTTGCGAGCGGCGCCGGCGATGTCTAGCGGCGGCGACGGTCAGATAGTGGCGGCGCTGGCGAAACAGGAAACAAGGGAGAGGCTGGCAGGGCTTACCAGGCTCGCAGAGACCTGCTGATGCTCGTGGTGGGGTTGGCTACGCGAGGGGCGCAAGGGGTTGCTGCTAATTGCTCGTCGGAGAAGCTGCGAGCGGCGATGCTCTCTGGTTGCTGTCGAGGACGATGCTGCAGATCACCAGGAGGTAAACAAAACTCATAGTCAGGAGCGCAAGGACACGGCGAAGGTGTGTGTGTGAACGAGAAGGCGCGGGGCGGTCTGGTTCACCTGGGAGACGTCGTCGGAGAAGAAGCAGACACGGCGGCGCTCTGTGCTTGACGATGGCGAGGATTGGGGCGCCCTAAGACAAACGGAAAGTGCCGTTAGGTTCGTATGAGCTTGGGGATCATCATCGTGTTCTCGGGAAGGAGAGGGGTGACCAGAATCTACCTGCGGAGCTCGTCGGAGAAAGAGGCAGACGCGGCGGCGTCGGGGGTTTGTCGTAGTCGGGGTTCTGGTGCACCCGCGGGCGAACTGGGAGTACTAGGAGATGCGTGAGGTCGAGAGGAGTCCACTCGCGTGAAGTCGAGGCAGAGGGGTGGTCGGAGTTGGCCGGAATTGCTGCGACAGCTCGTCGGAGCAGAGAACGTTCGGGGAGGAAATGGAGCGGCCTGGGGGCGAGCTTTGGGGAGGAGACAGAGGGAAAAGATGGAGAAGACGTTGGCGCTTAAATGGGCTTGATCGCAGGGGCGTTTAATCACAGCATTAACGAGAATTTACTCCGCGGAATCACAGGCAGAAACGGGAGAGAGGAGGAAGAAGGGGTCGTGCGGGGTGTGGACGATGATCAGTAAAGGCGGGGTCCACCCGTCAGTGAGAAAAGAAACGTGGGGGAGGTCCACCTGTCAGGGACTTTGCGGGTTGTTTCAGCGGTGAGGAAAACGGTTCGGGGTGGAGAGGAGGTGGGCTGCGAGTTGGGCTGTTGGGCTAGATTGTTGGGCTGTTCCATTTTTTTCTGTCTAATTCCTTTTTCTTTTTATATTTCTATTTCCTGTTTTGAATTTCAAACAATTATTCAAACAATCACACAAGGTTCAAATAAATTCAAACTAACAACAAACTTTTCACTTGAATTTGGTTCTGTTTATCAACATAATCCAAATCCAAAATAAAATAATATTTTTATATTTAATTTAGGATCCATTTAATAATTAAATAAGATGGACTATGGTTTAAAAATAGGGTTTGGTTTAATTAATAAAATTTTCATTTAAAATCCAAATGTTTTCAAATCCAAATCATTAGGTTTTATTTGTTTATTAAGAATATTTTGAAAACTTGTTTTAAAATAATATAATCCTTTTACTTTAGGGGCCATTAATAATTAAATATAATAGACTTTCATTATTATTTTAAATAGGTTTTATTTTATTGGGATATTTATTTTGAAATCTAAAAAAAAAGTCAAAACACTTTAGTAGGTTTTTAATTAAGAAAATAAAATACTTAGAAAACTTATTTTAAATAATTTAACAAGCTTTGATGTTTTAATTAAAATGGTAAAACCCTTTATTTAAATAAAGTTGGATATTAAATCCTTATTATTTTATTTATACAATCTTTTTTTTATTTTTAATTAAACCTTTGCTATTTTAAAAATAAAATGTTTTAATTCAAAAGCTTGGCCAAGGTTTGATTGGTTTTATAAAATAATCCTTATTTATAAATCCATCTTTTCTTTTGAATACCAAATCTTTTATTAAGGGATCCAAAATAGTATTTTAAATATTTTTATTTTCCTTTAATAAAAGTTTATCATCTTAAATACCTTTAGGTTTTATTTAATTCAAATGGGTTTGAAGTTCCAATTGATTTCAAAAAGTTTCTTCTGGCTCTGAAAATCAACAAAGTTTTATTTTATTAATTTATTTTCACATTACAAGATTTGGAAAATCTTGGGATGTGACAGGCTACCACCCTTAAAATAAATCTCGTCCCGAGATTTGGGAAGGCTAGGGTTACAAGCAAGTTCAAACAGCTAGGGTACTACCACCCTTAAAAATTTTCAAACAAAAATTACATATTGACCTTCTTGGGTCCTGGAAAACTTCTCTAAGCAAACTTTTGCTTTATTTCTACACTTGACTCATGGGCCAAGGTTGCGTTTCTCCATAGGCTTGTTCAACTTGTTTTTCATCCTTTCTGGACAGTTGCTGGCATAGTGTCCTGGATTCTTGCAGTTGAAACAATTAATGTCCTTAAGTTCTTTGCGTTGCTCTTGTGGGCAAGTTGCTACATAGTGGCCTGGTTCTTTGCAGTTGTTGCACCACACTTGGTCAATCTCTTTATTCTTCTTGTTCTCTAGGCATCCACTGGAGTAGTGTCCCATTTCCTTACATTTACGACATTGCACAAGGCTCATGTCTTGCTTGGGCTTCTTGATTTTCCTTGATCCTTTGAATTGGGTTGTCTTGTTTGGATGTAGAAGTGGTCCTTTTCCTTTGGTAGACTTGGATCCTTCTTGTTTCCTTTGTTCCACCATGGCATAGATGGGACATAGACCTGGAGTATGATCACTTCCTTCACACAGGTAGCAAGTAGCTTGAGAGGTAGGACATTGTCCAACAGGATGATCTTCTTCACAATTGGGGCATTGTCCTTCATGCTCCTTGGAAGTATGATCCTTGTCTCCACAAATAATGCAAGCTGGGGCTCCATCTAGAACAATATTCTTTTCATCCTTGTTATCATAAACTCTCTTTGGATAGCTTTCTTCCATGCTAATCATTTGATTAGTCACCTTAAGCATCAGTTGAGACTGCTCTTCCAAAAATCTTTGGAGTGCTGGATCCTTATCACTATTGTTGACTAGGAACTGAGCTGTTAGTTGGTTCAACTGGTGTTGGGTTGCTATGAGCTCTCTCATGCTATCAGCTTGGTTGGTGTTGGTGTCATCAACCTTGGAGTCCTTTGGAGTAGTCATCTGTTTGGGTTTGAAGGGAGTTTAGAATAGGCAAGATATTTCTAAGGAATTATTTCTAAACACACACATCACAATTCACACAAACAATGTGCATGCAATCACAAACAATCACTTAACTTAAACCACAAAGTTTAAGCACATACTTAGGCAACAAAATATTTTTGTTACACCACATAAGTTGGTGAGTTTGACTTAACTAAAATATGGTGGTCCATCTATATGGTTCACTTGTGATCTTTCCTTCCTTCTTGATTCTTCTTGTATGAGATCTTGGTTTCTTTGAGAAAAACTCTTGGTCATAATAATTCAAAGTTGTTGATGGCTCCTTCTTATTTTGCATTCCCTTAGTCTCTAAATCTTGTGTAGGTTTTCCTCGTTTCACTTGTGGTCCTTAGTAGTTTCCAAGTTGGAAGTCCTTGGTGAATATGCTGAAGATGTTGAAGTCATTGGAGCTGAAGATGTTGAAGTCATTAGAGTTGAAGAAGTTGAAGAAATCCTTTGCATATGATGAAGTCTTTGGTCATGGGTAGGTTTTTCCATCAAGTTGAAGTAGAAGAGATGTAGAGTTAAAACCAAAATGGTTGAGGAAAGAGTTTACAAGTATTTTTGTAAATAAGTTTTTGGAACAAATACAACTCCTATTTTTCTAAGGGTTTTTGTCCAATCCTAGGGTTTACAAATTCTACAGGCAACACAATGCTCTGATACCATCTGTAGAGGTCCCAACCCAACAAGGTAGAGTCCTCCTGTGTTTTACAATGCTAGTCCCTGGATCAATAGCTAGCATCCACAGTTAAGATGTAATATCAAGATACAAAGGTCATAATATAAATTTATAACCAGGAATAACATAAGTTTATTACATCAAACATAGCTCATTTGGCTATTACATTACATTTGCAGCGGAATAACTATAAGTATGGGTCCATCATCTTCAAAGTGCCACAGGCAGATGTTGGTTGTAGATTTTGTAGTCCTAGTCAATCAAACAATCTTCATTTTTAAAACAATCAACCTGCAACATTACAAGTTACAGCCACAAGGGTCAATACATTTTGAATTGTATTGGCAAGCTTCACTTTTATGTATAATATGAGTGGATCCTATCATTATATGCATATTTGGCTAAGTAGAGTTTAAGGCTTATTTGCATAAAGCAATATTTTGTCCTATCTTTTCAAAAGGGTTTTAAAGTCTTTTATCAAATTTTCTTTTCCAAGTTCCTTGAACTCCTTGGTAGAAACTCAAGTGTTCAAGTCCTTGTCAAAAATCCCTTGAGCTACTTGGTAACCCCAAGTGCATCAAGTTTTATAAAATCTCGAGTTCCTTGGTAAAACCCCAAGTACATCATGTTCTTGAGCACCTTGGTAACCCCAAGTGCAACAAGCTTTACAAATTCTCTTTGAATTCCTTGGTAGACACACAAGGGCATCAAGTTTTTATATTAGAAGTTGGAATGTCGAGATCTCCCATAGTTCAAACTTTAGTTGCTCAGTATTGTCCATAACCGGGGACACGGCTAAGTACTTAGATTTTATTAACTTCTGTAGAAGGAGTACACTTTACCCACATGACACAATCCCATCTTGTTGCCACCAGTGGCCTACTGGATTAGTGCTCACCAAGATGGAGTACTGGCAGATTGAGAATGTGACGAAGTCTTTCCAAAAGGTCCTCCCATACATCATTGCTAGCTTTGTCTTCAGCCCCCATGAAGCATTCCAGATCCCCATGTCCAGTAACTAAAGACAATGTATGGGTCTTCCTAATGTAATTGACTAAGCCAGAGCCATAATAGCATGTGGTTGCACACGAAAGCCACAATTGGAGAAACATGTTTGATCTCTAAGTTTCCTAGGTGGTTTTCTTTTGGAGCACAACACAAAGTGATTGCCATAGACATGGTTCCCTTTTGTTGCCACCTTCTCCAAAACTTAAAGTAGCCTCCACCTAGGTGGTTCATTGAGTCCTTGTTTTATTATGTAAAATACAAGTCCTTTTCTCAACCTTTGTAAATCTCAACATGTATCTCTTTTTTTCAAAGTGTAGCATATAGCATGGCTAAGCATGTACAACTTCAATATTTTAACTAAGGAATGTGTAGGGAATCCTATTAGGATTTGGCATAGCATAAGTATAAAATATCTTTTCATGCATATTTTCAAAATCCACTAAGTATAATGAAAATAATAGGACTTTTGTATGATAGTGTAACTTTCCTTTTGGTAGGGAATGAGGGTTCACTTCCTTGATCTTGCTAGTTTCACACTTTGTTAATTTCACTACAAGTCAATCAAGCAAAATCACCAAATCAACTAACATTCCAAACCAAGGTTAAACAAACAATTTCACACACATAGCAATGAAGTCTAAGTCATGCAAAAGTGGGTTCTTTTTGCAAGGTTGGTCTCTGCTAGGTTTATAAACTTTGTATGGTCCAAATTGGTCATTTACCAAATTGGCAAAGTCATTTGCAATTGGGTTTTATCCTAAGACCATTTTAAAATTCATTCATCATTTTATGTGGTGAAAATTATCCCTATCAAAGCAAAACTTTAGGTTTTGCACCAAGTAAGTTGCTCTTGGCAATGCTTGGTGTTTTGGGTTAGTAAGTTTGATCAAAAACATTTTCCCAAAGTTTTCCTTGAAAAACATTTCCATAAATAATTTAATGAGTTTATTTGGCTAGAAAAAGGCTAATTTAGATAATTCATCCTTTATTTCACCAAATTCATTTTTAACACTATGGGCTGGTTCCTAGGGTCAGTATGGTCACATAATTCCATTTTGCAAAAGATTTAATCCTAAAATCAAATTTAGAAAATTTTTATACTCTAAACAAGTACACAAAAGTTTCTGCAAATTAAATCAAGCTAACAGATACTATTTTCAAAACTAAGGCCAGGGTTAGCTAGGGCTTGTTCTCCTGAATCCAACGACATAAAATTTGTAAAATTTGGACGTGTGGATCCAAAGATATAAGGGTTTGAAGTTTGCAAAAGTTTCTGTTTTTCAAATCTGTTTTAAACCCAATAGGTGACACGCGGCGTGTTTTAACTGGACGATACCGGTTCGGGTGGATCGTGCGATGCTGGCTGTTGGATCAAGTTAGATCGCATGGTCCAGATCACGTACCCCTTCGCGGTTAAGTGATCTATCGGGAGCGTTGGATCGTGATCCTACGGCGCTAACGTGCTCGACCATTTGCGAGCGGCGCCGGCGATGTCTAGCGGCGGCGACGGTCAGATAGTGGCGGCGCTGGCGAAACAGGAAACGAGGGAGAGGCTGGCAGGGCTTACCAGGCTCGCAGAGACCTGCTGATGCTCGTGGTGGGGTTGGCTACGCGAGGGGCGCAAGGGGTTGCTGCTAATTGCTCGTCGGAGAAGCTGCGAGCGGCGATGCTCTCTGGTTGCTGTCGAGGACGATGCTGCAGATCACCAGGAGGTAAACAAAACTCATAGTCAGGAGCGCAAGGACACGGCGAAGGTGTGTGTGTGAACGAGAAGGCGCGGGGCGGTCTGGTTCACCTGGGAGACGTCGTCGGAGAAGAAGCAGACACGGCGGCGCTCTGTGCTTGACGATGGCGAGGATTGGGGCGCCCTAAGACAAACGGAAAGTGCCGTTAGGTTCGTATGAGCTTGGGGATCATCATCGTGTTCTCGGGAAGGAGAGGGGTGACCGGAATCTACCTGCGGAGCTCGTCGGAGAAAGAGGCAGACGCGGCGGCGTCGGGGGTTTGTCGTAGTCGGGGTTCTGGTGCACCCGCGGGCGAACTGGGAGTACTAGGAGATGCGTGAGGTCGAGAGGAGTCCACTCGCGTGAAGTAGAGGCAGAGGGGTGGTCGGAGTTGGCCGGAATTGCTGCGACAGCTCGTCGGAGCAGAGAACGTTCGGGGAGGAAATGGAGCGGCCTGGGGGCGAGCTTTGGGGAGGAGACAGAGGGAAAAGATGGAGAAGACGCTGGCGCTTAAATGGGCTTGATCGCAGGGGCGTTTAATCACAGCATTAACGAGAATTTACTCTGCGGAATCACAGGCAGAAACGGGAGAGAGGAGGAAGAAGGGGTCGTGCGGGGTGTGGACGATGATCAGTAAAGGCGGGGTCCACCGGTCAGTGAGAAAAGAAACATGGGGGAGGTCCACCTGTCAGGGACTTTGCGGGTTGTTTCAGCGGTGAGGAAAACGGTTCGGGGTGGAGAGGAGGTGGGCTGCGAGTTGGGCTGTTGGGCTAGATTGTTGGGTTGTTCCATTTTTTCTGTCTAATTCCTTTTTCTTTTTCTATTTCTATTTCCTGTTTTGAATTTCAAACAATTATTCAAACAATCACACAAGGTTCAAATCAATTCAAACTAACAACAAACTTTTCACTTGAATTTGGTTCTGTTTATCAACATAATCCAAATCCAAAATAAAATAATATTTTTATATTTAATTTAGGATCCATTTAATAATTAAATAAGATGGACTATGGTTTAAAAATAGGGTTTGGTTTAATTAATAAAATTTTCATTTAAAATCCAAATGTTTTCAAATCCAAATCATTAGGTTTTATTTGTTTATTAAGAATATTTTGAAAACTTGTTTTAAAATAATATAATCCTTTTACTTTAGGGGCCATTAATAATTAAATATAATAGACTTTCATTATTATTTTAAATAGGTTTTATTTTATTGGGATATTTATTTTGAAATCTAAAAAAAATAAAGTCAAAACACTTTAGTAGGTTTTTAATTAAGAAAATAAAATACTTAGAAAACTTATTTTAAATAATTTAACAAGCTTTGATGTTTTAATTAAAATGGTAAAACCCTTTATTTAAATAAAGTTGGATATTAAATCCTTATTATTTTATTTATACAATCTTTTTTTTATTTTTAATTAAACCTTTGCTATTTTAAAAATAAAATGTTTTAATTCAAAAGCTTGGCCAAGGTTTGATTGGTTTTATAAAATAATCCTTATTTATAAATCCATCTTTTCTTTTGAATACCAAATCTTTTATTAAGGGATCCAAAATAGTATTTTAAATATTTTTATTTTCCTTTAATAAAAGTTTATCATCTTAAATACCTTTAGGTTTTATTTAATTCAAATGGGTTTGAAGTTCCAATTGATTTCAAAAAGTTTCTTCTAGCTCTGAAAATCAACAAAGTTTAATTTTATTAATTTATTTTCACATTACAAGATTTGGAAAATCTTGGGATGTGACAATAGCACTCTAATACTTAGATGTATCTACTTGGTAGGATCATGTTGGCCAAGTGTTGAGCCACATAACCACAAGTTGATGAAGGAGTTTATAGCCAACCAAGAGAGGTATATAGCCCATGCAAATTTTGCATGGGTCTACATTTGCCACAAAGTGTCTCATCATTTCTGGGCATAAAAGTGTTATACTAAGATATATCAACTGGTAAGCATCATGTTATCCAATTGATGACTCATGCAACCACAAGATGATGAAGGTGTTTCTAGATATTTTAGTTAGGTCTACATCCCATGCAATGTTGGTATGGGCCCACATCTGCCACAAGTTTTTTTCATGGCTTGGAATAGAACTCTCATACTTACATGCATCAACTAGGTGGGATCATGTTGGCTAAGTGCTGAGCCACACAACGATAAGTTGATTAACGAGTTTCTATCTAACCAAGTGAGTTCTATAACCCATGCAATGTTTGCATGGACCCACCTTTGCCACAAAGTGTCTCATCATGTCATGGCATAGAGGTGTAATAACAATATATTTCAAATGGGAAGGATCATGTTATCAAAGTAATGACTTATGCATCCACAAGTTGATGAAGGTGTTTCTAGACAGCTTAGATTGGTCTACATCCCATGCAATGTTGGCATGTGCCTACACCTACCAAAAGTGTGTGTCATTCCTTGGCATAGCACTCTCATACTTATATGTATAACTAGGTGGCCAAGAGATGAGCCACACAACCACAAGTTGATGAAGTAGTTTCAAACCAACCAGAGAGGTATATAGCCCATGCAATTTTGGCATGGGACCACATGTTCCACAAAGTGTCTCATCATGTCTTAGCATAGAAGTATTTTACTTAGATATATCAACTAGGTAAGATCATGGTGTTCAAGTGATTACTCAAACAACCAAAATTTCATGAATTTGTTTCTAGAGAGCTCAGATAGGTCTATACCCCATGCAATGTTGGCATCGGACCACATCTTCCACAAGTGTGTGTCATGGCTTGGCATAGCACTTTAATACTTAGATGTATCAACTTGGTGGGATCATGTTGGCCAAGTGTTGAGCCATATAACCACAAGTTGATGAAGGAGTTTATAGCCAACCAAGAGAGGTCTATAGCCCATGCAATTTTTGCATGGGTCCACATTGGCCAAAAAGTGTCTCATCATTACTGGGCATAGAAGTGTTATACTAAGATATATCAACTTGTAAGGATCATGCTATCCAAGTGATGACTCATGCAACCACAAGTTGATGAAGAGTTTCTAGACATCTTAGAGAGGTCTACATCCTTGCAATGTTGGCATGGGCCCACATCTGCCACACGTTTTTGTCATGGCTTGGAATAACACACTCATACTTACATGTATCAACTGGGTGGGATCATGTTGGCCAAGTGCCGAGCCACACAACCATAAGTTGATTAACGAGTTTCTATCCAACCAAGTGAGTTATATAGCCCATGCAATGTTTGGCTGGCCCCACCTTTGCCACAAAGTGTCTCATCATGTCTTGGCATAGAAGTGTTATATCAATATATTTCAAATGGGAAGGATCATGTTATCAAAGTAATGACTTATGCATCCACAAGTTGATGAACGTGTTTCTAGACAGCTTAGATAGGTCTACATCCCATGCAATGTTGGCATGTGCCCACACCTGCCACAAGTGTGTGTCATGGCTTGGCATAGCACTCTCATACTTAGATGTATCAACTAAGTGGCCAAGTGCTAAGCCACACAACCACAAGTTGATGGAGGAGTTTCAAGCCAACCAGAGAGGTCTATAGCCCATGCAATGTTGGCATGGGACCACATTTTCTACAAAGTGTCTCATCATGTATTAGCATAGCAGTCTTTTACTTAGATATATCAACTAGGTAGGATCATGGTGTTCTAGTGATTACTCAGACAACCAAAAGTTCATGAAGGTGTTTCTAGACAGCTCAGATAGGTCTATATCTCATGCAATGTTGGCATGGGAGCACATATTCCACAAGTGTGTGTCATGGCTCGGCATAGCACTCTAATACTTAGATGTATCAACTTGGTGAGATCATGTTGGCCAGGTGTTGAGCCACATAACCACAAGTTGATGAAGGAGTTTCTAGCCAACCAAGAGAGGTCTATAGCCCATGCAATTTTTGCATGGGTCCACATTTGCCACAAAGTGTCTTATCATTTGTTGGCATATCAGTGTTATACTAAGATATATCAACTGGTAAGGTTCATGATATCCAAGTGATGACTCATACAACCACAAGTTCATGATGGTTTTTCTAGATAGCTCAAATAGGTCTTGATGCCACGCAATGTTGGCATGGGAACACATATGCCTCACGTGTGTGTCATGGATTGGAATATCGCTCTCATACTTAGATGTATCAGCTGGATGGGATCATGTTTGCCAACTGTTGAGCCACACAACCACAAGTTCATGGTGGTGTTTCTAGCCAACCCAGATGGGTCTATAGCCATGCAATGTTTGCATGGGCACACATTTGCCACAAAGTGTCTCATTATGTCTTGGCATAACAGTGTTATACTTAGATCTATCAACTAGGTAGGTTCATGCTATCCAAGTGATGAATCATACAACCACAAGTTCAAGAACGTGTTTTTAGACATGTCAGACAGGTCTAGATCCCATGCAATATTGGCATGGGCCCATGTTTGTTACAAAGTGTCTCATCATGTCTTGGCAGAGAAGTCTTTTACTTAGATCTATTAACTAGATAGTATCATGTTGTCCAAGTGATGACTCATACAACCACATGTTGATGAAGGTGTTTCTAGACAACTCAGGATAGGTTTAGATTGCATGCTATGTTGGCATCAGCCCACATCTGCCACAAGTGTTTGTCATGGCTTGGCATAGCACTGTCATACTTAGAAGTATCAACTGGGTGGGATCATGTTGGGAAAGTACTTAGGCACACAACGACGAGTTGATGAAGGAGTTTCTAGCCAGGGCACGGTGATAGCCCATGCAATGTTGGCATGGGCCCACATTTGCCACACAGTGTCTCATCATTTCTTGGCATATTAGTGTTATAGTAAGACCTAACAACTGGGAATGATCATGTTATTCAAATGATGATATATGCAACCATAATAAGTTGATGAGGGTCTTTTGTAGACAACTTAGATATGTCTACATCCCATGCAATGTTGGCATGGACCCACATCTGCCACAAGTGTGTGTCATGGCTTGAGATAGCATTCTCATACTTAGATGTATCAACTTGCTGGGATCATGTTGGCCAACTTCTGATTCACACAACCACAAGTTGATGATCGTGTTTCTATCCAACTCAGAGAGGTCTATAGCCCATGCAATGTTGGCATGGGCCCACATTTTCCACAAAGTGTCATCATTTCTTGGAATAGGAGTGTTATACTTAGATATATCAACTAGGTAGGATCATGTTATACAAATGATGACCCATACAACCACAAGTTGATGAAGGTGTTTCTAGACAGCCCAGATAGATCTAGATCCCATGAAATATTGGCATGGGCCCACATCTGCCACAAGTGTGTGTGTCATGACTTGACATAGAATTATCATACTTAGATGTATCAACTGGGTGGGATCATGTTGGCCAACTGCTGAGTAACACAACCACAAGTTGATGATAGTGTTTCTAGCCAACCCAGAATGGTCTATAGCCCATGCAATGTTGGCATGGTACCACATTTGCCACAAAGTTTCTCATATCTTGGCATAGCACACTACTAGGAAAACAGCAGTTAGTGGCGCACCTGAAAAGATCATCTGTGGCGCACTAGCAGTGCGCCACGTGCCTTGCGCTACGGCTATCTCCCAGCCGTGGTGCAGTGCCTAGTGTGCCACGGTTGTGTCGAGATAGGCGTAGCGCACCTGCTAGTGCGCCACGGCTATGTGGGCAGGTGCGCTACGCGTAGGATCTTCTGTGGCGCACTTCCCAGTGCGCCACTAAGCTTCTACAGTGCGCTTTAGGTGTAGTGCGCCACAGAAGGTAGATCATGTGCGCCACAGGTGTGTTTTTTTTTTTTAATTTCCGAGCCAGATTATATACAATACACAATATTACAACAGATATACACACATAGATACAAGATATACAATTATATATATAAATACACAATTTGAAAAACAAGATTGAAACAAATACATATAGATAAGTCTCATACATGAATACATAGTATAAGTTACATTGTTTCGATCAAGTTACAAAGTAGTACTTGGTGACATGCGAATACATCTGTCGATCGAACAAGTTAGAGCTCGGAAGCTTGCCTAGACATCTAAACTAGCTAGACACAAACACGGGATAAACAACCAAAGAAGATAAGCATGATCACCGCCGCGACGAAAGTGTAGGTCTTCATCCGGTTCCTTGTCCTAACTCCCGCTAGATAGCGCGTGTATCTAGCTTCCGCCTCCGCCATAGTGTTGTACCATTTGTAGCTATTGCCGCTGAAACGGTGCACCTGTCTCCCGCAGTCTTCCCAATCATCGTAGACTCCGGGAACCCGTCCCTTGTACACGACGTACGACGTCATCTATAAGTTGACAATAATAATTAACCGGTGATTGAAAAAAACATATATAATTAAAGTCGCATATGAAGATACACTTATAGAAAGTACTCCTAAATCAAAAAGACCAAACTCAAAAAGCATGCCTCATATATAACTAGGTTGTTCGACACAGGAATATGCTACGATGGAACTGTTCGCCAAGTAGGATGCACAACACCTGGACCTGTGCATAGCACAAGGCGAACAATCCCATCGCAGCACATTCACATATAGTGTGCCACGACATTTCAATCATCGGCATTATTCTCGAAAAAGACAAAAGTAACTCGAAAAGCATGCCTCATATATATACATAGGTCGTTGGACACAGAAATATGCTACGATGGAACGGTGAGCCAAGTAGGATGCACAAGACCTGGACTTGTGCATATCACAAGGCTCACAATCCCATCGTAGCACATTCACATATATAGTGTGCCACGACATTTAAATCATCGGCATTATTCTCGAAAAAAGAGTAAGGAAAAAAAGAAGGACCAAAGTGAGCAAAGGACCAAAGAGTAAGCAAAAAAACCAAGCATTGATTGATATATAATATTAATAAGCAAAAGAAGTAAGCGATGATTCATAGTTTGTCCACACACACACAAAGGTCATCTATAGTTTGTAACTACAACAAGGCCAACATCAAGCCTTCTGGCTCGGCTTAGGGAACGGGAGGACGCCTTGTCTCGTCATGAACTTCCTATAGTCACCCTGCATCTCTAGGCGATCTTCCATGTCATGGTTATTCGGAATATTTCCTCCGTAGAAGATCCCCCCCGAAGTCATGACATCACGAAAGATGATTGCCCCAAACTGCTGCTGGATGCGATACATCTCTTGTCTAATATCTGAATCATTGATCTTGGCCTTTGCTTCGGCCCACTGTTTGAGATGATCTGGCAACGTAGAATTCTGCTGGTCAAGTAGGAACGCCCTCATGTGATGGAGTGCGTAGTAGGCTTCCTTCTTACTGTTTTCTGGCTGCTTCACGCAGGGGAACTCTGTTACGTGGTTGAAGACGTGCCTGCCGAACTTGACCTTCGTACGCACGAAGGTGGTGCCTTCCGTCGAGGCAAAGCCAGTGAGAGCATCATCTAGAACTTCCTTGATCTTGTCGTAGTTTTTCTTCTTTTCTAGACTCCCCGAGTCGAAATACGTGGCATGGGAATGCTTCAGCGATAAGGAGATGAGCGTGCAGTGTTCATCTCTGCGCAAAAAATTAAAATGGAATGTGTTGGAAAAAGAATGATGATGATCTAACAAAGCCAATCGACGGTGGCGAGTGAATAACGACTTACTCGGGAAAGTAAGTCACGAGAATGTATTCCTTTGTCTTGTTCGCCACGAGGATTATTTTTAGGTATGAGGCCACGATACGTCGTTCGGCCGGGGAACCCAAGCAGCCGTCACGCATGTAGTAGGGGTCCACTATAGCGATGCCAGGTGTGTTCTCTCTAATGATCTGCATGGCCAGGCTGAGAGAAAACAGACGGACCATGGTATAGTGTAGCGGGTATAGGTGGAACATATTGAAGATGTCATCGAACCGCAGGAAGAACAGATCCGCAGGGGCATTGTCGACGAAGCCCAAGCCTGGTGGCACCTTAACGACGAATACCAGGTGCGAGGGATCTTTCTCCGATAGAAGGCGTCTCTCTATCGTCAGCACGCCGTCATGCACACTCTGTAGTTCCGAACTGGCGAGCTTCCGCAAATTCTTAGGTAGCATGGGCTCACCTGCCACATGAATCCTCCACATAATACCCTCTGGTCTTGGTGGCCCGTCCTGAAACCTGATCGGATTCATAGTTGTTGACGCCACCGGCTGGCTCGAGCTGCTAGATTTTCTTTTCTTGCCCTTTTTCCTTTTGGAGAGCGGGCAAGCACCGCAATCTGAGCACCGGCCGCCCTATGTAGTGTGTCAGGGCTTAGAATAAAGGGCCGGTTGGTTGTATCAGCTGGCTCTGTAAAGACGCAAGCTGGAGGCATCTCCTGAGAACCAAACAGACGCTTGGTGATAGTGGCTTTCTCTATGGGGCCACCAGCTAGGTCTTCGTTGCTAAACTGAGTGCTGAAGAAGTGATCATTCCAGTCTTCGTCGTCCTCGGTCGGATCCTGCGCCATGTGCATATCATCAACATGATCATCCGACCCATTGCGTGGAGGTGACAGCGAGGGCGGTAAGGGGACATTGCCACCGCTTGTTGCTGGCACGACAGGCGGTGCTATTGTCTGTGGCGTGATGGCCCCCGCCGTCCCCAAACGGATCATGCTCTTTGGCCATAGCAAGAATAAGCCGAAGCAAGTTCTGAGGACAGACGACTCTTATTCATCCGCTCCTAGGGGTTGAATGGGAGGTTCCAGGCCGTCGCAGCCCCTTAGCACCCGACTAATTTTAACCCTGTGCACGCTATCTGACATCGGCCTTGAGTGGAACGTGCGCTGCAAGGGTTGAACGATGGTACCCTTGGCAACATCCCTCAGCTTGTTGTTCACGTAGCATAAGAGAGTGCAAGGAACATCCGTCTGCGGAAAACATGTATGGCGTCGTCAGAGATGCCATAAGAGTAATAGATGGCATGAAAGGCGGTAATTAAAGCAATTTGTTTACCGTGATGGCGTCGAGATCGGCTAATGTCGACGCACCGCATACGGCGACGGGCGTGCAAGAGACGGAAGGGATGCTTGATGGCGCGGTGCTGGCCGCCGGTGTATTCTCCCTACCGACGGGTTCTTGGAGCTCCGGTGCCGCCGCGACGATGGCAGGGGGGCACCAACATGTACTCCGGCGCCGCGGTGATGGCAGGGGGAGTCACCAACACTTGCGGCGCCGCGGTGCTAGCAGGCGGAGTCACGAACACATAGTTCGCCTGATTCGTCGGTGCCGCGTTATTCGAGTGGCTGCTGACCATGCTTGGAATCGGGCACGGCCCTACTCGACCACCCGCACTCCAGTTCGCTATTGAGTCCACCAAGGTAGGCAGGAAGGACGTGAGGGTGATTGCCAGGTTGTCTTGGACGATCTGCGAGATCCGCGCCACTTGTGCCTTAAGTTCTTGAACCTCGCGGTTTTGCTCCTCGCTCCTTCCCGACGGTGCCACATGCGTCCTCGGCGGTGGACCAAAATGATCCACCTAATTCTTACCCCCGAGGCTGGCCAGACGGCCAGCCGACGACGGCTTCTTCGTAACCGGCTCTATTTTCTTGGCCCGGTTCATCGCCCTGTTAAAAGGGTTATCCCACCGGGTGGCCGCCGTTGACCCCTGGGATGAGGAACCCTGGGATCCATGACTAGCAACAATTTCCTCCTCCTACAGAAGAAGTAACAGTGAATCGTTTAGATCATCGATTAGATTGCAATCGATTTGATCCGCGGTAATTAGATTATAGTTACCACAATTTCCTCGAATTCCTTCACCGCAGGATCCGCGGTGAGTTGTTTGGTTTTTGGGTCCACATGGTAACGGGCCCTGATGAAGTTTCGAACCTGCCCGGGTTCGAATTTAGTAAAGGGGTTTTCTATCCCCTTGGATCTATACTCTTCGTCCTCCTTATTCCATTTGGCCTCCGCGGTTCTGTATCCACCAGATCCGAGATGGTGATGACCTATATTCATCGCCTGTAGCACCTTTCCCCAATTACTATTGGCCAGGGCTCTTTCGGATTCACACCTCTCCTTGAACTCCCGGAACTGATCTTCGGTGATCTGCGGGTCAATCTTCTGGATCTCCTCCAGACTTTTGCCTTCTTTATAGATCTTGTTCTTTATCCGGGTTCTCCAGCTGGCCAGGGCGGATTTGTTTACTTCGTTCCCATGATAATTTGTATTCTGATACTTAGCGGGGAACTTGTATCTTGCGTGCAGCTTCTCGAAGAGGAGTGTGTGCAAGCGGCTAGAGATGGTTGTCCGGGTAATCGCCGCCACTTGCCCACTGTACCCTTTGACGACAAGGGCGGGCTCCAAAGGAACCCCTGATGGGCCCACTTCGGTAATTTCCTCCCTGACCGTGCCGACCGTGTTCGGGCGCCGGTCCTTCGGCTTCTTCTTCTTCTTCTTAGGAGGATTGCTACCACTCCCTGTGCCCTCGCTGCCATCAGTGGTTTCATCGTCCGCCATTCCTTCGGCTTCTTCCTCCGCGTCTTCCATCTCATCATCCTCGCTCTCCGAAGGATGGTATTCTTCATCGTCTTCTAGCCGCTGGGCCGCCTCCTAGAATGTCAATTGTTTATTCGGAGGTCTGACTTCTCCTTCAGCACTGATGCGCTTAGAACATCCAGCCTCGTCGTTGTCACACATCTTTGCACTAATAAAAAACAAATAATTGGTTAAATGCACGGAAAAATCCGGCATGACCTTTGCTAATTTTCTTAAACTAGGAGTGCCCGATTTCTGCCGAAACGGAAGTTAATCAACATTCCGGCAAAAATCGGGACTCATTTCATACAAGAACCTGCATATATATGGCCAGCATAGCTAGCACACAATAAATGGCCATCATAGCCAGCACAACCAGCATAAATGGCCTAGTATAGCCAGCAAATAGTATACACAACAGCTTTGCACAATAGTTTCAGGTTTGCACAAATAGTACACACAGGTTTCACAAATAGTACACACAGCAGCAAGCATAAAGGTTTCAGCAGTTTCAGGTTTCAGTATAGACAGCAGCACCACTACTCTAGTGCACCACTACTCTAGTGCATATTCAGGTTTAACCGAAAGGCATGACTGCCTAATATCATGACAGCCTGATAAATTTCTTTTAACCTATATTGCAAGAAATCTCTTTGTGTCCTTCACTCGTAAGAAGGAACAGAAGTCCGGAGATGACAACTGCATCTACAGATGTATAAACAATAACAATTTAGACTGGCTACTATATGCAGTTAAAAAAGAAAAATTAAGATGCCTGAGTGGAGCTTCATGAGTCTCTGAGGGAGCAACAGGTTATGACAATAAAACTTCCATGGAAAATCGGTGAAGGAACATCATGCTCTATTCTAAAGTTTTTGGCTTCTAAAATTATGTTCTTTTTATAAAACTTGGCAGCTTGAAATTGCATGGGTTTTATTAAGGAATAAAAATTCAAGGACTATGAGTATTTGGAACCAAAATTAGTTGAGATAATTTCAAAGATACTAAATCAGTGTGGCTTGAACAATCATATTCTGCAGATTGTGACATTTCTTGATCTGGGCATTAGGTTCAGAGATGTGCAATGGTTCATGATTACCAAACTAAGCACAAAGCTCTATGTATGTTTCCTTTCAGTCCCCCACCCAGCTGCTCCCCCCTCCTCGCTCTTTTCCCCGACCCTGGATGCCTATTGATACTATATGCCTTGCTGTCAAGGCAAAATACAGACACAAACGAATTGTTCAATGTTCACCTAGAAATAATTGATACATTGCCAAATATCTTCAGCACTCTCACACATACCTTGTTTGTGTTGGCTCCTGCATGGTAAACATCTGTGTTTTCTTTAGTAAGTGAAACAAATTCAGGTCATGCATGAGGGTATTTCTATAGAATATGCTCCACTCATTATACCTTTATTAAAGGTTCAGATTGCATTGTGGCACACACAAAGCAATGTGGTGTCACACATCTGAAATGTGTATCTCTTCCATACACGTATACATATATACTATAGACACAAGGGGCTAGATTCGAACTGTGCTACCAGTGAACAAATAGCATAAGAAATATATGCAAGGCAAGGATATTTACCTATCAGTAGCATCTGGCAATGCATACTTAGTTAAAAATGTGATCCGAAAACCTAAATTTCAAAACCATTACCACATTTCTAGCTCCAATTTCTATCCTTGCAAATCTATTATATAGTGGACCCTCCAGAGGTGAAGATGATAGTATTTGGTTTGTTCCTAGTTTGGATTGTTAGTACTGTATATAGTGGACCCTCCAGAGACCAGAGGTGAATTAATCAAGCAAGAAGGATTAAAATATATTCTCACTGCCTCTTTCGTCCTGGAAGAGCCTAATTTAGTAACCTCCCCAGCAAACCAACACATGCAACCTTTCCTCCCGTGGTAGATATAAGGAAAACAATTTTATGCAATGATGTAGTCAGATAACTAAATGACTTTCCACAGCAAATCAATATTGCTAACCATAAAATCTTTCGTTGCTTCCACAAATACACTGCAACTCAAAACCAAATCAGTCGAGCTTCAGAAAACAAGCATAAACTATCATCCAAGCAACTTAGATAACCAATCACAGCTTAAGAAAACAACACATAATGAGTAACATGCTAAAAATATCATCCAAAGAGGTTTGAAGTACTCATTCATGGCGCCTGACCAACACAGAGATGAGGGAGAGAGGGGAGAGAGGGAGAGAGAGGGAGAGAGGGGAGAGAGAGGGAGAGAGGGAGAGAGGGAGAGAGAGGGAGAGAGGGGAGGGGCGACGCTGACCTCTGAGATGAGGACGACAATGGCGGGCGGGCGGACGACGATCGCGGCGGGCCTCCTCCTCGAGCGGCGGCGGGCCTCCTCCTGCTCCACGGCCTCCTCCTCGAGCGACGGTGGCTGGCGAGACGGCGGATGGAGAGAGCGGCGGCGGGGGCTCGGGATCGGGATCGACAGCGGCGGCGGTGGGCGCGGTTGAGAATGGGGATGAGGCCGACGTGTGCCTGCATGAAAGTGGATAAGGCACAGATACGCGTAGCGCACTCTGGCATAGTGCGCTACAGATATCCGTAGCGCACTATGCCAGAGTGCGCTACGCCTATCTCCTCCAGGAATTGTATAAGAAAAGAGCGTCCCACTATCTAACAGAATCACTATCTTATCTCACTGGTTCTGCCCACTTCTCTATTCTAAACTTCAGAGCACCAAGGTTCGAATCTTGGTGCCCGCCTTTTTTGTTTTTATTTTAAAAATATTTTTAAATGTTCCAAAATGCCCAAAAGTGGTAATATATGTCATATTTGTTTTGTTTTTATTTTATAAATACTTTTAAATGTTCCAAAAATTCCCAAAAGTGATAATATATGTCATAAAAGTGGTACAAATAATATGATTCAAAGTATAACTAAATTTCAACATAATTTGTCCATAATAATATGAATCGGGCACGGCCCTACTCGACCACCCGCACTTTACAATCTTTTTCGACCACGCGTTTTACAATATTTTTTGAGCTAGCGTTTTACAATTTTTTTCCCTTCTTTATCGCGGTTAAATAATTTAGCCCCGGCACTTTAATGTTTCTTCTTTCGAACGGGCTACCTTTTTTGGGTAGGGTTGTCCTTTTTCTTCTTGTGATGTATGTTTCTGCATCGTAGTCGTCGTCATCTTCAATCTTTGGATCGCCGTACTGGTCGAAGTCTTGCTCGTTGGCGACTCCATCCATTCCGATGATGTTTCTTTTTCCTCTCCTCACGACAACACGGCTAGGATTTGTCGGGTCGGTAATGAAAAAACATTGGTCCACTTTGGTAGCCAGTACCCACGGTTCATTTTTCGCGGCCACGTTTGCACCGGCGGCCTTGGATTTGGCTGCTTCGGGTATAACCATGGTTGTGAAATACCGGTCTTCTCTTTCGACGCTCTTTGCCATCTGACACGGAACATCAGCACCTTTTCTCCACAGTAGTCGATCTCCCAGATCTCCTCGATTCTTCCGTAGAATCTTTCCTTCACGTTGTCATTGGTGTAGAATTCGGACGTCACGCCTGAGTTCTGATAATCACACTTGTTGTTCTTTTCCTCCGTGTAGAATGTGTAGCCGTTGATATCATACGCCTGATAGGTCACCAGGTTTTGCATCGGTCCCTGCGACAAGGTGAATATGATCTTTTCTGTGTCAAAAGAATGTGATCGCGGGGGATTATCAAGGAGCGTCTGCCTAAACCAACGCGTGAAATCTGAGTTGTTCTCTTTGATTACTTCTCCCTGCGTCCTTTGTCTGCTCCAGTCACTGTACTTCTTCTCGATTAACCTTTTGTGCTTCTGTACCCAAGGATCGACCAGTTCTAAATGCTGTAGCGCGACGAGGTTTGCTCGATCAAAGTCTGCGCGTCGAAAATCGAAGTCTGCATGCAGTATACGACAACCCTCTCGGTGACCAGATCCGTCGAGCTTGCCAAGGTGCCTGTTGACGGGAAGACCGACAGGGTTCTCGATGTCTAGATAATTCGTGCAGAAAGAGATGCACTCTTCGGCCAGAAAGCCCTTGGCTATGCTTCCATCTGGACGGGACCTGTTGTGAACGTATCCTTTGATGTGTCCGTTCATCCTTTCGAACGCCATCATGCTGCGGAGGAACATCAGCCCGAGTTGTATGATGTCCTCCACGAGATGGACCAGCAGATGCACCATAATGTCGAAGAATGCGGGTGGGAAGTAGACATCAAGCTCACATAGTATCACCACGATCTCCTCCTGTAGCCTCCCGAGCTGACTCAGGCCAATCGACTTCCTAGAGATGATGTCGAAAAACTTGCATAGGCCAAATAAAGTTTCACAGACGTGCTCGTCCATTATCCCTCTTAGTGCGACCGGAAGTACCTGCGTCATTAACACGGCACAGTCGTGAGACTTTATGCCACTGAACCTCTGGTTTCGCCTCGTCTAGGTATCTGCTTATCTTGCCCGCGTAGCCGTAAGGAAATTTGACTCCTAGAAGGCACTTGAAAAACTGTTTGATCTCATCCTGCCTTAGAGTGAAGCAAGAAGGAGGGCAGTAATATTCGTTCTTCTTGAACTTTTTACCCTTCCGACGACCTTGTGTCGTCTCCGAATCATGATCATCGTCATCTTCCTGATCATCTGGAGTAGTGCGTCCTCCGTGAAGCTCCTTCCGGATACCCAAGCATATCAGGTCGTGCCTTGATTTCGGACCATCTTTCGTCCTATCTGGCATGTTGATTATGGTGGCGAACAGACTCTCGCACACGTTTTTCGTGATATGCATGATGTCGAGGCTATGAGGCGTGCGGAGAAACTTCCAGTATGGTAACTCCCAGAAAACAGACCTTGTTTTCCATACCTTCATCAGCGGCTTGTCTTGTTGCTGCCTCTTTCGCTTCTTTCCAGGCTTATGATAATCTTTCCAGTTTTTTAGCAACTCTTCCACTTCTTCGCTGCTCCTACGCTCTGGGATTCCTCGGGTCTCTGATTTGCCATCGAACAGGTCTCCACGTTTTCTCCATGGATCATTCTTGCCGAGCCACCTCCGGTGCGCCATGAACACGGTTTTCGATGACCCTGGATCTTTCTCTAGTTGGAGATAGCTTGTGTTATCCATGCACCTAACGCATGCGCAGAATCCTTGGATAACCTACCCCGAGATATACCCGCAACATGGATAGTCTTGCACCGTAGTGACCAACGCGGCTCTCATAGTGAAATAATCTTGTGCGACGGCGTCGTAAGTATTGGCTCCAGATTCCCATAACGTGGCTATCTCCTCTTTCAACAGCCCGAGATACAGATTGATGTCGGTACCAGGTTGTTTCGGCCCTTGAATTAGCATACTCATTTGTATGTACTTCTTCTTCATGCACAACCATGGAGGGAGGTTGTACATCCATACAAACACGGGCCAAGTGCTGTGCGTGCTGCTCTGGCTACCGAACGGATTGAGTCCATCGGTGCTCGCACCAAGCCTGATGTTCCTCGAATCTCCACCGAATTCTGGGAATTCGAGGTCCAATGCTTTCCACTGGCTAGCATCTGAAGGGTGCGTCAGCAGCTCATCCTTTTCGGGGTCATCATCATCATCTCCTGGCTTCTTCCTTTCCGCATGCCATCGCATGAGCTTCGCTTCCTTAGGGTCCACGAAATAGCGCTGCAGACAAGGAGTGATAGGAAAGTACCATACCACTTTTCGAGGTGCTTTCTTCCCTTTCTTGTATCGACTCACGCCTCACACCGGACATGTGGTTTTCTCCGCGTCCTCGCCGCGATAAATGATGCAATCGTTGATGCATACGTGATATCTAACATGCGGTAGATCGAGAGGACAGACGATTTTCTTAGCGTCCTCGATACTAGTTGGACATGTGTTCCCCTCCGGGAGACGATCGTGCCAGAATTCCATCATATCGTCGAAGCTTGCGTCGCTCAATTTGTGTTTTGCCTTCATCTCCATAGCCTTGAGCGTTACATTCAACCGGGTATCATCGGGCCTGCATCCTTCATACAA
Organism: Avena sativa; assembly: GCA_916181665.1. Taxonomy (NCBI): domain Eukaryota; kingdom Viridiplantae; phylum Streptophyta; class Magnoliopsida; order Poales; family Poaceae; genus Avena; species Avena sativa. The sequence continues at coordinate 18,805,351 of OV702282.1, read as the reverse complement.
TGGAGTAACCGCGTCTTTCTCAAGTTGCGCAAGCTTGGCTTTCTATCTAGCGGCGGCCCTGGCGTTACTCGTCTGCTTGAGAAGCAGCTCTTGCACATAAGGGTCCCGCACCCAGCCTGACGTTGTTCCATCGTCGTCTGCTCCTCCGGCATCTAGATCATCATCATCCCGGTCTGCTTCCGCACCTTCACCATTTCCAGGAGACTCTTCATCATCTCGCCCGTTCTCGCCGTGATGATGATCATCGTCATGTTGGCCACCTTCACCGTCTCCATCATCTTCTTCATCGCTTATCCAACGAGTGTATCCATCCATGAAACCATGGCGGAGCAGGTGCGCCTGCAGATTCCCGGAATCTGGGTCGATCACCCAGTTGAGTTTGCATCTTCTGCACAGACATCTTATATCCATCTTGTTATTTCGTATCATGTCGGCCGTCGCACATTTCAAAAATCTACCCAGAATGCCTTCGCTCATTATGCGGACCATTTTTGCCTGCACGGTGTACACGGTACAATTAGAAGTCTATTAGAACCACATAATGAATGCATGCATGCAATGGTCGATAGAAAATTTTGGCATGACCTATCCTAAAATTAGGACCTTTGCGAAATGCCAAAGTCTTGAAAAAATGGAAATGAATCAACATTTTGGCAAAACAAATGGCAACTTGTTCATACAAACACAAGAGAGAGAGACCGGTCCATACACACATGAACATATCATTATCCTCTCCACACACACATGCATGAGCATCATTGATACTCTCCATATACACACACATATGACCATCGATCCTCTCCATACACATATCATGAGCATCGATCATCTACATACATATGAGCATACCATATACACATGAACACATCCTTACATGGACAACTTACCGAGATGAGAGACCAATCGCGAGAAAGATGGAAAGGAGAGGTGCGCACGAGACCGGAGAAGGAGATGAGAGACCGGAGACCTTCCTCTATTACTTATGTAACATCCAAGGCAAGTTCTACATGCTAAAAATGGTGAATGGGTGGAGAAATTGAGGTGGGAAGGAGAAGATCCCGACTAGATCTAAGGAGGAAGAAGAAGGGGTAAGTGAAGTGTGGGGTGGTGGATGTGGTCACACATGTGCACATAAAGTGCTGTCAAAAAAATCGACACATCCGTGGCGCACTCTACCCTAGTGGGCCACAGGGAGGAGTAACATCCGTGGCGCACATCCCATAGTCCGCCACAGATGTGTCTGGCCGTTTCACAGCAGAGGGGGGCATGCGCTTATGCGTAGCGCACCCCCTCCATGTGCGCCACAATTGACACAAACAACCGTAGCGCACCTACCCTATGTGCGCTACAGATGTTTGGCGTGCGGCCAACAGGGCCCTGGCCCACACATATCTGTGGAGCACTATGGTCATGTGCGCCACGGTTGTTCTAGTTACTATTAGGGCACTGCCCATAGGTGAGCCACGCCTGTCTTAGCCGTGGGGCACTTCAACCATGGGAGCCACGGATGTGCTGATTACCAATAGCCATTTTCCTAGTAGTGGCAGTGTTATACTTATATCTATCAACTAGGTAGGATCATTCTATCCAAGTGATGACTCATACAACCACAAGTTGATGAAGGTGTTTCTAGATATCCTAGATAAGTCTATATCCCATGCAATGTTGGCATATGGGCCCACATCTGCCACAAGTGTGTGTCATGTCTTGGCATAGCACTCTCATACTTAGATGTATCAATTGGGAGGGATCATGTTGGCCAAATTCTCAGTCACACAACCACAAGTTGATGATGGTATTTCTAGCCAACCTAGAGAGGTCTATAGCCAATGCAATGTTGGCATGGGCCCATATCTTCCACAAAGTGTCCCATCATGGATTGGCATAACAGTGTTATATTTAGATCTACCAACTAGGTAGGATCATGTTGTCTAGAGTGATGACTCATACAACCACAAGTTCATGAAGGTATATCTAGACAGTTGAGATAGGTCTAGATCTTCAACAAGTGTGATATGCCTTTGGATGACGCACACTTGTAGCACATATAGACTCATGCCAACATGCATGGGTTCTTGACCTATGGAATTTGTCTAGGAACACCTTCATCATCTTGTATGAGTCAACACTTGGTCAACATGATCCCACCTATTTATTACATAAAACTATACAACTACTATGCCAAATCATGACATTGATTATAAGTATAAAAGTGGTATGCCCATGGCATGATGCACACTTGTGCCTCATATAGTCTCATATATCCCAACATTGCATTGGGATATAGACCCATGTGAGTTGACTAGAAGCACAATCATCAACTTGTTGTAGTACGAGTAAAAACTTGCTATGCAATTGTATGATGCACACTTGATGCTATAGTTATATATGTGTATGCCTCTTCATAGTTGTTCATGTGTTTTCAGTGATCAATTTTAATTTCATTAATTTACAATGAAGATGCATCGATAATAGGAATTATGAAATACTCGAGGTGCATATTCCATATGACACTCCTATTGTTTGAATTTGAATTAAATAAAACGATACCTAAATGGTAAACTTATTGTAGTAATATACTTCTGTTGAAGATTTCAAGTAATTTATATTCCAAGTATGTTCAATCCGATATGAAAAATTGTATGATAGAAATTGGAAGCGGGCGCTAGATAACGGGCCGGTGTATTAACCATGTTGCTCTAGTGATGTCATTTCATGCACCGTACGTGTAGGTGACGTTTACGGCGTACGTGGTGGTGGAGGAGTGACGTGGGCAAAGCAGAAACCGCACCATGTATAAAAGGTTCGTCGGCTGATCCATCTCCTTTTCCCCATCTATTTCCCCCCAAATCGGGAAAAAGAAAACCCCCGTCTCACTACATCAACTCTGGCTCCTCCCACTTGATTCTTCTCCCTCTCCCCGCACATTCGTTGACTCCGCCAGCAATGAAGGCTGGGAGCAGAGCAGCTGACGCATCCGCTGCTACTATGGATAAGAAGCGCGCCGTCACCGGCATAGATGCGGTGAAGGAGGTTGGCGATTACCACGGAAGTTCGGGTGGTAGTGCGGCCAAGTTGGCCGGTTTCGTCGCGGCGGCCCCGGATCAGGACGAGAAGGAGAATGTGGCGGTCGTTGAGGCGCACATGCTGGATCTGGGTGTGAAGCACGGCTCCGACGAGAATATGGCGGTGAAGGCCCAACAGCTTGCGGTGGTGCATCTATGCGTTTTCTTTAACCTCCATTTCTCATATTTTTGTACTGATAATATTGTTAGGTTTGATTCTTAGGATGTGAATGTTAGTACGAGGTTGGTATAGTACTTCGTTCAGTGATCAGCACCTTTTAGGGGCATTGAAGAGTAGATGAACACACTCTATGCATCGTTGATAAGACTTTGTAGAGTGGATCATAGATATTGAATATTTATAGTTTGAAGAATTATGTTTATGATAAAAAATGTCTGGATTGAATGCTGGAATTCATTAGTGCATAATAATAATATACATCTTCGGCAACTGACAAGTTATAATATTTATGTGCGGTATAAAAAATATAATTTATGATATCTCAACATTCACAAAAAGTGGACACGAGTTAATAAATGATTCATCTCTAGACATTACTAAAGATATATATAAATGCATCATGTTTATATAGTCTAAGTGCACCACACAAAATTATGTTAGGAGCTTTAAATTTCTTCCTTTTACCGAGAGCTTAAAATTTTGATTTTGCATGAAATGATACTTCAAATATATGTGTCTGAAATTAAGTATGTGTGTTCTTTGACAACTTTTAGATGTATGGAATTATTATCAGTCTTGTACTATTTGCCAAGGGATCATGTGCTTCAGGGTGTAGTTTTGTTCATGAATTGTTTATATTCTAGTTGTTGATCTACTATATAATTATTACTTGTGACCACCAACAAATACACTGTAAGAGACCTTGACCACAAACAAATAGACTTATTTTTTATAATCTTGTGGCTGATCTACTATATAATGATTCTTGCCAACAATTATACATGCCAATCATTCATTTGTCATTTATTCAAACATTGGTATCTGTTGTGAACTATGCACTGCAATTTATCAAATTCCTCCCATTATTTATAGTATTGAGTTTGAACTTTGGTATCATCGAATAGGTTGGCAGTTGCATGTTATATGTTGTCATATATATTTTTATCTCTTGGTCATTTGCCAAGTGGACCATAGTGAGTTCTTTTTAAGTTTTTTTTTGAACCTTAAATTGTGCATGAATACTAATTGAATGGTTATGTACCATCTAACTGTGTTTCATTTTATATGGAAAGTTTTTGTTGCATTTGCAAAAGTGTAAGGACTTTTGTTTTTATTGTTTTTGCAATAGACATATGCAAATCTAAGACACCTTGTAATCAGTACATAGAGGTGATAATCGTATGTAATATGTGAAGATTTCTCCCCTATTTTGGAGTTCTTTATGTTCTTTAAAGTGTTTTACAAACTTTTGTAATATGTCTGATGTGTTTAAATTACAATAATGTGTTTTATTTGAATTACAAGGTTGTGTAGGTTTAAACTTGATAATCATACAGAGACAATTATAAAATTACATTTTGTTTTAATACCCTATTATCCGGTAGAATAATAATGATAACATTTGAACATATTGTCATGTTCTATGAAATCTGAAGTCAAATTCCAATACTTTTATCTCAGGGCTTTAAATTGAATTGTTGCTAGTCTAGTGAAACCTCACAATGCATTGAGAGATGAGGATTTCATTTCCTTCCATTTCTTTAATCCATAATTTCAGATAGTATTTGAACTTAGAAAATTTTCTCATTATTCTTTTTTTTTTGAAAACTACGGACTGTGAGGCAACAGCGCCACAACAATTTATTTCATACTATAAAGAAAAAAGTCTGTACAAAGGAGTAAGGAAAAAACCTACTTACATACTATACAAAAGCACCTTCATGACAGGGAGGACAACCAACCCATGTATCTATCTAGGTGCTTAGCCTTAATTCTATGCTTAAAAAGATGAGAATCATGTATAAAATTACATTTCCACTTTCTAAAAGTGGGATTTTCATTCCTAAAAATGAAGGCGTTTCTGATTATCCATATGTTCCAGCTCGTAGTGATCATCACCTCCATAAAGAAAGGGTGTGTGAAGCTTCGACGTGTAGCAGCCACAATGTCCTGTAAATCCCCATTGCCTCCAGTCCAATCAATCTGAAGGTAGTTCAAAATACGTGTACTAAAATTGCACTCAAAAAACAAATGCACATGATCCTCGTATGCTCTCAGGGGACAAAGAACACAATGTTTGTCATTGGTAACCTTCCACTGTCTTCTCTGTAATAAATCTCTCGTATTCAGGTGATCCCTCAATAATATCCAAGAAAAAAATTTAGTCTTCATGGTGCAGCTGGACTTCCAGAGCCATTTAAAGACCGGCGGGACAAAAATATGACTATGAATGTGCGCATAGAACTTGGCTGAAGTATATGATTCTCCCCAAGAGAAACTCCAAGCATCATCACTTTCAGTTAGATGCGATGTCTGCATCATCTGCTGTAACTGAATCATTTCCTCATGAGCTTGCCTAGACAAAGGCAAATAAAACATAGACGCAATTCTCCAGGGAAAATCTTTTGCAGCAGACATGTTACCATCAAGGACATATGAATATAGTCGAGGAAATCTATCCTTTATGGGGACGGAGGATCCATTGATCTACCACTTATCCTCCCAAAATAAGATGGAGTCCCCCCTACCAGGACTTACTACCGCCACTTCCCTAAAATTATCCACCAGCTTCATTATATCACGCCACCAAAAAGACCCACATAGGTTTTCAGCATGTGGCACTTTGCAATCATAGTGAGAAGTCTAGACCAAGTGAACCCATGGTGTATCAGCCGGATTATAAAATTTATCTAAGAATTTGATCAACAAAACCGCATTATGTTTTTGAAAGTTAACAATGCCAAGACCACCGGCTTTTTTTGGCTGACTAACTATATCCCACGATGCAAGAGATTGTTTAGGTGTGTCATTGTGTTCTCCCCACAAACACTGTCGTAGAACTCGGTCAAATTGATTTTTGAGCCCAATAGGCAGCTGCAAAGAACAAAGGAAATGTAGAGGCATGGAGGCGAGCGTTGAGTTGATTAACTGCAGTCTAGCACCCTGATTGAGAAATCTCAAGCTCGCGGACATCTTGCGTTCCAGCCGGCATACAAGGGGCATCATATCTCTGATCAAAGGTCTCGTTGTACCAAGAGGTAGACCAAGGTACGTGAACGGCATCCACCCAACTTGGCATCCAAATTCAGCAGCTAATTGCGAAGTAGTCTCACTACTCACATTAATTGGGATCAACTGCGATTTACTGTAATTAATTTTTAATCCTGTGGACAAAGAGTATTTATGAAGGACATCCTTCAGGGCTCGAAGTTGCACAATATCAGCCGGCATGACTAGAACAGTGTCATCGGCGTACTGGATAATTGGGAAGTCTGTGTCAGGTGTGTCAATGGGCCTTCTGATGATACCTTGGTGCATTAGGTCATTAACTACCACCTGTAGCAGGTTGGAACCAAAAATATATAACAGCGGCGAAAGAGGGTCACCTATCCGAACTCCACGCTTCCAAACAAACTATTTCCCGGGTATTCCATTGAGTAATATAGCTGAAGTTCCAGATGACAATATCTCTCTAACCCAATCAATCAATTTCCCATTGAAACCCAGGCTGCATAACTTGGATGGTTGCTTCATGCTCAATGGTGTCGAAGGCTTTTGCAAAGTCTAGCTTCAAAATGATAGTAGGCTTTTTAGAAGCGTGGCATAGATAAAGATATTCAAACGACCATGCTAAACAATCTTGTATAGATCTCTTCCTAAGAAAACCATATTGATTTTTACTAACACATTCCAATATTCTTTCCTGAAGTCGATTGGCAGCCAACTTGATAAGAAATTTTAAGCATACATTTGTAAGTGAAATCGGCCGAAAATAATTAACCTCAGTGGGGAGGCCACCTTAGGAACCAAAGTGATATAAGACCCATTTATGTTCTGAAATTTGAGCTTTCCACCATGAAACTCACGAGCGAGGCGATAGAAATCTGTTTGAACTAGGGGCCAACACTTCTTCAAATACCGGCCGTTAAAACCATCCGGCCCAGGAGCTGAATCAGCCGGCATCTCTTTAATCACCCCATCCTCCTCTTCCTTTGAAAAAGGAACCGTAAGTTCCTCAAGCCCATCAACCCGCTGTATCAAACGGCCCAAATCAAATTGCATGGAAATACCTTCTGACCGACCCATTCGTTCCTTATAATTGTTCCATAGCATGCCAGCCATAATCTGATGATCTGAGAAGTCTTCCCCTGTGTCATCTCTGAGCATTCTAATATTGTTTCTTCTATATCTCTCTGTCGCCATAGCGTGAAAGAATTTAGTGTTCTCCTCACCTTGCTTGATCCATCGGATTGTGTGCACCTTTTTTTCCAGTAATCACATTCTGCTTTCAATAACTCTTGTAGGTGCAGCGTAACGATCCCATTATTCTTTCTATTATAACCTGCCAATTATTTTGTTTTCCATAATTACCTCTTTTCAAATTTGATCCTGTGAGCTCAAGTGTTGTTTATTTATCAAAATAGGAAGGGGAGCCAGCAGAAGATGGGCAGAAGAGGAATGTGCACCTTGGGTACTCCTCGGGCAGAGACGAGTCCGAGAGTTTTATGACAGATGTATAGACTAAAAGATGCCTTGATCTAAGTATAATCTTGCCAGCAATTATACATGCCAAGCTTTTATTTTTCATTTATTGCCCAGCTTTACATTTTCATTTATTCAAACACTGGCATCTTTTGTGAATAAGGCACTGCATTTTATCAAATTAATTGAATGGTTATCTACTAGGTGTGTCTCTGTAACATCCCAAAAATCATATTTTCAAATTTTGCACATCATTCATGCATTCATACTTATTATAGGATCATTTCCTCAAAAATCAGAAACTTGTGATCTATCATTTTATGTAAAGCAAGGCATTAGCCGTATTGCTACCTTATAAGAAGGAAAACCTTGTTTTGATCAGTAGAGAATTGATCCTAAGATTTATTGATATTTTCTAAATCTTGTTCAAAGTTTCAAACAAGAATCAAAAGTTTAAAACCATTTGTATGCCTATTACAAATAACCATTAAAGGCATGGCTTTAATTCTATTTTAATGGAACAAAGTGTTTGTGATCAAACAACAATGTTTTATACACAAATGTATGCTTGAATCATTCTACAAAAATCCAGAAGTGGTTTGAATTCAAACTCATTTGAATTTGGTTTCTGAAAATCAAAATAGAAATGAAAAAAGATTAAAGAAATAGAAATGGGCTGGCGCCAGCATTTCGGCCCAACAACAGAACCAGCCCACCCGGGCCAGTTCCATCTACCCCCTCTCTCACCCGCGCGGAACATACCCTGCAGCCATTGACGCCGGGCCCTCTCCACGTCATCATCGTCTCCCCTAAATTCTCGCGCGCAGACGCCGCTCCGCCGTTACCTCGCCGCAGTGACGCCACGAATTAACTCGTCTTAATTCCCATTTATTCCGTGCATGATCCTCGCCCTGGCTCCGGCTACAAAACCCCCTCTCCACCCGTACCTTTCCCCTCACTCCACTCGCTCGCTCCGCCACCAGGCTGCCTCTATTTTGCATTATACCGCCGCATACAGAGCCAGCTCCGACGAGGTATTCCGGTGAGTCTCGTTTTCGTGCCCACTCCTCGTTCACCCTAGGATGATCCCCTGATCCTTGCGCACCTCCTGATCCCCTTTGTTCATCTGCTTCTGATCCAGAGCGTCGACTTCGACGAGCACCGTGGGAATCTGACGCCACCTCCAACTCCGGCGAGGGATTTAGGTAAAACCCGACCACCCCGTGCCTTCTCTTTGACCCTGCCAGGTTCGCCTGAGTGTTGTGCACACACTGATACCCTCTGTTTGCTCTAGGGTGGCTAGAAACGTCGCCTTCGTCGCCGTCTGAGCAAACCCGACGCTGTCCCCAACTCCGACGAGCCCCAGCAGCCTCTGTAGCACACCCCCGCCCACGCCAACGACAGCTTGAGCACCGTCGTGTTCACATGGGTCTGGTAAGCCTCTACCCAGCCCCTAACCCCCTCTGGAACCACCGGAACGTCGTTAGCTGCTGCGCCGCCACTGCTAGCAACCATTTGCGTCGCCGGTTTTAGGTCAAAGCGATTTGATCCACTCGATCTAGATCCAGTGGTTTAGATTAGATGCCAAGCCGAAGAGGTATGGGCCGATCTAAGCCGCCAGTTTTAAGTAGATCTAACGGTGCGCGAGCGTGATCCAGTTCGAAGCGGTACCGTCCAATCAGGGAGCGCCGCGTGGCCTGTTTTTCGATTTAAAATCTGGAATTAGATCTATTAGTGATTCAAACTTGCAAAATTCATAACTTTTGATCCATACGTTCAAATTTTGTAAATTTTATATCATTGGAATCAGGAGAAAGAATTCTATCCAATTATGCACTTTGTTTAATAAACTGCATCTATAAAATGGGTTGTTTTTTGCAGAGACATTTCTAAGCTTATTTGTATGTAAAAATGGTTTGGAAAATGTTCTAAGGGCCAAATTAATTTTATTTAGTGTATAATTGTTTTTTGTATGATTCAGCACTGTTTTACTTGTCTTGTTTGATTTATAAAAAACATCATATGGCATTTGCATGCATTCATATATTTTTTCTTGTATATTTTTGATATGTGAATTTGGTGCTATCATTTTATGTGTAGATTTTGGTGCTAATAGTGATTGTGGTTGTGAAGATTGTTGCTACTCCCCCAACTACCAAGGAAAGTGGTGCTTCATATTTTTTTCCCAATATTTTGGATATGCATTAGAAATATTTTGTATAGGGCTTGCATGAGTATTTTTTTTGCTAAGTATCTATATGCTATGCTTGGGAAATCCTAGTAGTTGTAGAATTGTTAGAATTTTCTCTAAGTTAAGATACTTTCTATTGCCATGCTTAGCCTAGATAGTAGCAACGAAGGGTGGAATATATACACATGCTATGTAAAAATATTGCTAAGTCTTTGACTTATGGTTTTGCTTAATAAAACAACTAAGTGAATGAAACACCTGGGTTGAATGGTAATTTCTTGGTAGTTTTGGTTGAGTGGTTACACAAGGCCCATTTCTATGGTTTACCTTGTGTAATATCCCTAAAATCATGTTTCAAAACCCATGCATATCATCCATGCATCCATGATCATTTAGGGTTCCATTTTCAAAACCATTTCAAAAAATGGAGCATATGTTGCTCATTATTTTATGTAGGTATGCTCTAGCCTTAGTGCTACTTTCTAATGAAAAGAGTACTTGTTTTGTTCAGTAATGCTTTGAATTCAAACTTAAGTACTTTCCAAAGCTTGATCAAGGTTTTCAAAACAAAGTGTGAAAATAAAACCAATTTTATGCCTATTGTTTATATCACATTAAGGCTTGGTTTTATTTTTATTTTTCAAATGATCAAAGTGTTTTTGAGTAAACAGTAGTGTTTGACACACATTTGAGTGCAAAGTTTACTGTATAAAAACCTAGAGAAGATTTGAATTCAAACTTATTTTAATTAGAGTTGAAAAATCATTTCTAGAAAATCAAATAGAAAAAGAAAAAGAGTAAAGGAAAAAAAATAAGACAAACAGCCAAAATGGCCCAACCAGCCCAGTTCGACCCATCTAGCCCAACAACCCCTCCCGCGAAACGTTTTCCTTTACCCGCAAACACACCCACAGAGTCGCTAACGCAGGGACCCCACCTCCTCTCTTTTTCTCTCGCTGACAACGCGGCCCACGCAACGGTCATCGTCTCCACCCGGCGACGAGTTCTTCCCCAAATCACTCGGCCGTTTCCTGATTGATTCGTGGCTTCAATTCCCGTTCAATGCCGAGTAATTCACGCCCACGTCCTCGCCTACTTAAGCACCATGCTGCCCTCCTCCTTTTCCCCCAAACCTCACCCCACCGGAGCCACCAGGCTGCTAAGTCCCGCGTTCCCCTCTGCCTCTGGTTCAGACTAGCTTATTCTACATCTCCGTGCGCATCTACTGATGCTCTCCGTTTGCTCGCGCATGCTCTGTAGCCATAGCAGCGTCATCGACTGAGCTCCGCCATCGTCTGTTTGAACTCCGGCGACCATTCCCCGTAAGCCCTAGCTTCCCCTCTCCCTCTGTTTGATACGCGTGTGATCCCCAGTGTCCTACGCATCTAACGACACTCTTATCTCGTCTTAGCGTGGCCCAGAGCGTCGCCTTTGTCGCCAACCGAGAGCACCGTCGCCAGGGTCTTCTCCGACGAGCAATCCACGACGACTCCGAGCGCCCCTTCGCCAACCGAGCACACGTCGAGCATCTCCTCGTCACGGCGATTCTAGTGAGAATCCTCACACCTCCCCGGGCGACCTAGCTCGCCGGCAAGCTTGCAGCCAGAGCGCGCCGCCGCCAGCGCCGCCACTTGTTGGTCAGTCGCTGAGAGCCGTGCGATGTAGATCGGACGAACGCGATAGAACATAGTCGAAGGGGTAAGCAGAGATCTGAGCCGCGCGTTTTATTTAGATATATCAATGGAATCAGGAGAGAAAATCCTTTCCACTAATGCAATGTGTTTAAGGTTTTGCTTCTGTTAAAATGGTTGTTTCTGCAGAAACATTTGTAGGCATAAATTGGGTATAATAATTATTTGAAAAATGTTTTAATGTTCAAAAAAAGTTTATTTGGCAAGTTTTGAACTTGTTTATGATTCAGTACAGTGCACTTGTCTTGTTTGGTGTAGAAAATCATCACATGGCATATTGCATACATTCATGTATTTTTGCTTGTATTAATTGTGTATGTGATTTTGTGCCATTATTTTATGTGTAGATTTTGGTGCAAATAGTGATTGTGATTGTGAGGATTGTAGCTACTCTCCAAACTACCAAGGCAAGTGGTGCTTCATGATTATTCCTATGTTTTTCAACTTTGCATTAGAAATATTTTGCTAGTCTTGTATGGTTATTTTTTATCTATATGCTATGCTTGGGAAATCCTAGTAGTTGTAGAATTGCTAGAAATATTTCTAAGTCTTATCAATGTCATGCTTAGCCTAGCTAGAAGAAAGCAAGGGTGGTTATATATTCATGTTATGAATAAATATTTCTAAGTCTTTGGACTATGTTTTTGTTTAATAAAACAACTAAGTGAATGAAACACCTGGGTGGAATGGAAAGAATGGGTTATGTTGAGTGGTTACACAAGGCCCATTTCTATGGCTTACCTTGTGTATCTAACTTGTGGAAAGCCACCCAGGAACAAAGGGATTTGAGAGGCCAAATGTTAAGAAGCTTCTAGTGCAGCCACTTGGCAATATGGGCTCTGCCTGGATCACATAGGTTGCAATAACTTAGCCATTTGGACAGTTGGTGGTAGTGGGATGATAGGTTGGAACGCGTCCATTTGGTCTAAGGGAAGGCTTCTGAAAGGTCCTGTCTTGGTGAAAATCAAGTCTTGTGGGGAAAGTGCACAACCTCTGCAGATGGAAGAATCTAAGTACTTAGCCATGTCCCTGGTATTGGACAACTTGAGCATCAAGACATGGAAGCTATCAAGAATCTCCTCATCCCAATTTCTAAGTAAAAACTTGTGGTTGAACAAGGGTGAAGGACCCCAATGTCTATTGGTGGTTCCTTGGGAAAGTTTTTGACAAAGAAAAACTTAGTGTTTTCAACTGATAAGTAAAACCTATTTTGAGCAAAGCAAGCCTAAGCTACACTTAGACAAAAATGCATATAGTATCTAGACGACCAATATTCTACTAAGGTATCACTTGCCAATACTATTCCAATGTATTGACCCACTATGGCTGTAACTTGTGATGTTGCAGGATATTCTGATGATGATTAGGAGTCATGAGTCTACACTCAACATGCTTGCCTGTGGCACATGAAGATGAAGACTTATTTATCTTATTACATATTTAAACTCTTGTACTAGGCTTATGGCCATGGAGTTGTAAAAGACTATGTTTGTCTCTTGAATGACTTGTAATAATGACCTTTGTTTCTATGTACTTCATCTTAAACTGTGGATGCTAGCATTGATCCAGAGACTAGCATTGCAATCACAGGGATCCTTAACTTTATAAAGGGAGGGATCTTACACCTTGTGTATCTCACTTGTGGATTGCCACCCAGGAACAAAGGGATTTGAGATGCCAAATGTTAAGAATCTTTAGTGCAGTCACATGGCATTATGGGCTTTGCCTGGATCATATAGGTTGCAATAACTTAGCCAATTGGACAGTTGGTGGTAGTGGGATGATAGGTTGGAACGCGTCCATTTGGTCTAAGGGAAGGCTTCTGAAAGGTCCTGTCTTGGTGAAACCAAGTCTTGTGGGGAAAGTGCACCACCTCTGCAGAGTGTAAAATCTAAGTACTTAGCCATGTCCCTGGCAAAGGACAATTTGAGCATCAAGACATGGCAGCTATCAAGAATATCCTCATCCCAATTTTCTAAGTTAAAACTTGTGGTTGAACAAGGGTGAAGGTTCACCAATTTCTATTGGTGGTTCCTGGGAAAGTTTTGTCAAAGAAAAACTTAGAGTTTTCAACTGATAGGTAAAACCTATTTTGAGCAAAGCAAGCCTAAGCTACACTTAGCCAAATTCATGTAGTAACTAGATGTTAATATTCTACTAAGGTATCACTTGCCAATACTATTCCAATGTATTGACCCACTGTGGCTGTAACTTGTGATGTTGTAGGTTACTCTGATGATGATTAGGGGTTATGAGTCTACACTCAACATGCTTGCCTGTGGCACATGAAGATGAAGACTTATATTTTATATTGTTAAGTTAAACTCTTGTACTAGCCTATGGCTATGGAGTTGTAAAATACTATGTTATCTATGGAATGACGTTGTAATAATGACGTTTGTTTCTGTGTACTTCATCTTAAACTGTGGATGCTAGCAATTGATCCAGGGACTAGCATTGCAATCACAGGGATCCTTACCTTTATATGTGTGGGATCTTACAGATGGTATCAGAGCACTGTGTTGCCTGTAGGATTATGACCCTAGGATTGGATTAGAAACCACTAAGGAAAAAAATTCAACCATTTCCACACTTGTGTTTTTCTTCTCGTAAACTTTTCTAATCTTCTTTCTCATCTCTAATTGTAGATGAACTCCATCAACGAAGTCGTGAGGAAGGGACCACTCATGACCATGACCTTGGAGTGTGAGACAGAATTCCCCAAGGCCCTCAAGGACCTCATGGTTGCCATGGGGATACATGGTGCAGCTGTGTACAAAGGATTCCCCGTGATGGATGAAGGAGTAGAGTACTGGTGGGTGCAACTTCACTTGTACAAAAACAAGGAAGACAACCACAAGGAATCAGGATTCTGCATGGTCACCAACTCAGTAATGCACACGACATTCTTTGACTCTGCAAGAAATGCAGCATGGAATGCTATCAAGGAGCTTGGTGATAGACTTAAGTGCAGAATGCTCAACACTCAAAATGACCTTAGGGAAGAAAATAAGCATACCCGAGAGTTAGAGGCTAGCAACCAACGTTTAAGAGAGGACATCATAGACTTAGAAATGGAGTCATGTGATCAGGATCGATAGATTGCCTCTAGGGATGCCCTGTTAGACAACTTGGCAAGTGAGATGGGATTATAATGTACTTCGTTAGTTGGACCACCACACTTATCGTTTTATTTCCAAAAAATTTATCTAAGTTAAGTTGATCCTTTGATGCTTGTAATGGATTTGTGTATGCCATGACTGGTGTGATTGTTGCCAAGATATGCTGGTGATACTTTGTCTTGTGATTTTTCTCTATTGATGTTGATTCTAACTTTTCTCTATCTTATTAAAAATAGATGCCTGCTATTATTATCAACATGGCCGAAGAGTTCAAGGGAACTCGTTTTGGCACTCGTCTTATTGAGCTCACTAGCGTGCTCCACCTTCCGCTCCCTAGCATCATGATGCTTCCCCTCACCAAGTTTGAGAGGAAGGACCTTTGGGGCTTCAGAGTCACTCAGCCCGGACGCCAGACAGAGCCAACCACGGAGGCCATCATCTTCAAGCTGATGCATGACGACAAGGAAAAGGGCTTAGATATAGTTATGCAGGAGTTACTTCGGCGTCTGGTAGGGAGACACTCCAGAGAGCTTAGAGGTCTTTACTTTCACCCCTTCGGGAGACACGACGAGGAGGGTGAGGCTATTGAGTTAGAGGATGCTGCTAGAGAGACGGTGGAGCCGATTCGCCTATACCTTCAGGACCTAGAGGTTCTTATTAGGCACCTAGATACTGATAGGACCAACGTCATGCTTAGCAATGACGAGCTCCAGGTGCAGCTTCGTGAGAAGGACAAGCTCTTCGCGGAGCAAGACGAGATAGTCAAGGAAAAGTAGGCCAAGTTTGAGAGCCAGGACAGGAAATTCAAGAGTCAGGAGAAGAGAGTCCAAGACCGGAACAAGAAGATCCGGGAGATGAAGGAAGAGCTAGAGGCCAAGGACTTCGAGCTCGAGCATCAGCAGGGAGTGATTGAGAGACTTCGCTCACAGAAGAGGGCTCTTAGGGCCAAGATAGATGCCTTGACTACCAATGTCGAGGAATACAAGACCGCTATGGGGAATGCAGGTCTTACACTTATTGATGTAGATGTTGATGCAGAGGAGTAGTGATGACTACTCATTTATCTTTCATTTACCGTACTTATGATTATTGAGTTGCAATGACCATCCAACATGTGGGTGGCTTGCTATGGTGTGTTTATTTTTACAAACTTGTTATTTACGTCGTTTGAACTTTAAGTTATTTTGATGCTTGTTTTGGTGATTGTCTATGTGATGTATTGTGCATGTTAAGCATCTTTGGGTATCTCATTCTTATCCTTATGAAAACCACAGATGCCTCCTCGATGTGCCAACCCCAACCCAAACAACAACAATGTCACCCCCGAGATGCAGCAACTGATGACAACATAGGCACAGCTGATGCATATGATGACCACTTTTATGCAGAATCAGAATAACAACAACAACAATAACAACAACAACAACAACAATCCACCAGGATTTGACATGCTCACCAGATTCCTAAGACTGAGGCCTGCAAAGTTCGCAGGAACCACTGATCCAATGGTGGCCAATGATTGGCTACGTTCGGTGAACAAGGATTTGGTAACTGTGGGCTGCACCGATGAGGAGAATGTCAGGTTTGCAGCACATCTGTTGGAAGGACCAGCAGCTACTTGGTGGGATAATTTCTAGATCACCACTCCCATTGAGGATGTAACTTGGGCTATCTTTAAGGATGGTTTCCGCACAGCTCGCATCTCATCCGAAGTGATGAATTTGAAGAAGAAGGAGTTCCATAACCTGAAACAACGTCACCGCAGCGTGGCTGAATATATTGAGGAGTTCAACAATCTGGCGCGTTATGCACCAGATGAAGTTGATACCAATGCCAAGAGGAAGGAGAAATTCCTTGAAGGACTGAACGATGAATAGAATCTGCAGCTATCGGTCCACGACTATATAATCTGCCTCCTGTCCTACTTCCCTAAAGCATATGGTGGCCATTTTTCTCAAAGAAGCAAGAGAGTTCATGCCATTTTTTTCTCAAGATTTGTCAAGATTTAGTTTGCAACACCTAAATCCAAAGCTTTAAAAGGTTAGAACTTCATTCTTTCATCTCTAATTGCTACTTTAGCTCTATAATGCTCTAGAAGTATAGAGATATGGATCAAATGCATGCATGCTCTAGAAGTAGCTAGAAGGATTTTGATATATATATATATGTAACAAATTTTGATCTGGCACATAGTTACTGAAAATTGAAATGTGTAATTTTAGAGTTTCAGAGCTTAGAATGGAATGAGGTTTTCACTGATAGAACAATAATAAAAAACGCACATTTATCATGTTGATTGTTTTCTGCAATTCACAAATTGGTGCATGTAAATTTTTCAAAATTCAAAATTAATGCTCTAGAAGCTCTCAATATAACTTGTAATAGTTTTATCATGTTGTGTAATGGTTTTTGATATACTTTTACTATAATGCAGATGGTCCGGGTATGGATGTACGGTACTGAACGACGCTCTGGTGAGTTCATTAATGGCGTGCATGAATTCATCTGTGTTGCTGATGCAAACAAGCACAATAGTTTTGTATTCTGTCCATGTAATGGATGTAGGAATCAGAAGGATTACTCTGACTCAAAAACCCTTCACAGCCACCTGTTAAAGTCCGGCTTCATGCCCAGTTATAATTGTTGGACCATGCACGGAGAGAGTGGGGTTATAATGGAAGACAATGAAGAAGAGGAGGAGGATGACAACTATCATGGTTTCCCTGAATACGGAGATACTTCCATGGGGGATGCTGAAGGGGAGGATGAAGAAGAGACACATGATGAACCCGCTGATGATCTTGGTCGGACCATTGTCGATGCACGAAGAGATTGTGAAACTGAAAAGGATAGGGAGAAGTTCAATCACATGTTAGAGGATCACAAAAAGTTGTTGTACCCAAATTGCGAAAATGGTCTGAAAAAGCTGGGCAACACACTGGAATTGCTGCGATGGAAGGCTGAGTGTTCTATACCTGACTCCTCATTTGAAAAGTTGCTGAAAATGATGAAGAATATGCTTCCAAAATATAACGTATTTCCCGCTAGTACGTACGAAGCAAAGAAGGTTGTCTGCCCTCTAGGTTTAGAGGTTTAGAGGATACATGCATGCCCTAATGACTGCATCCTCTACCGCGGTGAGGAGTATGAGAATTTGGATGCATGCCCGGTATGCACTTCACTTCGGTGTAAGATTAGACGAGATGACCCTGGTGACGTTGAGGGCGAGCCCCCCCGGAAGAGGGTTCCTGCGAAGGTGATGTGGTATGCTCCTATAATACCACGGTTGAAACTCTTATTCAGAAACAAAGAGCACGCCAAGTTGTTGCGATGGCATAAAGAGGAACGTAAGTCAGACGAGATGTTGGGACACCCCGCTGATGGGTCGCAATGGAGAAAAATCGATAGAAAGTACCCGGACTTTGCCGATGACGCAAGGAGTTTAAGGTTTGGTCTAAGTAAAGATGGCATGAATCCCTTTGGGGAGCAGAGCTCTAGTCACAGCACCTGGCCCGTGACTCTATGCATCTATAACCTTCCTCCTTGGTTGTGCATGAAGCGGAAGTTCATTATGATGCCAGTGTTGATCCAAGGTCCGAAGCAACCCGGCAACGACATTGATGTGTACCTAAGGCCATTAGTGGAAGAACTTTTACAGTTGTGGCACGAACCTGGGATACGCGTGTGGGATGAGCACAAGGAGGAAGAATTTAACCTCCGATCATTGCTTTTTGTAACAATCAATGATTGGCCTGCTCTTAGTAACCTTTCAGCACAGTCAAACAAGGGATAGAATGCATGCACACACTGTTTAGATGAGACTGAAAGTATATATTTGGAACATTGTAAGAAGAATGTATACAATGAGCATCGTCGATTTCTTTTGGCCAAGCATCCCTTAAGAAAGAAAGGCAAGCATTTCAACGGTCTGGCATGTCACCAGACGAAGCCTAAGGAGCGTACTGGTGCTGATATATTTGATACGGTCAAAGATTCTGATCAAATGGTAACCTTTGGAAAGGGTCCTGGAGGAAAATCGGTTCCGAAGGACGCTGAAGGACACGCACCCATGTGGAAGAAGAAATCTATATTTTGGGAGCTACCATATTGGAAATTCTTAGAGGTTCACTCTGCAATCGATGTGATGCATGTGACGAAGAATCTTTGCGTGAACCTGCTAGGCTTCTTGGGCGTGTATGGGAAGACAAAAGATACACCGGAAGCACGAAAGGACCATCAACGTATGAAAGACCCAGATGGCTTGCATCCAGAATGGTTTCAAGGTCATGCTAGCTACGCTCTTACCAAACAAGAGAAGGAAATATTTTTTGAATGCCTAAGCAGTATTAAGGTCCCGTCTGGCTTCTCGTCGAATATAAAGGGAATAATAAATATGGCAGAAAAAAGTTCCAAAACCTAAAGTCTCATGACTACCACATGATTATGACGCAAATGCTTCCGATTGCATTGAGGGGGCTTCTACCAGATAATGTTCGAGTACCCATTGTGAAGCTATGTGCATTTCTCAATGCAATCTCTCAGAAGATAATCAATCCTGAAGATCTACCACGGTTATAAAATGATGTGGTCCCATGTCTTGTCAGTTTTTAGTTGGTGTTCCCACCATCCTTCTTCAATATTATGACGCACCTGCTGGTTCACCTAGTCGAAGAGATTTCCATTCTCGGTCCTGTATTTCTACACAATATGTTTCCCTTTGAGAGGTTCATGGGAATCTTAAAGAAATATGTTTGTAACCATGCTAGTCCAGAAGGAAGCATCTCCAAGGGCTATGGAACAGAGGAGGTCATTGAATTTTGTGTTGACTTCATTCCTGACCTTAAGCCGATTGGTCTTCCTCAATCGCGGTATGAGGGGAGTGTAGAGGTCCCAACCTTTAATAAGGTAGAGATCCTTGTGTTTACAATGCTAGTCCCTGGATCAATAGCTAGCATCCATAGTTAAGATGTAATATCAAGAAACAAAGGTCATAATATAACTTTATAACCAGGAATAACATAATTTTATTACATCTTACATAGCTCATTTGGCTATTACATTACATTGCAGCAGAATATCTATAAGCATGGGGTCCTTCATCTTCAAAGTGCCACAGGCAAACATGTTGGTTGTAGACTTGTAATCCTAATGAATCAACTTCACTAATATCAATCAAACCTGCAACATAACAAGTTACAGCCACAAGGGTCAATACATTTGAATTGTATTGGCAAGTTTCACTACTATGTAGAATTAAGTGGATCCTATCATTGCATGCATATTTGGCTAAGTGGGGTTTAGGCTCATTTGCAGAAAGCAATATAGTTTTATCCTATCTTTTCAAAATGGTTTTGATCTTTTGTCAAATCTTTTTGAGCTCCTTGGTACACCCCAAGTGCTTCAAGTCTTTGTCAAAATCTTTTGAGATCCTTGGTACACCCCAAGTGCTTCAATTCTTTGTCAAAATCTTTTGAGCTCCTTGGTACACCCCAAGTGCTTCAAGTCTTTGTCAAAATATTTTGAGCTCCTTGGTACACCCCAAGTGCTTCAAGTCTTTTGTTGTCACTTTAAAGTTTTGCTTTTAGAAATTGGAATGTCGAGATTTCCCATAGCTTCAGGCCTTAGTTGCTCAGTATTGTCCATAACTGGGGACACGGCTAAGTACTTAGATTTTTATCTTCTGCAGAAGTTGTACACTTTACCCACATGACACACTCTCATCTTGTTGCCACCAGTGGCCGCTGGATAAGTACTGACCAAGATGGAGTACTGGCAGATTGAGAATGTGATGAAGTCTTTCCATAGGGTCCTCCCAATACACAATGCTAGCTTGTCTTCAGGCACCAATGTAGGGTTCCAAGTTCCCTCATTCCAGTTAACCTGAAGACCAATGCATGGGTCTTCCCAATGTAGTTGACTAAGCCAGTGCCCATTTAGCATGTGGCTGTACACGGAAGCCATTGTACGAGAAACATGTTCAATCTCTAAGTCCCTGGGTGGTTTTGATCTGGTGCACAACAAAAAGAGATTGCCATATAAACATGGTTCCTCTTGTTGCCACCTTGTCCAAAACTTGAGTATCCTTGTCCACCAAGGTGGTTCATTGAGTACTTGTTTTATTATATAAAACACAAGTCTTTTCAATACTTCAAAATCTCAACATCTATCCTTTCTCAAAATATATATAGCAGGGCTAAGAATATTACATCTACAATGTTTCCACTAAGGAATGTATAAGGGTATCCTATTAGGATTTAGCATAGAAAAATATAGTAGTCCTTATCATGCATGTTTCAAAATCCACTAAGTGTAATGAAAATAGTAGGACTTAGATGATAGTGTCACTTGCCTTTTTGGTAGGGAATGTTGGTTCACTTCTTGATCTTGCTAATATCACACTCTTCTAACTTCACTACAAATCAATCAAGCAAACATAGATTCAACTAGTATTCCAAACAATATTCAAACAATTCATCACACATAAAATAATAGAAACTAAGTCATGCATGCAAGCATGCAAAAGATAGTTTTATTTGCAAAGGTGGTTTCTACTAGGCTCTACATATTGTAAGGTTCAAAGTGGTCATTTTCCAAAGTGGCAAAACCATTTGCAAAAAGGGTTTTATCTATAAACCATTTTTAAATCAAATCATTATTTTATGTGGTGGAAAATGTTTTTAGTAAAGCAACAACTTTATTTTGTTTATAAAATAAGTTGTTAATTCACAAAACCTGGTGTTTAGGGTCAGTAGGTTTGAATCAAAACATCTTCCAAAGATTTTGCTCAAAAAACATTTCCATATCAAAATCAATGTTTTTATTTGACTAGAAATGAGTTAATTCAATTATTCAATCCTAAACTTCACAAAATACATTTTTAAATCCATAAGTTGGTTCCTAGGGTCAGTAGGTTCACAACAAACCAATTTGCAAAGATTTCATCCTCAAAATCATTTAAGAATAATTTTTATAACCTAAACAAGCATACAAAAGTTTCTGCAAAAACAAACATTTTACCAGAAGCTTTTTACTAAACAAATTGCATGGTTGGCTAGGGCTTGTCTTGCTGATTCCATTCATATAAAATTTGCAAATTTTGGACGTGTGGATCAAAAGTTATGAGGTTTACAAATTTGCATCTAAATCAGATTCTAAAATCTGTTTTAAATCAACTAGTGCCACGCGGCACGTTCTTATTGGCTGATACCATTTCGGGCGGATCGAGCTCGCTGGATCGTTGGATCTAACTAAGATCGAGTGGCGCAGAGGCACACGATACCCCTTCGTCTACGTTCTATCATAGCCAGACGATCAAGATCTAACGGGCACGCTTGCGTGGTCAAACACTGGCGGCGCTGCGTGGCGGTGAGCGGCGGAGCATGCTCTGGCGGTGGCGTCGTGGTGATTCTAGGAAGCAAGGGAGAGGGGAAAATGGCTTACAGCATTCGCGTGGTCGAGGTGAAGCTCGAGGTGGTTCTGGTCTGGCGAGGGGCGCACTGGAGCGGGAGTAATCGCTCGCCGTAGTCGGTGACGACGTCAGACGGCTCTGTTTGCTGTCGGAGGTGAGGCTGCAGTTCACCCTAAGGCAAGCGGGTGGTACGGTTAGAAGAGTGCTGTTCTGGAGAAGATGGGAGCATCATCGAGGAGTGCTGGGGCGAACGGAGGTTACCTGTGGAGTTCGCCGGAGTGTCAGTGAACGGTGGTGGCGCTCGGATGTTGTCGAAGCCGAGGCTCTGGGGTGAGCGCGGTTGAATAGAAGGCACAGGGAGAAGCGCCAGAGGCTGGGGATCACGGCCGTGTGCTCAGGGAGGCAAAGGGCGGTGTCTATTGGCCGGAATCGATGGAGAACCTCGCCGGAGACAGTGATGGTCTGAGAGGAAATTGGGGCAGCCTGATGGCTCCGGTGGTGCGGTGTCTGGGGGAAAATAGAGGGAAGACGCAGGCGGTTAAATGGACGCGGTTACTGGGAGGAATCAAGGCTGTCTTCAATGCGTATTCATTGCCGGCGTTTCTTGACTGCAACGGCAGGGCGGGGTTTGGGGGTTGAAGACGATGCTGAGGTGGCCAGTGGGGTCTGGGCGTCAGCGAAGGAGGGAAGTGTGCGGTGGGGTCCGTCTGTCAGTCGCTGAGTGGGTCGATTCGCGAGTTCGAATCGTTTTCTGCGGGGAGGAGAGGAGTTGGGCTAACTGGGCCAGGTGGGCTTAGCTGGGTTGGGTCAAGTTTGTTTTCATTTTTTTCTTTCTGATTGCTTTTTCTATTTCGATTTTCTGTTTTGAATTTCAAACAACAATTCAAACAACCAAATCAAATCAAACTTTCACTAAACTTTGTATTGAGTTTAGTTCTGTTTAAAAACACAAATTCCAAGTCCCAAAACAAAATAATATTTTTATTTTAGGGTCCAATAATAATTAAATGAATAGACCTTAATCATTTAATTCAAATAGGATTTGTTTTATTAAAATCTTTATTTTGAAATCTAAAATAAAACCAAAAACACTTCAGTAGGTTTTATTTGAGAATATAAGATACTTGGAAAACTTGTTTAAAATAATTTAACAAGTTTTGATGTTTAATTAAAATGGGAAAAGTCCTTACTTTAATAAAATGGGATATTAATAAATCCTCATTATTTCATTTAAATAAATCTTTACTCCTTTAATCAAAACAAAATATTTTACTTCAAAAACTTGGCCAAGATTTAATTTGGCTCTAAAAATAATCCTTATTTATATTTCTACCTTTTTATTTGAAAACCAAATCTTTTTATTAAAAGATCCAAAAATAGTAATTTAAAATATTTTTAACTTTATTATTTATTTATCTTTTTAAATCCCTTTAGGATTTTATTTGATCCAAATAGGTTTTGAAAGTTTCCAATTGGATTCAAAAAGTTTCTTCCCACCCTGAAAATCAACAAAGTTTTATTTTATTCATTTATTTTTCACATAACAAGATTTGGAAAATCTTGGGATGTGACAGGGAGACTGAGTGGAAAGGGTACAATAGGAAGGAAATCAATAATATGTAGGGACGGACATTCTTACACCGAAGCACATTACACCGTTCTACAGAATTCTATCTTGGCAGCCCCATATATCGAGGAACACAAGAAAATCTTACGCTCCAACAACCCTGGAAAGCATGACTCTTGGATTAGAGATGAACACATGAAGAGTTTTGGCGGTTGGTTGCAACATCTCATCAAAAACAACACTCTTGGAGATCAACTATACTTGTTGTCTAGGTCACCATCTTCGACTATATCGACTTTCCAAGGGTACGAGATAAATGGGTATACATTTTACACATAGCCCAAGATAAAAAGAGAACCAACCAAAACAGTGGTGTCCGCTTTGATGCAACAGACAACAATGGGTCAAAGACCACATATTATGGTTAGATAGAGGAGATATGGGAACTTGACTATGGACCTACTTTTAAGGTCCCCTTGTTTCGGTGCAAATGGGTCAAGCTGATAGGAGGAGGGGTTGAGGTAGACAAGAAATACATAATGACATCGTTGGATCTCAACAATCTTGGGTACTTAGACGAACCATTCGTCCTAGCCAATGATGTGGCTCAGGTTTTCTATGTGAAGGACATGTCTACCAAAACTAGAAAAAGAAAAAATAAGAAAAAGAATACATCAGACGATGAGCCAAAGCGCCACATAGTTCTTTCAGGAAAAAGAAACATCGTGGGAGTGGAGGACAAGACAGACATGTCAGAAGATTGTGATAAGTTTCATGAAATTCCGCCCTTCGCGGTGAAGGATGACCCAAGCATCATGTTAATGAATGAAGATGCTCCATGGATACGACAGGATCAGAAAGGAACACACGTGAAGAAATGATATGTAATAATTGTAACATTTTATGAGTGAAGATGCTCCATGCATGTGTCCATTTTTATAGTGTTTTCTGCAAACAATCTTGAGTGTGTTAGTCCCGTTTTGTGGCTGGACCGGGACTAAAGGAGGGCCTTTAGTCCCAATTCATACTTACCATTAAGATCTGATCTCCAAACGCGTGAGGTCACATATTAGGGAGTGCCTCTATGACCAGTTTCTCGGAGATGCCGGAGGACTGGGCTCCGTCGACATCTCCCTGAAACTGGCCGTAGTGGTGTCCCTGCTCTCGAAAACCATCTTGCAGCTTGTAACTTCTCTAACTAGATCAATACGCCTGGGAGCTAACTAATTTCACATATTAGGGAGTGCCTCTATGACCAGTTTCTCGGAGATGCCGGAGGACTGGGCTCCGCCGGCATCTCCCTGAAACTGGCCGTAGTGGTGTCCCTGCTCTCGAAAACCATCTTGCAGCTTGTAACTTCTCTAACTAGATCAATACGCCTGGGAGCTAACTAATTTCACATATTAGGGAGTGCCTCTATGACCAGTTTCTCGAAGATGCCAGAGGACTGCGCTCCGTCGGCATCTCCCTGAAACTGGCCATAGTGGTGTCCCTTCTCTCGAAAACCATCTTGGAGATGCCTCAAACTGGCTGGAGGACTGGACTCACAAGGATGCCTATTTATAGTACAAGCAGCTCGGCATAATGTCGACACTCACGACATAATGTCAACACTCACCCCTATTATTAGTGCTGACTCATGTTTAGTCCCGGTTGGTGTCTCCAACCGGGACTAAAGGTTCATCTTTAGGCCCGGTTGGTGACACCATCCGAAACAAGGTACAAGCCGCACGACATAATGTCGACACTCACCCCTATTATTAGTGTTGCCTGGCCCAGTCTGCCCCAATCCCTTCAGTCGTGGTTGGTTTCTCCAACCGGGACTAAAGATGAACCCTCTCTTTATTAGGTAACACTCAAGACATTTATTAATATTAAAAACCGGGACAAACCGGGACTAGCTAACACTCAGGACTAAAGCCGCCCCCTTTAGTCATAATCATTCCTAGTCCTATAGTACGCAGCTTTAGGGTCTTCTTCGCCATCGTCATCATCATCGTCATCGTCACCTGCCACTCCGGGTATCCTCAGCCCATATTATTTGTTTTATTTGGATTATTATAATAAAAGATATGATTTTCCAAAGTGTTTATATTTGATTTGAATAAAAAGAAAATTTACAAATGAAATAATTTATAAATGATGCAAAGAGAGAAATGGATATTATATTAAGATTCTTTATATTTTTATGATAATAATAGAAATATTATTTGTTTTATTTGGATTATTATAATAAAATATATGATTTTCCAAAGTTTTTATATTTGATTTGAATAAAAAAAGAAAATTTACAAATGAAATAATTTATAAATGATGCAAACATATAAATGGATATTATATTAAGATTCTTTATATTTTTCTGATAATAATAGACATATTATTTGTTTTATTTGGATTATTATAATAAAAGATATGATTTTCCAAAGTTTTTATATTTGATTTGAATAAAAAAGACAATTTACAAATGAAATAATTTATAAATGATGCAAATAGATAAATGGATATTATATTAAGATTCTTTATATTTTTCTGATAATAATAGACATATTATTTGTTTTATTTGGATTATTATAATAAAAGATATGATTTTGCAAAGTTTTTATATTTTATTTGAATAAAAAAAGAAATTTTACAAATGAAATAATTTATAAATGATGCAAACAGATAAATCGATATTATATTAAGATTATTTATATTTTTATGATAATAATAGACATATTATTTGTTTTATTTGGATTATTATAATAAAAGATATGATTTTCCAAAGTTTTTATATTTGATTTGAATAAAAAAACAAAATTTACAAATGAAATAATTTATAAATGATGCAAACAGATAAATGGATATTATATTAAGATTCTTTATATTTTTTATAATAATAGACATATTATTTGTTTTATTTGGATTATTATAATAAAAGATATGATTTTCCAAAGTTTTTATATTTGATTTGAATTAAAAAATGAAAATTTACAAATTAAATAATTTATAAATGATGCAAATAGATAAATAGATATTATATTAAGATTCTTTATATTTTTCTGATAATAATAGACATATTATTTGTTTTATTTGTATTATTATAATAATAGATATGATTTTCCAAAGTTTTTATATTAGTTTTGAATTAAAAAAAAGAAAATTTACAAAAAAACAATTAGTCGCGGGTCGTGGCTGGACCCGGGACTAAAGGGTGCCTGCGCGCACAAAAACGAAGCGGCCGAAAAAACCCTTTAGTCCCGGGCCGTGGCTTAACCCACGACTAAAGGGGGGTCAAAGCACTGGTGGTACGGGCATGGGGGATCCTTGGACCCAGAAACAGGGAAGACATTATTTCATGATAAAATTCTAAAACCCTCCCAAAACCTTATTCAAGCAATGAACGATGCTCAATTGGGATTGTTCCGTCCCGAGAGAGAGAACGACGAGCTGACACGCGCCCTAGGGAATCCGGAAAAGGGAGGATGAACACGAGGCAAAGGCGCCAATGTCTCGTGGAAGAAAGGGTTTCCTCAGTACGATGCCAGTTATAGAAGCCGTCAGAGAAAGAAGGACCGGGGGGTAGAACGGATCTCCAGGGTAGAGCAGGACCTAGCTGATCTGAAGAACCTCATGCATGAAATTAGCCAAAGGCCGCCGTCGTCAACTCACCCGCGGTCTGATGATCCTGCATTGGATCTTAGCCAACGAAGAAGCAGCGTGGCTTCCACGGAGGTCCGTGCTGATGATCAAGCACTGCTGGATGATGCACCGGCTCCTCACTACCCCGTGGATGATGTCAGAGAGATGGCACAATGTGAGCTACATCAACCAATGAACAACATGTCCTTCAAGGTGGCGATCGGCACTGCTTTACCTTGTCTACCTGGAGCACTCCACCATTCACTTCCGATTCCACCAGGCTATGCTCGTGTCACGGTGGATGACATAGTGGAGGATTTTGCGGACCTAGAGATTGAAATCGCTACGCCTTAAGGCCTTACGAAACTAGGAGATGTCAAGCGCAACATCATTCTATGGAATAAGAAGTACATCCCAAGTCCACCCCAACCCGATTATCGCCAACCTCCAAGTCCACCCCAACCCGCTGACGATCACCGCAGCAGGAGTACATCAACTTGATCTCCGCCTCCGCCTCCGTGCAATACTACTACCTCGTCGAAGAAACAGAAGTTCGACGGTCCCCCGCGCCCCACATCGAAGAAAGGTCAAACGCCGAAGATAGTCGATATCCCGCCGGCTCTTCCAAAGAGACCTTATGACAAGACCGATGAGGAAACTAACGCGGATGTGGATGCCCAAGTTAAGGCTCATTTTGCACCCAAAAAGCTTGAGCTAAAGCCGGTATATAACGAAAAAACCAAAAAGTGGGCTAAGTCCTTTCTTGAGCAATCATCCCAGATATCGATGAATCTGGAATCAGACTATGACCGGGAGATTATTAAGCAAGCACAGAAGAAAAAAATCACAACTGCAAAAAGCGGGAAGCAAGTTGCCTAGCTCGGAGCATAGAAGAATCAATCGGTCGCCCCGCTCAAAGTCATTTCAGACCTCGACAAGGGCTTTAGAGCTGAAATGGATATGGACATGCAAATAATGGACCCTAGAGCCCGTAATAATGCTGCACTTATGGGAATCACTGTATCGCAGGCCAAAGCACTTGCTAACAAAGCAAATATGTCTCTTAGTCAATATTTAGGCTATGAAGATACGCTAGTGGGTCAGATAGTACGGCAGTATGTCCAAGGGGAGCCTCTAGTCAGTAATGAGGAGCTCGCGCGTCTATCCACACATATGTGAAATCTGCATGAATGGTACATGTCGCAAGCAGAAAAAAGCATCATAAAGATTGGTTTCCGGTGGACGTTAGAAAGGAACATCACTTCAAACCATACTCGATACAGGTTCAAATGACCGAACTGTTTCAGTTATACAACCAGCGCGCCCTCGACAAATCTATCATTGGTTGCTACTATCTGTAAGTTATTTATTTCTATAATTAAGTTTGTAGCTTTAGCTCGTTCATTGCATTTAATATATTATCCTAACTATATATCCTTTTGTATGATGATATTATATTCCGCAAAATGAAGATGCTTGAATGCAAAAGAGCTAGAAGATACGACGTTGGGTTCATTGACCCATATATCATTAATGAATATATGTTAAAGAATCACCCCAAAGACGTGGAGGAAGACCTGTGCAGGTTCTTAACCGAGAATAATTTTGTTAAGGAAATACTATTTCCTTACAACTTCAAGTGAGTGTTTATATCTTGTACACATTTTATTTTTGCTTACTGGATGAGCTATGCATGTATGCTTATGTAAATGTCCACAGATTCCACTGGATCTTGCTAAACATTCAAGTTGACAACTCCCTAGTTGAAGTCCACGACTCATTAAGTTGGGACCAAGAGCAATGGAGCGACATGAAAGCGATGCTCCATAAGTAATTTCAATCATTATCGCATTATATCATCATCTTTCATTCATTTCCTGATATCAAGTAACTAATAAATCCTTTGTTCATTTTCTTTGCCGAGAAGGTGTTGGACACGGTTCAGACAGAAAATACCAGGTCCATTCAAAGAGGAGTTAACTTATAAAATGGTGACGAGTTTACATCAGCCACCGGGAACTCATTTATGTGGATACTACGTCTGCCAGTACATCCGCGAGTTGACCAGTGAGCGGAAAGTTGACTCACATTATATTTATGATTTGCGGGAGAAACTAGAGCCAGACCAGCACATAAGAGCAATTCAAGAGGAGCTGGCGGGATTTATGATGAAGGAAGTCCTTGATGTACATGGAGAGCATTATGCGGATGACGTGGAACTCGATTTGCCTTAGTCATCTTCATGTAGCTGATATGATATATTCATCAATGACCATGTAATTTCAAAACATTTCTTCCTTGTGATATGATTGATTATATGTATGCTTGCAAGGGATCAATTAATTATATAAATGCATCGACGTGTAGTGTGTATGTAGTAGCGTATAATATGTATACTGAAATATATGTTTGTTATAGTGAAACACAAAACAAAAAAGGAACGAAATGGCAAAAAAAATGAAATACACAATCTCTGCCGCGACAGAGAAATGTGGTGTTTCTCTGCCGCGGCAGGAAACCTTTGAGTCCCGGGTGGTGTTATAGCCCGGGACTAGAGGGTTTCCGCCCCCCGCGGCGCTGAAACAGCCACGAGGCTGTTATCAGTCGCGGGCTGTTGCGAGCCGGAACTAGAGGGGGGCCTCTAGTCCCGTTTTCGCAGTCCCGGGCCCAAAACCGGGACTAGAGCCCGTTGCGGCCCGGGACTACATCCCTGTTTTCCACCAGTGACAGCTCTGACAAGCACAGCTCGGGATCGTCTCACAAGCGTTCCCATCATGATGATAGTGGGAGTTCTGGATCCCACAAACATGGAAAGTACAACAACCACCACAGCCACAACCGCTATCATGACAACAAACATCACGTAGTCATGATAATGACAAATACAA
Organism: Avena sativa; assembly: GCA_916181665.1. Lineage (NCBI taxonomy): Eukaryota > Viridiplantae > Streptophyta > Magnoliopsida > Poales > Poaceae > Avena > Avena sativa. Next base: position 18,775,135 of record OV702282.1, on the reverse strand, counting down.
GAACCAGAAGAGTGGACACAAGAGTCACCACAGTGGAGGTGGAAGTGGAAGTGGCAGTCAGCCTGCAAAGAGAGATATTAGTCAGGTTGAATGTTTCAAGTGTAAGAAGCTGGGGAATTATGCAATAGAGTGCCCAGAGAAGAAAGTTGAAGGAGCCACCAAGCCCAACCCTTTCCAGAAGGGACAAGTAAACCACATCAATGTGGAAGAAATTTATGAGGAACCTGATGCTGTGGCTGGTAAGTTCAAACTCAATTCTGTTCCAGCACTCGTTCTTTTTGATACTGGCGCATCGCATTCATTCATATCAAGACCATTTGTTGATAGAAATGAACTTCCAATTGAAACTATTGGGTGTCCTATAAAAGTAAGTTCTCCTGGTGGAGAAATGATAGTGAACTCAGGATGTCATGACCTAGTCATAGAGTTTGGGAAGTATAAGTTTCCCGTAAATTTGATAATTCTAAATTCCCAAGGATTGGATGTCATTTTGGGGATGGACTGGATGACTAAGTACAAGGGAGTGCTAGATTGTGCCAATCATACTATCACACTCACAACCCCGGATAATAAAAGGATTAGATTCAAGACTAACTTTGAATCAAAAGAGAGTTAGCTAAATTCTCTTAAGGGGGTTAGCATAGACAGTGTACCAATTGTGAGTGAATATCCGGATGTGTTTCCGGAAGAATTGTCGGGAATGCCACTAGATAGAGATGTGGAATTTCTGATTGACTTGCTACCAGGATCAGGACCAATAGCAAACAGACCTTAGAAGATGTCAGTTGATGAGTTGAGAGAACTCAAGAAACAACTTGGAGAACAGTTGCATAAAGGATTTATTCAACCAAGCTCTTCATCTTGGGGAGCACCAGTCTTGTTTGTGGAAAAGAAAGATAGAAGTCAAAGGTTATGCATCGATTATCGTTCACTCAATGAGGTGACTATCAAGAACCAATATCCTTTGCCCAGAATCAATGACTTGTTTGATCAGTTAGAAGGAGCCTGTGTGTTCTCAAAGATTGATCTCCGGTCAGGTTATTTTCAGCTTAAGATAAGAGAACAAGACATACCTAAGACAGCTTTCACCACTAGGTATGGATTGTATGAGTACACCATGATGCCATTTGGTTTGACCAATGCACCAGCTTACTTCATGAATATGATGAACAAGGTGTTCATGGATTTCCTTACCAAGTTTGTTGTCGTTTTCATCGATGAGATTTTGATCTACTCCAAGAGCAAACAAGAGCATGAAGGACATTTGCGTTTGATACTTGAGAAGCTTAAAGAGCATAAGTTGTATGCCAAATTCAGCAAGTGTGAATTCTGGTTGAATGAAGTTGGATTTCTTGGACACATTGTGTCAGGTGATGGGGTAGCAGTTGATACCACAAAAGTGTCAGCTGTAACTGAATGGGAATCTCCTAAGTCAGTGAAGGAAGTTTGTAGTTTGCTTGGCTTGGAAGGATACTACAGAAGGTTCATTGAGAATTTCTCCAAGGTATCTAAGCCAATGACGGAGTTACTAAAGAAAGACAAGAAATTTTCTAGGACTGAAGGATGTGAACTCAGTTTCCAAGAATTGAAGAAGAGACTAGTGACAGCACCAGTCTTATGTCTGCCAGATTTGGAGAAGGATTTCCAAGTTTATTGTGATGCATCTCATCATGGATTAGGTGCAGTTTTGATGCAAGAAGGGAAAGTTGTGGCTTATGCCTCGAGACAACTCAAAACTCATGAAGTAAATTACCCTACTCATGATTTGGAGTTAGCCTCTGTTGTCCATGAACTTAAAACATGGAGACATTATCTTTTGGGAAAGCAATGTGAAGTGTTCACAGATCACAAAAGTTTGAAGTATATCTTCACTCAGAAAAAAATCAACATGAGACAAAGAAGGTGGCTAGAACTCATCAAGGACTATGACTTGAGTTTGCAATACCATCCCGGTAAAGCAAATGTTGTAGCGGATGCACTAAGCCGTAAGGTATTTGTGAATGGCCTTACTAAGGGAGAGTTGCCAGATGATCTGTGTGCCCAATTTAGAGACCTCAGATTAGAGATTGTGCCTGAAGGACATCTCATGTAATTGGATGTTCAACCCACCTTGCTGGACAAAATCAAGGAAGCCCAAAAGACGGACAAGGAAATAGAAGAGATAAAGGAAAAGATTGGTAAGGGAAAAGCCAAAGGATTCCATGAAGACGAACAAGGTACTTTATGGTATGGAAAACGTATCTGTGTTCTGCAAGATACGGAGCTTCAGAAACTGATTTTATAGGAAGCACACAACTCACCATATTCCATCCATCCGGGTAACACCAAAATGTACATGGATATGAAGGAAAGATTTTGGTGGAATAATCTCAAGAAGGACATCACCGAACATATTGCTTTGTGTGATGTATGTAGTAGAGTGAAAGCGGAACATTAGAAACTAGCAGGATTGTTACAACCACTACCTATTCCTGATTGGAAGTGGGACAAGATTGGCATGGATTTCATCACCGGATTGCCAAGGACCAGGTCAGGATATGATTCTATTTGGGTAGTAGTGGATCGCCTAACTAAATTGGCTCATTTCATACCCTTGAAGACAACCTATACAAGTGCTAAGTTGGCCAAGATCTATATGAATAGGATTGTGTGTCTGCATGGAGTACCCTAGAGTATTGTGTCTGATAGGGGAACCCAATTCCCTTCTCATTTTTGGAGGCAACTACATGAATCATTGGGAACGAGATTGGAATTCAGTACTGCTTTTCATCCCCAGACCGATGGACAGACAGAAAGGACCAACCATATTCTAGAGGATATGCTGAGGGCATGTGCCCTAGACTATGGAGCTAGTTGGGATGAAAGTCTGCCTTACGCAGAATTCTCTTACAACAACAGCTATCAAGCCAATATTGATATGGCACCGTTTGAGTTTCTCTATGGGAGAAAGTGTACTACCCCATTGCTATGGAATGGTGTGGGAGAAAAAATTTGTTCGGACCAGAACTAATCAAAGAGGCTGAAGAGAAAGTCAAGCTAGTAAAGGACATATTCAAGATAGCATAGTACCGATAGAAGAGCTACGCAGATCCTAAGGGGAGAGAAGTCATCTATGAAGTGGGTGATAGAGCTTATCTTAGAGTGTCACCACTTCGTGGAGTGAAGAGATTTGGAGTCAAAGGAAAATTGGCCCCAAGATATGTTGGACCATTCAAGATTTTGAGTCGTAAAGGATAAGTAGCTTATGAGATTGAATTGCCGGAATCATTGTCTGCCATTCACAATGTGTTTCATGTGAGTCAACTAAAGAAATGTCATCCAGAGATGGAAGAGACTTCTTTTAAGGATACCATAAATTTTAAGATTCTATATACCTGTGTTAGTAGTCGAAAGACTACCCTTCTATTCATGTCATAGTATAGTTGATACTGGTATTCCTTCCAAGATTGGATTTGAATTCATTTAGTCCATACCCATTAGAATTCTTATTCTCCTCCTATGTCTAATTGGAAGTTCTCCATTATTTCTTAAAATTTCTTAAGAGTTGTTTCTTTTTTGGACTAATCGGTTAAATGTATCCTTTATCACCTTCAAGTTACCTATAGTGCTTTCTTCATCTTTCATTCCTAACGTCTACTCTCCCCCTTAAATTTTACTACTAGTCTTTAAATTACATACATAGTGACCATTTGTTCTTAAACTTGAATATTGATCTTGTTTCAGTTTATATTCTACCAGTTTAGGGTCTGATGAAAGATTATACGGTGTATCCACACAATTGTGGATCTCCGAGACCAATCTTTCAGCACTATATATCGTACTTACTATTGAATATTTTCACTGGGTAGGTCTAACTTTACGAAGCATCTTGAAAGACGATCGCCTTAAAATATTTATACTTCCTGAGGTTTTACTTAACTAAGGACAAATCTAATGGTCTTTATGCATCCTTTATGATAATTTGATTAACTATATCAACCAATACCAGCTGCGGACAGAATACCGACTGTGGATTAGAATGCCGGCAAGGGATTGGGTACCCAAGGCTGAACATTTTGAGTGGTAGGTATTACCTTATAGTTTCCGACCTACGAGTTACATTCTCTTTGAATTGTTAGAGCTTGAATACCCTTTTGGTTCTAAGGCATCTTCTTGGTACTTTTTTCATGATACTCCCATGAACTTGATACAACTCTCCATTGACTTCTTAGCATCTTACCTACTTTGAATAAACTGCCAATTTATCCTATCTTGTTACTCCTTACATCTCCTACACCATGTTTTCTTCCTAAATTGGCTAAGAATGTGACTTATGTTCTATCTATTCCCCAAATGGTGTAAATACCCCTTCTATCATTCTACATCCTTCAAGTTAATCTTCCTTATGATCTTTGGTACTCGTCACTCCCTTACACGAATTCCCGTTTCTATCTAGGTCTATAACATCAAGTAATAACTGGTGTTACATCATGCATTTGCACACCAATTACACTTCATGTACCGATCTAGTCAATCAAGAAGAATCAAAAAGATCCAAAAGTCGATAAACAACAGAACATAAACCATGTATTACACATAGGTTTAAATAATTTACAAATGTACTAGATATTCCCACGGTTTGCTCCAAACCTATTTACACAACTATCTTACAAGAACCTCTTGCTCTTGTGGATATATCCTCACTTATTTCGGCAAACTGTTCAAACTACAATACGCATTACCCTCTATATACATTATTCAAGCCCTCATCCCTTGGGATGTTGTTTCTCTCTCTCTCTGACATCTTCCTCTAGTACTTCCTGGAGTTCCGTCCATGATGATGTGAAATCCTACGACTGCCTTCTGGAGCATAGGAGCATCCAGGAGGTGCATATTCTTGATTAGAAGTACCGAGACTGAGATTAGTCATTGAAAAATGACTAGAGTTGGCGTAATCTTCCACCGAATAGTCCGGCTTTTCTGGCAACGCTTCCTCATAGTAAATTGGTTCCTTAGCTTTTTCTTGGATCCAGTCATATATATTGGTATAGTAACTATTGGAGTACTCTTCTAAGTTGATTGGATTCGTATTACCTCCATATGGTCCATAAGGCTCTCTATGGTTATAGTTGGTCTCTTCTTCAATACCTGTATCACAAGGTATAGGATTCCCTATGGTTTTACCTTGATATTCTATTTCCCATCCATACTTGTTAGGCTTATTTGGGATAACTTTATTCCATTCTTGTTGTTCGGAATTGTACTTGGTCGATAGGTCTTCAGGTGGCTTGAAGTCATTCTGGTAATAGGCATAATTTTCTGAGTTTGGGTCATAAAACTCAGTTTCCTCGAACACTTCTCCTGAAGGTATGTATTTGGGATGCCTAGCTTCTTTATCTAGCTTCTTCCTATGAGCCATTGCTTTATTAGGATCAGTAAAATCCTCAATGACCGTATCCATCTCCTGAACTAAGACTTGGTGAGTGTTATGGTAAGTGTTTAGCAAAGACCGATAATGATCCATATACTCTACAGCTAGAGTAGTTTCAGCTTGGACTAAGGTAAAGTGATCTAACTCATGCTCCGAGTTTGAGGTTTCATGTGGGATAATGGTGTGAGTACTACCTTCTAGAGCTTTGGATTTATGCTCTCGGATCATGGTTATGGCTGCTGCTACGGCAATCTGATATGCAGATGCCATGCACCTGGCCTCTCCTGTTGGCATTTCTCCCTTAAGTCCTGTAACATCCCTAAAATCATAATTTCAAAGTTTGCATATCATTCTTGCATGCATATAGATTTGAGATCAAATTTCAAACTCATTTCAGAAAAACAGAAGCACTTGGTGCTATGATTTTATGTGAACAGATTTAAATCAAATGGCTATCCCCATTTGAAAGTTTGATTGTTTATAAACCAAGCTTGTTGCCTTCTATGAATATAGGTTTAAGTGTAGAATTTAAACCAAGTTTTCAAATTGGGAAATAGATTCAAAAACTATTTTTTTTTCAAATTTTGCAAACCAAGTGCCAGGTCTCTGATATTTTGATCCCCAAGCTTGACCAAGCCTTTGCAAAGCAACCACATGTTTTTGTGCCTGTATTTGAGACCACTGCTCACTGCAAAAATCTCAAAAACAAATTGAATTCAAATGGAACTAGAATTCATTTGAAAATCAATTCAGAAAATCGAATCAGAAAAAGAAAAGAAGCAAACAAATAGAAAAGGCCGAGCGCTGCCATTCCAGCCCAGCTTCAGAACAGGCCCAGCAAGCCCACCCGGGCCATTTCTTTCTCTCTCGCACGCGCCAGCGCACCCACACAGCCGCTGACAGCCAGACCCCACCTCCCCTTCGTGCGCTTCGCTGACGAGCGGGCCCTCTCCACGTCGCCCTCGTCTTCCCCAAATCACGCCCGCGACCACGTCGCCGCTGCAGTGAAGCCGGTAATGGCGCGACGTAATTAGCCTTAAAGCCGCAGGCGTTTCCTGTCGCACCTGGGCCTATTTAATACCCTCTGCACCGCGAGCTTTTTCCCCCACTCTCCTCGCTCACTCCGCCACCAGGCTGCGTGCATTAGCTCTCGAAGCCCCGCTGTATCGACGACTCCGGCGATCGATTCCGGTGAGCCTCGACCGCGCCCCTCTCTCTGGTTCAAACGATGATGCCCAGCTTGATCTTGCGCATACGCTGACGCCTTCCTTTTGCCTGCTCGTGACCCAGATCGTCGTCTCCGTCCACGACAGAAACCACCTGCGCCGCCGCTTGACTCTGGCGACCAATTAAGGTAAAACCCGAGCACCCCTTGCCCCCTCCTTCACACGAGTTTGTTCGCCTGCGTCTTGCGCAACTCCTAATGCCTCTGGTTCGTGCTAGGGCGACACCAAACCTCGGCAAGGACCATGACTGCAAGCTACCGATGCCGCTCGTTACTCCGACGAGTTCCTGAGACCGTGCCAGCGCGCCCCTTCGCAAACCAACACCACACGTCGAGCTTCAGCACGCCACTGCGGATCCGGTAAGCGCCTCCCTTCCTTCCCTGGCGACCTAGAGCGCCAGCACCGCCGCAGTCAGACGCGCCGCCGCCTGTCGCCGCCGCTAGTGCCGCTCGTTTCTGGTTAGGAGATTTTTAGCCGTCAGATCTGGATCCTACGCGTAGAAATAGTTCACTTAACGAAGGGGTATGGACAGATCTGAGCCGTGCAGCGTTAATTAGATCCAACAGCACAGAAGGGTGATCCGGTGCGAACCGGTACGCGCCAGTAATATCGCGACGCGTGGCTAGGGTTAGATTTAAAAACAGAATTCAAACCAGATTTTGATCCAAATTTCAAATGGTTATAACTTTTGATTACCACGTTAGATTTTTGCAAATTTTATACCGTTGGAATCAGTGAGTCAAGCCCTTTCTGAATCTGCAATGTGTTTAACAAAAAGTATCTGTTAAAATGACTTTGTGTGCAGAAACATATTTAGGTCTATTTTGAGCATAGATTTAGTTTGGTAATTTGTATTAGTGCTAAACAAGTTTAGTTAGCAAACTTTGTGACTTGTTATGTTTCTGTATCATGCACTTTCTTGGTAGAGTTTTTCAAAATCATCACTTAGTAAATTCTTGCATGCATGCATTCATATTTTTGCTTGTATATAAATTGTGTGTAATTGTATGCTACAATTTTTTTTTTAGATTTTGCTAGTGACTGTGATTGTGAAGAGTGCTACTCTCCCCATTACCAAGGCAAGTGATACTTCATGATATTTCCACCCCTTTATTTTGACTAAGCATTAGAATTATTTTACTAAGTCTTGCATGTTACTTTTGCCAAATGCTATGTTGGGAAATCCTATGTAGTTGTAGAATTGTAGAATTTCTAGGGATTTTCCTAAGTTAAGTTACTATGCCATGCTTAGCCTAGCTAGTAGAAAACAAGGGTTGGTAAAGAATGTACATGCTTTGATGAAATAATTCTAAGTCCTTTTGGACTCATGCTTTTCTTAATAAAACAACTAAGTCAATGAACTTCCTGGGTGGAATGGGACTTGAATGGTGGTTTTTGGTTGAGTGGTTACACAAGGCCATGGATTTGGCTTGTGTATCTCACTTGTGGTATGCCACCCAGGCACAAAGGGATTTGGAGGCCAAGTGTTGAGAAAGCTTACAGTGCAACCACTTGGCAATATGGGCTCTGCCTTGATCATATAGGTTGCTAGAACTTAGTCACTTGGACAGTTGGTGGTAGTGGGAATGATAGGTTGGAGCGCGTCCATTTGACTAAGGAAAGGCTTCTGAAAGGTCCAGTCTTGGGAAACCAAGTCTGGTGGGGAAAGTGCACAACCTCTGCAGATGGAAAATCTAAGTACTTAGCCAAGTCCATGGCAATGGACAGCTTGAGCATCAAGACATGGAAGCTACAAGAATCTCATCACTCCAACTTCTAAGTAAAACTTGTGGGTGAACAAGGGGGAAGGACCCCAATGTCTATTGGTGGTTTCTTGGGAAGTTTTTGATAAAGAAAAACTTAGTGTTTTCAACTAATAGGGAAAACCTATTTTTCAAGCAAAGCAAGCCAAGCTACACTTAGCCAAAATGCATATAGTAATATAGTCCACTTAAAATTTACTAAGGTATCACTTGCCAATACTATTCCAAAGTATTGACCCACTGTGGCTGTAACTTGTGATGTTGCAGGTTACTCCGATGATGATTAGGAGTCATGAGTCTACACTCAACATGCTTGCCTGTGGCACATGAAGATGAAGACTTGTGTTTATTTACTTATTCCAAAAACTCTTGTATTAGGCCTGTGGCCATGAGTTGTAAAAGACTATGTTTTATCTCTGGAATGGATGTAATAAATGACCTTTGTATCTGTGTACTTCATCTTAAACTGTGGATGCTAGCAATGATCCAGGGACTAGCATTGCAATCACAGGGATCCTTTTCCTTTACAAAGGAGGGGTCTTACAGATGGTATCAGAGCACTGTGTTGCCTGTAGGATTATGACCCTAGGATTGGAAAACCATTAAGGAACAATTTTCAACTACTTCTACACTTGTCTACTCTTCTCGTAAACTTTTCTAATCTTCTCATTCTCATCTCTATTTGTAGATGAACTCCATCAACGAAGCCGTGAAGAAAGGACCACTCATGACCATGGCCTTGGAGTGTGAAACTGAGTTTCCCAAAATTCTCAAGGACCTCATGGTGGCAATGGAAGCACATGGTGCAGCTGTTTACAAAGGCTTTCCAGTGTTGGATGAAGGAGTGGAGTATTGGTGGGTGCAACTTCACTTGTACAAAAACAAGGAAGACAACCACAAAGAAAGAGGATTCTACATGTACACCAACACTGTGATGCACACCACATTCTTTGAGTCAGCAAGAGAAGCAGCTTGGAGGACTATCAAAGAACTTAGTGCTAGAGTCAAGTGCAGAATGCTCAACCTCCAAAAAGACTTAGAGAAAGAGAAGGAGCTTACCCAAGAGTTGGAAACCACCAACCAAATCTTAAGGGGAGATATTATAGACTTAGTGATGGAATCATGTGAACAAGATAGGTGGATTGCCTCTAGGAACATTGTGTTAGCCAATAGATCCAGTGAGATAGGATTGTGAACGCACTTCGTTAGTTGGACCACCACCTATTACCTTATTTTCCAAAATGATACCTTAAATAAGTTTGGACCTTGATTGATGTAATGGATTCATGTATGCATGACTTGTGTGATTTTTGTGTTCCAAGGATGTGTATGTGATGTTGTCTTTGTTTATCTTAAATAGTGTTGTTCTAACTTTTCTATCTTATAAATAGATGCCTATTACCATCAGCACTGTTGAGGAGTTCCAGGTTACCCGCTTTGGTCCTCGTATCGTTGAGCTTACCACTTTGCTCGATCTCCCTCTTCCCACCATCATGGTGCATCCACTCACCAAGTTCGAGAGGAAGGACCTCTAGGGCTTCAAGGTTAACCAGCCAGGACGCCAGACAGAGCCTACTATAGAGGCCATCATCTTCAAGCTTATGCATGATGACAGGGAGACAAGCATGGAGGTAGTCATGCAGGACCTGATAGGACGTCTGTTAGGCCGTCACTCCCGTCAGGTTAGGGGCACCCACTTCCACGTCTTCGGAAGACGTGACGAGGATGGAGAGTCCATCGACTTCGAGGACGACTCGAGGGACGCAGCAGAGCCGATACGTCTCTATCTCCAGAACTTAGAGTCTCTCATCAGGCACGTGGACACGGACAGGACCAATGTCATGCTCAACAATGACGAGCTCCAGTTGCAGCTTCGCGAGAAGGACAAGCTTTTCGCACAACAGGACGAGATAGTCAAGGAAATGGAGACGAAGTTTGAAACCCAGGACCGTAAGTTCAAGAGTCAGGAGAAACGCGTCCAGGATAGGAACAAGAAGATCCGGGACATGACTGAAGAACTGAAGTCCAAGGATTTCGAGCTAGAGCAGCAGCAGATGGTGATTGAGAGGCTTCGCTCCCAGAAGAGGGCTCTCAAGGCCAAGATTGATTCCTTGACCACTACGATTGAGGAGAACAAGACCGCGATGGAGAACGCAGGTCTTACCTTTGTCGAGGAGGAGATTGATGCTGATGAGTAGACTTGACTACTCGTTTGTCCTTTTATTATCGTACTTGTTATTTGTGAACTTGTTATTGGACCATCCGACATGTGGATGGATTGCCACTTGTGTGTGTTATTTCGAGAACTTTGTTATTCTGTTGTTGAGATTTTATCCTTGAGTTGCATGCTATGTGTTTGCTTGTGATGTATTGTGCATGAAACATCTATGGGTATCTCATTCTTATCTCTATTTGAACAAACCACAGATGCCTCCCCGTCGCGCAAACCCCAACCCCAACAACATCACTCCAGAAATGCAACAGATGATGAATGCTCAAACACATCTTATGCAGATGATGACAACATTCATCCAAAACCAGAATAACAACAACAACAACAACCCCAATAACAACAACAGCAATAACAACAACAAAAACAACAACAACCCTCCGGGTTTTGATATGCTCACCAGATTTCTGCGTCTGAGGCCAGCTAAGTTTTCGGGGACAACTGATCCCATGGTGGCCAATGATTGTCTACGTTCTGTGAACAAGGACTTAGTGACCGTGGGCTGCACGGATGCTGAAAAGGTCAGGTTCGCAGCGCATCTGTTGGAAGGACGAGCCGCCACATGGTGGGACAACTTCCAAATCACCACTCCTTTAGATGAGGTGACTTGGGCTATCTTTGAAGATGGCTTTCGCACTGCTCACATCTCATCAGGAATGATGAGCCTGAAAAAGGAGTTTCACAACTTGAAGCAGCGCCACCGCAGCGTGGCTGAATACATAGAAGAGTTCAACAATCTGGCACGCTATGCACCGGATGAGGTTGACACAGATGCCAAAAGAAAGGAAAAGTTTCTGGAAGGCTTGAATGATGAGTTAAACTTGCAGTTGTCAGTGGCATATGTTCCAAGTTATCAGTCTCTGTGTGACAAGGCTGCTATTTTGGAGAATAAAATGAAGCAAGTCGAGAGTAGGAAGAGGAAACACTCCGACAAGCACAGCTCGGGATCGTCTCACAAACGATCTCACTATGATGACAATGGAAGCTCAGGATCCCATAAGCATGGGAAATTCAACAAGCACCACAACCACAACCGTCATGACAACAAGCATCACCGCAGTCATGACAATGACAAGTACAAGAACCACAAGAGTGGACATAAGAGCCACCACAGTGGGAATGGTAGTGGAAGTGGAAGTCAGCCTGCAAAAAGGGACATCAGTCAGGTTGAGTGTTTCAAATGCAAGAAGCTGGGGCATTATGCTAATGAGTGCCCTGAGAAGAAAGTTGAAGGACCTAACAAGTCCAATCCTTTTCAGAAAGGACAGGTTAACCACATCAATGTGGAGGAGGTCTATGAAGAGCCTGATGTTGTTGCTGGTAAGTTCAGACTCAATTCCATTCCAGCATTTGTACTCTTTGACACTGGTGCATCTCATTCATTCATATCAAAAGCATTTGTTGATAGAAATGGGTTTGCATCTGAAAACATTGGGTGTCCAATGAAAGTTAGTTCTCCGGGTGGAGATATGATAGTAAGTCTTGGATGCCGGGATCTTGTCATAGAGTTTGGAAAGCATAAGTTTCCAGTGAGCCTGATAATCCTAGATTCCCAAGGACTAGACATAATATTGGGAATGGATTGGATGGCTAAGTATGAAGGAGTACTAGATTGTGCTAATCGTACTGTTGCACTCACAACCCCGGAAGGAAAAAGAATAAAATTCAGGTCAAACTTTGAATCCAAAGGAAGTAAGCTAAATTCCCTTAAGGGGGTTAGCATGGACAGTGTGCCAATTGTATGTGAGTATCCGGATGTGTTTCCGGAAGAGTTGCCAGGAATGCCACCAGATAGAGATGTGGAATTTCTGATAGATTTGGTACCAGGTTCTGGACCAATAGCAAAGAGACCGTACAAAATGTCAGTTGATGAACTGAAAGAGCTCAAGAAGCAACTAGGAGAACAGTTGCAGAAAGGATTTATCCAACCAAGTTCTTCATCTTGGGGAGCCCCAGTATTGTTCGTGGAGAAGAAAGATAGAAGCCAAAGGTTATGCATAGATTACCGTTCACTCAACGAGGTAACTATCAAGAATAAATATCCTTTGCCCAGAATCAATGACTTGTTTGATCAGCTAGAGGGAGCATGTGTGTTCTCAAAGATTGATCTCCGGTCAGGCTATTTTCAACTTAAGATAAGAGAGCAAGACATACCTAAAACAGCATTCACCACAAGGTATGGATTGTATGAGTATACCGTGATGCCTTTTGGCTTAACCAATGCTCCAGCATACTTCATGAATATGATGAACAAGGTGTTCATGGAATTCCTCGACAAGTTTGTTGTCGTTTTCATCGATGACATCTTAGTCTACTCCAAGAGCAAAGAAGAACATGAAGGACATTTGCGTTTGATACTTGAGAAGTTGAGAGAGCATAAACTATATGCCAAATTTAGCAAGTGTGAGTTCTGGTTAGAAGAAGTAGGATTTCTTGGTCATGTTATGACAAAAGATGGAGTAGCAGTTGATCCTGCTAAGGTTTCAGCTGTGACTGAATGGGAATCTCCCAAGAACGTGAAAGAAGTTCGCAGTTTCCTTGGCTTAGCAGGTTACTACAGAAGGTTCATCGAGAATTTCTCTAAAGTAGCTAAGCCAATGACTGAATTATTGAAGAAAGACAAGAAGTTTGCTTGGTCTGAAGGTTGTGAAGTCAGCTTTCAAGAATTGAAGAAGAGACTTGTGACAGCACCAGTTCTATGTCTGCCAGATTTGGAAAAGGATTTCCAAGTGTATTGTGATGCGTCTCATCAAGGTTTGGGTGCCGTACTTATGCAAGACAGTAAAGTTGTGGCTTATACCTCGAGACAACTCAAAACTCATGAGGTAAACTATCCTACTCATGATTTGGAGTTAGCCTCTGTTGTCCATGCACTCAAAACTTGGAGACATTACCTTTTGGGAAAGCGTTGCGAAGTGTTCACCGATCACAAGAGTTTGAAGTATATCTTCACCCAGAAGGAATCAATATGAGACAAAGAAGATGGTTAGAGCTTATCAAGGATTATGACTTGAGTTTGCAATACCACCCCGGTAAAGCAAATGTTGTAGCAGATGCTCTAAGTCGAAGGTGTTTGTAAATGGCCTTACCAAAGGAGAATTGCCAGATGATTTGTGTAATCAATTCAAAGAACTCAGATTGGAAATTGTGCCTGAAGGACATCTCATGTCTTTGGATGTTCAACCCACTTTGTTGGACAAGATTCGAGAAGCTCAGAAGTCCGATAAGGAAATTGAAGAGATTAAGAAAAATATTGGTCTAGGGAAAGCTAAGAATTTCCATGAAGACGAACAGGGTACATTATGGCATGGGAAACGTATATGTGTTCCACAAGATCCGGAGTTACGAAAACTGATTTTGCAAGAAGCACACAACTCTCCGTATTCTATTCACCCGGGTAACACCAAAATGTACATGGACATGAAAGAAAGATTTTGGTAGAACAATCTCAAGAGAGACATTGCCGAACATATTGCTTTGTGTGATGTGTGTAGCAGAGTAAAAGCGGAGCATCAGAAACCAGCAGGTTTGCTTCAACCACTACCTATTCCTGATTGGAAATGGGACAAAATTGGTATGGATTTCATCACCGGATTACCAAGGACCAGATCAGGATATGATTCCATATGGGTAGTCGTGGATCGCTTAACTAAAGTGGCACATTTCATACCCATGAAGACAACCTATACAAGTGCCAAGTTAGCCAAAATCTACATGAGTAGAATTGTATGCCTTCACGGTGTGCCTAAGAGTATTGTGTCCGATAGGGGAACCCAATTCACTTCCCATTTTTGGAGACAGCTACATGAGTCATTGGGAACGAGGTTGGAATTCAGTACTGCTTTTCATCCTCAAACTGATGGACAAACAGAAAGGACTAATCAAATTCTGGAAGACACGTTGAGGGCATGTGCCCTAGACTATGGAGCAAGTTGGGATGAAAGTCTGCCTTACGCAGAATTTTCTAATAACAACAGCTATCAAGCCAGCATTGAGATGGCACCGTTTGAGTTTCCCTACGGAAGAAAATGTACCACCCCATTGTTATGGAATGGTGTGGGAGAAAGAAGTTTATTCGGGCCAGATCTTATCAAAGAAGCCGAAGAGAAGGTCAAATTGGTTAAGGACAGGTTGAAGATAGCACAGTCCCGACAGAAAAGCTACGCAGATCCTAAGCGTAGAGAAGTCACCTACGAAGTTGGTGATAGAGCCTATTTTAGAGTATCACCACTCCGTGGAGTGAAAAGATTCGGAGTCAAAGGAAAGTTGGCACGAAGATATGTTGGGCCATTCAAGATTCTGAGTCGCAAAGGAGAAGTTGCTTATGAAATTGAACTGCCGGTATCTCTATCAGCAGTCCATAATGTATTTCATGTGAGTCAGCTTAAGAAATGTCACCCAGAAATGGAAGAATCTTCTTTGAAGGATACCATACCTTTGGAATAAGTTCAACTAGAAAGTGATCTCACTTATGAAGAAAAGCCTATCAAGATTCTTGAGACTGTAGAAAGAGTCACGAGAACGAAAACTATCAAGTTTTGCAAAGTGCAATGGAACCATCATACCGAAGAGGAAGCAACATGGGAAAGAGAAGATGACCTTCAGAAAGACCACCCTCACCTATTTGCTAGCCAATCCGAATCTCGAGGGCGAGATTCACCTTAAGGGGGTTAGATTTGTAACATCCCTAAAATCATAATTTCAAAGTTTGCATATCATTCTTGCATGCATATAGATTTGAGATCAAATTTCAAACTCATTTTAGAAAAACAGAAGCACTTGGTGCTATGATTTTATGTGAACAGATTTAAATCAAATGGCTATCCCCATTTGAAAGTTTGATTGTTTATAAACCAAGCTTGTTGCCTTCTATGAAGATAGGTTTAAGTGTAGAATTTAAACCAAATTTTCAAATTAGGAAATAGATTCAAAAACTATTTTTTTTTTCAAATTTTGCAAACCAAGTGCCAAGTCTCTGATATTTTGATCCCCAAGCTTGACCAAGCCTTTGCAAAGCAACCACATGTTTTTGTGCCTGTATTTGAGACCACTGCTCACTGCAAAAATCTCAAAAAAAAATTTGAATTCAAATGGAACTAGAATTCATTTGAAAATCAATTCAGAAAATCGAATCAGAAAAAGAAAAGAAGCAAACAAATAGAAAAGGCCGAGCGCTGCCATTCCAGCCCAGCTTCAGAACAGGCCCAGCAAGCCCACCCGGGCCATTTCTTTCTCTCTCGCACGCTCCAGCGCACCCACACAGCCGCTGACAGCCAAACCCCACCTCCCCTTCGCGCGCTTCGCTGACGAGCGGGCCCTCTCCACGTCGCCCTTGTCTTCCCCAAATCGCGCCCGCGACCACGTCGCCGCTGCAGTGAAGCCGGTAATGGCGCGGCGTAATTAGCCTTAAAGCCGCAGGCATTTCCTGTCGCACCTGGGCCTATTTACTCCCCTCTGCACCGCGAGCTTTTTCCCCCACTCTCCTCGCTCACTCCGCCACCAGGCTGCGCGCATTAGCTCTCGAAGCCCCGCTGTACCGACGACTCCGGCGATCGATTCCGGTGAGCCTCGACCGCCCCCCTCTCTCTGGTTCAAACGATGATGCCCAGCTTGATCTTGCGCATACGCTGACGCCTTCCTTTTGCCTTCTCGTGACCCAGATCGTCGTCTCCGTCCATGACAGAAACCACCTGCGCGGCCGCTTGACTCCGGCGACCAATTAAGGTAAAACCCGAGCACCCCTTGCCCCCTCCTTCACGCGAGTTTGTTCGCCTGCGTCTTGCGCAACTCCTAATGCCTCTGGTTCGTGCTAGGGCGACACCAAACCTCGGCAAGGACCACGACTGCAAGCTACCGACGCCGCCCGTTACTCCGACGAGTTCCTGAGACCGTGCCGGCGCGCCCCTTCGCAAACCAACACCACGTCGAGCTTCAGTACGCCACTGCGGATCCGGTAAGCGCCTCCCTTCCTTCCCTGGCGACCTAGAGCGCCAGCACCGCCGCAGTCAGACGCGCCGCCGCCTGTCGCCGCCGCTAGCGCCGCTCGTTTCTGGTTAGGAGATTTTTAGCCGTCAGATCTGGATCCTACGCGTAGAAATAGTTCACTTAACGAAGGGGTATGGACAGATCTGAGCCGTGCAGCGTTAATTAGATCCAACGGCACAGAAGGGTGATCCGGTGCGAACCGGTACGCGCCAGTAATATCGCGACGCGTGGCTAGGGTTAGATTTAAAAACAGAATTCAAACCAGATTTTGATCCAAATTTCAAATGGTTATAACTTTTGATTCCCACGTTAGATTTTTGCAAATTTTATACCGTTGGAATCAGTGAGTCAAGCCCTTTCTGAATCTGCAATGTGTTTAACAAAAAGTATCTGTTAAAATGACTTTGTGTGCAGAAACATATTTAGGTCTATTTTGAGCATAGATTTAGTTTGGTAATTTGTATTAGTGCTAAACAAGTTTAGTTAGCAAACTTTGTGACTTGTTATGTTTCTATATCATGCACTTGCTTGGTAGAGTTTTCAAATTCATCACTTAGTAAATTCTTGCATGCATGCATTCATATTTTTGCTTGTATATAAATTGTGTGTAATTGTATGCTACAAATTTTTGTGTAGATTTTGCTAGTGACTGTGATTGTGAAGAGTGCTACTCTCCCCATTACCAAGGCA
Organism: Avena sativa; assembly: GCA_916181665.1. Classification (NCBI taxonomy): domain Eukaryota; kingdom Viridiplantae; phylum Streptophyta; class Magnoliopsida; order Poales; family Poaceae; genus Avena; species Avena sativa. The sequence goes on along the minus strand of OV702282.1, from coordinate 18,757,831 downwards.
AGTGATACCTCATGATATTTCCACCCCTTTATTTTGACTAAGCATTAGAATTATTTTACTAAGTCTTGCATGTTACTTTTGCCAAATGCTATGTTGGGAAATCCTATGTAGTTGTAGAATTGTAGAATTGCTAGGGATTTTCCTAAGTTAAGTTACTATGCCATGCTTATCCTAGCTAGTAGAAAACAAGGGTTGGTAAAGAATGTACATGCTTTGATGAAATAATTCTAAGTCCTTTTGGACTCATGCTTTTCTTAATAAAACAACTAAGTCAATGAACTTCCTGGGTGGAATGGGACTTGAATGGTGGTTTTTGGTTGAGTGGTTACACAAGGCCATGGATTTGGCTTGTGTATCTCACTTGTGGTATGCCACCCAGGCACAAAGGGATTTGGAGGACAAGTGTTGAGAAAGCTTACAGTGCAACCACTTGGCAATATGGGCTCTGCCTTGATCATATAGGTTGCTAGAACTTAGTCACTTGGACAGTTGGTGGTAGTGGGAATGATAGGTTGGAGCGCGTCCATTTGACTAAGGAAAGGCTTCTGAAAGGTCCTATCTTGGGAAACCAAGTCTGGTGGGGAAAGTGCACAACCTCTGCAGATGGAAAATCTAAGTACTTAGCCAAGTCCATGGCAATGGACAGCTTGAGCATCAAGAGATGGAAGCTACAAGAATCTCATCACTCCAACTTCTAAGTAAAACTTGTGGGTGAACAAGGGGGAAGGACCCCAATGTCTATTGGTGGTTTCTTGGGAAGTTTTTGATAAAGAAAAACTTAGTGTTTTCAACTAATAGGGAAAACCTATTTTCAAGCAAAGCAAGCCAAGCTACACTTAGCCAAAATGCATATAGTAATATAGTCCACTTAAAATTTACTAAGGTATCACTTGCCAATACTATTCCAAAGTATTGACCCACTGTGGCTGTAACTTGTGATGTTGCAGGTTACTCTGATGATGATTAGGAGTCATGAGTCTACACTCAACATGCTTGCCTGTGGCACATGAAGATGAAGACTTGTGTTTATTTACTTATTCCAAAAACTCTTGTATTAGGCCTGTGGCCATGAGTTGTAAAAAACTATGTTTTATCTCTAGAATGGATGTAATAAATGACCTTTGTATCTGTGTACTTCATCTTAAACTATGGATGCTAGCAATGATCCAGGGACTAGCATTGCAATCACAGGGATCCTTTTCCTTTACAAAGGAGGGGTCTTACAAGTCCTAACTTCTTGGGTAACATGATTATGACACAATATTTAGCTAATACCTGCCCATCATAGTAACTGTAAATCTTGACCAAAAGTCTTGATTCACATTCCAAACTCCATAGAAGTTGTTGGAGATTGTCTGTCCAATCCCCTCCGTAGTCATCCAACGTCCTGTTCATCACTTGAACATTCTGGGGTGGATACCGAGGTGCCATGTGGAACTGTGGATAAGAAATTATCATCAGTCACATAGAGTTTAAACTCTTGGGTAATGATTGGAAATTGCAATCATATAAAAGAGTTACCGCACTAGTAACATAACAAGATTATCCTCAAGTGAATATCCCTCATATCACTAGATAACTCTTCATTATTGCTAGGATGTGTCCTACAGGTTCTACCCATTTACTAGGTTTCCAACCTAAGGTCAAAGAATATGCTCTGATACCAACTGCGGTGACCCAGCATACCACTGCATGATATAGTATACTATAGTCGTTGACATAACACCAATGAAACACCGTTCACTAGTATTACATCCCTCAGAATGGCACAACAGAAACACAGCGGGTCCAATACATGGCTATCGGTTACAACCCACTCTTAACATAAGATCCAGAGAACACTCTAGGTTAAAGGGAGAAAGAACTTCTTACGAAGAATAATCAAAAATAAATAACGTAAAACTATCATACTATTAAAACTAGTATTTAACTAAGGAATTGGCATTTATGCTATTGCAACGAACTACATAGATAGGTTCTTTGGCTAGAGATTGAATTTCTATCTAATCAGTAACTTCGTCTTCACTTGAGTTGAGGTATATGTTGACTTCTTTGTCTTCATTGAAGAGCTTTAGCTGGTCTGGATAAGTCCTGGAGCATATCTTGATGTAGTCATCGTTTTAATGGCTTCAGAATCTAGCAAGGGTTAAGAAGATACTTTGAGTACGAGCGTACTTACCAAATTCACTAGAAAAGGAGTGTTTGATGCACTATAACTACAGCCACAGACCGTAGGTCGTAGGCAATGCAAGTTTTCATAAACATTTCTTCAAAGGTTGCTTTTATTCTGAAAATCTATGTCCGTCAGCCTTCATGGTTTTACCAGAACTTTCATGGAGTTCCTTTCCCGCAGCGTTCGTAGCTCCTTCCCGGAACAAGGAGTAACAAGTTACAGTTCTTACACTCTGCAGAGGTGCGTTACTTTACCCATGAGAGATCAACTCTTTGTTGCACAACCGGGCAGCTTATTCTCGTCCACAATTCCATGATGTGGGGCCCAGAAGATGTTCCAAGCCAATCACTGCCCCCTTCGCGACCTCGCATGCCTCCTTGGTGTACACCATGCCCACATAAAGAATTGCGGCAATGGTTTGTACAAACCGTTAGATGCCAGAACTATCGTGCGACGATAAGGGTTCCCACCCATATGCTGCATATCCTCTACGAATTACCAATTAATATGCACGCTACGAGGATAACGGCCACGACCTGCACATCCAGCTTCATGCGAGAGGAAGAAGATACAGCTGACTTCTCCGTCCCATTCCAAATCTCATGGTCAACACGTAATATACGGCGCAAGAATCACTGGTGACATTGGTTGTTAAGTCCTAGGTGATATAGTTATGAACAGTGGTATTCCAACTGTCAGATTTAATAGATTAACTGATCACCCTGGATCAGTAATCAATAGTTCTCATTATTATTGAAAATAGTGTTTTCTGACCCTTTTCAAATGCAGGTGAAGAAAACACTGGATTTGTAAAATACTTTACAGAAAATAAACAAAGGACATGAGCAAGTGTGAACTTCCCTTTTGTTTTTGAAAGATTATGCACTCACGGTCTTCGAGTCAGTGTATAAGATCCAAAATCTGAAATCAGCATCATTGGTCTGGTAAGGACTAATGCTTAAAGAAGCAATATGATTTTATGCATAAGGAATGTGATGCAAATTCTAAGCGCAATTCCCTGGAATAACGTTGTCCTAGGGTTTGGATTCTGAAAATGTTTACTTTGGAATGTGTGGTCCTTTTAGATAAGTTTCATAATTGTACTTTTATTGGAGTTTATGAGTGGTTGTAAACAACACATATGTAGGAGTAAGTATACATACTTATGACATACAAGTTAGGATTATTTATACAAGAGTTCTTATTTAAAGTGGCAAAAAGGATAACCTTCGAAGAAAAGGTTTCTCTTCTAAGGTCTAAACAAACTTTGTGGTTAGTTAGTGATGGTTGATGTTATTTGTTTTGATCAAATGGTTAGGCTTGAGTTTATTTATAGATTAACTACTTTCGACCAAAGTTAACTATAAAACATGTAGTAATGTGTATGGTATTATATTTGGATTCTTGGAGACTAAAGTTAACTTTAAAATATAGATAGTTTTGAAAGTATAGTACTTATACATTGGTATATTGTATATCTGAAAGGTGTTCTTTGAGTTATTTAAGAATGGTTATTCCTTTACATAGGATAATGGTTTCTTAATTCTATGATAGAGTAGTATCATTTACCTTTTATAGATGAGTGAGTAGAGTTTATAATTCCAGATATATTTTCACTTAACCACCTTTGAACTTTCTATAGTGTTGTGGTAATTTTTGTAATTTGATAGTTAAAGTAGGTAGAAAGGATCTGATTTATTCACAATATGTTCTTTAAGGTTTTTATCATGAATTGGAGTCCTTTGAGAATATAATCTTCTCTTAGAGTTGAAGATAGTTTAATACAAAGATTTTTATAATGTTTTTAAACCATTAAAGTTTCATTTCAATAATTTTTAAGATTTGTACTATTTATTAAACTTAATTTACTCATTTTACGAATATTAATAAATGTAATTTATCCTTATATGACTTATTAATGAAGTAAATAGGTCTAAATTTTAGTTATTAAAATATTTGAATTTTTTTATTTAATTCAAAAGTATAATATTAGATTTTTTATCATGTAGATATAATTTTTGTGATCATTTTGGTATATCACATTTATTTTTGTGATTAATAAATAATAGGATATGATTTTTTTATATTTATTATTACTTAATAATTACTTAATAAATAATAAATATTTAATTAAGTGAACTACTAATACATGATTAGAGTTTTAAATTAGAATTCTTATTTTTCTAAGATTTTTGGTATTTTACTTATATTATTAACATTTATCATTTTAAAAATATGAATTATCAAAGTTTTATTACTTATAAAACCTTTATTAAATAACATTTATTTAAATAATCATCATAATAATATTTTATAATAGCTTTAAGTTGTAGATTTTATTTTTCTGAATTTTTTTATATATTATACATATTTTTCTAAATTATAAATCAAAAGTTATTAATTAAACAAAGTTTAATCATTTATTTGATTTCTGATATATTATTAATTGGATTATAACATTTTATTTATTTCTAAACAGAAAATTACTTTTAATACCACGCCTAGAGCTAGCCCTAGTCACGACTAGTGGGCCATTGTCCACCTCAGCTCTCAGGTTTGAAAGAATTGCATTTGTTACCGATTGGTTATCTATCCCAGTCAATGACATATGGGCCCTGGGCCACGTCACTTGCCACGCAGGAAAACGACCAGTCAAACTAGCTGACGTGTTACGACCATGACGCAACAATGGCGTCAGCACCACCACCGCCGCCACAGGTTGGTCACCGGCGATGATCTACTGCACCCCAGCAAGCGAAATTGATCTAGTTCGAATCAGCGCATCCTATTGAACCTAATAGTGGCAGCGCCGCTCGGAAATAGTCATCGGAGCTTCAGCTCCGACGAGCTCCGACGGTGGCCGACGGTGGCGTATGATGAAACGGTGATTTACAACGAGATCTGGCGATTGAATGTTACTGGGAAGTTCAGGAACTCACCCTGATTATGATTGAGTGGTCGGCAAGGACAGGCGCGGTCGGAATCGAGCTTTCCGACAAGGATTCCGACGAGCAGCTGCAAAGGGAAACGACAAAATTCACTCGCTCCAGTGCTCCCCTTGATGCAAGCTTCTTCCCAGAGGATCTACGGAGGAAGGCGCTTCTCCATGACGGCTCAGAATGGTGTGGGAAGCTATGGTTCGTCGGCGAGAGGTGGCTCCGGTGAGCTAGGGTTTCGGTCCTGTTCGTATCTGAGAGGATAATGAGGGGTTGGAGATAGGGATGGAGGCAATGCATCGCGGTGGCCTTCTTATCCCCTCCTGGTAACAGCGGCGAGTATCTTGGCGCAACAACGAAATCGAGCGGCGGCGAGCTCCGCCAGCGAGCTGCCTCTGTGTGTGACGGTGACGACAATGATCGTTTTGCGGATAACCCCCTGACAATTTATTTAGCTCCACCCACGATCCTCACCTGACCCCACTTGTCAGTCACAGATGGAAAAGGACCTGGGCTGTTGTGGGCTGCACAGGGCGTCAGATAGGTGTAGGGTTGTTGGGCTGCGTCCAGGTTTGGTTTTTTATTTGTGTTATCTTTTTTCTATTTTCTTTTTCCTTATTCAGATTTGAGTTTGATTAATATTTTGTATCTTTCTTTGTATAATTTGTTTGCTTGATATTTAAAACAATACTAAAATATACTTAGTCTCATTTGTGAAATTTTATTATATCATCTTTTTGTATTGCTTTTATTTACTTAGTGTGAACTCCTTTTAATATTTGTAAAAGCTCTTCCTATTATTTTACTTTCCTCTTTTAGTTTGGACGTGTGGATCAAAAGTTTTATCACAAATATAATTTTAGAATGAATTTTATATTCAAAATATTCCTACACAAGTTTCTGCAAATACAACCAATTTTCCAGAAGCAATTCATTAAACAAAGTGCATGGTTAGAAAGTAATTGTTCTGCTGATTCCATTGACATAAAATTTATAAAATTTGGACTTGTGGATCAAAAGTTATGAATTTTACAAGTTCTAACATCTAATAGAAACAAATCTGTCTTTTAAATCAGAACTGTGCCACACGTCTTGTTATTATTGGTCGAAAACGATTCGTGCGGATCGGCTGCTATGGTGCGTCAGATCTAATGGGGATCGCATGGCTCACAGCACTAGATACCTCTTCGGTTAATGAATCTATCGTGTGCATCCGATCAAAATCCTACGGCCTAAATCGTATGACCAGGAACGAGCGGCGCTCATGGCGGTGGTTGGCGGCGGCACGGTCAGACGGTGGTGTTCCCGGCGATTCAGGAAGCAAGAGAGGGAGAGAGGGAGCTCACCGAGGTCATCGCAAAGTGCTGATGCTCAAGGTGGTCTCCATCATCGAAGGGGCGCTCTGGTTCGTCCTGAATTGCTCGCCGGAGTTGCGTTTCTCCTAGGGTATGCTCTATCGTTGTCGGGGACGATGCTAAAGGGCACGGGAAAGCAAGCGGAGGGTAATGTTAGCTTCATACGCGATTTGCAAACAAGTGAGCATCAAAAAGAGGGCAAGGGGGGTCTGTTCTCACCAGGGAAACTCGTCGGAGTCAAGGCAGTGGACGGCGATGTCGTGTCTTGGTCGTTGCCGATGTTGTGGATCAAGCGCGGGTGAGTGGTTGGTGCGGGGAGGTGCGCAGAAGTCTAGGGATCAGTCTCGTGTGGTCGAGGGGGCGAGGGGCGACGGTGCCTGGCCAGAATTGCTCGAAGAGCTCGTCGGAGGCCGCGGCGGTGCTAGCGAAAATGGGGACGGCCTGGGGGCTCTCTTAATGCGGTGTCTGAGGGGAAAAGGAGGGGAGAGAGGGGCGATTAAGAGGGCATAATTACTGGGAGGAATGAATGCCGCATTGACACAAATTTAATCGAGGTTTGAATGACAGAGAACGGCAGGGAGAAGGAGGAAGCAGTCGCGGGCGGGTGTAAACGAAGACTGACAGGTGGGGCAACGGTGACAGCATAAGAGTGAGAGAAGAGGTGGGGTCCAGCGGTCAGTGGCGTTGTGGGTTGTTTCGCGTGTGAAGGAAAACGGTTCGGCGGAGAGGGGAGAAGGGCTTTTGCTGGGCCAGTTAGACTGGTTGGGCTGGGTTGGTTGTTTCTCCCTTTTTTTGTTCTGATTCATTTTTCTTTTTCTATTTACATTTCTGTTTTGAATTTGTTTAAACATTTCAAACAACCATTTGAATTCAAAACCCTCCAAACTTTTCAGTAAGTTTTTAATATGTTTTAAACATGTATTTAAAGTCCTTTTTAGGAATAAATCCTTTATTTATTTAGGGTTTTATTTAAAAAGGGTACTTTCCTTTATTAAATAAGATTTAGTTAAATTTTCAAAAACCTTATTTGAAATCAAATTTCACCAAACCTTTTCAGTAGGTTTATTTATTTAATACGGTGTTAAATAATTCACTTTGAATTATTTAAAGTATTTTAATATGATGATTAATCATTTAATTTGGGCAATTGTCTTTATTCCAATGAAATCAAATATGGTTTTAATTCCATATAACTTTAAATTATTCTTTTATTTCATTTAAATTAATTAAATAACTTTTGTTTCACTTGGCAATTTCACTTATTATTTTCCCATGATTTAATTAATCATTCTCATTAGGGATTTGTCTTTAATCAAATGGAATAGAATTTGGTTAAGGCTATTTTATTTATTTGAATATTCTTTATCCATTTATTTCATTTGGATTTGGATTATATTCATTCCATTTGCTTATGGATTAGGCCAAGTTTTAATTTGGCTTTTAAATACTCCTTATTTAATATTTCTTTCTTTATTTTATAAAAATCCATATCTTTTTATTTATATATCCAAACTTGGTGATTCCAGTTTGTATAATTTTATTTAATATTTGTTTGTCCTTTTAAATATCTTTAGGATTATTTGCTCACCATTTGGTATGGATTTTAGATAGGAGCTTTATTAGCTTTGGAAATTATTTCCTTTCATCTTTTTAAAATTCATAAGTTTTTATCCATGGTTCCAAATTAAGTGAAACCAACTTCTATGGCTTTATAATATTTTTATTTATCCTTTTGATCACTTATAATTGTTTTGTTCACAAATTTTTATATGGATCAAATCCATAGTCTTAGAGAGATCTTGGAAATGATTTTCTCCCATTAGGGTTTTAGAGTTTTGGTTTATTTTCCAAGTGTTTAAATTTTCAAGATGCATTTATGAAGAATGCATTGCACTTGATTTGAATTTAGTTGGATTCCCTTTTATTCGAAGTTTTGTTCAAGATGGGTCTTTGATGTTTCCATTTGGAATCAAAAGTTTCTTTTCACCCTAAATTTCAACAATTATTTATTTTGTTTATTTATTTTCAAATTTTGGAAAATTTTGGGATGTGACAATCCGTTTTCTTTTCCTCGCATTAACCAAGTCATTAACTCGACGGCTGGCTCGGAACTTCTATGTTTTCTAGATGCATACTCGGGATACCACCAGATAAAGATGAGGAAGTCGGACCAATTGGCCACTTCGTTCACCACACCCTATGACATGTTTTTCTATGTCACAATGCCCTTTGGGCTAAAAAAATGCAGGTGCTACCTACCAGTGGACTATGCAGCATTGCCTACACGACCAAATTGGTCAAAATTTTCACGCCTATGTGGAAGATATCGTGGTGATGTCTAAAAAGTCAAACGACATAATCTCCGACTTAAAGGAAACCTTTGATATTCTCCGGAAATACAACATGATGCTTAACGCAAAGAAGTGCGCCTTCGTGGTCCCAGCCGACAAATTGTTGGGATTCATCGTTTCCCAGCATGGAATTGAGGTCAACCCAGAGAAGATCAAGGCCATCTTAAACATTAATCGTCCGACATGCCTGAAGGACATCCAACAGCTCACAGGCTGCATTGCAGCAGTAAGCCGGTTCTTTAGCCGTCTTGGACAGAAGGGTCTGCCGCTATACAAGTTGCTAAAGAAGACAGACAAATTTGTATGGACGGATGAAGTAGATGCTGCACTTAAGGAGCTAAAATGGATACTTTCTTTAGCGCCTGTACTCGCAGCCCCCAAGCCAATGGAGCCTTTGTTGATTTACATGGCAGCCACCAACTGGTTTATCAGCATCATCGTCGTGGTGGAGCGGAAGGAACCAACGCATGAGTACGGAGTACAAAGACCAGTTTACTATGTAAGCGAGGTCTTCTCGGAGTCCAAGAAACAATACCCTCACTACCAAAAGCTATCTTATGGAGTGTTCCTTGCTTCTCGCAAGCTAAGGCACTACTTCCAGGAGCACCCTATCACAATAGTGAGCAAGGCTCCATTGTCCGACATCATCAAACACATCGACGCTAAGGGACGGGTCGCGAAGTGGGGCACTGAGATTTTCGCCATCGAGATCACCTATAAAATATGCGACGCTATCAAATCACAAGTCTTGGCGGAATTTATCGCAGATTGGACGTAGATGCCACATGCTACCCCTGTACTAGAGCCAGAATATTGGGTGATGCACTTTGACGGATCAAAATTACTCAACCGCTCGGGGGGCTAGTGTGCTACTGCAGTTACCAATAGGGTTAAAACTGCACTACGTTTTGCAGATGCACTTTGAGGCTACAAATAACATGGAGGAATATGAAGCACTCATTCATGGAATTCATGTAGCCAAGGATATTGGCATCAAGTGCATAGTTTGCTGTGGAGATTCTGACTTGGTTGGCAGCAGGTGGCTTCACCTGGAACATGCGGAACCCTATGATGGTGGCATATCGAGACGAAGTAGACGAGATAGCCAAGTGCTTCGAAGGCTACGAAGTTAAGTATGTCAAAAGGGAGGAAAATGAGGTGGCTGATCTACTGTCAAATCTTGGATCAGGGTGCAAACCAATTCTGCTGGCATTTTTCTGGAGCATCTATGGACCCCCATCCGTGAGGGGAGCGGACCCCGAGAACCCGGATAGATTATACTCATTTGTTCATACAGTAACAAAAGTCCCTTCGGCTTGGACAAACCCATTCATGGAATATCTCGTACACGAACTTTGCCCATCAACGAGGTCGACAGTTGGCAAATAGTACGTCGAGCAAAGGGCTATACCATAATGAATGGGTAGCTCTACAAAATAATTACCACTAGTGTATACCTGAAGTGTGTTTCCTAGCAAGAAGGTATTGAAATCCTTTGTGAAATCCATCTAGGAGATTGCGGGCATCACGCCGCTCCTCGATCGTTGGTATCCAAAGCCTTCCGGCAAGGATTCTACTGGCTGACCGCGAAGGCAGACGCCGACAAGCTAGTTGAGACATGCATGGGATGCCAGCACTATGCCCGACAACCACATGTACTAGCTCAAGAATTGTGAACCATACAAATAACTTGGCCGTTTGTAGTCTGGGAGCTAGACATGGTTGGTCCGTTATAGATGGCACCTTGTGGGTTTACGCCTCTGCTAGTAGCAGTTGATAAATTCACAAAATGGATAGAAGCTAAACCCATTAGAAAGCTTGATGGGGCAACTACCCTTATGTTTGTCTGGGATCTAGTGGTGAGATTTGGTCTCCCACATAGCATTATCACCGACAATGGCAGCAACTTGTCACTCGGAGAAGTGGAAGCTTATTGTTGGGAGAAGGGCATCCGACTTGATTTGGCATCTGTGGCACATCCACAGTCCAATGGAAAAAAGTTGAGAGAGGCAATGGATTAATTTTGTAGGGAATAAAGCCACGTCTAGAAGCACCGCTACATAGCACAGCTGGAGCCTGGGCGGAGAAATTACCATCTATTTTGTGGAGTTTACAAACTACTCCCAACAGATCCACTGGCTACACCCCTTATTTCATGGTATATATGGAGCAGAAGCAATTCTACCTTCTGACATCCTTCACGATTCACCAAGAGTTGCCGCCTACGACGAAGATGACGCTGAAGAATCCATGTGCCTAGATGTAGACCTTCTCGAGGAAGAGCGCATATTGGCATTGCCAAAGATCGGCCATCTACCAGCAGAAGCTACGCAACTACCATAGTCGCCGCGTTCGGCATCCCTCATATAAAGAGGGGGGCCTGGTGCTCCAACTTAAGCAGAAGAAGTCACACAAACTATCCCCGCCATGAGAAGGACCGTTCATCATAAGAAAGGCGCTACTCAATGATTCCTATTACCTCATTGACAATCGTGAACTACAGGATAGGTCAAACGAGGATCATAAGCATAAGATACATGAACCAGATGATGACTACCCAGAGCTTGATCGGACATGGAACATAGTACAACTACATCCTTTCTACACTTAGCATATTTTACTATCTACTGTGTATCTTTTATATGATCAATGAAATAAAGCACTTTGGTTCACTCATATGCTTGAGTCTTCTACCTCCTTTAGTGTTTATTTTTGGATCGTATAAACCCTTTATGTGCAATTTTTGTATTTGCACTTGTGAAAATTCCGCCTATGGGCGTTAGCTTAAGTTTTCTGGTCTACATGTTCTTTGTTGTTTTTATGTGGATTATAGAGTAGTGACTTTCGGCACTCGAAGTCGGCGATTTTGTTCTTAGATTTTTTACGGTGTCATTGGGCATCATCACCTGAGCGCATAGTTCTGACTAAGGGTCTTCTGACGCGTGAAAATTCAAGCAGAAAAACCACAGTAATGGATAAGCCAGCACTTGCTTAAAAAATATATACATGCTGAAATTAGATCTTAAGCAGCAGGAAGCTTATAGCCATTGTTTTCCGCCTTGAGATAAAACCCATTTTTCGTCATACATACAAACATCCAGAGGTGAAAAATATTAAATAGTGTTTTTCACTCCTCTGGCGCAGGAGACTTCGAGGTAGCATCGTCGGCCGCAGGAGAGCCATCTTGCCCATCAACAAAGTCAGCAGTTTTGAGGGACTCGTAGGAGCTAGCCTGGTCGGCATCAATTACCTCAAGAGGCATGAAGGTGTTCGCATCAACCAACTTGGCGACCCTGGTATCGTAGCCGGCAAGCGAAGACCAGATAGCACCATGATCAATCTTATGTATGTCATTGTATATGTCCGGCAAGCCAGAGGTGTCACCTTGTCGATATCGGCATCATCATAGTGAGCCTTGACTAGGGCCAGAGCCATCCTTGCGCCAGCCCGGGTACATGAAGCCTTCCAGCTTACGATACACTCGGGGGATTGGCGTAGGATCTCCGAGTACTTCATGACAGAGTCCACTTCCTTAATATTGATGACTAATGGCTTGGCGATCTCTTTTGCCTGGGTGATGGCGGTGATGATGAAGTTTCCGGAAAGAACCATGCATTCCTTTGGCGGAGGAGGATTATTGGTCAAACCAATAGGAGCTGCATGTCCAACCAAAATGTTTGAGTACATGAGTTCAACACAAAAAGTTTAGAGTACCTAGTTTACAGAAGTACAAGATGAAGAATTCTTACCAAAGATGATATCCTCAGCTTGTTGGAGAATCTCCGCCATGGAATCCCATTCCTTTCGGAGGGTCCTGTAAGCCTCAAGGTTCCGAGTATTTTGCTTGGTGGTAGCTTTGTTCTGCTCGTTGAGGATTGCAATTTCCTCCTTAAGGCGGCTGATTTCCATATTAGCGGATTCTTGCATGGCATCTATTGCATATTCATGCATCTTCAGCGAGTCAGCCTCTCCTGCTTTAGGATCTTGTTTTTTCTATCCAACTCTTGTATGTGCTTGGATTGCTCAACAATGTCCTTCGCCTTAGCGATAGCTTCTGCAAGTCAGAAAAATGACATATCACAATGAGTAGTCGGAAATTGACGATGCAAGGCCAAGTTGAGCATGAAACTGAAAAGAAAACATACTATTTCCCTTGGTGATCTGTTCCTTCAAGAAGGCGGTTTTACCCTTTTCATCTTTGAGGTCAGCATGCATCTTGTGGAACTTTTCATTGGCAGCGTTCCTCTGAGTATTCTCATTATGCAAAAAGAGCAAAGTTACTTAGTCTACTTAGAGAATCTAGCCGGATAAGTATCCGCCTAGAGGCTTGGGGGCTACAATACGAGTTGTTTAACTCAACGCTATGCTTAGTCTTTCTTTAAGCATCTAGTCGGAACTAATTCTAGTCGGAATAATTCATTCAAACTAAATACTTGGGGAATATAGTGCAAAGTTTCTGTCTAAATCCTCGGGGGCTACAGTGGGATACTGCATACCAAATGCAAAAGGCATGCAAAACTTACAAGTGCGATGATCTTGAGGTTGCTGGCGCTCTCAGAGAATATCTTGCTAAAAGAAAGTGTGTTTACATGGACGATCTTCGCCTGTTTGAGCAGCTCCTCAAGGCCGCACGTAGGAGAAGTCAGCGCAGCACCAGGAGCCAGAGTTGAGATGCTCGGTGTGAGCACCGGGTAGACAATCTTGGGAAGCTCAGTTGGCGTCTTGGGTGCAACAGCTCCGCCTACGGTATAAGTTCCACCTTCCAACACCGCCTACCGCTACCAGTGGCATCCTTAGCCGGAGCTTCATCCACTTTGGAGGATGTGCTTTCCTGAGTTGCCTATTTTCCGGGAACGTGGGGCTACGTGGTAGCGTTTAGGACCTCCTGAGAAGGAGCTGGGTCCACTTCCATGGTGGAAGGTTCAGATGCTACCTTTTCCGGAGAACCAGTTGGTGTGGCAGAAGGTTGGACGCTCGAAGTAGGAGGGGAGATGGCAGGAGACGCTTGGACAAACATTTCTTTGATGTTTTTAGAAGCCCCCGATGTTTTGGAGGTATTCTTCAAACTCACACTAGCCTTCTTCCCGAAACGTGCAAAAGTATAAGTACAGGAATAAGATGAGAAAGAGTCAATGTTGGATGATAACAAACTTACACAATGGTTGGTGCCTTGGTCAATGGGATACCGGTCATTCTTCTTTTCACTGCCTCCAGGGAGGTGGTGCATCTCTTGGAGGCTCCACCCTCCGTCTTATTCTTCTTGCCTCCGTCACCAGCGTTAGAGGTGGAGCTCTTCTACTTTCGTGCCAACGGGACCTCGTCGTCGGACACGACAGTGACATCCTTCATCTTTGGGTCATAGACTTGGGGATCCATGCTATGTTCATCGAGATTCCCCAGCTATTAAGTGAATCCTAAGGGTTAGATGCAAAAGTATGTGCAAGACGGAAGAACTGGAGTATATTTCATACAGGGAAAATAAACAAGTACCTCTGGGCACTTGCCGCCCTCGAACATGTCGTAGGTGATGGTGAAGCCATGCTTATGACCCTTCACCTTGACTATGTCTTTGAGGCGAAGCTTGACGGAGTCACTGGAAAAGTTGTCCTCGGAGATACGAAGGCTATCCTTCCTATCCTTGGTGTACTGGTGCATAATCTTCGCGCGGTGCTGCAGAGGCTGGATCCGCCTGATGAACCACCACATGGCTAGGTCCAACCCGGTCAGACCTGTCTCTACGAACCAGTCAGTCCTCCTTACAGCGCGAGAGGCTTCGTCATCAGAGAAGTGGAGGGCTTGGGATCTCCATTTCGGGGCTTCAGCGGTGGCCCCGTCGACAAAGTCCGGGTACGTTGTTTCTCGGCCGGCCAGAGGAATATCTAGGCCATACAAATACGTCCTCTGCCAATTCTTGTAGGATTCGTGACCTACAATGTCGGGGAACCGCCGACCAGGCCGGATATTGAAAATAATGGTTCCGTAGTTCCTGAGCTTGTCCTTGCTCACTCCGGCTTCCCTCTTCACGGTGAAGAAGTAAATGAACAGATATAACCTAGGCCTAATTCCTAGGTAGCCCCCGCATAACGCCGCGTAGTTGCTGAGCGCGAGGATACTATTAGGAGAAAGGTTCTGAGGTTGAACCCGGAAGTGTTGGAGGACTTGGATGAAGAAGTCGGAGATTAGGAGAAAGGTTATGAGGTTGAACCCGGAAGTGCTGGAGGACTTGGATGAAGAAGTCGGAGATTGGGAGGGAGACGTCGCGCACAAACTGAGCCTTGAGGTATACCTTTTCTCCAACTAGAGAGAAGGCACGACCTCGCCAACCAGCGCCACCCGCCAGATCAGGCCCTCTGTCGTGGAGAGGTACCCTTCGGCGAGCATTTCCTTGTTGTCGCTCTCGGAGATGTCCGAGCCACTCCACTCCCCTTTGTGGGAATCAGCTTCCTCCTCCAGCGGCCCCAGCCCCGCTAGAATTTGGTCACCGCTGGTGGATTCAACCACCGCAGAATGTGGCACCACCACGCCCTCCGGCGGGACGTGAACAGAGCCCGATGACTTTGCTGTGGCTTCACCCGACGCCGCCATTGATGGGGCGTTACTACTGCTTCCATTGGAGTAGATGGAAGGTGAATTTGGATTAGAGAAAAGCTAGGGTTTTCTCTATGTGCACGAAGAGCTCGAGGAGAGGCTTGGATAGAGGAAGAAGATGACGCGAGGAAGAATAATGTGAAAAGATAAATGTCACCGCAGTTATAATATATAATACTCGATGTGAAGATCCGTGCAAGTTAATCCAACGATTGATGTGTGGACAGCGCGTGCGCGGAAATTTCACCACGTTCCCACCCCCGCTGCCAATGTCTCGTATCCTTCATGCGGGAAAAACGGCTATGATTATGTTCTCTTCATGTGCGAGTTACGAGGCGTCGTGGACCTATGGTCTACATCACTCTACTGATATGGGCATGTGAACGATCCCATCTGAAGTTTCCGGCATGGACAGATCCCGTCTGGCTACGAGAAGAGTACGATGGAAAGCTTAGTGATTCTCCTACTTACATATCAAAGACGGAGAAAATAGCAGGGTTCTTGGGAGGACTACAAGATATTGCTCGACGATTTGCCGACATTCATCTAGACGGAGCATTCAACCTGAAGAGGCAAGACGGCGCAAGATCTCGGAGTTCTTCGGGGGCTACTGTTGGGGATATGCTAAATGGGTATAACCATTGTATGTCTCTAATCTAGATAACCCGGGTGTCCCACAGTTGGTAGCATGGCCCATGGACTGCTGGGCGGCCCAGTTAGATGGATCCAAAAGGGAAGCCCATGACAGATGAACGAAGGCTACGGTGGAGTCATCGGAGTACCCGGAGTCTTGGAGTGCAAGACACGTTAGACCAGTTGTATACCATGTAGGAATTTTTAACCTATCCGGCTAGGACTTTACCTGTAACCCTAGGATATGGTGTCTATATAAGCTGGTCCTAGAGGAGCCTTTAGGCAACGTAATAGCTCATATTACGCATAGCGAACCGATACCTGTAACCCGGCATATTTCCATTATAGTGATTTATAGCAGGAGAAGGATTCCGCCACCATCATGGGATCTGAACCTGGGTAAGCTATGTCACCTCGTACCCGCCAACCTTCCGCCTTACCCCACGTCTCTAAACATGCATTGTGAGGAACTCTCCATGGCGTACTCGTTGGCAATACCACAACGCGTTTGTCCCGATGAGTGTGGCATCACGTGGTGGATATCGTTATGTTCTTATTTTCACGGATGACTTGAGTAGATAGGGGTATATCTATTTCATGAAACATAAGTCCAAAAATTTCGAGAAGTTTGATGAATTTCAAAGTGAAGTAGAGAATCAACGTAACAAGAATATTAAATTTCTACGATTTGGTCATGGAGGTGAATATCTAAGTTATGAGTTTGGCTAGTATTTGAAGAAATGCGGAATACTTCCACAATTGACATCGCCGAGAACACCACAACGTAATGTTGTGTATGAACATCGTAATCAAACTCTCTTAAATATGGTTCGTTCTATGATGTCACTTACAGATTTACCGTTATCATTTTGGGGTTATGCATTAGAGACAGCTGCATTCACTTTAAATAGGGCACCATCTAAATCCTTTGAAACGACACCGTATGAATTATGGTTTGGGAAGAAACCTAAATTGTCGTTCCTTAAAGTTGTGGGTTGTGAATCTTATGTAACGAAGTTACAGCCTGACAAGCTTGAACCCAAAGCGGAAAAATGCGTCTTCATAGGATACCCAAAGGAAACTATTGGGTATACCTTCTATCATAGATCCAAAGGAAAAATCTTCGTTGCCAAGAATGGATCCTTTCTAGAGAAGGAGTTTCTCTCGAAAGAAGTGACTGGAAGGAAGGTAGAACTCGACGAGGTTGTCAAACCTTCTCTTGGATTTGAGTGTAGCGCAGCACCGGAGAAGTTCATGTGGCGCCTGTACCAATAAGAGAGGAAGCTAATGGTGGTGATCATGAAACTTCAATCGAAGTTACTACAGAATCTCATAGGTCAACAAGGACTCGTACCACTCCATATTGGTATGATCTCGTTATGAGTGTCATGTTGGTGGACAACACCGACGACCCTACGACATATGAGGAAGCGATGATGAGCCCAGATTCCAATAAATGGCAAGAATCCATGAAATCCGAGATTGGATCCATGTATGAAAACCAAGTGTGGACTTTGTGGGACTTACCGGATGGCCGCAAGACTGTCGAGAACAAATGGATTTTCAAGAAGAAAACAGATGTTGATGGGAATGTAACCATCTATAAATCTTGACTTGTCGCAAAAGGGTTTCGAAAAATTCAAGGAGTTGACTACAATGAGACTTTCTCACCGGCAGCGAACCTAAAGTCCGTGAGGATTTTGCTAGAAATCGCTGCATATTATGATTATGAGATATGGCAGATGGATGTAAAAACGGTGTTCCTCAATGGAGACATTGATGAAGAGTTGTATATGGTACAACCGAAAGGTTTTGTCGATCCTAAAGATGTTAACAAGGTATGTAAAATTCAAAGGTCCATTTATGGATTGAAGCAAGCATACCGAAGTTGGAATCAACGTTTTTATAAGGTGATCAAAAGTTTTGGTTTTATACAAACTTATGGAGAAGCTTGTATTTACAAGAAAGTGAGTGGGCGCTTTGTAACATTCCTAGTACTATATGTGCATGGCATATTGTTGATTGGGAATGATGTAGACCTTCTTAAAAGTGTCAAAGATTATTTGAATAATATTTTTTGAATGAAGGATCTTGGCGAAGCTGCTTATATGTTAGGCATAAAGATTTCTAGAGATAGACCGAGACGCCTAATATTTCTTACACAAAGTACATATTTGTACAAGTTTCTAAAGAGGTTTGGAATGGAAGATAGCAAGAAAGGGTTCTTACTCATGTTGCCCAATATGACCTTGAGTGAAACTCAAATTCCTGTTACGGCAGAAGATAGAGAGAGGATGAGTAAGACTCCCTATGCCTCAGCCATAGGATCTACCATGTATGCCATGCTATGTACTAGACCGAACATTGCATATGGTGTTAGTTTGACTAGCAGATATCAAAGTGATCCAGGAGTGGATCATTGGACAATGGTCAAAAACATCCTTAAGTACTTGAGAAGAATTAAGCATATGGTTCTTTCTTATGGAGGTGATGAATAGCTCATTCTTAATGGTTACACCGATGCTAGTTGGAACACCGATCCAGATGATTATAAATCTCAATCTAGATACGTATTTACTTTTAATGCTGCAGAAGTGAGCTGGAGGAGTGCAAAGCAAAGCGTTGTGGAGAGATCTTCAACTAAATTGGAATACATAGCTGCTTCGGAGGCTTCACAAGAGGCGATATGGATTAAGGAGTTCATTATGGAGCTTGGTGTGGTTCCCAGTGCGTTGGACCTAATGGCTATCTACTGTGATAACATTGGTGCCATAGCCAATGCGCAGGAGCCAAGGTCACACAAGAATATGAAGCATATCAAGCTACGTTTTCACGCTATTCGAGAGCATGTACAAGATGGTAACATAAAGTTTTGCAAAGTAAACACATATCTGAATGTGGCAGATCCGTTGACTAAACCTCCCCCGAGGCCAAAACATGTCTAGCACCAAAACCGCCATGGGTGTTAGGTATATTACCATGTAATCTAGATTATTGACTCTAGTGCAAGTGGGATACTATTGGAGATATTCCCAAGAGGTAATAATAAAAGTAGTTATTACACTATCTTTGTTTTTATGATAAATTTTTACATTCATGCTATAATTGTATTAACCAGAAACATTAATACTTGTGTGATTTGTAAACATGTAAGAGTCCCTAGTAAAGCCTATTTGTAATACTAGCTTGTTGGTTACTAGATGATCATGGTTTCCTGATCATGAACATTGAGATGTTATTAACAACAAGATAATATCATTAGGAGAATGATGTGATGGACATACTCCTATAGTTAGGCGTAGCACAAGATCAAGTCATTTCAATAGTTCATTTTCTATAAGCTTTCAGACCATGAGATCTTGTTAATCACCATCACCGGATGGATGCTTTGATGACATCAAACACTACTTCATAACTAGGTGGTATTGAGTTTTCGGAAAGTATGTGTTGAGGCACATTGATCAAGAGTGGGATTTGTCCATCCATATGACAGATAGATATACTCCGGGCCCTCTCAGTGGAATGTCATCCAATTAGCTTGCAAACATGTGACTGGCTCACAAGGGATCACATATCACAGGAATGAGTAAAGAGTATTTATCGGTAATGAGGTTGAACTAGGTATGCAGAGATAGCGACGATGAAACCTCGGATAAGTAAAGTATCACGAGACAAAGGGAAATTGGTATCGTATGTAAATGGTTCATTCAATCACGAAGTAATCATAGAAATATGTGGGAGCCATATGAATTTCCAGATTCCTCTATTAGTTATTGATCGGATAAGAGTCTTTATCATTTCTGCATAATTCACGAACCGTAGGGAGACACACTTAAGGATTCGATGTTGTTTAGTTGATATGGAATGTGAGTAAGTAGACCGAATTTTGTTCGGAGTCTCGGATTATATCCGGGATATCACGAGGAGATCCGGAATGGTACGGATAATAAGATTCATATAAGAAAAGTCCAATTCCGGAGTTCAGGAATGGTTTCGGTGTTTTCACCCGAATGTTCTAGAAGGGTCTAGAAGCTCCACCGATCTGGAGTGGGAAGGATACATGGATGTGGCATGACAAAATGGAATGGTTGGATCATGTCCTAGGTCACTTGGCTGGGCAATGGGGAAAGAGAAATTAAACTCTAGTTTGACACTACAAGAAATATAGATACATGACCCTCCATATTGGTCACTGAAAGGTCATAGTATTTGATGTATGACCTTTTTGTAACCAAAAATTCTTGGTCAAAAGCTGAGCATGACTAGTTAAACACAACGACTTTTTTTCTGAATTGGTCGTAGATATCTATGACCAAAATAGATGCTCATAGAATCTACGACCATTCATTTTGGTCATAGACTATCTACCCTATCCACGTTAGAGCCTACCTGGCTGATCCTACGTGGAAAATCCATGACCAACTGGAAAGGCCGTCGATAAGATTTAGCCCGGTCCATTTTGGTTGTTTACATGGGCCTTAGCCCAACAATTCAGCCAATTTATATTCTTTTTTATTAATTCGGGTGCGCTATTTGGGCCAAACCCAATAGTTTCGCCTATTTGTTTCTAGGTCGTGGTCCATTTGAAGTCCATTTTTTATGTACTTTTGGCCTTTTACTTTGGAGCAGGTCCCACTATTCAGATAGGTTCCGTTTATCATACATCTCAATAATTGGTCCCACATGCCAGAAGGGTCAAAGTTTTAATCTCGATTCAGAAGTGGGTCCCCTATCCATGTTTCCATTTCCCACGATTTCAAATAGCATGCATACCAAATATTTCAAATAGAACAGAACACATGATAGTATTCAAATAACAGCTAAAATTATTCTATTACAATCTGTATTACAACCTAGATATGCCTACTGCTACTCTTTCCAGGTGTGGCTTCATGTATACCCTTCTTTCTCAGCTGCTCGAGACTCCTGCTCGTAGTCCTTTGCAGTTTCCTCCTTTGTAGGATCTGCGTTTTCATGCTTCAGAAGCCACTTCTGAATTATTTGGTGTTTCTTCATTGGAGAGAACTAAACCTGCTACTAGGTTAAAATATGTCATGTTAATCCCGAACCCCTCCAACAGTTCTAGCATACTGTCGACAATTTTAACAAGTAGCGCCACATACAAAAAATGTTGGTTAACATATGTTGTGTGAGAAAGGGATAGGGAGCAGAACCATATGAGTTGTGTATTATTGGGAATTCTAACACAATAATGAACCATACAAAAGGAGCAACAAGCATTAACAGAAGAGCCAAAAAGGATTTGTGATGTCCCTAGCAAAAGAGGAGCACTATTGTTATTGCAGATTCAACGCATGATGCAAATATCAAAACATAAAGATAATGAGGCTATGTTGTTCCTACAGAAGAACAAGTATTTACAAAATAATCAAGTAGATAACTTAGCTAAGACTAAATGCATCAAAAGAATAACAGGACATGTGCATCTGGTGCATTATTATCGATGAATGGAGCCGCGAGACATATAAATAAAGCTTCACCAACACCAACAAACTTATTTAACATAAAAATATGCCAGAGAATAGATCACATAGTGTATTCGAATAGGTTAAGAGGTTATTTTCTCAGGGGATAGTACAAAAATTGATCTTGGAATGGAGACTACGGGGTGAAATATTTCTAGAAACACAAACGTGTAAAAAAATGACCAAAACATGGAAAAACACATGCAACCTGAAAATAACAGTTCTTATCGAAATCTGCAAAGGTATATAAATTCCAGCAGACTTGACAAATCGAATAATTGCATGTATATACATGTATACCAAATTGGTTTGGCATAAATTACAAATAATGATACAACAATATTCTGATTATAAATAAAAATGAATCGAACTATGCTTCCATAAGTTAGCTTTGGGTAGCCCATAGAACATAACCTACTGAAAATATTTAGAATATAACTACTTTATTAAATTAATATGCGGCTGATTTATGTGTACAAACAACTATATGCGTCATGAGAATTCTCAAATAATATGAAATAAATGTAATGTCATACTACTAATTTAATATGCATAAGTTACAGTTTCTCAAATCTGAACCAAGACCATATCACATAGTGAGAACATGATATACTAACAATAAAGGTCATTTTTATCAAATAACACCCATGCACACCCAAATATATTCAAGACAACCTCAAATCAGCGTCAAGGCAGCACCAAACCTGTACCAAACGCAGGTTCTCTAACAACCAACATCAGCTAACTTACCTCAATCGGCAAAAGGTAGCATCACTAGCAAAATGCAGCAAGACTACTCGATATATTTGACAACCTGAAAAATATTACAAGTATACAATGAGCTCGAGAAGACTTGGTTTTACCTGAACAATGCAAGACAGTTCCTAGAAAATGAGACCGTAAAAATACGTGGTGCGGTCCGAAGGTAATCTAGGATGAGATCGGAGGGTGGGCTCAAATAATAAAGCTATGAGCTAACCTCATGTAAATATAATAAATCTGAACCAGTATTTAGGACCATTAAGATGCATGCATTGATTTTTAGCATGGAAGCAAGAGCAGGAAAATAGGAAATGATGAGATACAAAGAAAAAATAACCCATAACTACAGAATCATGCGCCAAACATCAAGTAAACTTGCATATCAAAATTTGCTAGGTAAAAGATACGATAGTACGTTGAAGATGGTGATTACGCAAAATCCTTGGAAATAATTTAATGTCTTTGTAGATTTTTAATATTTTAGGATCTCTATATTTTTGAATATCTCTCAGTCAGTCATTAGTAAATCATTTTCTCAATCGAAATACTCGATTATATGTTTTTTTAGACCAATCAATTGGCTTATGAAACATCCTAGGTGGGCCACTCTAGAAATTGAGCCCCATTTAGGAATGTATCCATGCATCCAACGAACCCCAGGTGGTTCCTCCCTATAAAAAACTGAAGCTTCTATCCATATCAAAATGAACTAAGCATGCATAATCGTTCTTTTTTTCCAAAACTAAAGGGTAGGTTCAAGCCTAACGAAGCCTATCTGGTAAATTCGCCACTGTATAGACATCAGCATTTCACACGGATGAGCATTCCCAGCTACTACATGGCACTGACATATACTGGCCAAAGGATGAGCATTCCTACCAATACGTACAAGCCAACTTCCACATGATATTCATCTGCTTTGAAACAAGGCAGATCAAAACAGAGAGAAGGGGTGAAAGAGTAATTGCCCCTATGTGTGGTTTTGGTGATTAATGACAATTCCTATGGACTAATTTTTTCACTGAGTTTTATATGAAGGAATATTCCATAGGTCATGCTTGTAGTCTATGTGTTGGATTCAAGTATGGATTCCATGAAGATAAAGATATACCTTGAGTATTGGCATCAAGATCATCGAGTTGAAGATAAGAATATGATAAGATCAAGATCTTGAGAGTGTGATCTCAATAGAATAATTCGAGATATGGCTCTAAGACGGTGTCATGATAGCCTTATTAGTTGAGCTATGATTGACTAAGATTTAGAGCATGTAATCAAATCAAGAGTTCTTTATGTACCTCAATATATTGAGATGGATCATGATAAGATACATGGTTGACCTATACAAAGACTGAAGAGTGATTTCAAGTTGGTCAACACATGAAGCATAAAGAATGTACCACATGGATCTTGTGGTATGGTAAACCTTGTCAATTATGCATCATGAACTAACCCATTATATATGTGCCTTTGCGTTTTCTATATGGAATAGGTATCTTTGCATGGGCATGCTTCAAAAGTTAAGATCTTATATAGCCCATGAGAGGATGACATCAAGTGGTGATAGTCATCAAGGTTGAGAAAGGCAAGTTCAAGATAAGCATCTCGAGAAGATCATTTGCTTGAAGCTTGCCATCCATATTGGTGATAATGGACATGTGAAGACATGTATTAATGAATCTACCATGTGGTGGTGTATGGGGGAGCAAATTAGGAGTCTTCACGAAGCAACAACGGTCAAGTGATGCATTCCGACCTGGATGGAGCTTTAAGTATTATCATGAAGATCAAGCGGGATGCGCAAGGCAAAGGTATGGCCTTCCTAGGTTTTCCTTTTACCGGTCTCAAGGTGGTTGTTGGGAGACCGTGTGATAGGATACATAGCCGCACTATCAAGAGGGTCTTTCGGTTGGGTAACTTGATCACTTTGTTATAGGAAGCTCAATCCTTTGCATAGTTTTCACCTTCCTATTTTGTTGCTTTGTGGTGGTTCTCCATGTGAGGTTCTTGAGCTTGTTGCTATCTCTTCAACAAGCCCAAGTTCATCTAAAACGGAATTCATATGCATCTTCTATGGCCTTTTCGAGTTTGAAGGTTTTATCGGTTATTCTTATAGGGAGGCTTCTTACCTTTCTTCATTTGGTTCCATCCTCCTCCATTGGACTATGATGTTTCTCTGAACCATTTGTAGGGCTTGTTGTCCCTGTCAAAACAAGCAGAGATCATCGAAATTGGAGTCCGGACGCAAAAGTTATCGCCGTTTTTGTGTGCCCTGTTTGGTTCAAGCGGAATTTCGGCGGACCGAGTTTGTGGTTGTATGCTGTTCGGTTTGTACCAGAACTTTCGGTTTTGACCGGAAATTCCGGCGGATGATCCGGCGGCGCCGTTTTTGTCGCCGGAACGTGTTCGCCCAGTGCATCTTGCTTCCAACGATTATGCCCCTTGAAGGGGTATAAAAGGAGGCTTCTTCCCCAATGTACTAAGGCTATTGAGCACATTTTTTACCACCATTGTTGATCCCTTTGAGCTTGCTTCCTCTCCCTTCCCTCCTATGATTCTTGAATCTTTTTGAGGGCTTTGGAAGAGGATATCTAGATTACAATCCCCACCAATCAATTCTTCCTCTAAGTGAGGGGAACCCATTGGATCTGGATCTTGGAGTAATTTGTTGGTTTTCACCATTGTTCTCCCTCCCTAATTCCTCCATAGCACTTGTTGCTTTGGTGGGATTTGAGAGTGGAGGATTTGAGCACCCTTGGTGTTCTTGCTTTGCATTCTTGCATAAGTGTTGAGCTCTCCATTACGATTTGTTTGAATGAGAGACCATGAGCTTGTTACTCTTGGAGGGTGACCTTCTAGTTGGCTTGGAGGTTGGCGTCGCGCTGTCCTCTTCGTGGAAGATTGTGAAGAGACCTGGGCTTCTCCTTCGTGGAGCTTGTGAAGTGGTTGTGGAGCTTGCCATCTCCGGAGTGGAGGAAAAGCTAGCCATAAGCAAAGAGCCTATTCCTTCGTGGGATAGACTCGGAGAAGAAGGTGAGCCTTAGTGGCGTTGGGAAATCCTTTGTGGAATCCCACACCTCTCCTACGTGATGTACCTTACTTGTAAGGGAACATGGGAATACATCTTCATCTCCGCGTGTTTCGGTTATCTCTATATCCGAGCTTACTTTCCTTGTGATAGTCATCGAGCTTGAAGTACTTATATCTTGCTTAGCTTAACTTGTTGTTGGTGCACTTAGTTGAGACTAGTGTATTTAGGTTTTGTTCTTGTAAAATAAACGTTAGTTTAATTCCGCATTCTATCAAGACAAAACCGTAATAGTTTTTGAAATTGTCTATTCACCCCCCCTCTAGGGGACATCTCTATCCTTTCAATTGGTATTAGAGCAAGGTCTCTCCTTGTTTAGGCTTCACCGCCTAGAGTGTAAAGATTTCAGCTAGGAGTATAGTGCACAATGACACAATTATCTTTGATGGCACAAATTAAGCTTTGTGGAGAAATTGCTTGCTTTGTAATCTTAGGACCTTGTGAACAAATATTGAGCGATTTCTAGATGTAGGTTTTATTCCTCCGATGGATCCTAAAAATCTATCTTTAGAGGATGAGAAAAATTTACATCTCGAAGCTCAAGTATCTAATGAGATTATTTTCTCTTTGATCCCCATAGTTAATTTGTTCTTGACGATTGTAAAGCGCAAGTCATCTCATGTTAAGTGGACCAAGCTTAAAGAAATATTTGGTGGTTCCATTTCTAATATTGTCGGTGGTTTCTCCGAAGAGATCTCTTTTCCTTCACATCATGAAGAGATCCAAGTTGCTTCCACCTCCGGCCGCGATGAGTTCTCATCTTCACTCACTTCACCAACATGTGGCAAGGCACAAGGTAAATATATGGTGAGTGGTGTTGGGAATTGCAATGTTGATATTGTGCTTGCTAATGATGATCCTTCATCTCTATCCCATTGCAATGTTTATTCTTTGGACTTAAGCTCTGTTGCAACAATAATGCTATATCCGCTTGTGTTGCTAGTCCTTGTATATTATCTAGAAATTATTTGAGTACTAGTGTAGATGATATGCTTGATTTTCCTTGTTCCCATGAACAAAATGCTTCTATTTCCTCTAGTTGTTTAGCTAAAAATGTAGAGGAAATCAAACATTCTATGTAGCAAGACATGATCATGAATGAAGATTCAAGAATATCCTCATCTTCATCCTCCCGTGCTAACATGTGCCTTATGGCAAGAAGATCAAAGGTATCTCCTACTTTGGATCCCAATATATCTTCTAAAGATAATAGCAATGATAATAATGATAGTGATGATGACATTGATGAGGATACTAGTACTCTCTTGCTTGAGTTGACTTTTTGGTGTACCTCTCTTCGTGGTAATAGTAAGGCCGTTACTTGTCTCAAACATGTTATGGACACCATAACTAGAAAAACGGGAACCATAGAGGAGTTGGATTTCCAACTTGATGATGGGAGTCGGAGATTCAATCTCCTTAAGCAAGAGCTTGCCGAGGAGAAGCACACTAATTGTCTCCTCACACAAAAAAATTGAATCTTATGAGCTTGAAAAGAAGAATTCCATTAACGATGCTTGTGCTACTAACTCTACTTCTTGTGAAGCATCTATCCTAAAGGAGAATGTTGAGCTAAGGGCTCAACTTGAGTTGCTAACTAACAAGTATAGGAAATTGGAAGAAAGTCATGAAAAGCTCTCGATCTATCATAATGATCTTCTAATCTCCCATGATGGGCTAATGTTAGCTCGTGAGGCAAGTATTACCAAGGTAACATCTTGTGAGCCTCTTTTGGACATTGGCACAACTTCTACTCAAAATGCTATTTTGCCATGTGCTAGTCCTAGTAATCCACCTAGCCATACTATTGATAAACCTTGTGCTGGATTACTTTCTTTGCCTTGTTGCTCTAACAATGAAGCTTATACTTCCTCTAGTACTTGTATTTATACTAACCATGTAGAGGAAATAAAAGAGCTCAAGGCCCAAGTCACTTCCTTGAGGAATGACTTGGAAAAGAGTCATGAAGGGAAATACACACTCGATAACATTTTGGGTGTGCAAAAATCCCCTAATGATAAAAGTGGACTTCGATTCAACTCCAATAACAATAACAAGTCCAAGAGAAACAAGAAGAAAGTCCAAAACCAAGTCAAGAATTTGGCCAAGATTATTTGCTTCAAGTGCAAGGTTGAATGACATCATGTAAGATCTTGTCCATTGAAGAAAAAGCACTTGAGTGAGAAGCAACAAGGGAAGCGGCCACAAGTTCATGTTCAAGGCCAAGTTGAAGTTAGGCCACTTCCGAAGAAGAATCAATATAATTCTCCCCAAGCCAAGAAATCAATTAAGAAGAGAAAGGGGAGCACTTGTTGCTACATATGTTGTGTGAAGGGGAACTTTGCCCCTTCATGTTCAAATGGTACCTTATCTAACCCTATCATTGTTGATGATGATTATTATCTTAGGAAGGATAAGGATGGCAATGTGTTTGCCAAGTTTGTTGGAACTCATAGTGCTTCAAGAAAAGAACCATTTGGGTTGCCAAGCCTATTATGACTAACCTATTAGGACCCAACTTAGTTGGGGACCAACATGCTCAAACTTGATCAATAGGTGTTTTTGGAGGGCATTGGAGACTTGTCTAACTCATGAAGAATTAAGGGAGCGTCATATATTATATTTGATCAAGCCAAGTCATAAGGATTAACATTTCCCTATCTTATATCCAATGTGCCTCTTCGCGGTAACTTGTACTTAACTCGTTTATTTTGTAAGTTACTTGCCCACTTTACATGTTTTGGTTTTGTACCAAGTATGTGTTTGTATTTGGTGTGCCTCATGCTTGGATATTTTGTGTATTCAAGTATGTATAGGTGTTTGGCACATCATTTACTCGTGTGTTTTTCTTGGAGCCTCTAATGCATCTTGATGATATCTTGGTTCTTTTCGAGTGGTTAATGGAACATCCCATTTTGGGGGAGTGTCATGCCTCGCGCATCTCCCAAACCTTAAAATGTGTGTACATGAGTACTACCACTTAGTATTGATATTGCAAGCTTATCTAGTCACTATGTGTTGTGTCATACTCATGACAAATTCAAATTCTAAATGTCCATTAATTCTCTCTAGTTGAGGTTGCTTTGCCTCCTATTAAGAAAAAAATAAATATCACATTATGGGGGAGTAGTATGCTTCTTTTGCATATCACAATCCTAGGAAATGTGAACATATCAGGTAGTGCCACTTAGAGTTGATATTGTTGATTATCTTGTTCCTAGGTGGCATGTTGGCTCAAATAAGGTCCTATTTTTGTTAGAAGATTTTATTGCTCGTCTTTTCGGTCTTTGTTTGAGCAAGAAATTCTTGATGCGGTCTTCCTCAAATACATATCTCTATATCTTTTGGAGAGACCATTTTCTTCAAGTTATTCTAATCATTGCTTTGCATGATTGTGTGACTACATTGAAGCTATCAAGAATCTCTATCTTTGCATAATGCTTAATATTTTTATTCCTATCCTATGCTTTTTATTCTGAAGATTTATCTTTAATATCCGTGCAATATACCATAGGAAATCAATTCCAATTCACTCATTGTCTTCGACAATTGATATACTTATGTGTGGTAGCATTTGTGGATCATCTTCACCTTGGATTTCACCTCCTATTGCCTTATTTTCTTTCCAACAAAATTGTTGTGGCTCTCATTGTCTTCCTTGGATTTTGAACATCTCTTTGATGATGTTTTTGATTATTATAAAATATGTTTTAGTGGAAGACAAACCTCTTTTTCTCGGAACCTTGTGCCATTGTGAAAAGTATTAAGGGTTTGGTTTATTTGTTGAAACCTTGCTCTTTTGGGAGTTTTTTTATCTCATTCTTTCTTCTCTATTTTATTTGCTTGAATGAGATAAATCTTTGAGTATTTTTTTTTGTTTTTATTTCATCTTTTTGCTCAATAGTTTTTGATTAGTTCATTTTTTGAACTTCGTTGAACAAATCTTGTGTTGATTTGATTCTTTGATGTAGTTTGGGAAACAAATGTGTTTTGTCACACCTTGTACGCCTTCTTGAATATTTTGGTGTTTTTCCAAATTATATCTTCTTTGGATATTGAAAGTCTCCATGTGTTTTCTTTCTTTGATCCAATATATAGGGTATACTCCATCAAATCCTTAAACGGCTAAGATGTGCATGAAATTCAAATTTCATCTCTGAATATGTACATTTTTTATGGAGTGTGTCATATGTGTTGTGGTTAGTCTAACCACTTTGGACCCAATAATTTTGGGGACCAAGATGTACTTGAATGTTATTTTAGGTACATTGGAGATGCAATGGATGCTTGTCTCGTCTATAAGGAAATTGTTGTCACCACATGATAATTGGAGCCAAGCTAGGATGATCGAAAAATTCTTATCTACAACATCATACCATTGCTATCTCGGTAACAAGTATCTTATTCATGCATACTATTCTTTCATCCAATCTCTTGTAGGTTGCATCTTGGCATGAATTTATCTATTTGTAAATGTTGCGGTTCTTGCAAGGATCTTTGAAAGACTTCTTTATCCTTATTGCTTATGTGAGTAATTTGAGATGATGCATATAATGGGGAGTATATAAAATCATGTTCATGATTCACCAATTCCAAATATGCCTTATAGCAATTTATTGCATATCAATTCCTCAAGGTACTCTCATGTGCAATATTGTTGAAATTGCTTTGAATCCTTCCTTTTGCTACTTGTTGCCTTTCTCAAAGTATCCCAACTAGCATTTGTTCCCTTAGTGTTAGTTGTGATGTTTTTGAGGTTTTTTTTCTTTGGTGAAGTTCATTGATATACCATAAGATAAAATAGAGCCATGGGATATATCATTGTTGTATCTTGGTTGTGTTCTAAATGATATAGAGGGAGTGAGGATTCCATGTTTGTGCATACTGTATTCAAATGCAATAATTAAAATTTATGCATGAACCTTGGGGAGCTTCCTTATTTCATTTAGAGAACTATTTGTACATTTGATTTTTTGGATCATTGGATTGCTTGCTTCATCCGTTGAAGTTTCTTCACCGTTTTATCATTGTAGCAATCTTTGATCCTCAATATAGCTTGATTTCCTCCAAATATTTGTCATTGGATACGTGCATTTGATTTCACTCAAAATATTATAAATGCACACCTTGGGGAGGAACTCATACTATATTGGCCTTCTAACTTTGTCATCCATTTTGGCACTTGTTGTCAATGGGGGAGATGTTTGGAGGGTTTAAGGGAAATGGTTTTATACTTAAGATTGGTTTGTTCTTAATTGTTTGCCTTTCATTTATTATGTTTTGCATGGTTGTATATATAGTGTAAACTATCTCAAAGTTTATTCTTGACAATGTATGCAATGAAATTCAAGTTCGTCCCACATGCATATATTGTGGGGGAATTTGCTCTATATATGTTGGTTCTAGTCACATCTCTTACATTAGTTGTAGTTTGTGTAAGTAGAATCGGTTTTTATATGTGCTAGTAGCTTTGTGTTACTTGACCATATCAAATGCAACCTCTTGTACACAACTTATTCTCGGATAAGCTGCGTACTTGTTTATAATATTCATTATATAGACCCTCTTGTTGTGATTGTCATCAATTACCAAAATGGGGGTGATTGAAAGAGTAATTGCCCCTATTTGTGGTTTTGGTGATTAATGACAATCCCTATGGACTAATGTTTTCACTGAGTTTTATATGAAGGAATATTCCATAGGTCATGCTTGTAGTCTATGTGTTGGATTCAAGTATGGATTCCATGAAGATAAAGATATACCTTGAGTATCGGCATCAAGATCATCGAGTTGAAGAGAAGAATATTATAAGATCAAGATCTTGTGAGTGTGATCTGAATAGAAGAATTCGAGATATGGCTCTAAGACGGTGTCATGATAGCCTCATTAGTTGAGCTATGATTGACTAAGATTTAGAGCATGTAATCAAATCAAGAGTTCTTTATGTACCTCAATATATTGATATGGATCATGATAAGATACATTGTTGACCTATACAAAGACTGAAGAGTGATTTAAAGTTGGTCAACACATGAAGCATAAAGAATGTACCACATGGATCTTGTGGTATGGTAAACCTTGTCAATTATGCATCATGAACTAACCCATTATATATGTGCCTTCCCGTTTTCTATATGGAATAGGTATCTTTCCATGGGCATGCTTCAAAAGTGAAGATCTTATATAGCCCATGAGAGGATGACATCAAGTGGTGATAGTCATCATGGTTGAGAAGGGAAAGTTCAAGATAAGCATCTCGAGAAGATCATTTGCTTGAAGCTTGCCATCCATATTGCTGATAATGGACATGTGAAGAGATGTATTAATGAAGCTACCTATGGTGGTGTATGGGGGATAAAATTAGGAGTCATCACGAAGCAACAACGGTCAAGGTATGCATTCCGGCTTTGATGGAGCTTTAAGTGTTATCATCAAGATCAAGCAGGATGCGCAAGGAAAATGTATGCTCTTGCTAAGTTTTCCTTTTACCGGTCTCAATGTGGTTGTTGAGAGACCGGGTTATAGGATACATAGCCGCACTATCAAAAGGGGCTTTCAGTTGGGTAACTTGATCACATTGTTATAGGAAGATTAATCCTTTGCATACTTTGCATCTTCCTATTTTGTTGCTTTGTGGTTGTTCTCCATGTGAGGTTCTTGATCTTGTTTCTAGCTCATCAACAAGCCCAAGTTCATCGAAAACAGAACTCATATGCATCTTCTATGATGTTTTTGAGTTTGAAGGTTTTATCGGTTCTTCTTATAGGGAGGCTTCTTACCTTTCTTAATTTGGTTCCATCCTCCTATATTGGACTATGATGTTTCTCTGCATCGTATTGTAGGTCTTGTTTTCCTCGTCAAAACAAGCCCAAGATCATCGAAATTGGAGTGTGGACGCAAAAGTTATTGCTGTTTTTGTGTGCCCTATTTGGTTCGAGCGGAATTCCGGCTGGAATTCCAGCGGACCGAGTCTGTGGCCAGAATTTCCGGCGACCACCGGAAATTTCCGGCAAACCGCCAAAAAATTGTTCTGTATGCTCTTTCGGTTTGTACCAGAACAGTCGGTTTTGACCAGAAATTCTGGCGGCTGATCCGGCGGCGTTGGTTTCATCGCCGGAACGTGTTCGCCCAGCGCATCTTGCTTCCAACGGTCATCCCCCTTGAAGGGGTATAAAAGGGGGCCTTCTTCCCCAAAGTTCTAAGGCTCTTAAGCACGTTTTTGACCACCATTGAGCTTGCTTCCTCTCCCTTCCCTCCTATGATTCTTGCATCTTTTTCAGGGCTTTGGAAGAGGAGATCTAGATATACAATCCCCACCAATCAATTCCTCCTCTAAGTGAGGGGAACCCATTGGATCTAGATCTTGGAGTCATTTGTTGGTTTCCACCATTGTTCTTCCTCCCTAATTCCTCCATTTCACTTGTTTCTTTGGTGGGGTTTGAGAGTGGAGGATTTGAGCACCCTTGGTGTTCTTGCTTTGCATTCTTGCATAAGTGTTGAGCTCTCCATTACGATTTGTTCGAGTGAGAGACCGTGAGCTTGTTACTCTTGGAGGGTGACCTCCTAGTTGGCTTGGCGGTTGGTGTCACGGTGTCCTCTTCGTGGAAGAATGTGAAGAGACCCGAGCTTCTCCTTTGTGGAGCTTGTGAAGTGGTTGTGGAGCTTGCCATCTCCGAAGTGGAGGAAAAGCTAGCCATAAGGAAAGGGCCTATTCCTTTGTGGGATAGAATCGGATAAGCAGGTGAGCCTTCATGGCATTGAGAAATCCTTTGTGGAATTCTACACCTCTCCAGCGTGACGTACCTTACTTGGAAGGGAACACGGGAATACATCTTCATCTCCGCGTGCCTCGATTATCTCTATATCCGAGCTTACTTTTCTTGTGATAGCCATCGAGCTTGAAGTACTTATATCTTGCTTAACTTAACTTGTTGTTGGTGCACTTAGTTGAGACTAGTGTATTTAGGTTTTATTCTTGTAAAATAAACGTTAGTTTAATTCCGCATTCTATCAAGCCAAAACCGTAATAGTTTTTGAAATTTCCTAGTCACCCCCCTCTAGGTGACAACTCTATACTTTCAGGGGTTTACCTTATGTGAATCTTTCGGTGCTCACTGGTGACAGCATGCGTTATCGGGGAGGAGCGGATCCGCTGATGGCCTTGTCGGGAAGGAGCGGATCCGATGATGGCCTTCTCGGGGAGGGAGCATATGGCCTCCTTGGAGACGATGGCGAGCTCTTCTGGCTGCAGTCCCTGCTTCACGACACACCTCCGGCTGTGGTGCACAGACGGCCGTAGCGCTGGCTCCGGAAGATCACCTTAGCGGCTGTCCTGCCCACCTAGAGCCCTGCGAGATCCGACTCCCACGACCACAAGCCGCAGAAGAACCAGCGGGCCTCTGGCATTAGGACGATACTCCTGTAGGTATCAATTGAGCATGTATTTTGTGTTAGTTGGATAACAAAAGAGGGAGATGGGAGAGTAGGTGGGGGGGTCGAGGAGCCGATAGGGGGCAATAGTCCGAGCGAGAGAGGAGTCATCGATGGCCTAGCGATCCACTGGCCATATCTGGTGACCCCGTCATGGTCGGAGATGGGGGTGAGGTGAGCCGGCGTCAGGACTAGGACGGGGGACAAAAGGAGAATGACTGTCGAGTGAGAAAGAGAAAGGAAGAAGTGAGGGCGGACGTTGGGGTCTAGGAAAGAGGAGCGAGGGGCGCGAGGGGGTTAGTCTTGGGGGTCTATCCCTCTCGACCGTACTCTGGAAGGGTGGTTTGCAATTACAAAGCTACCCCTGGTCACTTCTATGGTGAAAACTATGAGTACTCTAGGGCGTTTCGGTCATTTTATGCACATAGACAAGGAGTAGGGAGATGCAATTTCGAGCGTTGTATGGAGGGAGGATAGACGGTTGAGATTATCTTCAGTGGGGTAATCCGTGGGTAGTATGATACTAATTGGCTGGCTCTATTATGATCTACATAACTAATTAAAAAAATCCAATGTTATGGCCAGAATCATGTCATAGTTTGGGATAATGTGCCAATTTCATGCATGTGTATCATGTGATGGCGAACAATGTTGTAGGAGAAAGTTTTCCTTTTCGTTGGATGAAAAATATATTTTTCATTTTCCAAGTGCCAAAAACGGGGCAGTTTGTGAAGCAACCACCAAATGATAATTTCAAACTGCTACCATCCTATTTTTCAAAAATACTATACCACCTTACATGTATAATGTCCGAACCAGGGTATCTCCAACCTTTCCGTCCACCCCTCGCAAAAAAAGACAAATTCCTGCCGAATCGGTAGGAAGTGGGCCCGATTTGAACTTCATGTATATGATAGTTTGCTCATGAATTTTTTGCAAAAATCATTTTTAGACTCACAATATGCTATTTTATCATAAATCCACTAAAATTTTAGCGAGTTTCATCCCCTAGCTAAGAACCTTTATTCCCGCCGTTTTGACCATACTTTGAAACAGGCATAAGAAATTTAAAATGGTCCAAACGAGGTAAATCCTTCGCGTGGTGTCTTACTATGTGACATATTTGCAAAGAAAAATACCAAACTTGGTATATTAATTGCATCTCAAAAAAACCTTCACAGAAATGACCTATCGTGTTCGAGGTTTCATGGCTTTCAGGCCAATGACCAATGTTATGGCCAGAATCGCGGCATAGTTTGTGCTATTGTCTCTATATTATGCATACATGTGCATCTTGGGATCGAGAACAATGTTGCAGTACGAAGGTTTCCTTTTCGTTGCAAAAAATATATATTTTCTATTCTTTGAGTGCGAAAAATAGGACGTTTTGTGAAGCGACCACCAAATGATAGTTTCAAAATACTACCACCATTTTTATGAAAAATACTAAATCATATTACATGGACAATGTCTGAAATTGGGTATCTCAAACTTTTCCGTCCATCCCTCACAAAAAGACAAATTCCTACCGAATCGGTAGGAAGTGAATCCAATTTAAACTACAGATATCTATCTATCTATCTACTATTATAATACACCAATTTTGAAATTTTACTTTAAGTCCTGTCCTCGATTCGCGTGAGGCAACCAAGCCATTTTTAATAGTTGATTTTGCTGCATGTATTGATATCTTTCTTTCATCATCTCATGCTCCGGCAGATCGGACGACTGTAAGTAGCTGGATTCGCTCTTCTCACTTGGCGCTCTTTCCCGCGCGCACACATAATTTGGAAGCTCCTCGATTCTTCCAGGTAGCTCCACATCCTCTAGCATTCATGGTTTTTTTATTTTCAAACTTGGGCCTAGGATCTATTGTCCGCGGTCCGCGCTCTTGTATAGGAAATAAAAAGCGTGTATGGTATGGTACCCCTTGGCACCTCTTAGAAGCTAGCCATTTTTAGATAACTCTAGACGATCCAGACTTACCTTGGTGCTTTGAGGCGAGTATGATAGTATTTTTTTCCCAGCGGGCTGAAATAGGAGTTAAGTGTATGTGGAAATTCTTTTGGAAACTTGTCCCGACAAACAGGCCCGCTGACATGTAAAGTGAACAAAAGTTATCGGCCAGGTTTATCTCTTCTCTCAAGATCCTTCGGGCCATAATTTTTTGACATGTAATCACAATGTTAGTGCATGTAGATTAACTCTCGATATTTTTTCATATCTAATTACAAAAATATGCATCGTCATGTTGAGCTGTCTATATAAAATTTATATCACTTAGTAATAGGTTATACTTCTAAAGATCGCACGTTACTAGAACTTTCATTTGTTCTACTCCTTCCGTCTAGAAATAAGTGACTTAGATTTGTCTAGATTTACATATATCTACACGTGTTGTGGTATACAGACTCATACGAATCTAGAAAAATTCAAATCACTTATTTCCGTTCTGAGGGAATAATAAAATGTGTTAGTTTTTCAAAAGCCAAAGTTAATTCTTTCTAACCAGTTTTGGCAAAAAAATATATTAAAATCTTAGATTTACTGATTAATTAGAATATGAAAATGTATTTCAAAATGAATCAAAATAGGAGTACTTTTTTTCTAGAAACATTGGTCAGGGACAATCATGCGTGACTTTAAAAACAACTAATATACCTTACAAGAAAGAATATGACTATTATTTTGTTAATCAAGCGGTACTATTCTACTCCCCTTTTGAATTAATATGGCGCAGGCGCTTTCAAGACTAAATTTTGACAAAAAAAAAGAGCAACAGTGTCTTGAATTCTTGATTATATGGTACAGAATTACTATTGGTAGATTCATATTAGAAAACACTTTCTGATTACGTGGGCTAATTTTTGGTCAAAGACGAATCAAAAACACACGCGCCTTGACCATCAAAACAAATGACATTTTATTGGTGCAGAGGCTAAGTGTAATTGATATATTCGCGGTATTAATATATTCCCTTGTCAGAAAAAATATGACACGACGTGCTAAGCACTTGCTACTTACTAGTATGATCTAATGCTCGTGATGTTTTGCAAAAATCATTTTCAGGTTCATAATATGTTGTTTTATCATAGATCATCTGAAATTTTAGAAAGTTTCAACCCTTAACGATGAACGTTCATGTCGCCGTTTTAATTGTATTTTGGGTGCACCAAAACAAAAAATATAGACCTTACACTCTTCAACATAAAGGTTATATATATATATATATATCTTTGAGATGAACCAAAATGATATTTATATCATCTTAATCTAAGTTTATATGCAAAATTATAGTTGAATTTATATTTATAGAGTTTTTAATAAAATTAAAGCCTCTCTTATTATGTGGACTCAAAACTTATAACAAGCCCACAATTCCCACCCAAAACTGACCTTCTAATAGTTTATGGGTCGGTGGCCTAGCTTTGGAAAATAATCATAAGAAAAAAAGTTCTGACTTTTTTCGTCAAGGTCCAACCCGATTTTTGCCTGTCTAAATATTCCCCGGGATATATTTAACAGAAAGTATACCATGGTGTGGTGGTTAGGGGTCTTCCTTTAGACTAGGAGGTCGCTGGTTTGAGCACCTGTGATGTATTTTTTGCCATATAATTTGTTTTATGTAGGGAGATGATGATTAAAGGAACCGAGCTCTCTATATGCACAAACAGGTTGTGTGGCGCAGTGCTTAGGCCTCGTCGGTAGTAGGTGGGGTTACAGGTTCGAGCGTTGGTTGGTTTGCCTTTTTTTCTTTATATTGGTGTACTAAAATTTACTTTATGCAACGTGAGTATGGTTAAAGGTAGCCAGAGCTTCCTATATGGCATGAATAGTCGAGTGGTGTAGTGGTTAGAAACTAGGTGAATGGGAGGTCTTGTGTTTGATCCCCATGGATGCTATTTTTCGCCAAGCCAAGTCCCAGATGCCACGTAGACATGACAAGTAAGCAAAAATGACACATAGACATGATATGAAAGATGATATTGCTGAGTTGTCAATCCTTTAATTTTTTATCTCAGATTCAACCATAACGACCATTTGAATTGGTCATAGTCTACCAAATAGAAGGCTCCAAACCAGTTCTATATATCTATGATTTTTTTGTGTTAGGACATCATGACCTTTTTGACTAAATTTGTCGTTATTTTTCAAGGTTTGGACTCTCCTAAATTTCCTAGTGGCTTAGAATGGTCATAGATCTATGACCAAAAAAATACTTGGTCGTTAAGAAAAGGTCACTAGTGAGCATATTTCTTGTTGCGTGAAAAGTCAAACACCAATTTGAAAAAGTCAAATCCTAAAATTGGTTGCCTAGTGGAGGGAGGGAATGAATCCTACCTAAAGGAGGACTCCTCCCTCTCCTTGCCGCCGGCCCAAGTGGAGGAGTTGGGGAAGGACCCCCCTTCCCCAACCGCCTTTCCCACCTATATAAGGAGGGGTAGGGGCGCCCTACCCCTCACACCTAAACCATAGCCGGCCGCCGCCCCTTCTCTTGTTGCTGCCTAGGAATCCTCCAAGTCACCGCCTAGGACTTGCCCTAGACGCCGGCTTCCACCACCTTTCCTCGGCCCCCTAAACCCTATATAGCCGAGGCCCTCTTCTACTCACCATACCCGCTCTGGAATCGCGAGGAGAGATCTACAAACTCCACTACCTACTGGAACAAGGGAGAGGAAGATCTTCATCGAGTATCGAACGTGTGACCGACTGCGGAAGCGCTGCCGGAACGCGGCGCCGGAAGGATCTTCTATGCGATCTTGAGATCGGCAAGTGAACGACTACATCATCCACGAGAATCCAATATCGTTAACCGCTTTGGAATATTTGTTTTCCATTGACTCATTGCTACAATCTAATGAAGGTTTATTATTCTATTGGCTCATTGCTACAATCTAGTAGAGAGATTTTGGCTTGTGTGTGTTCATGCGGTAGATTTTTTTTGTTTCTACATGAATAGTAGGCTAGGCCCGCCTGTGGGACCCCCAAGTCGGCTGAGTCTTTGCACATGCCACCTTGGCGTATATAAGGGGCGGCAGGGGCGTCGTAGAAAGGGTTGGTCTCTTCTTCTTCTAGCTAGACACAGATACGGCTCGAGGAGCCATTGTAGTCCCTTGTGGTCATCGAGATAGTTAGATAGGTAGTAGTAGGGGTGTTACCTCACCACGAAGGCCCTGAACCTGCGTACTTCTTGTGTCTCCGACGCATGCTTGTGCCCAATCCCGCCTGTGGACGTCGTCGCTCACTTCCCTGCTCGCTCCCACACCACGAACTAGACTGCTCAGGACTGCCATTTCCATAACAACGATAGTTGGCGCCCACCTTGGGGCAAAGATGGTGGCGACCGGAGTGACGTTCCGCACGGGACCCCGCACTTCTTCCGGCGAGCGCGTGGCTTCTGGCCTCGTGCTCACGCTAGGCAAATTCGACTGCGTCATCGACAACGCTCGCTGCTTCGCTGGTTCTAGTTTCCCGGCAGGCGACTCTGTCCTGCTATTTGGCGACCTGCCAGTATATGTCGCCACCGTGCCCGAGAGTTTCCCTCGGGAGATCGCCTCCTTCGTCGAGTCGCTGCCGTCAGCCGGCAGCGCGCTCGTCGCGCCCTGTAGCATGGAGATGATGATGGACGGCTCCAGCCATGGCCGTCGTCCCGCTCTCGATCGCACCAACGACCTTGCCGGCACGTCCACTGCCCTGCGCGATAAGGTCTCAACACCCGGATTTTTAATCCCAGATGCCTTTTATGCCATACATTGCAATCCCAGGATTACCATTTTTGTGAGACATAACAGATTGGTACCATAGTTCATCATCCATTGCAAACCATAATAAAGGTCTTACAAGTAAAGGATCTCATGATCCAGTCTTAATACAATCAACACAGCGGAATAATATAATAAGGTTAGCGTGGTAGGAGCTCCATCTTCAGGGTCACAGGCAATGCTGACGATGGGAAATGATCCTAGTTGTCATAGACTTCCTGCTGTCCATCATCCTGGTAGTCCTCCTCATAGTCTGGCCATAGGAATAGCCAGGGACAAAGCCATGAGTACTCTTTAAGTACTCGCAAACTATGACTAACAAGTAAGGTTGACGAGTTTTAATCTCGTCAATGCCCATTGTTATGAGCTTGGGTTTTGGAGAAGATGGGGATGCTGGAGATCGCGGAACGGTTAGCAAAAAAGAAACACGGGGACACAAGGTTTACCGAGGTTCAGGCCCCCGGAGTGAAAACCCTACTCCTGCTTGTCTGCTCTTGATTACGGTGGAACCGAAAGTTACAGGGGTGCGCAGGTGCAATCTGGTGTGGAGGTGTGTATGCGATGGAAAGAGATTGGCCTCGATCTATTGTGGTCTAGTCTATTGCGTACGTCGTAGCGTGTCCTCCTCGTTGGACCCTCCTAGCATTTATATATGGGGAGGCTAGGTCTCAGGTACCGATACGAGTTGGTTACAAGTTTAGGGTTTCCCTTTGAATATTCTATCTAATCTAGTGTTGCTCTCCAAGGATCTAAAAACATCATGGGCTTGGGCCCCCGAAAGTCTTCATGGGTCGTGTATATTTTCATGGGCCTTCCTTGGGATGGACCAGGTATGCTGATGTCGTGTTCCCGCAGGGTATAACCATGTCAAAGGTAGTTCGAGTAGGAATCCTAAGATCTAGGTTTATTTGCAAAAATCCAGGTTTATCTCTAACTGAGTTTAGAAGTAAAGAAAACTAACTTAATGTTTTACAATACCTAAGTGGGAACTTAGTTTTCAAGTTCACAACCCTGTTGTGGTCAAGTCAAAGTCATAGTTCATTTTGCAAGTCATTTGGAAAACATCTGACGACGGAACAGTATGGCCACTCCAACTGTCCATTACCACGGACGCGGCTATTTGAATAGTTTGACACTCTGCAGAGGTGGTACACTTTCACTACAACATTCGATATATCCGTCAGGAACAATCCTAAATCACCATACTCAGTATGCAGATAATCAATCCTAACCTTTCAACTACACACTCTAGTATAGGCACCTCCCCTATGAGTTTGGCCTCCCAACCATGACCATCTATCATCTTGGAACTGCATAGGTGGACAATCATCACGAGGTAGCCTCAGCTCAAACCTCTTCCGCAAGGGAACCCATACTAAGATATATAAACTTCCAGTCAAGCGCTAACCAAATTTGGTATTGTGGTTGTGCGGTAAAATTGGAATGGTATCGCATCCGAACCCAACCATCTATTTTAAAAAGGTCTAAGGCTCATGCCTCAACATTTTCATCATCAAAATCATCTGGTGTTCATAACACATGTCATAACATTTCATTAGAATGACTCATCATTCCAAGGTTTTCATAATCATTTTCACCAAGTATTCCCACCTAAAGTGATCAACTTTTATGCTTAGCACTAGCCACTAAAGTTGGGGGTAATCACTAATGAGTTGTGCTAATCAAGCGTGACTTATCCAAATCTAGATCTCATGCCTCAGTATGACATCTAGTTCTAACTAACTTAGTCCAAGTTTTATACTCTTTATGCTACCTCTAATATCTTTCCAAAACTCACAAAGCACTAACTAGAAGTAAATAAAGAACTTTGATAAAGAAATAAAGAATAAACCTTGCAAGTAAAATTGGGATTTGGTATAATCAAGTGGTATAACCAAATATGCCTAAGGCCTCTAGTTTGCATAGTTGTCATTCAAGTGTTAGCTTGCATAGTGTAGCTTTTAAAGTTGCAAGTGTTAACTTTCCTTGAGTAGTGCAGTGGTTGAAGTTTTCCTCTGCTTCTTCTTCGTAGTAGTACTCCCCTCTTCGTAGCCTTGGTTGGTACTAGCGTCTATAAATTAATACGAGGTACACAATCACCAAACAATACTTAACTACTTCTATTTGGCACACAAAGGTTCACACTAGATGATCTAGCATCATCACATGAATTAAAAACTAGTCTTATTTATTTTATTTTAGAAAAGTAATTTCTACTCATTGAAAAAATACTTAAGGTTTAATATTCTCCAATTAAAATATGGGATCATGTTGACACATGTCATCACCACATATTTTAATACTTGGGAATGTGATTTAAAGTGGTGTCACAATTTAATAAGGTTTAGCATTATTATTTTAAATAATTAAAGTGACTAGAAATGCCTATGGGGCATTCTTTTAATACTTGTCCAAGATTACTGCATGTAAACCTAAATATTTTTATATATTCAGAAATATCTTGTCAAATGTGATCTTTGAGAGTTTGAATCAACTCAAAAGCATTTATGGTTGATTTTTAAAAAATGTTTGAATGTAGAAAAGTCTCTATCTTGTTATTTTTGGTATAGGTGATCTATAATTTCAAATGGTTTGAATCCAATGGGCTTGGATTTATAATTTCAATACCTTTCTAACAAAATTGGATTCATGCAATTTGGTTCAGTACAACTCTCTTAATTGATTTATAAATCTACTGACCGAACTAAGTTTTAACTAAATTGGAAAATCTAAATTTGAATTACTAGGCTGAGTGCGGGAACTAAACTGTGCCGGCCAAGCTACACAGCATGCCCATACCGGGCTGCTGATAGGGGGTCCAGGCGTCATCGGCTCAAACTACGAAGCGGTATCCTTAAATCTAGTCCCTACGATTAGAATCTGTTCTAAGGCCCGAGGTTCATCGTCGATAACAACTCTGGCGAGGTCTAAACCCTCACGCGGCAGTGGGAGTCATGTGAGGCTCAAAAGGCTCCAGCTAGGGTCGACGA
The DNA here is from genome assembly GCA_916181665.1 of Avena sativa. Lineage (NCBI taxonomy): Eukaryota > Viridiplantae > Streptophyta > Magnoliopsida > Poales > Poaceae > Avena > Avena sativa. Next base: position 18,715,277 of record OV702282.1, on the reverse strand, counting down.
TGGGGGCGAACGATGATGTCGACGATGGCGGTTCGAACGGTGGTCACGGCGGCTTCTAGGGCGGCTCCAATCGATGACTCCTTTCTTCTTCTGCAGTGGCGGGCTCCAGTGAAATTCTGGCGGCCTGGTGCTCACCTTGCTCCGGGGAAGGGTCAGTGGTGTTCTGTGAGGAGTGGGGAGTGAGGTGGTGAGGCGAATTGATGCTGGGGTGCCCTCCTTTTATAGCCGAGCGAGAGGAGCAGTGCGACATGGGCAGAGCTCGTCGATGACGACGATGCAGTGAGCTAACGGCATGGCGAAGGGTGTAGGCCGGTGCGCGATATCCTAGCGATCCTCAAGGGCTTAATGGCACGACACAAGCGGTCGAGGTTGGTCGGAACGGGTCGACGCTCTAAGCGGGACCGACGACATTTTTGACAACGCACAGGTGCTCCTGGTCGCGTGGCAGCGAGCGGGGATGTCTAGGGGGTAGCTGGTGTCGTGGTGAGTGCAGGCATGCGCGGCAAGGGCAAGGTGCGGCGTGTGCACGCGTGTGATCGAGGGTTGGACAGGGGGTGGTGGTGGACGGTGAGCTGCCTCTTGGACATCGTGGACGGGCGCGGCGTTCGCTCATGCGTGCTGGCCATGATCGACTGGCAAGGGGGGGGCTCGGGTGGCATGGCACTGGTGCAAGTGGTATGTTGCCAGCTTGTTCAACGCGAGTGTGCTCACTGGGGGGGCAAGGAGTTAGGCAGTGAACAGTAGAAGTTAGGCAGTGATTACTATGCTCACCATCTATTTGATGAAATGGCCGCATGAAATTTAGTTTTGAATTTTTGGATGAATTTTGGTGAGTGCTCTGGTCACATGCTTTGTACTATCTGGTTTCTTGGGTTTGTTAAGGTGAACTGGTTTGAGTGGTTTTTGAGAAATGGTGATCTTAGTGCCTACACTTGATTCAATTTTGGATTGTCATTTGAATAGATTTGAAATCTGTTTCTTCTGGTTTGCAAAGTGGGCTTCGGTTCACTTTCACTTGGTCTACCAAGGGGTGAAAATAATTGGATTTATTTCTGTTAGAAAACTTGGACTAGAAACACTCAAAGTGGTCTAGTGGTTAACTTTGGACAAAATGACCATTTGCTTATATTGCTTATTTTTTATTTTCTCTTCATTTGATTCTGCTTGGAAATGATCTAGATGATATTGTTTTCATCTTTAAATCAATCCTTGCCATTCATAGCAATCAAACATGGCAATGCAAGCATTCATGCATTCATCACACACACAAGCATTCATATTAATTTTAATAACAAAAGTTTTTTTGTTAGCCCTAATCTCGGGTGATAGGAACTTGAGAATATTGATTAATATTTTTGGTATGTTACAGAAGGGCGTGGTGGAAGAAGTCATCGAGGAACTCCTCGAGCCGGTTGATCTCGGAGAGAACCCGGACGAGGTAGTCGCCAAAATTGAGGCGGCGCGACAGCGTTTGCTTCATCAGGCTCAGGGCTTGGCCTCTACCAAGTACCAGAAGGAGAGCAACATCCGCAAGTATCACCGCGCCCGTGGCCTCACCCCGGCTAATTTAGATCCTAGCCGGCTAGGTTCCGTGCAGCATCGCAGCGGAGAGCTGGGCGCCCGCTTCGAGCAAGATATCGAGTCAGGATCCCATACATACTTCCCACCGCCTGTGTCTGACACCGCGGTCAAGAATGTACGGGTGGCGCGAGCCGTTGCGGAGGACCTACCTCACCTGGAGGGAGAGAAAAGATACGGCAGTTCCAGTGGAAGCAGCACCTGCTGCGTGTGGCTGACGAGCAGGCCGAGGCCGCTCAGATCGCGTACGAGGCGGGATCCGGCTCCAGAGGGAACCATCTGTGCGGAGGTATACGGGGAGGCCCTCGCCAGTCCGAGTACTCCACGTCTCTGGGCAAGCACCATGCGCACCCGCGCTCCAATCGTCGCCAATCCGGCAGCAGCCAACCCCACAGCGACCAAGGCACCACGAGTCATCCGCCTCCGGCTAGCCAGAACCACCCTCTCCCCCATCCCGCCTCACCGGCCTGGTGGGAGTGCCCAATCCGGTTGAGCCGGATGTGCGCGACCGAATCGACCTCCTGACACAAGCTCGCATCATGGAGGAGGAAGACGCAACCGGGCCAGTGTGCTTCGGGCCACGCATCCGGAAAGAGCCATTACCCAACAAGTTCTTCCTACCACGGGACACCCCCAAGTACGACAGCAGCATGAAGCCGGAGGACTGGCTGACCGACTACGTCACGGTAGTCGGAATCGCCCATGGCAACAAGCGCATGGCTTGGCAAGAACCTGGCTCAACAGCCTTGCGCACAACAACATCAACGCATGGCCTGACTTTGAGAAGGTCTTCATCCAGAACTTCAACGTCACATACAAGCGCTTGGGTAGACCCCCACGATCTTTCTCTGTGTGTCCAAGGAGACCGCGAGTTGGATCGCGAGTATCTTGCCCGATGGACCGAGCTGCGCAACTCCTGCGAAGCGGTGGTGAGAACCAATCAATCGGTTTCTTCATCGAAGGGTGCCAAGAAGGCACGATGTTGCGCCACCGGCTGTTGTTTGACGAGCCTAGGACCATGGCGGAGATGATGACCGTTGCAAACTAGTACGCCACCGCGGACGCGGCAATGAAGAAGCCTCTCCGGGTGAATGCGGAAGGACGGCCGGTTCCCACCGAGCCAGCTTGAGAGAAGCAAGCCGGGCAAGGTGGAGATGTCGGACCGTCCAGGCGGCCTGGAGGCGACAATCGCTATTAGGGAAAGCGCCCGGTCCACCAGAATCCCCTCTACCACCGGAGGCAAGTCAATGCGGTGCAAGGCGCGCCGGCTAGCAATGACAAGAGGTAGAGGAACGCCTTCACTTTTGAGCAGATGTTTGATGGGTCATGCAAGTACCACAACAGTGCCTTCAAACCGGCTACGCACACCACTCGGTAGTGCAGCTAGACCCGGTAGATCAAGGAGCAGGCTGGCTTGCCTCCTCTCCCCCACCCCCTCCCGGCAGACCCCTACCACCATCTAGACCAGCCGGCAACAACAATAACAACAGCAACGGGGCCTACCCTCAGCAGCACGAGAACTACCACATCTTCGAGGCCGAGCCGACTCACAGTCGCAGCCGGAAGCAGTGCACCATGGAGGTGAACGATGTCGTTCCCCCGGTCCCCCTGTGCCTCAACTGGTCCGAGACTCCCATCACCTGGAGCCAAGAGGATCATCCAGATCTTCTCCCGAATCCTGGGGGCTATGAGATGGTGCTTGACCCTCTTCTCATCTCCGACGTGCGCACCTCCGGTTCTCGCCCGTGCTGGTGGGCGGTGGAAGCAGCCTCAACCTGCTCTACCAGTCTTCCATGGAGAAGCTGGGCATTCGGGAGTGTGACCTGCAGCCCTCGACCACTGTGTTCCACGGCGTCGCGCCGGGTCCACCGTGCGTCCTGTTGGGCAAGATCCGTCTGGATGTCATATTCGGCTCGGAGGAAAACTTCCAGCGCGAGGTGGTCAACCTCGCTAGCACCTACCCCATTCTTCTTTGGCGCCCTGCCCTCTCTAAGTTCATGGCGGTCCCCCACTACGCATACCTCAAGATGAAGTTTCCAGGGCCGAATGGTGTGATCTCCGTGGCCGGCTGCTTCAGGCGGTCCATCACTACTAGGAAAAAGGTCATTTGTGGCGCACCTAAAAAGGCCATCCGTGGCACACTAGCAGTGCGCCACTATCCTCGTGCTACGGCTAAAAGTTAGCCATGGCGCACTAGGTGGTGCGCCACGCCTATGAAAATATAACCGTGGCGCACTATGTGCTGTGCGCCACGCATATGAAACGATAACCATGGCACACTACGTGATGTGCGCCACGGATACAAATTTCAAAATTCAAAAAAAAGTGGCAGATCTGGATCTCGCCGTCAGTGCCGTCGCTTGTCAGTGCAGGTCGTCATCACCTCGTCGTCGTCGCCTCGTCGGAGAGGCCTCGCCGTCATCGTTGGAACTGCAAGGAGGAGGAGAAGAAGAAGATGAGGAAGAGGAGGAGAAGAATAGGTGGAGAGGAAGAGGAGGAGAAGAAGAGGAGGAAGAGGATGAGAAGAAGAGGAGGCCTCGTCGTCGTTGTCGGAACTGCAAGGAGGAGGAGGAAGAGGAGGAGAAGAAGAAAGAGCCCGCCATCATCGTCGTCACTGCAAGGAGGAGGCCGCCGTTACCATCTTCACTTCAAGGAGGAGGAAGAGGAGGAGAAGGAGAAGGATAAAGAGAAGGAGGAGGAGGAGGAGGAGGAGGAAGAAAATGAGAAGGAGAAGGAGGAGGAGGAGAAAAAGAAGGAAAGCAGAAGGGAGGAAAAGGAAAAGGAAAAGGGAGGAAAAGGAAAAGGAAAAGGGAGGAAAAGGAAAAGGAGAGAAGGGGAGGGAAAAGAAAAGGGGTAGGTGGGCGGGGTGGGGATTCAAATTTTGAATCCCGCCCAACTTACTCGTAGCGCACTAGGTAGTGGTGCGCTACGGGTAAGTTGCCATCCAGGAAAAAACAGTCTTTATAAATAAACTCTAAACGACCATAACATTTTACTCTTTTCGAATTTTGAAAATATAAATAAACTCTATACGACCGTAGGTGGTTGCGAGTAGATGCGGAATCTCATTCTCGTCATTTTGGTATATTATACGATTTTTTTCGATATCGTATGCAAAAGTTACGACCGTTGTACAATGCCATGACTTTTTTTTGCAGAAAAAGTCGAAATTATTGTTTGCTAATTTTCCTACAAAGTATACCACATTACCTACCTAAATATGAAAGGATTTTATTTTTTGAAGTGTTTTTCATTTTATTTTATTTTTTGCAAAGCCTAAAAAGGCGCTCCACTGGGGGGAGTGGAGTTTGTGCAGGGTACTTAGCCGTTGGGCACTAGGACAAGGTGTCGTACTACTAAGTTTACACATCCGTGGCGCACATGGCGTAGTGCGCCACAGAACTTGCCACAACCGTAGCGCACATACCCCATGTGCGCTACGGGTATGTGGCATGCGGCTGGCAGGCCCCTGGCCCATACATATCTGTGGCGCACATACCCCATGTGCGCCACGGTTGTTCTAGTTACTAGTAGAGCACTGCCCATAGGTGAGCCACGCCTATTTTACCCGTGGGGCACTTCAACCATGTGAGCCACGGATGTTCAGATTACCTATAGCCCTTTTCCTAGTAGTGCATGGCTTGCGGGAAGGAAGGAGCAAAGATACGGGAGTCCTTCCTCATCGCCAAGGAGAAGCGTGAGATAATACACAGTGTTGCCATGCTGCAGTAGGAGGTGCCGTCTGGCTTGAAGTCGGTTGGGGACATGGCATTCCAGCCGACCAAGGACACCAGGCAGATCCCGCTCGACCCGGCTGACCCCTCCAAGTGCCTCACCATTGGTGTCGTCTTGGACATCAAATAGGAAAGCTCGCTCGTCGACTTCCTCCGTGAGAATCTGGACATCTTTGCATGGTCTCTCAAAGACATGTCGGTTGTGCCAAGGGAGTTCGCCGAGCACTCGCTTCATGTGCGTCCTGACTCCAAGCCAGTTAAGCAACCCCTCCGTCGCTTCACGGAGGACAAGAGGAAGGTCATCGGCGACGATATCACCCAACTACTTGATGTCGGCTTCATCATGTAAGTGTTCCACCCGGATTGGCTAGCCAACCCAGTCCTGGTGTTGAAGAAGAACAAGACTTGGCGCATGTGTATTGACTACACGAGCCTGAATAAGGCATGCCCGAAAGACCCCTTCGCTTTGCCCCGTATTGATTAAGTGATTGACTCTACGGCTGGCTGCGATCTGCTTTCCTTTCTCGATTGTTATTCCAGTTATAATCAGATCCGGATGAATCCATTTGATCAATTAAAAACATCGTTCATTACCCCGTATGGGGCTTACTGCTATTTAACCATGCCATTCGGCCTGAAGAATGCAGGTGCTACCTATCAGCGCTGCATGCAAAAATTCTTGCACTCGCAGATCTGCCAGAATGTGCACGCGTATGTGGATGATGTCGTCATCAAGATGAAGGATAAGCAGACCTTGCTGGAGGACCTCGGCGAGACGTTCGCGAACCTCCGCCGGTACCAGATGAAGATGAACCCGGAGAAGTGCGTGTTCGGCATGCCAGCCGGACAGGTCCTCGGATTCCTCGTGTCCAGCCGAGGGATTGTGGCCAATCCGGAGAAGATCGCGGCCATCGAGATGATGCATCCGCCTAAGATCTTGCTCGGCGTCCAGAAGTTCACCGGATGCTTGGCCTCCCTCAGCCGATTCGTCAGCCATCACGGGGAGAAGGCACTGTCGCTGTACCAGCTGATGAAGAAGACGGACAAGTTCACTTGGGCTGCGCAGGCGGATGCCTCGTTCCATGACCTCAAGTGCATGCTATCCACAACACCGGTTCTTGCCATGTCGTTATTGCTCTATATAGCCGCCACCAACCGGGTCGTAAGCGTCGTCCTATCAGTGGAGCGTCACGTGGAAGGAAAGACCCAGCCGGTTCAGCGATCCGTCTACTACCTCAGCGAGGTGCTTTCCCTCTCCAAGAAGAACTACCCCCACTACTAGAAGATGTTATACTGTGTCTACCTAGCCTGCAAGAAGCTCAAGTACTACTTCCTGGAGCATCCACTCACCGTGGTGTCCACCGCGCCGTTGGGTGAGATTTTCGGCAACAAGGACACCACGGGCCGGGTAGCCAAGTGGGCCATCGAGCTGGCTGCCTACTGCATTCGGTATGTGCCCAGGATGACCATCAAGTCTCAGGCGGTGGCAAACTTCTTCGTCGGCTAGGCGGATAACCAGTACCTGCCACAGGTTCCTGATTCTAACTACTGGAAGCTGCACTTCGATGGCTCGAAGATGCATAGGGGCTTGGGAGCCGGCATTATTCTCGCCTTGCCCAAAGGAGACCGGATGGAGTACGTGTTGCAGATCCACTTTACCGCATCGAACAACGTCGCCGAGTACGAGGCTCTCGCACACGGGCTCCGGCTCATGAAAGACATCGGCATCCGCCGGATCCTTTGCTTCGGCGACTCGGATCTGGTGGTGCAGCAATTATTTGCCGAGTGGGACACTCAGGACGCCAACATGGCTCTGTACCGGATCCACATCCAGCTACTCAGTACAGGCTTCGAGGGATGTGAATTCCACCGTGTTCCCCACGCCAACAACGAGGCGGCCGACGCACTCATGTGAGTCGGATCCACCAGAGCGGCCATCCCGCCCGGAGTATCCTTGGAGCACCTTCGCAAGCCCAGCATCACCCCCTCTCTGGAATTCGAGTCCATCATCTGGGTAGAAGACCCGGGGGCTGCCCGCTCGAAAGAGCGGGGCCCCACTGTTGTGCCCTCCGGCTCGAAAGACATGGGGGCTACTTCCTCCTCAGGCAAGCCGTCATCGAGCAAGGCAAAAGGCTCGGGGGCTGCCGAGTCGGGCATCCCACCCGGACGACCTCCGGATGAGCTCCAGATCGTGCCGGCTAGTGTCTTCGCTATCCGGGAAGTGCCATCCTGGGCCCAGCCCTTCATGAACTATCTCCTCAACGATGAGCTCCAAGCTGACGAGGTGGTGGCAAGGCAGATCCGACGCCGCGCACACACTTACACCATCATCAACAAAGAGCTGCACAAGCGCAGCACCGCAGGAGTTTTTCAGCGGTGCGTCAACGCAGATACCGGCTACCGGTTGTTGAAGGAAATCCACCAGGGGGAGTACGGTCACCACGCCTCTTCTCACTCCCTGGTGACGAAAGAAATGCGCCACGGATTCTACTGGCCTACCGCCTCGAAGGACGCGGGCCAGCTGGTTCGTGCATGTAATGGGTGCCAATGGTTCGGCAGGCTAAGGCATATGTCGACTTCAGCACTCAAGACCATACCGATCATGTGGACCTTTGCTGTTTGGGTGCTGGACATGGAATGACCCACCTGCTGGTGGTGGTGAAAAAATTCACCAAGTGGATTGAGGCAAAGCCGATCCGGAAGCTGGACGGTGCCACGGTCGTCACCTTCTTCCGGGACATCATCACCCGGTTTCGGTATCCCCATAGCATCATCACCGACAACGGAACAAACTTCGCCAAGGGAGCCTTCGCCCGGTTCTACCACAACAAGGGGATCCGACTCGACCTCACATCCGTCGCGCACCTGTATTCCAACAGACAGGTGGAAAGAGCCAACGACCTCGTTCTAGCCGGAATCAAACCCCGGATGATGGAGCCACTGGAGCAGTCATCCGACTGCTGGATTGAGGAGCTCTTGGCTATTCTATGGAGGCTTTGTACCACCCCGAATAGATCAACCGGCTTCACCCCGTTCTTCCTCACCTACGGCTCGGAAGCGGTCCTCGCGGCGGAATCGAGTTCGACTCACCCCGCAAGCTCCTTTACACAGAGAAGGAGAACTAGGAGGTGATGGAGGATAGCGTGGACCTCCTCGAGGAGGCCCTCGAGCTTGCCCTATCAAGGTCGGCCATCTATCGAGGGGTTGTGCCAGAATCACTCCAACCGCATCCAGCCCATCGCATTCCGCGAAGGTGACCTTGTGCTCCAGCTGATATAAGACACGAAGGGCATGCACAAGTTGTCTCCTCCGTGGGAGGGCCCCTTCGTCATCAGCAAGGAGATGCACAACAACTCTTACTACCTCATCGATGCGCATCAGGCGCGCAAGAACAAGATTGACAAGTCGGACAAGAAGACAAGGCGGTCATAGAACGCAGACCTACTTCGACCGTTTTACACTTAGTCGCAAATCGTGGGGGCTCGCCAGTTCGCCCGACCTGCTAATTTTGTAAGCCGACTGAGTAATGTGCGACGATGCCAAAGGCCCACTCTTTGTCTCAGCTACAGAACGCAACCCGGCTGTCTGGATAGCAAGAGAAAAAGCCCGAGGCATTCCACATGAAAAACAGTGAAAGATGCGACAGATCGGACAGTCCGACCATGTGCCTAGTTGGTATTTTCCGGGTACTAAGCCTCTAGTACCGTGCACGATGTATTGTCAGCTCCCTTTGGCTCCACCTCCAGACCGCAACCCGGTTGTCCGGCAAGATGCAGAGTAAACAACCTTGCGCAAGAGAAAGCGACTAAGTGTTCAGAAAAGCATGAGCTAGTTTTAGAAAAGAGAAATTTTAGTCGGACAGTAAAAGACATGCAGCATAATAATGTATTGATAAGAAATCATTTTCGTGTGTATTCTTTTTGCACAAACCGCACCGAGCCGAAGATCAAAGACAGAGAAGATTCGAAGTACCTACCTGCGATAGCCACTCCGAATCTCGGGGGGCTACACCCAGTGGGTGCGCTGACGTGCCCCCACTAGAAGCATGCAGCGTCCGGCCGAAAGATTCCTCAGCCGGACAGAGAAAGACAAAACCAGACAAAAATCAAGGCAACAAGATCACTCGGGCAGGGGTGCAGCATCTCCCGTCCGGCAACAAGATCACTCGGGCAACAAGAGCCAGTCGAAAAAACAATTTTTTTTCAAAGATTCGAAGTACCTGTCTGTGGTAGCCACTCCGAATCTTGGGGGATACACCCAGTGGGTGCGCTAACGCACCCCCATTGGAAAAGCGAAGTTTTCAGCTAAGAGATGCCTCCGTCGGTCATAGAAAGAAAGAAAGTGAGAAAGAGGAAAGAAAGAAAGAGAGAAGGAAAGATGAGATAAGGAAAGTAATAGAGAAAAAGGCCTAGGATACGGCCAAATGGCGTAGCCGGATCGGGGTGCAGTTCCCCCCACGTCGGCTAAGAAAGTAGGACTCTAAAGATAAGGTGAGAGGCAAGAATTTCTTGAATATTCGAAACACCTGCCTACTCTAGCTATTCTTAATCTCGCGGGCTACACCCAGTGGGTGCGCTGGAGCGCCCCCACTAGAAGAATGTAGTGCCCGGCCAGAAGGCGTGCTACCCGGCCAGAGAAAGTCAACGGATCACTACCAAGTCAGAAGCGCAGACCACAGAAAGAAAACACAAGGAAAAAAGGCTTGCGGCCGAGTAAGTCATGAACAGTGAGCTATTCAAGTAAGAAGCAAGATAACGCTGGCTGGAATGGACCAGACGGAGAATATAACCATACAGACCCAATGAAAATTGGGTGCGCAAAGCAAACACGGCCAGACAATAATTAAACTGCGAGGGGTGAAACCCCCACAGATCCAAGGTCTCAAAGAACAATTACGCAAGACAAAGTCTTCAGAACCAAAAGCTATATACAATTCCACCCGGCATCCCAGGGATCTTCTTCTTCATGCCGCCGGACCCTTTCTGTGAGGAGCCGAGCCAGCCCCGACCGACTAGGAGGACGTCTCCACCTCGCCTTCTGGTCTCGTGCTCGCTTTAGTCTCCGTCAACACCTCGTCGATATCGGCGTAGCCGGTGATCGTGATGGCAGCAGAGCAAGGTCCGGGGTTGGCCCGGTGCATGATGGGGAGGTCTGCGCTGGCTCGGAATACTTCCGGCAGCTTCCCCACCCACGCGTCCTTGTACCGGCTTAGCATCAGCGCCAAGGCCATCTTGGATCCAGCGTGAGCAGCAAGGTCGCAGAGCCGATCCATGGCGTTTAGCGCGTCGCCCAGCTTGATGGTGAGGGCACCCATAGTCTCCGGCAGGAGCTCTGCCTGGGAAGAGGAGGTCGTGGATGCCGGTGCCGGCCTTGTGAAGGTTGGAGGAGTCCTTCCCGAGCTGCGCCACCAGATCCCGGACACTAGCCTTCTCACCCGGCGCGACCTGCTGCACCCGGTCTTAGGCAAGGGAATCTACTTGTGGGTAGAAGCCTTTCGATCGGAGGGGGGAAGTCAAAAAAGGCAATCCGGCAAAGAGCAGTCGAACAAAATGAAAGGAAGAAGCAGACGGCTTACCCTTGGCGACATGGCCGATGTTCATCAGCTTGTCCACGAGGAAGGCGGTGTGCTCCTTCAGCCGGGTGACCTCCTTATCCAGGAGATCAAAGGAGGTGGCCCGGTTGGCAAGAGCCTCGTTGTGCTCCTTCACGGCGGCCTCTAGCTAGTCGACCTTGGAGTGTCACTCCTTGTTCTGCAGCCGGAGCGTGGAGTTGTCCCGGCTGAGGCGCGTGTTAGAGCGCGCCAGCCGGTCAATCTCACGCTGCGCGCAGACGAGGATGGCTGCGGCAAGACAGATAAAAGGCAAGTAAGAATGCAGTCGGATACACAAGAAAAAAAGAGCAAGACAGAAAACTTACTCCGCGCAGTCCCCCGCGCCGTCGCCAGTTGCGCCGGGGCGGCCTTATTGGCGCTGGCCAGCGTCGCCTGAAGCTGCCGACACTCCTTCAGCCCGGCCTCAAGGTTCCCCTTGAGGGCTTGCAGCGAGGGCCCTACCTCCATGGCGAGCGGCGTCAGGGGGCCGGCTAGGGAAGTCGGGGCGTCGCGGGCGGCCGCCATCCACTGCACTGTCGCCTCCTCGTCGGAGTCGACGTCCTCCACTACCACCGTCTCCTTGCTGGCAAGCAATCCCCCCACGCCGGCTGAAGAGCGCCCACCCGGGCTGGACGTCACATCCGGCTGACGAGCCACGCATAGAGTTTTAGTTGGATCACGACCGCTGGCTCTGGCGTAGGCAGGGTTTTAGTCAGGGGCGGGGGGCAGCCATCGAGGGGGCGTCCGGCTGGACCGGAGGATCGCGAGGCGGCGAGGCGGGCGCGTTGCGAGCCGGGCTCACAGCAAAGGAGAGAAGAGAATTGCGAAGGAAAAGCAAAGTCAAGGCAAGAACGAAAACAAGGGCAAGCGCAAGAAAGGCAATAAAAGCAAGACAAAAGATCGGCAAACTTAACCTTGCACCATGGGCACACCGACCCTCTTCTGGCCACCCCTGGCCCGATCGGGGCAGGGAGGAACGCCCACCCAGCTGCGCTTCATAGCCGGATATTCGGGAGCGGGAGCGCTCCTCGAGATCGCCTCGCTGGCCCAGTTACGTGCCGGCTCGGGCGGAGCAGTGCCGTCGCTATCCTCGGGCGCGGGGCTATGCGTGTCCTCCACCGTGTCGTCGTTACGGATGGGGAAGAACCCCTCCTTGCCATCCGATCCCTCGCTAGTCTGGTGCGGGCACAGCTCGGTGAGGTCGGTGGTGAATACTTGGAGGGGATCCTCGCCCTTCTCCTGGATGATGCAGGGGAAGGTCTGCAAAGGAAGAATAAGCAAGTCAAGCCAGATCAGGAAGTGATTCCGTACAAAGCAAAAAGCAGGAAGAAGGCAGGAAAACATGACAAGTTAAACTTACCCAGGGGCGCGGTTTTTGCGGGTGTAGGGGGCAAGACCGAAGCGTCAGTCGCCCTTGATCTTCTCCTTCGTGATCATCCACACCCACTCGTAGAGGTTGGCGAAGGGGGGATCACGATGGGAGAGCCGAGTCGGGTCCAAGCGGCCGGAGTAGTAGCACATCTTGTGCGCCCGCTGTTGGAGAGGCATCATCAGCCGAGAGTCCCAGCTGAGCGTCACGTCAACACCGATCAAGCCGGCTATGATCAGCGCCCTCATCCGTGCAGCAGCTCCTCCGACTGTGTCTTGGAGCCGAAGTTCTTCTACTCCCAGTTCACCCAGGTGGACTCGACGTCCTAGAAGGCCGGCAGGTTCAGGTGGTCCCCGATGACCAAGTTGCGTACATAGATGTACGTCTGCTACCACAAGTTGACTGTGTCGTGCAACCGAAACTTGGGGTAGCCGGTTTGGGCGCGGGAGTAGATGGAGGCACCGCCGGGCATGAGAGGCCCCTTGGAGTATTGCACCTGTGGCCGAATAAGGAACAACCGGCAGAAAAGCCAGAGATCGGGCTGGATCCCGAGGTATCACTCCCAGAAGGCTATGAATTGCGCAAGAATGCCAATTGCATTCGGCCGAGGTGGTGGAGGCGAAGGTCAAAGAGGGTGAGGAAGGAGAGGAAGAAGGCACTGGCCGGGAAGGCCAGGCCACGCGCAAGGTTAGCAAAAAACACTACGCGCTCGCTGGCTTGCGGCGCCGGCGAGACCTCGTCGGCCTGCGCGAGGCAGTAGGCACGAGTGTCAGTATTTTTAAATCGGCTCCTCCTTGACGGAGGAGCCGCACCACGCATCACGGATCTCGGTCATCTCATCGACGGTGGTGCGCGATAGAGAAGGAATGGGAAGAAAGGAAGGAGAAGAGGGAACGACGGAGGAGTTACGGTGGCCCGTCGCTCCGGCAGGAAAGGAACAGGCGGAGCCGGCGATACGGAGGTCATCCGAGCTTGTCAGCGGCGCAGGCGCAAGGAAACAGCAGGAGGAGGAAGGGCGCAGTAGCTTCGAAGGCAAAGAAAAAGGGGGCAAATGGCAGGTGGGGGCGACGGTGCAGCGCGGGCGGTACTTAAGTGTCGGGCAGGAGAACCGCGCGACTCGCTACATGACGACACCACACACCCCCATCATCGGCCGGATCGACTGCGCCGACGCAAGTAGCGCAGAGGATCTAGGGCACGGAAGGCGAGGCGTCAGCGATGGTTCCCGAGGCGGCGCCTGACACGACGTGTCGCCACATGTTGCCGCAGTCATCATCATGCCGTGGCTAACTTCCGTGATGACGTAGCCGAGCAGTTCAACCGCCGAACTCAGCCGGGAAAAATTCAAACTAGCTTTCGAAGCCCATGCACATTTCGCCTAAGGGTAGAATCTAAGCGTGCTCGGGGGCTAGTGTCAGGGGGATCACCCCCGGGTAGGCTAACCGGACAAGATGCAGGGGCAATGTAACTGCCAGACGACTGACCTAGCCGGCTGTAAAAAATCAAAAGCAGGCAAGCAAGACGACCAGATGAAAAGCAAGCTAGCAAACCAATGAGACAGATAAAGAGAACACCTAAAGGCTTCTAGTCGGATGGTTCACGCCAGCCGGATAAAGCAAGGCAAGACAAGGACGAGCCGGCAGAACCATCAGCTGGATAAGATAGCGAAGGCCAAACACTTAGCTGGATGGGACCAACCACCCGGACAAGACAGAGCAACCGACTAAGACGACCTAGCCGGACATTCAAGGCAGACGGATGATGTAGGGCACAGTACCCCGCAGCCCTAGAAGACAGAGGCCAGACAGGAGGACAGAGGCAGCGGCACCGACGCCGGAGGACATGACCCGTACCCGTGTCGAGCAAGAATAGGATCCGCCACACGTGTCGGCCAGGGCGGCCCCCACTGTTTCCATGCAGGCCGGGGGGCGGCCTTAACTGTTTCCATGTCGGCCGGGGGGCGCGGCACTATGCAAGACATCAGGGAGGATGGACACTATACAGGAATAGTCGGCTGGGCCTACCTGTGGGACCCGCCAGTTGGCTGAGTCTTTGCCCATGCCGCCTTGGCCTATATAAGGGGTGGCAGGGGTATCGTAGCAAGGGTTGGTCTCTTCTTCTTCCAGTTATACATAGATATAGCTCGAGGAGCCATTGTAGTCCCTTTTGTTCATCCAGATAGCCAGATAGGAAGGAGTAGGGGCGTTACCTCACCACAAGGGCCCCGAAACTGGGTACTTCTTGTGTCTCTGACGCATTCTTGTGCCCAATCCTTCATGTGGACGCCGTCGCTCGCTTCCCTGATTGCTCCCACACCAAGAACTAGCCTGCTCAGGCACTGTCGTTTCCATAACAACGACAATATCCTTGCACTCTGTTCCCCTTTTGGCTCTTCTTTCTTGTTTTCCTATGCTACAAAATCCTCCCCCAGCAGTAGCTAGAGATCTTGCACCTGTAGGAGTTAAAGTTCTTACAGCTGGTTGATACCTTGTAGTTGAGGGGGTAGCTGTAGTTCCATGTGACGCAGGGGCATATGGAGGGGTAGTGGCAGTTGCATCTATACCAATCCAGCTCTTGGAGTCTATCATACATTTATTAAACTTTATAACATGCCTTCTTATCTCCACAGCCTCTGAATCTTCCCCTTTATTATTATTATGTGCAACGTATTCCACGTCACTCTTTGAATCTGACAGTATAATATATTTCACTTCACCATCTTGTCTTGGTGCTGCTAGATTTGGTTGCTAGTCATGGCCCGAAGCTGCTGGCATGGGATGATGATCTTGACCTGAAGATGAAAAACTTGCACCTTGTGTATGATTCACCACTTGAGATAATACTGGTTCTGTCATTATCACATCATCTTCAACACTTTCTATTTGCACTAGTCTTTTATTAAATGATTTCTTCTGCCTCAGTGGGCAACACATGGTTTCAGACTCAGCAGGTTTAACTACAGTTATGACAACATCATCTGGTTCTTCCTCTTCATCACTCAATTCCCACACTTCATCCTTGAAAGCACACCTGATGCTACTATGCTTACTGTCTTCCTCACTATGGTACTCAACATACACATCAGCCACTCCCCCAGGGCGAACATAATGAGCCATCTCGACACAGCCACTGTCAACATACAGCAACACCAACCCATCCATGAGATATTTTCCTAGAATAATAAAATATAAATTTATTGTTTCCTTTGATGCCATGTGATGTTTAACAAATCCTTTGACTTCCTGAAGCGAAATGTTTTCCTCTCTATCTCTTAAAGCGCATCATCTCCTCCAACGTAGTCCAGATTTGGCCCAACTTTGATGAACACCCCTCTGAAATGATATCTCGCCAAAAAAATCTCCCTAGGGTCCATGAATTAGCTGAAATAAAAGTACAATGCGATAGAATTTAGGAGATCATGGTTAAATTCAACACAAAAATCAGTAAATCGGAAAAAATCCACCGCTTTCCGTCACCAAAACCATCCCAATAATAGTAGCAGCAAACCCTATCAATATTTGTGCAACTACATTGTGTAGAAGAGGAGGGGGTGAAGAATGTAACCTTCGTTTACCTCCAGTCATCGCATCATGTCAATCATCACAGCCTCTACAATGAACCTCCCACCATCTTTGCCGTCACCAGAGAAGGAACCAAGGAATCAGGGGTCATGGAGTATATAACATGAAGGCCGACCCAATAGTTTCCCAAACCTAACCTACACCATAATTTGTGCATATAAAACCGTTCACACGGGGTATATCACATATGGGCAATCTCGTGCATAAAACCATAGGCTATCATCGCTCGTACCACTATTATGTGCTAGCATCGGTGTACTTACTCAACCATCATCATTATATAATATGATAAGTAATAAACATGGGCAAGGTATGGTTTTCATGCCGTAAAAGTTTTCCACACCATGCTATGGTTTATTCGAAGTGCAATTTTTTAATGAATTCATTTCACACCTTCCACCTTTACTCATAGCACTTTTACAATGATGTGTGGTAGCTTTCAGATTTATACAAAGAATGTGAACATTGTGTGGGATCTAGACCTATCTGAATTGGGTAGAAACACCTTCATCAACATGTGGTTGTATGAGTTTCTAGACAACTAAGAGAGGTCTATATCCCATGCAATGTTTGCATGAGCCCACATTTTCCACAAAGTGTCTCATCATGTCTTGGCATAGCAGTCTTATACTTAGATCTATCAAGTAGGTAGCATCATGTTGGCCAAGTGTTGACTTATATACAACAACAAGTTGATCAAGGGTTTTATAGACACCTAAGATAGGTTTAGATTCCATTCAATGTTGGCACGGGCCCACATCTGCCACAACTATCTCATCATGTCTTGTAATAGCACTCTCATACTAAGATGTATCAACTGGGTAGGATCATGTTGGCCACGTGGTGACTCATACAACCAAAGGTTGATGAAGGAGTTTCTAGCCAACCCAGAGATATCTCTAGACCATGCAATGTTTACATGGGACCACAGTTGCCACAAAAGTGCCTCATAATATCTTGGCATATCAGTATTTTACTTAGATCTATGAACTAGGAAGGATCATGCTATCCAAGTGATGTCTCATAAAACCACAAGTTGATGAAGATGTTTCTACACAACTCATATAGGTCTAGATCCCATGAAATATTGGCTAGGGCCCACACCTACCACATGTGTTTGTCATGGCTTAACATAGCACTCTCATACTTAGATGTATCAACTGGGTGGGATCATGTTGGCCAAGTGCCTAGGCACACAACCACAAGTTGATGAAGGAGTTTTTACCAACACAGATAGGTCTATAGCACATGCAATGTTGGCATGGGCCGACATTTGTTGCAAAGTGTCTCATCATGTCTTGGCATAGCAGTGTTATACTGAGATCTATCCATTGGGAAAGATCATGTTATCCAAGTGATGAAACATGCAACCACAAATTGAAGAAGGTGTTTCTAGACAGCTCAGATAGGTCTACATCCCATACAATGTTGGCATGGGCCCACCTCTGCCACACGTGTCTCATTGTGTCTAGGCATAGAACGCTCATACTTATATCTATCAACTAGGTGAGATCATGCTATCCATGTGATGATTCATACAATCGCAAGTTTATGAAGGTGTTTCTAGACATCTCAGATAGGTCTAGATCAGACGATATGTTGGCATGGGCCTACATCTGCTACAAGTGTTTGTCATGGCATGACATAGAACTCTCATACTTAGACGTATCAACTGGGTGGGATCATGTTGGCCAAGTGCCGAGGAACCCAAGCACAAGTCGATGGAGTTTCTAGCCAACCCAAATAGGTCTATAGCCCATGAAATGTAGGCATGGGCCCACATTTGTCACAAAGTGTCTTATCATGTCTTGGCATAACAGTGTTATACTAAGATCTATCAACTGGGAAAGATCATGTCGCACATCCCAAAATTTTCCAAATTTTGAAATGCGAAAAATAAATAAACAAAAGAATTAATTGTTGAAATTTAGGGTGAAAAGAAACTTTTTGCTTCTAAATAGAAACATCAAAACCCTTCTTGAACAAACTTTGAATGAAAAGGGAATCCAACAAAATTTCAACGAAGTGAAATGCATTCATCAATGGATGTATCTTGAAATTCAAACACTTGGAAAAGTTAAACCAAAATCCCAAATCTTAATGGAAGAAAATTATTTCCAAAGATCTCTCTGAGACTATAGATTTCTTCATATAAAATTTTGTCAACAAACATTTCTAAATGATCAAAAATGATTAATAAAAATATTATAAAACCATAGAAATTGGTCTCATCCAATTTGGAGCCATGGATAAAAACTTTGAATTTAATAAGATGAAAGGAAATAATTTTTAAGGCTAATAAAGCTCATAACAAAAATCAAGACCAAATTATGAGCAAAGTAACCCTAAAAGGATTTAAAAAGATAAATAAATATTAATAAAATTATACAAATTGGAAGCACCAATTTTGGATCTATAAATAAAAAGATATGGATTTTATAAGACAAAGAAATAAATAAATAAATAAATAAGGAATATTTAAAAGACAAATTAAATCTTGGCCCAATCCATAAACAAATGGAATGAAATTTTCCTGAATAATAAAAAGGAATAAAAGGTTATTTAAATAAAATTATATGAATTGGACCATATTCAATTTTATTTAAATAAAGACAAATTGCCTAAACTAAATAATAAATCCTAAGAAAATTATTTAGAAGAAAATTTAAAACTTCAATTAAATCCATAAGAAAATGGATTAAAGATAATACAAATAAAATAAAGTAATAAAGATTAATTGAATACAAACTTATATGGACTTGAACCATATTTATTTTGAATAAAGACAAAATCCTAATTTAAATGATTAATTAAATCATGAGAAAAATAATAATTGAAATTGCCAAAGTGGATTAAAAGTTATCTAATTAACTTAAAAAGAATAAAAGAATAATTAAATAAAATTATATGGTTTGGAACCATATTCAAATTCATTTAAAAAAGACAAAATGCCTAATTCAAATCAATGTTAAGGAAATCGGTAATCGTTAGCTGCTCGGTTGGCTTGGGAGTAGCGATTAATCGGAATTCGGACGATTAACTGATTTAATCGGTCGGCTATTAATCGGTGCAGCCTACAAAAATTAGCACCTAAAACACGTATGAATCATCAGCCTTAAGCTCCCGTATGAGATCCTCAAGGCGCTCGAGCTCTTGTATCTGAGGTCTAGTCGGCAACTACAAGGAACTGGTCAACAATGACAAGGAACTAGTTGGTGATGGCTGAAATCAAGCTCCTGGAGGAATGGATTGAATGGGAGCTTCACAAAACCTACTTCATTGGGACGGGTTAGCGGATGGATGGGCGATATGTGTTGATAATTATGCAATTTTTTTGACCAAGTGTAGTGGTTAATCGGGAACATACCTAGTAATCAGAGTGTCACACCTATTAATCAGGCTAAACGATTAACACAAAGGATTAGTGGTAATCGACACGGTCAGGTACCTAGTAGCGATTAATCGTCCTATTAATCGCTGATTCGGCCTATTTTTTGAACAGTGATTCAAATAAATAATAAACCATAAGAGAATATAGGAAATATTCTAAGATGGATAATTTAAATAAATTATTAATAAGTTTAAACCTACTGAAAAGGTTTGCTGAAATTTGAATTCAAATGGAAGCTTGAATCAGTGGTTTGAATAAAGACACAAACCTTATTTAAATAAATATTAAACCCTAAGAGAATATAAGAAATATTCTAAAATGGATTATTTAAACACACTATATAAACAATATAAAAACCTACTGAAAATTTGGAAAAGGTTTCATAAAGAAATCTGAATTCAAATGAGTGTTTGAATCATTTCAATAAAATCAAAACAGAAATTATAAATAGAAAAATAAAAAGAAAATAGAGAATACAAAAATAGAAAAAGATCAACCCATCTAACCCTACCCAGCTACCAGGCCCAACAAGCCCAACAGCGCAACCCACCCGGCATCTCCTTTCTCCCTGCTGTTCTTTCTCACCCGTGAACCAACCCACTCGCCCACTGACCGTGCGACCCCAACTGGCCAGCTCATCGTCGTCCTCACCCGCCAGACTCGTTCTTCCCCTTTCCCTAGCCTTTTTCTGCATTGATTATGCGGCTTCAATTTGATTAACTGCGTCCATAATTCTCTCTCACGACCAAGCTTGATTAAACGCCCCTCTCCCCTTTATCTTTCCCCTCACTCACCACACCCTCTCCACCCCTAGGCTGCATCAATTTCTGCTCGAACCCACTGCTACTACGACAAGCTTCCCCGTCAAATTCCGGTGATGTCGACCCTCCCCTTACCCAGTAGTGCACACGATCTTGACTACCATCGCCGTGCGTACCGCCACCGTCTAACCGCCACCGTCCTCTGCCGCAACTCCGGTGAGCTCTATCACTTGACCGTATGCGCGCCTCGACCGCTGGCTCACACCATCTTACTCTCCTGTGTCCTATGAATCTCCAGGTGTTCACCAATCATCCACGCGTGATCTGCAGGCTCGTCTCCAACACCGTCGTGAACTCCAGTGAGCGATTGCCGAAAACTCCGTGCGCCCTTGTCCCTCTCGCGGCCACCTTGAGAACCGCGACGACCCTGCGAGCACGCTAAGCCCCCCCTTTCCCTTCCTTGCTTCCTAGAAACTCCATAACACCATCGCCAGAGCGCCGCCGCCGTGCGCTGTCGAGCTAGCGACGCCAGATCGTGACCAGCTGCTTAGGACCGTTAGATCCAGATCATAGAGACATGATAGAATCAGTTAACTGAAGTGTTACGCTCGATCTGAGCCGCACAGATCTATTTAGATCCAACACGCCACGTAGCGCGATCCTGCCGAAGCGGTATGAGCCAATAGAAACATGACACGTGGATGTTCTGTCTATTTAAAAATTCCAGAAATGAATTTGAATGACTAAACTTGTAAAATCTATAACATTTGATCGGCTTGGCCAAAAATTGCAAATTGTATATCAATGGAATCAAAAAAATGTGAACTTTGCAACTGTGGCTTTAGTTTAGTATTTTGCTTCTGGAAAATTAGGTGTTTTTTCACAAACATTTGTAGGAATATTTTGCGTATAAAAATTATTCTAAAAATGAGTTTTGAGTAAAATCTTTTACAAATGGTTTGTTTTGAACTATCTGACCCTAAAGCACTAACATTTGGATTTAGAAATGAATTTAGCTAACACAAGGAATTATTCCTTGAATAAAAGCATTTCTAGTAAAACAAAAATATTGCTATGATTTAAAAATGTTTTTTGAATGAAACATTTTGCAAATGGATTTGTTTTAATTACTTTGACCATAAACACTAACATTTGTGTTTAAAATCATATTTTGCTAACACTAGAAATTATTCCTTTGGATAAATCATTTCTAGCAAAACAAAAATGATTTAAAAAGGCCTTTTCACTAACTTGTTTTAAATTGGGTTTTCCAATTTTATAAATGACCGATAGGTATTTTAAATGTTTATAGCCTTAGTATAAACCAATTTTCCAATAAAACAATATTTTGCATGCTTGCATGTTTTTTTTTGTTTTCATTATTTTATGTGGTGAATTATTTGAATGCTAGTTCTGAAATTGTGCCTTGCTTGATTGAATTGTAGTGAACTATGAAGAGTGTGAGAATTGCAAGATCAAGGAGTGAACATATTTTATCTTCTAAAAAGGCAAGTGGTGCTTCATACATTTTGTCCTATTATTTTGACTATGCATTAGTGATATTTTAAGTAGGACTTGCATGGAATTTTCTATGTGTCAACTATGCCTTGGGAAATCATATTAGATGATTCCTTAGTATAAATTTCCCTAAGTTAAGATTCTTGCTACTATCATGCTTAGCTTAGCTAATAGAAAACAAGGGTGGATTATTCATGCTATGATATTACGCAAAGTCTATGACTTGTGTTTTTGCTTAATAAAACTACTAAGTGAATGAATCACCTGGGTGGAATGGTATGAATGGGATATGTTGAGTGGTTATACAAGGCCAAAGACTGGTGAACCTTCTGTATCACACTTGTGGAAAGCCACCCAGGAAAAAAGAGATTTGAGATGTTAAGTGTTGAGAAGCTTCTAGTGCAGCCACATGGCAATATGGGCTCTGCCTGGATCATATAGGTTGAAATAACTTAGCTAGAGGACAGAAGGTGGTAGGGGTGATAGGTTGGAACGCGTCCATTTGGTCTAAGGGAAGGCTTCTGAAAGATCTTGTCTCGATGCATGTCAATTCTTATGGGGAAAGTGCACCACCTCTCGAGAGATTAAAATCTAAGTACTTATACGTGTTCCCGGAAATTGACAATTTGAGCATCAAGACATTAAAGCTATCAAGGATCTCCTCATCCCAATATCTAAGTTAAAAGCTTGTTGTTTACAAGGGTTAAAGGTTAACCAATTCTATTGGTTGTTCCTTGGGTGATTTTGACAAACAAAAACTTAGTGTTTTCAACTAATAAGGAAAACCTTATTTTAAGCAAAGCAAGCCTCGACTACACTTAGCCAAATGCATATAGATGATAGATACCACTATTCTACCATAGTATCAGTTGCCAATACTGTCGGGGGGATAAACCCCGGTAGGGTCACGCGAGGGGAAACATAGCGCAGCTGGGTTGGCTCCGAGTAAAGAAAGGACCAGGCCGGGTAAGAACGGCCGGGTAAGATAAGCATGAAAGCCGACATACAAACTATGTCGGCCCACATAGGACAAAGTTGTAACCCTTGCATGAACCGACGAGCCGAGTCGACCGAGGAAGGGCTGAGTCAAGAAGAACGTGTGGCACCTTTCCGAGTAAGGTTCAGGAGGGACCATGGTAAATCATGGTCAAAAGAGAAGGGCGACGCCGGGTGACACAAAAGGAGCCGGGTGACGCCCAAAGCATACACTGACGTACAAAGTAACAGCATGACGCTAAAAGGAACATGAAGCAGCGTACCAGAAGACCGTTAGTTGTCAAGCTTTATGGAATAGGCCATTGGGCTTAGGGCAAGCCCATAACTCGGCCCACATTGTAGGGACCAAGATCCAAACAGTAAACCCTAGAACCCAAAGGGGTATTAGCTAGCTAGCACTGCCTATATAAGGGAGAGCATAGCAGAAGTAGAGGGAGGTTGGACCAAGTAGTGAACTAGTGCTGAGAACTCTAGCTTATACATCTCAAGGAGAACTTGTAATCTTTGGGGTATCAATCGAATTGCTAAGTCTCGAGAGTTCTTCTTGTTCTTAGTGCATGGCTCGACCGTGCACTCCCTCCCTGGTGACCACAAGGACCCATTCGGCCCCCAACTTAAGCCTACCCATGGCATCTGCCGTGCCACCACCATGACAGTTGGCGCCCACCTTGGGGCAGAAGCAGGTGCTTGATGGAGTCTTCATCCGGACGGGCAACATCATCGCCAAGACCGGCGAGCGCGTCTACTCAGGCCTCATCCAGAGGTTTGGGGCGCTCAACTTCGTCAGCGACAACGCGGGCTCCTTCGGGACGAAGCTGTTCCCTAGGGATGGTCGCTTCATCAAGTTCGGCGAGCACCAGGTCTATGTTGCGGTGCACGTGGAGCACGCATATCCTGAGCGTGTCGTCCTGGCGCCAGATCCTCCAGCGGCTCATATCGCTGGGAAACCTCACCAACTCGTCTCCATGGAGGTAATGATGACAGCTCCGAACCCCGTAGCTCCCCAGTAGTTCTAGTAGTGAATGAGAACGCAGAGGGAGGACATCATGAGGAAACGCCAAGGGCTGCAAGAACAGCAAAGGCGCCGCTATAAAAACCAGAGAACATAGCTAGGAGCAAGAGGGCTAAGGAGATACATGAAGCGATAGACAAGTTGGCAGAGCTAGTGGCACATGCAACTGACCCGGCACGCGTGCAAGCCGAGTTGGAGGAAGCCAGGATAAAAGTCCTGGAGAAATCCAAGGAGCTAGCACAGTTATAGCAGGACGTGGATATCACCATCCGAGAGCTCAACTCGGCAAATCAAGTCAAGGGCGCAAAGACCCGACTTGATGCGACCAGATTGAGTGGGAAGGAACCTCAACGAAGAGCTAGCAGATGCGACATCAAAGATAACGCCGGGGAACAACAATGAGACAGCCATGAGGCCAACATATAACACAATAGCAGCTAATCTGCCAGCAGCAAAAGCAGCAATGGCAGAATTACCCCACTTGGAGGGGGAAGCGAAGAAAAGGCAACAAGAACGAGTCAATGAACTAGTAAAAGCAGCTAGCATGCTGAATGAGGTGTATAACAGAGCAAATCCGGGTATAGCAGGGAGGTCACAGCTGGTTCACTCGGCGGCTCCTGTCCAGGCGAGATCGGTTGGGCACAGGGCATCCTCACCCTGAG
The DNA here is from genome assembly GCA_916181665.1 of Avena sativa. Classification (NCBI taxonomy): domain Eukaryota; kingdom Viridiplantae; phylum Streptophyta; class Magnoliopsida; order Poales; family Poaceae; genus Avena; species Avena sativa. The sequence continues at coordinate 18,691,085 of OV702282.1, read as the reverse complement.
CGGCGCCTAGGCCGAGAAAATAAAAAAGTGTGGATTCTGGAAGAAATAAGCAGATGGTCGCCTATGATCCGGTAGTGGTTCAAGGAAACCCGGCACATGCGTAAGGGGCAAAAAGGAATAATGCCCAAGGAAATGAAAACCAGGAAAAAGCAGGGCAAAGAAATGACAACGGAGGGCAGAATTTTGCGCCGGTGAAGCAACCCCTCCTTTGCTTCGCCGAAGATAGGAGGAAAGTGATAGTTGCCGAGATTGCCAGACTTTTAGCTGCTGGATTTATCATGGAAGTACTGCACCCGGACTGGTTGTCAAATCTAGTCTTGGTCGAGAAGCAAAAAGATGACCCGAACGTGGCAGTGGTATGGCGCATGTGTATTGATTGCATGAACCTCAATAAGGCGTGTCCAAAAGATCCATTTCCCCTGCCTCGGATCGATCAGGTCATATATTCTACTTCTGGGTGTGAGTTGTTGTTGTTTGTGGATGTGTATCCAGGATACCATCAGATACCACTGAATCCAAATGATCAAATAAAGAAAACTTTTATCACCCCATACGGGGCTTATTGCTATCATAACATGCCATTCGGATTGAGAAATGCAGGCGCAACATATCAAAGATGCATGCAAAAATGCTTCCAATATCAATTGGACAAAAATGTTCAAGTATACATAGATGACGTGGTAATAAAAACCAAACAAAGTCATACTCTAATTGAGGACTTGCGTCAAACATTCACAAACTTGAGAAGATTCCCAATGAAGCTTAACCCGGAAAAATGTACATTTGGTGTCCCGGTTGGCAAGTTACTCGGATTCCTTGTATCCAGCCGAGGAATTGAAGCCAACCCGACAAAGATCAGGGCCATCGAAAGAATGGAATTGTCGAAAACCCTCAATGATGTCCATAACTTTACTGGATGCATGGCCTCGTTGAGCAGGTTTGTTAGTCAGCTGGGCAAAAAAGCCCTACCAGTATATCAACTGATGATGAAATTAGACAAATTCACATGGACACAGCAAGCTGATAGCGCTTTCCATGAATTAAAGAAAATGCTGGCAACAACACCAATATTAGCATCACCACTATCCAAGGAGCCAATGTTGCTCAATGTCGCCGCAAACAACAGAGTGGTAAGTGCAGTAATAGTGGTTGAACATGAAGAAGGGGGAAAATCAGTCCAAAGACCGGTGTATTACTTGAGCGAAGTGCTCTCAGTTTCGAAACAGAATTACCCGCATTATCAGAAAATGACATATGGGGTATATATAGAAGCAAAGAAGCTGAAACATTATTTTCAAGAACACCCAATCCGGGTAATATGTGAGGCACCTATCTCGGATATATTGGGCAGCAAAGATGCCATCGGCCGAGTCGCCAAATGGGCCATCGAACTGGCACCATATACTCTACAATATGATAGGCGAGATGCAATAAAATCTCAAGCTGTTGTAGATTTCTTTGTACAATGGATGGAAATGCAGTACAAACCACCACTGCCAGATCCGAATTACTAGAAAATGCATTTTGACGGGTCCAAGACGAAAATGGGTTTGGGCGCCGGGATAGTGCTCACATCTCCAAAGAGGGATCAACTGAGGTACGTGTTACATATTCATTTTGCTGCTTCTAACAACGTTGCTGAGTATGAAGCACTTGTCCATGGCATTAAAGTAGCCAAGGAAATTGTTCTCAAAAGGATCATGTTTTTTGGCGATTCGGATTTGGTGATTCAGCAAGTGTCTGGACATTGGGATGCGCTGGACGCAAACATGGCATTATATCGTTTCCACGTGCAACAAATTTCGGGATATTTTGACGATTGTGAATTTCATCACATTCATAGAGTAGAAAATGAGGCAGCAGATGTACTATCCAAACTAGGATCATCTCGGCAAGCAATACCACCAGGGGTAGTGCTAGAGCATCTTAGGAATCCATCGATCAAGCCGTCACCAGAGTCCGAATCAATCAGGGTCATCCCAGCGAATCAGGAGTCAGATGTGGTACCAATGGAGATCGACTCAGGGGTAGGTTCGAGTCACTCGGGGACTGATCTGTTCAATTCAGGGATCGCCGAATCATACTCGGGGACTCCTCAGGTGATGTCGGCAGAGCATATGTCGGCGGAACCAATTGATATTGATGTTGAAGCAGATCCGGAACCACTAATACCAACATGGGCACAACCAATATTCAGCTATTTGAAAGATGGGACCTTGCCGACCGATGAAACATTGGCAAGGCAAACAGCACGAAGAGCAAAAGCGTACACCATAATCAACAAGGAACTATACAAGCGAAGTGTGACAAGTGTACTGCAACGTTGTATCAGCCGAGAGAAAGGCCAGGAGATCCTATTGGATATCCATCAAGGAGTGTGCGGGCACCATGCGTCATCATAAGCATTGGTGGCCAAGGAATTCCGACATGGATTCTACTAGCCAAGCGCATTGGCACAAGCACAAGAGTTAGTCGGAAGATGTAGTGGTTGTCAACATTATGCATCCAGGTCACATTTACCAGCGTCTGAATTGAAGACTATACCAATCACTTGGCCTTTTGCAGTGTGGTACCTAGATATGGTAGGACCATTCAAACCAGCAAGGGGAGGCATGACTCATATCTTGGTCATGATTGATAAGTTCACCAAGTGGATAGAAGTAAAGCCAATAAAAAAATTGGACGGTAAAACAGCTGTCACATTCTTAAGGGATATAATCCTTAGATATGGTTACCCACACAGTGTGATCACTGATAATGGCACAAACTTTGCCGGAGGATCTTTTGCTCGATTCTGTGGGAAACACCGAATAAGACTCGATGTAGCGTCAGTCGCCATCCAGAATCAAATGGACAAGTTGAACAGGCTAATGGCTTAGTTCTGTCAGGGATAAAACTCCGCTTAATGGAACCACTCCAGAGATCACCTGGTTGTTGGATAGAGGAACTACCCTCAGTACTATGGAGCCTAAGAACAACTCTGAATCGGTCAACTGGTTATACGCCATTTTTCCTCGTGTATGGGGCTGAAGCAGTTTTGCCTTCCGACATAGAATATTACTCGCCAAGGATAAGGCAATACTCGGAAGCCGAGGTAAAAGAGGCTCGAGAAGATGGAGTAGACTTACTTGAAGAAGCAAGGGAACTGGCATTATTCAGATCCGCTATATATCAACAAAATCTCCGACGCTACCATAGCCGGAAAGTGCAACCTCGTGTTTTTCGAGAAGGGGATTTGGTGCTCAGGCTGGTGCAGCGCATAGCAGGAATGCATAAGTTATCACCCCCATGGGAAGGTCCATTCATTGTAAGAAAAGCATTGCACAATGATTCTTATTATCTCATAGACGCTCGTGAAGCACAAAAGAACAAGGTGGACAGGTCAGGAGATGAGATGAGACCAAAAGGCCATGGAATGTGGCACTGCTTCGTCCCTTCTATACTTAGGAGAAGCAATGCATGTATCACTCGAACTATCATATGTCGTACGTGTGTGCCGGCTATGTGCTGATAATAAAATGGTATGATTCAAAAAACTGACTCGGGGACTACCCCTTGAATTTTCCATCTCACTTATTTTATGTCGGCTGGCGTGATACCCGAAATTTATCTCGGTACAAGTAGTGTTTACTCGTAAGAAATCAACTCTTCGACTATGCTGTTTTCCGAAAACACGGCTTCATTGCAAGTAAGAGAAAAGGATGTAAGACGGGTAAACACGAACACCGGATAAGTACAAAGGAGAAACACGGGTCGGCTTTAGTTTTTTGCCTAACTCTCTACAGGTCGCATTATACTACGTGTCGAGTAATCTCGGCCAAGTGATCCAAGTTTCATACCCGTTAACTATATCCTTAGTACTTTCAGACTCTAATGTCGAACACCGAAAAAAGTAGATAGGGGCCAAAGTCAAGGAAAGGTGACACGACAAAATGAAACTCGGGGACTTGCCCTTGAATGATTCACACTTAGAACATAACGCAAATATATAAAGCCCATTAACAGGCGCAAAATCAAACTTAAAAGTGCAATGTATGTTACATATGTACCCGGCATACCGGGGATCTGATCAAAGTTCGAGTGTTTGTTAGCCTAAGGAGCAGAAGAACTCGGAGGAGCACTCTCGGAGTCAGGAGCATTGCTTGGAGCATCGGCCGGGTGAGGGGCATTTGTGGCCGGGTCATCCGGATCATATGACTCGGTTGCCTCGCTGTCGCCACCCTCTTGATCAGCAACTTTGACAGGTGGGTCGCCAAGATCAAGGAAGCTGGGCCCGTCGCACCAAGCGTGCACCATGGTGTACTCGATAATGGCATAAGGTCGCTCCTAGCGCTTCTTGATCAGCTCCGGGTCGTTCAGCCATTTGCCATCCCCCTTATGCGAGCGATAACATCAAGGTTGATGTCCTCGTACCATGAAAGCACGGAGGAGAGATCCTTGTCCGCTGCAGCTCGGTCGACCGACTCACGCCATTGATCCAGCCGGTCTTCAGTAAGGAGCAATCTATCGGCAAGGGGCTCAATGAGATTGGGTGCATCTTCATCCGTCCAGAGCATGCGAAAGGCATGGATAGCCGACTTGAGTATATGCACACCGCAATACCTGAGGGTCTTGACCCGTTCAGACACTGCTTCGAGAAGCTCCTCCATAGACACCTCGCCGTCAGCAGGAGAACCAGCTTCGGCTCTCACTTTCTTCATGGCTCGGATGGCAAACATATAGGCCTCAGGAAAATTCTCTGCAAGCAAAAAGAGAAAGTTTGCAAATAACAATGGCAGATGGAAGAAGTCCAGAAGGACTCATACAGTGCGTAAAGAGTAAGAACTCACTACCGAGAAAGAAGTTGATGGCGGCGAGTTTGCTATGCCATGTCTTGGCCTTGGCTTGGAGGGCGTCGAAGTTCAGATTTGCCGACTCGACCGATGATTCGGCCTCGTCGAGCAGCCTCTTTGTATTCTCGGTGCTGGCGGCCTGCTGCTCATTCTTCTCAGCAACTTCCTCCCTCAACCCTTTCACCTCGGCCAAGTGCTTCTGCTCCGACTCGGCCATCAGCTTCTTCAGCCGAGTCACCTCATCTCGCTCCTTCCAGAGCTCGGCTTGGTGCTTCTCTGCTTATTCGAAAAGGTTACTTGTCAGCACCAACAGAAACTTTCAGCTATCACGTCAATGAGGCAAGAAACTTACTCTCGGCCTCGCTGATCTGCGAGTGAAGAGACTTTATTGTGGACTGAGCGGAGGCTGCGAAAAAAGAACGAGAAAGGAGTGAGATAATGAACCAAAGAAAAGTACGCCGAAAAGAGCTTGGTGCACGGGTAAGGATATTACCTTGGCCTTGCGTGTCAGTCTGCAGCTTCTCATACGCAAGTTCGAGCTTGCGATGCGCTAGGACGAGAGCTTGGTGCACCTTGGTGCGCTCGTTATGTGTGAGATGAACAAAGAAGATATACAACAAGTAAAGGTCAAGTCAAGCTGCCGGCTGAATCAAAGAGCTTACAGCCGAGTAAGTTCCTTACTCGATAGTAACCTCAAGGGCTAGGGATTGAAGCTCTAACATAAGTTTGGCATAAGGAAATCAAAGAGCTTAAGAGCTTACAGCCGAGTAAGTTCCTTACTCGACAGTAACCTCGAGGGCTAGGGATTGAAGCTCTAACATGCAAGCTTGGGATTCGAAGATTAAGATGATTAGCAAGAGCTTACGGCCAAATAAGTGCCTTACTCAATCGTAACCTTGGGGACTAGGTGATATGCATAAAGGAAATACTCAACAGTACAAAAGAGTAAGAAGTTACTTTACCTCATTCACTTCGTCGGCATGGGCCATCAAAGAAATGGCCTGGTGGGTCATGTCAGAGACGACCTTAGGGCCCAACTTTAGTTTCTTGCTGGCACGGGTGCTGACCTCCCGCTCGCCAGCTGCAGTCCATGCCATAGCGTAAGGCTCAGCCGAACCAAGGCTCTTGCGACTGAGCGTCCGAGTTAGAACCTGACCCATTTTTCAGGGTGGTTCCCACATTGGCACGAGTCACTGCGGCACTAGCATGGAGGGTAACAGCCTCAGAGCCATCACCTACCCCGGCAGCCGCGGATTCGCCCCCTTACCCATTGAAGCGACCATGGTCGCCAACATCAGAGGCCGGATCTGGGGAGCAGAACCCGGAGCACAGACCAGCGTTGTCTTCTTAGTTGAGGTGGATTTGCCGGATGTAGGGCGAGCAGAGCCAGAAGCCTTGGGCTAGGTCTGGCCCTTTGATAGAACTGGAGAGCGAGCAGGAGTATTTGGAGAAGATCGTGGAGCCGGCTGACTGGGCTCAGCGGTTTTGCTGGCTCCAAGATCAGGAAGTTTTTCATTCACACCAGCCTGAGGGCTGATGCCAGAGGAACTTCTGGCGGAAGGTTTCTCAGCGCCAAAGTCACGGGCACCAAGATCAGGAAGTTTCTCCTGGCCAGCGCCAGGGGCGTCAGCCGAATGATCCAGCGGGTCTGACTGACACTAAGAGGCGTGAGCCTCAATAGTGGGAGCCTCGACCCAGACGGGACTTGGCACCGCCGAGTCAGCTGGGGGAGGCGCATGCCTTAGCGGCGAGGCAATGCTAGAAGCAGCCTGGCTTGCCGACAAAGGTGTGGCGCTAAAAACAAGAGACATATATAAGAAAACGTCAGTGACGAAAAAGAAAAGAACAGAGAAGGCAGAGTATAAAAACTTACCCGGTGATAACCGGGTCATGGACGACTCGGCGTGTGACTCGGCGCCCAGAAGCTTGGCGAATCTCAGCCAGGCTGGCAGCAGCAGAGGCAGCAGGAGCTGCTGGAGTGGGCTTGCTCTTCTTGTCCGGCTGAGTGGTGGAGGAGGCTCCGCGTCGCTTCGTCTTGGCGACGGGTACCTTGACAACTCCACCCACGGCGAGAGGAGGACTGTCATGTACCTGGCCAGCTGCATAAGTAAATAACGGGCTTACTCGGATAAGCTGGGAGATTAAGGTCACAAGGCATATACCTCCAAAAGCGTACAATCATCATCCTCATCATCGTCAGAACAATCTTGTAAGGGATTGCGAGATTGACTCTTACCCGAAGCTGAAGCAGCCGCAGCTTGCGGGATATGCATGAAGCACTCCAGGTCATACTCGACCTCATCCGAGTCGGAGCGATCCCAAATATAACCAGCAGGAGGGACAGTACTGTCATCAACCTGGTGAAGGAGATTCTGCGGAAGACAAACAGAATGAGTAACCAAAAAACTAAAGTAAGAGTGGCAAAAGAGATAAAGCCTAATCGGCAAGAAAGTGACTCAGAAAACTTACCCAGGGGACAGGCCTGACCCGGCTAAACGGAGGGCAACTCCAAGCCCAATCATCCGCCAAGTTTAGTTTAAAGATTGAGCTTACTCGGCGGGCAATGGAATCATGGATGAGCTCCTTAGTGGAGTGCCGAGTGGGATCGTGGGAGCCACTCATGAAGCACATCTTGTGGCTCCTTGCTTGGATGGGGCTTACCCGGCGTGAGACGAAGGTGCACATGAGGTCAGAGTCGGCGAGATGAAAGTTTTCATCCGGCGACAGCAACCTTTCCAAGATCGCGTTAGCCTCGTTTACCGCAGCGTCTTGGTCGCGCGGGTCAAGCTGCCAGTGCTTCTTGTTGGGGACCTCATTCGAGAAAGGGGGGAGCCGGATGTTATCAGTAGACCCGCTGTTTTTGACATAGAAGAAAGTCCTATGCCATTTCTTGCGGGAATCAATACCAGTAACCCGAGGAAAGATGGAATCCCTCCTGGGTGTGATGCTAGCAGCACCGCACCGGGTCGGCCTCTTCTCGCATTGAGGAGCACCAGGATGGGGAACAACCTGAACCTTAAAGCCAAAATATTTGGCCCACAAAGGAACTATAGGCCAAATTCCAAGGTAGGCCTCGCAAGCAGAGATGAAGCAAGAAAGAGAGCCAATCGCATTGGCAGCAAGATGGTGGGTCTGCAGATGGAAGGTAGAAAGAAACGAGGAGAAGAAGGTGCTCATTGTAAGAGAGAAACCGCGCTCAAAGTGAGAAAGGAGAACCACTCGCTCGTTAGCTCGGGGTTTGGGAGAAATCTCACCGGTGGGGAGATGGCAATCTACTTGCAGTGGAATGTTTCTGGTGGAGCGAAGCCACTCCACCTCTTCGGTGGAGACCTCTGAGCCTTCCCGGCCGCCGCGCTCGCTGGCGGGAATCTCCTGCTCCTCAGCACCATCAGCACCATCGCGAGCATCCATGAGATTAGCAGATTTAGTCTCCTCCCTGGTTGGCAGAGGCTTGGTACAGCGTGGACCGGTAGTTGAATGGAAAGAAGAAAGGGGCAATCGCAACATAAGGATAGGAGGAAGAGGAAACCGCAAAGGGGGCAGTTCGATTTTGTGGGCGCAAGGAAGAAGAAAGGCAAGGGAAAACTAAACGGGCGTGGGGGAAGTGGAAACCCCCAAACCCTACTTAAGGACAGTAAAAACCCAGTCGTGGGATCTATCTGTGCCGTGCAGCCAGCGTGTGGCTGTGTGCCAGGCCGGGAAAGCCAATCAGCGAGCGCCACGTAGCCAAAGATACACGAAAAATCCCGTGCCACGTCATGACTAGAAGGACAAGAGGCCCAGGCCGATGGGACTTCCACAGTGACGGGGAATAACTGCGCAGCCGTCACTGTGCCGCGAGAGCTTGGAACAAAAATTGAGGCAATTAATCATGATTACCAGCTGTTAGTGACTGAAGCGCACCGAAAATAACTCGGAATTGGCCAAAATGACTCGGCTCGAGGCAAGAATGAGCCAAGAAGTCAAAGAGTCGACCCAGAAATTGTCAGACGGACCTGGCAAGGTGCGAAAATGCGACAGATAAAGACAAAAACTAAGTTCCACTCACACAAAAGGAACCTGGAGACGCCTAACAGCTTGAACTGCTAGACCTCACCATCTTCAGGGACTAATGTCGGGGGGATAACCCCCGGTAGGGTCACGAGAGGGGCAACAAAGCGCAACTGGGTTGGCTCCGAGTAAATAAAGGACCAGGCCGGGTAAGAACGACTGAGTAAGATAAGCATTAAATCCGACATACAAACTATGCCAGCCCGCGTATGACAAAGTTGTAACCCTTGTAGGAACCGACGAGCCGAGTCGACCGAGGAAGGGCCAAGTCAAGAAGGACGCGTGGCACCTTTCCGAGTAAGCTTCAGGAGGGACCATGGTAAAGCATGGTCAAAAGATAAGGGCGACGCCGGGTGACCCATAACCCGACCCACATCATAGGGACCAAGATCCAAACAGTAAACCCTAGAACCCAAAGGGGTATTAGCTAGCTAGCACTGCCTATATAAGGGTGAGCATAGCGGAAGTAGAGGGAGGTTGGACCAAGTAGTGAACTAGTGCTGAGAACTCTAGCTTATACAGCTCAAGGAGCACTTGTAATCTCTAGGGTATCAATCAAATTGCTAAGTCTGGAGATTTCTTCTTTTTCTTTGTGCATGGCTCGACCATGCACTCCCTCCCCGGTGACCACAAGCACCCATTCGACCCCCAACTTAAGCCTACCCATGGCATCTGCCGTGCCACCACCACGACAAATACAATTCAAATGTATTGACTGTTGTGGCTGTAACTTATTATGTTGCAGGTTTGTTTGATGTTAGTGAAGTGTGTTGAATAGGATTACAAGTCTACAACCAACATGATTTTTTGTGGCATATGATGATGAAGGACTCCATGCTATATAATTATTTCTACTACATTGTAATGAGATAGCCAAATGAGCTATGTAAGATGTAATGTATTATTTTATTCCTGGTTATAAGTTGTATTATGACCTTTGTTTCTTGATATTACATCTTAAATTGTGGATGCTAGCTATTGATCCAGGGACTAGCATTGTAAACACATGGAGCTCTACCTTATCAGGTTGGGACCTCTGCAGATGGTATCAGAGCACCGTGTTGCCTATAGGATTTTAACCCTAGGATTGGACAAAACCCCTTAGAAAAATTGGAGTTGTATTTGTTCAAACTTAATTACAAACAATCTTGTAAACTCTTTCCTCAACCTTTTTGGTTTTGATTCTACATCTCTTACTTTTCAACTTGATGGACAAAAACTTCAACATGAGCAAAGACTTCAACATCACCAATGAATTCAACTTCAGTTTCACCAAGGACTTCAACTTGGACATCACCAAGGACTTCAACTTGGACATCACTAAGGACTTCAAGTGAGATAATAATAATACTCAAGACTTAGAGACTAAGGAAACACAATTTAGAAGGAACCATTATCACCTTTGAAGCTTTGTGACCAAGATGAAAGGTTTTTTCCAAGGATACCATGAACTTGATCATGAAAGTAACAACCAAGAAGAATGGGATGATCTCAAGTGAACACTATAGTTGGACCACCATACTAGAGTTTAGTTTAGATCAACTTATTGATCACACCAACTTATGTGGTGTAGAAAAAATATTTTGTTGCCTAAAATATGTTTGAACTTTGTTATTTGAGTGGAATGTTTGATTGTGATTGCTTGCACATTTCTTGTGTGAATTGTTGTGTGTGAGTAGACTTCTTCCTTTAGAAATCTTTGCCTATTCTAATCCAAATCCAACCCAAATAGATGACTACTCCAAGAGACTCCAACATCAAGGATGTTGACAACATCAATCAAGAGATGCACATGAGAGAACAACTGCTAGCAACCCAAGCCCAGATGAATCAAGTGACAACTCAGTCTTTAGCCAACAACATTGAGTTAGACCCAACCATGCAAAAAATCTTGGAAACCCAATCTCAATAGTTGCAAAGGATGACCAATCAGATTATCAACGTGAGAAATAACCTTTCCCAAAAAGTGATTGTGACAACAATGATATCAAGGATGATATTATAGAAGGAACTCAAGCTTGCAATATCTATGGATACATGGGATACACTTACAAAGAGCATGTGAACCAATGCCCTAATTGTGAAGAGAAACATCCAACTAAACAATGCCCCACATCTTAAGTTACATGTTTCCTATGTGAAGGAAATGATCATGTCCCTATCCAATGCCCCATCTATCCTATAGTTCAACAGATGGAACAAGATGGAAAACATCAAATGTTTGGAAACCTCCATACCAACAAGGATGAAGACAAAGTCAAATCTCAGTTTGCACCTCCATACATTGTGACTCACCATGGTGGACAAAAGAGGAAATATGGACGTTATCCTAGGAATCGTTCAAGGAACCGAGGAAGTTTTCCCACATTTGTGGTGAAATATGAAGAACATGAACTAAGAGCCCTCCTAGATTTGGAGAAAACCAAGAAAAAGAATAAATGCCCCAACCCTGGCAAGCAAGACATTAGCCAGGTGCAATGTTACAATTTCAAAGAGATGGGACACTATGCTAATGTATGTCTAGAAAAGAAGAAGGGCCAAGAAAACAAACAAGAATTAGTGATTCCAAAGATGAAAGAGGATATTACCCAAGTGATGTGCCCCAAATGCAAAGAGCAAGGCCATTATGCAAACAACTGTCTAGAGAAGTTACACCAAGACCTCAAGTAAGCCAAGATGTAATCTAGGTAAAAATATTTTAAGGGTGGTAGTACCCTAGTTGTCTTGAAGCCAACTTGTAACCTCTAGCCTTCCCGAATTTCGGGACGAGATTCCTTTTAAGGGTGGTAGCCTGTCACATCCCAAAATTTTCCAAATTTTGAAATGTGAAAAATAAATACAAAAAGAATTAATTGTTGAAATTTAGGGTGAAAAGAAACTTTTTGCTTCTAAATGGAAACATCAAAACTCTTCTTGAACAAACTTTGAATGAAAAGGGAATCCAACAAAATTTCAATCAAGTGAAATGCATTCAACAATGGATGTATCTTGAAATTTAAACACTTGGAAAAGTTAAACCAAAATCCGAAATCTTAGTGGAAGAAAATCATTTCCAAAGATCTCTCTAAGACTATGGATTTGTTCCATATAAAAGTTTGTCAACAAACATTTCTAAATGATCAAAAATGATAAATAAAAATATTACAAAACCATAGAAATTGGTCTCATCCAATTTGGAGCCCTGGATAAAAACTTATGAATTTAATAAGATGAAAGGAAATAATTTTCAAAGCTAATAAAGCTCATAACAAAAATCAAGACCAAATTATGAGGAAAGTAACCTTAAAAGGATTTAAAAAGATAAATAAATATTAAATAAAATTATACAAATTGGAATCACCAATTTGGATCTATAAATTAAAAGATATGGATTTTATAAGACAAAGAAAGAAATTAATAAATAAGGAATATTTAAAATACAAATTAAATCTTGGCCAAATCCATAAACAAATGGAATGAAAGTTTACTGAATAATAAAAAGGAATAAAAGGTTATTTAAATAAAATTATATGAATTGAACCATATTCAATTTTATTTAAAGAAAGACAAATTGGCCAAACTAAATAAATAATAAATCCCAAGAAAATTATTTAGAAGACAATTTAAAACTTGAGTTAAATCCATAAGAAAATGGAATAAAGATAATCCAAATAAAAAAGGAATAAATATTAATTTAATATAAACTTTTATGGACTTGGACCATATTTGTTTTGAATGAAGACAAAATTCCTAATTTAAATGATTAATTAAATCATGAGAAAATAATAATTGAAATTGCCAAAGTGGATTAAAAGTTATGTAATTAAATTAAAAAGAATAAAAGAATAATTAAATAAAATTATATGGTTTGGAACCATATTCAAATTCATTTAAATAAGATAAAATGCCTAATTCAAATAAATAATAAACCATAGGACAATATAGGAAATATTGTAAAATGGATTATTTAAATACATTATTAATAAGTTTAAACCTACTCAAAAGGTTTGGTGAAATTTGAATTAAAATGGAAGCTTGAATCAATGGTTTGAATAAAGACACAAGCCTCATTTAAATAAATATTAAACCCTAAGAGAATTTAAGAAATATTCTAAAATGGATTATTTAAACACAGTATATAAACAATATAAAAACCTACTGAAAATTTTGAATAGGTTTGATAAAGAAATCTGAATTCAAATGAGTGTTTGAATCATTTGAATAAAATCAAAACAGAAATTAGAAACAGAAAAAGAAAACAGAGAAGAAAAAAATAGAAAAAGATCAGCCCATCTAACCCTACCCAGCTACCAGGCCCAGCAAGCCAAACAGTGCAGCCCACCCGGCAACTCCTCTCTCCCTGCTGTTCTTTCTCACACGCGAACTAACCCACTCGCCCACTGACCGCCCGACCCCACCTGGCCAGCTCATCTTCGTCCTCACCCGCCGGACTCGTTCTTCCCCTTCCCCTAGCCGTTTTCTGCGTTGATTACGCGACTTCAATTCGATTAACTGCGCACAAGCTTGATTAAACGCCCCTCTCCCCTCTCTCTTTCCCCTCACTCGCCACACCCTCTCCGCCCCTAGGCTGCATCAATTTCTGCTCGAACCCACTGCTACTCCGACGAGCTTCCCCGTCAAATTCCGGCGACGTCGACCCTCCCCTTACTCCGTAGTGCACACGAGCTTGACCCCCATCGCTGTGTGTACCTGCCAACATCCTCAGCTATCCCCCACGCGCTTCGGAACATCGGCAAGGACAACGTCTAATCGCCACCGTCCTCTGCCACAACTCCGGTGAGCTCTATCACTTGACCCCGTGCGTACCTCGACCGCTGGCTCACACCATCTTACTCGCTTGTGTCATGTGAATCTCCAGGTGCTCGCCAATCATCCACGCGTGATCTGCAGGCTTGTCGCCGACAAGACCCATGCGTGCCCGACGCTGTCATGAACTCCAGCGAGCGATTGCCGGAAACTCTGTGTGCCCTTGTCCCTCTCGTGGCCACCTTGAGAACCGCGACGACCCTGCGAGCACGGTAAGCCCCCCGTTCCCTTCCTTGCTTCCTAGAAACGCCATACCGCCATCACTAGAGCGCCGCCGCCACGTGCCGTCGAGCTAGTGCTGCCAGATCGTGGCCAGCTGCTTAGGACCGTTAGATCCAGATCGTAGAGACACGATAGAATCACTTAACTGAAGCGATACGCTCGATTTGAGCCGCATAGATCTATTTAGATCCAATTCTCCACGTAGCGCGATCCTGCCGAAGCGGTATGAGCCAATAGAAACATGACGCATGGCTGTTCTGTCAGTTTAAAAATTCCAGAAATGAATTTGAATGACTAAACTTGTAAAATCTATAACTTCTGATTTGGTTGGCCAAAAATTGCAAATTTTATATCAATGGAATCAGTAAAATGTGAAATTTTAATCTGTGACTTTAGTTTAGTATTTTGCTTCTATAAAATTAGGTGTTTTTTCAGAAACATTTGTAGGACTATTTTGTGTATAAAAATTATTCTAAAAATGAGTTTTGAGTAAAATATTTTGCAAATGGTTTGTTTTTAACTATCTGACCCTAAATACTAACATTTGTATTTATAAATGACTTTAGCTACCACAAGGAACTATTCCTTGAATAAAAGCATTTCTAGTAAAACAAAAATGTTGCTATGATTTAAAAATGATTTTTGAATGAAACCTTTTGCAAAAGAATTTGTTTTAAACACTTTGAACATAAACACTAACATTTGTGTTTAAAAACATATTTGGCTAACACTAGAAATTATTCCTTTGGATAAATCATTTCTAGCAAAACAAAAATGTTTTAAAAAATCCTTTTTCACTAACTTGTTTTAAATTGGGATTGCCACTTTCATAAATGACCAATAGGTATTTTAAATTTTTATAGACTTAGTAGAAACCAATTTTACAATAAAACAATCTTTTGCATGCTTGCATGCATTGCTTTGTTTTCATTATTTTATGTGGTGAATTGTTTGAATGCTAGTTTTGAAATTGTGCCTTGCTTGATTGAATTGTAGTGAACTATGAAGAGTGTGACAATTGCAAGATCAAGGAGTGAACATAGTTTATCTTCTAAAGAGGCAAGTGGTGCTTCATACGTTTTGTCCTATTATTTTGACTGTGCATTAGTGATATTTTAAGTAGGACTTGCATGGAATTTTCTGTGTGTCAACTATGCCTTGGGAAATCCTATTAGATGATTCCTTACTAGAATTTTCCCTAAGTTAAGATTCTTGCTACTATCATTCTTAGCTTAGCTAATAGAAAACAAGGGTTGATTATTCATGCTATGATATTACACAAAGTCTATGACTTGTGTTTTTGCTTAATAAAACTACTACGTGAATGAATCACCTGGGTGGAATGGTATGAATGGGATATGTTGAGTGGTTACACAAGGCCAGGGACTGGTGAACCTTGTGTATCACACATGTGGAAAGCCACCTAGGAACAAAGAGATTTGAGATGTTAAGTGTTGAGAAGCTTCAATTGCTGCCACATGGCAATATGGGCTCTGCCTAGATCATATAGGTTGCAAAAACTTAGCCCTATGGACAGAAGGTGGTAGGGTTGATAGGTTGGAACACGTCCATTTGGTCTAAGCTAAGTCTTCTTAAAGATCATGTCTCGATGCATGTCGAGTCTTGTGGGGAAAGTGAACCACCTCTCGAGAGATTAAAATATAAGTACTTAGCCGTGTCCCCGGAAATGGAGAATTTGAGCATCAAGACATTGAAGCTATCAAGGATATTCTCATCCCAATTTCTAAGTTAAAAGCTTGTGGTTGAACAAGCGTTAAAGGTTAACCAATTCTATTGGTTGTTCCTTGGGTGATTTTGACAAACAAAAACTTAGTGTTTTCAACTCATAAGGAAAATCTTATTTTGAGCAAAGCAAGCCTCAGCTACACTTAGCCAAATGCATATAGATGATAGATACCACTATTCTACCATAGTATCACTTGCCAATACAATTCAAATGTATTGACCCTTGTGGTTGTAACTTATTATGTTGCAGGTTTGTTTGATGTTAGTGAAGTGTGTTGAATAGGATTACAAGTCTACAACCAACATGATTGCATGTGGCATATGAAGATGAAGGACTCCATGCTATATAGTTATTTATGCTGCATTGTAATGAGATAGCCAAATGAGCTATGTAAGATGTAATGTATTATTTTATTCCTGGTTATAAGTTGTATTATGACCTTTGTTTCTTGATATTACATCTTAAACTGTGGATGCTAGCTATTGATCCAGGGACTAGCATTGTAAACACAGGGAGCTCTACCTTATCAGGTTGGGACCTCTACATCATGGTATCCAAGTGATGACACATGCAACCACAGGTTGATGAAGGTGTTTCTAGACAGCTTAGATAGGTCTACATGCAATGTTGGAATGGGCCCACATCTGCCACAAGTGTGTGTCATAGCTTGGCATAACATTCTTATTATTAGATGTATCAACTAGGTGGGATCATGTTGGCCAAGTTTGATCCACACAACCACAAGTTGATGAAGGAGTTTCTATCCAACCAAGAGAGGTCTATATGCCATGCAAACCACATTTGCCACAAAGTGTCTCATCATGTCTTGGCATAGCAGTGTTATACTTAGATCTATCAACTAGGTAGGATAATTCTATCTAAGTGATGACTCATACAACCACAAGTTGATGAAGGTGTTTCTAGATAGCCCAGATAGGTCTAGATCCCATGCAATGTTGTCATGGGCCCACATCCGCCAGAAGTGTATGTCATGGCATGGCATAGCACTCTCATACATAGATGTATCAAGTGGGTGGGATCATGTTGGCCAAGTGTTGAGGAAACAACCAAAAGTGGATGAAGGAGTTTCTTATCAACCCAAATAGGTCTATAGCCCATGCAATGTAGGCATGGGCCCACATTTGCCACAAAGTGTCTCATCATGTCTTGGCATAGCAGTGTTTAAGATCTATCAACTAGGAAAGATCATGTTATCCAAGTGATGACACATTCAACCACAGGTTGATGAAGGTGTTTCTAGACATCTTAGATAGGTCTACATCCCATGCAATGTTGGAATGGGCCCACATCTACCACAAGTGTGTGTCATAGCTTGGCATAACATTCTCATTATTAGATGTATCAACTAGGTTGGATCATGTTGGCCAAGTTTGATCCACACAACCACAAGTTGATGAAGGAGTTTCTAGCCAACCAAGAGAGGTCTATATGCCATACAAACCACATTTTCCACAAAGTGTCTCATCATGTCTTAGCATATCAGCGTTATACTTAGATCTATCAACTAGGTAGGATAATGCTATCCAAGCTTAGATCTATCAACTAGGTAGTATAATGCTATCCATGCTTAGATCTATCAACTAGGTAGGATAATGCTATCCAAGTGATGACTCATACAACGACAAGTTGATGAAGGTGTTTATAGATAGCCCAGATAGGTCTAGATCCCATGAAATATTCGCATGGGCCCACATCTACCACAAGTGTGTGTCATGGCTTGGCATAGCACTCTCATACTTAGATGTATCAACTAAGTGTGATCATGTTGGTCAAGTGCCGAGGCACACAACCACAAGTTGATGAAGGTGTTTGTACCAACCCAGATAGGTCTATAGCACATGCAATGTTGGCATGGGCCCACATTTGCCAAAATGTCTCATGATGTCTTGGCATATCAGTGTTATAGTGAGATCTATCAACTAGATAGGATCATGCTATAGAAATGATGACTGGTACAACCATAAGTTGATAAATGAGTTTCTAGCCAACCCATGTCATGGTGGTGGCACGGCAGATGCCATGGGTAGGCTAAAGTATGGGGCCAATGGATGCTAGAGGGATCTGGGGAGGGAAGATGTAGTTGATTCTACACACAAAAGACTAACGTAAAGATCTTTATTCCTCCTCTCTTGGGCTACAAGTGCTCCTTGAGTTGTTCATGAGAGGGGAAGATGAACTTCCACCAGCCTAACGGTACCAAATGAGCCGATCCCCTTCTCAGAGTCCAAGCCTCTCCTTATAAAGGGGCGTCTTGGCTCCTCTAGGGCTGACGTGGCAAGCATATTCGAAGAATATGCTTGTCCCAATATAGTAACTCGGTGGCCTCCTTTCTGTGTCGCCCTTCTAATGACGACAAGGTTTCAGAGAACCCCACCTGCACGCCTCGGGCTCCAGGCTGTCACCTCCGTGACCTCCTTCTACCCTTATGCCGCTCTGCGCTTTGTCCTTTGTGTTTGGATCTGCTCAGATTCTTATTAGCTTGTGTCTAGGGTTTGACTATAGGCACTTCCTTCTCCTGCAAGCTTCACGTCCTTCGGCCCTGCCTCTCTTAGCTCGGCTTGGCCTTCACCTACATTCAGATTATTCGGGCTGACCCGGCCGACTTAAATAGTACGTCGGCCGGGTAACATATTGATCTTCTCATAAGTGTCCTGCTCTTGCTTACCTCGGTCGACCTTTACAGGATTTGGCCGATTTAGGCAGTAACTCGGAATTTGGACGGGGAACTTCCTTTTGTCTTTCCCCGTCCTGACCCTATCCGGGGTCACCTCTCCATCATTAGTCCCCGAAGCTGGTATGGTCCTGCCTATAACCTCGGCCTGTCCATATCAGTTTCCCAATAATCATGTATCCTTGTTTCCGAGTTACATTTCCGTCGTCCGAGGTATCCGTGTATCTTCTTGCGTACGCCTCATCCTACGTGTTACACTCATCATTATTTCCCTAGTATTTTGTTCCTCTACAGTTCCCGCTGACAATGCTACAGTGATTACTACGTCTGTCGCGTTGGCACTGCGACGCCTCGTGCACCGCAATTGTCAGGAGGCCTGATCCTCTCCTGCGTCGTGTGGCCGTTAGTGTGGCTCCACTCAGCTGGGAGCGGTTACTCCGCATACACGATCTACATGGTTATAACCCGCACGCACGATCCCACTATCACCAAGGGCACGCGGTTATAAAGAGGGGCACGGGGCTAGGGGATTCACTTTCCTCCTTCGCTCACCATTGCCCTTCTTCCTCCTTTCGCCATTGCGCCCGTTCGTTCTTCTGCGGCCGCGCGCACGTCGGAATCTTCGATGGCGAGCTAATACCTCTGCTCCGTCGACCTCGTCCGTGCGCACTTGCTCCGGCGCCGTCGCCGGTGAGTTTCTCTATGGTCTTACTGCCTAGATTCTTCCCTAGACGCGTCTGCTGCTTTCTAGGTTCTCCGCGGCGGTTTCTTTTCCGCTCCACCGCCGTTATCGCTTAGGACAATGATGGGGCCTTGCACTTATATACTTTGCTCCGCCGCTAGTTTCTCTTTCGTGGACTCCTCCGGTGACCCCATGCCAAGCTCCGTTAGCGGCGCGCTCATCGACGATGACGATGCAGCGTCTGGCCCAGAGCGGGGCTCCTGGCAAGGTTCCACCGTTACCCGCCGAGAGGTCGAGTGGTTGATTAGAACTCGACGGATTCCTGCCGAGGTAGCCTGTCGCTTACCTGGCAGCAAATCCTCTCATGTTCTTAAAGAGGGTGAGTATGTCGTGTTCAAGTCCCATTTCGCTCGCGGGTTCGGTCTTCCCCTTAGTGATTTTGCTAGGGAGTTCCTCGATTACTTTGGCCTGCAGCCGCATCATCTTCCAGCTAACGCCATTGCTTCTTTATCCGCCTTTATCTCGGCTTCGGAAGGATACTTCGGCCTCCGGCCGTCAGTGCATGTATGGTCCAAGTTCTTCTAGATCCGATCCAATGTCGTTCCAGAAAAATCCCTTCAGCCTTCCGAGAAATTGCTTACCCAGTGTGGAGCAGCGTCCATCACACCTCGGAGGAAGTCCGAGTTTCCTCGCGTTGCTGGTCTTGAGTCATGCAAGAAGTGGCATAGATCGTTTTTCTATGTCAAGAACTCTGGGAAGGAAGATAAGATTCGGCTTCCTGCTTTCTCCATTGGCCCCCCTTCCAAGAAGAACTGGACATATAATCCCAGGAAGAGCCATGCTCTGGCCGAGGCCTTTGAGATTCGGCTGAAGGAACTGATCCGCGCCGGGTTACGCGGTGAGGATATGATGACCACCTTCGTCAGCAGCCGGATCTACCCCTTTCAGCAACGCACGCATAATCTCTGCTATATGAGCGGACCCCTTGATCCCAATCGAGTATCAACAGTTGAGCTCGATAATTATCTTATTTTTAAGCGTGTCCAAGCTATCTTTAAGATGGAGATGCCGGAGGATTGGACCTAGGGACTGAAGACGTTCACCCGTGGGAACCCCCTCCCGAGGTAAGTTCATGCATTTATGTTTTGCCCCCCAATTGCGTTGGTGATTCCTTTTGCTAATTCCTTTGTCTCTTTTCTTAAAGAGATTTGCGGAGCAGAAGATTGAAGATGCCGAGGTTTTGGCCCTTCCGTGGACCGCGGATCAGAATACCCCGGATAGCGGGGGACCTGACTCGGAGGAGTTCGTTCCCAAGTCGGACCTTGCTCCGGCTCGTGCCCGTGGCAAGACCTGGGCTCACGAGGAGGAAGGTGATTCGGACGACGTCCAAATTCTTGAGGTAGTTGCCGCAATGCCTATCTCTTAGGCATTTCCGGCTTCTACTTCCCCAGCTAATCAGGCCGGTCAGGTGCACGAAGCCGAGCCTCTCGCCTCCCAACCTCCTGCTACCTCGCGGAAGCGTGCCGCTCCAACGGGTGCCTCCGAAGCCGCCCCCAAGAAGCGAAATAAAAAGTCATCCCAGCACCTTCCGAAGCGTAAAACCATGCCTGGGGTTACTGGGTGAGTTACTTTTCATTTGTATTTCTTGTTTCTCTCTTTTTCTGTCTTCTGACCTGACTCTTTGTGCCTTTGCAGAGCTCCTCTCTCTGTTAAGCCTAGTGGTCCTACAATGAAGAGTCATACGACTCGGCCGCCTTCTCCTCCGCCTCCTGAAGATACTAGGGTTCATAGTCCTGCTCGCGCAGACTCTCCTCCTGCTCCGAATCAGACGTCATCTCACCAGGATGCGCCTGAGGTCTCTCCCGTTGATGCCGACAGAACTCGTCCTGTAGATATTTCTACTGAGCCTGCTGCCTCCTCCGTGAACCCCGGAGTTTCCCCCGAGGTTCCTTCGACCCCATAGTCATTATTGCCACTCCGACTCCAGCCGAGGATATCACTATCTCGGCGCCCTCAGAAACCTTAATCCCTCCGGCCCCCAAAGATGCCACTCCAAGAGCCGAGGTAACGGCTCCTGCCGACGCCTCTTCTAAGGCAAAAAAGTTCGTCGTCACCAAACCTCCCTCATCTCAGAAAGGGCTTGCCAGCTCTTCTCAGCCTACAATTGCTGATGCACTGCACAAGGGGGTTTCTTCTGCCAAGACTATTGTTACCCCGGCCGCTGATACCCAGCTCGCTCTTCACAAGAGTCCCACGGCGGTGGTGGCTACACAACACGTCCGAGGTAAAGTCCTGACTCGTACTGAGAGTGGGAACAGCCTCGGCTCGTTGGTTGAGTATGACAACAATTGGAACGCTGCTGATCAGCTCGAGGGAAATCCAAGCAGTCAGCCATTTCAACTCTCCGACATCAGCAGTCGCTTACATCTGGCTGCCAAGATCGTTCTTGACAGCGATAAGATGAATGAGGTAATTGTTTTTATTGACGTTTGATTAGTCATTCGAATGATATTATATATACTCTAGTCCCTGAAGCTTGCAACCGAATAACTTGTTATTCGTTTGGAAGTTTTATTAGGCTTTGCCTGGTTCAGTTTTGTCTTAGTGTTCGAATATCCAGCCACCTAGGTCTGAATTAAGCTTTGCTTAATTCGGACTTTCCCTAGTGTTCAAATATCCGGCCACCTAGATCCAAGTTAAGCTTTGCTTGATTCGGATCTGTCTTAGCTTCGAATACCCAGCCCCCTAGGTTCAAATTAAGCTTTGCTTAATTCGGACTTTCCCTAGTGTTCAAATATCCAGCCACCTAGATCCGAGTTAAGCTTTGCTTGATTCGGATATGTCTTAGCTTCGAATACCCAGCCACCTAGGTTCGAATTAAGCTTTGCTTGATTCGGAATTTCCCTAGTGTTCAAATATCCAGCCACCTAGATCCGAGTTAAGCTTTGCTTGATTCGGATCTGTCTTAGCTTCGAATACCCAGCCACCTAGATCCGAGTTAAGCTTTGCTTGATTCGGATCTGTCTTAACTTCGAGTATCTCACTGCTATTTATTTTGTTTCTTAGGTTGCGCATGATCGGCGGACAGCCGAATTCCAAAGGCTTCTTTTCGCACATAATAAATTGCAAGACTAGTATGAGAAAGTCATTCCCGTGGTGAATAAAGCTGGTAAGTTAACAATCTTTTGCATTGTCCCTAACGTTCCTATTGTTTTGGACGTGAGGTGTTAGCTCATTTTGCTGGTGCATAGGTAATATCAACAATCTTAATATCCGTCTTGAGAAGAAAGTCAAGGCCATGGAAGGTTAGTTACCCTTTTTCTTTACAGATTTCCGTTCGAAACTTATACCGGGTTTCTTTTAACCCTTTTGGCTTTGGTATAGCCGAGTTACAAACTTTTGAAGCGTGACATCAAGAATGCATACCCATGCCTGATATGATGCTGCATTTTTTAGAACAAGACGCTACTCACTCGGCGCAGCTGAAAGATAAAGATGACGAGATAATTCACTTGCGCGCCGAGGTGGAGTCCCTCAAGATCTCTCAGAAGTCTGAGTTAGAGAAAGTTGACCAGGAGTTCTCCGAGGAGAAGAATCGGCTAGCTCTGCAATTGCAGAAAAATAAAGAACTCCTCGAGGCTACCGAACTCAAGACACGGGCGATGAGCGAGGAGATCACTCGCTTTGAGAAAACCAAGGGTGATTGGGCTCAAGATCTTCAGATAATGCTGAGCTATATTCATCGTAATCCTCTGACCGTGGCCGAGTTATCTTTTTCTCTTTCTTACTGTTGACCGATGTACTTTTATTTTGCGTAGACCATTTTCGAGAAGCTAAGCCCATGAGCTCTAGAGTGGTGGTTAATGCTCGTGTGCGCCGAGGTGTCCCCGCAGATGCGAGCCCAGAATACTCGATGGAAGACTACTTGGTTGTCGTTGGCGCTGCCGTTGGTCCGATGAAGATTATGGGCAGGGACTTGGTGCAGGCAGCCATCCGGGCCTACCATGTTATCTGGCCGAATACTTCTGGGACTCCTGATATTGATGAGATCAAGATAATGGTGGAAAGACTGATGGCATCCCAGAATCAGTTAAATCTCTGGAGGGAATCCGCTGGACGAGTTGGTGCTGATATGGCGCTCATAGTCGTTATGTCATGGTACGAGGATATTTCCCTCGATACCTTGATAAACTTGCGCACCGGCTCCCGTTGGGTTGAGGATCCAGAATTCGTCGCTCGCCGACAAGCTCGTGCCTTCCAGCTTGTTGAGTATGCGGACATGCATAACTGGATTGAAGGGCCGAGTTTCCTTTCTAACCAGGCGGATGACGTCGAAGTTGAAGATGCCTCTGATGAGAATTCAGCTGACCAGGACGAGGATGAGGGCGACTCGGACACTTCTGGTGATTCCAGCGCAAGATCGGATGGCAACAGCGACGCGCGATCTTCCTCCAAAGGGACTGGGCATTCTCAAGCTCAAGCTAATGTTTCTCAACAGCCCCAGGCTTCCCCCAAAGTCGCTCCTGGTTCTTTGGAGGGCGAAGCAACTTCGGCTGAGGTGCCGTCTACCTCGGAGCGCCCAGTGCCTGACCAAAGCGCTACCCCTTAGGTTAAAAAACTTTAAGTTGTTTCTTATGCCCGGTATGCCGGGCGTATGATGTGCATGAAACAATTGTCCGACTTTCTGTGTGGTATGAACTTCTTTTGCCCTTTTTCCACTGAGGCACATATGATTGTGATCGTTATTATTCTGTTTAAATTGACCTTGTTTGTTTAAATCTTTGCTTTGGTGTCTGTAACATCCCTAAAATCATGTTTCAAACTCATGCATATCATCCATGCATCCATGATCATGTAGGATTCCCTTTTCACAAATCATTTCAAAACAGGAGCATGTATGCTCATTATTTTATGTATGAGTGTTCTAGCCTTGGTGCTACATACTTTTGAGAAAGGCACTTATATTCTATCCGTAGAGTTTTGAATCCTAACTTAAGTGATTCCAAAGGTTTGAGACAAGTTTCAAAACAAGTATGAAATAAAACCAAAGTTTATGCCTTTTATTATATCTCCAAAAGGCTTGTTTTTATTTTATTTTTAATTGATTCAAGTAGGTTTGAGTGAACAGATGTGTTTGACACTTATTTGAGTACAAGATTTATTGTACAAAAGTCCAGAAAAGTTTTGAAATCAAACATATTTGAATTGGAGTTTGAAAATCCTTTTTAGAAAAGCAAATAGAAAAAGAAAAAGTTTAAAAGAGAAAAAAAATAAGCAAACAGTCGAATCTGGCCCAACTAGCCCTACTAGCCAAGCAACCCATCCCCGCGAACCGTTTTTTTCATTACACGCAAACGAAACCACCGAGTGACTGACGCCAAGACCCCACCCCTCTCCGTTTCTCTCGCTGACAACCGCGGCCCACACGGCGTCATCGTCTCCACCCCGCTAACAGCTCAATGGCCAAATTACGCCGGACGTTCTCTGTATTGATTTGCGGCGTCAATTCACGTTGAATGCCCGAGAAAATCACGCTCGCGATCATGCTACTTAAACCCCCTC
Organism: Avena sativa; assembly: GCA_916181665.1. NCBI lineage: Eukaryota > Viridiplantae > Streptophyta > Magnoliopsida > Poales > Poaceae > Avena > Avena sativa. The sequence goes on along the minus strand of OV702282.1, from coordinate 18,666,492 downwards.
TGCCCCCTCTCCATTCTCCCCCAGACCCCGAGCACAGAGCGCCCCCAGGCTGCCCGCAATCGCCCTTGCACCGCCGCAGGCAGAACCTTCTCCGGCGACCAATCCCGGTGAGCTTCGTGCGCCCCTTCCCTCTAGTTCATGCAGACAGCCTCGCAACTTCCTTGCGCACATTCTGACACCATTGGTTCATCCTATACTGCCCCAAGTCGTCGACTCCGTCAAGCACAACAAGGTCCCGACGACGTCTTCAACTCCGGCGATTAAATTCGGTGAGCCCCGTGTTCCCCTTCGCCTCTGATTCATACGAGCGTGTTCGCCGTAGCCTTGCGCACCCCCTGATGCCTTTGATTCGTGCTAGGGTGACCAGGAACGTCGCCAACATCGCCGTCCACCCGAGCCCGATGCTGTCAGCAACTCCGACGAGCCTGTGCAGCCGTGTCCATGCGCCCCTTGCCAAGCAGTCGCCACGTTGAACATCAGTGCATCGCCACGAACCTGGTAAGTGTCTCCGATGACACCAGAACCCCTTGTAGCGCCACGCCGCCGTAGACAGAGCTCACCGCCGCCAGATGCCACCGCCAGCGCCGCCCATCCGTGGTCGCTTGATCGCTGACCGTTGGATCTAGATCCAACGCGTAGGAATAGATCACTTAATGAAACGGTATGAGTAGATCTGGGCCATGCAGATTGAGTTAGATCTAACGGCCTATGTGCGTGATCCTGAGCGAACCGGTACGCACCAATCATAACATGACGCGCGGCTAGGGATTAGATTTAAAAACAGAATTTGAATCTATTAGTTGTTTGATTTTGTTTTAGCCATAAATTTTGATTCCCACGTTCAAATTTGACAAATTTTATATCAATGGAATCAGGAGAGCAAGCCCTTTCCAAATATGCAATGTGTTTAATGTTTTGTTTCTGTTAAAATGGTTTTATTTACAGAAACATGTGTAGGCCTATTTTGTGTATATAAATTATTTGAGAAATGTTTTAGTGTTTAAATAAATGTTGTTTGGCAAGTTTTGAACTTTTTTATGAAACAGTACTGTGCACTTGTCTTGTTGAGTTTAGAAAATCATCACATATCATATTGCATGTATCCATATATTTTTGCTTGTATTTATTTGGTATGTGATTTGTGGCTATGATTTTATGTGTAGATTTTGGTGCCAATAGTGATTGTGATTGTGAGGAGTGTAGCTACTCTCCAAACTACCAAGGCAAGTGGTGCTTCATGAGATTTTATCCCTATGTTTTCTACTATGCATTAGGAATATTTTGCTAGTCTTGCATGATTATATTTTTGCTTATATGCTATGTTGGGAAAACCTAGTAGTTGTAGAATTACTAGAAATTTCTTAGTAAGATGTTAACCATGCCATGCTTAGCCTAGCTAGTAGCAACCAAGGGTGGTGATATAATCATTCTATGATAAAATATTTCTAAGTCTTTGGACTTGAGTTTTTACTTAATAAAACAACTAAGTAAATGAAATACCTGGGTGGAATGGTTTATGTTGAGTGGTTACACAAGGCCCATTTATATGGTTTACCTTGTGTATCTCACTTGTGGAAAGCCACCCAGGAACAAAGGGATTTCAGAGGCCAAATTTTAAGAAGCTTCTAGTGTAGCCACTTGGTAATATGGGCTCTGCCTGGATCACATAGGTTGCAAGAACTTAGCCATTTGGACAGTTGGTGGTAGTGGGATGATAGGTTGGAACGCGTCCATTTGGTATAAGGGAAGGCTTCTGAAAGGTCCTGTCTTGGTGAAAATCAAGTCTTGTGGGGAAAGTGCACAACCTTTGCAGATGGAAGAATCTAAGTACTTAGCCATGTCCCTGAAAAAGGACAACTTGAGCATCAAGACATGGAAGCTATCAAGAATCTCCTCATCCCAATTTCTAAGTAAAACTTGTGGTTGAACAAGGGTGAAGGACCTCAATGTCTATTGGTGGTTCTTTGGGAAAAGTTTTTGACAAAGAAAAACTTAGTGATTTCAACTAATAGGCAAAACCTATTTTGAGCAAAGCAAGCCTAAGCTACACTTAGCCAAATTGCATATAGAATGTAGTCCACCAAATATTATACTAAGGTATCACTTGCCAATACTATTCCAATGTATTGACCCACTGTGGCTATAACTTGTGATGTTGCAGGTTACTCTGATGAGGATTAGGAGTCATGAGTCTACACTCAACATGTTTTCCTGTGGCACATGAATATGAAGACTTTTATCTATTTACTTATTTAAACTCTTGTACTAGGCCTATGGCCTTGGAGTTGTAAAGACTATGTTTGTCTCTAGAATGACTGTAATAATGACCTTTGTTTTTGTGTACTTGTCGTGGGAATGGTCACGGCAGATGCTGCAATCGGCAGCGAGTAGTAGAACGAGGGGCAAGGGCGGCCAGCCATCTGCGGTGCGAGATGAGGGCAAAGACACAGGGTTTTACCCAGGTTCGGCCCCCCGGAGGGTAAAGACCTACTCCTGCTAGATTGTATTATGGAGGTGGTACAATGATCGAGCTTGGCGGCTAGGCGGCGAGTCGCTTGGGTGTAGGATGGAACGTATCTCTACTCTCCCTATAGGGAGGTTTATATAGGCTCACCTCCCCTAGGGTTTACATATCTCAACCGATTCAGTTAAAGCTTCCGTACTCGTTTAACCTAATCCGACTGGGCCTATCTACTCGCCTGGGCCTTCAGCTTCTAGTCGCTTGGTTCCTTGCTGGGCTTCAATCCAGTCGCCGTCTTGCAGGCCCACTCGCCATTTCTTGGGCCAGTCGGAAACGTCCTGCTGGGTATACCCCGGTAGGCATATCCCCATCAGTAGTCCCCGAGGCCGCCGTCGATTAGGCATAGGTGGCTGCTGGCAGTCGGAGTATACGGCTTCAGAGTGGACATCCAGTCGAATCGTCGGCGGGCTCCCATATAGAGGAGAAACCAATCATCCAGGTCGCAGTTTTTGGCGCGTCGAGTCGGCAAAACACTATCATAGTGAGAGGGTCGGCGAGTCGAGTGGCTGAAGTTGGACCGTTAACCGTGGTCAAACTAGCCGTTGGGGTAATCCAACGGTAACTTTTGGCATAATCACCACGTAGTAACGGCTCCCTGATTTGGCGGGTAACAACCGCTATATAAGAGGAATGGCAGGCGATCAGAGAACCACCTTCTCACCATTTCCTCCGACTGCGCGCACTTTTCGGCTCCCTTGGCATCGCGATCCAGCCGACCTGAAATCCCCCGACCCCCAGCAAATCTCTCTGCCATGGCCCTCTCCACCGAGCCGTGGTGTAGATCTTCGTGCACGAGGGCGCAACTGGCTTCCTTCGAGGAGGCCGGGATCTTGCGAGCCGGCTGTTGGCGCATTCCCGCAGCCGGAGAGACGACCCCGAATCCGCGAGAGAGGGAGTTCATCTGCTTCACCAGCCATCTCGAACAGGGGCTAGGGTTCCCCACGTCCCTGTTCTTCCGGCGCTTCTGCGCCTACTACGGGATCCAGCCTTCGGATCTGGGTCCCCACAGCATCGAGCAGCTCGCCATCTTTGTGGCGTTCTGCGAATGCTACTTGGGCTGTCGGCCCTACTTCCCCCTATGGCAAGATCTGTTCCACGGACGGATCAGCCGCGAGGAAGCGGGCGGCCCAATGCTAGCCGCGGGCGGCCTAACCTTCCAGCTCAAGTCGAAGGCTTCATTCTTCCACCTGATGCTGCCCGCCAAGGCAGCGAGCGACTGGAAGAAATAGTGGTTTTACGTAGTCGAGGCGACCCCGGAGGGCGAGGCGGCGATCCCGCGGTACTCCGCCAATCAGTCTGAGCCGCGCCGTCTCCAAGTCGGCAAGCTCCGCAACGACCAGCGGATGGTCGTCGACGAGATGCTCCAAACCATCCGTGGTCTGAAGAAGAAGGGCCTCCAGACGATAAACCTGTACAACTGCTGGCTCGGGCGGCGGCTCGTCCCGCTCGCTCGGCGCAAGCACTACATGTACGAGTACACGGGCCGGGAAGACTCGACGAAGGCCTACCTCGACGAGTGGAAGCTGGAGGACTACATCCCAGCACTGAAGAAAATCACCCAGGCGGTGTACCTGGACGCACAGGCTGGGGTCGCCCCCTATACCGCAAAGCGTCCAGCCCCAACGGTAATCGCTTCACTTCGCTCGCAGTCGCAGTTTATGCAGTCGCGGTAATTCTAATTTCATCTTGTATTCATTGCAACTATTCCAAGTGGTGGAAGGATGGCTCCCACCTTCGGACGATGAGAACTCGAGCTCGTCCGTCTAGGACGTGGGCGAGTCGCCTCCCGCCAAGGGCGAGGCCGGGAGTGACGAGGGCGACAGCGATGACGAATCCGAAGAGGAAGTCGCCCCACTGCTCCGCAAGACCCGTGGGCAGCGTCAACGTGAGCTTGAGGCAAGTAAAAGCCTCGAGCGTCATGATGACGACGACGAGCTTCCAGAAACCACCTCGCGCTGCCAGGCGACTCCATCGAAAAAGAAGAAGAAGGAAAAGGAGGTGAAGGCGCCTCCGAGGAAGACAAAGACCAAACCGACGAGGCCGGCCTCGCCGCCACATTCAGCGAGCAGTTCTGACGCCCCCAGCCCGGCCAATGACGAGGCGCCGCCAACGACAGCCGCGTTGGACACGGCCACCATCGAGGTGCCCCTGGCGTCGATGCCTCCGCCATTTGCCCCAGTCTCTGGGCTGGGGGACGCCTCGGTCGCAGCGGCTTCGCCTCACAAGGAAGCTCCTGTTGAAGACGTTCCGGAGGCTCCGGTTGCAGCCTCAACAACGAAGAAACCGTCCGTGTCTTGGGCACGCGACATTCTGGAAATGGGGCTCAGCCGCCGACTGGGCCCCGAACTAGAGAAGGCAGCCGGCCTCCGTACGGGAATGCGCTTCATTCCAGTCGCCAAGTGAGTACACTCTCCCTCCTTTGTCTTTCATAGCAGCTCGAATTATATTGCTTACATGATTGTTGAACAGGACCGGGGTGAAGAGGATGGGCCACCCAACCGTGGCTAAGGTGCCACCCGTCGTTAGCGAGGAGGATCCTTCCCGCAAGAGGAAGGCGGACGAGGTCGTCGTCTCTGCGGATGGCAGCAAGAAGGCCAAGGGTGACGACGTCGTCACGATTTCTGACGACACGGCGTTCGCGCCAGCTGGACCCGTAATGGAGGCAGCCGCGTCTACGAAGGAGGGCGCTCCCTTTCCTGGAACGGCCGAGCCGACCTCCTTTGGAGCGGGTGCCTCTATCGCCACCTTCCCGCGCTTCATCACCAAGGCGGCCGCGGCGAGTGGAACTTCGCCCTCGAGCCACGCTCCTGGGACCGCCGATGCTGACGTCGACCAACGTCGTGGGCATACGTCGGCTGTCCTCGCGTCAGTGGACGCGATACAACTCCACGGCATGCTTGGCGCAGCCATCCAGGTACCTCCAGTCCCCGAGGATCAGGTCGGTGCTTTGCAGCGGCTTGATTCTTTTTAATGTCTTATCTTTATTTTTCGCATCCAGTCCCCGAGTGCGCACGTGCTGAATTTCAGCGGGTGGGCACTTAGGAATTTCTTTGAATACCAGTCCACGAGTGCGCACTCGCTGAATTTCAGCGCGTGGGCACTTAGGAATTTTTTGACTGCCAGTCCCCGAGTGCGCACTCGCTGAATTTCAGCGGGTGGGCACTTAGGAATTTTGATTTGACTAACCTTTTTGGTGATGTGCAGGGTCTGCAGCTTGAATCGGCTGACCGATTGGCAGCGAAGCAGCGCGCGGAGAAGGAACTGGCCATCGTCCAGGAGGCGAACAAAGGGCTTCAGGCTGTTGCCGCGAAGGCAGAGGAAGCTCGCCAGGGGCTTGTCCCCGCTGGTGAATTGGCGGCGGCGCAATCAGCTTTAAGTGCGGCTGAACAGCGGATCGCCGACCTCGAGCGCGAGCTGCGGGAGGCAAAGGAAGAAGCGAGCTCGGCTGATGGGCGAGCCAAGGCCGCCATTGCAGCCGCCGAAGAGGATCGCAAAGTGTCGGATGCCCTTGTTGCTGGGCTTCAGGACGACCATACGTCGCTTCAATGCTTCATCACGGATCTCGCCCGCCCGTTGATTGGTAAGTGCGTCTGCCTCTTCCAGTAGTTGTGCCTTTTGTGGTGTCCGTCGTATTCATTATTGTCTTCTACTTGCAGGTCGCATCATCGATACCGCGGAAGAGGCGAGCTCGTTCGACGCGCGGCAGTGTGTAAGCATGCTTGTCGACTCGGCAACGTTGTCGGCGACGTGCATCCGTGCCTATCTCCAAGAGATATCGCCCACGGAAGTGATTCCCAGCGACCTCGTTGAGGTGTGGAGGTATTTGGAGAAGGCGCCCGCGGTCGTTGAGTTCATGACGCGGTCGGCGTTTCGGCGCGGAGCAGCGACGGCACTTAGTCTTGGACTTGCCCACTTCCCCGAGGACTTCGACATCGACGATGTGACGAGTGGCTACCCATCGTCGACTGGCGCGGTGGAGCTTTCCGAGGTCCTCAAGTTGCAAGATCGCGCCGCCGCGTACTCGGATCGTGTATGGGCAATGGGCGGCCGCCTTCCGTACCAGGAAACGGTCGTCGTGCCGAACGATCCCGAGCCACCGTATCGTGATTTCAAGGTCGAGCAGCCCTTCCGCGGGGCGATGGCGGGTGAACTGACGACGTATCCGCCGAACCCGTACACGCCGTTCATCCGCAATCGCCGGGGTGTTGGCGAGTCATCGTCTAAGCCTGCAGAATAGGATAGTTTGCCTTGTGGCGTTAGCAGCAGGTCTGCCATGCAGGCATATTTTGTAATATGAGGCGATGCAACATGCTATCGAATGATACATCGTGTATATTTTGGTATTTGTCATGTGTTTGTGATTGATGTTTAAACGAGTCCCCGAGCGCGTCCGCCCTTTTGTGGGGTTTACCTCGTATGTGATATGTTTGTTAGTTTTGTGTGTTTTGTTATTGTGGTCGACTCGCCCAGACTCGAAGAGCCAGTTGCTAGGCGACTCCCCTGAACGCTCTGTACTTCACCGTTTTCCCTTGCGCGAACGAGATCGGGTGGCCGAGTCCCCGAGCGTGGTACTTGGCTGTTCCAGGCGCGACTCGAGGGTGAGTGAGGACTTGGCGCGTTAATTTGAGCGCATCACTCCTGCCTGGCCCGTGGGGTCAGTCGCGTGGCGAGTCCTGGGCATGCTCTCCTACTTGGCGTTTTCCCGGACCACTCGCGGTGAACTGGTCTGCAGTCCTCGAGCGTGGTACTTAGCCATTCGAGTTGCTATGTCAGGATGCGGAGGACCATGGTCGCTGTGAGAAGCGAAGGCAGTTGTCTTGGTTCGTAGAACCAGTCGGGCTAGGCGACTCCAATGGGGCTCCGGGTAGGCGTTTTTCATGGACGGTGCAAGACCTGAAGTGACTCAGTGCTCTTGCACCGCACTACTTAGCCGTGCCGATCGCTGTACCAAAGGTTGACTTCTGCGGTTAGCATAATGCTGTCATTACGAGTGCGAGTGGCACAAGACATGGAGAGTAGGCGCAATTTGTGGTAACCGTTTCTTTTTATTTCATAATGACCGGAGAATACATATGTGGGGTTCTAAGAGTAGAACTTCCGTAGGAGGTTTACATTCCATGGTCGCTTGACGTCGAGTTCGCCGTCCCCGCGGACGTCGATGAGGTAGTAGGCGTCGTTGCCGAGTACTCGCCCGATGGCGAATGGCCCTTCCCACGGAGGGGAGAGATTATGCATGCCCTTCTTGTCCTGGATGAGGCGTAACACCAGGTCGCCCTCTTGGAAGGTGCGAGTCTTCACCCGCCGGCTGTGGTAGCGGCGGAGTCCCTGCTGGTAGATAGCGGTGCGTTCGTCGAGTTGGTCGACCCCGTCATGGCGGGCGAGCTCGTTTGCGGCCTCCGTGTAGTGGACGACCCGCGGCAAGTCGTGCTCGAGGTCGGTGGGCATGACTGCCTCGGCGCCGTAGACCATGAAGAAGGGGGTGAACCCTGTCGACCTGTTGACTGAGGTGCAGATCCCCCAGATGACAGAGGGCAACTCCTCGACCCAGCACCCGGCGGTGCGCTCGAGTGGTACTTGGAGTCGCGGCTTCAGGCCATGGAGGATGCTTTGGTTGGCCCGTTCCGCCTGGCCGTTGGATTCCGGGTGGGCGACTGACGCGAGGTCGAGCTGAATGTGATGCTCTTCGCAGAATTCGGCCATGGCTCCTTTGGCAAAGTTAGTGCCGTTATCCGTGATGATGCTGTTTGGGAACCCGTAGCGATATATGAGCTCGCGTGGGAATTTGGTGGCGGTCTTCCCGTCGCATTTCCGAACTGGCTTGGCTTCCACCCACTTTGTGAATTTGTCGACCGCGACTAGCAGGTGGGTGTAGCCGGAGGGGGCCTTCTTGAAGGGGCCTACCATGTCCATGCCCCACACAGCGAATGGCCAGGTGATGGGGATTGTTTTGAGCGCTGAGCTTGGCACGTGCGTCTGGTTGGCGTACTTCTGGCACCCGGCGCACCGCTGGACAATGTCCACAGCATCGGCGTGTGCGGTGGGCCAGTAGAAGCCATGTCGCATAGCCTTGGCGACCAGAGAGCGGGCGCCGGCGTGGTGGCCGCAGTCGCCGGAGTGGATATCGTGGAGGATCTTGCGTCCTTCGGCGGGTTGGACGCAGCGTTGGAACACGCCGGTGACACTGCGCTTATGGAGCTCGCCGTCGATGATGGTGTAGGACTTGCATCGGCGAGCGATCATCCGGGCGTCCGTCTCGTCTGCCGGCAGGGTGCCGGCTTCCAGGTAGGCGATATAGGGCTTGGTCCAGTCGTCTGGCTCGTTGACGAGTATGACCAGGGCTGCCTCTGGTTGGAGCGGGACTCCGATGTCGATCTCCTTCGGGGGAGAGACTGATGTCTTAGTGATCGTGTCGAGGAATACACCGGCGGGTGGTGCGAGTCGAGCCGACCCGATGCGAGAGAGTGCGTCGGCCTCCTCGTTCTTCCACCTGTCGATCCACTCGACGGAGTAGCCTGTGAAGTGTCCGCCCAACTTGTCCACTGCTTGGCGGTATGCCGCCATGGTGGGGGAGACGGCGTCGCAGGTGCCAGCGACTTGCCCTGCGACGAGGTCGGAATCGCCGTAGCAGCGTAGGCGGTTGACATTCATCTCCTTGGCCGCTCGCATGCCGTGGAGTAAGGCCTCGTACTCGGCCATGTTGTTGGTGCAGGGTGTGAAGTCGAGGCAGAAGACGTAGCGGAGCTTGTCGCCCTTTGGTGAAGTTAGCACGATCGCTGCGCCTGCGCCGTCCGCGTTCTTGGAGCCGTCGAAGTGCAGGCTCCAGTAATGGAGGTATGGCAGCTTCTCTGGCTGCTGGGCCTCTTCCTAGTCGGCGATGAAGTCCGCTAGGGCTTGCGACTTGATCGCTTTTCGCGGCTCGTATTTGATGTTGTGGACGCCTATCTCGACGGCCCACTTGGCAACCCGCCCGGTCGCCTCACGGTTGCGGATGATGTCTTGCAGTGGTGCCGAGGAAACGACCATGATCAGGTGCTCCTGGAAGTAGTGAGGCAGGCGCCCCTGAGCTCTGAAGACCGCATATACCAGCTTTTGGTACTGGGGGTACCGCTGGCGCGACTCGGTGATGACCTCGCTGATGTAGTACACCGGTCGCTGTACTGGGCGCTCCTTTCCTTCCTCTGGTCGTTCGACGACCATGACGGCACTGACGACGCGCTAGGAAGCCGCGACGTAAACCAGCATGGGTTCTTTGTCGGCGGGGGCGGCGAATAGCGGTGCGGCAAGTAGCACCTTCTTGAGGTCGCGAAGCGCGTCGTCCGCCTCCTTGTCCCACTGGAAGGTGGGGCTCTTGCGCATCAGGCGGTATAGGGGCATCGCCTTTTCGCCCAGGCGGGGAATGAAGCGACTGAGAGCCGCTACTCGCTCGGCTAGTTTCTGGACGTCGCGCAGGCACTCGGGTTTGCCGAGCCGGGCGATCATGTCGATCTTCGTGGGGTTCGCCTCGATCCCTCGCTTGGAGATGACGTACCCCAGTAGTTGTCCTGCTGGTACACCGAAGGTGCATTTGCCTGGATTGAGCTTTATCTTGTATTTTCGCAAGTTGGCGAATGTTTCCGCCAGGTCTGCGAGGAGGTCACCCTGGCGAGTGGACTTTACGACCACGTCGTCGATGTAGACGTGGATGTTGCGGCCAATTTGGCTCGCGAGGCATTCTTGCATGCACCGCTGGTGGGTTGCCCAGGCGTTCTTGAGGCCGAAGGTCATGGCGGTGTAGCAGAAGGCTCCGAATGGCGTGATGAACGCCGTCTTCTCCTCATCCTCGACAGCCATTTTGATCTGGTTGTACCCAGAGTAGGCGTCGAGGAAACATAGCGACTCCGAGCCCGCGGTGGAATCGATTATCTGGTCGATCCGCGGGAGGACGAACTGCTCCTTTGGGCAGGCGCTGTTCAGGTTTGTGTAGTCGATACACATCCTCCAGGTCCTGTTCTTCTTCTCGACCAAGACTGGGTTTGCCAGCCACTTGGAGTATTTGATTGGCCGGATGAAGCCTGCAGCGAGTAGACGCTGCACCTCCTCGGCGATTGCTCGGCGGCGCTCTTCATTGAAGGGCCGCAGCGACTGCTTGACAGGTCGCACTTTGGGGTCGGCGTTTAGCTTGTGCTCAGCGAGCTCCCTAGGGGCACCGGGCATGTCAGAGGGCTTCCATGCGAAGATGTCCCTGTTCTCACGGAGGAACTCAATGAGCGCGTCTTCCTATGCTGGGCTCATGTCCGTCCCGATCATCACTATCTAGCTGGAGTCGCCTGGGACCAGCTCGACGGTGCGGGTGTGCGTCGTGGCCTCGAAGGTTGAGATGTTTGCGCCCTCCGAGTTGGGCTTCTTGAGTATGGTGGGGTCGTCGTTGTTGACCCCGCTCGCGTACTTGGCGAGTTCATCAGCGTGGTTGGTCTCCGCCGCGATTACGGCGTCAGCGAGCTCGGCTCCTCTGGCCTCGCTCTCGGCGGCCATGTCGTGGTCGCCGTTGATGGTGATGCCGCACGGCCCGGGGAGCTTCATCGCATTGTACGCGTAGTGGGGCGCTGCCATGAACTTGGCGAATGCCTGGTGCCCCAGGACGCAGTGGTAGGGGCTGTCAAAGGGCACCAGCTCGAAGACGATCCGCTCGGTGCGGAAGTTTGCGGGTGTGACGAAGGTGACTGGCAGCGTGACCTTGCCGATCGGGTACGCCTTCCGACCGGGGACGATGCCGTGGAACATGGTGTGGGTTGTCTCGATCATTGACTGCGGGAGCCGCAGTCGCCTGAAGGTGTCCAAGTACAGGATGTTGATGGAGCTGCCGCCATCCATCAATGTCTTGGGGAGCTAGTAGTCGCCGACCTTGGGCTTGACCACCAGGGCGACTCGACCTGGGTACTCGATGCGTGGCGAGTGGTCTTGACGACTCCAGGTGATGGGCTGCTCCGACCAGTTGAGGAACTGGGGAACGTCCACCTGGGCCACCGCGTTGACGGCGACGGCGCAGGCGATGACCTTCTTCTCGCGCTTCGCGTTGAAGCCTGTGAAGGTATGGAGCGAGCCGGCCACTTTGCCAAATTTTCCGCCGTTTGACGGGTCGTTGTCGGGGTCCTCCCGCGCTCGCCGTGCCTTCTTGATCTCCCTGAGGGTGTGGAAGTCGGCGGTGGTGTGAGTTGCGGGCTTCCCTTCCCTGCTATGAAACACACATGGTTGGTTAAGGAGAGCCGCGGGGTCGAACCTTGGCTTGGCCTTGTAGTTGTCGCCGTCGCGGCGTTGTCCTCCGTCGCGGCGGAAGCTCTTGGGCTCGCGTTGCACGTGCCCGGCGTTCGCGACGAAGTCGACTCGCCCGTCACTGCGGCGCTTGCCGGTGAGGCGAGTGTTGCTGTAGCATAGGTCAGACCGTCGTCCGCTGTCGTTGCCGCTCGTGCGGCGTTGATCTCCTGACTCGTCGTTAGTTTCCTGGTTTGGATCTTCCTCCGTGTACCGTTTGGCGATCTCGAGGAGGTCGGGGATGTTGTCGAGTGTGCGAGAGTGTCGCTTGAGCTTGGCGACCAGGGGCTCGTAGCGGCACGAGGTCTTGAAGCAATGGATCGCGGTGTCCGGGTGGATGCCGACCACGTTGTACCAGAGTTCTTGCCACCGTTGGACCCAGTTGCGGGTCGACTCGCGGGGTCCCTGGACACATCGTTCCAGGTCCTCGATGGTGGTGGCGCGGGTGTAGGAGCACTCGAAGTGCCTGACGAAGGCGTCACGCATCTCCTCCCAGGAGTCGATACTGTCCTGGGGGAGGGTGTTGATCCACTGCCTGCACGTCCCCTCCATCATCTGGGGGAGGTAACGGGCGGCTAGCAGGTCGGTGTGGCCCGCGATCCCCATTGCCATGAGGTATGTGTCGAGCCAGACGGCGGGGTCGTACGAGGAGTCGTACTTTTCTATCTCCTTAGTAGCCTTGAAGTTTGGCGGGTACTTCTCGCCTCGAATCATTGGTCCGAAGCACTTGGGGCCGAGTCGACTTAGCGACCCCATGGGCTCGCCATCGCGGCGATTGGTTAGGGTGTGTCGCAGGTCGTCGGGCTAGCGTGCGCTCCAGCTTTGGTTGTTGATGATGTGGGTGCGGGCGTCGATGGGTTGCCCGTTGGCGGTGACGAAGTTGGTCGCTGGCCTGGGGTCGTTGGTGGAGAGTGCCGCGTTCGCGGGTCGGTGTTGGAGCTGCAGTGGCTCTGGTGGCGGGCAGTTGAGGGTGTTTGCCGCCGCTGGGCGGCCGCTGGAGGCCGCTCTGCTTCCCGACGAACGCGAGTATACTCGACCCTGCGAGTCAGCGCCTGCGTTTTGCTGCTCGACGGCCTTTGCAAGCAGGGCCCTGACGTACTGGATCTATAGGGCACCGTCGCCCATGGCCGTGATGTTGTCGGCTGCTGCTCGGCCCGCCACGAGGTTGTCCATCGGGGTGGAGAATAGTGGGAGGCCGTTTGCGTCTCGCTCCCGTGAGGAAACTACTATCCGCTGCTGGTCCCTGGGAGGTGTGCGGTTGGGTGGAGGTGGGGCGCCCATCGCCGTTGATCCTGGCGGGGGCCGGGCGCTTCCTCCTGGTGGCGCGTTCTCGCAGATCGCGCGCTCGGCCATGCGGGCTGGGTCGTTTTCGTCGTCGAAGTTCAGGGCGCGCCCCTGAACGGTGGGGTTTAGGCGCGACCTGATCCGCTGTTGGTGGTAGCACGACAGTTCCTGCGCCGTCACCTGCTCGAGGCGAAATTTTTCGCGCTCGGCTTGTTCCTTGCGCACCGCCTCCGCTAGTTTCAGGCGGATCTCCTCGACCTCCGTTGCCGTGGCGTTAGGAGGGATTGGAGTGGAGAATGGATCCTCCGGCGGATCGGTGCCGGTCGCCATGTAGGTCGCGGCGTGGCGACCGGTTCCGTCGCGGAGGTCGGCGGAGTTCTCCGACCCGGAGTCGAATTCGAAGATCCCGAGGATGGAGGGGTCCTCGAAGTCTCCCATGTTGGAGACCTGGGTGATGGAGCCCGCGGGTGAAGCCGCGGTGATGGATCCGGTGAGTGACGCCGGGGTCGCCGAGTCGGCGTCGTCGTTGAGGGCCGCGTCTTCTGCGGCCGCTGAGTTTTCGGCCACGTCGCTGTGGGCCGAATTGTACTCGGAGGCGAGGCGATGGATCGTGCGGATCTGGCTCTCGGAGAGCCGATCGCGTGGCGGCGACTCGCGGATGCGAGTCGACTCCTCCGAGACGATGACGTCGGTGAGGCCGACGAAGATGCTGATCGTGCCGATCAGCAGGATCACGCTGTGCGTGACGGGTCGCGCCGCCGGGACCGTAGCTGCTCGGCAAGATTTGGAGCATCTCGCCGATCGCTATCATGCGGCCGGTGGCGACCGTCTCGTTGATAGGCAGATTGGATCTCGCCGCAGAACACCGGCCAGACCGGCCAGGCCCCACGGTGGGCGCCACTGTCGTGGGAATGGTCACGGCAGATGCTGCAATCGGCAGCGAGTAGTAGAACGAGGGGCAAGGGCGGCCAGCCATCTGCGGTGCGAGATGAGGGCAAAGACACAGGGTTTTACCCAGGTTCGGCCCCCCGGAGGGTAAAGACCTACTCCTGCTAGATTGTATTATGGAGGTGGTACAATGGGCGAGCTCGGCGGCTAGGCGGCGAGTCGCTTGGGTGTATGATGGAACGTATCTCTACTCGCCCTATAGGGAGGTTTATATAGGCTCACCTCCCCTAGGGTTTACATATCTCAACCGATTCAGTTAAAGCTTCGGTACTCGTTTAACCTAATCCGACTGGGCCTATCTACTCGCCTGGGCCTTCAGCTTCCAGTCTCTTGGTTCCTTGCTGGGCTTCAATCCAGTCGCCGTCTTGCAGGCCCACTCGCCAGTTCTTGGGCCAGTCGGAAACGTCCTGCTGGGTATACCCCGGTAGGCATATCCCCATCAGTACTTCATCTTAAACTGTGGATGCTAGCATTGATCCAGGGACTAGCATTGCAATCACAGGGATCCTTTTCCTATATAAAGGAGGGATCTTACTGTTGGTATCAGAGCATTGTGTTTCCTGTAGGATTATGACCCTAGGATTGGAAACCACTAAGGAAAAAATTTCAACAACTTCCACACTTATCTATTCTTCTCGAAAACTTTTCTAATCTTCTTTCTCATATCTATTTGTAGATGAACTCCATCAACGAAGCCGTAAGGAAGGGACCACTCATGACAATAACTTTGGAGTGTAAGACAAAAGTTCCCAAGGCTCTCAAGGACCTCATGGTTGCAATGGAAATACATGGTGCAGCTGTGTACAAAGGTTTTCCTGTGATGGATGAAGGAGTTGAGTACTGGTGGGTGCAACTTCACTTGTATAAAAACAAGGAAGACAACAACAAGGAATCAGGATTCTGCATGTTCACCAATTCAGTGGTGCACACTACATTCTTTGATTCAGCAAGGGATGCAGCTTGGAAGACCATCAAAGAACTTGGTGATAGAGTCAAGTGCAGAATGCTCAACATCCAAAATGACCTAAAGGGAGAGAAGAAACATACCCAAGAGTTGGAGGATACCAACCAAACCTTAAGAGGAGACATTATAGACTTAGTAATGGAGTCATGTTCTCAAGATAGACTGATTGCTTCTAGAAATATTGTGTTAGACAAAATATCTAGTGAGTTGGGATTGTAACGTACTTCGTTAGTTGGACCACCACTTATCACCTTATTTTCCAAATGTTGCTTAAAATAAGTTGAACCTTGGTTGTTGTAATGGATCCATGTATTCCATGACTTGTGTGTTTTGATTTCCAAAGATATGTATGTGATGCTTTGCCTTGTGTTTTATCTTAAATTGTGTTGTTTCTAACTTTTTTTATCTTATAAATAGATGCCTAATGTTACCATCAGCACTGTTGAGGAGTTCCAAGGAACTCGCTTTGGCCCTCGTATAATTTAACTCACTAGTTTGCTCAATCTCCCTCTTCCTACCATCATGGTGCTTCCCCTCACCAAGTTTGAGAGGAAAGACCTTTGGGGCTTCAAGGTCAATCAGCCAGGACACAAGACTGAGCCTACCACGGAGGCTATCATCTTCAAGCTCATGTACGATGACAAGGAGAGAGGCCTAGAGGTAGTCATGCAGGACTTGATTGGACGTCTGTTAGGGAGACACTCTTGATAGGTTAGAGGTACTCACTTCCACGTCTTCGGTAGACGTGATGAGGATGGAGAGGCCATCGACTTCGAGGACACTTCGAGGGAGACAGCAGAGCCGATTCGCCTATACCTCCAGGACTTAGAGGTTCTTCTTAGGCACGTGGACACTGATAGGACCAACGTCATGCTTAGAAATGACGAACTCCAGGTGCAGCTTCGTGAGAAGGACAAGCTCTTCGCGGAGCAAGATGAGATAGTCAAGGAGATGGAGGCAAAGTTCGAGAGTCGGGACAGAAAGTTCAAGAGTCAAGAGAAGTGAGTCCAAGATAGGAATAAGAGGATTCGGGACATGACTGCAGAACTGGAGGCCAAGGACTTCAAGCTCGAGCATCAGCAGACTGTGATTGAGAGGCTTCATTCTTAGAAGAGGGATCTCAAAGACAAAGTAGAGACCTTTACCAGCAATGTCGAGGAATACAAGACCGCTATGGAGAATGCAGGTCTTACCTTTGTTGAGGAGGAGGTTGATGCCGAGGAGTAGTGATGACTACTCATTTATCATACTTTATTTGAGTCACAATGACCATCCGACATGTGGATGGCTTGTTATTGGTGTGTTTACTTTGCAAACTTGTCGTTTTGTTGTTGAACTATTATTATTATGATGCATGCTTGATGATTGTTTATGTGATGTATTGTGCATGATAGCATCTATGGGTATCTCATTCTTATCTCTATTGAACAAACCATAGATGCCTCCCCGTCGTGCCAATCCCAACCCCAACAACAACAACAACATCACCCCTGAGATGCAGCAAATGATTACAGCTCAGACTCAGCTGATGCAAATGATGACTATGTTCATCCAGAACTAGAACAACAACAACAATAGCAACAATAACAACAACAACAACCCACCGGGTTTTGACATGCTTACCAGGTTCTTGAGATGGAGGCCAGCAAAGTTCTCAGAAACAACTGATCCTATGGTGGCCAATGATTGGCTACGCTCTGTGAACAAGGACTTGGTAACAGTTGGCTGTACTGATGAAGAGAAAGTCAGATTTGCAGCTCATTTGTTGGAAGGACAAGCAACCACTTGGTGGGATAACTTCCAGATCACCACTCCCATTGCAGATGTGACATGGGCTATCTTTGAAGATGGCTTTCACACTGCTCACATCTCATCTAGAGTGATGAGTCTAAAGAAGAAAGAGTTCCATAATCTGAAGCAGCGCCACTGCAGCGTGGCTGAATATATTGAGGATTTCAACAATCTGGCGAGTTATGCACCGGACGAAGTTGACACCGATGCCAAGAGGAAGGAAAAGTTCCTTGAAGGGCTGAATGATGAATTGAACTTGCAGCTATCAGTGGCCTATGTTCCCACTTATCAGTCTCTTTGTGACAAGGCTGCTATTTTGGAGAACAAAATGAAGCAAGTTGAGAGTAGGAAGAGAAAGCATTCGGACAAGCACAGCTCGGGATCGTCTCACAAGCGTTCCCATTATGATGATAGTGGAAGCTCAGGATCCCACAAGCATGGGAAATTCAACAAGCACCACAACCACAACCGTCATCATGACAACAAGCATCACCGTAGTCATGACAATGACAAGTACAAGAACCACAAGGGTGGATATAAGAGCCACCACAGTGGTAGTGGAAGTGGCAGTGGAAGCCAGCCTGTCAAGAAGGATATTAGTCAGGTTGAGTGTTTCAAGTGCAAGAAGATGGGGCATTATGCAAATGAATTCCCAGAAAAGAAAGTTGAAGGACCCAACAAGCCTAACCTTTTTAGAAGGGACAAGTGAACCACATCAATGTGGAGGAAATCTATGAAGAGCCAGATGTTGTTGCTGGTAAGTTCAAACTCAATTCTGTTTTAGCATTTGTACTCTTTGATACTGGTGCATCTCATTCATTCATATCAAGATCATTTTTTGAAAGAAATGAACTACCGGTAGAAACTATTGGGTGTCCTATAAAAGTAAGTTCTCCTGGCGGAGAAATGATAGTGAATTCAGGATGTCAAGATCTAGTCATAGAGTTTGGGAAGTATAAGTTTCCCGTTAACTTGATAATCCTAAACTCCCAAGGATTGGATGTCATATTGGGAATGGACTGGATGACTAAGCACAAGAGAGTGATAGATTGTGCCAACCATACTGTCTCACTCACAACTCCAGAAAATAAAAGGATCAGATTCAAGACCAACTTTGAAGCAAAAAGGAGTATGCTAAATTCTCTTAAGGGGGTTAGCATAGACAGTGTGCCAATTGTGAGTGAATATCCGGATGTGTTTTCGGAAGAATTGTCGGGAATGCCACCAGATAGAGATGTGGAGTTTCTTATTGATTTGCTACCAGGATCTGGACCAATAGCAAAGAGACCGTACAAGATGTCAGTTGATGAACTGAAAGAACTTAAGAAACTACTTGGAGAACAGTTGCAGAAAGGATTTATTCAACCAAGTTCTTCCTCTTGGGGAGCACCAGTTTTGTTTGTCGAAAAGAAAGATAGAAGTCAAAGGTTATGCATAGATTACCGTTCACTCAATGAGGTGACTATCAAGAACAAATACCCTTTGCCAAGAATCAATGACTTGTTTGATCAGCTAGAAGGAGCTTGTGTGTTCTCAAAGATTGATCTCAGGTCAGGTTATTTCCAACTTAAGATAAGGGAACAAGACATACCCCAAGACATCTTTCACCACAAGGTATGGATTGTATGAGTATACCGTGATGCCATTTGGTTTAACCAATGCACCAGCATACTTCATGAATATGATGAACAAAGTGTTCATGGAATTTCTTGATAAGTTTGTTGTCGTTTTCATCGATGACATTTTGATCTACTCCAAGAGAAAAGAAGAACATGAAGGACATTTGCGTTTGATACTTGAGAAGCTTAGAGAGCATAAACTATATGCCAAATTTAGCAAGTGTGAATTCTGGCTGAATGAAGTTGGATTTCTTGGACACGTTGTGTCAGGAGATGGTGTTGCATTTGATCATGCTAAAGTTTCGGCCGTAACTGAATGGGAATCTCCCAAGTCAGTGAAAGAAGTTCGTAGTTTCCTTGGCTTAGCAGGTTACTACAAAAGGTTCATTGAGAATTTCTCCAAGGTAGATAAGCCTATGACAGAATTGCTAAAGAAAGACAAGAAATTTGCTTGGTCTGAAGGTTGTGAACTCAGCTTTCAAGAATTGAAGAAGAGACTTGTGACAGCACCAGTCTTATGTCTGCTAGATTTGGAGAAGGATTTCCAAGTGTATTGTGATGCATCTCATCATGGATTAGGTGCAGTACTTATGCAAGAAGGGAAAGTTGTGGCTTATGCCTCGAGACAACTCAAAACTCATGAAGTAAATTAACCTACTCATGATTTAGATTTAGCCTCTGTTGTCCATGCACTCAAAACATGGAGACACTATCTTTTGGGAAAGCTATGTGAAGTGTTCACTGACGAAAAGAGTTTGAAGTATATCTTCACCCAGAAAGAAATTAACATGAGACAAATAAGATGGATAGAACTCATCAAGGACTATGACTTGAGTTTGCAATACCACCCCGGTAAAGCAAATGTTGTAGCAGATGCTCTAATCCGTAAGGTTTTTGTGAATGGCCTTACTAAGGGAGAATTGCCAGATGATCTGTGTGCCCAATTTAGAGATCTCATATTGGAGATTGTGCCTGAAAGACATCTCATGTATTTGGATGTTCAACCCACTTTGTTGGACAAGATCAAAGAAGCCCAGAAGACTGATAAGGAAATTGAAGAGATTAAGGAAAAGATCGGCAAGGGAAAAGCCAAAGGATTCCAAGAAGACGGACAGGGTACTTTATGGCATGGAAAACGTATATGTGTTCCACTAGATCCGGAGCTTGGGAAACTGATTTTACAAGAAGCACACAACTCACATTATTCCATTCATCCGGGTAACACCAAGATGTACATGGATATGAAAGAAATATTTTGGTGGAATAATCTCAAGAAGGACATCGCCGAACATATTTCTTTGTGTGATGTGTGTAGTAGAGTGAAAGCGGAACATCAGAAACCAGCAGGTTTGCTTCAACCACTACCTATCCCTGATTGGAAGTGGGACAAGATTGGTATGGATTTCATTACCGGATTGCCAAGGACCCGGTCAGGATATGATTCTATTTGGGTAGTAGTGGATCGCCTAACTAAAGTGGCTCATTTCATACCCGTGAAGACAACTTACAAAAGTGCTAAATTGGCCAAGATCTATATGAGTAGAATTGTATGTCTACATGGAGTACCCAAGAGTATTGTGTCAGATAGAGGAACCCAATTCACTTCTCATTTTTGGAGGCAATTACATGAGTCATTGGGAACGAGGTTGGAATTCAGCACCGCTTTTCATCCTCAAACTGATGGACAAACAGAAAGGACTAATCAGATTCTTGAAGATATGTTGAGGGCATGTGCCTTAGACTATGGAGCCAGTTGGGATGAAAGTCTGCCTTACGCAGAATTTTCTTATAACAATAGCTATCAAGCCAGCATTGAGATGGCACCATTTGAGTTTCTCTATGGGAGAAAAAGTACCACCCCATTTCTATGGAATGGTGTGGGAGAAAGAAGTTTGTTCGGACCAGAACTTATCAAAGAAGCTGAAGAGAAGGTCAATCTGGTTAAGGACAGATTAAAGATAGAACAATCCCGACAGAAAAGCTATGCAGATCCTAAGCATAGAGAAGTCACCTATGAAGTTGGTGATAGAGCTATCTTAGAGTGTCACCACTTCGTGGAGTGAAGAGATTTGGTGTCAAAGGTAAATTGGCCCCAAGATATGTTGGGCCATTCAAGATTCTAAGTCGCAAAGGAGAAGTAGCCTATGAGATTGAATTGCCAGAGTCTTTGTCAGCTGTTCATAATGTGTTTCATGTGAGTCAGCTTAACAAATGTCATCCAGAAATGGAAGAAACTTCTTTGAAGGATACTATACCTTTGGAAGAGGTTCAATTGGAGAGTGACCTCACTTATGAAGAGAAACCTATCAAGATTCTTGAGACTGCAGAAAGAGTTACTCGGACTAAAACCATCAAGTTCTGCAAAGTTCAATGGAACCATCATTCCGAAGAGGAAGCAACATGGTAAAGAGAAGATGATCTTCGGAAAGACCACCCTCACCTATTTGCTAGCCAATCCGAATCTCGAGGGCGAGATTCACCTTAAGGGGGTTAGATTTGTAACATCCCTAAAATCATGTTTCAAACTCATGCATATCATCCATGCATCCATGATCATGTAGGATTCCATCTTCAAAAATCATTTCAAAACAGGAGCATGTATGCTCATTATTTTATGTATGAATGTTCTAGCCTTGGTGCTACATACTTTTGAGAAAGGCACTTATATTCTATCAGTATAGTTTTGAATCCTAACTTAAGTGATTCCAAAGGTTTGAGCCAAGTTTCAAAACAAGTATGAAATAAAACCAAAGTTTATGCCTTTTATTATATCTCCAAAAGTCTTGTTTTTATTTTATTTTTCAATTGACGCAAGTAGGTTTGAGTGAACAGATGTGTTTGACACTTATTTGAGTACAAGATTTATTGTACAAAAGTCCAGAAAAGTTTTGAAATCAAAAAGATTTGAATTGGAGTTTGAAAATCCTTTTTAGAAAAGCAAATAGAAAAACAAAAAGTTTAAAAGAGAAAAAAATAAGCAAACAGTCGAATCTGGCCCAACCAGCCCAACTAGCCCAGCAACCCCTCCCCGCGAACCGTTTTTATTTACTCGCAAACGAACCCACCGAGTGACTGACGCCAGGACCCCACCCCCTCTCTGTTTCTCTCGCTGACAACCGCGGCCCACACGGCGTCATCGTCTCCACCCCGCTAACAGCTCAATCCCCAAATTACGCCGGCCATTATCTGTATTGATTCGCGGCGTCAATTCACGTTGAATGCCCGAGTAAATCACGCTCGCGATCATGCTACTTAAACCCCCTCTGCCCCCTCTCCATTTTCCCCAAGACCCCGAGCACAGAGCGGCCCCAGGCTGCCCGCAATCGCCCTTGCACCGCCGCAGGCAGAACCCTATCCGGCGACCAATCCCGGTGAGCTCCGTGCGCCCCTTCCCCTCTAGTTAATGCAAATAGCCTCGCAACTTCCTTGCACACATTCTGACACCATTGGTTCATCCTATAATGCCCCAGGTCGTCGACTCCGTCAAGCACAACAAGGTCCCGACGACGTCTTCAACTCCGGCGATTAAATTCGGTGAGCCCCGTGTTCCCCTTCGCCTCTGATTCACACGAGCATGTTCACCGTAGCCTTGCGCACCCCCTGATGCCTTTGATTCGTGCTAGGGTGACCAGGAACGTCGCCAACGTCGCCGTCCACCCGAGCCCGACGCTGTCAGCAACTCCGCCGAGCACGTGCAGCCGTGTCCGTGCGCCCCTTGCTTAGCCATCGCCACGTTGAACATCAGTGCATCGCCAAGAACCTGGTAAGCGTCTCCGACGACCCCAGAACCCCCTGTAGCGCAGCGCCGCCGTAGACAGACCTCGCCGCCGCCAGATGCCACCGCCAGCGCCGCCCATCCGTGGTCGCTTGATCGCTGACCGTTGGATCTAGATCCAGCGCGTAGGAATAGATCACTTAACGAAACGGTATGAGTAGATCTGGGCCGTGCAGATTGAGTTAGATCTAACGGCCTGTGTGCGTGATCCTGAGCGAACCGGTACGCACCAATCAGAACATGACGCGTGGCTATGGATTAGATTTAAAAACAGAATTTGAATCTATTAGTTGTTTGATTTTGTTTTAGCCATAAATTTTGATTCCCACTTTCAAATTTGACAAATTTTATATCAATGGAATCAGGAGAGCAATCCCATTCCAAATATGCAATGTGTTTAATGTTTTGTTTCTGTTAAAATGGTTTTATTTATAGAAACATCTGTAGGCCTATTTTGTGTATATAAATTATTTGAGAAATGTTTTAGTGTTTAAATAAATGTTGTTTGGCAAGTTTTGAACTTGTTTATGAACCAGTACTGTGCACTTGTCTTGTTGAGTTTAGAAAATCATCACATATCATATTGCATGCATCCATATATTTTTGCTTGTATTTATTTGGTATGTGATTTGTGGCTATGATTTTATGTGTAGATTTTGGTGCCAATAGTGATTGTGATTGTGAGGAGTGTAGCTACTCTCCAAACTACCAAGGCAAGTGGTGCTTCATGATATTTTATCCCTATGTTTTCTACTATGCATTAGGAATATTTTGCTAGTCTTGCATGATTATATTTTTGCTTATATGCTATGTTGGGAAAACCTAGTAGTTGTAGAATTGCTAGAAATTTCTAAGTAAGATGTTATCCATGCCATGCTTAGCCTAGCCAGTAGCAACCAAGGGTGGTGATATAATCATGCTATGATAAAATATTTCTAAGTCTTTGGACTTGAGTTTTTACTGAATAAAACAACTAAGTAAATGAAATACCTGGGTGGAATGGAAGGAATGGTTTATGTTGAGTGGTTACACAAGGCCCATTTCTATGGTTTACCTTGTGTATCTCACTTGTGGAAAGCCACCCAGGAACAAAGGGATTTGAGAGACCAAATGTTAAGAAGCTTCTAGTGCAGCCACTTGGCAATATGGGCTCTGCCTGGATCACATAGGTTGCAAGAACTTAGCGATTTGGACAGTTGGTGGTAGTGGGATGATAGGTTGGAACGCGTCCATTTGGTCTAAGGGAAGGTTTCTGAAAGATCCTGTCTTGGTGAAAATCAAGTCTTGTGGGAAAAGTGCACAACCTTTGCAGATGGAAGAATCTAAGTACTTAGCCATGTCCTTGGAAAAGGACAACTTGAGCATCAAGACATGGAAGCTATCAAGAATCTCCTCATCCCAATTTCTAAGTAAAACTTGTGGTTGAACAAGGGTGAAGGACCTCAATGTCTATTGGTGGTTCCTTGGGAAAAGTTTTTGACAAAGAAAAACTTAGTGATTTCAACTAATAGGCAAAACCTATTTTGAGCAAAGCAAGCCTAAGCTACACTTAGCCAAATTGCATATAGAATGTAGTCCACCAAATATTATACTAAGGTATCACTTGCCAGTACTATTCCAATGTATTGACCCACTGTGGCTGTAACTTGTGATGTTGCAGGTTACTCTGATGAGGATTAGGAGTCATGAGTCTACACTCAACATGTTTGCATGTGGCAAATGAAGATGAAGACTTTTATCTATTTACTTATTTAAACTCTTGTACAAGGCCTGTGGCCTTGGAGTTGTAAAGACTATGTTTGTCTCTGGAAAGACTATAATAATGACCTTTGTTTCTGTGTACTTTATCTTAAACTGTGGATGCTAGCATTAATCCAGGGACTAGCATTGCAATCACAGGGATCATTTTCCTATATAAAGGAGGGATCTTACAGTGTCCTTCAATTTTTTAAGTTCGGATTGTGTGTTTCATTTGTCCCACCGTAGTTCGGCGTCTGATATTGCCTGGCCTTTATAAATTTGACGGCTCAACCATTGTGTTCTGGAATTCTATCCAAGTTGTAAATCTCGAAGCCCATATTTGCGAAGAGCGCAATAATATCATTCTGGGTGCTGAAGTTTGATACCCATTTTTGTAACGAGGGACAATTGTGGGGCAATTCCCTATTCAGTGCTCTAGAAATCGAGATTTAACACATCACTAAAAATGCGAAATAACATTGGGCAGTCCCCGAGTCATTGCTCAATGTGCTGAGGTTTAATACATAACCTAAACTCAGAAACAAAATATGGCAGTCCCCGAGTCATTGCTCAAGGTGGCGAGGTTTAATACATAACCCAAACTTAAAAACAATATAGAGCAGTCCCCGAGTTACTGCTCAAGGTGCCGAGGTTTAATATATAACTCAAACTCAGAAACAATATAGGACAGTCCCCGAGTCACTGCTCAAGGTGCCGAGGTCTAATACATAACCCAAACTCAGAAACAATATAAGGCAGTCCCCGAGTCACTGCTCAAGGTGCCGAGGTCTAATACATAACCCAAACTCAGAAACAATATAGGGCAGTCCCCGAGTCACTGCTCAAGGTGCCGAGGTCTAATACATAATCCAAAATGCAAAATAATATAGGGCAATCCCCGAGTCATTGCTCGAGGTGCCGAGGTTTAATACATAGTTGATACTTCGTCCTGAAGCGTTACTTTACAATGTGTCATAGATGACTCCTACGAGTAAAATGGACGAAGTAAAGCTATGTTCCATGGTCTTTTCGATTCTTCGCCGGCTTTGTTTGCCTTGTTCTTTTCTGGTGACTGAGCATCAATTAGGTAATACGCATCATTGTGCAATGCTTTGCTCACGATGAATGGTCCTTCCCATGGGGGCGATAGTTTGTGCATGCCGGCCGTGCGTTGCACTAACCGAAGAACCAAATCTCCTTCTTTAAACACTCTTGGATTTACTTTCTTGCTGTGATATCGTTGCATGTCCTGTTGATAAATAGCTGATCTTGATAGTGCCAACTCCCTGGCTTCTTCTAGCAGATTGACATCATCTTGCCGAGCTATCTCATTTACCTCAGCGGTTGAATACTGGGTAACTCTTGGCGAGTCATGTATTATGTCGGCTGGAAGCACGGCTTCTGCCCCATATACCAGAAAAAATGGTGTATACCTTGTTGACCTGTTTGGGGTAGTTCTGAGACTCCATAACACTGCTGGTCGTTCCTCGATCGAACACCCTACCGACCTTTGCAGTGGTTCGATGAGTCGGGGTTTTATTCCAGACAATACTAGTCCATTGGATCTTTCTACCTGCCCATTAGATGCTGGGTGAGCCACCGAGGCGATATCTAGTCTTATGTGTTTTTCTTGACAGAATCTAGCAAAAGCCCCTTCAGCAAAATTTGTACCTTTGTCTGTAATAACACTGTGTGGGTAACCATATCTCAAGATAATACCTTTGAGGAACTTTACTGATGTGGGTCCATCACATATTTTTATTGGTTTCACTTCAATGCATTTTGTGAATTTGTCGACCATGACTAAGATGTGGGTCATCCCGCCTCGGGCCGGCTTGAACGGCCCCACCATATCTAAGCACCATACAAAAAACGGCCAAGTAATTGGTATCGTTTTTAACTCGGACGATGGCATATGTATCTTGCTGGCATATCTCTGGCAACCATTACATTTTTCCACCAGTTCTTTGGCCTCTTTCAATGCTGTTGGCCAATAAAATCCATGCCTGAATGCTTTGGCCACTAAAGCTCTTGACGAGGCGTGATGCCCGCATTCTCCTTGATGTATATCTAGGAGGATCTCCTGGCCTTCCGCCGAATCCACACATCTTTGCAACACGCTTGTGACGCTCCTTTTATACAGCTCATTGTTTATGATTGTATAAGCGTTAGCTCTTCTCACTGTCTGTCTAGCCAATACCTCGTTATTCAGCAAAGATGCATCTTTAAGGAAAGAAAATATGGGTTGCGCCCATGTTGGTATGATTTTCTCTGGGGTAATCTCACTATCTATTTCCATATTTTCCGCCGACATAACTACCTCGGATTTTTCCATATCCATCCGTGCATCGGCCGGGTTCAGTTTCGGAAATTCCGGGTTACATTCCTTGTCAATTTCCATCGGCATACTATCTTCTCTTGATTTTGCCAGAATAAAGATGGATTCGGACTCTGGTGATGGTGTTATTGATGGTTTTCTCAAGTGCTCTAGGGCGATACCTGGGGGAATTGATTGCCTGGTTGATCCGAGTTTTGACAGCGTGTCTGCGGCGTCGTTTTCTGCCCGAGGTATATGTTGAAATTCACATCCATCGAAGTATCCACTGAGTTTTTGCACATGGAACCTATATAAGGCCATATTGGCATCTAGCGCATCCCAATTTCCTGATACTTGTTGTACTACTAGATCTGAATCTCCATAGCATAAGATTCGACGTATCCCAATCTCTTTTGCCACCTTCAATCCATGGACGAGTGCTTCATACTCGGCTACATTGTTTGATGCGGAACAATGTATTTGCAGCACACATTTCAGCTGATCTCTTTTTGGCGAGGTTAACACTATCCCTGCCCCCAAACCGTTTCTCAGTTTGGAACCATCGAAGTGCATCATCCAATAACTCGGATCTGGTAATGGTGGCTCATATTATAGCTCGCCCAATCCACGAAGAAGTCGGCCATAGCCTGATATTTGATTGCATCTCGCCTATCGAATTGCGGAGCATAAGGTGACAATTCAATTGCCCATTTTGCTATTCGGCCGCTTGCATCTTTGTTGCTCAATATGTCGGCTATGGGTGCTTCACAGATCACTTTGATCGGGTGATCTTCGAAGTAATGTTTAAGTTTCTTTGCTGACATGTATACCCCATATGCCATCTTCTGATAATGTGGGTAATTTTGCTTTGAGGTTGATAGTACCTCGCTTAGGTAATATACCGGCCTTTGTACTGATTTATCATCTTCAATTCATTCCACCATGATCACAGCACTTACTACTTTGTTCGTGGAAGCTATGTAAAGTAACATAGGCTCTTTTGACAATGGAGAGGCCAGGATTGGCGCTGTGACCAACATCTTCTTCAGTTCATGGAATGCATTATCTGCTTGTGGTGTCCAAATGAACTTATCAGATTTTTTCATCAGTTGATAAAGTGGTAATGCTTTCTCTCCCAGCCGACATACAAATCGGCTAAGTGAGGCCAGGAAACCTGTGAACTTCTGTACGTCATTTAGACATCTCGGCAATTCCATCCTTTCTACTGCTCTTATCTTAGTTGGGTTGGCCTCTATACCTCGGCTAGATACGAGAAAACCGAGTAGTTTTCCAGCCGGTACACCGAAGTTATTTTTCCGGGTTAAGCTTCATTCGGAACCTTCTCAAGTTCGCGAAAGTGTGCCGAATATCGTCCAGTAGCGTTTTTCTTTCTTTGGTTTTGATAACCACATCATCTACCTATACTTGTACATTTTTTCCTATCTGGTCATGCAGACATTTTTGCATACATCTCTCATACGTTGCCCCTGCGTTACGCAGGCCGAATGGCATGGTGCGATAGCAATAAGCCACGTACGGGGTAATAAACGCAGTCTTTATTGGATCGGCCAGATTTAATGGTATCTGTTGAAAACCAGAATACGCGTCTACAAATGATAACAGCTCACAACCAGCGGTCGAATCAATGACCTGGTCTATTCTAGGTAAAGGAAAAGGATCTTTTGGACACGCCTTGTTCAGGTTCGTGTAATCAATACACATTCGCCATACAATGGCTACATTTGGATCATCCTTCTTCTTTTCTACTAGCACCGGGTTTGATAGCCAATCCGGATAAAGCACGTGCATGATGAACCTGGCCGCAAGAAGCCGAGCTATCTCATCCCCTATTATTTTTCTCCTGTCTTCGGCGCATCGGCGGAGAGGTTGCTTCACCGGCCTTGCTCCTGGCCTTACATTCAAAGAGTGCTCAGCCAACTCCCTCGGCACACCTTGCAAATCCTGAGTTGACCATGCAAAGATATCCCGATTCTCACGGAGGAAGTTGGTGAGCTCGCTTTCGTATTTAGCATCTAGGCCCGCACCAATGGTGACGGTGCGCTCTGGGAACTGCTCGTCTATCTCGAACTTTTTTGTTTCTTTATTTGGCTGGAAAGAGACACTTCCATGCGGATTGGCCAATGCCGGCATATTTAGTTGTGCCGACTGAGCGAGGGCCGCTACCTCCTGAATCCTTCTTTTTTCTCTTGATATTACCAATGACTCGGCCAGGTTTGATCCGGCTGAAGCACATTACATTGATTTCCTGTAATCTCCTGCTACTATTATCACCCCTTGTGGTCCAGGTAGTTTCATTTTCAAGTTATGTGGCAGCTGCTCATGAATTTGGCCAATGTCGGCCGCCCGATTAGAGCATGATAACAACTCTCTAGATCCACCACCTCAAACTCCAAATTTTCTGCTTTGCAGTTATCCCTTGTGCCGAATAACACATCTACTCGAACCTTTCCAATGGGTTCGCATGAAAGTCCTGGAACTATTCCATGGAACGTGGTTCTCGTGGATTGCAGCATATTCTGCGATATTCCGAGTTTATGCATAGTATCCTTGTACATGATATTGATACTGCTCCCATTGTCAATGAGCACTTTTGAAAATTTCACATTAATGCTTGGTCCGACAAATGTTGGATCTAGTACGAGAGCGTACGACCCTGGATTCGGCATTATTTTGGGGTGATCCTTTATGCTCCAAGTTACTTCTTGATCTGACCAAGGCACATATCTTGGTACTGCCGGCATAACTGTATTTACTTCCATATGCCGGCACTGTACACTTTGCCTGTCTTGCTGTTCTGTTGTGAACACGCAGTATGATTGATGATGTTCCCTATAATCATTGCGTCCATTATTTCCTGGGTTCGTCCTTCCATCCGGACCCTGATTTATCACTTGATGCACTGCATCTCTCCGGTCCGAGTTATCATATCTCGGGGGAGGAGGTGGTAACATTAGTTGCTGTGCATTTGCTCCAGTCAATTGCGGCTGCTGCTGCTGATGCGCTTGGTGGGTAGGTGCTTGCATGCCCGCCGGGTTACCCATTGCATTTTTCATCTAGGCACATTGCCGAGTTGTATGATTGGCCGGCTTGGCCAGGTTTGGAGTATGAAACTTACACGGCTGATCCAACATGGACTCAAACGTGTACTTCGGCCTTTCCTGCCATTGTTTCTTCTGTTCTGGTGTCCACTGTCTCTTCCCTTCATTCCTTGATGTCCATTGCTGAGGACCATTCTTCTGCCGCTGACTGTTTCCGTGACTCGGCTGATCTTGCACTACTACTTCCACCTGATTGGAGGCATATCTGTAATCCGGTCTTTCCTCTCTTCTTCTTCCTCTGAACTCATTACGCCTTGATGATCCGGCCGCATCTCTTGCATATTGATCTTCATACCTCGGTTGAGGATTAGGCGGCGGATCTCTCCTTCCTTCTGCCGGGATATTATTCTCATGATTTTCTCTTCCGAGATCCCCATTACCTCGGCTTCCGTTGCCTCTATCGACACGGCCGGGGTTTCTTTCGCCACTGTTACCTCGGCTTCTATTGCCTCTGTTTTCATTTGCTTTTCCGGCTACTGCCGGATCATATGGAACAAGTTGCTTATTTCTTTTTCCTGAAGTTGCTGCTCTGTCTTTCCGCGCATTGTTTCCGGGTGAAGATGTTGCTTCCACAGATAGGGCGGGTGCTGCACCAGCCGAATGAAACATTCGCGAGGCACCAGGCCTTGCCGGGTCTGACCTGAGCATTTCTTCATTCTGCTGGTTCGCAATGCGCACCAGCTCATTCACTCTTTCTTGCTGTTTTTGCCGGGCTTCGCCGGTCAATCCTTCTAACTCTAGTGCAGCGGCATTTGCCGCCCTTAGGTTCTTTGTTGGGGTACTATACCTCGGCAAGCCTAGATCAACTGATTCTGCCTTATGAGCCTCATGCTCTTTATTGATATCATCTATGAGGTTCTCCCTCTTAATCTTAATTCATCAACCCGTTCGGGGGCGACGTCAAGCTTGTTTGCCTTAGCATATTCTCGCAGGGTCCTGTTTAAGGACTCCCACAATGCCGAGACCTTTTTTGCCTCTACCAGTACTTTTTGCCTGGTTTCTTCTAACTCTGCCTGAGCATTTGCCGGATCAAGTATCGGCGCTACAGGCGTAGTCAGATTATCTATAGTTGCCTGGAGAATATTTTCTGGTCTTTCCAGAGGTGGCCATCTTACCCTTGGTGCCTTTGGGGTCGTCTCCTGCACCTCGGCTGGGTTGGCTGCTGAAGGATTTACCTCGGTGGGTGGTGGAGCTGCCTGCTTTGTGGTCACCTGCACACCTGGCATCGGATCCTTGCTTGATCCGACGCCCGCTGCTCCCGCCTGCACCCCGGCTGCGACCATCACCTCGACGCTGCCGACAGGGCGCACTTCGCGCGGACCATCCACGGCGCTAAGGGGAGGCTCTCCTGCAATGATAACTTGGTGAGGATAAACGCCGGTGGTGTCGACGCCGACGTAGATCTGGTGCATGCCCAAGTTGATGAAGACGCCGTTGCGCGGAGGAGTTTTTCCCCTGAAGTTGCCAGCATTATCGTTGACATAGTCACAGAGATCAAATCTCCGGACTAAACCAGAGACAACGCGCTCTCCAGTGTGGATGAAGTTTCCCGTCCGGATCATGACTCCAGCTAGCACCGTTGCTGGCCCCACGGTGGGCGCCAACTGTCGTGGTGGTGGCACGGCAGATGCCATGGGTAGGCTAAAGTATGGGGCCAATGGATGCTAGAGGGATCTGGGGAGGGAATGTGTAGTTGATTCTACAGACAAAAGACTAACGTAAAGATCTTTATTCCTCCTCTCTTGGGCTACAAGTGCTCCTTGAGCTGTTTACAAGAGGGGAAGATGAACGTCCACCAGCCTAAAGGTACCAAATGAGCCGATCCCCTTCTCAGAGTCCAAGCCTCTCCTTATAAAGGGGCGTCTTGGCTCCTCTAGGGGGCTGACGTGGCAAGCATATTCGAAGAATATGCTTGTCCCAATATAGTAACTCGGCGGCCTCATTTCCGTGTCGCCCTTCTAATGACGGCAAGGTTTCAGAGAACCCCACCTGCACGCCTCGGGCTCCAGGACTATCACCTCCGTGACCTCCTTCTGCCCTTCTGCCGCTCTATGCTTTGTCCTTTGTGTTTGGCTCTGCTCAGATTCTTCTTAGCTTGTGGCTAGGGTTTGACTATAGGCACTTTCTTCTCCTGCAAGCTTCACGTCCTTCGGCCCTGCCTCGCTTAGCTCAGCTTGGCCTTCACCTGCATTTAGATTATTCGGGCTGACCTGGCCGACTTAAACAGTACGTCGGTCGGGTAACGTATTTCTCTTCTCATAAGTGTCCTGCTCTTGCTTACCTCGGCCGACCTTTACAGGATTCGGCTGATTTAGACAGTAACTCGGAATTTGGACGGGGAACTTCCTTTTGTCTTTCCCCGTCCTGACCCTATCCGGGGTCACCTCCCCAACAACCCAGATAGGTCTATAGCCCATTCAATGTTTGGATGGGCCCACATTTGCCAAAAAAGTGTCTCATCATGTCTAGGCATAGCACTCTCATACTTAGATCTATCAGCTAGGTGGTATCATGCTATCAAAGTGATGACTCATACAACCACAAATTAATGAAGGTGTTTCTAGACAGCTCAGATAGGTACAGATCCCATGCAATCTTGGCATGGGCCCACTTCTGCCACAAGTGTGTATCATGGCTTGGCATCGCACTCTGATACTTAGATTTATCAACTGGTTGGGATCATGTTGGTAAAGTGTTGAGCCACACAACCACAATGTTTGCATGGGCCCACATTTTCCACTAAGTGTCTCATCATGTCTTGGCATATAAGTGTTATAATAAGATCTATCAACTAGGAACAATCATGTTATCCAAGTTGTAAGATCCCTCCCTTTATAAAGGTAAGAATCCCTGTGATTGCAATGCTAGTCCCTGGATCAATGCTAGCATCCACAGTTTAAGATCAAGTACACATAAACAAAGGTCATCATTACATATCATTCCAGAGACAAACATAGTCTTTTACAAACTCCATGGCCACAGGCCTAATACAAGAGTTCAAATATATAATAAGATAAATAAGTCTTCATCTTCATGTGCCACAGGCAAGCATGTTGAGTGTAGACTCATAACCCCTAATCATCATGAGAATAACCTGCAACATCACAAGTTACAACCACAGTGGGTCAATACATTGGAATAGTATTGGTAAGTGATACCTTAGTAGAATTTTAGTAGACTAGATACTATATGCATTTTTGGCTAAGTGTAGCTTAGGCTTGCTTTGCTCAAAATAGGTTTAACCTATCAGTTGAAAACACTAAGTTTTTCTTTTCCAAAACTTTCCCAAGGAAACACCAATAGAAATTAGTGTTCCTTCACCCTTATTCAACCACAAGATTTTACTTAGAAATTGGGATGAGGAGATTCTTGATAGCTTCCATGTCTTGATGCTCAAGT